>CM049862.1:14852888-17395388 GCA_027422415.1 Schizothorax lantsangensis | reverse complement strand
TTTAAAAAATATTTTATTTACTTTTTACACTGTTTTTTAACTGAAAATACTAAAAAAAAATTCAACTAATATTTTTTTTTATGTTTGGTATAGTGTCAAATGTAGCATATTTACCACAAGAAAATAAGCAAAATACTAAATAATTGCACCATTTTTAATGTTCATGGTGGCCTCATGTTGACTATTGCAAACTGATCTCTTTTTCCTCACAGTTTCATCTGATGAGATGAGCGTGCGAGCAGGGCAGGGCAGTGACGAGGTGCTGGTGTCGCAGGCGGTGTGGGATTACCTTGCAGCCGCAGGACGACCCTGGTTGGTCGACTTCGAGGACAAGCAGGGACTAAGTGCGGACATCATCCGGCGTGGGGAGCGTGGCGGCTGCTGTGCCGTGCGGCTCTCCCCAATGGAGGGCAGCAGCAGGGCCAGAACTGGAATGATGGAGGGGCCGGTTTCTCCTGTTACACGGAAAGCTTTCATAGACTTATGCCGCTGTGCCCGGAAAGAAATGACCAAACAAGAAGCAGCTCCTAAAAGGAAACGTTCCCTGTTACCATGCATGACGGCAATGGAATCCGACGGGGAAGGGAGCTTGTTGCCTCTGCCTCCCCCTCAACCACGGCGATCGCAGAGGCAACAGCAGAAATACAGGAAAAATGCAGACATGGACACCTGTGTGGTTTTACCCATGCAACATGAGGCCGCAGCAAGGACCGGCACCGAATTAGCCATCACTCATAAAGAAGAGAGCACCGTTTGCTCTATCTGCATGGGTGAAATGGTGGAAAAGACAACACTGGACAAGTGTGGCCACTCGTTCTGTCGGTCCTGCTTAGAACAGGCGTTTCAAGTCAAAAAAGCGTGTCCTGTGTGCAGGCTGGTGTATGGGCAGCTTATCGGTAACCAACCAGCTAATGGGACCATGATGGTTGAAAGAGACCCAGACCTGGAGTTGCCTGGCCATGAAGGTTATGGCTGCATATGCATTATTTACAGTTTCCCTCCCGGTTTGCAAGCGGTAAGTACTGCCTAATTGCAGATTACAGCAGCGTGTTTTGCATTCAGATAACCACAGACCAGTTTTCATTAAAATTCCACACAGAAACCATAATCACACACTGTTATGTTTTAAAATTCTTTCAGCAAGAGCATCCAAACCCTGGGGTGAGGTATCCAGGCACAGACCGGGTGGCATACCTGCCAGACAGCCCTGAGGGAAACCGTGTCCTCCGCATGCTGCGGCGGGCCTTTGAGCAGCGCCTCATCTTCACCATAGGCACCTCCATGACCACCGGCATGCATAATGTTATAACCTGGAATGATATCCACCACAAGACCTCTATATGGGGCGGACCACGATGGTATGCAGTTTAATAGTTGCTTGCTAAATTATATCTGGAGAATCAGTGATACCACAGGCATCTCTTTCCTGGAATTGCTTTTTGACTTGAACATAAAACTTACAAATTTAAAGCCGCTGGTTTGGGTGAGAGTCAAAATTTGGAGTTATCCCATTACATTTTTCAAATTACATTTATACATTTAATTGATCAAAAATGTTAAGTTCTTTCATGAAACTCTAGATGCTAGCGCTGGCTGATTGGTTCTTAACATAACTGATGATATTCACAGCGTTAAATGACTTGGCACAAATTGATTGGTTCATGTTGCATATGCAGCCAAAGAGCTTGCTGCTTTACATTTAAATGGCTGGTTAGCATCCACTTGAGCATTTTGCAGCATGCCTTCAGAGTTCCTCTGAAACCCTCCACCTTCCCCAGCTCCACCTGTATAGATCTGCTACAGGTTATTTTATATGCCATTTGTGCAGCAGCAGTATGTCTTAAATACTCACAGCACCGTATCCCCGTATGTATTGGCAGTAGCAAGTTCCTGTACTTGCTTGCAGCAGGAGCAGCAGCAGCAATAACCAACAGAAGCAGCAATTCAGCAGCAGCAGTGTTGTAGATCTATTTTGGCAAGACCAAGTACATTAAGGGCCGGATTTACTAAACTGGGCAAATTAGTGTTAGAGCACAATTCCTTAAAAGCGCTGATGGGAGGGGAAAATTCTTCGGGTGATTTACTAACAATGCGCACATTAAAGAACACAGACGCAGCCAGATCATTTCCATAATGACCAGCGCAATCTACCAAGAGCACCGCAAATTACCACCTGCTTTAAGACATGCTTTTTTGGGGGCGTTAAATAATGGAGCAAATACCAGTAATTTGACGAGTGCAAAAGTTAGTAAATTGCGTTGCGTGATTCATTTTAATACTCTCCTCCCATAAATTTTGTGTCTGAAAGGGAAGCTCCTACAAATGTATATTCAATAAGGTCAGGTGCAAAAACAACTGTGTCCACACCTTTTCAGCGCTAATTCTTCACTGCATGTCTTTAGTAAATCCTGACAGTACTATTTTAACACCAAAAGACTGTTTGTGCTGGCACAAGCTGTTAGTAAATCTGGCCCTAACGTCATATCCATTAACATGCTAAAATCTTCTGAGAGCTTTCATGATAGAAATACAGTAAAAACAGTAATATTGTGAAATATAATTACCATTTGAGATGTTTTGTATTTGAATGTATGATGGCAAAGCTGAATTTTCAGCTGCCAGTCTTCAGTGTCACATGATGCTTCAGAAATAATTCTAATATGCTGATCGACTGCTCAAGAAACATTTCTTATTATCAGCATTGAAAACAGTTTTGCTGCTTAATATTTTTGTGGAAACAGTTTTTATTGATAGCATAGAAAGTTCAAAAGAACAGCATTTATTTGAAATAGAAATCTTTAGTACAGCCTCTTTTGATTAATTGAATGCATCCTTGCTGAAACATTTTTTATATTTTACTGACTTTAAACTTTTCATAGCGTATACTCATACATTACACCATACATTTATTAAATACCTTTTAATATGAAAAGGCCAAAGAAACATTTAGTTGAACTTTAACTTTCGCTTTAACTTAATATTGCTTTTTTTCAGCTTTGGTTATCCAGATCCTACATACCTTGTGCGGGTGACAGAGGAACTGCGAGAGAAAGGAATAACAGCTGATTGATTTGTGTCGAGCACTTGAGAAGTTTCAAAAGGATGGCAAACGTGTGCGCTTGACCACAGTCTCTTCACAAACACACTGTGTCGAGTCAAGCCACAGTCATCTGCTGCAGCATTGATTTGGTCTGGACACTGTTTCACTATGTTTCATTTCAGTCTTTATGTTTAGCTTTGTTCTTTAGTTGACTTGAGTGAAGGCTGTGTGTTTCACATACACTATTTTCTTTGGTACAAACCTGGGGTGCACTTTACTGAGACAGATTGTTCAATATACTCAGCTGAGTTTAAGATACCCTCTGGACTGTGAATGTGAATGTCATGAAGGTGTACACGATTCCTCATCTACAGTACAAACCTCCTCTTCCCTGTTTCAGGTTAGAATCACTAGGCTGCTGGCCTCCCTCTTCTAACTCCGTTTCTTCCATACAAACTATCCTTTAGAACAGCTGATGGTAACATCTGGATGGAGACAAATGGCATAGCACAGTTAAATGGGTACAGCTGGGACAATCCCATACAACCTTTTTTTCTAGTAATCAGCACTAAGAGGCACTTTGCAATGGAGGTAATCTTTTTATTATGAGAATTTAAAGTGGATTCTGTCTGATCTTCCAGAGTGCAGGATCTAGAGAGGTTATTTGTGGGCCTTTCTAATTATAAGGTCCTAGTAAAAGAGATGCAAGTCTATTTCAGTTTGTCCTAGCTTTTATCACTTATAACGTTCGTTTTTGTTCATTTCAGTATGATGTGCATAAAAAGTAATATTTTTTGCTTTATGTTTGTTGGGTTCTGTTTTGCCTAGTTTGTATTTTTAGGCTGTTTGGGTATTTTTGAGTTATAACTTCTGTCACGTATATATAAAATGATGTCAAAACGAAAGGGCGTTTAAACCACTGAAACCAAACTAAAACGTCATAGCTCTAAACTTTGCTGTAACCATTGTGTTTATGCCTCAGACTTGGAGCAAAGCCTAGCACTCAGTTTATTTTGAAGAATCAGCAGATTTGTCCATACAACATTTGCTGAAGTAGAAAATAATTCAGTAACACAGCAAATGACTCACAAAAATACGTCCAGGTCGCATTTAACCCCAAAAATCAAAAGAAACAAATGAGAAATTATATTTTGCATTTAGCTTATTTTAGCACTATTAAGATTTTTTTAAATGTAACATTATTTTCTGATAATATTTTCATGATTCAATCGGGATAAATTTCTCTATATTTCATATATAGACTTTTTTTTTCTTTTGATTTCGGTGTGAGATATGACCTAGGTTTTGTGAGATTCATCCTGATATCTTATATGCTAGGCTGCTGTCGTCCATGAAGCAGATTTATCTTATTTTGTAATTCTCTCATTGAAATGTTATTGTGCCTTCTGCTAAAGGTCACAGCCTGTTATAACTAACGGTACTCATTACTTGTTGGTATTGGTTCAACTGTGTTGATCAATATGAAGCATTAACCTTATAGCAGTCTTTCAGCTTTACGCAAAATGCATCATAATTTAGAAAGCTAGATCAGGTATCAAATTGTTTTGCGCAAACCAAAACATTTACTTTGTGTTATGTTTTTTTGTGTGTTAGAGGTTGCTTATGTTTTACAGTGTCACTTAACAGAAAACAGTATCAGATTTGAGTGTTTTGCTACCATATTCTCTTACTCTCACCTTTATATTACGAAGGACCAATTCAATCAGGATGTGTAGGACTTAAGTGTTACTGTCATGCAAAATTCTATGCACTTCAAAATCAGATTTATAAAATGGACCTCTTCAGATGACTGATTGTTCAAATTAAATAATTTGCCTTTATAGTTGTGTTGATTTGTATTACATATTGAATTGTATGCTACAATTAAAATGTGCTTTACATTTTCATACTTGAATAAAGGGATTCTGTTCTGTTACACTGTGTTGGTTATCATCAACTTCTCAAGGTAGTCTGCTTATCTCTGTAAATGGCAATATGACAGTGTTCTGTAAATATGAACTAGCTACGGCCTGCCAGGAATTGCAGCTGTCATGCTTGTCAGACAAAATGCATTTTTCTCAGAATGAGCCACACTGTAAAATTACGATTTGAGCATGTTTTACAACAAACTCCCTAATAAAATTATTAAATTATTATTATTAGAAAGTATGCAATTTACTGTATATTTTTCTGGGTAATAATGGTGGAATTGGTTCAATATATTAAGTGTGTTTATGGACAGATTTTTTAATGTAAATTTATGAACAGAAATCTGGACCTAAAAACAGTTCGGGGCGCTGCTCTGAGATGCTCAACAGAGGGCGCTACTTCACCACTTTAATAAACTCGACTAAAGAGTAAACGCGTTGTGTATTTTACCATGAATTCTCATTCTGAAAATTACTATCTTAACATTATTATGTTAACATATTAATCTAAACCCTGGAAAAGGTATTCAAATATTCAACACAAACAGCAATTCTTCCTTCCTACCAGCCAGATTTCAAACAAAGGCCCATTTCCATCGTAGGCATCAGGAACCGCATCTCTGCTTCCATCATCTGGAATGACACTCAGAACAGTAAATAGTATGTAGTAAACGTACTATACACACTATAATAATTTATATTAATCTGTGCAGCCACAGAAAACCTTGAGGGTAAAAACTTTGGTAAATATGTATTTAGTGCATATTATCTTTCACCTTGCATTGTTTTGCTCATGGTTTCTGAGAAAGAGGAAATGCTACGCAACCTGTTCATGTCGGAATTTCTCTAATTTGGCCAGCTTTTACAAAACGACAGATGACTTTGTGCAAGTAACCAGTAGAGATTAATTGGACACAGTTTTTGATATCAAAAGACAACAAAAAAAGATACAAGTACTTGCCATTCCATAATAAGCCATTTTATTTATCATATCAGTCTTAAGGCTAACACATTAAATCATCTTCCCAATATTTTTAATACTTGAGGGGGATTTTGGCAGAAATGCAGTGACGGGTGGTTCATGATAAAAGCACCATGCTGTTAATTGGAAAACCCTGTTGTAATGTGACTCAGGGCATTTCCTCTGATTATGCCAGTGAGCCCTTGAGTAATGCACTGAATCCCCATCTGCTCTACAGTCTAGTACAATAGTGCCCTGACCCCTCTCTGTATCTGCGTGTTAGATAAGAGTATGGAAATAACACTTGGCACGGGTAACCATCAAGTACTCTTATCTCTGCGAAGGGTTAGGTGATCTACTGCATATTTTTTAAAGTTTAACTGTTGAAATGTCAGCATAATATTATAGTGGGGTATGTTTAGATGATTTAGATTATATATTTGGTTATTTATTTGTCCCAGCATAATTTTTTACATTTTCAACAAAAAAATATATTCTTATATAAATGCATTAATTAATTTGAATTTGTATTTATCCATTTATTTACTTAAATAAAAAAGGTGCACAGAGAATGAAATATACATTGTTAAATTTAAAAGAAAATACCATTTCACAATTATACAGTTTTATCATTTTCCATTACCATATGTGACACAGGTCAATTGATTCTATAAGATAATTCCCTCTTGCCTTATAATGTTAATCATCTTTTGCTTTTATTTTAATGTCAGCAATGGCTTTAAAGAAATGGTGTCATACTCTTCCAGACCTTTAATAATCTTGGGATAGTTCATAAGCTCCAACAGTAATACTCAGACTGAACAAGAGCTTTGCATTCCCATGAATGTCATTAGTGGGAGAGATCTGGAGTGGCTCAGGTGTGTGATGCCCATGTGCAGGCTTGACCATGAGGCTTTGCAGTGGTATGAGCGCCATGCCGAAGCTTTTTTGGACATCTGCTGCTCTTCCATATCACGGGCCGGCCCATCTGGCTCAGCCAGGCTTTCCTCTCCACAAAAAATTGTTGCTCCTCATGCCAGGAACACTCTTTGTCTGCCTTACCCTCTCTATTCTCCCCTCCTTCTATGTCCCTCTATGGCAGGATTGACAGCACTGGATGTTTGTTGTACTGCTTGTTTGCCTGAATAACACGTGTATGGATAATTATTATATGTTCAGTATGTTAAAAGATTTCTCATCGGCATCAAGATACCAAGATAAGACAGGTTGCAAACACATCTAGCTAATATTTTATTTTTGGGTGAGTTGATATTCTGAGATTTTTTAGTTTTTTTTTAATAAATATTCATTTTTCATTTTCATTTGTCATTTTATCATTTTCCAAACAAATATGATTAAAAATAAGAAATAAACAGAAAATGTAGCCTACTGCTAATTTTCTGCCAGAACATTATCCATTAATTTTATAGACATGTTAACTCTAAAGGGCAATGCAGTGCAGTGCAAAATTCAAAATACAGATTAAACACTGTTAAAAAAATCAATATGGAAAATTACTTCATATTAATACAGTACATTGTGCTCTATTTTTTTTAGAGTGTGTAATTAAAAAAAAAATAGATTTATACTTGATATTTTGAAATTGTGTGTGAAATGGTGCATAAAACAAGCCGGATTGTGTGTTCTGTGATTTGGTTTGTCGCGTGTATTTCCCTGGGCAATATCACTCATGTCATTATCCATCTGCCTGCATGAAAGGTTGGGGGTTGCAAAGGGCAGGGAAAGATTGAAATAAAGCCAAAATGCAAATATGGTGAAATATGCACGTATGAGCATCCCTATAGTATTTTGAAAATATAATAATAATAATCAACAGTGTTTGAAACTTTCAGAGTCTTAACAATCTGGTAGATAGGTTCTGTGCTTTTATGAGTCTCAGGAATTGACATTTGTACGCATTTTACTGGAGTTGTCCTGTCCACAGAGCTACCTTGTGCCCCTCCTGTGCTCTTTAATTAGACAGGATCTGGGCTCTGACAGCCCTGGCATGATGCTTCTCTCTCTCTGATTGTCTCTTTCTTTGTCTCTATCAGTCGCTCTCTATTTTCTAATCCCAGCACACCTCTCTGTAGCACAGGCATCAATATGATACACTGTCTTTTAATGGGCCTAGGGCTGGAAACCAAGAACCGGTTCACTGGTTATATTGAGTGAGCTGTAGATCCGTTCGGTTCTCACGTGTGCATTCTTCAACCGATGGCAAGCCACCAATTCACTATCTCAACAAATTAGAATACTTCATAAGACCAATAAAAAAAAAATCATTTTTAGTGAATTGTTGGTCTTCTGGAAAGTATGTTCATTTACTGTATATGTACTCAATACTTGGTAGGGGCTCCTTTTGCTTTAATTACTGCCTCAATTTGGCGTGTCATGGAGGTGATCAGTTTGTGGCACTGCTGAGGTGGTATGGAAGCCCAGGTTTCTTTGACAGTGGCCTTCAGGTCATCTGCATTGTTTGGTCTGGTGTCTCTCATCTTCCTTTTGACAATACCCCATTCTCTATGGGGTTCAGGTCAGGCGAGTTTGCTGGCCAATCAAGCACAGTAACACCATGGTCATTGAACCAGCTTTTGGTACCTTTGACAGTGTGGGCAGGTGCCAAGTCCTGCTGGAAAATGAAATCAGCATCTCCATAAAGCTTGTCAGCAGAAGGAAGCATGAAGTGCTCTAAAATTTCCTGGTAGATGGCTGCGTTGACTGTGGACTCAGAAAACACAGTGGACCAACACCAGCAGATGACATGGCAGCCCAAATCATCACTGACTGTGGAAACTTCACACTGGACTTCAAGCAACATGGATTCTGTGCCTCTCCACTCTTCCTCCAGACTCTGGGACCTTGTTTCCAAATGAAATGCAAAATTTACTTTCATCTGAAAAGAGGACTTTGGACCACTGAGCAACAGTCCAGATATTTTTCTCCACAGCCCAGGTAAGACGCTTCTGACGTTGTCTCTGGTTCAGAAGTGTCTTGGTAGCCCTTTTCCTGAAGACGTCTGAGCGTGGTGACTCTTGATGCACTGACTCCAGCTTCAGTCCACTCCTTGTGAAGCTCTCCCAAGTGTTTAAATCAGCTTTGCTTGACTGTATTCTCAAGCTTGCTGTCATCCCTGTTGCTTGTGCACCTTTTCCTACCCAAATTCTTCCTTCCAGTCAACTTTGCATTTAATATGCTTTGATACAGCACTCTGTAAACAGCCACACCTTTCAGTAATGACCCTCTGTGACTTACCCTCTTTATGGAGGGCGTCAATGTTCATCTTCTGGATCATTGCCAAGTCAGCAGTTTTCTCCATTATTGTGGTTTCAAAGAACAAGAGATACCCGGAATGTATACTGTATGGATGGTCATTTATTGAAACTCAAATGTAAATATTCTAATATTTTGAGATACAGATTTTTGACTTTCATGAGCTATAAGATCTAATCATCAAAATTAAAACAAAAAAAACTTTTGAAATGTTTTACTTTACATGTAATGAATCTAAAATATATGAAAGTTTCACTTTTTGAAATAAGTTACAAGAAAAAATGAACTTTTCACGACATTCTAATTTATTGAGATGCACCTGTACGCTGCTCTCGCGCAGAGAGTGAGCGCACTTAAAACGTGTCTCTCCTCTCGCTCAAGTGTGCGTGTGCGCGCTCAAACTTTGTCCTGTGCACTTGCACATCTCTCCGTGCTCTTGCGCTATAGATATTAATTATTTTCACACCTGGATTAAACGTCAAAAGTTATCAACCAATCAGATTTTTCTATGACTGACCCGATGAAAATACTAGGCCTACGTGAAGAGGGAACTGATCCTGGAATTTCTCTACAATTTAATAATATTTAGTCATATTAATCAAATGTATATTAGAAATGGCTAGGAATCGGGTGCTTGGATGATTTATATATAAAAGAAAAACCTAGTTTGTCTAATTGTTTGGTCAAACCCCTCTGAGCGATTTATCTATTCTAAACAAACAAACAAACAAAAAAGTATATGATTCTTAAAGTTCATGTGGCAAAAAAACTCTTATAATTTTGAAAATACAGCTTCCAACCAATCTCCATTCATTTTTAAATAATTTTACAAAATAAAATAAAATAAAATAATGGGGACTTTAACACTTTAATCTCTGCTCCCAACCAATGGAATATGTAAATTATTTTGCTATACTTCTGATCACTGCAAAAGTGTTCTTCCTCAGTATTTTTGTCTTGTTTTCTGCCAAAATCAACTTAATAAGAAAATAAAAATAAAAACATTTTCATATACTATTGAAATATATTTGTTCTTGTTTTAAACATAACCTTATTTAATTTTGTTCAATTGATCAGAAACTAAGACTTAATATCTCCATTATGCATCTCAAATAAATGTATCTTGATTTAATAATGAATGAAGAACAGTAATTTTTAGCAAATAATTTAAGAGTCTGTGCTCTGATTTAATACTTTTTAAGTTCATGTCAATAAAAAAAAAAGTCTGATCCTAATTGTCCCCCTCTCTATAATGACAGTGTGATCATTTCACCTCCGGCAGTTTATTTGACAATGCTGAGAGTTTTTTTTTTCTAGCATAGATTCTGGTGGCATTTGTATGGGTTGATTCAATTGTGTCATGACACGACTGTTTAAGTGTCAAAGAATGTAATGCAAAAGTAAATGCACCTTCTAATTCAGAGCCGTGTATGGTTTCTGTGTGGATTCTGCAGAGAAGGTCCTTAGATTCCTGAGAGATTCACAGACAGACTTCACCATTAGGGCACAAGAGCAGCTCTGGCAAGGACTGTACTTTGGCTGGATTTCCAGAAGACAGATTGGAAGCCTCTTGTTTAAAATGTTAATAATTAGCAAAAGCAAGTGTTACCACTTGTGAGAGTTAAAAAGAGATCTTCATTCCTCTGTGAGCATGATAAATTAAAATGATGATCTGTAATTACCCTCAAACCTATTCTTAGAGCTATAGAAGCCTATATAATGTCCACAGAGTGGATATCACAGAGGGAAAATTGTACACAGAGGAAGCATTAGCTTGCAGGATGATGGAGCTGTGATGTTACTGAGAAAAGAAATACTGAATTACAGCATTTATGGATTTTAATACTATAAATCGTTTATTACGTTCAGTAAAGCCGATTAGATTCAGTTTTATGGGGATATAGAAAAGGGATGACATTTTTGGGGGCTCCAATGTGTTTCACTTCATCAGTTTGGCCTAGCATATCATTTTCAGTGCAGGCATCAGGACAACAAACATTGTTGTCCATAATTTATTTACTGCAGATGCATGGCTGCTCATCACTGCAAATGTCATATGTGTAAATCAATGCAAATATCATAAGAAGCATCTATAATTTTCCACCCACTCAAACATATGTTTCCGTCCATATCTTTTGTGTCAGAGCCACCGAGATAGTCTTGAGTTATAACATCTTCAAGAATGGTATGATTGCTGGTGGCAGATTTGATGGCTCCTGCATCTCTGAAGCAACTGAGCATTGGATGTATAACAGTTATTGGTTACACTTTATTTTAAGGTGTCCTTGTTACACGTTACATATACTCGCAATTATAAGAACAATTAATTATGCATAATTACATGCAAGTAACCCTATAAGCCAAACCCTAATCCTAACTCTAACCATATAGTAAGCAGTTAATTAATATTACTCAGTACATAAATTACACTGTGGGACACCTTAAAATAAAGTCTAAACCATTTTTTTCCTAAAATTAATTAGGGTTGAAATGATTATGACAAAAATAATTGAAACATAAAATAATGTCAGCTGCACATCCAAAACAAGTTGTTGTTTATGTGTCAGTACATCAACAATGCAAAAAATGCTTTTCTTACTTAATTGTTTTGTCTTGTTTCCAGCCAAAATATCTAAAAATTGTTAAATCAAGAAGGATTTTCTAGACAAGTAAAAATTATTGTCTTGTTTTCAGAAAAAAACAAATCAAAATTAAGTGAGTTTTTGCTTAGAACAAGCAAAATAATCTGCCAATGGGGTAAGAAAAATAATCTTATTTCAAACAGAAAACAAGATTATTAGCAAAAACTCACTTAATTTTAACTTGTTTTTTTCTGAAAACAAGACAATTTTTACTTGTCTAGAAAATCCTTCTTGATTTAACAATTTTTAGATATTTTGGCTGGAAACAAGACAAAAAATCTAAGTAAGAAAAGCATTTTTTGCAGTGAAGACGGTGACTAAACTTCTTGATTTACAGACGCATAAACAACAAAGATTTCCCCACAGTTTTACATTGTTCAACAGGTTCAGTGGATCCTCTGCAGTGAATGGGTGCCATCAGGATGAGAGTCAAAAAAGCTAATAAACAAATTCATCATGTAACGTTTTTAACTTCAAACTTTTGCATCTGGCAAAAATATGAGTCCCCTATATTATATTGCTTTCTCCAGTGATAAAGTCAACTCATCTGAATCAAGAGAGAAATATGCACAGATAAAATACCATTTACAAGCAAAAACAGTTCTCAACAAATATGTCTGTGGATTTTGATGTGAGAGGACAACAGGGAATGGACTTTTTCACTGGAGGAAGCATTATTATGGATTACGGACTGGTATTTGGTTCAGAAGCAATGATTTGAAGTTAAAATGCCTTGATGATGGATTTGTTTCTTATGCAGCTTTTCACTTCACAAGGATTTATGTGGATTACATGTGGAATTGTGATGTTTTTATCAGCTGTTTGGACTCTCATTCTGACGGCACCCATTCACTACAGAGGATCCATTTGTGAGCAAGTGATGTAATGCTAAATTTCTCCAAATCTGTTCTGATGAAGAAACAAAGTAAAGTCATCTACGTCTTGGATGGCCTGATGATGAGCAAACATTCTGCAGATTTTCATTTTTGGGTGAACTATTCCTGTGCAGCAAAAAAAAAAAAATATATTAATTGCTCAGCCATTAATTGAGAATGGTGCAGTAGTTCACATTTTGGATTCATATGAGCAAAATATGAGACTTTCTCCTCACTTCATGCTGCCTGTTTTTGGCATTAGCATCTTTTATCTCCTGCAGGCATTCTTTTTTTGTTTGTCTGGTGATTGTCTGAATGGGGCTGCCTTATTTATGACTCCAATTACATGGCCAACATTAGCAGGGCCTTTAGCCTAATGAGTCGTGCATACGATTGGAGAGATGGCCCATGGAGCTGCTTTGACGGAACTGTAAACAAGTTCACTATATCACTAGAAGCAGTTACCATGATGTACTGTTGGTTTTAGGCAACACCAGTCACCTGAAAAGGCGCATTATCTCACATTTGCTCACATAGGAAATATGTTTTGCTGTGTGTGTGCTCTGTCAGTTGAATCTATAGTGGGTTTCAGACTATAGTTTAAACAGAGATAGGTCAGGCTGAAAGACTTACAGCCACAGACAATGCAAATGCCATGACTGTAGCCAGGACATATACATGTCATCTAGCTTTGTTTAGGTAAACTAGATGTTCTGGGTTGAACGTATTGTTTATCCTCATGATCGGATTGAATCCAGTGTGTTTATGGCATTTCTCCTCTGATTTTCTTCGTATGATCTCTTTGTTATTGTTAGCCATTCAGCGTATGAAAAATATATGAGAGGAGCTCTTCCCATCAGTGTTAATATTCACACCGTGCATGGATGCACAATCCGAGTGACTGTCTGTGTCTTGTTGGATAAAGACATTGGAACAAGGGGAAATGTTCTCCCTGTGTACGTCTTCATGTTCCCATGACAACAGGTTTACCGCTGTGAAAACGCATGAAGACAAGGATTATATCTGTTCGTAGGGAAAAACAAATCTACAAAGTAAGACAGCTCTTGGTTATTTGGTCTGTATCAATGCGTCGTTGAGAAAGATGGAGTGTTCATAAAAATACAGAGGATGTTCACACAGACACAAAACCAAAACAGACCTCGCTGCAGGTTGAGATGATGAATATTTGATGTACTTACATGGAAACCACACTTACTGTGGTGTACTTTGATATATAGTGGAGTCCACAAGTCTGGGTGAAATGCTTATATTTTATGCCACAATTTTCATTACAAATTATATTATCAGCATAAATATTTAAGTTAAAATTTGAATTTTAAATTCTAAAAATTAAAATGAATTTCAGAATATTGTTTTTCTTTAGTCATCTAGAAATAGTGCAGAATATTAGATATAATACATATTTGTTTTCATTTAACTTTTTTTTTTAAATTTTGGTTAAAAATACTTGTGTTATGTAAAGCATAATGATGATTAAAATTGGATTTAAAAAGTATTAAAATTGTCTAAAGACACAGTATTTTTTTGTAAGTCCAAACCAAAGTGAACTGTGAAGTGAAAAGCAGCAGTAAGCCTCATGAAAGCTACATCAACTCCCAAATACCAAGAACATGACTTGTTTTTGGATCCTGTCAGCAGCACGAAACAACTCTGTGTTTCTTACATAACCTCCTTCAAGCTCACTTTGTGCTTCACTTCCTATGTAGTCCTTGTGAGTACATGTAGAAACATCCTCCAAGTGCTTGTTCGGGGAGTGTGATTCCTAATCACAGCCCTGTCATTGGGCTTTATCATCAATTCTCACTCAGTCCAGTTCCTCGATCCTCAGCTTTTCCATAAGAGCTGTGCCTTTGTGCCAACCTCAGTCCGACAATAACAGGAGCTATTTTTGTGCTTTGAACTGGATGGGTCAGGCAATCAGCTGACAAGGTGGAAGTGTAGGTCTGACACAACATAATACTTTCCCACAGTGTGTAATGCTTTCCGAGTTGGACTCCTTTTTACTTAAGGGCACAGAGGTAATTTAGGGACCTTGAGGTGATAAAATCACATGGTTCTTCACACCACACATCCTGTTCTGAGCTGTAGCCACATTGGGTTTTTAAAAACAGTTATTACGCAGCTCTGTGGAATATCAATCACGTTATTCGGTGGTCAGTTATTTCCTAATTTTCACTGTTGTTGTCACTTATCTGGAAACTAGAATTGGAGCTACTTTCACACCACAGACTTGCTCTGTCATTTCATGCACCACTTTGAACCTCAGAGGACTTTGGTATTAATATTACTATTGTTGCAGTTTTCGTCTTGTTGCTAGAATGATTGTTTTGTACATTTTAAGGGGCCATTCACACAGAACACATTTTCATGTTTAAAAAACAGTCTAAAGACACATTTTTTTCAAAGTTGAACTTATTGTAACTTGATCGACACATTTTTAGAACACTATGTAATGTGTGAGACGCTGCAAATGACGCAAGACACAATCACTCTAAGTAGCAAAACGATGGCTGAAAACGACAGCGAAATGCAAAAATGTGTTCTGTGACACCAAATTTTATCCAATTGGAAGACTTAAAATCGAAACAACCTAAATAAAAACAAAAAACAAGATTTCATGTGCACATATTTATTTAGGGGCTGTTCACACAAAATTGTTTTTGTACTCCGCTGGGCTGCTTTTCCATTGTTTTTCTATGCAAATGTACTAGATAGATGCGTTTAGGGCGGTTTACACACAACACATTTGTGTGCAGAGCAATGGAATAAAAAAAGCAAGGTCTTGAGGTTTCTTAGAAGAAGACCTAAAACCTAAAAATAATTTCAACTCAATGAAATATTTCAAGGGCGAATTGGCCTTGTTAGGCGCCATTCATACAAAATTTTGTATTCCACTGCACTGCTTTTCCATTGTTTTTTTATGTAAACATAAGCTAGATGAATGTGTTTATATATTATTATTTAAAAGCTGCTTGTGATGGGCTTTGGTTCATCATGTGACTTTCTCATCACCACCTGCATTTGGTGGTTATCAGTGTATTTCAAAGGTACAAAACAGATTTCAGTACTTGAATAGGTTGGTATATTAACATTATATCAGTTAATGAAATTAGGGTATTTAACTGTAAATTTAAGTTAAAACCGTAAAACCTGAAATGTTGTTACTGTATTTTTTACGGTAGAATTCCGGCAACCACAGCTGCCGTTTTTTTACCGTATATTTTATGGATTTTTTTTAGTTGTCTGGGTCTGACAAGGATGAATCATCCTGGCCGTGTTCAGTACACAGTGGTTTACCCCCCTCCTTGTTGTTTGGCAGATTTACTTGCAGGACACGGTTGGTCATCGCTTGAGTGCTCGCCTATATTTTGTTCTTTCTCTTTCACTTGGAGGTAATGAGAACAATGTCAGTAAACCTGACTTGTGGCTTGAATACACGGCTTTGCTCCGGCTGCCCCACTCAGTGCATTCAACACTGTCACATTCTGCACATCAGACCTCACTGCCAATGCTGCAGCCTTTGTGTGCACCGTTGCCTAGTGATGGCACGAGGAAAAGCACAATGCGAGTGTGTGCATATCTTTACATGTTTGTGTGTCTTTTCTTCAGGTTGCTCAATATCCTGTTTCGGTGTATGCCGAGCAGGCATGTGGATATTGTTATAATTGGAACCAATATTTAATTAGACAATTAAATGAGTGCCGGTATGAACCACCCAAATAGATACACACAGATGAAAAGAATCACAGCTAAATTTGCGATTACTCATCCAGACTGGAAACACAGAAACTCTTGACTGAATCATGGGACAGGACATACCATTTAATGTGTTTGGATGTGTCCTAGAAACAAACTCAAGGAACATTTTAGTGCTTCTGTAGCAAAACAACGGAAGAAAGCGAGCCTGGCAGAGCTTCAGGAACGTTGAACAATTGATCATGTCTGCATTTGCCCTATAGAGAGCGAGTGGGTGGACAGGGTGCTCATGGGAGACTACGGGATCAGACTACTGTCAGCTGGTTGCAGGATGATTAAAGGAGCACACACATGGAAAAGACATTTTGCTTGGGTAAACAAAATTGTTTATAATGTTTGTTAACATTCCATGAATAAATTTGAGCCATTAAAAGAGGTTTAGGGTAATTATGAAAAGAAAATTTGGATAGAAAATGAACAAACAGAGCATTAAACCTAGAATATTTATGCAACACTAATTTGTTAAAATTCTACAAATAATATCAAGAATAATATTGGTGATTTGAGTTAGTGGGGTCCAAATATCTGGAATTCAAAATATATTTTAAACCTGGAAATGAACAAAGTTTTAGGATTTAAAAAAATAGAATGTGTTTTAAAAAAACAAGCACATAAATAAATAAATCAAAAATTAAAAAAAATATGACGTAAAATAAACATATTCTGTACTATTTCTAAATCACTATCTTTTGTAATGAAAAATGTTGCATTAAATTAGAAAAGTAAAAAAATAATAATATTAAAAATGTCAATATCCCAGATAAAAATATTGTTTTCTCACTCAGAGGCCTAGACCTTCTTAACCCTATACAACCATTAAAATCATGACGGTTGAAAATCGGTTGAATTGATATTTAATTCAGAGTATTAAACACTATTTTTAATTACTAATTAATTTGAATGACCAAGAAATCATGTTACTGCATGATTTTCCCCATTACAAAATCATTCCTCAAATTTGTGTCATTCATATTTGAAACATTTTAAGACAAGACGACAATTAATTAATTAAGAAGTTTATTGCTAAATATTATTATCATTATTTTAACTTTTGTCTTTTAACTAATGTCTTTTATTTTCAGTATTCTAAAAGTTTATTTAATTTTGACATTTGTATGATTCTTCAATATTACAGGGTAATAGGTGCTCTGTGGGGTTTTGAATAATTTTTTGTTACTGGGGTAAATGCAGGGCACATGTTATCCTTGCAGCTCTGCATGTCTGCTTCATTAGTCTGCCCGGAGCACACAGACGCTTATGGACCTTCACAAATGGAGTGCCAGATCAAATATGTCACATTATCATTGCACGAAAAAATATATATTTACATACACCGCTGAAATGTTTTGGCCCAATATAAAAACATCAGTCACCCTCAACCCCGAGAGGGCACAAAAGAGTGACACGCCGTAGTAAGACAGAGACAGTAGTGATCTTGCTGGGCCCTGCACTGCGGCAGAGACTGTGTGTGAGACAGAGAGAGGGTGGAAGTGTCTGTGGGTCTGCTGCAGAGGCAGACGGCTCATCAGTAATCAGAGAGCAATGCTCGCTTTCCCTTCTTAGGAGGTGTGTGTTCACACACATTCAGACAAGGAGAAGATACTCAACCGAAACAGTGATCTGGTTTTTAGGATTGAAGCTCACCGTTTCTTTCAGAGACACTTTGAGAAAAGATGTATTGTGAGATGCTGAGATGTTTACAAGAGCCACCTGTCAGAACAAGATCACGTCAACAGGCTAGATCAACTAAAAATGTTGCTTTTGGCCATCCTACCCTAGACATGTAGACCTTGTTGACTGTATCCAATAAAAAAAATCATACACCAAAGTCATATTTTTCACATTATCTGTTGAATCAATATTCAATTGAGTGTATTTAAAACACCCTTTAATTTTTTTTCTTGCTGTTTTTATGAATACTTGAGATGCACAAAAGAGAAATGTAAAATATATTTATAAAATAAAACGTAAAATATATTTTTCATCTATAACTATTTTAAAACTATTAATTCATTTTAATGGCCAAAAAATTATCCACCTGATTTTACCCATTACAAAAATGAACATTCCTTACATTTTTGTCATCCATGATCTGAACCATTTCTACAGCAAGACAGGAAGACAATACAATTAAAATAATCGGTAATTAATAGTGAATAATTGAATGTTCTCAGTTTTAACCAAGTTATTGACAAAATATTATTCAACAACAAAAAAATGTATTTAGTTGTATTTATGGATTATATAGTATACATCCATTACTAACATTATTACTATTATTATTATTATTATTGAATCGTTATTATTAACTTTTACTTTAAATATAATTTAAAAGTCTATTTAATTTGAATTATTATTTTATTGCTAGAAAAAATATTTTTGACAGAAATATTCTCATTTTTCAAAGCATCTTTGTGACTCACTTTCATATCTTATAGACTCAAATGTCTGCTTACTAATAATGATTAACTATTAATAATAATAATAATAATAACTATAACTATAAATGTAACTTATGAGGGCAATGTCATTGCAACAAGCAAATGATTTAAAATAAGCTCAAATCGAAACAAATCCGTTTCCTACCAAGCAATTTTGTCTGGTTCTTAGACTGCCATGATGCCTTTGGCCCTAAACAGGGCTGTCCATAGCCGAGTGAGCAATTCCTTTCCCTGTGTCTGTCCAGATGTTGGCCTAATTTGCTATGACTATCAGCGTATGCAGTTACAGCTCTCTCTCCATGCGTATGTGTAAGTATATGCTCCTGTTTTGTGCTAGCGGACACTAGAGCGGACTGAGGTGAGCCTGGACCCTTAGGTCCTTGTACTTTCACTGCATGTGTCTAGCGTGGCATTTAACAATAACCTAGATCCTTCTAGCATGCTTTCATAAGCGCTGTTGAGTGGATCAAAAGCACCGCAGGTGTTCAAGAGGTCAGAGACCCCGTAAACTCACTGATTTGAAGCAGGAGGGCCGTGCTTTTGATAAACTCCCACACTGACATCACTGAAGATTTTCAAAGTTGTAAATAAAAATTATTGGAGTACATTTTACAACACTATTTTAGCCTTATATTTCAACATTTTATTGTTTAATTCAATAACCCTTTCATACAGTCTTTACTGGTAAATAGAGATCATATGTTAACAGGAAATAAGATTGTTCTGATGTAAGAAATCTGTTTTGGGTCAGTCATAAAGCTCTGTCAGAGATGTTTACAGTAAGCTCCACTGCTTTTAAAAAAAACATCTATGTAAACATGAGCTAGACAGACATCTGACCATTGCACCTCATCTTGTGCATAAGACCCTGTCAAACTTCGTTGGCCATCTTTGAAACGCCTTGCAGGCAGCTATTTCAGTCATGCAAGTATAGCATCTATCTCTCTGAATGAGGAAACATATTCTTCAGATCTGTTTACCGAGGTTACAGTTAGCCTACATTTCATATTTGAAATCACCAATGAAATCTGATAACACCTGTCTCTACAATTTTGTTTCTTCTTCTCAAATAGTTTTTTTTGTGGTAGCTGTATAGCATCTCTGTTAAAGAGTTATTATCTGGTGAAGTGGTTACCAATTGTAGAGTTAATGAAAGTTATCATGGGCATTCTTCTGTTAAAAGCGGATGTCATAACAAATGTAAGTAGACTGGAAAGATTTTTAAAAAAATGAGGAATTATTCATAAATTTTTTACGACCTATACCTTTACTCTGTTTAAATACAAACGGAAGATAGAAGACGAGGAGCACAATGCTGAAAAGGGGCGGAGCTATGTAAGTATTACAAAAAAAAACAGTAGGCAAAAAGTACCAGAAAGGATAACCTACTACTTTTGGCAAGTTCCTGAGGTCAGCGATTTTCTTATTATTGGGAGATTAGAGGGTCTGTATTACTTGGAGAAAGCATAACGGTCAATTTGGATCACGTGTGATGTAATAACCAATCACATTACAACCTTGACGTCATTGAACTTAAGAGTTGTGCGACACTCAAACGTCGTTTATGGATACCATAGGAATGAATGAGAAGTGCCGTAAACTGAATCCCACCTGTTGCAAAAAGTCTTCTTCTCTTGTAAAATGGCATTTTTCAGGTGTAAACTTAAAAAATATTTAAATCCAAAAGTATTAGTGTAAAACATGTTGAAGATTAGCCTATAGGCTGTCGATTCATTAAATGATAAGCTGTTCCTCTAAAAAAACTTTATTCAGTGAAGTGAAGCCTCTCCTTCACTGAATACGTTTTCATGGGCATCAGTAATCTTATTTACCTTATTCTAAATAAGACAATATTATGATTAATGTTTACATGAGTTGCTTTTAGAATATTCCTTTCATGTTCCTGTTTTGCATGTTATAGTACATAGATCGATTAATGTACGTCATTACGTCCCCTCCAGAATTTCACGTATAAACATGGTTCGTCTTCATGATGATGCCATATACAGTTTTGGGTGTTTCATTTTTAATTTTATGAAAGCTTTAAGTGCAGCTAATTATTTGTACGTGCATACAGATGACGGCGGTGTTGAAGCTCTTTTATTTGCCATCAATCGTTTACCTACTGCCGTGTGTGTATCCTGTCGCAAAATGCGGCAAAAAGTCCTACACGACGGTAATAATGTGATTAAGGTACTTCAATAATGCGACTAAAATAGGAAATAAATCTACATGTCTTAATTCGATTTGTGTTTACTTCGAGTATGACTTTAGCCGAATTAAGGTAACAGTTAATAAAAAAATCTCTGTTTACATGGTAGATTCTTAATCAGAGTGTTGTCTTAATCGTGTTAAAATCAGAATATTGTTGACAATTAAAAAAACTGCAAAAGCGGAAGTGTTAGCATTAGCCGTTATGCTTTTTTGGCTAAAGTTTGCAGGCTTGACTTCTAGTGGCTTTGTTCATACTACCTATATTCATATAAAACACACTTTTTAATGATCGTAAAGTTCGTTCAAATTCAAATGTAGTACTCAGACAGTATGCGATTTTGGAGTTACACGATGAATTTACCAATTAGCGATTGGCTCTTTTATTTAGAAGGCAGGAGTGTTCCGCCATATTGCGAGTCGCACTTTCTCCCATTCATGAAAAATATACTGCAATAAGCCTTTTTAGCATATTCTTTTCATCATTGTGTACTATAATAAATGACTCTTGTGTTTTTAAGAGAAAAAACAAGTTCTGTGTGATCATCCACTTACACCTTTGCAATAGCATCTTATTGGTAAAAAGACAAAACACTGTTGCTTGTGTAAACAGCACATTTGTGTATTTCCAGAAAGGTCAATCGGGCATTTTTACGGCAATTTACCAGGTTTAATGTGTAAAAGGGGCTAATAATGTTACTTGTTTTTTTTGTTTTGTGAAATCTACTAGCATCTTCTGAGTGAAAAGTATTTCTGCACAATTTTGTAATGTGTTTGAGTTTAACATTTAAAGTCATGCTAGTCCTCTGTAGCACACTAGATTAAAACATTGTAATGCACAAAAAGTAATTTCACAGATGGTCAAGGGACTTAACGTCTGCAAATAGCTCTGCTATAAACAAACATCACGCTCCTACTAGCACTTCTTTAATCTAATGTTCTACTTTGTTGGATAAGCCTTGAGAGATGTTGCTTTCATAATGGAAAGCTCATTTTACATGCGCCCAATGAGTAACTTCATTATGGTTGTCTTTGTAGAGCTGTTTCCCGGTGAGATTGGAAGCTGGGCTGTGTGGAAGTCTCTTGGCTGAGGAGTCGGGGTCTCCACCTCAGCCACATGGCCTCCTGGCAGCGTTCCTCTTTTGGGCACTGGCAGCAGCTTGTGACCCACGCCCCTCCCAGATGTTGTGTCTTGAGACAGATGTGCACCCCAGCTCGATATCCAAGGAATCTAGGTAAGTATGTGGTTAAGGCGGGAGATGTCTTATACTGGCTGATGAAAGGGAGGAACGTGCCAACACGACAGCCCACCTGGCATCCAAACAGTCGATAAGGGATGATAACAGAAGGAGAGCTTGTATTTTATTGATGGATTTGTGTCAACTGTAAAAATGCCACAATATTTGCTGAATGTAATACAAGTAATTAAATGTCATTAATTGATAAATTTACTAATAAAATAAAAAATGTAAATGTAAAATAATAAAATGTATCTATATAAAAAGAAAAAGACAAATGAAGCAAAGAAACGCCATTTTTTTGGCAACTTTTCAGTTTTTCTTGGGTGGAAATGAAATTAAATATTTTTTAATTCATATTTAAAAAAGTATGAATACTTGAGTACACCAAATGAAAAAATTGTAACATGTAACTTCAGTTTTTTTTATATACTTGTTAATAATGCCAATAGGCATTTTTCTAATTTGCCTTCAAAGCATAGGGTTTAAAATAAAATAGCCTACTAAAATAAAAATACTCATATACACTAAAGTCATGTGTGCCACACAAAGGCAAGCTTTATTACTGGAAAGACAAAGGGAGAAGTCATTTTAAAAACAACATTTTGAAATAAAACTGTGAAACCAAACAAACTGCAGGTCTTGATGACCAATTCCGATTTTGTGACTATATCTGATTTTTTAGACGACGTGCTTACATTTCTTTTAAAAGTGACCTGTATCCGATGTGTGCATTTTACACTGAACTTGGTGAAACAAGCCAAAAAAAAGCATATATGGCATCACAAATCAATTTGAATAGTACATTGAGTTTAATTTATTGACATGGAATTCATATAGAAACGTTTTTAATGCAATAGTTACATCTATACATCAGAATAATTATATAACCTACAAATTCTTCAGGACAGTGATGCACGCAGCTCCGCTGAAAGCTTGCGAGTGGAATAATACTCAGGTGGTAGATATTGTTAAGCATTTCACATCGTCTGTGATTTTTTTAGTAATTAAAACCAAATGCGTTCATCAGTGATTGTATATCAAAAGCAGGGACATGTTTGTGTGCATTTTATTTTGTGGTTTCAATTGAACGAACGGTAGGCTACTGAAGCCCTCGTCTGAGCACGAGCCGTCGTCACTGACAACAGCAGCAAATTTCAGCGTCAGATCGCCTTTTATTTAACACAAACGAATTAAATTATTACTCTGCTACTCAACTAGAGATGTTTCATTTGTTACAGGTATGTCTGTACTGCTCACTTGACGTAGGAGGAGCATTTACAGGGGAATATCCAATCTGACCGCTTACACGGCAGGCGCAAATTCACTTATCCGATTCATATCTGATTTATTTCCACATGTGAATGAGGCCTGAAACCGATCGGAGAATATCGGAATCCATGTGATTTTTTTTCCTCCTTACACGTCGTGGGCCATATCCGATCTGTGCCACATGGGAGGAAAAAAATCGGAATTGGGTCACTTGAACCATGCAGTGTAAATACGGCCAATATAGTTACCTCAAATAACGAATCCAAATAAATAAGACTAAGCAATTTTACATCAAGCACATCTTTGTCAATCCACAACAAGAACAAATATTTAATCTCGTGACATTCTTTTAAATGTCTTACAAAGATTACAAAACAAGATATGTACAACTGAAGAACTAGGGGACATGCTTGAAGTGTATTTGTTCCCAACATTGTGCATTGGCAGCATAATGATTGAATGTCCATCTCCATCTGGGACGCTCACATTACCCAAAACTTAAATAAGTAAATCGGCAGCTACAATGTCTGACCAACCATGTGACATGTATACACACGGTTCATACTCCCTAGCACACAAAATTCATCTTCAGTTTCTTTATTTACGCAGTCACTAGACAATGCAAAAAGGAATTTGGTGTGTGATCACAGTGGCAGAACTTGTAAACAGCCACAGCGGCTGCTCGCATCTTCCCTTCCGCCACTGATGATTGAACAAAATGAGAAAAATATTGACTTCAAGTATACACAAATAAAGCAAAAACAATTATTTGAACAACAGTTCAAAAATGGAAAAATATCTTTCATTAAACAGGACCAGCCTGTTCAGTTTTATTCCAAAAGTCTGCTTCCGTTTCCAGTTTGACTTCGCAGATTCACAAACATCAAAGACCTTATCAGGTCAGCTGATCCATATTTTTTAAAAGGTCCAGTCTGAATTTCCTTCCAGTCCATCTGCTCCTCATGCATTAACCTCCCTTTATGCTCATGAACAGAACACTAATATTCTTATTTGGTTGAAAAAGAGAAAAAAAAAACTAAAACGTGTTGCACTCCAATGGTCATATTTTCATCTAATTACTTTAACAAAGTCTGAACAGAGTCACAATATATTGGCTTGTTTTTACAGCAGTGCTGATGTATATCCACATAAATATACGTATGTCCACAAAGCAGTAGCATGAATTTATAATAGCCTTTTTTGTTTTAATTATTGCCACTGTACACACTTTGCATTATAAGCACTTGAACCATAATTATTGCTTTGTGGTGGAAAGCAGACTTCAAGATTAGCACTTTGCACAAGAAAACATGTTTTTTTTTTCCATTGATTATCAAGTTTAGAAACACATTGGACGATATTACCCATAAATATTTCAGCTGCTAGTGCTGCAAATGAGCATGGAGGCAATGAAATGGGAGATTCTGCTGCTCGATGACAGAATGCTACATAAGATGCATGACAAACTAAAACCCAAGCTGGTCTGATCTTAAACATCTCAAACCAGGTGACTTAAAAACCTTCTTGCATACATTTTGGTTTCAGAAATCCTCAACATAGTGCTACGGCATCTCTGGAGGTCACTTTCAGGAATGAAAGCTTATTCATCATACCAAATTCGATCCGATTGAGCCCTCGCAGAACTAGCGCAGGGATCCCTTTGCAAATTCATGGTTGCCAACACTAGAAAGCAGCAGGAGACGTTAAGATACAGATAATCACTGTAATATGTACCCCAGTCACACCCATCCCATCTCTCAGATAGCTATTGCCTCTAAAAATAGAAGCGTGTATATATCAGACAGTGTTCTAGTAGAGGAAAGAAGGGAAAATTGACTTTGGTAGCATCATAAATGGTCTTTTTACAAATATTTTTGGCCCGTTTCCCGCTATTCCTCCATCTTAGCGTTCAGATATGGGCGGCTCCCACTTAAAAATCACATTTTCGCTTCCTACACTGCAGCCAATTCAACAATGCCAAATGGGCCGCCTTCTCCTCTACATGACCCGGCCCCAGTTTCACAATTTTAGTGCATACTGTAGGTATTTATTTTGAGACTTACACTAGAGATCCTTGTATTTATATATCGAATAGCTTACATTGAACATTGGAACCTTTTTTAAACATCTGTTTCCTATTTACTAAGTTGAATCATTCTGAGCTTCAACTGGCACAACGACAGCAAATCTCTTGGTAACAAGGAGTGAATAGATGACGGCTGATGATCGAATCTCGTTTGAAAAGCAACATACAGTACTGAAAATACATATGCACTGTTGAAGAGCTCAGGACAAGGAGGACAGCGGGGTGTCCACTTGTTCTGAAAGGTGTTTCTTTGGGGGGTGAGGAAGGATTCCACACGTCAATGATGTGGCAATCGGAACCCACCCCCTTCCCCAGACCAAAGCGCAGGGAATGGTGTAGCTTTTGTTATGGGGGGTGAAGTTCTCCATTCACATTACCGAACAACTCTTGGCCTTCTCCTTTTTGAAGGTGGAGGAGAGGAGCTCAGACTTGCTGGGCAGGTGCAGCAGGCGTTTGGACAGCCGGCGGGTCGGGCTTGGTTTGGCGAGCGGCTGTAGCTTGTTGATGCAAGCCAGAGCAGCTGTACGGAACACGCTGTGGATGCTCTTCTCAGAGGTGAAGGCTGAACACTCCAGATAAGCCTCAGCGCCCAACTGTTTGGCCATGGCAGAGCCCTGTGATGGAAGATGCACAAACTCAGTTCGCTATAGTTTCTCAGTCAGTGTTTTTAAAAGATACAGTTCATAAATTCAAAAATTTGTTCATGTCGTCAGTTGTCTACAGGTAGTTAAATATTAAGTCAGCGTCCTAAGCGTCATAAAATATAAAGGACATGTAACCAGTTATATCAAGAGAAACATATGCATAAATATTGAGCATAACAATAACAGCATTGTCTTAAATTGTCACTGTACTGAAGCCATAGCAAATTATTTAAATATTATCTAGAAACAAATGTGTATCTTTTTTAATAATAAACTATTTGTATTATAAGATTTCAAAATATAAACACAATGCTCTTATGCTCACCAAAACTGGATTTATTTGATCAAACATGCAGTAAAAACAATAATATTGTAAAATATTACTACAATTTAAAATAACTGTTTCTATTTTAATATATTTTAAAATGCAATTTATTCCTGTGATGTCAAAGTTGAATTTTTAGCATTCATGACTCCAGACTTCCGTGTCACATGATCCTTCAGAAATCATTCTAATAAGCTGATTTAGTGCTGAAGATTTTTTTTTTATTATCAATGTTGAAAACAGCTGTGCTGTTTAATATTTTTGTGGAAACTGTGATAATCTTTTCAGAATTCTCAGGTGAATAATCAAAGGAAATGCATCCTTGCTGAATGAAAGTATTAATTTCTTTATACTTATCCCAAACGTTTGAATGGTAATGTAGTTCAAAAAGCAGTTATTGCCTTAAAGTAAGCAAGATCAATGCTAAGAAACAACTTGCGGCTGTACCTGCTCATGAGTGATGGGTGTTTGTTTCTGATTGGACAGCTCCATCAGCGTGCAGACGTCCGTCCGAAGGTCCGTCTTGCAACCAACAAGGAGAATACGAGTACTGGGGCAAAAGTCGAGGATCTCAGCCCGCCACTGCAAAGACAGAAATATGCAATATTAAAATCAATTCTTGCAAAACACAGAAAACACATATTGTTCTCTGTAACTAGGGTTTTGCATAACAGCGATTATCATAATCTTGGTTTCTGAGTGCCAAGCACTTCTGGCAAGTATAGTGTGATAAATATTGCAGCCCAAAAATGAAGTATAGTAAGAAAACAAAAACAAATTAATCATTCATAAAGTCTAAATTAAACAGACTTGCTATACTTGAGATACTTTGTTTGAATTCACGTTACCACAAAACATAGGTTACCTGACAAAATATATTACAGAGAAAAAAGCACAACATAATGATGAGCTCCTGAGAATCAGGGTCAGTGCGGGGATTTAATATTAATAGGAATATCTAGTTACCTTCTTAAGTCCACTGTCAAAGATATCTGGGCGACTGATGTCAAAACAAAGGAGCACTGCATCAGAGTCACTGTAGCAGAGGGGTCTCACATTATCATAGTATGGAGATCCTAAAAACAAGAGAGAGATGCTACTGAATAGAAAAGTACAATTCAGTGATGAGAGAAGAATGCTTTCTTACTTTGAAACATGCAAGAGTTACAATTATTTAAAAAAAACATGATAAAATGTTCTTTCCTGTTGAGCCTCAAGTGCAGTTTGAGTGTCCTTGACATATTGTTAAAATAATAAAATGCTCAAGACAGATGAGAGAACAACAACCTGGTTTCACAACACATTTCATTTTCATATGAAGCGGTTGATTGGGCGGATGTGTCTGTGCCCTGTGTCGCCTTGTTTAAGTCAGCAGAAAACAAAATGTCATTTCAGAGGTGGAAAATGTTTTTAAATGTTACATTCTGATACAAAATTACGAAAGCAAGCATTTTTACAATAACATTGATAAAATCTCACAGTAAACCAGGAATATTGACAAAATAGTCAATTTTAGTTTCACATCAAGTTTTCAATAAATTCAAGTTTGGATAAATCAAAGCAACATTTAAAACCATTTCATCATGACCCTGCATTCTGAATCACAAAATAAATAAATTAAATTAGTTAAAAATGACTAATGAAAATAATTGTACACCATTTAAACTCTAGTTACAACTGTACACTTGACATTCTATCCATCCATCAATCTATTATTGTAACAAGAGTTTGAATAGTGTAAAATATTTAGAAGGTACCTAAATATAAAAACGTCAGTCTAAATTTACATTCATATTTTAAAGATCAAGCATTGCTTTTACTACTGAGTACTTGTGTATGAGTCTTTAAGCTAGAATTGAAGACAAGCAGATCTGATGAGTGTGAATGTGCTGTATTAATCTGCAGCAGAATCAGACAAAGGCCGGAGGTACAGCTCCCCTGGTCATCACTTCATTTCCAGTCAGCTCAGCATACATCCTGTTAAAGCCCTCTCCCTCTCACTGCTTGCCATATTGGCATTTTAAAGGAGAAGAAAATGACAACTGAGCTCTAAATCCTCATTGATCTATGTGTCTCGCTCTCGCTCTCTCCCTCGATTTCTTTTTTCCAGTAGATTATGCAACTGGAGCGATGGGGCTGTGGTAGGCACTTCCTCTCGCTCTTGCTCAGAATCCTTAAGTAAGCCACCCACCCCTCCTGTGCCCCCCAACACATGCAATACCTCCAGTCCCCCCGTTTCCACAGCAACAGCCTTGGAGTCAACCATCTGCAGAGCGCCGTCTTCCTAAAGGCGTCCCTTAACTGCCTATCAATCATTTGATACAGAGCAGTGCCCACCCACTTGGTACTGAGGAGGTGCTGGGGTGGTGTAAACAGCCTTATATACACCTCACAATTGCAGAGTCTATTTAGCCTCAGTTTCCTCCTGAACCTCACATGTAATGGTATTTAGGTCTTTGCATGAGTCAGTGATACAACTGTTAGCACATGCACTGTAGAAACCTCAAATTTAGTAATATTGATTAGCTTTCCATTGAAAATGGAGATTACTACTCAATAAAATAAATATTTCAGTGTAGCCAAATGTGTTTCCCGAACAAATCATGCTTATGAATTGAATCAGTTTTTTCTTTTTAGTAAATCTATCAAGCATGACCACTGTAAGATCGGTTGATTCCTAAACAAATGACTTGATTCTTATTAGACCATCAAACTCATACAGCGCAAACTGTATAGTCAAATGACTCATGAGCTGGTTCTTTGTAGTGAATCAAATATATTATACACCTGTGTGTAGTTTAACTGATTCCCAAACAAACTGATTCTTATGAGCAGATTATTTTTAGTGAATCTAACACATTCAATGCAACCAGCAAAATCTAAACAATTCCCAAACAAATGACTCTCATGAGCTGGATCTTTTTAGTGAATCAAACACAGTTTATCAGTTATGTACTATTTTTGAAAACATCTGAAAAAGAGTCTAAACACCCATTTTGCAAGAAGTGTTTTAAATGCATGCATTAATTAAATTCTCATAATTTAGCAATGACATTACATTTCTTTTTCCAAATATTATTTTCTCACAAGCAGTAAATCATTAATGGAACCAGAATTAAGTTTTTTTAAGTTAATTAAATCTGTCATGATGCTTGATGCTTGAACAATTCTTTCAGTGAATCACTCACAAAGAGTCAAAGAATCATGAGTTGTCATTTTGAATCAGTCTGATGAATCCTTCACTGACTTATTTCACGTTGACTGCAATTAAACTCATTCATCAGAGTGACAACAAACTGACAACTTTCAACAGATTCGTTGAAAGAATTGCTCATAAGAGTTATGTTTTAAGTTTTAATTAACCAAACATCAACATGAATTTAAATGTATAAAGCCAAATTGCCTTCATTTCATTCATCACTAGCTGAAAGGACCACTGCAGACTATCTTCACTCTGAAGCACAGATCACTGCCTATTTTCTGTCTCCTACCAAAATGTCACGGACACACAAACCTGAGCGTGAGGCTGCATTCAATTGTTGCTGATCCTAATGCAACGATCGATGTAGATGTACACCTAGGGACTGAGGAGCAATTTCAATTAAACTTGACAAAATGACACATCCTAGCAGTCAGAGACAAAGACCTCCACATGGTGAGCTAATCAAAACTCACTCCAACCACTGTCTGAAATTTGAAAATGGACACATTGAGGCTTACACTTTTGGCAGTGAGCATTATCTAACTTGAATCCTGTACCACCCGCAGTCTTGGATCACAGAACTGCTCTATTGAACAACCCTGCACACAGTGAACAAACCACTGCTCAGCCCTCAACCCTGGGCCACATGTTCCCCGGCTGAACAAGAAGAGGATGTTATGCTGTCTGCGTATTAACAGACGGAGGGGTTGTGAAGCGTGCAAAAAAGGTGAAAAAAAGAGCAAAGCAGAGTTGCTACAATCAGAATAAATGCTTTTTGTTGTGACGCCATGCCTGGAGCAAAACTAGCTTAGCTGAAAATTGGGCCAACGTGTGCATGTGATTGATATGAGACGGCCTTTTCCTTGGGCGCAGGAAGAGTCTTGTGAAGAGAACAGATGGAGGTGGAGTGGGCTGCTTTTGTGCGCCGCACAGACGAGAGCCGCACCGCATTCCATCTGCTGAACCCTTTCACTCTTTGAAAAACTAATTTAGCTGTTTTACCAATGACTTCGAACTATGAATGTAACTGGCAAGTTGCATCAGACATATTCTGAAACATAATAAAATTGTAATAAATACATTTTGGTGTGCACATGAGTGTGCTTGACGTCACATGTTTGATTTGTGGAAACGTCACTTAAAAGGTGGTCTTTTTAATTTGTGAATGATTCATTTCAGTACTTATTAAAAGGAGTTATGTTCACAGTTCTCATCTCTCATGACTAAGCCATCTCTGACAGTCTCAATGATACAGCGATAACAAAACCTGTCAATTATTATTGCTTAATGCCACATCTGCCATTTACTAGGGAAAGAAAATATAATTTAAGTGTGAATAAGCTGGTATCATATAATGAAAATAATATGCCACTGTTTCCTGCTTCTCTACTCTCAATCTACAGTGACAGATCAAAATAAATCATTTTACTCAAGTGAGTGAGCTTGTGGTCTCTATTGAATATGATGAGATAAAAACGGTGTGCAAAATAGTGTCAGACAATACATCTTTTTACTGTGTTGTAGTTTGCTAAACTTAAAAAAAAGTAAAGATCTAGTGTAGCAGTAGTAGTATAATTAAAGAACAAATAACAAATTATTATTTAATGAATCACTCAAAAAGACTAACAAGTTATCAGCTTGAATTCACTTAATGAACTATTCCGCAAATCCTCACCATTCAAGTTTGACTCAAAATAATCAGCATAAATTATTTTGTGTACTTTAAACGGTTACTGATTACATGTAGTTAAACGTATGTGCAACAAAATTACTTTAAAATGTTTAAAAATATATATTTTAATGAAAAGATTAACTTTAATTTTAATGTATAGTTTAATGTTTTAAAATGTATTTACCAAAACATAAAAAAAATTGTATGTTAGGTGGGTAGATTTACAGAAATCTATACAAACTACTGTAAGATTGTATCAAATTAGCAATGTTATTAACTAAAATAAAACTATTACAGTTATATTTGTTAACTGAAAATGCTTCAAATAAATGAAAAGCTAATATTAGATGAAATATTAATTTTAAATATTAGATTTTAAATGTTAACTTGGCTAACTGAACTAACTGAAGACAAAAGATAAATATAAATACTAAAAATACAAAAATCACAAAATTACTAAAACTTAAAAATAAAATGAAATATAAAAGCCAATTATCAAAATATTAACAAATATTATAACAGTACAAAAATATTGCATAGTAGATGACATTTCAAATGTGGCACAGAATGAAAAAGCTGACTAAGAGTAAACTTCAACGCAGTGGAATCTGTGGGAATTAATCAGCACTCTCAGACTCATGTAAATGCGAGCAGGGGGCTGAGAGAGGTCAACGTTCACAAAGGAGCTAGAAGCAAATGAAAGCCCCTGTCCATCTTCCCAGTAGAGATGATGAGAACAAAACCTAGAGCGTTCTCCATATCCCCCTCCCCCCTTTCCTTAAGATCCCAGAGATTCCATCACAGAACATGATGGGGGCCCAACAAAGAATCCCCCCTCTCTCTCACTGCGAGGGGCTGGCCATGACCCCTCAGGGAATACCATCTCAGAGCTATGGCGGTGTTTCCTCATTGGTGCCTGTCATCAACTGCCAATGGCCACTGGAGAGCCCATTAATCTACTGGCTGTTTTAATGTGCTAATGGAGCACTATTTTTACGCACACGATCTTGTGTAGTCATCCCATACCGAAGCAGCAGAATTCATATTCGCAGAAATGTACATCCATCAGTGTAACGGCAAATGCCACCAAATCCACTGCTAATACCTCAATGCAAATTAAATATAGCCTCCATATTAGAAATACAGACGGCCATCTTCTAAGAGCCTGCAGTAGGTCCAATTGGCTGTCGTGATTAAGTGTGAGGATTGATTTTCACCTGTAAATCCTTTCTGGGCCTCAAAGCATGCAGTTTGAAACCCAATGATGAGGTCAGCTCAATCCACGAGGAAAAGACTAATAAGAAGTCTCATTCACATTGAGCAGCATCACAGAGCTGATATAAATAGCACACAAGGAAATTCTAGAATATAACCAACCAGCAGGTACAGAGTGCTATCTTACAGCCCATAAACAACATGCATATCAAAACTGCCTCGCTGTAAAATGATTCCATCATTATGTCATAACATCTTTGTTTCCATTCATTTGAATGTAATTTCTACTTGAGTTCAAACTAAATTTACTTGAGCAGTAATTTAATTCAAAGTGATTGAAAAAGTGCAATGAGCTAATTACTGTAGGTTATGACTTTGGCACCATTTTGATTTTATGCACAAAACTAAAGCAGCAATTCAGCTTTTTACTGTGCACTGAATGTAATGGAACATCATTTAGCACTTCTATATGAATATACACACATTGAAAAGTTTGGGGCCAGGAATGTTTTTTAACAGAATTACTTTTCTGGAAGGTTGCATCAAATTGATCAAAATCAACAGTAAATACAGTTATAATGTTATAGAAGATTTCTATTTCAAATAAATGCTGTTCTTTTGAACTTTATATTCAAAGAATATTGAAAAGAGTCCACAAAATCAGCACAACTGTTTTTAACATTGAAAATAAAGAGAGTTTCTTGAGCAGAAAATCAGCATATTAGAATGATTTCTGAAGGATCATGCGACTCTGAAGACTGTAATGATGCTGAAAATTCAGCTTTGCCATCACAGGAATAAATGACATTTTAAACTATTAAAACAGAATACAATTGTTTTAAATTATCATAAATAATTCACAATATTACAGTTTTTACTTTTAATCAAATAAATGCAGCCTTGGTGACCATAAGATACTTAAAAAAGTTTATATCTTACCGACCCCAAACATTTGATTAGTAATAACATACAAAAACATTTTTTTTGTTTTTGTAAAACACAAAAATCTTGATTTTTTAAATCAGAACCAGTATAGAAATAATTGTGCATTCACTTATATTAATGCTACAGTATATTTCTCACTTGGTGAAGGAATACTTAAATATCACTTAAACGTTTCTTTGCCAAATGGTCAATTTGTCAGTATCACTGAACCCATTTATCACACCATGGATATAGCAAAATCATTTTATATTTGAGAGTACTTTGACTTGGAATATCTGTTTGACTTGATGGAAATACAGTTCAAAATCTACAGCCTCAGCCATGATTAACAGCTAAAAAATGGATAAAACTCTGGTTTGCCCTCTCATCCTCATACAAACCGGGACTCATCCCCTTAAACCGTACTCTGCGTTTCAGCTGGCTTGTCTCCAAGCAGACTAAATCAGATAAAAAAGCACGAGCAAAGGACTAAGGCATATTAACAGCACATATTTCATTCAACAATCTGTACATGAAATCACAATCCTTGCTTGCTTTCTCACTCACTGTCTGCCAATCTCTACTGCATGCGTACAAACAGACAAACACATCACAGAAACCTAGTCCTATCACCCACACTTCACAGTCAGCGGACAGCCAGACGTTTCTGGGTGCTAATTATGCTGCTTCTGTTGGACACATCCAAAGAGACACGAGATTATCATGTCTGTCATTTACTAGGGATTCAGAAATGAGCAGTGTGAAGCAGACAAACAGCACGTTGTAATCAGGTCAATAGGCTACAATAGGAAGCCGTGGGCAGATGTGAACTGCCTCAGTGACCACATACTCCCTCGTTAGTCTGCTGACTATGTATGGCAGCTGATAGACAGACAGACGTCTAGTCTCATGCCTGATGCAAATTGCACAGAAAACACTTTGTTGATTTGGCAAGCTTTAATCTGATTGGCTGACTTTACGCAACTTCCGGTATTAAGGGCATAGAGAGCGTCTCATCAGTTTATCATAATTTGCTTCCATCTGAAAATCATGTTAACAGAGTACTCAACAAGCACTTTTGAGAGTGAAAATGACAGGATTTTCCAAAGTTTTACAATATTCTAGTTAACCAGAGTGGTACAGTAAAATAATAATAAAATCATCTGTACTTATTACTTTTGAAACAGACAGAAGTTCTGATCACACTGAATTTGGTCCAGTGGACACTGTTTTGAATTGGTGACATTGATTTTAAAAATCAAATCCATATAAAGCATGTAGACATTTGTTTTATGTGTTGTTCCATTGCAAACATCTGTTGCAATTATTCAGCATTTACATCTTCCTGCACTGCTTCAGCATTTGCATACATAATTATATTTGCATTCAAATTCAATATTCTAATCAGGTAGTTTAGTAATCAGCTTGACTGGATTGGCCCAACACAGTTCAAAACAAGCCAGACTGTTGCCATGAACAGAATATAAAACAGCTACAATTTGTAACAACCATAAAGAGAGTACAGAGCCGTGACTACAAATTGTCAAGACAATAGCATATTTTTAAAGTCAAACACTGTGGTTTCCAATTTCTAGTGTATTCTCCAGACAATTTCAAATGCACAAATGCATGAATAATATATATTCATAATATATTGTAATGTAATGTTCTATATATAATACCAGAACTGATATGTCTTCTCCAGTCTCCCAATTTCACATGACATTTCATTATGTTAATACTGCTTCATTACATTACATGTACCATCCAAGTTGCATAATGTGCACAAATAAAAATGTTACTGTCAATTTTGATCCATTTTAGTATTTAGTGACAGAATCATCCGTTTAGTCTTACCTGATGTGTCCCATAAACTCAATTCAACACGCTGGTCATCGAGCTCCAGACAGGCTGTGTAGTTCTCAAACACTGTGGGCACATACGTCTGTGGAGGAGATGCAACATATTAACACCGATCAACGCATGTGATGCTGCATGTATGAGATGCTGCATGTATAAGATGCTTGGGGAAAAACACTTTAAATGCTTACGTATCGTTATTTATCACTATGAAAAACGATTTGATGTATGCTTTATTGTTATGCCAGTAAAATACATTATATGGACTAACTCACTTGGTAACCAAAGCATGTTACAATGAAACTAACATGTATGAGAGAAACAACAGTTTGTTATTCGGCAAAACCATTTGGTCTAATGCTATAATTTTAGAATTCGTTTAATAAATGGGCGTCTTTCAGAAATGCTGTAGGCTACTGACCTCTGGATAACAATCCTTTGCCAAAACCTGTAACATCGCAGTTTTCCCGCATTGAACATCCCCAACCAGCACCAGTTTACATCTGACCACCAGTGGCTGTGCGTTTCTTCTCTCTTTCATGATTTTGCGATATCCTATAACCGAACAAAATAAAACCAAAAACCACCTAAAACAGACCAACACGAGGATGCGAATGCACAACTGTTTCTGTACACACAACACCGAGAATTGCCCGCAGCCGAAGTGATTGAACGATGGACTGGGGGTTTATATATGCCGCACAACAGCCAATCAGCTTGCGCGATGCTCATGACGTCTCACATTCTTCTTTCCTCCGCTCCGTCCGGAAGCGTAATATTTCCCAGACGACTCAGCCTTTTGGGAAACTTTTGTCTCATCCTTACCGAATAAAAAATTCCACTAACATGCTCATTTTATACATGAGTTGTCCAAAATGTCCACACTAGGGTTGTTCTGTGATTACAAAAGACTATATGAATAGATTTATAGGCTATTATAAATCACATAGCCTGTGAGAATAACAGTGGATATAGCAGTTCACTGAATGTCTGTCACATACAAACTAAATCACACCACTTTCCAGCTTTTCCTGCATATTCTGGCATCTTCATTGTCTCCAGAATAAGTAATTAGATTGTCTTCACCTTCCAAATAGCCACAGACATTAGGTCAATAGGACTGTTCACACATCCTTGTCCCTCCACCTACTGACTTTACTTTCACCTTTAATGATCTGTGAATTACCTGCTTTCTTTAGGGGAAGTCTTGTGTTTTTCTTTCATTTCCCAAAGTCTTTTTAATGAATAAATTCCCCCGAGATGATACATCCCTCAAAATTTCAATGGCTAATTCTTAAACTATTTCATTTTTCTGCCCTAACTTATAGTCGTGATTAAATGTATCCGTTTTGACATGCATGTTTGGTTTATTTTCAGTTTTAAAGTCATTTTACAGTAAAGTCTGGCATGACTCCTCAAAAAAAATCCCCTTGACTAAATCCATGAAAAGGTTTGTTTACAGTACTAACTGACTGGATTATTGGACAAATTACTCTTTGATTCCTGTCTCTGTTTGTTTTGGACACAAGGTAGTTTGGTGGGTGGGAGGCCAAAAGTTTATTGGCCTGATGGGACAGTTCAAAATCTCAGCCCTCAGGGAGTCTCAGAAGGCTAAAGTGGTCTGATAGACAACAGGCACACAGAGACACTTTCAAGGTTATATTTGTATGTTAAACACCTTAGAGACTGAGGCTGAGTGGAATAGACCTTATGTAAACACTTCCCTCTTCTCCCCTACTTGCAAATTCATTTATTCTCCAAACTGGAATTAGATGGTCTTCACATCATTGAATGTTTTCAGAGCAGTACGTTAAATGAGCAGTGCATTAAGATTTATCAAGTAAGCCTATTTTGTGTCCCAAAAATGCTTTTGTCCCGATCCCATGTCACACTTCAAATACCATTTAGGATAAAATTGTGTGCTGGACTTACAATATTTTGTCATTAATTTGACTCAAAACACTTGTCTTTTTGTCATATGTGCCATTCAACTTACTGAAGCAGTGGTATCATGGATGAGGCTCGTAGTATCCTCAGCAGGGGTGGAGATTGCATGAAGTGTGTATGAGAGGAGAATTCCCCTGCTGTAACAGCAGGGCACAAAGCACAGGAAAGCAGGTGGAACTGAATAATCAACAGCCCCGTGTGTCACAACACAATCTGCTGTTGGAGACAGAGGAAGGAGGTGTCAGAAGGTGGCAGTTGGGTTCCTATCGCTGTTTAACCTCTGTGGTTTATGGTCATGGCATCTTTTGCAGATAATTATGTAAGACAAAATAGTGTTGGATGTCAAAGTACTGCAATAATTGATTCTTTTGATAAAGAAACTTCTACTAAGCATATATATATATATATATATATATATATATATATATATATACCGTATGTGTGTGTGTGTGTGTGTGTGTGTGTGTGTGTGTACTTGTTTATGCTACATTGTGGGGACCAATGGTAAAGGGTTTAAACAAGGATAGTAAAACCTGACATTTTTTACATTGTGGGGACTGGCCTGCGGTGAAAAAAAAGATTAAAAATAGTAAATGATGTTCATCTGAAAGTGTAACAATGCAAATAGGTTTTCTGTAAGGGGTAGGTCTAGGGTTAGGGGATAGAAAATATCATTTGGTCAGTATAAATACAATAGAAGTCTATGGAAAGTTTGAAGTTGAAAGAAATTTTGAAGTTGAAAGAAACCCTGCAATTTAGTTTATATATTAGGATATAAATACAGTTGAAGTCAAAAGTTTACATACACCTTGCAGAATCTGCAAAATGTTAATTATTTGACCAAAATAAGAGGGATCATACAGAAATGGAAACAATCTTTAATATGCAGTTGGATTTTGACCCAGTCTCATTGGTATTGGGTATACCTAATGAATGCATTGCTTCATCTGCTAACAAGAAATTGTATAATATTCTCTCCTTTGCTGCCAGAAAAAAGTATTTTACTTAATTGGATTAGTGATAAATCTCTGTCACTTAAAGGTTGGCATAAGATAATTTTTGAGCTGATTCCCCTGGAGCATCTTACCTATGTATTACATTAAAAAAACAGGTCAGTTTTATAAAATCTGGACTCAAAAATTCCAAAAATTAATGCATGGTTTTTCCTTCTGGAGCATCAGTGAGTGTTTGAACCTTCTGTAATAGTTGCATATGAGTCCCTCGGTTGTCCTCAGTGTGAAAAGATGGATCTCAAAATCATACAGTCATTGTTAGAAAGGGTTCAAATACACAAAAATGCTGGAAAACCAAAGAATTTGTGGGACCTGAAGGATTTTTCTGAAGAACAGCAGCAGTTTAACTGTTCAGGACAAACAAGGGACTCATGAACAACTATCACTAAACAAAAAAACACAGCTGTGGATCATTCAGGTAACAACACAGTATTAATAATCAAGTGTATGTAAACTTTTGAACGGGGTCATTTTTATAAATTCAACTATTATTTTCTCTTGTGGACTATACTGTATATAAACATCTTTTATGTGAAATATCTTATTCAGGTCAGTACTAAATAAACAACAACATGTATTTTGTATGATCCCTCTTGTTTTGGTAAAATAATTAACATTTTGCATGATTCTGCAAGGAGTATGTAAACTTTTGACTTCAACTATGTACTATAGTACTATATTTACTATTATGTACTACTACTGATAGCCCTCTCTTTTGGAAAGATTTTATCTCATCTCAAACTAATGAAAGACATGTTATCACAATCCCATAAAATGTATTAGTTTTTTACATTTATGATTAAACAAGAGGCTTTGTGTAGATTCATGCAACAGAAAATTAAAACACCGGGTCAGAATAGCTTGTACTTTATTATGCTCAGGGTTCCCATTACTTCTCATTTATATGTGTAGTCATGCATTCTTAGGTCTATCACATGCAAACTAAATTAGGCCCTTTACCAGTTTTTCCAGATTTCCTGCATATTCTGATGTTTTGTGTGTGTATGTGTGTGTCCAAAGTAATCAATTAAACTGTTTTCTTTCAGCATCAATAGCCACAGACATGAGGACAATAGGACTGTTCACACATTCTTGTCACTCCTCCTAACGACTCGAACCTTTAATGATCTGTGAATCCCCTAATTTCCTTCTGAGAGGACCTCAAATATTTTGATTGCCTTCATTTTGGTGCATTGGGTCTATAACTACATAAACAACTGTCCTTTATTGACTTATCCACAGTCCGAGTCTTGCAGTGAAAAATCTGTATACTGCATATCTACCTGTTAAAGCAACAAAGAAATACATTTGTTTCAGCTGTGCCACAAAAACAGTGCTGGGATGTTATACATCAGTTTAAACGCATATAATGCATATTTGTGCCGTTTCATGCATGTAACTTCTGTAGATGGACGTTTAGCATTGTTGACAGCGCCAGAGATAAAGATAAACCCTCATGTGTGACAGATGGCTGTGTCATTTGCAGATAAAAATGAAAGCATTTTCAGTGTCAGCCTCTCAGGAGGGAAATGGAGCATAGTGAAATGAAGAGAAACAGCATATGGAAATGGCAAATCCCATTAGTACTAGGTTATGTGTGGATCTGATGAATAGTGCGACGAGGTCAAGAGGATCAGTGGAATTGCTCTCCGTTGAACTTTACGTTCTGGTCAGCCGATCCGGACTACCTCTGTCTAGTTTTTCTCCAGCTCTCTCATTAGCCAAATCTCTCTTTGAGCTTTGCTACCGGCCCCGTTATGCTGATGACAGGGAATGTGATACTGAGAGCATATCAGGCCACACCAGTAATCAGCTCTTGCTACTAGAACACCAACTGAGAGAGAAAGAGAAAGACTCCAACAACACCCTCTGACCCACAACCGCCCACTTACAGCAGACAGAGGCCCAGCAGGCAGCTAATTAGCTTGTGTTAATGAGTTCCTGTGCCAGGGTGACCCACTCAGTAGTGCTGGAAAAGTGTGGAGGTATGGTGTGTCTGCTTCACGGTGCTTGTAAACACAGTTACAAACAAGCCTGACATACTTTGTAACTGCAAATCTAGCACGTTCATACAGTATGCAAGGGTTTCGTAATAGAATTCACTGCAGATGGTTTGTTGCACCCTTACAAAACAAAAATAAATGGGAATATACTGGACAAATATAATTTGATATATTAATTAATAATTTCCATATGTGGGAAAGTAGTGCTCATATTTTTCAATATATTGCAATATACGCATGGATATGTATATGTAGAAAACACATAGCAATACCTTTATTAAACTAGTTCATTTTTCTTTCATGAATCAATGGGTTTACATAAAGCTATACACATAAATGTATAAGAAAAAAAAGACTGAACTGAACATTTTTACTGAAAATGAATATTAAAGCTGATATTTATTCTAAACGACAGAAGCAGAAAACTGGTAAAACACTCACTCTTGCAGTGTCCACAAGACAATTCGCTTTCTCACTTGCTAAATTCTTGTTAAACTCATGGTAAGATGGTGGAAAACGAGATTTGACATTTATAACTTAATGGATTGAGTGCTATAAAGCACAAACCTGCGAGATTGGCTCTGTTTTCCCATATTTTTTTGTGTTTTGTGTTAATACAAGACAAAATGTAACCTCACTGCTAGAAATGCATGCACTGTAAAATGATTTTTACAGGTAATTTAAAATCTGCTTAATGTGGTAACATTATTAAAGTCAAAAATATCATTTCATATCACTGAATCAACCTGACTAAATTGAATTACGCTAAAAAGGCTCATAAATAGTTCCTTAAAGTAACAATAACTCAACTACCATTATATAAATATGAAATAACTTGGGAAATAAAAAAATTATAATTTTCTGAAGTTTTAGAAAAAGTATTTAGACTAAGAGATCAGAAGCAGTGTTTGATTCATTTTGGTTTTTGCACAATAATTGCTCCTGCACTGACATCTAGTGGAAATTTTGGAATTTATTTTTGTGATTCCTCATTCTCCATGTGGGTGGTTAGTTGATACAAGTATTTTGGAAAATTGACATGTCATCACTATTTTGATTTATAATTATTGTGCATGCAGCTTTTATGACTTATTTTATTCAACTTTATCGAAAAATATATATATATATATATTGTTTTAAAAACATATTATACATCAATAACAGATGCAAACGTGACAGAAACCATGCACATACCATTCTTTTTATTTTTTATTTCCTTTTACATTTTTTTCTTCTTCCCCAGAGCACACAATAGTTCTGCTCAGCATCAGATAGTACACTTTTCTTATTTTTTTCTTTCTCTTTTCAGACTTAGTGCTGGGTCAGTGTTGTCACATTTGTACAATATGATAAATTAACTACTGGAAGAGGGTTCACACACTTACATAGTGCATTTATTGCATTGTAAACCAAAAGAAAACCTTAAACACAAAACCAAAATAGTGCAATCGTATTGATTTCCCTTTATTCAGTGATAGACCTTTACCAGTCCAAGCCATTGTCTTCCTCCTTCCTCCAGTGTTGCATACAGTACGGTATATTGTGATAGAGAACAACATAAATATCTAATAAAATAAACAATTAGCCTTGAAAATACTTTGGAGACCCAAAGACATAGTTCTTGACTATGTACAAATCACCTGGAAAGATATCGAGCATATTTTCAATTGGGAAGCGCTCATTGTGCTTTGAAGCCTGTCTCTTGCTTGTTGCTTTTCATATGCAGTGATTTAAAAATTGACAGAAGATTTAACATGGTCCCAAATAACATTTTTGTTCAATATATGTAAATAATATTATTTATGTACACCTTAAAACGAACAGAAAGTCATTTGTTTGTGCATTTATATATAGATAAGGACAATGCATTTTTAATGTGCAAACTGTATATACTCAAGCAGATGTTTGTGATGGTTTATATGTCCATTGCATCTCCCTATTCAGTTTACAGTGCTGTTTATTTCTACAAATGCCTGATTGTGTCATGCATAGTCATGATTAGCTTGAATGTACAATGGGACTGCATGTGCATGTATGCAAAGAGTAAATTAGTGATCACTTAGTTAAGAGATTGTCTTGCAAATAAGACATAAGTCATTCTGTTAAGTGTGATAATCTTTGTAAAGGATTTTGTTATTGCATGGAAGAACAGCAGCAAGCAAAACTCAACAATTACAGCAGCAGATATGTCAGCAAGATCATCACTTATCATGCAAATAAGTGTTGATGGTAAAGATAAAAAAAAATATCAGGAATTTTTATCAGTGTTTTGAGATTCTCAAAATGCAGAAAAAGATGTTCAGTGGTTCTGAAACAATACATCATCATACCGTTACACATCTTATGGTTGTTTTTGAATTAATGGTATGATTATGTACAGTTATACTTGTGTGAAAACAAAGATTCTTGCAAGGGTCTCACTTTTGTGGTTTCAAACAAAACCACTAGATGTCACTGTAATTCAAACATTAGTATAGAGCAGAGGTTCTCAACTGGTTTTACTTTGACCCAACACAGCACCAAAAGTTTATTGCACAAAATAAATAAAAAAAATATCTTAAAATCAAATATTAAAATGTATTTATATTAAAAATAAAATCTTAATAATATGAATTCAAATATAGTTATAAATAAATAATAAACTAAAATAATTAAACTATTATATTAATAGTTCATAAAACATTGGAGCACAAACCACTAAACTTCACTACAAATTAAGTTTAATATATCTTGGGTAATATTTTTTCAGTTTGTTCATGATTTTAAAGATGAGAGCATGTCATCCAATGTATCCATGTTGGTATCTATCTAATTTACCTGGTTATAGGTGGATTTGCATCAAAATGCCATATAATTTTCTCCTTTAAAACTTAACATGTCTTATCATACTAACTATGCATGATTATATTAGTTGCATTTTATTCTGTGCATTTAGCATAGTTTTATCACGTGTCCAATCAGAACAGACCTGCGAGGTCTCAGTTGAGAACCACTGTCAGACAAAATAAATAATATGTTAGGCTGTTTAGTGCAATACTGAGATCTAGGCAAAAGATGTACAAACATTCATGTGGTCTGCTTTTCATTGATCTGAAAGGGTGATATTAGTGCAGTGTGGTTGGAAATACTGATGAACTACTAGTTGATTTGCCCTGGTTGACATAAACCTAAAGTTTCCAGTGGATAAAAAGAAAATCTAACAGGATATAACAGAAAATAAAAACGTTTTCAGTTAAAAAGTCCCAAGTGTGGTTTCAGTATATGAATTAGTTATTTGAGGGTTGTGCTACATAAAGCCATTTGGGTTATTAATTATGAGTGAACTGTATTTGACGATTGATTGAAATGAAGTGTATTGTGTAAAAGGTATGGCCTTGAAAACAAACCAAAAGCGATGCAGGAGATGGAGACTGAGTGAGCGGGATGTTAGTGGCATGGGGTGCCCTTCTTTGTGAGAGCATGGTATGGATGCTCTGATGCCAGTGCCAGAGTCAAGCTGGCAGAACCTGGCGGACAGACGGCACCACCAAGAGGTTAGGGAAACCCCTGTTGATCTCAGCGTGGGGCTCAGCAGGGACATTCAGACCAGTTGAATGTGTGTATACCTGTGTGTGTGTGTTGGTTGAAGGCCTGCAGCAGAGTGGTCCTGAGATGTAAAGGACGACACATGTGTTAGTGCAGGAGAGGGTGTGTGTTGTCACTGTCAGTGAGGCTGGGATTGGTCCACTTCTCTGCTGGCCCTCATCTCTGTCTCCATCCCTCCGTTCCTCCTCTTTCTCATCAGGGGCAGCTGCTCTGAGCCCCGTCTCATTCTGGGGCAGTGAGTGGCTGGCCTTTGAGGAACATTCTGGGGGTCTTTCTGGAATGTTCTGTGTCACTCTATAACAACCAGAGAGCAGTGGAGGAAGTGATCATTATGGTTAAACACCCTGGCCACAAGCTTTCTGTCAGTCAATATTTAAGCTGCACTCAAAAAAAAAATATAGATATAGATATATTGCTTATATTATATTGTCATCTGGTGGATTGGATGTAGTGTCACGCAAAAGCAAATTGTTTTAGTTACAGTGTTGTCAACTTGTCATTAAATAAGACAATTTTTTTTGTTATTTAAAATAAAGCTGAAATTAAATAAAAAAATTAGGCATGTTGTCGTGAAATTAGTTGAAGTACTAAAATGGCTAAAACTAAAATAAAAATACAAATTTATTGAATTCATACTGATATAAGATAAATTAAAGCTAAATAGAAATGCAAAAAACTAATAAAACTGACAAAAGCATATAACAAATTTACTAAAACCAACTAATTAAATTAAATTAAATTAAATTTTAAAAACCTTAATAAAAACAGCCTTCATTATATTTACATTGTAAATGTAATAAAAGTCTGATGTTTAAACTTTTCTCAAAAGTACATGTCATTTAAAATAAGCAAGTGCACATTTTAAATTGATTGTTATTATTAATATTTATTATTAATATGCCCTGACAGAAAAATACACATTCATAATAATAATTTTAACTGGCAGATGAAAATCAATACTCACTCTAATTTGTGGTAGTGCTCATTCAATTAGCTCCTGCGTCTCTGAGAACTAGAGGAAGAGGATGAGAGAGTGTTTAAGATCATTTAAGATTCATCACAACAAGGGAAGGCTATGCAGGTAACCTTTAAACACTCACCTGTTGGCTAGAGTTGGCTGAGGGTGGTGTAACTACATTTTGCTCCACTAGAGGGTTCAGGGGGGCGGAGCCTGGCAGGTGAGTGGCACGCCAGTATATATCTAAGTATTCGGCCAGGTGTTCACAGGCATCCTCTAACTGATTCTCATCCAGTATAACATCAAACATTTCCTAATGCAAGATAAATGCAGTGAATTCAAACAGTATTAGTGCAAGATATCGCATCTGTTCACTTGTTGCTTTAATATGTGATAACAAGAGCTGAATGTGTGCAGTAATGGGACTCACTGGTGGGCACTGTGCTAGTTTATCTCCAGCCATCATTTGCACATTGAGATGTTTGCTTTGAGATTTCCCTCTGGACTTAACTAGTCTTTGAAGAACCTGGGGTAGAATGAAGTAACACTGAGAAAATGAGGGACATGTTTCCTCAGGGAAATCTGAACCTACCTATATAACTTAATCATTTAAATAAGCAAAACAACACTTTTAGCTCTGAGGACTTATAAATAGCACTGAAGATAGTCCAGCAAGGACTGAAATATTTGCTTTTTTGTATGTACACAGTCACTTTTTTGTTAGTCCACTTTAATTTTTGTTGTCACCTTCATGTAAATCTTCAGGAATAGAGTTTTGTTCAAAGGACCTTGAACTTTGCATTTCATTTGGTGTGCAGATGTTTTGGCTTTGGCTTCTCAACTTATAAATAAACACACTTTTCAAAACCATATTTAAAGGAAATAGTTCACCCAAAAATGAAAATTCTGTCATTAATTACTCAATGTCGTTCCAAACTCATAAGACCTTCGTTCATCTTCAGAACACAAATTAAGATATTTTTGATGAAATCCGGAAGCTCTCTCACCCTGCATAGACAGCAGTGCAACTACCACGTTCAAGGCCCAGAAAGGTAGTAAGGAAATCGTTAAAATAGTCCATGTGACATCAGTGGTTCAACTGTAATTTTATGAAGCTACGAGAATACTTTTTGTGCGCAAAGAAAATAAAAATAATGACTTTATTCATCAATTTCTTCTCTTCCGTCTCAGTCTTCAGCACGCGTTCACAAAAGTACCACGACCATGCTTTGTGATGCTGTCGTGAATGTGCGTCAAAGAACCAGAAGAGAAGAAATTGTTGAATAAAGTTGTTATTTTTGTTTTCTTTGCACACAAAAAGTATTCTTGTGGCTTCATAAATGTCATAAATGTCCTTACTACCTTTTTGGGCCTTGAACGTGGTAGTTCCCTTGTTGTCTATGGAGGGTCAGAAAGCTCGGATTTCACCAAAATTTCTTAATTTGTGATGAAGTTCTTACAGGTTTGGAACGACATGAGGATGAGTAATTAACGACAGAATTTTCATTTTTGGGTGAACTATCCCTTTAATTAGTCTATCATCAATGTTCAAATGTAGATATACATGCATCACAGAAAAACTCAGTTTTCTGAAGCAGCAAATGTCATTTCCACCACAACTGTAATTATCTATTTTGTTTATAACTTTCTCTGATTTTAAACACTCATCGGTCATGCTAAAACATTTTAATCATATTTTTAGACTAATATTTGAAGAATATTTAAATAATAATTGTGGCAAGACTTATGGTTGTGGTGGAAATGATAGAGGGACAAAATAGGTCTAAAATGATATAAATAGTTTTCAAATAATAATTTGTTTATTGTACTATTTTTTGGTGATCATAGTTTCATAATAATTGAGTTATTAAATGTCATAATTTGTATTTTTATTATGGATTGCTATATTAGATGAAAAGTCATAGTCTGGAACAGGAGTAAAAGAATAAAATACATAAAAAATACATTAAAAAATAATAATTTTAAAGGGTTTCCCATGCAGGCCGTTTTACAGTAATGTGACCTTCATATGACAACAGAAAAGTTAGTTTTAGTTTTAATATAAATCTGTAATTGGAGAAACATTTATAGCTTTTTAAGAATAAGTGATTTATTGACTGGTTAAATATTGTTGTACCTTTGGAGAGGACACTTTGACGTAGACAATGATGGGGGCGAGGGAGGTCTTGAGAAGCTGTGTGGGGTGGTTGATAGTATCTGCATCCAAGACCACCAACTGCAGGCTTTTAGCCAGTTCAAATATTCTCTCAATCTCACTCTGCACCTCGGCTGAGAGAGAGACAGGCATGATAACACGAGCCACATTAATAATGAAACAAAGAATGATGCCATATTAGGTCCTTCATACAAAAATACTTGATCACACTTTATATTAATGTACTATTTAGCTTTACCCTTGTATGTTTTCACTCACCCAGACTGGAACGTGTGTTTGACCTCTCCATGATAGTTTTCTTGTTCAGTACAGACCTCTTGGCCAGAGACAGATCTGCAGTCACCCGTGTGATAGAAATTCTGCCATGAAACCACATACCAAATAAAAAAAACATAGCACACAAGAAGTATGGACCACTTTTATGATACTTTACAGAAGAAAAAGTCACATTTTTGGGTGAACTGTTCCTTTAAGAGTAATTTTAAGCTCTAAACCAGTGAAACAAACAGTTTCTGCACTCACTTCCCATCAAACCTGTGTTTCAGGAAGTCAAACAAGGCTTTCTGCATCATATCAGTCACCTGCATCAGAAGATTGTGAGAAAACGTTCATTCTACATTCAACCAGAAACATTTCATGTGTAATTAACCTGTCAATCTGAGGTAGTTTAGGTCCTGAGCTATTAATAGTGTTAACATCCACCCAGTGATTTTGTTGTCTAAAGACTGTAGAGGGAAAATAAGGAGTTCTAAGCAGGGGATTCAGAAGAAGAGTCGTGTATAAGGCTAATATGGTTTGGATGAGGTGATGTTTTATTTAGACACGGGTGAAAAATGAATGAGTCCAGAAATAGAGGGCAGAGAGTCAGCAGGGGAAGCAGGTCCCTGGTGTCTCTGTTAAAGAGCTGACTGACAAATGTGTCCAGAGCACCGTGCCACAGCTGGACTTAAATATTTCATGTTCGTGAATCCTCTCGCACACCAAAACTGCCTGAGCAGTCATATACAACAGGATCCAAAATGAGCTTTTTTGCCATGCCTGCCCATAGTGAGTGAGTTATGAGAATTTACAGCCTGTAATTACTTTTCATAGGCCATGAAACTGAATTTTGCATTATTTTATTAAATATAATTATGCTAAATATAATTATATAAATATTGCTCAGTAAATATAAATACAAATACTTGACCACAAATATTTTTCATAGATCATGAAACCGTATTTTTCATTTTTATTCAATTATAATCAAAGTAAATGTATTTATAGAAAGATTATTTAAATCTAAATCTATATCTAAATATAAATAAAAACTGCATATATTTGTACAGGTCATTGTGTAACTTGTATATCACATCATATATTAGATAAGCCAATCTCTGCATAAATTTGTTGCAAAATGTGATTTTGTTCCAGTGTTGTTATTAATAGGTTTAAAATTAAACCTATTAAATTATTTTCAGTAATTGAAAGAAACTTTAAATAAAATAAAATACAAATATTACACAAATAACTTAACGTCATGTAATTGAAAATTGCTAAAAATTACAATTTTAAGAAATGCTATAATATAATATAAATAATAATACAATTACATGCTTGTTAGTTTCATTTTGGTAGCTTAATATATACAGGTGCATCTCAATAAATTAGAATGATGTGAAAAAGTTCATTTTTTCTTGTAAGTTATTTCAAAAAGTGAAACTTTCATATATTTGAGATTCATTGCATGTAAAGTAAAACATTTCAAAAGTTTTTTTGTTTTAATTTTGATGATTAGAGCTTACAGCTCATGAAAGTCAAAAATCAGTATCTCAAAATATTAGAATATTTACATTTGAGTTTCAATTAATGACCATCCCTACAGTATAAATTCCGGGTATCTCTTGTTCTTTGAAACCACAATAATGGAGAAGACTGCTGAGTTGGCAATGGTCCAGAAGATGAACATTGACACCCTCCACAAAGAGGGTAAGTCACAGAGGGTCATTACTGAAAGGTGTGGCAGTTTACAGAGTGCTGTATCAAAGCATATTAAATGCAAAGTTGACTGTAAGGAAGAATTTGGGTAGAAAAAGGTGCACAAGCAAGAGAGAAAAAGAATCATTTAAATAAGCAAAGAAAAAGAAGAAAAAGAACTCAGTGGTCCAAAGTCCTCTTTTCAGATGAAAGTAAATTTTGCATTTCATTTGGAAACAAGGTCCCAGAGTCTGGAGGAAGAGTGGAGAGGCACAGAATCCATGTTGCTTGAAGTCCAGTGTGAAGTTTCCACAATTAGTGATGATTTGGGCTGCCATGTCATCTGCTGGTGTTGGTCCACTGTGTTTTCTGAAGTCCACAGTCAACGCAGCCATCTACCAGGAAATTTTAGAGCACTTCATGCTTCCTTCTGCTGACAAGCTTTATGGAGATGCTGATTTCATTTTCCAGCAGGACTTGGCACCTGCCCACACTGCCAAAGATACCAAAAGCTGGTTCAATGACCATGGTGTTACTGTGCTTGATTGGCCAGCAAACTCGCCTGACCTGAACCCCATAGAGAATCTATGGGGTATTGTCAAGAGGAAGATGAGAGACACCAGACCCAACAATGCAGATGAGCTGAAGGCCGCTATCAAAGAAACCTGGGCTTCCATACCACCTCAGCAGTGCCACAAACTGATCACCTCCATGCCACGCCGAATTGAGGCAGTAATTAAAGCAAAAGGAGCCCCTACCAAGTATTGAGTACATATACAGTAAATTAACATACTTTCCAGAAGGCCAACAATTCACTAAAAACATTTTTTTATTGGTCTTATGAAGTATTCTAATTTGTTGAGATAGTGAATTGGTGGGTTTTTGTTAAATGTGAGCCTAAATCATCACAATTAAAAGAACCAAAGACTTAATCTACTTCAGTCTGTGTGCATTGAATTTATTTAATACACGAGCTTCACAATTTGAGTTGAATTACTGAAATAAATGAACTTTTCCACGACATTCTAATTTATTGAGATGCACCTGTATGTCATCACATTGAGTTCTGGAGAAAAAAGCCTTCAGGCATATTTCTGTTGGTAAATTTTCCACAGAGGTGTAAGTTAAAAGACACAAAAGTCACATGAGTGAGAGATGTTTTCTTTAGTAAATGGTTTGCATGTCCTTGATCTGATTCAGTGAACAATTCCTAATACAGTTTTATTTACTCCTCAAACTCAACTTTTACTTGCTTGGTGGTTGTTAATTTTGGACCCTGCATACACAGAACAACTGGCCTGTCTTTTAACCACCGTGATGATCAAATTTAATATAATTTACCTCATAGCCTTTCAGCGAGGGGCCGACCAGAACAACAGGCCTCATGGATGGAACTACATCATAGGGTGGAACATGCTCTGTCTACAACACACACACACACACACACACTGTTATGTCTCACAAGCTCTGAACCTTAACTAACATTTCTCAACATCTAATGAGTAGCCTCACGGGATGCAGTTTCAATAACACAGCATTAAAATCTCTCACAGAGAATCGTCTGAAAGGCCAGACACAATCTGTGAATATTTAATAGCACTTTTTGAGGGACTGTGTTGCATTATGGAAGCAAGGAAGCAACTTTAACCACCTACCTGCTTCTGCTTCTGTTTGGCTTGTTTAAAACAAGAGAAATGTGTTTAAGAAAATCTAAACAGGTTGTTTGTGTTCATAATGGTAAAACAATTTTATACTGAAATATGTAAATCTTGACATATATAATCAGCTTATACCCTGAATGGAAATGCAGAGGAATGGTAGTGGCTCAATAGTACTAGCGTTACAGTAAGACAGTAATGTGTGAGAGTATTTAAATACCTCTCACCTGCAGGAGGAGGAGTAGACCTCCAGCCACCAGATGAAGCATTTCCACCCATTTTCCTGTTACCAACACAAACACTTTAGAAATTGCAGGATGAGACATGCCAATAGCTGATATCATACTTTAAACAAAAATCCCATGCTGAACTTATGTGCTGGGATTTTTTATAAATAGCAAGTGCAATGACAAATCACAGCAACTGAAGGTAAGAGTTATTTCTCACTTACGGTATAGTTCACCAAAAATGATAACTAATAATCTTCACTTTATTTATATCGGTCTGCTTGTCTTTGTGCATTCCAAACCAACGTATTGCTGTGTATTAGTAGTGGGGATTTTGTATTGATTCTTTCTGTAGGTAGTTAGCTAAGCCAGTCAGTGGTGACAAGTGACTCTTTAAAAGCCATTCAAACGATTTGTTCAAACACAATAATTAAATTATTTGAATATGCATACTTCCCTAGTAAAAAAAAAAAAAAACGTATATGAAAAAAATTCCTCTATCTATAATTAGAGGTACCTAATACCTAAGTCCTCTATCTAAAATGATTCGTTCTCCAGTGAAAAAGTCACCTTGTCTGAATCAGGAGAGAAATATGCACAGATCAAGCACCATTTACAAGCGAAAACAGTCCAAAATAGTTCTAAACAAATAAATTGTATTTTGATGTGAGAGGACAACAGTTGACAGACTTTTTCACTGGAGCATTATTATGGATTATGGACTGGTATTTTATATGGAAGCAAGAGTTTGTAGTTAAAAACATCTTAATGATGGATTTGTTTCTTACAAACATGCAATTTTTCACTTCACAAGATGTTATGTGATGGACTGAAGTCGTGAGGATTACTTGTGGATTATTGTGATGTTTTTATCAGCTGTTTGGACTCTCATTCTGACGGCACCCATTCACTGCAGAGGATCTGTTGGTGTGCAAGTAATGCTAAATTTCTCCAAATCTTTTCTGATTAAGAAACAAACTCATCTACATCTTGAATGGCCTGCGAGTGAGTACATTTTCTGCAAACTTTCATTTTTGGGTGAACTATTCCTTTAAATGCTAATTTATACAGTACTGAATAACAACTATATAGATATGATGAGATGCAACTGTGGACCTCTGAGCTGCTTTCTGTTCCTGCTTGATCCGCATGGCCTCCAGTTTAACAGGGCTGGGGATGAAGGCAATATCTGCCCCCTCCTTCACCAGCCTCCCGATCCACCAGTCATTATTATACTTCTGTAGGATGGGAGACAATGTGCTCAAAAAATATCACAGTGCAACATAAGCTAACTGTTAACTTCAGTTCATTAGTTGCTTCCCACCTCTTTTATGTGTAGAAAATCTTTGGTTTCAAAGTTGATGGCAGTACCCTGAACCGGACAGTCTTCATCGAGAGCCCCGCAGTAGCTGACATTGGTTCTCACTGCAAACGCCACAGGTTTGGTCTACAAGAAAACAGTTAACATTATGCTAAGAGGAGAGGTAATTGACACTGTATCCATTTGAGAAGATGAACCTTGGCTCTCTCGAGCTGGAGCAGGGCCTGGCGCTCGGCCTCACGCCGAGACGCCTCCTTGTCCTCCTCCAGGGACAGCTCGGAATCCGATGGTCTACTCGTGTAGGAATCAGCAGAACTCTGCAAAAAAGACAAGAGTCCAACGTGAAAGTTGCTCTTTTACATTTTACTTTTACAATTGTTAGCTTTAATGCCCTGTCTACTTCTTTGTCAATTACAGTGAGCCTAATTCACTAAGCAACAAATTTCTGCTTGAAATCGGCATACAATCATGTTTCAGGAACAAATCATGATTTACCAAATCATAAGCAGATATATATACATATGTACAGCTGGCTAATGAGAGGTCTGTTAACTGGGTCTGTTTTGAAGGTATGTTTCAACTGGTTTTGAGGATGGCACACCTGGCATTGCTCAAGGTTGCTTAGCCGGAAACAATGGTTTGAAAAAAAAAATCTTAAAGATGAATTTGTTTATTAGAAACATTTTACTTCACAGTGCGTTAATTGATGGACTGCAGTTTTGTGGATTACTTGTGGATTATTGTGATGTTTTTATCAGCTGTTTGGACTTTCATTCTGACGGCACCCATTGACTGCAGAGGATCCATTGCTGAGCAAGTGATGTAGTGCTAAATTTCTCCAAATCCATTCTGTTGAAGACACAAACTCTCTACATCTTTTATCACTTAAGGGTGAGTACATTTTTAGCAAATTTTCATTTGTGGGTGAACTATTTAATGTTAAAATCAAATTCATGAAGATTGTGAATTAGCCAGAACTTTTTTTGTGAGAAGTTCTCCTGTGCATATAAATACTAATTCACATAATTATTAATGAATGAGATTAAGTTTCTGTTGTTTTGAACTATTGTCATTTTGCACAGTTTTAACTGCACACAGCAATTGCTGCAAATGCTTTGGCAATATGAATATAGAAATATTTTTCATGCCAATAAAGCATTAAAACTGAAAACTAAATCAACAAATGCACCGATAACAAAAGACCTAAACAAGCACTGCAAAAACCTTTCCTCTACTGTCTCCTGCATCCCTCTGATCTCCCCTCCAGACCAGCCTTTCTCTCTGTCTTTTTTCCTTCCAAAATCCAGAACACAGTGAGGATATGATTTAAATATCAAAGGCAGCCGCAGGGCGCAGGTGTCTGCGACACCTACCGTTGAAAGAGATAAAGCATAATTATGCAGACGCCGGCTAAGATAAGATTCTTATGTGCGATTAAAATATATCTCTCGTCTAAATGAACGTGTTAATTAAAAGCCCTGCTATGGGAGGCATCTCCATCACAGAGCTGTCCTGAACCAACTCTTGGATGATCTACACCGTGTTCATCTCTTTCATGTGTTCGGCTTAGAAATAAATGAAAAGAAAGATAGAGTAGGGCTTTGAAGTAAAACAACACACTATATATATAAAAAAAATGCTGGCCACTTTTATCAATAGGAGGTAATAGTGATGCAGGGGTCGCCCACATAAACATCACTACCTGCAAGGCTGTGACACACATTTTGTGTTTCGTACACACAGCGTGCATTAACTTGGAGTCGTTTTCAAATGACCTGACAGACTAAGCAATTTTTCGCTCAGTACCTGGATCGATAGAGTAATGTAATCCTTTAAAAGACACAATGCATCGCAACCTCTTCCGCTAAGAGTGTTTCCACAACACCTCACCCCATATTCCACTTACAACACACATTTAACCGTCAGACATTCCCAGAAAAGGCTGCATAGAATGTTTACTTAAAGCTTTAATAGCTTTTTTAAATAGAATTTTAGTCTTAGTATTCTGTTTATCTTTCTTTTGCTTTAGTGACAGTATAGCATTAGAGCTGCATGAACTCCACAAGATTGTGTAAAACCTGATGTTCTCCAGAATGATTTAAGAATGATCCATCTTGAGCTTCAAATGGACACAAGAATTTGACCATCTGAATTTGAATTTTTCTCTCAATGAGAAAAATGTCATAGACCTGAGATATAAATTCAGAATTGCAAGATATCGTTGCGAGAATCAATTCTGACTTACTTTCTTGCAATTTCAAGTTTACATCTCAAAATTCTTTTTTCTCTGAATTCTGAGTTTACATCTTACAATTCTATGTTCTGAGTTCATAAAGTTCATAAAAAAGTGTGTTTTTTATTTTATTATCCTGTGGCAGAAACAAGCTTCCATAACATGGAGTTCACATGATCAATGCCAAAAATGTTCTTATTTTATTAGTGACTTGCAAATATTGCAGAATTTCATAATGCACACCAAAAAAAAGGTCACCTAAAAATTGGAACATCTAAATTAACTGATTTTATTCAAGTCAAAAACATTATGTAGACATCACTGAACCAAGCTACATTAATTTATACAAACACAACACAGCTATTTTTTTCCGGTTAAATCAGGTAGTTACCACATTTTACAGTGTAGCTTACAATTTTCAAATCCTTAAAACTGTGTTTATTTCCAGGTTTAACGTACATTTTGAATTTGTAAATGCATTTTTAAATTTAGAATTTGTCGTTTTTCTTTCAATGGTTTGCATCTGTGCAGCAGATATAAACGCAGAGCCGTCAACATTCATTTTCACAATTTGTTGTGCAATAGCAGCACACAGCCAACAGGGGGCGAAAAATCAATGAACCTCCCCCATATCCACAAGGCTTGTTAGATAACAGTCATTCATTCTCCTATATTTCAAACAGTTTCGTGCCCTATTTTCATTCATATTGTCAGAATCTGATTCCCAGTCTCCTATATGGAGCAGCATGGATTTGATGCTCGCCACAGCAGAACTTGTCCTGACAAGGACAGGGATCAGAGAAGTCCACAGGAATCAACAAAATGCAACATGCATAGAAAGAATTTTTGCATTATATTATATCAGTAATCAGTATCAGAAAGAAGGTTGAACTATAGCCTACTGGCTGCAGTTAACTTTTTTATTTATTTATTTTCATTATTATTATTATATTAGATTATTATTTGCCCCTGGAATTGACTTTCAAAGGGATTTTTACCTTTATAAGGGTAGTTTTTTAATATATTATAATATAATGTAATAGGCTATAATATAATATAATATAATATATTTACCCTTATAAGAGCTTTAAAAAAAAGCCATCTATTTATGTCAAATGAATAGTGTCCAAAACCTACAACCCCAAATCAGAAAAAGTTGGGACAGTATGGAAAACGCAAATAAAAAAAGAAAGTAGTGATTTCTAAATTTACTTTGACTTGTATTTCATTGCAGACAATATGAACACAAAATATTTCATGTTTTGTCTGGTCAACTTCATGTCATTTGTAAATATACATCCTTTCCTGTCATTCAGACCTGCAACACATTCCAAAAGTTGGGACAGGAGCAATTTAGGGCAAGTAATGAGGTAAATTGGTTAAATAATGATGTGATTTGAAACAGTTGATGTCAACAGGTGATTGTAATTATGATTTGGTACAAAAGCAGCATCCAAGAAAGGTCTAGTCCTTTAGGAGCAAAGATGGGCCGAGGATCGCCAGTTTGCCAACAAATACGTGAGAAAATGATTGAAATGTTTAAAAACAATGTTCCTCAAAGAAAGATAGGAAGAGATTTGGATATTTCACCTTCAACAGTGCATAACATAATTAAAAGATTCAAGGAATCTGGAGGAATTTCAGTGCGTAAAGGACAAGGGCGCAAGCCTAAGCTGAACAACCGTGATCTCCGATCCCTCAGGCGGCACTGCATCAAGAATCGTCATTCATCTATAAGCGATATCACCACATGGGCTCAGGACTACTTTGGCAAACCTTTGTCAAGTACCACAATACGTAGTTACATCCACAAATGCCAGTTAAAACTGTACTGTGCCAAAAGGAAGCCCTATGTTAACAGTGTCCAGAAGCGCCGTCGACTTCTCTGGGCTCGGAGGCATCTGGGATGGACCATCACACAGTGGAAACGTGTACTGTGGTCAGATGAATCAGTATTTCCAACGCAATCTCACGGCAATTCGTACATATTTTACGAGGTGGCTAATTCGTACGAATTCGTACGACCTCACTCGTACGATTTACTACGATTTGTCTAAACCCCAGTGACGGTTAGGTTTAGGGGTGGGGTTAGGTGTAGGTCATTCGTACAAATTCATACGATTTGACAACTCGTAAAATACGTACGATTTAGCAAAAATCGTATGAATTTGTACGAGTGAGTTCGTACGAATTCGTACGAATTAGCCACCTCGTAAAATATGTACGAATTGCCGTGAGATCGGGCTGGTATTTCAGGTATTTTTTAGGAGGAATGGACGCCGTGTGCTCCGGACCAAAGAAGAAAAGGATCATCCAGACTGTTACCAGCAACAAGTCCAAAAGCCAGGGTCTGTCATGGTATGGGGTTGTGTCAGTGCCCTTGGCAAAGGTAACTTGCACTTCTGTGATGGCACCATTAATGCTGAAAAGTACATAGAGATTTTGGAGCACAATATGCTGCCTTCAAGAAGACATCTTTTCCAGGGACGTCCATGCATATTTCAACAAGACAATGCAAAACCACATTCTGCACACATTACAAAGTCCTGGCTGCGGAGGAAGAGGGTACGGGTACTTGACTGGCCTGCCTGCAGTCCCGACCTGTCTCCAATAGAGAATGTGTGGCGCATTTTGAAGCGCAAAATGCGACAACGAAGACCCCGTACTGTTGCCCACCTTAAGACTTGTTTGCAGGAAGAATGGGACAAAATTACACCTGAAACACTTCATCACTTGGTGTCTTCAGTCCCTAAACGTCTTTGAAGTGTTGTGAAAAGGAATGGCAACATTACAAAGTGGTAAATGCTTTACTGTCCCAACTTTTTTTGGAATGTGTTGCAGGTCTGAATGACAGGAAAGGATGTATATTTACAAATGACATGAAGTTGACCAGACAAAATATGAAATATTTTGTGTTCATATTGTCTGCAATGAAATACAAGTCAAAGTAAATTTAGAAATCACTACTTTCTTTTTTTATTTGCGTTTTCCATACTGTCCCAACTTTTTCTGATTTGGGGTTGTAAAACCAGACCTGGAATATAATATCATGAAATACATTTTTTTTTGTATATTTACATAAATATATAGGCTACATTTATGTAAATATAGCTACTTAGTTCATTACACTCTTGAATATAAACATATACATTTATATAAACAGTTATGCATTGTTTTGTGTGTGTGTGTGCGTCACTTTTCACCGCCATTTTTACCTAAAACCGGTTAAATTGCTGGTTATAAAAAATTAAAATTTCTGACTATTGCAACACAACAAATCCATATGCCTTTGTTTCCTTTAACACAACATATCAACAACTTGCAATACTCTTTGAAACCATGCATACCCACATACAGAAAGATATGAGAAAGTGAAAGAGATATTAACAATCTTAGTCAGGTAATACACATTTTCAATTAAAAAAATCAATGCAGCTGAATGCATTTGGATGAGTCTGCTGGTCGAAAAGCTAAGACGTGCATCTCGACTGAGAATAATTTATTCATAAAAAAAGGCTTACACGAGGATATTAATAGACTATGATCCAGGCAGAATGCATGCAAAATTCATTCACTCCACCAAAAGCAGCGCTGATTGATTACAGAATCACATGGAGTGAAAATGTAATAGAGAGGGAGCGCGCGGGAGAAAATCAGTGAGCGAGCGAGCGAGAGAGAGAGAGAGAGAGAGAGAGAGAGAGAGAGAGAGAGCAAACTATCCTACCTTGCAGCTGAGCAGCGCTGCGCTAGAATCGGACGCGGACATGCCTATAGAGACGGCTCGTATCGCCCCCCATCACTCTCTCTGTGGTCGAGCGAGACGCGAGCTGCTCTCCATGGTCAGCGGTAAAGAGAGGGGAACGCTCTGGCACTGCACTCAACGACTATACAAAATTGATGCCCTGACTGCAGCAGCTGAGTTGTGCTGTTCACTGAGAGCAAACGCCCTCCCTCTGCCGCTGCTGGCTTTCTTCCGCCTGCTCTCACGTTCAATCAGGCTCCATTTTGTCCCGCTCCACACGCTGGAGATGCGCTTCTGCAGCCCTTGCAGCGGGGGAGGAGATGTTTACCTCTCACACGAGACACTCACATCTCATTCTCCTGCAGCAGGAAAAACAGCTGCTTTGAAGTGGGATGTGTGGAGTCAAACTCCCGGATCCGTTACATTATTGTGGAAAGCAAGACTGGATATATGTAAAACTAAATGAAAAACATTATATTTGAAATTAAATAGCATTTATTTTACATGCTCTGACTTGGTCTGTCTTTATTTCTTGTAGGCTACATCTCTCTAAAAATGTTAACTAGATAATGTTCATTATGTAGCCTACCATAACAAAGCGTTGTAGCTTTCTGACACATTTGGTAAACTATTAAGTAACAGGCAGTTTTTGTTAGCATTGTTGGCTATTGTCTTGTATTATAAAATATTCCTCATTTGTAAGTTGGTTTGGATAAAAGCATCCGTTTAATGACTAGGCCTAAATGTGACCCTGGACCACAAAACCAGTCATAATAAGGGTACATTTTTTAGAGATTTACACATCAACTGAAAGCTGAATAAATAAGCTTTCCATTGATGTATGGTTTGTTAGGATAGGACAATAGGCTATTTGGCCGAGATCAGTGTTGAGCTAGTTACTCAAAGAATGCAATATATTACTCATTACTAGTTACTCCTTTCAAAACTTTCTGGCAACAGTAATTAGTTACACTACTAGTTACATTACTTTTTCTTCACGCCCCACAGAAGTTGTAACTGTGTATCTTCCACATAAAATTCTTCTAGAATGTTACTAACAACATATTTCTGCCTCATCATTTGACCAAAATCCACATTGGATCGCAGTCAGAAGTTATTATAAACACTAAATAGTGATTGATAGTGACATTCAAGTAGAAGTGTTGTATTAATCTCATTAATTGTCATGTGTAGCTTGAAGCTAATTGGAATTTCTCCGGTACCCATATACGATTATATTTAATATATGAATACTTTATGTATTTTATCAAATCACACAAGTTTGTAAGAAACTGTTTCATTTTACAAGATTTTTAATTATAGTAATATAATGTACCACATGTTGATCAGAGGGATGTAGATGGGATGTAATGCCAGAGTAAAGTAAAGCTTCATCTTTTATTCCTGACAAAATCAATATAATGCAATATTTCTATCTGCTGAATGTAAGCTTTTCCATATTCCAAGATTTCCTGCTGCACTGGGGACATCACATGCATGTGCGAGTCGTGAAAATTATGAAAATAAATCTAGGAATTATTTGATTGTTAGATTTTAAATCAGCGGGGTTGAGGCATCAAAAGTAACTAAGCTGTTTTATGGATGGTAACTGTAATATTATTACTGAAATCTTATTGGTAATTAGTTACACTACTAGTTACTGCAAAAAGCAAGTTGTTTTACTAAGTTACTAGTAACTAGTTACTGCCCAACACTGGCCGAGATACAACTAGGCTATTTTGAAAATCTGGAATCTGAGGGTGCAAAAAAAAAAAAAAAAAAGTGAGAAAACTGCCTTTAAAGTTGTCCAAATTAAGTTCTTATCAATGCATATTACTAATCAAAAATAAGTTTTGATATATTTACAGTGAGAAATTTACAAAATATCTTCATAGAACATTGTCTTTTCTTAATATCCTATCCTGATTTTTGGTATAAAAGAAAAATCGATAATTTTGACCCATGCAATGTATTGTTGGCTATTGCTACAAATATACCCATGTGACTTGTGACTGTTGTGGTCCAGAGTCACAAATGTGAATTGTTAAAGACAGTTTTGTTGATTTATTTTTTATATCTGCCCATAAATTTAGTATCCATTATATTTGGATACAATAATCAATATAAAAATCTATATTTAAAAATATAAAATAAATATTTTACTATAACTATTCTGTATGCCAATGATACTTAAATTTTTAATTTCATTTCATTTAAATATCCAGCTATCAACAATTACATCATGGATCTTTGTTTTGCACCTCACATATGTAGATATCAACTCATTTATGCTGGTCAGTTTTAAAAGCCCCTTCTCATTTTTCCAGAAAAATGTAGTCCAAGTGAATGCAAATTTTATTTACATACAAATGCATTTATGCATAAATGCTTTCAGTATGTAACCTTCTTCACATGCAAATATGATGTACATTCAAGAAAAAAAAATCACTATAATTAATCTGTAAGTCTGCTCTGTCATACTAACTGGATTCCATAGTACCAGTCTTTTCTTTTCTTTTCTTTTTTGATGTTTGCTAAACAAGCAGTTTGAATATGTCAAAGTCTGTCACTGTGCACCAATCAGTGATCATAGTTTTTAAATGCACTGACACTTTGCTTAATAAATTACTTAATAAATTGCAAAACCTTTTGTGAATTAATCTGATTACTGCACTAATGTACCGTATGGTTTTTCCCTGGATGCTCTAATCATTTCATTTCCTGCTTGTTTCAATGAGCAGAAGACTCCGACACCAGCAAAAGACTCCAAAAGCTAATGCAAATGTTAAATCAGGACCAGACACTGAAAGCTCACTTGTGCATGAATTAACAATACAAACAAACACATCTGCCTGATGAGAAACAGCTGGGAAACCAATTGCACTAATGCATTTGGTGCCCTATAATGGGGAACAGTGAATTCAAAGTAAATTAAGTGTTTTCTAAATCCTATGTAAACGGATGATAATACACTTAAAAAGAACAATCAGTGTTTTGACCCCAGCATCAATAAATTATTGTAAAAACAGCAGAGACCACTCAAATACAATGGCTCCGGTTTAATTTTTTGTTTTTCAATTCCCTTACAAAAATGAACCATGGTACAAAAATGTTATTGTAGTTAAACCATGATAACCTAAAATTACCCATGGTTCTGCAACACTAACCATAGATTTTATAGAGCTAGTAAGCGGCGACAAGTGACTTTCTTTATGAGTGAATATTTGAATCATTCAGTCAACCGATTCGTTCAAACACATTGATTCATTTAGCAACGACACAAGTGACTTTCTTTACGAATGAATCATTGAATACTGAAACTACAGAACGCCGCTATTGTGTGTTGTTTGGATATTCGCAACAGGCGATTCTGCTTTGACTTAGTTTGGAACTATTTTGTGTATTAAAAATGCACAAAGTAACAATCAAAATGTAAGTTACTCAGTGTTCAATTCTTGTTTATTGTATTGTTAGTGTCTCATATATGGCATCATAACACTGTTTCAGTTTCAGACTATGTTCTCTATAGATCAGTGGTTGGTTCTATTTGTTACTGAATTCACGAAGTATTGCTTTTGTTATGGCACTAAAAGGATTTACCGGTCCGTTACGATAATTGTTTTGTATCCTTCACAGCACTGTAAGATTTTCACACAAACTCCCTGGGAGTCTTGATCTAGATAACCTCTCTTTGTCTGCTAATCTCTCCAGGCCTGATCCCACTGAGAGTAAATCTGTTCCGCCCAATGAGGTCGGGGATGGATGCCTTCACAGCAGCGTTACTGTCCTGACAATAGCATGATGCAGAACACCCCACAAACACAAGGTGAGTCAGCTTGCACACACAGTCATAATGGGGCGGTACCACCGAAAATAAATCATGAATACGGACCCTCTTTTCCTCTTCAGGTTGTATTAAATCAGCAGGCTAACAGAGGCCTGAGGCTGCCCCTGGTTGTTTGGACCTCTTTCTGGACTCCATTATAGCTACTGGAAGCTTGTGCTCTTTCTTAATTCAACTTTGTCCGCTGTGGCTTTTAGAGCTGCTTATCTTGAGGCTGTGTTACTGCTGTGCTTTCTTTTATACACTTTGCACACATGCTTGCAAGTGGGTGAGCTTGAAAACAAACACAAGGCCACTCATACCTCAGCTCTTAAGGATGTGACGTGTGGCCAAGAATGGTGTCCCATACTCAGAATTTGTGTTCTGCATTTCACCCATCCAAGTGCACACACAGTGAGTAGTGAACAAACACACACACACACACACACACACACACACACCCGGAGCAGTGGGCAGCTATTATAATGGGAACGTAATAGAATTACAGTATTTAATAGAAGTATATTGGAATCCTAAAATTTGAGACCGTATTGAAAATCTAGGGTTTAAAAATAATTACTATATAGAGCAGTAAATAAAAAATAAATAAGATATTTACAGTTAGTAATTTTTTATGATTTTGAAAAATGTAAAATACAGGAGCATTATGATATAACATAAATAATAGTTGTGTCTACTGAAACTTGCAGGATGGTTTGACACAAAAAAATGAGGAAATATTAATTTAAGAAATTTTATCATTTATAATAGGGGAAAAATTTACTTAATTAGATAAATTTATAATAGAGCCATTTTCAGGTTTCAGACTTTTGGTGCCCTTTAGGGATGCACCAATTTTAAACACTGGCCAATATGATAATTATGTTCACGTTAACTAAGACTAAACTTAGAAACAACATTTTTCATTACTTGAAATAATATAATATATATAACTAATTTTATTTCAGCTGTTGCAAGGGAAACATTTCTAATTTTCATTTATTTGAACCTACTAAAACTAAACTAAAAAACATAACCTAACAAAAACTATATATTAAAAAAAATCTAATAAAAAATTCAAAACAAAACAAAATTACTAAAACTTAAAAAAAAAAATCAATGTAAAAATAAAACTTAAATTTAAAATATAAACAAAAAACTATAATAGTATATCAAGCCTACTGAAATAATATATATAATTTATTTATTTAATGATATATTTATATCATTATTTTCATATAAGTTCCATCTAAGTAAAAACAGCTTATAGATATCAGAAGTAAATCCGGTATCGCCTGAACAAGAGAACAGCTTAGAGGGAGAAAAAAGTGAGAGGAAAAAAGCGATAGAGCTTGAGGTGAAGAAAATCATGAGGGTGAGTGGAGGGACAGAAAGTGAGGATGTCACTCCATCTCTGCCTAAGCAATGGAGAAAGACGGTACATGTTTTTTTGTGTGCGCTGTTGATCTAAATATAGCTTTTCTTCCACTCTGCTTGCTTTTCTTCTACTGGGTGCATACAGAAAGCTGCCTGGATGTAGAGTGATGACCCTTGAGGAACAGAAGGGTGGGCTGGGTAAGGTAGAAGCCCTCACAGGGGCTAAACTCTGCTACCGTATGCAAATATCCTTGACAAAATTCACATATTAAGTATTATATATTTTGACTATACTTAGTTCATTTACTCACCCTCAAGTTTTTCCAAACCTGTATGGGCTTCTTTTTTTTCTGCTGAACACAAAAGAAGATATTTTGGTAACCAAACAGCTGATGGTACCCACTGACTTAGAATTTTTTCCATACTATGGAAGTCAATGGCCACCGTCAGCTGTTTGGTTACAAACATTCTTCAAAATATCTCCTTTACAGGTTTGGAACAACTTTGGGTGAACTATCCCTGTAAGCTCACTAAATGTTTAGTTCACTATAGCAGCTGAAATGACTTCACGTGTGGTTGATCATACTTTATGAAAACCAGTTCCAGCGAGGACTTAAAGGGATAGTTCACCCAAAAATGAAAATTCTGTCATCATTTACTCACCCTCAAGTAGTTCCAAACCTGTATGAATGTCTTTGTTCTGCTGAACACAAAGGAAGATATTTTGAAGAAAGTTTGTAACCAGGCTGTTTTGGGGCACCATTGACTTCCATAGTAGGAAAAAAAAATACTATGGAAGTCAATGGTGCCCCAGAACTGCTCTGTTTCCCACATTCTTCAGAATATCTTCCTTTGTGTTCAGCAGAACAAAGACATTCATGCAGGTTTGGAACTACTTGAGGGTGAGTAAATTAAATTATTATTTTTTTGGGTGAACTATCCCTTTAAATTCGGTAACCTCTTGTTTCTATTCCAGATTACAACAGGATAAATCGGTACTAGCAGCAAATAGACTGATACCTCATCCTATCCGGGTGAGAACTTCCTGTCCTCGTGTTATCTTGCAAAGTTTCATCTTTCATTCTTTTTTTAAATAAGAGCTCACTGCTTATCTAACTCAGTCTCTCTTAATTACACAGTATATCCTGCATTCCCACACGTCTTGTTATTGTACCAAGGACACAATTCCTATCAAAGATGAGTTCCCGATGATATCTGCGCAAGGTGATAAAAATAGAAACGGCAGCTTGTATTTCAACCACAAGCAGTGAAAGTGGAATATGGACACCAGAATGACGCAAGTCACCAAAATGAGATGACAGAAGCATATGAAAGTTATAGATGTACTTTAGCCACACAACACACAGTATAGCAGCACCATGGCATTGACCCCTACTGATCAAATGGCATGACTGAGCAACTATATATCAAGACGGCAAGAAAGGTAATAAAAGGCAACTTGATCTACAATACCCATGCTTACATTTACATGTATTCATTTAGCAGATGCTGTAGTCTATATAGTCCAACCTTACCAAATTTCAAGGAAGTGCTAGAATTGCACAGCGGTAAAGCATAAGAGTGCAGTACTGTAAGTGCTGAAGAGTGGAGAAAGATTTGTAATTAAATGAGGCTTAATGAGTTCATTTATAAGTGCAAAAACAGTAAAGCAGGGTGCTAGCAATGACAAAGTTATAGTTTCACTGGGAATGCATGAACTGATAAAATGTGTGATATGTATGTATATATACTGTACACATCTTCCAAATCCAATGTAAATGCAAGCAGTACATTTTCAGCATTTTTGATATGGAGAAGTTTGGAAGATGAGGGTTAGATCAAGAATTTCCGTAAGATTTTATTGCTTTAAATAAATTATTTGTAAAACAAACATTTGTTTAAACATGAATGCAAATAAATGGCAAATTTTATCCAATTCAAAAACAAATAATGGTTTGAAGTCACAAAGTAACAATGATTAAGCACTGGATTAAAAGAAACCAGATATTTCACACACACACACACACACACACACACACACACAATCACTTTTAGCATTCTTAACATTTTGTAGCTGATCATTTAATTTCTGGTTTAAAAATGCATAATGTTTAACAAAGTAATTGTATTTTTTAATATTTGTATTTATTTACTATATTATTACTATATACTATTTGTATTTATTTAAAGCCTTTCTGGGGGCCTGAGTTGCACATCATCTCTATGTACAATGCTTGTTAGTTAAAATTATGTTTTTGTACTGTCACTATATAGATAAACTCATAATAATAATTATAATCATAATAATTTGTCTGATAATTACAAACGTCAGAAATTATTCTACAAAAATATACTACATATTGTGCTATACTGTACCAAACAACACTGCTAGGTTATTCCATGCCACTTCATTCTAACTTTATTCCTGCTTCCTGTTAAATAAAAAACAAGCATCCGTTTCTATAAAACTGATTAAAGGAAATGTCTTCACCTCTAAAAACTGCTGGTTTATCAAATTTAATCAAGGCTTTGCGTGTTGATGCTCCACTGCACACACACAGACACACACTAAGCACTCCTCTCCTCACGGGACAGGCTTTTAGTGCTCTAGTCTCATGCAGTATTTAATTGACCCCACACAGGAAGCCCAGCGGTTCCAAATGCACTCCTTCCCCCAACACAAAAGAAACACCAGGAGTGCCTGCAAGTATGCCAGCAGCTACACAGACACCAAGATAAAACAGAAACCTATGCATATTCCACATGAATCTGCATGATAACAGTATAACGAACATATTTTCTTTGGATGGAGAGACTGAGAGAAAGAGTTACAACCTCAGCAGAGTCAAAATAACATGCTGGCCTCAATAAGTGACATGTCAAGCTGCTTCATTTCTGCTAAAACAAGCTGTTATTTATCCACTTGTGTGAGATTCAGTTTTATTGCATTTAATATTTCATATTTGAAGGTTCTTTCAGACCACACTGCTAAACCAATCTGAATATTCATCCTAAAGTCTGTGCAACATCCACAAAACACACACCTCAAGCATTTTTGGTTGTGCTAACGGTTAGAGAAGTGGCTGTACTCACTCAGTTGGAGGTGTGGAGAGAGCTGGTCATGGTGCGCTCCCTCTCCAGGGCAGAAGTGAAGTGTACTGTAGCATCAAACTCTGGTTCCCTCTCTTATTCCCCCTCCCCCTGCACATTAGGCAGTATCTATCTCATATTCTCAAGTCTTATTCCTTTCTCAGCTCCCTCCCCTTCTCTCTCTCTCTTTCACCCCACTTAGTCCTTTATGTCTCTGTGTTCTCTCATTTTTCTCGCACCACACTGACTCAGTTCATTCACGTTATGAAGGTTATATATCAGATCTATGCCATTGTTTATTTTTGGATTCTACAAGATATTAAAGTTTATAATTAAAAGTCAGATATGAACCAGTCAAATATATCCAAGAACACTTTAATTTTGTAGCTCTATAGCCAGCGTCTTCTACCTTTTTAAGGCCAAGGACCCCTTGGTGAATAGAGACAGACTATAATAATACATTATAATGATCATATTGCAAAGCTATTAAAATTTCATTTTTGATATGTAAAGTCATATTCATGTACATTTACATATTAATACTCAATTCTTAAAAGAATTAAAATATTTTGAATGAAGAAGGGACAATGTGACATTTAGTGGAAATTTAGGTTACTTAATGTTGTATTTTTGTTTAACATATATTTTCACTTTTTTTTTGTTTACACAAAAATAAGTATAATTGACCGACCCCTTGTTATACTCCTGCTACTCACTCATACTGTATGTCAAAAACTGACATTTGTGTCTATTTATCCTCCTATATAAGTTATGTTGAAACATCTTAGATAAACCTTCTTATTTAAATCTCCATTATGTCTCTTTAGCTGTAAAAGCGTAATTTTCTTAATATTTTTCTTTGTTAGAAATATATATATTTTTTGCAATACACAATGCATCTTGAATGAAGTTTATTTTTCTAACCCAGATTTTTCTTGTTTGAAACATCAACTTCACAATTTTGTTAGATTTGTACATAAAACACGCTGTATTAAAATAAATTACTGCTAATTTTACATTAACTATACGGATATTGCTGTAAACCCTAAAAGACAATGCAGTGCAGTGCAAAATTAAAAATACAGGTAAAACACCTGTAAAAAATCAATATGTAAAATTCCTCCATATTTATACATTGTGTCCTTTTTTGGATTGCAGGAAAAATCAATGGGATAAGAAAATATGTTTTCCTAAAAGTTTTGTTATCATTAACAATTCTGCGTAAAGCAAATTTGCCCAGCTTTAAAATTTATTTCTTTACTGGAAAACAGGTCTGATCCAGTGACAGTGCTGTGGTTTGGGAGAGAATGCTGGGCTGTCAGGTGTCTCTTTTTTCTGTGTTTATGTCAAAGATTTGAACATGTCCCATGTGTGGTATTGCAGTGAGACGGGGCTGTCTTAAATGCTCTCTGTGCTGCTGAGCCTAGAAATGCATGGCAGAACAGTACTGATCAAACTGTGGCTCCAAAGCAGTACTCAGAAAGCAGAGGAATCACAAATACACAGCTCAGGAATACACACACACACACACACGCAGTTTTGGAAAAGATTTAGGCAAGCACTGCAGTTACAAAAAGTCACATTATTGTCCTGGACAATAAATACAAGAATGAATGAAGGAATGAACAAATTAAATATAAAAATAATTTATGTAAATTTGTTTATGTAAATGCCTACATAAACAAATATATCAACGTATCCAATGACAATAGTGACCTATAACGAGAAGCAGTGGATAGCAGATGGTGGTTCTCATATAACTTTTAATTTCCACTGTCCAGTAGATCTAAGATCCATAATAGATGAGGACATGTTGCTCTGAACAGTCAGGCATGGAGAGCCATGGAGGGGGCCCATCAATTTCAGTTCCATATGAGTGGTGCATGTGAATAAAACATGAATCCACAATGTTATCAGAGCAGAGACGAAGAGAGAGAAGGCTAAATTTCTGGCAGGATGTTGGCAGCCCTATAAGCTCATTCAGTCCTTGTGTCTGTCAGTCCGTCCCATGGACTTGCTCACTGGGTTGAACCCTCTGGCATGCATTATGTATGAAACCTCTTAAGAGCTTGAGTTTGGAGTATAAAACTTTTTTGAAATTGCGGGCTGCGGCAACTGTTTTCCTTAGTCATTGTAAAAGCCATAAGACCACAAAGATCTCATGGAGGAAAACCTTGAGAAAAATTATGAGAATGAATGAATGAACAAATAAACAGCAAATCGCAAAATGACAAAATGGGTTTGAGCAATATAAAATGTACATGCTGCTGTCTCAAATAAAACACACACATAGAGAGAGAGAGAGAGTAAAATAAAGAGAAACATCTGTTCATACTGCACTCTCAAACTATGGAAAATGAACAGGAAATATGTTTTTATACTCTTAATATCAAGAGAACCACTGCTGTCTAAACTAAAATAAACTCTACAAAGAAGCAGAAGACATAATGTGGACTGAGTCAGGTGTTGCATAACGTGTTTGTGTTGTTCTACTGTCTCTCAAGGGATCAAACACATGGTAAACAGTTGGGAATTAACAGTGAACACTACATAAAAAGCAACGACTGGACCGTTCTTTCTCAGTGGAAGGTAGAACGATCTTAATTACAGAAAGCCTCTACAACTTAACACTGTTCATGTTCTAAACACTCACTGTTTATGGATGAGGCACTAACAGGTGAATTAGTCTCAGTTACATCTTTGTAGTAGCTTACACGCCAGTGTCTGGACAAAACTAGAAGTGTGATGATGGGGATGCTGATAAAAAGATCGATAAACAGACAAGGATTTTAATAAAAATCACCAAACTTCACTACTAAACAGCTCGGCTGTATCTCTACCCACGCGGCCTACACTTGGTTTGTTGCATCGTGAGCTTCGTGGCCGTGCATCCATTCTTTCAGAATAAACGCCCATAGGTAACCTGCATTTTTAATGTTACAGGTTTGAATCGGACTCGTGTGAATTCATCATTGACAGCAAACACAATGCACTGGTGAAAGGAAGGATTAGATTACCCTATTCCTCATAAATAATGGAACAGCACTTTTCATGTTTAGATAAAGATGGTTTGATCTAATATGAGCTGATCCAGTTCACCTTACATTGCAGCGTAAATAACACATTAGATCTACACCACCTCTGTCTGTCTGTCTGTCTATATCTATCTATCTATCTATCTATCTACCTAGAGCTGTAGTCCGGACTCGAGACGTTTTTCTGTTGTCTCGGATTGTCTTGGACTCGTTGGTGTTTGCACTCGGACTTGTCTCGGACTTGGTCATTGGACTCGCCAAATGTTCCAGTTGGTCTCGACCGAGTCCAGCCATATATGCTTTTTTTCTCTCTCTCTTTCAAAACAAAACCATTGATGGAGCGCGCTTGTTCATAAAATGGGTAACGCTATTGGTTTAATTCACAATCCATCTACAGTAGAACGTGCATTGACATTGGTCCAGCATAAATAAATAAAAAATAAATAAATAAAAAAGCTTGTTGGGATGCATCTTTATATTGCATTCATTTAATTTTTAATAATAATTAAAAATAATAATAATGTTAAATTCCCACGTAGAACTGTGCCTGCATTTACAAAGCAGTGGTTCTCAACCTTTTTTACTCCAAGACTCCCTCCTCTCCAAATCAATACTGCAAGCCCAAACTTTTCTATTCACTAAAACCTTTGTATTTGTTATTACTTTTCAATTACATGTATTTTTTAACCTGTTAACCCGCACCAGGGGTCCGTTCTTCGTACGTCGCTAACTCAGTTAGCTGGATTTGATTGTTGCCGATTTAGCTTGATCTTGGATCATTTGGTTCTTCGAAGCTCATCCTGGACTTGCTGTCATAGCAACAGGTCCGTAAACTTAAACCTGCTCGGGAGCAGGTTTATTTCATGTAAACAGGATTAGATTGCATCTTTTTAAGCAGAATTGATACTTAATATCTGCCCCAGCCACCGCTACTTTATTACAAGAGTACCCTGCTGGTCCAGGGACAATAATTTAAAATAAAAATAATTTAAAAATGAATTTGAAAATAAGATAACAATGTTGTGTAGTCTATAACACTATAGACACAGCCAGTTTTACTCATTGAAAGATTTCTTAGTGATGAAATAATTACGTTATAATTGTATTGGAGTCTTAGACACATGCTATACAGTTAATCTGAGCCCTGCATTAATTTGAGTAATTGCTTGATGGAGCGCAGCAGGAGATGCAGATAACATGATCTTTAAGAAACTGTAATTAATGCTGTCACATAACAAATCTGTTTCAAAGATAAAATTAAATTAATTGCTAATTACAACACTGAAGTAAAAATGTAAAGCCTACACAAATGCTAGAAATCGTGAATATAAATAATTGGGAACCATGTAAAAAAAAATACAAATAAATTAAAAACATTTCATTTATCTATTATAACATTTATGTAGTTTTATTCGCTTGGCTGTTTCCTTATAAAAGTCCAGAAATTTGTCAACTTTTCCGTCAGGTGTCTTTTTTAATGATATGATGTCATTACGTTGCTGTCTTGCCGCCAGCCAATCACTGCGTTGCTGATCGCGGTTTCGAGTATCGATACATCTGCCCTTTTCGGGGAACACGAGAACGCGCCGTAATCTTAGACAACTTAATCCGGATATTTTAATCTAATACGCAAATTCGTTTGAAGAACCAAATTAGCCAGAGATCAGTTATCAGGATTAGAATATCTGTCATCTTTCAAATCATCTCAGATGTATTAAGCGAGGTACGAAGAACGGACCCCAGGACGCCATCGCACTGAAAGCTCTTTGTTTGCACACGTCATTGTTTTCAAACAGATAAAGTAAAACAGGACAAAATTAATCTTGACAAACTATATATCATTTTGAAGGTCTAAGCCTCAAGCATCGATGACAGATCGCTGTTTTTCGATAGAAAGCTTATACGGAATGTATTTGCTAAATTTGTGTAAGCAGTACACCAAAACATGTAGAAAAAAACCGCAGTACATACCAGATTCATCCTGATAACGACTCTCAAACGTATCCACTGCTGTAAATCCTGGTTTAGTTTGAGAGATAAGGGTTCACAGAACAACATCCCAAAGAGCACTTTTAGTCCAAAGAAACAACAAAGTTGTAATTTGGATCGTTATTCATTTGTTTACGTCTCATCTCTTCAGGGAGAGTTATTGTTTGTGTCCGTTATGGAACAAATTACGCTCAAAAACAGCGTCTTGGTGGTAAAAAAAACAGCATGATTTTGTAGCAGGCAATGTCCCAAACAGAATGAAATCATCCAAAAAAAAAAAAGTCAAAGATACACGGAAGATTGTTTATTTGAATTCTGGCGCTCCCTCGCGACGGCACGTGACGCACGCTGTGACGCACCTGTCATCTGATGGGGGCGTAACTTAGTGATCTTTTTAGCACAAATAACTTTCTTTTTTTTCTTCTTCAACAGTTTTCATATATGTTTGCGTGTTTTGTGGGTAATGTGCCTGTATCTGTATGATTAACATCCGTATGGCTGATAATCAGCATGTAATTACTGACTGTTCACAGATATCAGTGTGAATGCAGTCTATATAAGAGGCCATTATAATGTGATTATTGACTATATTGGGCGGCCATCTGTATGATTAGCATCTGTATGAATGATCGTCAATATGTGATTACTAATGTATGAGCAGGAGCATCTATCTGTATGTCAGGAAATCAGTATGTACTTAAGTTATTTTTTTTTATTATTATTGTTTTTTTTTCATCACTCAAAAATTATTATTGTATTTTTCTAGTTCTAATTTATTTTCTCAAATAAATCACTGATACGATGTCTAAGATTCTGTCTACTGTTTTATAATTGAAAAACTGCAGTGGCATGTATAAAGACTAAATAGTTTGTAGGGGTGGGGGGGGACTAGAAAAATGGCTGCATGAATCTCATTTTTCATGGTATCTTCTTCAGATTTGAAATATAAACTCATGAGACATGTGACTTTCAACTCATTACTTTTCTGGATTGCTTCAGGGCTGATTTCATGTATTTTTATATGAAATTTAAAAAAAATTCAGTGTGGTACAATTTTTATCAAGGCACTTCAGTGTCTATAACTTTTTATATTTTTGAGCATTATCAACTCTGGATGATGGATAGTAAAGCCCAAAGGGTCTTCTTTCCAAAGACACCAAAATTGTGTGTGTGGCACACTGAAGTCAGGAACTGGTACCATTTTAAGTTAGTTAGTCATTTTCAGCTGTGATTACCAATATGGGGGGCGCTGGTTAACGGGTTTTAAACAAAACAAATTCAAAATAGATTTAAATATTCCATGTTCTTTTTTGCAAACATACTTTGCAAAAATGTCACTGCAGATATTCTGCAGAGAACCACTGACCTAAAGCGCGATCTACCAGCATTGCCTCTGCGATCGACCTATTGGGCACCCCTGATAACATATTCCTCATGATGTATACACACACACAAAGCAAAAGAATAGTTGACAAATAACATAAACATGCACGTTTTTCATAACATCAACATTCAAGTTTATTAAAGGAAAAGTTAACCCAAAAATGAACATTTCTTCAGGCCATCCAACATGTATATGAGTTTGTATCTTCATCAGAACAGTCCATAACCCACTGACATATTGGTTTAGAACGATTTTGGACTGTTTTTGCTTGTAAATGATGCTTGGTCTGCGCTTATTTCTCTTCTAATTTTTTTTTTTTTTACTAGAGAAAGCAATATTATGGATTGGACTATATGGATAGTGGATTTTATCTGAAAGCAGCAGTTTGAAGTCAAAAATATCTTAAGGATGGAGTTGTTTCTTCCAAACATGCAGCTTTTTGCCTAAGAAAAAAGATAAGATGTTAACTGATGGACTGTAGTCATGTGGATTACTTGTGGATTATTGTGATGTTTTAATCAGCTGTTTGAACTCTCATTCTGATGGCACCCATTCACTAAAGATTCACTAATTTGGTCACCATTTATTTAAACGTTTTCTTCCTTTTTCCTGTCGGCGTCAAATGCGGTTTAAAAATGCCAAATATTTTATGTAGTCTCTCAATTAATATGAGATCGTAAAAAAACTGTATGCAGAATAATCATACAAGAAAATACAAGGAAAATGTTTCATGGTGTAGCATGTCATTCAGTGGTTGTCTCTGCATGGTATGTTAGCTACAAAAGAACAAAGAGCAATAATGTACAACATCTTCCAGTCTGTTTCCCATGATGCTTCAGTGACAGATTCTCTTTGGTTGTGCGGGCACAAGGATACTGTAGCTCCTCTCGTTTTTCACTGATCTGACACTTTGGATGGGAACAGGACTTGCGTACTGTGTATTTTAGATTGAACTATTGACTTTTGAAGGAGGTTATATCAATGTCAAATAGACAAGGAGTTTTGTAAGCTGTCTCTCTCTCTCTCACACACACACACACACACACACACACACACACACACACACTATTCCTCTTACCAATTTTCAGATGGACTTGTATGACAAACAAACAAACAAAAAACCCTGCAGCCTATGTATTTGACATATTTACATATTTTGTAATAATGTAATATGTACAGAATGTCCATAGATGAGAATTGTGTACATTTGGAACATACTGTATTATGTGAGGAAAACTCTTCTCATGAAATCAGGGTAAGATTGAACGGGTTTTTCATGACGCCATGAACACCCGGCAAAATTGAGTTATTGCTGCCCTCTGGCGAACATTTTGAAACATTGCAAATGTGCAATTAATATGGCATAAAATCGATTTAGATTAATTATTAGAATTAAATGGAAAGCCATGTCATTTATTTATTTGCATAAATAATAACCTCAAACTCTGTACTCTCTATTTGCTTGTGCTTGTCGAAGAAAGACTTCATGAAACTTGTGAATCAACTGAATCAAATCATGAATCAACTGAATCAAATCATGAAGCAAATGAATCGGTTCATTCTACTTATGAATAAAACACACTACGTTTAACTTGAGAGGAGCAAACTATAAAGAATCATTATATAGTGAATTTAGACAAGCCCGAGGTTTGTCATAGGCTATTTAGTAATCTAAATGAGGAAGCTATTGCATTTTTATAAACCCTAGATGGCAGTACACTGCAATAAATGATTTTCAAGGTTGAAAATAAGTTCTACAATAAATACTATTTCAGATTTTCTACTTCAAAATGCCATGTGTTATTCAATGTGGTATAAGTCTATAACTTTATTATAAAAGTTTTGTCTCCTGGTAAATTTAATAATGATAATCAAATCTGCTAAATAAAACTGCATTTCCTTTCCTGCATTGCCCCCATGGGATGCTGATTTATCATCTTTATAAATGTTAAATATTGTTGGATGAACATGTAGTATGCCATCACAGTGTGGGATTAATTATTGGAAAAATCACCAATAAAAGACAAGCATTGACTATTTAATAGCAGCACAAATGGGTGAGAGGAGGCATGTGATAAGATGTGTTTATTGCAGGACAAATCCATTAAATGTCAACTAGACTACTGATGCAACAGAGACAAAATACACATAAAACACTGGAATAAGACTGTTTTAAAGCTGATGTTTTGTCATCGATAGAGTCTGTAGAAAGACAAGTGTAGTTTTTCTCTGACCTCCAATTTCATGCTTTGCTTAGGGCTGCTGAAGATTTAAGACAGGAAATTAAAACTTCAGACAGAACAGAGGCTTGCTGAAGGTAAATGTGCTGGAGGAGGAGTCGGAGGAAAATAAAGTGCAGGGGAACTAGTGTGGGAGTTGATGTGGAAGGCCAAAGCCCAGCTCCTATAACTCAAAGTTCATATGCTAAAGTATTTTCATTCTTGTTGTAAAAGTGGGATAAAGGTTTATTTGAAAGTTATCGTGTGTTTGTGTGAGCAGTTATTGATCTGGGTGGTAGACACTTTACTGTTATGGGAGGAAGTGTTTATTTAAAGTTACATTATGTTTGGAGTATTTGCGCACTCAAACATTCAGAGGGGGATATTTTTGTCATATGTTTGCTTATATTGTGGAGTATTAGAATCATATTTTAATGTCGAATTTTACACATTTTGGACTTTGTCTCTAATTATTATCATCTGTCTCATAATTTTGTGCTTGTAATGTCATAGAACACTGAGGAAAAAGATATTTCAAGTTTTCCTAATCTTTTGACCAATGAACTCTTATGCTATAAAGATTGTTATATAGATTGCATTCACAAAATTCTATTCTATTCTATTCTATTCTATTCATCAATCTCCATTTTTCCCAGGCAGGCTAATCTGTATTTCCTTGATATTTCCATTTTTCCATGATTGTAGGAAGCCTGGTATGTGTTTATGTGATTGTAGGATGGCCAGACCCACTCACAAAAGGTGGTAGTCTTCATTTAAATCATGAAAATCGGTGTTGTAAATGAAAACCAGGGTAGCAAATATGTTTTTCAACACCTGGTTGCTGTCAATGCAAAAGGTCTGTGCACTTTTCTGTCCAACCTGGGGGAAAAGTTGAATGTGTTTAGATTTTCCTCTTGTCTGTTTATGAGTCCGATTCAGATAAATCAGCTTATGATTGTAAATTAAACATTTTAACATGAAGGTGGGATTTGCTGTGTGAAATCTGCCTCAGTAAAAACAGATAAAACCCTAAAGCATGACCACAGAGGACATTAGTCACAGCTCTGACAAGGAGACCAAACTGCACTCAAAGGTTGTGTGTTCTGTAAGCAGAACAAATACAACTTTATTTGCATAGTGGGGCCACTAACCAGTCTCACACACACACACACACACACACACACACGCAGGCACACACACACACACACACACACACACACACACACACACACACACACACACACACACACACACACACACACACACACACACACACACACACACACACACACGCATGCACAAGCACATATTGTTTTTATCAGCATAGAATCCTCAGGCAAGGCTCACAATGGAGCTTCAAAAAGCAAAACAGAAAGAAAACACTTTCCAGAACAACCACTTTAAAAGGTAGTGAAGCCACAAGTCTGTTTGTCATGTACTGTCTTGTAATTATTCTGATGAAAAACATACACTACCAGTCAACCGTTGGGACACACCTACTCATTCTTTATTTTTACTATTTTTAACCTTAGAATAATAAACACAAACGGAAGTATGGGACTTTATGTTGTGAGTTGAACAATGTTAAACAAATCCAAACTAAGATTTTAGCTTCATAAACATCGCCACCCTTTACCTAGATTGTAGCTCTGCGTACTCTTGGCTTCCCCAGTCAATTTTTAAACCATATTAAATCAATATCTATATACAGTATGTTGAACACCTGTTGTCTGCTTTTCTTTCACAAGAAAGAATATTATTTTATATTTTATTTAAATACATTTGTCAAGGAATTCATATACAAACAAAACGATATCCTACAATATTTTATTTATTTATTTATTTATTTATTTATGAGAACCATGAAGTCAGTCAAGTGTGTCCAAGCCTGTGGCTGGTAGTGTGTTTACACAACATAGAGCAATTAAACATCTTTAGTGTCAGCAGGGGTAATGTGTGAAACAGCCTGTATGTATGATATTCCTTCACCTGTTTTAGCACAAACACATACAGTAGAAAACTTAGAAGCTTAGAAGCTACATTACTGATGACCTCTTATAGGTGCAATGTTTATTTATTTATTTATATTACTGGTAGCCTATACCTCTAAACCCTATAACCTAAACCAGAAACCTGTTGACATATTAGATTTGAGGCAAAACATTTTTGGCTATATTTTCAACTAGTTATGAGCACTCCAGTTGGCCTCATAATTGTTATCTTGTCATAAAAGATAAATTATGAACACATTTCTATTGCTAATAGCAATAGCATTAATTCACACCTCACAGGACTTAAAAATTCAACACAGTAAAGTATTTTCCTGTATAACATTTTTTTTATGTATAACATTATGTATAACATATTTTTCTGTCTATCTATCTATCTATCTATCTATCTATCTATCTATCTATATCTATATATATATATATATATATATTTATATATATATTTACATAATATATGTGTGTGCACTGTGTTTATTTATTATGTATATATAAACACACACACATGCATGAATATATTTCAGAAAAATATACTGTTTATATATTAAATATATTTATATATAATATAAATTATATGAATATAAATTTATACATGTAAATACATGTAAATATTTTCAAAATACACTCGTGGTCAGAATTGCTGTGGTCCTTGGAGCATCTTTAGCCACTCAGATTCTCCTCCTCACCGTGCATTAGGATGATATAGACACACGTCATCTTCCAGGCAGATTCATAACATTTTATGTTGATTGGAAATTCTTAATTATTGCCCTGATGGTGGAAATGGGAATTTTCACTGTTCTAGCTCTTTTCTTGAAGTCACTTTCTATTTTGTGAAGCTCAATTATCTTTTGCGGCACATCAGAAATATATTCTTTGGTTTTTCTCATTGTGATGGATGATTAATTTGGAATTTGGTCTTTGTTTTGTTTTCCCTCCTATTGTTATTTTTAAGCAATCTAGGCTTGATTTTTACAATGCTGAATGTTCTAAAAAAATAATTATATAAATTTAAATTTCTGTGAAACAGGAAGCCATGACTGGATAATTTCATGTTTATAATTACGCTGGTGTGCTCAAAATTGTGAATATGAATGGGAATACATTTCAGATATATTTTACTCATAAGAATTTCTAGGGGTACCAGTAATTGTGTATTTGAGAAAAAAAACATTTATTTCAGAATGATATTTCATTTTAAATTTTTATTCTCCAATGAAAGCTTAGATTTTTGTGATAATTTTTTAAAATCAAAAATCAAAAGGATTAACAATGCACATTTATTTTCACAGCATTCTTTGATCATATTTAAGGGTACCAACAATTCTGAACACGTGTGTATATATTGTATGTGTGTGTCTTTATATATACATAATAAACACAGTACACACACATATATTATGTAAACAAAAACTTTTATTTTGGATGCACTAATAATTGATCATTGATAAGAACTAATAATTGATTTTAGTTTGACAGCACTAATATATATATATATATATATATATATATATATAAACACACACACACACACACATACACACACACACACATATATATATATAAACATATCTTTTTTTGTCAATTTCAGGACATTTTTTTCAAGTTTTCAAACAAGATTTTGTCAAGCCATCTTTCATTTTTTCTTGTTAAAATCACACTTATTTCAGTCGTACAAATATGACTTATATTTTCTTTGAATTACAATTTATTTTAATTCTACTTTTCTAAATCTAGATGCAAAATTCTCAATTCAATCTTGCAAGTGTAGTACAACCCACTTCATAGTGAGGGCTTTCCATTAAATGTCATAGTTTTTACACTAAACTAACACCTTATGTCTATCTATTTAGCATGTTTATTAAGTCTCGTGGTATTTGGGCTGGTCACCACAATGTCATAAATGTAGCTGGATTTACTGTCTATGTGGAGACATTTGCTCCCCACAATGTAGGCAACACACACGCGCGCACACACACACACACACACACACACACACACACACACACACACACACACACACACACAGGGAGAGGCTGCACCTCTAGGGGGACTCCAGACTTCAGTGGATAGTAGCAGCGCGTGAAGAAGCATGAAGACGAACGTGACTGTATCAGCAGCGTGCGCGAGAATGTAACCATCGCCTGTCAGTCACTCGCCGTTAAACACGCTCTCGGTCAAGCGACAGTTCCACTCCGTGATTTCGCGATTGAAGCGCGTTGCGCTGCTGATTCATGGGGGCTTTCGGTGAGTGCTGCTTGCCCTACGGATGTGCTTTCGCTTACTCTTGAAATGTGTGCTTGTTTTGCAGTGTGTTGTGGGGCTTGTTAGCAGCGGCAGCGGCGTAAGAACCTCGGGCAAAATGTTATAGTTGCAGCAGTCGTTGATGAAAGCGAATTAACAGTAGAGTAAGGATATGTAGCTGCGTTTGTCTTTTAAGATCAGTCTCTTCACGATCAGGTATGTTGAGCTTACTGCAAAGGGCTCTATAATGCACTGCACTAGAAACCAGACACATTCTCCACATATCGGAGTTTGTTTATGGTGATTACTTGTTTAGCAACTGCATTTAAATAGTGTGACTAAATCATGCCATTGCATTGGATAGGTCATGAGATCGTCTAGTCTTTCAGTTTGACGCTTTTAGACTCTCATGGTATTGCTTTTGAGGTATAGACACATTCTAAGTGGGTTACACTGACTTATTTAATCATATCTCTGTTTTTCTATGATTTTTTTGTATGTGAGGTGTTAAAGTAAAGGCTTTTTCTTCTGTCATAGACATTACTGTATATAGTTTAACTGCAGCAAGTTAAACGTTTTTATCATCCCTTACTTTTTTCCTCATGTCAGTACTGAATGAATGGTTGAATCTTCCTGCCAAGTTAAATTAGTGCTTGCAATCGAATGTGAAGCCACAATGTCTCTAGAGTGGGATCCATGAAGGAAAAACCGAACCCGTGTTTCCCACAGACCACTGTAACTTTATTTAGATAGCTGTGTTTGATTTTGATCAATAATACACATTTTGCCTTTCAAGCTTACACATTAAAGGGGAGTCGAATTTTGACATGTATTTTTGACATGTAGATGGTTTTTATTCCACAAATTTGCAAGATTAGGCTAAAAATATGTTTTAGACAAAGTGTTTATCTTGGAACTGTTAACATTTCTTTTAAGTTTTTCACAACTAACACAGGTTTGACTAGTTCATTTTAACGAATTAGAAAGACGATGCATAAATTGTGTGTGTGTGTGTGTGTATATATATATATATATATATATGTATATCAATTTTTTTTTTAGATGAATTACATGCTAAAACTTCTTGATGTAATTGTGGTTCAAATCTGTATTTCAGAGTTATATTGGAGTTGGTTACCTCTTATTTCATTTCCAGACAGTTAGTCCTTAAAAAAAATCGTTTGAAGTCACTAATGCCGCTGACATGAGGTAAAGTGGTGACTCATCTGAGCAAATTTGGGGAAGCATGGACAATTTAATCTGAATTACAGAGCATTGCCTTATGATGACACACGGGCCGTAAGTCCTTTGTTGTCAGACAGCTAGCTAGAAACTGGCCTGTGTTTATATTTTGGGAAAACTTTCCTGTCTTAAAACACACCGTTTTTGTGGTTAGCTTTGAAAGTCAAATCCTAGGCATTTGGACAGTCGGATTAACCTAAGTCTTTTCAAACGTTTGTATTTGTGATGCTCTTTTTTACTGTGAGATTGATTGGACACTTTTAGCATCAGTCAATTCTAGCCATAGAGTATTTCCTCTTTTATTTTATTTTCAGCTCTTTTAATTTGCTCTCATGTGAATTAACATTTCTGAGAAAGCAGAAGAGCCGGTTAATTACATCTTGAAATCAATACTCTTTACTAACCTATTGAGGCATAAACATGAATAAACACATATTAATGTCAACAGCGAATTCAGCGACAGCTATTAGCGCAAATTATTAGGGGGATCAGACACTGATAATCTCAGAGAAGTTTGTCTTGTGTCTTTTTCATTTTCACGCTTCACTCATGCTGCATGTGCTCTATTTGTATTGTACCAGCAGACTCGGGTGGCTGAGAGATGCAGAGATATTGGTGCTATACGAGGATTTTCTGTTGACCCTGTGCTTAAGTGGGTGTCGTGGAACTTGACAAACCCTGTGCTCAGAAAAATGCTGGTAATATTAGCTCTCTACACTAGAGTAAATGCAGTGCCTTGCTAAAAAGAGCAGTGCCGCCACACAAAGGGGAAGCCATAAAGGTAAGTCGACCTCGCTAAACAACTTGGCAGCTTTCACTGTGTAAATACGCTACCAGTTAAAAGTTTAAATACAGTTGACCGACTTTGCGTCTCATGATTCTGAAAACCTTTTGATCTAAAATTCATGCTTAAATGCTTGGAATTAATTGTGTAGGCAAATATAAATTGCAGTTATGTAGGAATTTAGTTGTCTAAAAACGTGGATAATAAGTGGAATGGCCAACAATTATAGTGTCAGTTATATTTTTAGAAACTATGTTTTTAAGAATGGCTTCTTAAGTTTTCAAGAAAAGTTTTTGTGTAGTTGGTTTATAGTAATATTTTTGACATGAAGATAGCCTTTGATGCTGATATGACTAATTAAATAAATACAATTAAAATATTTATTTACTTATATTTAAGCAGGTTTTCTGTTCTTATGGACCATCTTTTTGCTTTCAGAATGTCTTGGGTCAATGGATTTAAATCTGCAAGAGTGGACAACCATAAGATGGCATGGGGTGAGCGCAATGGCAGGAAGTCAAGGCGTAAAAGGGGCTCGTCCCTGTGCAACCCACGCTACATGAGCTGTTTACGGGACCCCGAGTCTATAGAGCCCCCTTCACAACACTACTCCCGTGCAGCAGGGGGCGCCACCAGCAGCAACTTCAGCACACGCTGCGTTTGGCAGGAAGACCATTATGGCAGGAAGGGTGATGTGGGTCTGAGAGCCGTGGACCTGGCGTTTGAAGATTCTGTGACGAGGCAAACGAAAGATGGCGAGGACTCCGATAACGGCGGAGAGGAGAGGAAGGGTTCCGACAGGTGTTTTTTGACTTGCTTGTTGCGTCTGGCTCACGTTTTTCAGTCCAAGAAGTTTAAGTCGGCCAAGCTTGAGCGACTATATCAACGGTACTTCTTCAGGCTCAACCAGAGCTCTCTTATGATGCTCATGGGGGTCCTGGTTGTGGTTTGCGGGGTTATGTTGGCGTTCCACTGCGTCCAAGGTCCACCAGATGTGGCATTCGCCTCGGTGCTCTCCGTAGCCATGGGCCTGTTCTTAGCCTTGATGGTGGTGTGTAACAGAAATGGCTTCCACCAGGACTACATGTGGATCGTGAGCTATTTGGTCATGGCAGTGTTAGTGGTGGTGCAGGTGTTTGGCTTGTTGATGGTGGATCCACCCAGTGTGTCTGATGGGATATGGTGGACAGTGTTCTTCATCTACATCATCTACACGCTGCTGCCGGTGCGAATGAGAGCAGCTGTGATCACTGGAGCTGTGCTGTCCACCATTCATATGATTATGGCATGGAGACTCAACCTTGAGGATTACTTCCTTAATAAACAGGTATGTGTATGCTTCTGATACAATTAATATTAAAAGAGGAATATTACACACAAATATGAAAATTAGGCTGTTATTTACTTAACCTCATGTTGTTCAAAACCTTTTGTAAGCCGTTTTTATTTTTGTTCAGTGAAACACAAAAGTAGAATTTTTTAATGAATCATTACCCAGCTCTTGCTATACAACAAAAGTTCCCCATTAGTATGTATGTCAAGCTCCAAAAATGACCATAAATGCACCATTAAAGTGCTTCATACGACTTATGCACTATATTCCAAGTATTCTGAAGCCATAGGAATGAAAAGCAGGCCTAAATTTGTTAATTTAATTATTAGTAATTTTAAAAATAGGCTAATTATAATTATTATTGATTGCTGATTGCTCATCCTCAAAGCTTGCATTTTTCCTCTTTATTTATTTATTTTCTTTTTACAATTTTGACTATGTAAATAAGGCTACTAAATAGGATGCTGCATTTTTACAGTTTATGCTCAACTGAGAATTAAAGTTAAGCTTCACTTGCATATACAATTTTATGATAGTTTATTGGTGCTTTTTTGATGATTTTGTCCTTTTTGAGCTTGTCAGTTCTGGGGCCCGTTTCATAAAACTAGTTTACCAAATATGCCAGGCTTATATCTTTTAGTCTGACTTATTTTGAACCAAATCAACTGACAATTAGTCAGACTAACTGAAATAAACCTGGCTTATTTGGTAAACTTGTTTTATGAAACAAGCCCCTGGTCTGTGTAAAAATTCATCAAAAATGTTCCACAGAAAATAATAACAGCATATGAATTTAAAACAGCAAGAGGGTGAGTTAATAAAGACAGAATATTTATTGTGGGTGAATTATTCCTTTATTATACAGGAAAATGTCCAGCATGAGAGATTTGTGTTTTTGGTACGCGTTTATTAGTACTAGAACTCTTTGAAGAAAATAATTGCTCATTATTTAAGCCACATGTTGCAAAGCCACAGTGGTGGAGAATAAGCGCCAAGTAACTGATCAGTTGAAGGCACAATCTTTCACATCTCCAAATTCTTTGGAGTCACATAGTTCAGTGGATAATTGGTTATTGTTTGAAAGCTTTGATTGTTTCAGTACTTTTAAAGGAATGCCTGGCATGACAGTTTCAGACTGCAGTGTAGATGGATCCTAGTTAGCAAAATTCTCTTCCCTTTTCAAACTTTGCTTAGTCCTTCACTGCTCTTAATATGATGCATTTAACATGCAATATTTCCATGCAGGGGCTAAAATGCATCTTTTGTGTCAGCTCCGTGTTCGATGTGATCTAGTGCTGACACTGTTACTACTGGTTCAGTGAGCTTGGGCTTTTGCGTGTTTGCTCCTTAGACAGCTGGGCTGTGGGCTCTCTACTTGGCACTCAGCATGATAGAAATGGATTGGGATAATGGCTGCTGATTGACTCAGGCCATGGCCCAGAGCATGTACTTGTAGATTCTCATCATAGACATTTGGGATAGGTTCCAGCCCTGTGGGCAATCAATGCAGGACAAAAGTCCATTGGTTGTGTGCTGCTTAGTGCCTTATATAAATGCTCTCTCGCAAAGAGCGAGCAAGGTATGGCTCCATGTTTGCTCTGTGATCTTTTGTTCTTACAGTACATTGATGAGAAAAGTCTTGGTTTGAGGGTAGGAGTTGTTCAGTATTTGTGTTGTTTACAACTGTAGAGTGACCGGTCAGTTTGATTACAAGAACTGTGTAATATCCCATACAGTTAAAAAGTTTGGGAGTCAGTAAGATTTAGTTTTTTTAATGAATACTTTTATTAATAAAGGGTGCGTTAAAATAATTAAAACGGAGAGTGAAGATATTTATAATACAAAAGATTTCTATTTCAAATAAATGCTGTTTTTTAAACTTTCTATTCATCAAAGAATCTTGAAAAAAGTATTGATTTACACGAAAATATTAAGCAACTGATATCACCGTTGATAGAAATGTTACTTGAGCGCCAAATCAGCATATTTGAATTATTTCCAAATAAACAAAGTGCAGGATTTTCAATATTAATTTAATGTTATGCCTGATATTGTATAAAATTCTACTTTTTTATCTAAACACTAACACACACACACTAGAAACTATATGAATTGTTTCAAATGCTACAACCCGAATTCTGGAAATGTTGGGACGTTTTTTAAAATTTGAATAAAATGAAAACTAAAAGCCTTTCAAATCACATGAGCCAATATTTTATTCACAATAGAACATAAGAAATGTTTAAATGGAGATATTTTACACTTTTATCCACTAAATGAGCTCATTTCAAATTTGATGCCTGCTACAGGTCTCAAAAAAGTTGGCACGGGGGCAACAAAGGGATTTTGAAAAGATTCAGCTGGGTGAACATCTAGCAACTATTTAAGTTAATTGACATCAGGTCTGTAACATGATTAGCTATAAAAGTGATGTCTTAGAGAGGCAGAGTCTCTCAGAAGTAAAGATGCGGGCAGAGGCTCTCCAATCTGTGAAAGAGTGCGTAAAAAGATTGTGGAATATGTCAAATTGCAAAGGCTTTCATCTACAGTGCATAACATCATCAAAAGATTCAGAGAAACTGGAGAAATCTCTGTGGTTAAGGGACAAGACCAAATACCTTTGCTGGAATGCTGTGATCATCGGGCCCTCAGACGACACGGCATCACTCATCGGCATGATTCTGTCATTGACATTACTAAATGGGCCCAGGAATACTTCCAGAAACCACTGTCGGGAAACACAATCCGCCGTGCCATCTGCAGATGCCAACTAAAGCTCTATCATGCAAAAAGGAAGTCATATGTGAACATGGTCCAGAAGCGCCGTCGTGTCCTGTGGGCCAAGGCTCATTTAAAATTGACTGTCTGAAAGTGGAAAAGTGTTCTATGGTCAGACGAGTCCAAATTTGACATTCTTGTTGGAAATCATGGACACCGTGTCCTCCGGGCTAAAGAGGAGAGAGACCTTCCAGCGTGTTATCAGCGTTCAGTTCAAAAGCCAGCATCTCTGTTGTTATGGGGGTGCATAAGTGCATACAGTATGGGCAGCTTGCATGTTTTGGAAGGCACTGTGAATGCTGAAAGGTTTCACCTATAGAGTACATTTGGCGCATCATTAAACGAAAAATACGTCAAAGACAACCATAAACTCTTCAGCAGCTGAAAACCTATATCAGGCAAGAATGAGACCAAATTCCAACACCAAAACTCCAGAAACTCATAACCTCGATGCCCAGACGTCTTCAAACTGTTTTGAAAAGAAGAGGAGATGCTACACCATGATAAACATGCCCCCGTCCCAAATATTTTGAGACCTGTAGCAGGCGTCAAATTTGAAATGAGCTCATTTTGTGCATAAAATTGTAAAATTTCTCAGTTTAAACATTTGTTATGTTATCTATGTTCTATTGTGAATACAATATTGGCTTGTGTGATTTGAAAGTCTTTTAGTGTTCATTTTATTCAAATTTAAAAAAATGTCCCAACATTTCCGGAATTCGTGTTGTATTTAGAATGAATTAATTTAGTTTAGGACTGAATATAGCTAAAGATTACATTTATTACAATTATGTCAGATTAACTTTACAGATCCAGGGCTCGCAAAATCGCTAGCCCAACGTCCCGGGGCTATTGTGTTTTCCAGTCGGGCTACCATAATGTATCACTGCCCTGCCCGACGGGCTACCTTAAATACTGGGCAGGGAGGTTTTAAGGCCTTAAAAAGTTTTAAATACGTTAAATCGTATAAGAAAAGTCATGATTGTAATTTCAAGAGGTTTTACAGTTGGGGGGTGGAAAGGCAAGAATCGCGATATGGCTGGATTAAACTTCAAAAGGCAATTATGTCATTGAATAAATATGAGCGCTGCACGTTTTAAAGTCAAAATACGGCATGGATGTCTTTATGTGAATGTATCTCTGAAGGGAATCGACTGCCCTCAGAAACATATCGTTGGCATTTTCATTTCATCTTGCCTATAAAATGCCTGATGAAGCAGCGTTTATGAGCCGGTGCTGCTTTGTTTACAGCCGTTATCGGGGGAACGGACCGCTTTATTTCAGCGGCCGCTCTTAAAGCGCCACCTCGTGGCAGAGAATGAATTTACATTTCCAAAAAGCCTATCTTATTTTTAGATCAATGCCCAATTGTGCATATCGACCCATGTTATTACGCAGCAAACACATAGAGTTGTAAATGTGAAAGAAGTTAATGTGCCTTCTAAAAATCTAAACAATTTAGACAGTAATATTTATGTTTTAAATTAATATAATAATTCATGTTTGACTTATCCCTTTTCATAAAAATGATTTAAAGGCTGAAATACCTTTTTATAAGATTTTTGTGAAAACCTGTATCTGAATTGTAAATCATGTCATTTTATGGCTTAATGTATTACCATAGATATTGTCCAACCCCACTCATACGGTGTTCATTTTACTTGTGCAGCTCATTCATAAATTGCCTTAAATTGATTTTTAAAAATTCTGCAGATACCCTGTAAATAGTAAAATAAAACTCTTTCCTTGATATTTGTGTATTGAAAATATTTTTGATTGACATTTATGGTCTTTTTTTATTTGGGCTAGTTAAATTAATTTTCGGGCTACCAAAATCTGAAGAGTGGATTTTGGATTTTGAAATTTTGCGAGCCCTGAGATCTAAATTTGTATCTCTTCAAGAAATACAGTAATTAAATATCTATCTATAACTCTTCTGTTTAAATGTGTAATAAACCCAAAGATTACTGGAGTACATTTAACAAGAAAATACTAATTCCTTATTTTTACTTCAAATTTTAATGTTTTATTCAATGTGTTACTTGCCATTTCTTTGTATTTGTTTGTGTAATTGACTGGCAGTTTCTATACCAATTTATTTTTCAGTGTATCACAGACATCACAAAAAATGAATACCTTTGGATTATGTATAATAATGGGAATTTAATTTACAGCAGGTGATTTGAAGTTCACAGGTCAATGTCTTGATATGTATTATTATTTACTACTCTGTTTTCAGGTGTTGAAAGTAATTCATCCTAAATTCATCACTGGTGCTATAAGAAGTCTAGATAAAGTATCCACTAGTTAGATGCTGGATGACTAGTATGGATAAGCACATGGTGTTCTTCTTTATCCTTTGACCAAACAGGCTAATCTTAGAAATGCAGCTATACCTCACAAAGCTCATCTACTGTTCATTCCCTTGATCTCTCTCGGTTCTCCATTCTCACTGTCCCCCACCATCCCTCTCACACCCCTGCACTCCTTCTAGCTGTGCTGTTTGCTTGTCCCTCCGAGATGACCAGCAGTGCAGTGCAGATAGAGCAGGTCAGTGGGACGATCACCAGCGGGACAATAGCTGTCTTTGTGAAGATACACACTGATGGGGTGGTGTGGGGCGGAATGTGGTGACAGGAATGGCTGGGGATCGACAGTATGAAATAGCGCCGGACTGACGTGCTGGGCTGAAAAAAGACAGCCAGCCCAGGCCTTTCTTTCGCCTGCTCTCTCTGTCTCTCTCACTCACTTGTAGTCACGAATTCCCTTTTCACAACGGGGCTTATGAGATGGCCCTCAGTCATGGAAGCCGCAGAGGCTTTATGTGCGTGGCATGCCACTGTGTGGGTGAAAAGCTCCATATTGCTGCTCTCTTAAAGTTCTGGGCTGATTGCAGGGAGGGAAGTATTTAATTGATTTTCCTGTGTAGATCTTGGTAATTGACATGAAGTCATTTTGGAAAGTTGCTACGTCCTGTGGTGTGCCATACTGTAGCTCATCTAAAAAGGTATTTTATAATTATTGTTTTTATATAAAATAAATATAAGGCAATTCAAGACAATTATAAGGCAAATCAAGCAATTTTCTACAAGTGAATTAGCCAGATGCATTGCCATACTGCTCTGAAATCCACTCAAAACCTTATTAAACCTTAATAAATGGGAGATTACACATAATATTTAGTACTTAAAAAACACACATCACAAGACCTTTTAAATGAACTAGGCAAGGCAAAAGTATGTGTATTTCATAATCCTAGTCTTAAATGATTAAACATTGTTTCAAATGTAAACGATTCTTTGTGACCGGTCCTTGTGATTTTTATTTCTTTTTTTTTTAATTAAAATTTTATGACTTAAATGTATGTGATTTATGCCGCTTTTCTTATGCGATGACATTACTTGGGCCACACAGGCTATTGGATAATGTTATTCATTAACTAAATAATGTTAATAGCATTAAGTTTTGCATTTGGTATGTAATGCTCAGTTGTCACAATTTATTAAATTCCCAATAGATATAAAATAAAATTGATAAAGTAAAAAAACAATTAGATGTTAATAAAAAAAAAAAAAAAGTCACATTATGGACAATTGCCCACTTGCAGCTGTGTATGGATACAAATGTAAGGCAGAGGCTGTTGTTCAAATGGAAAATATGTTTGGTCACTTGGTCCAACTGCTTATTGGCAGGTGTGGGACTGTTTATGTCCAGAATTTTGGCTTTGGTATGTAATGCACAGTTTTCACTTAAATCAATTTCCAAACATGTAAATATAAAATCAATTAAACAAAGTTAATAAAAAAAAAGGCACATTATAGAGAACTGCCCACTTGCAGCTTTATATGGATAAAAATGTAAAGCCAAGCCCGCCGTTCAAATGGAAAATATGTTTGAACGCCTGCTTATTGGCAGGCGTGGGACTGTTTATGTCCCGAGATGCAAGTTTTTTGGTTGTCATATAGAGAGGCGGCAGACACTGATTCACTGGCACTCTGTGACTCCAGTCTATGAGAGCACCTGTTCTGTGGCTTTTGTTCCAACATTGTCCCATGGGGTTAAACTAATCTCATGAAGAGATCAGCAAATTAGAGACATAAATGTAACACCTTTTTCAGAGACACCAAGCTGAAAGTGTTATTTTTAGCCCAAGACCTGGTTACACGCTTGTGTATAGTAGCTAAATTAACTGATGCCTAGCCGGATACACTAAATATATAGACTTCATTGATTCCTGAAAACTGATTTAAGCAAAATTCCAGGGAAATTCATGGTGATGAAAATAAACATTGACTTTATACTCTGTGAAATTGTTCTAAAATCAATTTTTGTTAGCATACATCAACTTAGTACCTGTTATTGTGTGAACAGAAAAGAGCAGTTTTAGCCAGATGCCCATAGCATGTATGATAGCTAGCTCAGGGGAAAAACCTGTTTGTACAATGCTATGCTGAGTTGTTTGGAGATGCGCTGATGGTCATTCCACTGCAGCAGAGAAACAGATAACTGCACTTGAGTGTTTGAGTATCACATGTTTTAACAGTACATCAAGGTCTTAAGAACAATGCATTTGTTGATGAAGAATGCATGTCTGTAGATACACTCGTGAGCTCAGTGCTGGTCTATAGGCGTGTGGTTTCTGAATGATGAAAACGTGCTGCTTGAGAAGAATCAAATGGCAGTATTTGAAGAGTATTGGAATGATTTTGGCTCACTAGTTGTTGGTGCTCCAGTGTCTTATATAATAATTGTATAGCCTTCAGTTTTCATTCAGAAAATGCTTCTTAAAAAAAAAAAAAAAAAGAAAGTAAATTATTTTTTAAGTATATTTGGAGTTGCAAACTTAGCTTTATAAAAAAATCTCTAAATATTATTCTATTATATAGAATATAATATTATTATATTCTCAATTTATCTTTTGTTATTTTTATTTATTTATTTAAATTAAGAAAAAATGCTGTCCATTAATATTTCATTTTTTAAGTTTTTTTTGGCCCTATATAACAATAGAAATATGTAGCTTTTTAAATTTTATAACAGCAAACAATGAAGGTCACATGCAACACCTTTTGAAATGGAAAAAAATCTGTTATTTACTCACCCTCATGTCATTCCAAACTTTCTTTCTGGATCACAAAAGATTTTTTGATGTCCCATATTCTTTTTTTGCCATTGAGGTTAGTGAGGTCCAGTGTTATTTTGGATCCCTTTGACTTTCATTGTATGAATAAAAGCAGTTGCAATATTCTTCAAAATATCTTCTTTTGTGTTCCGCTGAAGTAAGAAGGGTTTATAACAACATGAGGGTAAGTAAATGATGACAGAACTTTAATTTTCGGGTGAACCGTCACTTCTAAAATCAAATTTCATTTTAGAAATGCCTAACAACATTGCCATTTAAGTGCAAAGCTAACAAACACAAGCCTCAAAATTGTAGTGCCAACAGCTGTTTTGCCTGCTGAGCGATCAATCAAAACTTCTGGCTGACCTCGGGTCAACCTCAAGATTAGCGCTTGCTTTGCCCTCAGCGGTGTGACCAAACTAATCAGCGCGGGAGGTGTCATAAATTAGGATTTAATGATAAGTGCAATGTTGTACTCGATATGCCTGGCTAAAAATAACATTTCAATGGCGGATCACATCAAGGCCTGTAATAGCAGACACTATGGTTTCCTAATGACCGGGGCTTTCTCACTCAGAACAAATACTGGGGTTTATCACTGTGACTGCCAAATGTCATGTATTAGGATTCCAATAATGGTGGTAAACTTTAATTAACATGGCACACAGACTGTGGTTCTTTTTCGCCTTTATTTCTCTAGTGTTTCACTCTGTTTTTTTCTGCATTTAAGAGACAAAAACTGGAAAAGGTTTAGAAAATCAAACTAAGGAGAGAATAATATGGTGAGTCATAACATTTCACAAGTTTACCCCCCCCAAAATTAATTAAAACTCTGTTATGCTCTGCCACAAAGGCCATTGAGGTCTCTATGCCTGCTTACTTGAGAACAGAAAAATGCATGCAAAAAAGCACAAAAGTAATTCATAATGACAAACTTTTTTTCCTCATTCAAAACTAGGGATGTAACGGTATGAAAATTTCTTATCACGATTATAGTGACCAAAATTATCACGGTTATCAGTATTATCACGGTATTGTTAACGTGCTGGAGATGTTCAAAAAGTACTGACACATAAATCACTTTACCAAGATTTATATTTAAAAATCAACAAACAACAAATAAAATGACTTTTTGGTTGCATAATCACTAAAACAATAACATTACCAGTGATGTTGGGATTTTAAATGACAACTTGACTGACAACAGTTTAATAACATGTTCAAATATCTCATGTAAATGTTCACATAAAGCTTTAAAAAAGTTTTATAAAAATGTAAACCTCACATTTCAGCCTTTAAATAAAGAAAAGGGTTAAGTCAAAATCATAATTGATTAATAAATGATTACATGCATTTTATCTGCTCCATAAATAATTCTAGAAAACTTATCTGAATTGTTTAAATGTGTAGAATTCAGATACGCTTGTTTTTCATCAACCGGTGAAAATTTACAGCAGAACATGTAAATTCGGTCCGTTTGGCCAGACAGAAACTGCACACAGGCTGAATATGAATATAAGTCTCTGTAAATCCACTCTCTGACAGCAGGTGGCACTTTATATGGAAAAGCTGAATTACAGCTGTTTCCTCCGTGCACAAAGCATTGCGATTAAAACACTACTTTATTAGGTATTACATGGAGCGAAGATGAAAACAAAATGCCATCGAATCGTTTCTGAAGACACTCAGAACCTTCAGAGGTACATTCATATAATTAATTAATTCATATATTCATTTGTATAATTCCCCTCAGCACTCTTTTAAATCCTCCCAGCTTTTCCGCCCTGTTTTCACTCAAAACTAAACTACTCTGCTGCTGTGCACACGTGAGACTGTTACTGAAAACTGTGCTTTATGCTGGACAGTATTTATTTATCAGGAGTTGTTCAAATCGCGGTAATCGAATACGGTTTTAATGATAATTTAAATATGAAACGGTAATACTAACAGTGGGGAATTTTATCATGATTTATCGTCAAACCGGTAATCGTTACATCCCTATTCAAAACTATCATTTGGATTCAAATATAGAGCACAAGTTGACTACGTTTATGATGCTTTATCCTGCTTTTCTGTCATTCTTTTATTTGTTATTCCATGGAAAAGAGCAGCCTGCACAGTTGTCAAAATGTCTTTTGTGTTTCACAAGTCATACAGGTTTTTGACGACATGAGAGTGATTAAATCCTTTTATAATTAGAGAATGGGGATTGTTACAAAGTTTTATCAGGTTTATTTTCACACTCCTTTGACATCTAAATGTAATCATCTCAGATTATTCAAGTATTGTTGTGCTTTTAAAGAGCTGTCTTATTCTTGTCTTTTCGTCTGAGAAAACTATTGATTTCCACTCTTCTTCGTCTCCTCTGTTTTCCACCTTTGTACCTTTAGGTCCGTCTCTTTCAGTGTATGTTGCATTGCACAGGGACCAATTGATGTTTTGTGGGATTTCAGGCCATCTTTTTTTGGATCCAGGCCATTGTGGCGACCTGTGTGCTTTTGCTGTGCATTGGAGAATTGAGGACTCTAAAAGGTTTAGGTGGATTTTAGAGCAGTATGGCATTGCAATTGGCTCATTTGCTTGTAGAAAATTGCATGATTTGCCTCGGCAATTGTCATCACAAGCTCAAATTATGTGACTTGGACTGCTTAGAGTTCAGTGTCTATAATCCTTAGATTATAGGATGGCTTCACTTTCCTGCCATTTTTATTTTGGATTACTTGTGTATTTGTGTGAAGGAACGCTGTGTTTGCTGTTCGACTTGAATTTGTCGAGCTCTACCCAGTGTCATTTTGCCCTTTCCAAGTTCATCATAATGATAAAAAAATCCTGACAAGGTGCTTTGAGGTCTCTCAGGAACATGGCGGTTCCCTGTGAGAACTTTCTCTTAAACCAGTTTCTCGCCGTGTATTTATGTAAACAATGCATAATGTCCATGCCGGGGAGGAGGAGGAGGTGGCTGTCATGTGCCTGTCACGTGCGTCACTGTGCTTGTCTGACCTTGTTGTGCTTGTGACAGACAAGCTCAGTGTAGTCCTGGAGCACATTAGTACAGTGCTTAGAATAGAAATGAGGAACACATTTATTCATATATTTTTTTTACTTCAGATGTAACATCAACGAGCCACTTGTCTCTTTTTCATTTGTGTTTTTGTCATGAACTTTCGGTTAACCCAAAATTAAATTGAGTTATTTACTTATCCTTATGTTGTTCCAAACTCATTCTGTTATTTTCTTTTTGTCAGAGCAAAGGAGATTTTGAAAAGATTTTAAAATTTATACAGTGACAGTTTATAGTAACCACAGGCTTTTGAAGCCATACAATAACTTGAATTGTACAACCCGAACTCTGGAAATGTTGGGACGCTTTTTAAATTTGAATAAAATGAAAACTAAAAGAATTTCAAATCACATGAGCCAATATTTTATTCACAATAGAACATGGATAACATAACAAATGTTTAAACTGAGAAATTTTAAAATTTTATGCACAAAATGAGCTCATTTCAAATTTGATGCCTGCTACAAAATAGTCTTAAAAATAGTTGGGATGGGGGCACGTTTACCATGGTGTAGCATCTCCTCTTCTTTTCAAAACCGTTTGAAGACATCTGGGCATCGAGGTTATGAGTTTCTGGAGTTTTGGTGTTGGAATTTGGTCCCATTCTTGCCTGATATAGGTTTCCAGCTGCTGAAGAGTTCGTGGTCGTCTTTGATGTATATTTGATGCGCCCAATGTTCTCTATAGGTGAAAGGTCTGGACTGCAGGCAGGCCAATTCAGCACCTGGACTCTTCTACTACGAAGCCATGCTGTTGTAATAGCTGCAGTATGTGGTTTTGCATTGTCCTGCTGAAATACACAAGGCCTTCCCTGAAATAGACGTCATCTGGAGGGGAGCATATGTTGCTCTAAAACCTTTATATACCTTTCAGCATTCATAGTGCCTTCCAAAACATGCAAGCTGCCCATACCGTATGCACTTATGCACCCCCATACCATCAGAGATGCTGGCTTTTGAACTGAACGCTGATGACACGCTGGAAGGTCTCCCTCCTCTTTAGCCCGGAGGACATGGCTTCCGTGATTTCCAACAAAAATGTCAAATTTGGACTCGTCTGACCATAGAACACTTTTCCACTTTGAAACAGTCAATTTTAAACGAGCCTTGGTCCACAGGACACGATGGCGCTTCTGGACCTTGTTCACATATGACTTCCATTTTGCATGATAGAGCTTTAGTTGGCATCTGCAGATGGCACGGCAGATTGTGTTTACCGACAGTGGTTTCTGGAAGTATTCCTGGGCCCATTTAGTAATGTCAGTGACAGAATCGTGCCGATGAGTGATGCAGTGTCGTCTGAGGGCCCGAAGACCACGGGCATCCAACAAAGATCTTCGGCCTTGTCCCTTACGCACAGAGATTTCTTCAGATTCTCTGAATCTTTTGATGATGTTATGCACTGAAGATGATGAGATTTGCAAAGCCTTTGCAATTTGACGTCGAGGCAACGTTGTTTTTAAAGTATTCCACAATCTTTTTACGCACTTTTTCACAGATTGAAGAGCCTCTGCCCATCTTTACTTCTGAGAGACTCTTAATTAGTTGCTAGATGTTCTCCCAGCTGAATCTAATGTCTTGCTTTTTCACATGGAGACCTATAGCCTTTTGAAATAGCTAATAAACGTGTAAAATTTCTCCGTTTTTTATGTTCTCTGTGTTCATTGCGAATAAAATACTGGCCATGTGATTTGAGTCTTTTGTTTTCATTTTATTCAAATTTAAAAAACATCAATTCCAGAACGGGTTGTATAATGATATAATTGATATAAATGTAAAATTTGGCAATTATTCTGGTTGACACTACTGTTTTTAGATGTTCATGTTCAAGTCCAGTCATAAACTTTATCTGCAATTTCAAATCTTTTCTATTTTTAAATATTTTAAAATGTATTTTATTCTTGGCAAAGCAGCTTTTTCATCAATCCTTTGCTAATTTTGCGAGAAACATTGATTATTGATTATTCTTATTTGAATCTGTGCCAACTTTTTTGAGACATTTGATCAATTTAATACAAATAATTTCTTTCCGTTTATTTATTTTCTCATCCCAAACAATTGGAAGGCAGTGTACACAAGTAATTTATTTTCATGTTGCCAATATTAAAAAATTTTGTCTAAATAAATTTGAAAATAAAACAAAAAATTCACTGCGACAAGTAAATTTAGGCATCATAACATTATAATGTGCACTTTTATGAAATGTCTTTGTGTTCCACTTTAAATCATTACAGCATGAGGGTGAGTAAATAATGACAGAATTTTCTTTTCTGGGTGAACATTTTCTTTAACTATTAGGCTTAAACAAATGGGTGAAAGAAACCTAACTCCAATTTTCTGTCTCAAACACCGAAGCTTTTTGGGTCAATGCTAATTTGTGGGTTTGTTTGGATCCTGGTTTGTTTTCCCTTGGCTTTCTGTTTGTGATCATTTGTATACAGCTGTCATATGTCCTGAGCCCAAAGGCATCAAGCCTATTGTACTATCGCTGAATATGTCTAGTTCGCAGCTGTTTGTTTTGATGAGATAATTATTGTGCTATAATAGGCAAATGCATCTTTTGCCATACTGAGGGCACTTTTCATAGTCTAGAATCACATGACTGACTCTGTGGCCTATTTGTAAATGTGCTCTTTCTTCAGGCTGACATGATAATTTATCAGGGGCTCGGGGCCTCAAACTGTTATGAATGATAAAGAAATAAACCATCCCTTAGTAGAACCTAAAGGAAGAGACTTTGATTCTTCATGACCTGCATAGTGGGCTTTATATTCCTGCCTACATTTGAGCAAACTTTAACCTTAACCTCATTTCGCTTGCACAACAAATGCTTTTTCAAATGTTTATGAGTGGACTTCACTTTAAATCCTCATAAACTACAGTTTATTTGCCATGAATCATAGCTTAAAAAGCCCGGTAGTAAATTTGCATTTCATATGCCTGCTTTTGACTGCTGTTGGGATGAGACCTCAGTAGATATGACAAGTTCATCTGAGGTCAAAGATGTTTTTATAAGTTTGCCTTTCCAGGAATTTTCTTGGTAAGGCAGTTCACAGACCACCCTTAAACCTTAAAAGCCTTCTCATTCATGCTGCAAACACTCCAGTAGCATCCGACATTCCCTTCAAATAAACATAATGATTAAATTCTGGATATAGGCCTCAATGGACCTTTAACTAAATCCTAGCGTAAGGTCCTGCGCGTATATGTGTGTATATAACGTTACGTTTCTGGGCCGCGTTCCAGTGCGAGTAGGGCTTTGGCTTTCTTATGTAACAGCCCTGTGAAACCAGAGCTTTTGCTCAACGGCGACTTCCCAGAAACACTGTTTTGCCTACTTATCTATTCATTTAGATGTTCTGCCTCATCTCTTTTTTCTTTCTCACTCATTCCCCACCACTCCTCCTGCTCTAATTCTCTCTGATCTTGTTTGTTTGCTCTGTGCAATGGCTCCTGAGATCAGAACTGGAAGATAGAGAGTTGAGCCTTATGGTATAGCAGCTGTATATACAGGTCTTCTGTGGATTTTGACCCATAGAATGGTTAAGTACTTTTTAAAGGAATAGTTCACCTAAAAATGAAAAAAATCTGTCATCGTTTACTCACCCTCATGTCATTTGGTACAGAAAATGACTGTTTCTTCTGTGAAACACACAAAAAAGATGTTTGGCAGAATGTCCAAGCAGCTCTTTTCCATACAGTGAAAATGGTGACCAATTAGTTACAGTAAAGAACCACTTAAATTTCATTCAGAATGACATGAGAGTGAGTATGTGAAGACAATTTTCGTTTTGAGGAGAACAATCCCTTTAAGGGTATTGTTTAGGTTAGCCCTGTGTCATTCAATTCTCTGCACTTAGGTGTATTCACACTGAATCAGTTTGCAGAATTAGTCACACAAAATGAGTTGCAGTGTGAGCCAGGGCTTTGCTGAAATCTGCCTGATGAGTTTTCAAATTGGGGTCCTGGGACCCCCAGTGGACAGTAAGGGAGTGCTATGGAGGTCTGTTGAGAAGTTTAAAGAAGTACAGTTAAAATAATAAATAATAAAATTTAATTTTATAATTAAATCAAACATTTTGAAATTAGAAATGGATTATAATAAAGAAAAATATTAAAATAATAAAATGCATATACATAAACCTACATCTAGCAGTACAATAAATTCAGTGTTTTTATTGAGAAAGAGAAAAAAGCAATGCAACATAATAGAAACTAAATATTTTTCACATAATATTTTAAAACATTTAAAATAAATAAATAAGCAAGCAAACAAACAATACATCTAACAGTACAGTACTACAGTGAAAAAAATAGAAATTGAATTATTTTTCAAATAATATTTTACACATTTCTAATGTTAATTTTTCATAGTATAAATTGGGCATTCTTACATGAAAATATTTTTTACATTTTTGGATGGTGGTCCCTTGCACAAAAAAGGATCCATGGCAACTAAAAGACTGAAAACTCCTAATGTAGGCAACCCTGAGGAGCCATGATGCCATGAATTTAATAACACTGTTAAATGTAAATATTTATCAATTCCCAAAAATGAATATGCATTGTTCATGCTTGTTTTAATAATAATGTTGATATGCCTAAATTCACTTGTAGCATTTAAAATGATTGATTTTAGTGTTTCCACTGAAAGAACCAGCCCATTCTTTTGGGAATCAGAGTAGCTGTGTCACACTGTATGTTTTGTGCAGTAGATTCAATATCAGACAAATCAGAAAGGTCGCGCGGAAGATGACAACACATAAATATAAAGCACACAACTAAGAACCTTCCATGCAACGTTCAAGTGTTATGTCCATTTCACACTGCATGTGTAAGTGAAGCGAAAGCAGTTCACATGTGTCTAGTGTGAAACAGGCCTTAGTAAGGCATTTGGAGTGCTGACATGGCATAGAAGCAGGTCAAGTGCTGGTAATCAGTGTTTCTGTCTCTGAGAGTGTGTTGAGGGGCCCTATAGATCGAGGGCTTTCAGGACTCTAGCTCACAGCACTGAATGTCAAGACATCACATTCTTCCCTGAGGAAGCCCTGTGCCAGGACTGAGATGCTATATGGGTGGGGTTCATAGAAAAAAAAAAAACATTGAAATCTCCCAGTGATTGTTTTCCAGATTATCCTATTAGGGAAGAGGGCCATTAGCATTAAGCTTTGTTTTGAAAATCTCCCTTTGTCTCTGAGAGATATGCATTTATGTTTTAAAATCATGTTTCAGAAGTATTTCTTTATCTATTGCATGGCCTTGGTCCAGATTTGCTGAGCCCATTGTGTTTGGTGCCATTTTTCTCAAAGATCACTCCATGGTTTCACTGCTCAGCTGAGACCAATTTTAGTTTGGCCCAAACTATGACTTAGTTCAGTGCCAAAAAGACTCAAGTCAAAGTCCTAGTCTTTTTTCTTTTCTTTTCTTTTCTTTTCTTGTCTTGTCTTGTCTTTTTTCTTTCTTTCTTTCTTTCTTTCTTTCTTTCTTTCTTTCTTTCTTTCTTTCTTTATTTTTCCATTCCATCTTTGCTTAGTTTCCTTTGCTTTTATTCATTTGTCTTACTATCTTCCTTGATTTCACTCTTTATTTTTCTTTTCATCTTTCCTTTCCTTTCCTTTCCTTTCCTTTCCTTTCCTTTCCTTTCCTTTCCTTTCCTTTCCTTTCCTTTCCTTTCCTTCTTTGCTTCCTTCCCTCTCTTTTTCCTTTTTGTTTCTTTTCTTTTCTCCCTTCCCCTTCCCTTTATCTCTCTCTTTCTTCCATTTTAATTTATTTTTTGTTATTTATTTTCTCTTTCTTCCCTTCTTCATTACTTCCTTTGTTCCAACAAAGTGACAGTGAACTGAGAGTAAATCCACCCTAGCACAAATCATGTTTGACAAAGTTAATCGCCTGGAAGTGACACCACTCCCCATATAACTTAGTCATAGCTTTGAAATTGATGTTTTCAACTTGTGGTTGCCAAGACAGCAACAACATCTGGATGAATTTCTGCTCTAGTCTTGAATCATATGAGCCCACAGCACATTTAAATCTTAAATGACATCATTATTTCATAGTAATGAAACATGTAATAACTTCATAGTCAGTGAAATATATCTGCATCATTCAGAGGAGATGGCGAGAGCTTCTCTTGATCACACACAGTGTGTAAATATTTCTTTTGTTAGTCTAGATTTCTTTCTGTTTCTCAAATTTTCCTGTATCTCCTTCACATTTGCTAACCTTGTGGCACAGCTAAATTGTGCTATAAGCAGAGGAAAGTTCAGTTTACCACCTTATAAGACAATGTTTAGACTCTTTGAAAGGAAGAGTCCCTGTTAAAGAGGAAGGCACAAAGTGTTTCTATGAATAAAATCCCATCATCCCTCACTCTTGCCTCACCAGCCCTGCTCCATACAATGTGTGTCAACAACACTATGAGCGGTATGTTTTGGGAAAAATGCAGAAATTGTGTACTGTATACAAATTCTTACTCCCGAGCAGAAATGTTTGAGTGTAAGAAAAGGTTTCACATGTTCATGTAATGAATACAAAGGATTTGGAAAGGCTTAGTCTGGTTTGGCTTTGTGTTTAGAAACTAAGTTTTCCAGTCCTTGTCGGTTCAGGTCAACTTTATTATGAGGATTAAATAAAACAGCAGTGTCTTTATTCTCTGACATTTCTAAACACACAGTCGTCTAACACAGAAGCTGACTGCTCCATGTGTGGCTCATTGTACACACACACACACACACACACACACACACACACACACACGCTCAGGGAGTGATCTGACAGTCTCATTTAATCAGTTTTGCTGTGAGGTAAAAGTATGTGACATTTGTTCTGTCAGATCTGTCAGCTCAAATGTCAACCGCTTTTTTAAATGTACTGATATGATCTACTCTCAGTCAGTGTGATATAGATGAATAGAGGGGGCTGCTGTATATTGGATGTTACATTAATAAAACACAAGCATTTTTGCAGTGTATGCTAATGCTAACTGTTGATGGTGTTTCTGGTCAAAAAATGCTGTTCTTTTGAACTTTCTATTCATCAAATAATTCTGAAAAATATCACAGTTTCCACATAATATTAGGCAGCACAACTGTTGTCAGCAATAATAATAATAATAATAATGATAAAGTGTTTCTTGAGCAGCAAATCAGCTTATTATTATGATTTTTGAAGGATCAAGTGACAATTAAACTGGAGTAATGGATGCCAAAAATTCAGTTTTGCCATCACAGGAATAAATTACATTTTATAATATATTAAAATAGAATCAAATATTTTTATTAAAAAAACTTTAAATGGTAGTGTATAGGGAATGTATATTGTGTATTCTCATATGCAACATCACTGATAGTGTTTTAAAAAACTTCAGACTATGCTTTTCTTTTCTTTTTATTTTAAATTAATGAACAATATGCATTTAATTAAAACAAGATTAAAAGTAATTACTCACCAAGTGCTTACATGGAATCCCATTTGAAAATTAAACTGCCACCATTAGGATGATCCACACATGCAACTGTTGTGTCTATATAAAGACCATCTCATTTTTATAATTTCACATGTTCTTATCCAGAAAATCAAGTGACAGTCTAACAACAGGCTCTGCTGTGGAGAGAATACAGTCTGCCAGCACACTAATACTGGTCTGATATGAAATATGACTCTAATAAGCATCCGATATACTTTATGAATCGAAATATTGCTAAACGTGAAAGCTGAAAGCTTATGACACATCCACAGAATCAGCCAATGTATTTTGTTGTAACGTCAGTTTAGGTGAGGAATTCAGTGGCAGATTGATCAAAGAGGAATCAAATATTCTAGTAGTACTTTGCTAGTTGACTAGTTAAGTTACTCGCCTAGTTTGTTACTTTCTGCACATCCTTTTGCAGGCTTTTTCTGGCCACACATGGAGAATTAGCTATCTGTCGTGTTTGTGGCCACATTTTCCATGTCTAATCAGCTCGGTGGATTGGACTGTTGGTGTTAGTGAGTTCCTTGACTAGAACTGCCTTTTTTAGTTTTGGAAAATTTGTGCGAATGGACTACACAACCCACCTTAATGCTAAAATTACGCAAACCGATAACGTCATCTGAGCAAATGGATGCCTGATGGGCCTGGCTTTTCTTCCTGAACTCTAAAATCTGAAGATGTTTGCACATTCACTCTAGGGGCACTTGAGAGAGGGAGTGGAGCTATTTTTCTGAAGCTCTGCTGTGCCATTTCTTGTCAAGTGGATAAATAAAGACCGTTCCTCTTCGGCAAAGAAGAAAACGCTTGTTGCAGAGAAATGGGCCTCAACAAATTCTCTCAGGCAAACTGTTTCTGACTGATGGAAAATGATGACTGTTTGCTTGGGTTGTCGATAGTAGAAGCGTACTCTTACATGTGATAATCACGTATTGACCTTGTGTGTTCACTGTCATATTCTCATGATATGACCATGTAAACCGGATAACATATCTATCAGGATACCAGGAAGAAGAGGACGTGACAATCTCTGGAGCATTGTCCACATGAAGCAGAACTCAAGCAACAGGAATTACAGTTTATAAATTGTGGGAAATGTGCGTAATGGTCTTAAAATAGGCTTGACTTTATTTATGCAAAATATAATTTATTTTCATTTGTTTTGATGTGACCTCACATGGATATGTTTTTGTAAGATTAACTTGCGCAAAAATGCTGTCCATAATATACCTTAGGCAATTCTCAGAAACCGTTTGCAGTGAAACCACAAACCATCTTCAGTTCTCTTAAACAGACAGGTTTAACTGCATACCATCTAATCCACAGATACTTGTACTGATGTAGAGATAAAAGACCTGAAACACAAAGCTGGTTGCTGGATGCTTTTCATATTACTGCAGAAAGTAGGCCTAACTTCTTACACTATTACATTAATTGGTCTTCAGCTGTTTGAACCATTTCTGTGTGCTTTGTGTTGTGTTTGTTTAAATGTCAACTGCTGATGGCACTGAAATGCTGAATAATGATTGAAAATGATAAGCAGCTTCAGTGATTGGCTGGCAAGAATCAATATTTATTTTTTCCCCTGATAAACGCGCAGGAAACTGGCTGTCGCTGGAGGACAAGGGATGAAGTGTTTTGACTTTTACTTGTGGACAAAAAACTTTTTCCACTGTTCACTTTTCAGCGATATGGATTTCCAGGCGTTTGTTTTCAGTGTTGGGAAGCAGCTTGATTCACGCAGTATGTCTTTTTGATACAGAATCTTTCCACACTCTGTTGGAGTTCAAATTTCTTCTCTTATAAATCCTTGAAATTTTGTATGATTGATTTTAGCTTGAATGCTGTAATACAGGCAGTAAGTACTACGGTAAGACAGCCCTCAGTACCTCACCCCAACTCTGTGAAGTTCATGGCTGTTTCATTGTGGTCTTTATGTTCTGTGTTTATTCCTGATAGATGCTCATAGATCAAGTGGATTGAAGAGAATGAGTGAGAACATTTAGGACATGAGTCACTTTTTTGCCATTAAATAAGACCAAAATATGTTCGTGATATGTAGCCAGACATGGTTAAATTAGAAAGACATCAATCTTTCTTGGTTTCCCTCTGGACTGGAAAAGATTTACTAGGCTGACTGAGTCTGTCTTTTCCCCCCCCAAACAGATGTGCAGAGCATAGGCATATTTATTTATCATCAATATGTGTATGTGTATAATTGATATATATATATCGTGTGTGTGTTTAACATACACAAAAAATCAAGTCCCATCAAAATCTAAATATATTCTTAAATATTTAAAATAAATATTTTAAAAATATTAAAATGTTGTTCAAATTAAATTAATTCAAATTATTACAAAACTATTTCATTTTCTTTTGCTCACATCTCGCATCTAAAATTCCTCATTTTAAAAATATTTAAATGTTGTTCAAATTATTCAAATTATTAAAAAAATATTTCATTTTCTTTTGCTCACATCTCTCATCCATATTTCCACATTTTATTCTTCTCTGTGCAGTTATGTGCCAATGCGATGATTTTCCTGTGCACCAACATCATTGGCATCTGCACACACTACCCAGCAGAGGTGTCTCAGAGACAGGCCTTCAAGGAGACCAGAGGATACATCCAAGCCAGAATACACCTTCAGAGAGAGAACCAGCAGCAGGTTGGCAAGCGCTCGAGTAAACAAACACACCTACCCGCCCGACACTTGTTTACCTCATGAATGTGCATGAAGCATGCTGATAACATGCTGTGCTTTAGCGCTTAGTAAAACCTTGTGAGAAAAGTTACAACTTTAAATTCATCCTTTAAAGCACCGCTGCTTCAGCCATACACAAAGCTTTAAAACATTGTCAAGTTAATAATAGTAGTATAACTATAAAAACAAGTCTTAAAAAATTAAAATTTTCTAGTCCTACATTTACATTTAGTCATTTAGCAGATGCTTTTATCCAAAGCGACTTACAAATGAGGACATTAGAAGAGATTTGTTTTCAAATATAGTCTAAATTATAGTATAGATATGCGTATATATGTATAGATATTTGACATTAAATATACATTTTTCTAGTGTGAAATATTGCAATGGCTAGATATTGTTCAGTCGAAGTATCTATATCTCTATAAAATGATTATAATAGTCCTTATCAAGTGTCCTGTGATTGTAAAATTCAGCGAAAAGTCATTGGAAATGAATTGGTGAAAATATATACATAAAGGAAAAATATTTAAAAAATGCTAATTTTATTTAATATTTTATATATACACTATATTGCCAAAAGTATTGGGCCGCCCCCTTCTAATGAACAGGTTTGACTACTTTAGTAATTTCTATGAGTACAAATCTTAATGTTAAAGCATATAATGATATTCTAGGAAATTGTGTGCTTCTAATATTATAGCAACAGTTTGGACAGGACCCTTTTCTATTCTAACATGACAATGCCTCTGTGTATAAGACAAGGTTCAAAAAGAAAATGATTGATTCAGTCAGTGTGGAAGAACTTAACTGGTCTGCATAAAACCAAGTCCTAATCCCAGTTTAACACCTCTGGTGTGACTGTGAATGCAGACCTTGAGCCAAAAACTCATCACCAGTGTGTGTGTGTTTTCATGTATTTTATCCCCTAAAATCTTGAAAGTTCATCAAAAAAATCAAAAAGTTATGTCAACTACCCACATATACATGTATGTGTACATATACATACACATTCTCACTGGTGTCGTCTCAAACCTGCTCCAGGAGCGCCTGCTGCTCTCTGTGTTGCCAAGGCACGTTGCCATGGAGATGAAGGCAGACATCAACGCCAAAAAAGAGGATATGATGTTCCACAAGATCTACATCCAGAAGCACGACAACGTCAGGTACACAAATGCCAAGACCAGCACACGGTGTCATACAGATACGGTTGCCAATGTTGTCCTCACACCTCCAGTATGAGAACCGACAGTGTTATAACACTCAGTCCCCACGTGATTGAAGCAGGCGACAAGTCTGGATAAAACACCGACACATTAGACACTGATACCGCTTAAGGTTATCTTTACCAAGGCTGAAGCGATGTTGAATGCTTAAACGCAGATTAGCGTACTCGCTAGTCCTTGAGACGTGACTTTGTCTTTTTTTTCTCTGAGGGTCAAATTGGGTTATGGCTGCTTGTTATGATGTACCAGGAGTTACACAATCAATTAACAGAAAGCTGCGTGAAATGACAGCAAGCCACTTTAGTAATGCAGTTACAAGTTTGGAGCGTGTGGAATTCAACACGTTGTCCTGCATAATCCCAGCCAGCTCGAAGCATCTGTGCTAGGAAAACTTGGACGTGTGAAAATGCTAAATGTCACAGACTGTGTAGGGATCCTGCTTTCCAAATGTTGTGAATTTTATCAGCCGTTTATGAAGGCAACAGTGCCATCTGTTGTCGCAAGATAATGTGTCCGTACTGTGTGTCCATTCTGTCATGTCTCAAATTGTAGTTGATGACCATCTATCCTCCTCATGGTTAGGAGGCCTTAAGGACACCAGCCGAGTCCTGCTTTTTCTAATTGAAGGATAGACTGAAGTATTGAGAGTGGCCACCCTCTATTCAGAAAGTGAACTGAATCGATGTTTTTTCTCGGTTAGCCCATCAAACCAACTTCAGTGACCCAGACAAGGTGCTCGGTGATTATTGATCTCATTTTCTCTGTCTGTCTTTGGCTTCTGTCTGTTCTCACAACAGTATCCTGTTTGCGGACATTGAGGGCTTCACCAGTTTGGCGTCTCAGTGCACGGCTCAGGAGCTTGTGATGACCCTTAATGAGCTTTTTGCTCGCTTTGATAAATTGGCTTGGGTAAGTGGACAACATGAATTCATTTTTAGTGTTACTATTTTTTTTAAAAAAAAAAAGGTTTTTAAATACTTTTATATTGCAAAAATTTCACATTCAATCTTCAAATGAATGTACAAACAACATAAAGACAGTATATTTTTAATATTTGTTTAATGGCATTTTTTATGACTGAAAGCCAGTATCACTGATACCAATACTACTGATGTCTCTATAAAATAGTTTTTTCCCCTAATATTTAACCATTGACTATAACCATTCAACATTACAGTATAAATGAGAGCTATTAATTTGAACCTTTATTAGACTTTAAAAAATAACTTCTAATTTAAGTGAACTTAAAAAAAATCTTCACATAAACCCATTATAATAAATATTCAGCTCCTGCCCTTCAGCAGAAATATACAGAAACTGAATAAAGTTATCAAACACTAAATTCTAAATTAAATAAAGCTGAATTCTTATAGCTATAAAAGTTATTGATTTCCTCTTTTTTTTTTTCTTTGATTAACAGACACAGCAGCTGGTTTTTTTGGCTGCTTTAAGAGCTGCCTCTGCTTAACGTGATGCGGATCTGACACACATTGTATTTTACTCTCAACTCTCTTTACCCTCTCTGACCCACTTCAGGCCTTAAATTCTCTACTAATGAACTGACGAGTTGAATCGAGTGTGTTAGATGAGGGAGACAGTGCTTGGCTGCTCCTGGACAGTTTTGAAAACCGTTTCAGGGACATGTTCTTAAATGTGACTCATATATAACATATTACATGCATGCACAGTTTTAAGGCAGCTTTAATCGCCTTTTTGATAAACTTCATGACTTAACTGACCACAACATTGCATGCACATAGTTTATTTTGTGCTTTTATATGAAATAGCTACAGCGCGCCGGCGCCTATGCATGCAGCTACGAGCACAGTACCTTTCCCACGTTCGTTTGATTCGCGCCTGGTGCTGAAGTGAAGTTGGAACGCATCCGAAACGAATTCGGTTTGATGTGGTCGTAGACTTTCTGTGACTAAATAAATGCACTTCTTGGCAAGAAAATAAGAGATGGAAGCAGCAGTTGTGTGTGGGGTGGCCAGCTCTGCCCCTGCGTTAATTGCGTTAAATATTTTAATGCATTAAACTGAAACATTTAATCGCCTGCATAAATGTGATAATTTTGACAGCACTAATATACACTATATTGCCAAAAGTATTGGGTCGCCCCCTTCTAATGAACAGGTTTGACTACTTTAGTAATTTCTATGAGTACAAATCTTAATGTTAAAGCATATAATGATATTCTAGGAAATTGTGTGCTTCTAATATTATAGCAACAGTTTGGACAGGACCCTTTTCTATTCTAACATGACAATGCCTCTGTGTATAAGACAAGTTTTAAAAAGAAAATGATTGATTCAGTCAGTGTGGAAGAACTTGACTGGTCTGCATAAAACCAAGTCTTAATCCCAGTTTAACACCTCTGGTGTGACTGTAAATGCAGACCTTGAGCCAAAAACTCATCAGCAAACACCAATGACTTGTACATATGGGTTCAGTCATTTTAGACACTTCCAAAACTGTTGCAACAGAGATGGAAATACAATTTTTAAATACATGAATTATGTTCCCATCGTTGTTGCCACAGATTTGGAAGTGCCTTTTTCTGTTCTAAAGAAGGGGGTGCCAATACTTTTGTCTATATAGTGTATGTACAAGTCATTGGTGTTTGGTGATGAGTTTTGGGCTCAAGGTCTGCATTTACAGTCACACCAGAGGTGTTAAACTTTCACATGGCCTCGCATGTATCTAAATGTATAAATACAATACATGTAAAAATTTACTTTTTTTTTTAATTTTATTTATTTTTGTCTGGACCTCTGCTTGGAAGAAAATATAGAAGCCACGCCTCTTGGAACTTTAATTGAATATGCCTGACTTATATCATAAAGAAAAACTTTATTTGTATGGTTTTGTAATATCTGTGTCACAGGCTATTTCCTTATTTCCTATTTCCTATTTCCCCCCCCCCCCTTATTAATTAAATAGTTTACCGACTTGAGAATCTTAAAATCCTTACATTTACATATCCTTACATAAGTAATTAAGTACTTTTTAAAATTATAAGTAATTAAGTACTTTTTATAATTAAAACAGTTGTATGTTAAGAATTTTAAACTAATATAACTTCAAAACAAGCAAGTAGCAAATAATAAAGAGGAGCATAGAAACATATAACAAACAACAAACAAAGAGTGCTTTCAGTATTTAAGATTATCTGAACGTTTTCCATTCAAGAACTGTGAGTGCTTTTTCTGATCTTTACTGTTGTTTTTTACTATGACATCATAGACAGCGGGAGATCTATTAAGCTGCATTCACGCACGGATCTCTTTTGAAATATAAGAACAAGAAGTAATGTGGTTTGTCCTGTCCGTTTAATCCATTAAGACATAACTGGCTGTGTTTAGGCCTACATTAATTTTGCGTCATAAAACCATTTTGAGACGCAAGTACATTAAACCACTGAGTCACGCACAGCCACATGCACGAGCAGTCTACACAAACAAAGCGCGCGTCAGCATTTGAAATTGAAAGCAGCCTTCTGTTAGTGAGGTTCATATTTTAAATATATAAGTCCACTGCATTCCAAACCACATAAATGATGACTTCGTAGAGCATTTGTAAGGAAAATACCGACTGGCGAGACCGCACACTTCAAGTGTAACGTCAAACAAAGAGCGCGTCTCTCACAGCGCATCCTGTGCAATGAAGCCGGTGAATGTCCTTGTAATTCGCTTCAACCTTTCCAAACTTTATGAAAGATTATTTTACGGAAGGTTCGAGTGGTGTAGCCTATGTGTGTGAGGAATTGGAAGCAAGCAGAATACGGGTGTTTCTAAAGAAAACTCAGCGTCATCGCACATCTGGTTAAAAACTAAGCTCAGAATCAATCCAGAATCGTTGGAGAGAGAATTGCGATGCATCGATGGATCGATTTTTTTTTTTCTCCCACCCCTAGAAAATGTTTTGAACATGGTAATGGATTAAAACATAAGTAACAGGCTGGATGTATATTAACCTTACATCTTAACACCTCTTTTTTTTTACAAAGCTGATCATAGATCATGTATTTTGTCTATAGCCAGTAAAACAGCTTCATAAATAGGAAGATTTCAATACATGATTCTGAATGGGATTTTTAGCGAGCCATTAAATGACTTGAGACTCGACTCGTACTCCTGACCAAAGACTCGAGACTTGTCTCAGACTCCAGCGATAAAGACTTCAGACTTGTCTCGGACTCCAGGTCAAAGACTTCAGACTTGACTCAGACTCCAAGTTAACGACTTGTGAACATCTCTGGCATATACGATAGGTTAAACCAGTAGTAAGTATATTACTATAATTACTGTTTTGAAAATAGATATGACCAGGTTTTTTATAAGATGTCAAATTGGACATTCAAGATTCATCCATTCAGAATTTTTTTGTAGTGTAAAACATATTTTAATAGAATGTCCAATTTTAAATGATATTACACAAAGTTTTTACCCAAGAAATATATTAAAAGACATTTTTAAAATGGTCTTTCCCAGAAAAATAGTGTTATAGTGTTTGTTTCTTAAGAAAAAGTTACGTTATTGTAAATTATGTATTGAAATTATACTGTTAATGTTGCCATGAATATAGCTATTGTTGCTGATATGGCATTAAAACAAACACGAATGAATGAATGTATGTGCCTTTTTGCCTAAATAAAATTTCTCATATTTATTCAGTTTTGTTTCAAGAAATTAAAAATAAAGCAAGTTAAATATCAGTTGTTTTAAATGCTAGAAGTGAATTGAGGCATCATAACATGTAATGTAAAGTATGGATATTTATTTTGACATTTGCAGTTTACATTTAACAGTTATTATTCATTAGTGTTTTTAAAGATCAACTTTGTCAGTGCGAGATGACAGCTAATGTAATCTTTATGTAAAAAATAGGCAATGAACATGCACAATTAAATGTAATATCTACTGATAAATTAAAAAAATAATTCTCAAGAAACATCCAATATGTTAATAAAAACCTCCAAACACTTTTAACAAGCATATAGCCAGCCCTGGCAGCCACCCACAAGGATGCTAACATCATAACATCCTATTAGTGAGGATTTCCGCAATAACAGTTGTATAAATGTGCTGTGTTATGTCTGAATTCTTAGGAAAACCACTGTCTGCGGATCAAGATCCTGGGGGACTGTTATTACTGTGTGTCTGGACTTCCGGAGGCAAGGGCAGATCACGCGCACTGCTGTGTGGAGATGGGAGTGGACATGATTGAGGCCATCTCGTACGTTGTTCTTCACATAATTTTCTATATCGATCTCTCTCTTCCTCATCAACACATTTTTCAATTAAAACACATGCGTGTTGCTACATGTGCAGATTGGTGCGAGAGGTCACAGGAGTGAATGTGAACATGCGTGTGGGAATACATAGCGGCCGTGTGCACTGCGGGGTGCTCGGCCTACGCAAATGGCAGTTTGATGTCTGGTCCAACGATGTCACACTGGCCAACCAGATGGAGGCGGGAGGTCAAGCAGGGTAAAAGTGAACACCACCCATCAAAAATGTGATCAGTAATAAGTTTTATATTCAAAGTTGGCTGTAAAAAATGTAGAGATTTATGTTAAAGGAGTAGTTCACCCAAACATAAAAATAAGCTGAAAATGCGTTCACCCTCAGGCCTTCCAAAATGTAGATGCATTTGTATTTTGAGATTTGGAGAAATTTAGCATTTCATCACTTGCTCACCATGGGATCCTCTGTAGTGAATGGGTGCCGTCAGAATAAGAGACCAAACAGTTGATAAAAGCATTATTGTGATCCACGCGACTTCATTCCATCAGTTAATATCTTGTGACGTGAAAAGCTGAGTGTTTATAATAAACAAATCCATCATTAAGACTTCATTGACTGTAAACCTTCACTTTCGGCTAAAATAATAGTTCTCTATCCATAATATTGCTTTCTCCAGTGAAAATAATCATCTTGTCTAAATCAGAAGAGAAATATGCACATATTAAGCACTGTTTACAAGCAAAAAGAGTTTAAAATATTTCTAAACACACATGTTGGTGGATTTTGAAAGACTTTTTCACTGGAGAAAGCATTATTGTAGATTAGGTGCTTGCATTTTGGCCAGAAGAGATCATTTAATGTTAAAATGTCTTGATGGATTTGTTTCTTACAAACACGCAGCTTTTCATTTGACAAGACATTAATCCAGGGGTCATCAAACTTGATCCTGGAGGGCCGGTGTCCTGCAGAGTTTAGCTCCAACTTGCCTCAACACACCTGCCTGGAAGTTTCAAGTACCTGTTAAGACCTTGATTAGCTGCTTCAGGTGTGTTTGATTAGGATTGGAGCTAAACTCTGCAGGACACCGGCCCTCCAGGACCGAACTTGGTGACCCCTGCATTAATCAATGGACTGCAGTAGTGTGGATTACTTGTGAATTATTATGTTTTTATTAGCTCTTTGGGCTCTCATTCTGACGGCACCCATTCACTGCAGATGATCCATTGTGAGCAAGTGATGTAATGGTAAATTTTAACAAATGTTTCTATGAAAAACAAACTCATCTGTGTCTTGGATGGCTTGAGGGTGAGTGAATTTGGAGCAAGTTTTCATTTATTTGGTGAAATATTCCTTTTAGTAGAAAAACTCCTACTGTTGTGAATGTTTACAGGCGGATCCACATCACCAAAGCCACACTGCAGTATTTAAATGGTGACTATGAAGTGGAACCAGGTTTTGGAGGGGAGAGAAATGCATACTTGAAAGACAACAACATAGAGACGTTTCTTGTCCTGGGCTGCAGTCAAAAAAGGGTCAGTCAAATGTTATCATAAGTACATTGTTTATACAAAAACTCATTGCAAATGTCTGTGCTGATCCCTGCAAATTCACAAACAGGAGATCTCGATTGCATAATATCTGGAGGTGAGGGCTGTGTTTTGTTGTTCTTTGATACAAATGACTGATTTTCCCTTTGGGGATCAATAAAGTTTCTATTTATTTGAGTTTGCTGGAGTACAGTTTAATTTCCTGTGTGTGTCCTTGTGCCAAATTTCTCTTGCAGAAAGAGGAAAAAGCAATGATGGCTAAGATGCAGCGTGCTAGAGCCCACTCTTCAGAGGGTCCGATGTCACAGTGGGTTCCTGACAGATCTTTCTCCAGGACTAAAGATTCCAAAGTCTTCAGACAGATGGTGAGCTCTGCTCCATCCGCTCTCGCTCTGCCTCTGACAGCTCATGGCGTCTGATCTCCCCTGCAATTCTTTATGAGAGTAGCAACAAGTCATAATTGAAGCAATTTTCTCCGGCAGCTTGGCAGTGCTTATGTGTGAATTGCTTTTTCCCCTTTCCAGGTGATGTCTTTTCTGATTTCCATCAGTGACGCACAAAAAAAGCAGGAACAGTAATAGTGTGACAAATAAATATTGCGTCAGACAGTTTTAATAGGAAAAGAACAAGTGCACAATATGGACAAAGATTATTATTTCAAATAGAAGTTTATTTGTAGAGAATTAATTGGTTTTCCAGTAGTTTTATACTGTTAGAAATTCTGTGCTTGTTCATTACAATTATTATTTTTTTAAATCATTATTTCATGTAAAAACATCTTTAAAAAAAATTAAACAAAGTTGTATGTATTAATAAGATTTGGTTAAAAATAGGCTTGAGGAAACTTGAATTAAAAATTATTTAAATTTATATTTTTTGAAATATACAAAATACAAAATATATGTTAAAAATGGTTATGGTTTTCATATTATGGTTTGTTAAAAAACATTTTAGGATAAGAAAACTTCATTAGATCAAAACAGCTTTCAATATATATTCTTTAAAATAATTTGTAAAATGTTACATTATAAATTAAAAACATTTTATGTGTGTGTTTATATATAATATTGAAAGTATACTATAAACTAAAATGCAATGTATTATCTTAGTTTTGCTTTGCAAGTAAATTTATGTAGTTTTTAATCAGTATTTTTGTGTAAAAAATATATAAACATCCTTAAAATGATTAATGCAACATTTTGTTTTGAATTAAGGAGGTTCATACGAAACAACTTATTTCAATATATTCATTTAAATACTATGTATGCAAATATACTGTTAATTAAACATTTTTATATGTATTTCTTTATATATATATATATATACTATATTAACTATACTATATTAATAGACAGATTTGTTTTCAAGTAAATTTATCTTGTTTTTAGAATGTTTAGATATTTTTCTGGAAAACAAGAACATGATTATTTTCAGTGTAAGACCCATTCCTTGTCTCTGTCAAGTTCTCACTCTCTCGCTCTGAATGTAATTTGAAGTCCCTGAGTGTTAATTAAAGCAGCAGTGGCTCTGTGGGGTTGGCTTCGGAGCTGTCTGAGATGAAACCCAGAATGTGTTTTTCTACTTCTACTGTGTTTTTACTGCCCACTGTAACTAATCTACCTGTCTGTTTTCAGGGCATAGATACAGTCTCCAGCAAAGATAAGTGAGTTCTGCTTTTATTAGGACACAAATCCATTCTCTCTGGTTCTGAAGGGGCTTACGGGTTAGATTTCACAGGCTGTTTTCACAATCTGTGAGTCGCTTTAGAATAGAGCCAACATAAAATGTATGGTCTAGATTAGGTTTCAAGCACGTTTGGCCACCACTAATGCTTATTTTTTCGTAATGGATCAAAAATAGTAGCTTGTTATGAGGATAGAAACAGAGATATTCTATATACTATATTCTTAATATAAAAAGATACATTTTATGCCATCCCCTTTTTTGCAGTACATGAATATTTTACAGTAATGTAACCTTTTTGCTCTCACCAGCCGCTGTGCCCAAGAGGCCCTGAACCCAGAGGATGAGGTCGATGAGTTTTTAGGACGTGCCATCGATGCTCGAAGCATTGACCAGCTGCGAAAAGACCACGTCAAGAAGTTCCTGCTCACATTCCAAACACCTTTTCTGGAGAAAAAGGTCCGTTGACAGCTTGTAAAATGTGTTTAACACTGTACAGCACTGACACAACATTTATAAACTCAGAGTACTGAAAAAAATGTCTGAACTGCTAACAGTAACACATTTTTGTGCTTTTAGTATTCAAAAAAGGTGGATGATCGTTTTGGTGGTTACGTGGCCTGTACACTCGTCGTCTTCTGCTTTATTGTTTTTATACAAATCATCATATTTCCACAGTGAGTGATGAAGTATTCTTTATACTGTAATAATGAATTTGAATTTATGTTAAGATATATTCGTTATATTATATATTGAATTGGTGTCGTGTATTTTGTCTTGCAGTACACCGTTAATGCTGGGCATGTTCATCAGCATCTTTATTATTCTCGCCCATGTCCTCTTTATATGTGCCATTTACTCCTGTGTTAAGGTCAGTTACTACCTGCCTCGATCCTTTACATTTATGCATCTGAAATCTAGGTTACATTTTCAAATAAATAGCTAATGTGCAATCAGTGATTTTCTGATTTATACACAATTTTTGTCTCTCTTTCAGCTTTTCCCAGTTACCTTGCAGACAGTGTCAAAGAGGATTGTTCAGTCCCGTGTCAACAGCACGCTCGTCGGAGTCTTTACAATTCTGCTTCTTTTCATCTCTGCCTTTGTTAATATGGTAGGAATTTGATCTGAGTCTGTTGCTGGCTGAAAAAAATAAAAATCCTTTCTCAGTTTTTTTTCCCCTGTATGTCAGTGTAATTCTACACTAGCATGAGCACTAAGTTCCCAAGTTGAGCTGGGCTTTCAAACTCAATTCAGTGTCACTTTGATACATTTTTGGTTTATTTATTTAAACAGGTGGAGATGACATCACTCTCCCAGATTTAAAATGAGCTGTGAATTAAAAAATATTTAATATACTCCTCATTTTAAATCTGGAAATGCTGTTGCTGCCATCCCCTCCTATTGAAATAATAATAATGATAATAAAAAAATATGATATATATTATAAAATATTATATTATATATATATATATATAGCTCTGTAATATATAATCCAAGAAAAAAATAATATCCTGGATTAATATTTGTAGGATTATTAAAAGTTTAAAAATGATTAAATGTTCAATTGACTCAAATTTGCATAAAATGAAATTTAATGGATGTTTTTTCCCCTGATTCCTTGCTGGAATTAATTTTTAATTTAATGTTTAAAGGGGTCATGACCTGCCTTTGTTTTTTTTGTTTTTTTTGTACTGTTCTCTGAGGTCCACTTATAATGTTATCAAGATTTTTACATCAAAAAACATTATAATTTGGAAGTAATAAGCTATTTTCTGTCCTATTTTAACCCCCTCATCAGAACGCTCTGTTTGAATAGTTGTGGCGGATTGTAGACTCGGAAGTAAACGCCCACTCCTATGATTGGCTAACAGTTGTGTATGTTTGACAGCCTACATCCGTAACAGATTACATCCGTAATCACTGCTGTGATTTAGGTCAAAAACGCACAAGTAACTCAATACATAACAAACGATCTGTAAGAAGAGACAAAGCAATAGTGACCTGACCAAGTAATAAAAACAGTTACTCACACTTGTGTTGATATTACTGTCAGATCCAATATAGTCAACACATCATTGTCTTTTAGTCAATCTTTTTGAAAATCTCATATCGAATTGTGCCTTGTTTGTAAACGAATCCGCAGTAAGATGAAGTGAACAAAGGACCAAGTTCTTACTGACGTGGTCTGGATCTGGATCAATAAAAATAAAGTTCATTCACTCTTTCCTAACGTTGGGATCAGAAGGATGGCAAAGACTGTTTTTCCACAACTTGGCACGGCACAGCATCTCGATGTCTTCAGAGCCATATTTATCATTTGGTTTCTGCGTAGACCTGTGCGTTCGCCGCCTTTTGTAAACACTACATGCACGAGTTGGTGGGCGGGGCTAAACAGGCAGTGATGTCGAAGCAGGCGTTGATCTTCTTCTGTGGAGGCGGTGCTTATCCACCATCATTATAGAGTAGAACATTCCAAAAGTTGTCGTTTTGGCAGACTGCCTTCATTATAAGCTGTTTTTAGACTAACGAGAAAGTTTTGAGTTCTGAAACTTACAGGATCTTATATGTCAAAAGATCAATGGAATGTTGGTTTCTCAGTTCATGACCCCTTTACATAAACACATAACGTACACCTTTTCTATTGTTTTGCACTTCTACATTTTATTTTTTTATTTTTCTGTCAGTTTACCTGTGACCGGGAGGATCTGCTAAAATGTGTGGCTGGACAGTTGAATATTTCTGATTCAGTCACGCTGTGTCTGCTGTATAATTTGACTGGACTAGTAGAGGACCCCTTCTTCTTCTGTACCGGGAAGCCTTCAGCATGCCCTTTACCCGAGGTCAGTGTGTGTGTGACCATCTGTACATGTATGATGTCTGCACTATATGCCTCCCTACTGCATCAACAGTTTCTTGCTCACTGAGACCCATTAAAAAAAAAATGATTATGATTTGGCCCCTGTTTTCATGGTAACAGTATGAAGCCATGTTGTATGATGGTGTTGTTCCTGTGCTTCTAGTATTTCACATACAGTGTGCTGCTGACTCTGCTGTGCTGCACAGTGTTCCTGCACATCAGCAGTATAGGCAAGCTGGGCCTCATGCTCTTCATCCAGGTCTGCTTCCTGCTGCTAGTGGAGTGGCCTCTGGTCACGCTGCTAGACAACGCTGACCTGCTGGTCACCGCCAATGCAATGTGAGTGTTGTTCTCTGCAAATATGTAGAGTGGGTATGTAAAAGTCATCTTGTAAGTCAATGGCATTAGGTCAATACTAAAATGACTAAAAAACTACAGCATCATCAATACAGAGTACAGTATTGACAACAAAAAGAGAACCACTGACTGCTTTTATTTTATTTCTTCTTTCTTTTTTTTAAAGTTTACTTGGAAAAAATGTTTTAAATCTTTATGAATTAATATTTATATTAATATTTAACTCTTTAAATAATGGTGTTTTTTTTTTTTTTTGCTGTGGCATTGGTTTTGATTTTGAGTTAAACATTATAATAGAAAAAATATTATAATCCAAGACAGTTCTGTGTCAAAATACATTTTGTGCCTTTTTTGGGGTCTAAGAACTGCTAAAATGGCCAGTGGTTGTAACACATTATTCAAAATCATTATTTGTTTTTTACCACCATAAGAGATTATCTTGACAAAGCTGCTATATGTGCAGTCATATTTAAAAAAAATTAAGACTGCATTTTATCCGTTTCCACTGTTTGAATCTTTGTCATTTTATTAGAAATTTAAAGACCAAAAAACATTTGAGGTAAAGCATGATATTTTATTGTTAAATAACATTTCAGTTAAATGTTTTAAAAGTTTATGTAGAATTTTCCCATTGAAACAAATTAAAATGTAATAGTGATGAATGGGCAAATGCAAATTGGACTGAAGTTACTTATTATAAAATGTAATAGCATTTAAAAAAGATTTCTTTTAAATTACTGTCAACAGATTTAAATATATTAAATGAAATGTATATGTGGGGACACAAATGTGGTACACATAACCTTTTAATGTGAAATAATGTATATGTGGGGACACAAATGTGGTACACATAACCTTTTAATGTGAATGACCCATATATTTCTGGGTGTTTATTTTTAGTGGGTCATGTTGGTCACTAATGGAAAAATGTCTGTTTATGCAGGTATTCTTTCAATGAAACAAATTATTGGTGAGTTCATGTCATGCTTTTTGTACTATGATTGTAAGAGAGATGGTTCAAAGGCAGAAGCAACTTTAGAATATGAGCACAAATTAGATTCCAATGTTTGCATGAAGTGTGTATTTGTCTCCTATTTTCAATTGTCAACATACTTCAAAAACTATTTACTGTATATATGCAAATATATGAGAGTTGTGAGATTTACGAGATAGATTACTGTAGTATGAGCTACAATACTCATCACGATTTTTGCTCAGTCTCTGACAAACTCCAATCTGTATGTGTTGTTGTTTTCCCACACAGCCAGGAAACGGTGACTAAAGTGTCTCTGAGGGTGTCGATTCCAGTCATCCTCACTGTATTTGTACTGGCTCTCTATCTGCACGCACAGCAGGTCGAGTCCACCGCACGCCTTGACTTCCTGTGGAAGCTACAGGTGTGTAGTCCGTCTCTGAATCGATCACTTAGCAAAAATACATTTCCAGTAGGATCCCAGCTTTGTCGATGACTTACTCGCTGTCATTCTTCACCAGGCCACTGAAGAGAAAGAGGAGATGGAGGAGCTGCAGGCCTACAACCGTCGTCTCCTTCACAACATCCTGCCCAAAGATGTGGCTGCCCACTTCCTCGCGCGAGAACGTCGAAACGATGAGCTCTACTATCAGTCATGTGAATGTGTGGCTGTTATGTTTGCCTCAATAAGCAACTTCTCAGAGTTTTACACTGAACTGGAGGCCAACAATGAGGGTGTGGAGTGCCTGAGACTGCTCAATGAGATCATCGCTGACTTTGATGAGGTAAGAACATTGTGTCACTTCTTCTGAAAAGGAAGTATCATTTTGTGATGTCAGAATTTCAGAAGACTATTTGATTTTACAGTAGTCTCTGGCTTTATACTGACACCTACTGTGTGGAGACAAAAGTTCCATGTAAAAGCAAATGTTTTTGGTTACCAATGCCACTGTATAAATTACAGTATTCATCATGCATGATTAATTTACTCCATGATTACAAATGTGTTTTACAGTTTGGAGGTTACCAAGACAAAGCAAATAAAACATGGCTGCCACCAAAAGAGGTAGAAAATAGCTTTCACAAATCTTATGTTCTTTACTGTTAATAGATCATTTCTGAAGAGAAATATAAGCAGTTGGAGAAGATCAAAACTATTGGTAGTACTTACATGGCAGCATCTGGATTGAACGACTCGACGTACGACAAAGAGGGCCGCACACACATTCTAGCTCTTGCTGACTATGCCATGAGGCTACGAGAACAGATGAAGTATATCAACGAACACTCATTCAACAACTTTCAGATGAAGATAGGTAAGTAGGTCTTCACCGTGAACTTTGCCTGATATATTTAACTTAGAAAGTGCAAAGACAGTGTTTATGAATTGGCTTGCAGTCTCAGAGGCTCGGGAGTTTGTTAGAGCAGACAGTGACAAATGTATTTTCACCACAGGTTTGAACATTGGGCCAGTGGTTGCTGGTGTGATTGGAGCCAGAAAGCCTCAGTATGACATATGGGGCAACACAGTGAATGTGGCCAGTCGCATGGACAGCACAGGTGTCCCTGATCATATCCAGGTAACCACAACATAATAAACTATTTTCTTATACAAGACTATTTTTGGCAACACATAGCTTAGAATCCCCCATTAATTTCCTTCTTCAAAAGTGCAACACTATACATCTGTTACTATGTGCAACATTGCATTTATAAAGATGGTGCTGCCCTCTCTCTTCATGTTACTGCAATTGCAGTTTGCAGGAGCTTTTTTTGTGACTTTTTAGCTACTTAGTTATTACTTAAAGTGAAATGAGAAATTTAAAATTAACTTAAATTTCTAAATACTTCCTTCTCCAGTTAAATGTGTAGAATTAACAATAATTTTGTCAGTTGATTTCCCAGAAAAGTGTAAACACTAACTCTGTGGATGTTTAAAAACATTGCTCTGTTTGTTTGAGCATCTCGACCAGTCTGGCATAGCAACAATGGTTTAACCAATGGCCTGAGTTTGGGGCATGGCTATCTGTTTATCCAACCAATGGAAGACAGTTGAATTGGCCATTTGAAAACTAACTATTTTTGCAGTTCTTTAGTTTTTGGCTAATTGGAATTCAGTGTGTAATGTTTATGATGTTGTTCTTTATTCCTATAGGTGACCACTGACTTATACCATGTACTAGAAAGTAAGGGCTACCAGCTGGAGTGGCGTGGACTAGTGAAAGTGAAGGGGAAAGGAGATATGACCACTTACTTCCTCAAAAGTGGTCCTGTCTGCAGTTAACACTGACCAAATGCCTCTCAATGCACTGAAATGAAGGAAGGACAACAAAAGGCTCTGAATGGGATTTGAGCAGATCCAAATATAACCACTCACACAAGTTCTCTAGCTCGCAAGCATTAGTGAGCATGTGTGGTATTTATATATGCACCTATTGGGAAGAATGCTCTACCTGAAAGATTTGATGAAGAACTGTTGCCTTAGATGCAGAAGACTTTGAAGAAAGTTTGGTTTTCTTTTTTTATTTTGTGGGAAAGACTTCTTCCATACCAAAATTTAAATTCTTTATTTATTTTGACTGGTTTTAAACCATGTAAATAAAAATGATTATATATGCAAGCATCAAGAAGCAAGAAGAAACTGACCAAAGAACAAAGTATTTGATATAGGAACACTACACACGCCTGGTAAACTGTTTGAAATGTCAGAACAAGTGGTATTCATTTTTCTGGTTTTCCTTTTTTGGCCTCCTGTCACTCTCTACCACATTGTATTCTATTATAAACACTAAAGCAAAAAAACATCTGTCTTCATTGAAGGCCTTAGAAACAGGAATCCTAATACAAGTGACTTGTATTTATAGTTTGTATGATTTATGAGTGATCAACATGTTTTCCCTTTTAGTATTTGTGTACAAATGAGGTAAATGAAGGACGAGAATGGTACTGGACACGTTTTCCTTGGTCATTTGTTCATGTGTGTGGACGGTGTAAATGTGTCTGTTATCTTTAAAAAGTCATAATAGCTCACTGTGAGGTTTATAAAATGAATTTCAAATAGCTTTTTTTTGCCAGATTAAGTGCTAATTAGATTAAATTCTTTGCATTTATGTGTTCAATTGTTAACTGATGTCATTTCCTTCTCATTTGAGTGTTACACAAATTTCAGCTCTTAATACATTAATATATAAATCAGTGAAAAAATTAACCCAAATATGACCAAGACCTCATATAATTCCAGCACAGTATGGTCAGCAGCAGTATAGTCTTCTTAAGACCCTTGTAAATAAGTGTAAATGTGCTGACAGAGGCCCGTTGGGTTTAGCAGTTGCTGACAAAAGTGGCTGGACTGCAAAGTTTTGTTTGACAGTGTTCAGCATAAGTCCATTTCAGCATTTCCTCATGAGCGCTCTTAGTCATGCTTGCACATTTGTCAACATTTTTTAAAAATTATGCAATTAACGGTCAAACACATAGGTTAGTGCTGCTGCAGAGTATTTTTGTCATATTCTGGAATTTACCATTCCCACTGTACAGATGCATCTTGATTGTGTTGCAAGAAACATCCTTCACCGTCCTTAACATGAATTTCCCAATGTGAATGTACATGTATGTTTAACATTCTCACTTTGTCATAGACATAAACGCACATATGGTTTTTAGTTCAAATATGTTTGCGGTACATGAACCTTTCAGGACCTTTTTCATTAAAAGGTGGCAATTCAGTAAATTGGGTGTTTTATTTAAGCATAATGTTATCTGTATCAAAACAACACTAGTTTGTGCAATTTGTCATTAATTTCTTCTCGTTTTATTTACAAGTGGACATACAGGCCACAGTCAGTATAAGCTGGACAAAAAGATTAAATATTAGACCCTTTCCACAAATATGGTATAAAATCGAATCTAAAATACTTTTCTTATGTGGTCAGTGAAAGCATAACCTTCAGAAGTAAAGCTTATTGTCAACCTCAGGAGGACAAGCAACATTTTTATCTATTAATTTTCACCATAAATTCATAACTGTAACAATGGTGTGCAAAATCTACCACTCTGCTATATGTAACCATATGACGTTTTTTTGTTTTTTTTACAGCAATTAAATATGAGTTCAAAAGATTGTTTTTTGTATTAGTTTTTTTGTGCTAGGTTCATTTTATGTAAGATATTTTATTGAACATAATAGGTATAACATGCTAAGTGATGAATATAGTGTACATCGTTTGGAGTGTGCCATTTGTTAAACCGTTAAAAAGGTTTCCTTTTATTTTCAACCGTTATACTGTACATCAAGAGAATTTAATACCTCAAAACGAAGCTATCAGGTAGACAGACAGGCCATTGTTGGGTGTGAGTGGCTCTAGTGATTGTTGTGTTAATGGACTCTTCTCTTTGTTCATGCTCAGCTTGGTGTCTTTTCTTCAAGTAGCGGCAGTCTCATGTCAGTCGATAGTTTGTAATCACGATTCTCTCCCAACAGAAGTACCGACCCCATTTCCTCTCGGCCTGCCTTTCTCAAATGTCTGAATAAATCTGTATTCGGTTACACGTACGCGACACAAGAGGCATTGAATTTAATTGCATCCCAGTTAATAATTCATATATGTTGAGGTATAGTTTGTTAACTTACCTCATCCTTTCCTGAGCATTAGTTAAGTAATCAACGTAATCCAATTTTAGACAAGTGCAAAGTAACACTGAAATCTCCATACGTTTAGCAGAAATTTCACTTGGCTGAAAAAATCTGTTATTCCACATTTAAGTCATTTGTTGTGCGAATTGCTGTTTTTGAATGAATCTTTAAAGTGAATCATTCTCGTTCACTTCCATGGACTGAATCATTTAAATTCACTGAATCTCCCCTTTGAAGCGTGTTTGCTTTTTACTTGTGAGGAGATGCTTGTGATGCTGAAACTATTTGAGCAGATTTGGACACGCAAAACGACTCTGTTTTGAACGAATCGGTTGATGAATCCTTCAGAGACTCGCATAAAGACAAGTCGCTACCTGCTGTCTTACAGATGTAGCTACAGCTAAGAAAAGTATCCGTGAATGAATCTTTTTGGTGAACACGAACACACTCAACAGATTCGAATCACTGAGATGAATCAAAATCCTATCATCACTATAAGGAAGGTTCCGGCTTTAGGACCCAGACGAATTTCAATCATTTGAACGAATGGCACCTGTTGCGTTCAAAGGGAAGCCGGGAGGCCAGTGCTGCTTGTCGTGTGAAACCATCGCGCGCTTAGTGAACCAAATATCTCTAAAACGCGAAGTTACAGAGTAACAATATCCGTCCATCGACTCGCAGCTCAAACAAACGGTGCCGCGTTAGATGAGGAACCGCGTATAATCTGCCTCTGGGAGAAGCACATGATTGACTGAAATTATTACAGGTACGTTTTGAAGATTTAATTGAATGAGTCCTTTATTTGTTTCGACGTGTTTCGCGTCATCTCTTTTGTCAACAAAAAATAACCTCGGCGCATATCTTCCTTTCCTCCTTGACATGAGCGGGTTTCATCTTTATTTTTAATAGTAGGCTATAAGTTACCCTTTTCTAACACACAAAAGCTCGTTTGTCGTTCATTATCCTAATTTATTCGAAAATAAGGCTGCTAGAAGGCTGTGAAAGGTTAAAATTTGTGTCATACTGTAAATATTTTAACCATCATATATTCTTCGCTCACTTCCTTATCTATTCAGATAAGTTTCGCTTAGTTGTCATGTTGCGTGGCATTAATTTTTGGTTGAAACTTTAAGGAAGTGCTTGGGGTTTGCGAAATTTGCGAAACACAAACATTATTCAGTAAGGAAAAAATGCAGTTTAACCAAAATATGTTACTTCATAACTTGTGGTTGTAATAATAATGTCCATTTGAAATCATAATCATTCAACTGACTCGGTATTAATGCAGGAGAACCAGTTTTAGTTTGAATGATTGGGTAAGTCTGAACACCTACACAGAAGAATAGCAGAAGTCGGCCTGACTGTCTCTGTTGGCCATTACCCGTCTTGGGATTTGTGATGTAGATGTTTTTAAATAGACTGGTTCCATGGGCACTGAGGTTACTGATTCATTTAACACCATAAGTTCCACTGTCCTGACATTTCCTATTTTGAAAGTAATTACTTGAGGTTGAAATGCAAGAATAATAGTGCTTTAAATGCGCCAGTCCTCAAGATGACCATTAAACTCATACCAAGCAGATGGTGAGATCCAGGTTTTTTTTTTTTTTTTGTTCCTGTTCAGTTAGTCAGATCACAGGCGACGTGTCACAGTTTTGAAGTGTATTTATGCAAAGCTTCGAACGCCACCCATTAAGTGTAGTGGGAGTGTGTGGTGAGCCACCTGCTGCCACGTGGATCCAGCAGGGCGAAGGAAGGATCAGGTGCAGAGGGTGTTTGTTGTCAGGTGAGGTTTGTTTGCACTGTTGCCGTGATCCGTTTGAGAGTCCTCTGTGCAGACTTTCTTTGCTAAATAAGAGTGGGGCATGGCTTGCTTTGTTGTGGAGTTTGTGTACATAAACTATCATTTTCCTTCATAAGTGATCATTGTGGTCTGTTTTCACAGTTCGGTGATCAAGATTGGCCAACAGAATGCGTCTGAGACGTCGTCTCTCCCCCCTGAAGCTTACTGTTCTGGGTGGCACACTTTTTATGGTCATTCTGGTGGTGCTCCAGAGGGATGTTGGCAGCGGTTCGCTTCAGGACCCCTGGCTACAAGATCTCTCTAACAAAAAGGAGAGGGTATTCGAGATGGTCCGTGGGGCTGTCAATAACTTCGCCTTCCAGATCGGAGCCCCACAGCCCCCGTCGGTGGGAGTGGTGCCCACCCCGGACCGAAACTGCCCCCCGGGTTTCTACACTCAGGCAGATCTCAAACCGTGGATTGAGAGACCTCCTCAGGAGGACCCTCAAGCACCGGGAGCCAATGGCGCAGCCTTCCAGAAAGCCAGCATGACTGCAGAGGAGGAGAAGGAAAAGGAGGAGGGCATGACCAGGCACTGCTTTAACCAGTTTGCCAGCGACCGAATCTCCTTGCACCGCAGTCTTGGAGATGACACCCGTCCACCCGAGTAAGAATGGGCACATTGTTTGGCACCATGAGAAAATGTGGAATGCAAACAATTCATTCAATTCAGCAACCAGTCCGCCATAATAATGATTCCCTTCATAGGTTAAAGTAAGGCAGCGCTCATGACATGTTATAATGTTTGCTGGCATTTTAGATGCCTTTAATTTACGTTGACTCATTTGATCTGTTTACACAGAAACATAAGGGTGCAGATTTATCTGTTGATTTAAGGGCTGGGGCTAAAGCCATATAAATGCTGCACAAACACTCATTGTAGATTAGAGTCTTTACTGTTTTGCTGCTTTGGCAGTTTCTAATCACACCTTCACCTGTTGCATCACTGAACAATAGGTTGACGTGTTATATTTCCCTTTGAATCTTATTATATTTAAACACTGTGTTAAGTAACAGGCCTTGAGCAATTTGCATCCGTCCTCATATTTATAATACTGATAATTACAATGTTTAAACGTGTATTTTGGGAACTATGTTTTAGAATATTACCTTCGTCTTTTATATATGTATGCGTGTGTATATATGTGTGTGTGTTTTGTAAATATGCATTTATATATTTTATTTATTTTTGAGTTTACATGTGTGTGTATATATAGTACAAACATGTTTATATTTTTTTTCATGCGTCCTTTATAGGTGTGTTGAGCGAAAGTTTCGCCGATGTCCTCCACTCCCCACCACGAGTGTTATCATTGTGTTTCATAACGAGGCATGGTCAACACTTCTGCGCACCGTGTACAGTGTACTGCACACCTCCCCGGCGGCCTTCCTCAAAGAAATCATACTGGTGGATGACGCCAGCATGGCAGGTGGGCCCGGCCTTATCAGTTCATGCTCTAAAAATTAACTACCTGTAGAAGTAATGTCTATGAAGAAATGTCTATGTTCTTGGCTTAGTGGCAAACAGTTTTATTTAGTGGAATGTTACTTGTATGAGTGCATCTTCAGGTGAATGAGAAATGTCACAAACATACAGTAGAAAGATCAAGGAACCAGTTAATGATGCAAAAAAAACATAAAGGAAGTCATATTGCATTGTAGAGGAAGTATTAATATAAAATTACTGGCAATGAAATATTAATTTGTATTATTAATCTGCAAGTAAGAACTTTAATTTTTCTCCTCATTAGTTTAATTGTTCTCATTAATCTCCTCATTGGTTTTAGGTACTTTGTTATTGCTGTAAGTGATGAGATAAAGGAAGTGTCAGTTCGTTTGAAGTCTCACCACAGGAAGCAACATGCTCTGAATCTATTTTTAGACATTGAAAAATGCCACATTGAAAACTTGACAATTGACAGTGTTAAACTTATGCCGAATACAGTTTTCAAAAAAATTTGGGGTTGTAAGTCATCTATCCTCATGAAGTATTAATCAAAAATACAGTAAACCAGTAATATAGTGAAATACTATTATATTAAATAACCAATTTCGTTTTTGAATATTTTAAATATTTGTAAAATCAAATTAATTTCTGTGATGGCAAAGCTGAATGTTCAGCAGCCATTACTTCAGCCTTCAGAAATCATTCAATTATGCTGATTTGGTGCTCAACAAACTGGATTATTTGAAAAATTGATATAAGAACAGCATTTATTTGAAATATAAATATTTTGTAACATTATAAATATATTTGCTGTCAATTTTTATCAATTTAATGTACCCTTGCTGAAAAAAAAACTCAAACCAGGTATTATTGTTATTATTGGTAGTTTACAATACAGAAGAAACAAAAAAACAAGATTAAATTTAATGTCTGTCTTGTACATTTGCTCTTGTATGTTCTTGCAGAACATCTCCATGAGAAGCTGGATGAGTATGTGAAGTCACTGAAGATCGTGAAGGTAGTGCGTCAGCCGGAGAGGAAGGGCCTCATCACCGCGAGGCTTCTCGGAGCCAGCAAAGCTCAGGGAGAAATCCTCACCTTCCTAGATGCTCACTGTACGTATGTCATCACTCTTCATGACTTGCCCAGCCCAATTCCATTATCTCACACAGCAGACCAGTTTCTGTGAACACGTCATTAACATCATCAGTCTTATTTTTTGCGACTGGATGGAAAGTAGTTTTTCAGGAACCTGCTCTTCAGGTGCACAGGCATGAGCTTAAAGTGGTTACTCCCATGATTTTTTTTCTTTTTCTTCTGGCACTCATGTCATTTGCAAAGTTATGCGCTGTGACAAAGGGCTAGTATATGATGTTTATCTGGTTCGCTTTGAGCCACTGTAGGCGGGATTGAAGCCTTGCAACACGTTACACCTGTGTAGTGTTTTCTGATACCTTGTATACGATGAAAGGGTTGAAATATGTGACATGTCATGTCATCTTAGCATATGTGCTTGAGTAGCGTATTTATGAACCCTCTTTTGTCATGTTTTTGTTGTTACAGGTGAGTGTTTCCATGGCTGGCTCGAGCCTCTCCTTGCTCGTATTGTTGAGGAGCCCACTGCCGTGGTGAGCCCTGAAATCACAACCATTGATTTAAACTCTTTCCAGTTCCACAAGCCTGTAGCGTCTGCCCGTGCCCATAACAGAGGCAACTTTGACTGGAGTCTCACATTTGGTTGGGAGGCCATTCCAGATTATGAGAACGCTAAACGCAAAGATGAGACGTACCCAGTAAAGTAAGTCACGCATGTTTTATTTACATTTTTAACCTTGGTCTAATACAATTTTATGTGTTCATGTTGTTGTGATTGACACCTCAATAATTACCTTTCTCAAGACAGGTGTATTTGCTTTTTAATCAATTAGAGGGATTGTTTCCCCAAAAATGAAAATTGTCATTTACACACCCAAAATAAATCTTGACAAGGTGATTAGATGGGGTCTCTTATTACTCTCAAGGTTTTTTGTGGTAATGACCTGGCCGTTATTCTGTTTGTTTGCCAAAAACATAATTGTTACTTGCATGTAATGCAAAGTTAAACGTGTGAACATTTGTTCTGTCTAATAAATTCTGCTGGAAATACTGACCAATCGCAATTCTACAGAACCATGTAATGTTATATCAAAGTATCAAATTACTTTCTCTGAGTTTACTACGTGTGATTTATGTGTCCTCATTTGCCTATACTATCATTCTGTCTGATATAAGTATTCTGCTGCAGAAATTAGAGTATTATCTGAACATGAATATCATCAAAAATGCAACACTGCTGTATACATTCATTCCACACAGACATTCACTGTGATTTGTTACAGAAAATTAGAATATTTTGCAAAGAAAGGATTTTTTGAAATCTTTACACAATGTGGCACTCAATACTTAGTTGGGGCTCCTTTTGTGTTAATGAAATGCTTGGAATTTTTTAAACGCTGTTCATTCATCGCCAGGTTCTTCCTGTCAATCCGATTTTTATGCATCTCCATAAATCAGCAGCAGGAAGAAATGACTTGGCTGGTTATCAGAAAACACATGGACCAACACCAAGTTGGCACCCCAAACCATCACTGAGAAACTTTACACTATCATTCTGTGCCTCTCCTCTCTTCCTCCAATTAACCAAAGGAAACTTTCTCTGAGTTTACTAGTCCTTTTTGTCTTTGGCCACGCTTTCTGTTGTTGTCTTAAAAGAGATGTCTTGTTTTACTAAGATTAGCTTTGTGAATCTACATGTGTCCTCAGCTAATTAAACAGCCTATACTATCATAAAGTACATCGGTAACACTTTATTTTGATAGTCCACTTTAAACATTCTACTACTACTTTAAACTATTTGGGGTTTTCATGTCACTTATAATCATCAAAATTAAAAGAAATAAAACTTGAAATATATAGCTGTGTGGAATGAATGTAGCATTATACAAGTTTCATTAGAGAAATAAATATTAGATATTCTAAATATATAACACTGTGTGTGTATGTATTATTATATATATATATATATATATATATATATATATATATATATATATTTAACATCTTCTAACGCTTTTTGATGGGTCCACAACATACTGACAATAAGAAGCTTTGCAAGTATGTCAACTTATTCTACTAACCCTAAACCTAACCTTACAGTCTACTCTGACAGTTAGTAGACATGTAGTTGCAAATTAATGAGAATTAGTTGACTTGTAGTTGCAAAGTTACTTGTAGTAACTGTCTAAAGTGGACTATCAAAATAAAGTGTAACCAGTACATCATTCATAACCTCTTTTTGTATACAGTATGCGGCCGTCTTGAACAAGTGCAGAAGAATTGCACATTTAAGATGCATTATGTCACACATGCATCTTATGTCACTACATTGTACGGCATTTCCCTTTAGCAACAAGCCTGGTGAAATATCTGGATAATTCGGAATAACCATTTGTGAACAAATAAGTGAGAAATTAATATTACATGTATTTGTTTTACAGTATCGGTAACGTTATGAAGTCTGTTTTCATAATGCATTATGAGGGCGTTCTTGGGCATTATAATAAATGCATAATTACTTTTAATAATCATAACGGCGATTATGCTTGCCTGTTTGTGGTTATAACTGACTGTATGATGATTTATAACATTATGAATACAGTGTTATATCCACATTATAATAAATGCATAATTACTCGATTCGATATCGATTTTCAAAAGCCGCGAAATCATATTTATTTCAGCACGCATTTAAAACAAGATCTGATTATGTGATTCTTATCTTGTCTTCTCCCTAGATGTCACCCTTATTTACCTTGCGCGATGTTACAACAGAAAGCCTGTCATTATAGTGCTTACATGGCGGAGATACTGTATGAGAACTAGGGCTGAACGATTTATAACATTATGAATATTGCAGTTATTTTTGAAAGCTCTTTATATTCTTATATCAACAAAGACAAGCAATAAACATTGTATAGTTGCAGTGTTGGGCACGTTACTTTAAAAAAGTAATTAGTTATATACTAGTTACTTCTCACAAATAGTAACTGAGTTACATCATTATAAAATAAACTAATTACCAGGGAAAGCAACTATTGTTTTTACTTTAAAAAAAATAAAATGTCAAATAACTTGGATGTCCCAATATTAAATGTTAAATGAATGAAATGGACACTAAATAGAATACATTATTATTATTATTAAAAAATTGCACACTTATCTACACTATTTTAATGTTTTTGGGACAATGTGAGACGCTTTCAAATCAATTGATTATTGTAAATATTATCAACCCTTTAGACACCTTGGCAATTATCTCCATTGGCTTGTCATTTTATTTTGTTTACTCACCAGACTAATATTAATGATCATACACATATATATATATATATATATTCGCTTATGTTTGTAAAATGGCACAGTTTTTTTAAAAATATCTCACTTAGCATCAATCAGTCAAACATTAAATTTTAGCATTATATGATGATAGAACTTTAGTAATTAGAATAACCATGTATGAATGCATATTTGTCATGTTGACTGAACTTAGGACTGGTGCTTAAGATATTGTTTGTCATTTTAGTGTTTCTATAAAAAAAAAACTATGAATTCTACTACTAATAACAATTAAAACGCCTAAGGATTATTGAGCTGCTGGGTTCTGATTAATGTGATTCGCTGAAATCAAAACAGGGATGAAAATAGGTGAGCGCCAGCCAATGAGATTGCCGTTTGCGCATTAGCTCCGCCCACCACCGGACAAACTGGCAGTCTTAAAAGCTGAAGAATTCCTGTTATTTTGACAGAAAAATACAACAAAGATATGTCTCCATGTAGCCGTCAATTTGCATGTTTACAAGACCTGCGGACACGAAAACAACCCGCGGCAAACTGCGCTTGGCAACATAGCGTGCCAACTTATGCTTCCTCTGAAACTGCTTAGATGTGTTTGATTTGAAGCGCTGCTAGCGATCGGTGTGTGTGCATCAAAGTATTGAGAGCTATAAGAGAGAGGACGTTCTTAGCCTTATCTCGCGTACTTTGATGTCATATGATCGATCTTCAAGTCAAACACACCGCTTTACTCCTACTCTCGCGTGTCACGTGACGGTGTAATCGCAGCCTCTGCGGTTGAAAAATCGCGTTTGTTCATATCGCGATATTATTGCAAATGCAATTAATCGTTCAGCCCTAATGAGAACCAAGAACAAAGCCATACGCGTGATTCGTAATGCTCAGGTAAAATGCTATAGTAGTACTACAAATATGTGGAAGCATTTGATATAACGCATAAGGCGCCATGATTTCTGCAATGAATGAATGAATGAATGGCGGATGGCGCGACGCACTGTTTTGTTTACCAACGTACACACTTACTAAAGCGCGGACGACGCTCGCAGTGTTTTCATCTTCTGCCGTCTCACTATATGATGATATTAACAAACTGCTGCTCTGAGAGTCATTTCATTAGCATTTTACAGTTTAATTTGAGAAAACTACCGTCATATCACATGATACACAGCAGCTGCAAGTTCCTCACAGCAACCTGTCAAAATAAAGGTTTAGTTTAACGTTAAGAGCAGTCTTAAGACTCAATGCTACTACTACTAATACATATTAATAAATCTTTATTTTTTTAAAGGAATAATCCCATTTGTTTTCTTTTTAATTTTAACAGTAAACCTCTGTTGTGCCGCACTTTGTTTACCAAAAAATAAAAGGGTTTAATTTTAATTTGATTAGGATAAATTAAATGTTTTATGCCTTCCATCTGATTACCAGAAAAATTAAGAAAATTTTATAGGGCCCTATTATTGTTTAAGAATGGACCCTATACAAAAAAAGAATAGGTTTAAAATACAGGCCTGTGGTGCTTAATTTCTTTTTATTAATTCACCATTTGTAAACTGATGTTTACTGTTCATTTTTTTAAAAATATCAATAGCTTTTGTATTAACTATATTCACTGAATGTAATCAAAAAATCGAGAATCGAATCGAGAGCTTGCGAATCGAAATCGAATCGGGACATCTGAATCGATACCCAGCCCTAGTTCCAATACTTGTGTTGTAAATCTCCTTCTGCACATCACTGTGCATCTTTCTACTGTACATATGTATTAAAGGGGACCTATTATGCCCCTTTTTACAAGATGTAAAATAAGTCTCTGATGTCCCCAGAGCGTATATGTGAAGTTTTAGCTCAATATACCCCACAGATAAATTTTTACAGCTTGTTAAAATTGCCACTTTTAGGGTATGAGCTAAAACACGCTGTTTTGAGTGTGTTGCTTTAAATGCGAGAGAGCTGTTGCTCCCGAAGAAGAGGGCGGAGCTTCAAGAGCTCAAGCTCCGCATTAGCAGTGCTAGCCTTTGCAAATAAACATTTCCCTATTAGTACAAGCCTGTTATCTTTACAGAAAACATACTCTATTTCAAAGTCAGTCATCTGATTATACTGTGGATAATAAATTAGCGTTTATGAATTACACAGACGGGGAGCACGGTGGGATAAAAATAACAACATAGCTGGTCTCATGCTATCACAAACTTTATAAGTCCCATTTCTGATTATGAGCTCGACAACTTCAAGCGACCGACTCGCATTGCTTTCATATGCAACTTTTAACTACCACATTCCTATTCACGATATTTATGATAGCACTTGAAGTGAAAACACACCAGAGACAATGATAGCTTTAGCAATTAGCCTTACAGGGTGACAAAAAGCTCTTTCAGAAGGGCAATTTGGAAAACAAACGTGTGATACTTACTTTGTCTGGAGCTGACGTTCGTGCACGCATCGTGGTAATGATTCCTAAACATTTAGGGGACGTTACCATTTTTTTCCGGGATATTTCCTTCGAAAATTAAATTTAACCACAGTGTCCTCGGCTCAGATGGAGGGAGATTATGGCGACTCCTATGTTCATTAGTGCATCCCAAAACACAACACTTGTAATGCCTATTTGGTGCTGACATTGTATATATCTCCAGTATGGCGGACTGCAGCTTCTCACTCAGGGCTGTGTTTATGCTAATAGGGCAGAGAGCGTCACAAATGGGTGGGACTTTTTCCCCTCGGTGACGTGAACCGAGGGAGAATCTGAAACGGCTCGTTTGGAGAGACTGTTCATGATTTATTGGTTTTATAATGTTAAAAATCCACCAACTAATTTTTTTTATAAGCTGGTTGTTTTCACACACTGCGGCCACACAACTGTTCAAACAGCTTATAAAAGTGATTTTTGCATAATAGGTCCTCTTTAACTTTTTGCATAGCTTCTGTTTTTAAAAAAGAAACTATTTCTCCCTTTGTTAGTTTTATTTAGAAAATTATATTAAGATAAACAGAGCATATATTTTATCTTTTGCATACCAATGGTTTTTCTGAGGTGAAAAGGAATAGGATTTGACACCTGCTCTCTGGCTACAAATCCTGCTAATTGTATTTGTCCTGTTCTTTCTTTCAGAACTCCAACATTTGCCGGTGGTTTGTTCTCTATATCTAAGGCCTATTTTGAGAAAATTGGGACCTACGATGACAAAATGGAGATATGGGGTGGAGAAAACATCGAGATGTCTTTCAGGGTCAGTTCCAGCTCTTCAGAATTCACCTGCAGCCATAATAATGAGACCTGTTAAAACGTGGATGTGTTTTGTGCTGTCAGGTGTGGCAGTGTGGCGGACAGTTGGAGATAATCCCCTGCTCCGTCGTGGGTCATGTGTTCCGCACTAAGAGTCCTCACACCTTTCCCAAAGGTACAGAGGTCATTACACGTAACCAGGTGCGCTTGGCAGAGGTGTGGATGGACGACTACAAGCTGATTTACTATCGACGCAGCCAAAGTGCAGCAAAAATGGCCGAAGATGTAAGAACTACTTTCGCTTTCAGAGGATTAAAATATTAGCCTTGTGTTTGTGGTTATACAGTATATCCACTGTAAGTGTAAGCAAAGAGCATATGATTAACTGCATGCCTTTTGTTTCCTGTATGGTTGTGTAGAAAAACTACGGTGATATATCTGACCGTTTGAATCTCAGAGAAACCTTACAATGCAAGAACTTTTCTTGGTACCTAACCAATGTCTACCCAGAAGCCTTTGTCCCTGATCTCACCCCTGTCAAGTTTGGAGCTGTAAGTGCAACGTTTATGACGATTAGCCATTTTTAATACAGTCTGGGACTAACAGTTTATTTTTTTTATTTGTGTGTGTGTGTGTAGCTCAAGAATAGGGGAGCACAGCAATGTCTGGATGTTGGAGAAAGTAACAATGGGGGAAAGCCTATGATTATGTATGTATGTCACAACATGGGCGGCAATCAGGTATAGTACCATCACTCTCATTCACATTGATATCGAGAGTAGAGGTGCTCTTAAAGGCATTTTGACTATGGTTTACTACTTGATCCAAAGAGAACAGATGTTCATCATGATGTTTGTTTTCAGTACTTTGAATATACATCACATAAGGAGCTGAGGCATAACATAGGGAAACAGCTCTGCCTGCAAGCGTCTCCTTACCCAGAGCCAGTGAAGATTGAGCTCTGTACGCTGAGGGGCAAAGGCAGCAGTTTGACTCCGGAACAAGAATGGGTGTTCACAGAAGTAAGTGTCCTCTCAGAACAGAACTGGTCTTTCTTCGTTTTTGCTGTCTCCATTTGTTGTCAGATTCTTCGTCCGTCCCCTTTTACTTACTGTCTGTTGCAATCCTTTTTAGCAGGTGAACTTGATCAAACACTAATGTCATGTCACCAAAAATGTTGTATTTAAAATTTTTAGAAATGTTGTATATTAATGTAAACATCTGTTCAAAAGTGAATGGTCAAGTTTTTATTTTGATTATATGCATTTAAATTAATCGTTTTATTCAGTAAGGATGCATTAAATTAATCAAGTGACAGTAAAGACATTTATAATGTAGCCAAATATTTCTGTTTTAAATAAATGCTGCTGTTTGGAACTTTTCTGTTCATCAGAGAATCATGAAAAATTTAAGCTGTTTTTAGAATTAAGAAATGTTTCTTGAGCACCAAATCCACATATTAGAATGATTTCTGAAGGATCAAGTGACACTGAAGACTGGGGTAATGGCTGCTGAATTTTTTTTTTTTTTTTTAATTGTTTGAATATTTCACAGTATAAGTTATTATATTTTTGGATCATTGCATACAGCCTTGGTGAGAATAAGAGACTTCTTTCGAACACTTTTACAAATCTTACTGTCCCCAAATTTTTAAACGGTAGTGTGCTGTATAAGTTTATATTATATTATATTATGTGACCTTGGATCACAAAACCAGTCCTAAGTAGCACAGGTATATTTGTAGCAATAGCCAAAAATACATTGTATGGGTCAAAATTATCGATCTTTCTTTTATGCCAACAATCATTAGTATAGATCATGTTCCATGAAGATATTTTGTAAATTTCCTACTGTAAATATCAACTTTTTGATTAGTAATATGCATTGCTAAGAACCTAATTTGGACAACTTTAAAGGCGATTTATCTCTCTTTCTCTATATATATATATATATATATACACACACACACACACACACACACACACACACACAGTGGGTACGGAAAGTATTCAGACCCCCTTACATTTTTCACTCTGTTATATTGCAGCCATTTGCTAAAATCATTTAAGTTCATTTTTTTTCCTCATTAATGTACACACAGCACCCCATATTGACAGAAAAACACAGAATCGTTGACATTTTTGCAGATTTATTAAAAAAGAAAAACTGAAATATCACATGGTCCTAAGTATTCAGACCCTTTGCTCAGTATTTAGTAGAAGCACCCTTTTGATTTAATACAGCCATGAGTCTTTTTGGGAAAGATGCAACAAGTTTTTCACACCTGGATTTGGGGATCCTCTGCCATTCCTCCTTGCAGATCCTCTCCAGTTCTGTCAGGTTGGATGGTAAACGTTGGTGGACAGCCATTTTTAGGTCTCTCCAGAGATGCTCAATTGGGTTTAAGTCAGGGCTCTGGCTGGGCCATTCAAGAACAGTCACGGAGTTGTTGTGAAGCCACTCCTTCATTATTTTAGCTGTGTGCTTAGGGTCATTGTCTTGTTGGAAGGTAAACCTTCGGCCCAGTCTGAGGTCCTGAGCACTCTGGAGAAGGTTTTCGTCCAGGATATCCCTGTACTTGGCCGCATTCATCTTTCCCTCGATTGCAACCAGTCGTCCTGTCCCTGCAGCTGAAAAACACCCCCACAGCATGATGCTGCCACCACCATGCTTCACTGTTGGGACTGTATTGGACAGGTGATGAGCAGTGCCTGGTTTTCTCCACACATACCGCTTAGAATTAAGGCCAAAAAGTTCTATCTTGGTCTCATCAGACCAGAGAATCCTTCAGGTGTTTTTTAGCAAACTCCATGCGGGCTTTCATGTGTCTTGCACTGAGGAGAGGCTTCCGTCGGGCCACTCTGCCATAAAGCCCCGACTGGTGGAGGGCTGCAGTGATGGTTGACTTTCTACAACTTTCTCCCATCTCCCGAATGCATCTCTGGAGCTCAGCCACAGTGATCTTTGGGTTCTTCTTTACCTCTCTCACCAAGGCTCTTCTCCCCCGATAGCTCAGTTTGGCCAGACGGCCAGCTCTAGGAAGGGTTCTGGTCGTCCCAAACGTCTTCCATTTAAGGATTATGGAGGCCACTGTGCTCTTAGGAACCTTAAGTGCAGCAGAAATTTTTTTGTAACCTTGGCCAGATCTGTGCCTTGCCACAATTCTGTCTCTGAGCTCTTCAGGCAGTTCCTTTGACCTCATGATTCTCATTTGCTCTGACATGCACTGTGAGCTGTAAGGTCTTATATAGACAGGTGTGTGGCTTTCCTAATCAAGTCCAATCAGTATAATCAAACACAGCTGGACTCAAATGAAGGTGTAGAACCATCTCAAGGATGATCAGAAGAAATGGACAGCACCTGAGTTAAATATATGAGTGTCACAGCAAAGGGTCTGAATACTTAGGACCATGTGATATTTCAGTTTTTCTTTTTTAATAAATCTGCAAAAATGTCAACAATTCTGTGTTTTTCTGTCAATATGGGGTGCTGTGTGTACATTAATGAGGAAAAAAAATGAACTTAAATGATTTTAGCAAATGGCTGCAATATAACAAAGAGTGAAAAATTTAAGGGGGTCTGAATACTTTCCGTACCCACTATATATTATATTATATTATATATTATATATATATATATTTTTTTTTTGCACCCTCAGATTCCAGATTTTCAAATAGTTGCATCTCGGCCAAATATTGTCCTAACAAACCATACATCAATGCAAGCTTATTTATTCAGCTTTCAGAAGATGTATAAATCTCAATAATAATAAAAAAAAGACACTTATGACTGGTTTTGTGGTCCAGGGTCACATATTAGAATGAATAATTAAATAATCCTGTCATTAAGCAAAGGGTGAGCATACCAAATACAGCATTCAGTATCCTGATATTCATGTTAAATTTTCAGGTCAAAAATCAAGTTTAAATTCCTGTGATCTGATAGTGAAACTAGTTACTAGAGTAACTATTTTTTTCTTCATGTTATGTTCATTTTAGGAGGACCTGCTGAAGAATCCATCCTCTGGAAAATGCCTCCATAAGAAAGGAGACAAGATATTAATGAGCCCCTGCAATCCAGCAGACCATCACCAGCAGTGGTCTTTCAGTTGACCTCACACTCCAATCGAGGAGCAAGGACGTTCACTCCCATAAGACCCACGAGGGAGGGCCAGCAGCTACAGCTCAGGCTGACAAACTCACTGTAGGCCCGAGCGGATGCACTGGTACTGTATTGGATAGTTCATATCCATAAGCTCCTGAAGACATTATGATCAGACTGGGGTCAGGTTGCTCAGGGAAGACAGCAGAGATCATGCACCTCAACCCACTGGAGCATCACAGAGTGAACAATCCAGCAGCAAGATTGTTCACTTGATGCGATTTATTGCCTTATTGATGATGTTTACTGCTGCTTTTAAATGGTGTAGGTTTTATTTATTTTTAAAGAAATGGAAAATTAAATATTTTTGGAACATTGGTAGTGTTAAGGCCAATGAGCGTCCGGCCTTGCCAACGATACATGTGATGTTTTTATGATCCTAATCATTTGCACATGCTGCAGGGGATGAGGGTTTTCTTCAGCTCTAGTAAACTGTCACAAGACAGCAGTAGTTTCAGATCCTTCTCTTGTGTTTTTGAAGCCGTCAGTATGTATAAAGCAGCATGACTTGTATTGCTTGATTGTTTCAGTGTGCTGAGGTCTTTTGGGGGAAATCTTGCTCTAATAATGTATAAATGTAATTAACTGTTTCATCTTCTTCACCTCTACATTATTATTCTTTATGAATTTTGACTACACAGATTTATTCTTTAATAATTGGACATCTCAAATATTTGATGTATAAAAAAGACACACTCTTAGATAATTTGCTTGTTGTTTTTCAAAACATATGTTCTGGTTGTTAAATGTTTAAAAACTATGTTCACCAATTTATGATTCTTAAGGTCCACTGTCCTGCGGTATTTATCTCCAGCACTGATCAAGCCACACCTGCTTGTAATCCTGAAGACCTGATTAGCTTGTTCAGGTGTGTTTTACTGGGGTTGGAGCTAAACTCCTACAGGAGCAGACTAGAAGAACTAGTTATTGTTATCATCACAATCAAATTGTGATAACTTGATATTGACCACTATTGTGATCGGCAAAAGAAATAAAGCAACAAAAAGCTTCCGAAACTTTCTTATAGAGGTCCTTTTATTATTTTTTCATGATTTTACAATAGTTATGGTATTTTAGTGAAAATTATAGAAATTTAGAGTTTTTATTTTTTTGGTCTGTTTAGCGTATGGGGGCCTTTTTGAATAAAATGATTTATTAGGTGGTCATTATGGTAGCTTTGTTGCCAACTTCTGTGAGAGCACTTCTCTCGTTCACCGATAGGTGGCAGTCGGCGGCATATTTCTGTTTTAGAGGATTGTAAAAATAAGCTCTGAGAAACTGAAGGGTGTTTCTGGAAGTGCTGTAAATACAGGTAACATGCTTTCACTGATAACGTATTCCTAAAACGTGGCGTGAGAGTGCTGTTTAGCCAGCGTGTTTAATACGATCGTTTGTGCTGAAGTCTTATTCAATTTCAAACTGCAGCGCTCTGTGTTTGTATAGATGCTTTTCAACCTTTATCTCTTATATATGTTTAACGTTACCATGGTTACACCAAAACACCAACTGTTGTAAAATCTAGTTAATCGTAAATGGCCAGTCAGTTATCAATTTGAAAACAGTATTTTATGGCAGCTGCCTATTTACAGTGCATTGTGTTTCAGTGCATACTTCAGGAAACAAGTGTTTGGTTATGTCCTGACATCAACAGCAGGTGCACACAGACTGAATGATGTGATCCAAGAGGAAGTGCTTTTTCTGTCGTAGTAAATATGTAAACGACTTTAACTTCCTCTTTTTGGTGTAGTGCGAGATCATTTGTTTCCTGGTTCATGACATATCCAGAATTATCATTGCGTGAGTGATTCTTTTGTAACTCACAAAATGGTCCATAATGTGATAATGTTGATCATGCTTCAGCTGAACATGCTTAGCGCCAAAAAAAAAATATATATATTATATTTGTAAAACAGTAATGTAACTGGACAATTAAATTTAAAAAAATAATTACAATATATATAATTAAAAATGTATTAAAATATAAAATGTTTATTTAAAAAAAAATATTTGCATTTTTTTTTTTTTTTTAAAGTGTGCTGTTTTGTATTTTGAGTATAGTGATGTCATGATTGGTGTGCTTATTATTATTATTATTATTATTATATTGATTCGACCTCCGGAGGACGCAGTCTTATAAATGAGACACAGCTAATACTGTATGTGTGTCTAGGTGAAAGATGAATATTGTCAGAGATCTTCAACAGAGGCTCTTACATAAGTAGGTTTTTGGAATCCCTCCTTCAGGGTAAAACAAAATATGAGAAATGCAAGCTATAGTTTTGCTGTGATGATCAGTTGTAAAAAAAAAAAAAAAAAATTGGATCCAGTTTGTGCAGATGTTTTAGTCCCCTGGCTCTGTTGTTATGTGAGAGCAGGTTGTGGTAGATTTTGGAAGGAGAGGAGGGTGATGCTTTTCTGCATTTTTGATGTCATTTCACAGAAATTATCCTCTTACTCTTTTTGTTTTTATTCTTCTTCACATTCTGAAATGCGGCACAGTTGTGAATGTGTGGATATATTTAACTCTTATAGATCTGGTTGTACCGGTGCTGCCAGAAAAGGCCATGAATGCCAAAAAGATGACCAAGAGTTGTGGAATGTACTTCAGTCCTGAGGATCTACTGCTGAAGATGTAACCAGTAATAATGAAGCACAGATACAGTTTAGTCATCATACAGTGCTAGATTTTCATCCTTCCTCTCCACCAGGTTGAGGGAGAGAAGACACCCTTTGTCCCTTACAATTAAGATGGGTTATTATTAATTAACCAGGATTACAGGGTTTAAATCTCATCACAAGGTTAGTATGAATAACCTGTAGTTGATCAATGTTTAATCAGCTGTTGACAGTTGATCATCTTTCCCCATAAACCTTTCTTTCTTTGTTTGGTTGCCAGAAGCAGTGATTTGATGATAAGCGTGGGATTCTGAAGTTAAAATCGAACCCTAGATAAGATGAACTGTAACTCATTCATGAAAACACCTTATTTATAAGGAACTACATCGCATAGGTTCTTCTAATTCACAATAAACGCTACTGTTCATTTTTTTCTTTTTTGAAAGAAATTAATGCTTTTCTTCAGCATACTTAAAATGATCAAAAGGGACAGTAAATACATTTATATTACAAAAACACAGACTTTCTATTTATCAAAGAATCCTGAAAAAGTATCTTAGTTTCCACAAATATATTAAAGCAGCACGGCTGTTTTTGCTTGTTCTGATTCAGCATATTAGATTGATTTCAGAAGGATCATGTGACACTTAAGACTGGAATAATATTCAGCTTATTCAGCTCAAGTTTTAAAATAGAAATCAGTTATTTTGAATTGTAATAATAAAGTACTTAACAATATTTCTGTTTTCACTGTATTTTTGATCAAACAAATGCTGTCTTGCTCTTACCGACTTGTCAGTCTTACCTGACCCTAAACTGTTTAACAGTAGTCTCTCTCTCTCTCTCTCTATATATAAAGTGCTGTCAAACATTAATTGTGATTAATCACATCCAAAATAAAAGTTTTTGTTTACATAAATATACACAGTACACACACATATATTATGTAAACAAAAACTTTTATTTTGGATGCGATTAATCGTTTGACAGCACTTATATATATATATATCAGGAATAATTTAGTTTATAAAAATGCATTATTTCTCATCAATTATAATTTTTTTATTTTTAATTAAATCACAAATTTATAATCTGCCCTTTTCAAACAAAAAAATATCTGCTATATTTTCATTGTTTTGTTTTCATGTAGTGTGTGTGGTGTATCTGATAAGTGAATACAACTTTTCAAGCATATCAAGGTTCTGTATACATTCATGACACTTTATTTGGACAAACACACATATATAAATTAGGGCTGTCGTGTGAAGGAATTTCCCTTGCGGTAATTTTAGGCGCGTTCCACTTTAAGCGGCGCTGCACAGAATGATCACCATATGACATAAAAGTACCGCGAGAGCGATTTGAATGCATAGGATCCGACTGCTTTCTTATAGCTCTCGCGGTACTTTGATGTCATACGGTGATCATTCTGTAAGAGCTGCTTCAAGTGGAACGCGCCTTTTGAGTGGCTCAACTGATAGTTTTCAGTCACGTGACCGGCTCGAAGACTTGGGGGGGGCAAAACATCCACAGAACGGCAGCACAAGCGTGTCAATTTTTCATGTTTCCCAGCCGCAAATCTTTAGATCACCTTTCAAAAGAATAAAACAAAGGTATTTCTGAACAAAATGGAAGTTTGGGCCATTTGCAATCCATATTAAACACCCGCGGCAATATTTCAATCATAAACAGTGCGACAAAACGTTGTAAAAACACTTAAAGTGCCTTAATATATTTAAAACAGTAATATTAAAAGATGAAATTCAGTATCACAACATTAATGATGCATAGTTTACATAGGCAAGCAGATGAGGCCGGAATGTGAACGCAAGTGTTTTCCTTCTAATGGTTTTCTATGGGAAGCCATTTAATGTGAAACTTTGCACATTGCGTTTATATTCTGGCTTCATCCTCTTGCCTGTACAAAATATACATCATCAATAAGATGTCCACTGAATCTCGCCTTTTAATATCTGCGTTTTACTACACTATTACTTGATGCAATCTGTGTAAAAATATCAGGCGGTCAGTGGAGCAAAGCTTCGGTTTGCCCGCCAGGTGGGCCTATAAGAGTGTGACGTCACGTGAAAACTATCAATAGCGCGATATATATACATGTATATATATATATATATATATATAATCTGTGTGTATGTGTTACGATGTAAGGAGGTCATATTCAGAAACCAATGAAACCGTTGAAACAGGAAGTGAAGTAAACAGAAGAGAATGACAAAATAACGGTCCACATAAAACATAAACCTGACAATAAGATCGTTAGTCTATTGTTAGCATATATATATATATATATATAACATATAGTTCTGATCCTCGAATCTGACTGACAAGATACTTTTTCTGTTGATATTTCACCTGCGAGTTCTAGACGGGCTGTCAGTCAGTGCAGTTTCATTGTTGCGCCACACGGTGGCGGTAAGGGACTGTCTTTGAGTGGGTCTTAAACCGTTCATTCAACTACACGTTAAAAATGCTGATTCATTCGAGATATGTAATGAAACAAGCTGTTGAAATCATTTTAACTTTGAGCGCCACTTTTAAAGGCTCAGCTGACCAGCAGAGCGTCGATGTTAAGACAGATTTCGCTTTCCTTGGACATGACAACCTGTTTTCACAAATATACGTTACATGACTCAGCCTGAAGATAAAACGAGAAGGGCGTAACCTTACGAAGAAAAAAAAAGGAAATATCGCTGTTGCTGCGGTTGTTGCATTCCTCTGCGGTTATGCTCGTCAATAGCGATATTGCGTATTGCAGTTATCGCGACAGCCCTAATATTAATGCATGATTTTGAACATTAAACCCATTGACATCCTGTACATGCACATTCCAGCGGAGCTGTTAGACTGCTGACAGGAATGAGTCCACTCCCTTAAAACTAGTCATTCACTCTGTTTGTGACTCCCATGTCACTCCCATGTACAAGCCCTAGACAGACAACCAGTGCTCTCACTTATGTGCAAAACCTCTATTAAATAAACTTGACAAAAACATTTAACATTACCTGTCAGATTGCACTAAAACATTGCATAATTACTTTTTTGCTCGGCAAAAAAGCTATAAAATCTGTGAAATTAACAATATTATGACAGATCTAAAACTGATCCATCACCCAAATGTGTTAATGATATCACTATTCTCGATATTTCCATGAAAATATAGGAACGACTGAAATATTGCGCTAACAAACGTGAAATGAGCTTAAATGACATCTCTGCTTCACTTTATGTCTTATACGTTCACCTTTCAAGACTCTCACCCATCATACATATTATTTACATAATATTTGATCTCCCTTCCAATGAAGTCCTCACGAAGAGTGCAATAAAGAGCTCATCTGTTAGGTTGATCACATCTTTTTTGTTAGATTGGTTTCATGGCATTGTTGAATCCTCGACGCCCCTGGAAAAGAGACGCACCAGCTGGCCATGAACTCTGTAGAGAGAGAGTCATATCAGGAAACATTCAAATGAGAAGATGCAAAGTTTTGGTTTCAAACTCCTAAACTTCTACTTGATGTCATAAATCAAATTTCATATGATTTGCTTACTTCATTGGAGCCAGATAATAAACACGTAAAGTGCTGTTCAAATGACTGGGGTCAGAAAAATGTGTTTTATTGTTTTTAAAAGAAATCTCTCTTGCTCACCAAGCTAAGGCTGCATTTATTTGATCAAAAATACAGTAAAAAAACTAATATTGTGAAATATTTTTACAATTTATAATTAGTGTTTTCTATTTGACTGTTGGGGTGGGTTAATATGACCAAAATCTTATATCATGATATGAGTAATTTTATGTCATGGTAACGATATATATCACAATATTATTTTTGCTTTAAATAAGGTTTTTATGATATCAAAATTTTTGATACCATAGAAATTTCATAATTCTTGTCACCAGTGTCAATATCACAAAAAAAAAAAAACTCAAGTTCACTGAAGACAAGTAAACAGTCAGCGATTAAATACGAATAAGAAACTAATTACAAGCAATAGGACAAAAAGTACAGTAGAACAAATAAAGAAGAAATGCTACATACATTATATAAAGTAATCAAATATATAAAACACTGCATATTCTTCACTGTGTAAGTTAAATATATATTTCTTCTTATTAAAGTTACAAAAGTGATTTAGTGAAGAACAGTGAGAGATTTTCTCTTTTGTTGTTTGATTAACAAATGACAGACAGCAGGAATATTAGACTGCTGTCACTTTAAGAGCTGCCCGGATCCAATATACTGTAACAAGTTTTCTTTCTCAGCTGTTTGCTTTCACTTAAGACCTAATTTATAGTGTTTATGAGGATTTAACCGTTCAAATCCTATAAAGCGGCAAAAATAACTGTGTTCAATACTCCCGTGCTCTATGAGCTCCATATTCACGTGCCTCTCATAAACAGTCTTTCTGACAGCGTGCGCATATAGCGAAATGAGTTTGCTTTCGCTGCTGATTGCATTTCAACAGCTTAAAATAACTTGTTTTTAAACCACAATGCTTAAAATGCATGCAAACCATAAGTTTTCATGACCACTTAGCACAGCAGTGTCACGTGAACGTGTAACCACGATAGAGAAGACAGTCAAAAATCTCTACTGGTTGACAAATTTCTACCGGATAATCGTGTCTACCGGTATATCACCCACCCCTATTTGACTGCATTTTAAAATGTTATTTATTCCAGCAGCCATTACTCTAGTCTTCAGTGTCACATGATCTTTGATCTTTAATTTGATGTTCAATTATTATTGATGCTTCAAAAGAACAGCATTTTTTTTATGTTTTTAAATATAAATATTTTGTAACATTACAAATGTCTAATCAATTTAATTCATCCTTGCTGAAAAAATGAATTTCTTAAAAAAAAAAAAAAAAAAAAACTTACTAAGATTTTTTTAAGATTACCAAGATTTTAGAGCCTGACATCTTCAAATCTTACGTCAAACTTTTGAATGGTAATATGTGATTACTATATATTAATAGAAGGATTGAGTTTTTTCATGCTAATTGCTACTGAGTAACTGAATTAAAATGACATAAAATTGACTTTTTTTTGCATGTTAGCTATGCTTCTCCAATTTAATAGCTCAGACTTGCTCAGCAGACTGATCTCAGTACCTGCATGAGATCTCGGTGTGAGGTAGAATTTCTCCATCGCAGTTCCACACTGATATCGAGCGAGGTTTAGTGCAGCAAGGCCCACACACAAAGCCTTGTCTCTTTACTCCACTCATTGTCACATTTCCTCTCTCCTTCCTCCCTGCGAGATGCTGCTGTGAGTGACCTGCCATGTTACTACTGCTCAGTTTCTCAGGATCCTCCAGTACTCTCTCAGCGGAGGCTTGAATTTCTCGATCACCCTCCTCACCCACCTCCTCTTCTTCTTCTTCTTCTCCAGGGGGTAGAGAAAACCGAACAGCCTTGACACGATGAACTTCAACGAAGGGCAGGTCAAACTGAAAGTATAGAAGTTTTGTTTTTCTGATTGATTTAACTTTTAGCTTAGAGTTTATGTTCTTGAATGTCTTTTGGTGTTACCTGATCCTGTGTGTTTGTGTGCCTGTGAAGGTATGTGAGAAAGCCCAGAGGGTTTGTTTCTCGCACCAGGATGAGGTCTGCCGTCCCGTCGGCCAGGTGGGCGGATGGCGAAAGACCCTTTGGGCTCCGTGGACATGAGCTTGAAATACAGGTGAGAGAGATACACTTGAACCTGCCTTCAACAGTCACCCACTCACCTGAGATAAAAACAATAATAAAAGGTTCAAGATCCTAAAACCATTTAATCGATAACTCTTAATAGTCTACATTACAAGTGCATAATGTCTTTGTACTATAGGTCTACCCAAGCACACTTTGGTACTTACATGACAACAGTCAAATACAGCCGTACAACAAATGAACCCCATAGAGACACACAGCACAGTGTGATCCCAGTAATAGTTCTCTAATGAGATGACACAGACAATCATTATACAAACAGGCAGCAGATGGTCTTACCCTGTAACTCACTGCTGTACTGGCTCACATTAGTGCTGTAGAGGGAACTGGAGCTGTCAAAGTGGGGGAACAGCCTCTCTTTGCTCTCTGAACATACTCGGCACCTGCAAATACACACGCAAACATGCTTTTAAAACATTTATTGAAGCTGTACAAACCTTTCTTAATAGTGGATATTTTTCTGATGCAAAGCCCCCCCAAAGAATGCTATTTAAATCCTGCTATCTTTGCTCATGGGCATGCAATTCCACATACAGGTTAAAAAACATAAAAACAAATAAAAGATAAATTAATTAGTATAAAATATTAGTACATTAAAAATATAAATAAACATGAACATAATATTTGTCAGAATTTAATTTACATTTCCATTGATTTTCAATGTATTATTTAATTATTATTTTTATTTGTTAATTTATTTTTTATTATTTTCATTATGAATTCATATTTATTACTATTTTTATTGCTACTACTATTTATTAAATAAACATAAAACATAATTTCTTAATTATATATCCAATTTGACTGACATTAGACACTTGTGAGTGTACAAATAAAAGGTATTTATAAATATACATTTTTATAATGTTATTTTTATTGAGTTCTTATATAATTATGTTTATTAATTTTGATGTATTAAAAGTCATTAATTTATTAATTTATTTTTATAAAATGTATTAACTCATTATTATTATTATTGCTACTACTATTTATTAAATAAAATAAATGTTAAACATAATTTCATAATTATATATCCAATTTTACCGACATTAGGCTTTTGTGAGTGTCAAGAAAATATAAATAAAGTTTGTATAAAAAAAGTATTCAATACATTAAAAAAAAATTATAAATAAAAATGTATTTATAGATAAAGATTTTTATAATGTTATAAACATATATATATATATATATATATATATATATATATATATATATATATATAATTACATTTTTTATGGAGTTCTTTTTTTTTATTCATCCTTATAAATTATTATTACTATTATTATTACTTGATAAAGCCAGTTTAACTCACATTAGGTTTTGTGAGTGTTGATTCTGAATGTTGTGTCAGTGTTAATTAAAAAAAATAAACACACATAACGCATTATATCAGGTTGAATAACCCATAATAATCTTCCTTTGAGACTAGCAACTAGCTCTTCACCAGCTACTCTTCTTCCATCATTAGAGATCATATTGCTTGAGTGGTCATGGTAACGGCCCTACGGAAGGATCCCACTTCAGAAAACACTGAGGAATTCCAGCCACTTGTGTTATATGTTGATGAATCGCCTGCCTCTAATCAGTACACTAATATCCATGCATATGAGCCCAACACTAGTCTATCCATATCAGTCATGTGGGATTTGTTAATGTTCATACACAGTTCTGAGTTAGTCGTATCCTTCCAGTTCCTGGGAATTTGCACTGTTGCTAGGGTAGGGTTTTAGCAACCTGTTCCCAAGGTCAAAAACAGAACAGGAAATACTGACCATACAACCTACTTAAAATGCTCCTAAAAGTCAGTATATATATATATTAGAGAGAGAGATGTTTTACAAGAAAATACTATTTCAGTCTTTGTACTTCAAAATTTCAAGTTTACCTCAATGTGTTACTTGCTGTTTCTTTGAAATTTACTAGCAATTTCTGAGTTAAAATAATTTCACTGTTATATATGCAAATAAAATGTTTCTGATGTGATTTCCAGGTAAAAAGACAAATGCAAATCTTTACCCTGACAGGCAGCGAGTGTTGTCCCTTGGGCTGGAGATATGGGAATCAGCAGGGAGATATTGCACTAGTCCCGGATAGCTCCTGTTACACAAATACACCATAAAACCTACAAGCAGAGCAAACAGACATATGAGCAGAGATGGGATTGAGGTCTCTTTCTCCTCTCACCATTATGATTATATGTATTAAGGTAAGTAATATGACCTACATATCAGTATTCAGTCTACACTATATTTGCAAGTGATTTAAAGACAGTTGACTCATGCCGTATATACCTGAATAATCATATCTGAGAGGGCCCATCCAGCGGTGCCTCTCGCTCTCTGCCAAAACATCTCCATAAAAACCATAGCCCACCATAGAGACTGAATAACGCAGTGTTGACTGATAATGGACAGAACACACATCCAGAGGCTGAGAGTCTCCTGGTGAGTTAAAAAAGGAAAAAGATTGAGTTATATAGTCTAGTCTTGACCGACATTTTATTGTTTATACCTCCTAAAAAATTGAAATTTTGACACCCGTTAAAGATGATGTGCAGATTACCAATGATGATGTGCAGCGTCGATGTCACAGGGTCATTTATGCCTATGGTAGTGAAACACACACAATCTGTAGAGCCTGTGGAGAAGAGTAAACACAGGGAGGTAAACTAACACTCCTCTCACTATCTAAACCATGCATCAGTGCTATAAACAGACCACAATCGCCATCCTCTTGCAAACGTTCACCTGCTGGAATAATCCCAATGTGGAGGTCACACGGCTGCAGCATTACGGTCGGGTCATGTTCTGAAATTCCCGCCTCCTGCTGGGTTCGTCCAATCACACCGTGCAGCAGCTCGCTGAACATGCCGTCTCCACCCACGCATATGACTCTGAAAGGGAAAAAAAGATATGACTGAAAATACGCAAGATCTTTTAATACCCCCCTAAAACCTAAATATAGAGTATTATCAGCAGACTCGATCGAAATATAGTGACGCATATTTCTACGATTGCCTTGCAGGTATTTAGGCAACACTTCTGTTTTAACAACAAAATACGGAGGACAGGGCACATGTGACATGAATTATTACAATGACACCATTGTTACCATACATTATTGAATCTTTATGAGGAAACTTCATTAGGAATGACCACTGAAGGATCACTTACCCATCAAACCCTGTTAAGTCTTTCTTCAGGATGTAGTCTCGGGCATGATTTGCTTGTTCAGTCACTAAAAACAAGAAACATCGCCCAGTTTTATTTCAAATAGTTCTGTATCTTTTTTAAAGAGGTCATATAATGTGAAACCTAGTTTTCCTTGATCTTTTGATATAAGAGAGTTGTTCTATGTATGAATTTTAGTACACAAAACCAGTCCAAAAATTTCATTTATTAAATTACATTAAATGACTCAAACAATTATTGACAAATGAACAAAATCACTTTTACTTATTTCATACCTAAAAAAAAATCATAATAAACTAATCATCATAAATATTTTTTAGTAATAATAATTAAACATGCTAGGGATATATATATAATACTTTCCCTTGCATGTTTACACACACACACACACACACACATTTATGTGTATAATTAAACAAATACTACACCATTCAAAATAGAGAAAAAAATGATATACATATATATATATATATATATATATATATAGAGAGAGAGAGAGAGAGAGATTTTTAATTATTTATTATTTAAATAATAATTAATTTGATTAATTAATTTATATGTTCACCAAGGCTGCATTTATTTGATCAAAAATACAGTAAAAACTGTATACAGAATATAATTTTTTAAATATGAAATTCATTCATTTTTACATGAAGTGGAAATCTTTTGTAACATTATAAAAGTATTTATGGTCACTGTTTTTTTTTTACCAATTTAATGTGTCCTTGATGAAAGATTTAAAATAATTTTAAAATAAAATAATTTAAAAAAACAATCTTACTGACCTCAATTTTTTGAATGTGTGTATGTAATGTAGTATATATAGTATAGTATACTATTTTTTATAGAATGATAAAATAACCCCTCTACAATGTGTTGCATATTTAGTTATAAAAGTAAAAATAGACTATAAAATAAATAAATAATGAAAACTATTAATAGGGACATGCTATTTTGTCACAATCTCATTCGATTATATAACTTCGCTAATTGAACCCTCTTCTCAAGTCTCGATACAGATCTACGGATGTTACTTGAGAACCGTACTACCTGACGTGCACGGCGTATCAGAGACCAAGCAGGGGGACACTTGATAACTGCTCAGTTATTGAACGGTACAGATAGAGTCTCAGTATCTTACCCACAACATGAGAGCTGATGCCAGCCAGCTCAAACAGAGGGGCCACTAGAGAGTGAAAGATCTGTTTCCCCCTCTTCTTTCCTCCGAAAGGATTAATGAACACCAACAACCTGTGAGGACGCGATGGGCCTGATAATGGAGAAGCAGATGAAGGGAGAGATGTTAATGAGTCATTAGAGAATAATGAGTCTGGATGAATGATTAAGGGTGTTATTTTCTGCTTTACATACTGTGGGTTTTGAGTGCGGTTCGGAGCTGAGTGATCCATTGATCCCGGACGCCCCGGCTTGGACAGCAGAACTGGGTCCTGCCCAGACTCCACGGTGCTCCAATACCGTTTCCTTTGCTGCTGCGCTTCACATAGAATACTTTTGTGATACGAAAAAGACAAAAACATGTTTAGTCTAACATCACTGTATTTGACCCCTATGCAAAAAAAAAAATCCCTTTCAGAAACTTACAAGTAAAATCAAGGTCTGTGTCTTCTACTTTCTTCTGGGGTTGGATCTCGACTCGACCCTCCTTCACCCCAATCACCTCTGACACTGGCACTGAAACTAAGAACAACAGACAGACACTTTACACTCTTGCATAAGTAATATATCCGTTTCTCATTCTCAAGAAACATTCCACCATTCCTACTAGGCCTTTTTTTATGCAGACGTCTTTTATGTTCAAGGTATACTGTGTTTATTGTCAAGCCTGGCTGGTGCTGTTCAACTTGTTTTGAGGTCGTCAGAATGCAGACAAAGACAAATTGCCAGTAAGGAATGACTTTTAAACATTATTTTCATTCATTTCAATGTTTTTGGATTATTCTATTGAATCCAATCCAACGCTGTCTCTGGATTATGTTGCAACATCTATATTTTAAAGCAAAGTTCAAATAGAACTATGGATATATAGCGCACACAGTATGACTAATCTTTTTCTAGATTTCTTGTCAATAATTAAACTAATAATAATGATACACTCAGCATCAAATCATTATATGGTGGTTAATCATCTACATATAAGCGACTGATGTGACAAAGTTACAGTCAGTATGTTTTTGATCATACGTTTTTGTTTATATTTAATGTCTCTTCTTCATCCAAATACTAATTATTAACAGCAAATTATTCTATTATTATTTTCAGAGTTTTTTCTTGTTACTTATTAACAGTAAATGCTGTTGACTTGGGCTCTTATATTATTAAACATATTTTTGTTATTAATATCAGTAACTTAGTTCATTACATACAAAGGTGGTCTTTTTCTTTAGAAGACAGCTTCATCTCATGTGAGTAAATAATTTCTCAAAAGTGCTGTTTATTTCTTTGCGCAAAGTGTTTATAATGAGCAGAAAATGACTGCCTGTGCCATTAATAAAAAATAATGGTACATTATGCATTTTAATTATTATAGTGCAATTAATTATCTACCAGAATAAGAGTGACTTTAAGCAACTGATGACTGATGTCAATGGTGCACTTGTGTTTCAATGGCTCTTCTTCATCCCAATACCAGTAATTATCAGCAAATTATTTTACTTTTTTTTGTTACTTATTAAAAATAAAAGCTGTTGACTTGGGCTTTATTGTTAATAATATTAGTAACACAGTCCATTAAGCACAGCTGGTCATGTGATGTCAACATGGCAGCGCCCAAGAGGGGGCGACCTGCTTATAGATACATACATAATTTTTTTTAAAAAAAGACTGGAGTTTTCATCTCACGTGAATAAACATAATTTTTATATTTCTCAAAAGTGCTATTCATTACGTTTATAATTATCAAAAAATTACAGAGTGCGCCTTTATTCGAATAATAATAATTAAATGCATTTAAATGATTTTGCGGTTACTCATCTACATATAATAGTGACTTAAAGCAAATAACATTCACAGCCAACAATTATTACCTCAGTCAGTATAGGATCTTTCTTTACCATGTAATTTTGGCATACACCCTAAGCACACCCACAATCTTGAGTACATAGCTTTTTAACCGATTACGAAATGTAGAAACAAGATCTAAACCAAATATTTCTACCAAGCTATCTGATTTAAATAATAAACAACTGTTAAAACTTAGTGAGCTGCCTGCACCTAGGGCCTCAGGTGTGTTTAGAAAGATAATGAATGTCGTACTTGTTTTCTTCTCCCGGTTCCTCTTGTCGATCTCAGTCCAGCTGAAGTACCATCCGCTTAGGAAAGCCCTGTACCGCTTATTACCGATCCACAGACTCGACTCGACTCTCACCGAATCTATCTCCATCGTCTATCTTTTGCTTTCATTTATCTGTTAATCTTCATGGCCCTCACAAGCAGTCAGCGGTATTTATAGGCTATTCATGCAAGAATTTCGAAGTTGGTCAATAAGTCTAACATTTGAGGCGAACAAATATAAGCATAATGTTTAGACGTTGGTTAAATAGTCTCCGAGGGTAATAAGTTTAGGTAAGGTAAGTTCCGATACATTAACCCGGCTCCGTCTTCTTTGCTATCATGTTCTTTACCTATTGGACTGTTCGTTACAGGTTTTGTATAAAACAGGTTCACTTCTCTGTGAGGCTACGCACCTGTCCTGGAAATTTGCATACGCAACTCTGATTGGATAAACATCTATGAATATGCAGAGGGTAACCGTAATTCATTGTATCAGCCACTTTCAACTCATCCAGAAGCGTTCTTTTATGAAGTTAATTTAAACTTTATAAAATAGAACATTTAATTTACGCGGTCTAGTGTTATTAATCAATTATGTTTTATGAATTTTAACTTTTTAATGTAGGAATAGCTAAATAGGACTGTTTTTGCAATGGTGGGCGGAGCTAGTGAAATATACACATTACAAACACTAAATAGCCTAGATTCTTCGGAAATATATATGTGTGGATAGATTTAAAAAAAAAAAATCACTGTATATCCTGCTTTATAGCTATGACAAAAATGATATTTATGTAAGCTTGTCCTTCTGCAACCTTTGTTTTCACTGTCAACATGCAGTTGGTGACTATCTGGTATGACTAGATTACATGACGGTTGAAATGTGTTATGAAGTGTCTTGTTTTTTTGTTTGTTTTTTCTTGTTGCAGGATACAATAGATTAGTCTGAACACATATAGGCTAATAAGAACATCAGATGTCAAAAACACAAGTGCCAGGCTTGCTTGACTGCACACTTACTCATCTTCGGTCTATTTTTAAGTTTCTTCTCCTCCTTTATATAAAGGAAAGTTGACTTTCCTGAAAGGCTGCTTAACTCGCCTGCCTGCAAAAGTTCCCTAAAGACTGTATCTCCAAACAGAAATTAAACCGTCATCAAATCGTAAAAGTTTTACGTGCTATGTTGGAATAAAAATGTTGCATGCATCCTTTGTCACTATTAATATTTTTATATGATGACATGCCATAATGTATATTGATGTAGACCAGGGTTCCTCAAATCTTTCCCTGGAGGGCCAATCTGCTGCAGAGTTTAGCTCCAACCCTGATCAAACTCACCTATCTGTGATTTTCTAATGATCCTGAAGACTCTGATTAGCATGCTCAGGTGTGTTTGATTAGGGTTAGAGCTAAACTCTGCAGGAGTGGGCCAGATTTGAGGATGCCTGATGTAGACCATAAATGACAATGGGAATTGCAATGGGAATGACACAATAAGACGTATACCCTTCCAAAGGAAACCACTTTTTAGTGTTTTCCAGTCTGTTTGGTAATGACAAGACTGTACCCCAGGGATCCTCAAATCTGGCCCACGAGATCCACTTTCCTGCAGTTTAACTCTAACCCTAATCAAACACACCTGAGCATGCCAATCAATGTCTTCAGGATCATTAGAAAATCACAGATAGGTGAGTTTGATCAGGGTTGGAGCTAAACTCTGCAGCAGATTGGCCATCCAGGGCAAGATTTGAGGAACCCTGCTGTACCCTGTATTTCAAAACAGTAACTTATAACTGCCAGCAGGTGGAGACAACGGTTTAGATATGCATATGCACTGCTAGTAACCAAATACACCTGATATTGTTTTTGTAAATTTAATGAGATACTAGTTATAATAAACAAGATTATTCAATGTTTTACTTTTACGTTATCTCAGATTATTTCCCGATATTTATATGTTCCTTCCAGGCATAATTTCCCTCTCAAGCTCTCATTTTGGCAATGTAGCTGTGAGGGCTCAAACAAAGTTAATCCAAAAGGACAGTAGCATGAATTATTTAATTACAGTCAGCTACATCGTCAGATGTAACAATCTGACATCCATTTCGTGTCGCAAGCAACGTGCATCTGCGTTTTCACAGATACAGTAATGCATCTTGGCTTCTTTCTCAATAATCATTCTCTACAGTCTTGTTTTGAAGTTGCTAGAGGAAATCCAGCTGGGCAGATGAAGCCTAAATTAAAAACAGCTGCTCTAAAAACTCACCGCAAGACAGAGGCATACTTTGTCCCCGTTATGGATGTGACTGGGCATGTAAACAGATCCTGTGCAGATGTCCTTGTGATATTGTTTGGAGAAAATTCTGAATGGCTGAACAGATAGAGATGACAGAAGTGATCAGGGGGAGTGTTGTTTTTCTGTGGGAAACTACTTTTGAGATTAGGTTAGTGGACTGACTGGATCTACTAACATACGTTTTATAGATATGTGGCCATAAAGCTACATTGTAACATATGATGTCCAAATGCTTGGCCAAACTATAAAAATATCCAGCTGTAATCAACAATGACATCTTTAGCAGAGAGTTTTAAAAGCATCTATGTTTTGCGTCATTAGGTGGTGCTACTGCCACGAAGTGATCTAAACCAGAGCACATTTATTTGAATAGCAAACAATAAACTTTAAGCTCATGAACAGGCATTATAATCAAAAGTGATAACATTGGTTTTAACTTTTGAATAATGTTGACTTTACAAAACAACCATACTTTCAGAAAACAAATAATACAAAAAATAATTACCAAAGTACTGTAATAGACATTAGAATTTGTACACATTTAATTATAATAATCAACTTTATTAATGTGTCTTTCCGCATCTTGCAAAATCCAGCTGAAGTGACATTTTGCTTATAGCAAATATGATTCATAGATGATTCATAGATGTAGAGCTGTAAGTGAGACGCTTTCTGATTATTTGTCATTGGTTTTGTTTTAAAATATGATGTTAAATAACCCCTCACACCATACCATTTTAAATAGCTAAAAAATCTCTAAAAACAGCACTACACAGGTAAAATTATTAAACTATTATTATTTAATATTTTTACTATTATAAGTGTCCCACATTACCTGTAGTCACTCTTGGTGTTACAAACATGAATAGGCATGAGGTGAAATGTTTTATTAAATATTTAGCTTATTTTTTATAATAAAAAATTACACAACAGGCATTGCAGATTAATTTTGTTAGCCTATAGTGTAGGATATGGGTTTGGTATATTTAATATTTTTTTAATGAGTTTATTTGCATTTTTTAGACATCTTGTAAAGTCCCAGTACAAAAAATATGTTGTGTATTTTCATGTAAACTTTCATATTGTTAAAAACATTCATGTTGTAGGCTATTTCTCCTCAGAAGAGGCGTAGTCCAGCTGTAAAATCCCGCTCCCTCAATTCCATTCCGCCTTTTTACACATTCGCTGGTAGGCTGTGTCTCAAATCCTAGTGAGCTGCCTATCTAGACAACATATTTGGGCGACATACTTCTGGGCATCGTATACGTTCCGAGTGTCTTTTCGCGTCTGCTGAGCAGACCTCAAACATGCTGTCCACCTAGGCAACTCGCTAGGATTTGAAACACAGCCATCGTCAACAGTTCAACATCACCGCACTGGAGGGATCCGCTAAGGCAGTGCATACTGAACTTTCTGCTGCCCGTTGGAAAGTGGGACCAAGAGAACAAAACGGATATTCACAAGTCAACCATCAGTTTCTCTTCGTGTTATCTCACAAGGACTCAACAGCTGACGGATTTCTTTCTTTTTTGGTAAATGAAGTCCCACCAAGTGTGGGACGGAGAAGCGACGGCGGCCTTGCTGTAGAAGAAACGCTTCAAACTTTTGCGAATATAATTCTCAGTCGCTTCAAGTGACGGACTTTGATTTTCCCAGCGGCGTGTTTGGAGTCGTGCTGGGTTGGCAGAAATGGGGACGAGGATACGTGCCCATAAACTCACTCTTTTTATCATCCCTTTGATATTTACGTCGCATCTGTTTAATGTAAGTGACTCGTCTGCATTTTTATAGACTTTTAATATCACACTGCCCTGCCATTTTGTAACAGGTAACTGTATCAATGGAAATGCACGCACAAAGTTACTTTGCAAAACTTTGCGTAGTTATATAATCCATTCATTTTTCACTCCGTTCTTTTTTGCAGCATTTAGTAAGTCGCGAATTGTAACGTGAACGTTATGTTAAGTTGCATTGATCTCACACGCATATCTAAAGCTCGACTCAAGTGTTGCATGTGTGTTCTAGTCCTGGTCTAATTTTATACATAGAAACGAGCTATTCATAGTTGGTCTCAATGGCGTCTTGCATGACTGTATACCTGATTAACTTTATTTCTTTGACACTCATTTATTTAGAGCACTTTCACTGCACACTAACTTATAAAAAGTCATGGCTTCTGAATTTAAACCCTTATTATTGATGTTGTATATATTGTATAAATCCTATAAGATACTGTTAATTGTAATGTCATCATACTTCATGTCCAGTCATGCACATTAATTTATTTAACCTTAATTAACTGATATATGTGTTATATAATAGTTGCATAGTCTATATTTGTTATTGTTTATTATAGTTGCAAGTGAAAAAGGAAGCGGGTTATCTTGATTATGGGTGACATGATCTAACACTATTCTGTGATTGCTTCCTTTCTCATGTTGTCATGATTAAAGCAATGCATGTAGACTGCATTTTTCTCCTATGATTTTCATAAATCACATAAAAGCACTACTTCTGCGTAGACTTGCTTATTGACTCTTAATATTTGTGTAAGGCACTTGCAAAGAAATTGACACCCATGTGAAAACTGTTTAAATTCTTGCTTTTATTATGACATTGTGCATTAACTTGAGTGGTTTATACAGCAACAGTTTGATAAACTATATTGTGATTAAAATAAACAGTCTCTCAATGAGACGAATCAGCCATCAATCTAATGAGTAGGCGTGAAAGTTAATGTGAAAAACAAATACCTACATCTCATCTTTCTTGGTACCTGTAATACTGTACTATTTCCAGCTTGCTGGTAGATTCATTTTAACTTTTGCACATGTAGGTGGAGAGTTACTGACTGGAATTGATCCGTTGGAATAGCATGTGAAATTACTTTTAACACCACAAAGTGGAAAGTAAATCAGCTTTTGTAATTCTGCACTTTGCTTAAAGTTGAACTATACAGTAAGCTATTGTTGATCTGTTCCTTGTAAAGCATATGCAATTTACTTTCACTGATCATAAACTACCATAAACCACTATTTTTAGAGGAGAGATTCTTAGCAGGCTGTACAGTCATTTACCCCCTCATGTACCTTTTGGAGTTAGTTTATCTAGTTGGCTCAAATTAGTGATGCCTTGGAAAGCATTTGATGTTGAATCCTTCCAAAATCCTCTGCATCACATGCTAACTGAAAGTCTTGTCATGTATAACTTGAGATTCTTTAAATCGGCTTGTGTTCATCCTGCATGCCATGTATAATCCCTCTCTTATCATTCAGACACTAGTGAACATGAGCCTCTCTTAGTTTACTGATGTGTGGCAGGGGCCCATCGCCTTTGGTAATTTGAGATCTTCGCTTCTTCGTCTCAGGGACCACTGTGTCAATTGCAATATAATTGAATTAAATGGAAGCAGTGCCATGTGTTTTTTCCATTACAAGCCTGCCTAAGATTTGACAAAGGGTTCATTTCATTCATTTGAACACTTAGGGCTTCAGTTGCATCCCTGGTGTCCTACTGGAATTTCAGGGTCATAAGTATCAATCAGCACTGACAAAACCCCAATAAAAGCACTTTATTACCTTTTAGTTTACTGACACAATCAAGTGCTCCCTCCCTGCTGTTAACTATCAATGGCTTGGTAATTGAGAGACAATTCTTTGCTATTTATTGACGCATGTAATTTTTGGGTTAAACTGGCTACTTGTGAGGTCGTTGAAGTTTTGTGTGATGATAAAGAAGGGTTGCAAGTGGGTTCACGCCCACTGTCCTTTTGCTTTTAGCTTGTTTGACCTTTATTTGAGATGAAGAAAAAAGTAGGAAACTCCTTTGAGAGCTGTAGACCTGCAGTTATCGATTAACAAAGTTTCAGTTCACTTAAGCAAATCCAGTTTTGTTAGTTGGAAATGGGTTTATCATAAATTTTACTTAATACCAAAGCCATGATTTAAAGGGATAGTTCACAAAAAAGTTCTATCATAATATACATAATTTACTTTTGTGAGGAACACAAAAGAAGATATTTTGAAAAAAAAAATCCATGTTTTTTTTTTGTCTATGCAATGAAAGTCAATGGGGTCTAGTGTCATTTTGGACCTTACTGAATTTGATTATATGGACAAAAGCTGTTCTTCATAATATCTTTTTGTTTTTAAGTTTTTAGAATCACATGAGGGTGAATAAGTGATGACAGAACTTTCCTTTTTCTCTGCAGTGTCCCTTTAAAAGTAGGTAGTTATTATTAGCTCTGTTTTTGACTCTACAAAGCCTTTTAAGTTTTGGAGAGTTGTCCCATGATATCTATCATTACGACATGCTATTTTATTTTGAGATGTCTCTCTGATTAGAGAGTCACAAGTATACCCTGACTTCATCTGGGGTGGATTTTAAGGTAGGTCTGGATTCCTGTGGATATATTGGGTTTACTGCTCCAGACCGTAGTTACAAGCACATTTCTGTTGTGTCTTTCACCATCTTGGCCTCCCTAGTATGCCCACATTTACTGTATCTTATGCAATATCTAGATATAGTCCAGCCATCCTGGTCAATTTAACACCCACGTGGTCTTCCAAGTAAGCACAGAGGAATCTAGCGCACAGCGCTGGGATAACTGGGCCCATGTTCAATGAGATTTTGAGGACAGGAGATTATTAATGGTCTCAGTGTGCTCTTTTATATATCTTGTTTGTGAGCTGTATGGCAACCTAATATGGTCTGTTACATTCAGTAAATGCTAGGTACTTGAATTTATTGCAGTAAACTCACACATTTATGGAAACTTAGAAAAAAAAAGTATGCTACGCTAGTAAAAATAAATGTTCTAAAGTGGGGTATGTGCAACAATGCCATTTTGGATTCCCCAAAAGTGAACAGTTCTTAAAATAACCATTTTACTCCTTATTGTGAAGAACATTTTAATAATCAGAAGAAACATTTTCTACTATAAAGTGCCTTTTGTGCAATTTAAGGTTCCATGGATATTAAAGGTACATCATGGAACTATGGGGGCCAATAAAGAACCTTTATTTTTATGAGTGTAGTTTAATCGAAGACCTCCTAGGACTCTTAGATAAAAAATTTTGCATTTGGCAGAAGCTTTTATCCAAAGTGATTAATGTTGCATTTAATTGATCTAGTTTATCAGCTCATGCACTCTTTGGGAGTTGAACCCATAACCTTGTGGTTGCTAGTTCCAATTCTTTTTGAGTTTAAGGCAAGCATTAAGGCAAAATCTTTAACAACAAACAAACAAAAAATTCAGTCAACAAAAGATGGACAGAATGAAGTCTGTGCATATTTGTCTTTTCTTTTTCGGCGATCCGTTACACTTGGATGCATCGAATGTCACAATATGAAAAAAGTTCATTTTTAGTGTTTTAGTTTGGTTTAGATCATCTTTTGGCTCTTGTTGTAAATGCTGTGGCTAATTTATCTGTGGCTGAATGTAAACGTATTGGCACATATGGAGAACAGCCTGCTGCTGTTAGTTGTTCTGTTGTGAAGTGTGACTGTGGTTTGGATTGAGGTCAAAGTGGTTAGAACCACATTTTTAAGTGCTGATATATTGACTTGACTTTTAGAAATACCTCTTTATAGTATTGTTTTGTATTATAAATACATGCTTCATTTTAAATGTACACACAAAATGTTGGACTTTTGAATACAATTTGCAGAGGATTGTTCCCACCCGTATTTGTGACCGTACACACATCAATTCGTCCCTCTGTTATGCTTCATCTGCAGGTAACCTGTGGTACATCACGGTGGGAATCTTCATCTTTTATTTGCCAGCTGGCTGTGATAGAGCAGCAGGCAGACTCCAAACACAGCTGCAGCTCAGCTGGTATTGTAACCCTTGCAAGTGCAGACATGAGCGTTCATACTCATTGTGCGGCTCGATGCTTCATAATATGCGCCCTTAATCTGACCACCCAGACCCATAAATACAAATTTAAGATCTTTTCTTGATCAGTTATGTCACACTTTACCATGCTGCTTTTGGAGAACAGTCCAGAGGGTTGCTTCAGCAGAAGAGCTTGATATATTGCTGCCATTTTAATGCATGGATGACGGGTAGATGACTTGGTTGTTAGAACGCTATCACCTTCAAAAATGTTTCTGTAGCTAAAGTGGTAGAGCATATCAGCACCAAAATCAGGGGTTCAATTCCTAGAGAATATGCTTATTGATCAATTTTATTGCGTATGTGCACTGCAGGTGAATATATCTAAATGTTAAAAGCCTGTGCACATTACATAATTATAATGTAATAATAATGCATTCATTTGAAAGTCGCTTTGGACAAAAGCGTCTGCTAAATGACTAAATAAAATAAATAAATAAACTAAACATAATGCTTAGTGTAAGAAAGTGCTTTGAGTTTTTTTCTGTTATGAAGTGCTAAATAGTGTCTCAGACCCCTGAATGACTTTAGAGTTATGTGTCTATCTGGAAACATTTGACCTTTTTAGACTTGTATGGGAACAACCTGAATGATTTTTTTTTAACCTAGAGCGTGGCTCATGTATTGTTATGCATAATTGGCTGTTCTCAAAATATCTGTATATATTTGGCCAAAACAGAAAAAAGATTTGTTCTGTATAACATAACTATTTATTTATTTATTTACGTGTTTGTTAGTTTATTTATTTATTAATTTATGAATTTGTTTATTTTTAAATCTGCACAATGTATTGGAAACACATTGGTTACCATATGCTCCTTTACTTTATTTTTTTGCATTTACAGTGCCTTGGGAAAGTATACATACCCCTTCATTTTTTTTCATGTTTTATGTTGCTGCCTTATGTTAAACTGCTTTAAATTACTTTTTTCCACATCAATCTACACTCCATACACTATAATGGTAAAGCAAAAAAAAAAAAAAGTTTTTTTAACATCTTTGCAAATTTATTAAAAATAAAAAAGTTAAATGATTCCATTGCATAAGTACTCATACCCTCATCTGGGACAGTTGGAATTTAGCTCAGGAGCATTCATATTGCTTGTAGGTGTTACTAGACTTTGAGTGAAGGTAACTTGTGGCAAATTCAATTGAATGGGTATGATTTGGAAAGGCACACACATCTTAATAAAAGGTCCAACAGCTGATAATGCATATCAGAGCAAAAACCAAGCCCTGGGGTCAAAAGAACAGTCTGTAGAGCTCAGAAACTGGTTTGCGTCAAGCCATACATCTGGGGAAGAGTTCAGAAAAAAAATCTGCTTCATTGAAGGGTCACAGAAGAATGTAGTCTCTGTTACCTTTAATGGAAGAAGTTTGAAACAACCAGGATTCTTCTTAGAGCTGGCCTCCTGGCCAAACTGAGCAATTGATGGAGAAGGGCTTTGGTTAGAGTGGTGACGAAGAACCTGATGGTCACTCTAGTTGAGCTCCATGATCGTATATGCAGATAGGAGAAATCTACAGAAGGACAAACACCACTGCAACACTCCATCGATCTGGGCTTTATGGCAGTGTGGCAAGACTCAATCCTCTCTTCAGTGTAGACACATGAAAACACACTTAGAATTTGCAAAAAAGCACCTAAAGGACCCTCAGACTGTGAGAAATAATATTATCTGGTCTGATGAACCTCAATTCCATGCATCATGTTTGAATGAAAGTAGGCACTGCTCATCACATGCAGAGTACCATCCCAAAAGTAAAGTGTGCTGGTAGCAGCCTCATGCTGTGGGGCTATAAATATTTAGTTTAGGGTATGATATTTATGCAATGTACTTATTTCAGTTTTTTTATTAAGTTGTGACAATTCTGTTTTTGCTTTGTCAATATGGTGTATGGAGTGTAGACTGATGTAGAAAAAACTAATTTAAAGCAGTTAACATAAGGTAGCAACAAAAAACATGAAAAAAAATGAAGGGGTATGAATACTTTCGCAAGGCACTGTAGATTACCTTTTCTCTCATCTATTTTTTTTTTTTTTTTTTTTATTAAAAAAATAATAATAACAGTGTTTAATCTTTGGCAGATCTCTATCCTTTTTTCATATGATACATTATAATATTGTGATGTCTATATTTACTTGTACCATTTAAAACTTTTAGTTTTACTACTCTCATTACTTTCTCATCAGCCGTAACATGAAAATCATATTTTCATTTATCGCATTCTGAATTCTAATATTGTTCTATTGCTAATTATCTCTCTAAAATCCATCATATTGGTTATCGAATGATATTTGAGATTTTTTATGTTATCATTGTATTTTTAAGTTAATAGTTTATGCTCATTTACACTATTTTTACAATTTTCTATTTTGAAATGACCTTTGCCAACATCTAACACTCACTAAGTTGAGTTTTAATAACCGTGTTGTGTGTAATCTTTAGCAGATCTCAAAATGAATATCCATTTTTCATTCAGCATTAAAGTTTTGATGCCTAAATTCACTAGAAAAAACCTAACAACTACAGTTAATTATTTTAAATACTACTTTTATAAGCTTTCAGTCATATCCTTAAATTAGTTATCAATTTACTGCATCTAGAATTCTAATATTGGTCTATCCTCAATTTTTCCTTTATTTGAGTTCAACTTCTACAGTATGTCTACCTTATACATGCATTAAGTACTGCCATCTACATGCATGATATCAACGTTTCCATATCACTCAATACATGTCGTCATCATAGGTGACTTTTGTCAGTGCTTGCTGGATATTTATGGTAAGATGAGGTTGTAAAGAGTGTCTCGCTCGATCTTGTGAAAACAGCGTGTGAATGGAGTTCTCAGCAGAGACCTCTTCTTCCATTAATCTACGACAAGCCTCAGCTTGCCCCAGAAAGAAAGGCGCTAGTTTTTCCAAGCCTCCTGCAAACCCCCATAGGATGCGAGTTCTCCCAGGCTGTTATTACACCACTGAGATCATGCCGAGAAAGAAAAAAAGGATTTCAGTGCCCTCAGGTCACAGTATATGTCACAGGGAAAGGAAAATAAAAACGAGAAGATAGACGATGGTGCATTTGATTTTGTACAAGAAAAGGACCAAAAAGGTAAACCCATCTTTGTTATGTCTGGTGTTCGGTGAACATAAAAGGCCACAAAGACTTGCTTTGCAGTGTCTAACCAAAAGTGTAAAGGTGCGTCTAAGTGACATTTTAACAAGAGCCATTGACCTAGTGTCCCCTGGATACGGTGATTGAGTGCACTGTTGGTAATATACTTTCTTTTGAAGTGGTTGCCAGGGTCTGTCACGGTTTGCTGTGCTGCGATTGGCCCCTTTGAGCATTTTGGCCACTATTCAGCATATCTGCCACCTTCTCTACACCACTCTGCCTGCTGAGTTCAACCGAAGAGGCCACAGATAAAACTAGACGAGCCACCCAGGAGGCTGATGTACATTAGCATGTCAACAGCTCCTCTACAGGAGCCGGACACTTCTGGCTTCTTCAGAGCTTCTCTTTGTCATTCAGATGAGAGAGTCGAGATGTGAGGTAATTCTTGTGTTGGCTTACGGGTGAGGATGTGGCTGTAGAAAGATCATATCTTACCGGTAATATGCCATTTGTGTTTCTTTTGGCAGATTGGCAATTGACATTTAACACAAGTCCTCTGTGAAGGACTTTACAGTCCCTGGTTCCTTTCAATGTGTGCTGTATGATAAGAGAGGAAATCTGCATCTCTCTTCCAGTAGAGGATATCTGCATGGCCAAAAGTGGCAGTGCATTGATTTTAGGGTCAACAGTGAATCTCTATTGCCAAGTTGCTGATTCATCGTCCTGCCAGGGAAATTAAATTCAAAATGATCAATGAGAGGCAAAAGCCCCTTCCCAATAACAAAGTTTACTCAGGCTTTCCTGTGAGTCTTTCCTGTACCATAGATGCACACAGGCAATCTAAGATTTCCCTCCCTCAAATTCTGTCCTATATTATACAGTGGGTTCCAAAAGTCACATTCAGTTATTTATCTTTTTCAATTTATATTGTTCAAATGAACACTGCTTAAAATTATGTAAAATATTTCTCATTTATTTTTCTCACTTAAATAAATAAATATATATATATATATATATATATATATTGTTTCTTTAGATTTCACTTCTTTTTGTGTTTTCTCCTATTGTATCTAGTTATTCCCCTTCAGAATTATATCATAGTCCTGCCCAATATTTCCTTAATGCTTTTATAATGCATTTCAATCAAAAAAGTAGATGTATCCATATAATGTCAGGTGCAAATGCAAGTGTCAGGCAGTTGGTTCAAGCGATCCTTGCATTTGCAGCCACACACTCAGTATCAGATACCTGATCAGTATCAAGCATGCCTGGTACCAAACTATAAGAGCAAACATGTTCAAACTGGAAATGATGAAATTACTAGGGAGCCACCTGCTCTTGATGGTGCCAAAACCACATCCCACACTGCAAACTTCTCATCTCACATTTATATTTCCATGACCAGAAGTTTCAGTGCTTTGCTGCAATGTTTTCCATGTAGGAACTTTGCCACTGATGGTTCCAGGCTGCATATTTCATGCCAAAGTCCTCTAATGGAAAAAGTACAATCCCACTCTTAAACCTGTTATTGCAGACCACTGTGTTTGCGTAAGGTGCGTTATGACTGGTGCAGAATGATACCACAGGCCTTCAACTATGTGCTTTTATCCAACGGCAAGGGAGTAGCTGTGCGCCTTTGCTCACTTTATTTAAACCTGTTCTGTTATATCTATCCCTTCCTATATCCATTACAACTACTTTGGGCTCCAGTTTGATCAAAGTTTACAGTGTTTTTGACTGACTCGCAAGTGTGATGAATGCTGGCATGAACAGTGGGAAAGAAACCTAAGCTATTGTCTGATAAGAGGAATGTGAATCCTGTGTGTTCAAGTGCTTTGCCAGATTAAAAATCACCACAGCGCATCAGTTTGGCCTCTGTTGTTACCATTAAATGCTTACTAGACCCTACTTTAAAAGTGTACTTAAACCTATTCCAATATTTTCTGCATTGTAGTGTTATACTGTCGTGAATCATAGCTCACACAAGTTTATTACCTTTGCATGAATTGACCATTGCTATAGTGTTAGAATCCAGATGAAAAAATTTAGAAAAATTTATTCATGCAACATCTGACTCATTGCTAACAGTAGACTGATGATCCATGTCTTGTGGGCATAGACAACTTGAAAAACAGTAACGGTATCATGCTCGTACTAAACTGTTCTTGGTTTGAACGATTTTTTTGTGGTTTTCAGACTAAACTGGCCTAGTGCAATTTTGCCTCCACCCACACATAAACACCGAAACTGCAATTTCATCCTGTCAGTGACTGTCTTTAGAGTCGTCTCCTTGCTATAAAAGCTAAGTATATTTCAAAAGTAGGACTTTTAATGTAAAATGCTTTATAGTTTTTGTTATATCTACTTTTTTGTTTAAAACATGAAATACTCTTTTGTTTTTGATGATCACTAGAAACGAGAAAGCTGTAAATTTGATCTGGGAAAAAATGTATCCTGTCCCATTAGTGAAATTTATGCAAAATGTTGTGACCAATGTAAATTTTTCTCACAAAAAATACATCAACCAACGGTAAATTATCTTTGAAGTATAACAAGCTTGATGACTCTTATTGCCCATTTATGATTTTAACTAGCCTGCAATTTTTATTCTCTTTGATTTTATCTTGATGATATTTTATGAAATGAAGATAATTCCACTTAACAGTTACTAAATTTAAATGTGAAGTGAGCTTTCCTTATCTTAAAGTGTAGACCATAGTTCTAACAATGCCAAGGTCATGGGTTTGATTCCCAGGGAAAGCAAGAACTGATACAATGTAAATTGTACCTTGAATGGAATGTTGGATAAAAGTGTCTGCCAAATGTATAAATGTAAATAAGTTTCCGAATCAGAATAATGTGGAACATGGAAATATAATATAGATGTCCAAACAATAAACATTGCATTCCTATGGCAACTACCCACAGATGGCGAGCTGCAACAGGGAGCGACATTTCAAACCAGAGGTTCTTAATTACCCTGGACTCTATAACGACATACAACTTAGAGCCAGCAAAAGCAATTATCCTTTAAACCAGATAATTAAACAGCCCTTCCAGTGGTGATTGATGACTAACCAGAAGTCCTGCTGCTGTAGAGTAGGTTTCTAGCCACTGGAAACTCGAAGTCTTGGCGTTACCTCCAGGCCTCTGTTGTGGTCTTGACATGGGCACAAAGGGTGGTGTCAGGGCCGCACTACTATTGAGATCTGGCACGGAGGAAAGCCTCGCTGAGTCAAATTCCTTGGCACGGGTGCAAGACCTGCCTGTAGGCACATGTTTAATGCACTTTCTTCTTTTGTGGGGAAAACCTGCAGTGTGGAGACTATAGGAACAGAAGAATGGGTACGGTCTTAATTACTAGGCTTTATGTTTTTTGACATGATATGACAGAATGAGATATGCCATAATTGCTCATTATTTTATTTGGGGAAGAAAAGAACAGAAATGGCCCAGAAGGATGACTTTAGTCAATGTGAAATCCAAATTTACCTGAATGTTCCTGGTCTTACGGTGCATGATTTATTGATGCATATTATTCCAAATAAGCATTTATAATCTTTGTGACTAGAAAACGTGCAGGTTTGTAGTGTTTTGTGGTCAAATTATGAATCTTCATGATACTGATTGATCATGCCACTATGAACTGTTCAGTGGCATTTTTATGTCTCTGAATCAATCTCCTAAATGTAAAAACTCTGTGGGACTTCACTTAGGGATAAATTATTTGTAACCGGTCCTCCATGAGAGTTCCCGTGCAATCTGTTGGGAGCCTTTTCACATGGACATCTTTATTTTTTTTTTTTTTTTTTGTGTATGTGTGTGCCTGTAATTAGCCGGAAGGAAATTAAATGCTTCACATCTGTTTCCAATGAATGGGCAGGTAAGGCCCCTTGCTTTCCTTTTATAGTGAGAGAACTCCCCTGGCACACAGATGTTGAGCTGGAGGTTTGGCTGTTACTGTGAGAAGTTAAAAGTATGTCGTATTCCTTAAATGGAAGGTCAGAAGTCTTGCAGTAGCTTCTGGTTTGTATGTTTGACCTTTTTCCTGTTACCTAGAGATTCCTGGCTCAACGTACAACGAATACGTTGCTAATAACCTTGTAAGTCTCCTTCTAGCTGTGTTTATTTAACACAAACGACTGGTTTTGTGCTTTGTTATTGTTTCTAGCTTCATTATTAAGTGAATGTTTATTCTGGACGATTTAGGAAGGAAGGCTGAAGGAGTTATGTTTAATTTTAGTCTGGGAGCTTTATCAGGCTTTTTCATTGCATGAGATCAAACAGGCGTGGTGCAGTCTGGGGGAATTCCTTCCTCGAGCAGCCATCCTGGACAATAGAGTTGTTACCCACTGTATACTCGGTGGTGTCAGTACATCTATCACCTAAACATCATTGTTAGTGATTTCAGATGCTAAAATGATTTATTGTTAAATGCTTCAGTTGCTAAAGGCATTTAATGTAACTCAATATGGGGAATGCAAAAGCCTCTTTTCATTAAGAGTCTCACTGAACAAATTTGCTCTCCAGTGCCTCTTTGAAAACTCCCAGTGAGCCATTAAGCAGATGCCATAAACCAAACAAACATCCAGTCATCCATTACTGCCAATTTTATGTTGTATGTTTAGAGGAATGGGACAGGCCAAGTAAATGTAGCGATTTCCAATAGCCAATGTTTTGTAATGTATTTTTTCAAAAGCTTTGTCTAGAAGTAACCCTCGTTCTGCCAATATTCCCTTTATCCTGCTCACCTTTACTCCTTGATAGCAGAGAGAGTTTACAAAGCATGAGAGTTACCATCTGGGCGTTACTCTTGTAGTCCTTGTCAGGAAATAATGCAATAATTGCATTTTTAGCTAATATATTATCAAGAGGCTGGTTGGGACTTGGCCGTCTGTTTAAAAAAAACATTATCAATACAAAAATGTATGAGAGTCACAAAATATGTTTGTATGATACAATTCTTTTGTCAGAAACAGTTTACAAAACGTTGGCATAAACTTCAGTTAGTTTAACTTAATTTAAATTCAGAGTGAATTTAGCAGAACAAACAGTGTTTTACCTTCGTTTTGCAGGCTGTGTATATACGATATATTTATCATTGTCACGGTCTCATATGAGTGTTAAGAACAGACGGTTGCATTACACAGTATTTTGAGACTAGCTAATATAGACACACTTCAGATTAGCATGCAAGATACTTTTAAATGGCTTTGTATCCTCTGGGAAAACATTGGATATGCTGTACTAAGTTTGCCCGTGTAAAATCAGAGCTGGTGCATCTGTCTTTTAAGGTAGCTGAAGAAGTGTAATGAATTTAGACGTACTTTGGAACTCTTGTTTTGTTACTTTATCGCTCAGCTTGTTTTGAGTCATTACAACTTTTTGGAAACATTGCCTACCATTGGATTAAGTTTGGTTAAACACTTAAATCAGGCTCTGGCCATTCAAAATTAATGTAAAAACACCATCTCAAAAAACCCTCAGCTAGCTTAATTTGGACAAGTTGTGAGACTGGATATATCTCCAGCCTTTTAGCTTTTTTCATTTATAATCAAAACCCTTTCCAACACACATCCATTGTCTTCACTTTGTACTACTTAGGATCTGGCTGCGTTGTCTAACTGAGAGAATGGATGTATTTGTTGATGTGACATGCTTTTTTATGTGTCCAGGGTAACAACAAGGAGGAGTAAACTGCCTTAAAGTATGTTTATTTTGTCAGTCATAATTTGAATTTGAAGTACATGCGTAACAGCTGCTATTAAATGGGAAACATATGGTGTTACGCAATCTAGTGGGTTTTAAAGAGACAATTGTTTGGACACTTTTGTGGTAAAGCGGTCTTTACTTAACCTGGAACAATAAATGACTCCCTGAAGGACACAAAAAGGTCAATAGGTAGGTTTTGCCTTGTAACTACTGCAAAGCTTTTTTGAAGTTTATAGTTTTTTTTTTTTTTTTTTCATTGGTGTCAAAGTTTCATCAGAGTAATGGCTGCCATGTGTCAACTAGCTGGGAATTTTGTTATAGTATAGTTTGGTTTGTCCCAATTCATTTTCAAAAATTGAATCAGATGTTGATTTGTTACAAAAGGTTAGTGTTTATCAAACTCTGTTTGTGTATTAATTAGTTGACTCAATCAAATGCTGTCTTTCCCTAATATTCCTTAATGTTCTCCACTCATTTTCAAAAAATAAGACTTTAAAGCTATTAAAGCGGACAGCTGTTAAAGCTCATTGAAATAAGACATCTGTCTTTTTGGCCCAATTGAAATGAAATCCTTCTCTTACTGTTGTTGTTGACTCTTCTGATGCCTAAGTTGCTTGATTCTCAAATAATAATAGTTCAGACGGTTTGTATCAGGCTTTCAGCTTTGAGTTGCATTCTCATTGTCGTCTCAGACCTCTTACATTGGATTCAATTTAAGTAAAAAGAATCTCTTTAGTTTCTTTTCACATTTGGTGGAAGTGTTTCTAGGGCCTCAAGATTCTCCAGAGTTCTGACCCAGCCAGTGTAGAGATAATCCTGCAGATTCTGACCAGCCAACCCCTTGATCCTTTGTCAGTGGGTGACAAGGGGAGGCTAAACCCAAGGATTTAAAACAGAGAATGGAGCTAGGATGAGCCAATCAGAGGCCAAGCATTTCAAGCAGACAAAGTGGGCACCTGATCCCCTCTCACATGCACAAGTGAAATAATTGGCTGCTGGAATGTTCATATACAGTACCCTTCAAAAGTTTGGGGTCAGTAAGGTTCCCCCCCCCAAATAATTTATTTTATTCAACAAGGGTGCAATTGATTAAAAGTGTCAGTAAAGATTTTATTTCTATTAAATGCTGTTCTTTTTGTTGGTCAAAAAATCTTGAAAAAAGTTACAAAAAGTAAATAAATGGATTTGGAAGTTGTACATTGAGTTGATGTTCTATCAAACTTTGAAAGGAAGCAAGCAGGTTATGTAGCTAGATGTTATAAGGATGTTCTCCATGTATCTTTTCCATGTGGTTGCTGAAACAGTGACCTGTTTGTAGATTACCTGAATCTCGCCCCCAGAGTTTATGTTGATGTGGTGGTCTGAACTGCTGAGCAATGACGGCTTGTTCCCAGAACACCTTGACCACAGAAATGTTGACCACTCTTTTCTAACTTGTTTACTGATGTGTGGCCAGAAATAACCCCAACTGCAGCGCAGTTCTATGAGCTAAATGTACAGTATTGAGCTGAGATGTCAGGAACCTTCAATCATGATACTGAGGCTGTAGGCATGAGGTCTAACAAAAGAGGCTTTCAGTACATATGCAGTCATGGCTTCCACTTGAACCGCAAGCGTCTGCTCATAAAAAATAAAATATCCATCATTGTATGTGAAGCACAGAGCATACAGTGAGAAATGTTCATGACTTTGCTGGGTGTAAATTAAAGCATGTAGACCAAATATGTTCTTTCTCTCTCTTTTTTTTATATTTGAAACCCTCTTGTCTTTGGTAGCAAGGACTACTTGGAGCAGCCAGTGTAGTCTGACTCTCGAGCGAATGATTCTTATGAACCGGATCTTTTTAGTGAATCATAAACATACAGTTCAACCCATGTAGTTTGATTTCTTGACTAATAATTTGATTCTTCAATTTGATTCTTCATAGCAAATTCAAAACTTGCAGCGGAACCAAAGTAGTTTGTTTCCTGAATGATTGATTCTAACGAGTCATTATTTTTGGTAAATCAAACTCGAACTGTGAGAATAAATCATTGTAGTTATTTACTGGTTGTTCATATGAAAACATGTAGTTGAAGATGCACAATATGAGTTTTGTCAGTAGTATTTTATAAAAATGAATTAATGAAATGTGGCCACAGTGTATTGTCGTTTATTATATAGTTAAAACTAATTGGGGATAGTCGTGGCCTAATGGTTAGAGTGTCAGACTTGTAATCCAAAGGTTGTGGGTTCGAATCTCAGGTCCGGCAGGGATTGTTGGTGGGGGGAGTGTATAACCAGCACTCTCTCTCCTCCTTCAATACCACGACTGAGGTGTCCTTGAGCAAGGCACCGAACCCCCAACTGCTCCCCGGGCGCTGTAACATGGCTGCCCACTGCTCCGGGTGTGTGTTCACTTAGGATGGGTTAAATGCAGAGAATACGTTTCACTACTGGTTATATACTCTCTATATAATCGTGTATGTGACAAATAAAATAATCTTAATCTTAATTATTGCCAAAAAAAGTCAAAAACACTGACTTTTATGCCCGATTTTTTTTCACTGCATTATTTGCATAAGATTGAATAAACAAATTTATATAATTGTAAATTTCCTTTGGTATTGCACTTTCTAATCGCATGCATTTTCTTCAAATCCGCGAGAAAGTTAAGGATCAGTAGTCATTTCTATATTGACTGGTGACCCTAATCACAGTTTAACTGATAATAAATGACTTAAATGAATGACTGGTTTAAAACCACAGGTGTTATGCATCAAATGCAAGCACTTTAGCTTCCTAGTTGGCTTGTTTTCTGTCCCAGTACTCCTTAATCTTGCTCACAGCCCTTTTGACAAGAGGTTTGATAGTAGGATGAAATTTCACCTGCAGCTACTTGGCTTGAGTGGTATTTTTACCTCCCAGAGGAATGACACCTCTGTCCGCCCACACAAACTCTATAGTCAGGGTGCGAAAGGGGTCAGTGGAGCTGTAGCATCTTCTGGTCCCTGCGTGTTACCTGCCAGAGCAAATTTCATTCATACTTAATCAGGCTACCTCACTGGGGCTTTATATTCCAAGTGTGGGCCAAATCAGGTCTTTGAAGCCTGCAGCAGCTTGCTGTGAGACCACTAAGAGTCCCCTTTGATCAGACGAACTTCCTCTTTGATTCTCTTAAATGTGCTTTTAAGACAATGCAAATCATGCGCAAACTGCATTTAGGGAACTTTTGATCAGGCTTGTTGTAGTTACAGCTCATTTCTGTATCTCAAAATTGCACATTTCAAAGCACACACCCTCTGATTTATAAGAGATATCATCTTGCCACACTCTTTCAAGGCTGCTGATCACAGTCAGTTCTCGGTATTGTGATTCTCAGAGGGATAAGTCACCCAAAATTGATTATAAAATTAATCTAAAATGTTTATTATAAATTATGTATTTACTTTTAAAGCACCACAATACTATTTATATTACTATAAATATAAACGTGAATAATATTAATTTGATCATGTTAATATTAATATTGATTGTTATAAAATTATTAGTGCTGTCAAACGATTAACCGTGATTAATCACATCCAAAATAAAATTGTTTACATAATGTGTGTATTTATTATGTATATTGAAATATATATATATTTCAGTAATTTTACTCTAATGGCAATGTATAGGTCCTTTTCTATGCAATTAAGGTGAAATAACTGAACATAAATATAGGAGCCTGATGAAAATGCTAATTTTAGAAGAAAATTTCAGAGGGCACTTAGAGGCTTTTGCATCTGAACTCTTTATATTCATATATGCATACATACACATGTATGTGTGTGTATTGATATATACATAATATATATACATAATAAATACACAGTACACACACATATATATTATGTAATATAATAAAAAAATTGACAGCACTAAATATTATTCATCTTTTTGGGCAGCTTGACTTCCTGTCAAGCTATGAACTATCAATGTTTTTAATGTATTATTTTTTATGTTCTATATTTTATTTTCTACATTGTATTTTATATTTTTTGCATTTGCATTTTTATTATTTTCATTTATTTTTTGTCTTGCAAAAAAGTTTGAAACAACATGTGGGTAAATAATGACAGAAATTTTACTTTGGGTTGAATTATTCATTTAATAACCGAGAGTATTCGAGTGTGTTCATTATTTAAGACAGCATCTGTTGTTTGTTTTGAGGAACACCAGATTTCTGCTGCCACTTTATTTGTCATACTCATGTAATTATGAGTGACAGAAAACAGCTGGTTCGTATTTTTCAGTAGCCAGGCTGATCTGGCACGAACAAATGTTCAATGACCCCTCAGTGTGTGTTGAGGATCATCTAGATTTCATTAACAAATATCTTTTCAAAACAAAGACAGGTTAAAACTGCCACAGGTTGAAACAGCTACTTTTACAGAGTCGGAAACAAAGCCAAAAATCACTCCCTGTTCATTAATTCCCCCAAACAGGCCTTCTGGTAATGACTAGCTTAAGAAATGAGTCACCATATCAGGTTTCTAAACAGCATAGTCCATGTGATCAAATGCCTGAACTGTTGTCATTGCTGACCATTCCAAAGCCCTCACAAAGCCACGCGGCCAAATCCGAGTTAATTATGACATACACTCAAAAAAATGATTCTCCAACACTGTTCAGTTTATTTAAAAAAATCATTTTCATTTAACACCATTATGTTAGGTTTCCCATTTATACAATTGCATTGTGTTAAACTGACTCGAAATAGTTGCATTTTGGCTCAACTCAATATTTTCATTTTGAAAGAACATAAATGATTTTACTTGTGTAACTAGGAAGTGGATTTCCCCTTCCCATCATGCTTTGCACAGGGCTGGATAAGGAGAGTAAATCTTGAAATAAAATGTTATTTTAGGCATTTTTTATTTAGATGATAAAATTGGGAGACTTGTTAATGTTTAATGCTCTTTTGTGTTTGTATTTAAAAGAGTTTCTGGTATGTTAGTGTTTTGGGGGGTTACCATTGTGGTAAAGTGTAGAACATGTGCTTGGGTTGAGGACCTGCTAACATGAAACAAAGTAGTTTTAATAATAAAGAAACAATTATGGGCATGCCATGGATGTAGTAATATCATCATATGCTATGCCTAACAAGCTGGCTAATGCCTAAAGTTAAGTAAATCCAACAAATAATTTATTTTGAGTGTAGAAACAATTTATTATCCAGTTAAATGTTTTAGCAAGCATAAAAACATCACTTCATCAATGTATCAATTTCATTTAAACTATATTTGATCAAATTGAGTTGTCCCAACTCAATTACAATTCATCCAATGAATAATTTTTTTGAGTGTAGGCTACTGATGTTAAAATCACAATGTAGCGGCTGGATTGCAACTATTACATATATAATTTGCCTATTTACATTGTCTATTTTGTATGTATATACCTAATTTATCTGTTGTATGTTTCTTTATTTGCTTATCATATTTTATATTTTACTGTGTCCTGCTGTTGTTTTGTGCACAGGCATGGCATGGCAAAACTTTATCTAGTAGGAATGACCCAATTTGTTTTTGTAGTCTTCACTGAAGGAATTTAAGTTTATACAACAAGATTACAACAAATCATTTCAAACAAATTAGATTTTGGTGGAAAAATGTAATTAAATTTCGTGGAAAAGTTTACTCTAATTTTTTTAAGTTCGTTCAACAACTTTTTTTTTTGAGTGTAGCTGTCTTGAATAGAACCGGGACTTATGACCTTGAGAACAGACTGCAAGTGGTTATCCAACTTTAAACCTCCCTTGGCAGGCTGGCATGATATACTAAGTAATCACAGAGGAATGTTGTTTTGTTTCGGTCAGATTTGTTTTTTTCATTATTGTCTTCCAAATATACTGTATCAGTTCTCACAAAAGAAGATTTTTTGAAAGTGCCAGCGTTGTTCTGAACTCCATTGACTTTCATTGTTTGGACAAAAACAGCTGAAACATTATTCAGAATATCTTCTTTCATTGTTCCACAGAAGAAAGTCAGGAATACAGGTTTGGAATGACATGAGAGTGAGTAAATGATGACGGAATGTTATTTTTTGGGTGAAGTATCCCTTTAAAAACCACACCGAATGACTACAATTCTACATTTTGTGATGAATGTCAGCGTGCAGCATTTAATAATGCAGCTCTTATTAAATTGTCTTTGACCTGGCACAACACAGCACAGTGGGGTCTAAAGCCAAGACAACAGGTGGTGCCAGATTAGCTCCGACAGCCATGAGAATAAGGATCGGAAGTTTGTCACCAACGCTGGCTTTGTGGGAAACCAGAGCTCCATGAGAATCATCAATAATCTGCCACAACTTACTTCAGATCATTTGCCCTATATGCTATGAGCAAGACTTGGATGTTCAAACTCTACATATGTATTCAATTGTTTTGCTGTTTCTTAAACACATTCATATGTTGAGAGCACTCATTTACAACTGTTTACTATAAGGTGAAGGTAAATTTTCCTCTAAAGGGGTCATCGGATGCAAAATTCACTTCAAGTTGTTTGAACATAAATGTGTGTTGGAAGTGTGTGTACACATCCATCCTATAATTATAAAAATCCACCCAGTGTTTTTTTTTTTTTTTAAATCCCTATTTTAAAATCCCCTTTCTCAAATCAGGCTGTTCTGAGATTCCTGTCAGAATGACGAAGTTCTGCACAGACCGCTCCCATGATAGTTGATTGACAAGGCCGTCTTACCTTAGACCCGCCCTGAGTGAGCTGTAAACAGTCTGATCGCCATTGTGTCGACTCCGGTGCAGGGGAAGACAAGATGTCTCAGATTAAGCGATTGAAGTGCTTTGTTGTTGGATGTAATAATGAACATAGCAGTCGTCATTTACTCCCGACATCTGAGCCGCTGAAGACGCAGAGGATTAATGTTACTTTCGCTTTGAAGTGAATGCGCCAATCCCCGATCTGACTAAATGTGTCTGTTCGCGCAAATCATTCGTGATCCAGCCTCACCTACAGAAGAAGTGAGTATAAGGGTTTTTATGAATCTTTGCAAATCACCTTTCCTAATAATGTGCTAGTGAGCCAGTTTCGCAGCTGAAGTTCACAGTCTGCTTGTCACCGCACGCAAGAGAGGGGCGGGGTCAGCAGAGCTCATTAGCATTTAAAGCAACATGGACTAGAATGGCTTAATGAAAACAGAGCTGATTTTGACAGGCAAAAAAGGGTGTTTTTTACACTACCATTGAGAAAGTTTAACCAAAGTATGTTATAGACTTTTAATTAAGAACCTAAAGAATCATATCAACTTGTGCAAAATGGGCATCCGATGACCCCTTTAAATAACTCTCTTCTATCCTTGTATAAATGAAAACTTCACCCAAAAATGAAAATTCTTTCATTTACTCATGTTTTTTTGAACCTGTATGACTTTGTATCTTGCAAAGATTATTGGCTCAGCCAATAGCGAGAGTTGGGGCAGAGATTTCTGTTTGTCCAACCAATAGCTGACAGGGAGAGTTTTTGAGAAAATCTCTTTGAAAATAGTGTGACTTGTCCTGCACTCTAGCACTTTAAACTTAATTTGTCCAAAGCGTTCTGTAACATTCTCCAGAAGTGGCTTACTGTCATTGTCTTGCTGTCAAACATTCATAAACCTTTGCGCTCTCATCTTGACACATCCTTGACATGTCCACTGCTATGATAAACATTATTCTGTTTGATTGTGTCTATCCTCCTGTCTCGGTTCTCTGGAGCCTTGTGGCATCACTCTTCAAAGTATGTTCAGTCACTTTGCCAAGGTTCCTTTGGAAAGAGGACAGCGTCACCAAGACAAGAAAGGAAGTTCTTCTTAAATGACAGCTAGCTGCAGTACAGAGGCCCTTCCTGTTATAAATAAACAGCTTTTCCCCTGCGCACTGCCACTGGCCTCAGCACCTCCACGCTCAGCTGTCGTCTGGGGGAACTAGAGCTGCTCTCGGTCTCCAAAGTGCAGGTCGCCATAAAGCTCTTATTACCGGAAACACTGCTGTATTTTTAGACTCTTAAATTGCTCTGCCATGTTTATGTTTATTTGTTGTCAACAAAAAAGAGGCCATGAAGATTAGATTTGTACCACAGGCTTATGCTGACCAGTTTTAAGGTACTGGGTCGACTGTGTTTTCCTTTATTTCGTTGATATATAAAAGCAGTGTCACATGATGCATATTCAGTAGTTCATTTCAGTTTGTCATTTACCTAAAAAAGTGCAAGAATGAATGGATGGATTATCTTTCAGATAAAGAAAGACTGAATTGTACTTTCATAGTGTGTACTGAATTTGATGAACAACAGAGATATAGAACTCTTAAGGTATACAGGTTTCATTTTAAATTTACTTTGGCTTGTTTTTTTAATTTTATTATGGCTTTATGTGTTAGCAAAGTGTCCACAGGTTGGACACTTGAAAATTTCAGATGGAGTAGGTCATCCGGGTATTCTTCACTTCATGAATACTGCATATTTAGATATCAAACTCAAAAATCTAAAATGCAGTTAAAATAGTAATAATGTGAAATATTACACATTTCTATTTTTAAATAAATTTAAAAATACAATTTATTTTTATGACTGCAAAGTAGTCAGAAGTATTTTAAGTGCAATTTTAAAAACGTCTGATTCCCGCTAACATTTGAGTGCTGTTGAGTGGATTTTTAAACACTGCTGATTGGCCATAGTGTTCGCACTCTCAACCGATATGACTGTGATTGGCTACAATGATCATCGCTTCATGTTCTTCACTGAGTGCTCACACAGAAGCACACGTGAGCATTAGAATGCCGTGTCTATCAGAGGATTCATCTATGTGCAGATATATTAGGGATCCGCTGATAGACATGGCTAACAAACACTCCTGTGTGCTTCAGCGATGATCGTTGTAGCCAATCACAGTCATATCTGTTGTAGCCAATCACAGTCATATCTGTTGAGCGCGTGAACACAATGGCCAATCAGCGGTGTGAGAATCTGCTCAACATTGCTCAAATGTTAGCTGGGAAATTTTAGTACCGACTGGTATCGCGGTCTGTACTTTTGACAACAATACTGCAAAGCTGAATTTTGAGCAGCAATTACTCCAGTCTTCAGTGTCACTGGCTATCATTTTAATATGCTAATTTGGTGCTCATGAAACATTTTTATATCATTATCAATGTTGAAAACCATTGTTCTGCTTAATATTTTCGAAAGAGATTGTGATACTTTTTCCAAATGTTGGATGAACAGAAAGAAAAAAACAGTATTTATTTGACATCTTTTGCCTCATTATTAATGTCTTCACTGTGACTTGTGACCAATTTAATGTGTCCTTGTTGAATAAAATCTTACTGACCACCCCTATTCCAATTACCAGTTTCCAGTTAAATGGAGCAAAATATGTTCAGTGAAACTGATGTAATGATAATATAATTGTTTACCAGCTGAAATCTTTTACTGAAACCTTTTAAAACACAAGCTTTTGTAAGAACTCTCTGCCCCATATTTTACAACCTATGTTTTGTCCTCTGTGACATAATTGTGTGAAGGTCCTTAAACACGGGGTCCTGTCAGAACAGAACATTCCAGGCTGAAACAGTGGAGGGACTGTAGCTCCTCTGGGTTGTTTTGATGGTGTAAATTGGAGTGTGGTGACAGTGTGGTCTGAGGCAATATTGAAACCTTGGGGTTTCATACATAGGTGGTCTGCAAGTGCAGGAGCTCTATTGGTTCCCCTGCTGGGGTGATAATTGAGGGGAGAGTTCTCCTATAGGTGCCATCTGGGCCCCCACAAGTAGGGAAAGCTGCTTCCTCTGGAATGCACTCACACATTCGGCCCACCCACACACATCATTAGGACAATTAAGATGGTATCAGTTCACTTGATTAAAACTGAGTTAGTAGATGCAATCAGACTGACTTGAGCACGATGTCAAAGCAGATAGTTCATATTTAATTGACTGCGCCCACTCCATTAATATATGTTATGCTTGACGTATGGCGTCAAGTTGTCAACAAACTGTCTGAGTCATGCTGTCAAGCCCAGGCACCTCCTATGATGTTGCCATTTTTAGTGTTGGATATAGTCTGCCTTCTGGCTTCAGACCTAGTTTGAAGAGACACGTAGGCTCTTATTTCATGACTGTGTCATAGGAGCAACTGGCTCTGTCTGGCCTGAGCGTCACCTGTCCGAAATGCACCATTTCTGCACTTAAAATACATTACAGATGATGTCATAGAAATGGGCAGAATTATATGTCGAAAAATAACATGGTCTCTTAGGACTAGGAGGTTTTCCTTTCGTTGCGTAGAATCATACTTTCCATGACAGTGAATCAAATGCTGTTTAACCAAACTCATCTTGCATGGCACTTTCCAGTGAGGTTTGCTTAAGACATGAGGTATGTGTAACTTGACAATGAGCACACAAACACTCCTTTGGAATGACTTTTCCAAATGTTGGGTATTGACCTTTCAGTATCAGTAACTTGGTGAGTCAGACAGTTATTGTTAACGGAAGTGATGAATAAACGCGACTCTAATCCTTGACCACAAAACCCTGATCCTTCAATCCCAGGATTCCAGCAGTGTGAGTAAGACTTCCAGATGGTGGCTGAAGTTTACCTCAGTGTGTACTCTTCAATACCGCACTACTTTCCTATCAATACCGCACTACTTTCCTACTGTACACAGTCAGATGAAGCTGCCTTAGCACCCTCTTGCATGTTGTGAGTGTGCTTCAATCAACAAGTGGGTGGGTGTTGCTATACTTAACCACTGAAGCAGGAGCATGTATTTCCAAACCATTCTCTATGAGAGTTTCAGGAAAAATTGGGAAATGCTGAATTTTATGCAAATTAGGTGAAAACAAAACGGGTATCAGGCAGTTGCAGGAAGTGCAGGCATGTTAAGACTGTGAAATCTGTCAAATTCAGAGTCAAAGTACACTCTGTCACAAAGTACACACTAGTGTTGTCACGGTACCAAAATTTCAGTATTCGGTACCGATACCAGTGAAAATCCACGGTCCTCGGTACCTCGGTACCAAAGCAAAACACAAAAACATGCTAATTAAAAACATACTATTTTTATTAATAAAGTCAAACAAAAATAAAATGTAAAAAAATCAATGCCATTGTTTATATTTATTTAAAATTTTCAAGTTTTTCGCAAGTAATAAAGTATGAAAAACAGTAAACAAATTTCACCCAAATTTAATTTGTCTTTTAATTAATGAAATTTAAAAACATTTTATTTTTTGGTAAATAAAGGGGATTTACTGTTAAAATTAAAATATGGAAGAAATATTGTGTGATTATTTCTTTCAAAATAAAGATGTATTAATTTTTTCAACAGTAGTAATAGTATCACATACATTCTACTAAATAATAGTAATATATTTCTGGCACAATGTCTTTTAAGTAAAAACAAACTTTTATTTTGACGGGTTGCCGTGAATACCTTTACATTTCCGTGTGTATGTGTGTAGCTATGATATGACGCTGGTTTTACTCAAATGAAACGGTAAAATGCTCGTGAAGTGACTCTCATAGCAGTTCTGGAGATGTAGTTTATGTATTTATGTCCTCATTGAGACGGTAGATGCTGAAATCACTGCGAGCGTCACGCGCGCTTCAGTGTATGTAGTAAAAAAAACGCGCGTCTCTGCCATTCATTCATTCACACAGAGACTCGCAGAACATGCGGGATTCATATTTGAATCGACGTTTGCGGCTTAATATTTACAGATACTAGTCCATGTCGTGATTTGATTTAAGTGTAATGACCTACTTTTGATTAATTCATCTAAACTTTGACAAATTCCGTGACATTCCGTGCTAAACTGTAAATTCTGTTTTTATAACTGGATTCCGTCCGCGTTTTCTGCATCGTGGAAATCAGAGCTGTACGCGTCAAGAACCGGGTTGACCGGCTACTCGGTACCACCGGAACTTGAAAAAAGCTAGTACCGTGACGTTTTAATTTTTTTAGTACCGACTTGGTACCGAAGTACCGGGTCTTTTGACAACACTAGTACACACCTAGAAAATAGCAGACCGCTTGAGGTTGGACAATATTGAGTGGTTTATTCTTGCTAGTGTTTGGTTTGGTCAATATATTTTTAATGAAGCCTGACAGATTTCTGTTCTTTCATTGAATCAATGCAACCAAAATGAATCGTGAATAAAAAAATACAAAAAGAGATTGAAAAAGTTAAAAAAAGTAGCTCAAATGTCCTATACTGAAAGGGATAGTTCACCCAAAAATCATTAATTACTCACCCTCATGTCGTTTCAAACCCGTAAGACCTTTGTTCATCTTCTGAACACAAATTAAGATATTTTTGATGCAATCTGAGAGCTTTCTGACCCTCCATAGACAGCAATGATATTACCACGATCAACGCATAGAAACGTAGCAAGGACATCGGTAAAATAGTCCATGTGACATCAGGGGTTCAACTGTAATTTTACGAAGCTACGAGAATACCTTTTGTGTGCAAGGAAAACAATAATAACATAATTTATTCAGCAATTCTTCTCCCGGAGTTACTGTCTTCCGCCATTTCGGAGAATACCCCAGAACGTAGTCAACATAATGAGTGTTGTTTACGTTCAGCATGCACGCTTTGTCTACTGAACGTAAACAACGCTGATTACGTTCTGGGGTACTCTCCAAAATGGCAGAAGTAGTCGGGGAGAAGAATGGCTGAATATTGTTATTATTGTTTTCTTTGTGCACAAAAAGTATTCTCGTAGCTTCGTAAAATTACAGTTGAACCCCTGATGTCACATGGACTATTTTATCTATGTCCTTGCTACGTTTCTGTGTGTTGATCATGGTAATGTCATTGCCGTCTATGGAAGGTCAGGGAGCTCTCACATTCCATCAAAAATACAATATCTTAATTTGTGTTCCAAAGATGAATGAAGGTCTTATGGGTTTGGAATGACATTAGGGTGAGTAATTAATGACAGAATTTTCATTTTTGGGTGAACTAACCCTTTAAAATCCTAAATTAAATGTGTTCACTATTTAACATGATTGTTTCTTCAGAAAGCTTGTATTAAACCACTTAATTAAAATGGATTTCTTTTACAATGCCTTAGTGAACTTTTCGAATCATGAAAGTGTTGGGGAGGTGGTGTCAAGGAAAGCTTCTTGAAAAAGTGAACATTGCAACTTCCTCAAATCATAATCGCGAAGACCCTGTTTTATGGTACTAACGTCCATTTCATTTAATCTGATTCTAAGGCTAAATACAGATGTAGTAAAGTGTCTCAAGCATTTGCGATGGAATCACTCAAGCAATACATGGTGGTAGTTGAAAACCCATGTGACCACATAGCATTTGTAGTGTAAGTGCTAATCAGCCCTAATGAATCCTGGATAGGACCGCTTACCTACCTATCAATCATCCTTTGCACTAAAACAAGAGCTTTACTACCAGGTGTAAAAAGTCATGTTGACCACTTGTGACCAGGTCACCTTAGACTTTAATACCAGGTGCAAACAGTGCCTAATTGTGTCTTGACCTTTCCTTTTTCACAATGCCGATTCGGTTTGACTGGAGCTTGGTGACTGCTCAGATGTGCTCATTGTGATGGAGCCACTCAATAGCGAAGTGAAGCAGGAAAGAGTCTCACTGGGAAGGGACGTTGAGAGAGTGGAAAAGACGAATAGCAAGGAAACCTGATTGTTTAAACAGTGGCAGAGCGAAGCTCACAGCTTCGATTTCAGCATGGGAAACAGCTGCGCTGGGCACATTAGGAAGCATGTATGTCAAATCTTGCCCAGTACTCATTGGAATGCCTGTGGGAGTCCTCGCTCAATCCCAAATGCATGCTTTGGGTCTACGTGGGAACGCGTGCATGACCTGAGGGTAGAGTTCTTGTTGCCAGAAGTATGCTCTCAGCCTTTGTCCATCCTTTTCTCCCCCCAAGGCCATATGGAAGACCGTAACAACTTGTTTAAGAATGTGCCTCATCCACTGAGTATGTTATGGTTAAAGTGAATGAGGCATGTGTTTGCTGAGAAGGTTTGGTGTCAAATCCTGTCCAGAGTGCTTTGTGTAGTTGAAGGGTCTCTCTCATCATGGTCTTTATCCTGAAGGTGCTCAAGCTGAGGTTTAGTGTCAAAATTGGCAGCTTATCATCGCCTTGCATTCTCCTGCTCCGAGAGGTTAAACTTGCAGAGGAATCTGTTCCTACCTTGTATGCCTTTTGATATTTCTTTCACTTGCGCATTCATAAATCTTTGCTGGTGTCTTATCTCTGTAGTTATCCCCTGCCTGTCAGATGGATGTTTTTCTATAGCCCCTGTAGATAATAGGTGTGGAAAAAGTGAATTTCACTGCAACTCCCTCATCATTCACCCTAGCACTGCTCCAAAATATAGTGAGCTGCCTGCTTGGGTAACCATTGCCAACGAACACGGAAACTCATAAGAGACTGATTTGGAACATTCTACATAGACAGAAGCTCCATCTACATGAACAGTATGAAGAGTTTGATGTTGGCATGTTTCTAAGCTAACCAAGCGCATGATACGCTGATGAAGTAATTCATAGCACACCTAATTATTATGTAAAAGTACATTTTTATTTTAACTGAGGTATTTTTTTTTTTTATAAGTTTCTTGTCTGCCATTTTAAGTTTATTTTTCCCTGAGCTCCTCCCAGTGATTGCATGCAGGAGATGTCCAGTGTTTCTTTATAATTTGGCTAAAACAAGATATCTTAAATCCATTAAGATTAGGTTTTGACTAGGTTTTGGAACAGTGCACCAGTCAACTATTCACTTCTACCTTTCAGTTCATCTCAAGAAAGAAACATGGCTAAAAGTAGTGCAATATCAAGAGAGTAAGTGCATTTTATGATAGTCGAAGGCTAATGGAAATTTGCTAGCACCTCTGGCCCTGCAGTATACAGCGAGTTGTTTTATGGAGGTAAGGAAGTTTGCCCTCCGGTCTGCCTGTATCAGGCTGTGCTTTGGTGTTCTGGCTCAGATGAGGGTATAAAGTGCATATCTCAAGCTTTCACCTACTTACCGCTCTACAGTTTACATTCCATTTGTGTGTCTACAAGAACCGACATACCCTTCACATCCATGAAATCCATACGTAATACAGGGTGGCAAGTCCAGGTTTCATGTACTGGAATTTGTTGCCACTCAGAAGCATTTTATTCAATTTTTCCATTGCCTTTTAGATAATGACTGGTAAATTCAATAGTCAAGAGTTTGTATTGTCAGTATTAATTGTTTAATTAACAATCAGTGTGGTATGGCAGTAATATTTATTTCTGACAGCACTTTGAAATGGAAAAATGTTGCAAATATTGAGTTTTGAGTCATTGCTGCAACAGCTGCACTCCAATGCGAAGAAAACCAAAATACTAAAATCCTTTTCTCACGCTGTACTCGTAAGGCCTTGGAAATTGGAAGTGGGTCTGATTGGGGGTTAGAAATGCCAGAAAGGGGTGTGTGTGGGAGCGGATAAGCCTCCAATACTCTTCGGCAGTGCACATCTGTCCTTTCTAGCCATCATTATTGCTCTTTGGAGGCTGTGTGAGTCACTCATTAGAAGTGTGGAAGTCCAAGCAAACTGGCCAAGACCATATCATTCCCTTTGTATTCCATTTGTGTCGCCCTGTTCTCTCAGCTTAATTGTCCATGGGCATAGACATGGCAAATTTGGTTTCTTGCCTTGTAAACAGCAGCTGGGTAAACCCTAGAGTAATCTTGAGGCTTTCCACCAGGTTCAGACATCTTTTGCAGAATGATAGACTGTAATGTTGCGCTTTGTCTGTTTCTTTACCGTTCCTGCAGAACAAACTGTTGGCATTGTGAATGGCATAATTGGAAAGTAAACAGTTGGACTTTGACAGTGGAATGCAGTATGTGTGTGTTTGTCTGGGCTATCATTTCCTTGGCTAGGTGAACTCAAGCCTTTTAAGGCTGGAGAATGGCCTGAGAGTTTAAGCAAGTTTAGCCGTTTTCTTGGTTTCACATGAACCAACCATAAAGTGAAAAGTCTGTCATCCTTTACTGACCTTAATTGAAACCTGATTGTATTTCCATACAATGAAAGTGAATGGTGACCATGACTGTCTAGTAATATTTAAATGAATAATGACTGGCATTTCATTCAAGCAATCACTTGGCTTTGGAAAACTGGAATAATGAGGGTGAGCTATATTTCTAACATTTATACCCTGTAATAATAGTAGATAATAATAGTAGTGATTTATTTCCTTAAGTGACTTGTTTCCTTCAGTTGTGCTAAGTTGTGTGTCCTATCTGGTGACAATGAAATTGACGCATATAATTTTTCTGAATCTTCTCACCAAAAATATGCTGCATTACAATTATGGATGACAATAATGACAGAGTGTCTCGTTTCGGGAGGTCTCCATCCCAAGGGACAGGGAAGCAGGCGATGATCACACCAAAGGTTCGCTGAGCAGATCCAGTTGAAAGAATTTTGCCAGTCAGCGCTTTGCCTTTGAAAAAGCTCCAGGATTGTTGTTTTAGAGTGTTAAGTCAGGGGAGAAAGGATTTGAGGGGGATATCAAGCTATTTATTTGCGGGAGCCATTTAAATGGAAGCTGCGACCATGATGGAGATGCAGGGAAATGGGAACTGGCGGGCTATGAAGACCGAAAATGCCAAATGTGGCATCTTGCCAAACACGTATACAAATGTGAAGATGAGAACCAGGGGGCAGAAGAGACATCATTGTATAAAATCATCAAAGCTTTTGTTGCTGACCAAAGAAGAAGTGAATAATCAAAGGGCACTGCTGATTGAGTTCAATTTTCTGCTAACTATGCAAAATGCTTCCAGAGAATCCATGTATAAAGTTAATACGTTCATTTATTCATACACATTTATTTATTTAAATTAAAATGTACACTTCCATTCAAATGTTTGGGGTTTGGTGAGATTTTTCTCTTATCTTTTATGCTTACCTAAGCTTTATTTGATCAAATATACAGTAAAACAATTTAAAATAACTGATTTCTGTTTGAGTACATGTGATTTTATTAATTTTGTTGGCAAAGCTGAATTTTCAGCAGCCATTACTCCAGTCTTCAGTGTCACATGATCCTTCAGAAATCATTCTAATATGCTGATTTGCTGCTCAGCAAACATTTATTATTATCTGGTGTTAAAACAGGTGTTCTGCTTTTTTTTACTGGAAACTGTTATATATTTTTAGCAGAATTCTCTGATGGATAGGATGTTCAAAAGAACTGTATTTATTTGAAATGGAAATCTTTGTAACATCATAGAAGTCATTACTGTGATTTTTGATAAATTAGATGTTTCCATGCTGAATAGCAATATTAATTTCTTTATAAAGATCTTACTGACCCCAAACTTTTGACATTTGAGTACACGTTATCAGTGTCTATTTGACAAATTGTTTTGTCAAATTTTACTTTGACTAGAGGAGTGAAAAAAATGCTAAACACTATTAAACGCGTTCCTTGGAAATCATGCTGTAGTTGATAATATTTTAGAGGTTTTAAATATGCTGTTATATCTGTTTTTTATGACCTCTCGTGGGTGTGACTCTGCATGATAAAGTACTTCCTCACTAGTACCAGCCCTGTGCTATTTGGTTAGGGTGTTACAGTACCAGAGGTACGGAGGTAAAAGGTGTTCACCTAGATCTTTGTTCACCAATTATATATTGTATATATGCATATGTATGTATATATATATACACATACACATACACATTTTCTTCTTTTATTTGGATCCACAAGACGAGCAACAAAAATGGAATCCAAACACCTTGGGAAGTCAGTTTGCAAGATGACAGGTACACATGGCTAACATACATTCACAAGTCCTTATATTTATGACAATCAACACTCAAGGATAGACAAAACATCTTCGTTTCTATATTTGCATACTCCCTATAATGGTTGAAACTGAACAAAATTTTGCAAGTTTTTTTGCTTTCTTTTTTGCAATCCACCCAACTGCAGTCCTTTAATCACATTCTTGTGCACATGACCTATAACTTCCAAATACTAGGATAATTAACTTACACTGGTAGTCAAGTTTATGGATGGCTTCAACCAATGGCTGATATTTCAACAATTTGGAAAGATAAGAAGTAAACAGCTTAATTTATATGCTGATACCACTTGGTTTGCTGATACCACTTGCTGTGACATTCAGACATTTTGAAGTGTGACTGTAGTGTCCTAATACTTTTCAAGGACAACATTTGTACTTGCATTTCATGTCTCTATGATGTGTGCGATATGCATTTTTGTGCATGCACAGAACAAAGGCATGATATTTATCTCTTCTACCTTCAGTGGAGCCAGAAGGCATTGACTGTTGTTTTTGCCTCTCTTTTCTGTAGGTCTCTCATAACTCAAGATGTGTTTGGAGATGCTGATTTCAATCCCATAAATCGTGGTTTCATTTGTTTTGACTACAGGTAGTTCAGAGCTCTAAAGTGTGGGATGAGGTGCCCTTTCCAGAGGACTTAGAAGAGGAAAACAAGCGGCCGGGAGGTTATGTGGATGATGAAGAGTACTATGATCCTTCAGGAGGTGGGACTATCTGAATGCTGCACTGCTTATTACTTAAGGAATGATAATGTTCATTATGTGGTTTTTCATTATGCCTAATTGAAAGTAGGGTTGGGTACCGAAACCCGGTACCAATATGGCACCGGTACCTATGTAACCGGTATGTACTAGAACCGAATCAGAACGCAGATTTCGGTGCCTCATTTCGGTGCCATGCCTGAGCGATCTATTAAAATATTTGTCCTTTGTTTCTCCAAAACGCAAGTAAGAAGCATCACAGGCTACAACTACAAATATTTCAGCAAAATGTATATTTTAGTCAGAGTTATTGCGCTCTTATTTCATTGCGTGCCGTCTGTTTGGCGCGCACGCGCACGGCGGCGCTCATTCTAAATTAAGTCTGTGAAGTTTAGCAGAGAATCGCAAAGCAAAAGCTCACGCACTTCTGACAGCAAAATGGAAATATTTCCATGGCTTCCTAACATTTACAGATGGAGAATATACCTGTGAATTGTAAGTTATGCATTACGGAAAACAGCAAACACATTAAACAGCGCGAGTAGCATCTCTGTCAGCGGCACACACAGCCTTTCTGTCAGAGCATCTGAGAGCGCGAGCCGCTTTAAACTGAAACTATAAACTATAGGCTACTATATCTTACGAGTTTTTTTTATAGCCCTTCATATAAAGCTTGTCACATGTTTAGAACAAATTGTATTATGCACTTTCTCCGCAGTTCAGTCTGTCCTCCCTAGATATTTTATCAGATGCGCTCGTATCAAACTACTGTATATCAATATTAACTGTATTGCTTCATAATAACGTATCGATTATAAAGAATATATCGATATATCGTACAAACTCTATATACCGCCCAGCCCTAGCTTTAATTAAAATGCCTAAAGCTAAAATTCTCTTGTATTCGCGTTTTTAAACCCGTTTAAACCAACAAAATAGAACATTATAACCTTTTTAGTCCACAACACCAGTTAAATGGTTTCTTTTGTGATCTGATAGCTTCTTGTCACAGAATGAGGCAGAAAATATGTTCCATAGGCTACTAATGCATTGATTAGCAATGGATTTTAAATATACTTAATTATTATGAAAATACCAGAGATGGCTTGAATAACACAGACAAGCTATATATTGTCGTAGTCGAGTGTTTAATGAATTTGTTTTATCATTCAAAACGTTTATATCTTCTGTTTACTCAGTTACAGGAATAGCAATGCCTTTGTCCATATTGGGGATTTCTTGGAGCTTCATTAGTTCCATATACAGTGTGTGTGTGTGTGTATATATATATATATATATATATATATATATATATATATATATATATATATATATATATATATATATATATATATACATACATACATACAGTATATAAATATAACAAGTATCGGTTCAGGCACCGTTTAGGCACCGGCACCGTTTTAAAAGTATCGATTTGGCACCGGTATCGAAAAAAAACCAAACGATACCCAACCCTAATTGAAAGTGACAGTAAGGACCTTTATAATTTTGCGAAACAATTTCCATTGTAAATAAATGTTGTTCCATTGTGAATAATGCTGAATAAATTTCTACACAAATATTAAGCAACACAAATGTTTTCAACATTTATAATAATATGAGATGTTTCTTGAGCAGCAAATCAGCATATTAGAATGATTTCTGAACCATCGTGTGACACTGAAGACTAGACTAATGGCTGCTGAAAATCCAGCTTTGTCACTGCAGGAATAAATAACATTTTCAAATATAAAATGTATCAAACAATTCTTTTTAAATTGTATTTCACACTGTTTATTGTTTTTGATCAGATAAATGCAACCTTGGTGAGCATAGGAGACTAATTTTCTAATGTTACCATCCTCAAACTTTAAAAAAATAAAAATTAATAATATAATCTCTTTTTTTCCTTCAGATATCAGTGGAGAAGAGGATGGAAGCACCCCTGAGCCAAGCACGGTTGAGCCAGGCATACCTACAACAAGTGAGAATCCTTTTTTTTATTGAAGAGGCAGGATTACAACATGACAGTAGTCACAAATTTCATATCAGTGTGATAGAGATGCATCAACAGATTAAACAAACATCTTGCTTTAAAACATGAAACTGTTTTAATGATCTGCTGAGGCGTTATACAGAGTTGTTGCGTCTGCTGAATTTGTGTCTCAGTCACATCCTGTCACCCGTCTTTGCTCACAGTGATGAGACAGCAGCTTCATCATAACAAGGGCCTCAGATTTGTGCCAGAGATCCAAACAATACTCATTTCTCCTTTCATCAGCTAAGATGCAGAAGTGTAAACATTGCAGCAAGCATGAAAGTCAGTGTAAGAAACAGCAGATACAACAGACGATATAAACACTGTCATGTATTGATTTCCTTACGTCCCATGTTTTAATTCTCACCTTTTATGATCTTCTCTTTGAGTTTTATTTTATGGTAACCCGTTGTACTTTTATCACATTTTACAGAAGTTATGTGTATGTAGTTATATCATATAAATTGGAGTTTAAATTCCACATTGAAAATAATGGATTCAAAATCTAATGTAAATCTGAACTATTTTAGTTTTAGGATTCTTTAAATTTAAAAGTAAAAAAAAAAGATAAATTACACTACCATTCAAAAGTTTGGGGTCAGTCTAATTTTGGTCAGACAAATTTTTTCTTTTTTAAAAGAAATTAATGTTTGTATTCAATTATGATGCATTCAAGTGATCAAAAGTGACAGTAAAGTCATTGTTACAAAAAAAATAAAAAAAATTCAAATGCTGTTATTTTGATTCTTTCATCAAAAAATATAAAAATGAAAAATAAGCATAAAAATCCAGACAACAATATTAAGAACGACTGTTTTCAGCACTGATAAGAAATATTCTTGAATAAATTAAATAGTAAAATATAATATAAATAAATGAGAAAATTGTAATAATATAAAACAATTGTTAGAATATTTCAGAATATAACTGTATTGCTGTGTTTTTGATCAAATAATTCAGCCTTGGCGAATAAGAGACTTTTGTTCAAAAACACAAAATCTTACCCACCCCAAACCTTTAAATGGTAGTATATGTTGAAAAAAACTAATAAATATTTATGATAATGCACTATTTCAGGCCAAAATAGGGGGACTAATACAAATAAATTCATTGTGTATTTTTATAGCACTTTCAACTCAAATTGTTGTGCTATTGAAATAATTTGTAATGGAAAATATCTGTTATTTATTATTATAAAATGAAACCATATAGTCACATAAAAATGTTTTTTATGTCTCATTCTTTGTGTTGTGTGGCACCCAGCCTCATTTTAGAAACAGACCTTGCGTTATTTAGATAACAAATACAGAAAGTGTCTCAGCTGCAGTGTCAGACTTCTGCATTTCCCCTCTATCTTTTCTATCTTTGGACCTCTTCTTTGGAATGACTTTTGCTTCCCAGTCTGTCCTTTTGGAGTCAGACTGGGCCATTGTATTGCATGACATCATGGTGGAATGATTGTTTTGGTAAGAGCTCTGCAGCCCGACATCTGTGCTTTACTACCAAAATAGCACCGCATGGACACCTCCACACAAATATGCTGGTTCTTAAATTAGAAAGGGATATTTCAGCTGTAGCTTTAGTGTATTCAGAAGATAAAGTACCAGAGGTGACAGTGTCAACTAAGAGGTGCCAGATTGATTGGGTCAACTCTTAAACATCACCTCTGTGAGACTCTAACGTGACCACCTACAGACTCTAAATTCTCAAAGCAAACACATAGTTTGCTAAATGTAGACCCAAATTCAGCAGATGAAACTTGAATCGTCCCTCTAAGTTTGAACTGGAGCATAAAACTGATCTGATGACCCATTGATGATCTTTGAGGTTCAATACACCACATGAGGTTGGTTTGAAGTCAGGATGTCTTCATTTATCCAAGCATATTTCTGATCTCAGTGGATTTGGTAGAATCATGAATAACAAATCAACATCTTTTAACAAAAATATCTGCCACAATGTTTTAAGGCTGGATAGGTTGAGGCTATGAGTCAGCCAGTGGTAATCCCCCTTCTAAAGGGGGAAGTTTATTCTCTAAAGCCATTTATAGATCTGTGCCTGACAGCACTTAGGAAAGAACATTTGGCTTCCTGGATTGGAGTATTTGTGGATGTCTAACCTGTGCGCTCTTTTTCCAGAGGTCTGTGTGACCACCTTTCCTTCCCTGTCACTGATGAGAGTTCATATCCTGCTACTGTAGCACATATTACACAGCATCCTGTTTTTCTGATGCATTTTCCAGATCCATATTTTTACGTCTGTAATTGAAATTGCTACATACAGTGGGTAAAAAAATTATTTGATCCCCTGCTGATTTTGTACATTTGCCCACTGACAAAGAAATTATCAGTCTATAATTTTAATGGTAGGTTTATTTTAACAGTGAGAGACAGAATAACAACAAAACAATCAAGAAAAACGCATTTTAAAAAAGTTATAAATTGATTTGCATTTTAATGAATCAAATAAGTATTTGACCCCTTCGCAAAACATGACTTAGTACTTGGTGGCAAAACCCTTGTTAGCAATCACAGAGGTCAGATATTTCTTGTAACATGGGTTGCACACATCTCAGGAGGGATTTTGTCCCACTCCTCTTTGCAGCAACTCGAACCTTCAGCTCCCTCCACAGATTTTCTATGGGATTAAGGTCTGGAGACTGGCTAGGCCACTCCAGGACCTTAATGTGCTGCTTATTGAGCCACTCCTTTGTTGCCTTGGTCGTGTGTTTTGGGTCATTGTCATGCTGGAATACCCATCCACGACCCATCTTCAATGCCCTGGCTGGGTTCAATGCCCTGGCCCTGACAGTACATGGCCCCGTCCATCGCCCCTTTGATGCGGTGCAGTTGTCCTGTCCCCTTAGCAGAAAAACACCCCCAAAGCATAATGTTTCCACCTCCATGTTTGACTGTGGGGATGGTGTTCTTGGGGTCATAGGCAGCATTCCTCCTCCAAACACGGCGAGTTGAGTTGATGCCAAAGAGCTCGATTTTGGTCTCATCTGACCACAACACTTTCACCCAGTTCTCCTCTGAATCATTGGCAAACTTCAGACGGGCCTGTACATGTGCTTTCTTGAGCAGGGGGACCTTACGGGCCCTGCAGGATTTCAGTCCTTCACGGCGTAGTGTTACCAATTGTTTTCTTAGTGACTATGGTCCCAGCTGCCTTGAGATTATTGACAAGATCCTCCCGTGTAGTTCTGGGCTGATTCCTCACCGTTTTCATGATCATTGAAACTCCACGAGGTGAGAACTTGCATGGAGCCCCAGACCGAGGGAGATTGACAGTTATTTTGTTTCTTCCATTTACTTCCATTTCCAAATACTTATTTGACTCATTAAAATGCAAATCAATTTATAACTCTTTTGAAATGCGTTTTTCTGGATTTTTTTGTTGTTGTTCTGTCTCTCACTGTTCAAATAAACCTACCATTAAAATTATAGACTGAACATTTCTTTGTCAGTGGGCAAACGTACAAAATCAGCAGGGGATCAAATAATTTTTCTCCCCACTGTACATTAGCCTAAAGTGGTCTTTATTGTTAATTATGAGATTGAGAGATTGTAGTGGCATGAGCAAGGGTATTATGATGATGGTTATTAAAGTTAAAATGTAATTGTGCTAGGCCCTGAATAGACCTTGAAATGGTTTCATTTAAAGTATCATCTCAGTCTGAAAGATGTTTCTTAGATATATTGAAAACAGAAACATAATTTGATAGTAATGATTTCATATACAGTGGGGTTTAAATTAAAAGTCCTTGAAAACAAAGGCTTCAAAATCTAATGTAAACCTGAACTACTTCAGTTTTAGGATTCTTTCAAATTTAGAGCAAAGAGGTATTACACTACTTTTCAAAATTTGGAGCCAGTCTGTTTTTATTTAATAATTAAATATTTGTATTCAGTTAGGATGCATTAAATTGTTCAAATATAATAGCTATCATCATGATTATTAGATTTAAAATGTAAGTGTGCTAGGACCTGAATAGACCTTGAAAACGTCATTTCAGTCTGAAAGATATTACTTGGAAATACTAATAACAGAAACATAATTTGACAGTTATTGTCACTTAGATTTACAAAGTTAATGTGAATAGAATAACCTATATTTTGGCGGAGGTTTACTGTAAATGAGATTGGATTTTGTATATTATATAGTTTTATCATTTGATATATGTTCATTATAAAGTGATATTATATATTATTTAAATAAACTAAATAAGTAAATAAATCTAATATCATTTTTATAATGATTCTTAATGATTTGGTTATATTGAAATCTCTGACTTTTGATGGCAGACTTTGTTGTTTTACCAAATTACCATTTTTGACTGTTTAGATATTTTTTTGAAACTCTAGAACATGAGATTACTTGGGTATTTTTCTTCATGAGAAACATCTCATTTTATTCTAATTGCACTCTGTGAGATATACAAGAGATATTTTCATTTTGGTTTTCCTTTCCTAAGGCTAATTCTGGGCTTTTTTAATGTGGTAAATTGGAGCGGTGGTACTTTAGCTTAGTGGTTAGACATCTGTGCTGGTAACCCAAAGGTTATTGGTTTAAATTATATGATCATATGATTTATGAACTGTAGAGCATTGGGGTCTGTCAACAATCTACCCGTGAGCAAGACACTTAACCCCAGGTTACTCCTGAGGAACTGTCCTGTAGAAAGGCATTTGCTCAATGACAAAAATGTGATTATTTCAAAACACATGATTATGTCAGGCACCAGATAAGCAGCCTATAGAGGTGATATCCAGCTTCTTTTCTTTATCAGTCACAAATCCCCTTGGCATACAAGAAGACTCTTTTATCTGAGCCGCTGCATATTCCCGGCCTGTTTGTTTGTTTTTCGCTTGATAAAGCCTGATAAAGATGTGGGAGATCTCCTTATCCTCCTTTAGCTCAACAGACCTTCAGGAGTTTCACAGGCCCTCTTACAGACCCTGAACACTGGGTCATACAGCCACTTCAAGCTGAGGAGACAAAGGTTAACACCGCATACAGATGGGCTTTCAGTTAGAGAGAATGGCTGGGAGATAATTTTGAAGTGAGGCCATGAGAATACTTATATCAACACCTACACACGGAATTTGTGTTTGATTATGGTGCTGACTAGGCGAGAAGCTCTAAGGACCGACTTGTTAATTTGTGAAGTCATAAGCGTAATCGGAGGTGTTCAGCCAAAATGAAATCATAGTCGTAAAATCTTATTCGTCTCTGTTTTTGAATTCATGCAAATGTTTTCTTTGAAAGCTCTGGCTTACTCTGGTGACAATATAATAATATATATATAATATATTAACCTAAACATTTTTTATATTTTTTTAATCTAAACATTTTTATTTTAATACTTTAAGTAATATATATATAATTTTAACAGATTTTGCATTTGTACCATTTATCTCAATCCTATTACTGAGTCAAAATGGTCCCTTGCACACAAAGATTAAGTGTCACTTGTGCATGACTGGATCTATGCAAAAGTGAACAGATGTCAGAACATCTGATGAAAGATGCATAAGTGTATAGAGTCCTAAACCTTCCAGTAAAAAGGCCACCCAGCTTTCCATTTCTGGCTGTCCTGGTGGTGCAGTTGATGTAATGTTGTGTGTCAGGGCTGCAAAGATGATAGTTATACAGCAGGATTGGGAGATGTGGAGGGGCAGCTGCGGTTATTTTGGTTTCCATGTTGTTGTGGTCCAGCCTTCTCAGTGGAGGCCATATACATTCTGTCAGAAAGAGAAAAGAGAAAAGAATTGAGAAAATGAAGAGAATGTGAAGAGCAGTATTTCTTGACTTGGTGGGTCAAGACCTAAAAATAATCACAAGTCTGTTCTGATTGGGTCATGAACAACAATAAACAAGAAAAAAAATCTTACATACATTTATATAAATTAATAACTATTACAAGAAAAATATATGTGCAATATTATGTACAGGTGCATCTCAATAAATTAGAATGTCGTGAAAAAGTTCATTTTTTCTTGTAACTTATTTCAAAAAGTGAAACTTTCAAATATTTTAGATTCATTGCATGTAAAGTAAAACATTTCAAAAGTTTTTTTGTTTTAATTTTGATGACTAGAGCTTACAGCTCATGAAAGTCAAAAATCAGTATCTCAAAATATTAGAATATTTACATTTTAGTTTCAATTAATGACCATCCCTACAGTATAAATTCTGGGTATCTCTTGTTCTTTGAAACCACAATAATGGAGAAGACTGCTGACTTGGCAATGATCCAGAAGACGAACATTGACGCCCTCCACAAAGAGGGTAAGTGACAGAGGGTCATTACTGAAAGGTGTGGCTGTTTACAGAGTGCTGTATCAAAGCATATTAAATGCAAAGTTGACTGGAAGGAAGAATTTGGGTAGGAAAAGGTGCACAAGCAACAGGGATGACCGCAAGCTTGAGAATACAGTCAAGCAAAGCTGATTCAAACACTTGTGAGAGCTTCACAAGGAGTGGACTGAAGCTGGAGTCAGTGCATCAAGAGTCACCACGCTCAGACGTCTTCAGGAAAAGGGCTACCAAGCCACTTCTGAACCAGAGACAACGTCAGAAGCATCTTACCTGGGCATTTCATTTGGAAATCAAGGTCCCAGAGTCTGGAGGAAGAGTGGAGAGGCACAGAATCCATGTTGCTTGAAGTCCAGTGTGAAGTTTCCACAGTCAGTGATGATTTGGGCTGCCATGTCATCTGCTTGTGTTGGTCCACTGTGTTTTCTGAGTCCACGGTCAACGCAGCCATCTACCAGGAAATTTTTAGAGCACTTCATGCTTCCTTCTGCTGACAAGCTTTATGGAGATGCTGATTTCATTTTCCAGCAGGACTTGGCACCTGCCCACACTGCCAAAGGTACCAAAAGCTGGTTCAATGACCATGGTGTTACTGTGCTTGATTGGCCAGCAAACTCGCCTGACCTGAACCCCATAGAGAATCTAAGAGGTATTGTCAAGAGGAAGATGAGAGACACCAGACCCAACAATGCAGATGAGCTGAAGGCCACTGTCAAAGAAACCTGGGCTTCCATACCACCTCAGCAGTGCCACAAACTGATCACCTCCATGCCACGCCGAATTGAGGCAGTAATTAAAGCAAAAGGAGCCCCTACCAAGTATTGAGTACATATACAGTAAATGAACATACTTTCCAGAAGGCCAACAATTCACTAAAAATGTTTTTTTTTATTGGTCTTATGAAATATTCTAATTTGTTGAGATAGTGAATTGGTGGGTTTGTGTTAAATGTGAGCCTAAATCATCACAATTAAAAGAACCAAACACTTAAACTACTTCAGTCTGTGTGCATTTAATTTATTTAATACACAAGTTTCACAATTTGAGTTGAATTACTGAAATAAATGAACTTTTCCACGACATTCTAATTTATTGAGATGCACCTGTATATGTATGTGTGGATGTAGTTATATACAGTATAATTATTTAATTATATTATATATAATTTGTATTGTTTTACACTTTTAAAATGTTGTTTACTGCTGCTTTTATAGTATTTAATTCCATTTTACTTTTTCATTTATTTTTAATAAATACATTTTTTAGTATTTACTGAGAAAAATGAAGCCAGTTCACAAGTAATTTCACCTTATTTTCACCTTTAAAACAAATGTTGCTAGTAATTTTACAAAAAATGACAAAGAAATGCTAAGTAACACATTTGATTAAACATTGTAATATTGTAAAACATTGAAAATTGTAATAATATTTTCTTGTAAAAGGTACCCCAATTCTCTCTCTCTCTCTCTCTCTTACAGTGCAAGGAATAAATTTTGAGAAAGACTATAATTATAATTTTAATATTGGTTTTATTAGACTACCACTTATTTTTTTTTAATGCAAAATCTGTGTCCTGAAGCAAAACCAGTTGAGAACCACTAGTTTACTGAACAGAACTTCCTAAATATCTTTCCTCATGAACTTCAGCTTTCATGCTTAGACACAGCCACTCATTGTTATGGCAGCAACATATGCGTTGCCTTGGAAAATCTTGTCCTCCTCCATTGGAAACATTGCTTCATTTCTCTCACTGGACACATTTGCAATCACAAATGTCCTTACAATATGCGACTCGCAAATATACAAATACGCAGACAGTATTTGAAAGTCATTGAGGTTCTAACCCATTGTTGGATAATAATCCGCCACATCTGTAATACATGCAGATAGTTTCAGTTCAGAAGTTATGATGATTGCATTAGTTGACCTGCAGTGAATGAGCTCATTTTACTGCTAATGGAAACATCCTTGCATTTCACCCCAGTCGAGCGTTTTTATTGTGCTTCAGGGGTTTCCTTCAGAAGGCCTGGGAGTGGCCATAATGAAAGTAATAATCCATCTTATGGGACTTATAAAACAATTCACAGCTTTGGTTCCAGTGGCCAAACTAAATAAATAATATTCATTGTTCAAGCGATCAAAAGAACTTAGTGGAAGATACAGTATAGCGAGAGAGGGAGACAGACGAAGAGAAAGAATGAAGAGTGTTGGCGCTTGTTTTATCTTTAAAGGAATAAAGAGTGCTTGCTTTGTCTCTCTGTGATAGCACACTGAGGGCTTTGTAGTGTGAAATTGTCAGTAGCAGTTCAGTACATGAAAGGACAGTTCTAATAGTGTCGCTTCTTTCAACTCTCCACTTTGATTTTGGTGCAGGACAGCTTTGAATTTGTGGATACCTCATTAACACCACTTAGCGTGGGCTGGAATGAACAGCAATACATAATCATAGCAATTACGAAAACTATCTCTCAACCATGTTACCGCTCTGTACTGACTATGTGAATGCAATTACTCAGATGGATGTTCTTTTATGTTATCTTTCATAGAAAGTTTGTGCAAATTTGCTGGTATAGACGCATGCGCCTGTTTAGAGATCAATAAGAATTCCTGCTTGTTTCTAAATACTTTTTTAATTATTGATTGCATGGTTTCTTTGAATGTCTTCTAGTGTAGTCACAGCAGAAGATTTATATTGCAGCAAAATGTGATTAAAATAAATGAAGATGAAAGATAATAGATCTTGACACAAGAATATTTTGGTTAAATGTATCTGATTCCCATTGTGGATTTAAAGGGACAGTTCACCAAAAATAAACACATTTTGTTATCATTTGCTGACTCTGTTTTCGGTTCTAAGCTGTAAGACTTTCTTTTTTCAAAAAAGAAAGAAAAAAAGTTTTTGTCTTTTTTTTTTTGGACATAAAATGAAAGTCAGTGAGGTTTTTGTAAACTAAAACTATTAAAAATCATTTTCATTATTTGAAATAAAGCCAAAATAAAATATAAATTATAGATGAAAATAAGTTGCCGAGGCAATATTTCAAATTTTATTTTTTTTAAAAAGTATTAGAAATGTAATAAAAACTAATAAAAATGACAAACGTTCATAATAAAATTACTAAAACTTACATTATGTAAAACATAAAAATACTTAAAATGAATATGGCAAAAAAAGCTAATTCACAGTATTAATAAATATTATTATAAAAGCTGTAAGACTTTCTTTTCTTTTCCTTTTTTTTTTTTTTTTTAAATGTCTCCTTTTTTTTGTCTATTTTGGGGGGGGGTTATAGTTACAAATAAATAATACTAAAATAAATAATGAACTGGGACTGCAGTGTTCTTTTGGACCCCATTGACTATCATTGTAACAAAAACAGTTGAAACAATCTTCAAAATCTCATGGGTTTGCAGAATACGTAAAGGCAACATGTCTTACAGGTTTGAAACACCATGGGGATGAGTAAATAAAATATTCTCTGGTGGGAACCAGAAATGGTTAATCAGAATATTCTGACGTCAAGACCAATAATCTTTGCCATGTCTTCAAGTATGCTGTAGCAAACAGGATGTGGCCCTCCCACTGGTTGCCCAGAATATACCTCTCCTCTCTCACAGATACACCGGTTGAAGAATTAAAAGCAGATAGTGGAAGTGGCTGGAGTGGAGGATATCCTGCAAACTACAATGACTTCTGAGATCCCACCATGATAACTGTAGCTGGTATTTAAAACGGCTAAGAGAGTTCTCGCAGCGATCCGTGTCTTCATAGACAGATGTTGATCATATGCAGCGTCGCCTCTGGCTCAGTGCTTCACTGTCAGTGTTCTGCTGTGCCAGAGGAATGCGACTCTTAAACACGCACAAATCTAAATCTGCCATTCAAAATAGAAAACATGCATCAATTAAACCGTGACTTCTCCAGCTGGGGTATTTTTACTGAATCTCATATTTCTTAAATATCCGATATATCATAGCTGTTTATATGCATCTAACCTTCTAATTTGCACCTGTCACTATAAAATCTGCTTTTCTTCTTATGTTTTGTTCTTTAATTGTTTCCCCACTGTCCTTGAAATGAAAACTCCTCCATACACGTCCTGTCTCCCTCCTCTCGTTCCATTCACTCTTTGCACAATGATTTTCCTTTGACCCTTGACTCCAATTCCTGATGCCGCTGTTTTTTTGTCCGTATCTCAGTCCTCTTGGGACATCTTGAGCCCTGGGCAGCATGAGTACATTAGGTCGTGTTCTCAGCTGAACTCTTCAGTCATGTTGCTTTATCTTCGATATGGTTGCTTCCAAACAATGGAACCATTGAATCTTAGCAGCATATTTAAATAAGCTTGTAACACCCTGTTTTGCTCTGTTATGTGTGACTTATAGGAGCATTTACAATAAAGGCAAAGTGTTCTAAAAGAAAGAGGGAATCTATTATGCGTCAGATTTTTAGAATTGTACTCTTGGTTTTGGAAAAACTTGATGACATTTTCAAGAAAATTCAGTTCAATGGCTAATGTGGTGTAACAAAGCAAAAAAATAAAATATTTTCCTTACACCTTGAATGCAGGTGAATATTATTCAAGGTGACTTACTAATTATTTTTATTATTTTAAAGTAAAAACATATTTTTCAAGGTGATTTTTTTTTAAAACTTATATCATGTTTATTGATTTATAAATGTCTGACATTTTAATAATAATATTTACAATATTAATAATTCATAAATATTATTTTTTTAATAAATTATAAAAATAAATAAATCGATATTAATATATTAAAATAATCTAAAATCAAGATGTAAACCTAAATTAGATTTCATCTCTACCCTCAATAACTCTTGATTTTAATTCAAGAATATATCGTTTTTGAAACTTTTGGAATCACAAAATAAATTAACTAATTTAATGGTCACACTTTATATTAAGTGGCCCTAACTACTATGTACTCTCTTGTTGATTTTGATTGCTTCCATTGTCATCATTTGTAAGTCGCGTTGGATAAAAGCGTCTGCTAAATGACTAAATGTAAATGTAGTAAAGGCCACCTAATATAAAGTGGGACTAATTTGGCATATCAATACCATATCAGTACATCGAAATTCTGTTAATAAAACCAGCATTTTTTGCCATTATTACAGCAGAAATACCTGAAAACTTTTACTTTTGTCATTTACTTTTGTTACTTTTCCTGTCTTTTTTGTTGGCTGCCCCGCATTAATTTTCACTTCTACACTCTAATTTATGCATTCACACATTTGCTTGTACGATCTCAGAGCAGTAAACACGAGCTAAACCGGTTACACATTGCCATGCTTGGAGTGTGAAATTCAGTTTTGTACCAGAATGACAACAAGATGCCCTGCCAGCTGGCTTTGTGGCATTATGATGGATGGAGGTTTTCCTCTCGCAAATGCACATTTGACATTTGGATGGTCCGCGTCTGAGAATAGCCTGGTGAAAAATCAGTGAATCCCCATCCAAGTGCATTCCACAGAGCTGCAAAATAAGACAAGAAGACTATGAGTGTTTCAGTGTGAAGGCTTCTTGGAGGAGGAGAGAAGGGAATGAAGGTCGAGTTGAAAGACTCATGCTTTAAAGGCCAGACAGGCCGCATTGGCTCAATCAGCTCTTTGTCTTCCGCACAGGCCTCCGTGTGTCCCGTCAAGGGCTCGGCCCACAAAGCTGCCAAAGTTATGCTGTTGTATAGCGAGAAGAGTTTATGAATTAAGCATTTGGAACGCTTCTGTTTCACTGTCTTTTCCCTTGTCCGAATGCGGTTTCAATGCCCTTGTTGGCATTCGACTGGGGATTTCCTAAATGGAAAGACTGAATGGGGCTTTGCCCTGTTTTAGAGCGAGAATGTGGTTTTCTGAGTTGCAGCCTTATTAGCGAGAACTACCAAGATGAGATTACAGGCGCTGGGCAGGCTGAGCCATTGAAAAAGAGAGGCTGATGCTTTTATAGTGTGCCCACACAAGCGATTCGATTAATCACGGGTCAGTGCCAACACTTTGACGGAATTTTTTGATGTTCCCTTTCTTCTGTTACGTCACCATGGCCAGACTATTACAGCCTGGACAAAGGCAGTCAGTCAAGACCTTCTGACACTCTTACTTTGTTTTCATAACTCTCTTAATGACCAAAGATAACTTTTTCGCGGTAATGAGAGCAGGAGTGGAGGTTGCCTTTAAGGAAGCAGGCGGCCGTGTATCAATGTATTGCGCAATTAGAAAAGATTGAGCTCTGGGTCACTTTCTTTCCCAAATCCTGTCAGCAGTAAGTGCTAATTTCCAATAAACCATGTGAGCACAGCAAATACATTTGACCGGACTCTGACAGCAGGTGTCCAGATGGTGTGAAAAGCAAGTTAATTAATCTTGGTGATATTTTATCAATTGGAATAAATCTATAAAGGCATTAAGAGGAGTGAAAGGTCAGAAGAGTCTGTTCGGGATATATGTGACTGTGTATATAAGCTGTGTTGCATTAAACACGACTCTGCTGGAGAACTGTGGCGAGTGGCAGCTAACTGCAAGAAAGAGCACAAATATTGACTTCCTTTCTCAATTCAGTTTGACAAACTGAAATCGGGTAAACCCACCCAGGCGAGCTGCCCAGGAGGGCAGTAAAAGGGCTGGAGCATTTTAAAGGTTGACGTACTGTCAGGCCGTGGGCATAAGCTAATAGCATGTATTTGTTTTTGTTATTGAACGGTAGCTTTTGCAGAAGAATTGGTGCCGTCGATGCTGAAACCTTTTCTGAATGGATTTTGTAGTGCTGTACTTTTTCAATGATTATTGACCTTTTTATGACCCAATTCATCTTTACTGTATGTGCCTCCACCCGACAATTGTTTGATTTTGTTGTTCACCTACGTGTTTATTCGTGTCCTTTTTTAGGTTTTAGTTTGTTTAGGCTGGTCTTTCTGGTCTCCCATCCTGGCCAATATCCTGCTCAGCTGATTTAGATGGTCAGCCAGCTGGTCTTCTGGGCTGAAAAGTGCCCCAAAAATGTAAAACCAGCAAATAGGCTGGTTTAGGAGTTAACATCATGAACTGCCCATTTTCTATACTAGTACTATATATTGGTGATATTATTATTATTATTATTATTATTATTATTATTATTTAATTTATCGGTTTTAATCAGTTTTGCATATATCAGATATATACATAGAACACTAATAATTAAATAACGCTGTTTAATGTAAAAATTTCAAAATGAATATCCATTTTTATAATGTTAATTTATAATGCCTAAATTCATTTGTTGTGAATTTAAAATGATTTATTTACATTTTTAGTGCCTTTTATTTATATATATATATATATATATATATATATATATATATATATGACAAAACGGTAAAGAATGTTAATATTGGATGTAGTCCATATTTTTAATTATTAGCCATAGCATGAAAATAATAATCAACTTTCTTTTATAATTTTAATATTGCATCCTTAGAACTAACTTTTGTATTATAAGTTTAAAGAATAAAACTAATATTATTCATTTATATAAAATATTTAATCTATAAAATATAAAAAAATACATTTAATAAAATAAAATTGAGAGTTAATGTAGTACATTGACAGTAATATTGATTTGTGTATAGTTTGTATATTTGTGCTTGTCAAGTGAAATGTTATCGGCAGATATTTTTATAGAGACAAAGATCTTGCTTAATAGTGCTAATTGGTGTAAATTACTATAATGATTATTCTCTTGTGCTGTTATCGTGAGTCTGATGGCCTTCATTTGTTTGTAGTTTACTATCGGGCGCTGGTGAACTTCACAAACTCATTCCAGTATGGGCCTGAACTTGATGACATCTACTCTCCTGCTTTTGTAGAGATCTCATCTGCTGTCGTCGATACGGTATGTGCGTTTACTCAAGGACTGTGAGCTTAAGAAATACCATCAACAGAGTTTTCACAATAATACTCCACCTGCGTATTGGGTCATATTATTGATCACATGCCTTTCCTCTGATTTTTGTCTGTACTGTGTTAATGTTTAGGCTAAATCAGTATTTAGCTGTAAAACTAGAATGTAGTACACAGAGACTGAAGTACTTTGTAAGGCAAGGCCAGTATGTGGTGATTAATGATGTTTATTTTCTCCACAGCTTGAGTCTGACTACAACAGGATAACAGGACAGCAGACCGTCAATGTGGTTCTCATTAAGTAAACACCATTTTCAGTTTCAAACACTAATGTAATAGTGCATCTTCTAATGTATAAATATAGTCAGTTTACTTTACAATCATTAGGAAATTCATTTCAAATAGTCAAATACTCAAGTTCTTTTTTGCATTATGAGACTTATAATGATCACTCTGCTTAAAAACATCTTAAACCAGCTGGTCTCCAAGCCTGGCCAAGCTGGTGTCCAAACCCTCTGTTAAACAGCAAACAGACCAGCCTGACCAGACTGGGATACCAACAAACCATCTTAAGTTGTTTTATGTGGTTTGCTTGTTTGGACTGTTGTTTTGATTAACTGTGCGTTGTATACATTTGCAGGAAAATTGGCAAAGATGTGTTTGTGGAGCTGGATGTCGGCTCAGATAATAACTCTAATGAAACACAGATCAGAGATGTCCTGTTCTCAGTAGTTAAAGAGGGCACCATTGCCTCCTACGATACCTCAGTAATAGGTTTCCAATTCAGACGGCTTGGAGAAGGTATGTTCAGTTTTTTTTTTTTATATATATAGTTATAATGTTAATAGTGATTAAACAATGATTCATATCATTGTGATATCAGAATCACAATATAACGGGCACTATATTTGCAGTCTTATAAATTGGAGAATATTATATGAAATTAACACAATTTATAATGATGATAATCATCATCATCAATGAACTTAGACCAGTAATAAACTGTTATATTAATAACAATTGGCAGAGGAAATGGGATAAATGCCACAGAAATAAGTTTCATGAAATACATTCTAGAATAAGTAATTTCAAATCTATGTATGATCATGTTCTTTTTACTAGGTACTTTTTAGATCATTCAGAATTCATACCTTATTTATTGAAAGGTGAAGAACCACCATCATGTCTTCATAACACTGTTAAACATATTTTACTGGACTATACTGTTTTAAATGTTAATACACAACATTTTTAGATATGTATTTAACTTAGATATTTTTTTTAAAGTGCCCCTATTATGCCTTTTCGAATATTACCTTTCATGCAGTGTGTCATGTAGCAGTATGTGAACATAAACTTTCTGTAAAGTTGTGAAGCCGACAGTGCACGATAAATAAAGTTATTGTCTATCAAAAAAAAGAGTCGGCTCGCAGTCGCCTAAACGAGTCGTCAGGAATTCGAATCTTGTGGACTCCACTATACAGTATATCAAAGTACACCACAAAGCTGTTATTCTGTTACGGCTGTACGTCACGAAGAAACACATTTGCATAATGTCCGCCCATGGGCTGTCATTCGCGTTGTATGAGGTAGACCAATCACAAAGGACTGTGCCATCTGACCAATCACAGCAGCGAGGGCTCACGGAAAGGAGGGGTTTAGAGAGACTGATTCTTTGAATTGCTTCGTACGAGTCGTTTAGGAATCATTTAGAAATGAGGTAAAATTAAAGCTATTTTTTGAGAAAACTAAAGCCCTATTCGGACGGGATTAGTTTTACATGGAGAGGTGGGGTAAAGTAATTATTACCAGAGCTTCTCAGTTATTTTAGTCCCGTCCGAATGCGCCATCTCAGTAATCATTACAGACAATGTCAGTAAAGATTACGGCGACTTTTACCTTCTGTAAAAAGGTCCGGAGAAATTACCTTAGGTAATACTAATCCCGTGCGAATAGACCAGCTGTGTAAATATTCCGTCATTTTCTGCGGTTTTTCAAATATGGAGGCACTTAAAGAAGCTTTCAGTTGCGTTCTAGGCAGAGGGACAAGTCAGTGGCAAACCTCAATTATTTTCAACATAAAACGATGCAGGATTAGTAAAACAATACCAGCTACGCTACGCTTCCTCTCTCTCTCTCTCTGACAGTGAGTTCATATCACACACAGCAGTTCTACATGGTCACGCTCACGCCTCCTGTCAATCACTCAGCGCATCACTCATCTGGTCTAAACCACCTCAAGCACTTTTACTGTTACAGAACAATGAAGAACACTTACATTCAGGAAGTAACATAAAACGCACGTGACGACAGGCAGGTGACGGCGGTGCGTAAATCGAGTTTCCCCTCCCACTTCTGATAGTTTTACTGAGATTTCTAATCCCGTGTACTGTACAAGGATTATCTACTGTAAAACTAACCCGTCCGAATAGGGCTTAAAGTGTTTTTTGACTTTGGATGCATGTAAACCTGTTTTAGGACACTCATAAAACAATATTAGCAACCTTAAAAATGGCATAATAGGGGCACTTTAAAAGTATCACCTGAAGGTATTTTATAAGTTTTGTCTTGCATTTTATCTTAAATGTCTTGTGTAGCTTTCGTATGACTCGTTATTCACTTTGTTCTCACTATGAAGATGGCATTGGCATTAAACAATAATAACAACAATAATAATCATTTTGATAGTTAAATTTTCAACTGTCAAATTTAATTATTGTAAAATCCAAACTTGCATTTAGCACTTTATGGTTTATATAACTATCAATTCTTGTAGTAATTCATCATTCAAAAATGTAGTTTAGATAATGTTGTCTGGTTATGGTCTGGTTCATAGCTGATACTCCCCCTCCTGTGGAGCCCATCGTTGTGCCAGGTTTGTCCTCAAACAGGTCTGCTGCATGGAGACAATAGTGCATTAGAACACAGTCCAGTCTTGTTCACTTATGAGAACTGAAGGAATTCTCAGCATATGTAGTGGCTGGATAAAGAATGAAACCTTTATGCATGTGTGCACTCTGATGAAGACCTGAGTATGATGAGAAGAACAAAAGGCTTTGCATGGCTTGTCATTGATTTGAAGTGAAGCTGATGTCAGGAATGCACCTCTTGAAGTATCGTTTTCAGACAATGTAACGTGTTTGTGTTTGCAGTATCTAGTTTTGTTTTTCATATGTGTTGGAATTGAATTTTTGCCATCCAATCTTTCCATATTTTTACTTTCAGATTAAGGTACCGGATAAGAGAATTCTGAATAGAAAGGATGAACATTTATACAGATTTGCACTTTGGCTTTTGTTCACACTTCACATAAATCTGATTTGATTTTCAAATCCGATCTTCAGGACTGACTGTCTACATTTTGCAAAAAAAAACAAAAAACAGACTTTAATTGGATTCAAGACAAATATGATTTTTATTTTTTTTGGCTATTCAGAGTCAGACTATAAAACTAAAAATATTTTATGTAGGAAAAGTGGATTTTCGCTGCCCGTGTGAACAAAGCCTATCCTCTTGAAATGGCAGGTCTAGCATGGCAAGGCAATGATTGGCTTGCATTGAATCATTGAAACATCTTTCAACAAAGCATCATGTACAGTTTTTCTTGGAACCCTGCATTGCATTGCTTACAATGCATCACAGAATTTTATATGTCTGTCTCTGCCACCTCAGTGATTACCGTTCCCAGAGAATGCTTGTCTGGCGAGTTCAGATGTCAGGATGGGCTGGCGTGTATCCCTCGGGAGTATGTGTGTGACAAACGGCCTGACTGCAATGACTTCAGTGATGAAATGAACTGTGGTGAGTGAGATTACATCCTCATTTGTCTCAGAAAATAGTGGCATTGCTTTAATTTAACTGACTAACACCAACTAAATGCACTTTGATATCATGTATAAAATTTGTATTTTATATTCTTAATATATCTTTTTCAGAATTTCTTTTTTTATTATTTTATTTTATTTTATGGCAGTTAAACATTAATTTAATACATTGCATAGGATATATATATATTTTTTCAATATGTAAATAAAGCAAAAAAGTATTGACATTTTAAAGCTACTTTTTATAGTGTATATTCATGCTTTTCAATGCTTGACATCATAATGGCTTCAAATTATCAGCATGTATTTAATTTGATTTGTGTTTCTAATTGATTGACAGCCCTAATTATATCATTTATTTTCAAAGCTATTGTTCCTGTACGCCCTACTCCACCTACGCCTCTTAAAACCAGACCCCCACCTGGCCCGGGACCCTGCCGTGCTGACCAGGCCACCTGTCAGAACGGACAGTGTATCTCACGGGACTATGTTTGTGATGGCGAAACGGACTGCGCTGACGGCAGCGATGAGTTCAATTGTGGTAGATCAAACGGCAGTGTGCTGTATCCATTTCATTTACCATAGAATTAAAACCACTTTATAATCAAGCATGTTATGCTGGTGATATATGTCTGTTCTCTGTGTTTATTATACAACTATATTTGTAATTGCAAAGGAACTCCATCTCCCTGTGAACCCAATGAGTTTAAGTGTCAGAACGGCCGCTGTGCCCTGAAACTGTGGCGTTGTGATGGGGATAATGACTGTCAAGACAACTCAGATGAGATGAACTGCCGTAAGTCTGAGCTGAGCTTCCATCCACAGATATGGAGTTCAGTTTGTTGCCACTAGAGGCACAGAAATTACACACTTTGCTAAAACTCACTTTGCTAATAATTGATTGTTTTTTCTCATTCCTTCAGCCACTAAAGGTCCAGGGGACACATGTGCCCCAGAGCAGTTTGTGTGTTTGTCTGACCGCACATGCATTCCTGCCAGTTACCAGTGTGACGAGGAGCCGGACTGTGCTGACCGCTCTGATGAATACGGTTGTGGTAAGGCATTACAATCCAATTAATCTTTAACAAGTAAACATTGGTTGTCATACCATTTCAAATACTAACTCTTTTGTCTCCACTTTTCTTTCACTGTCACACTCACTTTGACTTACTAACAGTAATGCTTCTTCTAAAACCTGAAAATTGTGTATTTATGGTCAGCAAAGAAAGATTCATGTTTTGCCACACTCATACAGCTTTTCAATAACATCTAGATCTCATCTCCCATATATCTTGTGCTTGTAGCTTATTTAACAGGCGGCTTTGGTGTCGTTTCTGCCAGCAGTGCCTCCGGCTCTGGTTGGCTAATCTCAATGTATGAATCTGCCAAATAAAACTTGTGCTGACACAGGCTGCCAATTTAGAATCAAAGACTTGCTGCGTGTGTATGTGTGTGGTTTCTTGTGTCCATATGTCTCTTTTACTGTTAGCATTCATATAATACTAATAATAATAATTCATATAATACATATAATACGGATTGTAATTGATTGTACTGTAAAATGATTATACTATGTTTTCTTTTATTGTACCCAAGCACCTCCCACTGTGACCGTCCCGCCAGAAGAGTCCATCACGACAGCGCGGGGTGGCACTGTGACCTTTACTTGTTCTGCCATTGGTGTGCCTGTTCCCATCATAACATGGCGTCTTAATTGGGGACACATACCAGCCAATAGCAGGTAGGGTAGGATGTATTAAGCATTGTGGATTAAAAACTCTGAAATGATCAAGATGTCCGCAATCTGGGTTAAAGTCATACAGTCCATATTCCCTTAAAGATTGATTAAATGCAAAGTAAGGAATACTTGTGGTTTCATCCATTCCTATTGTATTCCCAGAGCTCTCTTTGCTGAACTCTATAAATAATTAAATGAATAACTTTAGCACTAGTCTAAATGAAAACAGATGGCAATACTTCATGTACTCAATAAGAAACAGACTGTTGTTTTTTTGGCAAAAAGGTTGTGAACTGTCTCTTTTCCAATTATTGAATCTCAAAGGCGATTGTCTTCTAAAGTTGCTTCTTTGCCATTATCATTAGTCATAATAATAATTGGACATTATTAATATATAACCAGTGAGCCGTATTTACTTTGCTCCTCAGCATGTGCTCTCTTTCTGTATAATCATTTCTAGGCTATTGTAGGTTTTTTTTCTGTCAGATGTGATTTTTAAAATATAATTTTTAAGGCAAAGTTTTTGTATTTGGTCTTTCATAACCAGATTTTTTTTTTTTACATTTCTTTATCAGCTTTTTCTACATGGACTAAGTATACAGATACTGTATCAGACCCATTTGCAAAAAGTTAGAAAACCCCAAAGAATTACAAAGAATTAAATGGTAAAATAAAATACCCAGAAAAAAACAATACATAAAAACACAAATATGTGTAATTAAATAATTAATATTAAAATAATAAATGAAAATATTCTAAGTAGGCTACTTAGTCATGAGCATGAATATGTAAGCTTTTAAACTAGGACTGTTAGTAGAATGTGTTAATTTTATTTTAATAAATTATTATTAATTAACAAATTAAACACATTATTGACATTGAATTAAATATGTTGTTGGAGCCATTCACATAGGACACATTCTTTCATTGAAAAACAGCTGGACAGAGTGCAAGGAATAAAACTGAATGCTGGTTTCTCGAAACTGCCCTATTTAAACATGATTCTGTTGACAGAATCACAATGACCAGTGAGAATGGGCGAGGAACGCTCACCATCCGCGATGTGAAGGAAGGTGACCAGGGTGCGTACACCTGCGAGGCCATCAACGCTAAAGGCCTTGTGTTTGCCATTCCTGATGGGGTCCTCAGCCTGTCTCAGAGACCAAACCCAGGTACTGAATCAGCTCCATATGGTGCGAACATCTTTGGATTACTGTGTGTTCTGTATTATATGTTTGTTCTCGTCTGATACTTTCTTTTCCAAAGAGTCATCTTTTATTTGCGAGACACAGGTTATCCTGCTGTTCTTTGACCGCATGTGGTGACATTGTTGTTTCATGACTGTGAGGCAGCTCAAACCTGATGGTGGTGGTCTTACCATCCTTTGTCTTCCGTGTTGTTCTTGTCCAGTTGTGTCATCCTCTCTGTACGTGTTAGCAGGTAACTGCCGTGATGGACACTTTAGCGTGGGAGATCACTGCATGCCATGCTTCTGTTTTGGCGTCACAAAGCACTGTCAGAGCACCGGTCGCTACCGCAGCCAAATCACACTGCGCTTCACAGAGGAAGAGGACTTCAAAGGTACTCAACTGATTAAAAATTCAGATTTTTGCATTTATGTTTATGGATTTACAGTTGGAGAATGTAGTTGTTGGGGCAACTTTTGGTGTCATCCTATGTGTAACGCATGATAATTATCTCTAACCCTATAAAGCCGGACATATAATCAGTCAGATTTGTTTTTAACGGAACAGTTTATTGAACCTTCAGACATAATATATAAAAAATATGCATGTGTTTTTTGTTGAGTGTCATTCTAGCTCAAGGAGGGAAAAAAAGCCATCTTTGTTCAGAGGCCTAAACTGAGTTATCATTTTATAAGGCCAAAAAATAAGGTGAAATTCAGTTAGCTTCTAATGTAAATCAATGAGATTTTTAAAACGGTGTAGCAAACAGCAAAAATGCATTAAAAATATCAATGGTCACTCTCTATTTCTGTTTTAATTGTTGGGAGCAAAACATATCTAAAATGAACATACTGCAATGCAATACAATGATGATTGAGAGATGTATAAACAAATGTTCATCAAAAGCCTATTATATCACATTTGATACTCACAATTTTTCAAAGTTGTTTCAGTCCAGCAAGTGTTCATCTTGAAATATTCCTAACAATAATGTATAACGGATATTCTTATATTTACTTTATAAATTTTTTTACCAGACTGCAAAAGGCTTGTAGTATATTATGTACAACAAATTAATTTTTAGTGAAGTTTAGATCATGTTGATAATTTAGAGACCCTCATGTCGTTCCAAACCCGTAAGACCTTGGTTCATCTTCGGAACACAAATTAAGATATTTTTGATGAAATCCGAGAGTGTATGACCATGCATAGAGAGCAAAGCAACTGACATGCTTAAGGCCCAGAAACATAGTAAGAACGTGTGTCGAAGACTGACATGGAAGAAATTGTTTAATAAAGTAATTATTTTAGTTTTATTTGCACACAAAAAGTATTCTCGTAGCTTCATAAAATTATGGTTGAACCACTGATGTCACGTGGACTATTTTAACAATGTCCTTACTACCTTTCTGGGCATTGAATATGGTTACATTGCTGTCTAAGGAGGATCAGAAAGCTCTCGGATTTCATTAAAAATATCTTAATTTGTGTTCCAAAGATAAATGAAGGCCTCACATGTTTGGAAAGACATGAGGGTGAGTCATTAATGACAGAATTTTCCTTTTTGGGTGAACTATCTCTTTAAAGGAACAAATACACTGGTATTGAAAATATAATACACTACTTTTTTCTGTTTGTCTCTGTCTATCTATCGTTTTATCCACAGGAGTCAATGTGTCATTTCCTAGTCGTCCAGGCACCCAACCACCTCTCTCCTCCACTCAGATGTTTATCAATCCAGAGAGTGAGGAGTTCCAGCTAGTGGATCTGTCTCGCCGTTTCCTCGATCAAGACTCCTACTGGACTCTGCCTCGCCAGTTCCTGGGCAACAAGGTTTCTCTCCCCTCCACAATACTCGACTGAACAAATATAGATAGAAGCTCAATAAAACATTGAGTAATTTGTATCTTCCTGTTTTTGTGCAATCCCATTTCCATCTTCTCCCTATCATTAGCTGTCTCTTCTCTCTCTGTCACTGTGAATATTCAAATACGGTAGCTTGATTGTCTTAGAAAGCTTGGGAAGCATGTGTGAAAAATGAATTGAAGCGCTTCAGTATCTTGGTATTCTGGACACTGTGTCTGTGTTGTACAGGTTGACTTGTATGGAGGTTATCTGAATTTTAAGGTGAGTTACTCACTGCAGCGAGGTGGATCGGAACCAAAGGAGAAACCTGATGTTGTGCTGAGCGGCAACGGGCAGAAATTTATTTACCGTAGAGGCAACCCCACTTTACCTGACACAATCAACCATAGACAGATCAAGTTTACAGAGGTGAGCCACATGGCATACACTTGCTCATATAAGGGTTACCTAAAAATAAAAAAGCAATTAAAATCTCAGTTTTTAAAGTGTAAAATTGTAATGAATTTGCAGTATTATCAGCTCTACACTGATAAAACAGTGGTGTAAGACTGACATATAAAATTATATTATTAATACCATATTCCAAAAAAATCTCTTCTCAAAAGTAATTTTTGTCTCTGTGTCTCAGGAAAACTGGCAGCACTCCTCAGGACGAACCGTAACTCGTGATGACTTCATGATGACTTTGGCCAATTTGGAGAGCATCCACATTCGCACCATTTATGACAACCGCATGGCCAGTGTGGGCCTGAGTGACATCAGCATGGATACCACCACCAAAGAGTTCACCCAGCAGGGGAACCCGAGAGATGTGGAGGAGTGCAGGTTCGTGTGCCTTTAAATCAACAGATAGGATTACGGGCCTGTCAGAAAATATAAAGCTCCTCTCAAATCACCTATCGCAGTGCTGGGAATTAATGTTCCTGTGAATAAAAATGATTATACCCCATGTTTTTGGCTAAAACATCAAATATTTTATTTCTGTTTGCAATTTTGTATGTTCTGTGGACACTAAGAGTAATTAAGAGTAAGCAAATCTTTTTTTAGTCCAGATACTGATTTTGTTATTGTTGTTTTTTGGGAATTCTGTGTGAAAGTGTTAATCTGTACAAATTGTTGATCTCACACAGATGTCCTGCTGGGTATTCAGGCCTGTCTTGTGAGTCCTGCTCCCCTGGTTTTGAGCGGGTACCTGGACCCTACCAGGGTATCTGCGCTGGCTGCAACTGCAATGGTCATGCCAGTGCCTGTGACCCTATTAGTGGACACTGCCTGGTAAGGATGTGTTTTTATAAATACTGTATGTAGATAACCTATACACTGCATCAGAAGGTTACTGTACGCCACACACTAAGGTGTAAATGTCATGTGACAGAGTTGTCAGCATAACACCGAAGGACCTCAGTGTGACAAATGCAAGCCTGGCTACTTTGGTGACCCAAGTCGAGGACGATATGATGACTGCAAACCCTGTCCTTGTCCATACACAGAGACGTCTCGACGGTAAAGATATCAAACCTGTGTATATCATATACAATAATCTAATATAATACAATTTAAATTAGTAAAAGTAAATAGTAATTCAATTTGTTTGGATGGAATTATGACAAAACAACAAAATGTTGATGTGTTCAAAGGTTTTCTGATACTTGCTTCCTGGATCATGACAAGCAGGCAACATGTGACGCCTGCAGACCTGGTTATACAGGGCGACGTTGTGAGAAGTAATGGAGCAGCTCGTTTGCATATACTTGTTGTTTTAACACTACATTTTGTGGTTCTGAGTGTATGTGTATATAAGAAATATGTCATCATCTGTGTCTTTTTTTTGTGCCACAGATGTGCTCCAGGGTATGTCGGCAACCCTCTTCAGCCCAACGGCCAATGTATCTCTGCTGCTAGCCGTGAGCATTTTTCCTTTGTTTTTGTTTACAGTTGTGATAGTAAATGATTTATTAGATTAATATTAGCCGCAAGATTTATTTGTTTGCCTTAAGCTATTTCATTTCTTGGAATTTCTGCCTCATTTTACCCTGAAGGTCAAGTGAAGCTTTAGATAATGATTAACACTCAGTGCACTGCATGCTGGAATGCCAGCTGTTTGTGACCAGGATGTTCAAAGCATTCCAGGTGTAATTGTCAACCATATGGTGTTCTTATCCCTGTTCAGCAATTACCAAGTGTGATAACAGAGGAACCATCAATCCCATCAGCAAACTATGCTATTGCAAGGTATTAAATTGCATTACAGTTACTTTTTTAATACACCACCGTTAAGAAGTTTGTGGTCAGAAAGATTTTTTAATGTTTTTGACAGAAGTCTTTTAAGCTGCATTTATTTAATAAAAAATATATAGTAATATTTTGAAATATAAATTCAATTTAAAACAACTCTTTTCTATTATTATATATTTTAAAATGTATTTTTTACCTGTGACTGCAAAGTAGCCATTACTCCAGTCTTCAGTGTCACATGATCCTTCAGAAATCATTCTGATATGCTGCTCAAGACACATTATTAGCAGTGTTGAAAACATATACATATATAAATGTTCAAATGTTTGCTCTTCTGTTGTGCAGGCCAATGTGGTTGGTGCTCTTTGCGATGAGTGTAAGAATGGTGCTTTTAATTTGGCGGCTGATAATCCTGAAGGTTGCTTGCAGTGTTTCTGTATGGGAGTGACTAAACAGTGTGCCAGTTCAACCTGGAGTAGAGATCAGGTAACCACATCCTCTAATCTTGTCATAGTTGTACCTTTAAAATAGGTGTTTTAATGTTTTTTGCTTTTATTTGTTGGTTAATCTGAAGGTTCGAGGTGGTGTCAATGGCCAGCTCTTCACCATTTCCAATGCAGCAAACACTAAGACCATCTCTGAGGGCATCACCCAGAGAGCCAGTGCAGAGGTGGTCTACCGATCCTTCACCAGTATCCCTAATGACATCTACTACTGGGTCCTGCCTCAGAATTTTAGAGGGGACAAGGTGAGAACATCCTGTGCGGTACAATGCCATGTTTACAATTTGGCCTTTGTCAGGTAATATAGCATATGTCAGTGTGCTGCTTTTCAAAACATGTTTTCCTGTCCTGCGTAAAGGTCACAGCATATGGCGGAGAACTGCAGTACAGGATGCGTTATGAGCCGCAGGCTCGTTCACTAGTGATTGATGGACGACCAGATGTGGTTCTCCAAGGCAATGGCATCTTCCTGGAACATTATTCACAGACCAAACCACTTCCTAGAGTACCAGCCACCATCACTGTGGCTTTTAGAGAGGTGTGCTGCAAATATATATGTATTTTTTAATTAGATATGTATCTATTTTATCTTCTCTTTATTAGGTGCTCCAAAGAAGAAGTTTTAATATAAGTTACATTTTTGGGTGCTGTATTTAATAATGTATGAATTGTATTTTTTACCACTGCTAGTGATAATAACAAATAACAAATTGTTTGTATTTATAAAAGTAAATTTTATATATTTCAAATAAATTAATAATTAGTAATCATCTGAATCATAATGAAATTATTCATTATAAATATCGCATTTTAACTAAAAAATATTAATTAAAATACCTTATTTTATATTTATATTTACAAATAAATGTAATGTTTATATTATATTTTAAATTTATTGTAATAATAATATTAATTATAAGAATATAAACAAAGGAATTATTATTAATACATTTCATATTTCAAATAAATTTTGTATTTTAAATAAATAATTATACAAATAATAATCCCCCCAGTCTGCATGGAGACGGTCGGATGGACAGCCATGTACTAGAGAGCACTTGCTGATGGCTTTGGCCGATATCAACGCCTTTATGATCAGAGCCACTTATGCAGACAATATGGCTGAGAGCAGGTAACTTTGCACTTTTAATTTTGCTCTTGCTCATTTGTTATTCATTGACTTTTGATGTCCTTTATATATATGCATCCTCTAGATGGGGTCACATTATCCTGTTATGTTCCTATCTGTCGCTTAACTGATTTTGTGAACAGGATATTAGTGCTTAATCTCAATCTCTCCTGTTTAGTATCTCCAATATACAAATGGACATTGCAGTACCCCACTCTACAGGAAACGAGAGGGCTCTGGAGGTGGAGGAGTGTGCGTGCCCTCAAGGATACACAGGACCTTCTTGCCAGGTATATTGCTTTAACTTTAAATAGCAACACTCTGTCTGTGTGAACTTGTGTCAGCCTGAGTTGATGCAAAAACCTTCCCCAAAAGCAGAGGTTCTGCCTGTCAAGTTAATAACAGCCTTTTATTTATTTTTCTTGATCTCTAAATAGAAGTTCTTAGCAACTCATGGAACATTTTAGCTCTAAAGCTCTATGTCAATGAAGAGAATGGATGCAGAGTTTCATCCATAGACACCTGTGAACCCAGCCACCTCTGACTCACCCATTGTTTGCAGGACTGTGATGTCGGCTACACCCGTACACCTGGACTTTATCTTGGCACCTGTGAGAAGTGTGACTGCCACGGGCATGCCAGCGGCTGTGACTCAGAGACTGGAGATTGCTTGGTGTGTTAACCTTTCCATTGCAGTCATTATGCTGTTCCTGGATGATTTATGGAGTTTGTGTGAAGTAGGGATGTGCAAAACAACATATATTCAAAATCAACTAGTCGGTCAGTTGCCTTTACTAGTTGACAAATCAGTTGTAACTGGAAGCCCTGTATAATTAGGCTGGATTTGTGTTTATCTGACCCCAGTTTGACTTGTTTCTTAGCAGGGAGGTTGTTCAGAAACAGTTAAAGAAAGCATATCTAACAAAAAAAAACTCAACCTCACTAATTCACTTGTCAGTCATTGAATGACAAGTCAACTAGTTGACCACTGTTAAAATTAAAATAAAAGCAATAAGTATATAAAAGAAATGAACCCCCATAAATTACTCACCCTCAGTAATTAACAAGCCGGATGACTGGTCGTTTATTAAGAATAAAATCAAAACCAAAAAATGTACACACAATATAAAATTTACATAAAACAGTTGACCTTAGTGATTATTTATTATTTTTACTATAATTTTACTACAACTAGTCTATCCGTAATTCAGTAACCGACTAGTTGACCACTGAAAAACAAAATCAAAGCTATAAGTATACAGTAAAAGAAAAAACTCCATAAACTTAGTCAACCTCAATAATTAACGAGTTGGTTATTGCATGACAGGTTCACTTGTTGACCATTTTGGAAAAATAAAATCAATGCTAAATTTATTTAAAAAAATCTTCATAAACTAGTCATCCTCACTAATTACAGTAATTAGTCAGTTATTGGATTACTGGTTGACAATCATGACTAAAATAAAAAAAAAATCAACGCTATCTAACTCATCAAACTGATCAGCCTGAATAATGAAATAGTTATTGGATAAATGGTTGACTATTCGACTATCATAAATAAAATTAAAGACCAAAAAATATATATGACTAACATTTTATGAATAAAAAAAACATAAATTCATAATAAATTAATCAACTAGTGGGTTATTGGATCACTAGTCAAGAAAGGCTGTATTACCAAAATATATAAGAAAAAATACACTATCCTGACTAGTTGAACCATTCTTAATCTAGAGTGATTTATGACACTTTCCCTTTTTCCCTGTTTTAGAATTGCCTACATAACACAGTTGGGCGCCGTTGTGAAAACTGCCTCCCTGGTTTCTATGGAAATCCAAAGACTGGTGATCCACAGGCATGTAGACCCTGTCCTTGTCTAGGACACTCCAGTAACCAGTGAGTTTGCCTTTCTCTATTAACTTTATTAAAGACATTTTTTCATATAAAGAGGTTATCCTTTAGGCATAACCTATAATTCATATTCGCCCAATCTAATACTTCTCTTCTTCTGAAGGCCTTCATCTTGTTACTTGGACTCAGATGGACAGCCCACATGTGAATGTCCTGCTGGTTATACTGGAAGACGCTGTGAAAGGTAAGTGTCTATGGTCCAATGAGAGGATAACCTCTCATTCAGTAAAGCTGGGCTGGCCAAACTGGTGATTGGCATTCCTTTATCTACTGCCAGAAAGCATGTGTCTGTTGCTTTCCAGCATCTCTTCAACCATTTGTGATTGAATGGCATTTGTCTGGTGGTATGGGAGAAGCAAGCCTTGAATCAGTGCCACCCATACCAAGTGTCAATGTCTGAAGGCTTTTTTTGGAGGAGTTTATAAGTGGAAGCAGTGGTGATTAAAATATTAATGTATTGTACATCTGAAAAAGGCACCTTTTTCAAGCATAAAGGTTTCACTTCTCTACTGTGAGAGTAAAGTTTCCTTCTTACTGTCAGCAAGGCTGAGATTTCTTTTTGAAGGTGTTGAAGTAATTAGTTGCATAATGTCACTTGTTTTAATGCTTCAGTGCATCTTTGTAAAGCCTTTGCTGCATTTTGAGCAACTTTTTCCTATTTCAAACTCTTCTTCTAGACATTTGTGGGTCTCTAGGGTTGTTTATGCTTCCCATACTGAAGCATAAACAAGTTGATGACATGGATTTTGGATCCTTGTCACTTTCTCAGAGGGCAAAAGCTTTTGGGTGTCTGGGATAAAAAAACAAATTGCTTATATTTTTGAAAAAATTTGGTTCCAACTTGCCCTGTCTCATCATGGCTCTCAGCATTTCCAACTGCAGAGACTTTTACCTTGAAGGATCAAAAGGTTTCCTCCCCACTACATGTGATGATGCTTTCTACCTCAGCCCTGGGAAGAAGCAAGTTCTGGATACAACGGACCATGACATTGAAGAATACTTTGATAGTAGAGAAGGTAGTAGCTTTTCAGGACCTGAAAGAACTACAAGATCTTTGCTGTCAACAACTATACGTAGTTTAAGTCCCCATTATACTCGTGGGCCCCTGCGTTACACACCAAGTCCTGAGGTGCGGCAGCAGAGCTTCCAGCTGCTCTTGAGGATGCACACGAATCATTTCAACCAGCGCCTCAGTATGCTTGAGAGCAACACATTGGACATGAAAGACAGGCTCGAGAACATAAGGAAGCAGCAGAGTCACTTCAGCTCTCAACTGAAGACACTAACCAGTGTTTTGTCTCCAAATGACCAGAAAGACAGAATTAATGAGTTGGCCAACAAATACACAGACATTAAAACAAGACTAAGTAAACTAGAACACAAACTTGAGATACTAATTGATGGCTTTACTGCCCTAGTGCAAGAGTTAGACAAAGTCAAACGTGCACGTCATGTGGCACGTCCACCACAGGATCGTAAAGAAACCGCTGTGGTTGCTACCACCACGATTCCAGCCTTGACTACAGCTTGGATTACTCGCATGTCTACCAGCAGATTTCAGAGGAGAACTGTTATTCCCAAAACCCTGCCAACTCCTCGTGCTATCTCAACAACTAGCTTTGTATCTGGCCGTTCCCAGAAGGATGAAAGTTCAACTAAGAGGCAAGCAAAGTTCTCAACTAAAAGAATCCAACCAATATCAACAAGAAGAGACATTGAAACCAATTTCACATCAAAGGCAGACAACAAATATCATAGTAAATCTTCTAGGAGATCAACAGTTCCCAAAGGTATTGTCAGCCGTCCCCTTACTACATCCTCTAAAAGAACTTCAACCTTGGTCACCTCCAATGAAACGCAACAGAATCAACAAAAAAGAAAGGCACCAACTGAAGTTTCTGTAACTACTCCAAAAGTAAATGGTAAGTCTCAAAAAGCTATAAGGAAACATGACCAACTATCCCGTTCACCTACAAAGCCACAAGGAAAAGAAGAATCTACAACAAAATTTCAGATTCCTCCTCCGTCACGTATAAAAATCGCAGCTAAATCTTCCAAGCCATCAAGCAAACCACAAAAAGTGGCACATATTCCTTTAAAAAAATCATCCAAATCTATGAAAACACAAAGAAATGATTTGGAAGTAAGACCATCCAAAGAAGCCACAAACAACAGCAAACCTTCTCACAATGTCCAAACAAAGAGAAGACATTCTAAGACTAAGTTCTCTAAGCAAAATCAGTTAGTTCCTTCTCACGAAGCAAGAGGTGCATCAGACTTCAGGTCCAGCCAACGTGAGGAGTTTACCTACACAACTGCTTCTAGTAAATCAACTAACAAGAAAAGATTACACCCCTCTAAACCCAAGGTAAAAATAACTACTCCAAGAAAATCAACTCGGAGCAACACATCTAAAACCATTAATATTTTAGACATTTTCATGAAGAGCAACAGGGGCCAAAAAACATTAAGATCTATGCTAAAACAAGATGAGAACCTTCATATTGTTCTTGGAAGGCTGGCAATTCCAGTCAAAATCATTCCTGATTACTAGACATTATATTAAAGCTGCAGTCCGTAACTTTTACCTCTTTGTCGCCCTCTATGTTTGAAAACCTGGAATTGCAGTTTCTTGCGGAATTATATTCCGTGCACGGGGTTGTGATCCGGTGTTCCGGCACGGCTCCAGCACGGATGAATCTAATGTTTTGAGGTGAATGTGTAGTTGTCAGTCACTGCACCGGTGTGGATATTTACTGCCTATGTCTTGGAATATATGACCCAAATCAGAATTTTCACTGTATATTGCCATCTGAACAAGTAAGTAACAAGTCTGCCACGTTTGTTCTGCCCAACTGAGGAAAAAAGCATTACAATAAATCGCGCTACCAATGGTGATTTAATCTAAAGATCAGTTAGCTCATATCACATCAAACTGTGCAAAGTATTATTATTGTTATACTTTGTTCTCAAATTATTAATGTTAACAACATCAGCATTGCGTGACTGAGTATAGTATTAGCATGTAGATTTAAATTTTTGTACAGTCTAATATCTAATTGTCATACCATTCAAATTTCATATTAAGAAATTATTTTAATCCAAAAAGCAAATGAATCTTCCTTCAAACTGGTTCTATTTTAAATACAAAAACTTGTGTAATTGGCTATCTGTAATCAGAAGCACATTTAAAACTGGAATATAATTTAATTTCATTCACGTGTTTCATAAACACATAATCCTTTCTGGATTACAATCCACCATCAAAATGATAAATTTAATTATTCTAGCTGCTGTGAGATAAGGCTATAAATGAGCCGCCACCTGCAGGATCCTCACATGCAATAGCCTACTAGCCGGGAAAACTTCTTTGTTTACAGACGTGACGTAATGACACAGAGCCATGCTCGAATTTCCCGTGGAAACCTACCCGTACCACTCAAATTAGAAAACATTATTATAAGATCACCGTTGTGAATTGGGCTAAAGTAAGGTGATAGTTTTGAACACTGGCTGGTTATGTACTTTATCAAATATTGATTTCGGATCATTTTTAACCAAAAAAAGTTACGGACTGCAGCTTTAATTATTGTATCATTTAAAATTTTCATTGGACCTGTTTTTTCCTCTTTTAGCCCCATAGGAACTATTTAAACTGTATTGAATATTGAGGCTTGAGGTTTGAACACAAACTATGATGCAGAAGTGGTATTACATATCATAATTCTTATAAACCAAGCATGTTGTAAACTAGGCATGTGGTACTTTGCATTTTTATTGAATAATCTGATCCATTCATGATGTTTTCAGCAGAATTAAGGAAATAATGTTTTAATAATGTTATGTGATGTCTTGGTTGCACTGTTTATATTATTTTGTCTGCTTAGGAGTCAGACATTATGTTGTGCATTTTTATACAATTGTATTCGTCTTTATTTATTCACACTGCCTACTCATCTTATTGTCTTGTTAAGTCTGTGAACTCAATCAACATAAAACCTCAGTTTGGCCAAATATGACAAAAAATGATGTATTTTCAACAGTATACGTTTAAAAGGTTTGTTGATGTTTTAGTGTATTGTATTGTATTAGTATATAATGTATTAGTCTGGACTACCTTGGAACCTCGATTTACCAGGTAAGACTTTCTGTCAAGTACCTCAGCTTCCACAAGCTTGGGGATAAGGTGGTTTTACGCTCTTAGACACTTTGATTGGGTCCTTCTGGTTGTCTTTGGCTTTATTTATTTCAGTCTGTCTCTGTTCAGCAAAGTAGTTTTTCAAAGAGAGAAAGACTCAACATCTGCTGGATGTTGAGAGCATTCATGGCTGTAATTTATTCATTTTTTGAACTTGGAAGCATGGTACTATGCTATGGATCCTCTGTTATATGTGATCTAATATTTCTCTTGTGGTGGCCATTTAAAGGTACTAATCTCAGGGGGTTGCTCTTTTGCTTTTCTTGTGGTATGCCAAATGAGAATCTGACAAACAATAACTGCTTGTACATGCACAATCATTTCATGTCATGTGTTAAGCATCCACGTTGGTTGTTTTCCAAAGTATTTTCTTGATATTGGGTATTTTTTGTTATGAGTAAGCCATTGTTTTGAAACGTCTTTTTGTCTAATGTACTTCCACAACCACAAGCTCCAGTAACGCTTCATTAACCAAACATGAAATGTTCATTTTAACTCGTATCATTAGCTTGGGCATTTTACGCATATACATGTCATGTTTTTTATAAGATATCCCTTGTTACGAATTACTTTTCCCCAACCTTATATTTTCTTCCTTTGTGAACCAATAATCTGTATTTAAAACAAAGTGACTTTGTTAACAATATTACCCTGTCTGAGAACGTTCAGGAAATATTTGAAAAAGTCATATTCTCAAAGAGGTGTGACTCACAGGTCATAGCAGTCATGAATCGCTCTTAATGTTCAAGGCAGGTCCTGTCATGTCTCTGTTAATTCCTAATGTGGTTTTATTTTTACTGCATGATATTCTGAAACCGTTTTTCCAAGGTGTTGTCTATTTTTTTCCTCAGATGTGCCCCAGGATATACTGGCAATCCCCAACTTGGACAAAAATGCACTCAAGGCAACGGTAATGGTGTTAAGACTGGCAAAGATGATGTACTGAAAAAAATATTCTTAAAATTATAATAAAAACAAATGTCCTACATTAAAATGTTACACATTTTTTACAAAATTAAATGTGACTTCAAGACAAAATATGTTTATAGATTGTTACCGTTGTGACCAAAGTGGTAGCGAAGGATGTAGTGCAAATGGAATCTGTCGCTGCAAGGTAAGAAAATAAATGTGTGTGTGTGTTTTTTGCATCACAATTATAAAAACTCAGTTTTGAAACATACTTGTTTGTACTCAGATGAACGTTGAGGGGTCAACATGTTCCACTTGCAAGCAAGGGACCTTCTACCTCAGTCCTGCTAACAAAGATGGCTGCCTATCCTGCTTCTGCATGGGCGTCACCCAGCAGTGCTCCAGCTCCAGACATTATAGAGCTGTGGTAAGGCCCTATGAGTTACACCAGTGCTTTTCATCAGTCTGTATAGGCATATGTTAATTTTCTGCCTTTTTTCTCCAGGTTTCCACCATTTTCACCCCTGGCAACTACCAAGGTTTTGCTCTTGTAAACCGCCAGCGCACCAACCGCATTGACAGTGGCTTCTCCATAGAGCTGTCCACAGATGGAACACAACTCTCCTACACTAACTTTAACTATCTTGGACAGGAGCCCCACTATTGGCAGTTACCCAACGCCTATCAGGGAGACAAGGTAGAGTTTGGCAGCATTATGTATTTTATCGTTCTTACAAGCCTTCGTTTCTGTTTGCTTATGTTCTATCTTGAAGTATCTTCTCCCACTTTGAATTCTCTTCAAATGGATTTCTTTCTGCAAATGCGTGCTGCCAAGACCTTTTCTTCCAAAATGTACTTAGTCAGGGCAGCTCTTCTACAGCTTAGAAATGTTTTCATAGTGGTTGGAGTGTACACAAAGGCTATAGTAGGTACTAGTATCAACAAATTGAGTTTGCTTAGGCTTAATTTGACTGTGTCTTTATATTTAGATTTTTTCCCTTGTTTTGGATGTGATGCACTGATTTAAGTGTTTCTGAATCTACTTGCCATTTTTAGAAGTCTTACTCTGCTCGGACTAGACGAGCACACGAGGTAATCTTTGCAGGTTCAGCAAGTGATCGAGTGTGTCTGATGTTTTGATTTGGCCTGCTGTATTTCTACAATTAGAATGATGCATGAATGTATCATCTGTGCATTGATCTTTTTAGTTTTTATGTTTTGCATATTGTATGCATTGTAACTCATTTTATTTTGCCTTGATCGTGATTTGAAGTGCATGGGATTTCGTCGTAGACCCATTCTGACTTCATTTTTAATCATACCAAGGCCCTGTTGACACCTATAACACCATGTGGTCACTTTTTTATTTTAGAATTTATTGAATTAAGAATTGAGGGTTCGCTGTTCACTGTGGTGTCTGAAAAAATGGCATTATCAAAGTCTTAAAAAAAATGAAATGACTCAGATGAAAGTAGCATTTTACTTTGCTTTAAATTGTATGGAAATACAAGTCGAACAGAAATGTTACACAAGTAACTAGCTGTTTGTAATTCATTAGTTTATAATCTATCTTTTGTATCGAGATTACAGAAATTGCTTTATTCACAAAACTAGAGAGAGTCATCATGGGTAAAGGACCAACTGAGAAAGGACGTCGCTGTATGGCAGCTAATGAACGATATGGGTAAAGACCTCTTAAGGTCCAAAAGAGCCATTGAGGTATTAGTTCACTTTTAATGACCTGACCTGAATCCTATAGGTGCTTTAACAGTGTGGCACCCTTCTGTTTCACATATCTGATGGATATTTCTTTAGCAACATAATGTACTAAATTTAATTTGAATGTTTGAACTCCCTCTAATCCTTTAAAGCTTTTAATAAACTGACTGCTGGAGAGTTTGCACTGAAAATTAAATACTGGAAAACTGACTGATATGCTGAACTTCCAGTAGAATCAGTGAAGGTCACATAATATCTTCATATTAACTCCACCTGTAGATGTTTGAATTGAAAGTGATATGATATTTGAGAGAAAAACAGCATGAAGCTAAGTTTGGTTTGAAAATATTTGGCTGTTTGTGAGTGACACCACTTAAACAGAATGAACACTTGAGGTGAGAGCATACGTGGTATACTGATTCCTATACTGACTTCCTGAACACTTCCCTGCATGCATTTAATCATCCCATTCTTTCCTCTCAACTCATTAAAGTTTTGGCACATCTGTCTCTTCATTCTATCTCTCTTTGGCTTTGTTTACACTGCACACAAATCTGGTTTGTTTTTCTGGTCTGGTCAAGAGATTTTCTCAAACAACAAACCAGAGGCATTTTACATGTGCACTGTCCACAATATAATATAAATATAATTTTAATTCTATCTGACCAACTTTTTAAATTAGGCTTCTTTTGTTTCTTGCTCTTCAAACTGAATGGATTTGTGTTATTTGTGTTTGTCAAAAAATCTGAACAAAGCCTTTGAGTCACTATATTTCCTGTTCCATCCGTTGTCTTATTCTCACTAGCACCCTGCTGATGAAGTACACAAACTTGATGATGAAATCTGGGCAATCATCACTAATTTCTCCAATGGCCAGTCTCTCTTCCCTATCTCTTCATCCTCTCAAACTTCCCATTCTTCATTTGAGGCCCAGAATTCTCTGTCTCGGTCAAGTGTGCGTGCCCCTTCTTTCCATTCTGGTTTAACTTCCTCTTTAAGGGCCTCTGAGTCCCATTCAAACGACCCAGGCCATTCCTCTCACCCTGACTCAACTCAGGTACTGTGTGCTCTCACTGGTGGCTCTCACGCAGGCTCATGTTAGGATTACACCTGGGCTAGTCATCAACTAGTAGTCGTTCACTCTGAAAATCCAAATTGTTATAATTTACTCATCCTCGTGTCATTAAAAAGCTGTATGACTTACTGTGTAACACAAAATAAGATATTTTGGAGGATTTTTCTGTAAAATGTAAGGAAAATCAGTGGGGTTCAAAATGTTATTGGATATCATTGACCTTTATTGTAAGGACTAGTGTTGGGTGATATGCTCCATAGTCATATTGTCCTATCGTCAGCCTATGAGATCGCCTATACATGATATTATCATGCTAATTTATTTAATTATTTACTTGGATTCATAGCCGGAGAGTGAACCAACTCCAGGCTAAAAGCAGCCTAATGTTAGTGTAATCAGTTAACTACACTTTATATCTTTTTTAGTCAAGTAGCATATGGATGTTATAAAATATTTTTAATATGACTGAATTTGTATTTAACACAACAATTTAATAGAAACATTGTAAGTTACAGTTATTCAAACAGCAGCTACAGAAAATTAACAAAGATAATTTACATTATTAAAGAACATCGTCACTGACTTCAGTATAGCGCAAGTTTGTGCACTTTAAAAAACACTCCCGTTATAATCAGTGAAGAATAAATCTATTATGCTTAAATTGCACGTATATCTACACTTTGTTGTTTATGATGAAAGAATTTGCGAGTGAGCAGAATTCAGTCAGTGAGCGAGCACTCAACAACAAAGCTCCAGTGTTTCAGCGATGACTCGTCTGAACGCCTCTGATTGGCCAGTGCATTTATAAACTAATCAGAAACGTGTATGATTGGTTATAAGGCGCAACACTGTAAAACGCAGAAATGACGGAACAAATAAGCCTAAAAATATTAGCCTGATGATGATAATAATAATAATAATAATAATAATGATAATTATGTTGTTGTCAAAGGCATCAGCCACAGACAATATCTCTGACTATCGTCAGTACACGATACTATCGTCTATTGGCACAACCCTAGTAAGGACAAAGAAAAACTTTATTTCCCCAACAGATCTTCTTTTGTGTTCCAAAGATGAAATTCATATAGGTTTGGGATGAAAGGAGGGTGACAATTTTCATTTTTGGATGAACTATCACCTTGAAATGCAACAAACAACACATTAAAAAAGTGTTTAAATACTTGTCATTCATGCAGTAGCTAGTAGCTTAGCACTTTCTTAGTTTACACTAGTAAACATTTTCTTGTGATAACAAAGATATGTTGTTTGATTTTTGTTTTGGCTGTTGGTCTTATCAGCAGGTGCAACAGGGAAAAAACACTGTTGCTCTCCCTAGAGGTCCACGGCCTGGCCCTTCTAACAAGGTAGTCACCAGTGAATCCACTTGGTAATCACTAGGAAAACCAAAAATGAAACTTAAGAAGGTCACACTCTAGGTTAAGTTTAACAAAATAATCAGTTTCCAAAAACAATATTAAGCAGCACAACTGTTTTTAACATTGAAAATAATCAGAAATGTTTCCCAGTAGGTATAGCTTGAATATACTTTTTTTTAAATAAAATAGTAAACCAAATTCTCAATTCCTAACTCTTCTTATTTCTAACTACCATTATTGTAAGAATTTTTATGAAGTTGTTGAAGTTGCAGTTAGTCAGTGACTGACAGGAATATATTTATTTTATCTCATACATTCCTCTTTGCTCTGCTTTGCTTATGTTACTTTCTCTGTCTCTCCTTCATCCACACTTTTACATCTTTCCTTCCGCCTGTGCTCCAGTATGTTTTGGTCTACAATGGTTTCAGCTTGCACCCAGATGACGTGCTCTTCTGGCAGCTCCCGGAGCAGTTCAAAGGGGATAAGGTAAACACATGGATGGGTTCAGGCCCGCCCACTACTGATCCCCCTCCCAGGTTGTCTGATCCATCTTAGACATTACTGAATCACTACCTGATCCAAAGATGGGATAGAAGGGCAAGCCAAAACATCACTTAATAATCTAAACCCATCAACCTGGTGTAATCGCGTCATGTCTAGAGTGCTTATTACTGTGGTGCTGACAGGACAAAGTGCTGCTGTAGAGGTTCATATCTGACATGCTTATATATATATATATATATATATATATATAGAGAGAGAGAGAGAGAGAGAGAGAGATAATAGATAGATACAGTATAGATGATAGATGGATATCTATAAGATTAGGGCATATTTTTGTTTTTTGTTTGTAATGCGTTTTGTTTTGTGTTGTTTGTGTTTTTTGTTTGTATTTTTTGCTTTGTTTTGTTTTGAATACATTTTTCTTTTATTTTTGTTCAACCACATAAAAGCCCTAAACGAAAAAGTCAAAAATAAAGCCACTATGAAAAGCAATCTGGCAGTTACTTTTCTTTATTTTATGTAATTTATTTTCTCTTCTTTGAAAAATAAGAAAAAACAGCAGCAGTAGCTTTATTTAATTATCATTTTGGGTTTTGTGCAGGTTTTATCTGCAGGTTTTGCTTGTAGTTATAATTCATATAAAAATGTGAAGAAAAAAAAATTATGCTTGACTTTATATCAATGCTTTTTGTGATTAAAAATGAACAATAATTATATGTTTTTGATCCTTATGTAGGTTGGCGCATATGGTGGAAAGCTGAAATATACCATCTCCTATGTGCCAGGACCCCGAGGTTCTCCAATAGAAGATGCTGATGTTCAGATTATTGTGAGTGTGATAGCAGATGTTGTGAGTATGTTATATATAGGTTTTCTTTTAAGGTTTGACCACTATTGTTTGTCACCATTTCTACAGGGTAATGACATCACACTGGTGGCACGCCAATCATGGAGAAGAGGGCATGGAGCCCGAGAGTCACAGGACTTTGAGATTGTTTTCAGAGAGGTGAGAACCCATTCATCCATACCGTCATTAATATTGAAGCAAGACATGTGTTTTAGCATGACATGGGTGATTTCTTCTTTGTAGGAACACTGGCAGCGTCCCGATGGCATGCTGGCAACCCGGGAACACCTGATGATGGTACTCGCAGACCTCGATGACATCTTGATCCGTGCCTCGTATCACACAGAGATGCGCTCATCCAGTATTTCGGAGGTCCGCATGGATATCGCTGTGCCCGAGTACACAAGCCTGGCCCAGGCTTTGGAGGTGGAGCAGTGCCAGTGTCCTCCTGGTTACCGTGGTCTGTCTTGCCAGGTAGGAACAATGCAGCTTTGCTCTGTGACCAACTGGATGAATCGTAGTAAAGGCTTGCTTCCATGCTAGAGTGATGATGATGACAGTATTACTCAATCCAGACATGTGTTTGTTGTCTCGGTGTTCTGTAGGACTGTGCTACTGGATACACTCGCACAGGAGGAGGCTTGTATCTTGGCCACTGTGAGCCGTGTGACTGTAACGGCCACTCGGACTCCTGTCACCCAGAGACTGGCATCTGCACGGTATGAAGCTTTACCAGCAGTTTTTTTAACAGAAGTGTGTCCCAGAATGCTTTAAGGCATCAACACAATCCCATTCATATAAGAGTGTTGCTCTCTCTCTTAGGCAATATGAACAGTACAGTATACCAAATATATGTCTGTATAATATATAATACAGTATGTATGGATGGTACTAAAATAAGTAAATAAATATATAAAATAATTATTTAATCTTATAATAATATATTACGAATAGTTACATTGCATCCATTGCACTGCATCTAAAAAGTTATATATTATAAATATTTAAAATAATATTAATTGCATCATAAATTGATAGATACATAAACAAATCACTATTGCTTTTACTCACAAGTTGAATACATATTTAAACAAAACAATATTATTACATTGCATACTAAAGAAATAAATCCTTTAGTCAACTTGAGCAGTACAGTATACAGTACTGATACATTTCTGTATAATATATAATACAATAAAAAATGAAATAAACTAACATATAATGATTAATTAATATGTATTTAGCCATTGTAACAAATTGAATGTCATGCAAAAGTGTGTGTGTATAAGCTGAATAATAAATAAATTAAAAAATAAATATTGCTTTTACCCTCAGAAATTAAATACTTACAAAATTATTTAATTAAATTACATTCTAAATTTCTTTAAATAAATGTAATAATTAGTTAAATATTTTAATTGTGCTTATGTAATGATATTTATTATACATTTTTATATCAATTATATTGTTAAATAAATATTTAAACATTCACGTTGTTTACATTTAATCATATAGCAGATGCTTTTATCCAGAGCGACTTACAAATGAGGACAATAGAAGCAATCAAAACCAACAAAAGGGCAATAATATGTAAGTGCTGTGACAAGTCACAGTTAGTCTATTACAGTACACCTAGCAAAGTTTTTTTGTATATACAGTATGTGTGTGTGTGTATATATATATATATATATATATATATATATATAACAAATAAAAAGAAAACTATTAGATAGAATAGAAGAAAAAGAATAGCGAACGCTAGTGTTAGAGGGTCATTTTTTTATAATAAATAAAAAGAAAATAGGTAGATAGAATAGAAAAAGAATAAAGAAACCTAGTGTTAGAGGGTCAAGTTTTTTTTTTTTAATAAATAAAAAGAAAACAAGTAGATAAAATAGAAATAGAACAGAGAGCTAGTGTAAAGTGTAGATGGAAGAGAGAAACAAAATAATATAGTTGCATTTCATCCAAAATTATCAAAACATATATATTATAAATTGAATAAATATTGTAAACTAACTAAAATCAAATCAATATATAAATATATATTGCCTTTACTCATGCTTATAAAAGTAATCCATACCACATGTGATATCTTTTTGATCCTTAGAGCTGCCAGCACAACACCAAGGGTGAGCTGTGTGAACAGTGTGCTGACGGCTTCTTTGGAGATCCAACTGCTGGAACCCCTGAGGACTGCCAAGCATGTGCCTGCCCCGGCACCGACCCCGACAACCAGTTAGTCTTAACCTACCCCTGTAAACCTTACCTGACCCTGCCAGCTCCTGCTTTCACAATATCTGCCTCACTTACAGCAAGGTTTTTAATAGTCATTTTATGTGCAGGTTCTCTCGTACCTGTGAAAGTCTGGGTAACGGAGGCTACCAGTGCACTGCCTGTCAGCCCGGCTACACTGGCCAGTATTGTGAACGGTATGCTCACGCTTCCTGTGCTGTTACAATGGAATTCAATTAGACGCTATTATTATCACTACAATGTTTAATGTGTTGCTCCGCTTTCTCCATAGCTGTGCGCCTGGATATGTTGGAAATCCACAAGCGAGAATTCCCTGCCGTAGTGGTATCTGTTCATTTACTATTACTTTTAATGACCCCATGAAATCAAAATTGGAGGTTTGTGATTTTCAGCTGAAGTCATTTTGCTTGGAGTTCTAAGCATCTATATGCTAGTGAGCTCATAAAAGCCGACTATGCATGTTTAATAAATTATGCATATGAACACACACATACCCACAATACCACTTTGGAAACCATTAGCAAATTCTGAGTGTTTGGCAATTAAAAAAAAGGGATGCCCCAACTTCCTGTTTCACCTCTTCAATTGTTTTAATGGGGACAAACTACACAAACGGTTGAGGCACATTTATGGGCCCCTGCATTTGTGAAACAGCATTTCTATTAGACAGATTCTAATAGAGTGTGTTTGTCTGTCATCAGTTGCTGCGTCTTTAGTGGTGAAGGTGTTTCCAGAAAGGGTTCAGGAGGCGCAGGGACGTCCAGTCACTCTCAGGTGCCAGGTGTCTGGATATCCACCACACTATTTCCACTGGTCCCGTGAGGATGGACGCCCAATCTCCAGCACAGCAGAGAGACGCAGACAAGGTACTGCCCACATTCCTGCAAGCATGTTCAGATGACTAGTGCAGGATCTCTCAAGACGTCACAAATTAATCCCCTATAGAAATCAAGCACCAAAAATAGAATTAAATGCTTCATATTACATATCTACTTTGTGGAGAAGCAAGTACCATAATACATTGCAACCAAGCCCAAAATACAATAAAAACAAATATTTTTTTACAATTTAAAATAACTTCTTCTATTTGAATCTGTTTTAAAATGTAATTTATTTCTGTGATGGCAATTTTGAATTTTCAGCAGCCATTACTCCAGTCTTCAGTGTCACGTGATCTTTCAGAAATCATTCTAATATGATTTGCTGCTCAAGAAATACATTTATTATTATAAATGCTGAAAACTTTTTGATAGCTTTTTGCAGGTATCTTTGATGAAAGTTCAAAAGACAAAGTTCAGAACATTTTGTAGCATATATAACCGCACAAGTGATAGTATGTGAGTTCATAAGCATGGGAAACCGTTTCATTCCACATCGCAGGAGAGGAGTTGCATTTTCCCAGTGTGCAGCCCAGTGATGCTGGCGTCTACATCTGCACCTGCCGAGACCAGCGCAGCTCCAATAGAAGCAAAGCAGAAATTGTTGTTACAAGTAAGGTGTTTTTTTTTTTATTACCATAAAAAACACAATATGCACATTATTCTAGTCTTTCAATTTACACTGTTTACATGTATGACAGCACAACATTTTTTTAATTAGTTTTTAAAGGTTGTTTTTGTTTTACCCTCAAGATGCATTTACAGTAGAACAAAAACTTGGTTGGGATTGTTCGTTTAAGAACATATTTGTGAATTTGGATAATGTAAGATGTTCATGTATACATTTGATGAACAAAATATGAATTTGATGATATATATATATATATATATATATATATATATATATATATATATATATAATATTGGGAAGTGTCTAAAATGACTCTACCCATATGTACAAGTCATTGGTGATAAGTTTTTGGCTCAAGGTCTGCATTTACAGTCACACCAGAGGTGTTAAACTGGGATTAGGACTTGGTTTTATGCAGACCAGTCAAGTTCTTCCACACTGACTGAATCAATCATTTTCTTTTTGACCCTTGCCTTATACACAGAGGCATTGTCATGTTAGAATAGAAAAGGGTCCTGTCCAAACTGTTGCTATAATATTAGACGCACACAATTTCCTAGAATATCATTATATGCTTTAACATTAGTAATTTATTTCTATGAGTACAAATCTTAAAGTAGTCAAACCTGTTCATTAGAAGGGGGCGACCCAATACTTTTGGCAATATATATGTATATATATTTGTAATATTTATATTTTAGTTTAAAATATTATATAATTTACATTTGTTTATTAATTTAGCCTTTTTTTGGGGAGACACTGGTCAAGGTACAAAAAACATTTTTCTTTCTTAATTGATATACCAATTTTCCCTCACCAGCCTTATTATCCAAACCTATTGAAGTCTTTATCGAGGAGCCCAGACTACAGAGTGTGGCGGTGAGATCTACAGTGAGCTTCATCTGCACAGCCAAAAGCAAGGTATGAATGTCATCTGCGCACACATCCATCACAGACATAATCTTAGCCTCCCTGACTTCCAAACAGATGGGACAGAGAGAGAGAGAGCAGGATTTGGCTGTGAGTGTGAATGACTGTAAGTGAAAATATTTGAGGACATGTGCTTCTCTCGTAGCTGCCAGCGTACACCCTGGTTTGGACCCGCAAAGGCAACGGCAAGCTGCCTAACCAGGCCATGGATTTCAATGGAATCCTGACCATTCATAACGTGCAGCCTGAGGACGCAGGCATCTATGTTTGCACGGGCTCCAATATGATTGGCATGGACGAGGGCACAGCTAGACTCTATGTCCCAGGTTTGTGATTGGCACCACATCCTCTAAACCTCCCTGCCTTTTAGCTTTCTGTCTTTCTCAAGTTGCATGTCTCTTTGCTTTTCTTCATTGCCCCATTTTTGTGCTCTTTGTGCAAAATTCTGCTTTGTCTTATGGACAACGGCATGGCTAACTCTTCGTTAAATTATCACATTAATAAAAATAAAAAAGTGCTTTTTGATTACTTTTTTCCCACTTACACAAACTTAAAAGGCTTCTCGTGTTGCCAGTGTAAAATCTTTACGCCAGACAAATTGATACAGCTTGTGAATGAAAAGCAAAACTTTGTACTCTCTAAATCTCAGAAAATGCTTTTTCAATCAAATCTAATCCAGCACCTAAAATATTTTTTTTGAATGATTCTTTTCCCTCATGCTCACAAAGAGTGTTGTGAGCTAAAATCCTAAGCAAAAAGCTGATTTTGGGTCATTAATATTGGAAACTTAGAATTAGTTCTACAATGCTCTTAATTAAGGACTTCTCATAAATTCCAATGATGCTCATTTTGTTATGTGACTCACATATCAAAGCAGGCATACAAAACAGACTCCCATGAAGACTGACGGCAATTTAATTTTATTAAACGTCTGATATAAATGTTTTCTCAATAGCAGTTGGTTTTTGGTCCAGAATATTATGCAATTGCACAATGAAACATGAGCACAACAAATTTTGTGCAAATTGTTCATAAGATCCATTTTTATGTAAATTGTTGTATTACGTTCAGTGATACATTTTTGATTTACACAGAAATTGTAATTTGTGCACTAACATTGAGCAAACATTTTGTTAAATATTTTACACAAATGATCACATTAAATTGAATATATGAAATTTACATAAAATGGATTCCTGTGTAATTTGCAGAGATATTTGTTTTGCTTGTGTTTAATGTCTTCATTCTAATATGCGTTACATTCATGCATAGTGTTCTTAGTAGCGGTCCGTGAAATCAGCTGCTGGTGTAATTGGGTGTTGTCATGGTGGTGGTTCTGTGTCAGTCTTCTTACTAGTGGGGGATTTGTGTCTTAATTTCTGGGCATGTGTACTGTCATTTCCCTCCTGAGGTGGTCCTTTGGGGATAGGTGGTTTATAAGGTAGGGAGGTGTCATAAATACTGGGACTCGTCAGCCAAAAGGACTGCAGGCACAAGCCCGTTCCCGACTCCAAGATGTGATTCCACCTCTATTTTGTCATGGAAATGTTCTTCAATTTTGTATTTGAAAATGGTGCTATTAATAGTGCAGTAGAATGTTGACTTTTTCCATCTTTGTCATATTTTCCATTTCGAATTGTTTCTATTTCTTCTCTTTTTGGTCATCTAAATGAATTGGAAACTGCCAGTGGTTTAGGCAGTGAGATTTTTTTTATATATTATTTTTCAGCATTTCAAATGCAACTGTTTCTTTACAGGTTTTGTAAACTCAATTATATTTAGTAGTAATCAGAGACATTTCATAGATGATGCCTTTCAAATGTTGCCGACAGAGATGTGTACTGTAGTTATTGCTTAGGACTTAATTCCATATTTATTTTGACTGGTTTGACAAACTACTGTAAAAATAACTTTGGTTTACATTTACAAACACAGTGAGTACTGTAATAGAAATTATGTTTATGTTGACTTTAAGGTTTCATGTGTATGTTATAACAGCTTTCAAACATTTTTCATGCATTTGTGTGTTTGTTCTTTTTCATTATGTATGTTTTACACTAGAATGGTGCTTTATAACTTTTTCTTTTTTGATTTTCTTTTTAATCAAGCATGTTAGGTATATTGTTATTTTAGTAATTAAAACAATATTTAATTTTGTACATTTTGAAATGGTGCTGTATCTTGAGAAAAGATGATTTTTTTTTTTACATTATGATTCCATTGTATTTGATTTGTCTAAACTGTGAAATGTATGTACAAATTATTCTTTAAATGGTGAACGTATTAAAATAATAACAGGTAAAACACTTTTGCTCTGTGGAATGAAACTGAAATCCTAAAATAGACTTTTCTCAATCACAAGCTGTATTCAAAGAAAATACAATATGAATGTTTATTATACCGAGGTAAAGCTTTTACATGTATTGTGTTTTGATACTAACCTGCATGCTTTGATTTCATCTGAGTGCTGTTTCCTCCACTCCTCTTTTAATTACACAGACAGTGTGCTTACCTTACACTCGTTTTTAAAAAAATGTCTTCTAAATGTGCATTGATTTTTCAGTATGAAAACTCAATGCCCTCTTTGATTCTCAATGGGGCAAACTATTGCTTGCCATTTTACAGCAACTATTCTTCATGAACTTTTCCTCCATTGACTACAATCTAACATGACTAGTGCTGAAAATCAATGATACTGGAGCATAATGGTGTAATTGGGAAGAACTTAATTCGCCTTACTAAAAAGCCAATGAGAAGCTTCCTTGTACAAATAAGCTTTATGTGCTGTATATCTATAAGTCAAGATATAAAAGGTAAAAAGAAATCATATATGTATCATATCATATTTGAGACTTTATTTTTTTTAGTTTTGAAACGTGATTTAATATTTGACACGTACTGATGTAATTAGGAAATTAATGATATCAACCTCAGGCATTTTGAGACGTTTGTAAAGCTACCTGTTAAAACATGATTTACCTTCATGGAAATATAAAATGTAAGCTTGCCTAAACTTATCTAGAGATAATTTAGTCCCCACCTATTAAAGTATAATTTCACAACAAAAGAAATGCAAGTTGTTGCACACTCGATCTGGAGCTCACAAGTCATGAAGTCTCTTAAGTTGAGTGGCATATGCTTTAAATCACATTGAAATGCTTGGAGGCACCAGTGCGCCACTCTCACAGAACCTTCTGGAGACTCTTTTGACAGTATCTGCCTGTCCATCATTCACAGAGGCTTCTCAGTCACAGATGTTTTACACAGCCTATGAGATGTTTGAAGGACATAGAAAGCGTAAGTCCACATGGTTCTCTCCCTCCAGGCCTGGAAGGACCTGTTCCTTTCATGCATGCAACCTTCACACCCTGCATGCTTTTACCATCTCAAGTAGTGCCAAGGTACAACCAAACTACGAGCATGGTGCAAAAATTACAAAAATAGCTTAACGACCACCAGAGTGTTATACATATTTATTCTTTTAATGTTAATCCCGTTTATGACCACATTTTGCTCACATACTGTACATAAGTTTTTGAGTTGTACGCAGAAGCATTACTTGATATGGCTAAGATTTCAAGACTCATATGGGTCCATTGAAACAGTGAAGCTGCATGCTTACACATTTGGGGACTTCTCTCTGTTGCTAAAGTGTCTTGTATGATTCTTATTTTATTAGTAATTTGTCTGTAACATTTTTTTGTTGCTCAAGACCAGTTCTGTATCAGATTGGTAAGGTTAATTATTTTTGCATGTTGTTCTTCAAGGTGCATGCTGTTATGTGACCAAACCACCAAACATCACACTTGTTACCTAACAGAAAGGGGTCCCCCACACATTTCATCAGCCCAGTATCATGCTTTTGATATGCAAGACTATGTTGAGGTATATCAGATATCAAATAGCATCCATTATTCTTCAAAGATCATACTGCGCCTCATTTATAATGGTAATCACTCATGCGTACATGTCCAGTGCACTGAACTAAGCTCTCTCAAATTTTATAGATACTATTTAAAATATGGTTTCACTTTAGTATGAATTTACATGCTTTATGGTGATCGATGGATGGGTAGATTAATAGATGGTTAGGTAGACAAGGATATATGAGCAAGTGGATAAGTAGACAGATTGGTAGAGAAATGGTAGGTAGGTAAGTGGTTAGATAGATAATAGAGTAGGTGAATGGATAAATGCATTGATGGGTTTATGTATAGACAGAATTTGGAAGGGTAAATAGATAAGTTGATGAATAGGTGACTAAGGGTGTGGATCGTTTAGGGGGTGCACAGATGAGTAGACAGATAGATGGGTGGATAGATAGACTGATTGATAGGATTGGGTAGATGAATTGAAAAATAGATGAGTGGATAGATGGTGGTATAGATGTGTAGATAGAGATAAGTGGGTAAATTAGATGAGTAGATGGTTGGGCGGGCAGGTTGGTAGATGAGATGGATGAGTTGAAAAAAGACAATTATATGGTTGGGTCAATAGATGTGTAGACACATGGGTAGATAAATGGTTGGGTGGACTGATAGATATGGAGACAGATACAGTAGGTGATTATATAGATGGATGAATGAGGTGAAAGATCGGTGGGTAGACAGCTAGGTGGTTGGGTAGATAGATATGGAGATGTATAGATAAGAAGGGTGGATAGATAGACATGAGTAGATGGATAAGATTGGGTAATCAAATAGATGGTTGGGTAGATGGATAAGGTGGAGTGGGTAGATAGATGGTGTATACAGAGATGGGTGGATAAATGAGTAGATGGCTAGTATTGGTTAGATGAGTTGAAAAAGGGGTGAGTATACGGTTATGTGGTTGGGTTGATAGATGTGTAGACAGCTAGATGGTTGGTTGGATGAATGGATGGCTATGTAGACGATAGATGGGTGGTTATATACAGTACAGTAGATGATATAGACAGAGATGTGTTGGTGGGTAGATGTTGAGATGTATAGACAAAAGTGTGGTTAAACTAAGAAGATTGGGTTAACGGATGGTTGGGTGGATGGAAAAGTTGAAAATAGATGGGTGGGTAGACAAATGAATAGCTGAGCAGGTAGATGGTGTAGACAGGTGGGTAGATAGATGAGTGGAGGAATAAAGGGGTGAGTAAACAGCTATATGTTTGGGTGTATAGACAGAGAGAGAGGTGTAGACAGCTAGATGGTTGGGTGGATGGATAGATGTGAGGCAGTTAGATGGGTGGGTAGATAGATCTCAAAATGCATGCACAAAAAAAGTACTTTTGTGAGTTATGGACCAAAATAAGAACTCTGTTCGTGAGACCATCATGGAAAAAGTAACGCTTAAATGCCAAGGCAGCTAAATGAGCACTGTTCAGTCACTGAGAAGCAGACCGGAGCTTAACACAGAGCTTACACAGACCAGTAGTCCACCCCAGTTGGTGAAAGAAAGCTTTCTTTTGCTCTGTTGCCCTGGAATCCCTATAGACCGAGGGCTCGGCGTCCAGCCGAGTTGGCACAGACAGCAGTGAGGGCCTCGCCCTGCCAAGCCCCATCTGCCACTTCTCATCACCTCAAGCTGGCTGCCAAGAGACATGATTTGACCATCATATCTGGCAGCCAGACACACGCTGCATACGCTGTCACACCACTATCACTTCATAAACACTCTCACAAACAGACCTTTCCCAAATTGTAGAGCTGTTTTCAGAGTTTTCCGTCCATTTGCCTTTTTGTATTTTTAGTGCTTATGATAGAGACCACACAGCAAGATAAATGTGAAAAAACATGGTCAATTAATTAGCATGACATTTAGACCATGAATGAGAAATTAATTTAGCTGAAAATGTTCTTGACCTCTTCAGTCATCGAGAGAGGGTAAGGTCTGTTCTGAATAGGCATTATCTGTAATGACTGGTACTTCAGTTTGAAGTGCTGTACTCCTGTCTGTGATTTAACTGGTTTCTACCTCACTGTAGCTACTGAAGGGGCCCAGCCAGTGGCCACAGTAAATCCACCTGTGCTGACAGTCCAACAGGGCCAGCGGGCAGAGTTCCGCTGCACAGTGACTGGCAACCCCACCCCTGCTGTGGAATGGATAGGTGAGCCAATCTATGTTTGAGAATATAAATTCATGTATTCATTTTTGGTAGTAGGACTTGGTTCTATGACGTGTGATCTTATGTTGGCCCTAGAGCAACATTCCTGCAAAAGAAGACCCTTGTGAAAAAGAAGTACACTTCCCTAGTGAAAAATAAATACTAAAATATGTTTGAAATGCATTTATTTCATGCTAAGTATATACAAATACATTTACATATTAATGTACCTAATAAAAATACTCTGCAATTGTACTTTTGGTGTACTAAACTGGTATACTTAAATTGGAACAACTAATTTTGTACTTAATGCACTTTAATTTTGCGGAAGTAGTGCTGAAGTCCAACTAAAGATATACTGAAGTGTACTAAAGCGGAACTATTGCAAGTATACTTTATGTACACTTTAAATATCTTACATTGAAAGAGCGATGTTATTCAAAGATCATACAATCCTCATCAATAGTGACATTAAAACACATTTTAGGCTTAATATTAAGAAATATGCATTTTGTGCAAATAGTACTCCAAATAAAGTTTAATTATAATTTTTATATCAGTAAGTCTTGAGTGATATATAGCTTTAGTGATATATAGCTTTCCTGTAGCTCAAATGGTAGAGCATGGCGCTAGCAACGCCAAGATCAAGGGTTCGATTCCCAGGGAAAGCAAGAGCTGATAAAATTTAAAAACTGTAACTTGAATGCAATGTAAGTCGCTTTGGATAAAAGCGTCTGCTAAATGCATAAATGTAAATGTATATATCAGTAAACATGTTAATAGATTTGAACTATACTTGGTATGAAATAAATGTATTTTAAATATATAACTTTTTTTAATAGGGATCAGCATACTTGTTATGGAAATAATATACTTTAAAAGAATATACTTAAGAGCATATTGAATGCAATGTTTTCAGACACTTAGTTGCAGTTAAATGAAAATATGTATAGTGTAATATTTATATTAAATGCAATTTGATTAACTTTTTTGGCCCACTTACTGCAAGTAGGACTTATAATATATCTAAAATAAATCTTTACTACAATTATTACAAAGTGCCCTTTTAAAATTGTACATTAATTGCACTTAAGTGACCTTTTATTTGATGTATCTGCAAGTTCAGTTTTTTTTTTAAAGTACACTACAAGAGCTCACTGAATACAATTAAGCACACATTTTTCACAAGGGGGCCAGATAAACTGAGATGAAGCCCAACCCTTTTTCGTTTCCTTTGCCCAATCCTCAAAATATGATTGGTAGATAAGAATGTTGTTTTTGGACCAACAAGGGTGTGGATTGCAGAACATGTCTTACCTTGAAATCATGGAAAGCCTTGTTTGTTGATGAAGATGTTGTGTTTTCAGTATGGTCATGCAGTTAGGTATTCCCACATAATATCAACTATTCCTTCCTGACTCCTGGAATTCTGTCTTATGATATGGTGTTTGTCAGGAGGTCCTGGGAAACGAATCAGTTCAAAAGCTGTCATTCGTAACGGGCTGCTGACCATCCCATCTGTGGATCGCTCGGATGAGGGCGAGTACATCTGCAAGGCTCTGAACACACATGGCGAGCACACAGCCCGAGGAGTTCTTCATGTTCAAAGTACATGTCCGACACCAGCATGCTTCAAGATTTACAGTGTAACAAGGTCATGAAGCTGACAAGTGAGTTCTCCTTTACTTTATAACTGATGTTTCAGGTACAAGTCAACCTCACGGTCTACCCCACGTACAAGTGAGCCCTCCACGGGTGGAAATTCACGAGGGTGAGACTTTACGGTTGTACTGCAGGGCCGTTGGCAGTCCCACTCCTGCCCTCACATGGAAGAAGAGAGGAGGTTCACTGCCGCCACAGGTAAGAAACCAGATTCTCCTTTTGTCATTCATCCTGTTTCTCAATCAGGGTTGTGCCATTGGACATATTTTGCCTTGTTTTTGCCTCCTTTGAGTTTTTCTTTCTGTTTCATCCCGTGTCTTGGTGTTTGTTCAGGCAATTCCTTCTCACGGTTTCCATCAGTTTAAAAGCAACAGTCTCGATGTGTTACAGAGACGTATTGAGGAGCTACAGGTCTGTCCATCTGTCTGATGTCTGTCTCACGTGTCCCATCCCACCTGTCTCGCTTCTCTCACCCTCACCAAAATCTATGTGAACTAAATGCATGATTAATTTAATCATTCACGTGACATCCATTAGATTTTTAGCCAAATAAAGCATTGTAGATTACTTATGTGAGTACAAACAATATTTAGTTTGCTTGGTTCAAGTCTGCACTGGTAAACAGGTGTGCTGGTATTAGTTATCAAAGAGTATGTACAGTGTGGTGCAAAATTCTAGATTGTTCACCCCAAAAATGTAAATTTGCTGAGAATTTACTCACCCTCAGGACTTGTGAGATGTAGATGCGTTTGTTTCTTTATCTGAACAGATTTGGAGAAATATAGCATTACATTACCTGTTCACCAATGGATCCTCTGCAGTGAATGGGTGCCGTCAGAATGAGTTCAAACAGTTGATAAAAACTTCACAATAATCCACAAGTAATACAAGTAATCCACAAGTTGCATGACTGTAATAAATCCATCATTAAGACATTTTTGACTTGAAACCATTGCTTCCGCCTGAAATATGAAACCTCTATTCCCATAATATTGCTTTCTCCAGTGAAAAGTTGTCTTGTCTGAATCAAGAGTGAAATATGCACAGATCAAGCACAAGTGAAAACAGTTCTAATATTTTGACAAATATGTCAGTGGATTTTGATGTAAGAGGGACAGGAGGGGAAGGACTTTTTAACTAAAGGAAGCATTATTATGGATTATAGACACATTTTGGCTAGAACCAACGATTTAATGTCGACACCCATTCACTGCAGACAATCCATTAGTGAGCAAGTGATGTAATGCTAAATTTCAACAAATCTGTTCCTATATAAAAACAAACTCATCTATGTCTTGGGTGAGTAAATTTTCAGCAAATCTTGCATTTTGGGGTAAACTATTCCTTTAAAGCAAAGGCTATACAAACCAAATACTGAAATTCATTTGCGTTTTACAATTGAACTTTGGACTGAAATTGTCATGCTGATATAAATGTATTTAAATTGGAAAAATGGCAAAATAGAAAGCCAAACAGAAGCAGTGGACCCATTTCTTTTGAACCCCACTGTACATGTTTTTGCACTGTTAGATTTGGGTTATTCGAGCTATGAGACATGGACAACCCGTCCCATGCTGCTGGAGGGCTTTGGTGTCTTACGTACCTTGTGTCTTTGTGGACTGGTTTGTTCTGCCTGAGAGCATCGCTGCATTGTGTCAGCTTTTCCCAGGGTGAGCTCTGGTCTGCCGTGCGGCCATGCAGAAATTCTGTGTGCTCTAGCAAACGGGCCGCTTTGAAAAATTGTGAATGGTTTCAGACACTCATTCAACCAAGCCTGCCCCATCCCGGCTCTACTGCCGCCACGCTTCACTAGATCATAGTTAAGCAGCTTTACTCCTGGATAAAAAATATCACCCCTCCCTTCTGAATACAGTCGTGTTTTGTTTTGCAGCGAGTACACTACAGATGTAACTTACAGTTTTAGAGATTCTTTGTATATGTGACATTGAAACATTGACATCATAATTGTGCTAATCACATTCATGAAACTGCATCATCTTATAAAACTAAGAAATAATAAATGTTTACATTTGAAGGTTGATTAACGAGCCTGGATGTCTCTAGATGTAGGATTTAGATGTTTTGTTGTATAGCCACTAGCTGCTTTAACTGTCCACTGTCACTATATGTCTCGTCGTGTGAAATAATCACTGTCACCAATGCCATTAATCAATTACAGTTAATTGCAGGTTAATAATCTGCTAATATACTGTAGACCTGTAGCACCATAAATGTAACACCAATGATTAATAACAATCTGTTATGAGGCATAAAAAATTACACTGTGTCTTAACCAGATACAACACAAAAAGTCTTAAGTCTAAAAGTGTACCTGTATGTCTTAAGCCACCGCAAACATTGCCTTTGCATTTTGTGAGGCATTTGGATTGTGTCTGCCATGTCAAGCTTCTACTTTTTGGATACAAGTAGTGCTCCTCATGTATATTAATTCATCAAACAAGGAGGAGGATATTCCAAATGGGATAAATCTGCCCCCAGAGGGCACTTTGGAGTGAAAACCATAATGAAGGGTTTTCAAATGTTATTGTTCAAAACTGGCCACTTCAAAGGGCCCTTCGGAATGAAGAATTTCAAAGGGTACAACTAATGGAGTCTTCACTCCCATTATGCTCTGTCTAGGTTGAATTTGTTAAACCTAATTGGTTAGGCAAGATGACACAAAAGTGAGTTCAGAAGTGCAATAGTAATTTACTGTGAATTTGTTTGACTTCTGATTTATTATCCACTATAGGTAAATGACTAGGACACTAATAAAGTCTATAGTAATATAAGTATATAGTAGATATAACAATTTCCATAAAAAAAACAAATGCTAAATTATTGCTTAAGTCATGCCAATATGAGGTATGTGTTTTGCACTCTTCAGCTTCAGTGCATTGCAGGTGCGAGAAAGTGAGAGAATTGTGCTGAGTGGCTGTGTTTACGAACAATTTCGTTGCATCACATCATACTAGTCTTGGTTAGGACACAGTGATAGCCTCATAACAAAAATCACTTCATAAATGACTAAAATGCTAAACAATTTTACTTAATTTATTTGCAGGTATTAATGTATTTTTTTTAAATGTTTTGTTTAATGTAATTTTTGTCAAGGTAAGTATTGAGTATTAAATTGTCTTCTATTATTAATGTTATGTTTATTCTGTTCCTATTGACCAAACTCACTTGATGTTCACAAAAAATCAAGCCAATTTATTTATTTAGCACTTTTTACAATTTACATTATTTCAAAGCAGATTTACAGAAAATTATCGCAGCAATAATGTCTTAGATTCCATATAAAATAACTAAAAATGTACCTCAAATATCCATACATCCATATCTTCCTCAGGCCCGCATGGAGCGCACTGACATCAGCACTCTCCTCGTACCCAATATCAGGTCATCTGATGCAGGCACATATCTCTGTATTGGAACCAACACTGTTGGTTCCTCAGAAGCTCAAATTGAGGTCTTTGTCAAAAGAGGTGAGGCAAGTCCATTCGTTTTAGACTAGTATTTTTAGGATATAATAGTAATATTGTTCTGTCTCGGTGATCAGGAGAAATCATCCCCTCTGGAGTCACCATCCAGCCCTCTATTGCTTCTGTAATGGAGGGAGAGACTCTAGATCTCAATTGCATCGTCCCAGGAACCTCTCCAGTATCTGTCAAATGGAGCAGGGCAGGCGGCTTGCTGTCATCCAATCATCAGGTTTTATCTCACCCTACTATGAAGCATATTTGATTTACGTGAAGTATGTATGACAGATCTTTGAGCTGAGTGTTAAATATATGAACCATATGTGTGCTTGCATGTGCATTTGACTCAAGGTTTTGGGAACTCAGCTGCGGATCCTGCAGGCCTCGGCAGATGACACTGGAGAATATATCTGTCAGTTGGAGGACGGCCCGTTCCCCCGTCAGGCTTCTGTATCTGTGTCTGTGACGTCCAGCTCCTCCCGTAAGTCCCCTAGATTGATGAGAAACAGGAAAGTATCAATGACCATCACGTTCACCTTGAAGATCATTAACCAAACATGCTATTATGTAGGTAGAGGCTGTTTCATAATGTTGTCAAATGTCATCCATCTTCATATTTTGGTTTTTCATGACTTATTTTCCAAGCACTTCATCTCTTGCTGTGTCCCAAGAATTCATTTGATGATGTTTCATATTTGATGATAATTTTTTTCCATAATGGTGTCCATTTTATATCAGATATGTAACTGAATCATTGCATTGTTAAATTATACAGCTCTCTTCTGTTGTTTTTGGGAGTGTTTTCTTCATATTCTATGTTTTTAGGGCAGTTTTTCTTTCATCTTAAACCCTATTGGGACAGTAATTGTTTCTCATGGGGACGTCATACATTTACATTTGCAACATTTGACACAACCTAGCAAAACAAAAGATGGTATAAGGAGGGCATTAGGAGTTTTTGGAAAACCAATTCAGAAACCGTTATTAGTGGTATTCCAATTGGTGAACACCATTTTTGCTTCATTTTTTTCTGAACATTAATATCTGTAAAAATAAATTTGCATAGCTTCTCAGTGATAAACTCAATCCTTCAATCTGATGATGATTTATATACAGTGGAACAAGTTTTATGATGCTACGAACCCAGAAATGTAATTCTCATGTGGTCAGCAACATTTATTTAAGTCTTATTTAATAATATAAAATTGACATGGATTGGTTTGTTTTGCAGTTTATCTCTCCAAATGATGAATGTAATTTTAATGCAACCTCTTATTTATGTAAGATAACATTTGACCTGGCTGCTTGGTCATCCTGCAAGCCCCAGTTTATATTTATGTATTGTATATTTTAAAAAATACCACCACATATTACTGTTTGTCACAAAAACAGTAGGTAATTTGTCTGAGGGTGGTGGGAGAAAAACACATTTTGGATTCAGAATGCAATAAGATCACAGGAAATGTTAAAATATCCTTACATGATCATGAGGAAAAATGAATGAATAGGGCTAAAAATGACTGAGATAGCAAATACAGAATTAATATGACAAGAAGAATTCAGTACTTTATCTATAGAAGTACTAAACCCATAACTAGATCAAAAATTAGAAGACTGCACTACATAGGCAGATTTGTCCTCCACATTTTAAATGTGTGAAATATTTTTGCCACTTTCAATGGCACTTTTAGCCCAACTCTTGTTTAATGTGTTTGCTCAACATGTGCCCACTGTATTTTGTGGTCTGATTGTGGAGTAGGTCTCCAGAGCCCCATTATCTCCATTGAGCCACACAGCGCAGCAGTGAAGCAGGGCGAGTCAGCGAGCTTCAGGTGCAGGGTCCACAGTGGAGCCCAGCCGGTGCGCTTAGAGTGGAAACCCACCAACAACCTGCCTCTGCCAGGTACACTGCTGCAATTCACTTTCATGTCATTCATCAATTAATATGATGCCTGAATAGAAATGATTTTGCTTCTTTTCATTTGTTCTGTAGATAACGTGAAGACTGGTGCTGACAATTCACTCATGACTATTACCAATGCCCAAGCCAAAAACCAGGGCACCTATCGCTGTGTGGCCAGCAACCTGTTCGGAATGACCCACAGCATTGCTTCACTCATTGTGAGAGGTAAACCAGTTCAGAAACAATCATTAATAATATTCCACTTGGTGCGCACCATTTTTGGTTTCAGTTTTTCTGAACATTTATGATCAGATACTTTTGTTGCTCCATCTTAGAAGCCTATTCTTATATTTTTGTCTGATTTCATTCTTAGAATCTCCTAAGGCTGTAGTGACCCCTGCAGGACCGGTGCGAATCAGAGTCGGTGATCCCATCAATCTCGAATGCCAGGCCGCTGGAGAGCCAAGACCCTCTGTCAGATGGCACAGACTAGACAACAACCGCAAGACGATGCTGAGCAGCCCCGTGCCTGCTGATTCCAGTGCTATTATGCAGGTTATGGGCCGTTTGAAGTCGAGCCCTTGTTGATTTCAGTCGTTTGCCTCTATATGTTAATCAAAGTGTGTTTCATTCTATGTTCAGATCTTAGTTGCACGGCCGGAAGACAGTGGCACATATGTGTGCACTGCACAGAACAACCAGGGCACAACTGAAACTCGAATAGAGGTGTTTGTTGAAGGAGGGCCTCAGGTGCCCACTGTTCCCCGTGCCAGCGTACGTGAGCCTATGATAGTCGTAGTAGAGGGATCAACCACGACACTTCATTGTGACGCCCATGGTAGGTGCAACAGTAAGCAGCGGTTGACAGTTATGACTGTTAAAACACAATAGGTGAAAAATGCAAGCAGAAAATATGTGCCTTAAAGCTTTTGTATCTTACCTAAAGGGTTCCCAAAGCCCACCATCACGTGGTCTAAAGAACGGTCTTCTCTGCCTTGGAGACACAAGATTGTTGACAACAGCCTGGTCTTACCTAATGTGGGCCGTCAGGACTCTGGTCAATATGTCTGCAACGCCACCAACCACATGGGCACCAGTGAAGTCACCATCATGCTGGAAGTAGACAGTGAGCTTAACTTATTCATAAAAATTGTTTTTTTCCTTGTCTATCTGATGCATGTTACGGTGATGCATGCCACACACATATTATTTTTTCCACTCAATTATGTCGTAATAACGAGATGTTATGTCATTTTAACAACATCTTCTCTCGTAAAAACGACGTTATGTCGTTAAAACGACATCTTTTCTCGTAATGACATGTTTTCTCGTAAAAACAAGATATGTCGTAAAAACTATATAATTTTCTCGTTAAAATGACATCTTTTCTCGTTAAAACGACAGATTTTTTCTCGTAATAACGACATATTATGTCGTCAAAAACGATTTGTTTTCCCATTATAATAAATGATACATTATGTGAGCGAGCTAAGTTGTCTGCGCTGCTGTCGCCACAGTCCTGACATAGCCTAAAGGAGGATCTGCACGCTGCTGAAGTTATGAAATACACACTGTTTTATTTTAATGTAAGGGTTTTAATTGTAGAGGCATGTTTATTAGGATTAATCTCCAATCTGTCTACAATATAGTGCTATCCAATAACTGCACTCAGACCCATGACTCGTTAGCTATATGATCAGATCCAAACAGTTATTTTTGAATATCGACTCTGGGTTCGGAATATTTCTTTATTTGAATGACTGAAGTTTGATTTAACAACAAATCGAAATACGAACAAAAAGAAATAAAGACATTTTCTAATAGGCTAATAATAATAATAATAATAATAATTATTATTATTATTATTTCGTTCTGTTTGGCAAATGGGAAAATGAAAACTAAGCTAGATTTTTTGTATTTTTTGTTCGTGGGTTAAAAAATGGGCTTATGCTTTAATAAGCTATTTGTGCGTGGGCGGCCCTAAGAACGCCACTTTTCAACTCGGCCTGTCTTTACTGTCTATCCCATCACACAGAAGAGTTCATCTGATGTACCGCTCTGCAAATTAGTCACAATAACGTTTCTTCATACTGTCTGGCTGTTGTATAGGCTATACTTCTTGCAAATATACATCTAATATAAAGCACAACACTGCTCTTCTCGGTTAGGCGGTGATAACAGAGGAAAGAAATATAAATGTCTGCTTTATTTTCTATACTTCTACAATAACAACAAAACGTTACAAATTGCTTTTGTAATTGCTTTTCTGGCGCACCTTGTTATGTCTAAAGGTCTACTTAAATAAAAAAATCTAAAACAAATTTGTGTTTATTTAATTCGTATAGCCTAAATCCAACAAGAGGTACTGTACTGTCTTTCCCGTCTGAGCTCATCTGTACTATTGTGCTCACACACCCAGACGCAGCCTAGCCTATTCCTTCAGTATCAAGCAAAGCCTTGAATTTAACCCAGAAGAGGAACGCGATGCGATGCGCGGCTTGATTCAGCTAAAGATATAATTTAATGATATATAATCATTAATACATAATTTATATATAATCAGACTTAAGTATCAAGGCCGCCCATGCATGTGAAACAAATATTAAAGCATAAGCTCATTTGTTTACCCACGAACAAAAATAGGCCTACGAAAAATCTAGCTTAATTTTCGTTTGCCTTTTTTCAAACAGAATGAAATAATGGTAATAATAATAATAATTATTATTATTATTATTAACCTATTAGAAAATGTCTTTATTTCTTTTTGTTCGTATTTCGATTTGTTAAATTAAACTTTAGTCATTTAAATAAAGAAATATTTGAATGACTAAAACCTATCGCTGTGTGGCCAGCAACCTGTTCGGAATGACCCACAGCATTGCTTCACTCATTGTGAGAGGTAAACCAGTTCAGAAACAATCATTAATAATATTCCACTTGGTGCGCACCATTTTTGGTTTCAGTTTTTCTGAACATTTATGTTCAGATACTTTTGTTGCTCCATCTTAGAAGCCTATTATTATATTTTTGTCTGATTTCATTCTTAGAATCTCCTAAGGCTGTAGTGACCCCTGCAGGACCGGTGCGAATCAGAGTCGGTGATCCCATCAATCTCGAATGCCAGGCTGCTGGAGAGCCAAGACCCTCTGTCAGATGGCACAGACTAGACAACAACCGCAAGACGATGCTGAGCAGCCCCGTGCCTGCTGATTCCAGTGCTATTATGCAGGTTATGGGCCATTTGAAGTCGAGCCCTTGTTGATTTCACAGTCGTTTGCCTCTATATGTTAATCAAAGTGTGTTTCATTCTATGTTCAGATCTTGGTTGCACGGCCGGAAGACAGTGGCACATATGTGTGCACTGCACAGAACAACCAGGGCACAACTGAAACTCGAATAGAGGTGTTTGTTGAAGGAGGGCCTCAGGTGCCCACTGTTCCCCGTGCCAGCGTACGTGAGCCTATGATAGTCGTGGTAGAGGGATCAACCACAACACTTCATTGCGACGCCCATGGTAGGTGCAACAGTAAGCAGCGGTTGACAGTTATGACTGTTAAAACACAATAGGTGAAAATGCAAGCAGAAAATATGTGCCTTAAAGCTTTTGTATCTTACCTAAAGGATTCCCAAAGCCCACCATCACATGGTCTAAAGAACGGTCTTCTCTGCCTTGGAGACACAAGATTGTTGACAACAGCCTGGTCTTACCTAATGTGGGCCGTCAGGACTCTGGTCAATATGTCTGCAACGCCACCAACCACATGGGCACCAGTGAAGTCACCATCATGCTGGAAGTAGACAGTGAGCTTAACTTATTCATAAAAATTATTGTTTTTATTCCTTGTCTATCTGATGCATGTTACGGTGACGCATTGCTGCCACACACACATTATTTTTTCCACTCAATTATGTCGTAATAACGAGATATGTAATTTTAACAACATCTTTTCTCGTAAAAATGACGTTATGTCATTAAAACGACATCTTTTCATGTAATGACATCTTTTCTCGTTAAAACAACATATTTTTTCTCGTAATAACGACATATTATGTCATAAAAACGATTTGTTTTCCCATTATAATAGATGGTACATTATGTGAGCGAGCTAAGTTGTCTGCGCTGCTGTCGCCACAGTCCTGACATAGCCTAAAGGAGGATCTGCACGCTGCTGAAGTTATGAAATACACTGTAGTGAGTGGGGCGGGGCCGAGAGCCGGGGGAGCGGAGCGAGGCCGGTGCAGTTAATGATAATGAGCGACACCTGCGCCACTCACCGGTCTCGAGTCCCACGGAGGAGCTCCGGAAGGATAAAAGGAGGAGCGATGACAGTGGAAGACGAGAGAGGACCAGGCCTGGACTTTATTTTGTATTTAATATTTTATTGAAATCTTCCAGTAGAATTATTCTGAAACAGGGTAAAATAAAAAGACAGGTAAATACAAACATAGACGTTTCCTGGAAGCTTCTTGGCTCTCTGTAATAGAGGAGCCACTCAAGTTTCCCCCTTTTAAAATACAAATTTTATATCTTTGCTCACAGAAAAAAAAAATCCCATAAGACACACAGGGCAAACAGGGATCAGGCCAGTTTCTGAGAATACATAATGGACATATTCTGCTAGTGAAAAATAAAAACCTCTCAGGTTCAAGTCAGAATGATTAAGAATAACTGGAGAATGTAATGGTTTCTGTTGTGCCAGAAAACATATGTTTGCCTTCATCAAGGTTGAGGGAAACTTCAAAAGTCTGAAAAGATGTCATGCTAACATTAAAAATAAACTGACATCAGTGAAACTGATGTAACTGTAGTGTCACTTATTATAAGAGCGCAGGCATCTACATCATAACAGACAAATCTTTCAAAGACTGGCTTCAACCTTTCAACAGAACTGAAAGAGCTGATTTTTTTTTTTTAACATTCAAACACATTTAATAACATAAATAAACACAACAGAAAAGCGGCAGCCCCTCACGGACGACTGCCGCACACAAAACACAAAATAAAGTCCAGGCCTGGTCCTCTCTCGTCTTCCACTGTCATCGCTCCTCCTTTTATCCTTCCGGAGCTCCTCCGTGGGACTCGAGACCGGTGAGTGGCGCAGGTGTCGCTCATCATCATTAACTCCACCGGCCTCGCTCCTCTCCCACGGCTCTCGGCCCCGCCCCACTCACTACATACACACTGTTTTATTTTAATGTAATGGTTTTAATTGTAGAGGAATGTTTATTAGGATTAATCTCCAATCTGTCTACAATATAGTGCTATCCAATAACTGCACTCAGACCCATGACTCGTTAGCTATATGATCAGATCCAAACAGTTATTTTTGAATATCGACTCTGGGTTCGGAATATTTCTTTATTTGAATGACTGAAGTTTGATTTAACAACAAATCGAAATACGAACAAAAAGAAATAAAGACATTTTCTAATAGGCTAATAATAATAATAATTATTATTATTATTTCGTTCTGTTTGGCAAATGGGAAAACGAACACTAAGCTAGATTTTTTATTTTTTTTTTGTTCATGGGTTAAAAAATGGGCTTATGCTTTAATAAGCTATTTGTGCGTGGGCGGTCCTAAGAACGCCACTTTTCAACTCGGCCTGTCTTTACTGTCTATCCCATCACACAGAAGAGTTCATCTGATGTACCGCTCTGCAAATTAGTCACAATAACGTTTCTTCATACTGTCTGGCTGTTGTATAGGCTATACTTCTTGCAAATATACATCTAATATAAAGCACAACACTGCTCTTCTCGGTTAGGCGGTGATAACAGAGGAAAGAAATATAAATGTCTGCTTTATTTTCTATACTTCTACAATAACAACAAAACGGTACAAATTAGACACTTTGTTATGTCTAAAGGTCTACTTAAATAAAAAAATCTAAAACAAATTTGTGTTTATTTAATTCGTATAGCCTAAATCCAACAAGAGGTACTGTACTGTCTTTCCCGTCTGAGCTCATCTGTACTATTGTGCTCACACACCCAGACGCAGCGCAGCCTATTCCTTCAGTATCAAGCAAAGCCTTGAATTTAACCCAGAAGAGGAACGCGATGCGATGCGCGGCTTGATTCAGCTAAAGATATCATTTAATAATATATAATCATTAATACATAATTAATATATAATCAGACTTAAGAATCAAGGTCGCCCACGCATGTGAAACAAATATTAAAGCATAAGCTCATTTGTTTACCCACGATCAAAAATAGGCCTACGAAAAATCTAGCTTAATTTTCGTTTGCCCGTTTTCAAACAGAACGAAATAATGATTATTAATAATAATAATAATATATATATTATTATTATTATTAACCTATTAGAAAATGTCTTTATTTCTTTTTGTTCGTATTTCGATTTGTTGCTAAATCAAACTTTAGTCATTCAAATAAATAAATATTTGAATGACTAAAACCTATCGCTGTGTGGCCAGCAACCTGTTCGGAATGACCCACAGCATTGCTTCACTCATTGTGAGAGGTAAACCAGTTCAGAAACAATCATTAATAATATTCCACTTGGTGCGCACCATTTTTGGTTTCAGTTTTTCTGAACATTTATGTTCAGATACATTTGTTGCTCCATCTTAGAAGCCTATTCTTATATTTTTGTCTGGTTTCATTCTTAGAATCTCCTAAGGCTGTAGTGACCCCTGCAGGACCGGTGCGAATCAGAGTCGGTGATCCCATCAATCTCGAATGCCAGGCCGCTGGAGAGCCAAGACCCTCTGTCAGATGGCACAGACTAGACAACAACCGCAAGACGATGCTGAGCAGCCCCGTGCCTGCTGATTCCAGTGCTATTATGCAGGTTATGGGCCATTTGAAGTCGAGCCCTTGTTGATTTCACAGTCGTTTGCCTCTATATGTTAATCAAAGTGTGTTTCATTCTATGTTCAGATCTTAGTTGCACGGCCGGAAGACAGTGGCACATATGTGTGCACTGCACAGAACAACCAGGGCACAACTGAAACTCGAATAGAGGTGTTTGTTGAAGGAGGGCCTCAGGTGCCCACTGTTCCCCGTGCCAGCGTACGTGAGCCTATGATAGTCGTGGTAGAGGGATCAACCACAACACTTCATTGCGACGCCCATGGTAGGTGCAACAGTAAGCAGCGGTTGACAGTTATGACTGTTAAAACACAATAGGTGAAAATGCAAGCAGAAAATATGTGCCTTAAAGCTTTTGTATCTTACCTAAAGGATTCCCAAAGCCCACCATCACGTGGTCTAAAGAACGGTCTTCTCTGCCTTGGAGACACAAGATTGTTGACAACAGCCTGGTCTTACCCAATGTGGGCCGTCAGGACTCTGGTCAATATGTCTGCAACGCCACCAACCACATGGGCACCAGTGAAGTCACCATCATGCTGGAAGTAGACAGTGAGCTTAACTTATTCATAAAAATTATTGTTTTTATTCCTTGTCTATCTGATGCATGTTAATTTTACACTTCAAAAATAGTTTACTTAATTATATTTTACTTTGTTTTCCAGAAAAAAATGTCCCCCAAACCAAATAAATGTACTTGAAGCAAAATTGTTTACAATATTATGACTTTAGAGAATATATGTTGAAATACATTTATCATACATCCTTTTTGAACAATCATGTCTGACATCTAGATATTTATTACAAGATTATGCACGCATACATTTAAAAAAAAAAGAAGAGATTTTTATCAGTATTTTTAGTATATTATTTTCATTTAAATTTTTTATTCAGTATTTTTGTTTACCAGAAAACAAATCTAAATATCCTTAAAACATGTTAAATGTTCAGAATGTCGTAAGATATTCATAAGTTTTCATAAGATATTAATATGTTTTAGATAATTTCTATTGAATTAATTTATCTTCTAATTTATATTCTACAAATTTTCGGTAACACTTTATTTTAAGGTGTCCTTGTTACATGTACTTACTATTATAATAACAATAAATTATGCATAATTACATGCAAGTAACCCTTAAACCAAACCCTAATCCTAAACCTAACCATATAGTAAGTACATGTAGTTAATTAATATTACTCAGTATTTAAATGTATAATTACACTGTAACAAGGACACCTTAAAATAAAAAGTGTAACCAAATACACTAAATAAGATTTCTCAGGAAAACCTTTTTTACTTTTTTTTTTTTTTCTTCGTTATAAAACACAACAAAAAATAATTTATTTTTTTGAAAATCTATTTTTACATTTTAACATTGTAGCTTTTGTCTGAATTCCTCCAAGAAGTGTGAAGCATATTTTCCTGTTGTTGTAGAGCTCTCTAACATGAGCCAGTGGTAATTATCCAACATCCTCTAACTGACATTTCTTTGGTTGGAGCAGCCCCACCCTATGCCACTTCCTTGCCCGATGACGTGTCCGTGCGAGTGGGTGAAGTAATCCGACTGCAGTGCCTGGCCCATGGCACTCCGCCCCTGCGTTTTGAGTGGACTAAGGTCAATGGCAGCTTGCCTCCTACTGCTCAGCAGCAAGGAGGAGACCTCCAGATCAACCTGGCCAAGGAGAGCGATGCTGGGACATACAAGTGTGTTTCCAGCAACAAGGTTGGCAAGAGTGAAGCGCTGGCCAGAGTCTCTGTCCGATGTGAGTACTGACAGTTCAGTTTCATGCATGCATCATGCATTCCTTCAAACTCACAAAGTGATCATCAGATGAATTCTAACTAGCATTCAGCTTGACCTCTGACCTCTGTGTCCTGCAGCACCCCTGTCAGTGAAAGTATCCCCCCAGGTGGAAGTGAAGGCTCTGGGCAGCGCTGTGGAGTTTACCTGTGCTGCTAAAGGAGGGTCTCACGTTGAGATTGAATGGCTGAAGGAGGGGGGAGTTCTTCCACTAAATCATCACATTAAAGACGGAGTGCTCAGGTGAGTCTCATCTAATATCAACATTGACTATAAAACAATCAATCAATCATTTATAAAGCACCTTAAAAACCATGAAGGTATAAATAAATAATAAATATCAGAATTAAGCAAAATTGGTCAGATTTAAAAACACCAGAGTGCGTAACATGGTTCCAGATCTATATGATTCAGGAGGGGTTGACTAATTCACCACCAAATGTTGGTTTGTGTTTATTAATAAACTTACGCTATTGTTCAAAATATTTGTAATTTTTTGAAAGAAGTCTCTTATGCCCACCCAGGCTGCATTTATTTAATCAAAAATAGAGTAAAAGAGTAATATTGTGAAATAAAATTACAATTTAAAATAACATTTGTCTATTTCACATATTTCAAAATGGAATTAATTCCTGTGATGGCAAAACCTTAACCTGGCAAAACCTGGGAAAAAATTATTCCAGTCCTCAGTGTCACATGATTCTTCAGAAATCATAATACTCTGATTTTATTCTCAATAAACATTTCTTATTGAAAACAGTGGTGATGCTTAATATGTTTGTGGAAGCTGTGATACATTTCAAAGTTCACAAGAACAGCATTTATTTCTAAATAGAATTTTGTTAGTAGCAATTGAAAATTCTTTACGGTTACCTTTCAATCAATTAATATGTCCTTGCTAAATTAAAAGTATTAATTTCTATTAAAAAACTCTTGCATTTTCCCCATAACTTGAATAAAAATATTTTTGATCATTTTTCTTCCACAAACTTACAGTAATGGAATTTAATTGAATGGTCAAGAAAATTGCTGTTAACACTACAACTTGAGAAAATAATGCTAATTAAGGAATATAATTTTGTTTTTATATTTATTATTTTTGCAATGTCAGTTTTTTTTAACAGGGTAGTGCACAACATCACTAATTATTAAAGTCAATAATTAAAAATATTTTACTACAGTAAATTGTTTATAAATGATCAGTTCAGCTGATTATAACAAAATTATGACGTTGTTGAATGATTTTGTATGCAGTTTTTGATGTATTTATTTGTTTCCCTTACTTTGTTCATTTTGTTAAATAATATTTTCTTTGAGATATGTAGTATTTTTTGCAATAAAATACCCTAATGTTTTGAATTATGTTGTGTCCTTTATTTATAATATTTGTGCAGAATCGAGAACCTTGAGCAAAGCAATGAGGGAATCTACACCTGCAGAGCTACAAGTCTGTTTGGACAGGCTCAGGACAGTGGCAAACTCACCATTCAAGGTCCGCTATGATATCCAATATGTTTCCAAATCTTGGGTTACTAAACTTTAAAACCAATGACTTTGTGCTCTTTGTCTTCACAGCTCTACCCAAAGTAATGATCAATGTGCGCACATCAGTACAGACGGTGATGGTGGGCAACTCAGTGGAGTTTGAGTGCCACGCGATCGGTGATCCTGAGCCCACGGTGCGCTGGAGTAAAGTGGGAGGTTCTCTTCCCAATCATGTGGAAATAAGGGGGAACCTCCTGAGGATTGATAATGTAGTCGACTCAGATTCAGGACAGTACCGCTGCACAGCCACTAATAATGTTGGCTCGGAGTATAACCAGGTGGTCCTTAATATCCAGTGTAAGTACATTATTACATCCAGGATGTTTATTATGCTTCTTTTGCCATTGGTTTTTATTTGTATTATGTGACACCATAAAAATGGCAAGCTGAATCCTGAATCCAATGCACTTTGTAGCCTTGCCTCAGATTTCTGCACAGCCTGAGTCAAAGGAAGTAACTGTTGGCTCTGATGCGGTCTTGCCTTGCATTGCATCTGGATACCCAGTCCCAAGCATCACATGGTCAAAGGTAACCTTTATATTTAAAATTTGACCTAATTCAAAACACCAAAATCCTATTATACCATATATCTATGGTGTTTAGAGTACTAAATATGGTTCTATTCACTTTAAAAAGAGATTGTTAAGCCCATGTGTGCTCTTCTTTCAGTTGGAGAATGAGTTGCCCCCTAAGTGCAGACAGGATGGCCATGTCCTGGCAGTCCCTGGTGTCACACACACAGATGCAGGAACGTATGTGTGTACGGCTGCTAATAAGCAAGGAAAAGTTGAGGCCTTCACCAGACTCGTTGTTCATGGTCTGTATGCAAGTCCATAATTTATGCAAGTCCGTTCTGTCTGTAGTTACATATTTTTTTCCAGAGTAAGTCTTTAGTCACAATGCTGCTTGTCTGTAATTGTGGCTTTGTGATGAGAGCACTGATTTCATCTGGATGGTTAAACAAGTATAGTTCTGCTTAAACATCTACACAGGATCTGGTTAAATGTCATTAAGCAGATATTTTTATCCAAAGTGGCGTATGAAATGCTGCTTTTTGGAGTCTTACAGTGTGGAGATTTAGAAACATCCTTAACTATTATGCTACCACCACCAAGACATGTTTTTCATGAGCTATTTGTTACTCTGAAGAGTTTCTGAGATGTTCTACTTGTCTCTCTAACATTGATTCATGTTCATATGGTCTTCCAGAGAGAGTGATGCCCTATTTTACCCAGGAGCCACTCTCATACCTCACACTCCACACTATCAGAAACGCCTACCATGCATTCAGCATCAAAATTACCTTCAGGCCGGACAATGTTGATGGTAAGGACCCTCAAATCTTCCTAGATACTTCACTGCACCAAATCAGTTCTAAACATGCAGTTCTGACTTTGTTTAAAAGTTTGTCATTACTGGAAAAAAAAAAAAGAATGTTTATCATTTTGAGAAAGAATCTTCTCACTGGTATTTTCTATAGTGACTGTTGCTCATTAAATCACCTGGAAATCAACTGTTTGAAGATTCTTCAAAATGTCTAATTGTTTGTTCCATACAGGTGAATTAATGATGACAGAAGTTTTTATTTTTAGCTACAAAAATTAATTTGCAGTATTGCATGTACTAAGTAAAGAGCACACTGTTTCTAAAATGTTCAGTCCTTCTACTACAGTTTCTTTTATATGTTTATTTCCTGTATGTAAACTCAATTATTCTTTTTGTTCTTTGCCCTCTTTCACATCTCTTTGGTATGAAGGGCTAATTTTGTATGCCGGTGAGTCTGCTTGCTTGCCTGAGAGTGCCAGAGAGTGCAGCTCAGCATCTCTCACTGGCCCCTTAGAAGGGTCCTTATGAACATATGCAGGCATGACTATAGATTATAGTGTGCATCAAAGCATTTCTGCTTCTTATTGAGTTGATTGCAGCATGATACAGGAATGTTATCATGAACCGACTGAAACTTTTACACCTGGTAGTGACAGTTATACAGTATGTGTGCAAAATGGTTTGTTTCTTTCTAAAAAAAAAATCTAAATATTTAAAAACCCCTTAAAAGTCATTTTAAAGAGAAGCTTTAAGAGTTCCCTGTGTTTTTAATGTTACAGTCATAAATATTATATCAGTACTGCAATTTTACAGTTTAATGTAAAGTACAATTATATTGTTTTTCTTCAATACTGTTTTTTTATTTTACAGTGAAATATTACAATAGTAATTTCGTATTTTATGTAGGATTGTTATATTTATTAATATTTTTTAGTAATTAAAATAATTAAAAATAAAATATATTAATAAACTAAAATATTAATATTAAAATAATACCATATTTAAATATGGTTATTATTATTTTATAGCCATCACAAAATTTTGGCCAAATTGTGCAGATTTGTACAAATAAGCAGCAAACCAGGATTTTTTTTAAAATAGCAATCACATTTTTTTATCAAAAATTAATGCAATCCACCCCCCCAAAACTTGCAGCCCTGCCAATAAATTTATAATGGCTAATATCTGCTGATAATCCATATGGTAACAATATGTTGTGCATCCTTACAAATAAAACTGAGAATTGTCGACAAGCTTGGTTAAAGTGACTAATAACCCAGAGGGTATGTTCTGTACCAGTGCTTCTCCAAAAGTTTTGCTTCAGGATCTTATATTGCACATAAAGTGGTAATCCAACACATTTTTTGGTTGCAACCCATCAGTTGAGGGCCACTGGTCTGTACTACTCCATCTGATAGTCATTATGCCCATGTGATGGAGAACGGGAAGACTCATGGCATGTGCCCATGCATGTGGCTTGCGTTGGCATTGTGAAATGCTGAACATGGCAGCAGCTTTTCACTCGGCATGCTGCTTTACCATCAGCTAAAAAAGACAAAAAATGGCTTTGTGTACTGGCGAGCTTTTTGGCTAACTAGGCTGAATGCTGGCATTGGACTTACTTTTCCCTTAATGTCCAGGTATGATTCTCTATAATGGACAAAAGAAGACCACCGGCGCTGACTTCTTATCTTTTGGATTGGTGGGTGGCCGTCCTGAATTCAGGTACATTAATCTTCAATATCAAAGCAATCTCAAGAAAACGACATTTCATATCTGAAACTAGATTTAACTTTGGCTTTTTAATGTGACGTTCCAAATGTGCATATTTTCCTTCCACAGGTTTGATGTAGGCTCCGGTATGGCAACTATTCGTTACCCTACTCCCATTAAACTGGGCGAGTTTCACACAGTGAAGCTGTATAGGAATGAGACTCAGGGCTCTCTTGTTGTGGATGGAGAAGCTCCTATAAATGGAACCTCACAGGTGCATATTCCTCTCTCCATAATTTGCTGATTTGTTATGCTTTCTTATTAATAAATGGTGTTAAATAGTGGCGATTAAACAAATGTAGTATAACATGTTCTGTGTCTGAGCAGGGAAAATTCAAGGGTCTGGATCTGAATGAGGATCTTTTTGTGGGCGGTTATCCAAATTACAGCATGCTTGCTAAAACTGCAGGCCTCAAGACAGGGTTTGTCGGTGAGAAAACCGTTATCTTATGTGAATTTTGTTGGAAAGTGTCAGTTGTAGCATTATTATCATTTGCATTCTTACACTGAGTTTTGGTCTTTCTTCAAGGTTGTATCAAGCAGCTGATTATCCAAGGTGAAGAGGTCATTTTCAAGGACCTTGATAAAAGTTCCACCGGAGTTTCGAATTGTCCCACTTGCAAGGATCGCCCATGTCAGGTAATCGTTTACAAACAAAATTGTTCTTTGAATTAAAAAGCACAGTGACCCAAAAAAGTATTTTTGTAAGTCATATATGTGAATTTCATTGCTTAAGAAAAAAAGTATCAAATTAAGTAGCATCTAGGACTCTGGACTAGCATTATTTTAAGTGGACAATTTTTTTTTTTTTGGGACCAGTGAATGCATTTTTTGTGGTTGGCCTGTGAAAATCGATTAGCTAAAAGCAATGTGTGTGTTTCAGAATGGTGGCATATGTGAGGACTCTGCCGCCAGTCTCTACAAATGCAGTTGCCCAAGAGGAATGACAGGAAGCAACTGTCAGCATCACTCTTCCCTGCACTGTCACACAGGTCAGCATTTGTAAAATCAGGATCAGGTTTTGTAAACAACATGCTTGATGGACTTTGTTCATTATTCTTTTTGCCTGTGACTGCAACAGAGGCCTGTGGACCAGATGCCACCTGTATTAACCGACCCAATGGTTTGGGCTACGACTGCCGCTGTCACTTGGGCAAGTCTGGAAACAAGTGCATGGATGGTAAAGCTCAATATCCAGTCACATTTAACATTTTCTAACTGCTTTAAGGTCAAATGTGGGGCTCACTATCCCTCTTCATGACAATCCCAGGTACTCTGGTAACGACTCCATTGTTTGATGGAGACGAGTCTTATATTGCATATCCTCCTCTTACTAATATTCATAACGACCTCCGGATTGAGATGGAGTTCAAGCCCATGGATTCAGATGGGCTGATGTTCTTCAGCGGAGGCAAAAAGATGAAAGTGGAGGACTTTGTGATGTTATCCATGGTGGACGGACATGTCGAGTTCCTATATGAACTTGGTACAGGTGAGAGATCTGATGATCAAATCATGATGTATTCTTTGCAAAAAAAAAATAATTATTTATTTATTTTAATTTTTTTGTGCATGTGTGTCATGGTCATTGAAAGAAACCAGTGTTATTTCAGTGTTGTTGACATAATATTATAGTTTTGATTATATTTTGTATTAGTTTTTTTCTAGTATTTTCTTTTTTTTTTAAATTGTATTTAAAGTTTTAGTAGTTTAGGTAAAGTTTTAGTTAAAGTTTTGTTGTGTTTTTGTCATGTTTATTATTATTATTATTATTATTATTATTATTTTGAAATATCTAAATAGGTTTCAGGTTTTTCTTTGTTTTAGTTTCTTTTTTTGTTTGTTTTTTGTTTTTTAGTACTTATACAGACTAAACAAAATGTAGCTAAAATAAAATATGTTCAAGGTTTATTTGATAATTTAATTTTATTGTCACTTGATTTTTATTTGATTTCAAGTAATGGAAATGTTTATTTTTTAGTATTTTAATTTTAGTTAACAATAATAACCCAGAAAGGAAGGGCTTAATCTAAAACTAAATATTGTATTAATATGAAATTGTTGATTTTCTATTAATTTGATGTAATGTTTACAACCCTCTTACCCAAATGTTGGACATTTTTCATAGCACTAAACATTAACATTAAAAAACTAAATTAAATGTTTTAAATTTAGAAATATATAATTTTAGAATTTTGCATAATTTCGCACGCATGGATAAATAAAATATATCATATATCATAATATAATTATATAATATATATCATAATATATTAACAAAGTACTTTTTAATTAATTTTACAATTTTTAAATATTTTTTAATTAATTTAAATATTTTTTAATTAATCCTGTAGATGTACAGTACAATTCTGTCCAAAAAAACATTGTGCCCCCTAATGTTGTGCCCCCTTTCCCACCTAAAAGGTCTTGACCTTTCAAAAAAAAAAATTTGACACCAAAATGAAAAGTACCCTCCTCACCTGAGTGCACTGTAACCATACAGATGGTGAAACCCAGAAGCGGATATAGTGACTTGTTCCTATCCTGTCCAAGCTAAATATGCTTTTTTTCCCCCCCGTGTTCTCAGGTCAAGCTGTTCTGCGCAGTCAGGAGCCCGTGTCTCTGGGTCAGTGGCATCGCGTGGTGGCGGAGCGGCTTCATAAGGACGGCTCCTTGAAGGTGGACCACGCACGAGAAATCACAAGATCCTCTCCAGGCAAGGCCCAGGGCCTTAATATCCACACACCCATGTATCTGGGAGGAGTGCCCAGCATGGACATCTTGCCCAAACCTGCCAATGTTAGCATGCTCTTTGATGGATGCATAGGAGAGGTGAGAATGTCCTTCACACTAAGTGTTGTGTTCATTACAGCCCACAGTCATGTTTTGATATTAAATAGTTTCATATTGGCTTTGTTTTTCTTTACAGGTCTTCATCAATGGAAAGAAGTTGGACATATCATACAGCTTCACTGAAAGCAGAGCCATCAGCCAGTGTAAAGATGGCAGCCCATGTGACCGCAGGCCTTGTCTGCACGGAGGCACCTGTATGGCCAGTGCTGAGTACGAGTACCAGTGCCTCTGCGCTGAAGGATACGAGGGTAAGTCACTTAACCAACTTGTATTTGTGTTTGTATTTAATATTGGTATTGATATTGACTATGGTAGTACTTGATACTGGAAAGAAATGGGTTCACCCATCCCTATTTTTTAAGGTCAAAAGGAAGTGTCTGAAAATCTTCTTCCATAAATTTGATTATTTATTTGATTTAATCCAAATTTATTCCATATTTTCCATTTCTTGCTTGTTGTTCCTCAGGTGACCGTTGTGAAATAGTGAGGCAGAGCTGTCGAGACTCCTCTCAGTGTCTGAACGGTGGCAGCTGTGTGAATAACCACTGTGTGTGTCCCGCCGGTTACACAGGCCGGCACTGTGAGAAAGGTTAGTTCACAACTGCTAGATGTTTAACACACTGTTTTGCAAAAATCTTCTTATATGTGATTTTTTGCCTTCTGATTAGTGACTGCATTGATGCACGTACAGTATGCATATATTGTACATATTTTGCTATGTGTTTCTATATTGTACATTACTGTCAGCTCTTTCCACCCTAAGTCCACTTTATCTTTAGGGACATATTATAAGGTGAGAATGGTGCTAGTTACAATATTTCTCAATGTAGGTTTATTTTTGAAAGACACATGCTTTAGTCTTGGGCAGAATAGAAGGTAATGCACATTTTCACTATTATTGCCCATGACAAAAAAAAAAAACATTCATCAAACGGATACAGTTCACTTGTGAATCCAAATAGCTTTATGAGCATAACTATGATATTTAAATGTTAGTTTGGAGAATTTTAGTTTTTAGTTTAGTTTTAATTGGAGAATAAAGTTTTAAGCTAGCCCAGTCTCACATACTAGTGTTATTTTTGTATTATTTATATACTAATATAGGCTTTATTAATATTTTATTTTAGCTTATGTTTGATTTTCAGTTTTTATTTTAATGGTAGATTGTTTTAGCAATGTTATGTGCTTTTGTCATTTTATTAGTTTTTTTTATTTCTATTTAGCTTTATTTCTATTTTAGTTCTTGTCATTTGTTTTTACTTCAACTTATTTAATTTTACTTGGATGGCAAGGCAACAACTAAGTTTTTTAAGTATATTTTTATGTATTTCATCCAATATTTATATTTTATTTCAGCTTTTTTCAATTAACAAAATTAGTTTTTAATAGTCCTATATACATCTATTTTACATTACATTTTAAATATTGTCATTTAACATCTATGACGATAAACATACAGCTAACTAAAGCCAATATGTGTGCAATGTGACTTAGTTTAAATTGCTTTATTATTCATACTGATAATATATTGGTCTCTTTAGACACAGTTTGCCTCGTTTGTCATTTTACAGAATTCACATTCTATGTGGGGAAAAAGGCATTTCTCTGTAGTTTCAGAGCATTAAACTGAACCACAGCTGTAAGTGATTCATCATAAAGCACCATAGGGAAATAATTGTCGGTTCTTCGTAACGTACCGTGGCGACACCAGTCAGGCTGCCTAATGTCATCCAGCAGTAGCGTGTTGGCCGGTGAAAGAGGCCACATGTGAATGAATCTCACCCCTGCATTCTCATGGCTATCCCACACACACAGGGCAGGAGTCCAGCTTCACCGAGGCGCTGTGGAGTTTGGAGGGTAGTGGGGGAAATGGTACAGTATGACTACAGTCTGCCTGTCATGCTCGTCACTAACCAGGGGAGAGCATCCTCCTCAGGGCCCATCAGCCCATCTAACAGCACAAATAAAACAACCACAACAAACGGCCTCAACGGGGCGACAAAAGGAAGCTAGAAAGTGAATCATTTTAGGGGTCTGTTTACAGAGCTCTTATTACCAACATCACAGGCAATATCAAGCACATTTCTGATCAACAGTACCGATGAAGAAAATTATTTTTGAAATGCATTTTTTCATTGGTATTGTTGAAAAAAATCCTTATTAAAATCATCTTGATAATAAATATATCCTGATAAAAATAACTCTTGTAAAAAAAAAAGTGTAAGATAAGACTTTCAGATAATTTATTTTTCATGCTTTGAGCATAAATATCTAAATGTATTGAGGTAGATTCTTTAAACTGTTTGTCAGTAGGGCTAAAAATTATTTGACAACATATTTGCTTATTATCTACATTATTTATGCAGTTATGCAAATTCGTTGTTTTAAGGATATTCTGATATTTTAATAAAAATCTTTTTTAAATATTAAGACAATTATTTTTCTAGTATATTTATTGTAACTTGTAATAATATTTCATAATATTTGTTTTTACTGTATTTTTGATCAAATAAATGCAGCATCATTGAAAAGAAATCTTCAAAAAATCTTACCGACCCCAAACTGTTGAACAGCAGTGTATGTATATTAATGTATTTAATGTAATGAATATCTAATAAGTGCTTGATGTCCTTGAAAGTTTTCTTAAACAAAATAAAAACATTGATACTGTTGTCTTGTAAATAGATCCCTGAAATATTGTGCTTTCAAAATGAATGGTCTCAATCTGCACTCTGCACTCAGTGGGTTACTGTGTCCTCTGTGAAGTTTTAAATGTAACGTTGAGGGGGAATTCTGTGTCTTCACTGTGATACGCTTAAAGTTTATGGTAGTTATGTGGGCAATATTCAAATTATGACAGTTGCAAAGCTGTGACATTTTCCTAAGGCGAACATACATAGAATTCCCCTTTAGCATCTCCTGAGGCGTCTTGTCCAGTCAGCCTCTCGCTGCTGTTTCAATTTGTCATCTTTCTCATTAAATCCTTGTTTCTCTTTGTTGCGAAACCAACAACCAACATCTTTTCCGCACTTTCACCTACAGTGACGTCTGTAAACAAAATGTCCTCACACTGTGAACAAACACGTTTTTAGTTACTAACCACCGAATGTCCGTCATTCACACACTTGAGCCGACCGGACAGGTGAGTTTACAGCCAGAAACACCGAGCATGAAGCACTTCTTGGTAAGCACTCAGTTGCCTGAGGGTTCTCTGGTTATTACATGGTTCAAGAGAATGCTTTGTGAGGAATGCGTATTGTTGTTCCCAAATGTGAATGTTACTTTGACAGCAGTGTGTATTTGCATTCATTTTCATTTATCTCATGAAGATAAAATTAAATGTATGTTGGACATTTTCTGAGTTGCCCTTGATGATTGTACTGTATGTTTTTCACAATGAAGCCTGCTATTTGGAGTCTCACATTTATGACTTATAAAATAAATAGTAATTCATCAGATCAGATGTGATTTAATGTAGTGGGTCAGTTCTGTTCATTGACTGCTTGTTCTGTTATTTGTTGAAGCTCCACAGGGTGGTAGTATAACACAGAGTTGGCATCTGGGATTTATTTTTTTGGTTTCTCTTTTCCAGACTCTCCTATTGAATATTCAGCATATTTCCATGATAATGGATATCTGGCCCTTCCAAAGCCCATGTTCCCACGAAGGTGAGGGCTCTTCATATGTGAAACAGTTGATGAACTGTGTTTGGTGTTCATTTAACTGACGTAATTATACAAATTCAGCAGTTTTTACCACAGAAAATCATTTTGGCTTGTCTCTCAGCTTGTAAAAGCAAACAAAAAACTTGTTTTAGTGTTGTTTTTTTAGTTTTTTTGACTATTGATGGTTTGATTTGTTTCAGTGCTCCTGACTCTCCAGAGACCATTGAGTTAGAGATCAACTCTGTCTCTAAAGACGGCCTCATCCTGTGGCAGGGAGTGGTATGTTTGGACACATGAGCCCCCTGCTGGATCTCAGGACACATACACTCAGGGTCCAAAATTAATAACATTTACTGTTAACTTAAAATAATTTAGTTTTCATAAACTAAAATAATTATTTGGTATTCTGCTTCATTTTAAGTTGAGATTTTCCATGTACCAACTTTTTTAAAAATTCTATTTTAGAATTGTCTTTAAATTCTATATAAAAATATAAAATATATATATATATATATATACCTTAAAATAGTTGCAATTTAAGGTACCATTTCTTCATTGTTAATTTTGGTCCCTGCATACACTCACATTCTGATACTGTATGCACAGTGTGTTTTACATTTCATATTCAGCCTCATTTCACTAAACTGAGTAAAATGAGTTTGCTTGGAACTGTTTTGGAATATGCTTTTGTCCCTCACCTCTAAAGCACATTTTAATGGCTGAATTGCATGTTTGCCTGGCTAACTCACCTTCATCCTCCTCAGGAGCCTGCAGGCGCTCTAAGCCTCCGTAAGAAGCATGCTAGTATAAAGGTATTCCCTCTTCACAAGCAGTCAGACATACAAATATGTCTGCATTAGCATGGACGTGTCACTATCTCTGAATATATACAAAGGAGCTTTGAACTTTACAACACTTGCACAGATAAACATTCAGAAAACAGCACTTATATTTACCTTTGATTTAGCAAATGCTTTTTCTCCACATCACTTACAGTACACTAACTGCCAGCACAGTTGCTCAAATTATATATGAAAAGCGAGCAAACAAATGAAATTTCACTGCATTTATTGTTTGCATGTGTTAGTGTGATTTAAAAGTTGCTCTTTCTTTATGACAGTGGTTCCCAACCCTGTTCCTGGAGCAAATTCCAAGCAAAATTCTGTTTCATGTAAAATGAGCATTGTCGGGGGCTTCAGGAACAGGGTCGGGAACCACTGATTTATGACAATAATTAGCCTTATGTTTGCATATTTATCACCTGCTTTTACACCTGTTCAATCAACACACCTGTGTCTGCAACAGTTTATCAAGTACATTTGCACTTTTCACAAATAGGGTAAAAATAGTTTTTTGTTTAGTTTTGCTGTACAGGCGACAATTTCTGAAGGTGAGCACAACAAAGTTTTTTTACCTTCGGAAATTGTTGACCTCAAACCAAACAGCTATATGTTAATCAAAACCATATTTTGAGAGTTAATAACGAAACTTCTCCTGCAGTGGATTGAAATTCAGCAGATTGTCATACATTTGATGTGTTTAAAACTAATTCGTAGGGTGCTTGTCTTACAGTTTTTTTTGTTTTTTCTGGACTGTTTAAACTGTGCCTTTTGGTCATGTAATAGCTAATATTATACATAAGAGAAATGTAATTTGTATAAACATCTTAATCAATATACTACTGTTTAAATGTTTGGCTCCAGAAGCCTGTGGTTTTAGCCTGTGGTTTGCATCCATATTCCCTCTCGATGACTCAGAGACTGACTTTAATATTTCACTGAAAATGCTTTCCAGGAACTGGGAGGTCAAGGAAAGGGGAAGGACTTCATAAGTCTTGGTTTACAAAATGGACATCTTGTGTTTAGGTGAGTAATTGAGCACATTTTCATACTAACAAACCACACGGGTACATGGCTAAAGAGTCTAATGTGATGACAGCATAATAACCTAATGTTTGAAATATCCACAAGATCTCATGACTTTTGTTACTAGGGTTCTCTGCAGCAGCCAGTATGTTTCAGTTTCTTACCGATCTAGATCAGTCCTTTGTAGCCGGTCATAATGTGCTCTTGTTCCTCTGATAGTTACCAGCTGGGCAGTGGAGAGGCTCAGATTCTCTCCAGAGAGCCTGTCAATGATGGACAGTGGCACATGATCACTGCAGTCCGGTAACGCTCCTTACCTCTCCAAACTATTATAGAAAGCATGACAATGATATTAGTGAGTGTTCTTTCTGTGTGTTGAACAGAACGGGTAAGCAGGGCTACCTCCAGATCGATGGAGGATCTGTCCAACATGGACAATCACAAGGAAAAAGCATCATGGTGAACACCAAGGGCAACATATACCTGGGTAAGTGTAACATTACAGTGGTATATGTTTACTTGTACTGATCAGATTGTTGTGTCACTCTTAACATCCATGAAGTTATGTAGAAAAAAAGTTTTTTTTTAAGAAATGATATAAATAAATACAATTTTAAATAAAACACTACTGTTTGTAAAGTTTGGGTCAGTAAGATTTTTTTTTTTTTAAACGGGATTAATACTTTTATTCTGAAAGAATGCATTAAATTGATCAAAAGTGACAGAAAAGACATTTCTAATTATTTCTATTTCAAATCAATTTTATTCTTCTGTCCTATTTATCAAAGAATCCTGAAAAAATGTATTACAGTTTCCATAAAAATATTAAGCAGCATGACTCTTTTGAAAATTGATACTAATAAGAAATGCTTGTTAAGCAACAAATCAGAATATTTGAATGATTTCTGAACGATCATGTGACACTGAAGAGCTGTAAACATAAGAGAATTCTTTTGAAAACATTTAAATATTTTACATACCCCAGACTTTTGAACAGTGGTTCAGTATTTTTTTCTTGTCCAGTTTGGTGCATAAAAACATGGAGAAATTATTATAAAATTATATTTTAAAGTAATCTCTCTTTAGAGGGCATTAGCATTTATTACTAAAATGAATTTAAGATTCTAAAATATAGGTAAAAAGAGTCATGTTCAGTCATAAATCAGCTTTTTTCTTAAACATATCTAACATGAAATAATAAAAATGTTGTCAAAAATATGGTATTTAAATAGATAAGACTTCTGCTAAACATAGAGTAACCAAACTTTGCACATAGTTTCTCTCACCTGATTTATTCACACAACCATCTACATAAAAAACATGCCCTAAGTTTGGCTGCCCCCTACAGATGACATATACAAATGGCTTTTTCTTGTAACAACATAACAACATAAGGTTGTTTGTATCTGAACTCTAGGTGGAGCTCCAGACATGAAAGCATTGACCGGTGGGAAGTACTCATCAGGTATCACAGGCTGCGTGAAGAATCTCTCTCTGATGAACGCTCGACCGGGAGAACAACCAGCGCGACCTATCGACCTGCAGGTCCACGCAGAGGAGGGCATCAATGTGGAGCGCTGCTTAACATAGACACAGTACTAAAACACTAGCAGAGACTACAGAAAAAGACCCCTCATCCACATTCACACTGAGAAACCTGCATTTCTCAGACGCTTACAGGACAAACTACAGTCACACTTTAAGAGACACACACAGATACGTGTTTCTTGGTGCTTCACCGCAACCGAAAAAAACACAAGAAAGGATTCTTTGCTCTGTGCTGCGTTAAACCAAAAAAACAAGAAAGAAAAATGTATGATATTAACAAGTCTTCAATTTTTCAGTGTTTTATGCTCAATGAAGGACTTATTAACACAGAAGCTCAGTTTACATACTCCGAACAGTAGCTTTTTAGCCATGAGAAAAAGATGACAAAAAAGGTTTAAAAATAAAAGTGATGAGCCTTCTACGGTGGGTCAGATCCTATGGAATCGGAGATGTTTTTACAGCACTGAATTTTTATTTATAAGCATATTAATCTATATATATTATATTTGTGGGGGGAAATGCAAGCTAACAAATAACCCGCTCATTTGTTTTCCTAGCAGTGATTCTAGGCTCTAATAATGCGTGTCTGAGGTTTAGTGCCCGAGCTGTGTTAATACTTGAAGACTCCGCTGCCTTCTTTTACTCTGTTTGAGGGCCGGTGGGGGCGAGCATGCTTAGATACCATAAGGAACAGGTCTCTGTGGGGTCACAGCACAGAAGACATCAAGACGCATCTCAGGTGAAGATTGTTGCTAAAACATACAAATTGGGAGATCATATACGGTGTCGACTGCATATATTTGAAATGACATGCCTTCCATGCTTGGAAACATTGTTGTGTCTGGTAAATGTGTCTGGTAGTATAAAAAAAACATGGTGCTAAATTCAGACATGACAAAGGCAACAAAACAAGCACATAATCATAGTTTCAGTTTCTTGTCATTTTTGCTTCTCTGAATGGGTTGTAAGAAATAAAAGCCGCCGCTTTACAATAAAATAAAACACTGTTTACTGATTACAATCCCTCAAGCCAAAGTATTGAGACTGAAGTTCATTTTAGATTAAAAGAGGATGTGTTATCTCTAAATAGTGAAATATTTTGACGTTATATTGTGTTTTTGTTTTATAACAGATTTAAAATGATTAAAATTCTCATAGTGGATGACAAATGTTACATAAAATCACACTGCAGCAGTTTTAAATGTTTAGAAAGTCTTTTTATTTTTACGGTCTTATCTATTTCTCAGTTTTGCAGTTAACAACCACACTAACATATTATTTTGCGTGATTGATTTGTATTGAGGTGTCTTTCTCCATTACATTCATATTCTATAGGAGTCTTACAGTGTACATTGAACAAAAGAGGAAATGTGTGTCATCTTCAAGGTCCTCCAGAGGGTTAATGGAGAACTGACTCATCTACAGCAAACCATTTAGGTTTATTATCTCAATCAGAATGTACAAGAAGTGATTCTTTCTGGTTGTTCTCATTGCATAGAGAAATGAATGTGAGAACAGACAGAATAGACGGTCTACAGTGAAAATACTGCTTAGTGAAACCCCTCTTTTATTAGTGCTGTGACTTGGAGCTCTAATGAACATGCTCGCCCACATGGGCCAGACAGGGGTCAAAGGTCACTTTGGCCCCCTTGTGTCTTTTTCACCGTTTTATATGACTGAGGCTTGTCTGTTAATTTTCTTTTAAAAAAGGAGCATTACTGCTTAATTAAAGTTGCTTTACTTTTATTATTATTATTTGATTGTCTTTTGTCATCACTGATTTCCGAGCCTGAAATGGCTTTAAAGCATGATCACACAAGCTGGTGGTTTTTCTTTTGCTAATTTGTAATGTGTCGTACACCTACTGCACCACTTGATCTGTGCTTTTGTGTTTGAATTTTGATATTGAGATCAAAGATTGCAGAGGAATCCAGTTCTGTCTTGATAGTGTACAATAATCTCCCACAATGACATGTGAGTTCAGTGTTTGGCAGGCTGGAGCCAAAACACTCTTAAAAAGTGGCTTTTTATGTCATTTCAACCCTGATGGCTGTAGGAGTTTTTTTTGAAAGATGAGTAAAAAAGATTCTAATGTAAACATCTCTCTGACGTTATTTATTGAGGTTCATCGTTCTTGCTGTTCTTACTGATGTTGTAATTAGAGTTGCAAAGGGGTGGAACATTTCTGGAAACTTTCCAAAATTTCTGGAATGTTTCTGAAATTTACTGGAAATTTTCCACCTTTTTGCAACCCTAGTTGTAATACATTAAATGAAACACTCACACCACACAAATCCTTCTGACTCAACTATAAACTTTAAATATTATGTTGAAGCATCAAGTTAGTGTTCCGGTGTTATGCTGAATTCTGTTTTGATAAAGAAACAAACTCATGTAAAACGTACTTTAATTATGTTTGTTTTATTGACAAGTTTTAAATATCAGGCTTGGCTGTTTAGACTTCCAGATGCTTCTGAGTCTGCTAAAAGCTCCTCTTGCTTTGGCTCTGTTATGAGTGCCAATGACGCTACCAAGATACATGAAACCATTCACATCCTCGACTGATTCTCCCTCAATGGTAACTAGGTCAGAGACAGAAGCATTGATACACCTGACCTGCGTCTTCTGCTTGTTTGTGTAAGCCAGTCTATTTAGCATATCTGCTCAGTCTGTTTTATCCCCCCTGAACGTGTGTTCCTGATTGTAGCGGTTGATGGCCTTTGAGTGAGTCATTGAACGTTCACTCTAACCGAAGAGTTCAAGCACATTCAGGAACGAAATGAGTAACTGTTTATGAGTGATTTATCAAATCATTCAGAAAAGAAAATTGTGTTATCACTATCACTTGCAGTCGTGCTGTTGGTCTGAATATCAACAAACCTGCTGCTTAGGCTTTTCCATAAAATAATGCTGATGGTGAAATTAAATGTCAAGTTTGAAAAAATAACAAAAATCATGATAAAATTGGTAGGCTACAACTGGCAAAGCAGTTTTCCATGATTTATCAAGACTTGCTCTGTAGCATTGCTCTGTAGCATCGATGTAGCATTTCCATGATTTATCAACAAGCTCTGTAGCATCGACCAGACGGTAACAGTTCAAAGAGGGAGTGTGCTGGATGTGAGGGGTCCATAGTGATTTTGCCAGCCCTTTTGCTCACTCTGGATAAGTACAGTTCTTGGAGAGTAGGGAGGGTTGTACCAATGATTCGCTCAGCAGTCCGGACTACCCTTCGTAGTCTTCTGAGGTCAGATTTGGTAGCTGAGCTGAACCAGACAGTTATTAATGTGCAGAGGACGGATTCAATGATGGCAGAGTAGAACTGTTTCAGCAGCTCCTGTGGCAGGTTAAACTTCCTCAGCTGGCGAAGGAAGTACAACCACTGCTGGGCCTTTCTCACAATGGGGTCTATGTGATTGTCCCACTTCAGGTCCTGGGAGATGGTGGTGCCCAGGAACCTGAATGACTCCACTGCAGTCACCGTGCTGTTCATGATGGTGAGTGGGGGAGAGCAGGGGGGTTTCTCCTGAAGTCCACGATCATCTCCACTGTTTTGAGCGTGTTAAGCTCCAGGTTGTTAAGACTGCACCAGACAGCCAGCTCCTTAACCTCCTGTCTGTAGGTAGACTCGTCACCGTCCTGAATGAGGCCGATAAGTGTGGTGTCGTCTGCAAACTTCAGGAGCTTGACAGAGGGGTCTTTAGATGTGCAGTCATTCGTGTAGAGGGAGAAAAGCAGTGGGGAGAGAACGCAGCCCTGAGGGGCTCCAGTGCTGGTGGTGCGGGTGCTGGATGATAATTTTAAGGGTCCAGTGGAGGCCTTCAGATAAGCCAAACCCAGTCTTTCAAATGATTTCATGACCACAGACGTTAGAGCCACAGGTCTGTAGTCATTAAGTCCAGTAATTTTGGGTTTCTTTGGGACGGGGATGATGGTGGAGCGTTTGAAGCATGAGGGGACTTCGCACAGCTCCAGTGATCTGTTGAAGATCTGTGTGAAGATGGGGGCTAGCTGGTCAGCACAGGATTTAAGGCAGGCTGGTGACACACCGTCTGGGCCTGGTGCTTTCCTTTTGTTCCTTATGAAGACCTGCCGCACGGCATCTTCACTTATTTCCAGTGCAGGTGTGGGGGAGAGGGGGGTTGCTGGAGGTGTTAATGGTTGTGTAGAGAGGTGTTCAGGGCGGGTGTGGTTTTTTTTTTTCAAACCTGCAGCAAAAGACATTCAAATCGTCTGCTAGTTGTTGTTGATTCTCCACAGTGCTGGGGGATGGTGTCTTGTAATTTGTAAAGTCTTTCATACCTTTCCACACTGAAGCAGAATCACTGGAAGTGAACTGAATCCTTAGCTTGCCAGAATAATTCCTCTTTGCCACCCTGATCTCCTTTTCCAATGTGTATTTGGCCTGTTTATACAAGACTTTATCCCCCATCCTGTAAGCATCTTCTTTGGCCTGACGGAGCTGTCTGAGTTGATAATTATTTTACTATGATGTGCCAATTATTTCTTTATTCTGATGTGATTAGAGAAAGTAAAACCATTGGCCTGTAGATCATGTCAAGCATGTGATGCAACCATCTTTAACGCTGCATTGAGTTTGTGGTTATTGGTTTTAGATGTCTGAAATGTGAAAAAATAAACTTTTTTTTTTTTCCCCAAGTGAAGAATAAGGCAAAAAAAAACAACAGTCCAATTGGATGTCCCTGTTAGTTAGCTGGTATTTTGAATGTAGGCCTACTTATTTTTAGAGTTGACAAATTAACATGTGCATTGTAATGTTGGAAGTGATATAATAACAAATGTCAGCAGGAGAGCAGTTCATTCTAAAATCTTACCTTCATACTGTGGAAATACAAACCGGAAGACAAAAGATAAGGAGTGCTGAAAATGGGCGGGGCTATAAGGTTTGTAGCTCAGGCTGTATCTGAAATCGTCCAAGGTCTACAGTAAACAAGCTATTAAAAAAAACAATAATATTGTTTTTTTTTAACAATAAACAATTATTGTTTATTTCTTTTTTGCATTAGTTAACATGTTATTGTGACATAAACTTGAAAAAGTTTATTTGGGTTTTTCCCAAACGACAACATGATGAATGCTACCATCTAAGAATGTTTAGACCATGTTTATAATTAATACTCTGTTCAAAAATAGATTTAATAGCGTGCTAAACAATAATAATTAGTTTCTCAGATATAAAATATCCTTTTTTTTTTTTTACAAACTTTTTTTTTTACATCCTTAAGGTGCGTTCACACCAGATGCGAATGAAGCGTTAAGCTCGAGTGATTTACATGTTAAGTCAATGCAAAGACGCGAATAGACATTCTGCGGTGCGAATTGAGCGTTTCGCGCGAGTTGAAAAATCTGAATTTTGGCTGATATTCGCGCCGCGTTAACCAATCAGGAGCTTGCTCTAGTAGTGACGTGATTACGATGTAGCAAGCAGAGGCAGAAATCAGAAACAACAATGGAGGACAAAATTATCGTGGCTTCAAATGATGGGTATTACAGTGGTATATTTATGGGTGCCTGCACATATTGGTATCCAAGGAAATGAAACTGCAGATAAAGAAGCAAAAGAAGCAGTTAAGAACAATGACATTAACTTAATTGTTAATCTAAGTAAGAGTGAAATCAAGAGTATTATTAAGAAAAGCCTGAAGGAAAGGTGGCAAAAACAATGGGATAAGGAGAAAAAAGGTCGATGGTTTTACAGAATCAAAGGAAAGTGTGAGAGATGAGAAGTGCAGGGAAAAACAGGAGAGATGAAATACTAATATCAAGGATGAGATTTGGACACAAGATTAAATAGTACACTTTTATAAAATGGGTAAACATGATACGGGAAGGTGTGAATTTTGTGGGCAAGAAGAATCAGTGGAACATGTTATTTTGTACTGTCAGAAATACGAAACTGAAAGAAGGATTCTAATGCAAAATTTAGAAAAAATAAAAATGCAATTTAAACTGAGAGATATATTACAAAATAACTCGAGAAATGAATGCTATAGTTTTATTTTTCAGTACCTTAAAATAACAAATTTTGGAGAGAATATACAGTATATATAAAAAGGGGGAAGGTAGTAAGTCATTTTGATCCACACTCCATACCAGTTGGTGGCGGAAATACACCATTTTGTTGTTTGTCAACCGCCAATAAATTTCAAGAAGAAGAAAATTATCGCGGCTGTATGTGGACACCCGGAGCTGTATGACACATCTTCCTACTTCTACAGAAACAGGAATAAAAAGGATCTTGCTTGGAAGAAAGTGAGTGAGGAGGTCGGACAATCTGGTAAGTTGTAAAAAACGCTCTTTACTCAATTTGAGCTATATATATACATATTGAGACTACAAGCTAGCTAAAGCCTATTCGCCGTATTTTACAACTACTTTCCCGCTGACGAGTTGATGTGTTTATTCAGAGGAAGTGTGCAGAAAAAAGTGGAAGTGTCTGAGGGACACATATATAAAGGAGAGGAGAAAGGATACGGAGAAAAGGATTGGGTCAGCAGCAGGGTCAGGGGAAAAAGTGGAAGTACTCTGCGGTCCTGTCTTTCCTCGACCCCTTCGTCTCCCCACGGGAGACAAGCGGTAATATGGAAAGGGGGGATGAGGAGAATCAGGCCGCAGGGTACGACCACCCCGAGGACCAGGGCGAGACAGAAGCAGCAGCAGCAGGGCAGTCAGAGACAGGAGGTGTGTTGACAAGTGAAGCGACACAACAGGGCATATATGTTGTTTTTTTATGATGAAAAGTCTAAATTAATTTCTCTCTGACTGGTGTAATGTGCAGTGTGTGTGATGTTGTATTAATATTTAATATTGTCATGACCAGTGTTGGGCTAGTTACTCGAATGTAATATATTACTCATTACTAGTTACTCCTTTCAAAAGTAATAGTAACTTTACTTATTACTTTCTGGCAACAGTAATTAGTTACACTACTAGTTACATTACTTTTTCTTCACGCCCCACAGAGGTTTTAACTGTGTATCTTCCACATAAAATTCTTGTAGAATGTTACTAACAACATATTTCTGCCTCATCATTTGACCAAAATTCACATTGGATCGCAGTCAGAAGTTATTATAAACACTAAATAGTGATTGATAGTGACATTCAAGTAGAAGTGTTGTATTCATCTCATTAATTGTCATGTGTAGCTTGAAGCTAATTGTAATTTATCCGTTTCCCATATACGATTATATTTAATTATGTATTTTATGAAATCACATAAGTTTGTAAGAAACTGTTTATTTTTCCAAAAATATTTTTAATTATAGTAATATAATGTACCACATGCTGATCAGAGGGATGTGGGTGGGATGTAATGCCAGAGTAAAGTAAAGCCACAACTACACAACAGTGTTCAGATCATCTTTTTTCTTGACAAAATCAATATAATGCAATATTTCTATCTGCTGAATGTAAGCTTTTCCATATTCCGAGCTTGCCTGCTGCACTGGGGACATCACATGCATGTGCGAGTCGTGAAAATTATGAAAATAAATCTAGGAATGATTTGATTGTTGTATTTTAAATCAGCGGGGTTGAGGCATCTAAGTAACTAAGCTGTTTTATGGATAGTAACTGTAATATTATTACTGAAATCGTATTAGTAATTAGTTACACTACTAGTTACTGCAAAAAGTAATATTATTACAGTAACTAAGTTACAGTAACTAGTTACTGCCCAACACTGGTCATGACAGAGCCGACTGGTTCTTTTGATGGCAGTGAGCCTGGGTCCCCTCTGCCAGAACCTGCTGCTGCTTCTGCTTCCCCTGCCGGCCCTTCAACATCTGCTGCTGTACCCACAGGTAATAATGACCATGTTTACATGCATATTATATTTACAGTAAGCACTCATAGCCTCACACAACACTGATGGTTTGTGAATGAGTTTAATCCTTTTCTGCCTTCTCATTGTACAAAATGTGTTATCATTTGATACAGCGCCACCAAGAAGAAGAGCTCAGAGAAGGCCTAGGGAGCTCTACCACTTGTAGTACACTTGAACCCATCTTTCATACACTAGTACACTCAAGTGTACTACTAGTAGTGACTAAATACATTTTTAAATATATAGTATGTTAAAAGTGCATTTTAGTTCATATTCATGGTTTACCAAAATAGCACAGTTGAGTGCACTTAGATGATCTTAAGTTTATCTTAAGTAGTACAAAATAATCATTTTTAGCATATTAAGTACAAAATTAGTGCGTGAAAATACAGCACTTTAATTACTGGAAGTGCACTTTTTCACCTGGCATCAATGGGAGGAATATATCTTAAAGTTCTATTCTTTACTGGAATATTTAAGAAACAAAATTTATGTAAACTCATCAAAGGCATGAGAAGACATTTACAATTACCCATAGAAGGTAAATGAAACAATGCAGTTTAATTTGTTGCAAATGTTTGTCTTTTTGATAGTTTCCTCTGTCCAGCAAAGTATTTTTATTATTCTAGTTACACTGCAATGTATAGATATGAAGATTGGGAAAAAATTTTTTTTTTTTTTTTTTTTTTACAATATGGAGATAGTTTTTTGGCCTTTATTAACCGATTATATTGGGCTTTATTCAACTTTATGAAAATATAGTTACCTACAAGTTAATCTTTTTAACCATTTACACAGTCTTTATATTATGATCTAAAAGGATTTGTTGTTGTTTGGTTCCCTCTAGTGGACAAAATTATTATTACGGCCTTCATCTCCAAATCCGATTAATATAAATAGTTGATATTTTAAAAATTACTGTTAGTGCCCTGAGCATCCTGGCATGTTTACTCAGAATGACTTGTCCATGTGTATGAAGTTCTGAGAAATTATGGATTCAAACACTGAAACTGGTCTCCCTTTACAACTTGGTTGCAGTTGAAATTGACATTTTGTCATCACTACATAATTTTTATTTTTATCCTTCACTCTGTAGGTCTGTGATACCATACTCCTACACACCATGGAACGGTTCTCCTTCACAAACCACCTTGTTAGTGCCACCTTGATGCAAGCAGACAGGTTTGAACAGTACACAGTGGCGTTTCCTGAAGAGGCACTGAGCAGGACTTTGAAGGCCTATCCAGTGCTCAGTGGGAGTAAGCTGAAGACAGATCTTAGTCTCATCTACTGCAAGGAGGAGTTCAGAGCCTGTCGTGGTGCTGTGGACCTATTCCAGCTGTTTATGGAGAACAATCTTGAAGAAATCTTTTCAGAGACTGTCACTCTCCTAAAGATCCTCATCACCACACACATGCACTGTAAAAAATCAAATTAACAAAATGTTGGAAGGGCAAAAATATTTAAGTTGAACTAATTTTATTGCTTGGGCTTAGTTGAGAAGACATGTTATATTAAGTCTGCACAAATATATATTAAAAACATTAAATGAATGGTTATTTACAAATCCAGTCAACATTCAGAATGCTAAATGTTGACTAAACTAATAAAAACAAATCCAGCCAACACTGGGATCATTCTGCACGTGCACGAGCCTGAGTGACTTCACGGGAGAAACAGCGCCGCCATCTTGTCAAGTTCAGGCGTCAGGTAAGTTGCACTAAATAAATGTTATTTATACTAAATGTAACGAAAAAAATCATTTAGAAAGTGTTTTATGAGTTGTATATCCGAAGAAAAGTGGCTATTTAATTAACGTTGTTATGTCAAGTTCAGGCATCAGGTAAGTCGAGTGGCATAAATATGAATAAATGTGAATAATGAATAAATATTTATACTTAACGTTAGACTGAATTTATCAAAATGTATATTAAAAAGGTGTAAATGTTTTATTTAAAACGTATATATTTATACACAAACGTACAACATATATAAAAACATCGAATAAGCGTATGATGAGGGAAATTTAAGTGAATGTGGTCTTTCACCTTGTTTAATCCATAAAACACTTGTCAAAAGCTGTGTTACTATAATGAATTTTAGCTCATTTTGACGTGTTGTATGATATTTTTGTGTTCCCTATCGATACTCCACTTCGTACTGCGTCAAGATGCTATGGGAAAAGCCTTTTTTCCTTCTGACTGAAGCCTGCACGAGCCTATGGCGATGAAGCCCGCCAGAATGGGCGTAGCCATCTGGATATATAAGCGGCCGTTTCGCCATAGGATCTCAGATGTCTTCTCCTTCAGTGACGACGACTTCGTCTGCACTGATCCCAGAAGCCTGCTCGCTATGGACACGCCTCGCAGTTGGACCCAGCGACCTCTATCTGCTCGGCTGACTTCCCCGCTGACTCGCCGCTCTCAAGCAGCTTCAGCGCCTGCAGCAGCCGCGGTCTCATGGTCCCCTGCCGCTATCCGGTGAGTGCTGTAAAAGAGCAATTTTCTCGGCGTTGTTGCAAATGCTGCAACCGCGAGTGTGGCTCGTGCAGGGAATCCTGCACGATGCAGAAGAGCAGTGACACAGACTGCGCGCTCACCGAGACGGAATGCTCATTCAGTATGAGTCTCACTCTTCTCCGCTCGCTGACCGCCTTCTATGAAGGCAGCTCCGCTGTCCCGTTTCTCCTCTCTCAGCAAAGCTCGGAGAATAAAACATCAGAGCCATGGAGCTGAGCAACCGGGTTTGAATGACCCCACGCCGGCTCAAGAGCCCGCGTGCTCATTCTTCCCACAGCGCTCTGATCCACCGGTGTCACATCACCAAGGAGGCCTCTCCTCGAAGCGTCTTTGCCTACTGGCAGAACGCCTTATGGAATGGGCTCAACCCCATCTGCGCTCGCTGAGAACAGTGCACATACTGGGCAAATTGAACCAGGGAGCATACATGTCATCTCGGAGTAATGTTCCCTCAGAGGAGTGGACGCTACATCCGCAGAGGGTTCAGAGGATTTGGGAGATCTTTGGCAAGGCCAAGGTAGACCTCTTCGCCTCAGAAGACAACTCTCACTGCCTGACTTACTATTCGAAGGTCGAGGATGCGTTGGCCCACGAATGGCCCAACCTCCTCTTTTATGCGTTCCCCCCAATCGCCCTGATCCCGCAGGTTATCAGGCGAATCAAGGAACGGGGACACATGATCCTCTGTGGGCCCTGCACCTTCGGCCGCTCAACGGGAACCTGAGAGCTTCTCAGAGAGCGTGTTGAATACCATTTCTGAGGCTAGAGCACCGTCTACGGGACACCTCTTTGCCCTTAAATGGTCTGTGTTCTCCACGAGGTGCCTAGACTGCGGTGATAACCTGTCTACCTCTGACTTATCGGTTCTGTCCTTCCTGCAAGAGTTTGCTGGATAGGGACGTTGATGAAGACCGAGAGTTATCCTTGCTCTGCCCTGTCAGAGCCTTGAGAATCTACTTTGAGCGTTCCGCCCCCTTTAGGAGGTCGGGACAACTCTTTGTTAGCTTCGGTAACTACTATTTTTGTTTAGTCCCCATAGATCTGTACACAATTGAGTAAAGCAACATTATCTCTAGTCAGAGGTCATGATCACTACTAAGATATAAACCGACCAACATTACTTTCTCTGATAGTAGCTTTGGTTTGGTCATGCCATGTACACTTAGCTAGAGTGACATTACAGTAAACAGAGGTTAGGCTCACCCTATTTAGAAACAACATTCAGTTGACCTAAATGGAAATTCCCTTTAACCCCCAGAAATGCTGTAACAAGGATACAACTTAATCTACTATAATTTCAGAGTATAATCAGAAGAAAAAATTCAAACATAACAATTTATTAATCAGGTAAACAACATAATTCAGAGTTCAATTCAAAACAATCTAAAAATCAATCATATCAAACATTCAATAATATCAAAATGAGAGAATTTAGAAATGTTACCTGATAATGAGACTACACACAGCAATTGTGCGGGAGTTCTGTTTACAGATTCCTTGAACTCTTTTTCGCTATCCCTTAAATATCCAGATAAACCCTAAAGTTACCAAATGGTGCTGTTTGCTTACTGCAGGGATTTTTGCATATCACTTTTGGGGGTTGTGAGTATGAAGTGAAAATTCTTCTTTGATTTCTTTGAGAAGATGTGGCTCCTGTGGCTCAGTGGTAGAGCATTGCGTTAGCAGCGCAAAGGTTGTGGGTTCAATTCCCAGGGAACACACATACTGACAAAAAAATGTATAACCATGTATAATGCACTGTAAGTCGCTTTGGATAAAAGCGTCTGCTAAATGCATAAATGTAAAGATGCATCTAATTTACATATGGGAGGTAATTTGTGTGAAAGACCTGGGAGTAGTCTGATTTCAGTGTTTTCTTATCTTGATGGCTGTCTATCCTATTGTTAAGAGAACCCTTTTACCAGACACATAGAGACCTTTCAAACGACACCAAACATGAATACATTCTTGTAAACACTGATTGAAATAAATTAATTTTTAATTATTTTTGGTAATCTTTGTAGTGTCCTAGGTTTAGAAGGAAAGGAGGGGGAGTGAGGGGGAGAAATCGTGAAGGAAGTGAATGCTGAGGATTGTCCATGAGGTGTGACCCTTTTGTGTTTGGGTAGCAGCAGTGGTTCCGACTTAATAACTTAGTGTTACAGTGGTTACATTACAAACTAGAATATGCACTCTGAGACATAAAATGAATAAAGGGGAATTTAATTAACATTATTTAATGCTAATAAATTTTTACCCCATTTTCACCTCAAAATTTTGGGTAGGCTGTGCCTCCTTTGCCTCCCCTGAAGTGGCTGCAATGTGTCAGTATTGTACGTTTCAGCGTCTGTGCGAACAGAAATAAATGTATGTGTGGTAAAACCACACTTTACATACAAATACACATGAGATCACATTGCACTGGTGTGAGTTGTGAAAAACTACCTGATTTAGAACCTTTATACATTGCGTGCCATTGTAAAGACTGTAAGTCTATCCCTTACAACCTAGTTTTCATCAGTGTTAAATTTAATATGTTTGTCTAACCTGATTACAAGGTGTTGGGATGTTTTGGAATTATTACTAGAATCATTATTAAAATTCACCTGGGGGATCTTAAATGTTACAGAAAATATCATTTTTTACAACCACTAGCATTTTGCATGATAAATGGCTTATTGAGTTATTATAGGTGCCTTACATAGTGGCAGTTTCACAAAGGAGGAAATGTGTGTGAATTTTTCTGTGCGCAGTGCAAATCATCTTCCAGATCCTCCGGAGTGTTAATGAAGAACTGCCTCTTCTGTGGCTTAATGTTTAGGTTTATTAGCGCACTCAGAGCGTCAGTCTCTAGCTGCTCTCATTACCTGGTGATATTGAACAGAAATGAAATGGAAAATTAAAGAACAAACAGAGGACACACAATAGAATGTCTAATGTGAAAATACTGCATAAACCCCTTTTATTAGTGCTGTGACTTGAAACTCTAATGAACATGCTCACCAACATGGGCCAGAGAGGGGTCACAGGTCTCTTTGGCTGTGTGTAGTTTATTCCCCTTTCCCCAAAAACTAAATAACTTACTAGCAGTTTACAGTATTAAATTGTCTAAAATACTTGTTCACTTTCCATTATAAAAGTTGTAAGAACTGTAGGTATGATTTGCAAAAATGTCATGCAAAATAATATCAAAGCTCTAAAATAATTCAGATGTAATTTTTCCTTTCTATAACAGTGATGATCTCTTGTTGGTTTTGGATAAAATTATGATATTTACTAAGTTGATTTTCCTCTGTTAGCATGTAGGACACCCTGGTTTGACCAAGATAATCCAAGTATAATAGGAGACTCTGAGACTCTGCTATCAATCATGTTGGCATACCCACTTCAGGTCTGCATTGAGCCCATCGCTATTGAGGTCGCAACCACTGGTGGGACCCCTGTACTGCCGGATGCACGTTTTCCAATGTACGACAAACAATTTCATAAGTTCCATTTTGAAACTTCCTTCAAATAAAATAAATAATGATATGGATACATTGTTAATCTAAAGACAATGTGCCTATTCCACCAAACATGTTTGCATTACTTCTATGCACAGAATATCTGTTGTAGATCGCTTTCAGTTTAGCCCTTGCAACTCCAACCATTTCTGTACTTGAGTGAAAGTACTGAAATAGGGAGTTTAGGACCAGAAGAGAATGCATGCCCATTGCTAAGGACAACTTTAAAGGCGAATTTCTCAATATTTTGATTTTTTTTTTGCACCCTCAGATTTCAGATTGTCAAATACTTGTATCTCAGCCAAATATTTTATCCTGTTCTAACAAACCATACATCAATGGAAAGCTTATTTATTCAGCTTTCAGATGGTGTATAAATCTCAATGTCAAAAAATTGACCTTTATGACTTGTTTTGTGATCCAGGGTAACAAATATACTTCGGTATAGCTTTAGTTGGACTTCAGCACTACTTGAGCACAATTAAAGTGCATTAAGTACAAAATTAGTTGTTTCAATTTAGCAGACTTTAAGCACACCAGTTTAGTATACTGAAATTACAATTGCAGGGTATTTTTATTAAGTACATACATGTGTAAATGTATTTGTAGTATACTTGGAATACTTGAAATAAATATATTTTAGTATATTTATTTTTCACTAGGGTTACCAAATAACTGATTAGCAGTTTACAATATCATTAAATTGTCTAATAAAAACTTGTAAGAACTGTAGGTGTGATTTGCAAAAATGTCATGCAAAATAATATCAAAGCTCTAAAATAATTCAGATGTAAGACTAGGAATCTGTCAAAAATATTTTGAATTTTTCCTTTCTAAAACAGAAATCAATGTGATGATATTTTGGTGGTTTTGGATAAGATGATGGTATTTATCAAGTTGGTTTTCCTCTGTTAGCATGTAGGACACCCTGGTTTGACCAAGATAATCCAGCTAAAGATGGAGACTCTGTCATCAATCCTGTTGAAATACCCACTTCAGGTCTGCATTGAGCCCATCGCCATAGAGGTCACAACCATTAGTGGGACCCCTGCACTGCCACCTGGAAACAATTTTGTAGTGTACGGTATATATTCTCCATATAAATGTCTCCAATTAAAATAGACTATGCTGTTATTTCTTAATGCTTTTATAAACCATTTTATAAATACAGTTAATTTATTTGTTATTTTCTGTAGATATGACCCGTTACAGGGCTTTGAGTGTAAGAATGGGGCCTGTGAAGACTACGTGGTCCGCTTCACATGTCCATTAGGTTTCTGCAACACAAGTATGTATCATAATTCTAAGTATTCAATTTCCCTGTTTTGTATGAATTTATTTTGTTCGTATTATAAAATTTTTGGGTAATTTCTTTTATTTTAATTATTTTTTCTCTGTGCTGTATTCATCAGCATGTGTAACCAGGTGGTTTGATTCCAACAACCCTAATACAAATGGAAGGGACTCTGAACTCTTGTCTGACCTTCTCAGTATGTACCCTGGAGAAATATGTACTAATCCAATCGGAATAGAGGCTCAGACCGTCTCTGGCGAGCCAGTGTATAAAACTGGAGACATCTTTCAAGTGTGAGTCTATCAAATCTATTACATTGCTTTACAGGGCACATGCTTCTGATAGCATTTTGTAGAGAAACAAAAAATTAACTCAAATTTTTTTCTGTGTTTGTGAAGGAATAATCCAGCCTCTGGGTTTGCTTGTGTAAATGCAGGCCAGACAGGAGGAGGGGTTTGTGCTGATTATAAAGTGTGATTCTCATGCCCAGAGACATTTTGCTCAAGTGAGTGACATTTACACAACAAATACTACTGCTGATGAAGGAAAGTGGACTGAAGACAAAGCGATTCTATAGTGAAATGCCAAATTAATTTATCTAGAACAACAATAACATACCATTGTGTTAACATGTCATATATGACAAAATATATGACCAAAAATCAATGTAAAAAATGGCATAATTCAGGTATTTCTTTGGCAGGATTAGTTTCTGTTATAAAAATCATTAGGGCTTTTCACACTTGAACTAGTTAACCCTGGGTCATTCTATATCCTGGGTAAATGGATTCCTGGGTTATCTTGATTCACATTTCACACTGCTCGTAATTTGAGTTAACAGTTATTCCTGGGTATTCATACACTGACGTTTCAAACTATATATTCCCTAGTCTCGCGTAGCCAGACCTTCAGACTGACTGCTGAAGGTCTGGGAACATTGGCCGCTTTGAATGGCTAAGGCCCGCCCAAGAGGCCATATGACTGACAGGTAAAGCAACCAATCACGTTTCGTTTTGTGCTGCGTCATGTTTAGGGGCATGGAAATGTCGCCACAATAACAGACTGGTTATTGGTTTAAAAACCAAATAACCGGTTTGGTTTAAAAACCTGCGTATCACAGAACAGAACAGGCGAGCATTTGTGTTTATAAAGCATATACATGTTTTTTTTTTTTTTTTTTAAATGACCGATCGTTTCGCTAGATAAGACCCTAATGCATCGTCTGGTATCGTTTATAGCCCTTTGAAGCTGCACTTAAACTGTAATTTTGACCTTCAACCGTTTGGAATCCATTGAACTGCACTATATGAAGAAGATTCCTGAAATGTTTTCATCAAAAACCTTAATTTCTTTTCGACTGAAGAAAGAAATACATAAACATCTTGGATGACATGGGGGTGAGTAAATTATCAGGAAATTTTAATTTGAAAGTGAACTAATCCTTTAACATTATAAAACACTGAATTAATACCAACATATGAAATTAAATTAATGACAGAAAGAATGTATATATACAATAAATATATAACAGGAATAACATCTTGACAGTAAACTGTTTTTTGCAGTATTGTCTTATATTAATGTCCGTTAAAGTAAGACTGTAAAAAAAACAAAAAAAACAATTACAGCCACTTTCTCCAAAATTGTTTAATTATTTAATTATGACAGACACAGCAATGCATCATGTTCTGGAGATCATCATGTTTGTAGTGTGTTCCAGGGGATTAAAACGTACAATATATATTCAGACCTACTGGAGTAATAGTAAATAATAATATAAGTAATTGTAAATGTGTGAAGTTGCATACGCTCATTATAACTATAGTGTCATATCCATATAAATCATTATTATGGTTTCTATGGCTATAGGACCTGCATTTCCTAAAAGGATTTAAGTTTACTACTAGACTAAAAACAGTTATAGTTAGCAGGAGGTGCATAAGACAACGCTACGTCCCACTTCAAAACACAATATACACTTTTGTGAATAATTACCTGTCAGGGTCTTTGGGAAAACGATAAAAGGCAAGATTTTTACTGTCACACTGATAGTTTTTGCAGTGGATTGCACAACATTGCATTCTTTTATTCCACTTTGACTTCTCTTTCGTTGTTATTCTGTCTATTTCTGTATATCTGTAGTCTCGCGTAGCCAGACCTTCAGACTGACAGCTGAAGGTCTGGAATAGATGGCAGCTTTCATTGGCCAAGGCCCGCCCATGAGGCCATTTGACCGACATGTCAAACAACCAATCACAGTTCGTTTCGTTCAGCGTCACGTTTCGGGGCGTGGAAATGTCACCACAATAACAGACCTGTGTGTGAAACTCTCGGATGTATTTTAAAGATTCTATGCCGCAAACTTTACATTTTTCACATACTTTTGTAAATAAAGCGTTTAGTTAATCCTGATAAGCGTTCGTCGTCACATTTGTAAACACGACAGCTTTCTTCTTTCGTGAGGGGGTTTGGCGTCACGGCATCTTTGTTTCCAGGCAGAACGTTAAAGAATGCGACACACGTCTCCCGGAAATCCTGTATAATTCAACCAATCCGACGACGACTTCGACACTCCTGAAGTGTTTTCAGATAAGTGTGCCATATGCATCAGACGTTTAGCCAATGGTCCGTGGGCGTGACGTCTGCGGCTGAGACTAGTATATCTGTAACGTTGTCCAGTTGGAATTTTCACCCCAAAATGGCAGCCGCGCTACCGAAGCGCCACCTAGTGGCTGTTACCCAAAAAGCATCAGAGTTTCGCCTCTTGGTCTTCTATACTCTTTGGTTTAGTTCCAACCCTGCTCCAACTCGCATACCATGTAGTTTTCAAATAAGCCTTAATGACTTGATTAGCTGGATCAGGTGTGTTTAATTAGGGTTGCATCTAAACTGTGCAGGGCTGTGGCCCTCCAGGAACTGAGTTTGATACCCCTGGCCTAAAGCATAGATATCTTTACATAGATACCACATTCGGCTACTCCAGACATGTTAATGCGTCGACCAAATCCACAAAGAAATGGGATAACCTTTCACAGATGAGAATTGTTTATAATCATATATGTATTGCAGTGTAAATATAATTGTCTGACTCGGCGTGTCACTGACAAGTAGGAAAGGAAACACACAAATCTTAATGTTTTCTTCAAGTTGTATCCTTCAAATACAGTGGTATTTGTCATAATGTTGTGGAGATGCCTTCACATGACATACACCTCTGTGCAGCTGAGGTTGCGCAGTAATCTATTATTCAAACTGGACTGTTCGACCACCGAATCCAGCAGTGTCCGCCATAATATCAAAGTAAGTGCGCATCATTTATCGTTGTTCTCATTTTTCTCGCTAAAATATTTTCTCATAACATGAGATCTGCAGTTTAGTTTAAAGATAAATTATTGTGAACCAATAGCACTCCTCGCTGTCCTTAAAACATAGCATGCCACAGGAAAAGTAATCAAGCGCATCCACTACAAATAGCCTATGTCTAAATTCATATAATTTGGGTTTAACTTCTGCGTAATGACTAAATGTAATTTCAGTGCTTATCTCCATTAATGAGAGTGGAATATTTAATGTAGGCTTAATGTGTAGCCTATATCGAAATGAAAACAGAGTTTAAAATCATTGTTTAGGCTACTTCATTACTTTTCTCACTCCAGGAAAAATAGTTTGTAAGCATGGTCTAGAATGTCCGTACGGTGGTTACATATTTACACCAGGTTTATTTTTTATAAATCCCGACGTGTGCGTGGAAAATTGCGTATGCATATTTCTATGCCCATTTTGTGCATACGCAACATTTATAAATGAGACCCCAGAACTGCTTGATTATGCACATTTTTCTATAGGCCTATTTCCCTTTGTTTTCAACAGAAATAGAAATTCATGCAGGTTTGTAACAACTTGAAGGTAAGTAAATAATGACAGAATTTTTATTTTGGGGTGAACTCTCCTTTTTAAGGATAAATTAAATCCTAATAATCTGCTGAAGTCTATTGCAGATTCATACATGTAAATAATAACTACGGTTGCAGATGTTCAGCTTGCCTTTTAATTGCTCACGGACTGGCTTTGAGGGCACCGATATGGTGGACCGCTTATTGTATAGCGGCCCATAGAAACATTTGTTTATGTGGCATCTACGTATTCATATCTATGCTCCAAATAATGGTAAATGTGTCTGCATCTTAGAATGTACCTATAATAATAATGAGTGAGTGAGTGAGCGAATGAATACATAAATTAAATAAATACTTTACAATAAGGTTGGGTGTCTGTTGCTAAGAATCTAGCTGTAACATGTTAACACTTTTCACACTCTGCACTGTACACTGAATTGTTACCCTCCAAAGCAGGGTCTCATGACCCCAAGTAAAAAGCAAGTATCTAAATTTACAAGCATGAAACTTTTCTCTACCTGGGGTTAAAATTGCAGTTTTAAAATCCCTATTGGGATATTCATAATATTTGATGTTATATGATGTTTACTTATTATTATTATTATTATTATTATTATTATTACAAGCATTAGCTTGTAGGACATCTTGGTTGGACAGAGATGACCCTTATAATCCAGGAGATCGTGAGATCTGGACATATCTGCCCATTGCTATTGAGGTGGTCACAACCCTTAGTGGGAGCCCTGCACTGCTGACTGGAAACCTTTTTCAAGTGTATGACTAAAAATATTATAAACAAATCAATTAATTTCATATGTAATTTTGTAATGATTAACAGGCATCTGCTCTGATTCTGCAGATTTGATCCACTACTGGGCTTTGAATGCGTGAATGATCAGCAGGGTGGAGGGGTCTGTCAGGACTACAAGGTCCACTACACATGCCCGAAAAGCTTCTGCGAGTTTGTAGTTCACCCAAGCCTCACAAATGAGGTTGCAAACATTACAGTCAGAAATTAAGCTTTGGTGAAACTACATTTTCAATTTAAGTTTAGATAGCCATGTTAGATTAAATGAAGAAAAAAAAAAAAAAAACATTAAACATTTGCATTATCCTTCCCTGTCTCAGCTTTTGTTGTTGTGAGTCAAGTTGTGTGGTGAAATTCTTTGTAAGAACATTGGCAGAAACTTTATGGTGATCCCTGCATATCAGCAAACTTGTGCACATTTTACTTGTTAATTTTTAATGGCTAACTTTTAAATATTATTAACCATGCTGCTATTTCCTTAAAAATCATATCATTATAAGCGTGAAAGTTATTAGCTAATTCATGACATCTACTAACAAAAAAAAGACACTTTAAATTAATTCAATAACATTGTGACTAGGCAAGTTCATAGGTCTTGTTTAAACATAATGAAACATTTTTTTTACAATGACAGCATTTAACCCACACGTATCTGTGCGGTTACCACAGTATAACTTTAACTTATTTTATTGTCAGGAGAATATAGCACAGCATTCAGTGATAATAATTAAAATATTAATAAGCCTAATGATATATAATAATAAAAATGACTACATTTATATGTGAATTTGATACACACGTCTGTCAGCTATCCTTGTAGGGACTCTCCATAGGCGTAATGGTTTTTATACTGTACAAACCCAACCCTACACCTAAACCTACCCCTTACAGGAAACTTTGTGCATTTTTACTTTCTCAAAAAAACTCATTCTGTATGATTTATAAGCTTTTGTACCCATGGGGATCTCAATTTAGGTCCACACCGAGACACGAGTCCCCATGAGTCTGTGTGTATTCAGGTTTAAGTCCTCACCAGGATATATAAACCTGTACACACACTTGGGAGTCAGAAAGTGTCCAACTTTTTCCCAACTCCTCTGTTCTGCACCCTCCTATTCTCGCCGATGGACAAGGCTAGATAGAGATGATGCTGAACAGCCCCATCGTGTTGTGGCGTTTTTTTTATTTTTTTATTATTGTGATGCGTTTAGAAAGATCTAGAACTGTTCGACGTCATTTCCGGTGGAATATTCCAGCGAATCCTGCTATGCCTTTAAAAAGAGACGCGCTGAAAATGCGTAGAAGCGTTGGTTGTGACAGACAGGTGCAGTCTGTAAAATAAATGTAATCTTTGTCCTTTTAAGATCATAACTGTTTTTTTTTTTCGGGGACCCAAATTCACTAAATGTGAATTATAACTACTCTGTCGTCGAAGCTGACCACCAAAAGCCGTTATTTGTCTGCGTGAATTTTGAGTCGCATCGTTCTGTGCTTAACCTTGAAGGTAAGTTTGTTCTCAGAGCGTGACATATCAAGTTTTGAAACAAGATATTTTGATGAGACTATATGATGGACTTTATATGTGTATTCTTATTCATATACGCAACGTAACAGTATTGTTATATTGAAAGGCTCTTGCTCAGTAGCTACCCTTAATTTAACGACTTAATGGAAGAATACTTGGAATGAATATACAGTGCTTCTTATTGTGCCCCTTAAAATGTCGTGTTTCCATAATAAATCGCAAAAAACTTTCAGATGCGTCTTTTTAATGCTGTACGGTAACGTTAGGTGAGCGCAGAAACCACAACCTGCAACTTGATATAGCCTACTTCAGGACCGTCTCATCAGGCTGACTGATGTTGAATGCGCAGTTGTTTATACTGTAAACTAATGAAGCTGAGTTTGCGCAGACATTAGGCATACGCAGCCTGTTCAACAGCGGAAGATATATTTATTATTATTATTTGGTCATAAAATGCCAGTTTCACCATACATACGGGCTATTTAACCTTAATAATAATCAATCAGTGTATTGGCAGGTGCAGTTATAACCACTTGTGAGAAAACCAGTGTTTCATCTTAAGTGCGACAGTGTGCAGACTTGTGTAATAGAGTGGTGGAACTATGATGTCACTTTGTAGGCGAAAACCCGGAAACGAGTTAGCATTTTAGCACTTCCGGTTCCATCGTCCCAGAGTCAATGGGATTTTGGTTAAAAACCTTAAATAAGGTACGTGGTTCACACAAGCTCAAGATACTTTCACGTTTTATTCTACGACATAAAACACACCAGTTACAGCCCACTCGTGATTTTTTTAAGCTGTTGCTTCGTTTCTTAAAGACGGCTGCTAACAAGTTGCTAAATGGGACTACAGGCCCTGTCGGAGACATTCAACGTCATCACGCCGAACAGTTTATCAATTTACAGTATTTTACAGTTGTAGTGTAATTTGTAATGCAATTAATTTTAGAGTAACCAATGAATAGTTTCCCGCATTTTATATTGTTGTTCGACAATGTTTTTTTGCTTTGCCCCTAAATGCGACAAGTCTTCGGATGGAACATGCTCGTTTTATCGCTTACTGATGCGGAGACTCCGGTTCGCACCGTAAGGTAAACTCATATTACGATTAATCCATTTAAACACCACATTTACCGGCTTTACGTGGTGAAAGTGAAACTAATGATGCATACTGCTTAAAGCCACGTTAAAATTAAATGTTTCGGCCACACGAAGCTGTTAGAAAGCATATAGATTGAGGATTTCCTAGAAGCAAGGATAAAATAACATTTTGTGTAACCACCCTAATAAAAACTGCGGTCAGGCCAGCCTCCACTTTGAAACACGGTCATTCTAGCCGCCATGTTGTTTTGTGGTGCGCGCGTATATTAGCCGTTACGGTAATAGCGTGTAAAAACTCAGATCAAAGGAAAAGCGATCTCTGGCATTCATTTATTGAGCCAGTTTCTGTCAATAATGAATGAATGAACGAATAAATGAAATCAATTAATGTAAAATAATACAAATGTTTAAAAAACGGTCTGATAAAATGAAAATGACTTAAAATGTTGAGTAATATTAAATGTAGAATTCCCAAATAATATGAAAATAACTGTTTGATGAGAAAATAAAAGCCTTTCAAAAACTTGCATATAACCACATTTATCTGTAAATTCACATAGTTATAAAAAAGAAAACTCCCTGTTTCCACACACCAGTTTCAATTCAGATTAATAGTCCACTGCTATTTTGTACATTGCCTATTTGTATATTATTTTATTATCTGTGTCCTGTCTGTTGCTGTTGCTGTCATTCTGTTGCACTGTGGAGCTTCTGTAACTATAACAAATTCCTCGTATGTGTAAACATACCTGGCCAATAAAGCTCATTCTCTCATTCTCTACTCCAGTGTGTCACTCAGCCAGTTTCAGGACTGTCTGATGTTGAATTACATAATAAGAGCCCTCCAAAAAACTCATATTCTACCTGTTCTTCATGTGATTTTGGATGACTCTAAAAAGGAAACTCCCTGTTTCCACAAACCAGTTTCAATTCAGATTAATAGTCCACCACCCCAGGGTGTCACTCAACCAGTTTCAAGATGATCTGATGTTGCATTACAAAATAAAAGCCTTCCAAAATCTCATATATGACCAGTTTTGTCATTAAATTTGAATAGCTCTAAAAAGGAAACTCCCTGTTTCCACAGACCAGTTTCAATTCAGATTGACAGTCCACTAAACCCAAGGTGTCAATCAACCAGTTTCAAGATGATCTGATGTTGCATTACAAAATAAAAGCCCTCCAAAAACTCATATATGACCAGTTTTGTCATTAAATTTGAATAGCTCTAAAAAGGAAACTCCCTGTTTCCACAGACCAGTTTCAATTCAGATTGACAGTCCACTAACCCAGGTGTCAATCAACCAGTTTCAAGACGATCTGATGTTGCATTACAAAATTAAAGCCCTCAAAAAATTATCATATGACCAGTTTTGTCATTAATTTTAGATGGCTCTAAAAAGGAAACTCCCTATTTCCACAGAACAATTTTTATTCAGATTGACAGTCCACTACCACAGGGAGTCACTCGGCCAGTTTCAAGATGATCTGATGTTGCATTACATAATAAAAGCCCTCCAAATCTCATATTCTACCTGTTTTGCATGTGACTTTGGATAGCTCTAAAAAGGAAACTCCTTGTTTCCACAGACCAGTTTCAATTCAGATTAATAGTCCACTACCCCAGGGTGAAACTCAACCAGTTTCAAGACGATCTGATGTTGCATTACAAAATTAAAGCCCTCAAAAAATTCTTATTTGACCAGTTTTGTCATTAATTTTAGATGGCTCTAAAAAGGAAACTCCCAATTTCCACAGAAAATTTTCAATTCAGATTGACAGTCCACTACCCCAGGGTGACACTCAACCAGTTTCAAGACGATCTGATGTTGCATTACAAAATAAAAGCCCTCCAAATCTCATATTCTACCTGTTTTGCATGTGATTTTGGATAGCTCTAAAAAGGAAACTCCCAATTTCCACAGAAAATTTTCAATTCAGATTGACAGTCCACTACCCCAGGGTGACACTCAACCAGTTTCAAGACGAATGTTGGATATTCTACCTGTTTTGCATGTGATTTTGGATAGCTCTAAAAAGGAAACTCCCAAGTTCCACAGAAAATTTTCAATTCAGATTGACAGTCCACTACCCCAGGGTGACACTCAACCAGTTTCATCTGATGTTGACGTACCTGATGTTGCTAAAAAGGAAATTCCACAAAATTTAGAAAAGCCCTCCAAATGTTGAAATATTCTACCTGTTTTGCCTGTGATTTTTGGATAGGTCTAAAAAAGGAAACTCCGTAAACCAAACTCCGTAAACCAGCCAAAACTTGTATATACGCTGTTTTCTCTACACAGTCCTAAAGTAGTGTAAATGATACTATGAGAAGGCGTACTATCAATCTGAAGTGAAAGTAGTCTGTGTAAACAAGGAGATACTCTTTTCTACTTATCTGAATCATTAGAAAGTCCTGACATCGTGTGAGTGACTTTCTGAGATGATGTACTATCAGTCTGAAGTGAAAATGTTTCCATTTTATACCAATCTAAACTGTTATACAAAACATCTTATAAAGGACTTCAATTGGTAATATTGCACCAGATAATCCTGACATTGTGGGAACGACACTGAGGAGGTGTACTGGTTATCTGAAGTGAAAGTGGTCTGTGGAAACAGGGAGTTTAATTTTTATACCATTCAGAATTGACAGACAAAATAAAATTTATTATGTAATGCAACGTCAGATCGTCCTGAAATTAGTTGAGTGACACCCTGGTAACTAGGATGATATAGCCGGGGACTACTTTCAGGCGCTGCGTAATATCATTGCACCTGCTGCACTCATGGTACGGCAGCAAAGTTCCTTGATTATTATGCCGGAATGAGAGTATAGTTCCAAGCCATATCTGACTAGAAAATCGCAACTCTTCATTTTCCGTCAGTCTTGGTACATGATGTAACTACAGAAGAGTCAAGCTTTAAATAGGAAAATTATCGAAACTCTTTGGTCATTTTTGAGCGCGATGCTAATGGTCTAATCCGATTCAATAATCTATGCTAAGCTAAGCTAAAAGTGCTACCGCCAGACCCAGAGATCGGCTGAATGGATTCAAAAACGGTAAATCTCAACTTTTTAACTCTTGGGGACTTGGAAAACGAGCCTATTTCCAAAAAAAGTGGAGTTCCTTTTAATATGCGATTATTTTTGAAAGCTCTTTATATTCTGTATTATTCAACAAAGACAAGCAATAAATCATTGTATAGTATGCAGTGTTGGGCACGTTACTTTAAAAAAGTAATTAGTTCTATTACTAGTTACTTCTCACAAATAGTAACTGAGTTATCATTATAAAGAAACTAATTACCAGGGAAAGTAACTATTGTTACTTTTTTTTTTTTTAAATGTTCAAATATGTCAAATAACTTGGATGTCCCCAATATTAAATGTTAAATGAATGAAATGGACTAAATATAATACATTATTATTATAAAACATTGCACACTTATCTACACTATTTTAATGTTTCTGTGGGACAATGTGAGGCACTTATCAAATTCAATTGATTATTGTAAATATTATCAACCCTCTATGGACACCTTGGCAATAGAATCTCCATTGGCTTGTCATTTTTTTTAGTTTACTCACCAGACTAATATTAATTATCTATATATATATATATATATATATATACAGGTTGGTCATATAATTAGAATATCATCGATTTATTTCACTAATTCCATTTGAAACTTGTATAATGTATATTCAACAAGACTGTAATTCAAGTGTTTATTTCTTTTAATTTTGATGATTATAACTGACAACTAATGTCAGTATCTCTTACTTAAGACCAATACAAAGAAAGGATTTTTAGAAATCTTGGCCAATAGTATGAACATGAAAAGAATGAGCATGTACAGCATCAATATTATGAATTACTGCAAATGCGGCGTGGCATGGAGTATCAGTCTTGGCACTGCCAGGTGTTATGAGAAGGTTGCTCTGATAGTGGCCTTCAGCTCTTCTGCATTGTTGGGTCTGGCATATCGCATCTTCCTCTTTTAGATTTTCTATGGGGTTAAGGTCAGGCGAGTTTGCTCACAGGGATACCATGGTCCTTAAACCAGGTACTGGTAGCTTTGGCACTGTGTGCAGGTGCCAAGTCCTGAAATCTGAGTTGGTCAGCAGCAGGAAGCAAGTGCTCTACTTCCTGGTAATGGCTGTGTTGATGGACCTCAGAAAACACAGTGGACCAACACCAGCAATGACATGGCACCCCAAACCATCACTGACTGTGGAAACTTTACACTGGACTCAAGCAACGTGGATTCTGTGCCTCTCCTCTCTTCCTCCAGACTCTGGGACCCTGATTTCCAAAGGAAATGCAAAATTACTTTATCAGAGAACATAACTTTGGACCACTCAGCAGCAGTCCAGTCCTTTTTGTCTTTAGCCCAGGCGAGACGCTTCTGACGCTGTCTGTTGTTCAAGAGTGGCTTGACACAAGGAATGCGACAGCTGAAACCCATGTCTTGCATACGTCTGTGCGTAGTGGTTCTTGAAGCACTGACTCCAGCTGCAGTCCGCTCTTTGTGAATTCCCCCACATTTTTGTGGGTTTTGACAATCCAGGGTGCGGTTATCCCTATTGGCATCTTTTCCTTCCCTTCGCCTCTCTTAATGTGCTTGGACACAGAGCTCTGTGAACAGCCAGCCTCTTTTGCAATGACCTTTTGTGTCTTGCCCTCCTTGTGCAAGGTGTCAATGGTCATCTTTTGGACAACTGTCAAGTCAGCAGTCTTCCCCATGATTGTGTAGCCTACAGAACTAGACTGAGAGACATTTAAAGGCCTTTGCAGGTGTTTTGAGTTAATTAGCTGATTAGAGTGTGGCACCAGGTGTCTTCAATATTGAACCTTTTCACAATATCTAATTTTCTGAGATACTGAATTTGGGGTTTTCATTAGTTGTCACTTATAATCATCAAAATTAAAAGAAAGAAACACTTGAAATATATCAGTCTGTGTATGTGTATACATTATACAAGTTTCACTTTTTGAATGGAATTAGTGAAATAAATCAACTTTTTGATGATATTCTAATTATGACCAGCACCTGTGTGTGTGTGTGTATATATATATATATATATATATATATATATATATATATAAGCTTATGTTTGTTAAATGGCACAGTTTTTTTTTTTTAAATATCTCACTTAGCATCAGTCAGTCAAACATTATAATATGATATTATGATAATTTAGCATTCAATTTTAGCATTATATGATGATAGAACTTTAGTAATTAGAATAACCATGTATGAATGCATATTTGTCATGTTGACTGAACTTAGGACTGGTGGTGGTGCTTAAGATATTGTTGGTCATTTAGTGTTTCTATAAAAAAAGGAAAAAGAAAACTACAAACAATACTGATAAGATAACAAAACTACTACGAATTCTACTACTAATAACAATATAAAACGCACTAAGGATTAATGAGCTGCTGGGTTCATGAATATTAATCAGGTTGTCTGCGTTCGCTCGAATTGATTTGCTGAAATCAAAACAGGGATGATAATAGGTGAACGCCGGCCAATGAGATTGCCGTTTGCGCATTAGTTCTGCCCACTAACAGAGAACCCGGCAGTTCTTAAAAGCTGAAGAATTTCAAAGGAACTCTGTTATTTTGACAAGTACAACAAAGGATATCGTTTACATGTAGTGCATCAATTCTGCATGTTATGAAAGACCCGCGGACACTAAAACAACCCGCGGCAAACTGCGGACTTGGCAACATAGCGTGCCAACTTGATGCTTCCTCTGAAGACTGCTTAGATGTGTTCGACTTGAAGCAGCGCTGCTAGACCGATCGGTGTGTGTCATCAAAGTACTGTGAGAGCTATAAGAGAGCAGACGTCTCCTTATGCTTTCTCTCGCCGTACTTTGATGTCATACGATCTATCTTCAAGTCGAACACACAGCTTTACTCCTACTCTCACGTGTCACGTGACTGTGTAATCGCAGCCTCTGCGGTTGAAAAATCGTGTTTTGTCATATCGCGATATTATCGCAAATGCAATTAATCGTTCAGCCCTATCGCATGATTATTTTAGATCTGTGTGGCAGCAGCATACAGTAAATAAATCAATAAATCCACTGCTCTCTTGTCTCCTCTGAGGCTGGGCCTCTAAATAGAGTTCTGTGCTCGTCTGTGCAGCCAAAGACAGAACAGTTAACACGCTTTGCTCAAACTTTCACCATGGCATTAGAACTGGTACACCGTTGTCGCTTGCGAAATCAAAATGACGGTGCAGCGGGTGGAAACCAAGTGGCAACCTCCCACTCCATCTCTTGAAACCAACACGGAAGTGATTTAAACTGTAATTCGTCAACTGGCCGCTAGAGGCTGGCTGCAAAAGGGAGTCAATCCCATAGACTCCCCATGTTAAAATGCCCAACTTTACAGCAGAAAAAAACATGTTAACAGCCTGGTTCAAAAAATGATTTTGGTCTATATAGCTAATTTTACCCTTCATGACAACTGTGAGGGGGGGGGAATTTTTTTTTATAACTCATCCGTTTAAATTATATCAAGCCTTAAAGTTCTGCATAATTAAGGGCGTGGCCACTTGAGTGACCACTGTCGTGCTTGGCGGGCGTGGTTTCAGCAACCAGCTCCACCCACATCCCGCCTTTTTGCCCATTTTCGATTATCCGGGAGTGACGCGCAGCCAAGATGGCGACGGCCGACTCCGCCCACTTTGAGCTTCAAAAATGCTCTTCAGAAACCTACGGGTGACGTCACGGACACTACGTCCATTTTTTTTTTACAGTCTATGGTGGAAACGTACAGATTATGGGGCGGTAATATTATAATGAGATCCCTTTGCCACGTCACCAAGGGAGCGAAATCAGATGTGCTCGTTTTTTCAGACACTTGCAGAAAAAGGCTTACCAAAACAAAGTTACTGGGTTAATCTTTTTCACGTTTCCTTGGTTGGTAGATGCACTGGGGACCTGATTATAGCACTTAAAACCTGGAAAAGTCAGATTTTCATGATATGTCACCTTTAAGTTTTAAGGTGGTTCTTTATGATTAGGCCATACAATTTGGCACACAAAAAAAAGCACCATGGTATTACAGTGTGGGCTGGTTAACCTGTGAGGCAGGACTTGAAAGCACGCTGTTTTTTGCTGCACATGGTATTATGTTGTTCTTATCGTCATTCGGTAAAGCTGACCTTCTTATTTGAATTCATTTCAGTGCTGTTTGACGTGGAGAGATCTGTTGACCATCATGATCCTCCTGACTCCCACATCTTGTAAGTAGATTAAAACTGTATGCAAAACAGTGGCACATGCCATTTCTGCTTTCCACATCAAAGAAAATGGCTGTTTATGTTTAGGATTATTTTAATAATGAGTGGCACTAACTGTGTTCTTGCAGTCAGTAATCTTGGCATGGTTTGGGATGGTTGGCACAAGATTGAAACTACGTGAAGCTGTAGAAAAAAACAAACAAGTGTGGACTTCCTCATATGTGGAGGACAGAGCTACAGCTTTAGAGGCTCAGTTGCACTTTAACTCAGTGTATTGAGCTGGATTTAAGCCCATTTTTGACTATGTATCCATCCCCAAATAAACAATTAAGAGGTTTGTAACACCTCATCTCTTTAAAGCTGTTACTCTGAGGGGTTCAACAGATTTTTGACATGTACTGATTAAAATACTCTTCACAACAAATGATCTTTGATTTCTATTTTATTCTTCCCACAAGTGTATATATACAGGTGCAAAAACCCAACGACTAAAGCCTAAGTCAATTTAAATGTTTTTTTATCCTTTAACTGAGTCAATAAGGTGAAATAAACTTATCGTTCCATGTTCAGTTGAAGTACGAGAATTGAAGAGAGATGAGACAATGTTTTAAAATATTTGAGTGCAATGCAATGTTATTAAATCCACAGTGTCGTTGGCGTTCGGCATGTCGCTGTACTGTGTGCCGCTTTGGATGAACCAACACGCGGTATTTTCACTACCGGCCTGGATCGTCATTGTGGATAATACACCTCGTATCCAAAGGTGATTTAAGATGCATCCAATCAATGGCACACGAAGAAAGCAATCATTTGAAGAACAGACAGGTGTAGACATAGACAAATAAATTCCTTGAGCTGAGCAGAAACTCAGAAGTTTCAAAGAGCAAGCTGGTAGCACGAGTTCAACCAAATGGTTTCACTCTACCAAACGAACTGTCTTACTCTATTGTGATCAGTGGTGCCAGATTGGATGGACGATTTCCAGCCCAAAAGCTCACAAAAACCCGCCCAAAAACCGCCCAAAACTTTAACTGTCAAAATAATGTGATATAATGTAAATCAAGGTTGATAAGAGCCATTTTTAACTCCTTATAATGAAATAATGACGACAAAATAATATAAATATAATGCTAGATAAATTTCCCATGGATCAAATCGGGGCAAATACAGGTGCATCACAATAAATTAGAATGTCGTGGAAAAAGTTCATTTTTTCTTGTAACTTATTTCAAAAAGTGAAACTTACATATATTTTAGATTCATTACATGTAAAGTAAAACACTTCAAAAGTTTTTTTGTTTTAATTTTGATGATTAGAGCTTACAGCTAATGAAAGTCAGAAATCAGTATCTCAAAATATTAGAATATTTAAATTTGAGTTTCAATAAATGACCATCCATACAGTATAAATTCTGGGTATCTCTTTTTCTTTGAAACCACAATAATGGGGAACACTGCTGACTTGGCAATGGTCCAGAAGACGATCATTGACACCCTCCACAAAGAGGGTAAGTGACAGAAGGTCATTACTGAAAGGGGTGGCTGTTCAAGGAGTGCTGTATCAAAGCATATTAAATGCAAAGTAGAAATTGGGTAGGAAAAAGTGCACAAGCAACAGATGACCGCAATCTTGAGAATACTGTCAAGCAAAGCCGATTCAAACACATGGGAGAGCTTCACAAGGAGTGGTCTGAAGCTGGAGTCAGTGCATCAAGAGTCACCACGCTCAGACATCTTCAGGAAAAGGGCTACCAAGCCACTTCTGAAACCGAAACATCGTCAGAAGCATCTTACCTGGGTTAAGGAGAAAAAGAACTGGACTGTTGCTCAGTGGTCCAAAGTCCTCTTTTCAGATAAAAGTAAATGTTGCTTTTCATTAGGAAATCAAGGTCTGGAGGAAGACTGGAGAGGCACAGAATCCAAGCTGCTTGAAGTCCAGTGTGAAGTTTCCGAAGTCAATGATGATTTGGGGTGCCGTGACGTCTGCTGGTGTTGGTCCATTTTGTTTTATCAAGTCCAAAGTCAATGCAGCCGTCTACCAGGAGATTTTAGAGCACTTTATGCTTCCATCTGCTGACAAGCTTTATGGAGATACTGATTTCCTTTTCCAGCAGGACTTTAGCACCTGCCCACAGTGCCAAAACCACTTCCAAGTGCTTTGCTGACCATGATATTACTGTGCTTGATTGGCCAGCCAACATGCCTGACCTGAACCTCATATGGAATCTATGGGATATTTTCAAGAGAAAGATGAGAAACAGTCAACAATCCAGATGAGCTGAAGGCTCAATAGTGCCTCAGCAGTGCCACAGGCTGATCGCTTCCATGCCACACCTCACCGATGCTGGAGTTTGTGCTAAAGGAGCCCCGACCAAGTATTGAGTGCATAAATGAACATACTTTAAAGAACTTGAACTTTTCTGTTTTGCAAATCCTTTTTTTGATTGATCATAGGAAATATTCTAATATTTTGAGATACTGATTTTTGACTTTCATTAGCTGTAAGCTCTAATCAATCAAAATTAAAACAAAAAACTTTTGAAGTGTTTTACTTTACATGTAATGAATCTAAAATATATATAACTTTTTCACCATATTCTAATTTTCTGAGATGTACCTGTAAAGTACAAAAATAAAACCAAGTAACATTTTGTCCGTTACAGGTTGATGAAACACATTTACATGCAAACTAATGACAAAGCAGTTTTTATAGATAACCGAATAGTTGTTTCTTAGCAGTTGGCTCATATATCTGTTAACTGAAAAATATGGGCCATGATTTTTACAACTATGGTAGTGTTTTTGTCCCATAGTTGCATAGCTGCCAAATAAGTTCTTGGTTTTTACTGTTACCTGGGTACACTGACGTTCGGTTACACTGAGGTTCAGCTACACAACTTGAGTGATGCCTTTAGTATGTACAGTATTATACAGTGTTCTAGAAACAGATAAATGATAATCCTGTCAATCCGGGCTTCTGTCACATGGAGCAGAGGAACTAGACATGCACAAAGACCTGTGGTAATGGCTAACAGGGGTCTTTAGGCAAAATATAGTTACAATGCTCTTTGATGTTCCTGTTAGTTGTTAAGATTACACTCCCACAACAAAAAGGATGTCCTTCTCTTTCATCACCTCATCCTTCATTATACTTTGGACTAAGTTCTAGTTCTTTCTCAATATGTAATTTGAGGTTTACTACTATCCATCTAGTGTTATCTAAGGGCCTGTAAACAGGAAGTTCCATATATTTATATTGTGATTGTTAAACCATTTGACAGTGGCACAAGCAAACACAGTGCATAACCAGTGATTCTGAATTTCTAGTGCCTTGGCATTGCATTTGTAGAAATATAAGATGGCATTAGTTGCATAGCTTACTGCAACACTGTCATGCCACATTTCATCTGTTAGTGCTGATAGTCTAATACTGGTGTATTTTGCATCATTTTGTGCGAAACATTTTATTTTGTGAAACTTGGATCATTATTTTCACACATAATAGGCTATCCTGACTTTAAAAGCCTTTTTGGATATATATTTCATCAAAAATACAGTTAAAATTGATCAAAAATACAGTAAAAAGTAATAATTTGAAATAATATTGCCATTTAAAATAACTTATGCTTTAATATATTTTAAGATGTAATATATTATAAATCAATCATTCTAATATGGTGTTCAAGATTTTTTTTTACTGTTATTGATGTTTAAAACGGTTGTGCTGCTTAATATATTTTAATACATTTTTTTAAGGATTCTCTGATGAAGAGAAAGTTCAAAATATCAGCATTTATTTGAAACAGAAATATTTGTTGCATTATAAATGTCTTTGCTGTCAATTTATCAATTGAATGGATCCCTGCTGAATAGGAGTTTTAATTTATTTAAAAGATTCTACTGACCCCCAGATGTTTGAATGGTAGTGTATGCTTTAATTTTGTTTCCCTACCAATATAGTCCATATTAGGCTACTTGCTGTAAGCAGCTTTGTTCATTTAAGATTTTCAACAAATATCACACATGCTTTAATAAACCTTACAGAGTTTATTGAAAACATTTGACATGAGAGGTCTAATTGCCTCAAAGTACAAAGAACATTAAGCTCTATGGTGAATGTGAATTTTGTGTGTTGGCATGTGCTGTGTCTCATTGACTGTTTTCTTGCAGATGAAGAGTCGCTTGAAATCAACTGGCTTTGGAATCACATCAAGTTCAGGTTACAAACCCAATTAGTAGGAACCCTTCCTTAAAGGAACACTCTACTTTTTTGGAAATAGGCTCATTTTCCAACTCCCCAAGAGTTAAACAGTTGAGTTTTACCATTTTCGAATGCATTCAGACGATCTCCGGGTCTGGCGGTAGCACTTTTAGCTTAGCTTAGCATAGATCATTGAATCTGATTAGACCATTAGCATCTCGCTCAAAATGACCAAAGGGTTTCGATATTTTTCCTATTTAAAACTTGACTCTTCTGTAGTTACATCGTGTACTAAGACTGACGGAAAATGAAAAGTTGCGATTTTCTAGGCCGATTTGGCTAGGAACTATACTCTCATTCTGGCGTAATAATCAAGGAACTTTGCTGCCGTACCATGGGTGCAGCAGGCGTAATGATATTACGCAGCACCTTAAAGTAGTCCCCAGCTAGGTAACTAGTTGTGATATAGCTGGGGACTACTTTCAGGTGCTGCGTCATATCATTGCGCCTGCTGCACTCATGGTACGGCAGCAAAGTTGTTGTATTCCACAACAATCATACCGGTACCAAAAAAATCACCTGTGTCCTGTCTAAACGACTACCGTCCCATAGCACTGACTCCAATCATGATGAAGTGCTTTGAGAGGTTAGTCATGCAAAAAATTAAAACCAGCCTCCCCAACACACTCGATCCGCTCCAGTTTGCATACCGTCCAAACCGCTCTACGGACGATGCAATTTCCTCCACCCTCCACCTGGCTCTTACCCACCTAGAAAATAAAGACTCCTATGTTAGAATGCTGCTCATTGACTTCAGCTCGACATTCAACACAATAATCCCACAACAGCTCATAAATAAACTAAACCTGCTGGACCTTAACAATTCCCTCTGTAATTGGATCCTGTACTTTCTAACCAGAAGACCTCAGTCAGTCCGTGTCGGCCACAACACCTCAAGCACTACCACACTGAGCACAGGTGCCCCACAAGGCTGTGTGCTCAGCCCGCTGCTCTTCATGCTGCTGACCCACGACTGCACTGCCAAGTTCAGCTCCAACCACATCAAGTTCGCTGATGACACAACAGTGGTAGGTCTCATCAGCAACAACGATGAAACGCACTACAGAGAGGAAGTGGCACAGCTTGCTGAATGGTGTGGCACTAACAATCTGCCCCTCAATGTGGGGAAGACAAAGGACGTTGTGTTGGACTTCAGGAGGAGAAACTCCGTTGACCACCCCCCACTGACCATCGACAGCTCGACTGTGGAGAGAGTCAGCAGCACAAAATTCCTGGGGGTGCACATCACAGAGGATCTCACCTGGACCACCAACACCATGTCACTCTCCAAGAAGGCACAACAGCGCCTACACTTTCTCCGCCAGCTGAAAAGAGCAAGTCTCCCTCCACCCATCCTCACCACATTCTACAGGGGCACCATTGAGAGTGTGCTGACCAGCTGCATCACTGTCTGGTATGGGAACTGCAGTGCTGCTGACCGCAAGACCCTCCAGCGGACAGTGAACACGGCTGCAAAGATCATCGGTACCCCTCTCCCATCCATCCAGGACATTTTCCTTGCACGATGCTCCAGCAAAACCAACAGCATCGTGAAGGACCCCACCCATCCCTCCCACAGTCTCTTCCAGCTCCTACCATCAGGAAGACGGTACCGGAGCATCAGAGCCCGCTCCGCCAGACTGCTCAACAGCTTTTTCCCCCAGGCTGTGAGAGCCCTAAACTCAAATCACCCCCCCCCCCCCTGAAACCCCATGCAAACCCCTACCTCCTGAAACATGGACCCCCCCCCCCCCTCCAAACACCCCCCAACCTTACCACAACAAAGAAAAAACTGTATGAAACTTTTCTGTGCAATTCAAAGAGTGCTACACACAGGTGAGTGGGCCTGTACAAACCACCTGTAGTAACGCACTCTCCTCTATGCGCACTAGACACTTTTCACACACTGCTGTGTGTACACAATCCCACAAAAGACTCAGCAATATATGTATGTTTACATGCGCATGCACTACAAATCATCTTGTACTGTTCCCCAGCCAGCTGCTTGACTCACAATGTTTCTCTCTGCACATGTACAGTATTTATGTGAAGCATTCGTATAGTTTGTATTTCTTATTTTTATTTTTTATCTTTTATCTTTAGTTTGTATAGGGTAAACATTTATATATAGCATACTTAGTCCAAATCTGTCAGTAGGTTAGTTGTGTATAGATTTATAGTGTTTTACTTCATTGTTGTATGTCTGTATTTATGTAGCACCGTGGTCCTGTGAGGCACGACATTTCGTTCCACTGTATGTCCCCACATGTAGCGGAATGACAATAAAGCTCGACTTGACTTGAACTTGAACTTGAAGTTCCTTGATTATTGCGCCGGAATGAGAGTAGTTCCTAGCCATATCAGCCTAGAAAATCACAACTTTTCATTTTCCGTCAGTCTTAGTACACGATGTAACTACAGAAGAGTCAAGTTTTAAATGGGAAAAATATCGAAACTCTTTGGTCATTTTTGAGCGAGATGCTAACGGTCTAATCAGATTCAATGATCTATGCTAAGCTACGCTGAAAGTGCTACCGCCAGACCCGGAGATCGGCTGAATGGATTTGAAAATGGTAAAACTCAACTGTTTAACTCTTGGGGGTTGGAAAATGAGCCTATTTCCAAAAAAAAGTGGAGTTTTCCTTTAAAGGTGGAGTGTGTAATTTTTATGCGGAGACGGCTATAAGTAAAACATTCACTGGTTGAGTCCCCCTAAAAGTGTGAAGACTCTGGTTTTACAGCATTATCAAAACATCGCTCTGTTGGTTTGAGCAGCCTGACATAGAAACATTGGCTCAATGAATGGTGTGGGTTTGGGGCAGAGTTATCTATTTCGCTGACCAGTGGCAAACAGGGGGAGGGTTTGATCGCTAATGACACTAATTACACACTTCACCTTTAAACCTGATGACACCTGATGTCTTTGTAAATGTTAGGCAAGTTTTTTTGATGTATTACTGAGCTTAAAAGATTTATACTTAATGACTCATGTGCGTGTTCTTGCATGCTTCTCTCACCTAGAAAAGCAGCACATGCCAAAGAATGAAAGTTGACCTGCAAAGAAAATTGCAGGGATTGTCATGCATAGACATTTATGTGTTTTTTTTTTTTTTTTTTTTTTCTTTTGCACATTATATGGACAAAAGTATTGGGACACACCTCTTAATTATTGAATTCAGGTGTTTCAGTCAGACCCATTGCCACAAGTGTATAAAATCAAGCTCTTAGCCATGCAGTCTGCATTTAGAAAACTGTGTAAAAAAAAAAAATGGGTCGTTCTGAAGAGCTCAGTGAATTCAAGTTGGTACTGTAATACAGGATGCCATTTTGCAATATCAGTTCATAAAATTGTATCCCTGCTAGATACCCCACGATCAACTGGAAGTGGTATTATTGGAAAGTGATAGAGTTTAGGAACAGTAGCAACTCGAAGCATTATACCATATAAAGTCAAAACAGGGTCACTGAGTGCTGAGGAGCATAGTGAGCAAGAGTCGCCAAACACTCTGCTGAATGAATCCATAGCTAAAGAGATCCGAACTTACACTGGCGTTAATATCACCTCAAAAACTGTGCAGTGGGAACTTTATGGAAATGGGTTTCCATGCACGAGCAACTGCATGCAAGCCTCACATCACCAAGTACAATGCCAAGTGTCAAATGGAGTGGCGTAAAGCATGTCACCACTGGACTCTGGATTAGTGGAAACTTTTGGAGTGAAGTTTTGTGGAGTGAAGAATCATGCTTCTCTGTTTGGCAGTCTGATGGGTGAGTTTGGGTTTGGAGGATGCTAGGAGAATGTAACCTGCCTGACTGCATTTTGCCAACTGTAAAGTTTGGTGGAGGAGGGATAATGGTATGGAACTGTACCCCAGTGTGCAAATCAAGGTCCATAAAGAGATGATTAAATGAGTTTGGTGTGGAAGAACTTGACTGGCCTGCACAGAGCCCTGACCCCCAACCCCACTGAACAACTTTAGGATAAACTGGAAGATTGCGAGCTAGGTCTTTTTGTCCAACATTGGTGTCTGACCTCACAAATGCTCTACTGGATGAATGGGCAAGAATTCCCACAGAAACACTCCCAAGATTTTATGGAAATCCTTCCTAGAAGAGTGGAAGCCATTATAGCTGCAAAAGGGGAGCAACTTCATATTAATGTCTCTGTATTTGGATGTATGTATTTATGTCAGGTGTCCCAATACTTTTGTCCATAATGTGTATCTGCTAATGGGGGATTTGATTCTCTAATAACATCCCAATAAAGATCTTTCAAATGCTTATTGCATAGTAAATAAAATGTGACACGATTATGTGAATTTCTCTAGCAAAACACACATCCAAGTACTTGAGATTTCATTTAGATTTTATGCCCACTGATTTTCTCCAGCACAAAGACCTCTTTGTGTGACTTCATTGAAAATCACTGCAGTGTTCCAATGGCAAAACAGTCTTGGTCACACATAAAGAAGAGCACTTGGATTTTAGCAAGTCTTTCTTGCTTATTTACCTGTTTTGAGAACATTTACTGTTAATATTCTTTTCATTTTGAAGCGCAGTGTGAATCTGAATGTACACATTTAGCTATTATCTGTATAGTATAGTATTCTCAATAGCTCTTCTAGGTGAAACTGCAGAAACAGTGCTTGGTAAAAACTGGCCATTTAGATGGTTGATTAATGAATGATTTATGAGAATGCTGCTTCAGGATATGAATCCTGCAGTGCACTGCATGATTGCCAGTTGTCCTGGGTGTGAGTAAGCGTAACGTCTTGCACAAAGACAGACATCTCATTGTAAAAATGATGTCAGCCGTTTTTAATAACCCCTCAATCAAATGTTTGTCAAAGCAGAACCAAATTCTCTTAGTGTAAGGTAGGGCTGGGCGATATGGCCAAATGTTTTTCATATCAGTCGATATCGATAATTATCACGATAAATGTCAAATCTTTATTTCTTTCAAGTTTAAACCCATAATTTTGCTCCAAAGTGAAAGTTGTAGAAACCAGACCATTAATTTTCCTTAACAAAATAAATATCTAACTAGAAAAATTAATTTCTTAGTTGTTGCATGTTCTAATGAGTGATATTGTTTCAAATCAAGAAACAGGTTTGGGTTGCCTGATAATATTATTATTATTATTAATAATAATAATAATATCACTTTTTTGTCTCTTAGAAATGCACATTTGATAGTAGCTTGGGTTAGGATGCAGAGGTAAATTTTTGTTAATTTTTAAAATCAGTAACATCTGTAAAAATTGTAGCAACCTCAGTTTTATATGGTTATATTTATTCTGATAAAGTTTTTTTATTAAGCGTTGGTCTCCCATAGTAGCATACATTTAAATCATGATAAACACAGTTAAAACCACACATATAACACCTCAATACCATGGTAAAATATAACTATATGGTTTTTAGGTAGCCTATTTTTATGAAAAACAGTAACGTTAGTCTAAAAACATTCAGTATAAATGCACACATGCTATAGCTTAATCACAAATACATACATTATAATTTTATACCATTACTCCTGTAATAAAATTCAGTGTGAATATCCCACATTTGTGCCACAATACCATGGTGCAGTGAGTGTTACTACAGTAAATCCATGGTAAATGATGGCGATGTGTAGACTGAAAAGCCTTCTGACTGTCTTGTTACACAGTGTTTCTCCTGTTAGGCTATAAACTAGTTTAAATCACGGAGTCATTTGTGTTCATCGGTGAATGCAAGCGCTTCACACTGGATCTCACAGTGCTGTTTAATGCTCGCGTGACCTAAACGTGAGCTCGCGCTGCGCGGCAGTTTGACTTTGATCCGAGCGGATAAACGGTCCGTGTGGCGCGATTCAAATGAGTCGCGCTGTTTCGTTCCGCTTTTGGCGCATAAACATTATATCGAACTCTTCATATCGTTTTATCGAGGTAAAATATATCGCAATTATCGTTATCGAATTATCGCCCAGCCCTTGTGTAAGGCATTGATGCTTTAACCATCACTAGGGGTTTCTGGGTGCCTTTTAGGCCTTGTTCACACTGGCAGCCCAAATGTGTATGTTTTTTTTTTAAAGCCCAAATGCCATGATGTATATAAGCAAACATCTAATTTCCAGCTCTCTCCTTACAGGTAGTTTGCTACATCTGGTTGGGAAAATAACAGTGATTGAATTAAATTTGTTGCTTGGACAGTCTTTCTTAAATGCATTGGATTTGAACAACAATTGTCTGCAGTGTGAACATAAGATTTTTCTATAGCTTTAGTTTGTCAGATTAGAGGGCTGATGGTTTTAGATCAATGTGATTTTTGAATTGTAAATGAGTCATAACTTCAGTAACGTTCTCTCCCAAAACATAATTCCTGTACAGAGGGATTGTAATCACATTGTTTTGATCATATCTAATAAGTGAGCAAGAGTTTCATTCTGTTGGTAAGTGTATGTCTTTTTACCTCACCATGTCTTTTTTTAATATATTTAATTAGCCTTTGAATTTCGTAATTACTGTCTAGTTGAAATGATATATTGTTCAGTGCTTGTTTTTTTTCATTAAGAAAAAAAGTTTCAATGATGTTTTTTTTTTTTACCCTTTTTTCAAAATTACACTTTGTACTAATATATATTTATTTATTTATTTATATATATATATATATATATATATATATTAACATCTTATAGAGGAGTTAAGTTTCTGGTGAGGGCATAGCATCCATAAAGAATATCTCAGCTTATCTTAACATAGTTTTACATATAGTTTTATGAATGTAATATGTTTGTGCAAAGGCATCGGATAGAGTCCTGCATGTTAAAGGATTAGGTCCAGAAAAAAAAATCCTTATAATTTACTCATCCCAATATCATTCACGATGTTTGTCTTTCTTTCTTCAGTCAAAGATAAAATAAGGTTTTTGAGGGAAAACATTCCTGGATTTTTCTCCATATAGTGGACTTCAATGGTGGCCAACGGGTTGAAGGTCCAAATTGCAGTTTCATTTTAGCTTCAAAGGGCTCTACAAGATCCCAGCTGAGGAATAAGGGTCTTGTCTAGCAAAATGATCTGTCATTTTCTAAAAATATAAAATAAATTATATACTTTTTAAACCATTTATTTACTTTTTAACCATATTACTTGGAAAGATCACATGTGACATCAGCAGAAGAAAGAAAGTCAAACACCCTTTACAAAAAAGGGTACATCAATGTCAGATGATTTTGGAGAAAATTAGATGTTTTTCGCCCTACACTACCTTTTTGAACCAAAGTGTACAGACGAAGAACTAACCGCGCATTACTTTTTCAACGTGATTATGTAATGCGTGAAGACACGCATGCGCATAACAGTGCTAGTGCAAAATGAGCATTTGTGGTTAAAGTATATACATTTTTATTTTTAAGAAAATGACAGATAGTTTTGCTAGATAAGAGCCTTATTTCTCGGCTGGGATTGTGTAGAGCCCTTTGAAGCTGCAATAAAACTGCAATTTGGATTTTCAACCCATTGGCCACCATTGAAGTCCACTATATGGAGAAAAATCCTGGAATGTTTTCCTCAAAAACCTTAATTTCTTTTCGACTGAAGAAAGAAAGACATGAACATGTTGGATGATATGGGGGTGAGTAAATTATCAGGAAATTATTATTCTGGAAGTGGACTAATCCTTTAATCATAGATTTATTTATTTATTTATTTATTTCAACAAACATGGCTTTAACACTTTCTGCAATAAGTGAGAATGCCATTGGTGGTAATTTTTTTAATATGTTAATATTTCTATGTTAATACGTTTTAGAGAGATTCAGTGAATAATTACAAACATCACATGTTTATACTATGGAGGAATTTGCACTTTAGAGTTAATTAACAGATATTTTAATGTTTAACTAGTTGACTTTAGTGGAATGCAGTCAGTTCATATTCCCTTAATATATTTTGTAGGTAACTGAGAACTCTCCAAACCATGCACTGATAAATGGAGCTGTTGTGTAATTGCTCATGTTTCTTTTTGGTAGCCTTTTTTCTGGACGCTAACAAACTGCTCCTGAACGAACGATCTAACTGGGTGCATCTAAAGGAGTTTGCCCGTAAAAATGCTGCCAACGCTCTTTCTGTTGCCAACATGCTCATGGGCATGGCCTCAATCCTCTGCAGTCTCAATGGGTATGCATTCATGCTTTTGATTTCGCAGAGAAAACCAAATGCATACAAAAATATAACAATAAAAATTCATAAAGTGAATGTTGTGTTAGAAAGTAGAAAGAAGGAATTTCAAACAACAGCTAAAAAAGTTTGAGCTTTAAAGTGAAGTTTGTTTTGTTTAACTTTCTCACTGTTTTGTACTTTCTTTATGGCCCTGCCACCATTGTTATTCTCAGCCATCATCATGCTGCGTGCTGGCTGGTTCTGATCGGTTACCTGCTGGATTTGGCAGATGGAGCAGTTGCTAGGCAACTAAATGCGTGTTCTGCACTGGGTGAGTAGTGTTGAGTGTCCTTCAATACAAGTGAGTGGGGCCAGAGGTGAGTCTTGTTGCTTTAGACATCTTTAGATGCTTTCATCTACAGTCCCCTTATGGAGCACCACTTATAAATAAAATGAAGGGAAGGAATAAATGATCAGTAATCCTTAATGATCCATTGGATTAATAACCCAAATGTAAACATGTAAAAAAAAAAAATGCAGTTGGCAAATTGTTTGGAAAAGCAATTAGAATTTAAATGTTTTTTGTATTATTATAGTTTTAAAACTACATTTTGAAACATTAAATATATCAATGAATATATTTATTAATATATTGTTTTCAATTATGCAATAAATGAGTCATAGGTATTATTACCACCATATACAGTGTGTTTTACCAGGACCACGGTGTTACATCACCAAACTACAAGGTAAACGCATATTAAACAGGATTAAATAAACTACTAAAAACTACAAAGAATTAAAATTATGTAAGAATCCAATAAGAACTAGAATAAGGACAGATAATATTACACAGATACACAGGACTACAAAAAACTGCATATGTGGAAAAAAGCGTAGAATAGAACAAAGCACGGGGAGGACAATGCAGCATTTTAAAATCCAACTATGTCTCTTAGGTTTGTCTGTATGTTAATTTGTCCATTTAAAAAAACAGGAAGTTTGGTTTGCGCTGATAGCCTAGTGGGCAGCGCACCGACATATAACGCTGCTGCGTTATGGGCATCCTGAGTTTGAATCGCAGCTCGAGGACTTTTCACAATCCCACCCCCCTCTCTCTCTTCCGCTTTGCTTGTTTACTTTTTTCTTTAAAAAAGCTGGAAGTTTGAATTATTAAATTGATCATTTATTCCTACAATTTTTCTAATACCACTGCTCTGGTACATTTCTATGGAAGGTTATTGTGACTTTTTATCTCACAATTCTTACTTTTTTTTTTCTCAGAATTGCGTGATATAAACTCACAATTGCATGTTATAAAGTCAGAATTGTGGAGAAAAAGTCAGAATTTCGCAGTTCTGACTTTATTTCTCAGAATTGCAAGTTTATATCTCACAATTATGACTTTTTAACTCGCAATTGCGAGTTTGTATCATGCAATTATGAGAAAAAAAGTCAGAATTGTGAGAAAGTCGCAATTACCCTTTTTATTTTTTATTCAGTGGCGGAAAAGGGCTTCCATACATTTGTGCTAAATTAAATAAAAATTATTAATAAATTAATCCATTGGGTTTTTTTTCTGTTAAGTCAGTGAAATATGAATTAATTTATTACTTTTTAGTTTTTGTAACAAACAAACAAAAAACAAGTAGGCTTTCTCTTACAAACCACACAACCTTGCCAGCTCTGTACTGGACAACCAGTGGCTTGTGTGCAGGTGGTCACGTCCACTCAGCTGCCTGAAATAGCTTCGTGGTGCCCTCACAATGCCAAGTCACTTGTACTCTTGAGCTGCATACTGTTGCCTGTTGTTCTGCATGATCTCACTGATGGGTGTTGTTTTGCTTCCCTTTTTTGTCAATTGAACAGTTTGTTTGTGATGAAGCAGCCTAATTCAGGGGGATTATGTTCTGATTGTCTGTTAAATCCTGATGCTTTGGACCCCCAGCATATCTGACATTGCTCAAATTGTTGACCACGAGATTGAAATTCCTGCCCGTTTGTTTGGACACACTCAAATGCCCCAACCTGATGAAAACACTGCAACCTCACTAGTGATAAAGCGAGTCCTGAATGTTGTTTGTAGATTATGATAAGCTCTTTTGGAGTAGCATGAAGATTTCTCATGAACTCGATCTGGCAGGGATGAGGTGAGGCAAGGATCTAAATGCAGCAGATTATTTAATAAACAATAAGGCAGAACCACACAACAGCTATACAATAGAATATACAGACAAAGACCAACAAACCAAGACAGAACCACAGGGGTATAAACAAAGCCACTAGAAGGCAAGCCTGCAACCATTAGCCAAAAAAGCGTAACGGCTAATGCTAACGGAAAGGAGAACAGAGGCCGTTTTATTTGAATGGATGTCAATGGAGGAATAGTCTCGGATCGCTGGCTGAACGTCTGATGCATACGGCACACTTAGCTGGAAACACTTCAGGAGTTTCGAAGTCATCATCGGATTGGTTAGATTATACAGGATTTCTGGGTGACGTGTGTGTCGAATTCTTTAACGTTCCCCCTGGAAACAAAAATGCCGTGGCCCCAAACCCCCTCACAAAAGAAGAAAGCCGTCGTGTTTACAACTGTGACAATGAGCGCTTATCAGGATCAACTAAACGCTTTATTTACAAAAGTATGTGGAAAAATTTAAAGTTCACTGCATAGAATCTTTAAAATATGTCCGAGAGTTTTACACACCGGTCTGTTATTGTGGCGACATTACCACGCCCCTAAACATGACGCGGCACAAAACGAAACATGATTGGTTGCTTTACATGTCAGTCATAAGGCCTCTTGGGCGGGCCTTGGCCATTCAAAGCGGCCAAAGTTCCCAGACCTTCTGCCATCAGTCTGAAGGTCTGGCTACACAAGACTAATTGAGGAAAGGCTTCACTACACTGAATAAACAGCTTTTTAGAGGAAACAGCTCATCATTTAATGAATCGACAGCCTGTCGGCTAATCTTCAACATGTTTTACACTAAGCAATACTTTTGGATTGAACCCTTTTTAGAGTTTACACTGAAAAAAACTGCGATTTTAAAAGAGAAGACACTGACTTTTTGCGACAGGTGGGATTCAGCTTACGGCACTTCTTATTCATTCCTATAGTATCCATAAACAGCGATTGATTGTCACACACCTCTGACTGAAATTCAATGAAGTCAAGGCTGTAATGTGATTGGTTATTACGGCACACGTGATCCAAGTTAGCCGTTACGCTTTCTCCAATAGTAAGTAATACAGACACTCTCATCTCCCAATAGTAAGACAATCTCTGGTATAAATACACAGAGGGCTAATGAGGAACAGGTGAGGCTAATGAATTACCATGAAACAATTGAGGGTGACTATGGAGACAGGAAGACAGAGCACAGGAACACTTCCAAATAGGAGTCAGTAAAGAGAACAGCAGAAGATGTAACAGAACTATTCCTTTAAGAATTTCTAGCTGGCATCCTTGGCAGTTGCTTTGAGTCTTGCTGTTTTTTTTCCAGTGTCTTGCACCATGAATGTTGTTTTTAAGACCGTGTCAGTGTCAACAATGTGTGTGTGTTTTTTTTTTTTTTTTTTTGTACTGCAGGTGCAAAGTTGGATGATTTTGCTGATTTCACAACATTTGGAATAGCAACATCTCTCATCTTAAGGACAACCAGTCTTTTGGATAACATCCTGTGCATGTTGTATGTGCTGTCTGTCTTTACTCGTCTCTGCTTCTTCTCTAGTGGTGAGGAACTTACACCAAACTTATTTACACACTTATACATACACATATATATATACAGTGCCCTCCACTAATATTGGCACCCTTGATAAATGTGAGAAAAGGTGTCTGTGAAAATAAATCTGCATTGTTTATCCTTTTGATCTTTCACTCGAAAAATTCACAAAATTCTAACCTATCATTGAAGTAAAACAATTGAAAGTGGGGAGAAAATCTCATGATGAAATAAATGTTTTTCTCCAATTCATGTTGGCCACAATTATTGGCACCCCTAGAAATTCTTATGAGTAAAATATCTCTGAAGTATATTCCCATTCATATTTACATTTTTTTAGCACACCAGGGTGACTAGGAGCATGAAATTGTCCAGCCATGACTTACTGTTCCACAGGATTATAAATATGAGGAACACAAAGCCACATTCCCTTAATCATCCATCACAATGAGAAAAACCAAAAAATATATTTCTGATGTGCAGCAAAAGATAATTGAGCTTCACAAATTAGTGAAGTGGTTTTAAGAAAAGAGCTAGAGCAGTGAAAAATCCCATTTCCACCATCAGGGCAATAATTAAGAATTTCCAATCAACATAAAATGTTACGAATCTGTCTGGAAGAGGACGTGTGTCTATATCGTCCTAATGCACGGTGAGAAGGAGAGTTTGAGTGGCTAAAGACTCTCCAAGGAACACAGCTGGAGAATTGTAGAAAATAGTTGAGTCTCGGGGGCAGAAAACCAAAAAAAAAATTGTCAAACAGCACCTACATCACCACATGTTGTTTGGGAGGGTTTCAAGAAAAATTCTCCTCACTCATCCAAAAATAATCTCCAGCATATTCAGATATCAGACACGACTGGAACTTCAAATGGCACTGGCTTCTATGGTCAGATGAAACTAAAAAATGAGCTTTTTAGCAGCAAACACTCAAGATGGGTTTGGTGCACACAGGGATAAAAAGTACCCCATGTGTACAATGAAATATACTGCTGTATTTTTAATGTTGTGGGCCTATATTTCTGCTGGAGGTCCTGGACATTGTTTTAGACACATGGCATCATGGATTCTATCAAATACAAACAGATAAAAAAATCAATAAGTGACTGACTCTGTTAGAAATCTTATAATGGGCCATGTTTGGATCTTCCAACCGTACAATAATCCAAATACAAACCTCAAAAACAACACAAAAATGGGTCACTGGGCACAAAACCAAGCTTCTGCTATGGCCATTTCAGTTCCCTGACCTGAACCCTGTAGAAAATGAGTGAGGTGAACTGAAGAGAAGAAGTACTAACATGGAGCTGTGAATCTGAAGGATCTGGAGAGATTCTGTATGAAGAAAATGGTCTCTGATCTCTTATCAGGTGTTCTCCAAACTCTTCAGGCATTATAGGAGAAAACTCAGAGCTGTTACCCTGGGAAAATGACGTTGCAATAATTGGGTGCCAATAATTGTGGCCAACATGAACTAGAGAAAGCATTTATTTCACAATGAGATTTTCTCCCCACTTTCAATTGTTTTACTTCAATGATAGGTTGGAATTTTGTGAATTTTTTGAATGAAAGATAAAAAGGATAAACAATGCAGATTTATTTTCACAGCCGCCTTTGCTCATATTTACCAAGGGTGCCAATATTAGTGGAGGACACTATATATATATATATATATATACAGTATATATATACTGCCCTCCAAAAGTTTGGAAACACCCTAGAAAAGTGGGGTTTTGGACAATATTGGCATGAATCCTCTTTAATTTGTGATAATTTTGCACTGATAAGGGACAACACAAACTACGAAAACATATTTTTATTACATAAACAGTTTATACATAGAAAAAATTTAACTTTTCGATTCATCAAAATATCCACCATTAGCAGCTATTACAGCTCTGCATAATCTGGGCATCCGAGCTGTCAGTTTATTCAAACATTGACTTTTAATTGGCAATCAATTGTTGAAGCTACAGTATTAAGGTGCTGACCCAAAAATCTTTAAAAAACCTGGGCCAAGTTTAAACCAGTAACCAGGCATCACAGCTGGCAAAGGGGCATGTCTGACTTTGACATGTGTATATATTGCCATTATTATGTTTTATTGCTGGTCTTCAATGATAATGTTGAAGTTGATAATTATAAAGTTACTTTAATGTATTTGCACCAAAAAATGATAAGGATTTATGCTGATATCGTCCAAAACCACACTTTGCCAGGGGTGTTTCCAAACTTTTGGAGGGCAGTGTATATATACAGTGGTGTGAAAAAGTGTTGGCCCCCTTCCTGATTTGTTATTTTTTTGCATGTTTGCCACACTTTAATGTTTCAGATCATCAAACAAATTTAAATATTAATCAAAGATAACACAAGTAAACACAACATGCAGTTTTTAAATGAAGGGTTTTTTATGAAGGGAAAACAAAATCCAAACCCACATGGCCCTGTGTGAAAAAGTGCTTGCCCCCCACCCCCTGTTAAAACATAACTGTGGTTTATCACACCTGAGTTCAGTTTCTCTAGCCACATCCAGGCCTGATTATTGCCACACCTGTTCGCAATCAAGAAATCACTTAAATAGGACCTGCCTGACAAAGTGAAGTAGACCAAAAGATCCTCAAAAGCTACACATCATGTTGAGATCCAAAGAAATTCAGGAACAAATGAGAAAGAAAGTAATTGAGATCTATCAGTCTGGAAAAGGTTATAAAGCCATTTCTAAACCTTTGGGACTCCAGCGAACCACAGTGAGAGCCGTTATCCACAAATGGCGAAAACATGGAACAGTAGTGAACCTTCCCAGGAGTGGCCGGCCGACCAAAATTACCCCAAGAGCGCAGCGACGACTCATCCAAGAGCTCACAAAAGACCCCACAACCACATCTAAAGAACTGCAGGCCTCAGTTAAGGTCAGTGTTCATGACTCCACCATAAGAAAGAGACTGGGCAAAAATGGCCTGCATGGCAGAGTTCCAAGACCAAAACCGCTGCTGAGCAAAAAGAACATAAAAGCTCATCTCAGTTTTGCCAGAAAACATCTTGATGATCCCCAATACTTTTGGGAAAATACTCTGTGGACTGACGAGACAAAAGTTGAACTTATTGGAAGGTGTGTGTCCCATTACATCTGGAGTAAAGGTAACACAGCATTTCAGAAAAAGAGCATCATACCAACAGTAAAATATGGTGGTGGTAGTGTGATGGTCTGGGGCTGTTTTGCTGCTTCAGGACCTGGAAGACTTGCTGTGATAAATGGAACCATGAATTCTGCTGTCTACCAAAAAATCCTGAAGGACAATGTCCGGCCATCTGTTCGTGACCTCAAGCTGAAGCGAACTTGGGTTCTGCTGCAGGACAATGATCCAAAACACACCAGCAAATCCACTTCTGAATGGCAGAAGAAAAACAAAATGAAGACCAAAGTCTAGAGTGGCCTAGTCAAAGTCCTGACCTAAATCCTATTGAGATGCTGTGGCATGACCTTAAAAAGGCGGTTCATGCTCGAAAACCCTCCAATGTGGCTGAATTACAACAATTCTGCCAAGATGAGTGGGCCAAAATTCCTCCACAGCGCTGTAACAGACTCATTGCAAGTTATCGCAAACGCTTGATGGCAGTTGTTGCTGCTAAGGGTGGCCCAACCAGATATTAGGTTTAGGGGGCAAGCACTTTTTCACACAGGGCCATGTGGGTTTGGATTTTGTTTTCCCTTCATAATAAGAAAACTTCATTCGAAAACTGCATGTTGTGCTTACTTGTTATCTTTGATTAATATTTAAATTTGTTTGATGATCTGAAACATTAAAATGTGGCAAACATGCAAAAAAATTAAAAATCAGGAAGGGGGCCAACACTTTTTCACACCACTGTATGTATATAATTAGCACAGCTATTTGTAACTGTATATCACTAAATAAAGTGGCTGTCAGTTAGAAGTGTGTCTGCTGTTTTCTGCAGGGATCCCATTCATGTACCGTGGCCTACCATGCATCTACTCCTCTGCCATCCTGGTGTGTGTTTCTCTGCTGACTGGAGGAAATATGGCAGTACTGAGAATCCTAGCAGTGGCCATGATTGTCTTCATGGTCAGTCAGAACTTCTACCCACATGACAGAGTACTGGAGTCTCAGGCCTGGAAGAAGGTGGTCTACATCGGAGGTAAAGCCAGACACAACACTATAAAGTACAGTATGAAAAACATTAATTTTGAGATTTGCTAAAGATTGTGTTTTAGTAGTATGATATATTGGTGCTTTTAAAGATTAAGCTAGTGTTAAGGGTGAATCCCATTTCTCTGTCTTACCCCTTCACCTTCCCCTACCCCTTCGTCTTACCCCTAGCCCTTGTCCCTCGAAACCGAGTGGTAAGTGCTAGGGGTGAAAACATACCCCTATGAAATGAGACACCACTTGGTTACGGTTACGTCATCGTACATCGTCGCTAGCTGGCTGCTACGTCACCTGAGGCGACAAGTGTTGATCACAAACTTCCAAGATGCGTCTGCAAGTGTGTGTATGTCGATCGCGTGGGTTTTATTAGTGATGTTTTTGCGATTGTTGTGCAAATCAGCGATGTAAAGCGTAGCAAACTAGCGATTTTTTAAAACGTTTCAATTAAGAACATGGTTGCAAATATATATGTACAGGACTGTGTAGAGCACAAAACAAGACTGTCGTAATTTTTAAATCAATTATTTAAGCCGAAAATGGGACTCTCTGGATGATCTGGCTGACATTGTTGACGGTTGCGCAGTGTTTTCTGGGTACCCCTTGGTTTCAAGTAAGCTCGCGAAAATGCTTGGTTTTAAGGGGTATCTACCCCTTCCCCTTAGCCCTACCCCTCGATCAAAACGAGAATTGGGACAGCCCTTACTCTCACGTGAACGCGCAAAACTAAGGGGAAGGGGTAAGGGGAAGGGGTAAGACAGAGAAATGGGATTCACCGTTAAATGTAAAAATAGGGAAATTAGCATGCACAATGAACTACGTTCAACTTTTTTCCCTCTATTTTTCTAGGAGTTGCCATGGTGTTCTGCTCCTCCTTCCCTCCAGTGTGCGTTTACTACTTGTTATGGTCAGTTTCCTACATATTGTTTCCAACAACCCTGTGGAGCAGCAAAGTGTAAAGGGGTAGTGGCCTATGAGGCTCATACGTCACAGAGTCCTCTTCTCCTTCCTGCAAAGGAAAATCAAACCAATTTAGAAACTCAGAAAACTATTTTTAAATCATTTTTGTTTTGAGGTGAACTTCATGAAATCGACATGATCTAGGAGGCTTACGGACATCTTGATTGCTGCTGTTGTGTCATCGCTAAGGATGAGAAATGCTCTTTACCTCTATGAAGCATATATATTGTCATGTGTTTGCATGGCAAACAGAGACACAGAAGATGGTCTTGGATACAGTATGTGTGATGTTTGTTGCACAGTTCTGCCTAAATGAATCAAAAAGGCAAGAAGCAGAGTAGAGATTGTCAAATTTGCTGTGGAGTTCATACTTGTAGAATTACTGCTTTTTGGTTGTTTAAGAAACCGAAAAATCTGAGTTTTTTCACAACTCCGCTTTCAATCATAATCAATTTCTGCTTAATTAAAAAAAATAATGACCATAAGGGAATTTTATGCATATGATCTGTGTAATTTCATGTAAAAACACTACAGTATGATTAAGGTAGTGGCTATCATCATATACTGTAGTTTATCTATTGCCTAAATACTTTTATGTCCAATATAATATTAGGTGGGCCTTTCGAAACAAATGCCTCATAACAATATGACGGTTGGTTTAATTTTGATAAATGAGTTTATATGTACCATTTAACCTCTGTTTTAAGGGGTTCTACTTCCTGACTCATGGTTATCAGTAATTGCTTGTGTTTAGCGAGTGATCTTACATTGAATTTGCTATGTACTGTTCACGGGTTCAATGGGAAGTTGATACCCTGCAACATAACAGTATTGAGGCATCATTTTGTGTTCTGTGCACCACTTGTGGTTACTTTTTATTAAAATTTAGTCGTGTTAAGAATTGTTTGTGTTTTTTGGAGGTCAACTAGCAAAGGATGTAGCTGGTTTAACCTTTTCAAACGTGTACCATGGTATCTATTTCCATCAAAATACTGCAGGATTTTCACCTTTGTGTAACAGCAAAAAACAGTAACTAGGTTAAGTCAAACTGAGTCAGTTAAGATGATGATCTGTCCCATAACAGACAAAAAAGGTGATCAGATAGGTAGCTTTAAGTTATTTTAATGAGAAAATCTGTTACTTGAAGTGTCAGAACATTTAATTCAGCAGACTCGTCAAACAGTTACATGAAAATTGGTGCAAGACAAATATAAACATGCTTATGTAGAGATGAGGGACACTGAGGCAATAAAAAGCTCACATTTATTGACTAGGTACTTTGACCTTTGAGTAAAAAATTGGCATGCACTGTTCAGATATACTTGAACATGAGTAGGATCATTTCTATTTTTATACCCCTTGCTATTGTTAACAATAAATCTGTCAGAACACTAGATAGGGTGACTGCATGTCCTCTTTTTCCCGTGTATGTCCTGGCTGGGATTTCTAAATTTCCTAAAATGACTGGGTCTATAATGTCTGTAAATGTCCATAGAGAGCATGCCATCAGGAAAATAAAGCCAAAACCTGGACTCTGGGACCCTGCCAGGACATACATGGGTAAAAGAAGCTATATGGTCACCCTACTTTAGATAAATAACATGGCATTATCCACCATTTCAATCAAAAAAAAATTAAATGAAGGTTCAAAAAGTTTCTTATATTTTTGGTTTTACATTAGTAACAAATTTAGCTGGAAGCATTGAGATTAATTTTAGTTGACCACTATGCATGCAATCTCCGGTTTCGAGAAATAGGGCGACCTCTAGTGACATTCTGCTGGTTGTCAATTGTGCCATTTTCATGCACTGTAGAAATGATCAGTTGAATGTTCTCTGATTGAATCGATCTCATGGAGGCAGTCCTGCTTTCCTCCTGTATTCACAGATGTCCATTTGCTGTCCAGCACAAAGTGGTTTTGTGTCAGCAAAGTATTTGTACGAGTCTAGAAGCCGAATAATGGCAGAATACACAGGCCGGTCCTTGAAGTTCCACATGCAGCAGTACTTTATTAAGTCATACCTGCAAGACATGCCAGAAAATGTCAGTTTATATGTTGTTTTAACAGGATTTTTATATATTCTTTAACACTTGCTGTTCATAGAGGAACAAAACAACATATGTAAAATATAAGGCTTACAATGGGGCTCCACAGTTTTCTGGTCTTTTCATTCGGTAATGGGCTAAAGTGTTTGGCAACACTTCAGATGGATCCAGGTCAGGATAGGGAGGAGACCCTTTCAAGGGAGAAGGAAGGTAAAAATAAGACTCCTAACTTGTTTGCTTTTATATTACTTTTTGATAAGTAACAACTGGTGTATTAGGACCTCTAACTAATACTACCCAGGGTTATCATCTCATAAAGCAGGATTCCAAAGGACCATCTGAAGAAGTACGACAGCACAACTTTAGCACATTGGTCAAAGTGCAGTATTTGTTAGAAAACTTTTTGTTGTTGTTGTTTAAAGTTCTGATTGACTCACACATCACTTCTGTCTGTTAGGGGAAGCCTCATCATCCGTTCAGGAGCCTTCCATTTTACCGGCACATTGGCTTCTTGTTCTTTGTCCACCGTTCTCGACTGTCGGCTCTTAAAAGCCAAATCCAATCCAGAGACTTTCACAGAGAGCCCTGAACCTATCAACATGTTCCGGGCTGCAACATCCCCATGAATAATTCTGTTGTAGGAGTGTAAATAGTCCTAAGAAAAATCATTAAATAATTTAAATGATTTATACAAATTACAGCTGATTTTTGTTTTACTAAGTATGAGTACACAGTGAGTAAACAACTCACCAGTCCTGCTGCAACCTGTTTAGCTACAAGATAAACGGACCTCTCTGAAAACGTCTGAAAGTTATCACTTGCACCACATCTGTCCTGTTCAGTAAGAGTTACATTCAGAAGAAAATTGAGTTATGAGATGTATATTCTTTGTCAACATACACTCTGAGAAAAAAGGAACAAATGGGGTGGGCTGTCACGGGTGAAACCCTAAGGTAATACAGCTAAATTTATTTAATAATTATTTAGGTATTTAATAATACCTACATATTAGTTCCTTAAAGGTATGTATTACTACTTTAAAAGTAAATATTTAAGGAAGCTCGTTTCTGCCATGGGATAAAAAAATGTAATGCTATCTTTGACTTTTTATCTTACAATTCAGCCTTTTTTTATCACTATAAACATCAGGATTGCAAGATATAAACTTGCATTTCTGAGAAAAAAAGTTTGAATGAAGAATGAAAAGTTCGAATTGTGAGATGTTAACTTATTCTGAGAAGAAAGTCAGAATTGTGAAATAAACTTGAAACTGAAAGAACAAAAGTTAAAACTGAGATGAAAAGTCACAATTACCCATTTTATTTTTATTAAAAAGAAGCCAAAAAAACAGCAACATTATTGTGAGATATAAACTCAGAATTCTGAGAAAGTAAGTCAAAATTCTGAGTATCTCACATTTCTGACTTCTTTTTCTCAGAACTGTGACTATAATCTATAAAAAGGTAACTGTGAAATTTTGTCTCACAATTTTGACGTTCCCCTCTACAATTCTGTATTCAAAAAGTGAGATAAAAAGTTGCAATTACCTTTTTTATTTATTTTTTAAATTCTGTGGCAGAAATAGGCTTCCATACATACTAGTACCTTTTGAAAGGGTAGCACAGTTTTGTACCTTTTTTCTGCGAGTATACTGTAGGTGTTTTTACCTCTCGAAGACTCCAGAGAAAATGCAGGAGGTTCCCTGGAATGCTTGCCTCTAAAACCAGGTACATGGGCATCTGGCGTGTCTGCCCGTATAACATCTTGACTATATTCTCATGCTTGCTCACTGCTATGTGGAAAAGGACAAAATCCACAAATTCAGTAGCCTCCGGTTGATTTGACCCATCTGAAACAAGAAGATATATCCAACATTTGTAATTTTGTGGTAAATTCTTAGAAGGCACCTTTTCATGATTGATTTGTGTTGTGTACCTTTAAGAGTTTTAATCACTACAGCAGTGGATATGCTGTCTTGTTTTAGCTGACCCATGCAGATTGGCCCATAACGTCCCATCTGAAGCAGCTCCACCCCCTCCAGAGTGCACTGAGCAGGTATCTCCCATGGATCCAGAGCATCCTGTGCAGGCTGCATGTTCCCAAAGCCTGTGTCCAAAGGTATAGGGTCCCCTTCTAAAAGTTGATTCAACATACTATTTCTCATGATTTGCCCTCAAAAAAACAAGCACTAAATATGTGGCATCTAATATTTGCCTTCAAACAACATGATAGATCATTTTTCCTTCACATACCATTTACATTTGAAGATGAGCCTGTGATAATCTGAGCTGATGATCTTTTGGTAATAAAGCTCCATATTATCTGAGACACAACGATCAGGGTGCTGAGAGCCAGCAAGCTTGGGATAATGATGACTGCCAATGGACCTGATCCTTCTTCATCTGTCCATTCATGCAAACACAAAGCAGAATTTTACCCTCGTATAACAGCAAATGTGAAAGCATTAAAAGTACGTTAGACTTGATTGTAAGTACTGAAAGAAAAATAGACTCTTACGTACAACAGATTGGGTCAGAGCCAGAGGAGCTGTTGCACTGGGCCTGTACAGCCATGAGGGTGTCCCTTTAACATTTCCAAAACTGGCTTGACAAATGACACTAGCACAATCATTTCAATAGAACGATCTTTCAAAAATACAGCATGTATGTAACTGAAGTGAAAGACTTTGAGGACCATAATATATAAATATCTCCTGTCTCTTGCTCCAAGCATGTTTTCTTTGCTGTAGACATATATTGTATATATTTGTGTATATATTGTGAGTGCGTTTCATCCTTAACTTACCGGAATAAAGGTGGAAAATAATCTTTTGGCTGCTTTTGGTAGAAGCGACTTGTTTGAACATAAGGTTTGATTTTGACTTTGAGAGCAATGACCGTGAGGGTGACTGACTGCCCACTTGACTTAATAATTAACTTAAGTACAGAAACATTTTAACTGTTGCCATGATGGTTTGCTTTTCTGAATTGCAGTCAAATTCTTTATGCTGAATATTTAAGGTTTTTGTCTATTTTTTAAATAAGGGAATTTTGAACATATTTATAAAGGAAAAAATGTTACTTTTATTTTGAATTGAATAAGTAAATTTAGACTCTTGGGGTCAGATGGCCTGAGAATTGGGAAAGAGTGAGATGATGTTATGAGTTTTGATATTTTATTGAGTTATTATTCAGTAATTCCATCAGATGTACATTTCATCTATAGAGGAATTGATTGAAATCACATAGTGATAAAAAAAAAAAAAAAACATGTACTGTATAGCCTGAATGCACTGTAAGTCGCTTTGCATAAATGTAAATGTAAATGTAAACCATTCAATTTGAATTCATAGCTCTGCTATTACATCGAAAAATATGGCCAATTAATATCCATCTATTATCTATCTATCTATCTATCTATCTATCTATCTATCCATCTATCCATCTATCCATCTATCTATCTATCCTGCTATTTTTTCCCCCGATGGTAAATTCTTGCCAGTGCAGTAAGATGGACAGAAACATTTCCTACCTTTGTTGTCATAGCGCGAAATGTAAAATTATTAATTTGTATTACCTCATAACTTTGCATATACTGAACGTGTGTCTCAATATGCTGTTTATTAAAACAAATAAATGTACATTGTTTTTAAGTGAGGCGTCTTCACAAATGACCCTGTTCTATGTACAGAGTGCAATTCTACACTACAACAGAAGGTGGCACTGTTATACAACATTTTGTCTAGAAGCTTAGATTTAATCTGATTATAGACGACGAATGCTATATAGTAGTATTTAATTGCGTCTTTCTAAAACCACTCTTAATGGAAGAAAGAAATGGCATGTTGATATTGTAAAATAGCATTATACGTAAACAAAAATCATGCTGATGTCCAAAAAGCTGTTCATATGAACCCACAGAACAATATATTATGAAGTTGTTCATTTATTTTCTTTTACATCCAGGGTTCAGTTTAAAAGTTGAGAGGGTTTAAACAGAAATATTTATATAGGTAGATAGGCCTATATAACATAATTCAAATTCTATTTAATTGAATTTCTAAATTAAACTTTACACTCACAAAAGTGGTTTCACCATATGTCCAGTTAATTATGGTAATTTTATTTGTTTTCATGTGAAGTACTTGGACCTTGTTTCTTGTAAACACTTTGAGTTACATTTATGAAGGTACTACACAATTAAATTATTTTTATTATGAAAACTGTTATAAAGTTTCACCATGAGAATCACTGAGAGTCTGGATGAGGGTTTGATGACTGTAAAGAGTAAATACATCTATATACCATCTATATATATGCTATAGACTCGAGTGTAGACTCTGTAGGAGCACATTTACTTTTAAGGCAGCAAGTGCATTTTTCCTCAACATATAACTTTTCTTTAACAAATTCCCTTCAGGCCTGGCAGAGGCTTTTTACGTTTAGTATTGTGAATAGTATGGGAAAGCCCGCCCCCTCGCTCTGATTGGCTGCTCTGCATTGGTGTCGGCGTGCGCCTCTGACAGTCGCTGCTCTCGTTTGGCGCAAGTAACAAGGTGAAAATGACTTCAAAGTTGCAAAGCTGCGCCTACAATTAATGACCGACGGGAGCTGACAGCTCCACACAGACAACAACGAGCCTCACAAGAGGGCGTTTCTACAAGAATCAAAGGTCGTCGGACAGTGGACCTAGTTTGTATCGTGTAGCCTATTCTAGATCCAGGTACAGTGTTGTTCGTCGTTTCCCGTGAACGCGTCGGTAGCTGATGTCATTGGAACAGGTGTGCGAAACCCAAGTTAACAACAGTCGCCCTTGATCGCGAGGGATTACACACGGATGTGAGTGTCTTTCTACGGCGTTTCATTCATCAGCCGGTATTACTAAGCGATTTGAGGCTGTGTTCTTTTTATGTGCCTGGATAAAGTAATCTGTCCAGCCTCGGGTGGTAGTTTATTGCTATTCCCGTGTCATTTTCTCATAGAAAGCGCTTGTTTAGATCGTTTGAAGACGATATTTGGCGACACTTCTTGGTGAGCGGTGAGGTCTACCATAGATTTTGTCAAGGCAATGAAGAGCTCTTTTACCTTCGTGTGAGCTCGTGATTCAATTCAGATGAATGTACGTGAATTTTGACTGAACCATAGACGGAATATATTTTAAGGACCGAGCGATGCCGACTTCGAAGTTTTAAAACGTTTCTTTTTTTTCACCAAGACATGGGAATGAAGTCGCTTTGCTTTACTGCGCTCTAAACGCGTTTGCATAAGGAAATAACCTGTTTTTTTTAAAAGACTCGTTTACTAAAGGGATTAATCATGTCCAAGACGCTGAAAAAGAAGAAACATTGGTCCAGTAAAGTGCAGGAATGCGCTGTTTCGTGGGGTGACGCCGGGGAGCTCAGCGCCGTGCTGGAGATATGCGGGGGAGCCGAGCACGGAGAGTTCCCGCACCTGGGACAGGTGATGTCGGACGCGTTAGTGTGCCATGTCGGCAGGCTACCTGGTCCCGGAGACGTGCTTCTGGAGGTGAACGGCACGCCTGTCAGCGGACTGACAAACCGAGACACCCTCGCCGTCATCCGCCACTTTCGCGAACCCCTCCGTCTGAAGACTGTAAAGCCAGGTTAGTTTGTTAATTGCTAAAACCTAGTGAGCTACCAACCGAGACAACAGTTTGTCACACTACACTGAACCCGAGGTTTCCTTTTAAAACCCGAGTAAATGCTAGTTTTAAGCCTGTGTTAAGATATGTTTCATAGTTGTAATTTTGAAAGAGGATTAGCGTCGCTTTTGCACTGCTTGTGCTTGAATGTTAAGATGTTGTTTAGCAACAGACAACCAATCACGAACTGCCTCAGTGCCCAACTTATTACATTTTCATAGACTTTGTAGCTACAGTCTGAGAAACTTTGACGCGTTGTGTCGTGATAACTGGAGTGATGATTATCTGAAATTGAACTCGTTTCATAATTGATGAATTTTGCAACATTAACACCGTTATTTCCTGTTTATTGATGTGAAGCTGCTTTGAAACATTCTATTCTGTAAAGCGCTATGTAGGCTAAGTAAATATGACTTGACCAGATGATAAAACACAACCAGAGAGGATCTGGATGGCAAAATTCCCACGCAGATATATGTGATCCTGGACCACAAACATAAGGGTCATAAGGGTCAATTGTTTGAAATTGATACATCATCTAAAAGCTGAATAAATAGCTTTCTATGTATGGTTTGTCAAAATATTGAGAATCTCCTTTAAAGTTGTCCAAATCAAATTGTCCAAATACTAATCAAAAATTACGTTTTGGTATACGGTAGGAAATTTAGGAAAATATCTTCATGGAACATGATCTTTACTTAATATCCTAATGATTTTTGGCATAAAAGAAAAATCGATCATTTTAACCCATACGCTGTGTTGTTGGCTATTGCTACAAATATACCTGTGCTACTTATGAATGGTTTTGTGGTCCAGGGTCACATATTATTGTTATAGTCCTGTCATTTTATTGACCTGATAAATATGCAAATAAGAACGCTAGCTCATAGTTTACAAATGTACAGTGTGAAATATGGAAGAAGATCACTGGGTTAAAAACATTCAGGTGAAAAATGAATAGACAGCTCTTAGAGTTTTAGCCAATATCAACCTCGTATTCTATTACTAGCATTTGCATATAATTACACAGTTGGCATTTTGATTAAATGGGACTCTCAAGGAAAAAGTGGATTTTAACTGAAGCCATTTATCACAGTTACCACAACAGGAGGAAATTGAGACTATCCATCATGAGGAAGTTTTGGTACCACTAGATGCTTTCTGTTTGTGGGCAACCACAACGATTTCATTAATTGTGTAGCTGGTAGATACTTTTACTTTCCATCGAGACTTCCATGTTTTTTTTTTAAGATGCTAAAGCCTGGTTGCAAGTGTTTACAGGTGTATGGGACTGTTAATGTTGTGTTTGTTGAAGAGAAATAATGAGGATCTACAAAAGGCAGCTGAGACCTGAGCTTTCAGGACAGGTGAAGATCAGAGGCCTTAAAATACAGACAGAATTCTATCATGTTTCTAACCGAATCTCCATGGTTACTGAACAGATAAGGTGGGAATCTAGAATAACTTTGCATTATTGTGTAACCCGACCCGTCTGTGGATCGTATTACAGTATTATCTTATCTGTTTTAGTCACCAGAATTTCGGTTACGATCTCAAACCTTGCACTTGTCTGATTTTAACAAGGATTAAGATTTCAGGAATGTGACTCTGGATCATATAAGAAGTTAAGAGTGAACAAGTGCTTTTTTGTTTAAGAGTGTGTGACCCTTTAGTGTGTGTATGTGTGCATAGGCTAGTTTTGTGACATCACAGTGTCTTGACATCAGTATAAGTTGATGCAGATGCTATAGGTATCCATTCGGCTGGGAATTCTGTAAACTCTTTAAACATTTAGAGCTTTGAACTTTGTGTGTGTAATCCTCTTTGCCTGCAGCACAGATGTCGTCTGACTTCCCAGCCTCCCCCCTTCGCCCACTGTCCACCTCATTTAGCATGTTAGCCTGCCTGAAGGATCACCATTCGACTTCTTTATGCCATTTTAATGCTCTTTTGGAGATGATTTTAATCAGAGAGCTTTATGTTGCTATGGGCACTCTCTACATCTGTTTATTTTGGGCTTGCGAATGAAGTAGAGTGGATTACCTAATATGAAAATGTAGTTCTCCTCACGCTTCCTAATCAGTGTAAATTGGCATTAGTGAACGGGTTAGCATCAGATGTCTCTTACTGATTATTTTAACGTAGTGTGAGTTTGTTAAAGCTGCCAAAGCCTGCAGCTTTGAACCGAGTCCAAGTCTAATTGATTCAATTTCTCTCTTAAATCTGTGCTATGCTGTCTGGCTTGTGACTCAGCAAGAGGACTGGACACCTGAAAGCTTGTATGCTGTTTGAAATGGACAGTGTTGCTAAAGTATGTTGGGGTTACTTTAAAAAAGAAAAAAACACACTTGTGAATAGTTTGCTTATAGTTGCCTATGCATATTAAGCTAAGAAGAGGAAAAAGTAGGCTGTTTTAACACATCATATCATATGATTGGTCATTATCTGCTATGATTTTATGTATTGGATCATCGGTATTTGATATTAGATTTACATTAGCATGCTCATTTCCTATGTTTTTATATTTGCCGTCTTAAAAGATCTTTGTGATCTTTAGCAAATCTCAAAATTAATACCCATTTTTTATACTGTACATTAGAATGTTGTGTTCTTAAATCAGGAGATAGTTACAATTATAGTTACAGTAAGTAAAATTAAAACGAAAACCATAAAAAATATTTTCATTAATTGAAATAAAATAAAAATTAACTAATAAAAACTGTTGGCATTAAAAAAAAACTGATAAAAATGACAAAAACCATCAAAATTACTAAAACTTTAACTAAAATGAAATAGTCAAAATGCTAAAAACTATAATAGTATATAAATTATATTAAAATAACACTGATTTAAATTCCCTTGTAGCCTTTAAAATGATTAACTTTAGTTGGTAGATTTTTTTGTTTTGTTTATTTAGATAAAATATCTCCAAATTTTATTGGGCAGAACATGACACTAATTATCGATATCAGCTAGAATTTTAATATTCAAATAAAATCCAATTTTGTTTATAAAGTGCAGTAACAAGAGTAGCTGACCACTGTGCCATGTACCATACTAAAATAAACATCACAAACATTGTAAATATATTGTATATAACATAATATAGACCACAATCTAATCAAAAGAGGAGTCAGTCAAAGAATTATAAGAGGTTCTACTTTCAGACTCTAGGAACCAAGTATAAAAACCTGCAAAAAAAACAAAACATAAAAACATTTTTATATTTACTTCTAAAGAAAGATCAACTGAGTTTCTTAAATGTTCCTGCATCAGAGGCCGTGTTGTGTACTGTATGTGTGTGTGTGGCTGAGTGTTTTCTCTCTGTCCCTCAGTTTATGTTTAATTCATACCATCTCAATCATTGATGAGTCCATAGAAGAGGCCAGCTCAAAGGGATCAGATGGTACCAGGAGACCATTTAGCCTTAAATTCGAGCCACAAGTAACACTTGCTGAGTGCTCTACACGGCTGATATGAAGCTCAAGGGCCTTCATCCTGTGGCCGGGCTCAAGGCTCCTAGGCCAGTCTGAGCCCAGCAGAGCTGCTGCTGGCATTTATACCAACTTTAGTGGGATGAATTGGTTGCAAAGGTGTAAAATTGGCCGAAATGGTAGAGCATGGTTACAGTCATGGTCAAGAGGTGCTCAAGACAATAAGGAAACAATGGAAGGAAACTGTGGAAGGAAGGAAAATGTAAAGTTGAAGTTTGAAGGGTCTAAAGTTAGCCAGCATAGTTTGCCATGTGTCAGTGAGTTTTCTGTGCCGATGAGCGTACATTTACCGAGCTTCTCCTTATCGTCTATCTATCCTTTCCTGCCCAGTGGACTTGTGGCTCATGCTCATCTTTTCCAGTCTTATCTATTCCATGGCGTGAAGCTTCTTGGCCTCCCACATATTCACTCAAACCCGTCATGTCCTCCTCCGTTTTTCCTGTTCTTCACCCCCACACCTTTTCTGCTAACCCTCTCACATGCAGTAGTGTCCAAAAGACCACACTGAAAATATGGTTCCTTCACAATTCTAAAATCCAGGTTTAAAACAAAGAAATGTTATGACATATGTGTCTAATAAATATTTACTATTTTGCACATTTGTGACCAGGGGGTATTCAGTTAAAGTTCTAAGAGGTCCAACCTGCTTATTTTTTTCCCAGTGGAGGTCCAGGCAATACCTTTTTGCAATGGTAATACATTTACATGTGGACAGCAATAATACTTTGTAAAGTCCTAAATAAAATAATCCTCAAGAACAAGGATTTTTGAGCTAAAGCAGAGGTGACTGAAAATCTTCTACAAAAAATATAAAATGAAGTGCATTTGGAGCTGCATATTAATATTAGGTGATATCCTACACCTACAGCATAAGAATATAAATGAACATGAATGCGTGTACAGCTATGTTGTTTTGACATGCTGTAGAAACTGTAAGCCGGGGTCTAGGGTGGTAAACTTTGTTGTAGACATGTAGATAGTTTGTAATATTATGTGAAAAATGTGTTGGAAAAAAAGTGTATTGCTTTGCAAAGAAATTTCTGTTAACAGTCTCTGACTTTTGACCTTAATAGTTACAAAATAGATGATAAGTAAACAGATTTTTATTATTAAACACATTTCAGTGCTTAAAGGGATAGTTCACCCAAAAATGAAAATTTTCCAAACCTGTATGAGTTTCTTTCTTATGTTGAACATAAAAGAAGATATTTTGAAGAATGCTGGTAATCAAACGGTTGATGATCCCCATTGACTTCCATTCTTTCCCTACTATGGACGTCAATGGGGACCAACTGTTTGGTTCTTCAAAATTCTATAAAGAATCTTCTTGTGTGTTCAACATAAGAAAGAAACAAGTTTGGAACGACATGAGGGTGAGTAAATGATGCCAAAATTTTGGGTGACCTATTCTTTTAATCTCTGAGCAGAGTCATTGGATCTGCTCTGTATTTCATAACCATGATGTTGCATTAGAATAAAAAGGCACTGCCGTCATACATCCGGAGCAGATTAAGTTTTTTGTTTTTTTTCACGTACATCTGTGAAATTGTGCTCAAAGCCATTGTCTGAGTGCAGCCTTGATTGACCACAATGGTGCAGTTTCCACACATTGTGTTAATGTGCAAGCGGAGGAAGGGTGAGGGAGTGTATCATTACTGACTCACAGGCTGACTTACATTAGTCCTCCTGTCATGATGCTGTGTGGCATTATGAAGCAGCAATTGTTTTGATACTCATACTGTGTTGTTGGCAACATTTTCTTGATCTTATTGTCTTTACTTACACACTCTCCTGAGTCATGACAAAGGTTCAAATGCCTAATTTTATTAGACCATAACTGAAAGTTTTCTCACTTTCAGCATTATTGCACTGTATTTTTTGGGGGGATGTGTGCTGTACCGTCTCACTTTTCTTCAGCTATGCAGTGTGAGGTAAATCTGTTTAGCTCTCTGCTGGTTGATTACAGTAGTTTATGGAGTAGACAGGGGTTATATCAGCTTTGTAGAACAGGGAGGAAGCTTTAATGTGGTTTCCTTTAAAATGTTCGTAGCTTATGAGCGGTCTGTCATAAGCAGCTGCTCCGGTCGTATAACTTTACTTGCACGTTTGCTGCTGGCATACACCTATAAAAGTGTACCACAGCTGCTTTAACATTCTGTTCAAGTCTGTTCATCTCTCTGAGGGCCTTGGGCTCATTGCTTAGTCACCAAACAACATTCATGCAATTTTTTTTTTATGTAAACACCCTCAGTTCCTTTCCCAAAGTTTCATACAATGGCAGAATAAGAAATACATTTTTTCAGTGGTAATCATCTCCAGGGGCTGTTACACAGATTTGACAGGAGCAGAATGCATTTTCTCTCCCATCCTTATTTCATCCTCCCTTCAAACTGGCTTTTTTTATTAGCTGTCCTTGTGTAATTGAAAGCCTGTTGTTTGCGTGTTTCAGCGTGCCTCAAAGAAGCAAATAAAACAGTTTCTCTGTTGGCAACACTCACTCTTGGCTCTTCACAAGTTGTTCATTTTCAGGACACGTTTTATTAATTTCATTAAAGATTCCTTTCATATATTGCAAAAAAAAAGTTCTTAATGTGTATTTTTGTCTAATTTTCCATGTAAAATATGTAAAATTCCTTCAAATGTTAAATGTACTGACGAAACACTGCAAAAGATATTAAGTTTTTTTTCAGAGAATGTATGTATAAAACATATTATATGTTACTGTTCTGACAGATTTTTTTTTAAAAAGTGACTTTAAATGTATATAATATAATATAATTAATATAAAAATCTGCCAGAACAGTAAGACAAAGTACATTATATTCAAGATATAGTCTTTTGAAAGCAAGTTTTAAATGGACAGTTACTACAAAAATGAATTTGTCATCATTTACTCACCCTACATCAAAATGTGGAACAAAAAAGATTTGTTTTGAAAAAAAAACAACAGTTTTTATCCATATAATAACAGCATAGACCCAACTGACATTGACTTTATGTACAAACAAGACGGCCAATGATGTCTAACAGAAAAAATTGTAGAAAGAAAGTCATTCAGGCTTGGAATGAGATGAAGGTGAGTAAATGATGACATTAGATAAAAGAAGATAGTTTGAAAATAATTGGTAACCAAACAGTTTGGAAAAAGCACTTTGCACATCTGTTTGGTTACCAGCATTCTTCAGAATATCATCTTTTGTGTGCAGCAGAAGAAAGAAACTACAGATTTGGAACAACTTGATACTCAGTGAATGATGACAATTTTCTTTTTTGAGTGAACCATGTCTTTAATGTCTTATGAATTGTTGCTACATAAGATATTTATCGTGTTTTAAGAATTTTTAGGTATTTTCTAACTAGAAAACAAGTCAAAAAGCCTAATTAAAACCTCATTTAGGTGTACATTTTAGCAGTATAAGAGACATCACCACCCCACTGAGAGAAATTCAGCAGAAATAGTGACATACACTTCAGTCAACCTGTAGACTGGAAAGAAACTGATTGCAACATTTATGAGGGAAAACATAATTTGTTAAATTACTACTCCACCAAGCACATTTTCATACATCTGCGTCTGTGGTTGCATTTTAAGTTATGTCTTACAGATTTCCTTGCTCCCTACATCATTCCATTGAACGAGAATCACAACTGAAGTATTTTTGACGGTGCATCCGTACGCTGCCCCTCTGGAATCAATCCCGAATCTGCTCACACACCCCCCAGTCGCCCATGCATGGGGTGGGGGGGGGGGGGGGGTGTCGGAGCCCAAGATAGGAGCATCTGCTTGGAATATTAAGGCATATCTCAAACCTCTCCCCGCAGAAACAGTCTCACGCACTCAACCCCTTTATCAGCCTCGCTGTCAGCGGGGAGTATGCAGAGGGCTTCTGTTGTTTCACCGCCACTTGTCACTGGAACATTCCACCATTCCAGCACTGTTTATCTGTCTGTGGAGTCTTAATGGCAAGGGATGGCATGGAAATGAGAGTGCGCCTGTAGAAACCTGGCTAAAATGTGGACGTCATATACCTCTCTTTGCTGCATTGTCGTGGCTGAGATCACCGAAAGTGGCTTTTAGTGTTTATTTCCACTGATATGTTGTATGCAACTTAATTGGCTTGTATCAGATATTTATGCCCCCTAGAGATACTTGGTCACTGTGACACATGCCAGCATTTGCATTTAGCCCCTGCAGCTGAAATCCACATGGCAGATGAGGTTCATTGAAGCAGCCTGGGAGGTGTTTTTCTATACGATGATCTGATATCTCATCCCCCAAGTACTGTTATTTTCAAACAGAGTGGGCTTTGATATTTTCGGTCTGATTCGCAACAATCATCTGCAGTTTGACGGTTTATGCAGCAGCAGGAAATGAAAGGATGCTTATGCTGTGAGGGGAATGGACATGAATAATTAAGTGACAAATGAACGCAGACTGTTTGATTGTGTTCGTGCCCGTCATCAACAAGTGAGGGGGATAAAAAGAGGGAGATTTCCTGTCGCTCTTGGTTGTGACTTGAAGGAGCTTTACTGAATGAATAAAAGTGATCTGGATTAGGAGGAAAGCAGCTGTGGAGCTGATAAGGAGATATAGCATTACAAAGCACCATAGAACAGGGAAGGTGATTTCCAGGGCTTATAAAGCCAAGCGCTCGCTGCCAGGTTGAAAGTCCCTGACCTGTGCACATTTAAAGCAGATGTTTTACATTGTTTTATATTTATCGTTGTTGTTTTTATTTGATATTTTATTTTTATTTAATTTTAAATGAATTTTATTTTAATTTTATTTTATTGTATTTTTATTTAATTTTATTTATATTATATTTATATTTTATTGTAATTTTGTATTTTATTTTGTTTTTATTTCAGTTTTGTTTTTTGTTTTGTTTTTAGTTCATAATTTTTTTATTTTATTTAAATTTAAATACATTTCATTTATATTATATATTTTTAATTTAATTGTTGTATTTTATTTGGTTGTTTTTACTTTTTCAGTTTAGTTGTGCTTTCTTTTTAGTTAAGTTTAGTTTTGTTTTTTGTTTTGGTTAGTTTTATTTGTTTTGGTTTTGGTTTGTGTTTTGATCTCGATTCCCAGATTCCCCAGCACTTCTTTTTCACTCTCTCACTGCAGTGCTATTGCTCTCTCTATTTCAAAAAAAGATGATGTAAACCTTGCTATAAGTGTGGATTAAATACCATTTGAATGAAAATGTGCTTCTCATCCTTGTATAAGTTATTTTTTTAATAACTTATTTCCACATTTATAATAGTCCTTAATAACTCACTCCCAATAGCCTTTTTATAATTTATGGCCATTATTAAAGAAAATAGTCAATGCAGTAACAGAAATTGCTTTATTTTCAGGGTAGAGATGCAGCCCTGTTATGCAGCAGCACTGCTTGTGTGTGATGTGAAAAGCAATGGTGTGAGGTCTCCTGAGTGGACAAAGCAAACGCTGTAACAAAGATAATGAACCAAATTTATTTCTTCAAAGGACAGAGAGGCGGGCTGTGGTATAATATCCCCCATTTGCCTTATTGTGACTGTTTCTGTGATCCAGGGGTCTTTATTATTCTTGTGCTGGCATGTAGTGCATACCACCGGAGAATGAGAAGTGATGGCCTTTTGAAGTCTTAATGCCTGCAAATAACTTGCCCTTCTCTTGAGCACTCAATGTGTGTGTGAGCATGCTTTTGCATGAAAATGAGAAATTAGGACAGGAATATGGATTGTTCCTCTCTAGTGCCCTTTTGAGATGAAAGGTAATTACACTGATAGGATTTGTGTGGTCCTGAGGGCTGTGTAGACGGTAGCTATTTGTTTGCTCACTTTGTGATTATTCAGATCTCGGCAGATGTTTCCTGCCGCTAGCATGTAGCGTTATCACAGGTGCTTCGTAAGGCTTTATTTACAGAAGTGTCTCTTGGTTATTTTAAACTGATCATGTTAGTTTCACAGCTGAAATCATCTCTCACCTGTATAAACATTCCTCATCCCCTCAGAATGCGAGTCTTAATTCATGCTAACAGCACGCTGACTGAACGACTGCTAGCCGGTGTTAATCTCAAACCACTGCTGTGTTTACCTCAACATCACAAAGTCAATGTCTGACCCTGGACGACATTTAGAGGACGTGGAGGTATTTTAAGCCTCTCTCCTCTATATAATGTCACTGGAGCAGCTGCATGTGAGTTTTTCAGATTATTCTGATCTCTGCATTTTCCCAGAGTCTCAATATCCCAGCATGCCTTGGAAAGAGAGTTGTGGGCTGAGAGAGCTACCAGCTAAAGTGAGAACTTACTTGTGGTCATATAAATTATGACAATAATGTCTTTTGTTTGTACTGGTTGAAATAATAAAATAATTTTTTTCTTTTCTTTTCTTTTTTCCATCCATTTTCTTTTTTTTTTTCTTTTTTTTTTTACTTTTTCTTTCTTTCTGACAATTTTTTTTTCCTGTTCTGGCTTCTTTTCTTACTTTCCTTCCTCCCTGATTCTTCACTTTTTCAGTTCTTTTTTCTGACTACTTTCCATTATCTCTTCCTGATTTCCTACCTCCTTGTCTTCCTTCCATCCTTCTTTTCCTTTGACATTTTTCCTGACGTCCCTCCATTTTTCCTTCCTTACTTGCTCTTATACTTCCTTCCTAACTTCCGAATTCCCTTTCTTCCTTCCTTTTGTCTTTTTGAAAATTTTCCTGACTTCCATCTGTAGCCTACTTCCTTCCTGACTGTAAATCCTTCCTTACTTGCACCTTTCCTTCCTTCCTTATGTCTTAAACTTCCTATTTCCCTTTCTTCCTTCCTTTTTTCTTCCTGTTACTTTTCTTGACTTTAGTTTCTGACTTCCATGTCCTTCCTTACTTCCACCTTGACTTCCTTCCTGATTTCCTATATATACCCGCCTGTTTCCATTTCTTCCTTCCTTTTCTCCTTACATTTTCTTGACTTCCTTCTGCACTTCCTTTCTGACTTCCATTCTTACTCCCTGACTGTTAACTTCCTCCCTGTCTGCCTCCCTTACTTCCTATCTTTTTTCTTCCTGACATTTTCCTTGACTTCCTTTTTATACTTTTTTTTTTTCCTTCTTTCTGATTTACTGATGCCACGCTTCACTGGGTGTCTATAAAAGCATAATTTACATAGGAAAAAGCTTGTAATGGTTTATTGGACATTTGGATTTGAGTCAATGTATTATTGTCCCACCTGGAAGCCCTGCTGCTTTATATAATGATTGGGCGAGTTGTAAAATGGCTGGGGCTTTGCAACAAATGGCCAGTAACTGAAACTAGCCTGGCTCTACAGAGTTATAGAGTTATTCATGCAGTTGGAAGAGCTTTAAATGATACATAACATCTCACTCTGCATTAAACGATGGCAGTAGCACATCATGATGGGCCGGCTGTCAGGGAGTTATCGTAAACTCCATCTAAATCTGAAATGGATGGCCTAGAGACAATCTCCTGCATTAGATGACAGTGAATGATTGTATTTTTTTCCTAACCTTGCCAGCGTACAGTAAACGCTCCACTTATCTCATTGCGGCAGCTCATCTCTACACCCTGCCCGCACGAGATTAGTACACTATGTCCTGATCAGAATTCATGGATGTCAAGATCTCTGCACGGGGTATCGGCTAGCCATGATGGTTAGGTCTGTTAACAGCTTATTGATCTGGCTAGCCTCGTCCTGTTACGTCAGCATTCTAGCTACGGCTTTGAAGCCAAGGTGAAGGGGCAGGTGAAGCGCAACCAAGGCCACTAGCAATCCATATCATCTTAAAGAGGATAAAGGCAAATTACTTTTCAAGCCCAGTTTAGCTGATGCTACATAGCCGTCCGCTTCATTGTTGCCTATTAACATTTATATCATAATAGACCATCAAAGTGAAATGACGTTAAACCTAGAATACTCAATGCAACCTTTGATGTGAACAGTGTCTCAGAGATCAAAGAGTTTTTTTTTGATTGTTAGCCCTGTGGATGTGTGTGCCTTGTGTGTTTAAATAGAATTAGAATAATGACCAATGATCTCTCTATTTTGTCATGGTTGTCCTTACTTGATGAGCTGATCTTGTTTTATCAATCTCGTATGGCATTTTTGTGCTGAGAGGTATAAAATCATGTCCTATGACACTTGGCAAAATGGTACATTTGAGAAACATTCATCAATTGTATAATGACAGCACTGAAGATATTGTTCCCAGTTGGTGCTTCATAATTGAACATCATTATTGCAGCCCTTGCAAGACAGCACTGTATTGGTATTCATTGTATGGAATACTACTTGAATAACAATTAGTATCATCAGTATCAACTATAATTAGTATTGATCTTATGCAGACAATTTCAGCCTTAATTATGCTATCTGTTTTGAAGCTTTGTTTAAAAAAAAAAAAAAAAAAAAATATATATATATATATATATATATATACACACTATATAGTATATAGATATATACTTTATTTTTACTTATATATATATATATATATATATATATAAGTAAAAATAAAGTATATATCTATATACTATATAGTGTGTATATATATATATATATATATATATATATATATATATATATACTATATTGCCAAAAGTATTGGGTCGCCCCCTTCTAATGAACAGGTTTGACTACTTTAGTAATTTCTATGAGTACAAATCTTAATGTTAAAGCATATAATGATATTCTAGGAAATTGTGTGCTTCTAATATTATAGCAACAGTTTGGACAGGACCCTTTTCTATTCTAACATGACAATGCCTCTGTGTATAAGGCAAGGTTCAAGAAGAAATTATTGATTCAGTCAGTGTGGAAGAACTTGACTGGTCTGCATAAAACCAAGTCCTAATCCCAGTTTAACACCTCTGGTGTGACTGTAAATGTAGACCTTGAGCCAAAAACTCATCACCAAACACCAATGACTTGTACATACACTATATAGACAAAAGTATTGAGACACCCCCTTCTTTAGAACAGAAAAATGCACTTCCAAATCTGTGGCAACAGCGATGGGAACATAATTCATGTATTTAAAAATTGTATTTCCATCTCTGTTGCAACAGTTTTGGAAGTGTCTAAAATGACTGTACCCATATGTACAAGTCATTGGTGTTTGGTCAACTGCTCCCCGGGCGCCGCAGCAGAAATGGCTGCCCACAAGGGTGTGTGTTCACGGTGTGTGTGTGTTTGTTCACTACTCACTGCTGTGTGTGTGCACTTGGATGGGTTAAATGCAGAGCACAAATTCCGAGTAGGGGTCACCATACTTGGACACACGTCACATCCTATCCTTTCCTTCCCTTTTCCTTTCCTGGAGCTGCAGTTTGCCTTTTTAAAAAAAACATTTTACATTTTTTACTGACTTAATTTAATCAGATTTTCTTTCCTGACATTATAACCTGCCCCCTTCCCTTTCTTCTTTGCTTTTTTTCCCCTGACATTTTTCCTGAATTCTTTCTGAATTCCGTATGGCCTTTCTTACTTCCATCCTGATTTCTTACATCCTGAGTCTACAAAAGCATAATTTGAATAGGAAAAACCATCTAATTGTTTATTGGACATTTGACTTTCAGTCAATGTATTATTGGCCCACCTGCAAGCCCTGCTGGTTTATATAATGACTGGGTGAGTTGTAAAATGGCTGGGGCTTTGCAACCAACAGCTAGTAATTGAAACCTGCCTTGCTTTTGGGGTGATATATTTGTTTGTGCGGTTGGGAGAGCTTTAAATGATACATAACATCTCTGCATTTTGCATTTTTTTTAAACAATTGTTTTTATTTTATTTTATTTTATTTTTACAAGAAATTGACTTTTGCCCAATTCTTTTATTTTTTTTCTTCACAGAGTAGCAATAATTACACTTGGTGTAAGTGGTTATATAATATTATTTTCTCTATTTTTTTATATGATCCTTTTATTCCTCAATAAAGGATTTGACACAACCACCAAATCCTCATAATGCACTCAGAAAAATCATTTCTATCTGGCCGGTCACGACTTTACATGCGCATCCTCATTTCTGCAGCCAGACATGTCGACATCTCAAACAAAAGGTCTCACAGAGCCCTGGAATCAGCTTTAATTTGACGTAGTGTCATTCTGTCCAGATCTGGTTGTTCTTCACTCAGTACTCCTCAGCTGTTGCCTCTCTGGGCCCTCATGCGTTTTTTGTTTTGTTTTTAAAGAGTCAGAGTAGTCTCTTGACTCACATGCTTTGAATGGGTGAATAACCACTGGACTAGATTTTCTTGCATTTCAAGTCCCTGATCAACATAAGCTTTCGAGTTGCATGTCTTCTGAGGCATGCAGCAAGCATAAGACTATTTTTCAGCCATAAAAATCAAGTTCTCAGATAATAAACTTGAATGCATGGACGGTACTGTGGTATTAATATGAATTTGAAGCTTGGAGGCACCAATATCCACAAGTGAGGTGGATTATTACCCAGTCTGCTTTATTATCTACAGAATAAATAGTAGGCTGGCAGACTGTGAGCTATTGCAGCAGCAGTGGTTTAGTATTATGACAAGTCGGCTCCAGTTACAGACAAACAGAAATGCATTATTTAACAGGGTTACACAGACCAACACACTGAACTGGGTATAATATAGAAGCCAGTGTTGACCAAACAAACTGTAACTCGAAGAATTTGAATTAGCTCAAATGAAGAACAACTTTTGTATTTAGATGTAAACAAGCGCTCTTAATGAATTCTAGGTAATACACTGAAGTCAGCATATATCTGTCTGAGTAATGGCTCATGTGTTTGTATGAATAGAGAATTCAAAATAAGAAGGGAATGTGAAGAATGTCCGTTTGTACACATTGTTCCATTGGTGGAAGGAGCTTACAATGGAGTTATTGTTAACAGGTGTTTGCTCTGGCTGTGTCATACAGCAGCGCTTTCCTCAGAGCCCCTGCATGATGTTATGTTGAAACCACAGACCTCCTTAAAGTTTACTGAACAACACTATTGTTGTAACTTGTTTAGTGCCGCCTCGGTTAATATTTTTGATAATAATAATAATAAAATCACACATAGAAATGAATAGGATTATTCCATGTCAAATCAACCAAATTTCAGAAGCATCCAAAGCTCAAATGTTTAATATTTTTGTTCCGAAGGTAAGGAGGACACAAATGACGATCAAGGCCATGATATGAAATGCTATTGATTTATTTTATGAAATAATTCATTATTTTGTATAGGGAGTCAAAATAATAATTTATCTATATATATATATATATATATATATATATATATATATGAACAAATTGGGGTCGTTAAGATTTTTAAAATGGTTTTGCTGCATTTATTTGATCAAAAATACAGTAATATTGTGAAATTATTACAGTTTAAAATTTTAAAAATTGAGTGGAAATTGTGATACATCAGGATTCTTTTAATAAAAAGATAAAAAAAAATAACATTTATTTGAAAGTAATCTTTTGACACATTAAAATGCCATTGTTTGTTAAAACTTTACACACACCTAAGTGCTAATATAAAGTCCAAAACTACCAGAGCGAACAAAAACCAGCAAAACATAAATAAAAACTTACTGAGTGAACCTTTAACTGAGTGTTTTATGTTATGTTATCTAAGGGTCATTAAGCACCCAAGAGCCTTGTTCTTCCTTGCCTTCACCTTCATCCACTTGTTTTCAGTATTTATCGGCATATTAAAGAGAATATTTTTGAGGTATTCCTGGAAAGGGGTCAGTACACAACATGCCTTAAGCATCTGAGCTAATGTTTAAAACTGCCTAAATTCTACACATACATGACCTCATTCCTAAGCACAACCTTTCGGTATTACTCCTATTGTGTTGTTCTGAGAATTCCTTCCAGCTTGTCATCGAGAAGCAAAGTTGGGGGTGTTTCAAAATATTAACAGAATGTGGTCCGACTCCGACCACTAGCATGGTGTCATCATGCAGGAATGTTAACCTTTTGATTCAAGAAACGTGGGCTTGTGCTAGCTTCATTGTTTGTAGATCCTTGTAGCCTCTTTTGTATGTTGTTTATGTGCCACAATATGAAAAAGCCATAATGCTACATTGTTGTAAAAGCCAGCTGTAGCGGAGAGACACACATAACGGATCATCTCTGAATGAAAACATTCCCGCTTTGACCTCGCAACTGCAGCTGAATTCTGAAAACACGGACAGCATCTCATCTTTCTCAAATGGAAATGCCTTCGATTAGATGTATTAAGCTTGGATTCATGAGCTGCCATCGCTCACAGGTCGCAAATATCGAGGGAAAACGGCCACCGCCAAGACTGCAAATGAGCTCCTTGGGGGTCACGGAAACAGTCAAGCTCTTTCACTGATTCAACACTTTTTCAGCACGTGCTCTGCAGCTTCGCAAGCACCGCCCAGATGATGGATAAAGTTAAAATAGTTGTTGACAGCCACCCCCCTCGAGAGCCACAACCTGCCTGCCCCAGATCCAAGGACGTAATGAGAGGGGTTTTCGGACATCTGGCACTTTGGACGGGAGCTGGTCAGTGCTTGCAAATGCCAAACTAGTTTGAAACAGGAGGATGGTACTGTTGAAATTTCTTCATTCCTGGCCAGCAGCCATGTGAAACTAGAGTGAAACTAAGCAGTCAAGTCAACTGCTTCCTTCATTTTAGTCTCTTTTTTTGCAGCCCGTGAACACAAATCCTCTTAGAAATTAATCATGATATTGAATAAGCTGTGTGATGGCATGGAGGTCCATATGAGCCCGGATTCTCTGTGTTCTGATCGGTGTGAAAGGCCCTCTGTGCGCCTGACTCCAGCTGCCTCCTTTTTTTCCCTGTAGCAGATGCATGGCAGCTTGTGTCTCACTGGGAGAGACTTTTGGTGCAGCTGGAGTAGACCTTGGCCACCTCTGTTCCTCTGCCTGTATCATGAGACCAAACTGACAGTGCCCGATTTATGACTGTCTGAGGCCCGGATGAACTGTGTCTGACAGCACCAGACTCCGCTCAGCAGCTTTTCCTAAGGTTCAGAGGATAAAACATTTTGAACGTCTTTTTAAAGGCTTCATCAGTGGAACTTGTTGCCAAGAAATGGGATTCGTTTTAGCAATGGAAAATTGGCAAACATTTTAAGAAGCTCCATAGGGCATTTTTAAATCATACAGTCAAAGTGTCATGCCCTTTCAAACTGTCAATTCAAAACATCTACAACCCCAAATCAGAAAAAGTTGGGACAGTATGGAAAACGCAAATAAAAAAAGAAAGTAGTGATTTCTAAATTTACTTTGACTTGTATTTCATTGCAGACAATATGAACACAAAATATGTCATGTTTTGTCTGGTCAACTTCATGTCATTTGTAAATATACATCCTTTCCTGTCATTCAGACCTGCAACACATTCCAAAAAAAGTTGGGACAGTAAAGCATTTACCACTTTGTAATGTTGCCATTCCTTTTCACAACACTTAAAAGACGTTTAGAGACTGAAGACACCAAGTGATGAAGTGTTTCAGGTGTAATTTTGTCCCATTCTTCCTGCAAACAAGTCTTAAGGTGGGCAACAGTACGGGGTCTTCGTTGTCGCATTTTGCGCTTCAAAATGCGCCACACATTCTCTATTGGAGACAGGTCGGGGCTGCAGGCAGGCCAGTCAAGTACCCGTACCCTCTTCCTCCGCAGCCAGGACTTTGTAATGTGTGCAGAATGTGGTTTTGCATTGTCTTGTTGAAATATGCATGGACGTCCCTGGAAAAGATGTCTTCTTGAAGGCAGCATATTGTGCTCCAAAATCTCTATGTACTTTTCAGCATTAATGGTGCCATCACAGAAGTGCAAGTTACCTTTGCCAAGGGCACTGACACGACCCCATACCATGACAGACCCTGGCTTTTGGACTTGTTGCTGGTAACAGTCTGGATGATCCTTTTCTTCTTTGGTCCGGAGCACACGGCGTCCATTCCTCCCAAAAAATACCTGAAATACTGATTCATCTGACCACAGTACACGTTTCCACTGTGTGATGGTCCATCCCAGATGCCTCCGAGCCCAGAGAAGTCGACGGCGCTTCTGGACACTGTTAACATAGGGCTTCCTTTTGGCACAGTACAGTTTTGACTGGCATTTGTGGATGTAACTACGTATCGTGGTACTTGACAAAGGTTTGCCAAAGTAGTCCTGAGCCCATGTGGTGATATCGCTTATAGATGAATGACGATTCTTGATGCAGTGCCGCCTGAGGGATCGGAGATCACGGTTGTTCAGCTTAGGCTTGCGCCCTTGTCCTTTACACACTGAAATTCCTCCAGATTCCTTGAATCTTTTAATTATGTTATGCACTGTTGAAGGTGAAATATCCAAATCTCTTCCTATCTTTCTTTGAGGAACATTGTTTTTAAACATTTCAATAATTTTCTCACGTATTTGTTGGCAAACTGGCGATCCTCGGCCCATCTTTGCTCCTAAAGGACTAGACCTTTCTTGGATGCTGCTTTTGTACCAAATCATAATTACAATCATCTGTCGTCATCAACTGTTTCAAAACACATCATTATTTAACCAATTTACCTCATTACTAGCCCTAAATTGCTCCTGTCCCAACTTTTTTTGGAATGTGTTGCAGGTCTGAATGACAGGAAAGGATGTATATTTACAAATGACATGAAGTTGACCAGACAAAACATGAAATATTTTGTTCATATTGTCTGCAATGAAATACAAGTCAAAGTAAATTTAGAAATCACTACTTTCTTTTTTTATTTGCGTTTTCCATACTGTCCCAACTTTTTCTGATTTGGGGTTGTAAAAAGCTGAAAACCCTCATTCAGGGACAAATTGTTTGAACAATGCATATTTTTAATGTACTGTTTGTATAATTTTTGACTTTTTACCTAGCAACTATTTATGCTTGAGTGAAATGTTGATCAACTTAATAGTAACAGCAGCAACAACAAAAAGTCATAATAATTAATTATTATAATTATTATTCTTATTACTGCTACTACTATTATTAACAGCAGTAACAACAAAAATGATCTGCTAAATTATTAACCTATTTAAATGGCTAATATGCTATTATTATTAATAATAATAATTTAATAATTTAAATAATTATTAATAATATTAGTAGTATTAATAATATCTTTATTATCATCATCATCATCATCATCATCAATATCATGAAAATTATTAATTAAAATGATAAAAAATATTAATGATAGTAAGTAAAATATACATTATGCATAATAATCATAATTTAGTTGTGTCATTGTGGCAGAAATAAAGCAATTGCAAATCAGTTCTGCATTTTGATTACTGGGCATTTAAATCCAAAAAAATGGCATTGTGGTAAAAGCAAAGAACCTGGATTTTTTTTTTATTTTTTTTTTGTAAGCTGAAACTATATGCAGTATTTTCAGTAACCAGATCATCATCAGGGACCAGATCATATATGCACAATGAAAATGGCATTCCAAAATCACACAAAAGTTCTTAATATTAAATGAAGATCCATTGATATACTTTTCGTGCCACAGTCTAATCTTTCAAAGATTTTTATTAAATTGTGCTGTTTACATTGTCATTGGAAATTATATATAACACACTTGAAGAATCTTTTAAGAGTCAACCCTGAATCTTAAGAGTCTTTACCTAAAGCAAATTTTAAAAACTCAAATTACCCTTTTATATCATTTTGTTACTCACCATGATAGCCAAGGAAGCTGGCAATGCTAAAGGAGAACTGTATTACTGCATTAACATGCCAAGATTTTTTAGGCCACCAAATGCACAGGACCTTCAATGGTGCCCCCTCAAAACAAGTAGGTGCACGGTGTCTCTGAAAGCATACGTAATTGCATATCCACAATTCTTCTGCATGCATTTTAGGAAATTTGTTTATGATTTAGCACACGACTCCAACACACTGCTTGTCTGGCTAATTGTACAAGAGGTTTTATCCAAACAACATCAAAACAACAAAGCAATCGCTGTCGCCGAGGGAACTTCTCTTACTAGATTTATGAAGCACCACGACTATCATGTAGACCTGCCAGCTTGCTTACCACTTTGCCTCATTACACTTAACACTGATTAGATTAGCTTGAAAGGACTGAAGAAGCGCCTTTAGCCGCAGTACCTGCAGTCCTCCCTCTCTGTATCAGTGCGTGCCAGGCCCTCGGTTTGTTTATCCAGATTTATGGATGTGTTTTATCGCCTAGCTCCAGCCAGCTCTGTGATATGCAAATATATGCCCAGCTTTATTGTCTGAACTCACTGCTGTTAGCAGAGGTTTGTATTCAAAATTGGTGATCGAGGGTTGTAAACACAGTGAGCAGTGAACACTCTCTTTTCTCAGAGGCTTCAATTTATTTGGTCGCAGAAATTTTCCACGGCAGTCATTTGGAATAAAATGTTGGTGTGTCACACTTGATTTAGGGTTTGAGTTACTGCATGTTTGGCTCTTGGAAGTGAATGCGTGAACTGTTTGGAATTGCGTAATTGCGTTTATGGCCGCTGCTTTATCCTTTGCACCTTTTCGCCTGAATGTTTTGGCACTTGAAGCAAATGAGTCCAGTGCAGAGTCAAAGCCCTGACCCTTCACTTCACAGCGATCATCCCAACCGCTCTGGTCAGTTCTATTATTGGGATGCTTTTCCATTCATTCATCAACCTCTGGCCTGTGATGTGGGGTGGCAGGGCGCATAAATGGCACCAGATCGCCAGTTTCACTTCTCTCCTCTGTCCTTTCTCTTTTGTCTTTTCTCGTCTGTCCTTCCTGCTCTTTTCTCACTTATCTTTTCTGACCTGCCATCTCTCACTCTCTTTTTTGCTCTTTTTAGCTCTCTCTCTTTTTAATTTCGCCATTGTTTATTGTCCTGTGATGTGGGAAAGACAGGAAGCTGATTATATTGGGCCATTGTTTCTGGGGAGGATGAAGGGGGTCGAGGAGGCCTGTTAATATGGAGGAGGATTATGGCGATGACTGAGCTTTAGAAGCAAACTACTATTCTGTGCAAATGCAATGCTGAATTAATTTACCTGAGAGAGTGTGAAAAGTCAATACGACCTTAAAATTGACCCCATTTTCTTGTGTAATCCATCTTTTCTGGTCTTATTTTGAATGATTCATTATATTCCATGCTTCATATTTCATCAAAAGGTAGTAACTTGCTCTTCCCCTGAAACGACTTTTTTGATGACATCACTTAGGCCGCACGGGATAATGGAACATGTTGAAGTCATGATGTGATAGAAGTAGTGGTAGATCTGCATTGTGAGCTACATTTGAGGGGAAAGAGATTATTGAAAAAAAAAATTGGTAGGGCAGGTTCCTTGATTGGATGGAAGCAGATCGTAATGTGAGAAAGGGGCGGGGCTTATTCAAACCAAAAGCTTCGAGAAGTCCGGCATATGCCACCAGAGAGAAGTCTGTCATTTTGACAGAAGGTTGAGTTGTGACATTTTGGTTAAAAATTCTGAAGTAAAAATGAAGCCATAAGCATAGATGATATTTACAGTAAGATCAATAACAAGAAAAATTTGATTGGTTTCATGCCAAATTTAAACCTTAACCAAATCGATTTAGGCATTTTAGCTTGACTTCGGTTTGACTCAATTTTTTTTGTATATAATGGCCACACTGTAAAAAATACATAGTTGAGAAAACGTAAAAAAAAAAAGGCAACTTGATACAGTAAGACATTTGAGTTCTCTCAACAATAGTTTTTTAGTTATTCTCAGTAAAGATACTTTGTTTAGCCAATGTAAATTTGTTTGTTCATGCAATGTTGATCATCTTATTTTACTAATAGAAAAATTATTGCAACTAAAACAACAATTATTGTACAAACCCGATTCCAAAAAAGTTGGACACTTACAAATTGTGAATAAAAACAGAATCAATGATGTGGAAGTTTCAAATTTCAATATTTTATTCAGAATACAAAAATGACATATCAAAGTTTAAACTGAGAAAATGTATCATTTTAAGGGAAAAATAAGTTGATTTTAAATTTCATGGCATCAACACATCTCAAAAAAGTTGGGACAAGCCATGTTTACCACTGTGTGGCATCCCCTCTTCTTTTTTAACAGTCTGCAAACGTCTGGGGTAAGACAAGTTGCTCAAGTTTAGGAATAGGAATGTTGTCCCATTCTTGTCTAACAGGCTTCTAGTTGCTCAACTGTCTTAGGTCTTCTTTGTCGCATCTTCCTCTTTATGATGCGCCAAAGTTTTCTATGGGTGAAAGTTGGACTCAGGCTGCGTTTCAGTACCCGGATCCTTCTTTAAACCATGATGTTGTAATTGATGCAGTATGTGGTCTGGCATTGTCATGTTGGAAAATGCAAGGTCTTCCCTGAAAGAGACGACGTCTGGATGGGAGCATATGTTGTTCTAGAACTTGGATATATTCAGCATTATGGTGCCTTTCCAGATTGACTGCCCATGCCACACGCACTCATGCAACCCCATACCATCAGAGATGACTCTGAACTGAGCGCTGATAACAACTTGGGTTTTTGTCCTCTTTATCCGGATAATGGCCAGTTTTCCAAAAAGAACTTCAAATTTTGATTGTCTGACCAAAAAGTTTTCCACTTTGCCACAGTCCATTTTAAATAGCCTTGGCCCAGAGAAAACGCCTGCGCTTCTGGATCATGTTTAAATGGCTTCTTTTTTGACCTAAAGTTTTAGCCGGCAACGGCGAATGGCACGGTGGATTGGTTCACCGACAATGTTTTTGGAAGATTCCTAGCCCATGTTGTGATTTCCATTAAGACATTTGATGTGTGCAGTCTCTCGAAGATCACGGGCATCCATATGGTTTTCCGGCCTTGACCCTTACGCACAGAGATTTTCCAGATTATCTTCTTTGGATGATATTATGCACTGTAGATGATGATAACTCACTCTTTGCAATTTTTCTCTGAGAAACTCCTTTCTGAATTGCTCCACTATTTTTCGCCGCACATTGGGGGAATTGGTGATCCTTTATCTTGACTTCTGAGAGACACTGCCACTCTGAGAGGCTCTTTTTATACCCAATATGTTGCCAATGACCTAATAAGTGCAAATTGTCCTCAGCTGTTCCTTAATGTACATTTAACTTTTCCGGCCTCTTATCACCTGTCCCAACTTTTTTGGAATGTTAGCTCTCATGAAATCCAAAATGAGCAATAATTTGGCATGACATTTCAAAATGTCTCACTTTCAAATTGATTGTTATCAATTCTATTGTGAATAAAATATAAGTTTATGAGATTTGTAAATTATTGCATTCCTTTTTTATTCACAATTTGTAAGTCCCAACTTTTTTGGAATCGGGTTTGTAGTTGAGGTAATTTATTTTTCTGTTTCCTGGAAGAAAAAAAAGAATATGTAAAAAGTCACCACATTATCGAATTAATGTTTGTTTACAAATGACAAACCTTAATGGATAACTTGGTCTAATATGTAGACAACATTATCTTTTTGTTTGCAAAACAACTTACAAGACTAAGATCCAGGAAATGGATGTAAGCGGTTGAACATACTCTAGGCCTCCAAAACTAGACACACAAACTTCAAGAAGCTGCAGTTTACGTCAGTATGATTCTCCATGTTGGGAATGGAGAATGGGTTCAGTTTTGGGGGTCATTCTCAGTTTGTGTCCATGTTAACTACATCAAAACAGTCCTTCCTGTTTCGACTGTTTGATGAAAAATGACTGTAGCTGAAAACTAGCTGCTCCAGTTTATGGGTTTCAGGGAGTAACTAACTGTACATATTGTGTTTCCATACAAAGCCTGTATTTCCAGATCTCTCCACGGCCTCCAACAAAGCACCATCATTCCTTTACACCTGATTGAAGGGGAGATCATTATTGTATTCACACACAGTTGGTTTTCCGTTCTGTTTTATTAACAGAACAATCGGTATCTTTTCGCAGAAACTATAAACAAAGCAACGAATGCTGCCTGTTACATTTCAGCTTGCTTTGCTGTGTCAAAACAGACGCTCGTCTCAATTTACATTAGACAGATGGGGCGAGTTTGAGATGGACCTCGCAGACGGTAACAAAACCTAGATCCTCACACAGGTACCTTGTTACCAGCAGTCTGACAGATCCGTAGTGTAACTGATCTCAAGAGTCTGTGTAGATGTTCATTCAGACCGTCCTGGGCTTTGTTAAGCAGGTGGAGGCTCTGAAGTGAAAGCTAATTAGCTTTCTTTGTGATCCCCCTTAGCATGGCGCCGTTACCGGCCTTTGAAACCACCCTGACTGGAGGCAGAGGCAGATCAGCAAAGCACTACAAAACCTGCAGAGGACCTTGAATTTCCTATGACGCCCACAATACTTGTAAACTCAAAGAATCGGCCAATCATGACTTCCGGATATGAACATTTTAAACATGTCCGCAGATCAAGGCTGTCCATTTTGTCACAGGAATGTTTCAGTGTCTCTTTCATTAGTCACTACTCAAAGTATGTGGTGTTTTAATTATTAACTAGCGGTCACCGTGTGAAACTATTTGCACAAAGCACTTATGAAACTGCTTTTCATTTGGTGTTGTAAATTAAGCTTGTGGGCTTCATTTATGACAATTACTTGCGTTCTCTGTTTGAATTGGATCTCTCTCTTCGTTTATTCCATCTGTGGTGTTTCATTTATATTTAATGCGTCTCGCTGTGTCAAGCAACCCTATCGTTTTTCGTGCACAATAACTCATTTTACTACCTACCCTGCTGTTGCAGTTTGGGCTTGTGAAAAATGACTTGTGAATGGTTCCCACTGTTTATTGTGCTGTCATTTTCATCCCCAGGGAGCTCAATGAAGTGGGTTATCTCTTTGTCAAGGATGTACTGATACACAAAGCCTAGCAAAGACAAGCATTCACTGGCAGCTGCCTTGGCTATATTTACCTCTTCTAAAGACAATGTATAAATGACTACAACATGTGTCGTGAGCCATTTAATCTCTTGCATTTTTAAAATCTTACATTTAAAATCAGACCTTGCTTTTGTAGTATGTTATTTGTGTTTGTGCATGTTTACCACCTATCAATAATGAGGAAATTTCAGTTGTTTTTGGTAGATAGGCCATGCTCTATGGATGAAGGTTGTCGATAACAGAAAGAGTGAGGTTTTTGTAGGGAAAACAAGAATACAATTTTTATTAACAAATGATGTGGATTTTAATACAACTGCTTTACAAAGTGACACTAAAAGGCTGGAACACTGATTTATCACAGAAATGTTTTACATTTGAGGGCTTTGCTCATCACCCAAGGTCCTTCTAGTCCAGAGTAAATACAGGTGCATCTCAATAAATTAGAATGTCGTGGAAAAGTTCATTTATTTCAGTAATTCAACTCAAATTGTGAAACTCGTGTATTAAATAAATTCAATGCACACAGACTGAAGTAGTTTAAGTCTTTGGTTCTTTTATTTGTGATGATTTAGGCTCACATTTAACAAAAACCCACCAATTCACTATCTCAACAAATTAGAATACTTCATAAGACCAATAAAAAAAAAAAAAAAACATTTTTAGTGAATTGTTGGCCTTCTGGAAAGTATGTTAATTTACTGTATATGTACTCAATACTTGGTAGGGGCTCCTTTTGCTTTAATTACTGCCTCAATTCGGCGTGGCATGGAGGTGATCAGTTTGTGGCACTGCTGAGGTGGTATGGAAGCCCAGGTTTCTTTGACAGTGGCCTTCAGCTCATCTGCATTGTTGGGTCTGGTGTCTCTCATATTCCTCTTGACAATACCCCATAGATTCTCTATGGGGTTCAGGTCAGGCGAGTTTGCTGGCCAATCAAGCACAGTAACACCATGGTCATTGAACCAGCTTTTGGTACCTTTGGCAGTGTGGGCAGGTGCCAAGTCCTGCTGGAAAATGAAATCAGCATCTCCATAAAGCTTGGCAGCAGAAGGAAGCATGAAGTGCTCTAAAATTTCCTGGTAGATGGCTGCGTTGACTGTGGACTTTAGAAAACAAAGTGGACCAACACCAGCAGATGACATGGCAGCCCAAATCATCACTGACTGTGGAAACTTCACACTGGACTTCAAGCAACATGGATTCTGTGCCTCTCCACTCTTCCTCCAGACTCTGGGACCTTGAGTTCCAAATGAAATGCAAAATTTACTTTCATCTGAAAAGAGGACTTTGGACCACTGAGCAACAGTCCAGTTCTTTTTCTCCACAGCCCAGGTAAGATGCTTCTGACGTTGTCTCTGGTTCAGAAGTGGCTTGGTAGCCCTTTCCTGAAGACATCTGAGCGTGGTGACTCTTGATGCACTGACTCCAGCTTCAGTCCACTCCTTGTGAAGCTCTCCCAAGTGTTTGAATCAGTATTATCTTTGCTTGACTGTATTATTAAGCTTGCGGTCATCCCTGTTGCTTGTGCACCTTTTCCTACCCAAATTCTTCCTTCCAGTCAACTTTGCATTTAATATGCTTTGATACAGCACTCTGTAAACAGCCACACCTTTCAGTAATGACCCTCTGTGACTTACCCTCTTTGTGGAGGGTGTCAATGTTCGTCTTCTGGATCATTGCCAAGTCAGCAGTCTTCCCCATTATTGTGGTTTCAAAGAACAAGAGATACCCAGAATTTATACTGTATGGATGGTCATTAATTGAAACTCAAATGTAAATATTCTAATATTTTGAGATACTGATTTTTGACTTTCATGAGCTGTAAGCTCTAATCATCAAAATTAAAACAAAAAAAAACTTTTGAAATGTTTTACTTTACATGTAATGAATCTAAAATATATGAAAGTTTCACTTTTTGAAATGAGTTACAAGAAAAAAATAACTTTTTCACGACATTCTAATTTATTGAGATGCACCTGTATGTTTGTTGGTGGCACAATATGGCTTTGTGTATTTTGTTAAGAAATTTAAGATGGCTTATCGAGCAATGACTGCTAAACTAAATTGTTTTCATGAGTTGTATGTTCCTAGCTGTTACAAAGTCACCCTTGGGTTAGAATGTTGATTTATAATGGCAGATGCAATTTAATTGTAGAATTGTCCGATATATATCTGGCATGGACTGATAAACAATAAAATTGTGAAAATCTGATAACCAATGTGATGCTGATATACTGTGCATCACTAAATAGAGTCGAGTTGAGTTGTATTGTGCTCATGTTAGCATGAGTTGATTGAGTGGAAATCAAAAGCAACTTAAAGGACTGCAACACAAAGCCTTTGAAACTCCTCTTGTAAACTGCAACAGGTGTTCGGCAGTTTGTGGTATTAAGAAAGGGTAGGAATGTGCTTGTGTGTATTTCTGGATAGTCCACTTTAATAAGGCTTCCTTAGATTCCTGCCAGGGAATTTTCTACTCTTATGTTGGCCTTGTGGATATCCCCATTAGGCTACTTTCAGACTGTAGAAAAGTGGCTTAATTTTTTATTTTTTTTGCTCATATGTGCCTCAGATCTGTTTTTTTTTCATAGCAGTATTAACATCACAAACCAAATGGAATTTAATCTTTAAGATTCTGATTTGGGACACCTCCATGTGTGGTCCTAAATCAAATAGAGGTCTGATTTGTTGCAATGGAATTCATGCAACTTTTATGTAACTCTAGATTGACATTTGTCAAAATTCTGCACTGATGGGAGTCACATCAGTTCAGGACCATGACCAGTTCACATTCGAATCTCATATCGGTTACATTTAAAAAATAATGTCAACATCAGCTCTGAATTAAAGCAAGTCCGGTGTCATGACATTTTATCTTACCCATCAGATTGTCCTACCAGGGCTTATTGCGCATGTGCAGGGACGCCGCTATGTTTTCTGGGCCCCCTGAACAGTATATTTATTCAGGCCTCCCCGTTAGAAATAGCATTGTCACGTTCAGGCCCTTAGAATCGTCCTAATCCCCCAAACAAATCCCCCCCCCCCCCCCCCCCGTTACGGCACCCCTGCATCAATATTGCGTCCCTACTTTAGGGTCGGGGTAGGTGTAGACGTTGGTTTCCATTTCCGATACAGGTTTCCTGTATCCCTTCTAGCCACAACCACGAATAACACATCATTACTGTATTTGCATTACTGTAAGGGTAGGTTTAGGGTTGAGGTAGGTGTAGATGTTAATAAACAATAGTTTGAAAGGGAGAATTTATCGAATTGTACTACCTACTCTTTTAATGAGAGGTAGCAAAATCTGACGGGGTAGCACAAATCCACAGAACACCGGCCAGTCTGTGATTGCAGGCAAATATCAGTCCAATTAAGATCAGTGGTCAAACAAACTGTGCACCCCTTCCCATTATTCACAGGCCATGCTAATCCAGTCCACGTTTAAACATGGTTCTCTATGCATGCCTCACTCTGAGCTCCCCGTGGCCTGTTGGCAGCCTTCAGAGAGCTCTTCAGGAGACCGTTTCCTCAGCATTGGATACGCTTGTTTGTCTGGGCAGGCCATACCTAAATCTCATTCTTCCAGGCTGTCCTTCAATTGGGCATGTGTTTACAGATAAGGCCAGATCCTATTATGCTGCTAGGAGTTTCCAATAGCAAAGACGCAGTTTAGTCGGAAGTGCTAAATTGGCAAACAGAGCGAAACGTACGGCTACTGTCTGAAATTGTAGGGGGGCTACTGTGGGGGGCTTAACGGTGTCGTTTGTGCAAGACTCGGATGTGTGTGTGGATGCATATCAAGGCGACGCATTGCTCCCAGCAGCTTTATCGATCCCTGGCTTTGGTCCTGTGTTTATGCTTGGCTGCAGTAAGGTGGCCTGCGCTTGGTCAATACTGCAATAAAGTTTTGACTCTTGACTCCCAGGTGGTGCACTTGTGTCGAAGGACAATCCCTATGGTAATTATAGGCCGTTGGTCACCTGCTGCTGTAGCTAGAGTACACTGACAGAAAGAGAGGTGTCCCGATGGGTGCAGCACAGCAGTTGATGTTGTATTTGTGTCATTGCCAGCAAAAGTTAGTGTCGTTTTTGATCGAGGGTTTGGATACTGGTCAAGGGACACTCAGGCAATCATTTTGCAATTTGGATGAATGTAAGGGATTGAGCTTGTTGCTGTCACATGCCACTGGTTGTCCTGATGACACTGGTTTTCATTGTTTCTCTTGGTCGCTATTTGGTCAAGCTGATCAATGGATATTTATAATTCAGAAAGTACAAATATCTAGCGCATTCATCAGAATAATAGATGCTTTGTGTGTGTGTTTGTGTCATATTACCCTCAGTAAACAGGGAATCGGGGGCACTGAGCACCATGGGTCCTGTCATTCTGCTTCATTTTGGTTTGTTTAACCTCAGAGTGTAGCTTATTCAGGTCATCGGTGAACCGATAACTGTTTTGGTTAATGATTTCGGCCCTCTTTAAAGGGTTACTCCACCCCAAAATGAAATTTGTCATTTATCACTTACCTCCATGTCTTTCCAAACCCGTAAAAGCTTCGTTCGTCTTCGGAACACAATTTAAGATATTTTAGTTGAAAACCGGGAGGCTTGTGACTGTCCCATTGACTACCAAGTAATTACCACTGTCAAGGTCCAGAAAAGTATGAAAAGCATCGTCAGGGTAGTCCATCTGCCATCAGTGGTTCAATCTGAAATTTATAATGCGACGAGAATACTTTTTGTACGCAAAGAAAATAAAAAAAGACTTTTTTTCAACAATTTGTCTGCTCTCTGTCTCTCCGCATCACTGTAGTGCCATTTTGGAGATTATCTTAAATTGTGTTCCGAAGACGAACAAAGCTTTTACTGGTTTGGAACGACATGGGGGTAAGTGATAAATGACAACATTTAAATTTTGGGGTGGAGTAAACCTTTAAGTACTTTAGCTGAAACTGAAAACTTTTTTTTACTGTATCGGCTGAATGTTTTTGGTTGGATCATTATAATTTTGTTCAGCAAATTAAGTCAAGTCATTATTCAGACATACTAACACATCCACTTACGTCTGCATACTTGCTTGTTTCTGGCCTTATTTAAGTGTAGTATTTATATAGTTCAGATGACGTACATCATTTGTTTTTGTACGATTTTCTAATGAGATATCGAATAGTATAAAAAAGTTATTTCTGTCAGCCAGGAGAATTGCATTGTGGTTCAAGCGAGAGAATTCTGGGAGATAAAAACTTGCACTCTTATGTTACTATTATGGTGCAGTGCACTACTGGATTTTCGTTTGGCTTTGGATCACATGGCAACCAGTCATCTGGAACAACCAGCATCTTTATTTGGAAAAGAATACCTTAAGCCATTAGCACTCTGATTTAGAAAATCGTATGTAAATAGATTTACAGAAGCACTCTAGTATATTACGCTGGACCACTGATCCGTACCATCCTGTAATTTTTCTAATGGGCAAAAACGGCGACCTGTTTTATTTAGCCAAAATGAGGTACATATGAAAGAGAAACAAATTGTCCTCTGGAGATAGTGCCCATTAGGGATCGATATCACTGTTTCAGCAACTTCATTTATGATGGGATTCATTATGGGCTCACAGAGGGGCCTCTATAAACATTGTGCTTGGAGGGAAAGGTACAAGCCTACTATTGATTTTGGAGAAGGGCTTTGTGTAAGCCTGTAAAGAACACATGTGGTGTTTTTTTTGCCTTCACATTCTTCCAGGTAGGCCTGTAGTTCTGCATTCATTTACGAGCCATCCTCAGAAATCCAATCAAGCTTTTCTGAATTGTTCCCACAGTCACGTCAGGTATTCAACCCTATGTGAGGACTAGAACCTGCTCATGTTTATTTCAGTCCAGCTCAGAGAGCATCTGACCTCCATACGGCCCCTGATTATATATAGCGTACCTACAGAAGCAGAGATGCAGCCCTGTCAAAGGGGCAGCCGCATGCATTGTAATCAATGGCTGAGATATTGATTGCGCTCTTAATTGGCTTTGTTCCAAGCTGCAGGTCTAGTCACAAACTGTCAAGGGAAGTAAGCAAATCGATAAATGATTCCTTAGATTTGCTGTTGGTGAAAAGCCGTATTGAAGCATTAACCAACAGTTCAGTAGCTGCAGATGAACTGTACAAGTTTGACACTTCAATACTCTTGACTGACTTGAGACTCTATCTGTCTAGCTGCATCCCAATGGCGCACTATACACTATGAACTAATTCACTATGTACTTAGGCACCATGTACTTAACCTTGTAGGGTATGAATTATTTAAAGTTATTTTGTCATTTATAATCGGAGTCTGATAGCCCCTCCCCATTTGTGACGTAATTAAAGCTGCGACAGTTGAGTGCATGAAGTGTTCAACATTCCACTCAGTTTTTTCGGTTAAGTGCATCATCCGGGTATTTAAAGTGCACTTTTTCTTTTTGGAGTTTTCAGTGTGAACACACTACTCGCACTGTTTATACTACAAAACATCACATAATAGTGCATAAGTAAGCGATTTGGGATGCACCGTCTGTCTGTCTGTCTGTCTGTCTGTCTGTCTGTCTGTCTTTTTTAAATCATATCCATCTACCATACATAATACATATCAATCTGTTTATTTTAAATCATACCCATATATCCATCCATAGTTAGATAAATAGATAGATAGGACTTATATATTAATATGAATTCCAATAGTTGGATGGCCTGTATGATGATCTACCTGTATCCGTCGTCTATCCATCTGTCTGTCTTAAATTATATCTGATGTCTATTGATCTATTTATTGTAAATCATATCCATCTACCCAGATTAAGCAAAATTTTATATCACGATGAGTAATATTATTTCACAGTAACTATATTTATTTATATATTTATATTTATATTTATATATTTATATTTATATTTATATATATTTATATTTATATATAAGCAGCACTGCAATATATATATAAAATAAGTGTATTGTGAGATATATATCTCACAATACACTTATTTTTATATATGTTGCAGTGCTGCTTATACAACAGTGCTGCTCCTACAACAAATTTGTTTATATTTTGCACATTAATATCATTTCCCTTAATTAAAGAAAAAGCTGGTCATCTAAGTACTGTGGCAACTAAAGTGCAGGTCGAGATTGGTCTTTCTTTGCAGACTCCGATAAAAGAGTACAATACGTTTGATAAAAGAGTATGAGATATTCAGGTACATAGGCAGAACAAAGACATGTACACAAGCCTTTTAATGGCAGTTGCTAATTATTATGAACTCGATGAATATGGAGTAAAGAGAATTTGCTTTAAAGGTGGTAGTCGGGAGGCTTTGAGGGATTGAAGGGTTCTCTTTCCAAGATCCTTTGAGGTATGGACAGGGACCGGCAGAAAGATGAAGAGGTTGAGGGGAGAGCAGGCAACAGGTGCTGGGTTGCCACAGCAACAGCTTGGCTTGAAGGTGCCAATGGCTTCGATGTTTGAATGCTCGCTCACAGCAGGAACACAAGTGTTTTACAGTTGGCACAGTCGGGCTCGGTTTAACATTATCCCTATCTCAAAGGAGAAGACTCCAGCCAGCACTGCAGTCAATCCTGCTGCTCGCTTGCAGAGGGAACATCAGGACAGAGGCTGGCTGGCAGGCAGGCGAGTAACTCATGACTGCTTGGGTCCTGCCCTCAGCCCATATGAGATATTGGATGGCTGGTGTCTGTGTTTATTATCTCCCCGTACACTTTCCATAGGCACCTGCTGAGTGAACAGTATTGATGCCAGCTCTACAGAGGAGCGGATACAACGTTCTTGCCTTTGTTGGCTGGTCAGTGGGTCTTAGATCTTCATCCTGACATTTCCATCATTGGGTCTATTGATCCTGGATGAGGGCCGGCTCTCTTAGATAGACAACCTACGCTGGGCCATTTGTATGGGGTAAAGGAGTGGAATACAAAAACTAGGACTGAAAAAATAGGTGCACTTGCTAAACGCAACAGCTTTGAAGAGTTTATTATATTCTTTTCAAGTTATTGCATACTGGGGAGGACAAATATCTGAGAATTAGGTTATTTTGCGGCAAAAACGAATTCAGGAGAGGCTTTTTTCTGTCCCGGCATCTGATTTTTACTTACAGGTAATAAATGGATTGAAATGGGCCTTAATATCTTGTACATAATAGGAGGTGCATTACATAATTTCGACCCACTTTAACTGGCTCTTCTGTCTCCTTATGCGGGTTCAGAGTTACTAAAGCCCTTACACATGTGGTTTCCCCCCTTGACACATAGCATATGCCCTGATCTGTTTAGCTAAGGAGATTTGGAGTCTCGGGCTAATTGGCAGCAGGCTTATGGCAGCATGACCCATAATGGGTGTACTAGTAAGTCTGTTGCTTTTAAAAGGAGAGGGAACATAGAGTTCAGGTGGTTCAGTGTGAATTAAAGAGGGTTATGGGGGATGTATAGTAGTTTTTGGTCGGTTGTCACATTTGAAGGATTAACATTGAGTGGTTGATGACCTAGATTTTATATGACATCCTTTGTAGATTAATTAAAATGTGTTTTTAATTAACCAAATTAAATAGCTTATTACTCTCTTTTTCTTGATTATTTGTTGTTTTCATTGCCATGTTAAAATAAAGAAAAGTCCTAAATTTGAGAATAAAGTCTATTATGAAAATAATCTCATAATATGCCTTTTACAAGAATAAAATCTACAATAAAAATACATTAAGAGATTAAAGTAGTAATATTTTGAGAAAAAATTCAAAATTACAAGAAAACAGTCATAGCATTATGAGATTAAAGCCATAATATAAGAAAACAGTCATAATAAAAAAGGAAGTCACTATGGCTTTTGACTTTCTCATTTTTAATTTTATTTTTTAACTTTATTCTCAATCTTACATGTTGTTTGTTTGTTTTTTTTCTTAAAAATAACAAGGCCCAAACACACTGTCATAGCAGACTGTGTGGTTTGTTTGGGATAATTCATAGACAATCTGAATTATTTTTGAAACTTAAGATGTTCAATACAAGCTTAACCATTTTTCCAGGCTTGCAAGTTGGTGGCGACATTTTATAAGGTTGTCTGTGATGAGAATAGCATATTAGATATGCATTAATTTCCCCAAAGTTCTCCCAAAAGATTTTTTTTGGGTTAAAGCCAATTTCGACTGGATTATATTAATCCTACTGGATGTGTTTTTAGGTAATGGAAAATCTGGAAGCTGCAATCTGGCCAATATTTTTTGGTTCAGTGGGTTCACAGTATGCACAGTTTGGGAATGAGCCGATTTGATGGACAAACACCCCGGGGTTTCATAATGAACAATGATGAGCAGTTAGATGTGCTTGTTGTATAACATTCCCCCTGTCACCACCTGTTTATAGAGATCATAATTGTGATGTGATTCGGGCTCATCACAGGAAAGGCTCACATTAGCAAGTTTATCTTGGGCGTAACTCCACGGCTCCCACCTCAATGTTAAAACCATGATAATGTCAAAGTAGTCAATAAAACCTGTGTACTAATGAGTAAATTGATATAATATAAATTTTTTGGTGAATATTCCTCATCGTACACTGCACTACAAACACATACACACACACACACAAAATAATTATAAAAATAATACTGATATTTTAGTATAATCAGATTTTTTAAAGATATATTTTCCAAAAATAAAGATCAATATTTGTTTACAGTTTCATAAAGTAGATTTAATGGTGTTTAGATGCATGTGCTTTTACTAGAAAACCAGACAAAAAGAGATAATCATAAATAATTTGCAGGTGCAGAGCAGTTATTATTATTTATTATATAGTATGCATGTATATGTATGTATGTATGTATGTTAGTATTTATTTATTTAGAGCAGTGTGACATTGAAGAGTTTACATTAGTGTAAATTAAGCGGTATATCTGCACTTTAAATTCATGCTCCACATTATGGATTGACTTTAACTAAGAAAAATTGTGAGATAAATTCAGTTGAATAAAGTTATGTGTCCATTGAGTCATTGTAAGGTCAGGAGATGTCTACTGCATGTTTGCCAGAAGGGCTGGGATTGAGTGAGAACTACCTGAATCTCTCAGCTCCTTAACAGATCAATGCAGTAATCTTCCCTCCGACAGCCTCCAGCACCCTATCTAGCCTTTATTAAAACTGCCACAGTGGCCTATTGTGTGTCTGTGAAGCTGGCAACGACTCCCCAACCACACATGCAAACACGATTATGTATTAGGACTGTGAATTGACCTGTCACTGCCTCACCGGTAAAGAATCAGGTTATTGATTGATGGTACACCGGTTCGGACCTGATTAGCGGTTCATTGTCAGTGTTGTAATTGAGCCCACCTCCTGCCACCCTCAAACAACCGCTACCAAGGTAACAGACTGTCTCTCTGTGGTAAAGACATCTGATAGGACCTTCGCTAGGTAAAATTAGATGTTTGTGAGATCTATTAGATGCAGTGTTGAACCTGTTTATTGAGAGAGAACTCAAACTCTGTTGTGAGAAAAGGACTGTGAACTCTTTGAAATATGATCTGTATTTTGCCTGGGATTTGATCTTAATAATCATAATACTTACAATGGCATGCCTTTATCATGTGATTTTAAGTCACATAATCATCTGTGATACTTTCTGAAATGGCAAGTATTTATAATATTTATGTACTAATATATTTTGTTATTATATTATCCTTATATTATTATTATTTTATATTAATGTATTTTATAATATTTTTTTAATAATTTTTTACATTTTGATATTTTCATGTCTTAAATTATTTTTATTTTTTTTATAGATAAAATAAATATAGATGTCGCTTTGGATCAAAGCGTCTGCTAAATGACTAAATGTAAATGTTTAGACTAACAGACATAAAATACTTTTTTGGCCATAATTTTTTAGTGGATTTTGATTATTTTTCTTACCCCATTTATTGTTTTATGCCTAAACAGTAAATTTTGTTCGTTTTATGCTTTTATCTTTATTAAAAATAATTTAAGATAGCATGTCTGATAAACTTGTAAAATGTAAAAAAAAAAATGATTGCAGTGTGCATACCCAGTTTATAACTGGCTTTATATTTAGTGTGTTAAATACTACATGACTGATGCCATTGATCTCTCTTTAAGAAATAAAGGGCTGTATAGACCCTTTTAGGGCCGACGTCACAATTACGTCACAGCGCTAGCTGGAGGCAAAACAAAGCGAAAACTGGAGGTGGCCAATTCAAACCAGCGCAGATTCGGCTACACAAGGAGCTTAAAATATCATCTTGGTGTGATGTTGGGTGCCCGAATCGATGTTGTAGAGGCTCCAATTTGAAATTTTAAGGCATACCTGATGCCACTGCTAGACAAAAAAAACAATGTCAGCTGTGGTTAAACGAGATAATACGAGCGGATTGGACAGAAACGATCGTCAAAAATGCTGGCGTTTGCAGCACACACTTCTTATCAGAAAAGGTTCAATAAAGTATTGTCTTTTGTTGTTATGGGCGCATCTGAAGATTTGTCGTGTATGAAATAATGTCTGTGTGCATGTGTGTAAAACAACAAACTGATGATTTATATGGTTAATCATATATGTAATTGTATATACATTGTTGTGATTAACTGTGGCTGGAATAATAATGTAGCTGTAAAAATAGTTGCCTGCTGAAATTGAAATATACAGACATCTTCATGACTAAATAGACACGGTGAGTTTGTCTTAACTATACACGTTAGATGTGAGTCACTCAACCGAAGGGAATCCTGTCAGATCGTCCAAGCTTTGAGTAAAAGCGTGTGCGGGTCGGCCGATCTGGTTTCGTCCGTTAAAGTTAACCTTTTCAAATAACAATCACGGTCCCGGACAGTGAGTGACCTTACATATGCAGGTAAAATCGGAATTTCTCCAGTTATTGTTATAAAAACAATCTAACAGACTTCATAGCTAGCGTTAGTGAAGCGGTCAGGGGACTCTTTCTGCCTCCACCTAAGCTCCGCCCACAGAAAAACGTCACAATGTTTACCAACAGAAAAAGGGTCTATAAAGGCCCTGTGTGCCAGTATAGAGTCTGTGTGTGACAGGTTCAGAGAGAGCATCTCTTGGTCTGTAGTCAGTGACGGGCCCCCCCAGACCCAATCAACCCGTCACATGTGTCTGGGGCAGGTAATTGTGCTTCTGGCCTCACCTCATGCGTCCTGATCTCTCCCCTCCTGTTTTAACTCATCACTGTCCCCAGACATTCGTCTTCCTCCCAGTTCAGCTGCAGCCAACCCCTGATGCTCTCCAAAATGTATTCTTCACCCGTTTCTGAGAGCTCAGAGTGTGTCTCCGCCTTTGTCTTTGATTCCTGATGAAGGGGTTAATGTGCTTGTTATTTTTTGGTTCTTTTTGTTCTGCAGAAGGACTTTGTTTATTAAGAGCAGTGGTGTAAATGTTAGTGGAAGAGTTAATTGTCTCATTACCCGGCTCATCTCTATATGACCCTCATTAATTTGAGCGCTGATGGGATTGTGCTGTCTTGTATTTGTGTGAATGTGTGTGTGGGCCTGTGTTTATGGTGCACAGTGAGGGCATCTTTCTCCTGTTTAATTGTGGCTGGCAAAAAAAACTTGCATCACTAGGGTGTCTGTGCCAAATTGGTTATCAGACAATATTAGTTTATCAGTCTATATTGGATATTATGTTTGTGCATTTCCCTTATTTTTTACATTTAACCTTTGCTGTAATCAAACACTCAGTTAATTTTTAAAAATACTATTTAATCATGCTGTTAAATGCCATCTTTAGCAGATCTCAAAATGAATATCCATTTTTCATGCATTTTGTTGTGTAATGGATAAGAAAAATTACCTTTAAGATATAGCCTCAGAAAAACTTCCTAGCTTAAATTATATTGTGAATACAAATTTTAATTATTTTAAGAATATTTACATATTTTTACAGAATAGAAACAAAAATCTTAAGAAAAAATATTGCAGTGTGCATGTATTATCATTCCCAGTATTCCCAGTGTGTGTTAAATAAGGCATGATTTATAAAATTTAAAAACACTAATTTTAATTTAATAATGCGGTTAAGTGTCATCTTTAGATCTCAAAACGAATATATTTTTCATGCACTGTATGTTGTGATGCCTAATATTGTTGATTTTTTTTTGTTTTTTTATATTAATTAATATTATATTAAAATGTTTAGTATTAGTCCATTATTTTAATAGGTATTATTTTATTTTATATTATTTAAATCAATGCTAAATGCAAATAATAGTAAAGCGCTCAAGTGGTTGCTGTACATAAAACCTGAGATCAGTTCATCCAAGTCTTTCTACTTGCAGACAATTTAAAATTAATTTGTAAAATATCACATTAATTTCATGCAGCTGAGACTGAATAGTTTTTTCAGCATTGTACTCCAGATGTTTTCCATTGGCCTGACGACATGAAGCTCATTGTTTTTCTGAGGGGGGTACATGGGAGTGTCTATGGTTGTTGAAGAACCTTTTCCTTCCAGGCTTTGTTAGTTTCCTTGAGTATAACTTGTTTTTTGGAGGAAATCTCCTAGAATTTGCCTCTTTCTGGAGTCATTCTTTGACAACGAAACATCACAACTCTCTAAAGGAATCCTATTTTTTCAAGACAAACGTTGACACAAGGTGAATGAAATCCAGCGAACGAGTTTACTTTTAACTTCACCATAAACTCTGTCGGTTTGAAATATTAATACATTTATTTCAAGTGGGTTTATTATACAGTTTGCAGTGGGAGCGAAATGTGTTTGAAGTTGACAATGAGTATCAAAGGGATTTTGGAACAGCAAGCTTTAGATCTTTTTTATAGTTCACGTTTTGTCAGCTGAAGCCGCTTAAATGAAGAGATTTCGTGGAGCATTCAATTTCACTAGCTTTGCATTTATTGCGTATTTCATGATACACCACTAAAACTTGTGATTGATGTTATTAGAAGCTTTTGTGGATTAGAAATCATGCGGGCTTAGAAGATGTTTTATAATTATTGCTGTTTCTTTTTTATGTTGTAAGTAATATCCTGAACCCTCCAAATAGCAAACGGATGATTTTTCTCTTGTTTTCAATAAATAATGCCCTGTGTTTTCCATAATATTTCATATTGCCAAGTATTTAATGTGTAAATCTTCCCTTGATTCTTTATTACTTAAATGTTATAGCTCATATTTGGCTTTCAGGCTTGCTATGACATTAATAAGTGACAAAAAGCCTAGTCATGAGCTGTCTCTGACATCAAAGCGCATGATTATTCATTCCCACACTTCCTATGTTATTTTTTTGTTGTCTGGAATATTAAGATGTGTGAGCTGCTAAATCCTCAGTGGACCATTAAAGGGTCACAGCTTTTGCAGTTACATAACAGCTGAATATTCCTTCAAATGATGCCTGTGATCTATATAACCATCCATTACCATAATACAGGGCATCAGAATGCAGGTGGTCCCTCCGGCACGGGCTTATGAGATGGCATCTCCTCTCCTGATTCTATAATTAATGGGAAGAGATTTATTCAGGCTCTGCTTGCAGTATGGGCTATGGGGAAGGTCGTTCCTCACCTTGCTTTGAAAACAAATGGAGTGTATTGTGAACTTGCCGTGCACTGCAACGTCTCCACACAGCTCTGCGGAAAAACAAGACCGCATTAATGTCTCGCCGCATCCTCGCTGAATTTATACTTCAACCTTGATGTCTCAGAGCTCATTCGCTTGCAAGGATCAGCTCTTAGTCACTTGCGACTGGATCTCTGAGTTGGCACTTTCTGTCTCATCCTTCAGCTACTGCAGTCTCTATTCCACTCATCTCTATTTAACACAGCGGCCGCTTACTCAGGGTTGGCTCTATAAACCTGCCATGTCTGTCCCTCATTGCATGGAATGGTTTACAACAGAGGATGCATTGCTTAACACAACAACAAATGTGCAAATGCACCCATATTAAAATTCTGTCCGATACTGATAAGCCGATATGTTTATTTTCATGTTTTATAAACTACTTTATATACTCTATAGATTATATAAAACTTTGTATTATTTTTTTCTATGAAGTAAAGGAAAAATCAAACTAAAATCAGTCATTTGAATGCAACAAGTGAATTTAGGCATCACAACATTATTTTGTACAGTATGGAAGATGGATGCTTATATTTAGATTTGCTGCATTTAACATTGCAATTAATTTATTATTTAATTTAACTATTTATTATTAATTATTTTTATTATTTTTATTTAGTGTTAGATGATGGCAATTGTAATCTAAATAAAAACATAAATCGAACCCATTGTTATCTAAATTAGCTATAACTGAGCACTAATATGGCTTATTATTATTGTTACTACTATTATTATTATTATTATTATTATTATTAGTAGTAGTAGTAGTAGTAATAATAATATATTCTGTAGAATACTAGTAAAAATTAAATTTATTATATTTTGATTAATAATTTATTACAAATTATATTAATAATAATCATCAATATTATTATTCTTGTTATTGTATTCTTGTTATTATTATTAGTTTATTAATTGATAAATAATTACTTTTTAAATATAATCATTATTAATCACTGTTGTGGTTTTATTAGAATTTATATTATGTAGAATAGCAGTAATAACAATAACAATTATTAATAGTTATATTAATAACGATGAATAATAATAATAATGGTAAAAAGTCATTTAAAACCACTTTATAAATTAAAATCTTAAAATCACTTAAAGTACTAGTAGTAGTAACAATAATAATAGTAAAAATATTAATAATAATAATAATAATTATTATTGATATTTATTCATGAAATGGACAAATTTTGGACCTATTCCCTAAGAATTTACGACTAGGATATTCGCCAGACTCACCACCCTTAAAATTTGGTCACCCCACAGTTATAGTAAAGCAACACACACACACACACACACACAGAAAAAACATGACACGCAGCAGCACAGATAGTGAGGGTGATGGATTGCCCAGCAGTCGTCTCCTCACCTCATCCTCCTCTCTTTTACTCCTCAGCGTACTCTCGCAGTTTCATCCGCTCATTTGTAACTCGGAGAGCCTGCGTGGGAAAACTTGCCTGTGAACCGGCCCACTTTCACAGCAGGTTTTTGTAGAGCCAGAACGGTGCATTCGCAGCTGTTCAGGATGACGTGGAGCTTTGACCATCCTTGTTAATGAGATCCAGAGCGCTCAGCGGGTCGTTGCTGTCCGAGAGCCAGATGTGGAGGAGATAACGTAACTTAATGGGCCGCTCAAGAGAAGCATGATGAGAACACGCTGTCTGAATCAGTCACACTGATGAAGCATGGCACGGCAGGGCCAGAGTCTTTCCGCTGAGAACCTCCACAAATTACCTTTGACTTCACGAGGTCAGGCCTGACACTCTTCTCTGACCCTTTAAACCTATTTATGTGTGCTTGAAAAATCAGGAAATGCGTTTCACGTCCGTTATCGATTGTTAACCATATGCAATGATAAAAAACTTTTACCAACAAAATGACCCGAAAACATTTTTTAACAGTTAAATTAGGATCCTGTTTTGTAGGAAAGTTGTCAGGGTGTGTAATGAATGTGCTTTAGCAAAAGAAGTGCAGGGCAGGAGCGGAGAGAGCTCTTAGATCAAGGTAATTGGATGAAACAGCAATGTGTCATTTACTTTTGAATCTCCTTTTCAATTTGTCCAGTCAATTTGTCTTTTAACCTGCGACAAAACTAACAGCAGAACTGAAACCAAGGATAAATTAGATTTCAGCTTCTCTTTTGCAGCATACTGTATTTCCTCTTACAGACTAAAATAATGAGCAAATGTCCTTGTCCGACTCCTTTGGCCAGTAACCAGATTTTTTATGAATTGCTCAGTTTTGATTAAACATTTTTTGTGAATGTTCATCCCACTTAGGACAATTCATGAGGGATATAGATGTACGTATGTATGTATGTGTTACAGTTTCAAAATTACATGACAAAAATTGTAGTTAGTAACGTAATCTTTTACATGACACATTTTAGGTAATATAATCAGACTACTTTTTGATTACTTTTAGATTACTTGTTACCTAACTCATTTATCGCATTAATTTACATAGGACAATCTTGTACCATATTGATATAAAAATACAAAGAGACAGGAAGTATGTTCCATTTTATGGAAGAATATTCAGGACTTTTTTCAAAAGGAATTGCAAATTGTATTTTCAATTGCGTTTTCCATATGTGGATGCATCAATTGTGACATTGACAAAGTATAGTCCCGCCCCTGATATTGATTGACAGGTTTCCGTGTTGACATCGGAAATTCAAATGCAAAAGAAATTGCGATTCCATTTGAGTTTTAGCAGGTTACATGCATGACACAGAGAGAGTGAAAAAGCAGATGTGGTAATTAATATTGCTATTTAAATATGACACTCATAACTCGTAAGACATGGGAAATACAGTTGCAAATGGACTTTGCTTTTTCATTTGAAATTTGGCAGTCACTGTGCATTCGCGAATTGCGTTTGGATTGTCACGATTTATGTGTCCACATGTGGAAAACAATTTGCAATTCCTTTTGAAAATTGCCCTGAATATTCTTCCATACAATTCGTTGTTAGTAACAACATGAAGTGCATTAAACATCATTTTACATCAAGGTTTCCCACACTGTGGCACGTGAAGAAACTGCAGGGGGTTTGTGAGTTTAATGAAAAGCTAATAATGAACTAAATCATAAAAATGTAAAATTAAAAATTATTTTTAAAATGACAAGTGACAACAATCTAAATAAAACACTTAAACAATATTATACCTGTTTACCTGCTTGTCATGTGACCATGAGAATATGTAATTCTGTAATCAACAAAAACATAATTGTAGTCTGATTAGGGGCATTTTAAAATGTAATGTAATCTAATTACAAGTCGTTTTTTGGATTACATGATGATTACATACTCCAGATTACATGTAATCCGTTACACCCCAGCATATAAATAAATGGGGAATAAAGAGCAGTTACATAAATAACTCTAAAAGCTAAACAAGATTTTGATGAACGGTCTCATTCTATAAAATAGAATTGCTTGGTTGTTGTTTTTGTTAGAGGAATTACCACTACTGTTTGAATGACTTAAATCCACCCATTTGTTTAGTACAGGAAAACAATCGAAGTCTTGTAATGAAGCGGGGGTCCAAGGCCTCCCTTTGTTTGCCCAGTGCCTCTGTGTCACTCTGTACCTGGAACTTGAATTATGTTCAGCCAGAGGCTAAAGGAGAGGAAGCCGTCTGGCCCCGGCGCACACATGTAGTTGTGTTTACCGCATGTGCACAAAAGCTTCCAGCTGTTCTTCTGTGGCTCATTTAATTTTGTTGAGATTTAGGAGGAGAGGTGCGAGTTATTCCACTTTTTGTGGAACCCAGGGGATTTTTGTCCCACCTGCCATAGATGTGACCTTGACCATGTAATGCATTTGCTATACCATTCCTCCACTATCTGCTTCTCGTCCTCACCCCAATCTTTAATGTTTTATTTTCCCCAGGGATTGGAATTATTCATTCTGTCACCAGACTTGAGACATTTTATTTTTTTGGATGAATCCAAGCGAGCTGTAATCGAATTGAAAGATTGTGTTCATGACAAAAAGTGTGAAGCAATCTAGTGGTTAATGGAATATTGCAAAAGCACAACAATCACAAATATGCAATGGAAAAAAAAAGATTGTGTGAAGAGGAGAAAAACGAAGATCTCTGCAGTTACCAGTGAGATTTGTATTTCAGTAAATACATGGTGATGGAGAAAGTGAATGCTGAGGTTTCTTTTATTTGAATATGAACCAGCTGGAGCATAGCAAGGGTGTGTGAACAAGCAAAGCTAATTTTCCACAAATGCCAAGTAATGAGACATCCTGGGTAACATGGGCTGGGCTTCAGATATTAACATGAGCTATGCAGGTTATTCCAATCTCTCTCAGTCAAGAGAGCGCAGCTACCTGGAATACTTTATTCAAACAAGAAACTTTTAATAAACATGTTTGAAAGGTTTTAAAAAGGTTTTAAGCTAGTTTTTTATGGTCACAGTGTCTTTGACATATTCAGTGTATTTAACTGAAATGGCATATATACAGTACATTTAATCAACAAAAATAAAATTTTAGTTCATTATATAGAAGGTTTTTTTGTTGTTGTTTTATTGATTAATATATAATATATAGGTTTGAAATAGAAAATATTTAATTAAAAGTGGCTGTTTTTTTAAGCTAAAGTTTTGGTCGAAATATGTCCAAGTGCTGTATTCAGTCTATACTTTAATATTTGGAAGTATAATTGTCTCTATATATAGATATCTATCATATTTGTCAACAGAATGTTTTCATTAAAAAAATGTAATTGTCAACAAACTTTTTTTTTTTTAATCTGTCAGTGAAAGTGATAGTGAATATGAGATGGAAAAGACACAATATATATATATTACATTATATATTAAAATAATGTTTAAAAATGCAAAATACTTAAATATTGTTGACAGTAACACTTAAGTGTAGGGACCAATTCTCACTATTAACTAGTTGCTTATTAGCATGCCTATTATTAACATATTGGCTGTTTTCACTTATAAAGCACATATTCTGCATGACCATATTCTACATCCCTAATCCTACACAATACCTAAACTTAACAACTACCTTACTAACTATTAATAGTTTATTGTGGCAAAAGTCATAGTTAATGGTTTGTTAATAGCGAGAATTGGACCTTAATAGATAGTAAAGTATGACCCTGTTGAAAAAATATTACTGGGAAAAACTTTGTAAGATCTTTATAAGGTCTTGCTGACATTAATTTGCCATGATGTTACATACATCTGGAGCACTTGATTGGCCCTAAGAGTATTTTCTCTTCAAAGTACCTCATAGAAAGTATATATTTTAGTTAAAAGCCCATAGAAAAGTAAATGACCATGTTCCATCAAAGAAAGTCTGATAGAATATAGACATCGTCTTACTATTCTGAGGGTCCCATTCGTTCACAGCTATCAGATCTGGCCTTATTTCATTATTACATGAGGACATGTTGCAGAGGCGTAATTGACCTGTGTTATCGGTTTACGTAAGCCCTCCGTCTCAAGAGCGCAGTGTGCCGCAGCTTCACACTGCCTTTGCTGCGCCGCCTATGTCTCTGCAGGCTCACTGGGGTATCTCAGCCTCTTTACAGGTATCTTTCTTCTATTACAAGGCTTTCAGCACAGACCCACCTCAGCAGACATAAGTTAATTAAGTGTATCGTTTCTCTGGCAGACTCAGGCCTCTGGAGTTTCGTTCGCTCAAGCCTTGATTTATGCCGAGCTTCAAGGACGGTGTTATGCACTGCAGCACGCTGCTGCTTCTGAAGCCCAGCCTACAGCCTCGCCTCAGCATCGCAAACTGTGTGAGGAGATGCAAAGTGCTTTTGCATTCCTCTGTTCTAAATGTCAGTTAGATCTGGTTTGTAGCAGTTCATTTGACTGTGTTCAGCGAGAGGCATAGCTTGATGCATCATCTTCTTTTGGAACTATTTTAATTGACAGAGAAAATTTAGATACTAGCTAAATTATGTTTGAAGTGCAGGTTGCTTTATGTTATCTTATATAAACTGTTAACAGCAATATCATATGCAATTGGGTCATTGTACTGAAAATCAACTCAGCTGTGATGACCTCTATGCAGTTATTGTGAATGGGGAGTTGTTAGCTTCAAAAGCACCATGAAATATAATAAAAGGGATCTATCTGTCTCTTCTTTTTGTGGGATGAAAAGTCATACATTTAGTAAGTGATTATTCACTAATAATTTTACACTATAGTGAGTTAACTGTTGTGACTGGCTTACTGAGTAAATGTGAGAGCTTTATGAGTCAAATGAATCATTTAGTAAAGTGAACTGGATCAGTTTTGTGCACTAGATCAACTGAATTGTTTTTGTGAACTGCTTCAATTGAATTATTTCTGTCAACTGGATCAATTAATTGTTTTTGGGAACCTGATAATTTGAATAATTTTTGTGACCTGAATCAGTTGATACTGTGAATGTGTCTGTGATGTGCAGTCAAAAATGTAGTATTTTCCACTATATTGAGCTTTTAACCATTGTGATGGGATCGTTGAGTCAGTGAATTAAATGCAAGAGCTATTTCAGCCTGAATTGAGAATTAATCATTTAGTCTGTCTTTGTGAACGAGAACAATTGAATTGTTTTAGTAAACTGGTTCAATTGAATCATTTTTGTGAACTGGTTAATTTGAATAATTTTTGTGATCTTGATCACTCGATTCGTTAAAAAGATCCGACTCAGTGATTAGCTATACAGTCATTATGTGTGGTGAAGTCATAAATTTCAATAATACATTTTCACAGTATTGCGTTTTTTAACCATTGACCAGATCATTGAGTCAGTGAATTAGATGTGAAAGCTGTCTGGTTTGTAAATTAATCATTTAGTCAGTTTTTGTGAATTGGATCAATTGATTCATTGAAAAGTTCTGACTCAGAATGATTTGACTATAGATTGCTTACTTGTCTCATGATACCATATGAACATATTTGGGATGAATGCCTAGTCAAGATTTTATAACTTGCAATCTGTTTTTCCCACCATGCTACATTATCACATGGCTTCAGAAGAATAGTGCAAGTCAAATGGAGCTGAAGTTTATGATATGTATATTTATACTGAAATGAGCAGCCAGGATATTTTGAAGAAAATGTGAAACACATGAGGGTGAATAAATGATGACAGATTGTTAAATTCTAGTTGAGCTGTTGCTTTAAGAGCACATTTGAAGAAATGTAAATGGTGAGGCAGCTCATCATTAGACGGCCTGTCGGTCTTGAACACAAGCCCACTTGGAGAAGCTTGTAAATATGCCCCAGATGGTCTCCAGACAAAGGGAAGCAGCTCGGCGTGGTGTCTCCTGCTGTTTAACATCATGACCTGACAGCAGAGGTCAAAGGATCACTCGTATTGCAGCGTTGTCGTCATGCCCCCCTCAAGTGCAGTCTTACAAAATCACATTCAGATCGTCGTCTGCTCTCGTCTGGTAGGCTCTGAGGAATCTGGAATGCTTTTGAGGAGGAAGTGGTTGCACTGCTGGGAACTCGAGGCATGGAATGACGGTAAAGTGTGGCTGGAGAGGCGAGGGCTTGCGTGAGGTTTCAGCGGGTTGTTAAAGTAATGCGATTCTGTGGGTCAAATGTTTTTGAGCGAGAGTGTTTCTGATTGTTTGAGGGTTTACTTTGGAACAGTTTCCCTCTTTTAAAACCACGGTAATGAAGTTATAGCAGCACAAGGAGTGGACGGCTCGCGCTTCGGTAAACCATTTTGGTATGGCTGAGCCCCTGATCCCTTAGATGATTATATGTTTCATACATATCTGCCAGTGAGTGAAATATAATATGTATCTTAATGCTTCCAAGGTAAATCAGGTTAATAGCTCTTGATAGCCAACTTATTTGAAAATACCGCTGAAATGATTGAAGATTTTTTACATATAATGAATAGATTAAATAAGACTCCTAAATTAAAATAAATAACTTTATTTTTATTTTTAATACATTTATTGAAAATTTGTTTCCTTTATCACAGTTTTTTTTTTTACTTTTTGATTCCATACACATCCAAATATAATGATTTGCTTACTAGCAGGCAGTCCCGGCGCCAGGACACTCTACCTGGGGGGGCTTGTATGATTCTCGGGGGGGCTTCGGGGGGGGGTATTCTTACCCCCAACAAACTTACAAACATCAGTGTGTACTATTTAACAAATGTCTTGTTTGCTAGTAATTAATTTAAATGTCTGAAACCAAATTTTATGTGGTTGAAAACACTGAATCGTTGTGATATAAGGCTAAAAGCACTGAGCACATCTATTTCTGGCTCAGCGCCAGACAAAGCGCGAAAGCACATTTGAATTTGTGAGTGTTCTAAATACACCGGTGATCGTCCGCATCAAATGGTTAAAATCAACGTTTCGGCTTCTTGGAGGCAGTGCTTAATTTGTAAATTGCTAGGTCCTGGAACAAAGTGGGGTGACTGATCAAATGATCAGAGGAGGGAGAGGTAACGGAGCATTCGCGATTGGTGGACGTGGACCAACTTAAGTGATTACCAGCTTGCACCAGTTGCTTTTATGGTGTGAACATTGTAGGCTACTCTAAAAAAACAATGGTTCTTTTATTTCAACGTTTATTTCAACATATTTTAGTGTTTGGGTAGTTTTTGTGTAACCCAGCTCCTAACAGTTGCATTTGCGGATCATTGCCGGGCGGGCTTCAGAATGACGTAGGGGGGGCTAAGCCCCCCCCCAAGCCCCCCCTTGACGCCGGGCCTGCTAGCAGGGTACCTTACTAGAGCCCTTTTATTATATATAAAGATAGCTACATATAATCATGTACACTACCATTCACCAGTTTAGGGTTTGCATGATTTTTTTTTAAGTATTTTATTTTATGTTTTTGAAAGAAGTCTCTGATGATCTCCAAGGCTGCCTTTATTAATATTGTGAAATATTTTATTAATAATTTTTTTTAACAGAATTTTTGTTCAGTAAAAAAATATTTTAAAAAATTATCTGGAAATATATTAATTCAAATTTTAACCCCATATTTCTCTAGACTTGCAGCCCTAAGTTGTACAACTTTGGTTTTATCATATTACTCTTGCTTCCCTTTTTTATTTAATGTTATGTATCCCTCACCCGTGGTAAAACCACTGTCCTCTTGAGTGTTATTTCTTTTATTCTAAGTACATATTTTTATTTGATATTGAGGTCTTGCACAAGATGTTCTCGATGTCTCGATGTTCTTCCAGTCGAAGAGGATCAGTCAGCATAGTAAAACAGGCTCATTTGAAATGTCTGTTTATGCTTTCCCAGCAGTTTAGTATTAACCATCTGCATGGGCTGGAGTTAGGGCTGAAACTGAGCTGCAAACTCTGAAGGACTGTTTCTCACACTGGCAGGGTCCTCGCTGCACATAGTTCAAGGCCCTTGAGGCGTGCTACCATTCTATTGTTTGTGTTATTTTTAGCCGAGCCGCGTCAAGCTGAACCAGCGCTCATTAGAGCACAAAGACCGCAAAGTGAACTTCCATCAACGATAGGCCTTTTCCTATGTGGCTTTGAGGATGCGTTATGTAGTCAGGGTTGTGCTTTTGTGAATGTCGTCGCAGACTGTTCCCGCTCCACCCTGTGTGTGAAGGGATAGTGTTTCTTCCCATTCAGGCCTGGCCTGAAAAAGCGAACCCATTTCCATATGCTTGCTTTATGTCGGCTGAGAGAGAGAGGGACTGATCTTTTATTTGTATGCGGGCGCTCCAGTCCTCTGATTACATTTTCCCCAGGCGTAGACGGAGTTATATGAAATTTGTCTCAGCAGGTGAGCGACGGGAGACAAACATTCAATAAGGCTTTGTCACTCACATTGTGAGTCCCGAGTCGAAAGAGAGTGTCTCTGGAGTCATGAGAATCGAGGGATACAAAGAATATGCAAAAATGCTTTTTTTTTAGGAAGGGAAAGCATTGTTATGGCATAATGTGACATGGCTAATATGGAGGCATATGTGATTTAGTTAGAGAGAAACAGGGAAATTTTTAGGGGATTTAAAACATACAGTCATCGTGAAATCAGAATTGGTGCTGTTTACATAATGCACATTCATGATCTTATTGTGCATGTTATTCCAAATATATTTTTTGTACCCCACAATACTTTTTTGTACCCCAAAAAAGTTTTGGGTACTTTCTTCAAAATGCATTTTTGCTGTTGACTTATTGTATGTTAACCTGTAGCTAAATTAGACATTTATTTTGGCAAACACGCATTCACCTGAGTTTGTTCTGGTTTGTAATGCTCTTTCAGCATTTAATCAATTCCCAGTGGATAAAGTCCTGTCCTAATTTTTTTTTTTTTATTAATATCCTTTTTCACTCATGGATGCATCAATAGGTTGTAAATAGGTCTTCATGCTACTCCGCTGCTTTTCTTTGTGCATTCTCTATGGGAACCTTATCTATGTAAACATGATCAATTAGATAGGAATAGTGTGATACACAGACTGAGGTCTAGCATTTATTTTGAATGAGAGCAAGAGAGAACTGGAGTATATTTGGTAAGTTTTTACTTTGTGTGGAGCTCTGTAGGTATGACACATACTGAAGTCTGCATTATTTATAGGGTACCTTCGCAGTTTTTACTGCTCCCTGCACACTAAGCAAGAGATATTTCTCTTCACTTGATAAAATGTGTTAAATATAATGCGCTTTAACCTCACCAAACAGACGTCACAAGTTGTGCAGATGGATGTTTAAAATATGACAACACAATATAGGTAATATATGGTAAACTGTCTTACTTTCTATACACTACTGTTCAAAATGTTGTTAGGTGAGATTTTTAAAATGTTTAAAAAAAAATCTTATACTCACCAAGTATGCACTATTTGATAATTTTTTGTTTTTTTTGTTTTAAGTTTTAAAAAAGTTTTAATAAATTTTTAAATATAATTGATTCCTGTGATGCAAAGCTGAATTTTCAGCATCATTAATCCAGTCTTCAGTGTCACATGATCCTTCAGAAAAAAATAAGAAAAACAGTTGTGCAGCTTAATATTTTTGTGAAAACCAAGATACTTTTTCTCATGATTCTTTGATGAGAGTTCAAAAGAACTACATTTATTTTAAATAGAATTCTTCTGTAACATTATAAATGTCTTTAGTGAAACTTTTGATCTATTTACTGTGTCTATGCTGAGTAAAAGCATTAATGCATAAAATCTTACTAACTTAATTATTTATTTGCACAAAGTATGTTTAATGTAATTTTAATATTATACAAATATATAAATTAATGAATTTAATAATTCTATGAATGCCCATATAATTAGTGGTTATTGTATGTTGTGATGCTTAATATGGAAATATGTAATTTGGTTGATTTATAGAATGCATATGTATGTATAGTCAAACCAAAATTTATTCAGACACCTTCAACATTTCTCACATATCACAGTTTATTCGCTATAGTTTAGAAAATGGTAATAAAATATGACAATAACTCAGAGTTAAACTGTCAGAACAAATTCATCTTGATGATGTCATCCTTCTGTTAGACTATCTCACAAATTAATTAGGTTGAATAGCTGTCAGCTGTTAAATTTAAGTACACAATTAGATAATACCAATTTAGGTCAACCAATTACCAAGCAATGCTTAATTTTGTTCAGGCTGTGGTGTAAAAAGTTCGCATTAGCAACTAAAGAAAAATCACTTAAGCAAAACATGGTCCCGTCAAAGTGTCTGATTGATTTTTGGTTTTACTGTATATGTATGTGGTCATGATAAGTGCTTCTCATGCATAACCTTGAATAATTGCATAGCTTCATTAAACTGAATAGTGGGTAACTTTCCATGTCCACTTCCAGTGGAAGGATGTTTTGATGTTCCCTGTGCTGTTTGTAGTACCCTTTGGACTGAACTGTATGCTTCCTGTGATTTTGGAATCTCTCTTAAGATGTCCGAACACCCAGTGAGTCCACTTCACTCGGCACTTCACCGGCCGCTTGGAACGGTCTCACTGCAGAGGTGAAAGGGGCAGCCATCTTGGCTCGGAATGAAGCTGCTTTTCAATGCCTGAATGGCTATTGAGGGCCAATGGGAAAGCGACTGCATTTCCAAACGTTTTGTAATATCACCTCAGACAATAGTATGTAGACGTCCACCATGACACCCGTCTCGTACCACCAGCTATCAGCCTCAAACACATTCCCACCCAGCAGAGACGTGCTGGCTGAGACAAAGATGGTGTAATGTCTTGAATAATTTAAAGCTTTTCTGTAACTGAATAGCGTCTTGACACAAATTAGTTCTTGAAATTGAAGCTGAAGGCACCCAACATTTCCCAGAATGCCTGGTTAGCTAATTAGCTAAAGTAATTAATGAGTGAGGAGCGTATGGTTGTGGCTCCTGTGGGGTGGTTAACAGTCCTTAAATTCCCAGCCCAACTGCCCTACTACTGCATGGAACGGGCTGAAAGTGAATAGATGTATTGCAGTGAACTTACATTTGGATCAGATTCTGTCATGATCTTATAAATCTTAAAAAAAGGTTTTTGAATGATTTGCTATTCTGAGGAGAAGGAGCATCCCTTTTTTCTGCTTGGCTGTATGAAAGCTTCTCCGCCCCCGCCAAATGTTTTTAACTTTCAGCTGCCTTTGTGAGCTCTGTCTAAATACATTTTTTGACACTCCACATATGTGACGGAATCACAGAGCAATACGTTAGCTTATGGTGCTAAGTCTGGTTGAATGTAGATAGCGTTTCTTAAACATTTACTCTTGCTGAAAGTGTTTTCTCCTAAATGGGCTGTGCAAAAATTGTCGTTTTCTTTCTTTCTTCTTGCTTAAGGCGACCACTCCATGAGACTAATGATATGTGTGTAATAGCTATCATCCATCATGATCTAGTTATGCAAAACAGCAGGGTTTGTTAACAAGTTAATGCTCCTTATGAAGCTCTGGCCATTTCTGTCTTTTGGGCAGCAGGGCTGAGCGAAATATTGAATGTTCATGATATATTCATAATAATGATTTGGATAAGGCAACATCTTAATTATTGGGCTGGTTTTAATGTGCTTTTTATGTTGCCACTCAGTTTCCTAAAGACCGTGTTATTGTTTTGGGAGTGTGAGTGCTTTTAATTGCATCAAGTGTTTCTTACTTGAATATCAAAATAGTGTTTTATTTATTTATTTCTGTTTCAGTTAGATCTGTCAGTTTAAATTAAACAGATTTAAAAAAAAAAATTGCATTGTCAGTCACAAATCTGTGTTTTTTTATATAGTACAATTTTAAATAAAAAGTAAATATTGCTGTTTATTGTCATATTGATGCATATAATTATTTTTAATGTAATTAAATGTTTAAATATTTCTATTTAGCTTTAATTTATTTTTATTCCAGTTTGTTTTAGTAATTTTAATACTCAGCAAGGCAGCACCTTTCATCTTATTTCTAGGGATGCATCGATCCGATACTCAGGATCGGTATCGGCTCCGATCCGGTCATTTTCTGCGGATCGGGTATCGGAGAGACAAGACCGATCCAAATCCGATATTGTGTGTATACTATTCTGTGTTATTGTTAAGCCCCACGAAAGCACAAAAACATTATAAAGCACCATAAAGTCCAAGTCAAAGTGTTCTGAAGCCGTTCCATAGTTTAATGTGAGGTACAGATGAATATTTAAGTCGTTAAATTCAAGTTCATGTAAACTCTTCTCTCTGCTGCGGCTGTCTGTCATCCTCCGTTCAGCGTTCAAACTGCGTGTTGCGTTCGGTTACTACAGTCAAAACAACGAAACTCTCTTCAAGAGCGCTCAATAACTGAGATTTAAAACCGTTAAAAGAAAAGGCTCAATAAACTATCGCGCAGATTTAATAAGCTACGCATCAATATCTCTTTCCTCTGTGCTTTGAACTTCTCTGTGCGGAGCTGCGCGCTGTGACTCCGTGCTGCTTCAAGCGCATCATTCTGCGCACGGGATGCGCATAAGCGCTTTATACCGCTCTCTATTAGAGCTTTTCGTATTATAATACTTTGGCGCAATGAAATATTATTTATAGCGTTTCTTGTACTGTCCTATCAAGGCTATTAATAATCTAATGTATAGCACAGTAATGGAGGCAGGACTCCTCTATCATATGTTGCTGCCTTCATTACTGTGCTATATATTTAAAAGAAATGTCTTTTAATTTTGTAGTTTATATTTATAAATAAATACTTATTTTCATTAACGTATTTTACAACAATGCAAAGAGCAATGTGTAACATTTTACCAGATTTAGTCCTTCACATATTCACTTTTATTTGTTCCTCACTAAATAATGTTATTTCACTAAATGTTTAGATTTTATAAAATTGTGCACTCATGATTTTTCTAGAATAACTTTTGCTGCTAAATTATCCACTAACCTAGTTTATAATAGTATTTTTTGTCATAGATACATTTGCCTGTTTACACCTGGTCATTTCATGCATTTTGTCTGATCTGATATCTATCTGATTTGATAAAACGTTTCCATTTACACTTGGCCACATAAATGTGTCTTCACAAAACGGATATAAATCCGATCTTCAATTCCCGCGCTATATTTCAATTTAACGAAGGTCACGTCAACGAAATCAAAAGCGCTGCATTTTATTAATTATCAGCTCATTTCAAGATCAAAGGCCGCAATATGAGAGCACGCGGCATCAGCACTGGAAAGATAAGTTTGTCTTATAAGCTACTTTTAATGAAGATGATTGTGTGTTGAGCGTCTGTGACTTGCTTTCAGTTTCATTCGCGGCAGTTTGCGCGTCTGCTTGCTGAAGAGATACTCAGCTCGTCCACGCGATGCATGTTGCATTAGCGCAGTCATATCTGAATGTCATATAGCCTATAACACGGTCTCACACGTTTATTATTTTTACATTTTGGGAGGAGTAAAATTCACATATGTGGTTTCAACAACCAGATGCATTTACACATTTCCAGTTTCGTCAGGAATGTGGCCCAGACCACCTCCTGAAGTGTTTTGAGCGATCAGATTTATATTACAAAACGCATGAAGTGACCAGGTGTAAACAGTATAGTGTAAACCCCTATATATTTTTTTCATGTTATTTTTCATTAAAATGAAGTTGTCTAGTAGATTGTGTTTAACACACAAGTATAGAAGTGACACAGAAGTATAGAAACTCTAAATTGAAGGAAAAAAAAAAAAAAACCTGCGCTAGGATCGGATCGGATCGGAATTGGCCGATACTCAGAATTTTCTGGATCGGATCGGATCGGATCTGAAAAAATGGTATCGTTGCATCCCTACTTATTTCTATATTTTATTTTATTTCAGCTTTATTTCAATTAACAAAAACATTTGTCAGTAGTTTTAGTTAACATGAACAGCACTGCATTTGGCATCACAAAAAAAGTTAGTTTTTTTGCTCTAAATCTTGTTATACTGGTTTCAATCAGCGTCTGAATCTGCGCTCCCCTGTGTAAATCCATGTTCACACAAGGTCAGGTGTTGCAGAAAGTTTGAGCAGGAAAGCTCAAAGGGTCTCTGTCTATACTATGTATAATTTCTAATCATCAACAGTACTATATTCAAAAAACATCATTTAATTAAAATAATTTGTAATAATTCAGAATTTCATTAACACCGCTGCGTCTAAAAGGTCAGACAGGCTTAAAAAGTTTTCAAGCCTTCTGTTTGAAAGTGCTGACTGCTGGATTTCACTTCTTCCTTTAGCAGTTTGGCAATGAATGAATTCAATGCCCTTCTGAGAGAAATATCCATTATGGAAGAGGCATTACATATCCCAGTCTGTTTTCTGCCTGTAGTGCAGCTGCTGCTTGTGTGAAATCAAGTAAATGACATTCATGCTTGATGTGGTATCACGTATCAAGTGGAACGGTGGTTGTAAACACTCTAATGAGGATCTGTGGATGTCTGTGTTATCAGTTGAGTGGTTGAGTCACTGTTTGTTCAGTTAATAATGCTGTTGTATCCTTTCCTGAATCAAGGTGCAAACGAGTGCAGATTTAATATTTTATGCTAATAGTTTAGGGGTTTAAGATAACCTTTAAACACTATTCTTGGAGGAAAAACACCTGTAAGGCTATTGCATTTTCTTTTCACTAAAGCTAGTATCTGTTCCTTTTTTGATGTTATGCGAGGTTCTTGATGTTTTTGATGTCTGATAGCTCTTAGCGTTCATCTCAAGGCGTAACTCGTGATTCTCACCCAACTCCCTCAGCTCTTCTCATCTTAATCACGCATTTCTGCATCATTCCAGATGCCTGAGATTAGTTTGTGACAATTCAGGCTGATTCTTACTAATAAAAATGTGATGCAATACCCTGGAGCTTCTTTGTTTCAGCAAATATAGGCGTATCTCTATGGAGCTTTGACATTTTATAGGCTTCAGTACCATGGGCGGTGTAGCCTAGTGGTTAAAGATCTGTGTTTGAGTAATTTGCCTCTTATTCGAGCTCGAAATCACTCAATCAGTGACAAGTCAACTCTGCTGTTGCATCTGTTCCAATTTACATCAAGTCAGAAGTGAATACAGCTTGAGATACAAAGACAATTTTGATCTCTAATAGGGTGAGGCGGTGATTTTTCTTTACTCCATCCGTGAAATACATGACGTCCCATTGATTTCTGAGAAAGTCCTTCTCTTTTCTTGTGTAACGACAGCTTTGATGGCAGGTTCAAGATGGTGCTTCATGCTGACACTCAGGTAATGGTGGAACAAGTGTTTTTTTGTAGGGCCAGGACAGTTGCAGCTTCATTGGTTGACAGGTCCAGCCTGCCACGGACGGCATGTCCTTCCCCTGACCGCACTACTGACTCCCCCTCAGACATGAGAGCCGAGGGTGGAGCAGCTCTCTTCTGCTCTGCTTTCATCTAACAAGGCTCTAATGATCAAGAAGACAGCACTGGCTCCAGACGTGATTGAGAGAGATGGATGCTGCAATGGTGAACTCATTGAAGAAACAGAATGAGGTTAGGTAACAAGGCAGCTGTTTATGTCTGCCGATGTATCAGATGTATGATTAAGGATCACCTTGTGCTTTAACAGACTTCAAAGTCACCATGAAATCAAAATGGGCAATTCCTACATTTTATGGAATGTTGCAATGGGTATTAAAAACCCTTTGCAACAATGCCTCTTCTCTGATGGCATGTATACCGGTGTGAGGGCTGGGCAAATAGCTTGTCCAAAAGCCAGATGAATTTCAATCTATTCCTTCCAGCAACCTGTCAGTCACATGAAAAGATCACAGCAGTTAGCAAACGACAACACTTTATGCCATCCAATGAATTTCCTTTGGACAAAATCAAGTCCTGTCCCCTTTTTTTCTTGTTCGAGGTTATTAAAAAATAAAAAATCATGGTAACACTTCATGTAAAGCCTTTATATTTAATGCATTATAAAAGTTTTAATGCATTAATTATGCCTTGTAATACATTGTAGATCTCATGAATAATTCTATCCACATTTATAATACATAATACTTATCAACTTATTAATTGTTTAGAACTAAATAAACTAAAACTTAAAAATAAAACTTAGTAAAAAAAAAAAAATATATATATATATATATATATATTAACATTATATTTTAAAAAGTGACAAAAAGCCAAAACTTTCGAATTAAAATCAAAACAAAATTAAAAGACAAAAATCTAATTAAGAATATTAACAAAAATTCATACTATAGCATTGAAAACAATGGTTTGAGAAGCCATTTCACTCAGATATGTTACAATGGGAAAGGTGTTTTTTATTTCTGTATCATGTTGACTTCAATGTTTTGAAGGACTTTAATATTTTCTTTTGACTTTATTCATTTCAAGGCAGCAAGTTTAAAAAAAAAATTAAACAATATAAACATTTAAAATAAATGTATTCATGAGTTTTTATTATTTATTGAAAACTATGAAAAAAGCTATGGCAGAATGGGGAAAAAGGGTTGCAAATGTAGCCTAAAGTAAGCTGTCACTCAGTAAAAAACTTCAAAATTGGTCCCTGAGGAGCCAAATGCTTTCATACAGTACCTGAGGTACTTTGTTCAGGTGCACTCTTGGCTCATGGCTTGCTTCCTGTAGGCATTGAACCAGCTTTTGTCTTACCAGCAACACAGGCCAGGTAGATGTAGAGGTAACTGATTTGTTGTTTGTGGTAGTCCAAGTGAATAGACGTGCAGTGTGCTTGATTAGGAACGATCCCTGTGCCAAGAGTATCCATTTCTTTAAATAGAGCCATAGGATATCTGCATTAAATGTTGTGTTCCTGATGCCACACATGCCAGAGTGCGTTATAAAACATATGTTAGTGTGAGGAGAAACATTAGCAGCAGTAGGGTGTAATTTCTCTGTGTTCAGGAGTGGTAATGAGTTGTTAAAGCCTGTGAAAAACAAACGAGGTCGTGTTATCTGTCCTTGCTCTGTGATTGCAGCTGCTGGCCGCCAAACAGAAGGCCTTCCATCTCCCTCCAGAGTAATTAGTGCTTGCTAAATGTTGCACGGCTGCCTGAATTACCACCTTATGCAGCTGATGAAAGTCATTTCAGCTGTGCTTATTTTCCTACCTTTAGAATTAATGCTGTCGTGCAGCTGTATTAGTGCCGTTTTATTGTAGTGTATAGTTAGAAACTCGCACCACATTTAGCAACGCTCTTATTCTCAGGTTAAGGACCAGTCCCGAATATCACAAATGATATGTACTTGTGGTGTTATGGACTTTCATTGCATATCGCATGTCTGTGAAGTCCACAAGACTGTGGGGACTTTGGGGTCATCATAAGCCCAATTTGGACGGGACTAGTTTCATAAACTAAGTTTGAGTTTTGATTCTTATCACCTGACGTCTGCAATTGTCATGTACCAATTCGGACAAGGCTAACATCTTTGTGTTTATTACAGAGGTGGAAGGGTCTATTTTGAACATCTGGGTGTTACAGAGATCACACGTTCTGTATTCAGATTGATTACCATAGTATAGCCACAGTTTTACTACAAATCCCATGGTGAAGCTATATGGCTAGTACAGCAAAACCATGGTTAATGTGTGGTTACTTTTTTATTTTTTTATTTGTAGTAAAACCATGTTTAATTTTCATTATGGCACATATATAATTAAAACATTATGCAATTGAGTTCAGAAATGAAGGTGAGTAATTTTACCTGATGCTGATATTAAGAGCATCTATGGTAGTTCACGTTGGCCAAAACACGCAAGGAACGATTTCCCAATGCAGATTTTGCAACAGTTTCGGTCAAGATGCAAGTGATGTGCGGTGACAACAACACAGTCGTTTTTTAACGCTTAGTTCCTTGATATCATTTTAGTTGTTTTACAGGCTTAAAAGGTGTGGCAGCAGCCATATTCAGCTTGTCTTTGGCAAACTCATTTATACAACAACCTCCCATAGATCCGACTCCCTCTGGAGCTACAAGCTGTTTGGATGGAGACCACATCCAGATTACGTGCATCTTTTTGAGAGCATTCAAAGCGGTACAGCTCTCTTAGAACGCAGACAGCCAGCACCAGAAAAAGGTCACTTTGAATGGCACGTAGACTCACTCCAGCTTTATATGCTTTGCATGAAAGGAGTTTCTTTCCTCTATGGAATGCTACTCAATTTCTGCACAACCATCATTGACTCAGATTGACTGTCAGAAAAATTATGTGAAAAAATAAATACTTTTAGGGGCATGACAACTTGTCACTAGCTCAGTAGAGGGACATCTTTTTACCTTATCTACCCCTAAAATGTGCATCTTAGTAACTTAAAGTAGTCAAATGTAACCTTAAGGCACTACTATGAACCTTTTAGGGGTAGATAAAGTACAAAGTTGTTCCTTTGAGGATACCGTCCCAGTGACAAGCTGTCGTGCCCCTAAAAGTAAAATTTTTAGAACATTTTCTGAGAGACCAGGCACTCAGGGAACTGTACGGGAATATAAGCGAGCAGGAAACCGCGCACCCAGATGCAGCGTTTGTTATTACGGGGGACTTTAATAAAGCCAACTTCAGAACAATAGCTCCAAAATACTTTCAACACATCACCATCAACACGCGTGGTGATCGTGTACTGGACCATTGCTACTCCCCCTTCCGGGACGCTTACAAATCCCTCCCCCGCCCACCTTTCGGCAAATCGGATCACTCCTCCGTTCTGCTTCTGCCTGCTTATAGGCAGAAACTGAAACGAGAAGCACCCGCCCTCAGGACAGTTCAATGCTGGTCGGACCAATCGGACGCTATACTTCAGGACTGTTTTGATCACGTGGACTGGGACATGTTCCGGGCAGCATCTGATGGTGACATAGAGGAGTACTCAGATTCTGTAACGTGTTTCATACGGACGTGTATAGAGGATGTAATTCCGACCAAAATAATACGCATCTACCCCAACCAAAAACCGTGGATTAACAGCGATGTTCGATCAGCCTTGTCAGCGCGGACATCTGCCTTTAAATCCGGAAACACTGACGATCGGAAACAAGCCAGTTACGATCTCAGGAGATCCATCAAAGCAGCCAAACGACAATATAAAAACAAAGTTGAAGAACAATTCAACAACAACAACCCAAGAAGCATGTGGCAGGGCATCAACAACATCACAGGCTTTAAAGGGAATAAACCAGCCACTGTGAACATTGCCGCCTCTCTACCGGATGAGCTGAACACCTTTTATGCTCGTTTCGAGGCTCATAACCCCGCCCACACAGAGAGCGCTCCCACAGCTGCTGCAGAAGAGGTGAGTCCACTATCCCTTTCTGTCGCGGATGTAACTCGATCCTTCAAACGGTTGAACATCCGCAAAGCTGTGGGCCCGGATGGCATCCCAGGCCGTGTGCTCAAAGCATGCGCTTACCAACTAGCGGGGTTTTTACAGACATCTTCAATCTGTCCCTCTCTCTGTCTGTGGTTCCCTCATGCTTCAAAAAATCCACCATTGTGCCCATACCAAAGAAAAATAAAATCACATGCTTGAACGACTGGAGGCCCGTTGCTCTGACACCCATCTTCAGCAAGTGTTTTGAGAAGCTCATCAGAGACCACATCTGCTCTGTGCTGCCTGCCTCACTGACCCACTACAATTTGCATACCGCAGAAACCGTTCCACAGACGACGCTATTGCCTTCACCCTGCACACTGCTCTCTCCCACCTGGAAAATAAGAACACCTATGTGAGGATGCTGTTCGTGGATTACAGTTCAGCATTTAACACCATAGTGCCTGCCACACTGGTTGCGAAGCTCCAGACTCTGGGACTGAACAGATCTCTGTGCAGCTGGATCCTGGACTTCCTGACAGGCAGAAGTCAGGTGGTCAGAATGGGCAACAACACTTCATCTCCCCTGATCCTCAACACTGGTGCCCCGCAGGGCTGCGTTCTCAGCCCACTCCTCGTCAAATTTGCCGATGACACAACGGTAATAGGCCTGATCACCGACAACGATGAGACGGCCTACAGAGAGGAGGTGAGTACCCTGACTAAATGGTGCCAGGAGAACCACCTCTCACTCAACATCGACAAGACCAAGGAGCTGGTGGTGGATTTCAGGAGACAGAGCAGAGAACACACACCCATCTCCATCGACAAGACACCTGTGGAGAGGGTAAACAGCTTTAAGTTCCTCGGCGTTCACATCACCGAGGATCTCACATGGTCCACTCACACAGACGCAGTGCTGAAGAAGGCACATCAGCGCCTCTTCTTCCTGAGACGGCTGAGGAAGTTTGGAATGAGCCCCAGCATCCTCAGATCCTTCTACACCTGCACTGTGGAGAGCATCCTGACGGCTGCATCACCGCCTGGTTTGGAAACAGCACCGCTGGCAACCGCAAAGCTCTGCAAAGAGTTGTGCGAACTGCCCGCCACATCGTTGGAGGTGAGCTTCCCTCCCTCCAGGACATCTACACCAGGCGGTGTATAAGGAAAGCCAGGAGGATCTTCAAGGACTCCAGCCATCCATCCCACAGACTGCTCTCTCTGCTGCCCTCAGGGAGACGTCTCCGCAGCATCCGATCCCGCACTAGCCGACTGAGGGACAGCTTTTTCCCTCAGGCTATCAGGCAAATGAACAGACAGAACTAATCCACCCTACATCACACTCCCACTCACACAACATGCCACACACTGCACTTTACCGCCGTCCACTGGACTACACGCACACACTGCAATAATACAACCTATCTGCTATCACTGGATACCATACAATGCACATCCACGACATTGCATATGTATAATCTGTTGCACCTTTGCACAACTATCTACTGCACAACTAATCTGTTGTAAATCTATAATCTGTTGCCCTTAACATATCACAATGTTTAGATGTGTACATAATGTAAAATGTGTACATAGTGTATTGATAACTAAGACTGTCTTTATAGTACACTGTGTGTATTGAGTATGTGTATGTGTATTTTGCACATTGTCTTCTGTACAGTCTGTAAATATGTACTGTCTATATGTAAACTGTTTTGTTTTTTGCACTGTTTGGAGCACGCTCTCAAGAATTTCACTCACCAAGGCACTTGTGCTGTGGTGATGTGACAATAAAAGTGATTTGATTTGAGTGTTGTTAAAATCACTTATTCTACGCCCTGAACAGATACAAATGAAAGTGGATGGTGACCAAACGGTCACCTATGATTATTCTTATGTTCCACACCAAAAGAAGGTCATGAGTGTGAGTAATGGCAAATTTTAGGTGGACTATCTCTTGTGATGTAACGTGAGACATATCGCTCAGATATATTTAGATGTCCAAACAGTTTTGAAACAAAGGTGGAGGAGGTTGCTTTGTAATCTTCTCAAAGATAATAATGGCAAACAGAGGTGGAGGAGGTAGCTTTGTCATCTGTTCTCAAAGATAGACAGTTTCTGAAATCTGAGCCTGTGATCTGTGTTTCAGGATGGTAATTTAGGGAATCCAATTCAAAGTCAAACAGTGTTACAACTTCATACACCTCCCGACCCAAGAGTGTTTGCTTCAGTAGTTTCTCTAGTCTAAAAATGGCTTTACGTTTCACTGAGCATTGGTCGCTGAAAACAGAAGGTTTGTCCTTGAATCTGTCATTTTGAATCATTGAATCTCTGCCAAACATATATATTAATGTAGTTTAAATGACTTCAATGTAATTGTGTTTTTAATGGAGTAGCGCAGAGTACTGAATGAACATTGATCTAATAGTGACTTTCTCTTCTCTTTCATGCGCACACGTGGATCTCGGATGCCCGTCATTACAGGTAATTGAATTTATTTTATTTACAATGTCTGCTTGCTAATCAGTATCTTACACATGTGTAAATAACCATGTGACCAAGTGCTAAAGATTTGTATTGCACATTGGGAAGGCTTTAGACTTTTTTTGTACTGAAAAAGGACTGTCCTCGCATGAGCTGTTGACTAATACAGAGTTTGTGAGGGGAATAATTGTGGCCTTGACTCATTAGTCATGAAGCTTCTGTCACACAGCACTTACGATCACAGACAGCCGTAGATTTACTCCCACGAAGTTAAATAGCAGTCGTTTGAAATTCTCTTCACTCCTATTGAATGACATGATCTGTCAAAGTACAACTGCAACTCTCGTGGCAAGCTTGACACCTTACAAACTGCAAGCATTTCTGCACTTGAGTGTAATTTATTCAGTGAGATTTTAATAACAGTCTATTTCTACAGTACAGAACTGCTTGCTTTATCATTTATTTTTAGAGTATGTGTTTATTGTGTTGACAGTAATGTAGCTAATTAGTGCTTGCTGTTTTTAAAGGAATAGTTCATGCATAAATAGCAATTCTGTCCTCATTTCTTGTCATTCCAGACCTTCCAAAACCTTATGCTTGTTTCTTCAAATTGTTTGCAGTATTTATTACATTATATTTACATTCTATTGATTTCCATAGACACATTATCTATCTATCCATCTATCCATCTCTCTATCTCTCTATCTCTCTATCTCTATCTCCAGTTTTTTTTCTTCAGTGTTTTTTGGAGAATTAATACTTTTACTTAGCAAGGTCACATTAAATTGATCAAAAATGTCTGAAGAGACATAATGTTACAAAAGATTTCCATTTTAAATAAATGCTGCTCTTCTGAAATTTTTCTAATATTTTGTTCTTTTTAACATTTTACAAAATATTAAATTAGGAAAGAGTTTTTTTTATTGTCAAAATGTTCACAATATTACTGTATTTTTAAACAAATAAATGCAGCATTGGTGAGCATAATAGACTTATAAATATGAAAACCCCACACTTTTGAACAATAGTGTAAATAAAAAAGACTAAACTAAAAAAAAGCATATCCAAAATGTACAAATAATTAAACACTGTTAAATTATCATCACATTATTTTATGTAATTCCAAGTAAAATATGTGAAGAAATATTTATAGTATAATCAAAATCTAAAAAAACTAAACAAAACTATTTTTATATTAACACTGTTCGTTTTGATTGTATAAAAAAGAGCGACATGGACATGTGCAAAATATCTTCTTTCAGGTTCCACAGTACGCATTTACAACAACATGAAGGTGATAAACGGTGACAGAATAGCCATTTATGCATGAACTATTCCTGTGGACATTATATTCACCTGTTTTCCACATTCCTAAGAAACACCTCATGGTTCCCTCTCAGCAGACTCTTTGTAGTTCTTCCATGCCTTTTTAACCACATCCCTAGAGAGAAACCTGGAATTGTGATCTTTGCTGTCCAGACCCTGGAGAACAGTTGCTGTCAGACAAACCCACACATAGGCTCGCAGATCCTCTTTGGACCGAGCTCACCGCTACACAGTCCCTCAAGACCAGGTCTGCAGCCAGCCGGCACTGACAGACAGCATGTACCTGCAAAGAGGAAAAGAAACTCTGGAGGGGAGAAGCAGAGAGAGTTGAAAGAACAGAATATATTAAAAGAATAGTACTTGAAGAGGAGAAATGATGGGGAGAGAACCTCTAATAAGGTCGCAGCAGCGTCTCCTCATGCGTACCTCACTGAAGTGTGTTCTGTCTTTAATCATTTACATTCCACGGCTGTTATAATGGTATGTCTGAAGGGAGTGGATCAGATCATCACGTATCTTTGCCGACGTATTTGTTACCGACCTGATATGCATGAGCAGCCAGAAAACCCTGACGTGAGCTGCCTAAAAATGAGCGGTTAGAAGAATTCAGACAGCTTTCAGACTTTAAAGGTTGAACTGGCTTTTGATCTAGAAACTTAATAATTATTGCAGTGAACTGCTGGTTGTTTATGTCACTGTCAAGAATCTGAAAATAATAATCACTTGGGATGGGAATCGTAAGGATTTTAATGATTCCTGTAGTGTTAGAAGAATAATTGGTCACTGCTATATACTAAACCAAAAATGCTGTTTTTTGATAATATTTATTTTTTTAAACTACATTTGTTTTGACAGAGCTCTTTTCTGAATTTAATCTTTAACAACCAGTAAGTAATTATGTGGTCTTATGACATTAGCATTTCAGGAAACAATGTCAGAGTATTTTAGAGTGGTCTTATGTAAAGCAGTGCAGACTTTAAAGAAGCATTAACAGAACAAGTTTCATTAAAATAATGTGGTTGTCTTGCCAAATTCTGTTCCTCTTTTTTCTATAGTGAGTAAGTGACTGAACAAAAAGCAAAGATGCAATAAAACATAACTTAATTAACAAAATAATCTGACTGAAATCGCAAAAAGGGGACAGGTGTAAATTGCTTGCTTAGACGTAATGTATAATTTAAAATAAATTATTTGAGATATTTTGATGATTGAAAGATTTTTTAATGATTTCAAGTGGTTTATGCTCACCAAAGCTGCAATTAATTGAACAAAACAATATTAAAAACAGTAATATTGGGAAATATGATTACAATTTAAAAGAGCTGATTCCTATTTCAGTACATTTTAAAATGTAATTTATTCCTGTGATGCCAAAGCTGAATTTTCTGCAGTCAGTACATCAGTCTTTAGTGTCACACGATCCTTCAGAATTAATTCTATTGTGTGATTTGGAGCTCAAGAAATATTTCTTATTATTATCAGTGTTAAAAATAACATGCTGTTTAACATTTTTTGGGATTTTCAAAGTTCAAAAGAACAGCATTTACTTGAAATATAAATCTTTTGGAGCATTATTAATGTCTTTGCCAGTTTTTAATTAATTTGAATGCATCCTTGCTGAATAAAAGTATTAAATTCTTTAAAAAAAAAAAAACGTTGAACGGTGATATACGTATATTAGTGATATTGTGCCCACTGGTTTGCTAATTAGGCAGCAAATATAATATATCTAGGATTTGGCCTGAAACCGTTTTTATTTATTTATTTATTTTTGTTCTCATTTCGGAACTCATCACACATACAGTACTGTTTGTGCTTGTGAACATAGACACCTGGAGAAAAAAAAAACCTTGATGTTGTGGTTGGCACATAGAGCCTTATTAATCAGCTCCTATAGAGGCATCAGCCACGGACAAACGTCACACTCGACGATCCATCTCCCTCACACACACACACACACACACACGCACATTTGGATTGATTTTCTTCACTCCTTTGATTGCCTTTCTCTCTCTTCATCTAGGCTTCTGTCTTATCATCCTAGCAGATTCCTTAGGGGGGCTGAACTTATCCAGTGAAAACAGTACTAAGAAGGCATTCAGATGCTAATCTGACTCTGGTGGAGTCTTTTCTTTCTGCTGGCAGAGGTCGGGAGTGTATCATTTCTCAATTATACAGACGCACAACTCCTTTAGCAGTTGAAGTTGCTCAACCCTTCCTGCATACTGGTGCCAAACGTGCCACAGAACAATACATCTCAGTCAGCACCAGTTCAATCTAATTATCATCATCATCATTAATATTGTGGGGTTTTTTAAATCTTGTGAGCTTTCATCTTGAACATTTCTTCCTTTGTTGAACTTAAATAAATCAGGCGCTGATATTCTAGTGTTTTGATTGCATATGCAATCACTGTTTCAAACAAATGATCATTGTTCATCATTGTTGATCAGTTCTCCTGCACTATAAATTCCTGTCAGTTATTCATAGCAGCAAGTGATTGCTTGTCTTGTCAAGTGTGATGACTGTGGCGTCTCTTACAGATGTGTATTTTTCCACCTCCTGGACTGCAATATTTTTTTTTTAAAAAAAATGTATGTGTAGTGGCTCTAAGCTAAAAGACCTGTATACTGACTTTGTGATGGGAATTAAGATGCAGTTGGTGTCACACTCCAGAACATTCTCTACTTAGAAATGCAGTCTGGACTCAAAGGGATGATTTAGCAGAGCTCAACAATAAGGATGTCCCGCAGCTATTGTGAGAGAGTTTTCAGGCTAGTTGACAGAATGTGACTTGTTGGACCCAGTGCTTACTTTTTTTTATGGCCCAGTGCAAACTTAAACATTTGGTTTCTGTTTGCAAGAGTGATTTGTGATGGTGTTGTCATTATCAGTTACATTAGGTTGAAAATTATATAGCATAATTTTAGTACTATACAGGTGCTGGTCATATAATTAGAATATCATCAAAAAGTTGATTTATTTCACTAATTCCATTCAAAAAGTGAAACTTGTATAATGTATACATTCATTCCACACAGACTGATATATTTCAAGTGTTTATTTCTTTTAATTTTGATGATTATAAGTGACAACTAATGAAAACCCCAAATTCAGTATCTCAGAAAATTAGAATATTGTGAAAAGGTTCAATATTGAAGACACCTGGTGCCACACTCTAATCAGCTAATTAACTCAAAACACCTGCAAAGGCCTTTAAATGGTCTCTCAGTCTAGTTCTGTAGGCTACACAATCATGGGGAAGACTGCTGACTTGACAGTTGTCCAAAAGACGACCATTGACACCTTGCACAAGGAGGGCAAGACACAAAAGGTCATTGCAAAAGAGGCTGGCTGTTCACAGAGCTCTGTGTCCAAGCACATTAATAGAGAGGCGAAGGGAAGGAAAAGATGTGGTAGAAAAAAGTGTACAAGCAATAGGGATAACCGCACCCTGGAGAGGATTGTGAAACAAAACCCATTCAAAAATGTGGGGGAGATTCACAAAGAGTGGACTGCAGCTGGAGTCAGTGCTTCAAGAACCACTACGCACAGACGTATGCAATACATGGGTTTCAGCTGTCGCATTCCTTGTGTCAAGCCACTCTTGAACAACAGACAGCGTCAGAAGCGTCTCGCCTGGGCTAAAGACAAAAAGGACTGGACTGCTGCTGAGTGGTCCAAAGTTATGTTCTCTGATGAAAGTAAATTTTGCATTTCCTTTGGAAATCAGGGTCCCAGAGTCTGGAGGAAGAGAGGAGAGGCACAGAATCCACGTTGCTTGAGGTCCAGTGTAAAGTTTCCACAGTCAGTGATGGTTTGGGGTGCCATGTCATCTGCTGGTGTTGGTCCACTGTGTTTTCTGAGGTCCAAGGTCAACACAGCCGTATACCAGGAAGTTTTAGAGCACTTCGTGCATCCTGCTGCTGACCAACTTTATGGAGATGCAGATTTCATTTTCCAACAGGCTACCAGTTCCTTGGCATGGTACCTGCACACAGTGCCAAAGCTGCCAGACCCAACAACCAGTACCTGGTTTAAGGACCATGGTATCCTGTACTGTTCTTAATTGGCCAGCTAAAAACTTTCGCCTGACCTTAACCTAATTTTATATCCATAGAAAATCCTGATATAGTATTTTTTTTTCTTTTAAAAAGGTTTTTATGATATTAAAATCTTTGATACTATAGAATTTTCATATCCTTGTCACCAATGTCAATATCAAACTAATACAAGCCTAAAAAGAGACACACAAAAAAAACTCAAGCTCACTGAAGATAAATAAACAATCAGTGATAAAATAAGAATAAGAAACTAATTGCAAGCAAAAGGACAAAAAACTACAATAAATAAGAAAATCTACATGCATTGTGTAAATTAATTAGTCTTCACTGTGTTAATTATATCTATTTATCTATGACAGACATAATTAACACGTGTATTATGTATAGATTCTATATATCATTATAATTTTTTTTTATTTTTTAAATAATATTTATATATATGTATAGAATATATACATAATACACATGTTAATTATATCTATCATAGATAGATAGTGCTGCTGTATCTATCTATCTATGATATATATATAATTAACATGTGTATTATGTATAGATTCTATACACACACACACACACATACATATATATATATATATCATCATTATTTTATTTTTTTAAATTTCTTATTAAAGTTACAAAAGTGATTTAGTCAAGAGCAGTGAGAGATTTTCTAGCAATGTGCTATGATTAATAGGAATGGCAGACAGAACGAATATTGGACCGCTTCCCCTTTAAGACCGGAGTCCGGATCCAATACACTGTTACATATGCGTTTTCTCTTGCAGCTGTTTTCTTTCTTAAAACCTAAATCGCTGTGTTTATGAGGATACTTGCAAAGACGGGGATTCTGACGCATAAGTGTGTTTATGTAATCGTTCAAAGCCAATAAAGCGGAAAAAAAAAGCGCGGTCCTCTCACACAGAAACAGAGACGGCGCACACATAGCTCTGTTGTTTGTGTTTCAACAGCTTAAAATCGGTTGTTTTAAAACTGCAGTGCTTAAAAACGCGTGCCCATGCTACAGATGAGTCCCTCGTTTGTTCTGGTGTTCTACCTGCTTCTGTCTCCCCTTCACGCCCCGTAGTGGTGGCGTGTAAAGATCGCAGTCATCCAAATGATGAAAAAGTACCGTAAACAATGATTGCGACACCACGAAATAAACGATAGAAAAAATGAAACGATAGACTTTTTATTTCGTCCATCGATATTATCGTATATCGCACAGCCCTAGTCTTAAGTAATATTCTAATTTTCTGAGATACTGAATTTGGGGTTTTCATTAGTTGTCAGTTATAATCATCAAAATTAAAAGAAATAAACACTTGAAATATATCAGTCTGTGTGGAATGAATGTATACATTATACAAGTTTCACTTTTTGAATGGAATTAGTGAAATAAATCAACTTTTTGATGATATTCTAATTATATGACCAGCACCTGTATACCATCCTTTTCCATTTGTGAATATGACATTTACTTATAGCCAAGTTATATATATATATATATATTTTTTTTTTTTTTTTTTATTTATTTATACTTTGAAACAAACATATGTTGCTTTTTCTTTGGTATTGGCAGACCTGCAGAAAAAAATATTGTTTTCAGTTATTATTGAGCTGTGGTTTACACAAATTTTCAGCTTGAGCAACAAACATTTTAATTTATTGCAGAACTAAAATAAGTTAGTTTTAAAGATGCAGATGAAGGTAATATTTAATATTTAAAAATAATTTTGAAAGAAGTATCTTGTGCTCACCAAGTCTGCATTTATTTGAGGGAAAATACAGTAAAACATAATATATTTTAAAACAAATATATTTTAAAATGTAATTTAATTTATTCCTGTGATGGCAATGCATCATTACTCCAGTCTTCAGTGTCACATGATCCTTCAGAATTCATTCTAAAATGCTGATTTGCTGCTCAAGAAACATTTCTTATTATTATCAATGTTAAAACAGTTGTACTGCTTAATATTTTTGTGGAAATCGTGATACATACCATTCAGTAACTACTTTTATTCAGCAAGGGCACAATAAATTGATCAAAAGTGACAGTAATGACATTTATAATGGTACAAAATATTTCTACTGTATTTCTAAATGTTGTAGTTTAGAATTTTTTGACAAACACTATGTTTTCCACAAAAACATAAAGTAGAAAAATTGTTTTAAACGTATAATAATAAGAACCATTATTAAAACTTGAGTAGCAGTAATAATTGATAATAATGATAATAACTGAGCAGCAAATCAGCATATTAGAATGATTTCTGAAGGATCATGTGACACTGAAGTAATGATGCTGAAAATTCAGCTTTGCCATCACAAGAATAATCAAATCAAAATAGCTGGGATTGTCAGATGCTGCTTCCTTAAAGGTCAGGGAATCAGCTCATTAATTTAGGCCTGTGTACAGAACGTGCTTTGGTTTCTGTGCTGCAGCTGAGGCATGACACAAACACACAGTATCCCGTGCTCACTTCACATCAGTGTGACAGAGGACGATAGCATGTCATATGGCCTCCTCCCGTCTCTCTTCATACGAGTAATCATGTCACAATGACCGGTGACGTGGGAGTGTATTTTTTTATATATCTTCAAGGTTTATGCCAGCTATAGATGTTTATTAATAGCAGTAAGCGGAGGTATCTTTCAGGGCAGCACTATTATCAGCGATGTAGGCTGCTGTTTGTTTTGTCATTCCCATTGCTGTCTGTTCCGCTGTCGTGCACAGAGAAAATAAAGGCGTTCGGTTTGAATAAGACGCAGTACAATAAAGCTTGTGGATCAAATAGAGATGCTAGAATGATATTCGCTACAGTTTGACTCCCTCCATTAAGGTTAAGAAAATCTAATTAATTATGGCTGTCAGTCAAGTAAAAATGTATGCCATGTACTCCAGTGTTGAGTGCTGTGTGTTAACAAGTAACTTTTTTACTTTGTTCTCACATGTCATTGAATAATTGCAATGTGTGTTTGTTTGCATTTCCTGTGATAGCTGACAACGCTCTGTTGATTTAGTAATGCATTCCTGCCATTGAATGTGTTAATTTAGCACATTATTTTTGAGTTTATTAATATGCAATTATTTCCATATTTTATTGCAATAAAAAACATAATAAATTAAAATATAAATATATAAAATATATTTAATATATAAAATATTATATGTATGTATGTATGTATGTGAAATGAACATTTAAATTATATTATATAATATTATATATTATATTATATTTATTGTTGAGCCTCTTAATAAATTTAAAATATTTGCAATGGTCCTTACAAAAATTCATTTTGATGAGTTTTAAATAGTTTACATGAATTACAATGTATCATTGTAATTTTAGGATAATTTCTTATAATTACTTACCATAATAGTTTTATTATTAATTATATATATTATTGATTAAAAAATTAATCGTGTTAATCACAGTCATGGACTGTGATTAATCATGATTAATCACGAATTTAAAATACTAGGATTTACCTGTAAATGTGTTGAAATAAAGAAATGCATGACAAACTAGTTTAAGGAAACATAACCTTTTACACTTCTGCCAGGTATGAGACATAATCCTTATTATTCTTTTATCATTATTCTTTTGTTTTTATTCAGCCATTATCAGTCTTTATACTGGCAATAAAATGTTTACCAAGCCACATCACTTCAATCCCAGTATACATTTACACAACTATTATCAAAAGTATTTCTAAATAAATACAACAAAACATTTTCTTGCGACCTTACGTGAAGTATTATGACTAAATGCATTATGAAGAAGAATTGGACCTGTTCTGCAGGTGCATTAGAGCTAATATTAGCATCATGCTTCATAAGACAATTTATGAGATTAATAGTACACTTTTACTCAGAACTCACTTTAAACCACCATCGAGTGTTTGTAATAACCTCCTTTTGCGATCACATGTGGAATTTGGTTGTTTACTGTTGTTAAAATATGCTTTTTATAGCCTTTTATATCGCTGCAAAAATGAGCATTTCAGATGTAAATTACACATTCATCTCAAGAAAATCACATAGAAACCATATCCTATCGTAATCGTGTGTTTATTATCTTATATAATCTATAGTGGCTGTTGTCATGTTTATTTTTGCTGTGTAAAGCCTTGTATGCTGTGGCTGAAACTCACGTTGTTTGTGATGTTGCAAACGCCTCTTCGTTCTGAAGTTGCCAGGTTTACATTCCAAGTATGATAAACATTAGTAAAAGGATCTATTTTAATTTTTATTTGTCTATATACACATTGGGCGGCCGCGGTAGATTATAAAATTAGCCCAGAAAACCGCAACCCTCGGCTCTGTAATTTTTCCCACGACTGTATTTTCAAAATAGCCCACGGCCACTTGTGCCACAGCCGCTACCCTGGCAACACTGTTCGCTGCTGTACCCTCATCACACACTGATAGATAACCTTCCGCGCTGCGATGACGGGAAGAAGTTGGGGTCAAACCTTATCAAACGATTAATTTGCGTAAAAAAAATATTAACGCGTTAACATTTTTAGATTAATCACATGCGTTAATGCGTTAACATTGACACCCCTATATATATATATATATAGAAATATTATAAAAAGTGAAAGTGACGTGACATACGACCAAGTACGGTGACCCATACTCGGAATTTGTGCTCTGCATTTATCCCATCCTAAGTGCACACACACAGCAGTGAACACACACCATGAACACACACCCGGAGCAGTGGGCAGCCATTTTATGCTGCGGCACCCAGGGAGCAGTTGGGGGTTCGGTGCCTTGCTCAAGGGCACCTCAGTCGTGAGTATTGAGGGTGGAGAGAGCGCTGTACATTCACTCCCCCCACCTACAATTCCTGCCGGACCTGAAACTCGAACTCGCAAAGAAAGACCTTTGGATTACGAGTCCAACTCTCTAACCATTAGGCCACGACTATCCCCGACTATTAACTATTGTATATATATATATTAATATTAACATTATTATTTACATTATTACATTATTATTAATATATTTATATTAACAAATAAACAAAAAATAAATAATAAAATTTAATTGTAAAAATGTTGGTGGCCAGCAGTAAAACAATCCCATTGCTGAGCCCTTTTGATTTTTTTTTTTTAAAAAAAAAAAAAAAGTTAAAAACACTAGTAAGAATTTGCCTAAAATATATGTGAATTCCTCTTGATGAGCCCCATGTTGCTGGTCTGCCACCATGGCTATTAAGAGTATTGGCTGTCTTCTCGAACTAAATGCTTCTCAAGGTCTTTCACCCGCCTCGCCTGCCTGCTCATCTCCATGGCAATTCATCTGTATAGGCGAGGGGGAGTCCTCGCTCACCTCCACGTTTTTTAGAGAATCTGTCCTGTTTGGAGCTGGAGGGGTGTCTGCAGCCCTGCTGATTTATAGACAAGGCTTTAATAAACGGCAGTAGCCTGGCAGCCAGAGCAGGTAAACCCAGACCGAGAGGGGCTTTGGAACGTGTTAAAGGTGTAATTTTGGCTATTTGTGCTAGAGCAGAAATAGCTGGCCGGGGGTATTACAGTACCGAGATGGGCTGACTTGCTTTTAAAGGAGTTTGGCACAAGCCTCTGCAGATTTATGCTCAACATTATTCACAGATCACATTAATTCTGCCAAAGCCTCTCTCATGATGGACACTTTAAATGGAATCTGTACACATGCCATACAAAATCATAGGCGTTGATATGGCACCGGCCCATATTCTTCCTCCGTACAAAACCACAGGGCTTTAGCTGCTGTCATCAGGATAAGTATGTTGTGTAAGATTACTAGACACAGGTCAGCACACATTATATCTGCTGGGCTCTGTGAATGTGGGAGAATTCACAGATCTCTTTAAACCTGTGATCACCCCTGATTGTTTCTTTCTCTCTGATGTTGAGAACAGCATGTAATAGTGCTGCTGGTGATTCTCATCACAGCCGCTCCTGGGAATTGATACTCACATTCTCCCTCCTCCGGTTATATTTTACAGGTGCTTTGGTTTCTGTGCAGTGTTTGGCTGAGACTTTAATCTGTTGTAGATGCTCTTCAGGTCTGTTTGGCCAGGCAGTTTGGGGTGGCTCTTGTCAGAACTACATGTACTGTACACCATCAGTGACGACTGTATATCTTTTAATGCAATAAGGTTTGCTTAATAAAATAATGTTTTAATAGTTAGGAGTGCACAATAGATGCATGTCATGGTTTAGTTAGGGGTGTGTGTGTGTGTGTGTGTGTGTCTGTGTATGTATATAGTATAATTAAAAAATATGTATAAATTGAACAATAATAATAATTTAGACTTTTACTTTAGTAGTTTTAAAAGTGTATTTATTTATTTTTATTATTATTTATAATAATTTTATTATTATATTTTATTATTTTTATACAGAAATTATTTATATATTATTTCATATTATTTTATTTATTATTATTTCATTAACTTTATTCCTCTATATCTGTAATATCTTTAATATAAGTGATGTATTAAAAGTATAAAAGTGTATATATAGATTATATAATTTTTTTTCTGTTTATATATATATTTATATAGATAGATAATATAATATTTGCTGTCTAAATTCACCTGTAGCATTTAAAACAACTGATTTTATTTATTTATTTATTTAATGTGTATTTTGAATTTATTTAAATAGTATAGAATTTTAATATGGGTCATTTATGGGTTTTGGCTATTTTATGAAAATAATTATCAGTTGATTTTATTAACCAGATATTTGATAGAGGTGCATCGCTAAATAATATTTTCCCATCCAGCTTACATCCCTCTAGTTAACATTTGTGATGATGCAGTTAACCATTAAAATCAGGGCTTTATTCGATTTTAATAAAATATAGCAAATTACAGGCATTAGCTGTGTGTTGACTGATAGTAATCTGATGTGTAGTTGTAAATCACAGGTTGGGTTGAGAGAGCACGCTGTTCTCAGCATTTGTAGTGATACCACCACCTGTGCCTACACAGAACAGCCGTTCACTGTGGAAATAATAATACACACATGCTGATTCATGAGTGCTGCTGTAGACTAGAGGTAGCGTTTCATCCCTGCACTGTGTTTTAGCCTGCTAATGGGAAATAGCTGGAAGGCAACATCAAACTCACATCACCCTGAAGTTTGGTGACTTGTTTTCACTGCATCAGCAGTAGTTTTTTCTCCAGATTGGTCTCTGTAATGCTATGAAAGTGCCACTTTACATTTTACGATGTCAGTGAGGGGGAGGTGTTGTTAACATGTTTCTCAGAGAACTGCCTTTTACCGTAATGGTTCATGTGGGATCTGAGAGAGAAAGACCCTGCTTTTGTGGCCTCTTTAAATACACAACCAGCCACCAGAGCCTGGAAGAGTAGCTGAAAAAGGGAGATATAGTAGCTATTCTTCTCAAGACACCTGTTCATGCCACTATAAATCTGAACCGTCCCTGGGAGGGGGTCCAAAAGGCCCAACAAGGCCTGAAAGGAGAAGGTTATCTTTTTCTTCCAGGGATAATGTAACACTGTTCAGTATTAAAGCTGCCCTCAGGAAGATTACAGTCTCACCTTTAAACCCAACAGGTCGACTCCAGACTGATTTGTGTACCAGGGTTGTGCAGCATTCACAATTGAATTGATTGCCCTTTGTATTCCAAGGGTGGAAACCAACAGGATGCAGAATTGTAAATAAAATTTCAATTTCAGAAAATAGAATTAAATAAAATTGAAAGAAAACTGAAAGTGCATTTCATTTATTATTACCCATAAAATGAAAAATTGGGTATTTCCAGAATTAATAAGAAATGTTTGAAATGCAACCTATAGAAATTATTTACTTTAATTATAAATATATATCTCAATATATCATATATAAATATCAATACATATACGTGTAAATATTGTACATTGTACAAACTTTTATTTTGGATGCGATTAATTGATTTGACAGCTTTTTTTGAAGCAATTTACTTGCTTACATGGTGGAAAAAAAAATTATTTGACAGAATTCTCTAATTTTTTTTATAAACTCTTCCGAAAGGAGTCAAATATCTATATAAAATCAATAGATCTGATTTTGATTCAGATTTAATATCCAAATTAAACCAAATTGATTTTTATATTGATTTATTTAGTTTATCCCAAAACTTTTTTTGTGTGACTGTTGAATTTCTTTGAATTGCATTTCGGTAAATTACTCTTTCTGTCACTCTAATTCAGCATCCTTTGGGTTACAGTCAATTCAATTTAATATTCACACGAATGATTGGGGCCAATTCTAAAATTCAGAAATTTGCCCAACCGTGCTATTATAAAAATGCGTCAAAACATTAAAACGCAATGCAAATTCCCTCTCATTTGCTTACTTGAGGATCCACTTCAATAACAACTGGCTCCAAATATCTCTATAAGCCTTGTTTTAAAGTTCACTTTTATTTTATGTCACCTTATATTTAAAATGCACCATACAGGAAGATGTACAATCTGAAGACATGTTTATATAAAAGCTGACTACAAATACTCAAATGTATTCTTCTGTACCCTCTACCCCAAATACCAAGGTCTTTGAGGTAGAGACAGTCTCCTTGGTTACAGGATCCAGAGGAGAGAGAGATGGAGACACTTGAGGGGGGAAAAGTCAACCATCATCAGCCCTCCACCAGTCCTTTTCAGAGTCCGGAATTTCATTCCCTTCCCTCCAAGATGGTGACAAATAAGCTGGTCAGCTCCCACTAAGCTGGAGAAAACCAGGCAATCCTGTCCAATTTGAAGCAAATATTTTCAGGGAAAAGAGGGCAGATGAATGCGGCCAAGTACAGGGTTGTCCAGAGTGTCAGGACCTCAGACTGGGCCGAGGTTTACCTTCCAACAAGACAATGACCCTAAGCACAGCTAAAATAACGAAGGAGTGGCTCACAACAACTCCGTGACTGTTCTTGAATGGCCCAGCCAGAGCCCTGACTTAAACCCAATTGAGCATCTCTGGAGAGACCTAAAAATGGCTGTCCACCAACGTTTACCATCCAACCTGACAGAACTGGAGAGGATCTGCAAGGAGGAATGGCAGAGGATCCCCAAATCCAAGTGTGAAAAACTTGTTGCATCTTTCCCAAAAAGACTCATGGCTGTATTAAATCAAAAGGGTGCTTCTACTAAATACTGGCAAAGGGTCTGAATTTGCATGTGATATTTCAGTTTTTCTTTTTTAATAAATGCAAAAAGTCAACAATTCTGTGTTTTTCTGTCAAATGGGGTGCTGTTTTAGTGTACATTAATGAGGAAAAAAATGAACTTAAATGATTAGCAAATGGCTGCAATATAACAAAGAGTGAAAAATTTAAGGGGGTCTGAATACTTAACGTACCCACTGTATATACATATATATACACCGCCGTTCAGTAAGATTTTTAATGCTGTTGTTTTTTTTTATGAAAAAGAAAATGTTCTTTTTATATAAAGAAGTTTATTATGCTCATCAAGGCTGGCAACAGTTGAGATGGTTGATATTTTTTGGAAACGGTGACACTTTTTTTCAGGATTCTTTGATAAATAAAAAGTTAAAAAGAACAGTGTTGATTCAAAATAGAAATTTTGTTACAATAATAAAAAAAAATACTTTTATTCAGCAAGGATTTTAAATGGATAAGAAGACATAGTTAAGACTTGTGTTGTTAGAAAAGATTTATATTTTGAATAAATGCTGTTCTTTTCAACCTTTTATTCTTCAAAGAATCAAAGAAAAAAGTATCACAGGTTCCAAAAAAATATTAAGCAGCACAACAGTTTCAACACTGATAATAAACCAACATATTAGAATGATTTCTGAAGGCTCATGTAACACTGAAGACTAGAGTAATGGCTAAAGTATATTATAATATAAACCAATATTAGAAATTGCCATAATATTTCACAATAATACTGTTTTTTTCTGTATTTTTGATCAAATAAATACAGCCTTGATGAGCATAAGAGACTATATATAGTGTGTGTGTATTACATTATATTTTTCACTTTTTTTATTCAAATTTTCACTTTTTTATTTTGATGAAATTATTTAAAATTAGATTTTTTTTTTAGGAACGAAAGACAAAAACAATGAATTCACTTCCTTCTCAAACTTTTGTACCCCACAATACATCAGTGTATATGTGAGTCTTGTGCAACAACTTTCTTGCCCCCTGCTCCACTATGAAAACATGCTGTTGTGCACTCCAACTACAATATTTATGTTGTATGTCAGGCACGTATCCTCACACAAACCATTGTTTCCTGCTCTTGACAGCTAGATTGGCTTTTTTCGGTCAGGTTGATAATGTTGAGAGACAGAAGTGTCTTTGTGTTTGAGGGAATGGCGCTCTTTCTCTTTCTCTGGCTGGCACTTTCACAGTGGACATCTCAAGTGTCACCCTGGTCTTACAGCAGAAATACGTCCTCTCCTCTAGACAAACTGCAAGGCTTGATAGACGAGGACTCTTTAATGAGGTAGTATGTGCATGGAAACGCACTCACATTCATTTTGTGGCTCTTCGCATTACAGCCCAGATATTACCATGTAATGGGCAGATGAAAAGGGCACTGTAATTTTGGTCTCATTGGATAGATTGCGGCTTGTGTGATTGAAGGTGTCCCTGCGGTTCTAGTGTTACTTATCCCAACTAATCATGAGGCTTATGTGCGTTTGTGTCAGACAGTGTCAGACAGTGAAACGCATCAAAGAAGCTTCATAAAGTAATAGACCATCGATTCCAAACCTTCTTTACAATTCTCGTTCCATTAACTGTTCTTTTAACGATTTGGGAAAAAAAGAAATGCTGTTTCATTGACAAATTGTAATCTTTTTAATAATACATTTAAAATAATTTCTGCAAATGGTGTTTGCACCAATCATAACACTTTATTTAAGTGTCCTTGATCACATATAACATGTACTTTAGTAATAGCAGTAAATTATGCATAATTACAAACAACTGTTCCAAAACCAAACCTAATAAATATAACCTAATTATATAGTAGGTATGTGTTAATTAATATTACTCAGTACTTATTTGTATAATTATACTGTAACAAGTGTATCCATTTTATTCTAAATAAAGTGTATCAAAATGTTTTTGAAATCCAGCAATTGGCCTTAAAAGGAAAGTTTACCCAAAAATGTACATTTTGTCATTAATTACTCACTCTCATGTCGTTCCAAAGCCTTAAGACCTTCGATCATCTTTGGAACACAAATTAAGATATTTTTGGTGAAATCCGAGAGCTTTCTGACCCTTCATAGACAGCAATGCAACTGACATGTTTAAGGACCAGAAAAGTAGTATGGACATCATTAAAATAGTCCATGTGACATCAGTGGTTCAACCAAGTATATAAAAATACTAAATAAACATGTTATAACATATTTAATTTATTTTTAGAACATTTTTATAAAAAGTGTTTAATGATCTTTTAGTGTTTTTTTAGTGAATCAAAAACATAGTGTTTCCTGAACAAAAGACTCTTTTTGTGAAGCCGAGTCATTCTTTCAGAAGTCCCTTTTGGTTTTGCTGTATGGTTTTGATTCACTGAAGAGAACAGGCTTATAAGAGTCATTCATTCAGGAATCAGACTGTACCGGTTGTGCTATTTATTTTTGATTCACTAAAAAAAGTCAGTTGTTTGGGAATCAAACTGTACTAATTGCAAGGTGTGGTTTTGATTCACTAGAAAGATCTAGCTCTCATAAGAGTCATTTGTTAGGGAATCTGACTGTTTCTTGCTATAGGTTCAGTTCCATCCTCACTGCGGAATAATGCATGTGCAAAACCATTAACAGATCCAAACGTCATTTAGAGCTGCTATTTTTAAAACAATGAAACTGTTTCTGAATAAAAATAATGTCACACAGTTCTGTGTGACAATTAACAGTATAAAATATATCCTATTATAAACATTAGAAATGAGAATGTGTAATACCATTTTATGAAAGTAGATTACAAAATGGCAAACATCAAAGGAGATTTCTTTCTTTTCAGATGTGTGAAAAGATGAAATGGCTTGACCTTCAGCCAATTTATGAAAAATGTAATTTGAATTATTGGAACGAGAAATGTTTCAGAGACTTTACCTTTGTTAGGGACGCCCACTCCAAGCCTATTAATTAATTGACATTGCTTTGAACTTCCCCTTTGTGTTGTGCGTGAATGATCCAGACGTTTAATGGCACAGCCTCTTTCCCCAGTTGTTCTCTTTGACTCGATGCCTGCAGTTGGTCCTGTCTTTAACATACAGCCATAATCATCTCTCTCCTATCAATTTGTATCTTGGCCTTGATTAGTTGTGTATGACAGCCCTGCTGAACCTCATGGGCCTGGGCTTGAGGTCTCAGATTAATTAAGGTTCCTGTACAGTCCTCTGCAATGATATCTCAGGCAGAACGGCTTTTTGCTGCCTTAAATTGTCTTTACTGCCCCAGCTTGGCTCAAATTCTTTAAAGACTTGAATGCAAGATGACAGTGCACTTAGCTAGATATTTTTGCATACATAGAAAGTCTATACTCAAGTGCATTCACAATGCATTTTACTATAATATCATACATTAGAGAAATGATGATATAGTGAAATAAGATATATCTATAGTTAAAGCAAAGCAAGTTATTGCATTTGGATACAAAATCATCAAGACTGTATCTGACTGTATATAAACAAATCTGTATTTTTGTCATTTGAAGCTAAACCTGTCTGATTTCTATTTTTGTTTCACTGACGTTGATCTTTCCGATGGTTGATTTGCAAAACTGGTTTTAGTGAGATGTTGGTCAAAAGCTTTAATAGGATGAGCAATCAAAACTAAGGCTTAGAGATTTGTATATATAAACAACAAGTTTTCTGAGGCTTGACATGACTCCCTAATAATGAAAAGGTTGGCACAGGCACAGATGCTGTTTAGGCATGGGCGTATTTCAGGCCTCTCCCTGGGAACAGCTGGAGCTCATGATATGAGCAATGTGCTGCATTCTTCAGACTGAAGTTGGAGATGCTACTTGGAAAAACTCTTCCAAACATACTTTTAAGTACAATTTCATCATCTCAGGTGGGTGGAGATATTTTCTGCCTCTATTTTAAGCATCCAAGGCATTTTTGTCACTTTCGGTTGCATTTTTGCCCTGAGCCCTGGTCGTGCGCCAAGAATTAAGCCAGAAGTTGACATGTCGGGTTGTTTAAACAAACACAGCAACATTTTCAGTGTGCCACTGTGTTTATTATATGCTAAGTCGACCTGCGCATGGCTTATAGTTGTCTCTGCATAGGATTAAGTAGTTTAACACTGAAAAAACAGCATTTTAACATTTTGCTTTTGTTTGTTTCTTGGCCTGAACACAATCTGCTCTTCTTCTGTCATTCCCTTATTGACTGCTCTGTTTTGCTTCAAAGAAAACAGACTAAATCACAAACCGAATGGCAGTTTCCACCAGCCTGAGAACAACGAGTCGCTTGGCTTCTTCCCCCTCAGATCAGCGGCCTCTGAACTTGTGCACTTCCCAAGAGTGTAAGACTGATGTAAACTGGACATCGACTCCATTGCTTAGTCGCCCTGATCACTTCACGGCGGCCAACTGGTTGGTTTCTCTTATGGGCAGTTACTGTGCCAGAGAGGTGATGGATGGCTTTAATGAGTGCGAGCGGCCCCTCGGAGAGCTCCCTCGTCCTAGCCGAGGTGAACAGGGAGATTTGCGACCGCAAGATTCAGTCAATCTGACAGTGGAAAACATTCCTCTTCCTTTACACAGAGTGAGCGACATGACGTTTTGCCATGAAGACAAGACAGTGTGGTTTTGATATTAATCCTCTGGTTGTCGCACACAAGTACACATGGGTCAGTCCTGCTATGCAATGCATCTTAAGCTCTAGAACTTTTTTGCGTGTGTTTTTAAAGAAGTATTTTTCATGAAAGCTCAGGCATTTTAAGTTTATACTTTTGATTTATAATTAATAAAGTGCTATGGTTAGCCACTGGATCATTGAGAGCTTACATGAGACCAACAGTTTTAACCATATTTTGAAATATCTATATTATCAAACTGATTACTAAGGAAGCCTGTTTCCACCTCACCTCAAAAAAATAAATAAATAAGTTTTGACTTTATTTCTTGTAATCACAACTCACAATAGCGACTTTTTCACACAATTGCTATATTATCACAATATGATTTTATTTCTTATTTATTCTTTTTTTATTATTCTTTTTTTATTCAGGCAAAATCTGCTTTCCATAAATTTCTGTAGTTATTTCTAACAGGATTATTTCCAACAGCTTAGCTGATACAAAAGTTTGTGGTCAGTAAGATTTAAAAAAAATAATTTTTTGAAGGCTTATGCATTCCAGTGCTGCATTTATTTTAACAGAAAATAGTTATAATGTGAAATATTATTACAGTTTAAAATAACTGTTCTATTTGAATATGAAGAGTTTATTTGCAAAAACAAATAACTCGGGGTTTTTAATTTTCAAAAATCATGTTTTTTATGTTATCATGTTTTTTATGTTATCATGTTTTTATTGTGTTATCTGTATTTTTTTTGTTGTTGTTATTTTTTAACCTAATCAAAATAACTCACCTGCAGTTTGATTGAGATTAATTGGAATGCACAATGAAAAAACATGATTTTTGAAAATTGTTAAAAACGGAGTTATCTGTTTTTGCAAATGAACTCTTCATAATTCATATATATTAAAATGTAATTTATTCCTGTGATGCAAAGCATGATGTCACATGATTCTTCAGAAATCATTATACTATGCTGATTTGGTGCTCAATAAATGCTTTTCTTATTGTCAATGTTGCAAACAGTTTTGCTGCTTAATATTTATTAGATTTATCATACCATACTATATATATAGGATTCTTTGATGAATAAAGAAAGTTCTAAATAACCGCATTAATTTGAAATAGAAATATTTTGTAACATTTTTTTAAAAATTCAAGCAAGGACACATTAAATTAATCAAAAATACTGTCACTTTTGATCAATTAATGCACCCTTGCTTTATAAAAGTATTAATTTCCTTTTTTTTTAAAACATACTGACCACACACATTTACACAGAAAATAATGTCATATCCTGGAGGATGTTTAATATTTATTCCAGAATATTTTACCCAGAATATTATGTAATACATGATGGAGACATGAAAATATACTGCTTAATAGGAATAATCCATGTATGCACATACAGTGTACAAAATCAGCTTTTATTAAAAATTACTTCCATTCACTTCATATGAAGATAGGTGGGTGATACAGGATCAGACGTGTATTCAGGATCACAGATCCACTTATGCAAATCTGCATGTTAACGAGACACTTGAGATTGCCTGCGGGCTTCTCCTGGCTCAATTCGAGCGGCCGGCGTGTGGACTGACAAGGCCTTGTTTCAGTCAGACAGCACGAGCGCTGCATAACAACACTCCGTAAGAACGGCCGAGGTCACTGCTCCACACACAACACTGAGTGGCTGGCATGTAACTTGGGGTTATAAATGTTTCTTCCAAGAACTTAGATTATGCCACAAGTGTCACTGCTGTCTGTCTTGAAAGAGATTGCAGCCTGCTTCTCCATTTCAAACGCATGTAAAACAATCTCCAGACATAGCTTGAGGATCATAGAAAGCCCAGCTTTGATTCTGCTCTACCTATCTCTGCCATTTCAGTCTTTCTCCCAGAAGGTTCATGCAGGACCTTCAAAAGCTCCTGGAAGTTCTTTGGCTCCATCGTGGAGTTGATGGGAAAGGAGGAGATGAGACACTTCGATCTGGAACTCTGTGGTGTATCAGACACTACAAAGCCGAATGGTCGGAGTGAGGAGGCAGCCGCAGACTCGAGATTTCTACAGATCTCTCTGTTCTTGACTCCTTTGTGCGATTGTTCCTTTCATCTATGGCTTCCTGTGACACTGGGGGCATGATTATGAATATCACGGGTGCACTTATGAGTGTTATGAACTCAAGGCAGAAGAGATTGTGAATATTTGATTCCTCCCTCCAGATTTTCGTCTCATTCTTGTGGTTGGGTTTTGTGCCGGTGCCAAGCAGGGCATGCTCACTGCTGGTTTGATGATTGAGGACACAGGCATTTGAGTGTGAAACTGTCGTGGCGTGTTATGGCCTGAGGGTGCTGTTGTTTTTAGCCTTTATCTGCGATTCATGGGAGCTCGGAACAGAGGTTGCGTCCCAAAACCTGAAAAAGGCCATCTTCACAAGCACTGTGAAGAGGTAGGAAGGCATTAACACACATATTCAATGTTTGCATAACATCCTGTCTGAAAGATGCTTTGACCTCGGTTTTTGAAGATAGCATAGATGTATCCATTACATAATAGCAACAAAAATGCAACTAAATAGAATTGATTTAAAAGAAAATGTACTTTTCACAAAGAATTAAGATGTGCTTAAATATATATGAAAAATAGAAAATATAATACTTATGTAATAATAAAATAAAAATAAAAAAATGAAGTAAAATAAAAGTAAAATTGTATTTTATATTGTTTATTTGTACAATACAAAATAATAATACATAATACAATATACATAATATATAATACCATGCATAATACATATATAATAATAAAATTATATATAATTTAAAAAATAAAAGTAACATTTTATTTTATATAATTTGTATTATATAAAAATGTATATAATTATAAAATAGTGTAATAAATGTATTGTATTGTATTGTATTGTATTTTATTGTATTTAAATTTGAAATAAAAGTAAAATGTTCATTTTTTATTACATTTTTATTATTGTTGTCATTATTTTAAATATTGTAAATATATTTTGTAAAACAATGAACTATATAAACTTCATATCTCTATCTATCTATCTATCCATCCATCCATCCATCCATACATCCATCCATCCATCCATCCATCCATCCATCCATCCATCCATCCATCCATCCATCCATCCATCCATCCATCCATCCATCCATCCATCCATCCATCCATCCATCCATCCATCCATCCATCCATCCATCCATCCATCCATCCATCCATCCATCCATCCATCCATCCATCCAAGATATGTATTTTTATATATAATTGTATAATTTATACATCTATATTTATTTATGTGTAATATTTGTTTAGTTTTGAGAAGTATTCTTTTTTTTTTTTTCTTGAATACTTTGTTTGGCTTTTATTTTGGGAGGCCGCTATATGCAGCAAGAAAAAAGTTTATTTTCTCTTGGTTACAAATGCAGACAAAATTTAAAATTTCCCAGCAAACTTTTGAGTGAATTGTGTGTTCGCTTTGGGCCCTGTGAGCCAACAAAACCCTGCAGATCTAACAAGCAGAGAGCAAGCGGGACCCGAGTTGCCAAGCGCCTCTTTCTGCCGGCTAATTAGCTCTTCAGTGGGCTTCCCGTGAATCTCCACCGGACCACTGTCATAACATGGCCTTGTTAGTTCCTGGTGATGGTTTATCTGTGGCATTTATATTGCTCTCCTAATTGAATAAAGAAGGGGTCTCAGCATGTGGGATTGTTTTCAGGGCTGAGGTGAGGGTGTTGTGTAAGCAGTGTCCTGTAGGTACAGTGTTTGTACAACACACAGGTGGTGGCTGCCTATGTAGACTCCTTCTGTGAACTCATAGTCATGTGAGAGTCTATTTGTGTTTCTTTTGTTTGATATTGACAAATAGAGTAGTCATGCCTGAAGATATACTAGAAGGTGTTGAAGTGAAACGGTGGTAAGGTGCATTCAGTTGGCTTTTCCTTTGACATGCGTAAAAAATAGACTCATGGGATCACGCAATGTTTGTGCAAATGTTAGTGAGTCGTTTCAGCTCAGCCTTTGTTTGCTGTAATCGTCTCTGCATGTATTATAGTGTTGTTTGGCCTGTAAATCCAGAAGGTACAGGACAGTCGGATGGAAATATGTTTGTTGTTATCGTCCTGATGCTGATTTATTTGTGTCAATAACAGTAATATTTATGTTTTCTTCAAATTGAAAATTCTCTGCTTCAGCTAAAACAGTGTTAATAGACTTGCAGTGTTGGAGAGTCCTTCAAAATGTCATTCCTACAGTGGTGGTGTACCTACAATTGCGGTCAATCATTCAGCCAGTGAAACACTTCAGTCTTAGGAAAATGATATGTAACTTAGTATGCTGAGACCGTATTGAACAGACTGAGGGCTGCACTGTTGATTAATATCAAACCAAAATCGGAGCGGGTTTATTTGTTTTTTCGCAGTAAATGCCGCCCCACAGGATCTCTGCGAGTTCTGTGAGTTTGAGTCACTTATAAAGTGCATTTAGTAACACAACATGCACTGAACAATCTTCCCAAACGTGTAATGAGATGCGTTTTCACCGTTTATACCTGCGGTTTTCCACTAAAATAAAAGCTTGACGTTTTAATGTTTATAAATTAGGAAGTTAAAGAGATGGTTCGCCTTCAGTTGCTGGTCCCCATTGACTTGCATAGTGTTTTTCCCCCCATAGTATGGAAGTCAATGGTGAACTATCCCTTTGAACTAAGCCTTATGCATGAACTAAGACAGCCATAAATATAATTCTTGTAATTTTACAGTCAATAAAATCATGATTATTATATTATTATTATTATTATTATTAAATACCCTATTTTTTACTATACTGTATTACAATATGTATGTTTCCTCCACTTTTCCAATGCAGTTGTTTGTGTAATAAACATATTTTAACATTCGGCTGCTGTGCGAACAAAAAAAGTATTACCAGCCACTCGTACAATGACTTTGGCGGTGGAGTGAAAGAATGTGCAAGTGCTAATCATCTACTGGGCAAACATGACTTCATTAATATTCATGAGCCAAGTTAATAAGGTTTTTAATGTACCCCTCTCACTTTTCAGATCACTCCTACGCCCCTGGTCAGATTGAATATGGCATCTAGTCCAAGTAAAGTCTGTATACTTCCATTCCACGCTCCCACTCCCTGACATTTTACTGTAGGATGTCTGAGGAGAAATCACCTTTTCCGATCACTACTGTCATTTGGTCAAGAGGATAAGAGCATAACTATTGTAAATCACATAAAAAGAGTAAAAGGATAAGTGAGGTGAAAATCTTCGTCTTCGAAGCTTTTGTACAAGAATAGACTAGCGCTATGGTATTGCGTCATGGATTCTTTCTGTGTCCATGCCTGACCCCCTCCACCTTGATGAAAATGGCTCTAATGCCTGGATGATGAGGCACAAAAGGAGCTTTTGTATCCCGTGGCTCCCATGGGCAGCCTGGCAGTACAGTGACTGGAACTTGGTGCGGTCTAGTGGGAGACACCCCAGAGATATGACACAGCTCGCTAACGCTACCTGACAGCGTAGCCACAAAGAGTGCCTTGTTCTGTAAACAAAGACCTAGGCTGATATAGAATGAGTGTGTGGGGGGTTTCAGTGAGTGTTAGTGTGTGAGAATGTCATCAAAATAACAATGGACACGTCCATGTATATGATTGGCTAATGTCCTGATGTCTCCTGCTGCTCTGCATGTATGAGGACACACGACAATGAGAGCTACAGGCATTTTGTAACTCTTTCATGAAAGATCTTCAGCCGTATCTGGGGTAAAGGCTTTTGGCACAGCATCGTATAGCTGGGTTTGTATGAACTGCAAGCACGCAGAATTTTTCTAGGGAACATGGAGCACGTTCCTGCGTGCTACTGTACAATACTTGATGAAGGATGAAGCAAAGCTATTGTGGCCTGACCTAAATTCCTCCCGTTTTACAATGTCCAAAGAATTACACAATGTAGCTCTTGGACCTTGTTGTACAACTTTAATTTGAAAACCATCACTAGCTTTGAAAGCTTTCCCCACATAAAAAGACCTTGTTTGGCATGGGTTTTATTTATGAGTGAACGCGAATTATGCTTTTTGTATAAGAAGTGCATTTTGAATGCCACATTTAAGATGGCCCTCACAGATCTCAGTTTCTATATGTTAAAAATTTAATTTTTAAATTCTCATTTGTAAGTTGCTTTGCATGAAAGCGTCTGCTAAATGACTAAATGTAAATGTAATGTAAATGTAAAAATTTACATTACCCAAATGTAAATGAATTCACCCAAAAATGAGAATTCTGTCGTCATTTACTCACCCTCAACTTACCAACATTCTTCAGAACATCTATATTTGTAGTAGTAAATTATGACGTAAATTATGCAAATTATGGCGATTTTCATATATGGGAGAACACGGAAGCCATGTAAATGTAGCCGATCTGAATATTTGAAGATGTATTTCTGCCATCAATTGTTTTGCATGTTCAGGTTTTCTGACACGTCTTTAAAGGACAAGGTTTTCAAAAAAGTAGTCGAATAAATGTGCCATTAGTCGACTAATCAAATGTTTATATTAATTGGGGTGTTGACCTAAACCATAATGAGCCTTTAATATATAGCCTGTTCTACGCTCAAGTGCCAACGCTATCTCACGACTAATTCGTACATATTTTACGAGGTGGCTGAATTGTACGAATTCGTACGACCTCACTTGTACGATTTTGTACGATTTCTGTGAGGGGTAGGTTTAGGGGTGGGGTTATGTGTGGTTTTTCATACGAATTCCTACGAATTTGCCACCTTGTAAAATGCGTACAATTTTTCACAAATTATACAAATTCGATACCACGCAAAAGTAATGTTTGTTTATTTTTCAAATTAATTGGTTCATTTTAAGGTAGACATTTCTAGTTTTCTGTAGATATATTCCTTAAATCTGTAAGGCAATTAGCCTGAGTTTCGTTTTTTTATTATTTTTAATAGTTTTATTTATTTAAATAACAAAAATATGAGTTATATCACAAATATCTCAAAAGAATATTAAAAGTATGTCGCAATAATATAATCATAAAAATGTTAGTAGTAGTAAAATAAGTATAAGTTGGTGTTTTTATTAGGGTTAGAACAGTGGTTCTCTAAAGAGCCTTAGCAAAATTCCTGTTGGGCCCCAATACATCCTCATTTTTTTTTATGTAGTTATATTAACATAATCCTAATTAAAATGATATGAAACACACTAAAATAAAAATTAACAATAAACTGAAATCATATTTTGTGGTTTGTTTTTATTGCAACAGAGTTAGCTTAGATAGGAGGGCTTGGACAAAGTGGGGCCTTGGAGTCGAAAAGATTGAAAACCACTTGGTCAGAATCAACATTTTGATCAAGCATTCTAAAATACAGTTTATTATACGATTCAAAATAAGATTCATTTACTTCGTCGCCTTGTGTGATTTATAACCTCCTGTGTGATACTGACCACATTCCCAGTGTGTTTCATGCTCTCGAGCTGCTGATTATTTCCAGGTGTGGGTGGCTGGAGCCGGTGATGTCAGTGTAAGAGGAGTCTGGGGGGCTTCTCCACTCGTCCTGCCTCTCCTTTGAGGTCTCACAGTATGATTCACAGAGCCTCCCTAGCGGTCCCAGCTGGCCTCATTCAGCATAGTTCAGCACTTCATACTGCAGCTCAATACGCACTCGGGCTGGACCAAGACACTCCCTAATGAACGGCAGCAATAAATCATGTTTTACACTATTGGAAATGAGCGCTGCAGAATGAAAAATTCAGACACACTGTAATGTCTTGCTAAACAGCCATAGAGGTGGAATTAATACCAGAAATCTAAATGAAAATGATGGGCCTCTTGAGCACATTTAGATTGGAGCAAATTAGTATGCGTCGAAGTCGACCAATGAAATGAGGCTAATCTGCAATCACAGTGGGCCATCCATTTCATTCCCCGTGAGAGAGAATTGCTTGGGGAGAGACTTGTTTTGATTACCTTGCATTCGAAATTAGTCAGAGATAGCACAACATGTTTGCATTTATTCTGTCTTGAGGCACAAATGGCGTTTCTCTCGAATACATGAAGTATTCGTCTTTTCAGTTGGACTGAAACATAGAATTTACAGTGAAGTTCATGTTCATTCATACTGACTTAGTATTTGGTTTGTCCCTCTTTTTGCTTTAATGTCAACAAAGCATAAAATAGTTAGAAGAAAAATTCTAAATGTTTCTTAATCCTTTTCAAGATCTGAACACTTTCTGTTTACTTAATGACCTGGGGCCAGATTGAGAAAGAGTTTCAAGTCCACTGCTGCATTTTCATTGATCTTGTATGTTTTTAATATGATTTTCAAAAATAAACGTATTATATTGTATTATATTATATTGCATTATATCATATTATATCATAATAAAATATCATGTTTTATTTTTGTAGGGAAAAAAAACATTTTAATGAAACAACAAACTATATACTCTTTTTTTTTTTTTTTTTTTTTAGCAAATATAAAAATGCATTGCTGAAAACGGCTGCACTGCCAAATTAATCTATTTTCATTAATTTATCTATTTTTCCCTTGCAACATTTGGTTTTATAATAATATAATATAATAATATCTTCAACTTCTTGCATTTTATTTTTGTAAAGAAAATAATTTTAATAAACATTCTTTTTTTTTCAAATATAAAAATGCATTGCTAAAAACTGCTGCACTGCCAATTACATTCACTGATCTTGTACATCTTTTATTTTTATGTCTTGCAAACTTAAACATTTGGTTGTCTGTGAAATATAATATAATATATAATTACAGCAATTTATCTTCAGCTTGCTGCATATTTTTGCAAAGAAAAAACAATGTTAATCAACAAAAAATATATATTTTAGCAAATATAAACATACAAAAAAAAACTACAGAGGAAAAAATTTGTCTTCGCTGAGCCCTGCAAACTTTTAGACTCCACATTAACAGCACATGCTGATTCCAGATGTCAGGACATTGCAAAGGTGTAGCTTGACCCATTTTTGAAGTAGCATGAGGGGCTCTTTTACCTGTAATTATATGCCAGAGTGTGTCGGGATCCATGATCACACAGGTCTGTGAGGACAGCCAGGCGGGTTCAGCAGCTGCGAGGTCCGAAACAATGCTTATTGATGCAGCAGTCATGTGACTGGCACAGTTTCAAAGCATATCCTCTCCACCCAGAGATCATCAGCTGCATAATACCAACAGCTGGAGACTGGAGCTGCTCAAAGAGGTGTCACTTTCTTCCCCTCCCTCCCATATTTAATTCGCCAGGGGAAACTTGGCTCCGACTCTCTCATTCTCTAATTCAGAGGGTCTTCTCCTCCCCTCCTTCCTCCAGGATGACTTGCACCGCCTCCACACTTCCTTGAACTCCGCCTGAACTCCTGGCACTTTTGCTGCAAGAGCACAGCAATAGAACCTGCATTGTTTTGTTAGCGCTCATCTTGCATTCACACATCTGGATGCTCGTGAAGGGAAGCCAGTAAATATTTTTTTGTAGCTCTAGAAACAGCTGGACCTCCTGCTGCACATCTCAAGGTTGTCATTTAATCAGAAGGAAGACTAGGACGGTTTCCAGATTTTAGCATGATTTAGTTATATTCACCTCATTTGCAACTGACAGCTTTTCACTTTTGTTTGTTTGCTTTTTGTTGGTCACCCGCACAGCTGTTGCTAATGAGCAGAACTCAGTCACAGATTATCAAATTTCTGTAAAAAAAAGCAACATTTTATACGTATATCATTCTACATGTTTCTTTAATGGCAGTTTGCAAAACTTTTAAGCAAATAATGCTCTTCTCATCAAGAGCCATTTTTTTGTTGGGAAAATGAATAATCATAAATACAAGAATGTTTGTGTTTCTGACCAAATGTTTATAATAATTGAAATTTTAATGGTTTTAAGATGTCTCTTATGCTCACTAAGGCGGCATTTATTTGATTAAAAATACAATAAAAACTGTAATATTGTGAAATAAAATTAGAATTTAAAATAATTGTTTGAGTTTTAAATTTTCAGTAGCCATTACTCCAGTCTTCAGTGTCATATGATCATTCAGAAATGCTGATTTTCTGATTTGGTACTCAAATATGAATAAATAAATACATACATAAAAAATACAATATTATTATCAAAGATTATCAAAAAGCTATTTTTCAACCCCCTGCTCTAATCTGTCATATAGAGAGCAGTTTAGCTTGATCTGATCAATTTCTGAAGAATAAAATCAATGGGTGACACAAGACAAACCTACATACATATTTTGGAATGATAAATATCCTGTTTCAATAGTCACAATATGGATGCAAAATAGTTAGCAAATGCTGTTTTTGTACTCAAACTACCCAAAGTTTACCCAAATTCAATGTGTCTCTGCAGGTAAGGTGTTAAACACGGATCTGCGTCATTACCTCAGCCTGCAGTTCCAGAAAGGCTCTTTGGACCACAAGCTCCAGCAGGTGATCAGAGATAACCTGTACCTGCGCACCATTCCCTGTGAGTACCACACACATTCACATGTCTGACCTTGCTCAGATCCTCAGAACTCATTAAATGTGTTAGTGCAGGTCACACTCAGATGATTCTGCCATGACTCCGGCTGCTCAGACAATAATTATGGTGTCAGTAACACGTCTTCAGTCCGTAATTTCAAAGGGTGGTATGATGGGTGCTGTGAATGCTTTAGACTGGTTGTATTAGTGTCAGCATTGTAGCTGTGTATGAAACCACTCCCGGTTTCCCATATAGTGCACTGTGTGATGAACATTAGAGGAAATTATTACAGGCAATCACTGCTTCCGGGTTTTTCAGTCAAGCAGCTTTTAGTGATCGCATTGAGCAGTATTGCAGTTCTAATGGTCTGTTAAGCAGTATATAATGCAGTATTGTTCGTTTATTTGAATTGTTTACAAAATAACCCAGATATATGCATGCCTTATTCTTTGCCTAAATACCCATTTCACCACAAAAGTTATTTCAAAGACATACATTACATTATGAGTGTGGCATGATTTTTGCTCACTAAATAGCCAATGCATGCCATTGTAGATCATTTGTTATTTATTTTGCACTGTTCACTGATGTCTACTTATAATTTTATCAAGATTTGTTATAATTTAAAATTATCTCATATAAATGCTCTGTTTGAATAGTCTTGGCGGATTGTAGACTCGGAAGTAAAGCCCACTGCTATGATTGGCTAACAGTTGTGTGTGTTTGACAGCCTACATCCTTCACAGATGTTTTTTTAAGATAAAAACGCATAAATACTCAGTACATATCAAATGATCTGTAATAACAGACAAAGCAATAGTGATCACGTAATGAAAACAGTTCATTATTCAGTTACTCAGTCGTCACAGCATCGACTTTTAGTTTCAATCTTTCTCAGAATCCTGCGTCGAATTGTGCCTTGTCTGTAAATTAATTCACAGTAAATTGAAGTGAAAAAAGGACCAAGTTCTTACTGACGCTTCATTAAAAATAAAGTTTACCATTTGGTTTCTGTGTAGACCTGCGTTTGCCTCTCTCGTTATTTACACTACATGCATGAATCGGTGGGCGGGGCTAAACAGGCAGTGATGTAGAAGCAGGCGTTGATCATCTTCTGCGGAGGTGGTGTTTAGCCACACTATTATGTCATAAAGTGGCACATTCCACAACCTGTCGTTTTGGCAGTCTGCCTTCAATATAAGCCATTTTTTAAATACGAGTTCTGAAACTTACAGGATGTTTTCATAGCACAATGACCTCTTATATATCAAAAATAGGGCTGTCAATCGATATTTTTTTTTAATCATGATTAATCGCACATTTTTATTTGTTCTAAATGTACCTTAAATTAATTAAATTAAATTTGAAGATTACATTTTCAAATTTGTAATACTCTAATCAACATGGGCATGGACAAATATGGATGCGTTATGCAAATGTATGTTTATTATTATTGAAACCATAGTCAACATAGCATGAAGAGTAGACATGTTTCAAAGGTCATAATGTTTTTCAAAGAACTTGTTCATGTCTATTAGACACATGAAAAAAGAAATACCAGGTTCCCATTACTTCTTTCTTTGCACTGAGCAATTTACTTAAATCAACCTGTTTACATTTGTGCACACAGGGCAGCTCTTCTTCTGAAAATGCAAAATGTACATTTATTTATTATTACATTTGTTTCCCTCTCTGTGCCCACATACTGTATTTTGATGAAGCTAAATTCTCAAAAAAACTGTTTTCATTGGTATATTTTACTGTTTCTGTTGTCAGACAACGGGTTGAATATGAAATAGTGACTGAAACGCGACCCATTAAGACTACATAATCAGCTCTCCCTTCCAAGATGTTAATCTGCACAAAAAATCATGATAATCGCACCGTCGTCTGATGAAATCAAATACACATAAGATAAAGACAATAGCTGTGCTGTGATTTCGGCTATACTTACATGTAAAATTAGAGAAGCAACATAATATCTGTGTTTAACTGAATTAAAGCGCTGCTCCTCTCTGCCGATCGCTGAAGAGAAACTGAGCAGAAGCAGAGAGAGAGGTGTGTGCGCGCGCTGGGAGAGCAAGACCTCGCGCTCGCGCGGCAGTACCGGTGATTCTCAGAAACTAGGTTTGGACGATTTTTTTGAAGGGAAAAAAGTCGCTAAAGGGGTCTGCAATGTTGCTAAGTTGGCAACACTGTGCATCTCCATTTCTCCAACTACGGGTTGGGCCACGAGTCAAACAGAAAATATGCGTTAAAAAAATGAGTGCCGTTAAAATGAATTTGCGTTAACGCGTTAACTTTGACAGCACTAATCAAAAGATAAAGGAAATTTTGATTTCTCAGTTCACAACCCCTTTAAAAGGTGAAATTGGTTTTATTAGGGCAGATGTGATCTGATAACTGGAATCCGAATCGTGATTTGTGTAAAAAATATATTTGTCCTTGTCCACAAAACAAAGCTGGAAATGATGTTTCAACCCCACAGTGCTTTTTGGTCATTTTCAGCTGAATTTAAATGAGCCGTCTAATCTAAAACAGCTCTTGAGAACCCAGAAGTGCTGGTGCAGAGTGCTAGTGTGAACGCAGTAATTTCATCTAAAGGGAATGCTGAAAGAGTGAGTAGACTCAGCATGTGTTTTCTAGGGTTATTCACATGCTCTTCCTCTCCATTCTGCCCTCACCTGGTAGAACAGACTCTTCAGCCAGCTGAGAGTCATGAGTCACAGCGTTCCTTCATTCTTAAGGCTGTTCACAGCAATGACGATGACTATAATTCTAGAGTTTTAATATTCGAGTTTTAATATTCATTCTACTTCTTTGAGAATAGAGAATTCCATACCACAACTGTAATGATAACAACACAAAGAAACAATGTCATTGGAATCACTTTCAGAATGTTTTTTCCCCAGGTGATGAACAATAAATACATTGACATCCAAATAGAATTTACTGAAGAGCTTCAGTATTTAAAGAGGCAGAAGACCGAACTCCATTGCACACTTATTATAAATAGAATGTTATCGTCTGTTAATGTGGACAGTTATATAGTTACATTACAGTTATTATTCTTGGTGTGATTCCTGCCACATGCCTGCTTTAACAAGCAGATGCCGGAGGATGCTGATGCCTGCTTGAGGACAGTTTATTCCTTCTCTCACCCTCTCCCTGTTTCTTTTGTGCCAATTTCAGTTACCATACTTCCAACGTCTGTACTATTTGAGCTAATGTCACATAATCATGATCGATTAAACCTGTTGGGTAATGTAGAATTACTTGCCAGTATTGCTTGATTTCTTGGACAGTTTATTGGAACAGACAACCCTTTTTTTTCTCTCAGTATGTAATCCTGTTTCTTTTGTTGTTTTGTGCCAGTGAAATGAAACATTCTTTAATTAGCACTTCTTTAATTAGTCCTTTTTTTTCTCTCGGGCTGTGGTAATCTTTTAATACTGTTTGTTCCAACATTAATATGGTCTGTACTCAAAAAACATTTAATGCTAACTATTTAAGGAATATTTAATCCGAAAATGAAAGTTCTGTAATTATATACTCACCCTTTTTGTAATTCCAAACCTGTTTGACTTTTTTCTTTTGGGAAACAGAACTGAAAATATTTCTTAGTGTTTTGTTTTTTTCTGTAGTGAAATTTAAAGTGATCTAATGTGTATTTTTTTGGGACCCCTTTGACCTTCATTGGACAAAAAAAAAAAACGGTTAAAATGTTCTTCATAATATTTTCTCATGTGCACCACACAACAAAGAAATTCCAGAGCCATAAGGACCAGAATATCGCACACTTGGGAATAGAATTTTATGACTTTAATCACCAGTCAACAGCCAAACCGTGTTGTTGGCTTGCACCAGCAAGTAAGGTTTTTTTTTTTCTTGTAAAAATTTAGTCTCTATCTATGGGATTAACTTTGTGCCAATTAAAATGAAGTTTTCAAGAAACAGAAAATATAAATTACGGAATAAAATGTCTTTGACTGAAAAAATAAATAATTCTGCAAAAAATTTTACTTCGTTTTTAATACACTGCATGTTTTGCGACTGTTTTCTCCTCTTTCATTCGTTGATCTGTACTTCCAAATACACTTCCAAGTTTTCATTTACATTCTGAAGTTTTTTTCTTTACACTCTCTTGTGGGGGCGGGGCTTGCAGCGGTGTGTTCTCATTGGCTCTGAGTTTTTGATTGAAGCTTCTTGCCAATAAAGTGTTGCGCCCCCAGTATGTAGTGTCTCTTAGCGGCTTCACATTTTAATGATATAAAGTTAGGAGTTTTGTTTTTGAATTCAATCTGAATCTGTTGCTACTAGTCAACATAAGCTTTTAGGAGCGCGAGAGAAAAAGAAGCATATGGAGGTTTAATTGTTAAAGTCTTTTGAAATATTGTACAGTCGTAGGATATTTGTGTGCTCATGATTCTTTTCTGGCTAATTAGGTTGAGCACATTTGAAAGAAATCATATATATGTGTGATATATTGAATTAGTGCAATCAAACTCATTTCATTACATATTCCACACAAAAAATGTTCTTGCTGCCATTGTTTTTATGCTGATAATTTTGTTTAGTTATTTTATTTTAATTACTCATTTAAAATTGGAAATACATTTTTAACAATCATCAACTCTTTCAAGTGTGACTTTTTTTTCTGTTGAATTTAATTAGAAATAATTAAAATGAATTTACATTCTTTTTTTTCAAGTATCAAAGTGAAAGTCGGGCAATAATGTTGTGACAGGAAAGGTCCACGAAATCTTTTAATTAGTGTATTCTCATCATTTACATTACTACACAAGAACATAATATACAGAATTGTTTAAAATTCATTAAGTTTTAAACACTGCACTTAGTTCCTGTTCAGTATAATACAAAACAGTGAATGAGTATGTTATGTAATGGATTAAGTCTTTATGGTCCATCCAAAAAAAAAAATTCTCTAATTATTTATACTTAGCCATTCCAGGTTACTTTCTTTCTTGACATAAACACAAAGATTTTTAAGAAAATAATTTCTGAGAAAAAAACAAGTGGATTTAATGCTAACTGAACGGAAGCGATTTAAGTCAAAAGTTTAAATTATTAGTGTTTTTCTTATCTGTTGTTTTATTCAAAAAATAATAACCACTAAGGTCAGATGGAACTGTCACGGTCACTGTGTGTGTTTTTAAAGCATCTTTAGGACTCAGAGATGGATTATTTGTAATTATATACTCAGTAGAAAGAAAGTAATACATTTGGGACCATGAGGGTGAGTAAAAGATGAGAGAAGTTTTTTTTGTAATTCCAAACATATGCTGTTGGTATGTTTGACTTTAAGAATAAAGTGCAACCTCTTGTGTTTGAACTGGGTTTTAAAAGCTCCAAAGAAATTAAAATAGAACTGAAAATATTTCAAAGGTTGGTGAACAAAATAAGATTTTTTTGAGGGCAATTCCTGTACTACCACTATCCTCTGGGTGCATCAAAGTTTGTTTTAAAGTGCTCCATCTGGAAATTGAGAAAATGTATTATGTAACAATACCAGCTTTTGAACTCCCATGACACATTTCAGACTTAAAATATTTCAAACAAATAAATACACAATATAATTATTAAATTTTATATATATTAGTAATTTTAACTTAGTAATAAATACCCTTTGACCATTTATTCTGTAATATTGGACATTAGATGGCTGTAAAAAAAACGGTACCCTAGTTGCTGGAAATGTTCATAATTATTTGTATGTATTAGGTTTTCATTTGGATATATATAATATTTAAGACTCTTTTTGTCAAAGTTTGTATGTTTGTCCCCCCCCCCCAAATGTTCATCTGAAGTGACCATTTTTGCATTATTATTACAACAAAGAAAAAATGGTAAAAAGGCTTTACACCAGAGCGCATATCGCTTGTAAAATACATCGGCCATTGTCAGATGTACATTTAGGAATACTCTGTGTGCTGGGGGATTTTATGAAGGCTATAACTTGAAGATAATCAGTAATGATTGGATTGGGCATAGACAACTTACCTCAACTGATAACGCGATGATTGATGATAATGATGATGATATTTCGTTGTGAACAGCAATCATCTCCAAGTGTACCGCACTACTGATAAAATAATAATACAAATCTTTATATATTTATTTTATATCATTAAAATGAAATAGGAAGCCGTAAGAGACACTCACATCCACACAGCAACAACAAGTCTTCACTTCCTCAAGAATGTCAATCACACCAGCAAGAACACACCGTTTAGCCCCGCCCCCACAAGAGAGGTTCAGAACGGCGAATTAAAACTTCAGAATTAAACGAAAACTTAGAAGCGTAAAGAAAACTCTAAGTGTATTTGTGTACAGAAAAATGAAAGAGGAGAAAACAGTCGCAAAACATAGTAAAAACGAAGTCAAAATTTTTATCAATTATTTATTTTTTGTTAATTTAGTTTCAATTTATATTTTCATACGTTTCTTGAAAAATTACATTCATTTTAATTGGCACAAAGTTAATCCCATATCTATCTGTTAATTTAGAGATCTGATGTGGTTTGTGCTGTTTTCATTTAGTGAGTCTTGCACCTGGCATGTGGCTCTTTGTAATTTGGGATTTTAATGGACACCAGGCCTGAGCAGATGTTTCGTTTGCTGTGGCTCAACATTGCATGAGACACTGGCTCAGTGTGTGGGCCCACCTGGAATCTCTAATGTCATTCTCATCCACTGCCCTTGTTACGGTCTGTTCAGGTCCATGACTCAACACACAGTCCTCCATTCACACTTTTCCATCCAGTATAATCATAAGCATCGCACTGAGAGCCAGATGATGGACAGGTCTAATTATATTTAATAGCACACGTAGTAGCAGTAATGTCAGAATGAACTGTCATAGTTCATCTTCCAGGCTTCAGTCAAGTAAAATAATCAAATAATGATTTAATTGTAAGTTATTAATCACAGTAAAAGTGAAGGACAGTGAGGAGCAGTATTGCCATTTAATAGAAGTCAATGTTTAATAATACATTGCTCATTTGCTCAGTTTTAAAGAGATAGTTCAGCCAGAATTGAAAGTTATTTGTAAAATATCTTTTACTCACTATATGTTTTTCCAAACCTGTATGGCTTTATTTCTTCTTTGGAACACAAAGAGAGGATATGAAAAGTATCTTGCTTTTTTTGTGGTTCATACAGTGGAAGTCAATGGGTGCCAATGTTGTTTGGTTTCCAGCATTCTTCAAAATACATTCTCTTGTGTTCCACATACCCTTAAAAAAAGGGAGGGATTTTTCATGAAAAGTTCTTAAAATATAACTATTATTTAAAAAAAATAAAAGTGCAGAAGAACTTACAGGTGCGTAGCAACGTGAGAGTGGAATAAATAATGATAGAATTTTCATTTTTGAATGAATTATTACTCTAAGGCGGTGGCACATTACACATAATTCCTATGCCTAGACATTTTCTGTTGAAAGATTGGTGAAAGGTGAAAGCCTTCACCTAAATATGAAAATTATGACATTATTTACTCAAATTTATGCAGTTTCAACCCCCTTTCACTTTTTATTCAGCATTATCAAAATTGTGTATTTTGAAAGAATCCAAATTGTTGAATAAATTTAAATAGAAATATTGAACCGAATCAGTCTGAATGATTCATTCATTCAGGTTTATGAATGGAACTGCTTCATTAAAAAGGAATCAGCTCAAAAGAAAGATTCGTTCACTGGTCCAGTTCTCTCACTGATTTCTTAAGTTGATACTTTATTGATTACAGTTCACAGAAGAAAATTAATAGTGATTTAGGCTTCAGAAGACCAACTTTATTTTTAGAACTTAGCAAATGTGGTCACTATGAAATGTAGTCTGAAATCGGTTCCCTTCATGAAGCACTGACTGTCCGTCAAACCCTTTGCTCATCTGAAAACTTCTGGAATGGAACTGTTGCACATGTCTCTCTGGACACGGGGACAGAAAAGTCATTAAAGCCATGTCCTTCGAAAAAAAGGGGGAAAGAAGAACGCCTGGAGTCCAAATTGCCACATAATCTTTGAAGCTCGACTGAAGCCTCCATCTCCCTCCCTCCTCCTGCTGGCATTAATATCCGTTATAGCTCAACGGTAACCCCTCTCTGCCTCATCCGCAGATATAAAAAAATGAATGCAGAAAAAAAAAAAAAAGTGCCCTAGGTGGTCAATCTTAAAGGATTGCTTTTTTTTTTTTTACACTTGTGGAGATTTAAGACTTTAAACTTTCCCAGAGCTTGTTAAAGGATCTCACAGCTGACCATGAGTACATAATGAGTTTTGACTATAATTCATTCCCTCTTTGATGTCACAAAATAAACACCTTGCACCTCAGTCTTCTGTATGATATAAAAATACAGAATTCATATGTGAAACACTAACTTCCATTTTTTGAAAGAGTTGGTGCTTCAAAGCAGTCTTTGAAGAGCAAGAATTGTTTTAGGAGAGGGCTAAGTAGGGTCAGTCTTTTCTTTGTGACGTTCTGAGGAGTGCAGGGTTGTGCGGCATCATGCTGGGGTGGATGGTAAGGTGCTTAAGCAGCTGGCGGTGTTTCGTGTAGCTTGTGCAAACTGCAGAGCTAATTGTTTGTTTATCTTCCTCCAGCACAGAAACTGCCATCTGGGCTCTCGCCCCACAGTAGCTGCTGTGTGACTGTCAAGTTTGACAAACTTTAGTGATGAAGCAAGCAAAGTGTGAACTGTAGCTACGATCGAAAAAGAGACACTACAGCAGAATATGGATGCAGATGATTCATTGTGTTCTCTCTTGTACAGATGACAACAATAAAGGCTCACAAAAGTTAGCCATGTTGTCTTTTGTTCAGTGACAGAATGTTTGCAGAGAGTTTCTGTTTGCAGTTCCTCTTGCAGCAGAGAAAATGAGGTCAACACTCAAACTGATCCGAGATCAACGCTCAAATTCTTTATATTTCATGTTCTTTATATTTAGCTTAATGATTTAATGCAGTTGAGTTTTAAATTTTAGTCATAAAATCTTTGTCAGCTTTTGTTTGACGAGTGAGGTTAAATATACAGGAATGATTTAGCTTACAAATCATTGTGTATTTCAGGTGAGGTGAAACTCGGATTCCATTTTAAATGCACTTGTTTTGGGTTTTGGAATTATGAGATTTTTATGATACAGTATTTGACTTTACATATACTATAGATAGTTATATTCAGAAGATGAATCGATGAATAAATTGATTTATGAATTGATTTATGATGAATCGCTTGTATTACTCATTTGTATGTCGCTCTGGATAAAAGTGTGTGTTAAGTGAATATGACTGAATGTCATAAATAGCTTTTAAATCATATTTTATAGATGTGACCCTGGACCATAAAAACCATGCAGTCATAATTCGCACGGGTATATTTGTAGCAATAGCCAAAAATATACTGCATGGGTCAAAATTATCGATTTTTCTTTTATGCCAAATATCATTAGGATATTAAGTAAAGATCATGTTCCATGAAGATATTTAGTAAATTTTCTACCGTAAATATATCAAAACTTAATTTTTGATTAGTAATATGCATTGCTAAGAACTTCATTTGGACAACTTTAAAGGTGATTTTCTCAATATTAAAATTTTTTGCACACTCAGATTCCAGATATTCAAATAGTTGTATCTCAGCCAAATATTGTCCTATCCTAACAAACCATACATCAATGGAAAGCTTATTTGAATGAATTTCAAAATTGACCCTTATGACTGATATTGTGGTCCAGGGTCCCATATAGTGAACAATTCATCAGTCCATGTTTCTTTTTTTTTTTTTCTTTTTTTTTATCCTCACTTCTCAAATTTCATTTAATGACCAATGCATAACATTTCACCTTACATTTTTGATAATCTGTTACATTTGGATATACGTCACAATATGAAAAAATATATCTGTCTCTATTTCCATTTCATCATGACTTTAAAGTGCCCCTATTATGCCTTTTCGAAGATTACCTTTCATGCAGTGTGTCATGTAGCAGTATGTGAACATAAACTTTCTGCAAAGTTGTGAAGCGACAGTGCACGATAAATAAAGTTATTGTCTATCAAAAATAAAGAGTCTGCTCGCAATCGCCTAAACGAGTCGCCAGGAATTCAAATCTCATTCTGTTACGGCTGTACGTCACGAAGTAACACATTTGCGTAATGTCCGCCCATGGGCTGTCATTCGCGCTGTATGCGGTAGACCAATCACAAAGGACTGCGCCATCTGACCAATCACAGCAGCGAGGGCTCACGGAAAGGAGGGGTTTAGAGAGACTGATTCTTCAAACTGCTTTGCATGAGTCGTTTAGGTATCATTTAGAAATGAGGTAAAATTAAAGCTATTTTTTGAGAAAACTAAAGTGTTTTTTGACCTTGGATGCATGTAAACCTGTTTTAGGACACTCATAAAACAATATTAGCAACCTTAAAAATGGCATAATAGGGTCACTTTAATATTTTCATTGCATGTATGGGGGTGGTGCAAGGGAAAGTGATAAAATCTATACCTAAAAGGCATTTAAAATTTCATTGGCACATTTCACATAGTTGAAGTAATACCGTTACACAAAAGAGCATTCTTCCTCTAATAATTTGTTACTCATCATTCTGTGTGCCTTTGGCAGGTACCACGAGGCAGCCTCGCGAAGGGGAGGTTCCAGGAGTGGACTATAATTTCATCAGCGTGGGGGAGTTTCGTGTGCTGGAGGAGAGCGGCCTGCTACTGGAGAGCGGCACATATGATGGTATGAAACCGTGTGTAGGAGCTCTGAGGGTCAAGGATCATTTCTTGTGGGCATGTTATACAGATACTTGTTGAGAACACAATCTAAATTAGATATATTTGCAGAAGGAACTACTAGTGTTTGCAAGATGCATGGATGTGAGAAAGGGTAATGCATTTTGCATCTTGTTTTCTATCTGCTGTGCATAAGAATCAACACGCAACCCGACACGACAGTGAAAAGGAGAAGATAAGAACAATTCAGTATGCAAGAGCTTCAAAGCTCAATTTAATGGAAATAAGGTTGAATTCACAAGCCTACTAGCGACCATCAGCTCAGAAATGTCCCTTAAAGCGAACTTTAAAGTGATATTTCACCCAAAAATGAATATTCAATAAATACTCATCATATACTCACCTTCATGCCCTTCCAAACCAATATGACTTTCTTCTGTGTAGCACAAAAAAGATATTTAGAAAAATGTCTGTTTTTTTTTTTTTTTTTTGTCCCTACAATGAAAGGTAATGGGGTCCACTGTTGTTTTGGACCCCACTGACCTTCATTAAACAAACAAAAACAGTTAAAAATAAATACTTTTTTTCTGTTTCTCAGAAAAGCTGTGTAGGTTTGAATTGAAGTGAGGGTGCATAAACGGTGACAGAATGTTAATTTTGGAGTGAACTATCCCTTTAAGGCTAAAAATGATCTACAAAACAAAGTTTGGATGGAGCCTGTATAGCTTTCGAGCTGAATTAATTGCAGATGAAAAAGAAGAAAGTGGAATTTCAATACAAGCTCTGTAACTAGGTCATCTCAGTTGATGTTGAACATCGGTTTCCTTCACTCTTAAAGTATTGCTTTCAAAGTCTTTAGATTACCGTAGCAAAAAATGAATGTGGGCTACATTACTGTGTAGTTGCAGCATCAGTTGCTGACTCACCATGTTTTTATGTTAATTAAGGGAGACAAGTCAAGTGTGCTGGATGTTTGTACTGCATACTCTTGGCATATACCTCCTCTGCTGACTTGAAATAGTTCAGAGCAGAGGGCGTTCACCTTGTGTGATTCATACCGTCTCTGTAACATGCCTAAAGGATCTCAAGGTCTGAGTTATTAATGTCGCAGCCTCAAAACCAGTGAGTTCCTCACTGATAAACCCAGTAAATGCTTGGCGAAGTCCTAGCCTTTGGCCATGTGGGAAGGAGGTGGGTTTGGTTAATGATCCCTCGATGAGTCACTAAGTGCCCTTTTTTTAATGGGAAGGTCTCGTCGTAGTTTCCAGGGTGTAGAAGTAAATCTGTCCGATGTGCATGTCACCGTGGGTGACTTTTACTGGGGCCTTTCCATCTACATGAAATATCTTGACTCTTAGCTTGAAGGATAATTTCACACTCACCAATTCTGGTTAGTGATTTCTTGTCTTCCCATGACATCTGGCAAGAATGTCAGTACATGCTGCACAAGGATTTGATGCCTGAAACCAGCATGATTTATTGACCCTATAAATATATTTATAATAGTGAACTTGTTTGCTGTTTTGTTCAAAATATGCTTACCATGTACCTGTAGGGCAACTTATTGATTTGTTTGATCTGTTATATATTTGAATATAATTTAATTATATATTTAAATAAATATACACTACTGTTTAAAAGTTAGGGGTCAATAAGATTTTTTAAAAATGAAATTATTGCTTTTATTCAGCAAGGACAAATAAAATTTGTCAAAAGTTTTATTCATCCTGTAAAAAAAAAATGTATTGCAGTTTCCTCAAATATTAAACAGCTCAGCTGTTTTTAACATTGATAAGAAATGTTTCTTGAGCACCAAATCAGCATATTAGAATGATTTCTGAAGGCTGCTGAAAATTCAGCTATGCCATCACAGGAATAAATTCGTTTTAAAATATGTTAATATAGAGAAGTTATTTTAATTTGCAATAATATTTCACAGTATTACTGTTTTTACTGTATTTTGATCAAATACATGCAGCCTTGGTGAAGATAAGAGACTTCTTTCAAAAACGTTCTTTTCAAAAATCTTGCCGACTCCTTTTTTTATAATATAATATAAGAAACACCCCTTACACCGAGTAACTTGACTTTGACCATAAACATTCCTTAAACCAAGATCTTGTTTGTGATGGTCTCTATTCTTCTGTGAAAACATGTTTTTGTTGGCACATTCCTGTTCTGTTATTGTTAACAGACTGCAGTGTGTTCAACTAAAGCAGAGGAAGAGATTCTGTCCTGGTTTTGTACTGGTTTGTCCTGGTAGTGTGTGAAACAGGAAGTCCATTTTCAGGCTTTATGTCCTTTCCAGTGGCTTTCACCATTCACAAGTTTTGTACACCTGTATAAATTCAAGGCCATGCTAAAGAACAAACTCTAAGCTAAAGATAATGCTGTCTGTATGCAATAGAGAGAGATTTTATGTGTTCTCCAGAGTTGAGTTTTGCTGTTTTCAGGCCAAGGAAATAATTGACCAGTTTTTCAACATGCCCGGAGCATGATGTAATCAATGGTAACTGGTTATGCTTGAGTTTTATAGCGTAAACTCTGTGTCCTGTTTGAATGCTTCACTGGGTCGTCATCTTACAACAGTGATTAAAAATAATGAGAACTTGCATTTGAATCCCTTGAGGAAAATCTCCTACATGTGTCCTTGCTTTTTTAATGATTGCTTTAGTGTGGAATATTGAAGGACGGCCACCTCAGAGTGACACAGGTAGACAATGTTTATAAACCAGAACACGTCCACTCACAATTCCATGAGAAGTGAGCGATGACGACAGTTACGACAATCACCCTTTCTCTCTGCCATGTTCCTGGAGGGATCATTTAGATCAGTGGTTCTCAACCTTTTTGACTCCGAGGCTGTAGGGATTTCCAGTTGTTCACGATTTATTGGATAAGGATTTTGGGGGAATTTTTTAGAGCTTGGCATTACTAGAAAATTGCATATGCATAATAAAAATACTCATGGAGTTATAAGATTTTAATGATTTACATGCACTCTAAAAAATGCTTGGTTAAAAAACAACCCAACTTGGGTTATTTGGCAACCCAGCGCTGGGTAAATATTGGACAGAACACATGCTGGGTTATTTTGACCCAGCTGGTTGGGTTAAACGTTTTTACACACCATGCTGGGTTGTTTAATATATTGTTTAAAAATTATTATATTGCTGGCTTAAAATGGGCTGGAAATTAAAAATCACACACAGAATAACTAGAGACAACAGCAATAAACATAAGATGAACATTTATTATTAAGCAAGAACACCCATGGACAAAATACAAGACAAATTGAATTTATTTGGGTGAATACAGCATAGTTTACAATATTACATACATTTAAACTCGTTTAACAAGCATTTTAGAAATAAAAAGGCATATAGAAGTAGCATTTTAATTTAAGTGTATTCAACCGTTCTCTGTAATCACTTTTTACCGAAATAGTGCTCATTCTTATGCCGGTGTGTCTCTGAAATCTGAGCCGGTGAAGGGCTGCTGCTCGTGGGGGAACTGTGAACTTTAGACCGTGGCCTCGCGTTTCACTCGTAGCTGAGAGATAGCATGACTGACTCCAAAACATGCCCAAAAACAAACAGTACTGAAATTAGAGAACATATTTTAACATCAAATTAAATTACACTCAGTATTATAACGAATAAAATCCATTTATGTTATGCAAGGCAAAGGTGTTTCCAGCACAAAACGACCACAGCTGACGCAGCTGACTGACATCTCGTTCTTATGTTGCGTTGCGTAAAATAATATAATTTACACCACATTAAAGACTTTCTAAATAAAATGTATACAAACCTTTATTTCCCCGAAAGAGTGCACCAAATCTGCGGCAGCGCTGAGAAACCGCTCTCTCCTGTGGACTTAAAAAGCCTGTGCTCATAGCAGCTGCGTTGTTGAGAAGTTTCACCGGAGACAAGCTCAACCTAGCGGTTAGGTAGAAAAAAATAACCCAGCGTTAAAATAACCCAATAAAATGACCCAACAGGCTGAACCCAGCATTTTTTAGAGTGTGGCTTTTTTCAGGTCTAGAAATCAAATAATATATATTTTTTATTTATTTATTTTTTTAAATAAAAACAACAACTGTTCATTGTTAGTTCGTTAGCTCAGGTCCATAAAATAATAACAGATACTTTTGATTCAATACTGCATTGGTAAATGTTGAAATTAACTTAAAATGCTTTAGAAGTATTTTTATTGTTAGTTGATGTTAATGTGAACAAATGGAACCTTATAGTAAAGTGTTACAGTTTTGGCTTATTTTAATGCTTGTTTTGTCATTTTAAATCATTTCTCTTCTTCTCAAGGACCCTTCGGAAGTTTGCTAAGGCCCTCTGGTTGAGCACCACTGATTTCGATCTCTCCTCAGGATGAGTTTTATCATTAATGATGTCCACAGAACTGCTTGAGAGCCCTTCTCATCTCTGAACGAGAGCAAGAGCCCTTTTCTGTTTGTGTAGATGCAGAATCAAGAGAATTGAACAACAGCATCCCCACCGCCCACAACAATATCCCCAACATCCCGCAATAGGATCCAAAAGGCTTTGGGCGATGCGGTTTTACATCTGTCCATACTTCGGCAGTCTGCTCCATGTCCCACGCGAAGAAACTCAATGCTTTGAAGTGCTTTTCCCAAGTGACACAAACTTTTCCTTCAGCGTATTATATTGTAAAATTGAACGTTGACCACAAACCAAAGCATCAAGTTCATATTTGAGGATTCTTGCTTTAGTGCACACTTTTTCACCAGTTATAGTCAAAAACAAAAAAAAAGATACTAAACTGTTTAAGATTCTGTGCAAAGCTTAGCAGATGCTGACTAAACTGCAGGATTTGATTTGTATTTTTGGTGCAATGATGTTTAAATTGCTCTGCAACTTGGCCCGAGTGGGTAAAGGTTATAGATGAGTCAACTCTGGGTGAGTGTGTGTGAGAGAGTAAACATCATTCAGGGAAAATTTCAGTTTTGTTGCGCTCGTTGATCGTCATGGGTGAATTGTCGTCCTCCATTAGTTAATCGGGGATGCAGGAGCAGGCATGGTGTTATTTATTTGACATGAAACACTCAAATGTTAAATAACTACCTGCTATCAGCCCGTCTCTCTTTCCTCCTGTATGCCATTCAGTGTGCAATGGTGAAAGGAAGATGGTTTCAAATCATCGCCATTCCTCTGACAGCGCCTAGCAATCTCCCACAGATTAATGCTAAGAAATATCATCCCAGACCCCGGTGGACAACCCTCCCTCCTTTTTGCTGTGTTTTTTTATGGCCGTTAATCAAGGATGACGCAGTGCGCTGTTTATGAACGATCCATCATGCTGTGGCCGCTGTTTGACAGGGGACCCTAGAGGCTGTGACATGGCATGATTATGGCCATGATTTGATCACACTTTTCTACTGTGCTGCGTGCGCAGGTATAATCAAGACATTTCCTGAAAAACACGTCTTACAGTGCCTTACTGAATTAGGGGGAATTGCAGGGTGAGAATGTTAAAGCAAGGTTATTCAGCACTTAAAGGGATAGTTCACCCAAAAATGAAAATTATGTCGTTAATTACTCGCCCTCATGTCAAACCCGTAAAACATTCGGAACACAAATTAAGATATTTTTGAAGAAATCCGAGAGCTTTCTTACCCTGCATAGATAGCAACACAACTACCACGTTCAAGGCCCAGAAAGGTAGTAAAGACATCGTTAAAATAGTCCATGTGACATCAGTGGTTCAACCATAATTTTATGAAACTACGAGAATACATTTTTGTGCGCAAAGAAAACAAAAATAACGACCTTTTTCATCAATTCTTTCTCTTCCTTGTCAGACTTTGACATGCATTCACAGGAGTACCACAACGCATATTTTTCAAATCAGTTTTTGACATACAATTCAAAAATTAGCTTCAACTGTATATTAAACAATGAGATCTGACAAATAAAATGTAGTAACATATTTCCGAAGCAACTTGTTCATCTTGAGGCACAAACACAAGAAGTGATAGCAATACGAAGTTTTAAATGTTGTTCAAAATAATTCAAGAAAACACAGAGGAATTTAGAAATAGTAAAAGCATAGAACATCATATTCTTACTATTTTATCATATCTTGGAGGAAATTGTTAAAGTAGTACTGCATGCTAGTGCACAGTTCCGTTTTCAGCATATGTTTTTGTATTTATCATAAAGAATTGGCTCATAAGAGTCATTTGTTCAGTAATGGGAACATACTGGTTCCTCTGTATGTTTTGATTCACTTATAAATAACTGGCTAATAAGAGTCGTTCATTCAGTAATCGGACAGCACTGGTCTGTTTTGTGCTGTAGATCCAATAGCGTTGTTGCTGTGTTGAGTAGGCCGTTGAGTATTTTATTTTAGTATATTCACATTGGCAGAAACGCATGTGTGAGAACCATTAACAAAACACAACCATTACGTGTTTCTTAAAAAACTGAAACGGGTCTTACCTTGGTTTGCAACCCTAAAACTTTTCCATAAACTATTAGTTGATATGTCAAAGGGGGGATTTATATCTTAGGTCAAATTCACAGCTACCGGTAAGTCACAACAGACACTGTACACAACCATTAAAACTGCAGAGGAAGTCTCTGCCTACAGTACAGACTGTGTAACTTGATACTCATCCCATGGACTCCTGGGATACCGCTAGGGCTGTCGCGGTGAAGGAATTTCCCTTGCGGTAATTTTGAGTGGCTCAATAGCGCGGTATGCAGTATTACCGCATATATATATATACATACATACATACATACATACATACATACATGCATGTATATATATATATATACATATATATATATATATATATATATATATATATATATATATATAAAATCTGTGTGTATGTGTTACGATGTAACGAGGTCATATTCAGAAACCAATGAAACCGAAACTAAATTGCGTTGAAACAGGAAGTGGAGTAAACGGAAGAGAATGACAAAATAACGGTCCACATTACAAAACATAAACCTGACAATAAGATCGTTAGTCTATTGTTAGCCTATATACTGTATATAACATATAGTTCTGATCCTCGAATCTGACAGACAAGATACTTTTTCTGTTGATATTTCACCTGTGTGTTCTAGACCAGGGGTTCCCAAACACGTTCCTGGATCCTCCCCAACACTGCACATTTTACATGTCTCCTTTGTCTGACACACCCATTTCAGGTCTTGGAGTTGCTACTGATGAGCTGAATCAGGTGTGATTGATAAAGGAGACATGCAAAATGTGCAGTGTTAGGGAGGCTCCAGGAACGAGTTTGGGAACCCCTGTCTAGACGGGCTGTCAGTCAGTGCAGTTTCATTGTTGCGCCACACGGTGGCGGCAAGAAACTGTCTTTGAGTGGGTCTTAAACCGTTCATTCAACTACACGTTCAAAAACGCTGATTCATTCGAGATATGTAATGAAACACGCTGTTGAAATCATTTTAACTTTGAGCGCCACTTTTAAAGGCTCAGCTGACCAGCAGAGCGTTGATGTTAAGACAGATTTCGCTTTCCTTGGACATGACAACCTGTTTTCACAAATATACATGACTCAGCCTGAAGGACAGACGCAGGTAATCGCACGCGCTCAGTCGATCTCTCTCATGCGCTGTCTGTTTAGGCTTGTTAAGTGCAAATTTACTGAGCCTCTGTACAAATCAGCATGGTACACATTGTTATCATTACTAATATTCAGTACATATGCACTAAGTATAAAACGAGAAGGGCGTAACCTTACGAAAAATAAAAAAAGGAAATATCGTGGTTGTTGCATTGCTCTGCGGTTATGCTCGTCAATAGCGCGGTATTGCGATATTGCGGTTATCGCGACAGCCCTAGATACCGCTTGTATAGAGTGTCTACAGTGCATGTTATGTTACATAATAGATCCTTTTATTTCTACTTACCACTGCATAACTGCGTTCTCTAAAGCCCTTTGCCATTTTGGACACTTCAGTTATTCCAGTCACGTAGATTTCTATGCATTTATGAAATCTGGAGAGGACACTCAGCAGAACTGTTTGGAGTAAGCAGGTTTATTTCATGCATGGCCTAGTGCCTGTTGATGGAGATGATAACGGCTGTTGACAGTGCACACTTCTGTTAAAGCACTGTCCATCTGCTGTGCAGCCACGTGAAGTCCACAGCAAGTGATTGGAGGATAGTTATTGTGTTGCAGACTACAGCGATAACATGTTTCCATTAGATACAGTAGGGTCCAAAAGTCTGAGCCCATATTGAAGATCTGTGATTCAGAGTCTAATTTAAACTTGGAAATACACAGGAACTTCTAGGGTTTTGAATATATATAGACACAATATCACTAAGGCTGCATACATTTGATCAATACTACAGAAAAACTGTGAAATATTATTACGATTTTAAAAAGCCTGTTTTAATATATTTTAAAATGTAATTTATTCCTGTGATGGCAAAGCTTAATTTTCAGCATCATTACTCCAGTCCTCAATGTCATGATCCTTCAGAAATCATTCTGATATGCTGATTTGGTGCTCAAAAACATTTCTTATTATTAAACAATGTTGAAAATAGTTGTGCTGCTTCATATTTTTTAAAAGGAATAAATACTTAACAAGAACACATTACATTTATCAAACTTTTTTCAGGATTCTTTGATTAATAGAAAATTCAAAAGAATAGCATTTATGTGAAACAAATGTGAGAAAATTTGAAAATGTTTTGTAACATTATAAATGTCTTTGCTGTCGCTTTTGATTGATTTAATGCGTTCTTGCTGAATAAAAATATTTATTTAAACTTAGGTATGCATGTATTTAAAATACTCAAGTATTTCTTTCAAAAAAATCTAAATTATTAATCAATCAATCAATCAAACAAACTTTTATTACAGACTCAAGGTCCAGATTTAAAAAAGACAATAAACAACATATACAACCCATAGCATCCTTCGCAAACATAGAGTTACAAAATACAGCAGTACCAGTGTCTCCACAGCTTTGACTGATACCGGGTAGTACTAACCCTTATATCTGATAAACCCACAATAATTTCATTTTTAGAAGCATTAAGCCGACAGATAAATCTATGCATAAGATTTCGTAACAGTGCTTTAAAAGTGATTACTCTTACACTCACAAACATTTCACTTGCGCTATGCCATCTAGGCCTCCTTAGTAAGATTCTCATTGCATCATTATAAGCTACTTGCAGCTTCTGTAAACTAGATGCTCTGTAGTTACACCACAAATGGGCAGTATAAAGCAGGGGCGGACTGGAACAAAATTTCAGGCCGGGAAAAATCACACTCATTCAGGCCATCCCATACACCCACAACAAATTTTGAAACCGGACAACAATATTTTTTGTATGGCCATCATCATCATTGCATAAAAAAGTTTCAATTCCTAGGCTGGGGCCATGCTAAATAATTAAAGGTTATCTTTTGAACTTCCATTTTCCTTTTTAGTCTCTTCATATTCCCTGACATCTCTATGTCTCTCATGTGTATGTTTACTTTTTTTCACTAATTTTCTTGCACCTGTCACTTTTCCAGCACCTTGTTGCAAAACAGCCACCTCATTATAATTTGTTTGCACATAGTATACATTTATTTTAGAAAAAAATAAGTATTACATTATTGTTTTATCTTGTCAAAATTAGCACAATAATAGCTACATCTTGAATATATCTTTATAGAAAAATCTTAAAATTGAATATGTTTTTGCATTATCATGGGTCATGTTTGGTCCTAAGGAAAATTAACCATGGTATTATTAGACCTATGGTAAAAGTAACCATGTTTTTGGTGGATTGATTACTATTTGTATAACCAGAGTTTTACTACAAATACCATGGTGAAACTATATCGTGTAGCAAAACCATTATTAATTTGTGGTTACCATGGTTTAACTATAGTAACCATGGTTTTTTGGTTTTATTTTTAGTAAAACCACTAAGGGTTGTGTTGTTGTCTGCTATAACTCCTCCTAAACCTGTTATAAAACTATGTGAATATGTATCTGCTAAATTCCGTCTCTTTACAATAGTTATTATGTCCTTTTGTTAAGTTTGCAGTAATTGACAGCTACTGCTAACATTTGCTAGCAGTTTAATGTTTAACTAAGTAAACAAAGATAAAACTGCAATAGTCTATTTACAGATGTAACTGACCTGCACTTGAAGCCCTGAACAGGACAGTTTTGCCTCTCTGCTCCACCTGGGCGCTTCTACTCCATTCTAGAGTCTCGCTTCCTTTTGGCGGACGCGCAGATGCGCGGAGCTCACGCAAGGCGAATCGCGTTGCCAGTCAAGGCATGATTTATTAGAGTTTTATTATTGAATGGCGAATTCGGAAATAATCACTTTAGTACATTCGGTAGGCAACAAAAACAACAACAACAATATAAAATAACAATAATAAATTATCCCGGTTCTCCCGATGGCCAGTCCGCCCCTGGTATAAAGTGTCGTACAATATGCTTTAAAAAGTGACACCTTCACCTCATCTGAACAGAAACTAAACTTACGTAAAAGTATATTTGCCTGCATATACATCATACGGCGTTGCCTTTCAATATCCTCATCATCTGTCATGCATTCAGTGATAATATGTCCAAGGTATTTTACTTTCGCACACACAGTGAGACACTTCTTAGACTACTAAGAATTAATTCTTATTAATAATTGATCAATGTACTTTTTTTTACATCATTTGAAAAGAAACAAAAATTATTTAAAATGAGGGGGGGAAGTGCAAAATAAAAGCACCCTAATTTTTGAATGTTTAAATCCCCGCTTTATGTAAATATTTATTCGTCAAATGCATAATTTAATGTGAAGTCTCTCATTCCCTTATCATCACTTAACTAAAGTTAAGACTGTAATTAATAGGTCTGCATAGACAAATTCAGTGTTAGGCATAACACTCACAGCTGTAGCCTAAGTGAATTATTAACACAATAAAGATGTAATTAATTCAAATTTACAGTTTCTTTTAGGAATACATTAAAGCAAACTCTGTGTGGCAAGTTTTTTTAAACCCATATTTATTTTTGTGTTCCACATAGTGAAGACTAATGATGCAACATGTCAAACGAGAGTGTAAATAAGCTTAATGAAGTCTTTAGAGTGCTGCGCTTAAGGTTGCAGTCAGCCAGTGAAGTTATGAAGGGGTATCATTTTATTATTTCAAAGAAAAAGTGCCTGTCACTGTTTTCATTTGCCATCTTACAAGCAGTAAAACTGATCCGTGCTTCATTTAAAGCAATAACTCTCTTCTTCAATTTCATGTCCTACGTGTCTATAATATTACAGCACTTGTAAGATGGAGTAGATTGTGATAGCAAACTCTTGTCATGTCTTCCCAAATCTCAAATGTGACAAATTAATCAATAATGTTCTTTATCGTCCTGTCCTCCCTTTTAGTTTTGCAGCCGATATTTTTGTGAATTGTCGACAAAGTAGGCCAGCAAGTGCAGTTTCCCATACGTTGTACTAATACCATTCTCACCCCAAGAAGTCTATCCAGATGAGACAGGACAGTAAAGCTTATAAGATAGACCTCCTGCCTCTCTAGGAAGTAGAAGCCGCCACACAACTAGTCTTAATCTCTAGTGGAGGACTGTTGCCAATAAATAACAATGAAGTGCCAGAGTGCTTTGTCTTGCTCCAGAGGAGCGCTGCGGGGAGCCGAGCTGTGGTGTTGACAAACAACAAACAAGACTTATAGCCTTACTGAAAAGCGTCAGGCAGTAGGATATATTGTGGGTTCAATGTCGTTACAGTTTCTGTTCTGCAAGATCAGCGACCGGCCAAGCCTCGAAAACGCAGTGCTATTGGAGCACCCTTCAAAACTCCTACAGAAATAAGTTTGCTTAGATCTATCTGTCTGTTTTTCTGATAGACTCTTTTGCCTTCAAAACATTCAAACTTTAATCTTTAAAACAGTTTTAAACTTAAAAATACTTCAAGCTGAATACTTTCAAACTTCAAGCTTTTAAAACTTTTTCTAACTTTCTGGTCTGGCTTTCTCAAGCCAACTTCAAAGTTTGTTTTTTGAACTTTACTAATCTAGCTTTAATTAAAATGCTTAAACATAAAAAAATAAAGCCTTACAACATAAAAATTCATATCATATTTTTGAGTTTATTTATTTTTATTACAACAGAGTTACCAGAGGTACATATCAACTTAATATGGAAGTTAGTTTCCGCCAAGGAAAAATAATTCAGACTTTTTTCCTCGTGAGATATAATTGCGATCCCGAATTGTGAGATAACAACTTGCAATTTTTTTCTCTTAATTCTAAGTTTACATCTAGCAATTTTGAGTTTATATCTCGCAATTCTGTTTGTCTGTTTCTGTCCTAGAATTAAAAAATATATATACAAGGTAATTGTGATTTTCTGACTGATTTCTCACAGTTGCAAGTTTATATCTCACAATTCCAAGTTATAAACTTGGAATTACTGGTTAATATCTTGCAATTCTAAAAAAGTAAAAAAAATGTGATGTACATTTTTTTAGTTTATAACTCACAATTCTGAGTTTTTAAAGGGGTCATATGATGCTTCTTTAAAGATCATTATTTTGTGTGTTTGGTGTAACAGAATGTTGACATGCTTTAATGTTAAAAAAACACATTATTTTTCAAATACTGTACATTATTGTAGTTCCTCTATGCCCCGCCTCTCTCAAACGCATCGTTTTCTGCAAAGCCTGTCCTTCCGACAAGCGCAGTCTGCTCTGATTGGCCAGCTGACACAGTGCATTGTGATTGGCCGAACACCACAAGCACGCGTCGGAAATGTAATGCCCCTTACCATAATTGGCAGTCGTGGCCTAATGGTTAGAGTGTCGGACTTGTAATCCAAAGGTTGTGGGTTCGAATCTCAGGTCCGGCAGGGATTGTTGGTGGGGGAGTGAATAACCAGTGCTCTCTCCTCCTTCAATACCACGACTGAGGTGCCCTTGATCAAGGCACCGAACCCCCAACTGCTCCCCGGCGCTGTAACATGGCTGCCCACTGCTCCGGGTGTGTGTTCACTTAGGATGGGTTAAATGCAGAGAATACATTTCACTGCTGGTTATTTAGTCTCTTTATAATCGTGTATGTGACAAATAAAAAATAATCTAATCTAATCTAATCTATTTTACCATAATTGCGAGCTTCAGCTTTCAAAATAAATATAAAGACAGTTAATAATGTCCTTAGTTTTACCATCAGTTCAAGCCCGAGAGGGGAACAGAGTCACGTGACAGACACAGTGATGATGCTCGTATGTATTTGCACACAAGCCGCGGTTAAGACAGCTGACTCCACTGTGATGTGACTCTCTCTCTCTCTCTCTCTCTCTCTCTCTTCCGAAGCGCCAGATTGTCATAGCAAAGTCGGAATTGACCCTTTTTTTTAGAAATAGCCTTTGTGCACAGCCAGCCTTTTACTCTGCTAGGTTCACAAAACTGTCATCCATAAAATGCGTTGCACAAATTCGAACATTTGGGTTGTGCTGTTCTGTTGTAAACAAATCTTAACAATGACTACGTTTACATGGACATCAGTAATCTAATTATTTACCTTATTCTGAATAAGACAATATTATGATTAAGGTGTTTACATGAGTTGCTTTTAGAATAATCCTTTCATGTTCCCGTTTTACATGTTATAGTACATAGATCGATTAATGGACATGCGTCATTACGTCACCACGCGACGCCATCTGACGTCCCCTCAAGAATTTCACGTATAAACATATAGTTCGTCTTCGTGATGATGCCATATACAGTTTTGGGTGTTTCATTTTTCATTTTATGAAAGTTTCAAGTGCAGTTAATTATTTTCGTGCATACAGACGATGGTGGTGTTGAAGCTCTTTTATTTGCCGTCAAACGGTTGATCATCACTGCCGTGTGTGTGTGTCCTGTCGCAAAATGCGGCGAAAAGTCCTACACGACGGTAATAGTTTGATTAAGGTGTTTACATGTCTGTACCGCACTTCAGTAATGCGACTAAAATAGGAATACTCCACATGTCTTAATTCGATTTGTGTTTACTTCGATTATGACTTTAGCCGGATTAAGGTAATCAAAAATCTCTGTTTACATAGTAGACTCTTAATCAGAGTATTGTCTTAATCGTATTAAAATCGGATTATTGACGTCCATGTAAACGTAGTCAATGATTCCTAATTGCATCTACTTTCAGAAGGCCAAATAAAGTGCTTTTGCTTTCGCCAAGAAACACACAGCGTCTCCCTATCATGGCTGCATCAACACTACTGCGGTTACTGAAACCACGCCTTCTTTCTATCCGTGAACATTTGGGAGGCATTACGCAAATATTTCCACATCGTGACGTAGACATGTGGGGGTGTATTCTAATGAGGCGTTTTAGCCCGGTCTGGATCAGCCTTGTCTTTTAGATAGAATACATCCTTTTGTGGGAGACTTTGAGCTTTGTAACTCTGCAGATCATGTATATGCACAAACAGCTACATAACACACTAAAGAAAAGGAAAACAAGAAATTGCATAATATGACCCCTTTAAATCTCCTCAAATGTAATATATTTTTGTTTACTTCAAATGCATTTTCTCTAAAAATCTGTAAAGAATGATTCTGCAACAAATAGTTTTTCCTTTTTACAGTATCTTTGTTTTTTTCAAAGGTAATTACTATGGCACTCCAAAGCCTCCTGCAGAGCCCAGCCCAGTGCAGCCTGACCTGGTGGACCAGGTTCTGTTTGACGAGGAGTTTGACGCGGAGGTCCAGCGCAAACGCACCACGTCTGTCAGCAAAATGGATAAAAAGGACAGCGCAGCTCCTGAGGAAGAGGAGGAGGATGAGAGGCCACCCATGGTCAATGGGATCACAGGTGAGACTGGGAGTGCATGCATTGATTGAGTGAGTTGATATGGGTTCTGAAAGTAATGTATGTTGGTGCAGAATTATAATGTACTGCATATTTGGTCTAGTATACATTATATGGAAGAGAATTAAAAAATCAATATTGTACAAATGCAACTCAGCAAAGTTAAAAGATTGGATATAAATTTGCAAAGACACTAATTACCGTTTAGCTAATTACCGTTAGCTAAGCTACTATCTATTGTTCTGAAGCATGATACTAGTTTTTGTTTATTTTTATATGTATTTTTACACGAATATTTATATATTTCATATTTTAAATATTTATATATTAAAAAATATACAAAGTTTATCTATTAGTATATTTGTGTATTAAGATTTTATGTATTTTTATATGTGTAGCTAACTACTTTTTCCAAAATAATATTTTAAGTGTGGTTTAAATGCTTAAAATTATGACTAGCATATAGTTTGGCATGCTAGTTTCAAAGTTTCTCCAACTGTGTGATTCACTGTATTGGCTGCTTGCCTGCTAGGCTTTCATTGTAAGTGTATTACTGTAAATGTGTTTTTACTTCATTTTTGCAAGCTGAGCGACTTTACTTTCTGTGATAATTGACAAGAGTGCACAGATGCTGTCAATAGAGCTTAAGTTGTTATGGGCAGATTTGATTGTGTTCCCTGTGAGAGCAATATGAAGAGCTTTACAAGAAGGGTCCTTGGATGTGCAGTCAGTTGTATAAAGAGGGTATAGTACTGTAGAGCCCCGTGGTGCTAAAGGATGGTGCGACTAGTGTATTGCTTTCCACACATGCTGCTTCCTGTCACACAGGAAGTCAGTTATCCTCTGTTGATTGCGCCAGGACCAGCTGGTCAGTAAAGCTTGCCCTTAAGAAGCTATAAGGTAATGGTTTCATAGAGCTGATGTCCACAAAAATTGACAGCAATTTAAAATCTAATTGCGATTGGTGACTTTGTGTGGATCCATAAGTAATTTTTGTCCAATTTCATATTGTGATTTGGTGGTGTCTGAATTGCAAAACAATTACTCTTATAAACTGATGGTTCTTATTAATGAATCAGTCAGTAAGATTCACAAACTCAAGAATTGTACCATTTGAATCAGACTCAAAGTGAATCGCTCTGAGGGGTTATTTAAATCCGACTCCATCATGCAACTGGAAGTCATTCTTTGGTTCAAATTTATGAACAAAGAACTGTTACTGTAAAATGTACCTTAGGTTCAGTACAGTGTAATGGGTTGACCGATTATTGGCCTGGCCGATTATCGGCGCCAATATTAAGCATTTTTATGGTTATGAGTATCGGTCATTTTCAAAACCGATTTGCCGATAAAATAATTTAAAAGCATTTAAGGAAAGTTTTTGTCAGAGCCCTTGTTATTCATAATTTTGACATTGATTTTATTTTTTTACACCAGATATATATGTATCGGTTCAAAATATCAGTTATTGGTCTACTTGATCTGTAATAATGGGTATTGGCCCTGAAATAAACATATCAGTCAACCCCTAATGTTGAGGCCAACTGTATTTTATTAATTATTCAACCACAGCATGAGGGGGGATGTCTGATTTGCAATTAATGACTCTTATGAATCAATTCTTTTTGATAAATCAGATAGAAAGACTCACAAAACTCAAGCTCAAGAACTTTAGCGATATGAATCGGACCTCAGAATCGTTCAAATGGGTTATTGAGTTTACAGATGATTCCCTCACTGAATCGAGAGTCATTCTTATATTATCTTTGATTCAGACTTATGAACAAAGAACCATTACTGTGATGTGTATTTCAGTACAGTGTATTTAATGTATAGACTACATTTTTGACATTCTTGTTCATTTTTACATCATTATTTTTACCTTTATTTACCTCAGAATGTGATTTTGTTGCTAAAGCCATGGTTTGTGTTTTTGAGTCTAACCACTGAAGAGCTGCAGGAGAGCTGTTTCAGAAACTTGAGCAGTAGTTGAGCTTTTAAAGTAGGCCAAAAGCACAGTCAGTCAGACTTTTTTCAGTGATTAACCAGTGGCATAAATAGACCATATTGAGCTCAGAATGAATGAGCTTATGGCTGGTATCACTTCAAGTAATGAGCATGTTAAAGTGGCTGCTGTTTGCTGTGAGGCATAAAAGTGTCTCTGCACACCACAGAGTAACTGCTGTGCCGCTACATATATCTGACTGTTGTGTACCAGCCCCTGCACTCTGTCTTCTACCTTCTCATTAAAAAGATACCTCAGGCTTATTATTAGTCTTTTACAGTCATTTTGGTTCTACATTAATGACTACATTTGAGCCAACCCACTGCCATCCTAATGTACACTCCTGCCACCACCCACTTAGGGCTGGTTTGATGTCGCTGTAGCTGTATAGATTTATTTTTATTTTTTAAGCTCTACTAGTGTTTCTTAGGTGTAACTTAATGGTAGAGCATGACACTTAAAGTACTAAAGTCATGGGTTTGATTGCCAAGAGACACATCCATCCACTTTTGCCGGGTTAAACTGACATGATACACTAGGTTAAGTTGAGGTGATAAACTACTGTTCAGAGTTTGGGGGCAGATAAAAAAATAAAATAAAATAATAATATTTCCATTCTTCAAAGATGCATTGAATTGATTAAAAGAGACAGTAAAGATTAATACGGTACATTGTTACAAAAATATATTTCAAACAAATGCTGTTCTTTTCTTTTTATATTCATCAGAGGATCCTGAAAAAAGTATCAAGACTTTCACAAAAATGTTAAGCAACACAACTGTTTTCAACTATGATATATTAAGAAATGTTTCTTAAGCACCAAATCAGCATATTCGAATGATTTCTGATGGATCATGTGACACTGAAGACTGAAGTAATGACTCCTGAAAAGGCAACTTTGCAATTAGAATTAATAAATACATTTAAATAAATTAAAATCTATTAAATAGTAATAATAAAAGGATGTATTTTAATTAAATAAATGCATCCTTGGTGAGAATAAGATACTTTTTTCAAAAACATTAAATAATCTCACCAGCCCAACACTTTTTAACTGTAATGTGTGATTGCGTATAAATATAAACATTTTAAATTTAATTCTGTGATTTCATTGGAACGGAGAGCAGCCATGCATAGCCCAGCCCTCATATCACTCCAGCATACTGAAAATCCACAATATTGCCTGAGAAATAGCTACAATAAATAAGATCAATTTAAAAATGAATAACTTTTTTGAGATTTTTAGCTCTTGATTTTAACCCACTTCATGGAACAGTATTTTTTTCTTGAGTTTGGGTTTTTGGGAAGATTTTCTGGGGAGCTCGGTCGGGGTTCAACTGCATCATGCCGAAAGTAGGTAGGATTTACTGATGCTCCCTGCACAGCAAGTTTTCTTTCCCATAAATCAATGGGATACGGAACAGTGAACACCTTCAGATTATTCACATGCAATGATAGTGAGCTTGGGGAAGAGACTGCCAAAAAAAAAGATTATATTCACAGCACATTAACCCACTGCTGTTTCCACTACTGTTCTGTTTGTGTTAGTATGATTGATCACCATGAGAACTGATATCCTATATCCCACAATATCTGGCTTCCTTTTGCTACTCGCCCCTTCAGAATAGATAGCATTTAAACAAGTTTTCTCCAGACTGGCTTTTACTTAGAATTAATAATGTGAAAAGAGTTTATTTGGGCTTTAAGTTTTAAATTCTAGCTCTATGTAACCTCAATAAATATGAGCTGTTTTTCAGGGTCACTGGAGGAAATCCCAATTTTTTCACCACTATTGCCAAAAGAGGTTTCTGGATGCACTGAGGGAGGTTTTGTTGGCCGTGTTCGTCTCTAGTTGGACAAGATGCCTCACAGCTGTCCTCCATTATGATTGGATAGAGCTTTGTAAACCCTCTGGCACAACTGTAAGGACGAGATGCAAATGGCAACAGTATCTAACAGAATTTGCCAAGTGCAAACTGAGACGATTTTGCAACCCAGAAGTGTGTTTGTGGGTTTTTTATTGATTAAATTTGCATTACTGAAATGGTTAGTCTTGCCTTTGCAGTGAGATTACAATGTTTGCGTTACATGCTTAAGTCCAGTTGTGATAGATACGGCCTCAGACTATTTAATGTTCATTCATTAAAGTCTCTCACTAAAGTAACTGTGTGGAAAGGCTCAGTTGTAAGGGCTGAATGGCTGTTTTTCCATAGCCGCATGTGGAAGCAAACCTTCACCATTAGGTTTCACCATAACACATCTTGTCCTACTTTCAACACTCAATCTGCAACACATTGTGTTCATCTGTTCCCGTTACGCTATTTCCTGTGAACACACAGGTATTTCTTTTTATATTCTTTTTTTAAATAATGTTCACCACACTCTCCCTTCTGTTTATCATCGAGTTCAGCCTCTTTCTTAATTCGGCCACAAGCACAAGCTGCTTATGATATTTGCTTTTGAATGGTGGAGCTTATGTTTCTGCCTGTATCATGAATGGTGCCTCCATGGTTACGGCAAAGGAACAACAAGTGCTGATTCATCTGCCACACATGCTGGCGTCCCAGCGGCAGGCTCGAATCATTCCGATGAACGGGCTTTAATCATGACTGTCAGCAAAAGCATATCAAGCCGTTTAATGACAACTTATACTTTTTCCATCATCTCACCTCCTGTTTACATGTACTGTACAACCAGTATATCCAGAACCATACATAAACACAGGCATGGTTTCCTCTGTCAGTGTCCCAATGTCCCGGCCATATTGATAACACCCTCTGGCAGCTATTTTTTTATATATGTATTTAGCTATTTCGTGTGTTTAATAGGTTACTGTATATAGCTTCTATCTGTTTGATTTAGAGAGACCAAAAACTTTGAATAATTATTTCAATAATTTATTTTATAGTAAGTCTCACAACAATAGGATTTTATAGTAAGTCTGCAACAATAGCTGTGTAGCTGCTTGAATTCTGCTATTTAAAGGTGCTACACATGTTAAAGCATACCCTTTTTAAGATCTTTTACATTTGCATTATGCATTTACATGATTTATTTAGCATATATATATACACATACATACACGCGCATTACCATTATATATATACCAAGTGTATATAATACAAGATATATATATATATATATATATATACATACGTGTGTGTACATATATATATATATATATATATATATATATATATATATATACATACACACACACACACACACACACACACACACACACACACACACACACACACACACACGTATATATATATATACGTGTGTGTGTGTGTGTGTGTGTATATATATATATATTTACTTTTGAAAGGCTTGAATTCTCACCAAGGCTGCTTTCATTTGATCAAAAATATATTATAAACAGAAAATATTATTACATTGAAAAAAATCACATTAAATTTATTCCTGAATTTTCAGTGTCACATGATCCTTCATAAATCATTCTAATATGATGATTTGGTGCTCAATAAATATTTCTTCTTATTAATGATGAAATAACAGTTGTGCTGCTTATTATTTTTATGGAAACCATAATACATATTTTTACCTATCAGCCTATTCATTTTATTATTAAGTTATGTTTCCTGGGAATCAGCCTTGTGACTACAGTAGCACCATATTTTATCATAAGAGTCGAGCTACAGGAACACGTGCGCTCGAGTAAACAAAGACAATTGGCTCTTTAAACTGAAGGATGGAACATTTGAGTGTTATATTTTCACCCTCTTATACTATCTCTGCCTGTGTTCTGATGCACAAGCAGACTGTCTGTCTCACTCACGTGCTCATTTGTGTATGTGACACATATCAGCTTCACGGAAGCGTTGTCCAGCTCTGGCCCTGCCCGAGAGGCGGCTCTCTGAACATCAGTACTGGCATGCAAATCCAGTGGCTCGTGTTGTCTGCCTCCTTTCTCTGTTTCTCTCTCTCTGTTTTTCTCCGTCTCTTGAGAAGGTTGGAAAGTTCGTTCTGCAGTGCTAGAGAGAGTTAAAGTATGTATTACTCCCCATTCCTGTGTGTTCTCTCCACCTCTTTCTCAAAGTCTCACTGGCTTTTTGCTCTTTCCACTCACAGAACACAAGGAGGGACCGGAGTGGAGGAAAGCTGTGCCCAGCTACACACAGTCCAGCAGCAGCATGGACTTCCGCAACTGGAACACGCTGCCACGTGACGAGAGCCAGGAGTCTCTGCCCAAGAACTGGGAGATGGCCTATACGGAGACGGGCATGGTCTACTTTATAGAGTAAGTCCTAATTGCCAAGTAGGACATTTGCTTGGATCTACTACGGTCCTGTCAGCCTATCAGATTTTAGGGTTTGGCATTTGGACTGTTTATTTGACAAAAATATTGTTCCTGGAATTGGTTTGTTGCATGTGTTTAAATGTTTAGGCATTTATTTATTTAGTTTAATGTTTTAAATGGCACTTTTTTCAGTTATTTAATTTTACATCTTCAAATAAGCAGAAATAAGCAAAATCTGTTCTTTTGTGCCCCTTGAATGCAGTGCAGATTAAATACTGCTCTTCTTATCTGGGCAGCTAAATGTGGAGAAAATGATAAACACATGTCATTTAGAAATGGGCCACTGAATGGAAGATGATTTTTGATGTCAGTGCAATTTGCAGATTTGCAATTTGATTTGCTTGATTGTGTCAATTTTGTGTACCAGGTAATTTTTTTTCAAGTAGGTAAAAGTCCAATACAAAAATATATTTGCAAAAGTTCACTTATATGATTCAAAAATTATTTCTATGGTAATTGGTAATTTATGAAAAACCACAGCAAGATGTGAAGGATTTTTTTTTCTTTTCTTTTTTTGGGTGATAAATCTTTCTGTTCATAAAAATAGTACCGTAGCACCATTTCCACAGTAATATTAAGCAGCACAATACAAGAAATATTCAGAAATATTTATTGAGCAAGCATCAAATCCGCATATTAGAATGATTTCTGAAGGATCATGTGACAGTGAAGACTGGAGAAATGATGAATTCAGCTTTTGAAAATTCAGCTTTGCATCACAGGAATAAATTATATTTAAAATATATTAAAATAGAAAACATTTTAAAGGGGTGGTTGACTGTTTTTTTTCTAGGCTTGATTGTGTTTATGGGCTGCAGTCAAACATGTTCATGCTTCGTTTTTTTAAAAACGCATTATTTTTCACATAATTTACCTTTATTCCTCACCGCTCTGTCCCTTCTCTGATAAACGTCCCGATTATTTCCTGGTTTTATGAAGCCCCTCCCTCAGAAATACGCGATGGGCTCAGATTGTTTAGCTGGCTCAGTGTGTTGTGATTGGCTAAACTGCCTCTAATGCGTGTCTAAACGTCCCGCCCCTCGCCTCAGCGGCATGTGCTCTGGTTGTATTGTAAACAATGGCGTCGTCTATATTGCTTATCAATTTGAGACCCAGAGAATATTAGTGAAGAGGATCGTGCAGAACCTGTGCAAGCATGGCTCTTAATGGTATGTTTGTTTGTTTGTTGTTGGTTCATACTTTTAGATACGCTGTTATTCAAAGTCAAGTCAAAGTCAGCTTTACTGCAATTTACCACTGTTATCTTACAGAGAATTAATATATGGTTTTATCCTGATTAAAGCTTTATACAGATAACACAGCACTAAGCACAAATATACAAATAAGGACAACTGCAGTGCAAACCAGTGAAATACACAGTGCGTCTTTATTCCATGTATAACGCTTCTCATTGCTATGTGAAAATAAGTGTGTTCACTGAGCTGATGATCTGAATGAGAGAGAGAGAGAGATGCAGAGCAGAGCGTGTGCAGAGCAGGGCAACGCAAGGAACAGGATTGAGAACCGATCCTTTAGAACATATGATTTTGAAACTTGTGAATCCATTAGAATCGTTAGAAGGCAGAATCGCGATTCATATATGAATAGATTTTTATGTGCACCCCTAGTTTTCTCTTCCTCTTCTCTAGTCTAAAGCAGCACAACATGGCCTCGCCCCCTTTGTTACATGTTCCCGGGGGTGAGGTTTATCTGAGTTTGTGATGTAACGGACCCGGGAAGTAACTCGTTGTAGTCCCTTACCAGTCGTTTTTGTAGGCATTAAACTGCCAGAATTTTAAAAGATATCTCCGTTTACATTGAACTTTCAGCGCTGCAACTTTGCAGATATTGTTTATGCTCAAACAGCAACATTACACACTAACTAACGTTAAAAAAGTGAAATCGTAATCAACCACTCCTTTAAACTGTAATAATATTTCACAACATTAGTGTATTTTTAATCAAATAAATGCTGCCTTGGTGACCATAAGAACTTTTCAAACATAAAAAAATATAGGTAACACTTTCTATGAAGCCCGTATTTATAATACATTATAAGGGTATTCTTAAGGCATCATAATGAATGCATAATGCATTAGAAAAAACCTTATGTGTTATAAAATCTCATGAATAATCATAACAACAAGTATAATACATTATAGTACTTACGTATTTGTGGTTATAACTTTTAAGAGTATGATTATTTATAACACACAATGAACACCATATTAAATCTACTTCATTTATAATGGGCTATATCATAGCTTGACATTGTTTATTTAAGATCTGCACAGTACCTTACTACATCTCTTGAGTGCAATGTTTATATATATCAAACTAATTGTATTAGTAGACTTAAGTAGGGTAGGTAGAATGTTCACATACATGCAAAGTATCCTATACTCAGTGTGTCTGTTGAGGAACCATCAAAATAAAGTGTTAGCATACAGTATATTCAGCAGACACACTACTAATACTCTCATGACTGCTAGTTGACATGTGGTTGCAGAGTTACTTATCAACAGCTGTCTAAAGGGTGCCATCAAAATAATTAAACTCGTATTATATAAAAAAAAATTCAAAGCAAATGTGTCATATTACACATGCATCTGATATGATATCTGATTTTATGGCTGTTTGAGAAAAAAAATAGTGTTATTATTATTACTTATAAGTGGTCTTTGTCTGCTTTAAGTAAAGTAATATAAGTAACGTTATGAGACTTATAATACATTATAACTATTGAGAAATATAATCCATTGTAACTTAAGCGGATGGATCGTGTTCATTGTGTGTTATAAATCATCATACTCTTAAAAGCTATAACCACAAATAAGTAACTATTATAATACATTAAAACTGTTCTTATGAATATTCATGAGATGATACAACATATTATTATTTATAATGCATTATGCATTCATTATAATGCCTTAAGAATACCCTTATAATGTATTATAAATACTGGCTTCATAGAAAGTGTTACCAAAATATATTTTACCACCCACAAACTTTTGCGATTATGTTCTTAAATTCTATAGTTCTAGAAGTATACAGATGTGTAGGTTGAATACAGTCTGATCCCACTACATCTGCCATGTTAGCATTGTCATCTGGCCTCATGAGACAGTAAAGTGTCCGTTGGATACACACCACTGATTCTTGACGGTAGCAGAATGTCATCCAGATTTTTTTCCACCTACTGTTTTCATGTATACTGTGTATTCATGAATACTGTCACTTTTAGTATACTGTATAGAAGGGAAGTATGGACCATGCAGAAGTTGTGCTGTATAACAAAGAACAATTTGTGGCTCCATCTTTTCAAATTTCTCCTATGATTTACTGTAACCGAGCCCAGATGTAGACAGCAGCTCTCCAGCTAAAGGCTCGCTCAGTAAACAGGAACTCCGATACTCCTGCAGACACATCAAGCTCGAGAGACCGCTGGGAAATGAAACTGCTCTTCTCTTGCATGCTGACGCTGAGGCTAGCTTACAGTTTTGCCAGCTACTTCCTTTCAGTGTCCTGTGCCTGTGGTCGCAGCTCTTAACCAAGCATATCTGCTTTCCACACAGAGGAAGAGAGAGCCAGCGAATCAATACTTCATTCTCCGAACAATGCAAACAATCGGCTAAATGGAGCCTTCCCAGCGGGCTTTGCTTCCACACGCGTGTCTGCCTGCATGAGTCTCTGAGGATGAGCTGCACCTTGTCATGAATATTTCAGATTTTAAACACATTTGCTTTAGGAGTAGAGTCCTCTCCCCTACCCAACAGAGACAACTAAAGTAGTTTTTGAAAAGTCTTGCTTATGTTTTAATGTGATCAGTGGCATTTTTTTCCCCCACAGTCTTTTTGGCCCAAGTGTTCCTCCTTGTAATCTATATTTTATTACATTACATTACATAACAGTACAGTACAGTATAGTATAGTATAGTATAGTATAGGATTAAAACTTTTTCTTCAAATTATACAAATGTAATAACACACACACACAACATTCTTCATTATATTTTACATTATTTAAAACCTGGATATAAAGTTTCTTTAAAATTCACTCACATTGCGCTGCTAATAATCTCTAATAAGAATTTATCATTTTTTAAAATTACAAATGGTCTCAGATTTTTGAACCCCTAATTATTGAATTATTGAAAAAAATGAGTTTAATTTTAATTTAAATTTTTTTATTATTAATAAGTTACATCAAAAACCTATAATTGGGTGAAAAATAGAACATGAATGTTATTCGCTTTTATAATCTTTGATTAAGTATGATTATTTATTTTTATCATTTGACAATTTGACAAAAAAAATAAATCCATGTACCGACAAGTGTACACATGGTTGAAAATCACTGCTTTGAAAATATGAAAAAACATTTTGCCATCTGGTTTTAGCAATCGTTGAGCAGCTTTATTGATTGATTGTCATTTTTGCATTGTTACAGTGAGCTCTAGTCATATTTGTTGTTTTATGAGTGTTACACTGTTAAACTACAGATGCGTTCCAGTATAATGACGGTCAATTCTCAGAAAGGCTTTCAGGTGTTTGTTTACTAATGTTTCTTTCCTTCTCTGTGTAGTCATAATACCAAGACCACGACCTGGCTCGACCCACGACTGGCAAAGAAAGCCAAGCCTCCTGAAAAATGCGAGAATGGAGGTAAGACCGGGTTGGTTCATGAATCACACATAAGAGTAAACAGACCCGAGCTGAGCTGTGAGACATTAGCCTGCCTCTCTGCGGCCCGCCTGACTAATGGCTCACAGGAGACATGCTGAGAGCCCATCAGAGTGTCATCTCGCACAAGCAATCCCAGCACCACTTTCTGCAATGGGCATGTACGTCCGTGTCAGGCTGGTGGCTCCCCACACCTCTCACATCACAGGGAAAGATAACAAGTCATTTTCCGTACAGCTTACTAATACCTGCACCCCCTGCGTTTCCTCGCCGCTCAGCCTTCTGATCTCCTCTCTGCCCAAACACGCGTGTAAATCCAGCCAGACTTCTTGACCTACCTGGTGTTTGGCTTCTCAGAAATTCACCGTCAGAAAATCAGACCCCCTGGTGTCAAGCACATGGGTGATTTGCAGCTGTTCTAGCTGTCTCTGATATGCCTGTCTGATTCTCCGCAGAGCTTCCATATGGCTGGGAGAAGATTGAGGACCCGCAGTATGGGACTTATTATGTGGAGTGAGTATGCTCATATCATTTATCGTCTAGTAAGAATGATGGATGGCACATTTTTGTCCACAGCATCTTGGTTTGCTATACATTTAACTTTTCCGTTTGCTCACTTGGCCTTTTCTTTTACTTTTTTTCCCATTTAGTTTTTTTTTTATCCAGTTTTTCAGAATTAAAGAACAATAAAAGCATAAAAGGGAGTGCAATATTCATCCTCAACGAAACGATCACTAAATAAGTTATGAAAATAATGCAACTTTATATGAGTTGATTTATTTATGTAAATTGTGTCAGAATGAAAGTCACTGTATAAAGCATCATTTTTAAAGATTTTAATACTTGCATCTCAGTGTCCAAAAAACACCAAAATGGTTATTTTTAACTTGGAAATAAATATTTTTTAAAAGGGCCTGATTTTTCTGATTGTGAAATGCAAGATAATCATGTGCTCTTTGAATAGCTGGTCAAAAATACACCAAGATTTATGATTTAAATGTGCCTAAAAAAAACTTGACATGGCAGGGACGACAAACAGTCTTTGCCAGGTTGAGCTGTAAGTTTTGCCATGTCCGCCAATATGACGTTGTATCACTGGTTGAAAAGAGAGATAGATTCATCTAATAGGAGAAGCCATTCTGTATGATGGGTCCCAGTGATGTAGTGTATGTTGAGAAGAGGAGGGGTCACATGAGGAACCCCAGTACTATGTGCTTTGCTCCCCACCCCAATGAAGGAAGAGAATAAAATAATAAATTAAAAAATAGGGGAAAAGTATTAGATATTTGTTCACCTAGCCACTCCTGAAACCTTGAAAGTTTGTTGTATGTGAAAGGAACAGTAGTTGACTCGTTCGAGTGTTTTCGCTTGGAAGGAGAGAGAAGGTCTGTAGTCTAAAAGAGAAGTGTTTAATGTAGGTTTTTTATATATATATATATTATATTATATTGTAATTAAACAGTAATAATATTAATACTACAGTATGTATATAATATATCAATTTTATATATAACAATCTATAATGAATGACAATATAATGAATGATCTTGACACAAAGTTTTGAAATATATTTTTTTAAATCCACTCACATTGCTGTTTTAGATTTAATAACAATATGCAATTTTTACAAAATGCACAAAATATCTAATTTCTGAACACCTGATTATTTAAAAAAATATATCGTTTATTAATGTTTTTCTGAAATAGAAGACTGATCAGTGTGACCTATCGATCATCATATTGACTAAAATTTAAATGACTAAATTTGATCATATTGGCTGGATTTGCTCATTTTCTGCTCTCAAAGCATTGTGGGATATTGAAGTTGTTGACAGGACAGCCGACTCGAGGGCTTTCGGAAGCGGATACAGGATTTGATTTTAATGGCATTTATTTTGTGTAAGGTCAATCCCCGCTGTGCCAGGATATTTATGCAAGGAAGTCAACAAAACATTGTTTTATTTTTGATTTAAATATGGCTTGGCACGGTGCCTCATTATTCTCTGCCTGAATTATCAAAACGGGGAACTTCAGCAGTCAGATGAGAGCACTCAGTCTCTCTGTGGATTGGGTGGATAAGTCTCAGCATGAGTCACCCACAGCAAAAGCACAAACAGTACCTTTCTTCTACAAATTCACAGCACGCCGACTGGTTTTGTGAGGGATCCGTGGCTGTTAAAAGCCTTCCTGAGGTGCAGTCACAACCGGCAGGTACAACAGTTAAAGCCAAGTAACACAATGCAGACGAGCTGCTTTTTTCACTTTATGTGAACCTAGGTAGGAGGGATAAAACAGCACACTCCAGCACTGAGCCTGAACCTCTACAGAGGAAACGCATGTGCTGTGAAGCTTGTGTTTCTGGAAAGGCTTGCCGAGGTAATATTGATTCATTTCAGCAGCTAACAAACAAGAAAACAAATGTGCTGGTTGTTGAGGAGAGTGTATGCGTGCAGCAATTACAGATGGCTTTGAAATATGCCTGTTCTGTGGCACTTTTAATCAAGTGTGTTTTTGCGGTGCTATTTGATCATTTCAGAAGGTCATGAAAAGATTCAATGCAACACCAACAAAAAAATCTTTATCAAGATTTGTGTCTTAATTTCCAGTAGAAACATCACTATTAAAACAAGAGCTTCTTCTGTAACAGCTTTTATTTTCTCAGATGTCATTTAGGGCACACAGACTACTGGATAATGTTAGCAAATAGCTAAATAGCTATTTTAAGCATTGTTTTCACAAACTCAGTTTGTATATTCTTGTATGTAACGCCTTCTTTTCACCATCCAATCAATTCTCAATGAATAAAAAAAGTCCTATTGTATTTTTAATATCTTGTCGAATATCCTGTTTTATTTGAATATGTCACATTGTGGAAGTAAGAACAGTTCGCATTAACTTCAAAATATGTTTTCAGAGAATTTATCCAAAGTTAAATTTGTTTTTTTGTTTAAATTCTAGTGAAATTTAGTGAGGTGTATTTTAAAACTAACAAAACATTGTAAATAAGGTAAGAAAAATATACTCTATGAAATCTTATTGATATTGATCTTATTGATATCTTAAACCTTTTCGCTTTTTAGGTAAGTTTATCTTATTCCAAGGAGGTTTTATATTAAAATCATACTGAAATACTAAAATTATTACTTTCAAATAATGATCAAATATTTTTTTAAATACTTTTCCAGTATTTAATTAAAGTCGTTGATTTAGTCTTCTCAAAGTTGTGTAGTTGAAAGGGTTGCGTGCTTCCCAAGTCAAACCAGTTCATGTAATTTTTCCGTGTTTCTGTCTCAGTATGTTGTTTATTTTTCTGTTCACTTACCAAATGTCTGTGGTAAAGGAAAAAGTGACTGTCTGGTTAGCAGACGGCAAACAGGAAGAGACGCATGCGCACAGTTCCTTACCTTTTGACTCTGATATGGTTTTGTTCTTTACAAAGACTGTGTTTGCATAAACAGATAAGCATCGCAAATGTTCTCTACTCTGAGTGTTTGTGCAAAGGTGTGTCATTGTATCTGCCCTCTCCGGTCTTTTGCACTGACTGTCTCACTCTTTCCTTCAGCCACATCAACCAGAAGACTCAGTTTGAGAATCCAGTGCAGGAAGCCAAGAAGAAACTCAGCCAGGACGCATCTCCAACCAGTCAGCCAATAGCAGCGGCCGCAGGAGCAGTACCAACGCCCTTAAGTAAATTTCTAAATTTTTTCTGCTTTATTCCCCATTTCCTACTACCTCAGTTTTTGTTTTATTTTACCACTTGAATCTATTCTAAAGCATTTTAAAATGTTATTCCTGTGATCAGCAGCCATTACGCCAGTCTTCAGTGTCACATGATCCGTCAGAAAAGAACTTTGTTGCTTAATATTTTTGTGAAAACTGTGTATGTGTATGTATATACGTGTGTGTGTGTGTGTATATATAAGGAATTTTGGATGAATAGGAACAGCTTTTTTTTAAACGTAAATGTACTGTCACTTTTGATCAATTGAATTCATTTTCAAAAAGGTCTTTACGTTTTTAGTTGCCTGACCAGATAATATGTACATACACCCCCCTTAAAACAATCAAAACAGTCCAACCTAAACACCTAAGGCTGATTTTTTTTTTTTCAGCAATGGTGATAGGAAACAATTGAGTGAGAATGAGATCAGGAAGTGATCATTGCCACAGAGATCAGGAAGTAGCAAGTGCCAATGTTTTCAATTGCATTGCCAGTAGTTTTTCTGTCCTCACTGAAAGTGAAGGAACAACATGATTTTGCACCAGTGTAATTTTCAGTCATAGAATCCAAACAAATGTCAGAATATCTTGCCAGGTCCTGATTTGTTGGGACAAAAACTCAAATTAGCATGGAACAGATATGATTTATTTCTTGATGCTTAATCATGCCACGCCTGGTTAGGACATGTTTTAAGTGAGAACTGAGCTTATAAAATAAGAGATGCATGAGCTGCTCAGGTGTTAGTTTAAGCAGAGGCAGATAATTTCCATCAGAAGAACATAATCAACATCTGTGGTTAATATGATCTCTGATAATCCCAGAGGCTCAGAGCTCCTTTCGTCATATACAGCAATGCTGTCAGATAGCGTGTGTGTTTTACCATCTGTGTGTGTGTATTTATGTGTGACCGTGTACTTGTTCAGTTATGCTCAGCTGCGCCAGCTTTTGTATATTTTTGCATGCGTTCCACTTTGTTGCTGGTGTTTCACTATTGATTTAACATTACACATCCTTGTTCTGTCTTCTAATGTGACACTAAGCAGTAGCTCTGTCTCTTTCATTTGCTCTTTTTCTCTGAGCTTTTTTCTTGTTTTCAATAGGTGTTTGCTTACGTGTCAGGTTTCAAAGCATTTACACCTGGTGTACGTGTACTTGTTTTGTCCCAATCTGCATGCTGACTAGATGGATGGATGCATAGATAGATAATTTTATTAAATTATTTTATTATATATATTATTTTATTATCATAATTTAATTGATGAGGTTTCTTCCTAATAATTCTGGTTGTCCAAATTTGTAATTTCATATTTTAGTGTCTTTATTAGTAGCCTTTAATGATTGATGCTGCTTTATCTCCCACTGCCTGGCCCAATATCCAGCAATTCCATCCTGTTGAATGATTGCACTGAATGATAGAGTTTGATTGAGAGTTTGACTGAGTTCGGTTTTAGGTAATTCAAGGTTAAACCAGGCTGTCTGTTGTTTGGCCTCCCTGAGAGTCACTTTCTCCTGTGTGTTTCTCTGTCCTCTGAGCGTTGATTTTGTCCTCCTATCCCCTCTGGAAGGCTGGCAGTGGACGTCTGTTCTGTCTCATTAGTGAAAGCGCACACAGCCCCCCCACGCTATGCTCTGTTAGCTGGCCAAGACACTTTAATGAGTGGATGGTGATGCCTAGCTGAGAACAGGACAGGGACGAGTGCACAAAAATATAATGCAGTCATGCAGTGTTTTCAGAGAATAATCAGAAATTATAACCATAACTATACAATTCTACCAACAATTATGATAGTAATGATAAAATTCATGCATTTTATTTGTTTTATTCATATATTCAAGCAATTATAAAACAATTTTAGCTCTTGCCACTTGTGCATTTAGGTCATTTTCTACACACACACACACACGTATACTGTATGTATGTATACAGCACTCATACTACACCTTTAATTAAACTCCGACATTTCATAATCTGCTCGCCCTATGAGAGACACAGTGGCCCTTTATGCATAAGAAGCATAATAAGGTAAACATAAACATCAACCTTCCCCCTTTTCCCAGAATTCCCACACCAGCTGAATGTGAAAACAGCAGTACAGGAGGGATAAATCTAATAATATGCAAGGATGGGTTTGTTTGTACCTGTGTCCAACAACCAATTCACACTCAGTTGTGGCTCGCAGTTCAAATGTGTGCCATGGTTATTACAATCAACATAATCTGTTTCATAGGGCCAGTCCAACTCATCAATGTGGCTGTTATGCAAATCCAATTCCCACCACACATGGTGAGATATCCATCCCTGCTCTCCTAATGAGATTGATGTGGCCTCATCTAATGCTGCTGGCACTCTCAAATGAGACAAGAAAAAATAAAACCGCTGGTTGGGTTAGAAATGACTGTAATTAGTGTATGATCTGCTGTTTAGAGCTGATTCAGAGTCAGTGTTGAACACCTTCCTCTTAAAGTGATAGTTCACCCAAAAATCATTCGGAATGATATAAGTGATGACAGAATTAAGTAAGAAAACTGGAAGAAGCATATATTCAGACACTCAAACCATGTGTAAAAAATAAAATACACTTAGCTTATGCAGAGTTTAGAAAGATTGAAAATGCAGCCATCCTTTTCGCTTTATTATTCATCAAACAGGTGAAACTGTAAAGTGCTACTTGCGGTCTCTATTGTTTCATAACTCTGTTTGATTATCTGATGTAAGTGCTCAGTGCTGTTATGCTTCACATAACTTGTTGAGCAGCATGAAACTGGCTCTTTTATTTAATGGATACTTTCTACACATAATTTCCACAGTCCTCCAGGGTTTTTTGTAATATCCTGTAATTGTAGAATGTAATTTGGAAATGTGCAATATTCCCCTCAAGAATCGGAAAGCATCATCATTGGTTAAGTATAGAATATCTAAAAATATTGTGCATGTTTTCAAAACTATTGTGCATATTTTTTATGTTTTTTGTTAGTTATTGTTTTATAAACTACCATTCAAAACTTAGGGGTCAGTAAGGTTTTTGCTTTGAAAGAAATTAATATTTTTATAAAGCAATGATGCATTAAATTGATCAAAAGTTACAGTTTCAAATAAATGCTGTTCTTTTGAACTTTCTGTTTAGCAACTTTCTGTTCCACTGTTCCAATTGTTTTCAGCATTGATAATAACAATAAGAAATGTTTCTTGAGCAGCAGATCAGCATATTAGAATGATTTCTGAAGGATCATGTGACACTGAAGACTGGAGTAATGGCTGCTGAAAATTCAGCTTTGACATCACAGGAATAAATTATATTTTAAAATATATTCGAATAGAAATAATTTTAAATTGAAATAATTTTAATTTTACTGTATTTTTGAACAAAATAAGCCTTAGTAAGCATAAAACACTTCTTTAAAAAAATAGAATAGTAATGTATATCTCACTTTATACATGGAAAAATACATATTTTATAATTTACTTTAAAAGTATAAACTCAGATCTCCCTATAAAATGTCTGTGATTGTTGACATGATAAAATGACCTTCCAAGAATAAGCAGTAAAGTTATATAATTTAATATACTGCATGATGCTATCAGTCATAAAAATGACCGCAAAATGCTCATCAGTGTAGCTTAAATTCCTTCTCGTTTTGTAGCATTCTTGAAAAATCATGTTTATGTCAGTGTTTAAAGTTTATTTATAGTAGTTCATCTTGGAGGGGTCACCATGGCAACATAATTTATACACTTGACAAATTTGCATGTGCTCAATGACCCCACAAATTGGTTTAAGAAAAAAAGGGATGATTATCAGCCCATCCGAGGACATTTATCAGATGAAAACATCACCAAATGTTGCTTGATCATTTTCTTAGTGGTTATCAATTAGGAGTTCCTAACCAGAACACTCTGCTGTGAGGGTAAATGGTTTAGGAGTAATTGAGGAAGAGTGTAATGAATGGACTGCGATAATTAATTGAAGTGTATGTGGATATATACAGAACAATCCCACTATCATTCACTCATTTAGTAATGTATCTTTTACTCTCTCTATTGCTCTCTCTGTTGCATTATTCAATATGAATGACTAATGGAGTCCAGACCTCCCTCCTTTACTCTAGTTCTCTCTGTGCTGCTGTTTCTTTCACAGCCTGTTTTGTGATGGTTTCAGTAGTACAGTAAGAAGCACTGCAGGAACAGTTCAGATTAAAGTAAAATTCTTGTTTTTTTATGGAATATTGCAGTGTTTAGTATAAATAATTTATCCATGCACATCATTATTTTTTAAATTCATATGCCCTCATAATCTTTAATGAAAGTACTGCACCTATTCCCTTGCAATGAAATCTCTTCTCTAATGGCGTTTACCTGCATGAGGACAAACGACAACAATCCAATCAATTCCCCATGGATCGAATTAAGTTCCGACCTACTTTTCCTCATTTCACTGCATATAGGTCACAGTAGAAAAAAAATGCTGACTTTTTCTGAAAAAGTTTCATGCTGACTTTAAAAGTGAACTTTGCTCATTTTGACAAACTAGAGAGATTTCTATACAAACAGCTCATTTAGAAGTACATACTCTTTGTCTTGCCTTGTAAACAAGCTTTAAATTGTTAGTCTCACATACTATCTCTATCATTCCTCTTTTAGATGAAACTGGTTTAAGGGGATTCACACGGGACCCATCTCAGCTGCAGGGTGCTATCTTGCGCACAACTCTGAAGAAGAGTCCTCAGGGCTTTGGTTTCACCATCATCGGTGGAGACCGACCAGATGAATTCCTTCAAGTGAAGAACGTCCTGAGAGATGGACCCGCCGCACACGATAACAAAATCGCTTCGGGTAAATCCACTCGGCTTCTGTACATTAACTTCTGAGGCAACTTGTTGCTTATTTTATGAATGTTGATAAGCCATCAGGTATTTAATTTGATATAAGGATTGTTATGCACATTAACACCCTGGTTCATTAGTGTTTATCGCTGCAGTCTCGAATGGTACCATATGTGGCGCATTGCTGGATGCCACATTCATTTCTTGGAGCATTGCCGGGTTACTAGATTCCAAGTAAATAATCCTGTGAAAGTGCCCACAGTGGGATCGCGTAGATAGCGATAAAATAAATCAGAATCAGTGGGTGAGCATCAGGGGAGCTGGCTTTCCTGCAGCGTTGCGTTTGGCGATAATTGCAGCGCTTACACTAACACTCACTACCCTCCATTACAATGTGAAGAAACAACTCCTTGTATACTTCAACTCCCTGGAGACATCAGTCTGTACATAGAATTGTAAAACAGTTTAACCGAGATATACATTTAATTCTGGATTTGAGTGTGCCGCAATAAACATGCTTCAGCTGGCTCAAAGAGGCATGCTGAAGGGTAGATTCATCTGCATCCAATTTCTTTATGCAAATTCTTATGTTTGGTCAACAAGCTATCAAAAAAGCCATAGAGGGCTGTTTATGAGCCTCTTTTTGACCTGGCAAAACATTAATCGTAATTGTGGATTCTCACTATTTGCTTGTGTTCATTTGGTATTCGCCAGACTTTTGACTTGCAGCATAAAGTTTGGTTCTCATTTATGATTATTCTGGCCAAGAGTAGCTCACTTAGGAAGAGACTATCTGATTGATATGGAAAGCAGCCTGGGGGGGGGGGTTAATTGAAGAAGTTGAAATGACAATAATAGATTGTCATGGGCAAAATTCAGATAAGCTGCATTTGTTTGATCATAAAATAAACACAGTATTGTGAAATATTATTAGAATTTTAAATAAGTGCTTTATATTTTAATATATTTTAAAATATCATTTATTTCTGTGATAGCAAAGCTGAAATTTCAGCAGCCATTACTCCAGTCTTAAGCTTCACTTGATCCTTCAAAAATCATTCTGCTGCTTGAAAACATTTCTGATTATTATCAATTTTGAAAACATTTGTGCTGTTTAATATTTTTGTGGAAACTGAGATGTTTATTTTTTTCAACATTCTTTGAATAATAGAAAATTCAGAAGAACAGCATTTGTTTGAAATGGAAATCTTTTTGTAATATTATAAATGTCTTTACTGTCACTTTTGATTAATTTAATGCATCCTTGCTGATTGAAAGTATTTATTTATTTTCAAAAAACAAAAAAGTCTTACTGACCCCAGACTTAAAGTCAGGCAAGCAGATTGGAACTGATGATTTCAGTCAGTGCTTGACGTTTTCATGTGCACTATATTTATCTGGAGGTCAGTGAGAAGTATTTTGCTTGTTTTGTTAACAGAATATCTAAACTCACACTAAAACCTCATGGCTAGCAGTAGACCTGGCCCAGTTACTTCATCATCGGAATGAAACATTGACGCTCACAACGCTTTGACAGGTTGTGTGCTCTGTGCCAATATTACTGTATAAGCAGCAGGATGTCTTGGGCAGAACAGTGACTTTCAAGAAGTGAAGCGAACCTGGAAGGATGCCATTGATTGGTCAGGAGTAGAAAAGGATGCAGGAATCCCCCAACGTCCTCTGCATTGATCAATAGACACACTTCCCATTAGATAGACTGCACCAACTGAGCGGATCATTGACTTTAGCTGGAGTAATGGTTACGTGGGCACTGCCTCTTTCTCACTGCATATCATACTCATACACACTCCCCCGTGAACAGAACAGAAGGAGCCAATACAGCTCTCTTTGCTGGAATCAAAATGAACAGTTTAAACATACTGGCTGGATTTGTATTTGTGCTCAAATTGACACAGTGGCCATGTTCCAGATCCGAGTGAGTTTGCCTTGCTGTCTATTGTCTTTATACACAGTCAGATAGCTTCAAAGACACTATGCTTACTAAAATTGAATAATATTAGAGACTGATTTAAAAAGGCTTTATTTAAACAGCAATTATAATGCTCATTCACATCCCACACAAACAGCAGACTTCAAAAGTGCATGATTCAAATGTTAGCATGTTGCTGAACTAAAACAAATTGCATAACGCACAGATATCGGATGCAATTGTGTTTTAATTAGAATTTTTTTTGTTAATACTTTTCAGTACTGGAGAAAAACATAGTTAATGCAAATGTATTATGGAAGTGCTTTATAGATACATACAATTTTGTCTTATATTTTGTCCAGAAATAGTTATTTTACTGTTTGAAACAGCCTTTGCATCAGGATTGCATAGGAAACGCTTCAAATGCTAAAAATTAATATTCTATTAAGTGCAAAAACAGTGTTGTTGTTGTGACACAAAACTATTAAAAATAATTTTCATTTCAATTAAATTGAATTATTAACGTCATTCTAATGAAAACTGAAAATATGAGAAGAAACTTTATTTTAAAATATTAACAAATACTCCAGTAGTATATGAATAATAGTAAAAAACAAAAATGCAAAGCACTTGCTTTTTAATTAGAACATTTCAGTACTGAATAAATGTCATTTTCACTGAGCTTGTCACATTGCATTCTAGGAATGCCTTATGTGTGAAGGATAAATTCAATGCTGCCTTTGGCCATTTCGGCCATAACAATGTATCCAACTGCTTGAAACAGGCTGTCAAGGAGTGCATGAGAAACTTGACTAAGGATTATCATTGAATCTAATGTTAAAATGCTTTAAGTTAAAACACAAAATGCATATTACATACAAATATTGAGGTAAGTTACGGACTTTAATCAGATTGAACAATTTGTCAGTACCAAATAAATGTAATTTTTTAATTGGGCACATCATGTGATGATGGACAAAACAAGATCTTTTGCAAGGCATCATAACTTTGCCTAAACATCCTGTCTAGGTAGGGTTTGGAACAACTGCTTCATTCATACTTATTTTTTATCTCTCGTTTAGGTGATATTATAGTGGACATAAATGGTACATGCGTGCTGGGTAAGACCCATGCAGATGTGGTCCAGATGTTCCAGTCCATTCCTGTGAATCAGTATGTGGATATGGTCCTGTGCCGTGGATACCCCCTGCCAGAGGACACCAACTCCAGCGAAGAGGGCACGGGCGACATAACTGCTATGCCGGGAATGGACAGGCAGCCCATTCATTCAGACGGGACCCACTCCGTGCAGGACCTCCATTACATGGCCACCGATGGCAGAAATCCAGCTGCAGCAATGCCCAATGGACGCTACCCAGAGGTGGGTGAGACCACCCTGCTGCAGCCCGAGCTGGTCAGTGTGCCTTTGGTAAAGGGGCCGAGCGGATTCGGCTTTGCCATCGCAGACTGTCCACTGGGCCAGAAGGTGAAGATGATTCTGGACGCGCAGTGGTGCCGAGGTCTGCTGAAGGGGGACGTGATAAAGGAAATTAACAGGCAGAATGTGCAAACCCTCACCCATGCGCAGGTGGTGGACATCCTCAAAGACCTGCCCATGGGCAGCGAGGTCAACGTCCTGTTGCTCAGAGGAGGTGAGTGATGGAGAGAGTCTGACCTGGGGTCCATTTACCTCCTATTTATTTTGACTACATCCCATTGCAGGCCTCATCTGGCTCTAGTGACAGTTAAAGGGATAGTTCATCCAAAATGAATATTCTTTCATTATTTTCCAGTGTTGTTTTAGTATTATTTATTTATTTATTTTTAAAGATTTATTTTTGGCATTTTGCCTTTTATTCCGATCTGAACTGACAAGCGAAGTGGGAGAGAGATAGGGGGGCGGTAGTCTCAGCCGCAGACGTCACGCCCACGGAACGTTGGCTAAACGTCTGATGCATATGGCACACTTACCTGAAAACACTTCAAGTCGTTGTTGGATTGGTTGAATTATACAGGATTTCCGGGAGACGTGTGTGTCGCGTTCTTTAACGTTCCGCCTGGAAACAAAGATGCCGTGGCACCAAACCCCCTCACGAAAGAAGAAAGCCGTCGTGTTTACAACTGTGATGACAAATGCTTATCAGGATCAAATAAACGCTGGATTTTCAAAAGTATGTGAAATATTTAAAGTTCGCAGCATAGAATCTTTAAAATACATCCGAGAGTTTCACACACCGGTCTGTTATTGGCGACATTTCCACACCCCGAAACGTGACGCTGAACGAAACGAACTATGATTGGTTGTTTGACATGTCGGTCAAACGGCCTCATGGGCGGGCCTTGGCCAATGAAAGCTACCATCTATTCCAGACCTTCAGCCGTCAGTCTGAAGGTCTGGCTACGGGAGACTAGGGGGGCGGGATCACAAAAGTTCCTCAAGTCGGGATTCGAACTCGGGACGCCCGTAGTGCAACGGCGCTGTATGTTGGCACACTGCCCACAAGGCTATTTATATGCTATTGTAGTATTTATTTATATATTGAATTAGCTTTTATTTTTATATTTTCAGTTTTAATTTTAATTTTTGTTTCAGTTTTAGTTGTTTTGTTATATAAATTATGCGTAAACTTTAATAAGCTTAAATGAGAATTTTAAATGTTGCTTGGGAAAGTTGAAATTACTAAAACTAAACTGAAATAAAATAAAAGCCGAATAGAAATACTTAAAAACTGTTATTAATAAAAATGGCAAATATAGCACATAATACATTATAGCAGATTTTTTTATATTTATGTTTAGGTTTAGTTTATTTTTATTTCCATTTGTCACCCTGGACCACAAATATAAGGGTCATTTTTTTTTTATTGAGATTTATACATCTTTCCATTGATGTATGGTTTGTTAGGATAGGACAATATTTGACCGAGATACAACTATTTGAAAATCTGGAATCTGAGGGTGCAAAAAAAAATCCAAATATTGAGAAAATCGCCTTTAAATTTGTCAAATGAAGTCCTTAGCAATGCATATTACTAATCAAAAAGGAAGTTTTGATATATTTATGGTAGGAAATTTACAAAACATCTTCATGGAACATGATCTTTACATAATATCCTAATGATTTTTGGCATAAAAGAAAAATCGATAATTTTGACCCATACAATGTATTGTTGGCTATTGCTACAAATATACCCGTGCCACTTATGACTGATTTTGTGGTCCAGGGTCACATTTTAATCATTTTAGTGCTTAAATTTTATTTCAGTTAGTTGCAAAGGCAACGTTTCTAATTTTCGTTGAAGCTTATTAAAGTTTATCCCCAATTTATATAACTAAAAATAACTAAAACCAAACTTACTTTTCATCTAATATTTTTTGTATAAATCTTATATAATTTAATTATTTTTATTGCAATTAATGCAAATGATTTTCATAGTTTTAGATTTTGTTAACAATAATAATAACATTTACTCACCCTCATGTCATTTCAAACCTGAATGACTTTCTTCATTGGAAAAGGACTGTTTTTTTCCATACAGTCAAAGTCAAAGGGCTCAAAGAAAGTCAAATGTTGTTTGGTCCCCATTTAGTTTGGGACATTTGTCATTCCACACAAGAAAGAAAGTCAGTCATACAGATTTGGAATGACATGAGCCTGAGTAAATAATGATGACAGAGTTTTCATTTTTGGTGAACCATCCCTTTAAAGAAGATCTCCGAGAGATAAAGTTGTGATTAAAATGATTTATGTAAGCTGAAGATGTGTGAAGAAGAATAGAGTGAGAGACATAGCAGGGAGGATGAGAGCTTAAAGAGATAGACGCGTGTGTTTGCGAGTGAAAGATCCTCACATTTTAATGAGACTGATCATCGTATATCACTATAATACTGCTTACACTCTGTAACACCGAAAATGGATTGCACAATCTCAGTACAGCAGGTTACTGGGGTGATTAAAGTTGATTTGTGAAGAAATCATTCTTAATTACTCCTCTTAATTTGAGTACAAAGTCTCTACAACTTCAGTTTGTGCTGCTGCGGTTTGTGGACACTTTATCAATAGTTTATATGCATGAGACTAGTTGCTACACCAGTTCTACCATCTCCTGAACTCAGAGAGAATAAACCCAGACAATGTTTTAATTGAACTGAATCCTGTATTTGCATGCACAGCAGCGAGCGCATAGCGGCTATACACACAGATCTATATTGCATCTAGTCTGTGGTTTGTGAAAAGTGAAAATATCAGGTTCTGTGTTCACTTACTGACTTCCAAGTTTCAGCTGTCACAGCGCAGACAGAGGATTGTGGCTACAAAAGGTCAAGCGAATTCATAAGCAAGCTTTTCTTCTCTGACTTATACAAACACGATTATATGCTCAAAATCTGCACAAAGAGCAGCATACCACAGATGTGGATGTTCTACATGCAGGCTTCATCATGCACACACACATTCTGTACATAAACATGCCTGCCACAGATCATCATGCTCCGCATTGTGTATATATTATGTCTTCTCATCTATTTCTCCAGTATAAGTAAATGCATTGAGTACACTGCCCCTTAGTGGCCAGTGTTGATTTTTTTAAGGTTTTCCACTGTATTAATAATTACTAGAGACTGAAAATCAGCTTCAGCTTCAGGATTGAAACATTTTGGATTGTGTGTGTGTGTGTGTGTGTGTGTGTGTGTGTTCCTCTGCACAAAAAAAAAAGTTTGGGGCATGTAAGATTTTTTGTTTTTGAAAGAAGTCTCTTATGCTCACCAAGGCTGCATTTATTTGACCAAAAATACAGTAATTTTGTGAAATATTATTACAATTTAAAAATAACTATTTTGATATTTAAAAATGTATTTCTTCAGAAATCATTCTAATCTGCTGAAATAAATCTTATTATTATCAGTGCTGAAAACAATTATGCTGCTTAATTTATGTGTGGAAACATACGTTTTCAGGATTCTTTGATGAATAGAAAGTTTATTTGAAATAAAAAATCTTTTGTAACATTATGAATGTCTTTACTGGTCACGTTTGATCAATTTGCATCCTTGCTAGAAAATAATTATTAATTTCTGTCAAGAACAAAAACATACTGACCCCAGACTTTGGAACAGTAGTGTGTGCTATGTTTTTCACACTGAGACAGATGTTGACTTGATTAATATTTTGCAAAGATCTTGATATTGGTATTAAAAGTGAAGTGTGCAGAAAAACAATGAATGCTAAAATACTTTCTCCAGCTTGTACAATGTTTACAGAAAGCCATTTATTGGTTGATCTCTGTTGTTTTAAACATTCTGTTTGTTTTGGCCTAACTTTGGCTCAGCCAATGCCATGAGTTTGGGGCGGGGCTATCTGTTTATCTGACCAATGACGGACAGAGGCAGCGAGTTCTGTAAACCTGTTTGAAATACTCATTTCATTTGATGTCGTTAGTGACGCAAAACTGGCACACTTCAATTTTAAAGGTTTTAAATGTACTAAATGAACTGGTGAATTGCCTTTCTCCTGCAATAAATGTCTCTGTCTAATTAAATAGTCTTGGAACGTACCTCTTCAACTGTACTTGCTCATTCTCATTTCCCTCTTTATATCTGTTTGTGCCTGCAGGTCAGACATCTCCCGTGAAGTCTCTGAAACCTGTAAGTTCAGCTAAATGTCTTTTAATTACTCAATTTTTGGGATTTAATTTAGACACACTAGGGAATTTTGATGAAATGAAGATGAAACAGGATGAATTATTTATCGGCCTCGTTCTGGTTTCTTCAGCGAAGCACGTTCCTTGCAGTCGTACATTATTCACAGAGCAAGTGCCAAACGCTATAATGTTATTTTAAGAGCAGGATGTGGTGAATCACTTCAAGGCAAACACGAGCTTCTGCAGCGAACATCACTGCTGAGTCAACAGGCCCCTCAGGAGCGCTTCCTATTGGGCTTCTCACACAAGTGTTTCTCAGGCTCTAATGTTGATTATATCTCAGAGAAGTTTGTATAGCATTGCATTCAACACGGATATAAACAATGTGAGTCATAAGGACACGCTTTGAGTGACTGCATTAAAAATAATGACATTTCTGCTTGATTAGAACATGATTAAGCAGATCTTCTAATCAATATGTAATGTTTTCAATAAATAGTCAAAAAAGACGCATTTGACATGATGGCCTATTTAAAGGGATAATTCACCCAAAATTGATAATTATTTCAGAATTTATTCATCCTTGTGTCATTCCAAACCTGTATGACTTGCTTTCTTCTGTAGAACATAAAAGAAGATATTTTAAACTGAACAATTTTGGTTCCCATTGACTTTCATTGAATAGACTAAAAATACAATGGAAGTCAATGGGAAATAAAACTCATTAGTTATCAACATTTGCTTGTGTTCAGCAGAAGAAAGAAATGCATATAGGTTTGGAATGGCATGAGGATGAGTAAATGATGATTATTTTTGGGTGAACTATCCCTTTCATATTGAGAGATGCCCACTTTGGCATAGTACTTGGGATAGTTTTATTCACTGAAGTGCTGTAATGTTGATGCATATTTGGTAATGTTTGTTGCTGTGTGTGTCCGTCTGTTCATTTAGATCACTCCAGCTATTCCCAGTGCCCAGAAGCAGGACATTGCCACCAGTTCCATCAGTACTGAAACTCCCAGTCCGGCTGAACCTGGGCCCCAGTCCCTCCCCTTCCCTCCTCATGCCATCCGCTCCAACTCCCCAAAACTGGACCCGTCTGAGCTCTACCTCAAGTCTAAAGCCATGCTGGACAGCAAACGTGAGTTCTATAGAGCTAGGAGTGGATATGTGAAACAGTTTTGACATTTACACCAAAATATTTATAGCTGACAGCTAATATTACTGGGGGGGGTTTTCCAGCCACCAACACTAAAGAACTGGACGTGTTTATCAGGAGGAACCAGGACACTGGATTTGGGTTCAGAGTGCTGGGTGGAGAAGGACCAGATCAGCCAGTGAGTGTTGACATGCTTTGATTCGTCACCATAGTGTCACAATGGAAAATGATGTGACCTGTGTAACCATGTCATCTCTCTTTAGGTGTACATTGGTGCAATTGTTCCTCTGGGTGCCGCAGAGAAGGACGGGCGTCTGCGGGCTGGGGATGAGCTCATCTGTATTGACGGCGTTCCCGTCAAAGGCAAATCTCACAAACAAGTTCTGGAGCTAATGACCAATGCTGCCCGCAACGGGCAAGTGATGTTGACTGTGCGCAGAAAGCTCACCTATCCAGGTTCGTACCCTGCTGCTGTGTATCTGTATGTGATAACTGCATGCTTGCATTTATGTTCTGACAGCTGTAGACATCCTCCGGAGGTTTCAGTCCTATCTGACAATGATGTCTAAAAAAAAAAATCCACTCCCTGTGAGAAGGGAACGTTTCGCTCCATTAGTTCTGAGTCAAGGGCCGAGTTGAGCTATAAAATAATAACCACAAAATCAAAATTTAATGACCACTGTTTTCAGTCAAAGCAGAAGACTGTTTATGTGTTAACAAAACAATGACTCAATGCTCTGAGTAACTATAAAAGAAAGACGCCTCGAGACAACACACACTGGGTAATTTGGAAAAAAACTTCAATTATGAAGCCATTATGAAATTTGGCTTTATGCCTCGTAGCAGTTTTTTCAACACTTTCATAATGTTCCCTTTCAGTTTTGTTAAAGCACATTGGGATTTTTGTTCGTTTGTTTTACTTCATGTTGAGCATTGGGAGAGATTTTTGCCAATAGTTTTTTTCATGAATCATCAGACCCAGATTGAATCGGGCAAACTATTTAAAAAGCAATACAATAGGGGGATGTCTAAAATTAGCACTAGTAAAGCAAAATTTGGCTTTGATTATTACATATAAAACAGTATTACTTGCCAATGACCAAACACTTAAAGTAACTGCCAGAACAATAAAAATGAACCTCACCTCACTGATACATAAACAATCCCATTGTGATATGGAGAATTAAGTTATAATTATAGAATTTATAAAACTATTTTATAAATGTATAAAATATCATTTAGAAAATATAAATCTGAAATAAAAAATGTGATAAAAATATATAAATAAAATATAAAACAAATAAATATTATATATTAAAAATAAATAGAATATAATAAATAACAAATTAATCAGATATATCTTCAACTAATCTAAGTTTAAAATCTTGTAATCATTTTATGCTTTTGTCATGTATATAAATAGTACAAAAATAACACTGTACGGTATGTTTGTGCAATCTTTGTTCATTTATACACTGAATATTGCATATGCTTTAGCAGAAAGAGAGGAAGATGATGGGGGTCAACCTCAGGCCCCACATGCTCCAGTGCTGGTCAACGGCTCACCCAAACCACCCCACATCGAGGTGTCCGGCCACAGCCACCCTCAGCCCTACGACGTCACTCTTCAGCGCAAGGACAACGAGGGCTTCGGATTCGTCATCCTCACCTCTAAAAACAAGCCTCCGCCTGGAGGTTAGAAATGACTTTCAAAGCTTTTTTCCATTAGTCTGTCCTTGTGTGTCTGTGTCTGTCTCTTCATCTCACCCCACCCTAATTTTCAAGCTTTTTGCTACTTTTCTGTCAGCTTTCCGAAAGCACACCTTGTTCTGCTGCATTAGATGTGCAACTACAGACTCATAACATTGTTGAAAATGTGGCTGAAATCTACATTGCGTCTTTCATCCAGTCTCTTGAAGGGGCGACATACTGTACAATGCAATAACAATAATACAATCAAAGCTAGCTTAGCTGTGAAGTATTACAGTAATAAACCCAGAGCTGTAACAAAAAGCCTTATTCAGATATAATGGCTGTTACCATTAGCTCAGAATGTGAACGTCTGTAGGATTTATTTGTGAAATTATGCTGTAAAGTTGAAAATGTAGTTTGAAGCTGAAGGGTGTATTTTCCTTGTGATATCTAGGCTGTATTTGATAAAAAATACAGTCAATATAGTAATATTATGAAATATTACAGTTTATTTTAAAATGTAATTTATTCCTGTGATGCAAAGCTGAATTTTCAGCCGCCATTACTCCAGTCTTCAGTGTCACATGATCCTTCAAATATATGCTGTTTTGAAAACATGTTATATTATCAATGCTTTTTTTTTGTGTTCATTTCATAGTGTATGTACCGTGTAATGCATGGTGTTTTTCCTGATCATGTGACACAACTGTAAACCTTTTGAGAATAATCAAATATATTTATAAGTATCAGTTATCACTATCTCAGATCTTGTGGTGCTTCTAGTCTGTCAGTATATCTAAGATGTATAAATGAAATAAGCATTGATCTCTGTCTGTCCTCAGTTATCCCGCATAAGATTGGTCGCATCATAGACGGCAGTCCCACAGACCGCTGCGGTCGGCTGAAAGTGGGTGACCGCATCTCTGCTGTGAATGGCCAGTCAATTATTGAGTTGTCCCACAATGACATTGTGCAGCTCATCAAAGAAGCTGGGAATGCTGTTACCCTCACGGTGGTGCCTGAGGAGGGTAAGCTTTTGAGGAAACTATATAATTTCTCTTCATTATTCTGGTGAACAATGAGCTGATAGAAGGAAGCAGGAGAATGCATATTGATTTTTCTTCTGTAACAAACAGGTTGTTAAAGCATTTGACTTTGAGGGTTGAAAGTGAAACTTGGGATGGTGTTGTGTGTGTATGTGTGTTTCTGCCACACTGATAATGCTGTTTACTTTTCAGAACACAGCGGACCTCCGTCAGGCACTAGTTCAGCCAAGCAGAGCCCAGCCACCCAGCACAGAGCCGTGGGACAGCAGCCTGCCAGCCGAGATGACAGGTACAAGCTCCATCCTGACGGCCAGTTCAATCACAACACACACGTTCACACACACAGTCACAGTCTTTACAGTCAACATACAAATATTTTACTGTCTCATTTAAAAAAAAAGTCTCCTTTTTTGCTGTTGACTTTTACTTTAAGAACTAAGATAATCTAAACAACATGATTTTAGTATTTTTAATGTAATTTTTTTTATCAGTTTGATTTAAGAACAAAATATTTGCCGCCATTTTTTTTATTGTATATAGGATACATAAAATTCTAGCTATGAAATTAGCGAGACAAAAATGACTATTGAAAAACCAAACATTTGAAAACAATTCAATGAGTTAAAATGTGATTGAAATGACATTTTGACAAAATTATGTCAAATTATGACAAAATTCTTCTGTGATACATGTACACAACTGTTCAGTTTGGGGTCAGTAAGGATTCATTTAAAGAAATTAATACTTTTATTCAGAGAAGATGCAGTTGATCAAAGGTTACAGTAAATACATTTGTTACAAAAGATTAATATTTCAAATAAGTTCTGTTTTTTTTCTTTTTTTTACTCAAGAATCCTGAAAAAACAAAACTCTATTGTTTCCACAAAAATATTAAGTTGTACAACTTTTTTTAACATTGATAATATTAAGGAATGTTTCCTGAACACCAACTCAGAATAAATGCAGTGAAAACAGTAATACTGTGCAAATTAAAATATTTTTTTTCTATTTTAATACATTTTAAAATGTAATTTATTTATTTGATAGCAAAGCTCAATTTTTAGCAGCCATTACCTCAGTCATCAGTGTCACATGATCCTTCAGAAACTGTTTTAATATGCTGATTTGGTGCTCAAGAATCATTTATTTTTATTAGCAATGTTGAAAACAGTTATTTGTGAAAACCATGATGCATTTTTTTCAGGATTCTTAGATGAATAGATAATATGTAAATAGCATTTATTTGAAATGGAAATATTTTGTAACATTATATAATTTTTTTTTAAATCTTACTGGCCTTAAGCTTGACCTTAAGCTTTTAAACATTAATGTGTATATTAGATCATTTTAAGAAATGTTTCCTGAGCACCAAATCATCAATAATAGAATGATTTTTGAAGGATCATGAAAATTCAGCTTTGCTATCACAGAAATAAAATATATTTAAAAAAAAAACGATATTACAGTTTTACTGGATGTTTGCACATACGGTATGTAGTCTTGGTTAATATAGGAGACTTAAAAAAAATCTTAGCAACCCCAAATGCTTGAATGTTTGTGTACATTTAACGGCTGGACATTCTTAGTAGATAAATTGAGGATGTGTGGTTTAAGAGACCCAAATATACTGTTAGCAAATAATAAATTCTATAGCTAAAATAGTTTGTTTTTTATACCTGCAAGAAACAGGGCCCAAGACCCCTGCAGACATGATATGTTCCGCATCATGACACCCTGCCCTGTCCATCTTTCCAATTTCAATTACCTCTTCCCATTTTCTCCTCTGTCAAGAACGCTCACGACCTCTCCTTTCATTTCAATCCAAAGCACATGGTCCAGGTCATTCTTTTCAGCATAAAATTGAGTAGACTTGTTGTGAACTCGCTCCACAGTCAAGGCTCATATAAGAGGGGCAGCATCTGTCGAAGCTTTTGCCCACACTTAAGACCAACAAAAGGATGTAATGAGCTCCGCAGACCATTGAGGTCCGGAAGAGAGACTCTCAACCTCTTTGTGCGAATTACGATTTTGAACTGCACGTTCTCATGAACAAAAACGCTCTTAGCTGCGCTGGATAACATGATGTTGGATGAAGGGAGATGCTTTCATTTTGTGCAGCAGTTCGTTAAATGCCCTAAAGTAGCGTTTAATTGTGTGTCATTTAGGAATGGTGTAGAAACGGAGGAGAGGAAGGACACTATGGGCCGAGCGGAGTACAAATCCCAGCCGCAGGGTGAGATGGGGACTGTCATCACCTCAGGAGCAAAGCAGGTGAGATGTAAATGAGACGACGGCACTTCTTTGAGTAATAATTGGTAGAGTAATAGAGTTCACAGATTAGTATGCAACTGATTTAAGTACGTAATTTTCATGCAAATTAAATTTAAATCTTTGAGATGGAAGCGTTTGTCACCTTAAGGATTAATACTATAGGCTACAGTGACTTTATGAGCTATGAAATGGAGGAAATATTTGCAAAATATAAGTCATATATAATGCTAATGACAGAGTGTAGATATGCAAATCAAGTGTCGTTTCTCATTAGCGCTGACAGGTGTGGTAGAACAGTTTGTTTTTGCAGTCAGAACAGAATGTTGTGATATATTTAGTGTTTTAGATGAAAGCAAGAAATGTGTGATTAATATATTTGCATAGTTTAGTGAACCTACAGTGCAATTAAATGTAATGTGATCGGTCTGAAGTTGAATTCGGGCAGTGTTGAGCTGTTTATTTTAATATGCAAAAAATGTAACCGATATCTCTTTTTCAGGGCTGTTATCCTGTGGAGTTGGAGAGAGGACAGAGAGGTTTTGGCTTCAGTCTGCGAGGAGGGAAGGAGTATAATATGGGCCTCTTTATCCTTCGACTAGCTGAGGACGGTCCTGCACTGAAAGATGGCAGAATACATGTGAGCACTCATGACATTAACACATAATACACAAAGATCCGTTAGACATTATTACAAATAACAAATGAAACAATGAAACACGTCATATTAATAAATGGAACAGTGAAAAATGCATAATGTTTTACTTAATTATATAAAATAGAATAATACATTACCATTCAAAAGTTTGGTTTTTTATTATTATTATTATTTTTATGCATATATTATTATTAATTATTATTAATTATTTCCATTATTAATATTTGTTTATTTAAGATACAGTGAAAACAGTAATATTGTGAAACATTATTACAATTTAAAATAAATGTATTCTATTTTAATAAATTTTAAAATGTAATTTATTTCTGTGATGGCAAAGCTCAGTTTTTAGCAGCCATTACTTCAGTCTTCAGTGTCACATGATTCTTCAGAAATTGTTTAAATTGTATAAATATTTAAAAACCGTGATGCACTTTTCAGGATTCTTTGAGTAGAGAATATATAGCAATAGATAATAACAGCGTTTATTTTAAATGGATCATTATAAATGTCTTTACTGTCACTTTTGGTCAATTTAATGCTGAATAAAAGTTTTTTTTTTTTTTTTTTTATCTTACTGACTCTAAGCTTGACCGTATGCTTTTAAAACTAGTGTATATTTTAGATAAAATAAAAAAAATTATAATAAAATTCAATAAATATATAACCATTATTAGTATTATCATTATTATACATAATACACAGTTATTAATTAAAATTAAATTATGCAACTAATAAAATACAAAATAATAAATAAATAAAAATGTTTTCTAACATGAAACATTTTATGATATAGTTTATTGATATTGTCAGTGGTTCTTGTTAAAATGACAGAGGAATCTTTGTTTGTGACCTCGCAGGTGGGAGATCAGATCGTGGAGATCAACGGTGAACCCACGCAGGGCATTACACACACACGGGCCATTGAGCTCATCCAGGCCGGGGGCAATAAAGTGCTGCTGCTTTTGAGGCCCGGACTGGGCCTGGTGCCTGATCATAGTGAGTCTATTTAATACCTGACCTCTCAAACACTACAGACCAACGAACCGACATAACTGAGAGAAACGTTCTCCATAGCAAACCACCTCTTTAAGTTTGTTCAGAAGTGCAGAAGCGCTCATTTGAATTCCGTCTGCTTCATGAACCGAGAAAAATCAGTTCCCTGAAGCCGGCATGTTCCCCTCTGAGAAACAAATCAATTTCTGAAGATGGGTTTGTTTTCTACTGCCGTTTCAAAAGCCATTGAAAATGTATTGTGACGGTTATCTTTTCTCAACAGAGTGTTTTCTAAATGTACTTCATGCAACATGGGTACTCTTGTTCAGAACATTATTACAAAATAGACTCATATGGAGTATAACCACGGTGGATTTACTGAAATATTACAATCATCATCACACTTACCTTTATATTGCCTAAACATTGCATGCATATGGATCAACACCAATTGCAAAAATAGATAAGTACGCACACAAGTACTCAATTATTAGTGAATGAGGCCTATTAAGTGATTTGGGTATGTGGGTCTATATGCATGTTATGTCAGATCTTCCTATCTTCATGCATTGCTGTCACTCTTGCTTCCTGTCTCAATTTTTGCTGGTTTCTTTCTCTCTGTCCGGGCACTGTTCTATGCACCTCTTTCTCTCTCTCTTCCTGGTTTAGGTCTGAACTCTTCCTCCAACACACTGTGCTTCCACATGAAACCAGAGCATCACTAAAGGCTTCTCTGCTTTTCTTGGTCTGTCCCTAATAACTTTGGTAAACTTTGCTTTCCTCCTCTATGCTTATTTTGTGTATATGTTCTACCTTTCTTTCCCCTTCATTTGCCTTAAAATGAACCTTCTGCTTCTGAAGGTCTCTAAAGAAAAGAAGGAAATGTCAGTGATGAGAATTCTGCAGATCAAATTTCATGATTTCTATATAAACATGCAGTGATTATTGGCCATTCTCGAGAGCAGTTTCCTGTTTTGTGTTCATTTTTGTTAAATTTTATAAAACAATTATCGCACAAATTGTTGCTTTCAAGTAAGTATATAAGTGTTTGGGACACCTTGAATATGAACTAAAATGTGCTTTTAACATACTATTTCTGTATTTAAAAATGTATTTAGTCACCACTTTTAGTACACTTGAGTGTACTATGAAATATGGGTTCAAGTGTGCTACAAGTGGTAAATAAATTACATTATTTAAATACAGCGATAGCATGTTAAAAGCGCATTATATTTCATATTCATGGTTTCCCAAAATAGCACAGTTAAGTACACTTAGTTGATCTTAAGTTTATTTTAAGAAGTACTAAAGAATCATTTTTAGTATATTAAGTACTTAATGCGCAAAAATAGAGCACTTTAAGTACATTATGGAAGTGTACTTTTTTTTTTTACCTGGGATAACACAGATCATTATTAGATATTTTAATCACTTTGTAAATTGTAATCTGACATGTCATAATTTAATCAAAACTGAAATTTTTTCAAGAACCCCCTGGAGTTCACATGCCCTTAGTTGGGAGTACTGCTCTGGAATGATGCATCCTGGGTAAATCTTAGAGACTGAATATGTGACCAAATATATTTCTTTACCAGACAGTTAAATGAGAAACAAATTGAAACCCATGTCAGGAGCCACCGGCTTGGTTTAATTTTTGGTTCTTGTTGCTTCAAGTCTTATGGCGTGAAATTTTATCTTGAGAGAAAATTGCAACTTTGCCATTCTGGGTCTGACTCTTTCTCATCATAGCCGGTTTCAGCTGCTTGGTATGTGTCACTGTATCTGGAGGCCAAAAGCCACTGAAGACTGAAAACTGTGACAGTTCAATTGAGAATGTCTCTGCTGAAATGCATTTCAGAAGACAGGTTAATTATGTTCAATCTATCAGTTGTATTCTGCAGATTTGCCAAATCCAATTTGCAATGTTTAAACGTGCACTGTCATTTTTTTTTCATTAAACATGTTTTACACAGAGAAATGAACAGCACATTTGAAAAATATATTTAAAAGTAAATTAATCATGATGTGATGCTGCATCCACACCACTAGGTTTCAGTGTAACAACTGACCAACACAACATAATATTAAGTACACCTTTTTTACAGAATATGAGGTTGACTAAAAAAGGTTTGACAGGTTATTACTGAGAAGAGAATAAGACTAAATAAATAAACAAACACAGTCAGTGAAATCTTTTTTAATGTTTTTGCTCACCAAGACTGCATTTATTCAGTCAAAAATACAGTGGAAAAAAAATAGTAATATTGTGAATAGTACTATACAATTTAAAATAAATGGTTTTAATGTTCTTCTGACACTAATTATTATCATGTTTTGCATTTCAGATGTTAAGGATATGATGACAGGTCCATCTGCAAACTCTCCAAGGTATTCTGCATCCAATGAGCCGTCGACACCAGCATCTCCATCCTTCGTCTCTCACTCCCCTGAGGTCAAACCCTCTCCACCCGAGGAGCTCTTCTTCGACCCTTCGCACGGACAACTTCACCAACATTACAGAGATGCCAAACAGCAAACCAGAAAGAGCGACCCAAGCATGCCTCGCGACAACAATGACAATTTTACACTCCCTCGAAGACAGGATGGGAAAGAACGCTCACGGAGTCCAAAAAAGACTCTAAACATGGACAACAGGAACGACCCTAGTGAACGAGAAGCTCGATCCGCAAGCCCCAGGAAGACCAAGAAGGAAAACATTGGAATCAGACAGGAAATGCCTCAAAAGGCCATTGACGGATTGAAGCCTAACTCTGGAAGGAGATACAAAGACGAGGACACTATGCACAAGCAGGACAGGGAAACGGGAGAAACCGGACCTGAGGTCCCAAGAGGTGGCAGTGACAGATACCAGAGGGACAAGACAGCAGAACCTCAGAGGTCTGAAAGCGGTACCCTCAACCGGAAGGACCATAGAGGACGAGACAGGCCAGAGGACATTGAGGGCGTCCCTCAAGAGACTCCCCACAATGGGAACCCTACCACCAAGAGAGCCCCTATAACCCCAGGCCCCTGGAAGGTGCCCAGCTCCACAAGGGTTCAGCCTCCGGTGCATGGAGTCTAATGCGTTTGGGGAGCAGTTATTGATGTGAATCACTGTGGATTTTTTTTTTGTATGACTATCACCATCTATACTGATAACATGCAGCATTTGCTTATGTCCACCAACACTACGAGCCTCGGTTTTGTTTTGTGCCAATCAGACTGCAGCTACAGACTCATCCATGTCTCTTTGCTCCTGTGACCATAACATGAAGGATGCTTTTCAGTGAAGGTTTAAAATGTCTGTTAATATTTAAAAAAAGGGGATAGTTGACCCAAAAATGAAAATTCGGTCAGCATTTATGACTCCGGTATGACTCTGCAGAACACAAAAGAAGATATTTTTAAAAATGTTGGTAACCAAATCAATTTGGTGCCCATTGACTTCTTATGTGTATGAACCATAAAATATTTTATCTTCCACTGAAGACAGACAGAAAGACAGGACTGAAACAACATGAGGATAAGTGAATGATGACAAAATAGATTTTTTGGGGGGTAAATTATCCCTAATTCTCCATCTTTGATTCGCCGCATGTCCTTACAAAGACTTTTCCATTGATGCAACTGTCCTCGAGATCCAGTCCTGAGAAGTGACTCTGTGTAGGCTGTGCATTATTCAGCAATTTTCCACATATCCATCTTTAAAAGACCAGAAACTTGTGGTTAAGTATATTGTTTACTACTTGTGTGTTGATGAAGACTTATATGTAATTTATTGAAATGAATATGATGATATAAACATATACATGTATAGAGGTATAGATATTTGTATCCATTCTGAGCCAGGTCACTTATTAGTGTTCCAGCTTGCCGATACGACTTTCAGCTTCCTAACAAACATATTTTTTCACAGTGCTATAGCTTTTACAGTTAATCTCGGTGGATCATTTGCAAGGTGTGTACATTTGGAATCAAATGTTCGCTCGTATCATTAGCAGGTGAAGCAGAACTGGGAGAAATTCAGATATATTTTTGCATACTATCCAATCTAACATATATTTTTTCTTATTCTTTTAGCACATCAAATGATTCATACTGCATCGTTTTCCCAATATTGGGAATTCATATTAATTTAAAGTGTCTTTGTGCATCTGTATCTTTCAGGTTAAATGTCAAGATGCTGTCTTATATCCAAGGGAAATGTAGCTCTGAATTATGTACCAAACTTGTTGGATGTTATTCATCAGGTTCTTAAAGCCTCAAACAATTGGCTCAGATTCAGACGCAAGATATAACAATGTCTAATACCTTTTTTCGTAACAGTATTTTTGAAATACCATAAATGTTGAGTTTCCATACGGACAGAGCAGTAAAACATTGCATATGCTACAGCGCTTCTATGTTTTGTCATGATGAAAAATGTGAATACTTTCTAATAAGGTTTATGATTGCTTCGTGATCATTAATCTCAACCCTTTTGTAGCTTGTTTCTCTAGTGCATCTCATGTCATGAGGTTGTATGTATGATACTGTGGCCTTGCATTGCTTTATCTTACACAAAAAAGCCTTGTGGTCTCTACATTGTGGTAGTTGTAAATGTTTATAAAAATACAATGTACAGCACCTGTATAAAACTTGCCTTCGTGAAGGGAAAAACAAGAAAAAAAATCTATAAATCGCTCCATTATTTTTTTAAGTAATTGAGAGTATAAGCATATATAGAGAGAGAGTGGTTAAAGAAATGAATCTGGTCATGACCTTCTGTTCATGCACTGATGAATAAAGATTTACTGAAAAGATGCCTCTTGATTTTTTTTTAAGTTTCTGATTTCCTACATTATTTAACATGAGTGAAAGTGCACGTTTGATTGCATTAAAGGGGGTGTTCACACAAAAGTGATGAAGTTCTATTCAACACCCGTGAACCGGTTCTTTCGAACAGTTCATATCAAAGACCCAGTTCATAAATCGATTCAGCGATTCTTTTGTAAGTGGTCCTATCCCAGCATATTGATTCTGTAATAGAAACATGTTTATTTTCTAACCTATTGTCACAGTCTGTTGCTATTGATTAAATGTATTACCAAAATATAATTTCCGTTTACATTAAAATACAATTAACTTGAAACTTATTTAAAACAAGTCATACAAACAAGCAACATATTTTCAGTAGTTTTATTTAACGTTTCTCCATTGCACAAAATGCTCTTACCATCGGTTCTTGTTTCAAGAGTCGGTGAGCTGTTGAATCGAAAGAATCACAAAATGTTTGCGTCCGATTCGTAAACAACTCATTTAGGCCAGGGCTGCGTTTTCCAAAAGCATCGTAAGCCCAAATTGATCGTAGCTCCATTGGTTTCAATGGGAATACAATGTATTTAAGATTACGATGCTTTTGGGAAACGCAGCCCAGTTCTGTAAACAGGTTCAATAGATTCTTGAAAAGATCCGACTCACATGAATGATTCATTTACTAATCAGACATGGTTATTTTTAATTTGACACGCCGATTTAAAAAAAACGCAACGCTCGTGCCGCCAATAACAGGCCGATGCGACGCTTCCGAAGACGTCCGCCTGACTCATGTTGTATACACAGACCAACCAAAAATAGCCCAATTAGCAAGAAAGCGTCCAGTGTGAACGTCCACTAAAGAAATCCAACACCGTGCAACTATTATCTCCAGGATGTTGTGAGCTCAGCGAAACGGAACCGCCCAACCCCTGAAGCTGCTACAGCATTACGTCAATCACTGGCCGCGGTGCGTGCAGCAGCGCACGCAGCCCTTGAACCAGGGCAGCCCAGAAACATCACTACCCATAGACATCATATTAGATAGACGCCCTATCGACCGCTACTGCCTATTGGCGCTGACGAGCGGTGGGGCCGCCATCTTAAACCGGTCACCCGCTCCATTCACTGTAATGTGTTTGGCTGGTGCAATGAGCTGTCAGCGCATTTAATTAATCATACCTCACTTAAAACCGAACTGATTTTTTACGCGGGTACGCAAAGGTCATATATGTAGCTATGATACAGGACACATGGTTCGGCATATTTTAATATTCATAGCAGGAATTAATATTCATTTAATATACTTAACAATAATATAACATTCTGATATGAGATATAAAGTGACCAGACGTCCAAAATCAAAATATGTGATGTAGGATATAAGGTATTTTATAAATCACACACTATAAATATGATAAAGAAGCAAAACAGATAGTTACAGTAAAGTAAGGTATTTTAATAAGTTTAAGAAACAATTTATTATGATTTGTCTCACACACACAAACACACACTATCTCTCTCTCACACTCTCTCTCTCACACACACACACACGTTGGTTTTTGTGGTTTACGGGGACTCTCCATAGGCGTAATGGTTTTTATACTGTACAAACTGTGTGTGCTATTGCCCTACACCAACCCTACACCTAAACTTAGCCCTCACAGGAGACTGTGTGCAGTGTTTCCCACAGGATTTTGTGAGACTTGTGGCGGCAGGTGACGTCACGTATTAATATGCATATTTATGACGTCATTGCGTCAAGTTTGCGTCCAGACGAGTTTTGGCACTTCAGATCTGTTCAACTCTATGAAATGTCACATACTGTAATACAACTGAATGCCCAATAAAGCTGTTCACATTATATTTTCTGTTGTCATACATAAAAGAAGTATAAATGGTAAACACGACCCATTAATACTAAATGTTAACCAGGAATCACTCACTATACTTCTTAAATCCTGATTTATAATCGCAACATCATCTGATAAAATCAATATACATCTAACTTACACTAAAAAGCGACTATATGCGGTGGTTTTGGCTGTATTACTGTTTTGTCTCATTCAGCGCACTGTCTGCGTCTGAGTAACAAGCTATGCGCATATTAACAGACGAATTATGTTCATATTTAAAAGTCCAAACAGTCAGTAAGCGACAGGTGCTTGGAAACGCTGTTTTGTAAATGATTTACTGATGATTTTGCTGCGTTACGGACAAATTAATGCGCTGCTTCACTGCCGCTCACTGCACAGAATAGACGCAGAGAGAGTCGACACTGCGCCGGGAGAGTCAGATCTCGCACTCGCGGGGCAGTAACGTTACTGGAGACATCTTCCAACTGAACGATAGCTAAGGTATTTTCAAAAAAGTCGCTAGGTTTGTCAGTATGTACCTGTTATGGGGAAAAAAAGCCGCCAAAAGGGTCTGAAAGTTGCTAAATATTGTGTGAGACGCGGGAGCTGATGGCAGCGGGCGGTGGATATTGTTGCGGCCCGCCACAAATAAATCAGCGTATGGGAAACACTGGAGCTCGTCTGTGGGAGTGTCGACAGTTCTTGAGCACACAGAACAAGCAGTCTACGAAACGCGTTGGGGAGGGGAGATTTTCCACTAGTTAACCAATCGCGGATGGTTTCATTATCTCGGGCGGATAAAAAAAAAGTTGTAAGAGATAATAATAGTAATAAAAACAAAAATGTGTCACCAAATATACTTGGGCGGCCGTTAATATACCTGGGCGGCCCGCCCAGGTAAAGTCAATGTGTGGGAAACACTGCTGTGTGCATTTATAGATTTAAAAAAAAACACCATTTAGTATGTTTTTTAAGCCTTTTGAATTATGGGGACATAGGCAGTGTCCTCATAAACCACCTTCAAATTGTAATACCTCTGTCATACCCATGTTATTATACAAATTTGTGTCCTCATAAACCACATAAACCCACACACACACACACACACACACACTCGCTCACACACACACACACACACACACACACACACACACACACACGCTTTCACACACACACACACACACACACACACACACACACTCGCTCACACACTCGCTCACACACACACACACACACACACACACACGCACACACACACACACACACACACACACACACACACACACACACACACACACACACACACACACTCACTTTCTCACACACACACACACACACACACACACACTCGCTCTCACACACAAACACAAACACACTAAAACCCCTGAAAGAGGACTGTTTTGCAGAGCTTCTTTCTCGTGCTCCCTTTCTGTAGTTCAAGAGAGGCGAGTTTGGCAACATGGTGGAGCCTTATCTTTAAAAACACAGACACAACCAATGACAACAAGTCAGACTGATGGTTGTCGATGCCAAACTGGGTCTCCTCAATGTGCTCCCCAAGAAGGAAAACATCCTCTGTTCCAATCTCCTCCCGCACAATGTGCGTGACTGTTGACACCTTAGGAGCTTGTATTGTTGAAGCTCGGCGGATCACCCTCTCTGCAGCTCTCAGCACCTTATAATAATAATAAAAATAAGACATATTTATAAAGCGCTTTACACAATACTCAAATACACTTTACAGAACAGAGAAAATAAGAACAAAGTACCCATAATATACAAAGATAAAAAAAACAAGATAATAGGATCAAACCTTCACTGTGCCCTGTGATGGAATCACTAGGCCACCGTTGTTTTTCAGGGTTAGAAGGTGGTAGTTCTTGTCAAATGAAGCTGGTCTAGCATCTCTGACCAAGCTTGCACGGCACACATCACAGGACAGCTTTCGAAGAATCTGCCGGACTACAAACCCTGCTATGTAGACCAGAGCATTTTCCACCAGACCTCCAAACCGAGTGGGAAGATAACTGTGGTCACACACAAGGGCCGGAATGTTGGCGAATGGAGATGGGTGCTCTTCAGCAGTTTCAGCAGAGGACATCTCCACAGCAGACAGGGACACAGTGTGATCTTGGGCTGTCACATTGCCTGTCTCACCAGGTGAGACACCACACTGAACCATCAGACGGCGGAAGATTGCCTGGAACTGGCATGCCGATGGATTGTTATTCCAGCCGCCTTGTATGGAAAACAGGCACACAATACATACATTACTCACAAGACAAAGATATTCATTAGGTATATTTTCAGAATTTACTGTAATTTAAAAGAACACCAACCCTACCTGAGGCTCTGATTGAATTAAATAGGAGCTCTAAATGATCCTGGCTGAACCTGTAGGTGAGCACATACCGCTGAACTTGGAGCAGTTCAGGAATCATCAGCATCAACGTGTCGATATTGATGACAAATCCAATGATCGACAAGTACCTGCAAAAGAAAAAAGTTGTATTACTCTGATCATGGCGAAAGAAGACACCCCAAGAAAGCTCCATGTGAAACAGCTACTAGGGTGGATATATTAGGAATGGGATCAGTTTCTTGTTTAACTATGGTGTTTAGAAATATTCACATCATTAGGCTGAGGTTGTGGGCTTGAGGTTGCCGTTTCCTGGGAATCCTGAGAGGCCACAGACAGGCTTTCTTCAGCTCTTCTGGAGGTAGATGTAGGCCTGCCCTTTTCCAACTAAAATGAAAAAGCATAATACATATTGAAATATGTATAAAGGGATAAGTATCTTACCCTGGCCCGTGATTGATAATATAATATTTACATTTATGAATACCAATAGCCTTATGAGGATACACCTACTCTTTGGAGGTGAACCAGGAAGCTGAAGACGGATGGAATAACACCATCTCGTAGTCTGACAATCTGACCCGTCCTATCAAAATCCCCCTGCTTAAAATGTTGAGAGCAAAGCACTGATGAATCACTTGCATGGAATCCTTCTCTCCTCAAAGCCACTTCCCACTTCTTCCTCACATCTTTGTCCTTGGGAAACCTTCAAAATGAAAACGGAAGATTTTGGAGAGTCTAACGTACACAAAAACATTTCACAAAGGAGGTCAAGCTTATTTTCTTCCTTCACATTTCTTAGAACCTTTCTTCAACAAAACTCCTATTTTGAAATAAAGGAATTAAGCTACTGAAAAGTTACTTGATTCAGTAAATAGAGAGGCTAACAACAAAATATTAAGTTACTAGCTAAGCTACAAGTAGTGACTGCCCAACACTGATAATACAGTCTATGACACTTGTGTAAAATTCACTGGCCAATGTTAATATACCAATAATAATAAAAAAAAATCTACATAGAATTATTGTGTCGATTTTAATCTAAAGCACTATTCGGACGGGATTAACTTTACAAGGGTAGATGGAGTAATAATGTAATTTTACCACAGGACCTCTGTAATATTAATGGCCAATTCACACGGGATAAGATATCTCAATAAAACTAGCAGAAGTGGGAGGGGTAACTCGATTTGCGTATCGTCGTCATGTGTGTATTACATTGCTTCCTGAAATCACGTGCACAAACACAAATTAAATTACCAATATATATTTATACTAACGTACATGGCCGTTGAATGCTTGTATCTGATAACCGAGACGTTCTTGTAATTATTACTTTAACGTTACCCCACCTCTCCATGCCGGTGCAGTAAACATAGCCTAGCTAACGTTAGCTGACTACGATTCCAGTAGTAATGTCAAAGATCCTTGCTCCTTCTCATTTATCTGGTAGTATTCTATTCACAAAATACAACCAATAGTGCGGTAAATGTTGAAACTTACTTGTGAAAAGTAATCCCCTTGACCCTATTTGCGATGGTTCGCCGATTAGAACAAGAAAATGCTCCACAGTGCTCTGGCATCTTAACTGCTGCTACGCAACGAAACTAGGAGTACGACCGGTTCAAGATGGCGGCCGTATTTCTCGGCGCCCAGCGGCCAATAGGGTATCTAGTCTCTATATGATATCTATGTCACTACCCACAAAGCTACCGATTGTGCGCATGCGCGCTCCGTGCGGGAAAACTACAATCGCGTGAGCTCCGATTGGCTACGGACAAAAGAACTACAGCTCCCAACAGACATGCGCAAAAAGTCCCTTTTAAAGCCTTTTAAATTTACGTGCAAAATGGCTGCACAGGTCGATCTACTGCGCGTCAAAGTAGAGGAGAAGAGCAGGGACAGCTTTGACAAAGCCACCAAAGAGAAGAAAAAGAAGAAAAAACGGGAATGTTCGCCGTCCGATGACAAGCTCGAGAGAGCGGAGAAGGTAGCGAAGAAAATAAAGCTACAACACCATCAACAACGAGCGCATCCACCGCACCAACAACAGAACAGCCAAGCGCGCAACTTCAGCAAAGAGCAGGCACCTGTGCAACACCGCCATCACAACAATCATCACAATCACAGCGCCAAGAAAGAATTACCTCCCGGATGGCCGCCGCGCAAAGTGACACCAGCAGCGGCTCACGTCCCGCAGAAGACGGTCCTGCCGCCTTCCCCGCTCTTCACTTTCACACCGCTCAAAGTAGCGAAGGCCGAGACCCCCAATAACAAGCCCAAACACATCGAGAAGGACGCCAAACTCAAGCCCAAGAAGGAAAACGCCGAGGCAAATGTTAAAGTCGGGGAATGTAAGAAGAAGAAAGGTAACTTTAATAGTGTTTAGACGTAAGCCAAACGATTTTATATTTCTGGCTGGCTTCCAACTTGAGAAGTGAGCGGAGAAAGTGCCGTTAGCCTCCGCTGCTAACCCATGCGCGAGCACGCCCCCGTTCACAAGAGCTCAGTCTACGTGCAGATGAGCAGAATTGCTACATTTTATTGAGAAATAAACTTTTCACCGCTGCCAAAGTGCTTTTAAATGAAATGCAACTAAATAATTTTTCTCTGCTTAGTATTAGAGACGTTCTCTTTACAGCTGTCATGTTTACTAAACTCGCTGTAATTACGCTAATCTGTAATTTCACAAACATAAGTAACGCGATACTACTATGACTTTTTATTAACACGATATCATGACAATGCCATGTTTTTAGACACAATATTTTGATGTTTTTTGAAGTGTTTTGCGGTACCATAGTGTATATGGTAATAACTATACTGTATTATTATGCCAAATTTACACTTCAAAGTTGACACAGGAGTGCTTCTGAAGTGGCTTTTAGCCGTCTTTACACAGAATGTGTATTGCTGCACAGAATGTGTGCATTCACACAGCTAATACAACTGTATGCTTAGTAGGGTTGGGTACCGTTCACATTTGAACCGGTACCAGTACCGGTATCGGTACCTGGAATTCGGTACCGGTACCCAACGGTACTTTTTTTCGGTACTTTACTCTCTGTGTAATAACAAAAACATTTATTTCAGTGAAAAAATAAGTCCAAAACTCTCAATTTCAACATTTTGAACAATAGGGCCCTACCATTTTTTTTCTTCCAGAAATTTTTGTTTTATTTTTTTCTAATAATCAAATGAAGGCATGAAATATTTATTTATTTTTAATCAAATGAAAATGAAACCGTTTTATTTTTTTGGCAAACAAACAGAGGTTTACTGTTAAAATTAAGGTTATTATAGTTTTGAATTTTTAAATTTGTTTCATTTTAATATCGTTTTCAAATTTGCTATAAAATTCAGTTTAGTTTTTATTAGTTTCATTCATATTTTTGTTAGTTTTAGTTTAGTTTTTATTTTGTGAACACATTTTTATTTAGTTTTTATATGGTTTAGTTTCAGCTTTAGTTTAAGTTTTAATTAAAGTTTAGCAGAATCAACAGATCACTTCCAGAGCGAAGGCCAAAGAAAGACTTAGGCATAATTAGTAAGGCAAACATTTAGCTACACAAAATTAACACATGCTAAGATTGATTAGATGGTAAAAGTATACAAATATACACCAAAGGAAGGAGTCAGGCCTTTTTAGTAAATAAATCTACACAAGTTGCGCTTTATGTCATATCTAATGGTGTGTTGAAATATTTATGAAAATAAATGTAGCCTAATTTGGTTATATTAGATGTCTTTTTTCTTATTTTACCATATTTATGATATTGTAACTGTCCTGTCTTGCTCACTTTTCCGCCGCGTAAAAATACATAACTGGGTCTAATGAAATTCAATAATAACGGCAATCGTATTTAACAATAAAGGCTCATATTTGAATATGTTAATTTCTTTATTTATGAAGAATTATTAGCGTGTGCATGATGTGATATAGCCTATGCATGTTTGTTCGAAAGACTGGCAGAGTGATCACAAGATGCTAGAGGTTCTGTATTGTTTACAGAAAGATGCGTTCTCATCTTTTTTCTGTTAATTATCACGTTGCGCTGCATGTCTGTTTTTCTTCAAAGCACCAACTTAGAATGCCTAATGTTGGTTTGATTGCTTGTGTTACACGAGAAAATAAATAATTTTGCCCACCTGATGTTGTAGATTAATGCGGGTGCGGTTCGGCTCCCGACTCGCGGTCTTTATGTCAAAAGGTTCAGGTCTGGTACAGAAATAAATTAGTGCTGCTGTCGGATAATGGGTCGGGTGTTCTGTTAAGTACTGCTGGTGCACGTTTACCAAACAGGACCTGTACAGGACTCTGCTTTAAACCGCTTTGCGTCTCTCTGTCAGATAACCCCATGCACTTGATGCGCCAGGTGTTTCGTCAATCCGCCACACAGCTCACATATTTTTCTGCCAAGGGGTGAGAATGTAATAATTACGAAAACGATTATTTATTTTTGTTAATTATTATTTTATTTCAGTTCGTTTTTCAATAACTGTTGTTCGTTTCGTTTCGTTTAGGTTATCAAATATTTTGACATTTTTATTTTATTTCAGTTTACAAAATTGTTTTTTCATCAATCGTTTTCGTCTTAGTTTTAGTTTTCATTTACGAAAATAACCTTGTTAAAATTAATCAATGGTAGAAAAATTGTGTGAATATTCCTTTAAAAAAGTTTTAATAATAATTGTAGGCTATTTTTTCTACACTTAAGTGGTTAATGTAGTTGTAATAATTATTTGTATCATTTAATTGTTTTATTTAAATTTGACAGTAAATGGGATATATAAAGACGTAGCTACATACAAAAGTAATACAAGAGTAATATATTTCTCTTACGTTAAACCACACTTTTGACAGGTTGCCTTGAAGTTTCTGTGTGTATACAGTATGATATGATGCTAGTTTTCTCAAATGAAACTGTAAAATTCTCATGAAGTGACTCTCACAGCCTGTAAGTTCATGTAGTGAGATGCAGAGGCCGAAAATCACCGCGAGTTCAGGTGTGCTTCAGTATTTGTGTCGAAAACAAAACCACGTCTCCGCCATTCATACATACCGAGGCTAACGGAACATGCAGGATTCATATTTAAACCGTCTTTTTGCATTTTAATATTCAGCATACACTAGTTCATATCGCGATTCGAATTAAGTGACAGACCTTCTTTTATTCATCCAAAAATTGACGAATTCCGTGGCATTCCACGCTTTAGATAAATTCAGTTTTTATGAATGGTCTCCGCATCCTGTCTGCGTTTTCGTGGAAACGTTAGCTGTGTCTTATTTAGAAGACTGCGTCCTCCGGAGGTCGAATGCTCTGTAGGTCGCATCCTCTGTAGAATGCGTAACGTATACTAAGTGTCCTCAACCAAGAATTAAACGAGACGGCCTTCGTAGGACGGACGGAAAAGGAAACTGGTTGTATCGCGTTGATTTGCCAACACACTTGGAGCATCGTTGTGCTCTCACACTACTTAAATGAACGAAAAATATTTCTAATTTTGTAAAGTAATTTGAAAAAAAAAATGCTTTTGTTTTATTTTGCTCAGTGTTTGAGGAGCTCCAGCGTACATACAACAGACATCTGTTAGAGAAAAAAAGGAGTAGGATATTAAGAACAAAGTTTATCCGTTTTTACTGGAGGCACTTTTAAGTTGAAGAGACACATCTGCGCTTATGTGTACATCTGCCGGTGCCGGCATTTTTCAAATTAACGACGGTTTACAGCGACGCAAAGAATTGTGGGTTATCTGTAGCAGCGAAGGATACACCTGATGCATTCTCCGAATTCTTGTGAAAGAAGGACGCATTCGAAGGTCGCATTCGGAGTGTCCTACTTGCTTTTCTGAAATGAGACAGCCTCGATGACGTATGCACCCTTCGAATGAGACCTCCAGAGGAGGCAGCCTTCTAAATGAGACACAGCCACATATGATCCTAGAAATGTAAGCACACTTCAGAACATTTCGGTTTGCCCTGTGTGTTGTGTTTTAAAGAGTTGCAGGGGTGACATCATGTCACAGGGTCTCTGTCTCTATTTCTCTCTCTCTCTCTCGTATGCGCCCAAATGCGTTCTCAGGTACCGAAATTTGGTACCGAATGATTTAATGTGAATCGATACTCGGTAGTACCGACGCAATTCGGTATGTACCCTTAAAAGTACCGAGTTCGGTACCCAACCCTAATGCTTAGATACTGGGGGCTAATGTGGGTCAGAGCAGGCTTAATTTAGCCTGGCTTTTATTTATGTCTTTACATAGAATTTTGAGCAGGCCTTAACTCGGCTGTGTAAAGATTTAAAACACAGTACCATAGTATTACCATCTGTCACTATCATTGTAACATGGAACCGCCAAACTCTTTTGTTGAAAAAATTAATACGAGTTAGAGTTTTACATAGGTAAAGACCTAGACGTTATGAACAGTATAGTTTTTCTAAGTTGTACCATCTCTGTTGATCTTTTCAGAGCCCCATAATGAGAACGGCAAAACCCAGACCCTGGAGGAATACCTCCTAAAGAAAAAGAAAAAGAAGAAGCGGCATCGTGAAGATGAGCGTGGCAAGAAGTTGCGCGTGCACAACAAAGAGGTCCAGACGCTGTGTACAGGATTGACAGGAGATGCTCTGCCATCTTCTGAAGACCCTGTGTTGCATGCGTACATCAAAGATGAAAAGCCGTGTCCGAGCTTAGGTGAGTGCTGCACTCCCAAAGCTGCGAAGAAGCCGTTCATCTCGCACCGAGACCACTACATCCGCAGCTCGTGGCTTCAGACCAACACCTCCTTCAGCAGACTGATCCATGAGGAAAAGCAGCCCAATGGAGGGGCGTCTGTACTACACGCTTACGCAGATGAACTGTCTTTACTGCGACCGGAGGACACTGAAAGATTCGCCCAGGAGTTTCTGGATCTCGCCTTTGCTGAACACCCTAAAGGAGCCGCACGTTATGCTCTCGCTGTGGTGCACGGAGCGGCTGCCTACCTGCCCGATTTCTTGGACTACTTTGCCTTCAATTTCCCAAATACACCTGTCAAGATGGAAATCCTTGGTAAAAAGGAAATTGAGACCACCACGATTGCCAACTTTCACTCCCAGGTAACAATCCATGGCAGGATACAGTATGATGTGTATCTCACTAAATGAAGTCTATACAATTCATTTAGCCTTTTCCACTTTTAGAGGACTTTTAAAGCAGGTGCATTTATTATTTACACAAGTCAGGTGGCTAGAAGGTGGCTGTTCAAAGTACAATAACAGTCTTGAGTGATGTAGACCAAATTTACCCGCAGTCAAACAGTCAGGCTTTTTTTCTGCTGTCTCAGAGATTAAACAAACTGAAATTATTGCGTTTATTCTAATAACAAGCAGGATAATCACAGTTTATGGAAGTTATTTTAATTTTATGGCAGTCTAAAAACCATGTAACTGTAAATCTTGCCTTAAGGCAAGTACAATAGACAATAACTATAATAAGTAATGTTCTATGATGATAATAATGACACAGATGAAAAATATAATGTGAGTCGCTTTCAGAATGATTTCTTTCAGATGATAAAAAACATTGACAGCCAGTCAGAATCCACCTGACTTGAAAGAGCATGAGCATTTAAAGCAGCAAACGACATGACCGCAGCTTGTGCTTTTAATAAACACATCATTATTGTTCCATTGGTGTGAACAATAATATAGTTATCTTTCTCTGCATAAATGGGCCTTTAAACTTTTTGTTAGTATCATGAAACTTTAAAAAGTAGTATATACCAAAGTTCTAAAAAAAAGCCACGTGCTGAGGTTTTTATTTAAGTTAATTTTTTATTTTTTTTATTTTTTATGCACACTAAGATAAAGGGTGTGTGTTAGGATGTTTCCTGGATCTGAAGTGCTTTTGTGTTGCAGGTGAGCCGAACGTATTGCTCTGGGACATATAGAGCTGGTCCCATGAGGCAAATCAGTCTGGTCGGTGCAGTAGATGAGGAGGTGGGCAATTACTTCCCGGAGTTCTTGGACATGCTTGAGGAGTCTCCGTTTCTGAAGGTTAGGACATAATCTCTCACAGATGAGTGAGTTTGAAAGGCTTTGTGCTGACAGTGTTTTGTAGTGCAAATGGTGTGTTTCAATTCACTGTTTGCCAGCAGAGTTTCTTACGATTTGGACCTAGATGAATGGTGTCATCTTGCACACTCATGTAAAGGATTTTTTTTGCATCTCTTTACTTTTAAAAACCCCATAACATCAAAATCGGAGATTTGTGACGTTTAGTCCATGTTTATATGCTGAGGTGTGTATACCATCCAAATGTTGGAGGCCTGAAAGATTTTTTTTGTTGTTTTTGAAATTAAGCCTCTTATGCTCACCAAGAATGCATTTATTTGATCAAAAAATGCAGTAGAATGTCTAATATTATTTATTATTTAATATATTTTAAAATGTATTTTATTCCTCTGATGGCAAAGCTGAATTTTCAGCAGTCATTAGTCCTGTATTCAGTGTCACATGATTCTCCAGAATACATTTTAATATGCTGATTTGGTTCCTTAAGAAATATATTTTTATCAAAGGTCCAAAGATTTGTGGTGTTTAATATTTTTGTGGATTTTTTTTTTTCCAGGATTGATGAATAGAAATAAAATTTAAAAAGCATTTATATGTAATACATTTTTTTTGTACCATTATAGATGTCTTTACTGTCACTTTTGATCTATTTAATGTATCCTTGATGCTTTTAAAAGCAAAAAATTAACCTGAACTTTAATGAATGCTAGTGTTCTCCTAAATGTTGGCAAAATAAATGGACCAAAATATTGGGGCATATACACATTTTTTTGAATAAAATGCCCCTCTAAATGCCAACAATAATGTCATGACTGATTTATATTTATTCATTTTGCAGATGCTTTTATCCAAAGCGACTTACAAATGAGGAATACAACCAATTCTTCATACTTATAACGACTAACAAATTGATAACTAATAAATAGTAAATAATAAAATTCTATACGATTTTTGTTTGTATACTTCTTAGTAAAAAATCTAAACTAAAATCACTAATTTTAAAAGCTACTCGTGATTTTAGACATCACAGCATTATATTGAGATTTGCTATTAAATTTAACTTTTGGTTTTACATTATTACAGTTTTTAAAGATTTAAATGAGTATTGGATGATGGCAAAGGTAATCTAAACTTAAAAATAGGGAAGGCAATTAACTATCCAATATCAGTAAAAAGTCTCTAATATCAGCCAGTAACTGATATGCATTCCTAAGCAACAGCAAGTTGCAAGTCATGAATAATGGCTGTGATATGTTCCATCCCAATGTGCTGTTTCGATAGGAAATCTGTCAGCACTGAAAAGAAAACTCTTCATCCAGTCGTTTCTTGCATTCACACTTTCAGACAATGGTCAGGGCAAGACTACGGCGTTGTTTTAACTTCCCGACTTCTGTTTAATTTGTTTATGCAGATGACTTTGCCATGGGGCAGCCTGTCTTGCCTAAAGCTTGACTGCAGGTCTCAGAGTGATGATGGTCCCATCATGTGGGTGAGACCAGGAGAGCAGATGGTCCCCACAGCCGATATGCCCAAATCTCCATTCAAGAGACGAAAGTATTGATTCAACCACAAATTGAACACTTTTTTTTTTTTTTAAGATTAAAACAGTTTGAAGCTGTTTGTAGCGCCTCACAAAACACTTTCATTTTGGTTGTAGATCAATGAATGAGGTCAAGAACTTGCATTACCTCCCGAGAACCAGTGAGCCACGTGAGGTGCTCTTCGAGGATCGGACGCGAGCCCACGCTGATCACGTTGGCCAGAGTTTCGACTGGCAGAGTACAGCAGCTGTGGGTGTCCTGAAAGCAGTGCAGTTTGGGGAATGGTGAGTGCAGCCATCTGCCACGGAGCAACACATGCACATGCTAGTACATGCAAAAAGCCGCGTGTAATTAACCATAGATAAAGTGACCTTTGATGTTCTCATCTCCCATAGGAGTGACCGGCCTCGGATAACCAAAGATGTGATCTGTTTTCACGCTGAGGACTTCAATGAAGTCGTTCAAAGGCTTCAGGTAGACTTGTATGAGCCACCTGTGTCCCAGGTAGGAGCTGTGTTACTGCTAAACTGATTGTTTCAGGACAGACTGTGGGCTTGTGTGTTTATAGTAGTCATGGTTAGCATGGCAAGTTAAGTTGTGTAAGCACAACTTATGAGTGAACTTACTTTTTTTGTTCTGAGCAGGACTTTTTTTATGGGATTACAATATAGTTTCTTGGTTATTAAATTCAGTATTCATTTTTTTGGTTTTATTAGGCTGTCACTGATGCACAGCAGTGTGTATTTTAAGTATATAACTAGGCCTATATAGTCTGCATGTTTCAGAGCAAAGTGCATCACTGTGATCATTTACACGCACAGCTCATGATCCAGTGTTTTAAGTGGCTCAGCTCACAGTAAATGCCGCAAACTTCATCTCTACATGTTCTGTGGAGTTTAACATGCATTTGGGATTGAAACCTGAGCCAGTGACACTTTGTTTACGTTTGCATAATATCCCACATTTTTGTAGATGGATGATTACAGCATTTCACGCAGATTTGTAACTAGAAGTGTTTGTAAACCTGTTGTCACAGACACTTAAAGGTCCAGTTGCAGTTAAAAGCTTGAGGGTTTCATTCTTGCAGTGAAGAAATTCAGTCATTGTATTTTTATTTGAAAAATAATTGCTATACTACTTATTTTTTGATATACTATTCATTTTACATTTCAGTTATATTGGAATAGTATAATAAATAATATTAATGCTAATAATAATAGTAATTATTAATAGTATTAATTAAGTTATTATTATTGTTATCCCACTTAGTGCTAGCATTCCTGGGGAATCTCAGATAGTTTTAGCTGATAAAAAAACTTTTGACTACGGTCAAAATTAAGTTAACTTTGATACCGTTCAAATTTTATGCTGGTAATGTTGTGGCAATTTCTTCCCATGATATCAAAAATAATATTGAACATTGAAACATTTTTTAGGGTGTTGTGACAACACTTGTGTAGTCAGCAGCTTTACTTTTTAATTTATTTCAGTTCTTTCAAAAATACTTATTTGTCAGCTAAATTGAAGTATAAGAACAAAAATAATAAGTAACAGTTATGTAATATTACATGTGTTGAATACCACTATTGCTGTGATTCAGCTGTAGACTGAAGGTCATTTTTGATTAAGCTTTTATACACTCTTCAAACAAGACATTGACTTTTTTTCCCTCCAAAATTAAGATAGTTTCAAAGGAAGTCAAAACAAGTGTTAAAAACATTGTCTGAAAAACCAGCCTAAATATGTGGGGCTACTTTTTTTTTCTATAATGAATTTTGTTTTTTCTTTTCTAATGCATAATTTAGATTTAGTTTAAGATCACAATCTGATCTGATAATGCCATGTGGTTTTGGGTAAGCAGTAAATTCATGATCCTGAACGGGTGTGGAGATGATATACAGGTAGACGGGTATAAAATAGGTCTGCATTCCCATAATGCCCCTCTCTCTTCAGTGTGTCCAGTGGGTGGATGAAGCCAAACTCAACCAGTTACGGCGAGAAGGCATCCGCTACGTTCGCGTGCAGCTCTGTGACGACGACATCTACTTCATCCCTCGCAACGTGATCCACCAGTTCAAAACCGTCTCGGCCGTGTGCAGCCTCGCCTGGCACATCCGTCTAAAGCAGTACTACTCCGAGGAAGAGAAGGAGGAATCGAAGGACGTTAAGACCAAGGACCTGTGCTCCACATCATGTCCTCCCTCCTCTTCATCCCCTGTTCACCCGGACACCAAAGTCACCTCTTGCGCCCGGCTACAAGCGGACACGGCACAAGGCGGAGTGGCCAAAACGGACGAACTGGTTTTCCAGAGGCCTGCAACGCCACCCAGAGAACCGCAGCCCGCGCCTCCACAGCCGGCTAAATCCACCCACACTGTTTCCGCCGGTCCTGTCCCAGCACCCTGCCCTCTGTCCTCGCCCACACCAGAGCAAATGCTTCCACAGGCTCCTGCCGAGCCTGCATCAGACTCCTCACTCGACGGCAGCAGGTCCACGGATTTCCCCAAATAACTTTCTTTTGCAGAGAGATGGGGTTCACCTAACAGACTTGACTGACATTCCACAGTGTAAAAAAAAAAGAATATCTGGACTTTGCCTAAAAATGAAGAAGACTATATTTTTCTTTTTTAGCTTTTGGTTAAGGAAATGACCCCGTGAGTACTTTTTAGGTTTTTCTCAGCCAAAGTATTTAATTTGAAATATATTTTTGCTGATTACTCAGTATTGTTTTATATTTGTTTATATATAATATTAATATTATTATTATAAATGAGATGAACTATCTCTCAAGAGGGACTTTTAATGTTGTTTCCTAGGCCGTCATTTGCATCATGTTGATCTGCTAATTGGTTTCTACAGAAAAAAACAAGGAAAAAAGTGCCTGTCACAAGTGGAGAGCAGCAATCATATCTTAAAAGAAAACAATAGTCTTATTTTTTTTCTCATGGTGTAATGTCACTGAAATATTTGACGTATTTAAGACTAGGGAGTAGGTATCGATTTAAAGTGAGAGATATTTGCTTTTTCTTTAATCTTTCTCTGGTTCGCTTGAAGGAAAATTAATTATTTTTTGAATGACTAATAGCAGTAATTATCAAAGAGGAACTTGTGCATTACCTCTCATGTATGCAGGAAATAGGATTCGGCCTCCACAAGTTCATTGTTCATTTGTTTGTTCATTGTAATTATTTATTTTTGTCCAGAATAGTCAGTCTTTCAAGATCATGGTCATGAATTCATTTGTCATGTTTGTTTTCTGTCTGTATTGTGTGCAGAAGCCGTTGTGCTTTTTTATGTTTTTATTTTTGACTAGGTAGACATATTCCATCAAGTCCGGATGTTTGCAGAAAACTAGATGGAAATGTAAATAACCAAACCTACACTCAGGGGCAACATTCTAATGCCTTTTCATTTGGTCAAGTCTCCTTCTACTTTATAGCAATCTAATCCATACATTCAGATTTTTGGGTTTTGATTGAATCTATAATTCTGACATGTGTTCGTATGAGCTTCATGTAAAGGAAACGGTCTCTTGATTCAGATGGATCATCTAAACAAGCTTCCATTCAGATTTTACACAATTCTGCTCATACTGTCAGAGTGGTTTTAGAGTCAAAACGGAAAGATCTTTTTAAATCATACTTTGATTTTCTTTGATGTTTTTGTCTGTCATTGTCACCACTTTTAAAAAATGTCCCAAATGACTAATCTTGTTGCTTTGGCCGTTTTAAGCATTTGTTGATTTTGATTTTTTTCTGAAAATCAGTCGGTGCAAATATGAATTAACTCAGTAATATACATTAACAAGGCATGAATAAACTCCTGTTTTTCATGTACAAGAAAACTGTTATTATATGTTGCTCTTCTGCTACCCAAATTTTTCTCCTTCAAAAAATCTTTTGATATTATTTATGAGTATAGTAGCAGAAGGCACATGTCCGGTGCTGTTGGAGAACACTTGTTTTCTATGTGTTTTGAACTGAAGTTGTCCATAGTAATTTATGATAAGCATTCTAGGGTGATTTTCCAAGATAGTTGTATGACTGCAATTTAGCTTTCACTTGCTGAGTGTAGTTGTGTGTCAGTGATGTTTTTGCACGTTGACGCGTTTCTTTTGAATGGGATTAAGTCTTAAAGCAGGCATTTAGTGTTTTTGAAAGGGTTATGGGCAGTAGTTGTGCTTCTCTGTTGATGCCAAGTATTGCTAATGACTGATTTGAATGTAATTTCACACCAGCAAGCCAATCAGTCTACATTGATTATGGTTTCAACAAAATTATCTAATGGCTTTCCCTAATCAAATGCATCCTCTATAAACGAGTGCCTTTTATTGAGTCTTTAATTGTCTGCTATTAAGCTAATTGATGTTATTCAAGTTGTACAAAGCATTAATTGTGATGGAATTTCATAAAGTCTGGCAATAAGTAAAGATCGGGTATGTATTATCATAAAAAAATCATGCTTACTCTGTGATACAAATTCTACTTATCCAAAAGCAACTAAAGGTGACAGTTTTATTGGCCACCAAAGCCAACAAAATAAAGAAAAATTGGTGGTAAACGACCTATAGAGAATTCAAAATCGTGCAATATGAATCAAATCTGCTTCCTATATTTCCCAGTGTTTTTAAATTAGGGTTAGGATTATACAGGCAGGTGTGAAAGCCTAAACAAAAATAATTTTCCCTATATTATTCAATGTCATTTCCTCAGTTGCAGATTAACAGCTTTGCCTTATGAAAGAAAAGATCATTCATTCTTTCACCCAGAATACTTAAATTTATTTTTTAAGATGTATTTATTGGTGTCCTTAACACCAATCCATTAAAATGAATCTTCCCATATATACAGTCTCAGACATGTTTTCCACTCAGCATCACACAATTATGCTTTTATATCTTACGGTTTCGTGTTATTTTGAAATAAACATGATGTTTAGTGTTCTATGTTTCTCCTGAATTTTGGCAGCTAGTTTTCTTTTTTGTGTTGATCAGGTTTCGATGGTCGTTTGTAATATAGGAAAAATCCACTTCGGGGTCAAGGCATGCTCTGTGTGTTCAATTCATTATTTGCTCTGTTTGATATTTGTATAAAGGTTTTCGATTTCATTGATTTTTAAGGACTAATTAGATTGTCAATTATGAACATAGTCAAAGTAATGTTTTGTAAATGCCAAGTTACATTTAATAGAACTGTCATGTGGATCTTTTCAATTGTGTAAAAATGCAATGGAATGCATAGACTTTTTTCTGTATTTTTTTAAATAAACCATTTTATGAGTGTACCAAGCATTTCACTGCATCAGAAATTGAAAATATACAAATAAGAAAAGGCAGAGTTAAATTCTGTCACAAAGCAAACTTGACAATAGATATTCACAATCCTTTGTCATTTTCATCCCTTTCAGATAGACATGGCACCAAATCATAGACTGTAAAAAACACCAAATGCGCTGTTATAAGTCCAGCGTTATGTGACATAGAAAAGTTTGATTGGCCATGGTTACCTGCAGCGCTATATAGCCTATTATAAAATACATTAAAATGTTACCTATGAGATTGCAGAAGTGTCTGCTTTTTAGTACAGTCATCCCCTTTATTATCTTGTCTTTAGTTACACATCTGTAATCATTTTATGTACATTTTAGTTGCATAAAGTTGCAACACGCTTCAATATTTAAAGTCTAAAAAGGCAAATTTGCTTGCATAATACCTTTACAGTCATTATCTTCAAGTCACTGACAAAAGCACAATCTTTATATATGTCCATCTATTGAGTGAGGTCCGTTGTTGTGCTTCTATCCTTCAAAAAACACAGCGAAAGAAAACTTTGCTCAGTAAATCCTCTTTTGAACTGTCCTGTGAGGCTGTTTTCCGTTTCTTTCACCTTCAGCATGAACTAGACCCACGTTCCTGGCTTATTTCGTGGGCCTTTTGGCTTTCCAAAACGAGATCCAAAAGCTGTGGAGTAAGAAAAGAGTCACTATGTCATGTACAGGCCAGGAATCAACAAGAACTGAAGAAATATGAAAGAGTAGCTCCATCTAGTGGCAGCTTTTAAACATCAGAACATCAGATTGGAAACATACTGTATTTGGTCATTTAAAAATATTAATATTAAATAATAAAGGGGGCGATATCTTACAAAATAAGAATCCAACAGCGGCACCATGGGGTGGTGGAGCAGACTGAGGCGGGGCTGGAGACTGGCCTGAAGGTGGCGCTGGGGGCGGGATCGGAGGCGGGGCCATTTTTGCTGCAAACATGATATTCAAGCCACACAGCTACTTATTTGTCCTTTGACTTGCATGTTTATTTTAATAGAATTAGTAGTAAGTGGTTATTATACATACTCTTCTGTTTTCCTTTCAAAAACTTAATACTCTGTAAGAAAAGAAAATATGTATTGACATTTATAATATTCGCTTTTATCCAAAGCAACAGGGACTGTTCACATGAGAGAGACCATTCACATAGATGTGATTTTACACTGAAAAATATCAAAGGCAGGGTAGTGGAATGAAAAAATAATAAGGTATAGAGACGCGTTTAAAAAAAAAAAAAGTTTAACTACTTTTAACTTGAGCACAATGTTTTGCGGGACATGCTGCAAAAGATGCAAGCACAACAATCAAACAAGTCTATTTAGTGAGTTGTAGCACAGTGGAAGAGAAAAGTACACAGGGTCTCGGGAGTCAGGCGTGTTTTTTAAAGTTGTATTTCTTTTCATTTTTCTTTTTTTAAGATTTATTTTTGGCACTGTATGCCTTTATTTAGATTTAGGACAGTAGGTGGACAGGAAGTGAAGTGGGAGAGTGAGAGAGGGGGGATGGGATCGGGAAAGGTCCACAAGCCGGGACGGCCGAAGCGCAACATGTTGGCGTGCTACCCACGAGGCCATCAGCACCGAAGTATTTCTTTTATTTGACATGGCATCTTAAATGCTCATGCACAAGGTGCATGGGACAATGGTCAAAAACATCTGTCTAGCACTCTTACATAGAAAAACTGCAGTGGGATGTAAAACATGTTCTGTGTGAAAAGCCATTTTGGGGCCATTCACACAGACTGTTTTTTACAGTGAGAAACCTGTCTTAAGACATGTTATTTAAAAGTTAAACTTCTTTTTACTTCAGTTACGCATCAAACATGTCCACCTAGCACATGTTTACATATAAAGACGATGGAAAAGCAGCGCAGAGGAATTCAAAAATGTGTTCTGTGTGAACGGCCCTTAACTCATTCTGCCATTTAAAAATGTGAAATGCAGAATAGAAAAGAATGCAGGAACTTCTTTTAACTTCAGCTCCACGTTTTTAGAATGCCATGCATGAGACGCTGCAAAAGGCAAAAGGTATGAGCGCAACATTTAGCGCACAACCATGTCTGCATAGTAAGCGTGGTTGAATGCAAAAACGTGTTCTATGTGAACTGCCTCTAATCAGTTTTGGTGTTTAAAAATGCGAGATAGGGTGCACGTTTTTAAAAGTTAAACTTCCTAAACTTGGCGTTTGAAAAAAACAAAAACAATGGAAAGCTGTGCAATGGAATACAAAAACATGCTCTGTGTGAACGGCCCCTTTAAAGTGCATTCAAGGCAGGTTATTTTCAGTATGTGGGTTCAGTGGGAAACATATGATACAAAATAAATTTGCCATCAGTAACCTAAATTTTACATGCTTATTATGCCATGCACTTTACATGTAACAAATACAGAGACTTTAGAAGGTGAACCTTGGTCCTGGCCTTGCTGACCAGTGAAGTTTTCTCTCCCCCCTTGTCCGACTGGTTCTCTGTTGGTCCTGTTGCTGCCGGCTGGCTGCTGGGTGCCGTCTGGTGCTCTACTGTATTAGCCACAGGGCAAGCTAAACTAAGGTCATGTAGTAATGCTTATGCAGTTTCATGAACTGACATCAATCACCGTTAAGGGATTCATGCTGTCACTCACCTCGGCCTCCAGTTGCTATGGTTACAGCGACAGGCAGAGTCAGCGGAGCCACAGATAGAGACTCTGTAAAATTAAACACAGCTGTGCACACATAGATCCAATAATAGTGCGGCCTCTTTATCTCTGTCGCTCAGAGACAAACACTACACTGCAGTGCACTCGAGAGGGCAAATTTGCTTGTACATGTTATATTGTAATGACACTAGTGACTGAGGTGTGGGAGGACACAATGGAAACACCAGCCTACCTTGTTTTGAACTTTTTGCCCTGACGCTCTGTTAGAAAATGACACATTTTGGCAAGAATGAGTCAAGCATTGATCATACAATTGGAAAATCATAACACAGCATTTCGGTTTAAATTAAATTAGAGGTTTGTTTCTTCTAGTCCATGTATATATGCTTTGCTTCTAAACGTTGACAAAATTTGCTTTTAGTATATAGTGAGTATAAAGTATGTAGTAATAGTATAAAGGTAAATGCCACGAAACCTTGCTTCGGCTCCAAGAATTATCCAGGAATGATATGGGCTGGGAGCTGCCTGACCATTCAGAAGACGTGCCCACTCTCAGTCTCTGCTGCTCTGCCTCAGCTGGCTGACAGGGGGCGCTGCTGTCGGTCACTTAAAAAAAAAAAAAAAAAAAAGATTTTTCAGCTTTGTTAATAAATGTAGATCAAGTTTTTCTGTATACTAAGTTCTGTGTACTGCACCTTTCTCCGTGTGAAAAATGAAAGACTCTGGAGTTCTTTCAGGAAGTGGTGGAGTTACACTTTCTTTATGAAACAAAACCACAAAACTTAGTGTGAGTAGTGTAGACTATATTTGAATCAGTGCAAATATGTTGTATGTTGGAGACTGTAAATTGAACGGTTACACTGGACTGGAGTATGTGATACACAGTACCTGTCCCAGGAACTGAGTTGAATGCCTGCTCACGTGGTGTTGGGGGGTGTAGTAGAGATTCTAAATTAAAAATAGGAAGTAAAAAATAGCCTATATTAAAGCAATCAACCAGAATGACACTGACAGAACTTCCTAGTTGTTTTAGAACAAGTATATAGTATGGAAAGGAAGTTACAAACATGTATCCTCAGTGTTGCCACAAACCTTTAAGCCTCTTGAAATTCTACTTTAAATTTAAAATGTCCTAAGAATCAATTATGAATTATGTGTGGATATATTTGATGCTTTAAATGTTTCTGTCAATCCGTTTTTGATAGATAACTTGATAACCAAAAATTCTGACTTGAGACTAAAATCAAAATATACAATTTGCAACCAAAAATGATTCTGCAAAGATCTAGATCTGGGATCCCAGAAAGAATGAATTCTTCCATGAAGAGGCGTTAGGAATTGAGAGTCGAATTGTAAAACTGAAGACGAATCCATGCCAGAAAACAATTGCCGGGGATTTTGATTAATTCTTGTGAATGTTATTCAATAAAAAGACTCGTTTGAATTTGTTTACTGATTAATTTGGTGACACTTTCTGTAAATTGCATTATTACCAGTATGTGGCGACCAGTGAGTGTCTTCCACCAAAAGATGTGCTCAGGAGCTCACAACACCAATGCTTCTATACAAAGGCAGCTATACAATAATTGAACAGCGCGACGCCTATCTTTGAAACAAGAGGTAAGTGAACACAAGAACAGTAATTAATCATGAAATATGTGACGATAAGTGTATTCATTTTGAGCGACCACCTCAGCTAGCATTCAGCTCAAAACAATGTTTTGACTTGTTTATTAACGTTGTACATAAGGTTTCGTCACCTAGCTTCCTTTCACAAGTGAATCGACTCCCAAAATTCTAGATTTGTATGATTGTATGGTATTTTGTTTGCATTTTTATACTGTCAGTTTTTGTAGTCATTGTTGAAGGTAGACGCATTTTAAAATTGCCTTAAATATGCATATGTAAATATAGCATGTTTTCACTTGCTTAATGCCACCTAGATTTATCACCAGTATATAACTGTGAATTTCTGCAGAGTATATTCAAAGTTAAATTTGTACTATTCCTGCTAAGTCTTACCCTGAGGTTGTTTGTACAGTAGAGGAGGAGGACTGTGACTTGTGATCGGAATAGCACTGAGTGGAGCAGATGATGCTGCTGCAAAAAAAATAGGAAGTTGTCAACATTGTAGCCAGAATTAATAGCTTGCTGGTTTCCTGCGGTCTAAATATATATGACTGACTTACCAGGAAGAGACATTCTAAATTTTAAGCTCTGAAATAAAGAAAATAATTTTATTTACGATTACATTGTTTAGGCTGGTGTGTTCTATTAATATGCCGATATGATTAATTAGGCTGTACACCCTGCATCTTCTCACCTTGCTTCTGGACCAAGATCGTTTCATGTCTGTCTGAGCTTCATTTGTTTGCCCAGACCATTCTAAAGATTTCCCAACTCTCATTACGACATCCTGTGGCTTTTCCTGTGTTATGTTTTGTACCAAATCTGTTGAAAATTAGATGACAGTTTGATAAGGTACAAAGAGGTGAGGACATGAAATTTGTTATAGATTCATCCCTGCCCATCATTGTCATACCCTCATCTGTGGCCAATTCAAAAGACTCTGGAGTTCTCTCAGGCAGTGTGGGCACAGGTGAAGGCGGGCTGTCTTTTAAGAGAAAACGGGAACATTTACAGGTGCTGTCCATCAACTCTATACACAAATTTTCAAGTGTGCATAATTCTCACCTTTATTGATGCTTTCAGATTCTGAGCTGGTTGGGATCACCAATGTCAACATCTCAGTGTTTTCACTGATATCTGGAAACAAGACCATATATCGTGATATAGATTTAAAAATATTTTACTTTCTTTAAGTTATAGAAAATGTACTGGACCAATTTGTATGTTGTATGGCTTGAAATGTCAGTTTATGTACAGTAAGTGAGAATCAGTGTTGTTATTGTTACTATAACTAATAAATAAACACAAATCTATTATTAAAACCATTTTCAGTGACTGAAATAAAGTAAAAATAACAGAAAATTTAAATAGATAGAAATAATTAAGTACTAAAATTGATAACACTTTGCATGAAGCCTATATAATGCATTGCATGATACATGAATTCATATATAATTGTAACCACAGTTATAAAACATTGTAATACTTATGACCTTTAGACCTTTAGAAAGTATGATGCATTAAAACGCATGATAAACAGTGGAATCTGCAAATATTATAATTTTTGTTTACAATTATTTATGTAAAGATAAAATGCATTTCAATTTATTATGAATACCTTAATGATGCATTATACATAAAGGCTTTTAATGTTACCAAATTACTGAAACTTAAATAAAATAAATTAAAGCTAAACATAAATATTAAACATGAGATCTAATAAAAATGACAAGAGCACATAAAATTAAACTAATATAAAAATGAAAACTGAAATATAAAATTAAAAGCCAATTCAAGATATTAATAAAAATACTGTAATAGTATATAAAACACAACTAAAATAGCATGGGGAGGATAGACATTTAGACCTCAAGTTGAACTAACCATTAATTTCATCTGCCAATATAAATGACTCTGGGGTTCGCTCTGGCAAAGGAGGAGGAGTGTCTTCATCAGATGAAGGTTTATTTGCACCTTTATACAAATTATAACACAGGCAATTATAATAAGTGATCATAATAGTTTTCAGAGATCAATTGCTAAAATATCTATGTTTTCATACCTTTGTCATTGCAGTCATGTTTTGGCATTTCTAACACCTGATTATTAAGCGTTAAACTTGGTATTGTGAAACAGGTGTTCTCCATCCATGCTTCATGAATTATAGAGTCCATAACACTGTGATTGTCACTAACTGGTGGAGACTCAGGACCAAAATAAGGATCTTCCACAGTGTAGCAGACTGTGCTGGGGTTGATAGGGTTGTGGTCTGTGGCAGCAGGACTGACATCTTGGTTTTCTGCACACTCCAGATGCTTCTTACTTGGCCTCTGTTCCTGTATTAGGCTGATGTGATAGTTTGAGCATGCAGCATGGGTTAGATCAGTGTTAAAGCTGGTGGATGGTTCAGTTCCTTGAGATACACAGGTTGTAAAGTCTGTTTGAGGAGTTGCTGCTATGAATGACCTCTGATCTGTAATCTGGGTCCATTCACTCATTGTATTGAGCATGTCTGCAGGATTGAGTTTTGTGGAGATGACCTCTTGACTGAATGGTTCTGAATGAGGCTGTGTCCAAGAAGTGACTTTGTGTGTGATGTGATTGAGTTCATTTATAGGGATTTCCATCTCTTTATACCTATCAAAACAGTGAAAGATTTTGTTATGATCAGGAATGCAACAAACACTGACGCAATGTGTCTTAGGGTGTTTTTACACTTGTAGTTTGGTTCTCTTGGTTCTGGTCTGGACCAAAAACAAAAATTATACATTTAGTCCTAGTTTGCTTAGCATTCATGCTGTCATTTTAAAAAAAAACTGAACCCAGAGATACAACATAAAAGGCATAAGCATACACATCCTGTTCTTGGTTTGTTTAGATGTATTTGGTCCGTGTTCCGATCATATTTCAGTGAAACTGCACCAGAGTTTGTTTGGAAGTGCACCAAGGCACACCTTTTCACGAGGTCTCGGTCCTCTTGTTTGGTGTGTATCAAGGTTCGTATGGCAGCATTCATACTTTTTCAAATGAACCAAACTAACAGAGCAATCTAACGTTTTAATCAAACCAAACCAGCCAAGTGTGAAATTTCCCTTTGACATGAAACAATTAAAGGGTTACTCCACCCCAAAATTAAAATTTTGTCATTAATCACTTACCCCCATGTCGTTCCAAACCCGTTCGTCAAAAAACCCGTTCAAAAAAGCTTTGTTCGTCTTCGGAACACAAATTAAGATATTTTTGATGCATTCTGACAGCTCTCTGACCCTCCCATAGACAGCAATGTAATTAACACGATCAAGTATCGCCACGCGGTTTACGTCATTTACGCTTTGATCTGAACGAAAACAACGTATCCGCGTGGCGCAGTTGACACAGAACAGCATACGCTGTTTGCGTTCAGTGGATACTCTACAAAATGGCGCTAGGGTGACGCGGAGGAGACGAATTGTTGAATAAAGTTTTAGCTTCGTAAAATTACGGCTGAACCCCTGATGTCACATGGATCATTTTACCGATCTCCTTGCTACGTTTCTGGATGTTGATCGTGTTAATTACATTGCTGTCTATGGGAGGGTCAGATAGCTGTCAGAATGCATCAAAAATATCTTAATTTCTGTTCCGAACACAAACAAAGTTTTTACGGGTTTGGAATGACATGGGGGTAAGCGATTAATGACTAAATTTTCATTTTGGGGTGGAGTAACCCTTTAAAAAATGTTGATGACATTTAAATGTAAAGTGTGAATTCAAGTAAGATTTTTTTGTTTGAGAAGCCTTACACAGCAAGACTGGTTCAACCATTGGTGTTCATTTTAGGGTGGGACTCGGTGACAGATGGGGGAGTGTTTGAAAAAACCTCTTTGGAAACCATCATTGGGCCTGTCCCAGTACCCACAATTATTATCTTGGCCACTTGAGAATGTGTGTATGCAACAGGAAATGTGCAAAAGACTGCCCCAGATCTGAAAAATGCTAAATCTCAGTGCCCTTGATGCACACTAAATCTCTAATACCACTTTGGTGTGGTATTTGAAGCTAAGTGTAACACATCATGTTCAGTGACAAGCATAGTAAAACTTTCCAGTGCAAGTTAAATTACTTTGATATTACATAATTTGGTAGTAAAAAAAAGTGTTGCACATTGAATTTTTTTGTAAAATATTTGCAACTGCTTTTTATTATTTAAAGGCATAGTTCACCCAAAAATGAAAATTACCCCATAATTTACTCACCCTTAAGCCATCCTAGGTGTATATGTCAGGGCTCTTCCCTGGCAGCTTTGTCTGTGTTGTCTTTGTTTAATGTTTCTTTGTTTGTCTTGTGTCTTAACACATTGCTTTGTCTTTGTTTGTGTCTACCATGTGTTCCTGTGATCCCACCTCCTTGTTTCCCTTGGTCACGCCCTCTTGTTTAGCCCTTGTCTTGTCCTCGTTTCCTTAACTGTGCTCACCTGGCCCTCGTATTGTGCTGTTTTTCCTCTTGTGTTTGCGGGTTTGTCTTGTGCCATAGAGACAGTTATTGACTTGCTGCTCTATATTCCAGTCTTGCCCTGTTATTGTGTATTCTTGCTGCAGATTTTGCTCTTGATTTTCTATCTTCTGATTTTTGGTTTTGTTCCTCAGTAATCTTGCTTATATTTACTTGTAATATCACCTTTAGTTGTTAATCAGTCTTGTTTCTAGCCTTGAACTACTTAGACGTTATACTTTAGTTTTTCATTAGTCTAAATTTAGATATTTCCTTTACTTGTTTTTTGTTTGTTTTGTTTTATTTTATTTATTTTTTTATTACATGTTGTTTCTCCTCGTGTTGCTGAGTAGTAGTGTTGTTGTTGTTGTTGTTGTTGTTGTGTGGTTTTGAGTGCTGTGTTGTTTGGTCTTGTTGTGTGTTTGTGCTGTGTGTTCCCTCCAGTCCTGCTCTACCAGCCTGAGACTCCCTGCCTGTCGGTTCCTCAAGGCAGTCTGCCAACCAAGCCTGGTGCTGTGAATCTATCTCTGATACTGGCCTGCTTTAAGTCCCTTCACTCTGATTGTACGCTCTGCTGTTCTCTCCCATTCTTCTGCCTGGTTTGGCCACCGACTGGGACTGTTCTCCAGACCGTCTACCTCTGGAGGCATAGTTCTCTTCCTGCTGGTTGGAGTTGTCTCAAGATTGTGCACCCCTGAACTTGATTCACTCACAATGCATTTGGGTCCCGTCCTGCTGACCTTGACAGTATATGACTGTCTTCTTTCAGATGAATACAATCAGACTTATATAAAAAAATAATTGTCCTGGCTCTTCCAAGCTTTATAATAACAGTGAATGGGGGTCGAGATTTTGAAGCAAAATAAAGTGTGTCCGTCCATTATAAAAAGTACTCCACACAGCTCCGGGGGTTAATAAAGGCATTCTGAAGCGAAGCAATGTGCTTGTGTAAGAAAAAATATCCATATTTAAAACTTTATAAACCGTAATCTCTACCTTCTGTTAAATGTTGTATGGGCGTTCACGAGAGCGTGGCCTTCCAGCGGATGACGCAGTAAGTAACAAACACGGAAGCATAGAGGAGAGAGCAAAACAAACTCACTCAGGTGATGAATTAGAAGTACAAAACAAGGATTGTAAAGAAAAATGTCAGAGGAAACAGATGAAGTGCTCCCGGAGACTTGGGGAGCACTTTTTATGATGGATGGTTGCACTTTTTTGGACTTAAAAATCTTAACCACCATTCCCTGCCATTACAAAGCTTGGAAGATCCAAGACATTTTGTGATACAACTCAAATTGCATTCATCTGAAAGAAGAAAGTCATACACACTTATGGCTTGAGGGTGAGTAAATCATGGTGTCATTTTAATTTTTGGGTGAACTATCCCTTTGATTAGAGTCACCAAAAAAATTGCAAAGAACTGAAAAACAAAATGTGTAAATAAAGCTTTGTAAAAAAAAAAAAAAGAAACATCTTTACAGCACTATGATGTAGTGTGTTCCATCAGGTAATAAAAAGTACTACACATACTTGTTCACACCCACTTGACCATTTGGGTCAAATACAGGAAATACGTCATGTTAGTTGACAAGTGTTCAAGTGCAAAGACCGCAAATGTGGGTATTGGGACAGGCCCATTATTATTCTTATTATCTTTAGTGATGTTATTGGAGCTGAAATTACACACATCAGCTTTAAAGTGATAGTTCAACCAAAACAATGTACATTTATTCACCTGCAGGTGGGTGAATAAATGAAAAAAAATTCATTTTTGGGTGGACTATTCCTTTAAAATCAGTATAAATTGTATTAAAAATAGATATTCCCTAATACCTGTGATCAGTTTGAAGCAATGCTCTTAAGTCTGTCCCAGTCTCTGATTCAGAGTCGCTGAAATCCGAGAGCTCACTCCCACTACTTAAGGTGACAGGAGACGGGGAAGCTGGGACCTGATTGATGATCAAATTAAATTGTTCATTGAACAATGCAAAAAGACTGCATGCCATATAAATGCTCTGACTATGTTATATAACGTGTCATAACTGTGAAGCAAATCAGTGAGAAATAAAATTATGTATTTATATATTTACGTAAATAAAGAGTGAGTAATAATGATGGTATATCTAACCTCTCTGTTTGATTCATCCATTGCTGCCAGATATCTCTCAAACAGCAATTTGATGGTCCTGTATACTAGCTCATATTGTTCCTAGGAGGAGAAGAAATTATCATTAGGTAAAATGGAGACTTTTTGTTTTTATTGGTTATGGCAATTTAAGGAGAAACTAAGTTGGTTACCTTAGTCTGAACCACAGAGGGCCTCTGTGTGCGCATGTCCTTTACCAGTTCAAAGATACTGAAATCCTCTGTTATAATCTAAACAAGAGAAAATAAGATCAGCACCTTGTAAGAATATAGATGATATTTTGTCAGTACAATGAAAGATTCAGTAAAATGTTTTGAACTCTTACCTGTCTCTTCAGTAGATTCCAGGTATAGTCAATGGCACACAATGCACCTGTTCTTCCACAGCCTGCACTGCAAATTCAAGAGTTCCAAGAGAATGAGCCACAATGAAAACACAATTCTCTCGTCTCACTTTTGAGCAACTTTGATTGATAGTCCCTTGAGAGTATATGAGTTGCAGTTTGCTACATAACACTGCTGTGGAGTGATGAAAACATTTCATTTGAAGTCAATGAGCTGCCTATAAGGTGCTCAGAATATTCTGTGTGAAAAACTTTTAAAAGTTACAGTTAATCTTTAACTGTAGTTAAACAACACTAATAATGTAATAACACTGTTGAATGTAATCTTTAGCTAATCTAAAAACGAATATCCATTTGTTTTTGTTTATGTAAAGTCATTGTAACTCAGTGCAGATGATTGTTGGGGTATTTGCTTGTTGTTGGTCCACCACCTACACATTTCCTGTTTAAAAGTTGAAGGTGGGCATCTTCCATGGTTACCGTTTCTAACAACCGGTTTGTATCAGTATATTGCGTTCATTTCCACCAAAATTTCCACCATGGCCACAATATGACCTCAGACTTATTTGATTTACCCTCAAATGCAGTCATTGCAAAATCAATCCTAACAGTCGATCCCAGCAGATACAGGTGTTTACCTGCAGTGAATACAGATGGGAATGTCATCATGATCCTGGTAAATCCGCATGTCCTGCAGAAGCTCCATGATTGCAGGAATGGAGTCAGGTACTCCGTGATCAGGCCAGTTCACATAGTGCAGCTGCTTCAGTGTCCGAGACACCTGGAAATAACCGGTGTAATATAGACTGTTTGTTTTTTCTGGTAACCTGATTTCTAGTCATTAAACCACCACATTTTGGTGGTTTTCTTTCATCTGCAGAAATGTCAGCACCTGTCTGTCTTTATGTTTGTTCCACTACGATGTCTGCACAGTCTGAACTTTTTGACTATTAAAGCTAAATACTGAATACTCTTACGCAATGACATTTTCAAGTATTAAAAAAAACATGTATGGACGAGTCATAGGTCACCACAACATAATGTTTAGACTAAAGCAGTATTTTTAAAGCTCATTGAACTTGACTGAAGTGTGAACACATCCAGCGATCAGTTTATAAAGCAGATATTTAATGGCAAACAACTAATCAGGACATTGGGTTTTATTTTAAAAGCAAGGGGGAAAAAGCAATAAAAACATTTAAATAAATGTACAATCTTTTTGTATAAACTATAAAGATGGTAAAGGGTAAGCTTTGAATATTATTCAGTGCGGTGAAGTTAAGATCAAAGAAATGTTACTTACTTGTTTAAATGTCACCTTCAGCGTCCGTGTCAAATATTCTCCCTTATTCTCATCAGACTCCTAGACAAAATCAAACATGTGCATGACTGGAATGCTTATTGGATCAGTAATTTGCAGATAATATTTTGGCTAATATTGTTCAATAGAGAAAACTGATTAAATATCTAAGCTAGTGCTAAAAGGTGCAGAATATACAACCCTTAAATATGACATTGTTATTTTTAAGGGATGCACCAATGTAAAATTCTGGTTGACACAATAAGCTGATATCTATTTTGTCTAAATGAATGAATACATAATAAAATAAAAAAATTTAAGTGCTACAAGTGCATGCAGCTCAAAATTATAAAGTACAATATGAAACAACACTGATATAAATTTTTGAGATTTGCTAAAGATTACATTTAGAAGTTTTATCACATTAGTGTTTTAAAGATAAACTTTACACTAAAAAAAATTAGAAAAAAATCTGTAGAAAAAAATACGAAAAGTTACTGGCAATTGTCTGCCAGGACATTATCCGATTAGTTTATAGACATTTCTTTAACCCTAATTCATAATACGGGTGAAGCACGTTATAAACACGAAAAATTACTTCATATTATAACCAACGTTTCTTAATGCAGATGAGTCCTATAAAATAACAAAGGTAATCTAAATGTAAAATGAAGGCAAATAAGATGGCACAATTAAATATTCAATATAGACTGATACCAGTAACCAATATAGTACTGATCATTTGTCTTTTTTCTAGACAGTAACATTTTTGTTTGTTATAAATGTCAACATATTAAGAAAACATAGTGACGTTGTGGAAGAATGCAATGTCTTTTATGTATTGTACTTAGTGGTTCGAGATGTTGTGTTTTAGATACTGCGTGAACACTGAGAATCAGGCTTGAACATATGTGTGTGCAAGCACAAATAAAACACAAGGACAGGAAGTGTGGTGTGAGTGAGGGAAGAGGCGTTTCTTACATAGTATATGGTAAAGGGCTCACACACAAACACATCATCCTTTGACTTCGGCCAGTAACGCTCACATTTTTTCTGAAAGAAAGAGGAAAAGCAGCATTCAATCTCAACTGCTCCCTTCTGTCTACGCTGTGAAAATGTATACGCTGAGTGCATGACAGCACTGTAATCATATCAAACGTTTTGAAAGGGTGGGAGCTCAAGATAAAAAAAAAGAAGTTGAAGAAAATGTTCATTGAATTGCCTCACCAATCTGAGGCAAGAAGGATGTGGTAAATAAAAATGTTTTCTTTTAAACACAGTGACTGTCAACATTTCCCCTATAACACACTGTCAGTTACAACTTACCCTTCCCATTTCAAACTCCCGGCAAGCCATCACAATAACCTGCAGCGAGAGAGAGATAGAGGCATTTAGATTTCATTGTGTGAATGTTTCTCCTTGGATCTGACCAAAGCTCATCTAGCAGGTTGAACCTGTTTTCTACAGGAAGTGGAATGTGTGTGAAATAGTCGTACGCTACATAATCAAGCGCTCACCTGTACGTTGTATTCCCACAGCATCCTCCAGAAGTCAAGCACAGTGTTTGGCAGCGGGCCTTGTGTGGCAATATACGCCCTAGAGCCCAACACTCCCTGAAATAAATACAGAACAAATGGCAATCCTCCTGATTTAGTCAGTTATCGTTTAAGCATGTTTTGTTTAATCTGATAAGTGTATAGTTCTCTTTGTGTATAAATGTGTATACACATATACGCTTCCTTACCTTAATGAAACTAGCATTGATGTAATCTGTGTCATGTTTGGATGTGATGAGGGAGAGCTTTATTCTGCTGTGATCAACTGTGAGAAAATACAGCCATCAACATCTCTAGCACATCTTGTTATCTTCACAATCAACACTTTTCATGGTTTTCATATAACTGCTATTTTCACAAATCTTGTGTTAATCTCCTACATTGCTATCCATGTTTGTCTTTGGCATCGTCTGTGATACAGTGCAGTATTTTATGGTATAATATATTTGGACAGCACACATACTGTACATCACACATGTACGCATTTTCATTTAGATGTTTTTAGAGCGTTTGTTCTACTGCAACACTTCTACAATGTTTCCTGTCAGATGTTGACTAGACATTTAGAGAACAAATTTATGATTTAGAGCACTGTATGAAATGCTTGTAATTTTTACAGAATATTGTTAAAATGCTAACATAAAAACATTTACATTTAGCAGACAATTTTCTCACTTTTATACGAAACTTACAAATGAGGAAAACAGCAAGCGGATCAATACCGTGAGAAGTGCTAACAATACAAAGTTTTAACCACCGTTCAGAATAGTACAAGCTAGAACAGGAAAAGATTAAGATATGGTGAAAGGACAGAAGTTTTTTTTCAGTTATGTTTAAAAAAAACCTGTTTATTGTAAAAGGTTTAACTGTAAAATGTATGGTTTTGGCACGTAACAACTATGAATTATTGTGTAATTTGCAGTAAAAAGCAGTACAAGGACATTCCCAAAAGTCCCGCTGTTCACATAAATGTATTTTACATTTAAAAAATTGTTTATTTTTGTTCAGTGCATGAAGGTGTTTGTTACATGTTCTGTTGTTTAGTTAATATTGATGGCATTATTTTAGTGTTGCGTGTTACACTGGTGGTGTTTTGTCTCTGTGTGTATGACTCTGTGCACCATTTATGAGCAAGCATTAGCCATACAGTATATTATGGACAAGACACTTACGATTCATCATGGTTTTCTATTTTGCCACCTGTATTACGGTAGTTATCTGTATATTTTACAGTATAAGCAGATTTTGGTACTTCAAGCAGACTGGTATTTTAACATTATATAACTTAATGAAATGTATGGTTATGTTGTAAAATATACACATGCACCAATATGACATCCCATATATATTTTTTATGCTGAATTTTTGGCAACCATATCTGCATTGTTTTTTCCTTAAATTTAACAGGATATTTTTGCAGTGAATGTAAATCTGCTTTTTAAACATGTTTATCAGATATTACTATACAGATATAAGCCTATTAGCTTTCCATATGTACAGTATGTGTTCTTTATTGTGTATAATATTTCATCGAAATAGTACAGTATATTATGGTATACCGATGTGTATAGTCAGATGTCAGATGTAATACTCACAGGGAACAATGTCTTTGTATCTGTTCTTCTTCACATTGTCTTGTTTGTCCGCGGCTGTGGTGGGGTACGTCCTCTCTGCACGATATTTAGTAGACTGTCTCTTTAGTTTCTGTTTTGACCAATAAGATTCAGTTATGATTTTGTATCATTTTATGCAATACAACTTATTCTTTTGTCATTTTATTTTCTGCTTTTATTGCAAATAGTCCAAGCCAGAAGTTCAGGGCAGAGATGTTAATACTGATATTATTTTAAAGACAAAGCAGAATGAGAAAACCTTCTGTTAGGGGTGGGCGATATGGAAAAAATATCATATCACAATATTTTTAGAAATATCACAATTTTATCACGATTCTTTGTCATTTTGGTTTTACTATTTTGCAAGTTGTCTGAGCATTACAGCCAAACTAATTTCCCTATTACAAAGACAAAGCCTTTCAAGGTAAAAAAAAAGAAAAAAAAGAAGAATGGCAGATATTTAGGCCAAAGTGGGCAAAGATAAAAAAAATCTTTGTCATTATTTCATCTTTCTTATTAAAAAAATAAGAACAAAGATACACATTACAACTACACATAATCAGTGATGGGAATATCGGCGTTATAAATAAACGGCGTTACTAACGGCGTTATTGTTTTCAGTAACGTGTAATCAAACTAATTACTGTTTCCCCCGTTACAACGCCGTTACCGTTACTGACAATAAAATGCGGCGTTACTATAATTTATTATAATATTATTCGAATTCTATTTTTCAGTTCATCTGAATGGATGCGCAGTGTAGCTGTATTTGACGTACCGTAAACTCTAGTGTGAAGGCGCAGGACTCGCCGTAGCTTTGTCGCTCTCTCACACACACACACACACACACACACACACACACACACACACACACACACAGATACAGAGCGAGAGAGTCTTTCATAACATGCAGAATTGACGCACATGTAAACGATATTCTTTATTGTGTTTTCGTGTCAAAATAACTTTTCGTGTCAAAGTTCCTTTGGAATTCTTCAGCTTTTAAGAACTGCCGGGTTCTCTGTTAGTGGGCGGAGTTAATGCGCAAACGACAATCTCATTGGCCGGCGCTCACCTATTATCATCCCTGTTTTGATTTCAGCGAATCAATTCGAGAGAACGCAGACAACCTGATTAATATTCATGAACCCAGCAGCTCATTAATCCTTAGTGCGTTTTATATTGTTATTAGTGGTATAATTCGTAGTAGTTTTGTTATCTTATCAATTTTTCCCCCCTTTTTTTATAGAAACACAATATGACAAACAATATCTTAAGCACCAGTCCTAAGTTCAGTCAACATGACAAATATGAATTCATACTTGGTTATTCTAATTACTAAAGTTCTACCATCATATAATGCTAAATTATCATAATATCCTATTTTAATGCTTGACTGACTGATGCTAAGTGTCAGTAGATAAATAGTGTCGATTAATGTACAATGTTTTATAATAATAATTTATTCTATTGGGGGCATCCAAGTTATTTGACATTTTAACATTTAAAAAAAAAAAAGTAACGCAATAGTTACTTTTATAATGATGTAACTCAGTTACTAACTCAATTACTATTTGTGAGAAGTAACTAGTAACTATAACTAATTACTTTTTTAAAGTAACGTGCCCAACACTGCACATAATATACAACTAAAACATAATTAGCAGGAGCATTCAAGAAACTGAACGAACAAATCTAAAAATAAAACACTATATAGACTGATTCCTAAAGCAACTGTATTAAAGCTTTTCAGTCAAGAGTAGTGAGTGATATTTCTCTTTACATTTTGTTGTTTTGTTAACGTTAAAGGAATAGTTATAGGTAAAAATTCTGTCATCTGTCTGTCAATTCTGTCATAGTGTTTTATTTTTATACCATCATTTACTCACTCAAAAGTTGTTTTAAACCTGAGTGAGTTTCTTTCTTCTGCTGAACATAGATGCTATTTTGAAGAAAGTGGAAAACCAAACAGTTGCTGGTCCACGGTCATTTTTTCCTACTATCAAATTCAATGTGGACCAGCAACTGTTTGGTTACAACACATTCTTCAAAATATATTATTTTGTGTTCAGCACAAGAAATAAATTAATACATGTTTTGGACAACATGTGAGTGAGTAAATAATGACAGAATTTAAATTTTAGGGTGAACTATCCCTTTAATGACAGTTGACTGCATGTTTAGTTCTGTCCCTTTAAGACCTGCACGCATCTAATATACAGGCAGTATCCATTTTTCTCTCAACTATTTACTTTCATTTTAGACATAACCAACTGAGTCTATATGTACACCTTGTGTGTTTTGACAGTATTAGCGCAAAAGATAACTTAGTTCAGTAATCAGGCGTTGTTTGAAAGGGTTTTAGTGTGCGAATGAAACATTTAACCGGCAAAGCTTTTATGCAAATAATGGACTTTTGCGATCGCGAACAAGTGCAGCGTCCTGTCAGAGTAACTCTACCGCTGTATGTCGTGTTGTACACAGTGTTGGGGAGTAACTAGTTACATGTAACGGCGTTACGTAATTTAATTACAAAATAAATGTAACTGTAATCAGTTACAGTTACTAAGAAAAAATGTGTAATTAAATTACAGTTACTTATGAAAATGTTAACGATTACAAAGGGAGTTACATTTGAATATCCTATTTACACACAACCACATACAGATTTAATTGATTTATTTCCCAAATTGCACTGACTAACGTCTACTCTAAAATATGAGACACACGGCCCTATGATTTCTGCGAGGCGGAAAACACGGACTGGTTCGTAGAATCCAGTCATAAAAACGGAATGTCTATAACGCTGAATGTCACGGAATATGCAACATTTTGGATGAATAAATCAAAAGAAGGTCAGTACACTTGAATCAAAATGCGATATGGACTGGTGTCTGTGAATATTAAGCCGCAAAAAGACAATATTTGAATCCGGCACGTTCTGCGTGTCTCTGTGGAAACCACGCGCGGACTGGACAATTCCCGGTGGCCTGGCAGCCGATTTGGCCCGCTTTTTTCTTTTTTTAATATATTATTGTTATATAATTGCCTGCCGAATGTATTAACGCGATTATTTCAGAATTCGCCACTGGATAATAAATCTCTGATAAATCGTGAATCGGTTAGTCGTGACTGGCAATGCTAAGCTTCGGCTCACGCGCTCCGCGCCTTCACCAAACGGTTTCGATCAGAGTAATTAATGAATGGAGTGGAAGCACCCAGGAGGAGCAGAGAAGCAAAACTGTTCAGGACTTCAAGTGCAGGTCAGTTTAATCTGTAAATAGGCTATTGTAAAAAATTACACTACTATTACATTTTAAATAGGGTAACTTGTGATCTGTAACCTATTACATTTCCAAAGTAACCTTCCCAACACTGGTTGTACAGTATATAGAGATGGAGGCGCCAGAACTGTAATTGACCTATCGGTAAGCCCCGCCCCCCTTAGTTACTGTTGCTCCCTCGGACAAACAAATGAGTTGCTCACTCACTGTCTTTACAATTGGTCATCACGATCGTGGATGACAACATGCAGGATCAACACTGTTCATGTATCGCAGGGTATGATTAATTTAATGTACATTTAACCAGTTTAATATGGAGAGGCACTGAAATGTAGACCTTCGTTTATGTGTTTTTGACCTAACGTTACACTGTACAAGACGCGAGAACAGTATGCTATTTACGTTTGTACGTTAGCATGGACTCACTAACTTTAACGTTAGCTAGTTTTAGCCAGAGATACCTTGCTAAAGCACAAGATAATATTAATGTTCTGCTTGAGCAGATGAAAATTGTAACTTAATGAGTGTATGACAACCAGAAAATGAATGTTTTTGTCTTCATTTGGATTGGGGTTGAATGCTTAGGGACATTTTTTGGATTCAGGAAATGTGATAAAATAAATTATATTGCCCATCTTCTCAGGATACCTGGAATCAGTGTTACAAGTACCCCAGGCACATCGTTTTTCCATTTTTGAAGCATAAACCCCATAATATATCTTCCATATCTTCCAATGTTTCTCTATGAAGCTGGAACCTAAAGATGTCCGAGTTCCGCTCCCTGTGCAACTGATACTCGACTGCCATTGGCTAGTCTGCGGGGGCTTACCCATAGGTCAAATTGATAGAATGTGCACTGAAGCACGATACTACGATATTTCTTCAAAAGCTGATCGTGGAGAGATTTTTTAATCGTCCATGATCAAAAATCGTCATATCGCACACCCCTACCTTCTGTGTTTCAAAAACTCTTATTTGCCATGTATTTGACATCTCAACTGTGATCTGAGACTAACAGACTAAAGTTTGAAGCCCTGTGGTTAAGATCTGTGAAAACTAGATAAGTCTGGCTGTGTATGCGTGAGTGAGTGTGGCTGCCACAATATGCATGTGGGATGTACCATTGCTCTCCTGTGTGTGTGTGTCTCTGCGCACAAGCACCTTGATCAGACCAAGAGATTTTCCGACCACAGCTGAGCTTACGAGAACCTTGTGAGCCCAACAGACAATGAGCAAATATAACAAGCTGAGTAATTTGCATGGGATTTCTGAGTTGAAACAGTCAGGACTGCGTATGAGGAACCAGCCCATCCCACTGTGGGAAACCCTCATGTTTTGTCCAAGAGTTTTGTACAGTGAGACTGGACATTTCTCTACATAGATGTCCCTTGTGTGGGCATAAATTGCAGTCGAGCATTGAGGACCAGTAGTTCTGTTCTCAGTGTGATGGGAACTGAGGTTTCCATGCCTAATAGACAGTTCCTGCCAAATAGACAGTTTCTCTTCCTGTAAACACTCCATTCGTGAGCGACTTGAATCACTATTCTGGCAGAAGTCTTGTTTGGCAGCGGTTTGACAGAGATAATAGAGGAGCATGTCTGAAAGTGCTTTTTTTTTTATCAGAGTAGGAAGAGACCACTTCATACGACTGAGAAAGCAGACAGGGCCTACGAGGTCTTCCTCATGGCCTGGTTTCACATTGGGAAAATAAAGACAAATTAAACACTTTGCAGCTGCTGACGACTATAAAAGACACTCTGTAGCGTTCAGGCTGGACTAAAGAGCATGTTTTGTTCTGTAGGACAGGATAAAGCTGTAGTGGCAAAGACAGGCCTAAATCGGTTTGGTACTTCAGGGTGTAATGTGTACATGTGTACAGATGTGTTAAGCCATTAAAGATGGCATTTTAGCTATAGATACAAGAGTAACATGTAGCTTGGTGAAACATTTTTAAGCCTTAAAAATGGAGTGATGGTGGTTGTATGAATGTCCAGTGTTGTAACCTTTTTTTACAGCAAGGGTTTTAAAACATTTTGATGGTAATGACCCCAAATAACCACAAAATATACTTCCTGAAAATATATTTGCTTAATATTTTCCTTTACAGCCATACATTAATGTAGTATACATCATAAATTTACATATATGAAATGTTTGTCATATGAAGTAAAGACGTACATAAAATCTATTAGAAATTGGAACGGTTACATATATTAACAAATATATCTAGCCCATACAGAGATGTATGTTTATGTCCAGTGCTTAACATTTGACCGTTCGCAAAACCCGCCCACCCTTAGTTACTGTTGCCATGACCGACAAACAATGCCGCTCTCACACTACACATCATGTTTTCACGCAGTGAAAAATACAATCGCAGAGCAAAGAGGAAATGGACAACACACCGACAGAGAAGACAGAACAGGTTACTTCTGGTATGAAACAAAGTCTCAGGACCCTCAGCTTTTAAATTGAGTCATTTTAAAAGAAATTCAAACAATAAATACCGTTTTGTGGCTCTTTAATGTGTCGTGACAGATCACTGTATTGCCTCAGTTCAAACACGTGAACACGTCTTTTCATATTTACTTAAAGCACAACATCAGAAAGTGGTTTATTTCAACCGCGGAACACACCATTTTTCAAGTTTAAGTCCACCTAAATGAATCTACTCTTCTGTCTGATTTGTGGTTAAGGCTAGAAGGAGACAGCTGCGACTACTGGGCATGTGTATTAACATATTTTCCGAGCCAACAGTATAACGTGAAACCTATAAAAATGGTTTTAAAAAGTACATAGCGCCATAGTTTCATCACTTTAGAGTGTCGCAGTGACGGTCTTTTTGCAGTAAAGGACCTGTCATAGTTTAATGAGTGGAAGATGACATGAAGTGATGCGAGGTTATAACTTTAGCTGAATTGAAAACAGATGAGCGCACATGTGCATATAAAGCTCCTATTCAGGGTGAGGTTCACGGGATTTTGTTCACAGAATGATAAGAGCATACATTTTAACATATTATTTTATTATTTAACACTCAGCATTTAGCTTTAGTGCTGCAAGCAATGCATACAGCGCCGGACATGACAGGTTTTCTGGTATGCAAAACAAGTACTTTAATCAGAATCAGAATCAGCTTTATTCGCCAAGTGTGCACAAGCTCACAAGGAATTTGTTGTGGTTTTTAAGAAGCTCTTAGTACATACACACATACATACATATTTAAAGGAATACCTTAGCTTATTGCCGTTACCGTGGCAGCCAACAACAGCACAGCTTAACCCTCCGCACATTTTTATATTTAGTTATATTAAAAAAGTTTCAATTCAGTCGATCTTTTTTACCCTGTTTTAACATGTATTTCTATGGAGACAGGCCATAGCTGTCGGGCAAGATGGCGGATAGCAGCGGCGGCACATAATCTCTGCGTTCTTATTGGTCAGATCGCCTGTCAATCAAGCTCTTTGCGAACAGTCAAATTCAGTAGACCACCAAGTAGTGCTGTCAAACGACTAATCGCGATTAATCGCATCCAAAATAAAAGCTTTTGTTTACATGTATGTGTGCTGTGTATATTTATTATGTATACACACACATGCATGTACATATTTCAGAAAAATATGTTGTTTATATATTAAATATATTTATTTATAAAATTATATGAATATAAATATAGACATGTAAATACATGTAAATATTTTCAAAATATATTCTGTGTATTTTTATATACATATTAAATATACACAGAACACAAACATGCAAACAACTTTTATTTTGTATGCGATTAATCGTGATGAATCGTTTGACAGCACTAACCCAATGTAAGGTTTGTGCCACAGCAGCCCTAAAGTCCAGCCACCCAAACAGTATTAGTGATTACCAAAATATTTTTTATGTTTCTGTAATGGTCAATCCACCAGTATGTGTAAGCTCTTTTTTTCACAGTAGTTTTTGTAATACTAAATTATAATTTTTGAATTTGTTGTTACTGAATGTACTGTTTACTGTATATAAAAATACCATCTAGCTAAGATCAAGTGACTAAAAGTTCCCCTTCAGAACATTTTCCTCATAATGCTACTTTATAGACTCTAAGAAGCACACATTTGCTCCACTATCGTTAATGTAGAGGGACAGCATGGTACTAGCGACACCAATGCCATGAGTAACACTGATAAGACATATATTTTTTTAAAAGTTTGCATTGGATTAATTTAGGTGAAGAAATAGTTTATGTACTTCTATTCAAATATAATGTCCTTATACCAGCATACAGAGAGACACCACAGTGTTATTCGAAAACCACAGTCCGTCCATCAATACCTGACATCCTGTTTCACTCTAAGTGCACTGAGTGCACTGTAAAATGATTTGGATGAAAGTGTCTGGCAAGTAAATAAATGTAAATAATAATAATAATCTTATGCGAATGAGCATTTTTGCATTTTTCGCTTTTGTATTGCTAAGTTTGAGTCAGCGAGTGACAGCTCAGGATGGGTCATAACTTCCTCTCAGTCACCCTGACTGTTAACATGGAACATCTAACAGTTGACATTTGAGGGGAATAGCATATGAAGGTTATTTTGGAAACAAATATAAGCAGAAGTGAGACAAATGACTACTTTGGGGTCCAAAAGTCCCTTGTTGTAGGCAATCATCCATTGATTCAATAGTAAATTAGTTTGTTAATAAATAACCACACCAGGGTAAAACTTCTAGTACAAAAGCCTAAAGTAAGAGTCACTGTGTTAAGAAGAGGAAGTCCACGCTTAACCATTTAAGCCATTGCCTCAACTCACTGCCCATACATGTTTTATTTTTAGCTTACTTTTGGCACATGCAATGCTAATATTTTTTTTATCACAGTTCATTCATTTACAAAATTTCACATAGCCACACAAACATTGCATATAATGTAAATAAAAACAACTACAAAAAACAGTTTTGTTTTAGCCTAGCATACAGCTACCTCATACAGGTGTGTGTTGGCATCTTTTGCAACCTATGCGCTGTCACATGACATGAATCTGAGAACGCTTGTTCTTTTTCTCGAACGAAACCCTGCCATTTTTTTACATTTTGTTAATAACTTACCAAAAACTCTCCGGCAAAGCCGTTCTCTGCCCCTTCCTCTTCTGCTTCCTTGCTGCCGATTTTGGCCAATAGGTCCCTCAGAATGTGGGCTTGGGTGTCCATGGCATGATGTGTGACACAGCAGCTTCCTCCGTCATGTCAAAGATAGGGGAGATCGGTGGGCTTCTGAAAAGAGTCCATCTTTCACTTTCTCTCTGTGTGCGTCTCTTGTAGGTCTGTAGCTGAGTTGAGGAACTGTGCGATGTGGCGTCACGGAAGCAGTGGCAGCAACAGTTTACAGGTTCTGTGGTCAACTCGAAGTATCACTGTGACCCTCTCCGCCCTCCATCTCTAACTTCAGTTTCTCGCTTTTTTTTTTGCATATGCGTTTGTTGTTTGCCTGTGGCCTTCTCTTTTTCTCTCTGCCTGCTTGTTTCTTTCTGTCCAACACTTTGTAGCACAAGGTCTTAGAGCCCATACCCCCCACACAGGAAGCTTTTGTGGGTGGGTATGCGCGTGTATGTAAAGAAAATAGTGAGACAGTCAAAGTCATTTGCTTTATTGCTGAAACCGGCCAAGCCAGTTTGATGGCATTCAACAGTTGTGGATGAACTAGAATTTAGAGAATGTGTAAATGTTGTCAGACCAGAGAGAGATACTGTACTTGTGTGGCTCTTGGAATAAATGTATTCAGGTGTTTGACCTGAAATATCAGGCAGTGACAGAAGTGTCCCAATTGCAATGTGACATGCTTAAATGACATTTAAAACTTTTTTTTTTTTCGAAATGTAATATTTTGTAATTCTTGTATAATGCTTAATTACTTTTAAACAGGAATTTGTCACAGAGATGTCTATTTAAAATGTATTATTTTTAGGTGTGTGTGTGTAAACAAGTTAGGTGAAAAGTAATCTAAAATAATAGGATAATCTTACCAAGTTGATATAAAAATGAAAAGAAAAAGAAAATATTCCATTCGTTGTTACTGACAACATAAGGTAATAATAAGTCAATAATTAAGTATCACATTTGCATGTTCACGGTTCTCTGGCGTTGGTTAGTGGTCACATGACATGCAGGTAAACAATGTTATTTTAAAATTATTTATTTAAATTTTACATTTTTATGATTTAATTATTTATTTGCTTTTCATTAATCTCACGAACCCCCTGCAGTTCCTTTACAAACCCCAGTTTGGGAAATCATGATGTAATGTAATGTTTAATGCACTTCAAAATCTCAGGGGTATTTCATATAAATATATTAAGTGAAAGAGGTTCAGCTGACAAAAAAGTTTGGGAATCTCTGCATTACACGTAAATAAGAAATAACATGAATTTGTGCATTTTTATGTGTTTGAAAGACAAAAGCCTTCCAAAGATGTCCATGGTTAAATAACCTACTGAGTGATCATTCAAATCAAAATTAATCATCAGTAGTTGATGCAGTGTTGAAATGTTGAGAAAAAACATGTTAAAACTGAAATGATTTTTGTAAATTCAGAGGTCAAATGCTTTGTTGCCTCTCAATTTTCTGTGTAATGATAGCTACACGACTAGAGACGTGTCTTTGTGTGAATGCCCAAAAAACTGAAAGATGTGTATTAGTGGTAGGCTATTTTAAAAAAGAAAATTTTAAATATGAAAAAGTTAGGGAAAAATGAGGGAGAATCAATAAATTATGAATAATTTATTGTTATTGTGTGAATAATATGTAATCATGTAATCAATAACAAATTAGCCTAGCTGTAGTCTGATTCCGAGTATTTAATTTAATCTAATTACAAGTACTTAATTTTGGAATCTGATTACATAATCCAGATTACATTTAATCAGTTACTACCCAGGTCTGTATATAAAATTTGTCATACCACATGATTTTAAGTGAACTGAAAGAGATATAGCTACGTTAAAAAAATTTGTAGATAATTACTATTTTACTTTCTACTTACATTTCTCTCTCACGCACACACACACATACATATAATATTCATATATCACTAATCATTTATCAATCAAAAGCTTTTACACTGGAAAAGGTACTTGGAAGGAAAGTCTTCCATCTAGTGGCTGTTTAGTTAAATGGCAGTCTTTGACCTTAAAATGATAAGAAAAATACCATTTTAGTCTTTCTACTTACATTTCACACACACATAAATATATATTACTAATCATTTATTAATCAAAAGCTTTTACAAAAGGTACCGGGAAGGTCTTTCATCTTGTGGCTGTTTATTAAAATTGCAGTCTTTGACCTTTTCCTGTGTGGCAAGATGCTGATTTTTGACTTTCTAATCATCAAAATTAAAACAAAAAAACTTTTGAAGTGTTTTACTTTACATGTAATGAATCTAAAATATATGAAAGATTCACTTTTTGAAATAAGTTACAAGAAAAAAAATGAACTTTTTCACCATATTCTAATTTTCTGAGATGTACATGTACATGTACATGTACATGTGTATGTCAGCATATTGAGAGACCCTACAATGCCATTTGAAAACCACAGTTCGTCCATGACTGCCTTGCATCCTGTTTCACTCTAAATAGCTTGCAACAAGGTGCTTCAACACGTAACATAGCTTTCACTCTCTCATCAACAGTATGAAGGGCCTGTATATACTGCTTTTAGCACAGAGTAAGTCTCTTTCTACTGATTTATTCACGTGTGTTTTTTGTGTTTATCTGTCTTGTATTTCTCTCTATATTCATTTCTTTTTAAATTAAACCTAAATTTCTGTCAGAGTATAGTTTTATTTGTAAGGAGACCAAAACATTTTTTTTTGGGATTTGCTATAATTTTAATGCATTTTAATGACCTGAACTGAGTCACCTCCTTTTGTTCCCTTGTGAATCTGATTTTTTGTTTAATTTGATATGTAGCATTTGCTCAAAATGTAACTAAAAATGTTAAAAATCTTTAAATGTCATATCTGAGACTGTGAGAGGTGTAACCACTGTTCTCAGTGGTTGTAACACAACTTTACACATGTTGTTCTTGTGGACACATAGATTGAACAGAATGACCTGAAAACTTGCACAAACAGTCTGTTATGGGTTTTAGAATGATTTAACCTCTTTTTAAATTAAAATGCTAAAATAAACTTAGTTTGAAGAGTTTTACATTCATTTAGACCAGTGGTTCTCAACCCGCGGCCCGCGGGCCGCATGCGGCCCGTCACGAATCCTAAAGCGGCCCACCATGCTGTGCTGAACACAATTAAAATATAACTTTCAGTTTTACAATTCATTTTAGTTTTTACATTACTTTAAAAATGTACTAAACAAATATAAGCTATGATGTTTTTGTTATGTAAAATAATTTAGTTTTTTATATATATTATTTTCAGACATGAGCAGATCAATGTACTCACGTAAATAATGTTACGCATTTAACGAACACTTACAAGCGTGCACTTTGGCAGAATTCAATTCAAATAGTCATCAGCAGCCATTAGTTCTGTAAAATTGAGCATCAGAATCGACAAATTTGTTAAGGGAGAAACAAAATGTGGAAAATGCCAGCGAAGGAACGCATTCAAACAAGAATAGGCGCAGTGAAGAGAGTGCTGGACTTTCGGCATCAACTCTCGGTTTGCCCCGCCACTCACTTGAAGATGTTCAGGTAAAAAGAAACACCCATATACTACTACGTAGCAATCATCCTTATTACAGAAATGTGGCAAAACATCTCTGGAGAGAACCTCAGATTATTAAATTTGAAAATGCTTTCCATATTTGGATCAACATAGGCTACATTTGTGAACGCACACTTTCTGCAGTGTCGCGCGTCAAGTAACGCTTCCGTGCGCGTCTTACAGACTGAAACTTACAATCACAACTTCATTGTGCTGTTACTCCTTTCGAGCAGAATTTCACAAAATTGGTAAGCTCCCGACAGCGTCAGGTGTTTTATTAGGTGAGTAGAATAATTTTATTTATTTCAATAAATGTAATCGTTTAGATGTCATAATATTTAGGCTATAAATAATATTATAAATCTGGTTGGTTTGAATTGATGACGTAATATGTAAATGAGATGCGTGCGGCCCGTGAGACTTGCACTTGGACCATAGTGCGGCCCGGTGGAAAAAAAGGTTGAGAACCACTGATTTAGACAGTTGATCAATTTAACAAATAGTGTTACAACCATCCTAGTGTAATAATTTTAGCTCTTGGTTAAGCTTTTATTTCAGCTTTTAAATTGAATTTTAGCTTTAGGGAATTTAAATCTTAAGATTCGATATTGATATGATTAATTGATATTAATCAAAACTTCCGATTTATACCTTATTAACGATCGTCCAGCGAGTCGTTATATCAGTATGTCTGAGCAATTCTGTTTATTGTAGTGGCCACAACAATAATATAATTAATTGGGTTAAATTTTGAGCATAGGTAACAGTCTCTGGGCAAAGTTTGATCTGAATATTACACAACAGAAGACAGAACATTTCTTTATGAATGAAACAAGAGTTTATTCACTATTCTACTTAAGATACATGAAACTAAACTAAATAACACAAAACAAAATACATACACACATACACGTTGTAGGCAATGAACGGTTAAGATTTGGAGACCGTTAAAATATAGCACTGTTTGCTATTTCCACAAGATTTACCCATGCAGACAATCAAGCAGAGAACTTTATCTTTACTTTTAAAGATGAATGCAACCACGATTCAGCAAAATTATAGAGTTAGTTGTTTGTTACTTGCTTTAAGTTGAGATGACCGCTGATCTGTTGTTTCCTGGTTGAAGGGAACCCAGCGGATGATTGGCTCGTTGCGTGACGTCACTCTGGGAATGCCCTTCGGTGGTTGGCTGTTTTTCCTGGTGACGCGAAAGTGGCACGCTTTGAAGTTGAACTCTTTGTTAGAGTTCTTTGCTCAGCTGCAGGCTTTGAAGGGTTTCTTCAGAAATTTGACTAAGTGTTGGTTCAATGTTCAGTGCTCGGCCAGATGTTAACGGCTGGGAGCGCTTTTGGAGCAACTCACTGAGACGAAGCCAAAGTTTGTCAAGCAGCGCGCGAGCAAGCAGAGAGCAGAGTGAGCTGGGGGTCCGTTTTAGATGGCGGATTTCAGTACGCCCACTAGCGCTCTTCCAATGAAATTGTTCCTGTGGGCGGAGCCCCGCCCCACACGGCTTCTTTCTGTGCATACATTATCTCCCTATTTATTTTGTCACATGAAGAAAATATCCTAACACATTCTATAAAAGTATTCATCCTTCGTACGCTGCTGAGAATCGACACATAGTTCACACCAAATTCTTGCATTTGTCATGACCGTTCATATGAAATCAAACTCAACATATTTCAAACACGTTGATATGCTAAACACTTTTCCTGCTAAAACAAACAAAAGGGTTCAAATCAAAGATTAGCAATAACACATCGTGCATATGATACTAAAAGTCTAGTAATTCCTTTACCGGAGAAAATTATACCTCAAAAGATTACAAAAATACCATAGATTCCAATAACACAGCAAGCTTATAAATGACAACCTGAATATATATTGTCTGTATCTATATTATGTATATTGCTTCTAATAGTAGCAATGATTATTATTTGTCTTTTGGCATAAAGTTTATGAAAGTTTGAGTCTTTGTTTGTCCAAGAACAGAAATGAGAAGAGAAAGAGACATTTTCTTGGAATCTCCGGGGAGGAACGGGAGGTCAGGAAGTCAATTTTGGGCGTGCATCTGCAAAACTTCAGGCTCAGACTTCTTCTCGTAAACGTCTTCCCTTGTTGATTCCATCATTGAATTACTGCGTTAAACGATCAGGAGGGGTCTGGGAGGGTCTGTGCTGGAGCCTTTTTCAGATACAACGTCCTTTGTACTGTTGTTTATTCGAACTTTATTTATGGTAAGCCGGTCAGGGACAACATTGAAGGTTCTGTTCTATAGGGACATCCAGATGTTTCTTCTCAAATTTCTCCTGGTTTTAGGGGTCTCGTGAGACGTTAAGGAGGGCAGAACAGGATGTTGGTTATTTATTAATTTTACGACCAGGATAATGAAAGGGGGAAGTGTTCCTCAGGAATGTGCTCGCCTTCCATCCTGTGTGTGTGTGTCCTTTTTCTCCATGAGGCATTACACTAGTCCCCCTGTAGTTATGAGAGCTGTTATAAATCTCGTCAAATGGAAATTGTCTTAAAGTCACAGTGAAACGTAAGTAATGACAGATCATTTCTTCTGTATTGTGACATACATCTGAGTGAAACAGATTACCGAAAAAGAAAAAGTGTAGGGCGGGCATTTGGTTCTAACATCGGATATTGATTGGATTTTGAGATGTGGGTGAAGCACTTAAAAGTTGAGGCAACGAACGCAATGAATGCAAGCCTCCAGGTGTCACACCCCAGGACTGTTTGTGTGCATACTTTCCACATGTGCTTCACTCTCAAGCCTGCCGGCCGCTTCACTCTCAATGATAGCTTCAGCATTCTCTTTAACCTCAGCCCAAAAGAGGAGGATGAGGGAAGAAGAGACTGTTCACTGAGGACCAGAGTCCAGTGCAGGCTCGAGCCCCTGACCAGAGTCGAGAGATGGCCCAGGGGAGGGCCTCAGATCCCGAGTCTAGCCCAGAGAGGGCTCCTGTATCCACGTCAGGCCCAGAGAGGGCTGCTGTTCCCGCGTCTGGCCCAGGGAGGGCCTCAGATCCCGAGTCTAGCCCAGAGAGGGCTCCTGTTCCCACGTCAGGCCCAGAGAGGGCTGCTGTTCCCGCGTCTGGCCCAGGGAGGGCCTCCGATCCCGAGTCTAGCCCAGAGAGGGCTTCTGTCCCCGAGTCCAGCCCAGAGAGGGCTTCTGTTCCCAAGTTCAGTTCAGAGATGGCTCCTGTCCCCGATCAATGTCCTAAAATGACTCCGCAGCCCAAGATCGATTTGGCCCCAGAGCCCAGCCCAGAGCCGGTTTCAGCCGAAGAACCCAAGACTTTCCCTAAGAATTTTTTTGGGGGGGGCTATACGTCTCAGGCTATGGTGGTCGAGTCAAGTTCCGAGGCCAAGGCCATATACTGTCATGGCTCCCTGAACTGCTTGCTCCACCATGGTTCCCTGAACCGGTACCGCCCTGGAGGCTTCTGTACAAGCCTGTCCTAATAGGCCTCCAGGGCATCCACCCCCCACCCCTCTGGAATTTAATTGTTGTGAGGACGTGCCTTCTGGAAGGGGGAGGTGATGTCACACCCCAGGACTGTTTGGGTGTGTTCTTTCCCCATGTGCTCTGCGTGACCTAGCCTGAGTCCCAATGTGCATACTATCCATCCTAAATTCTATGTGATATTAGTCATTTTCAATACTATTTAGGGCAGATAGGGTGGATAGTATGCACATTGGGACGCAGGGCTAGTTTCTGTCTCCCATTGATTATGTCATTTAGTTCAGGTGTGTCTTGTCTTGAGACTATTAACCGCAATATGGATTCCATCACGGAGAAGCTCACGGCTTTGCAAAGGAAAATTGACCTTGGAGATCAGAATGGACAAAGAGAGTAGCCGTGGAATTGGAATGCGGTTACTCGCCCCAAGACAAAACAAATCGCAATCTTATCTTTTCGGCTCCCCTCTACCAGCACTGGCCTTGGCCATGGCCGCTGTTGGAAAATCAACCCTGGGAAGAGCACTGCAGTGAGATGCTCTGCGTTCCTCCCCCATTCTACAGACATCTGCTGATTACACATACACACACATACACACATACTGATTACAAACTATTACACATACACACACATATATATGCATTCACTTCCCCAACCCCGATCCCTCGCCTCCGTCGCTTTGACCCGCCAGCCTGACAAGCGGGTCTGTGACTAGCGCCGCTGGGTTAGCTGCTGGACCGGATGGCTGCTTGTTGGAGCTGGATTACCTCCCCTGTTGCAAAGTCGTGTGTCTATGGTGTATTATGTGCTTTTGTTGCTGAGGTGTTTTTCCTGTTCTCACACTGTACTCCCCAAGGAGCATAGTCTGGGGGTTATTTTTTTTCCTCCTCACTCTCCTCATGTTGTTATGCTGTATTTTTCTTCAAAAATCCCTGCATTTCACTGCTGATTGTACTCTGTATGATTGTGTATGTGACAAATAAACCGACCTTGACCTTGACCTTGACCTTGTCTATTATCCTCGTTTATCAATGGATTTAAGTCCCTGTCTGATCAGTTAGTGTTTGTCGGATCTTAAACGTTATGTATGTGTGTCTTCTGCCGTTCCTTGTGTGAATTACTCCTTGTGTCGATTGAATTAAAGACTGTTTCTTTGATCTACATCTCCATGTCTGTCCCTCCGGCACAGTACCGTGACACCAGGGATGACTTTAAACAGACTACATGATTGGAGAAATCCTGTATACGTCACCAGAGAAAAGTCTGTTTCCCTGGAAGTTCCAGTTATGACATTGATTATATTAGGAGGTCAAAATATTGAAAAAAAGAGAGAAACAAATGCACAGATGAATTGCTCACAGTAATTGAGCGTTAGCATTAGTTCTGGCAGGTCACGTGAGTCAAGCTTGCATCATCTGATTCTCAGCTGATCACATCTACCTATAGGAATACGACACCTATCGCAGCATTCCTATATAAGCTCTATTCAGTATTAATCCGCAGCTTTTCCCACTTGCTCAGGAGCAAATCACCCTCCTCCATCCCCAACTCCTCCTTTCGCGCAGTCAGGACTTGGCTTTCTGATATTCCTTGCTGAATCAGACTCTTTTCTTGAATAATTATACACTTAAATATCATTAAGTACATTAATGATATCTGCTTTGTTCTGTTCTGTTCTGTTAACCCTCGGGGGGTTATTATTATTGCTGCTCTCCCTGCTCATTCATGACGGGCTGTATGGATGGGCAGGGAGTTTTTGCACAGAACAGAACCATACCGCCAAACCAAACTTTATGCTAAGTATCTATCATTTTGACGATAGTGGTCCTGACAGAAATATATATAACATACATTTAGAAAATAAATAGGAGGACTTTATTTCATGCCGACATTAAATGTTTGAATAAAACAATATATTTTGATAATCAACTTTGTTTATACAGTGTTTAAAAATTTTACTTTTTTTTTCTCTAGTAAGTGTGCAGTTTCATTGTGATAATACAAATATTCAAGCCACAATTGGAAGCACATTGACCATTACCTGCACCTACAAATCAACCCAGTACCGATTTAACAAGAAGTACTGGTGTGCTGGAGACTCCAGGTCCTCATGTGACGTTCTGATGGACACAGATGGATTCACACACGCTGTGTACAGAACACGGGCTCAAATCATTGATAGAGTTTCTAGAGGCTTGATTGTTTATATAAGAGATCTAAGGTTGGATGACAGTGGAATATACTGGGTTGCGATTGACAAAATCTATGCTGATATAATGACAAGGATACAAGTCACAGTAACAAAAGGTAAGACTTTATTTTCATCATGTGCAGTGTGATTAAGCCAATCTAAAAGATAATTTGTCCAGTGCACCTGTAATTGTTCACATTTTAGTCTTGAAAATTGACTTTTACAGTAAGAAATATCAATTTTATTTCAGAGGCTGTAATAAAACCAAACGTTTGGCCTCTCAGTTCCCCAGAGATGACATGCTGGGGTCAGCCATCTGTGTTTCGCTGTAGGAGTGAGAGAGGAACAGATGTGCGGTACACTTGGTACAGAGTTGGACACCCAAACAACATTGTCCTGTACCATTCCACTGATCTCTATCTCCATTGTTCAAACATCACTGAAGACAGCCAGCTTTTCTGCTCGGCCTTTAATGATGTCAGCAGCCAGAGTAGCGAATTTGTTTCTCTGCAACTACTTCAGTCTTCAGACAAGGACTGTGTTTATCTCATCTCATCAAACGGTGAGTTTAACCTGTACATTGATTAAGTATTTTTTTTTTACATTGCATTCTGGAATTCTTGATTCTGACTGGTCAGTCGTGCAATGCAGTTGTCAGTTAAGGTCATTCACACCAAGGACGATAACTATAACGCTAAAGATACAGTTTTAAAAAACATTCTAAATGTCAAAAAATAGCAGTCCACACTGCAACTATAAAGATAAAGGCGAAGAGGAACAATAAGGTTGGAATGACTTTCATGCCGATTTTTCCCTAGCTGACGATGATAAAACCAAACCACATATATATATATATATATATATATATATATATATATATATATATATATATATATATATATATATATATATATATATATATAGTGCTGCTTGAAAGATTATGAACCCTTTAGACTTTTCTATATTTCTGCATAAATATGACCCAAAACATCATCAGATTTTCATATACTGTAAGTCCTGAAAGTGGACAAAGAGAACCGAATCAAACAATTGAGAGAAAAATATTTTCTTTGTCATTTATTTATTGAGAAAAATGATCCAGTGTTACATATCTGTGCATTGCAAAAGTATGTGAATCTTTGCTTTCAGTATCTGGTGTGACCCCCTTTTGCTGCAGTGACTGAAGGTAAAGTTTCTTGTAAATGCTGATCAGTCCTGCACAATAACATGTAGGAGTTTTAGCCCATTCCTTAGTGCAGAACCACTTAAACTCTGTGATGTTGGTGGGTTTCCTCCTATGAACTGCTTGCTTAGGTCCTTCCACAACATTTTAATTGGATTAAGGTCTGGACTTTGACTCAGCCATTCCAAAACATTAACTTTGTTCTACTTTAACCATTCTTTGGTAGAATGACTTGTGTGCTTGGGGTTGTTGTCTTGCTGCATGACACACGTTCTCTTGAGACTCTTAAACAGATGTCCTGGCGTTTTCCTTTAGAATTTGCTGGTATAATTCAGAATTCATTTTTCCATCAATGATGGCAGGCTGTCCTGGTCAAGATGCAGCAAACAGGCCCAAGCCATTATTTTACCACCACCACCATTTTTCACAGATGGGATAAGATTCTTAAGCTGGAGTGCAGTGTGTTCTTTTCTCCGAACATAATAGCTTCTCATTTAAACCAATAAGTTATATTTTGGTTTCATCCATCCATTAAACCTTTCTCCAATAGTCCTCTGGCTTGTCCACATGAACTTTAGCAAGCAATTTTCTTTTTGGAGAACAGTGGCTTTCTTCTTGCAACTCTGCCATGCACACCATGGTTGCTCAGTGTTCTCCTGATGGTGGGCTCGTGAACATTAACATTAGCCAATGTGAGAAAGGCCTTTAGTTGCTTAGAAGTTACCCTGGGAACTTTTGCAACCTCGCAGACTATTACACGTTCTGCTTTGGAGTGATCTTTGTTGGTCATATTTATGCAGAAATATAGAAAAATCTAAAGGGTTCACAAACTTTCCAGCAGTACTGTATGTCTATATATATATATATATATATATATATATATATATATATATACATATACAGGTAAATATATATATACATATACTTATATATATATATACTGTATATATACGTATATAGGAAATGTTGGGACGTTTTTTAAATTTGAATAAAATGAAAACTAAAAGCCTTTCAAATCACATGAGCCAATATTTTATTCACAATAGAACATAGAGAATATAACAAATGTTTAAACGGAGAAAGTTTACACTTTTATCCACTAAATGAGCTCATTTCAAATTTGATGCCTGCTACAGGTCTTAAAGTTGGCACGGGGGCAACAAACGGCTGAAAAAGCAAGACATTTTGAAAAGATTCAGCTGGGAGAACATCTAGCAACTAATTAAGTTAATTGACATCAGGTCTGTATCATGATTAGCTATAAAAGGGATGTCTTAGAGAGGCAGAGTCTCTCAGAAGTAAAGATGGGCAGAGGCTCTCCAATCTGTGAAAGAGTGCGTAAAAAGATTGTGGAATACTTTAAAAACAACGTTCCTCAACGTCAAATTGCAAAGGCTTTGCAAATCTCATCATCTACAGTGCATAACATCATCAAAAGATTCAGAGAAACTGAAGGGACAAGACCAAAGACCTTTGTTGGAATGCTGTGATCTTCGGACCCTCAGACGACACTGCATCACTCATTGGCATGATTCTGTCATTGACATTACTAAATGGGCCCAGGAATACTTCCAGAAACCACTGTCGGTAAACACAATCACCAGAGACACCATGTCCTCCGGGCTAAAGAGGAGGGAGACCTTCCAGCGTGTCATCAGCGTTCAGTTCAAAAGCCAGCATCTCTGATGGTATGGGGGCGCATAAGTGCATACGGTATGGACAAATAAGGATTTCTCAAACTCTGCTGCTCTGTGTTTCACAGAAACCTGGCTGAAGGATACCATACCGGACAGCGCGCTACATCTTCCTAACTTCCAACTGATCAGAGCAGATCGCGAGGCAGAATCAACGGGGAAATCGCACGGCGGCGGGACGTGCTTCTACATCAATGAGAGGTGGTGTACAGATGTAACTGTGTTAAAGAAGATGTGCTGTTATGATCTAGAAACACTATTCATTAACTGCAAGCCATTCTATTCGCCTCGGGAGTTCTGTTCGTTCATTCTCGTGAGTGTTTACATTCCACCGCACGCGAACGCGAGATCAGCTGTACAGAAACTCGCTGATCAGATCACAGAGACTAAGCAACAACACCCGGATTCTGTTTTAATCATTCTCGGTGACTTTAATAAAGCAAATCTCTCACGCGAACTGCCAAAATACAGACAGCACATCACATGTCCCACCAGAGACAGTAATATATTGGATCACTGTTACACAGCGATAAAGGATGCATATCACTCTGTCCCTCGAGCAGCTTTGGGACTCTCTGATCACGGTTTAATTCATCTTATACCAACCTACAGGCAGAAACTCAAATCTGAAAAACCTGTATTAAAAACTGTTAAAAGATGGACTGTTGAAGCAGAGCAAGATTTAAAAGCTTGTTTTGACCTCACTGATTGGAGTGTTTTTGAAGCTGCTGCCACCGATTTGGACGAACTCACAGAGACTGTAACATCATATATCAGTTTCTGTGAGGATATGTGTATTCCTACCAGGACTCGTTTAACCTACAACAACGACAAACCATGGTTCACAGCAAAACCCAGACAGCTCCGTCAGGCCAAAGAAGATGCTTACAGGATGGGGGATAAAGTCTTGTATAAACAGGCCAAATACACATTGGAAAAGGAGATCAGGGTGGCAAAGAGGAATTATTCTGGCAAGCTAAGGATTCGGTTCTCTTCCAGTGATTCTGCTTCAGTGTGGAAAGGTATGAAAGACTTTACAAATTACAAGACACCATCCCCCAGCATTGTGGAGAATCAACAACTAGCAGACGATTTGAATGTCTTTTTGTTGCAGGTTTGAAAAAAAAAAACACACCCGCACTGAACACCTCCAGCAACCCCCCTCTCCCCCACACCTGCACTGAAAATAAGTGAAGATGACGTGCGGCAGGTCTTCATAAAGAACAAAAGAAGGAAAGCACCAGGCCCAGACGGTGTGTCACCAGCCTGCCTTAAATCCTGTGCGGACCAGCTAGCCCCCATCTTCACACAGATCTTCAACAGATCACTGGAGCTGTGCGAAGTCCCCTCATGCTTCAAACGCTCCACCATCATCCCCGTCCCAAAGAAACCCAAAATCACATAGGCAATCACATAGGCTCCATTGTGAGAAAGGCCCAGCAGAGGTTGTACTTCCTTCGCCAGCTGAGGAAGTTTAACCTGCCACAGGAGCTGCTGAAACAGTTCTACTCTGCCATCATTGAATCCGTCCTCTGCACATCAATAACTGTCTGTTTCAGCTCTGCTACCAAATCTGACCTCAGAAGACTACGGAAGGTAGTCTGGACTGCTGAGCGAATCATTGGTAAAACCCTCCCTACTCGCCAAGAACTGTACTTATCCAGAGTGAGCAAAAGGGCTGGCAAAATCACTCTGGACCTCTCACATCCAGCACACTCCCTCTTTGAACTGCTGCCGTCTGGTCGACGCTACAGAGCTCTGAGCACCAGAATGACCAGACACAGGAACAGATTCTTCCCCCAAGCAATCCATCTCATGAACACTTGACATTAACGTGGAACACACAACACTATTTTACAATTATTTATTCAATACACATACATATATAATATTTATTTTTTTCCATTTCAAATTTGCACGTCAGACCTGTTCACACATGATTGTCTGTATTGCATAGTGTTTTTGCTATTTTGTACATTGCCTATTTGTATATTGTTCTTTTGTTGTCTGTGTCCTGTCCTGTTGCTGTCATTCTGTTGCACTGTGGAGCTTTGTCACTATAACAAATTCCTCATATGTGTAAACATACCTGGCCAATAAAGCTCATTCTGATTCTGATTCTGATGGGCAGCTTGCATGTTTTGGAAGGCACTATGAATGCTGAAAGGTATATAAAGGTTTTAGAGCAACATATGCTCCCCTCCAGACGACGTGTATTTCAGCAGGACAATGCAAAACCACATACTGCAGCTATTACAACAGCATGGCTTCGTAGTAGAAGAGTCCGGGTGCTGAATTGGCCTGCCTGCAGTCCAGATCTTTCACCTATAGAGAACATTTGGCACATCATTAAACGAAATATTCGTCAAAGAAAACCACGATCTCTTCAGCAGCTGGAAACCTATATCAGGCAAGAATGGGACCAAATTCAAACACCAAAACTCCAGAAACTCATAACCTTGATGCCCAGACGTCTTCAAACTGTTTTGAAAAGAAGAGGAGATGCTACACCATGGTAAACATGCCCCCGTCCCAACTATTTTGAGACCTGTAGCATGCATCAAATTTGAAATGAGCACATTTTGTGCATAAAATTGTAAAATTTCTCAGTTTAAACATTTGTTATGTTATCTATGTTCTATTGTGAATAAAATATTGGCTCATGTGATTGGCTCAAATATTGCCACATTTCCGGAATTTGGGATAATTTGAAGAAATACGATTTTTTTTCCCCATTTTTACAGCATGATATGACATGGCAGGCCGAATTGGAGGTCATCATGGGCCAGCTTTGGCCCTGGTTTAGGCGTCTCGTCTGAAATAGAGCATTTTGCGATGGTCTGGATACTGATATAGTTATTGTTATTGTTATCTTTATAGTTTACATTTACATTTACATTTACATTTAGTAATTTAGCAGACGCTTTTATCCAAAGTGACTTACAAATGAGGACAATGGAAGCAATCAAAATCAACAAAAGAGCAAAGATATGCAAGTGCATATCTCAGTCTCAGTTAGCTTAACACAGTACACGTAGCATGTTTTTTTTTTTATTAAAAGATTAAAAGAAAAAGAAAACAGATAGAATAGAAAAAGAATAGAGCAAGCTAGTGTTAGAGGACTTTTTTGCTTTTGTTAATTGTATAATAAATAAAAAGAAAACAAATAGATAGAATACAAAAAGATTAGAGAAGCTAGAGTTAGTTTGTTTTTTGTTTTTAAACAAGCAGTTAGTAAATAAATAGAGTGCAAGTCTAAAATGGAATAGAATTATTATATAGAGTGCTAGAGTTAGAGGGTCAAATAAAGATGGAAGAGATGTGTTTTTAGCCGATTCTTGAAGATAATAGTTACCGTTCTTTGTGTAAACGGGCCCGTATTTTAGAATACTCACTGTATTTGTCTATGGAAAAGCTGTATTTCAAACCCATAGACTTTAAAAAACATGGACCCCCACTTCCTTTCACTGTAGAAAAATGAAGCCATAATGTTACAGAAACGGCTGCTGTCATCTTACACTGATGATGTCATTTGGGGCCAGAGTCTGTGCAGTAGTGAACGTGAGGTGGAGCTGTGAGGTGGATCAATGTACTGCCCAAACTCTGGCTGACTCGATCACAAGCACACAATCATGACGCCACATCACATTTTTATAGCACCAAATAACTAACTAAAAGCCAAATTAGGCCTACTTGAAACAATGAACACTTAAACATACATCAGCATGATAAGAACAACGTAAAATGACAGAAAACGTGTTTGGGAAACATTTATTTGAAGTGTAATTACATTTTTTTTTTCTTAGTCTGTCCAGTTAATTTACATGGAGAGGGCAGGCTTTGACCTATACTGCAGCCAGCCACCAGGGGGCGATCAAAATGTTTTGGCTTCACTTTTCAGGATGCTGCTACTTCTGCCCTGTCCCAAATGGCACACTTCCACAAGTCCATGAGTCTGTAGGGTGTCCGATTAATCATTTTAGCTTTCAGAAGAGTGCTTGCAAGCACCCCCTTTGTAGCTGCTATGCCCTCTAACACAGAGGTCTTCAACCCTGTTCCTGGTGACCCACTATCCTGAAGAGTTTAGCTACAACCCTAATCAAACACCTGAAGCGGCCAATCAAGCTCCTCAAGACTGCTTAAAAATTGCAGGCAGGTGTGCTGAAGCTGGTTGGAAATATTTTTTTCAGGAGAGTGGGTCCCCAGGAACAGGGTTGAAGACCTCTGCTCTAAAACACTTTTGCTGAGCCCACACTGAGGTGAGCTCCTCAGCAGACTTCTACCCAACAGTCAAACAGCATTTTGTCACAAAAGAGTGGACTCAGGAGAAGACCACGAGGGTTTAGAATGTCATTTGGGACAGGGCCTTCATGCCTTTTGATCACACCACAGGCTCGCGCTCATTTCAAACTAATGCAACCAGCGCCATCTTGTGTTTTAGTTGAGAATGACAGTGAGAATGAACTGTGTGAACATGTAGCACTTAATTTATATAGTTATATATATTGTGATGTTTACATGGTTCCAAGATATCTGAAGATAAACCTCTCTTTCGTGACCAGCTTTCTCTAGCTATGACTGTATAAAAAGCACAACATCACTCTCAACATCCATCCAGACGACAGAGAAATTCCTGAGCTCTGCAACAGTTTCTCATCTCACATGGAGTCAGAATAAAACAATGTAAGTTGATCAGACATGAACAGAAAGCTATTTTTTAACATGGTAAAATTAATCAATTAAAAACAAGACCGCAACAAACTCCTTCTTGAGAACATGCTTGGTAGAAAAAAAATATTTATTTACAGAATTCTAAACATTAGTTCACCCAAAATCATTTAATTCCAAACCTGTATGACTGACTTTCTTTTGTAGAACATAAGTATTGATAGTAAAAAAATAAATAAAAAGAATAGTAATCTTTTCACAGTAGTTCAACACAATTGTCAGCAGGCTAAAAAACTCATACGTTTTGTTCTGTAGGTCATGGTCTGGTTTACCACTGTGGTATGAGTGTCTTCGTTGGATTCTCTCCTCAGTTATGATTACCATCTTATGTGTAGTGCACACATGCTCAAAATATACAACAAGAAGGCTTAAGGTTCAAGGCAAACGCCGCAAAGACATCTGACTGAGAAACACGGTTGCTGCTTCATTACAAGTGTTTATTTATGGTGGGCATGTACACACTTTGCGTTCTGTTTAATTCACATTGACTTAAAATGATATTCCTTGTTCTTATTATCCACAAGGTGTACAATTAATTCAGCCCCAAACTGCTTAATTCATTCAAACTTCATTTTGTAGATATTTTAGCTTTAGGTGTGTCTATTTGTAAATGTTAAACATGTATATGGACAGACTATTCTCACATTACAAGTAGATATCCACATTAATGCAATTAACATTTTCAAGCATTGCTGGACTCAACTTGTATCCTGATTTATCCATCGACTGAATGAAACTATGCAAGCGTGAAACTGAAAGTGACCCCTGTTATCTTGTCTGCCTTTCCTGAAAGGAAAATATCTCACACAATGAGTTATTGTTAAAGTTGTTTTGTGACCTTGATGCATGGACAGTGATCAAGGAACTGTAAAGACTGATTTTTCTCTATACTTTGAAAGTTTTATAAATACAATGTGAAAAATAAATAAGGCAAACAAATACACTTAATTTTTTTAATAATCTATATTTCTACTACCTACAATCTGTTCTTTCATCTTTGTTTATTTTTCAATATATGGCCTTGAAATGTTATGGGCTATTCACTATTTACTTCTTAACACTAGAGTTGCAGTGAGATGCACATACGTCAAGAAACAAATCTCAGATTTCACAGTGATGATCAACATGATTGAAATATGAACTCTGAATCATAATAGCTTACTAACAGTGATGACAACAACAGTAAACAAAAACACATTGATTATTTTTTAATAATAGTAGCCAAATATTTTTTTCCAAGTTGCAATACATGCTGATTAAACAAAAAATAAATTTACTATTACTAAAAAATAAAACTTTTCAAGCATTTTTATATTTAAGATTTTTGCAAGTTGTTGTATCAGGTTACATAAGAAAGGATTTCTTGTGCACACACATCCTGTTTCCCCAGTCTTCATATTTTCATGCATGTTGTTCAGGACACATATTCTGAAGGACTCAGCTTCTGTGTGCGTGAGTAAAAGTAACATGTTTTTGAGCTTTTAATCTGCTTTTTTAAACACTGTTTATCTTAGCATTAAGTTTTAGATGTTTTTGTGTATTTCTGATAAAAAATAAATAAAAACTTTTAGGTAAAGAATCAAGGAAGTTGCTCTTAAATATAAAATATTTACTGCATAAAAACAAAATATAAATGTGCTATTCATTTCTTGTTGGGTATTTAATTAAAAACATTTATCTTTAATTCAAAAATAACACTTTGAAGAGATACGTCTTTTGTGCACCCTCTTAAAGTTTGTAGTTTATTTTAATGGTTTAAAAAAGAAAGAAATATGCCCAAACTCTTGTTCATTTACATGAAATAGCTTCAGTGTTTTTCTATAATACATTTTATTCTACATGAACGTGTGGGCATTAACAAAATACTATTCATCCTGAACCCAAGAATATCCCTTATAATTTTCTGTTTCACTGATGTTTTTTTTTTAAGTCCCAGAAAACAAATTACTCTGAAATTATATCGGGCAAGTTCATCAAATTCCAGAGACTATGGGATTGAAGTTGCTGAATCTCTGTGTTGCTGTCCTCGTCTTGTGTCCTCTAAAAGCTGGGAGTATCAGAGGTGAGTTTGATCCTCATCGATCATTCAGATAGCTTCGATGAATGAATATCATAACAATCTATTATATTGTGAAATACACATCTAATACCGTGTCTCTGTAATTTTAAGACACAAAAAAGGGTAAATAATTGTATGACAAATTTTGTGAGAAAACGTTTAAAACCTGAAAAGTTTTGAGTTAAATATATACACTGAAAGCAGCAAAAGACAAAATGTCAGGTACACATTTAACAACAGACTAAGACAAACATAGCATGTTTACATAACAAATAGTGTACTTTTTGTCATTGATCTGAATGGCAAATGTTGCCCAGTGACCAGGGCCCCGAACACTAGGGGGCCCCCGAGTCAATTCTCTTTTGCATTTTATATAGGGTTGCCAACCGTTCCATATAATACGGAATCGTCCCGTATTTAAGGCATCAGTTTGTCCCGTATTTGCAGGCATACAACGTATGACCATGCACCTAGACCATACAAATAACAAATAAATTATTATTTTTCCAAATCATTGTTTGAATTGCGAGCGTAGCCGCTCAAGGAAGGCTTTAAAGGGGTCCTATTATGCTTTTTCACTTTTTGAATTTTAGTCAGTGTGTAGTGTGTATGTTTGGGCATAAAACGATCTACAAAGTTATAAATCTCAGTTACAAGTCCACTCCAAAGGGAGATATTTCGTTTTTTTAAAAATCCCTTTTCAAGAACTACAACGAACGGCTCGTTTGGACTACAAAGTTGTTTTCCTGTATTTGGGTAGAAGTTTGTCTCTATATTGTACATGTCGTTCATTTAATCGTCTTTTCAACATTGTTGAACTGGTTGTTTTAGGTCTCGCCCGATGTGGCCTCACAATATGGCGGCGCCCTGTTGTTTACGTCCCAGAATGCACTGAGCAGTGACGTCGATTGCCAAGCTCTACTTGTGACATCACAAAGATAAACCCCGCCTACGGAAATTCGAATGATTGGGGGGTGGGGAGAACGCTTGGTTGAGCACTGCACGTTTCAAAATCGAAACCCAGTGCGGGTGTTTTTATATCACTGTATTTCTGATGGAAACCAACTGTTTTCAGAAAATTTTGGATGTCATTTTCATTACATCTTGCATATAATGTCTGATAAAGCAGCGTTTGTGAGCGGAACTCTGTTTTGTGTACAGCGTTACCGGGGAAAGCTTGCTCTCTACCACTACAACAGCGCCTCCCGCTGGCAGAGAATTAATTTGCACATATATGCGGCCACAAATAGCAACGTGATCTCATGATAATTCGTATGTATTTTACGTAAAATGTGGTTCTATAAAACGTACATTTACTTACGTTTTTACAGGCACTAAAACGTACAATACTGACGTATTTTCAGCATCTAAACGTAGAAATACTTACGTATTTTCTGCATTTAAACGTTGAAAACTGACGTATTACTACATCTAAAAATGAATCCTTATGAATATTGAAATTGCGGCATTAATTTTATTATTAGTTGTTTTTAGTTGTCATATCAATTACCTTGTTTTCAGTTGTTTACCCGTTTACCTAATATGAAATGATAACATTTCGTTCTGTTCTGTGTGATTTCTTCCAGCTCGTTTCCAAGAATATGCCTACATAATGTTAAACAAGACTTCACTTTAAACCCTCAAAATAAATAACATTTCTGCAATCGTTTAACCTTTACTTGTCATGTAATGTTTACTTTGTTTGCCATGGGCCACAAAAAGCGTTTTCTCGGACATGCTGTGACTGACAATAGAACTATATAAAACACCAAAACCGCAACATAATTACGAAATGAAACAATTTTATTTATGCTCTGTAATCCAGATCTTCAGAATCCATACGACTGCGAGGAACAGACCCAAATCCAAGCCTTTATTCGGCGATCTTCATCTCCATCCCGAGCAGCAAGTCCAGCGACCGTAAACAGTAAAGCCCGCGCTGACTGACGACGCCGCTCCTTATGAATTCAAATGTTGCCGCTTCAAACGACAGGTTTTACGGCAGAATAATCGAACGCTCATTGGCTCTCGCCTGCATTCGTCACAGATTGCGACATGCCGTGTTTCTGGTGAGGTGTGTGTTTGAAAGATGCAAGCATGCGCGCGCCTTCAGGAGACGAGTTCACTGAGAGCCAGAGGATCAGGAAAATAATCTGGATAATATTTTCAGCGATTAATAACATAAATTCTGCTCTGCACCTCACACAAACCTACTGTATTCCGCCAGAGAGGACTGCGGCTGCAACGCATCGTCATTTGGATTACTTTTGGTAGTGCTTTTGAAATTTTTGCAATAAATAAATGATTGTAATTGCATTTATCTGTCTGTCATGTTTTTCTTATACTGTACAGAAATAGCTATGTTTAGGTTTAGAGGTAGGAGTGGGATTAGCGACTATAAAAACATTTTTAATGCTATTATTCTTACTAAAATTGTTATTTTCCTGCATGCTTCGGTCAGTTGCGTTTTATATTCGCTATAAAATGGGTAGGTTTAGGTTTGGGGGTAGGTTAAGGGGTCTAAAATCTAAATTGCTTATTAATGAAATGATAAAAATGCATATTCGCTGTAAAATGGGTAGGTTTAGGTTTGGGGGTAGGTTAAGGGGTCTAAAATCTAAATTGCTTATTGATAAAATGCTAAAAATGCATATTCGCTGTAAAATGGGTAGGTTTAGGTTTGGGGGTAGGTTAAGGGGTCTAAAAGTCTAAATCGCTTATTGATAAAATGATAAAAATGCATTGATACGAATATCTTAATGATATAAAAGATACGTAAATATTTTTACGTTTTTTAGCTAAAAATACGTATCGATTTGTACGTTTTAAACGTTGAAATACGTCTAAATTGTACGTTTTAGCATCAATAAATACATACATAAATGTACGTTTTGTGCTTGTAAATGTTACGTATTAATACCTACGTATGAACATGAGACCAGGCTGCAAATAGTGTAGTCTGTGGGACTGTGGTATAAATAAATAAAGCTGCGTTAGCCCAGGGCCCCGCAAAGGCTTAACGCGGCATTGCCAGTGATTAGTTACTGGAATATTGGAATATACATCAGATTAAAAGCTTGTGATTTGATCTCTCATCTCAAAGTTTCCCAGATGGATCCACTGTAACATTTGAGTGTGTGATTGGACACAGTCCAGCTAACTTAAGAGCATTTAGATCAGTTACCTGTCGGGGAAACCAGTGGACAAGTCTGGAACTCAGTTGCACGAGTATGTACTGTCACCAGTGTTGGGCACGCTACTTTAAAAAAGTAATTAGTTATAGTTACTAGTTACTTCTCACAAATAGTAACTGAGTTAGTAACTGAGTTACATCATTATAAAAGTAACTAATTACCAGGGAAAGTAACTAATGCATTACTTTTTTTAAAAATGTTCAAATGTCAAATAACTTGGATGCCCCAATATTAAATATGTTAAATGAATGAAATGGACACTAAATAGAATAAATTATTATTATAAAACATTGTACATTAATCGACACTATTTATCTACTGACACTTAGCATCAGTTAGTCAAGCATTATAATATGATATTATGATAATTTAGCATTATATGATGTTAGAACTTTAGTAATTAGAATAACCAAGTATGAATTCATATTTGTCATGTTGACTGAACTTAGGCCTGGTGGTGGTGCTTAAGATATTGTTCGTCATTTAGTGTTTCTATAAAAAAAGGGGGAAAAATTGATAAGATAACAAAACTACTACGAATTATACCACTAATAACAATATAAAATGCACTAAGGATAAAGGAGCTGCTGGGTTCTTGAATATTAATCACGTTGTATGGGTTCGCTCGAATTGATTCGCTGAAATCAAAACAGGGATGATGATAGGTGAGCGCCAGCCAATGAGATTGTCGTTTGCGCATTAGCTCCGCCCACTAGCAGAGAACCCGGCAGTTCTTAAAAGCTGAAGAATTCCAAAGGAACTCCGTTATTTTGACAGGAAAACACAACAAAGGATATCGTTTACATGTAGCGCGTCAATTCTGCATGTTATGAAAGACTCTCTCGCTCTGTATCTTTCTTTGCGCTGTGTGTGTGTGTGTGTGTGTGTGTGTGTGAGACAAAGCTACGGCGAGCCGTGCGCTTCACACTAGAGTTTACGGTACGTCAAATACAGCTACACTGCGCATCCATTCAGATGAACTGAAAATTAAAATGATAATAATATTATAATAAATTATAGTAACGCCGCATTTTATTGTCAGTAACGGTAACGGCGTTGTAACGGGGGAAACAGTAATTAGTTTGATTACTCGTTACTGAAAACAATAACGCCGTTAGTAACGCCGTTTATTTAGTTATTCCCATCACTGACTGTCACTAATTATGTACATTTGTAATTTCCTCTAAAATGCCTTTCAGCATTATCTTTTTTCTTTTTAAAACCTGTTAACATGCACCAGGACGCCAGCGCACTGAAAGCTCTTTGTTTGCACATGTCATTGTTTTCAAACAGATAAAGTAAAACAGGACAAAATTAATTTTGACAAACTATATATCATTTTGAAGGTCTAAGCCTCAAGCATCTTCGACAGATCGCTGTTTTTCGATAGAAAGCTTATAAAGGAATGTATTTGCTAAATTTGTGTAAGCAGTACACATCAAAACATGTATAAAAAAACCGCAGTACATACCAGATTCATCCTGATAACGACTCTCAAACGTATCCACTGCTGTAAATCCCGGTTTCGTTTCAGAGATAAGGGTCCACGGAACAACATTCCATCGACCACTTTTAGTCCAAAGAAACAACAAAGTTGTAATTTGGATCGTTATTCATTTGTTTACGTCTCATCTCTTCAGGGAGAGTTATTGTTTGTGTCCGTTATGGAACAAATTACGCTCAAAAACAGCGTCTTGGTGGTAAAAAAAAACAGCATGATTTTGTAGCAGGCAATGTCCCAAACAGAATGAGATCATCCAAAAAAAAAAGTCAAAGATACACAGAAGATTGTTTATTTGAATTCTGGCGCTCCCTCGCGACGGCGCGTGACGCACGCTGTGACGCACGCTGTGACGCACCTGTCATCTGATGGGGGCGTAACTTAGTGATCTTTTTTGCACAAATAAACCTTTTTTTTTTTCTTCTTCAACAGTTTTCATATATGTTTGCGTGTTTTGTGGGGAATTGCCTGTATCTGTATGATTAACATCTGTATGGCTGATAGTCAGCATGTAATTACTGACTGTTCACAGATATCAGTGTGAATGCAGTCTATATAAAAGGCCATTATAATGTGATTATTGACTATATGGGCGGCCATCTGTATGATTAACATCTGTATGAATGATCGTCAGCATGTGATTACTAATGTATGAGCAGGAGAGCATCTGTATGTCAGGAAATCAGAGTATGTACTTAAGTTAATTTTTTTTATTATTATTGTTTTTTTTTCATCACTCAAAAATTATTATTATTGTATTTTTCTAGTGCTCAAATAAATCACTGATACGATGTCTAAGATTCTGTCTACTGTTTTATAATTGAAAAACTGCAGTGGTATGTATAATGACTAAATAGTTTGTAGTAGAACCCTTCAATAATTTGGTAAATACTTTTCCTCAAACAGATGGGGGGGGGGGACTAGAAAAATGGCTGCAGGAATCTCATTTTTCATGGTATCTTCTTCAGATTTGAAATATAAACTCATGAGACATGTGACTTTCAACCCATTACTTTTCTGGATTGCTTCAGGACTGATTTCATGTATTGATATATGAAATAAATAAAAAATTCAGTGTGGTACAATTTTTATGAAGGCACTTCAGTGTCTATAACTTTTTATATTTTTGAGCATTATCAACTCTGGATGATGGATAGTAAAGCCCAAAGGGTCTTCTTTCCAAAGACACCAAAATTGTGTGTGTGGCACACTGAAGTCAGGAACTGGTACCATTTTAAGTTAGTTAGTCATTTTCAGCTGTGATTCCCAATATGGGGGGGGCGCTGATTAACAATATTTATATTTTTTAAAACATCTAATGTGAGTAGTTGAATGGCTCATAGAGGTTTAGTAATTGACACCAGGAAGCATCACAGCATTGTTTCCTCTTGGAATTAATCTTTACCTTAAATAATAATAAAACAATAAACACTGGTCATTATTTCCACAAGCATGTGAAGATCACCAATTCTAAATCAGTCAATAATATATTTAACAAATTACAGGAAAATCCTGTGGAGCTCTTGCACATTGTTTACATTTACATTTATGCATTTAGCAGACGCTTTTATCCAAAGCGACTTACATTGCATTCAAGTTACAGTTTTACATTTTTATCAGCTCTTGCTTTCCCTGGGAATCGAACCCATGATCTTGGCGTTGCTAGCGCCATGCTCTACCATTTGAGCTACATTTACATTTACATTTAGTCATTTGGCAGACGCTTTTATCCAAAGCGACTTACAATTGGGGAATACATAAAGCGATTCATCTTGAAGAGGCAATCAGACAGAGGAAGTGCTCGTAACACCAAGTCTCAGTCATTGTTCAAATAAGTACAAGCTAGCAAGGGAAGGAGAGAAAGATAAAGGGAAAGATTAATATATTTTTTTGAGCTACAGGAAAGCTATCCATTGTTAGATTCTAGACATACTAAATAAATATATAAACAGTTTTATGAATGTTAGAGTGTCATTCAAGCGCAAATTTTGCATCCATATGTAAATTAGGAAAAACACCTGTGCCCTAATAGCTATATGTTTGACTAAATGTCTGCAGACAAATCCAAATTATTATTATGGGGCCATTCTCTTCTCATGTAAACTTTTTTTTCTATGAGAAACAAACCGAAGGCTTATTCAATGACTATCTTGCCTTTCATTCTTATTTCAAATCCTGTTTAAACTTCCACACATTCAACTCTGAATAAACTGCTTTGTGTGGGTCTGTTTATATTGAAGCTAATCCTGCTGTTTGTCTATGACATATTTATGTGAGCTATTCAATGTAGTCAGTAGAAGGAAATGTTGTAATGGTAGGAATAATTTACGCCACTTAGAGATCTGTCAGTGGTAACTGATTGTTGTGAAACATCTAGGTATTTTTATGATTGGCTTACAGTACAAGGTGCATTGGATAACTTGAGTCATACTCCACCAATGTCACAGATCTCCTGCTTTGGTGTTATCATTACTGCACCACATTTGAACAGGATGAAGGCAAGATTTTCAATGAGTGACCTGTACCTAACAATGTTATGACTTTAGAAGACTTTGAATACATTGAAAGACTACTTTATGGTGATTTTTTTTTTCTTTTGTTCTTTTGGAAACTTTTAACAGCTACTTGTCTTTTATTGTATTGAAAAAAATATCAAAGGCAAAAGTCATACTTCAGGTCATTAACACATATTTCCAAGTTAATATTACAATAATTCGTTTTTAATTGTTTACTTTGCTTATTTTATTCATTTTCAGGCATGATGACAACCCTGTATGAAGTCTTCATGGAGAAAATCGTAGACCAAATGTTTTGTGCTTCTTTCAGATATATCATGTTCATATAACTTATGCACCTCACAGAACATGGTGTGACATTAGCAGACTTGAAATAGCCTAACTCTGTAACAATGATCATGTGCATTTATCACTGTAATGTTTTAACCATTTAATAACGTTACAAGCAAAATTGTGCACCTGAGGTGACCTGCCCCATGCCATGAATATGTATATTCTTTTATCCTGGCTTTCAATGAATAGGCTACATATGCATTTGTTGTTCATTTACTGATCTTTATCAAATTGATAGTTTCTTGGCTTCTGTACGTCAATACAATGCTTAAATCCACAATATTTTCATAGCTATGAGTCACAAGAATTGTTCTTAATGGATTTTCTTAATAAAATAATAATTGTTAAGGCACTCAACGTATATTTTATTCATTCTGACACCTTGAGTTTCGGGTAATAGGCTACTCAAAAAGCATCTTTTTATAACAGTAAAAGTAACTTATTAACTTTCTCCATTATTATTATTATTATTAAATTTAACAAAAAAGTTTTTAATTTTTACAAGAAAGTCTTTCATTATAAGATGTTAAGTCATTATAACGTTATTAAAATTCATAATTAAGTTTCTCATTATTATGATTTACAGAATCATATTTTATTCACCACTGTGGCTGAAACCTGCTTTCTATAAACCTTAGGCCCGGTTTCACAGACAGGGCTTAGACTAAGCCAGGATTAGGCCATTGTTCAATTAGGAAATTTTTATTAACATGCCTTAGAAAAAAAACATTACTGGTGTGCATCTTGAGACAAAACAAAGGCACTGATATATTTTAAGATCAGTCAGTGCAAGTTTCTTTCTGTTAAAACAGCTCAGACTGTAACTTTAGTCTGAGACTAGGCTGTCTGTGAAACCGGGGGTTAAAGTTCTAAAGTGACATTTCAGAATCAGAAACGGAAGCGTCCCACCCTCTTTCAACATCTATGACGCTCTCCTCAGACGGAAGTTTACTTCATGAGAAGCAAGTGTTGATCTCCACCTCATTCCTTCCTGAAAGTTAGACTGACCTTTATATGCCTCATTCTGAATCGAGCACTGAACACCGAGAAACATTCTAAAACACCCGAAGGTAAGATTGCTTAAAACAAGAATTTCATTTTCGCTTCTCTGTGTATAACTATAGTAAAGGCCCTCGCCATTATCCAAAAAAAACAAAAGAAGAGAAAGAAAGAGAAAAGATATGACTACGTAATTTTATTTTATGTGAAATGATTTGTTATTTCACAATTATATTTTACGTGTGTCGGGTTAGATTAGGATTTCTGTTTTTGACTATTAAATTAACAAATGAGGAGGAAGCGCAGTGACCATTACGTTACGCTCTTCATGCGTACATTCAACATTAAATGAAGCTTCGTTGATTAGCTAAATCTATTTTTATGCATTCGTTCTAAACATATGTATGTTGTCTAGTAATGTGACATGTCAGCAGGGGCGCCTTAAGATATCCAGAGGCCCCTGGGCTACAGCATTACGGTAGGCCCCCCTACCCCAGAAAAAGTTTTTTTTTTTTTTTAAGCTTCCTGACAATTATTTATGTCAAATTTCGATTATTTTTTTCTTGTTAATATGCCAGTTAACATTCACAACACTGTTCTGCGTAAAATGTGAATATAAGTGAATATGCAAATTCCCATCTTTGCCACAAGGTGGCGCTTAAGAACAGCAGAATATAGCCGTTACATTACACTATTACAGGCTTTATACGGAGGTAATATGAAAAGAAAATGCCATCAAAACTTTCCTGGCTGTAATGTGAGTTTACAGGTATGATTTAAACACCATACATCACACAAAATATTCATTATTCATCATCAGTAGAACGAAACATCACGACATGTTGGCATAAATGTGGATTGTTTGGTGATTGCTAACTGCGTTTTTATTTTGAAACATGCCGTGCTCGCTTTTAATTAATTAAATCACAGCCGTATAAAGTTTAATGATCACATTTAAGCAATAGGACGATTCCTATTTTTCCATCCCTGGATTTTAAAATTGAGACTTTGAAGCAGCACCTTAATCTAAAACCTTCAATTGACAGACACACAGATTACATCCAGGCAAGTTACTGAACTCACACTGTATGATGTTACAGAAAGTTGTCCGGTCCAGTTCCTTTCACACAGAAGTGTTGTTTCTCTTGTTAATCTGTATGTTAACATAAAGACACTCTTGTGCTGGGCTAACGTTACTTTACTAGCGAAATAAGCGAATGCATTGATTGTGCATTCCGCTTACAGTATATCGGTGGAACATACCAACTACACAAACTGTGTGGGGGGACCCTAAACTGAACAATTCACTATGCTACTACAACCAGGGCGTCGCTGAAAATGAGTGTGTGAGTTTGTTTACAGAATGCTGTTGTCACTGCTGCAAACTCCCAAATATAAATATAAAAATATAATTCCCCCTTTCCAGTGTAGGCCCCTGGGCTTCAGCCCCTTGAAGCCCGTGCATTAATGCGCCCCTGCATGTCAGCAATTTAAACCCCATCTTGATTGTTATGCTAGCAGCTAACAGGTTTTGCTAATGTGAATCTTTCTTGTAGCTTTTTTTGTTTTTGTACTGAATGTGTTGATGTTTAGTTATTCAAAAGTAACGTTACGTGTTTAAAAAGTGCATTTCCTTACGCTAAGATGTCTTTATATTTATCAGTAGCGAAAAACACATTGGCCTTGTTTGGAGCTGACATCCCCCGACATAAACAAGATGGGATGTAAGGTGCTGTGTCCCAGTGTTGCTCTTCTTGCTTTTCTTATCCTCTGTCAACATGTCCGAGGTAAGTATCTATCTATCTATCTATCTATCCATCTATAAAGAATTTTAACTACGATTAAAAATTACACCTAACGTTTTGTGGCTTTTGGTCTATGTGTTAGTTTTAAGATCATCTAAACGCTAATGTAAAAAATTAACCTTAATCAGATGTGCAGAAAAAGAAACTGTAAAATTTACATTTACAGTCTTTGTCTTCCTGCAATACCATACGAAAATATTCATGACACATAAACAGGGTTGCCAGATCTCACTGTTTTTGTTTTTCCAGGAAACGGGCATTAAGAGTACCTATATCAATTTTTTCCCTACACCCCATGACGCTTTCAAATTGTGGGAGTAACTTCCACAGAACAGATGTGTAAACAATCAGATACTGCCAATAAACTTGTTTAATGGTTAACTCTAATAATGCCACATATAAGCAAAAACTGGTACAGTGTGAGAAGATGGATAAGGTTATGTTTTAAATATTTAAAATGGGAGATTCTTAGTGCATTTCAGTGAATTATTCATGAGATATTGTTCATTAAATCACAACAGCAGACCACAAGAGCACAGTGTCTTTTTCATATTGTTACAGTGGAAAAATAAAAGAAAATAATCAGAAGGACAGAACACAGAGAACTTAACAGAGGTCTTGAAACTGATATTGTTGTGACATCTATGTCCTGATAGATAAAAATATAGAATTATGGAAAATGTACAGCAATTTGGTCAATCTGACAGATAAGGATTATTTGTAGCGCACCCTTTAAAGGTGCTGTATGTAGGATTGACACCTAGCGGTTGAATTAGGTATTGCTGTCCAAATTCAAAATATTGGAGACTGTTTTTTTCACCCGGCCCCTCCTCCTCAGACTTGACGCACACACAGGTTGCCAGTTTAATGACACCAACAGGAACGAGCGCACATGACGATGAATGAAAAACCTGTTAACCAGCACCCCCCATATTGGGAATCACAGCTGAAAATGACTAACTAACTTAAAATGGTACCAGTTCCTGACTTCAGTGTGCCACACACACAATTTTGGTGTCTTTGGACTTTGGGCTTTACTATCCATCATCCATCATCCAGAGTTGATAATGCTCAAAAATATAAAAAGTTATAGACACTGAAGTGCCTTGATAAAAATGGTATCACACTGAATTTTTTATTTATTTCATATATCAATACATGAAATCAGTCCTGAAGCAATCCAGAAAAGTAATGGGTTGAAAGTCACATGTCTCAGGAGTTTATATTTCAAATCTGAAGAAGATACCATGAAAAATGAGATTCCTGCAGCCATTTTTCTAGTCCCCCCCCCCCCCCCCCTCTGTTTGAGGAAAAATATTTACCAAATTATTGAAGGGTTCTACTACAAACTATTTAGTCATTATACATGCCACTGCAGTTTTTCAATTATAAAACAGTATACAGAATCTTAGACATCGTATCAGTGATTTATTTGAGCACTAGAAAAATACAATAATAATAATTTTTGAGTGATGAAAAAAAAACAATAATAAAAAAAAATAACTTAAACAAAAATAAGTACATACTCTGATTCCCTGACATATAGATGCTCCTGTATATCAGTAATCACATATTGACGATCATTCATACAGATGCTAATCATACAGATGTCTATATAGTCAATAATCAGAGTATGTACTTATTTTTGTAAGTTATTTTTTTTTATTATTATTGTTTTTTTTTTTTCATCACTCAAAAATTATTCTTATTGTATTTTTCTAGTGCTCAAATAAATCACTGATACGATGTCTAAGATTCTGCCCATATAGTCAATAATCACATTATAATGGCCTTTTATATAGACTGCATTCACACTGATATCTGTGAACAGTCAGTAATTACATGCTGACTATCAGCCATGCAGATGTTAATCATACAGATACAGGCACATTACCCACAAAACACGCAAACATATATGAAAAATGTTGAAAAAAGAAAAGAAAAAAAGGATTATTTGTGCAAAAAAGATCACTAAGTTACGCCCCCATCAGATGACAGGTGCGTCACAGGTGCGTCACAGCGTGCGTCACGCACCGTCGCGAGGGAGCGCCAGAATTCAAATAATCAATCTTCCGTGTATCTTTGACTTTATTTTTTTTTTGGATGATCTCATTCTGTTTGGGACATTGTCTGCTACAAAATCATGCTGTTTTTTTTTTTACCACCAAGACGCTGTTTTTGAGCGTAATTTGTTCCATAACGGACATAAACAATAACTCTCCCTCAAGAGATGAGACGTAAACAAATGAATAACGATCCAAATTACAACTTTGTTGTTTCTTTGGACTAAAAGTGCTCGATGGAATGTTGTTCTGTGGACCCTTATCTCTCAAACGAAACCGGGATTTACAGCAGTGGATACGTTTGAGAGTCGTTATCAGGATGAATCTTGTATGTACTGCGATTATTTTTATACATGTTTTGATGTGTACTGCTTACACAAATTTAGCAAATACATTCCTTATAAGCTTTCTATCGAAAAACAGCGATCTATTGTCGATGCTTGAGGCTTAGACCTTCAAAATGATATATAGTTTGTCAAGATTAATTTTGTCCTGTTTTACTTTATCTGTTTGAAAACAATGACATGTGCAAACAAAGAGCTTTCAGTGCGCTGGCGTCCTGGTGCATGTTAACAGGTTAAATACGCTGTATTTTCCACCAACTGGCAACCCGGGGTGCCGAAATACAATTGGGTAAACTAGCAGTGGGCGGGTTTCACAAACAATAACAAACACGGACATTCCGGGCTGGAATTTTCAAAGGAGAATAACTGACTGTAGCATTGTTTTTCAGATAAACAAGTATGTTAACTTAGCATGTTTCTTAAATATCTGCAAGCATATTATGGTATTTTTATGCTTTAGTTGAGTCAAAATCCTACATACAGCACCTTTAAATATGTAATCATTTGTTTTGTCTATTTGAGTAACACTTGGCAAAACCAGAAGTGCCGCCCATATTTTCAAATGCAGTACGTCCCTTTAGACAGGGGTGGATAACATATTTCCATTCTAAGAATTGTGTAGTGCTGTTATATGATATTAGCAAAGGACACTTGGTGAGTTCATTCACTGAACAAACTGTAGACATGTGTATAGCCTAGTAGCGTGATGTTGATACTAGCAACTAACAGTGCTTTGCAAACAGAAAGGTTTTCGCTTAAAGCTTGATAATCCTAATCAGTGTCAGAGAATGCTGCTGCTGTGGACAGAAATAACTGAAATCTTCACTGGTAAACATGGTACACTCACATGAATTCCATTTTCTTCAATCATGAAATGGATGCATTAACCCAAAATTAATTTTGGCATTTATATGAGCCTGCAACAATATCTTCAGGCTCTTCATTGATGCCCTTGTAATGCTTTCGGGACAGATTTAATCATGACCTTAACCAGCAGAGGTGTTTTTGTCCCCAGTGCATAAATATTTATGTAGCCTGGATACATTTAGCAATGAAAACCGTGATAAAACTGTATGAAAGTAACATGATTTGCTCAGTTGTAGTTAGCACCAGTGTGTAGCATTAGACACTGACTGTTGTTTTTACCCAAACGTTACATTAGTTTTAGTTTTTGAAAGAGCCAATGTTTTATTTACATTTGGACTTTATTTAAAAAAGGTTGAGGGTGGATGATAAAGTATGAGCAAAACATGAAAAAAGTAAAAACTGTTATTAAACTATTAAACTGTTATTAAACTATTAAATTAGCTGATCCCATTCGAACATTGAGAGTTTGAGACTTAATTTCAACTGCACATCTTTGAGTGAGTTATACTAATTTATATATTTTGTATTTTTTTTACCAAATGTAAGAATAGAATGGAGCAGAAGTTGTACTAACAATAATAATGATGATCAAAATAGTACTGCATCAGATTATTATAAAGCATATGTTTTGTTTATTTCTACAGCGCAATGCACACAGCCTTCTTTTGCATCAAGAAATGTCATTTTAACATCAGAGCATCTCTCATCTCAAAGTTTCCCAGATGGATCCACTGTAACATTTAAGTGTGTGATTGGACACAGGCCAGCTGACTTAAGAGCATCTAGATCAGTTACCTGTCGGGGAAACCAGTGGACAAGTCTGGAACTCAGTTGCACAAGTATGTACTGTCACTAATTATATTAAGTACCCTACATTTGTAAATTTCTCTAAAATGCCTTTTGTCTAATTTAGATATGTGAAAGGATGTATGTTATGTTAGGTCAACAAGTCATTAAATAGCTTAACAATCATTAAATAGCTCATAGTGGTTTTGCCACTGACAGCAGGAAGCATCACAGTATCACACATTTCCTCTTAAAATAAATCCCTGTATCATGTAATGGAGCAACACTAAATATTATTTTTCATTATTTTCAACAGTATTTAAAGAGCACCAATTCTAAATCAGTCAATATCTTGAATACATTACAGGAAAATCCTGTGGAAGCCTTGCAGATTTTCTTCATGGGAGATATGAAATTAATGGGAATTTATTTGGTGACACAGCTAAACCATTTTGTGACACAGGGTAAGTGAAATGATTAAGGTCTGTTTCTATATGCTGTTTTAAGCCATATGGAATTTAGGTTGTGTGCTGTGTTTGAGTATTTGTTAAGAGGACGATCATTGCTTTCAGATACATGTTAGCGGGTCAGGAAACATCAAGAACATGCAGAGATCAGGGATGGGATGGCCGAGATCCTCTCTGTGAACGTATGTTAGTTCTTACATTTGAATCAAATATGATATTTAAGAGCACAAAACCATTCCCAGTTTGTATTAAAATATTTTTTGTGTGTGTTTTTGAAGTAAATACCTATTCACATTATATTTTTTTCTCTTTAGCGGTGAAATGTTCAGCACCTCCAGACATAGAAAATGGGCAACTTGAAGATGAGCCTTTGGACAGTTATGATTATTTACAAGCAGTCTCCTATAGATGTAACGGAGGACATAATCTTATTGGACAATCAACACTTCATTGTTCTGAGGATGGAACCTTTAAACCAGATCCACCAAAATGTTTTGGTAAGTTATGGTTCAAATGCCAGTCAAGAGATGACGTAAAAAAATCACTTGTGAGTTGATTCCTGTTAATGAATAAAATATTTAATGATCAATACTCTTCTTTTACATAAACATTTTTTCTTTTCCTTTTTCCCAGATGGGTGTCCGGTGCCAATGATTCCTAATGCAAAAAGAGTTGGTGGAAAATCACCCCCCTACAAACTGGGTAACTTTGTAAAATACATATGTGAAGATGGCTATACAATGAATGGAGAAGATTATATTGTGTGTAGAGCAAATGGATGGGACCCTGAACCACCACGATGCATTGGTATGTCTGAAATGATTTCTTTTATTAATGCATGACTACATTCTGTAAAGGAACAGTTTACCCAAAATGAAAGTTGTCATATACATACTTGTGTTGTTGTTTGAGGAAGTTGTAGTGAGTTATAGTTAGTCTAACTAATCATCACATTCAAGTGGTTCAAAAGATAGAAATTAGTAATAATGTTATAATAACTAAAATAGTAGAGGATAAAGTTTTGAATAAAGTGACCAAAATGCATGTTACTTGGGTTTATCTCCACAGCGCCTTGTGGTTTGCCTGAGTTAAGTGAACATGTCACTTTAACAGAGGAACGTAGAAATTTTCCTCATGGATCTAAAGTAACAGTCGAGTGTATTCATGGATATGAGCCAGTTGATGCAACAGTATCTAAAACAATTACCTGTGAGGAAACCAAGTGGACAAAATCACTCTTGACCTGTAAAGGTAATTACGATTATTAAATGTGCTGTTTCAGATTTATTTCTTTTTCTTTTTCATGAAGCACAAATGGAGATACTTAGGAGAAAGTGAATAAGGCCGGGCCATGTGGAGCTCTGTGTGACAACACAACATCATAGAAACTGGCCATACAAATTTTGCACTATATTCCAAGTATTGATTAAAAACCAGTTTACATGTCCATTTCTTTCATGTATCTCTGAAGAAACCTTTAGAAAGTTTCTTATCTCTCTCTTCAAGCGTGGTTGTGTTTCTGGGGTTATCTAGACTTCTTGTACTCGCATTTCTACTTCCCTAACCCAATGCATATGTTGACTCTCAGCCCTACCTACAACTCCTACAACTCCCACAACTACCACAACTACTACCACAACTCCCACAACTACCACAACTGCCACAACTACCACAACTGCTGTGACTTCTACAGTTCGCACAACATCCAAGGCTCCTAATGAGAAGGGTATTATATAAATCTATACTTTAATGTGAATCTAATATTTCTTATAATAATGTTCTCCTAATGGCCCTGCTTTAAAGAATTAACAACATTAAGATCCAGAAGGAGAGAGCTCAGAAACTTTTTGTAGTGATGTTCAGACATTTCTTAACGATTATGAGAAAATTATGGCCAACAATTTAGGTCTGGAAATTTTTAGCCACCACATTCAGGGATGTGATTACAAATATCGTAACACGTCCAACATTTTTTTTTTAAATCAATTGGGAATTAAAGTGTCTATATGTATGCTCTAAATTCATAGAATAACTACTATATGTCTGCTCTGATCTGCCTGTAGAAATAATCTGATATTATACTCTAGTCTCAAAGGTAGTTGGTATAATTCAATTCATTTGTATTGCAGTTTTCACAGCACATTCACTAACCATGTATAGGGCAGATTTATGCATGAAATCTGTTTTCATGATTCACCAGTAACATTCCAATAGCATACTAAATTTTATTCTTAGTTTACAAAAAAAGGAACAGCTAAAACCACACATACTTAAATCACATAATCTGGGTGGGTTTATGTTAATTTTATGCATGGATATTTAATTTCAAATATATTTAATATATAGTAAAAGAGTAAGAAAACGTGTGTCTTATGTTTGCTGAGATTGACAAAAGGCTGTAAAGGAAAGGTTGCATGGATCTCTTATACAGATATAGATTGCATTTTATGCAAATTAATAACCTCAGGCACAAAGTTCAGTTGCTCAATTAGGATACTCATTTCATTAGAACAAGATTAAGAAAAAAATTAATGTTCTTACATGTTGTGAATGAGGCGGGCATTTTTAATGATAATTTCTCTTTTGTGTGTAAATACACTCCACACAATTATTGGTGAATGAGACTCATTGTTCTAAAGAAGCTTTACTAAAAGCAGTGCTTTACAAAGCCGTGCACAGTGCCGATAGTAGGAAGGAAAGCTCTATAAAGTTAAAGTAGATGAGGAAAGACCTTAAGAGGAAGATTCAGCTGAGGAAGCCTTCATCTGGCACACGTTTATACAGCATACACACAAATGACACTTTTGACGACGCATGTAATCCTGCTACATAATGCTAGATCATTTTGACTAACTTAACAGAATTATAATAGTTTATATTAAAATTTTGTAGTTCTGTGGGGTTTTTTTTGGGGGGGGGGGGGGGGGGGGGTTGTTGTTGTTTTTGTTTTTGTGGATCAGTGAGTGAATCATTCTATATTAAAACAATTTCCCCCACCCCTACTCAAATTATAAATGAGTTGTTGTCAGTACAACTCTCCATATCATTGCCATTAAAATTTTAAATCTACATTAATATCTGCTAACTCTAAGAATAAATAACACTGTGTAGCATTTTGTGATGTTGACGCTTGTACTGACAACTTCATACCTTTGTGGCTTTTTTTAATGTTGGCCATTATTTTATTAGTTTACATTATTAAATGTCAGTTCTACTGCAGAAAGGTTCTTGTTTCGCTTTATAACCACATCTTAATGTTATTAGCTCTTCATAATGGGACTGTTAGGGGAATACTTTTTTTTCTTAGCATGAGAGAGTAATTATACCTCTGCTATGATTGCATAAATTTAACCTGTCCACTGTATCTTTCCTACCAATTACTTTTTTTTTTTTTTTTTTTTTTATCTACTCCATCCAGGTTATCCATCTGTTTGTATTTGAAGCTTCAGATTTTTCCTCTTTTACTGTTTCCTAACTGTATTCTTTTTCTTCCACAGAAGACAACAAATAGAAGTAGTATTTAAACCTTTTTTACTATACTATTCAGTAAAGAGCTGATTCCTCTCAGTAACGGTCACGCTTGTTTCCTTGATCTTTTTGATCTGAAAATGAAACTGGTGAATTATGACATTTGATAATTCTATTATTCCTGTAAATGCATATTTACACATTTGACAGATTGTGACAGCTCAGAGATTCAAATAAGCATTCATATTTCTAGTTGGGTATTTTAGGTTAATTAGTTTTAAATTACAATTTACTTTTGGGTTATGTTTAATTTTGTTACAAGTGTTACAAAGTGATTTGTATTATATAACAGATTGCAAAGATATGTCTTTTGCTTTTCGTTTTGTCTTAATGTTAATTTTATACATGGATATTTCATTTTAAATATATTTCATATATAGTAAAAGAGTAAGAAAATGTGAGATTGACGAAAGGCTGTAAAGCAGGTAGGGCTGCAGGATTATGGCAAAAATCATAATCACGATTATTTTGGTCAATATTGTAAAAACAATTATTTAACACGATTATGAGTGGGCCATATGATCATAAGGTTGACATCTACATTGTAGAGACCAGTGAAATTTCACAATTCTCAAGCAGAGTACTAGGCAACTATTAGTAGCAAACAAAAAGTCCTCGGTAGGAAAGCGATAAAATGAGCATCTTCCATCTGAAAACTTGTGGTTGCATTCCGGGGCAAAGCAAAAAAAAAAAACATTGTTGAACAACAATATAAAATGCGGGAAACTATTAATTGGTTATTCTACAATTAATTGTACTACAAATTATACTACAATTGGAAAATACTATAAATTGCTAAACTGTTTGGCGTGATGTTCAATTTCTCTGACAATGCCTGTAGTCCCATTTTTTTGTGTCGTAGAATAAAATGTGACCGTATCTTGAGCTTCTGTGAACCACAAACCTTATTTTAGAAGATTTAATCAAACATTAAAAAAAAACATTGACTTTGGGACGATGGAACCAGATGCTAACTCGCTTCCGGGTTTTTTCCTAGAAAGTGACGTCATAGTTCCACCACTGTATTGGCTGCATTTTATGCAAATTTATAAACTACCACTTTAAAATGCTATGGAGAAAAAAGGCACACAAACTAAAAAGACTGATGAAAAGAGAAAACATAATCTTGCACCAGCACAAACATACAGTAAAATCTTTTTAAACTACTCATGACCACCTTTACTAGAATTTATCATGTCTTATTGTGGTAAATGTTGTCTAGCTTGTTGTAGAATTATAATAGTTAATCTCTTAAGGGAATAGATATTTACCTATAGATTGACATTACAACTATGGCATGTTGTAGCTATTGCTTCTAAATGTGCAGGCTGTTTTTCATAACAAATGCTATATAGATTAATAATAAAAAAAGTTATTATTGGCCTGGTAATAACTAATAGGCTAGCCTTATAACAAATGCTACATTTAAGAATTATGGTACGTTTTCATAAGAGCAAATACAAGTCAGAATCGAGAGCCATGTGTGAAATGGGTTCTAATGATGAGTGATGGAAAAACCTGGCCTTTAGATTTTCCAAGAGAGGGCCTAGATTAAATGTTGATTGGCTACAAGTTTGTTTTGGTACTCGGCCCCGACTCGTTTTCTAAAGCGTTTTTGAAAAAATGCATACCTCACCTTTGTTAGATTGACTTCCCATAGCATGTTGAATTAGAACATTCTGTCAAACTATAGGCTATAAGTGCCTAAAAATATAAAATATCCTATGTAAACAAGTAGCCTAGGCTATTACTTTATTGCAGTAATGTTATGTTATCAACCAACTTTGCATATGTGGATGATGGCACAAAAGACCATTTTACAAAAATAAAGAAGCAAACTAAAACACTTCACACATCAACCCCTCCAATGTTCAAAACAATACTACACCCTTGGCACCGACATATTGCTCCATTGCACTAAAGGCGTCCAGAGTTCTAATCCTGACTAGTGGACCTTTCCCGAACCCGCCCCCTTCCCACCTTTCTCCCATTTCACTTCCTGTCTGCACTGTCCTGTCATAATAAAGACAAAAATAAATCTTTAAAAATCAATATTTCCCCCACCCCTACTCCTTTCACTGTGTCCTAACTGTATTCTTTTTCTTCCACAGAAGAAACAAATTCAAGTATGTGTAAGTATTATTTTTTTAAAACCTTTTTTACTGTACTATTCAGTAAAGAGCTGATTCCTCTTGTCAGTAACGGTCACGCTTGGCCCCTTGTTCTTTTTGATCTGAAATGGTGGATTATGATATCTGATAATTGTAGTATTCCTGTAAATGAGATTCAAAGTATCCTATAATATGCTGGTTTCTGAGCTTTCTGCAGGTCATTTCATATTTCTGGTTGGGCATTGTAGCTTGCTTTTAAATGACAGTTTACTTTTGGGATATGTTTAAATTTGTTAAGGGTTATAAAAGTGATTTGTATTTTATGATAGGTTGCAAGGATATGTCTTGTTCTGTTCATGTTGTCTTAATCCCTTCAACTAATGTATTTATTTATTTTTAATTTATTTGCAGCTACATGGGCAAAAGGTGCTTGGTATAGGTGGTGTGGGTAAGTCACAGTCTGCATAACTCACCTGATAATCTACATGTCCTATACCTTCTTTTTATTCAATACAATCTCAAAATCTGTTGTCAAGTTGTTGCAGTGTTAGGCTTTAAAAAAACACTACAGTTGAACATTTTTTTTTTTTTTTTAAATCTAATCAATCATCTCATCTTTTATAATAAAAAAAAAAAGTTAAGGTATTATAAACATGTTTTTCAGGTCCCCTCACTCCACAACAAATCCTTTAAACTTATATTTTTTTTCTTTCCTGTTCTGAATACTGTTAAATTTAAAGTAAATATAATGTATATTATAGTGGCATTCATTATTAACAACATTTATTATAAATGGCAAACCTAAACAAATGTTTAAATCATAACTGAATCTACTAGTGTGTGAGACGTGCTATATATACACTTGGGCTGCTAACATACCTCATACATCTCTCTTTCAGCACAAATCCAAATGTGTGCATTTGCGCATGTTTCAGATAATAAAAACCGATCTGTATTCTGAAAAACATTGTTTGTAAGTTTCGACACGGGATCACAACCTCACCTGAAAAAAGAAATCCCATTGCCTACGCTGTTAGTTCTATGTTCCAACCACTGCTCTATAACAGAGAACTGGATTGCTCATGACATCATAAAATGTGAAGCCACCGCGCTGCCATATTGGTATTCCCATTAGTGCTGTCAATCTATTGAAAACAATTAACTAACTGATCACACATTTTTTCTGAAATTAATCGTGATTAATCCCACCTAACATTAAAGTTTTTAAATTTACTTTTATATTGCAATAATTTCACATTCAATCTTCAAATTAATGTAGAAACAACATAAAGATAGTATATATTTAATAGCATCTTTTTTTATCACTGATACACTGGTCATTTTTTTTCTCCCTTATTTAATTATTGACTATAGCCATTCAGCATACAGTATAATCGAGAGCTATCAATTTTAACATTTAATACACTTAATTAAAAGATAACAATTTATAATTTAAGTGAACTTGAAACAATCTTCACATAAACCCATTATATTAAATGTCATACTACCTGTGCCCTTCAGCAAGTACGAAATATACAGAAATTAAATAAATTTATCAAACACTAAATTCTAAATTAAATTTAGATGAATCCTAAGATACAACAGATATTAATTTTCCTCTTTTTAACACATCAAAGTAGCTGGGTTATTAGGTTATTTGGCTGCTATTCCTTTAAGTGCTGCCGCTGCTGAACGTGACACGGATCTGACATGCATCGTATTTTCTCACAGCGCGCTCCGCATTTGTGCGTGCAATTGCACAGCACGCGCTACGAGCACAGTATAATGCTGACAGGACAGGAAAATTAGTGTCGTAATACCCCCAAATATTTGAGGCTGTAATTGGTGCCAAAGGTGCTTAAAAAAAATATTGAGCAAAGACTGTGAATACTTATGTACATGTGATTTTTTTTTTTTTTTATGAATTTGCAAAGATTTCAAACAAACTTCTTTCATGTTGTCATTATGGGGTATTGTTTGTAGAATTTTGAGGGAACTAATGAATTAAATCCATTTTGGAATAAGTCTGTAACATTAAAAAATGTGGAAAGATTTAAACACTGTGAATACTTTCCGGATGCACTGTATTTGTAAAATATTCAAGAACAGTAGTTGTGTTGTGCTTTCATGTAGGATTCTGATGTTACTAGAATAATTGTTATTTTAATCAAGGTTAATCATTTGTAATGCAATTTCTTTCTGTTTAGCGGGTGGGGCTGGATTGCTGTACTTTGTGTTCAAGTGTTTCAAGAAACAGTAAGTTATTTTCACTGTCTCAGTTGCTCCTTATGTGATTTCTAGGCTCTTGTTCTTACACTAATAATAATAAATGAATACTTTGCATTCATTGGTTTGAGAGAGATTTCCACACATTTTCCATGGGAATAGGAGATGCCTTTGAGGTTTAGGTTTAATATACCATCTGTTTAGTCATGCACATGCTGACTTTTGAATTGCAGCTCAAAGCTGCAAAGGTGGTGACTATTCTCTGGTGTAGATCTAGACTACCCATAATCATGAAGAGAACTCCAACACCTGGTTATTGTAGGCCATTTAGAAATCCTGTGTCGAATGTGTCCCCGGGAAGTGGCACATCTGGTCACCTTATTTTTAAGAATCTATTCTTTTCATCATCAGGTGATTAGATCATACCTTAAAAGTACTTATATTTGCAGATATATCTGCATACATTTGCAGTCAAATGTATTTTTATAATCAGTTGTATCATTTTTGTTTTAGATATGCCATTCACAATGCTTCACGAGCAGATCATTCTCTCATTAGCATTTAAGTGACCATTTTAATTCTACCTTTTGCTTCAAATCAAAATATATAATGATGAGATTCATCTTGGTTGTTTCAGCAGAGAATGTAGAAAAAGTGGACAGTCACTTTTTTTGAGCAGGTAGTTGTATCAAACCATAAAGTGCTTCATCGTGCACACATTATCTCAGGAAGGAAGTTCCCATGAAAAATTATTGTGGAAAATTCTTCTGCAACCATTAATGCTGATTAGAATGTCTATATAGGAAGCTGTGTTTTTGGGGGAGGGGAGGGGGGGAAGGTTTTTTTGTGTTTAGCTATGTGTTGAAGTCTTGTAAGTGTGTGCTGGATTGAGATTGAATATACCCAGTTATTTAGTCATGCGCATGCTGACCGACGTTTGGATTGCAGGTCAAAACACACGTATTCTGACAAGGTGGCAACTAATAATGAAGAAGATCCATTATAACACCCTCACATATGTGGTAAGGACAATAGGAATTATGAATATATGCATCTTTTCTAAGACACAGGCTTCTTCTACTTTCTTGTTACTGTACCTCACCATGAGCAGGCAGGCCGTTTCTGAACATTGTACAAGCATCATTGATGTTTAAATGTGGCTGGTTAAGTTTCTGATGTCAGAAACCCATCAATTCCAAAATATAAGAATTAAAGAACAAGTCAGTTGAGAGTTTATGACCATGTATTTAGTATATCCATGTTTGCATTATACACTGTCATTTATTCATCAGAGTTTTCTAGACACTTGACTTATTTTTTCTTCTAACTTTTTACCTATAACTGGGACTTGCCAGTTTTCATACCTTAAAAAATATAAAACAATATGATTTATATAATTAATTCTTTGTTCTTAATTAATAGCATGCATTATTCTGTTACTTTTTGTGAATGACTCATTGTATAATCTTTGCACCTGTAATTACAGGTCTTCATGAAGTTGTCCTGGAGAAAATCCAAGTGAAGCATCCTGCAAATATATATAGTTTATGTAAACACTTCCCAGAATCCGACAAGATGTGGATTGATTTCCCGCAGCAAATTCCTCCATAATCAGACCCACTGTTACTTTGAGAAACCCAGCTTAATTTGAATTATCTCCTTTCTAGCAGTCACTAACTTTACCACCTTCTGTACTCTGAAACGGATCTGTCTTCAAATAAGTCAGGTTGATTTCACTTTTATAAAGTGTTTGTTTGTCATTTCTAATTTAATTTTTAATACTGTGTTGATAAAGTAACCACTCCTTCTCTTAATGATGAGAACATCTGAAGATTCACTGACTGTCCCTTACCTCCAGATTTAGTTGAAGGCTACATTTATTATGAATATTTAAGTAGAAAATCTGATCAAATTTGTGACTTAAGAGATGAATGTCATTTTTCATTTTGCCTGTTACTTTTCATTTGGATAAAACGTGTGTATATTAACTTTTTAGTAAATATTCTGCAGAATGATTTGCAGTGTAGATTTTGAATTGAAAGTTTAGTTTGATCCTGCTGAAGTAATTAAAGTGTCTTTTCATTCTAGGGTTTTGTTTAGTGTTATCTAGCTGTATGTGTTGAGCAGAATTTATATAGATTCCAATTACATTACTCTTGGTCTCGATTACAGACTTAAATCTAATAAAGAAAAAGAATTCAGTAAACTTTTTTCTTTTCTGTGATGTTTAAGCATCATTTAATTTTGCCTGTCTGTTTTATTAATATTTACAGAATTGCCCAAAGTACTTAAGCCTAAATACCTACAGCGATCTAATTGCTTTTTATTATTGGGCTTTTTTTTTTCTTTTGGAAAAGTTTTCTCTAAAATTCTGTAATTTATACAATCTAATTTGCTCTTGCCAAATTGCAGCAATGTAAAATTATCTGTAGTTTAGTTCAGCTAATATCTTCAACCATTTCTGTTAAATTGGTCAAGTAGAAATTTAATTCTTTTTTATTTATGTATATATATATATATATTTTCCCAAACAAGTGTTTTTATTTAAAAAAAAAATTGTGTGTGCGTTGCAATTGGCTGTTTTAACTGTTTTTTCAGCTTGCAATTTCAATGATGTATCATATTGTTTTATTGTAGCAATCAGCTGTTGTTTGGAATGGTTTTGAACCACTACTTTATTGCACTGTGCACTGGCATGACTGCTAATTCTAGAAAACAAAGTTGATCCAATGTAAATCCACCTCTTGCGATTCTGTTTCTCACTGATATTTGGGTACTTGGGAAAGTCTCAAAATAAAAGCTCCACAATCAAAACAGAACACTTGGGTTCTTAACTGACAAATGTTTCCATTGATTTTATTTTAGTTCTTAGATATTGCAGACATAAGCGTTGATTCTGTTTGACAAAGTGTGATGTAAAATTTGATTTTGCAAAACCAGTAGCTCCATCAGTAGATGCATCTCATATTGCAAAATTCAACCATTATATCTGCTTTTTGTATCACAAAAACCATGTTCAGTCATCGTATTACATTTCCACTACAGGCATTGTTACAAGGAGCAATCAGTTGAGATATTTAGTTGTAGTTTAATCAACTAGAAAAAAAGGATGTTTATAAGATGATTGCAATGCACCTCTCTGATTGCAACTCTGTTCATGTCAATCTATAGAATATACAATGTATGCATGGATTAAAGCAAAAAAAAAATCTTCTGACTGAAATTTTTTTCCTCGGCCAAACCCCATTCCACAGCCATACCTGTCACACACCCAGTTTAAGAGCTGTGTTTTTCTTCTTGTAACTAGGAGCGCTTGTCCTTCTAATTTAAGAAATTTAGGAGCACCTTCTAATCAATAATAAAACAATTCTGATGAAAAAAAAAGTGCCGCCTTAATACAAGGTGACATTTGACTCAAAGTGATTTACAGGGGCATTTTCTGTTTACCTTTGTTAATGCATTTTTCTAATTTTATTAAATGTATGCAGTGTTTCCTCTAGGATATTTTCCAGCTGTGGTGGCAGGACTATTTCCCATGGACCACGCCCCCTCCCCACCCAAGAATCACCTGCACTCAGAATTGAATTTATTTTAACTAAAAAAGACAAATAATAAAATAAGAACAAATAAATGAATTGCAATCAATAGCACAAACAAAAACAATAACAAGATACAAATTAAATTATTAGTACTTACATTTTTTCAGTTAGGTCTAACTATAATCTAGAGGGCCTAGATTAAATGGTGTGGCTGTTTACAGAGTGCTGTATCAAAGCATATTAAATGCAAAGTCGACTGGAAGGAAGAATTTGGGTAGGAAAAGGTGCACAAGCAACAGGGATGACTGCAAGCTTGAGAATACAGTCAAGCAAAGCTGATTCAAACACTTGGGAGAGCTTCACAAGGAGTGGACTGAAGCTGGAGTCAGTGCATCAAGAGTCGCCACGCTCGGACGTCTTCAGGAAAAGGGCTACCAAGCCACTTCTGAACCAGAGACAACGTCAGAAGCGTCTTACCTGGGCTGTGGAGAAAAAGAACTGGACTGTTGCTCGGTGGTCCAAAGTCCTCTTTTTAGATGAAAGTAAATTTTGCATTTCATTTGGAAATCAAGGTCTCAGAGTCTGGAGGAAGAGTGGAGAGGCACAGAATCCATGTTACTTGAAGTCCAGTGTGAAGTTTCCACAGTCGGTGATGATTTGGGCTGCCATGTCATCTGCTGGTGTTGGTCCACTGTGTTTTCTGAAGTCCACAGTCAACGCAGCCATCTACCAGGAAATTTTAGAGCACTTCATGCTTCCTTCTGCTGACAAGCTTTATGGAGATGCTGATTTCATTTTCCAGCAGGACTTGGCACCTGCCCACACTGCCGAAGGTACCAAAAGCTGGTTCAATGACACTGATGTTACTGTGCTTGATTGGCCAGCAAACTCGCCTGACCTGAACCCCATAGAGAATCTATGGGGTATTGTCAAGAGGAAGATGAGAGACACCAGACCCAACAATGCAGATGAGCTGAAGGCCACTGTCAAAGAAACCTGGGCTTCCATACCACCTCAGCAGTGCCACAAACTGATCACCTCCATGCCACGCCGAATTGAGGCCGTAATTAAAGCAAAAGGAGCCCCTACCAAGTATTGAGTACATATACAGTAAATGAACATACTTTCCAGAAGGCCAACAATTCACTAAAACTGTTTTTTTAATTGGTCTTATGAAGTATTCTAATTTGTTGAGATGAGAGTGAATTGGTGGGTTTGTTAAATGTGAGCCTAAATCATCACAATTAAAAGAACCAAAGACTTAAACTACTTCAGTCTGTGTGCATTGAATTTATTTAATACACGAGTTTCACAATTTGAGTTGAATTACTGAAATAAATTAACTTTTCCACAACATTCTTAATTTATTGAGATGCACCTGTATATATATTTTTATATATATAGGAAATGTTGGGACGTTTTTTAAATTTGAATAAAAAAAAAGAAAACTAAAAGACTTTCAAATCACATGAGCCAATATTTTATTCACAATAGAACAGAGACTATAACAAATGTTTAAACGGAGACAGTTTACACTTTTATCCACTAAATGAGCTCATTTCAAATTTGATGCCTGCTACAGGTCTTAAAGTTGGCACGGGGGCAACAAACGGCTGAAAAAGCAAGATATTTTGAAAAGATTCAGCTGGGAGAACATCTAGCAACTAATTAAATTAATTGACATCAGGTCTGTAACATAAAAGGGATGTCTTAGAGAGGCAGAGTCTCTCAGAAGTAAAGATGGGCAGAGGCTCTCCAATCTGTGAAAGAGTGCGTAAAAAGATTGTGGAATACTTTAAAAACAACGTTCCTCAACGTCAAATTGCAAAGGCTTTGCAAATGTCATCATCTACAGTGCATAACATCATCAAAAGATTCAGAGAAACTGGAGAAATCTCTTTGATTAAGGGACAAGACCAAAGACCTTTGTTGGAATGCTGTGATCTTCGGGCCCTCAGACGACACTGCATCACTCATCGGCATGATTCTGTCATTGAGATTACTAAATGGGCCCAGGAATACTTCCAGAAACCACTGTCGGCAAACACAATCCACCGTGCCATCTGCAGATGCCAACTAAAGCTCTATCATGCAAAAAGGAAGCCATATGTGAACATGGTCCAGAAGCACCGTCGTGTCCTGTGGGCCAAGGCTCATTTAAAATGGACTGTTTCAAAGTGGAAAAGTGTTTTGTGGTCAGACGAGTCCAAATTTGACATTCTTGTTGGAAATCACGGACGCCGTGTCCTCCGGGCTAAAGAGGAGGGAGATCTTCCAGCGTGTCATCAGCGTTCAGTTCAAAAGCCAGCATCTCTGATGGTATGGGGGTGCATAAGTGCATATGGTATGGGCAGCTTGCATGTTTTGGAAGGCACTATGAATGCTGAAAGGTATATAAAGGTTTTAGAGCAACATATGCTCCCCTCCAGACGACGTGTATTTCAGCAGGACAATGAAAAACCACATACTGCAGCGATTACAACAGCATGGCTTCGTAGTAGAAGAGTCCGGGTGCTGAATTGGCCTGTCTGCAGTCCAGATCTTTCACCTATAGAGAACATTTGGCACATCATTAAATGAAATATACATCAAAGAAAACCACAAACTCTTCAGCAGCTGGAAACCTATATCAGGCAAGAATGGGACCAAATTCCAACACCAAAACTCCAGAAACTCATAACCTCGATGCCCAGACGTCTTCAAACTGTTTTGAAAAGAAGAGGAGATGCTACACCATGGTAAACTATTTTTACCCAACTATTTTGAGACCTGTAGCAGGCATCAAATTTGAAATGAGCTCATTTTGTGCATAAAATTGTAAAATTTCTCAGTTTAAACATTTGTTATGTTATCTACTGTATGTTCTATTGTGAATAAAATATTGGCTCATGTGATTTGAAATTCTTTTAGTTTTCATTTTATTCAAATTTAAAAAACGTCCCAACATTTCCGGGATTTGGGATAATTTGAAGAAATATGATTTTTTTTCCCCCATTTTTACAGCATGATATGACATGGCAGGCCGAATTGGAGGTCATCATGGGCCAGCTTTGGCCCTGGTTTAGGCGTCTCGTCTGAAATATAGCATTTTGCGATGGTCTGGATACTGATATAGTTATTGTTATAGTTATCTTTATAGTTTACATTTACATTTACATTTACATTTAGTAATTTAGCAGACGCTTTTATCCAAAGCGACTTACAAATGAGGACAATGGAAGCATTCAAAATCAACAAAAGAGCAAAGCTATGCAAGTGCATATCTCAGTCTCAGTTAATACACGCAGTACACGTAGCATGTTTTTTTTTATTAAAAGATTAAAAGAAAAAGAAAACAGATAGAATAGAAAAAGAATAGAGCAAGCTAGTGTTAGAGGACTTTTTTGCTTTTGTTAATTGTATAATAAATAAAAAGAAAACAAATAGATAGAATACAAAAAGATTAGAGAAGCTACTGTTAGTTTGTTTTTTGTTTTTAAACAAGCAGTTAGTAAATAAATAGAGTGCAAGTTTAAAAGGAGCAATTTTTTTTTTTTAAAGGAATAGAATTAGAATATAGAGTGCTAGAGTTAGAGGGTCAAATAAAGATGGAAGAGATGTGTTTTTAGCCGATTCTTGAAGATAATAGTTACCGTTCTTTGTGTAAACGGGCCCTTATTTTAGAATACTCGCTGTATTTGTCTATGGAAAAGCTGTATTTCAAACCCATAGACTTTAAAAAACATGGACCCCACTTCCTTTCACTGTAGAAAAATAAAGCCATAATGTTACAGAAACGGCTGCTGTCATCTTACACTGATGATGTCATTTGGGGCCAGAGTCTGTGCAGTAGTGAACGTGAGGTGGAGCTGTGAGGTGGATCAATGTACTGCCCAAACTCTGGCTGACTCGATCACAAGCACACAATCATGACGCCACATCACATTTTTATAGCACCAAATAACTAACTAAAAGCCAAATTAGGCCTACTTGAAACAATGAACACTTAAACATACATCAGCATAAGAACAACCTAAAATGACAGAAAACGTGTTTGGGAAACATTTATTTGAAGTGTAATTAGATTTCTTTTTTTTCTTAGTCTGTCCAATTCATTTACATGGAGAGGGCAGGCTTTGACCTATACTGCAGCCAGCCACCAGGGGGCGATCAAAATGTTTTGGCTTCACTTTTCAGGATGCTGCTACTTCTGCCCCGTCCCAAATGGCACACTTCCACAAGTCCATGAGTCTGTAGGGTGTCCGATTAATCATTTTAGCTTTCAGAAGAGTGCTTGCAAGCACCCCCTTTGTAGCTGCTATGCCCTCTAACACAGAGGTCTTCAACCCTGTTCCTGGTGACCCACTATCCTGAAGAGTTTAGCTACAACCCTAATCAAACACCTGAAGCGGCCAATCAAGCTCCTCAAGACTGCTTAAAAATTGCAGGCAGGTGTGCTGAAGCTGGTTGGAAATATTTTTTTCAGGAGAGTGGGTCCCCAGGAACAGGGTTGAAGACCTCTGTGTTAGAGGGCATAGCAGCTCTAACACACTTTTGCTGAGCCCACACTGAGGTGAGCTCCTCAGCAGACTTCTACCCAACAGTCAAACAGCATTTTGTCACAAAAGAGTGGACTCAGGAGAAGACCACGAGGGTTTAGAATGTCATTTGGGACAGGGCCTTCATGCCTTTTGATCACACCACAGGCTCGCGCTCATTTCAAACTAATGCAACCAGCGCCATCTTGTGTTTTAGTTGAGAATGACAGTGAGAATGAACTGTGTGAACATGTAGCACTTAATTTATATAGTTGTATATATTGTGATGTTTACATGGTTCCAAGATATCTGAAGATAAACCTCTCTTTCTTGACCAGCTTTCTCTAGCTATGACTGTATAAAAAGCACAACATCACTCTCAACATCCATCCAGACGACAGAGAAATTCCTGAGCTCTGCAACAGTTTCTCATCTCACATGGAGTCAGAATAAAACAATGTAAGTTGATCAGACATGAACAGAAAGCTATTTTTTAACATGGTAAAATTAATCAATTAAAAACAAGACCGCAACATCTCCTTCTTGAGAACATGCTTGGTAGAAAAAAATGATTTATTTACAGAATTCTAAACATTAGTTCACCCAAAATCATTTCATTCCAAACCTGTATGACTGACTTTCTTTTGTAGAACATAAGTATTGATCGTAAAAGATAAAAAGAATAGTAATCTTTTCACAGTAGTTCAACACAATTGTCAGCAGGCTAAAAAACTCATACATTTTGTTCTGTAGGTCATGGTCTGGTTTACCACTGTGGTACGAGTGTCTTCGTTGGATTCTCTCTTCAGTTATGATTACCATCTTATGTGTAGTGCACACATGCTCAAAATATACAACAACAAGGCTTAAGGTTCAAGGCAAACGCCGCAAAGACATCTGACTGAGAAACGGTTGCTGCTTCATTACAAGTGTTTATTTATGGTGGGCATGTACACACTTTGAGTTCTGTTTCATTCACATTCCTTGTTCTTATTATCCACAAGGTGTACAATTAATTCAGCCCCAAACTGCTTAATTCATTCAAACTTCATTTTGTAGATATTTTAGCTTTAGGTGTGTCTATTTGTAAATGTTAAACATGTATATGGACCGACAATCCTCACATTGCTCACATTACAAGTAGATATCCACATTAATGCAATTAACATTTTCAAGCATTGCTGGACTGAACTTGTATCCAGTTTTATCCATCGACTCGATTCAATGGGAATGAAACCATGCAAGCGTGAAACTGAAAGTGACCCCTGTTATCTTGTCTGCCTTTCCTGAAAGGAAAATATCTCACACAATGAGTTATTGTTAAAGTTGTTTTGTGACCTTGATGCATGGACAGTGATCAAGCAACTGTAAAGACTGATTTTTCTCTATACTTTGAAAGTTTTATAAATACAATGTGAAAAATAAATAAGGCAAACAAATACACTTAATTTTTTTAATAATCTATATTTCTACTACCTACAATCTGTTCTTTCATCTTTGTTTATTTTTCAATATATGGCCTTGAAATGTTATGGGCTATTCACTATTTACTTCTTAACACTAGAGTTGCAGTGAGATGCACATACGTCAAGAAACAAATCTCAGATTTCACAGTGATGATCAACATGATTGAAATATGAACTCTGAATCATAATAGCTTACTAACAGTGATGACAACAACAGTAAACAAAAACACATTGATTATTTTTTAATAATAGTAGCCAAATATTTTTTTCCAAGTTGCAATACATGCTGATTAAACAAAAAATAAATTTACTATTACTAAAAAATAAACCTTTTCAAGCATTTTTATATTTAAGATTTTTTCAAGTTGTTGTATCAGGTTACATAAGAAAGGATTTCTTGCGCACACCCATCCTGTTTCCCCAGTCTTCATATTTTCATGCATGTTGTTCAGGACACATATTCTGAAGGACTCAGCTTCTGTGTGCGTGAGTAAAAGTAACATGTTTTTGAGCTTTTAATCTGCTTTTTTAAACACTGTTTATCTTAGCATTAAGTTTTAGATGTTTTTGTGTATTTCTGATAAAAAATAAATAAATACTTTTAGGTAAAGAATCAAGGAAGTTGCTCTTAAATATAAAATATTTACTGCATAAAAACTAAATATAAATGTGCTATTCATTTCTTGTTGGGTATTTAATTAAAAACATTTATCTTTAATTCAAAAATAACACTTTGAAGAGATACGTCTTTTATGCACCCTCTTAAAGTTTGTAGTTTATTTTAATGGTTTAAAAAAGAAAGAAATATGGCCAAACTCTTGTTCATTTACATGAAATAGCTTCAGTGTTTTTCTATAATACATTTTATTCTACATGAACGTGTGGGCGTTAACAAAATACTATTCATCCTGAACCTAAGAATATCCCTTATAATTTTCTGCTTCACTGATGTTTTTTTTTTTAAGTCCCAGAAAACAAATTACTCTGAAATTATATCGGGCTAGTTCATCAAATTCCAGAGACTATGGGATTGAAGTTGCTGAATCTCTGTGTTGCTGTCCTCGTCTTGTGTCCTCTAAAAGCTGGGAGTATCAGAGGTGAGTTTGATTCTCATCGATCATTCAGATAGCTTCGATGAATGAATATCATAACAATCCATTATATTGTGAAATACACATCTGATACCGTGTCTCTGTAATTTTAAGACACAAAAAAGGGTAAATAATTGTATGACAAATTACGTCCCAGAATGCACTGAGCAGTGACGTCGATTGCCAAGCTCTACTTGTGACATCACAAAGATAAACCCCGCCTACGGAAATTCGAATGATTGGGGGGTGGGGAGAACGCTTGGTTGAGCACTGCACGTTTCAAAATCGAAACCCAGTGCGGGTGTTTTTATATCACTGTATTTCTGATGGAAACCAACTGTTTTCAGAAAATTTTGGATGTCATTTTCATTTCATCTTGCATATAATGTCTAATAAAGCAGTGTTTGTGAGCGGAGCTCTGTTTTGTGTACAGCGTTACCGGGGAAAGCTTGCTCTCTACCACTACAACAGCGCCTCCCGCTAGCAGAGAATTAATTTGCACATATATGCGGCCACAAATAGCAACGTGATCTCATGATAATTCGTATGTATTTTACGTAAAATGTGGTTCTATAAAACGTACATTTACTTACGTTTTTACAGGCACTAAAACGTACAATACTTACGTATTTTCTGCATTTAAACGTTGAAAACTGACGTATTACTACATCTAAAAATGAATCCTTATGAATATTGAAATTGCGGCATTAATTTTATTATTAGTTGTTTTTAGTTGTCATATCAATTACCTTGTTTTCAGTTGTTTACCCGTTTACCTAATATGAAATGATAACATTTCGTTCTGTTCTGTGATTTCTTCCAGCTCGTTTCCAAGAATATGCCTACATAATGTTAAACAAGACTTCACTTTAAACCCTCAAAATAAATAACATTTCTGCAATCGTTTAACCTTTACTTGTCATGTAATGTTTACTTTGTTTGCCATGGGCCACAAAAAGCGTTTTCTCGGACATGCTGTGACTGACAATAGAACTATATAAAACACTAAAACCGCAACATAATTACGAAATGAAACAATTTTATTTATGCTCTGTAATCCAGATCTTCAGAATCCATACGACTGCGAGGAACAGACCCAAATCCAAGCCTTTATTCGGCGATCTTCATCTCCATCCCGAGCAGCAAGTCCAGCGACCGTAAACAGTAAAGCCCGCGCTGACTGACGACGCCGCTCCTTATGAATTCAAATGTTGCCGCTTCAAACGTCAGGTTTTACGGCAGAATAATCGAACGCTCATTGGCTCTCGCCTGCATTCGTCACAGATTGCGACATGCCGTGTTTCTGGTGAGGTGTGTGTTTGAAAGATGCAAGCATGCGCGCGCCTTCAGGAGACGAGTTCACTGAGAGCCAGAGGATCAGGAAAATAATCTGGATAATATTTTCAGCGATTAATAACATAAATTCTGCTCTGCACCTCACACAAACCTACTGTATTCCGCCAGAGAGGACTGCGGCTGCAACGCATTGTCATTTGGATTACTTTTGGTAGTGCTTTTGAAATTTTTGCAATAAATAAATGATTGTAATTGCATTTATCTGTCTGTCATGTTTTTCTTATACTGTACAGAAATAGCTATGTTTAGGTTTAGAGGTAGGAGTGGGATTAGCGACTATAAAAACATTTTTAATGCTATTATTCTTACTAAAATTGTTATTTTCCTGCATGCTTCGGTCAGTTGCATTTTATATTCGCTGTAAAATGGGTAGGTTTAGGTTTGGGGGTAGGTTAAGGGGTCTAAAATCTAAATTGCTTATTAATGAAATGATAAAAATGCATATTCGCTGTAAAATGGGTAGGTTTAGGTTTGGGGGTAGGTTAAGGGGTCTAAAAGTCTAAATCGCTTATTGATAAAATGATAAAAATGCATTGATACGAATATCTTAATGATATAAAAGACGTTTTTTAGCTAAAAATACGTATCGATTTGTACGTTTTAAACGTTGAAATACGTCTAAATTGTACGTTTTAGCATCAATAAATACATACATAAATGTACGTTTTGTGCTTGTAAATGTTACGTATTAATACCTACGTATGAACATGAGACCAGGCTGCAAATAGTGTAGTCTGTGGGACTGTGGTATAAATAAATAAAGCTGCGTTAGCCCAGGGCCCCGCAAAGGCTTAACGCGGCACTGCCAGTGACTAGTTACTGGAATATTGGAATATACATCAGATTAAAAGCTTGTGATTTGTTCTTCTCCTCAGCCCAATGCACACAACCTTCTTTTGCATCAAGAAATGTCATTTTAACATCAGAGCATCTCTCATCTCAAAGTTTCCCAGATGGATCCACTGTAACATTTGAGTGTGTGATTGGACACAGGCCAGCTGACTTAAGAGCATCTAGATCAGTTACCTGTCAGGGAAACCAGTGGACAAGTCTGGAACTCAGTTGCACAAGTATGTACTGTCACCAGTGTTGGGCACGTTACTTTAAAAAAGTAATTAGTTATAGTTACTAGTTACTTCTCACAAATAGTAACTGAGTTAGTAACTGAGTTACATCATTATAAAAGCAACTAATTACCAGGGAAAGTAACTAATGCATTACTTTTTAAAAAAATGTTCAAATGTCAAATAACTTGGATGCCCCAATATTAAATATGTTAAATGAATGAAATGGACACTAAATAGAATAAATTATTATTATAAAACATTGTACATTAATCGACACTATTTATCTACTGACACTTAGCATCAGTTAGTCAAGCATTATAATATGATATTATGATAATTTAGCATTATATGATGTTAGAACTTTAGTAATTAGAATAACCAAGTATGAATTCATATTTGTCATGTTGACTGAACTTAGGACTGGTGCTTAAGATATTGTTTGTCATATTGTGTTTCTATAAAAAAAGGGGGAAAAATTGATAAGATAACAAAACTACTACGAATTATACCACTAATAACAATATAAAACGCACTAAGGATAAAGGAGCTGCTGGGTTCATGAATATTAATCACGTTGTATGGGTTCGCTCGAATTGATTCGCTGAAATCAAAACAGGGATGATAATAGGTGAGCGCCAGCCAATGAGATTGTCGTTTGCGCATTAACTCCGCCCACTAGCAGAGAACCCGGCAGTTCTTAAAAGCTGAAGAATTCCAAAGGAACTCTGTTATTTTGACACGAAAATACAACAAAGAATATATTTTACATGTAGCGCGTCAATTCTGCATGTTATGAAAGACTCTCTCGCTCTGTATATTTCTTTGCGCTGTGTGTGTGTGTGTGTGTGTGTGTGTGTGAGAGAGACAAAGCTACGGCGAGTCGTGCGCTTCACACTAGAGTTTACGGTACGTCAAATACAGCTACACTGGCATCCATTCAGATGAACTGAAAAATAAAATGATAATAATATTATAATAAATTATAGTAACGCCGCATTTTATTGTCAGTAACGGTACTCGTTACTGAAAACAATAACGCCGTTTATTTAGTTATTCCCATCACTGACTGTCACTAATTATGTACATTTGTAATTTCCTCTAAAATGCCTTTCAGCATTATCTTTCTTCTTTTTAAAACCTGTTAACATGCACCAGGACGCGGGCGCACTGAGAGCTCTTTGTTTGCACACGTCATTGTTTTCAAACAGATAAAGTAAAACAGGACAAAATTAATCTTGACAAACTATATATCATTTTGAAGGTCTAAGCCTCTAGCATCGACGACAGATCGCTGTTTTTCGATAGAAAGCTTATACGGAATGTATTTGCTAAATTTGTGTAAGCAGTACACCAAAACATGTAGAAAAAAACCGCAGTACATACCAGATTCATCCTGATAACGACTCTCAAACGTATCCACTGCTGTAAATCCTGGTTTAGTGTGAAAGATAAGAGTCCACGGAACAACATTCCATCGAGCACTTTTAGTCCAAAGAAACAACAAAGTTGTAATTTGGATCGTTAAACCTTTGTTTACGTCTCATCTCTTCAGGGAGAGTTATTGTTTGTGTCCGTTATGGAACAAATTACGCTCAAAAACAGCGTCTTGGTGGTAAAAAACAGCATGATTTTGTAGCAGACAATGTTCCAAACAGAATGAGATCAAACAAAAAAAAAAAAAAAGTCAAAGATACACGGAAGATTGTTTATTTGAATTCTGGCGCTCCCTCGCAAAGGCCATGACGCACGCTGTGACGCACCTGTCATCTGATGGGGGCGTAACTTAGTGATCTTTTTTGCACAAATAATCCTTTTTTTCTTTTCTTTTTTCAACATTTTTCATATATGTTTGCGTGTTTTGTGGATAATGTGCCTGTATCAGTATGATTAACATCTCTATGGCTGATAATCAGCATGTAATTACTGACTGTTCACAGATATCAGTGTGAATGCAGTCTATATAAGAGGCCATTATAATGTGATTATTGACTATATGGGCGGCCATCTGTATGATTAGCATCTGTATGAATGATCTTCAGCATGTGATTACTAATGTATGAGCAGGAGAGCATCTGTATGTCAGGAAATCAGAGTATGTACTTGTTATTTTTTTTATTATTGTTTTTTTTTCATCACTCAAAAATTATTATTATGGTATTTTTCTAGTGCTCAAATAAATCACTGATACGATGTCTAAGATTCTGTATACTGTTTTATAATTGAAAAACTGCAGTGGCATGTATAATGACTAAATAGTTTGTAGTAGAACTCTTCAATAATTTGGTAAATATTTTTCCTCAAACGGGGGGGGGGGGGGGGGGCTAGAAAAATGGCTGCAGGAATCTCATTTTTCATGGTATCTTCTTCAGATTTGAAATATAAACTCATGAGACATGTGACTTTCAACCCATTACTTTTCTGGATTGCTTCAGGACTGATTTCATGTATTGTTATATGAAATAAAATAAAAAATCAGTGTGGTACAATTTTTATCAAGGCACTTCAGTGTCTATAACTTTTTATATTTTTGAACATTATCAACTCTGGATGATGGATAGTAAAGCCCAAAGGGTCTTCTTTCCAAAGACACCAAAATTGTGTGTGTGGCACACTGAAGTCAGGAGCTGTTACCATTTTAAGTTAGTTAGTCATTTTCAGCTGTGATTCCCAATATGGGGGGGCGCTGATTAACAATATTTATATTTTTTAAAACATCTAATGTGAGTAGTTGAATGGCTCATAGAGGTTTAATAATTGACACCAGGAAGCATCACAGCATTGTTTCCTCTTGGAATTAATCTTTACCTTAAATAATAATAAAACAATAAACAGTGGTCATTATTTTCATGAGCATGTGAAGATCACCAATTCTAAATCAGTCAATAATATATTTAACAAATTACAGGAAAATCCTGTGGAGCTCTTGCACATTGTTTACATTTACATTTATGCATTTAGCAGACGCTTTTATCCAAAGCGACTTACATTGCATTCAAGTTACAGTTTTACATTTTTATCAGCTCTTGCTTTCCCTGGGAATCGAACCCATGATATTGGCGTTGCTAGCGCCATGCTCTACCATTTGAGCTACATTTACATTTAGTCATTTGGCAGACGCTTTTATCCAAAGCGACTTACAATTGGGGAATACATAAAGCGATTCATCTTGAAGAGGCAATCAGACGAAGTGCTCGTAACACCAAGTCTCAGTCATTGTTCAAATAAGTACAAGCTAGCAAGGGAAGGAGAGAAAGATAAAGGGAAAGATTAATATATTTTTTTGAGCTACAGGAAAGCTATCCATTGTTAGATTCTAGACATACTAAATAAATATATAAACAGTTTTATGAATGTTAGAGTGTCATTCAAGCACAAATTTTGCATCCATATGTAAATTAGGAAAAACACCTGTGCCCTATAGCTACATGTTTGACTAAATGTCTGCAGACAAATCCAAATTATTATTATGGGGCCATTCACTTCTCATGTAAACTTTTTTTTCTATGAGAAACAAACCGAAGGCTTATTCAATGACTATCTTGCCTTTCATTCTTATTCCAAGTCCTGTTCAAATTTCCACACATTCAACTCTGAATAAACTGCTTTGTGTGGGTCTGTTTATATTGAAGCTAATCCTGCTGTTTGTCTATGACATATTTATGTGAGCTATTCAATGTAGTCAGTAGAAGGAAATGTTGTAATGGTAGGAATAATTTACGCCACTTAGATATCTGTCAGTGGTAACTGATTGTTGTGAAACATCTAGGTCTTTTTAGGATTGGCTTACAGTACAAGGTGCATTGGATAACTTGAGTCATACTCCACCAATGTCACAGGTGTTATCATTACTGCACCACATTTGAACAGGATGAAGGCAAGATTTTCAATGAGTGACCTGTACCTAACAACGTTATGACTTTAGAAGACTTTGAATACATTGAAAGACTACTTTATGGTGATTTTTTTTTCTTTTGTTCTTTTGGAAACTTTTAACAGCTACTTGTCTTTTATTGTATTGAAAAAAAATATCAAAGGCAAAAGTCATACTTCAAGTCATTAACACATATTTCCAAGTTAATATTACAATAATTCGTTTTTAATGGTTTACTTTGCTTATTTTATTCATTTTCAGGCATAACAACCCTGTATGAAGTCTTCATGGAGAAAATCGGAGACCAAATGTTTTGTGCTTCTTTCAGATATATCATGTTCATATAACCTACGCACCTCACAGAACATGGTGTGACATTAGCAGACTTGAAATAGCCTAACTCTGTAACAATGATCATGTGCATTTATCACTGTAATGTTTTAACCATTTAATAACGTTACAAGCTAAATTGTGCACCTGAGGTGACCTGCCCCATGCCATAAATATGTATATTCTTTTATCCTGGCTTTCAATGAATAGGCTACATATGCATTTGTTGTTCATTTACTGATCTTTATCAAATTGATAGTTTCTTGGCTTCTGTATGTCAATACAATGCTTAAATCCACAATATTTTCATAGCTATGAGTCACAAGAATTGTTCTTAATGGATTTTCTTAATAAAATAATAATTGTTAAGGCACTCAACGTATATTTTATTCATTCTGACACCTTGAGTTTCGGGTAATAGGCTACTCAAAAAGTGTCTTTTTATAACAGTAAAAGTAACTTATTAACTTTCTCCATTATTATTATTATTATTATTAAATTTAACAAAAAAGTTTTTAATTTTTACAAGAAAGTCTTTCATTATAAGATGTTATGTCATTATAACATTATTAAAATTCATAATTAAGTTTCTCATTATTATGATTTACAGAATCATATTTTATTCACCACTGTGGCTGAAACCTGCTTTCTATAAACCTTAGGCCCGGTTTCACAGACAGGGCTTAGACTAAACCAGGATTAGGCCATTGTTCAGTTAGGAAATTGTTATTAACATGCCTTAGAAAAAAAAACATTACTGGTGTGCATCTTGAGACAAAACAAAGGCACTGATATATTTTAAGATCAGTCAGTGCAAGTTTCTTTCTGTTAAAACAGCTCAGACTGTAACTTTAGTCTGAGACTAGGCTGTCTGTGAAACCGGGGGTTAAAGTTGTAAAGTGACATTTCAGAATCAGAAGCGGAAGCGTCCCACCCTCTTTCAACATCTATGACGCTCTCCTCAGACGGAAGTTTACTTCATGAGAAGCAAGTGTTGATCTCCACCTCATTCCTTCCTGAAAGTTAGACTGACCTGTATATGCCTCATTCTGAATCGAGCACTGAACACCGAGAAACATTCTAAAACACCCGAAGGTAAGATTTCTTAAAACAAGAATTTCATTTTCGCTTCTCTGTGTATAACTAACTATAGCCATTATCCAAAAAAAAACAAAAGAAGAGAAAGAAAGAAAGAAAAGATATGACTACGTAAATTGGTCCGTGTACATTCGTTCATTCGTTTTTTGATTTAAAATTGAAAACAGAAACATGAGAAAACGGCACCATTTTCGTTTTTCGTTTTTTAAAAAAAATTAAAAAACAAGAAATCGCCTTGATTTTCCATTTTTACATTCAGGATTAGAAAATGGATAAACAGCTTGAATGTTCACGGTATATAACTGTGTGGGAGGGAATTAAACGCCCCTTTCCACTGATTGGTCAAGCAAGGATCAAATGGTGCCGTCATCATGTCGTCTTCAGTTTTATGCAACAGAATAAAAGCGTTTGTTGCAACTCCTGCGTTCAACTCCCTCTCATCAAACAACCAGACTAACACATGGCTTGACACAAACCATACTGGGGCAGCGCCTATAGACAGGGCTTACTTCTGTGTAGGCATAGATTCTCTATGGCAAATACAGGTGCATCTCAATAAATTAGAATGTCTGGAAAAGTTTTTCTTGTAACTTATTTCAAAAAGTGAAACTTTCATATATTCTAGATTCATTACATGTAAAGTAAAACATTTCAAATGTTTTTTGTTTTAATTTTGATGATTAGAGCTTACAGCTAATGAAAGTCAAAAATCAGTATCTCAAAATATTAGAATATTTCTTAAGATCCATCAAAATAAGGATTTGCAAAACAGAAAAGTTCAAGTTCTTTAAAGTATGCTCATTTCTGCACTCAATACTTGGTCGGGGCTCCTTTAGCACAAACTCCAGCATCAGTGAGGTGTGGCATGGAAGCGATCAGCCTGTGGCACTGCTGAGGCACTATTGAGCCTTCAGCTCGTCTGGATTGTTGGATCGACTGTTTCTCATCTTTCTCTTGAAAATATCCCATAGATTCCATATGGGGTTCAGGTCAGGCATGTTGTCTGGCCAATCAAGCACAGTAATATCATGGTCAGCAAAGCACTTGGAAGTATTTTTGGCAGTGTGGACAGGTGCTAAAGTCCTGCTGGAAAAGGAAATCAGCATCTCCATAAAGCTTGTCAGCAGATGGAAGCATGAAGTGCTCTAAAATTTCCTGGTAGATGGCTGCATTGACTTTGGACTTGATAAAACACAATGGATCAACATCAGCAGACGTCACGGCACCCCAAATCATCACTGACTGTGGAAACTTCACACTGGACTTCAAGCAACATGGATTCTGTGCCTCTCCACTCTTCCTCCAGACTCTGGGACCTTGATTTCTGAATGAAAAGCAAAATTTACTTTTATCTGAAAAGAGGACTTTGGACCACTGAGCAACAGTCCAATTCTTTTTCTCCACAGCCCAGGTAAGATTCTTCTGACGTTGTCTCTGGTTCAGAAGTGGCTTGGTAGCCCTTTTCCTGAAGACGTCTGAGCGTGGTGGCTCTTGATGCACTGACTCCAGCTTCAGTCCACTCCTTGTGAAGCTCTCCCAAGTGTTTGAATCAGCTTTGCTTGACAGTATTCTCAAGCTTGCGGTCATCCCTGTTGCTTGTGCACCTTTTCCTACCCAATTTCTTCCTTCCAGTCAACTTTGCATTAAATATGCTTTGATACAGCACTCTGTAAACAGCCACACCTGTTGGAGAGACTTTTGGACTGTTAGGTTCTGATTGGAAAAGTTGATGAATAAACCCACCTGGGTGCCGGTCAGAGCACCAATAATGAGGAGACAGGTGATCAGCTTTAGATGGTGTATTGGCAAAGAAAGGTAGGGCCACAGATGTACAATAAAAGGTGAAGATAGTCTGCAAAATAAGTACAATAAAGAAAATGAATAAACTAACTTATATAAACAACAGTAAACATTCACTGTTACATAATGAAGCCAAAGTATTCCCAATTCACATTAGTGATATTTCTCTACCAACACACGGTTAAATGAAGGGAAAGAAGGTCTTTCACAGAGAACTACAAGCCATGAGTGATAATTTGTCACTATGAACATACAGCTCCCATATATGGGTAGAATCGTGGTGCATATGAGCAGCATTTGCATAAACATAAGGCTCATTACTCATTCAGTAATTTAACAGCTCAATAGAACAACATTGCGTCATTCAAACATCTTTAAGAAACACTGTAACACATAACACTGATTTACATCCAGATAATGAATGAATAATCACACGTTAAGTAACATTACCGGACTGAATAATACAGAACGATCGTTACAGGACATGTCTGGGCAGGTTCGTCTGATACAGACACATATATCACTGTTCCGATCACTGTTAACACAAATATAAATAAGTCAGCTTACTTTGCGGTCAGTGACTAACACCTTGAGGTTAAATCTGCAGCAATCACCACGAACAAACTCGAACAATCATCATTTCAGCCAGTGGCTCGACCAGATCACACGAACACACTAAACAACGGCAGCTCAATGAACTACACTGCCCTCTTCCGTAATACTACTACAGTTTCAAATTAAAAGTCCTACTTGCAGGAGCCTTTAATACAGCCGCCCCCAAAGATGCAGAGCATCTTTGCTTCCAGAAAGGCGACTTAATTAGTCAGTGTTGTGGGCCTCAAGTTTATCCTTTGGTAAGGCCGGCAGGATTACCAGGCGGGCTACCGGTCTGGTATAAACGTGACCCTTTATCTGTACATCAGCAGACCTGATATGACCATCTGGACTTGGGTAGGTCTTGATCACTCGCCCTACAGGCCATGAACTCCGAGGTAGTTGGGGGTCTACAATCATAACAAATGTCTGCTCCTTTAGGTTGGGAGGAGAGGCCTGCCATTTCTGCCTGGTTTGGAGGCTAGGGAGGTAGTCCCGTATGAACCTGGACCAGAATTGGTCTGCTAGGATCTGGGAGTGTCTCCAGTGCCGGCGACTCAACATCTCCGATTCGGGGTAAACAACTTGAGGCAGAGATCCATCGGGCCGCCCCATGAGGAGACTGTTTGGCGTCACCGGGTCAGCATCTGCCACATCTGCCGATACATACCCCAAGGGTTTTGAGTTCAGGATGGCCTCTACTTCCAGCAAGACTGTCATTAAGACTTCCTCGGGAACTGACTGTGAACCCAAAACTATGTACAAGGCCGATTTAACTGACCGTACTTCCCTTTCCCAAACTCCACCAAAATGAGGGGCTGATGGAGGATTAAAGTGGAAGTGGATCCTTTGGCGGGCAAGTTGACGCTGTATATCAGGAACCAATGCGGCATATGCTTCCCGTAACTCCCTTTGACCCCCGCGGAAGTTCGTACCTTGATCCGACCATAATTCCGCCGGTGTTCCTCTTCTCGCAATAAACCTTCTAAGGGCCATGAGAAATGAGTCAGTACTCATGCTAGGGAGTAGGTCTAAATGGATGGCTCTTGAGGTCAGACATTTGAAGAGTATACCCCAACGCTTCTCGGTGCGTCTCCCGATTTTGACAAGTAGGGGTCCAAAGCAGTCCACTCCACAAGAATGGAAGGCAGGCTTGTAGAGCTGAAGGCGCGCAGCAGGTAGATCCGACATCTTAGGGATTGTCGGTTGGGCCCTCCAACGTTGACATTCTGGGCAGTCTCTTTGAAACCGGCGGACAGCTTCACGGCCTCGGAGAATCCAATAGTACCTCCGTATTTCCCCGAACAACCGTTCCGATCCAGGATGATGTAACTGGTCATCATAATGGTGAATGATCAAACGAGTGATGGGGTGGCTAGGATCCAGAACCAGAGGATGTAAAATGGAGTCCTCAATGCCTACAGTTCTCCTCAAACGACCTCCCACCCTTATCAGACCACTGGACAGATCCATTTCAGGAGCTAGGGTAACTAGCCGACTCCCCGACCTAACTGGCTTTCCAGTCCCTAACAGTTTATAATCCTCAGGGAAGGATTCCTGCTGCACCTGTTTGAGGATACAGACCTCAGCCTGGCGGTAATCCTCAGCCTCAGGAGAAGTCCCTGGAACCAAGTTGTTCCGAAGTTCTTGGGCTGTAACATCCAACAGTTCTTGCCAAGTGTTGTAGTTCCATCCATCAGTGTTATCAGACGAGGGAGGAAAGGTACTGATCCCACAGAAGGTAGATTTCCGTAGTTCAACCTGGTCTATTCTGGTCTCAGTCTTAAGGATTACTGGCCATTCAATGGGATCCTGAAGGAGAAAAGCAGGTCCTTGGGACCATCGGTTCGGTGCGGCCATGTATTGGAGAGGTCTTCCTTTCGTAAGGTCATCAGCAGGGTTGTCCACAGAGCCTACATAACGCCAAGAGCACTTATCCGTCAGCTCCTGGATCTCAGCGATTCTGTTCCCCACGAAGACTCTGAAGCGACAGGACTCAGAATTCAACCACTGGAGGACCGTGGTAGAGTCTGTCCACAGGGAAATAGACTGGACATGTAGTGTTAACTCGTTCTCAAGTAACTTAGCCAACTGTGCCGCGACTAGACTTCCACAGAGTTCCAGTCTTGGAATCGAGTGAACTCGTTTAGGAGTGACACGGGAACGTGCTATGATGAAGGACAGGTAAGTCTGACCACCCTGGTCGGTAGTCCGGAGGTAAGCCACCGCTCCATATGCCTGCTCAGAGGCATCCGAGAAGATATGTACCTCATGGGTAACACCATCCATCCCAACCTCAGGAGGAACATAAGGCCGAGGAAAGGAGATACAAGGAAGGTATTGGAGTTCCTCCTCCCATGCACTCCAGGACTGGAGGAGCTCAGGTGGCAGGTTGGGGTCATCCCACCCTCTCTCCTTGTTCCATAATTGCTTAATGATGACTTTCGCCCGAGTTGTATAAGGTAGGAGCCATCCCAGGGGGTCGAACTGGGTAGCTAGGACCTTATAGATGTTCCTCAAAGTTGGAGTCTTGTAAATCACAGGTCGGTGTTTGTAGGACAAAGTGTCTGTCTGCCAGTTCCAGCTCAGACCTAATGTCGATTCAGGGACGTCTGATTTCTCCTGTGTCAACCACAGCTCCACACCCGCAGCTCGGGCATCGGATGGTAGGTGACTTAGCACAGTGGGATCATTGCAGGCCCACTGGCGAATTTCAAATCCAGCTCCAGAAAGGATATTCCGTAGTCGATCAATCAAGTTCCGAGCCTCATCTGCCGTAGGCAGACTCTGCAGGCAATTATCGACATAGAAACACCTCTCCACTGAAAATCGAATTGCCTCATCAGTCAGGGGGTGTTGCCTGATGTGGCGCTGCAGTGCATAGGTGGCACAGCACGGACTGGAGGTCGTGCCGAAGGGCAGGACCTGCCATTCAAGAATCTTGGGTGCATCATCCATTTTCAGGTTCCGCCAAAGGAAACGGAGTAAGGGACGGTCCTCAGGTATAAGGTGAACCTGATGAAACATCGCCTTGATATCCCCACTCACAGCCACAGGATGTTCTCTGAAACGGAGAAGGACGCCCAACAGTGAGGCTGATCCAATGAGAGTAAAGGTTGGGACATCCTGGCAACAGGTACTGATTAAGACCACGCAGATTCTGTCCTTTGTTGTAGCTGTTCTACATAAGAGACGAGACAGGTTAAAGACAATCGGCAGGAAGGCTTCCCATTGATCTGACTAACAATGTCTGGTTTGTGGAGGATGTACCAACATTCAGGCGAGTCAGGTATAAGATCTGTCAACCTCCCGAACAGCTCCTGGTCTCAATGAGTTTCTCTCACTCTCAGCTCTTCATAAACCTCAAGCCTTTGCAGTAGCAGAATGGTCCTCTCAGCAGACGCCATCGTCAACACTACGAAGGTGTCCAAGGTAGGACTCGATTCTTCATAGGTGCAGATTCAACTGGAACCAGAGCATAACCCGTCCTTTCGCCGCAGTAGGGGTGTAGCTAACCAGATGGAATTCCCTGCCATTTCCAGGATGAGAGTCTTACGGTCAAGCAGCTGTAGCGCTTCTCCATGATCCTGCTTGGATCCGGGTCACATCTTTGCCCTCCCACTGGGTGGAACTGTATCCAATTGCCACAGTCGTTGAACATTCTGAAGTAGGCTCGTCATGAGATAGGATGCCATGGGAGGTTAGCAGGGAGGTCACAATGCATGGTGGGATAGGAGGACACAGCCCATGGAACGGTATAGGACCCTGGAGCGAATCCATGTCCTGAGGTCGTTGTGTGAAGCTAGCGAAGCTGGATGCACCCCGGCTCGCCCAGTCATCACGAACAGGACAATAACTCACTGTTGGCAGGTTATGATTTGATGAAACAGGACCTGATCAAGAGCCAATGAGAAGTAAACCGGTTGGACATCTCGCAAATGTACGGATCGGGTCACAGACCACGCAGAATGTCTGTACTTCTGTGAGCCCTGTATTGGCTCGGTGTCGTACAGTGGTAAGATTCGACGGAGACAGGTTGAAAAGTCACAGATTCGGCCAGGTGGCGGAAGGCATGATTGATCTGATAACTCAGGTCTGCTCAGGTTTACTCAAGGTGGAGGCGCGAGATGTGAAAGGAAATAGAGCAACTCCTGAATGACCTGGATAGCTCATCGTCTCACTGTCCGCAGCGGAAGGTCTTCTGGGACACCCTGAATAGGCCCACTAGTGCCTTAACTGCAGTGGAGAGCAGAATGGTCCTCTCCGACCCATCGTCAAGAAGAGCGAAGGTGTCACCAAGGTTCGATCTTCATAATGTCAGATTCACTGGAACCACTTTGAGCAATAACCCGCCCTTTGAGGCAGCTGATGGGTTTTATCCATGAAGTGAACCTGCCATCCAGTGAATGGTAGTGAATAGGTCATCCAGGCTATCATTCAGCCTCCTTCTTAAGGTGATCCACTATCTTAGTTGAAAAGTTCAGTCTCCTTCTGGAAGAGGTTGTCAGAGCTCCGGAGACGAGCATTCACTTCATGAAGAGGGCGGAGATGGATGCCTTGGCAGAGGTTGCAGGGCTTTTTAAGGTCACAATGAGCAGCATGGTGTGCCCTAGCACAGCGCCAACAACGGTTGTTACTGCGAATCCATGTCCTGACCTGGTCGTTGGTAAGCTCTTAGGCGAAGGAGGTGCCACACAAGTGGCTCAGGGCATAATGCTCAGTCTTCATAGCCACAGAAAGGACAATAACGTTTCTACTTTGGCACCACAGGTTTGATTTGTGAAACAGTGACACTTTCCAAGTCTGAGCAGCAAGGTCTCACCCACCGGGGACTCAAGTCAACATCAGGCTCCCATGGCGGTGGAGGAATGGTCAGCAGTTTCCATCCTGCTCATCTCCAGGAGAATCTGGACTGCTGCCGGTGGCATGGTGAGAGATTCCCTTAAACATTGGCTTCTAAGGTCAGTCGTAGGGACTGTGGCACTTGAACAAGTTCTCTGTCAACGGACTTCTCTCAGCTCCCAGGTCTTGGAAGCCTGAAGTCAGCCAGATTAGGGGTGCATGTTCATGACCAGGGTTGGGCTCGGAACATATGGCGTAATGAAACTCAGCTCGCTTGCTCAGGGTGGGAGCTTACTCAGGATGGCTGATGGCAGCAACTGTGAAGGCTGACCCACAACTCTGTGAGCGATCAGAACAGCTCACCAGGTCACGTCACCAGGGTTTTCAATAGGCCCACTAGTGGACTGCACCTGGAGAGCAAACCTCTGGAAGGCTGGGGGAGGATGTCACCTCGTTTTATGGTCAGGTGCTCCTCAGGGGTGAGACACACGCTCAGCAATCTTCCTTAAGGTCTAGCCTCGATGCGGTATGGCCAAACTGTACTTCATGAAGTGCTGCCATCGTAGGTCAGTGAATGGACGGTAGGTGAGTTTAGAGCGTAAGCATCCGCTATCATTCTAGCCTCCTCAAACTTAAGGTGATCCACTTTGTTAAGATCTGATATTTGAAAAGTTCAGTCCCATCGGGAGGAACCCCCTGCAGGTTCGGTCAGAGCACCTAATCCGGAGACGAGCAAACTCACCAGGGATCAGGCCGGCTGAACTTAGGAATGGGTACGGCAAAGAAAGGTAGGGCCCCAGATGTATACATATTCAGACCCAGAATAAGGTGCTACAGAACGTAGGCCGGGCTCTGCCTTCGGTGCAAAGACTAAGTAGGATAAAGAAAATCGAATGAGCCGGTACTGAACTTGAATCGCGGAGAAACAGGCACAGTCGTGCGGTTAGCAGGTGAGGGCATGGCCGCAGATGTGAGTAACTCTCGAAGCTCTTTAGGGGTAGGAGGTGGGGGGAGCCCACAAGTGTCAGGAGCATAAGGCTGAGGAGGGAGTGTTTCAGTAGCCGGGAACACAAAGGCTCAATACTCATTCTAGTAATTTCTCAATGGCACCACAGGTTGCGTCAAACATAAGAAACACTGTAACACCCATGTCTGATTTACACAGATAATGCAAGGAATAATCACCCACCTGGTTCCTCAAGTAACACCGGACTGAATAATACAGAACGCGTTCAGGCCATGGCGGTGGAGGAAGATCAGCAATCAGTTTCCGATCCTCTGCTAACACAAAGGTGTGGATAAGTCAGCTTACTTTGCGTCCTAACACCAGGTTAGAATCTGCAGATAACTCGCATCATCAGCCAGTGGCTGTGCTGGTGAGAGATTCTGGCCTCTGGCTTGACTAAAAAGGTCAGCTCGAAGGGACTGACTGCCACTTGAACTACATTCAAATTAAAGTCTGACTTCAGCACGGACTTCTCTCAGCTCCTTTCAGTAATGTCTGCCTGGAAAGCCTGATGAGTCTGCATTAGTGGAGGGTGTGCAATGTTCATGACGCAGGTGTCTGGAGCTCATTGCTAAGTCAGTGTGCTCCCCATTATTGAGGTTTAATGAGAACCAGAATTTCCACTTGAGGTGAGGAGAAGGATGGTCTGAAACTCAAATGGATATTCTAATATTTGAGCATGCTGTGAAGGCTGATAACCTGATGACATGATCTGTGAGCGATCAGAACAGACCAGGTCACCACCAGGGGGAGTGGTGTATGGCTGGAAGGATGGGGGAGGAGTCCGATGGACAGGTGCCTCCCAGGGGTGAGGGACATCACGCTCAGCATCAGGTCTGCCTCGAGTATACTGTACTTCATACTGCTGTAGGTAAGCAGGAGGACGAGTATGGCGTTTAGAGCGAGCACCTCCAAATATCTCCTCATCAGGATCCATTATATCAGAAGGGAATACTCATCCGGCTCGAAGGACCACTTTGTTGGAGAGACTTTTGGACTGTTAGGTTCTGATTGGAAAAGTTGATGAATAAACCCCCTGGGTGCCGGTCAGAGCACCAATAATGAGGAGACAGGTGATCAGCTTTAGATGGTGTATTGGCAAAGAAAGGTAGGGCTAACACAGATGTACAATAAAAGGTGAAGATAGTCTGCAAAATAAGTACAATAAAGAAAATGAATAAACTAACTTATATAAACAACAGTAAACATTCACTGTTACATAATGAAGCCAAAGTATTCCCAATTCACATTAGTGATATTTCTCTACCAACACACGGTTAAATGAAGGGAAAGAAGGTCTTTCACAGAGAACTACAAGCCATGAGTGGATAATTTGTCACTATGAACATACAGCTCCCATATATGGGTAGAATCGTGGTGCATATGAGCAGCATTTGCATAAACATAAGGCTCATTACTCATTCAGTAATTTAACAGCTCAATAGAACAACATTGCGTCATTCAAACATCTTTAAGAAACACTGTAACACATAACACTGATTTACATCCAGATAATGAATGAATAATCACACGTTAAGTAACATTACCGGACTGAATAATACAGAACGATCGTTACAGGACATGTCTGGGCAGGTTCGTCTGATACAGACACATATATCACTGTTCCGATCACTGTTAACACAAATATAAATAAGTCAGCTTACTTTGCGGTCAGTGACTAACACCTTGAGGTTAAATCTGCAGCAATCACCACGAACAAACTCGAACAATCATCATTTCAGCCAGTGGCTCGACCAGATCACACGAACACACTAAACAACGGCAGCTCAATGAACTACACTGCCCTCTTCCGTAATACTACTACAGTTTCAAATTAAAAGTCCTACTTGCAGGAGCCTTTAATACACACACCTTTCAGTAATGACCTTCTGTGACTTACCCTCTTTGTGGAGGGTGTCAATGTTCGTCTTCTGGATCATTGCTAAGTCAGCTGTGCTCCCCATTATTGTGGTTTCAAAGAACAAGAGATACCCAGAATTTCTACTGTATGGATGGTCATTTATTGAAACTCAAATGTAAATATTCTAATATTTTGAGATACTGATTTTTGACTTTCATGAGCTGTAAGCTCTAATCATCAAAATTAAAACAAAAAAACTTTTGAAAATGTTTTTACTTTACATGTAATGAATCTAGAATATATGAAAGTTTCACTTTTTGAAATGTTACAAGAAAAAATGAACTTTTTCACAACATTTTAATTTATTGAGATGCACCTGTATTAGGTGCTCATTGCAGGAATATGTATGTACCTCAGATCTGCAGCCACGTTAACCTTTTAGTCTATTTCTTTGGTGCACCGGACATTTATTTAGCTGCCCAGTTATCAAAATCTGTGTGGGGGGACCCAAAGCTGCATGACAATTTCACTATGCTATAGTGAAGTGCAGACCAGTATCGATTTTAGTGTGAATATAAAGCTATCTTAATGTTTTGATTATTATTTAGATCCCCCTTTCCAGTTAGGCCCCTTTCGTAGAGAAGCCCGTGATTAATGCATCAGATTTATCTGTTATGCTATCCGACGGCATGTTACACATGTTATAATGCTAATGTGCATCTTTCTATAGAAAAGGGCATTTTTCTAACTTTATCACTGAATGTGTTATGTTTAGTCAACTTCAAAAGTAACGTTACGTGTTTAAAGTGCATTCCTTGCTAAATTTAGTAAATATATTAGCGAAAAATATGATATTATAGGTGTTTTGACACGACAATTAAATCAAGATGGGAGTACCAGCTGTGTCAAAGCCAGTGTTGCTCTTTTGCTTTTCATCCTCTGTGGCATGTCCAGGAAGTATCTGCATCTATTAAGTTAATGTATTTAACACAATTAATGCTGCTCAAACAGCAGTAAATGCACCTAACACAGCAATTGTCATTATGGAATGAGATGTTAGTTTTAAGACATCTAAACATTTTTGAATAGCCTACAGAAATTACCTTGAAATGAGATGTGCACAATGAAACAATTGGAAATGCTTGAATTATGAAGGTTACATCGCCAGTAGGTGGCGATACAGTAATTTTGTCTTTGCAATACCATACGAATGAATCATAGAGTCATGACACATTCAAGGGTTGCCAGATTCGTTCAAAATGCTGATTTGTTTTTCAGGAGCAAAGCAAATGGGTCATTAAGAGATATCAACTACACCTCAAACGATTCATTCAAATTGTGGGAGTAACTTCACAGATTCATTCAAGAAGTGTAAACGCCTGTGTTTTAAGTCAAATACTGCCAAACAGAACTTGTTTAATGTCTAACTCTAATATTATAAAATATGTAATGCAAAAACTGGTACTGTCTGAAAGATGGAAAAGGTTATGTTTTACTGCTGGATATTACCTAAAATAAATACTGCTGTAGTGCATTCCACTATTAATGTAAATGCATTCGCCCCGTGTTGTCCAGTGCGTCACACAGCAGACTTTGCACAGCACAGTGTTATTTTGTCTTTTTCATATTGTTACAGTGGACAGCTAAATAAAATATGCGGTGCGCCAAAATAATCAGAAGACTAGAACAAGAGTAATGTGGCTGCAGATCCGAGGTCTTACATACTGATATTCTCTGCAACATCTATGAAGCACCTAATAATTGCCATAGAAGATGGAATCTATGCCTACACATCTGAAGATAAACCCCGTTCAGACTCTTATTTTAGCGCACCCTGTTATACAGGTACTGTAAGACCACATGATTGACGGCACCATAGCGGTTGAATCCTTGCTGTGACCAAATTCAGTGGAATAGGGGACGTTTAATTCACCCGGCCCCCCTCCTCACACGTGGAAATCGAACATTGACAGCTGTTTGTCCATTTTCTAATCCTGAATGTAAACCAACAGGAACGAATCAAGGCGATTTCTTGTTTTTTAATTTTTTTGAAAAACCTGTTACGAATGGCGGCGCGCAAACAGAAAATGGTGCCGTCTTCTCTCCCGACACGGTGTTTTCGTGTTTTCAATTGTTAAATCAAAAAACAAATGTAAGTCGCAACGTACACGGACCTAATTTTATGTGAAATGATTTGTCTACGTGCTACCTGTTCACTAAGCGCCATAAGTCGTGAGTTTCCCACTCCAAGGGGATAGTCGGCATGATCACTTCCATTTTTAGGTTAAACTCCGCGCGCCGTGAGCTGCGGGATCGGTGCTCGGAGGCCTACACCGATCACGTGTATCGTTACACCCCTAATTTTTACTGCATCTCGTTCTAAACATATGTATGCTGTCTAGGCGTACAAGCGGTGTGACATGTCAGCAGAAGAGGGCGCCTTAAGCGCGGAGGTATCCGAGCTAGGCCCCTAGGGCTAACAGCATTACAAGGTATAGTCCCCCTACCCATCACTGGCGAACGTTTTTTTTTTTTTTAAAGCTGGACCACATCCTGACAATTACTTTCAACTACTGTCAAATTTCGACTGTTGTTATTTGTTTTACGGAAACTGGCTGTTCCGGAATATTGCTCCAGTTAACATTCTTCGACAGACAGACTGTTCTGCGTCGAGGGAGGTAAGAACGCGGCGGCGTGCTTTGTGTTTAATCAATAATGTGAATGCCGCGATGCAAATTCCCATCTTTGCTCACCCCATTTAGATTATTAAGTGCCGGCCGTTCTCTACCGAGAACAGCAGAAATACAGCCATACTGCGTTGCGTATATCCCTCCCAGCTTAACAACTATTACAGGCTTTATGTGGAGGCACTAATGATGAAAAGAAAATGCATCAGTCAGCCCAAGACTTTTCTCATCTGGTTAATGTGAGTTTACAGGTATGATTTAAACACGCACTTAGATTCACACAAAATATTCATTATTCATCATCAGTAGACTTTCCAACAAGGGGAAACATCACGCGACATGTTTACACCACCCAGAGAGGGCATACAATGCTCTCCCCCTCCCCCACCTGGATTGTCAGACCACATTGGTGATTGCTAATGTCTGCGTTTTTATTTTGAAACATGACCGTGCTCGCTTTTAAAGTTCAATTAAATACACAAGCCGTATACAAGTTTGGCCGGAAGGGTGATCAGACATTTAAGCAATAGGACTGATTCCTATTTTTCGACATCACCTGGAATATGTTTAAACATTGAGACTTTGAAGCAGCACCTTAATCTAAAACCTTCAACTGACAGACACACAGATTACCATCCAAGGCAAGTTACTCAGAGACTGTCACTACATCACCTGTATTGATGATTAACAGAAAGACTATTGTCCGGTCCAGTTCCTTTCACACAGAAGCCGTGTTGTTTCTCTTGTGAAGGCTAATGCTCTTTGCTATGAGGAGGGTAAGGACAGCTACCTACATCAGAGAGGCCAAGAACAGTACAGGAGGACTCTTGTGCTGGGCTAGGGGACGTTCAGACATTACGGACTACTAGACCGACAACCATGAAAGCTGAATGCCATTGATTGTGCATTCCGCTTTGAGGCACAGTATATCGGTGGAACATACCAACTGCACAGAAGACACCTCCTCCAACCTGATGCTGGGAGGAGATCCCTAAACTGAATCAATTCACTATGCTAGCTCCTGACAAATTCCAGGGCGTCGTACTGAAAATGACTGTGCAGTGGTGAGTTTGTTTCACAGACATTTTCAACAACTGCTGATGTCCCCACATGCTTGCAAAGCTCCACAAATATAAATCCATCCCGAAAAATATAATCTCATCCTGCCAATTACCGTCCAGTGTAGGCCCCTGGGCTTCAGCTCCTATTCTCATGAAGCCCGTGCATTGAATGCGCCCCTGTCATGTCAGCACATTTAAACCCCATCCCTTGACCCCTTCCAGTTATGCATAGCGGCTAACAGGTTTTGCTAATCGCTGATGATGCCATCGCCACTTTCACACACCTTGTAGACAAAACTTTTTTTGTTTTTGTACGTGAATGTCAGTTGATGTTCATAGACTTCATTCAAAAGTAACGTTACGTGTTTAATCCCTCAACAGCTGCATAAACTTCCAGCCTCAATATGTCGCTGTAACTGGATGTTCTTTATATTGACTACCTCAGTATGGGTCGGCGAAAGTAACACATTGGCCTTGTTTGGAGCTGACATCCCCGACACTAAACACAGCCCCCCAATGGGATGTAAGGTGCTGTGTCCCAGTGTTGCTTCTCTCTGACCCACGACTGCACACCTCACACAACTTTCATTAAATTTGCGGATGACACCTCTGGGTCAACAGAGATGAGTACCGAGGTGAAGTGATCTATCTATCTATCTATCTGATCTATGGAAAGAATTTTAACTACGATTAAGGAAATTACACCTAACGTTTTTGTCAGGCTTTCTGGTCTATGTGGTGCGACCGTGGAGAGAGTAGTCCTTGTACAGATCACACCTCTCTACCAACGCTAACTGCACTAAACAACATCTAACCTCCTAATCAGATGTGCAGAAAAAGAAACTGTAAAATTTAGCCCCGGCCCCCATTTACAGTCTTTGTGCACCTTCTACTGCAATACCATACGAAAATATTCATGACTACACATAAACAGGGTTGCGCAGATCTTCAACGGATAGTGCTTCGTTGGTGTCTTCTTCCCTCCAAGAAACGGGCATTTACAAGACCCGTCACCTATATCAGCATTTTTTCCCTACACGACCACATGACTGCTTCCATCAAATTGTGGGAGTAGACTGAGGAGTTCCAACAGACAAACAGAAGTGTAAACAATCAGCTTCATCCACCACTGCCAGGAAGCTAAACTCCCTGTTTAATGGCCCCCCTTAACTCTACCCCACGAAACTAATCGGCCATATGTACAGCACTCAACTCAACTGAGACAAGCACGGGTACAGTGTGAGACCTCATTCAAGACCTCGTCTGTCTGATAAGACTGTCCTATGTTTTAAAAGTCTTATAATTTAACCAATGGTATATTCTTAGTGCACTGTTTGTTTGTTCCAGTGAATTATTAATGAGATATTGTTCATTAAATCACAACATGTGCAGACCATGCAAGAGCACAGTGTCTTTTTTTGTCATTTTTTTTCATATTGTTACAGTGGAAAAATAAAAGAAAATAATCAGAAGGTTTTACAGAACACATGATTTGATACTTAACAGAGGTTCATTTTTGAAACTGATTTATGTGTGTTCTTGCAACATCTATGTCCTGATAGATAAAAATATAGAATGATGGAAAATGTACAGCAATTTGGTCAATCTGACAGATAAGGATATATTTGTAGCGCACCCTTTAAAGGTGCTGTATGTAGGATTGACACCTATGCGGGTTGATATATATGGTATATTGCTGTCCATAATTCATAATATATTGGATTTGATCTGTTTTTTTCACCCGGGCCCTCCTCCTCAGACTGTTTGACGCACACACAGGTTGCCAGTGTTAATGACACCAACAGAGAACGAGCGCAACTGTATGTATGACGTACATGGCAGAATGAAAGCTGAACCTTTTGACTTTGAACCAGCGTCCCCCATATTGGGAATCACAGCTGAAAATGACTAACTAACTTAAAATGGTACCAGTTCCTGACTTCAGTGTGCCACACACACAATTTTGGTGTCTTTGGAAAGAAGACCCTTTGGGCTTTACTATCCATCATCCAGAGTTGATAATGCTCAAAAATATAAAAAGTTATAGACACTGAAGTGCCTTGATAAAAATTGTATCACACTGAATTTTTTTTTTTTCATATAAAAATACATGAAATCAGTCCTGAAGCAATCCAGAAAAGTAATGGGTTGAAAGTCACATGTCTCATGAGTTTATATTTCAAATCTGAAGAAGATACCATGAAAAATGAGATTCCTGCAGCCATTTTTCTAGTCCCCCCCCCCCCCCCCTCTGTTTGAGGAAAAATATTTACCAAATTATTGAAGGGTTCTACTACAAACTATTTAGTCATTATACATGCCACTGCAGTTTTTCAATTATAAAACAGTAGACAGAATCTTAGACATCGTATCAGTGATTTATTTGAGCACTAGAAAAATACAATAAGAATAATTTTTGAGTGATGAAAAAAAAACAATAATAACAAAAAAAAATAACTTACAAAAATAAGTACATACTCTGATTCCCTGACATATAGATGCTCCTGTATATTAGTAATCACATATTGACGATCATTCATACAGATGCTAATCATACAGATGGCCGCCCATATAGTCAATAATCACATTATAATGGCCTTTTATATAGACTGCATTCACACTGATATCTGTGAACAGTCAGTAATTACATGCTGACTATCAGCCATACAGATGTTAATCATACAGATACAGGCACATTACCCACAAAACACGCAAACATATATGAAAAATGTTGAAAAAAGAAAAGAAAAAAAGGATTATTTGTGCAAAAAAGATCACTAAGTTACGCCCCCATCAGATGACAGGTGCGTCACAGCGTGCGTCACGCGCCGCCGCGAGGGAGCGCCAGAATTCAAATAAACAATCTTCCGTGTATCTTTGACTTTTTTTTTTTTTGGATGATCTCATTCTGTTTGGGACATTGCCTGCTACAAAATCATGCTGTTTTTTTTTTACCACCAAGACGCTGTTTTTGAGCGTAATTTGTTCCATAACGGACACAAACAATAACTCTCCCTGAAGAGATGAGACGTAAACAAATGAATAACGATCCAAATTACAACTTTGTTGTTTCTTTGGACTAAAAGTGCTCTTTGGGATGTTGTTCTGTGAACCCTTATCTCTCAAACGAAACCGGGATTTACAGCAGTGGATACGTTTGAGTGTCGTTATCAGGATGAATCTTGTATGTACTGCGGTTATTTTTATACATGTTTTGATGTGTACTGCTTACACAAATTTAGCAAATACATTCCTTATAAGCTTTCTATCGAAAAACAGCGATCTATCGTCGATGCTTGAGGCTTAGACCTTCAAAATGATATATAGTTTGTCAAGATTAATTTTGTCCTGTTTTACTTTATCTGTTTGAAAACAATGACATGTGCAAACAAAGAGCTTTCAGTGCGCTGGCGTCCTGGTGCATGTTAACAGGTTAAATACGCTGTATTTTCCGCCAACTGGCAACCCGGGGTGCCGAAATACAATTGGGTAAACTAGCAGTGGGCGGGTTTCACAAACAATAACAAACACAGACATTCCGGGCTGTAATTTTCAAAGGAGAATAACTGACTGTAGCATTGTTTTTCAGATAAACAAGTATGTTAACTTAGCATGTTTCTTAAATATCTGCAAGCATATTATGGTATTTTTATGCTTTAGTAGAGTCAAAATCCTACATACAGCACCTTTAAATATGTAATCATTTGTTTTGTCTATTTGAGTAACACTTGGCAAAACCAGAAGTGCCGCCCATATTTTCAAATGCAGTACGTCCCTTTAGACAGGGGTGGATAACATATTTCCATTCTAAGAATTGTGTAGTGCTGTTATATGATATTAGCAAAGGACACTTGGTGAGTTCATTCACTGAACAAACTGTAGACATGTGTATAGCCTAGTAGCGTGCTGTTGATACTAGCAACTAACAGTGCTTTGCAAACAGAAAGGTTTTCGCTTAAAGCTTGATAATCCTAATCAGTGTCAGAGAATGCTGCTGCTGTGGACAGAAATAACTGAAATCTTCACTGGTAAACATGGTACACGCACATGAATTCCATTTTCTTCAATCATGAAATGGATGCATTAACCCAAAATTAATTTTGGCATTTATATGAGCCTGCAACAATATCTTCAGGCTCTTCATTGATGCCCTTGTAATGCTTTCGGGACAGATTTAATCATGACCTTAACCAGCAGAGGTGTTTTTGTCCCCAGTGCATAAATATGTATGTAACCTTGATACATTTAGCAATGAAAACAGTGATAAAACTGTATGAAAGTAACATGATTTGCTCAGTTGTAGTTAGCACCAGTGTGTAGCATTAGACACTGACTGTTGTGTTTTTACCCAAACGTTACATTAGTTTTAGTGTTTGAAAGAGCCAAAGTTTTATTTACATTTGGACTTTATTTAAAAAAGGTTGAGGGTGGATGATAAAGTATGAGCAACACATGAAAAAAGTAAAAACTGTTATTAAACTATTAAACTGTTATTAAACTATTAAATTAGCTGATCCCATTCGAGCATTGAGAGTTTGAGACTTAATTTCAACTGCACATCTTTGAGTGAGTTATACTAATTTATATTCACCTCCTACTAATTTAGTATTTTTTTTTACCAAATGTAAGAATAGAATGGAGCAGAAGTTGTACTAACAATAATAATGATGATCAAAATAGTACTGCATCAGATTATTATAAAGCATATGTTTTGTTTATTTCTACAGCGCAATGCACACAGCCTTCTTTTGCATCAAGAAATGTCATTTTAACATCAGAGCATCTCTCATCTCAAAGTTTCCCAGATGGATCCACTGTAACATTTGAGTGTGTGATTGGACACAGGCCAGCTGACTTAAGAGCATCTAGATCAGTTACCTGTCAGGGAAACCAGTGGACAAGTCTGGAACTCAGTTGCACAAGTATGTACTGTCACTAATTATGTTAAGTACCCTACATTTGTAAATTTCTCTAAAATGCCTTTTGTCTAATTTAGATGTGTGAAAGGATGTATGTATATTAGGTAAACAAGTCATTAAATAGCTTAACAATCATTAAATAGCTCATAGTGGTTTTGCCACTGACAGCAGGAAGCATCACAGTATCACACATTTCCTCTTAAAATAAATCCCTGTATCATGTAATGGAGCAACACTAAATATTATTTTTCATTATTTTCAACAATATTTAAAGAGCACCAATTCTAAATCAGTCAATATCTTGAATACATTACAGGAAAATCCTGTGGAAGCCTTGCAGATTTTCTTCATGGGAGATATGAAATGAATGGAAATTTATTTGGTGACACAGCTAAACCAGTTTGTGACACAGGGTAAGTGAAATGATTAAGGTCTGTTTCTATATGCTGTTTTAAGCCATATGGAATTTAGGTTGTGTGCTGTGTTTGAGTATTTGTTAAGAGGACGATCATTGCTTTCAGATACATGTTAGCGGGTCAGGAAACATCAAGAACATGCAGAGATCAGGGATGGGATGGCCGAGATCCTCTCTGTGAACGTATGTTAGTTCTTACATTTGAATCAAATATGATATTGAAGAGCACAAAACCATTCCCAGTTTGTATTAAAATATTTTTTTGTGTGTGTTTTTGAAATAAATACCTATTCACATGATATTTTTTTCTCTTTAGCGGTGAAATGTTCAGCACCTCCAGCCATAGAAAATGGGCAACTTGAAGAAGAGCCTTTGGACAGTTATGATTATTTACAAGCAGTCTCCTATAGATGTAACGGAGGACTTAATCTTATTGGACAATCAACACTTCATTGTTCTGAGGATGGAACCTTTAAACCAGATCCACCAAAATGTTTTGGTAAGTTATGGTTCAAATGCCAGTCAAGAGATGAAGTAAAAAAATCACTTGTGAGTTGATTCCTGTTAATGAATAAAATATTTAATGATCAATACTGTTCTTTTACATAAACATTTTTTCTTTTCCTTTTTTCCAGATGGGTGTCCGGTGCCAATGATTCCTAATGCAAAAAGAGTTGGTGGAAAATCACCCCCATACAAGCTGGGTAACTTTGTAGAATACAAATGTGAAGATGGCTATACAATGAAAGGAGAAGGTTATATTGTGTGTAGAGCAAATGGATGGGACCCTGAACCACCACGATGCATTGGTATGTCTGAAATGATTTATTTTATTAATGCATGACTACATTCTGTAAAGGAACAGTTTACCCAAAATGAAAGTTGTTATATACATACTTGTGTTGTTGTTTGAGGAAGTCGTAGTGAGTTATAGTTAGTCTAACTAATCATCACATTCAAGTGGTTTAAAAGATAGAAATTAGTAATAATGTTATAATAACTAAAATAGTAGAGGATAAAGTTTTGAATAAAGTGACCAAAATGCATGTTACTTGGGTTTATCTCCACAGCGTCTTGTGGTTTGCCTGAGTTAAGTGAACATGTCACTTTAACAGAGGAATTACGCTCACGTATAAATTTTCCGCATGGATCTAAAGTAACAGTCGAGTGTATTCATGGATATGAGCCAGTTGATGCAACAGTATCTAAAACAATTACCTGTGAGGAAACCAAGTGGACAAAATCACTCTTGACCTGTAAAGATAATTACGATTATTAAATGTGCTGTTTCAGATTTATTTCTTTTTCATGAAGCACAAATGGAGATACTTAGGAGAAAGTGAATAAGGCCAGGCCATGTGGAGCTCTGCATGACAACACAACATCATAGAAACTGGCCATACAAATTTTGCACTATATTCCAAGTATTGATTAAAAACCAGTTTACATGTCCATTTCTTTCATGTATCTCTGAAGAAACCTTTAGAAAGTTTCTTATCTCTCTCTTCAAGCGTGGTTGTGTTTCTGGGGTTATCTAGACTTCTTTTACTTGCATTTCTACTTCCCTAACCCAATGCATATGTTGACTCTCAGCCCTACCTACAACTCCCACTACTGCCACAACTACCACAACTCCCACAACTGCTGTGACTTCCACAACTGCCACAACTCCCACAACTCCCACAACTCCCACAACTGCCACAACTGCCACAACTACCTCAACTCCCACTACTGCCACAACTACCACAACTACCACAAATCCCACAACTCCCACAACTGCTGTGACTTCTACAGTTCGCACAACATCCAAGGCTCCTAATGAGAAGGGTATTGTTATATAAATCTATACTTTATTATAAGAAATATTAGATTCACATTAATGTTATCCTAATGGCCCTGCTTTAAAGAGTTAACAACATTAAGATCCAGAAGGAGAGAGCTCAGAAACTTTTTGTAGTGATGTTCAGACATTTCTTAACGATTATGAGAAAATTATGGCCAACAATTTAGGTCTGGAAATTTTTAGGCACCACATTCAGGGATGTGATTACAAATATCGTAACACGTCCAAAAAATTTTTTTTAAATCAATTGGGAATTAAAGTGTCTATATGTATGCTCTAAATTCATAGAATAACTACTATATGTCTGCTCTAATCTGCCTGTAGAAAAATCTGATATTATACTCTAGTCTCAAAGGTAGTTGGTATAATTCAATTCCTTTGTATTGCAGTTTTCACAGCACATTCACTAACCATGTATAGGGCAGATTTATGCATGAAATCTGTTTTCAAATGTTTCCACAAATAAATCATGATTCACCAGTAACATTCCAATAGCATACTAAATTTAATTCTTAGTTTACAAAAAAAGGAACCGCTAAAACCACACATACTTAAATCACATAATCTGGGTGGGTTTCTGTTCATTTTATGCATGGATATTTAATTTCAAATATATTTAATATATAGTAAAAGAGTAAGAAAACGTGTGTCTTATGTTTGCTGAGATTGACGAAAGGCTGTAAAGGAAAGGTTGCATGGATCTCTTATACAGATATAGATTGCATTTTATGCAAATTAATAACCTCAGGCACAAAGTTCAGTTGCTCAATTAGGATACTCATTACATTAGAACAAGATTAAGAAACAAATTCATGTTCTTACATGTGTTGTGAATGAGGCAGGCATTTTTAATGATAATTTCTCTTTTGTGTGTAAATATACTCCACACAATTATTGGTGAATGAGACTCATTGTTCTAAAGCAGCTTTACTAAAAGCAGTGTTTTACAAAGCCGTGCACAGTGCCGATAGTGGGAAGGAAAGCTCTATAAAGTTAAAGTAGATGAGGAAAGACCTTAAGAGGAAGATTCAGCTGAGGAAGCCTTCATCTGGCACACGTTTATACAGCATACACACAAATGACACTTTTGACACGTGTAATCCTGCTATATAATGCTAGATAATTTTGACTAATTTAACAGAATTATAATAGATTATATTAAAATTTTGTAGTTCTGTGGGGGGGGGGGGGGGGGTTGTTTTTGTGGATCAGTGAGTGAATCATTCTATATTAAAACAATTTCCCCCACCCCTACTCAAATTATAAATGAGTTGTTGTCAGTACAACTCTCCATATCATTGCCATTTAAAATTTTAAATCTACATTAATATCTGCTAACTCTAAGAATAAATAACACTGTGTAGCATTTTGTGATGTTGACGCTTTTACTGACGACTTCATACCTTTGTGGCTTTTTTTAATATTGGCCATTATTTTACTAGTTTACATTATTAAATGTCAGTTCTACTGCAGAAAGGTTCTTGTTTCGCTTTATAACCACATCTTAATGTTATTAGCTCTTCATAATGGGACTGTTATGGGAATACTTTTTTCTTAGCATGAGAGAGTAATTATACATCTGCTATGATTGCATAAATTTAAACTCTGTCCACTTTATCTTTCCTACCAATTACTTGTTTTTTTTTTTGTTTTGTTTTTTATCTACTCCATCCAGGTTATCCATCTGTTTGTATTTGAAGCTTCAGATTTTTCCTCCTCTTTTACTGTTTCCTAACTGTATTATTTTTCTTCCACAGAAGACAACAAATAGAAGTAGTATTTAAACCTTTTTTACTATACTATTCAGTAAAGAGCTGATTCCTCTCAGTAACGGTCAAGCAGTAACGGTCACGCTTGGCTCCTTGATCTTTTTGATCTGAAAATGAAACTGGTGAATTATGACATTTGATAATTCTATTATTCCTGTAAATGCATATTTACACATTTGACAGATTGTGACAGCTCAGAGATTCAATTAAGCATTCATATTTCTAGTTGGGTATTTTAGGTTATTTAGTTTTAAATTACAATTTACTTTTGGGTTATGTTTAATTTTGTTACAAGTGTTACAAAGTGATTTGTATTATATAACAGATTGCAAGGATATGTCTTGTGCTTTTCGTTTTGTCTTAATCTTAATGTTAATTTTATACATGGATATTTCATTTTAAATATATTTCATATATAGTAAAATAGTAAGAAAATGTGAGATTGACGAAAGGCTGTAAAGCAGGTAGGGCTGCACGATTATGGCAAAAATCATAATCATGATTATTTTGGTCAATATTGTAAAAACAATTATTTACCATGATTATGAGTGGGCCATATGATCATAAGGTTGCTATGACATCTACGTTGTAGAGACCAGTGAAATTTCACAATTCTCAAGCAGAGTACTAGGCAACTATTAGTAGCAAACAAAAAGTCCTCGGTAGGAAAGCGATAAAATGAGCATCTTCCATCTGAAAACTTGTGGTTGCATTCCGGGGCAAAGCAAAAAAAAAACCTTTGTTGAACAACAATATAAAATGCGGGAAACTATTAATTGGTTATTCTACAATTAATTGTACTACAAATTATACTACAATTGGAAAATACTATAAATTGCTAAACTGTTTGGCGTGATGTTCAATTTCTCTGACAATGCCTGTAGTCCCATTTTTTTGTGTCGTAGAATAAAATGTGACAGTATCTTGAGCTTCTGTGAACCACAAACCTTATTTTAGGGGATTTAATCAAACATTAAAAAAAAACATTGACTTTGGGACGATGGAACCAGATGCTAACTCGCTTCCGGGTTTTTTCCTACAAAGTGACGTCATAGTTCCACCACTGTATTGGCTGCATTTTATGCAAATTTATAAACTACCACTTTAAAATGCTATGGAGAAAAAAGGCACACAAACTAAAAAGACTGATGAAAAGAGAAAACATAATCTTGCACCAGCACAAACATACAGTAAAATCTTTTTAAACTACTCATGACCACCTTTACTAGAATTTATCATGTCTTATTGTGGTAAATGTTGTCTAGCTTGTTGTAGAATTTATAATAGTTAATCTCTTAAGGGAATAGATATTTACCTATAGATTGACATTACAACTATGGCATGTTGTAGCTATTGCTTCTAAATGTGCAGGCTGTTTTTCATAACAAATGCTATATAGATTAATAATAAAAAAAGTTATTATTGGCCTGGTAATAACTAATAGGCTAGCCTTATAACAAATGCTACATTTAAGAATTATGGTACGTTTTCATAAGAGCAAATACAAGTCAGAATCGAGAGCCATGTGTGAAATGGGTTCTAATGATGAGTGATGGAAAAACCTGGCCTTTAGATTTTCCAAGAGAGGGCCTAGATTAAATGTTGATTGGCTACAAGTTTGTTTTGGTACTCGGCCCGACTCGTTTTCTAAAGCGTTTTTGAAAAAATGCATACCTCACCTTTGTTAGATTGACTTCCCATAGCATGTTGAATTAGAACATTCTGTCAAACTATAGGCTATAAGTGCCTAAAAATATAAAATATCCTATGTAAACAAGTAGCCTAGGCTATTACTTTATTGCAGTAATGTTATGTTATCAACCAACTTTGCATATGTGGATGATGGCACAAAAGACCATTTTACAAAAATAAAGAAGCAAACTAAAACACTTCACACATCAACCCCTCCAATGTTCAAAACAATACTACACCCTTGGCGCAGACATATTGCTCCATTGCACTAAAGGCGTCCAGAGTTCTAATCCTGACTAGTGGACCTTTCCCGAACCCGCCCCCTTCCCACCTTTCTCCCACTTCACTTCCTGTCTGCACTGTCCTGTCATAATAAAGACAAAAATAAATCTTTAAAAATCAATATTTCCCCCACCCCTACTCCTTTCACTGTGTCCTAACTGTATTCTTTTTCTTCCACAGAAGAAACAAATTCAAGTATGTGTAAGTATTATTTTTTTAAAACCTTTTTTACTGTACTATTCAGTAAAGAGCTGATTCCTCTTGTCAGTAATGGTCACCCTTGGCCCCTTGTTCTTTTTGATCTGAAATGGTGGATTATGATATTTGATAATTGTAGTATTCCTGTAAATGAGATTCAAAGTATCCTATAATATGCTGGTTTCTGAGCTTTCTGCAGGTCATTTCATATTTCTGGTTGGGCATTGTAGCTTGCTTTTAAATGACAGTTTACTTTTGGGATATGTTTAAATTTGTTAAGGGTTATAAAAGATTTTATGATAGGTTGCAAGGATGTGTCTTGTGCTGTTCATGTTGTCTTAATCCCTTCAACTAATGTATTTATTTATTTTTAATTTATTTGCAGCTACATGGGCAAAAGGTGCTTGGTATAGGTGGTGTGGGTAAGTCACGGTCTGCATAACTCACCTGATAATCTACATGTCCTATACCTTCTTTTTATTCAATACAATCACAAAATCTGTTGTCAAGTTGTTGCAGTGTTAGGCTTTAAAAAAACACTACAGTTGAACTTTAAAAAAAAAAATCTAATCAATCATCTCATCTTTTATAATAAAAAAAAAAAGTTAAGGTATTATAAACATGTTTTTCAGGTCCCCTCACTCCACAACAAATCCTTTAAACTTATAATTTTTTTCTTTCCTGTTCTGAATACTGTTAAATTTAAAGTAAATATAATGTATATTATAGTGGCATTCATTATTAACAACATTTATTATAAATGGCAAACCTAAACAAATGTTTAAATCATAACTGAATCTACTGGTGTGTGAGACGTGCTATATATACACTTGGGCTGCTAACATACCTCATACATCTCTCTTTCAGCACAAATCCAAATGTGTGCATTTGCGCATGTTTCAGATAATAAAAACCGATCTGTATTCTGAAAAACATTGTTTGTAAGTTTCGACACGGGATCACAACCTCACCTGAAAAAAGAAATCCCATTGCCTACGCTGTTAGTTCTCTATGTTCCAACCACTGCTCTATAACAGAGAACTGGATTGCTCATGACATCATAAAATGTGAAGCCACCGCGCTGCCATATTGGTATTCCCATTAGTGCTGTCAATCTATTGAAAACAATTAACTAACTGATCACACATTTTTTCTGAAATTAATCGTGATTAATCCCACCTAACATTAAAGTTTTTAAATTTACTTTTATATTGCAATAATTTCACATTCAATCTTCAAATTAATGTAAAAACAACATAAAGATAGTATATATTTAATAGCATCTTTTTTTATCACTGATACACTGGTCATTTTTTTTTCCTCCCTAATTTAATTATTGACTATAGCCATTCAGCATACAGTATAATCGAGAGCTATCAATTTTAACATTTAATACACTTAATTAAAAGATAACAATTTATAATTTAAGTGAACTTGAAACAATCTTCACATAAACCCATTATATTAAATGTCATACTACCTGTGCCCTTCAGCAAGTACGAAATATACAGAAATTAAATAAATTTATCAAACACTAAATTCTAAATTAAATTTAGATGAATCCTAAGATACAACAGATATTAATTTTCCTCTTTTCAACACATCAAAGTAGCTGGGTTATTAGGTTATTTGGCTGCTATTCCTTTAAGTGCTGCCGCTGCTGAACGTGACGTGGATCTGACATGCATCGTATTTTCTCACAGAGCGCTCCGCATTTGTGCGTGCAATTGTACAGCACGCGCTACGAGCACAGTATAATGCTGACAGGACAGGAAAATTAGTGTCGTAATACCCCAAAATATTTGAGGCTGTAATTGGTGCCAAAGGTGCTTAAAAAAAATATCGAGCAAAGACTGTGAATACTTATGTACATGTGATTTTTTTTTTATTTTTATGAATTTGCAAAGATTTCAAACAAACTTCTTTCATGTTGTCATTATGGGGTATTGTTTGTAGAATTTTGAGGGAACTAATGAATTAAATCCATTTTGGAATAAGTCTGTAACATTAAAAAATGTGGAAAGATTTAAACACTGTGAATACTTTCCGGATGCACTGTATTTGTAAAATATTCAAGAACAGTAGTTGTGTTGTGCTTTCATGTAGGATTCTGATGTTACTAGAATAATTGTTATTTTAATCAAGGTTAATCATTTGTAATGCAATTTCTTTCTGTTTAGCGGGTGGGGCTGGATTGCTGTACTTTGTGTTCAAGTGTTTCAAGAAACAGTAAGTTATCTTCACTGTCTCAGTTGCTCCTTATGTGATTTCTAGGCTCTTGTTCTTACACTAATAATAATAAATTAATACTTTGCATTCATTGGTTTGAGAGAGATTTCCACACATTTTCCATGGGAATTGGAGATGCCTTTGAGGTTTAGGTTTAATATACCATCTGTTTAGTCATGCACATGCTGACTTTTGAATTGCAGCTCAAAGCTGCAAAAGTGGTGACTATTCTCTGGTGTAGATCTAGACTACCCATAATCATGAAGAGAACTCCAACACCTGGTTATTGTAGGCCATTTAGAAATCCTGTGTCGAATGTGTCCCCGGGAAGTGGCACATCTGGTCACCTTATTTTTCAGAATCTATTCTTTTCATCATCAGGTGATTAGATCATACCTTAAAAGTACTTATATTTGCAGATATATCTGCATACATTTGCAGTCAAATGTATTTTTATAATCAGTTGTATAATTTTTGTTTTAGATATGCCATTCACAATGCTTCACGAGCAGATCATTCTCTCATTAGCATTTAAGTGACCATTTTAATTCTACCTTTTGCTTCAAATCAAAATATATAATGATGAGATTCATCTTGGTTGTTTCAGCAGAGAATGTAGAAAAAGTGGACAGTCACTTTTTTTGAGCAGGTAGTTGTATCAAACCATAAAGTGCTTCATCGTGCACACATTATCTCAGGAAGGAAGTTCCCATGAAAAATTATTGTGGAAAATTCTTCTGCAACCATTAATGCTGATTAGAATGTCTATATAGGAAGCTGTGTTTTTGGGGGAGGGGAGGGGGGGGAGGTTTTTTTGTGTTTAGCTATGTGGTGAGGTCTTGTAAGTGTGTGCTGGATTGAGATTGAATATACCCAGTTATTTAGTCATGCGCATGCTGACCGACGTTTGGATTGCAGGTCAAAACACACGTATTCTGACAAGGTGGCAACTAATAATGAAGAAGATCCATTATAACACCCTCACATATGTGGTAAGGACAATAGGAATTATGAATATATGCATCTTTTCTAAGACACAGGCTTCTTCTACTTTCTTGTTACTGTACCTCACCATGAGCAGGCAGGCCGTTTCTGAACATTGTACAAGCATCATTGATGTTTAAATGTGGCTGGTTAAGTTTCTGATGTCAGAAACCCATCAATTCCAAAATATAAGAATTAAAGAACAAGTCAGTTGAGAGTTTATGACCATGTATTTAGTATATCCATGTTTGCATTATACACTGTCATTTATTCATCAGAGTTTTCTAGACACTTGACTTATTTTTTCTTCTAACTTTTTACCTATAACTGGGACTTGCCAGTTTTCATACCTTAAAAAATATAAAACAATATGATTTATATAATTCATTCTTTGTTCTTAATTAATAGCATGCATTATTCTGTTACTTTTTGTGAATGACTCATTGTATAATCTTTGCACCTGTAATTACAGTTCTTCATGAAGTTGTCCTGGAGAAAATCCAAGTGAAGCATCCTGCAAATATATATAGTTTATGTAAACACTTCCCAGAATCCGACAAGATGTGGATTGATTTCCCGCAGCAAATTCCTCCATAATCAGACCCACTGTTACTTTGAGAAGCCCAGCTTGATTTGAATTATCTCCTTTCTAGCAGTCACTAACTTTACCACCTTCTGTACTCTGAAACGGATCTGTCTTCAAATAAGTCAGGTTGATTTCACTTTTATAAAGTGTTTGTTTGTCATTTCTAATTTAATTTTTAATACTGTGTTGATAAAGTAACCACTCCTTCTCTTAATGATGAGAACATCTGAAGATTCACTGACTGTCCCATACCTCCAGATTTAGTTGAAGGCTACATTTATTATGAATATTTAAGTAGAAAATCTGATCAAATTTGTGACTTAAGAGATGAATGTCATTTTTCATTTTGCCTGTTACTTTTCATTTGGATAAAACGTGTGTATATTAACTTTTTAGTAAATATTCTGCAGAATGATTTGCAGTGTAGATTTTGAATTGAAAGTTTAGTTTGATCCTGCTGAAGTAATTAAAGTTCCTTTTCATTCTAGGGTTTTGTTTAGTGTTATCTAGCTGTATGTGTTGAGCAGAATTTATATAGATTCCAATTACATTACTCTTGGTCTCGATTACAGACTTAACTCTAATAAAGAAAAAGAATTCAGTAAACTTTTTTATTTTCTGTGGTGTTTAAGCATCATTTAATTTTGCCTGTCTGTTTTATTAATATTTACAGAATTGCCCAAAGTACTTAAGCCTAAATACCTACAGCGATCTAATTGCTTTTTATTATTGGGCTTTTTTTTTTCTTTTGGAAAAGTTTTCTCTAAAATTCTGTAATTTATACAATCTAATTTGCTCTTGCCAAATTGCAGCAATGTAAAATTATCTGTAGTTTAGTTCAGCTAATATCTTCAACCATTTCTGTTAAATTGGTCAAGTAGAAATGTAATTCTTTTTTATTTATATATATATATATATATATATATATATATCTTTTCCCAAACAAGTGTTTTTATTTAAAAAAAAAATTGTGTGTGCGTTGCAGTTGGCTGTTTTAACTGTTTTTTCAGCTTGCAATTTCAATGATGTATCATATTGTTTTATTGTAGCAATCAGCTGTTGTTTGGAATGGTTTTGAACCACTACTTTATTGCACTGTGCACTGGCATGACGGTGCTAATTCTAGAAAACAAAGTTGATCCAATGTAAATCCACCTCTTGCGATTCTGTTTTTCACTGATATTTGGTACTTGGGAAAGTCTCAAAATAAAAGCTCCACAATCAAAACAGAACACTTGGGTTCTTAACTGACAAATGTTTCCATTGATTTTATTTTAGTTCTTAGATATTGCAGACATAAGCGTTGATTCTGTTTGACAAAGTGTGATGTAAAATTTGATTTTGCAAAACCAGTAGCTCCATCAGTAGATGCATCTCATATTGCAAAATTCAACCATTATATCTGCTTTTTGTATCACAAAAACCATGTTCAGTCATCGTATTACATTTCCCCTACAGGCATTGTTACAAGGAGCAATCAGTTGAGATATTTAGTTGTAGTTTAATCAACTAGAAAAAAAGGATGTTTATAAGATGATTGCAATGCACCTCTCTGATTGCAACTCTGTTCATGTCAATCTATAGAATATACAATGTATGCATGGATTAAAGCAAAAAAAAAATCTTCTGACTGAATTTTTTTTCCTCGGCCAAACCCCATTCCACAGCCATACCTGTCACACACCCAGTTTAAGAGCTGTGTTTTTCTTCTTGTAATTAGGAGCGCTTGTCCTTCTAATTTAAGAAATTTAGGAGCACCTTCTAATCAATAATAAAACAATTCTGATGAAAACAAAAGTGCCTTCTTAATACAAGGTGACATTTGACTCAAAGTGATTTACAGGGGCATTTTCTGTTTACCTTTGTTAATGCATTTTTCTAATTTTATTAAATGTATGCAGTGTTTCCTCTAGGATATTTTCCAGCTGTGGTGGCAGGACTATTTCCCATGGACCACGCCCCCTCCCCACCCAAGAATCACCTGCACTCAGAATTGAATTTATTTTAACTAAAAAAGACAAGTAAATAATAAAATAAGAACAAATAAATGAATTGCAATCAATAGCACAAACAAAAACAATAACAAGATACAAATTAAATTATTAGTACTTACATTTTTTCAGTTAGGTCTAACTATAATCTAGAGGGCCTAGATTAAATGGTGTGGCTGTTTACAGAGTGCTGTATCAAAGCATATTAAATGCAAAGTCGACTGGAAGGAAGAATTTGGGTAGGAAAAGGTGCACAAGCAACAGGGATGACCGCAAGCTTGAGAATACAGTCAAGCAAAGCTGATTCAAACACTTGGGAGAGCTTCACAAGGAGTGGACTGAAGCTGGAGTCAGTGCATCAAGAGTCGCCACACTCAGACGTCTTCAGGAAAAGGGCTACCAAGCCACTTCTGAACCAGAGACAACGTCAGAAGCATCTTACCTGGGCTGTGGAGAAAAAGAACTGGACTGTTGCTCAGTGGTCCAAAGTCCTCTTTTCAGATGAAAGTACATTTTGCATTTCATTTGGAAACAAGGTCCCAGAGTCTGGAGGAAGAGTGGAGAGGCACAGAATCCATGTTACTTGAAGTCCAGTGTGAAGTTTCCACAGTCAGTGATGATTTGGGCTGTCATGTCATCTGCTGGTGTTGGTCCACTGTGTTTTCTGAAGTCCACAGTCAACGCAGCCATCTACCAGGAAATTTTAGAGCACTTCATGCTTCCTTCTGCTGACAAGCTTTATGGAGATGCTGATTTCATTTTCGAGCAGGACTTGGTACCTGCCCACACTGCCAAAGGTACCAAAAGCTGGTTCAATGACACTGGCGTTACTGTGCTTGATTGGCCAGCAAACTCGCCTGACCTGAACCCCATAGAGAATCTATGGGGTATTGTCAAGAGGAAGATGAGAGACACCAGACCCAACAATGCAGATGAGCTGAAGGCCACTGTCAAAGAAACCTGGGCTTCCATACCACCTCAGCAGTGCCACAAACTGATCACCTCCATGCCACGCCGAATTGAGGCCGTAATTAAAGCAAAAGGAGCCCCTACCAAGTATTGAGTACATATACAGTAAATGAACATACTTTCCAGAAGGCCAACAATTCACTAAAAATGTTTTTTTATTGGTCTTATGAAGTATTCTAATTTGTTGAGATAGTGAATTGGTGGGTTTTTGTTAAATGTGAGCCTAAATCATCACAATTAAAAGAACCAAAGACTTAAACTACTTCAGTCTGTGTATATTGAATTTATTTAATACACGAGTTTCACAATTTGAGTTGAACTTTTCCACAACATTCTAATTTATTGAGATGCACCTGTATATATACTTTTATATATATAGGAAATGTTGGGATGTTTTTTTAAATTTGAATAAAATGAAAACTAAAAGACTTTCAAATCACATGAGCCAATATTTTATTCACAATAGAACAGAGACTATAACAAATGTTTAAACGGAGGAAGTTTACACTTTTATCCACTAAATGAGCTCATTTCAAATTTGATGCCTGCTACAGGTCTCAAAGTTGGCACGGGGGCAACAAACGGCTGAAAAAGCAAGACATTTTGAAAAGATTCAGCTGGGAGAACATCTAGCAACTAATTAAATTAATTGACATCAGGTCTGTAACATAAAAGGGATGTCTTAGAGAGGCAGAGTCTCTCAGAAGTAAAGATGGGCAGAGGCTCTCCAATCTGTGAAAGAGTGCGTAAAAAGATTGTGGAATACTTTAAAAACAACGTTCCTCAATGTCAAATTGCAAAGGCTTTGCAAATCTCATTATCTACAGTGCATAACATCATCAAAATATTCAGAGAAACTGGATAAATCTCTGTGGTTAAGGGACAAGACCAAAGACCTTTGTTGGAATGCTGTGATCTTCGGGCCCTCAGACGACACTGCATCACTCACTGGCATGATTCTGTCATTGACATTTTAAATGGGCCCAGGAATACTTCCAGAAACCACTGTCGGTAAACACAATCTGCCGTGCCATCTGCAGATGCCAACTAAAGCTCTATCATGCAAAAAGGAAGCCATATGTGAACATGGTCCAGAAGCACCGTTGTATCCTGTGGGCCAAGGCTCATTTAAAATGGACTCATTTTCAAAGTGGAAAAGTGTTCTGTGGTCAGACGAGTCCAAATTTGACATTCTTGTTGGAAATCACAGACGCCGTGTCCTCCGGGCTAAAGAGGAGGGAGACCTTCCAGCGTGTTATCAGCGTTCAGTTCAAAAGCAAGCATCTCTGATGGTATGGGGGTGCATAAGTGCATACAGTATGGGCATTATTAACAACATTTATTATAAATGGCAAGCCTAAACAAATGTTTAAATCATAACTGAATCTACTAGTGTGTGAGACGTGCTATATATACACACTTGGGCTGCTAGCATACCTCATACCTCTCTCATTCAGCACAAATCCAAATGTGTGCATTTGCGCGTGTTTTGCAGGCTTAACATTAATTGCATTATGTAAGTTGCGGCATGTTTCAGATAATAAAAACCGATCTGTATTCTGAAAACTTTGTTTGTAAGTTTCGACACGGGACCACAACCTCGCCTGAAAAAAGAAATCCCATTGCCTACGCTGTTAGTCCTCTATGTTCCAACCACTGCTCTATAATAGAGAACTGGATTGCTCATGACATCATAAAATCTGAAGCCACCGCGCTGCCATATTGGTATTCCCATTAGTGCTGTCAATCTATTGAAAAAAATTAACTAACTAATCACACATTTTTTCTGAAATTAATCGTGATTAATCCCACCTAACATTAAAGTTTTTAAATTTACTTTTATATTGCAATAATTTCACATTCAATCTTCAAATTAATGTAGAAACAACATAAAGATAGTATATATTTAATATTTGTTTAATAGCATCTTTTTTATCACTGATACACTGGTAATTTTTTTTCTCCCTAATTTAATTATTGACTATAGCCATTCAGCATACAGTATAATCGAGAGCTATCAATTTTAACATTTAATACACTTAATTAAAAGATAACAATTTATAATTTAAGTGAACTTGAAACAATCTTCACATAAACCCATTATATTAAATGTCATACTACCTGTGCCCTTCAGCAAGTACGAAATATACAGAAATTAAATAAATTTATCAAACACTAAATTCTAAATTAAATTTAGATGAATCCTAAGATACAACAGTTATTAATTTTCCTCTTTTTAACACATCAAAGTAGCTGGGTTATTTGGCTGCTATTTCTTTAAGTGCTGCCGCTGCTGAACGTGACGTGGATCTGACATGCATCGTATTTTCTCACAGCGCGCTCCACCGCATTTGTGCGTGCAATTGCACAGCACGCGCTACGAGCACAGTATAATGCTGACAGGACAGGAAAATTAGTGTCGTAATACCCCAAAATATTTGAGGCTGTAATTGGTGCCAAAGGTGCTTAAAAAAATATTGAGCAAAGACTGTGAATACTTATGTACATGTGATTTATTTTTATATTTTTTATGAATTTGCAAAGATTTCAAACAAACTTCTTTCATGTTGTCATTACGGGGTATTGTTTGTAGAATTTTGAGGGAACTAATGAATTAAATCCATTTAGTCTGTAACATTAAAAAATGTGGAAAAATTTAAACACTGTGAATACTTTCCGGATGCACTGTATTTGTAAAATATTCAAGAACAGTAGTTTTGTTGTGCTTTCATGTAGGATTCTGATGTCACTAGAATAATTGTTATTTTAATCGAGGTTAATCATTTGTAATGCAATTTCTTTCTGTTTAGCGGGTGGGGCTGGATTGCTGTACTTTGTGTTCAAGTATTTCAAGAAACGGTAAGTTATCTTCACTGTCTCAGTTGCTCCTTATGTGATTTCTAGGCTCTTGTTCTTACACTCTCATATTGAGTAATAAATTAATACTTTGCATTCATTGGTTTGAGAGAGATTTCCACACATTTTCCATGGGAATTGGAGATGCCTTTGAGGTTTAGGTTTAATATACCATCTGTTTAGTCATGCACATGCTGACTTTTGAATTGCAGCTCAAAGCTGCAAAGGTGGTGACTATTCTCTGGTGTAGATCTAGACTACCCATAATCATGAAGAGAACTCCAACACCTGGTTATTGTAGGCCATTTAGAAATCCTGTGTCGAATGTGTCCCTGGGAAGTGGCACATCTGGTCACCTTATTTTTAAGAATCTATTCTTTTCATCATCAGGTGATTAGATCATACCTTAAAAGTACTTATATTTGCAGATATATCTGCATACATTTGCAGTCAAATGTATTTTTATAATCAGTTGTATAATTTTTGTTTTAGATATGCCATTCACAATGCTTCACGAGCAGATCATTCTCTCATTAGCATTTAAGTGCCCATTTTAATTCTACCTTTTGCTTCAAATCAAAATATATAATGATGAGATTCATCTTGGTTGTTTCAGCAGAGAATGCTGAAAAAGTTGACGGTCACTTTTTTTGAGCAGGTAGTTGTATCAAACTATAAAGTGCTTCATCGTGCACACATATTCTCAGGAAGGAAGTTCCCATGAAAAATTATTGTGGAAAATTCTTCTGCAACCATTAATGCTGATTAGAATGTCTATATAGGAAGCTGTGTTTTTGGGGGGGGGGGGGGGGGGGGGGGGGGGTTTTTTGTGTTTAGCTATGTGGTGAGGTCTTGTAAGTGTGTGTTGGATTGAGATTTAATATACCCAGTTATTTAGTCATGCGCATGCTGACCGACGTTTGGATTGCAGATCAAAACACACGTATTCTGACAAGGTGGCAACTAATAATGAAGAAGATCCATTATAACACCCTCACATATGTGGTAAGGACAATAGTAATTATGAATATATGCATCTTTTCTAAGACACAGGCTTCTTCTACTTTCTTGTTACTGTACCTCACCATGAGCAGACAGGCCGTTTCTGAACATTGTACAAGCATCATTGATGTTTAAATGTGGCTGGTTAAGTTTCTGATGTCAGAAACCCATCAATTCCAAAATATAAGAATTAAAGAACAAGTCAGTTGAGAGTTTATGACCATGTATTTAGCATATCCATGTTTGCATTATACACTGTCATTTATTCATCAGAGTTTTCTAGACACTTGACTTATTTTTTCTTCTAACTTTTTACCTATAACTGGGACTTGCCAGTTTTCATACCTTAAAAAATATAAAACAATATGATTTATATAATTCATTCTTTGTTCTTAATTAATAGCATGCATTATTCTGTTACCTTTTGTGAATGACTCATTGTATAATCTTTGCACCTGTAATTACAGTTCTTCATGAAGTTGTCCTGGAGAAAATCCAAGTGAAGCATCCTGCAAATATATATAGTTTATGTAAACACTTCCCAGAATCCGACAAGATGTGGATTGATTTCCCGCAGCAAATTCCTCCATAATCAGACCCACTGTTACTTTGAGAAGCCCAGCTTCATTTGAATTATCTCCTTTCTAGCAGTCACTAACTTTACCACCTTCTGTACTCTGAAACGGATCTGTCTTCAAATAAGTCAGGTTGATTTCACTTTTATAAAGTGTTTGTTTGTCATTTCTAATTTAATTTTTAATACTGTGTTGATAAAGTAACCACTCTTCTCTTAATGATGAGAACATCTGAAGATTCACTGACTGTCCCATACCTCCAGATTTAGTTGAAGGCTACATTTAGTATGAATATTTAAGTAGAAAATCTGATCAAATTTGTGACTTAAGAGATGAATGTCATTTTTCATTTCGCCTGTTACTTTTCATTTGGATAAAACGTGTGTATATTAACTTTTTAGTAAATATTCAGCAGAATGATTTGCAGTGAAGATTTTGAATTGAAAGTTTAGTTTGATCCTGCTGAAGTAATTAAAGTGCCTTTTCATTCTAGGGATTTTGTTTAGTGTTATCTAGCTGTATGTGTTGAGCAGAATTTATATAGGTTCCAATTACATTAGAAATGCTTTGCTCTTTGTCTCGATTACAGACTTCAATCTAATAAAGAAAAAGAATTCAGTAAACTTTTTTATTTTCTGTGATGTTTAAGCATCATTTAATTTTGCCTGTCTGTTTTATTAATATTTACAGAATTGCCCAAAGTACTTAAGCCTAAATACCTACAGCGATCTAATTGCTTTTTATTATTGGGCTTTTTTTTTTCTTTTGGAAAAGTTTTCTCTAAAATTCTGTAATTTATACAATCTAATTTGCTCTTGCCAAATTGCAGCAATGTAAAATTATCTGTAGTTTAGTTCAGCTAATATCTTCAACCATTTCTGTTAAATTGGTCAAGTAGAAATTTAATTCTTTTTTATTTATATATATATATATATATCTTTTCCCAAACAAGTGTTTTTATTTAAAAAAAAAATTGTGTGTGCGTTGCAGTTGGCTGTTTTAACTGTTTTTTCAGCTTGCAATTTCAATGATGTATCATATTGTTTTATTGTAGCAATCAGCTGTTGTTTGGAATGGTTTTGAACCACTACTTTATTGCACTGTGCACTGGCATGACGGTGCTAATTCTAGAAAACAAAGTTGATCCAATGTAAATCCACCTCTTGCGATTCTGTTTTTCACTGATATTTGGTACTTGGGAAAGTCTCAAAATAAAAGCTCCACAATCAAAACAGAACACTTGGGTTCTTAACTGACAAATGTTTCCATTGATTTTATTTTAGTTCTTAGATATTGCAGACATAAGCGTTGATTCTGTTTGACAAAGTGTGATGTAAAATTTGATTTTGCAAAACCAGTAGCTCCATCAGTAGATGCATCTCATATTGCAAAATTCAACCATTATATCTGCTTTTTGTATCACAAAAACCATGTTCAGTCATCGTATTACATTTCCCCTACAGGCATTGTTACAAGGAGCAATCAGTTGAGATATTTAGTTGTAGTTTAATCAACTAGAAAAAAAGGATGTTTATAAGATGATTGCAATGCACCTCTCTGATTGCAACTCTGTTCATGTCAATCTATAGAATATACAATGTATGCATGGATTAAAGCAAAAAAAAAATCTTCTGACTGAATTTTTTTTCCTCGGCCAAACCCCATTCCACAGCCATACCTGTCACACACCCAGTTTAAGAGCTGTGTTTTTCTTCTTGTAATTAGGAGCGCTTGTCCTTCTAATTTAAGAAATTTAGGAGCACCTTCTAATCAATAATAAAACAATTCTGATGAAAACAAAAGTGCCTTCTTAATACAAGGTGACATTTGACTCAAAGTGATTTACAGGGGCATTTTCTGTTTACCTTTGTTAATGCATTTTTCTAATTTTATTAAATGTATGCAGTGTTTCCTCTAGGATATTTTCCAGCTGTGGTGGCAGGACTATTTCCCATGGACCACGCCCCCTCCCCACCCAAGAATCACCTGCACTCAGAATTGAATTTATTTTAACTAAAAAAGACAAGTAAATAATAAAATAAGAACAAATAAATGAATTGCAATCAATAGCACAAACAAAAACAATAACAAGATACAAATTAAATTATTAGTACTTACATTTTTTCAGTTAGGTCTAACTATAATCTAGAGGGCCTAGATTAAATGGTGTGGCTGTTTACAGAGTGCTGTATCAAAGCATATTAAATGCAAAGTCGACTGGAAGGAAGAATTTGGGTAGGAAAAGGTGCACAAGCAACAGGGATGACCGCAAGCTTGAGAATACAGTCAAGCAAAGCTGATTCAAACACTTGGGAGAGCTTCACAAGGAGTGGACTGAAGCTGGAGTCAGTGCATCAAGAGTCGCCACACTCAGATGTCTTCAGGAAAAGGGCTACCAAGCCACTTCTGAACCAGAGACAACGTCAGAAGCATCTTACCTGGGCTGTGGAGAAAAAGAACTGGACTGTTGCTCAGTGCTCCAAAGTCCTCTTTTCAGATGAAAGTACATTTTGCATTTCATTTGGAAACAAGGTCCCAGAGTCTGGAGGAAGAGTGGAGAGGCACAGAATCCATGTTACTTGAAGTCCAGTGTGAAGTTTCCACAGTCAGTGATGATTTGGGCTGTCATGTCATCTGCTGGTGTTGGTCCACTGTGTTTTCTGAAGTCCACAGTCAACGCAGCCATCTACCAGGAAATTTTAGAGCACTTCATGCTTCCTTCTGCTGACAAGCTTTATGGAGATGCTGATTTCATTTTCGAGCAGGACTTGGTACCTGCCCACACTGCCAAAGGTACCAAAAGCTGGTTCAATGACACTGGCGTTACTGTGCTTGATTGGCCAGCAAACTCGCCTGACCTGAACCCCATAGAGAATCTATGGGGTATTGTCAAGAGGAAGATGAGAGACACCAGACCCAACAATGCAGATGAGCTGAAGGCCACTGTCAAAGAAACCTGGGCTTCCATACCACCTCAGCAGTGCCACAAACTGATCACCTCCATGCCACGCCGAATTGAGGCCGTAATTAAAGCAAAAGGAGCCCCTACCAAGTATTGAGTACATATACAGTAAATGAACATACTTTCCAGAAGGCCAACAATTCACTAAAAATGTTTTTTTATTGGTCTTATGAAGTATTCTAATTTGTTGAGATAGTGAATTGGTGGGTTTTTGTTAAATGTGAGCCTAAATCATCACAATTAAAAGAACCAAAGACTTAAACTACTTCAGTCTGTGTATATTGAATTTATTTAATACACGAGTTTCACAATTTGAGTTGAACTTTTCCACAACATTCTAATTTATTGAGATGCACCTGTATATATACTTTTATATATATAGGAAATGTTGGGATGTTTTTTTAAATTTGAATAAAATGAAAACTAAAATACTTTCAAATCACATGAGCCAATATTTTATTCACAATAGAACAGAGACTATAACAAATGTTTAAACGGAGGAAGTTTACACTTTTATCCACTAAATGAGCTCATTTCAAATTTGATGCCTGCTACAGGTCTCAAAGTTGGCACGGGGGCAACAAACGGCTGAAAAAGCAAGACATTTTGAAAAGATTCAGCTGGGAGAACATCTAGCAACTAATTAAATTAATTGACATCAGGTCTGTAACATAAAAGGGATGTCTTAGAGAGGCAGAGTCTCTCAGAAGTAAAGATGGGCAGAGGCTCTCCAATCTGTGAAAGAGTGCGTAAAAAGATTGTGGAATACTTTAAAAACAACGTTCCTCAATGTCAAATTGCAAAGGCTTTGCAAATCTCATTATCTACAGTGCATAACATCATCAAAATATTCAGAGAAACTGGATAAATCTCTGTGGTTAAGGGACAAGACCAAAGACCTTTGTTGGAATGCTGTGATCTTCGGGCCCTCAGACGACACTGCATCACTCACTGGCATGATTCTGTCATTGACATTTTAAATGGGCCCAGGAATACTTCCAGAAACCACTGTCGGTAAACACAATCTGCCGTGCCATCTGCAGATGCCAACTAAAGCTCTATCATGCAAAAAGGAAGCCATATGTGAACATGGTCCAGAAGCACCGTTGTATCCTGTGGGCCAAGGCTCATTTAAAATGGACTCATTTTCAAAGTGGAAAAGTGTTCTGTGGTCAGACGAGTCCAAATTTGACATTCTTGTTGGAAATCACAGACGCCGTGTCCTCCGGGCTAAAGAGGAGGGAGACCTTCCAGCGTGTTATCAGCGTTCAGTTCAAAAGCAAGCATCTCTGATGGTATGGGGGTGCATAAGTGCATACAGTATGGGCAGCTTGCATGTTTTGGAAGGCACTATGAATGCTGAAAGGTATATAAAGGTTTTAGAGCAACATATGCTCCCCTCCAGATGACGTGTATTTCAGCAGGACAATGCAAAACCACATTCTGCAGCTATTACAACAGCATGGCTTCGTAGTAGAAGAGTCCGGGTGCTGAATTGGCCTGTCTGCAGTCCAGATCTTTCACCTATAGAGAACATTTGGCACATCATTAAACGAAATATACGTCAAAGAAAACCACAAACTCTTCAGCAGCTGGAAACCTATATCAGGCAAGAATGGGACCAAATTCCAACACCAAAACTCCAGAAACTCATAACCTCGATGCCCAGACGTCTTCAAACTGTTTTGAAAAGAAGAGGAGATGCTACACCATGGTAAACATGCCCCCGTCCCCACTATTTTGAGACCTGTAGCAGGCATCAAATTTGAAATGAGCTCAATTTCTCAGTTTAAACATTTGTTATGTTATCTACTGTATGTTCTATTGTGAATAAAATATTGGCTCATGTGATTTGAAATTCTTTTAGTTTTCATTTTATTCAAATTTAAAAAACGTCCCAACATTTCCGGGATTTGGGATAATTTGAAGAAATACGATTTTTTTTCCGATTTTTACAGCATGATATGACATTGCAGGCCGAATTGGAGGTCATCATGGGCCAGCTTTGGCCCTGGTTTAGGCGTCTCGTCTGAAAAAAGAGCATTTTGCGATGGTCTGGATACTGATATAGTTATTGTTATTGTTATCTTTATAGTTTACATTTACATTTACATTTAGTAATTTAGCCGACGCTTTTATCCAAAGCGACTTACAAATGAGGACAATGGAAGCAATCAAAATCAACAAAAGAGCAAAGATATGCAAGTGCATATCTCAGTCTCAGTTAGCTTAACGCAGTACACGTAGCATGTTTTTTTTTATTAAAAGAAAAAGAAAACAGAATAGAAAAAGAATAGAGCAAGCTAGTTTTAGAGAACTTTTTTGCTTTTGTTAATTGTATAATAAATAAAAAGAAAACAAATAGATAGAATACAAAAAGATTAGAGAAGCTAGTGTTAGTTTGTTTTTTGTATATAAACAAGCAGTTATTAAATAAATAGAGTGCAAGTTTAAAAGGGGCAAGTTTTTTTTAAAGGAATAGAATTAGAATATAGAGTGCTAGAGTTAGAGGGTCAAATAAAGATGGAAGAGATGTGTTTTTAGCCGATTCTTGAAGATAATAGCTACCGTTCTTTGTGTAAACGGGCCCTTATTTTAGAATACTCACTGTATTTGTCTATGGAAAAGCTGTATTTCAAACCCATAGACTGTAAAAAAGTTTCATTGTTCTGAGGATGGAACCTTTAAACCAGATCCTCCAAAATGTTTTGGTAAGTTATGGTTCAAATGCCAGTCAAGAGATGACGTAAAAAAATCACTTGTGAGTTTTTTTCCTGTTAATTAATAAAATATTTAATGATCAATACTGTTCTTTTACATAAACATTTTTTCTTTTCTTTTTTTCCCCCAGATGGGTGTCCGGTGCCTATGATTCCTAATGCAAAAAAAATCGGTGGAAAATCACCCCCATACAAGCTGGGTAACTTTGTAGAATACAAATGTGACGATGGCTATACAATGAAAGGAGAAGGTTATATTGTGTGTAGAGCAAATGGATGGGACCCTGAACCACCACGATGCATTGGTAAAACTGAGATGATTTCTTGTATTAATGTATGACTGCATTCTGTTTGAAAGGATTGACAACAGTAAAGGAAGGGATCACCCAAAATGAGAGATGTCATACTTACTTGTATTGTTTGTTGAGGAAGACTTATTGAGTCTAACATCACCATCACATTCAAGTAGTTCAAAAGACAAAAAAAAAAAAAAATAGCAATGAGTAATAATGTTATAATGACTAAAATAGTACTGGATGTGTTCCTGGAGTTTTACATCAGATGGCCATAATGCATGTTGCTTGTGTTTATCTCCACAGAGCCTTGTCGTTTGCCTGAGTTAAGTGAACATGTCACTTTAACAAAGGAACGTAGAACTTTTCCACATGGATCTAAAGTAACAGTCGAGTGTGTTCATGGATATGAGCCAGTTGATGCGACAGTATCTAAAACTATTACCTGTGACGAAACCAAGTGGACAGAACTGCTCCTCACTTGCAAAAAAAATGTTGTGAGATGCCTTTATGATCAGCTTTAGTGTATTTTGTTTGCTGTTATTAATAGTAGATTTAACAGGTCATGTTGAATAATAAATATATAACGCAATTAGTCACACTGACTGTACTGAAATACAGATGTCTGTGAGTACAGTAATGAAAACATTGTGACTTTTACTCTCTTAAACAGTGATACTGGTGTATCCATAAAATCCAACAATCAGAATAACCTTTTTGGTTGAAGTGTTCTATTTAAGATAATTTTAATAACTGTGTGTGTGTGTGTGTGTGTGTGTGTGTGTGTGTGTGATATAAAACTGCAGGCATATATTGCTATGTGCTCTTCACTCTGATTGGAATCTGGATATAAATACCTTTTCACCTGGATATTTTTTTCTTTAGCAGTGAAATGTCAGGCACCTCCAATCATTGAAAATGGGCAAATAGAAGCTGTTTTCTATAAATGTAACAGTGGGTTTTTTCTTAATGGACGTTCATCACTTTATTGTTCTGAGAATGGCACTTTTAATCAAGATCTGCCAAAATGTTTGGGTAAGTTATAGTTAAAATGCCATTGTACAGAAATAATCTATTTGCCTTTGCTTGTGAAGTTTGCTCTTGTGAAGTTGTGAATAAACATTGTAGAGATTTATACAACAAAACCAGTTTTTCTGTTCATCAAAGAATAATTTATTTGCAGTGAAGACAGCTTTGTAGGGAATTATTCTAGCTATAATTTTATGAAAATTAAATTAAATTAAACTGTTTTTCATCATGTTATCTTAAGCACTTCTCTTAAGTGTAACTGGCTTGTAGAATGTTTCTTTTTTTGTCAAACTAATGTGATAAACATTTATAGTAGCATTGTGTTTTTTTTTTCCTTTTGTACATTTAGCATCACTAAGTATCGAATTAAGGAGCAGTGTGTAAAGTTTGAATTTACATAAAGTTCTAATTATCAGAGTTAATCATGTATAATGTCTTAACCCACATGGCAAAAGTATATTTTATGCCAACGCTATCTGAGAACACTTACCTGACATGAAATATCTCCCTCTTCAGAAGGGTCTGTGTGTGATGGGATATGCCTTGGAAAACAAAAGTAAGTTCCAAGCATTCTTGAATCCAACTCTATTCATACTCTACAATCCAAAGGACCGATCTGTAAATGAATTGATATCAATAACAATATTATTATAAAATATTTAAAACAACTCCTGAAGTTAAAAAAGTACTCATAAATTAACATTAACCCAGAATGCTGCAACAAATTAAGACTGTAAGTTTATGATAACAAATTAGTTCATTTAAATGCATATAAGCATTTTTACTAAGTAGCATTAGTTAATTTAAGAATGTTACCTTTACCTTAATTGTTAGCTTCTGGACATATACTGAGTAAATATATAAACAGTTTTATGAATGTTAGAGTGTCATTCAAGCACAAATTTTGCATCCATATGTAAATTAGGAAAAACACCTGTGCCCTATAGCTACATGTTTGACTAAATGTCTGCAGACAAATCCAAATTATTATTATGGGGCCATTCACTTCTCGTGTAAACTTTTTTTTCTATGAGAAACAAACCGAATGCTTATTCAATGACTATCTTGCCTTTCATTCTTATTCCAAATCCTGCTCAAATTTCCACACATTCAACTCTGAATAAACTGCTTTGTGTGGGTCTGTTTATATTGAAGCTAATCCTGCTGTTTGTCTATGACATATTTATGTGAGCTATTCAATGTAGTCAGTAGAAGGAAATGTTGTAATGGTAGGAATAATTTACGCCACTTAGAGATCTGTCAGTGGTAACTGATTGTTGTGAAACATCTAGGTATTTTTATGATTTGCTTACAGTACAAGGTGCATTGGATAACTTGAGTCATACTCCACCAATGTCACAGATCTCCTGCTTTGGTGTTATCATTACTGCACCACATTTGAACAGGATGAAGGCAAGATTTTCAATGAGTGACCTGTACCTAACAATGTTATGACTTTAGAAGACTTTGAATACATTGAAAGACTACTTTATGGTGATTTTTTTTAATTTTGTTCTTTTGGAAACTTTTAACAGCTACTTGTCTTTTATTGTATTGAAAAAAATATCAAAGGCAAAAGTCATACTTCAAGTCATTAACACATATTTCCAAGTTAATATTATAATAATTCGTTTTTAATTGTTTACTTTGCTTATTTTATTCATTTTCAGGCATGATAACAACCCTGTATGAAGTCTTCATGGAGAAAATCGGAGACCAAATGTTTTGTGCTTCTTTCAGATATATCATGTTCATATAACCTATGCACCTCACAGAACATGGTGTGACATTAGCAGACTTGAAATAGCCTAACTCTGTAACAATGATCATGTGCATTTATCACTGTAATGTTTTAACCATTTAATAACGTTACAAGCTAAATTGTGCACCTGAGAGGTGACCTGCCCCATGCCATGAATATGTATATTCTTTTATCCTGGCTTTCAATGAATAGGCTACATATGCATTTGTTGTTCATTTACCATTCTTTATCAAATTGATAGTTTCTTGGCTTCTGTACGTCAATACAATGCTTAAATCCACAATATTTTCATAGCTATGAGTCACAAGAATAGTTCTTAATGGATTTTCTTAATAAAATAATAATTGTTAAGGCACTCAACGTATATTTTATTCATTCTGACACCTTGAGTTTCGGGTAATAGGCTACTCAAAAAGCTGTGTTTTTATAACAGTAAAAGTAACTTATTAACTTTCTCCATTATTATTATTATTAAATTTAACAAAAAAGTTTTAAAATTTTTACAAGAAAGTCTTTCATTATAAGATGTTATGTCATTATAACTTTATTAAAATTCATAATTAAGTTTCTCATTATTATGATTTACAGAATCATATTTTATTCACCACTGTGGCTGAAATCTGCTTTCTATAAACCTTAGGCCCGGTTTCACAGACAGGGCTTAGACTAAGCCAGGATTAGGCCATTGTTCAATTAGGAAATTGTTATTAACATGCCTTAGAAAAAAAAACATTACTGGTGTGCATCTTGAGACAAAACAAAGGCACATTGATATACAGTATTTTAAGATCAGTCAGTGCAAGTTTCTTTCTGTTAAAACAGCTCAGACTGTAACTTTAGTCTGAGACTAGGCTGTCTGTGAAACCGGGGGTTAAAGTTGTAAAGTGACATTTCAGAATCAGAAGCGGAAGCGGAAGCGTCCCACCCTCTTTCAACATCTATGACGCTCTCCTCAGACGGAAGTTTACTTCATGAGAAGCAAGTGTTGATCTCCACCTCATTCCTTCCTGAAAGTTAGACTGACCTGTATATGCCTCATTCTGAATCGAGCACTGAACACCGAGAAACATTCTAAAACACCCGAAGGTAAGATTGCTTAAAACAAGAATTTCATTTTCGCTTCTCTGTGTATAACTAACTATAGCCATTATCCAAAAAAAACAAAAGAAGAGAAAGAAAGAAAGAAAAGATATGACTACGTAATTTTATTTTATGTGAAATGATTTGTTATTTCACAATTATATTTTACGTGTGTCGGGTTAGATTAGGATTTCTGTTATTGACTAAATTAACAAATGAGGAGGAAGCGCAGTGACCATTACGTTACGCCCTTCATGCGCGCTGCGTAAGTTACCACTCTCTTTTAGCGTAAGTTAACGAATAGCCTTATAAAAACATTAAATGAAGCTTCGTTGATTAGCTAAATCTATTTTTATGCATTCGTTCTAAACATATGTATGTTGTCTAGTAATGTGACATGTCAGCAATTTAAACCCCATCTTGATTGTTATGCTAGCGGCTAACAGGTTTTGCTAATGTGAATCTTTCTTGTAGCTTTTTTTGTTTTTGTACTGAATGTGTTGATGTTTAGTTATTCAAAAGTACGTGTTTAAAAAGTGCATTTCCTTACGCTAAGATGTCTTTATATTTATCAGTAGCGAAAAACACATTGGCCTTGTTTGGAGCTGACATTCACCGACATAAACAAGATGGGATGTAAGGTGCTGTGTCCCAGTGTTGCTCTTCTTGCTTATCTTATCCTCTGTCAACATGTCCGAGGTAAGTATCTATCTATCTATAAAGAATTTTAACTACGATTAAAAATTACACCTTTTGTGGCTTTTGGTCTATGTGTGTTAGTTTTAAGATCATCTTAACGCTAATGTAAAAAATTAACCTTAATCAGATTAGGTTTTACATTTACAGTCTTTGTCTTCCGGCAAAACCATACGAAAATATTCATGACACATAAACAGGGTTGCCAGATCTCACTGTTTTTGTTTTTCCAGGAAACGGGCATTAAGAGTACCTATATCAATTTTTTCCCTACACCCCATGACGCTTTCAAATTGTGGGAGTAACTTCCACAGAACAGATGTGTAAACAATCAGATACTGCTAATAAACTTGTTTAATAGTTAACTCTAATAATGCCATATATAAGCAAAAACCGGTACAGTGTGAGAAGATGGATAAGGTTATGTTTTAAATATTTAAAATGGGAGATTCTTAGTGCATTCCAGTGAATTATTCATGAGATATTGTTCATTAAATCACAACAGCAGACCACAAGAGCACAGTGTCTTTTTCATATTGTTACAGTGGAAAAATAAAAGAAAATAATCAGAAGGACAGAACACAGAGAACTTAACAGAGGTCTTGAAACTGATATTCTTGCGACATCTATGTCCTGATAGATAAAAATATAGAATTATGGGAAATGTACAGCAATTTGGTCAATCTGACAGATGAGGATTATTTGTAGCGCACCCTTTAAATATGTAATCATTTGTTTTGTCTATTTGAGTGACACTTGGAAAAACCAGAAGTGCCGCCCATATTTTCAAATGCAGTACGTCCCTTTAGACAGGGGTGGATAACATATTTCAATTCTAAGAATTGTGTAGTGCTGCTGTTATATGATATTAGCAAAGGACACTTGGTGAGTTCATTCACTGAACAAACTGTAGACATGTGTATAGCCTAGTAGTGTAATGTTGATACTAGCAACTAACAGTGCTTTGCAAACAGAAAGGTTTTCGCTTAAAGCTTGATAATCCTAATCAGTGTCAGAGAATGCTGCTGCTGTGGACAGAAATAACTGAAATCTTCACTGGTAAACATGGTACACTCACATGAATTCCATTTTTTTCAATCATGAAATGGATGCATTAACCCAAAATTAATTTTGGCATTTATATGAGCCTGCAACAATATCTTCAGGCTCTTCATTGATGCCCTTGTAATGCTTTCGGGACAGATTTAATCATGACCTTAACCAGCAGAGGTGTTTTTGTGCATAAATATGTATGTAACCTTGATACATTTAGCAATGAAAACAGTGATAAAACTGTATGAAAGCAACTTCAGCACATGATTTGCTCAGTTGTAGTTAGCACCAGTGTGTAGCATTAGACACTGACTGTTGTGTTTTTACCCAAACGTTACATTAGTTTTAGTGTTTGAAAGAGCCAAAGTTTTATTTACATTTGGACTTTATTTAAAAAAGGTTGAGGGTGGATGATAAAGTATGAGCAACACATGAAAAAAGTAAAAACTGTTATTAAACTATTAAATTAGCTGATCCCATTCGAGCATTGAGAGTTTGAGACTTAATTTCAACTGCACATCTTTGAGTGAGTTATACTAATTTATATTCACCTCATACTAATTTTTTTATTTTTTTTTACCAAATGTAAGAATAGAATGGAGCAGAAGTTGTACTAACAATAATAATGATGATCAAAATAGTACTGCATCAGATTATTATAAAGCATATGTTTTGTTTATTTCTACAGCGCAATGCACACAGCCTTCTTTTGCATCAAGAAATGTCATTTTAACATCAGAGCATCTCTCATCTCAAAGTTTCCCAGATGGATCCACTGTAACATTTGAGTGTGTGATTGGACACAGGCCAGCTAACTTAAGAGCATCTAGATCAGTTACCTGTCAGGGAAACCAGTGGACAAGTCTGGAACTCAGTTGCACAAGTATGTACTGTCACTAATTATGTTAAGTACCCTACATTTGTAAATTTCTCTAAAATGCCTTTTGTCTAATTTAGATGTGTGAAAGGATGTATGTTATATTAGGTAAACAAGTCATTAAATAGCTTAACAATCATTAAATAGCTCATAGTGGTTTTGCCACTGACAGCAGGAAGCATCACAGTATCACACATTTCCTCTTAAAATAAATCCCTGTATCATGTAATGGAGCAACACTAAATATTATTTTTCATTATTTTCAACAATATTTAAAGAGCACCAATTCTAAATCAGTCAATATCTTGAATACATTACAGGAAAATCCTGTGGAAGCCTTGCAGATTTTCTTCATGGGAGATATGAAATGAATGGAAATTTATTTGGTGACACAGCTAAACCAGTTTGTGACACAGGGTAAGTGAAATGATTAAGGTCTGTTTCTATATGCTGTTTTAAGCCATATGGAATTTAGGTTGTGTGCTGTGTTTGAGTATTTGTTAAGAGGACGATCATTGCTTTCAGATACATGTTAGCGGGTCAGGAAACATCAAGAACATGCAGAGATCAGGGATGGGATGGCCGAGATCCTCTCTGTGAACGTATGTTAGTTCTTACATTTGAATCAAATATGATATTGAAGAGCACAAAACCATTCCCAGTTTGTATTAAAATATTTTTTGTGTGTTTTTGAAGTAAATACCTATTCACATGATATTTTTTTTCTCTTTAGCTGTGAAATGTTCAGCACCTCCAGCCATAGAAAATGGGCAACTTGAAGATGAGCCTTTGGACAGTTATGATTATTTACAAGCAGTCTCCTATAGATGTAACGGAGGACTTAATCTTATTGGACAATCAACACTTCATTGTTCTGAGGATGGAACCTTTAAACCAGATCCACCAAAATGTTTTGGTAAGTTATGGTTCAAATTCCAGTCAAGAGATGAAGTAAAAAAATCACTTGTGAGTTGATTCCTGTTAATGAATAAAATATTTAATGATCAATATTGTTCTTTTACATAAACATTTTTTCTTTTCCTTTTTCCCAGATGGGTGCCCGGTGCCAATGATTCCTAATGCAAAAAGAATTGGTGGAAAATCACCCCCATACAAGCTGGGTAACTTTGTAGAATACATATGTGAAGATGGCTATACAATGAAAGGAGAAGGTTATATTGTGTGTAGAGCAAATGGATGGGACCCTGAACCACCACGATGCATTGGTATGTCTGAAATGATTTATTTTATTAATGCATGACTACATTCTGTAAAGGAACAGTTTACCCAAAATGAAAGTTGTCATATACATACTAGTGTTGTTGTTTGAGGAAGTCGTAGTGAGTTATAGTTAGTCTAACTAGTCATCACATTCAAGTGGTTCAAAAGATAGAAATTAGTAATAATGTTATAATAACTAAAATAGTAGTGGATAAAGTTTTGAATAAAGTGACCAAAATGCACGTTACTTGGGTTTATCTCCACAGCGTCTTGTGGTTTGCCTGAGTTAAGTGAACATGTCACTTTAACAGAGGAATTACGCTCACGTATAAATTTTCCGCATGGATCTAAAGTAACAGTCGAGTGTATTTATGGATATGAGCCAGTTGATGCAACAGTATCTAAAACAATTACCTGTGAGGAAACCAAGTGGACAAAATCACTCTTGACCTGTAAAGGCAATTACGATTATTAAATGTGCTGTTTCAGATTTATTTCTTTTTCTTTTTCCATGAAGCACAAATGGAGATACTTAGGAGAAAGTGAATAAGGCCGGGCCATGTGGAGCTCTGCGTGACAACACAACATCATAGAAATTGGCCATACAAATTTTGCACTATATTCTAAGTACTGATTAAAAACCAGTTTGCATGTCCATTTCTTTCATGTATCTCTGAAGAAACCTTTAGAAAGTTTCTTATCTCTCTCTTCAAGCTAGACTTCTTGTACTCGCATTTGTACTTCCCTAACCCAATGCATATGTTGACTCTCAGCCCTGCCTACAACTCCCACAACTACCACAACTACCACAACTGCTTTGACTTCCACAGTTCGCACAACATCCAAGGCTCCTAATGAGAAGGGTATTGTCTTATAAATTTATACTTTATTATAAAAAATATTAAATTCACATTAATGTTCTCCTAATGGCCCTGCTTTAAAGAGTTAACAACATTAAGACCCAGAAGGAGAGAGCTCAGAAACTTTCTGTGGTGATGTTCAGACATTTCTTAACGATTATGAGAAAATTATGGCCAACAGTTTAGGTCTGGAAATGTTTAGCCACCACATTCAGGGATGTGATTAGAAATATCGTAACACGTCCAAAATAAATATTCAAATCAATTGGGAATTAAAGTGGCTATATGTCTGCTCTAAATTCATAGAAGAACTACTATATGTCTGCTCTGATCTGCCTGTAGAAATAATCTGATTTTATACTCTAGTCTCAAAGGTAGTTGGTATAATTCAATTCCTTTGTATTGCAGTTTTCACAGCACATTCACTAACCATGTATAGGGCAGATTTATGCATGAAATCTGTTTTCATGATTCACCAGTAACATTCCAATAGCATACTAAATTTTATTCTTAGTTTACAAAAAAAGGAACGGCTAAAACCACACATACTTAAATCACATAATCTGGGTGGGTTTATGTTAATTTTATGCATGGATATTTAATTTCAAATATATTTAATATATAGTAAAAGAGTAAGAAAATGTGTGTCTTATGTTTGCTGAGATTGAAGAAAGGCTGTAAAGGAAAGGTTGCATGGATCTCTTATACAGATATGGATTGCTGCATTTTATGCAAATTAATAACCTCAGGCACACAGTTGCTCAATTAGGATACTCATTACATTAGAACAAAATTAAGAAACAAATCATGTTCTTACATGTGTTGTGAATGAGGCAGACATTTTTAATGAGAAGTTCTCTTTTGTGTGTAAATACACTCCACACAATTATTGGTGAATGAGACTCATTGTTCTAAAGCAGCTTTACTAAGAGCAGTGTTTTACAAAGCCGTGCACAGTGCCGATAGTAGGAAGGAAAACTCTATAATGTTAAAGTAGATGAGGAAAGAGGAAGATTCAGCTGAGGAGGCCTTCATCTGGCACACGTTTATACAGCATACACACAAATGACACCTTTGACGCATGTAATCCTGCTACATAATGTAGATAATTTTGACTAACTTAACAGAATTATAATAGTTTATATTTAAATTTTGTAGTTCGTTTTTTTTTTTTTGGGTGTTGTTGGTTGTTTGTTTGTTGTTGATCATCAGTGAGTGAATCATTCTATATTAAAACAATTTCCCCCACCCCTACTCAAATGATAAATGAGTTGTCAGTACAACTCTCCATATCATTGCCATTCAAATTTTTAATCTACATTAATATCTGCTAACTCTAATAAATAACATTGTGTAGCATTTTGTGATATTGACGCTTGTACTGATGACTTCATACCTTAGTGGCTTTTTTAATGTTGGCCATTATTTTACTAGTTTACATTATTAAATGTCAGTTCTACTGCAGAAAGGTTCTTGTTTCGCTTTATAACCACATCTTAATGTTATTAGCTCTTCATAATGGGACTGTTAGGGGAATACTTTTTTTCTTAGCATGAGAGAGTAATTATACCTCTGATATGAATGTATAAATTTAAACTGTCCACTGTATCTTTCCTACCAATGACTTTTTTTTTTTTTTTTTTTAAATCTACTCCATCCAGGTTATCCATCTGTTTGTATTTGAAGCTTCAGATTTTTCCTCCTCTTTTACTGTTTCCTAACTGTATTCTTTTTCTTCCACAGAAGACACAACAAATACAAGTAAGTAGTATTTAAACCTTTTTTTACTATACTATTCACTGTAGGGCTGGGCGATATATATTGCATGCGATAGTCATGCGCATCTCGTCAGTAAAACCGGTTCCTTGATTAGCGCTAAATCTCCATCACCTGTTTTCAAATGGAGTGGCATTTAATACACAGAGCCGTAGTTCACAGACAAGCTACGCATATATCGACTGATATATCGCCCTCGATATGAACGCGATATTGCATAGCTTGTCAGTGATTTACGGCTCTGTGTATTAAATGCCGCTCCATTTGAAAACAGGTGATGGAGATTTAGCGCTAATCAAGGAACTGGCCTTACTGACGAGATGCGCATGCAATATATCGCCCAGCCCTACTTATTCAGTAAAGAGCTGATTCCTCTCAGTAACGGTCACGCTTGGCTCCTTGATCTTTTTGATCTGAAATGTATGAAACTGGTGGATTATGACATTTGATAATTCTATTATTCCTGTAAATGCATATTTACACATTTTGACAGATTGTGACAGCTCAGAGATTCAAATAGGCTGGTTTCTAAGCATTCATATTTCTAGTTGGGTATTTTAGCTTTTTTTTTAGTTTTTAAATGACAATTTACTTTTGGGTTATGTTTAATTTTGTTACAAGTGTTACAAAGTGATTTGTATTACATAACAGATTGCAAGGATATGTCTTGTACTTTTCGTTTTGTCTTAATCTTAATGTTAATTTTATACATGGATATTTCATTTTAAATACATTTCATACAGTATCTCACAAAAGTGAGTACACCCCTCACATTTCGGCAATCAATTTAGTATATCTTTTCAAGGGACAATACTATAGAAATGAAACTTGGATATATTTTAGAGTAGTCAATGTGTAACTTGTATAGCAGTAAATATTTACTGTACTCTTAAAATAACTCAACATACAGCCATTATTGTCAAAAAAGCTGGCAACAAAACGGAGTACACCCTAAGTGATAACAGCTATACATTGTTTAACCATGCAAAGCCACATGTCCTATTCATCATGTTCATGTTTTTGTCTGCTTGACAGGACCATACAAATTTGTGTATCTTGTTTTAGAGCAGTTAAAATTTGGTTCTTTGAGTACAATTCTCTCATACTGACCACTGGATGTTCAACATGGCACCTCATGGCAAAGAACTCTCTGAGGATTTTAGAATTAGAATTGTTGCTCTCCACAAAGATGGCCTAGGCTATAAGAAGTTCGGTAACAGCCTGGAACTGAGTTACAGTACAGTGGCCAGGGTCATACAGAGGTTTTCCAAGACGGGTTTCACTCGGAACAGGCCTCGCAAGGGTCGATCAAAGAAGTTGAGTCCTTGTGCTGTGCGTCAGGTGCAGAAGCTGGCTTCAAAAAAACAGATGCATGAATGCTGCCAGCATTGCTTTAGAGGTTGCAGAAGTGGAAGGTCAGCTTGTCAGTGCTCAGACCATACGCCACACACTGCAACAAGTCGGTTTGCATGGCCGTCGTCCCAGAAGGAAGCCTCTTCTGAAGCTGGCTCACAAAAAAGCCTGCAAACAGTTTGCTGAAGACAACCTGGCCAAGAGCATGAATTACTGGAACCATATCCTGTGGTCTGATGAGTCTAAGGTAAACTTGTTTGACTCAGATAGTGTCCAGCATGTGTGGCAACGCCCTGGTGAGGAGTACCAAGAAAATTGTGCCTTGCCTACAGTCAAGCATGGTGGTGGTAGAATCATGGTCTGGGGCTGCATGAGTGCTGCTGGTACTGGGGAGCTGCGGTTCATTGAGGGAAACATGGACTCCAACATGTACTGTGACATTCTGAAGCAGAAGATGATGCCCTCCCTTCAGAAACTGTTTTCCAACATAACCACCCCAAACACACCACCAAGATGACAACTGCCTTGCTGATGAAGCTGAAGGTGAAGGTGATGGAGTGGCCGAGTATGTCTCCAGACCTGAACCCTATTGAGCACATGTGGGACATCCTCAAGCGGAAGGTGGAGAAACACCATGTGTCTAACATCCAGCAGCTCCGTGATGTCATTATGGAGGAGTGGAAGAGGATGCCAGCAACAACCTGTGCAGCTCTGGTGAATTCCATGCCCAGGAGGATTAAGGCAGTGCTAGATAACAATGGTGCACCTACAAAATATTGACACTTTGGACACAGTTTTGACATGTTCACTTAGGGTGTACTCATTTTTGTTGCCAGTTATTTGGACAATAATGGTTAAAAGTTGAGTTATATTTAGTGGACAGTAAATTTGTACTTCTATACAAGCTGCACATTGACTACTCTAAAATATATCTAAGTTTCATTTGTGCAGTATTGTCCCTTGAGAAATTTTACTAAAATATTTGCTGAAATGTGAGGGGTGTACTCCCTTTTGTGAGATACTGTATATAGTAAAAGAGTAAGAAAATGTGAGATTGACGAAAGGCTGTAAAGCAGGTAGGGCTGCACGATTATGGCAAAAATCATAATCACGATTATTTTGGTCAATATTGTAATCACAATTATTTAACACGATTATGAGTGGGCCATATGGTCATAAGGTTGCTATGACATCTACATTGTAGAGACCAGCGAAATTTCACAATTCTCCATACCACAGCAGAGTACTAGGGAACTATTAGTAACAAACCGAGCATGTGAGCGGAGCGGAGCGTGCGAAATATAGTCGGAGCGCGGAGCGGGTTTTTATCCAAAGGCCGGAGCGATCGCTCTGTCTCGCTCCTGTTCCGCTCCAATACCGCTCACACCACGAGCCTAGGGCATGCACAAATCCACCCAGAATTCACCTGTGCCTTCAACAATTAACAAAACTGTCAGCCTACACTTCAAAAATCGTTCGTTGTGAAGGAGAGATGGAGTTCGTGAAATATTTCCAAAAGCAAACCGACAGGTCATACAAGTGCACAATTCCTGTCAAAAAAATAGATGATAACGATGTTGAACATGATCAGGAATGTGGTGATACGATTTCAGTAAGTAAGGATTCGTATTTTAATCTAAAAAGACACATCATGCGGAAACATGACAGTGTGCTGCGCGAACATGGGGAGGCCAGAGCAAAACGTGAGCATTTTGAATATGGTTGAAATAGGAAATATTGGCTAATAATCAATTAAGTTTTGTCATACGAATATTTTAATGTAGCCTACTTAACCCTGTCCGTGATTTTTTATTTCATAGAGAAAGAGATATAAATATATGTTCTATTTTGACTGATGTTGCTGTGAGTTCTTTATAGGATATAGGCTGCGTGGCGGATGCGTCGCGGAGCGGGTTTGCTGCGTGCTGATTTTCCTTTCCGCACCTATGTTAACAGATTAGAGCAGCCACACTGCCTGCGGAATATGCGCGTATCAGGTGCGCGGTCCAACCACACTGCAACCGCGGCCCCGCGACAGAATAGAAGTGAAGCGGATTTTTTCCGCAGCAGTCATGCAACAAACCCGATCCACGCCCGCCATGCAGACAGTGTGTCCCAGGCGTAAGGCTTTGGTTGAAAACGGCAGGTGTTAGGCATGCAGAGGAATTTTAAATTTGAGCGAGCGTGGAGCGATTTCACCGGAGTGGGATGAAATTGTAGGTGAGCGGGGAGCGGAATTAAGCGGAGCGGTCTGCTGTGACTTTGAGCAGTGGAGCGGGGGGAGCGAACACCCACTTGAGCGGGGAGCGGAAATTCTCACCGCTCAGCTCCGCTCACATGCTCTGGTAACAAACAAAAAGTCCTCAGTAGGAAAGCGATAAAATGAGCATCTTCCATCCGAAAACTTGTGGTTGCATTCCGGGGCTAAGCAAAAAAGCAAGAAGAACATTGTACGAACAACAATATAAAATGCAGGAAACTATTAATTGGTTATTCTACAATTAATTGTACTACAAATTATACTACAATTGGAAAATACTATAAATTGCTAAACTGTTTGGCGTGATGTTCAATTTCTCTGACAATGCCTGTAGTCCCATTTTTTTTTTGTGTGTCGTAGAATAAAATGTGACAGTATCTTGAGCTTCTGTGAACCACGAACCTTATTTTAGGGGATTTAATCAAACTCCCATTCAAAAAAAACATTGACTTTGGGACGATGGAACCAGAAGTGCTAAAATGCTAACTCTCTTCCGGGTTTTTTCCTACAAAGTGACGTCATAGTTCCACCACTCTATTGGCTGCGTTTTATGCAAATTAATAAGCTACCACTTTAAAATGCTATGGAGAAAAAAGGCACACAAACTAAAAAAACTGACGAAAAGAGGAGAAAACAACATAATCTTGCACCAGCACTAACATACAGTAAAATCTTTTTAAACTACTCATGACATTACAACTTGATGACATTACATGACATTACAACTATGGCATGTTGTAGCTATTGCTTCTAAATGTGCTGGCTGTTTTTCATAACAAATGCTATATAGATTAATAAAAAAAAGTTATTATTGGCCTGGTAATAACTAATAGGCTAGCCTTATAACAAATGCTACATTTAAGAATTATGGTATGTTTTCATAAGAGCAAATACAAGTCAGAATCGAGAGCCATGTGTGAAATGGGTTCTAATGATGAGTGATGGAAAAACCTGGCCTTTAGATTTTCCAAGAGAGGGCCTAGATTAAATGTTTAAGAGCTTGATGAATTAAGGAGTAAGAAATAAACAATATCAATGTAAGAAAATGTTAAAGGTAGGGTAAGTGATTTCTGGTAGCCAATGTTGACATTTGAAATCACCAAAACAAACACGCCCCTACCCCAAAAAGGTCTCGACCCTAATATGATAGCTCTGCCCCACACATACGTACGACGATTAGTTCTGTGAAACCAAGCAAAACCAATGTTAATCATCTGTCAAGAAGAAACAAAGCAACCTCGGCGTCCGATCGTAGGCCTTACCGCACCTTGAGTTCTCTCCAGTGCTGGAAAGCTGATCCAATATTTACACAGGTCCTACTTCTTGCCTTATCGTAACACCGTGTCTACACCGGACACGAGTGGCGCGGCGCGACAAAGTAGCCTACTATAGAACTCATTATAATCAGTGATGCTGTCTACTAGGAATGTGCGCTACGACTAATTTGACTGTCGTTTAAACGGAAGTTTTGTATCTGACTAGTCTAAAAGCTAGAAACCCCCAAAAAATGGCAAAAGAAAAAAACTGTGCATGTCTATATAACAGCAAACACTAGAAATACTTGATCTTTGAATCACTGTCAAATCCCTCAGTGAATTCTGCTAAAAATAGGTCACGATTATGCCGTATGCTTGCCTCGCTTTATCATTTAATTTTAGGCGGTCGTTAAACAGAAAAAAAGGAAGAGCATACACTCAACATAAACCAGTGCATGGCTTATTTATTCAGATCGGCTGGAGCAATGCAGAAATGGAAAATCAATCAATAGACTGACAGAATTCTTCATAACGTTAGCCAACATATTAAAACACAAATCAAAAACAATAGGAAAGTTTATCAAGTAATAGCATTAAAACGGCTTTTAAAAATGTACTTCATGTTGGCTATATTGTCTAAAAACAAAACAATGCTCGTTTTACTTAGACCGTGCACATTTGTTCAGTGAATTTAACATGTTAACATGGTATGGCGGAAGACGGGACTAGAGGCGATTCTGCACTTGAAAAAAAAACGCGCTTGGCAGGAACTGAAGTCACAGGCACGCAGAGAGATAACTACTAGCAAGCAGACAGTTTCGAAAAGAGCCTGGAAATCCCGCACCACCACCGAAGTGGGTCTTCGTTTAGAGGAATAGACGGCATGGACCGCAGCGGCAGGTTGTAGTGTATGACATGATTGACATTTGCTGGCTTTGGCTAGCCTCCAAGCTAACACATACGTGCCTGTAATGAATATGATTTCGCATCGCTCCAGTAGAGTTACTGTAAGCCAATCTGACGATTACACAGTTTACACAAAATCTTTCCATTTCCTTCTAATTCAAAATAATCCCACACCTTGCTGGTCTTTCGCGTGGAACTCGCCGCAACTGACATGAAGAAAACGCATGCGAGGTCTGAGGTAAAAATGTAGTTTTCGCCCAGATACGCTTTTAAAAATATTTATACATTTAAATATTTTGATATGCATTCTTTTTCAAAAGTTTTATTTTAACTTATTTAAAATGTTTTAAATGTAACGTTAAAATGCTGGTAATTTGAATGATAAAATCATCGTTTTCTTTTCTCTCTCTCGTGTAATCGACTATTGTTTTTAGTGTCGACTAGTAGGAGCTGTACCGTCTAGTCGACTAGACCCGCACATCCCTACTGTCTACAGTGGTACTCGGCCCCGACTCGTTTTCAAAAGCGTTTTTGAAAAAATGCATACCCCACCTTTAAGTTAGATTGACTTCCCATAGCATGTTGAATTAGAACATTCTGTCAAACTATAGGCTATAAGTACCTAAAAATATAAAATACATAAAATATCCTATGTAAACAAGTAGCCTAGGCTATTACTTTATTGCAGTAATGTTATGTTATCAACCAACTTTGCATATGTGGATGATGGCACAAAAGACCATTTTACAAAAATAAAGAAGCAAACTAAAACACTTCACGCATCAACCCCTCCAATGTTCAAAACAATACTATAGCCTTAGCGCAGACATATTGCTCCATTGCACTAAAGGCGTCCCGAGTTCTAATCTCGACTAGTGGACCTTTCCCGATCCCGCCCCCTTCCCACCTTTCTCCCACTTCACTTCCTGTCTGCACTGTCCTGTCATAATAAAGACAAAAATAAATCTTTAAAATCAATATTTCCCCCACCCCTACTCCTCTTTCAAGGTGTCCTAACTGTATTCTTTTTCTTCCACAGAAGAAACAAATTCAAGTATGCGTAAGTATTATTTTTTTAAAAACCTTTTTTACTGTACTATTCAGTAAAGAGCTGATTCCTCTTGTCAGTAACGGTCACCCTTGGTCCCTTGTTCTTTTTGATCTGAAATGGTGGATTATGATATTTGATAATTGTAGTATTCCTGTAAATGAGATTCAAAGTATCCTGTAATATGCTGGTTTCTGAGCTTTCTGCAGGTCATTTCATATTTCTGGTTGGGCATTGTAGCTTGCTTTTAAATGACAGTTTACTTTTGGGATATGTTTAAATTTGTTGAGGGTTATAAAAGTGATTTGTATTTTATGATAGGTTGCAAGGATGTGTCTTGTGCTGTTCATGATGTCTTAATCCCTTCAACTAATGTATTTATTTTATTTTATTTGCAGCTGCATGGGCAAATGCATTGCTTGGTATAGGTGGTGTGGGTAAGTCACAGTCTACATAATTCACCTGATAATCTACATGTCCTATACCTTCTTTTTATTCAATACAATCACAAAATCTGTTGTCAAGTTGTTGCAGTGTTAGGCTTTAAAAAAACACTATAGTTGAACTTTTTATTTTTTATTTTTAAATCTAATCAATCATCTCATCTTTTATAATAAAATAAAAAAAGTCTCCCCTAAAAATCACACTTGGCCAAAATTGCATTGAGAGGAAAAAAAAGAGTTAATGTATTATAAACATGTTTTTCGGGTCCCCTCACTCCACAACAAATCCTTTAAACTTATCATTTTTTTTCTTTCCTGTTCTGAATACTGTTAAATTTAAAGTAAATATAATGTATATTATAGTGGCATTCATTATTAACAACATTTATTATAAATGGCAAACCTAAACAAATGTTTAAATCATAACTGAATCTACTGGTGTGTGAGACATGCTATATATACACTTGGGCTGCTAACATACCTCATACATCTCTCTTTCAGCACAAATCCAAATGTGTGCATTTGCACGTGTTTTGCAGGCTTAACATTAATTGCATTATGCAAGTTGCGGCATGTTTCAGATAATAAAAACTGATCTGTATTCTGAAAAACGTTTTGTAAAAAATAAATCCCTTTGCCTACGCTGTTAGTCCTCTATGTTCCAACCACTGCTCTATAACAGAGAACTGGATTGCTCATGACATCATAAAATGTGAAGCCACCGCGCTGCCATATTGGTATTCCCATTAGTGCTGTCAATCTATTGAAAAAAAAATAACTAACTGATCACACATTTTTTTTCTGAAATTTAATCGTGATTAATCCCACCTAACATTTAAAGTTTTTAAATTTACTTTTATATTGCAATAATTTCCAGGGCTCGACAATAAGGACTGCCCGATGGCCCGGGGCCAGCGTGAAGGACGCTCGGGACAGACAGATTTGTCACTTGCCCGATCGAGACACTGCAGCGTCGTCACGAAATTGTATCATTTGCATGCGTTTTTAAGCCTTGTTAACTTAAAAATGAAAGCGATTAAAAAGCATTTGGGCGCGAAAGACAACTCCTTTCACTTGCGTGCTTCTGTTCTGTGTGAACAGCACGCGCACAGACAGCCGCGTCTCTGACACGCGCGAGCTGTCTTCGAATGGGCAAATACATACAAAAGTATGTCAAAATACCCCTCTTGGCAAGTAACTTGATCAATGCTAATCTATATTGAATTTATACACTGGAGTACAGATGCACCGATCAACCGGACATTTTTTGTTTTATTTTAGAGCATCTTTCTGTTCCGTGCTTGCACACAAACTGCACTGCAATCATTTCCCCAAATGTCATTTGTGTGGCAATATTACGTTATTATCCAGGGCTCGACATTAACGCTTCAATAACGCCAGACAAGTAACCAAAAATAACTAGGCAATCACCAAAACGCAAGTATTATTCTGATTTTATTACATTTAGAGTCAGTGAGGAATAGTGGATATAGCTAATGTATGTACGGTATAAAGTTGCGCTGCTGAGGCGAGGCTCTGCCTCTCCAGGAGAAATCAAAACATGCAACACAAGGAAAGTCAGCATGCTGAGGTAAAAATTCTAAATGAAAAGTTTTTATATTTAAAATACAGTTAGTTAGGCAACATCACACAGCGTTTTCACCATTATGACTGTTTAATAGTTCAATAAACAGTTCAATAAGCAAGTACATTAATATTAGGTCACTTCCATTTTAGGCGGAACCACAGCGCATTTCACAGCAACCAGCCGATTCATTGCTGAATGATTCAGTGTTTTGAACGAATCGGTTGAGTCAAAGTTTCATTAGCCCATGCGTAAACCTCTGATGAATCAGCCGTTTGAACGAATCACTTGAATGAACAACTCAGTGAGTCACTCATTAAACGCTCTCTACTGGCACCTACTGGCGTTTTAATTTCGTTTAAAAGTATCATTTCCACCATTTCTTGTTTGTATATTCAAAAAATATTTAAAACAATCTCATAACATTATTCAAAGCAGTTGTATTTTTTCAGTGTAAATGATTTAATTTGATAACGTATAGATAACAATAATCACATTATTATAATTGAATTTATAGATTAAATGTAAGAATTTTAAATGAAAGATGAAGTATTAATGAGGTTAGTGGGAAAATGCTCTCTATAAAGGTAAAAGGTGTATATATATATATATATATATATATATATATATATATATATTTTTTTTTTTGACAATTTTTTTTCATTGTTTTTTTTTTGACTCTTATTTACTGGCTAAATGCTGAATTCTACACTATAGCCTGGTGGCGCAAGGTATGGGCAAATATATATATATATATACATATATAAAGATATATATATTTTTTTTTCCAGACCAACAAGATTCGTTATTTTTTTTCTTTTGACATTTTTTCTTATTTACTGGCTAAATGCTCTCAGATGTATAAAGGTAAAAATCTTGCATTTTTCTGTATATATAGAATATATATGCATTTGTGTATATATATATATATTTTATATATATATATATATATATATATGTTCTTATTTACTGGCTGTCATTTGTCTTTAATAATGTTTAAACTTTATATCTATGTTTATTTTTGGCTAGTGATTTTTGCTGTGGTATTGAAATTGAAATAGAGAATAGTAAAATTTAATTGATATATTGGTGTCATATAAGCTTATTTATTAGAAAACAAGATAACATAGATCAAAAACAATGATAACAGCAACTATTTTATTTTTTGTGGCAGGGCCAGTGACCGACCGGGCCAGTAGAAAAAAATCCTTAGCGTTGGTCCCTGATTTCACATTCAATCTTCAAATTAATGTAGAAACCACATAAAGATGGTATATATTTAATATTTGTTTAATAGCATCTTTTTTATCACTGATACACTGGTATTTTTTTCCCCTAATTTAATTATTTCAGCATACAGTATAATCGAGAGCTATCAATTTTAACAGTTAATACACTTAATTAAAAGACAACTTGTAATTTAAGTGAACTTGAAACAATCTTCACATAAACCCATTATATTAAATGTAATACTACCTGTGCCCTTCAGCAAGTACGAAATATACAGAAATTAAATACCTTTATCAAACACTAAATTAAATTTAGATGAATCCTAAGCTACAGCAGTTATTAATTTTCCTCTTTTTTTCCGTTCTTTGATTAACACATCAAAGTAGCTGGGTTATTAGGTTATTTGGCTGCCATTTCTTTAAGTGCTGCCGCTGCTGAACATGACGCGGATCTGACATGCATCGTATTTTCTCCACCGCATTTGTGCGTGCAATTGTACAGCACGCGCTACGAGCACAGTATAATGCTGACAGGACAGGAAAATTGGTGTCCCAATACCCAAAAAGATTTGAGGCTGTAATTGGTGCCAAAGGTGCTTAAAACAAATATTGAGCAAAGACTGAATACATGTACATGTGATTTTTGTTTTTTTGTTTTATGAATTTGCGAAGATTTCAAACAAACTTCTTTCATGTTGTCATTATGGGGTATTGTTTGTAGAATTTTGAGGGAACTAATTAATTAAATCCATTTTGGAATAAGTCTGTAACATTAAAAAATGTGGAAAAATTTAAACACTGTGAATACTTTCTGGATGCACTGTATTTGTAAAATATTCAAGAACGGTAGTTTTGTTGTGCTTTCATGTAGGATTCTGATGTCACTAGAATAATTGCTATTTTAATCAAGGTTAATCATTTGTAATGCAATTCCTTTCTGTTTAGTGGTTTGTGCTGGATTGCTGTGCCTTGTACTGTATTTCATGAAACAGTAAGTTATCTTCACTGTCTCAGTTGCTCCTTATGTGATTTCTAGGCTCTTGTTCTTACACTCTCATATTGAGTAATAAATTAATACTTTGCATTCATTGGTTTGAGAGAGATTTCCACACATTTTCCATGGGAATTGGAGATGCCTTTGAGGTTTAGGTTTAATATACCATCTGTTTAGTCATGCACATGCTGACTTTTGAATTGCAGCTCAAAGCTGCAAAGGTGGTGACTATTCTCTAGTGTAGATCTAGACTACCCATAATCATGAAGAGAACTCCAACACCTGGTTATTGTAGGCAATTTAGAAATCCTGTGTCGAATGTGTCCCCGGGAAGTGGCACACCTGGTCACCTTATTTTTCAGAATCTATTCTTTTCTTCATCAGGTGATTAGATCATACCTTAAAAGTACTTATATTTGCAGATATATCTGCATACATTTGCAGTCAAATGTATTTTTATAATCAGTTGTATCATTTTTGTTTTAGATATGCCATTCACAATGCTTCACGAGCAGATCATTCTCTCATTAGCATTTAAGTGCCCATTTTAATTCTACCTTTTGCTTCAAATCAAAATATATAATGTTGAGATTCATCTTGGTTGTTTCAGCAGAGAATGTAGAAAAAGTGGATGGTCACTTTTTTTGAGCAGGTAGTTGTATCAAACCATAAAGTGCTTCATCGTGCACACATTCTCAGAAAAGAAGTTCCCATGAAAAAATATTGTGGAAAATTCTTCAGCAACCATTAATGCTGATTAGAATGTCTATATAGGAAGCTGTGTTTTTTTTTGGGGGGGTGGAAGGTTTTTGTGTTTAGCTATGTGGTGAGGTCTTGTAAGTGTGTGCTGGATTGAGATTTAATATACACAGTTATTTAGTCATGCGCATGCTGACCGACGTTTGGATTGCAGGTCAAAACACACGTATTCTGACAAGGTGGCAACTAATAATGAAGAAGATCCATTATAACACCATCACATATGTGGTAAGGACAATAGGAATTTTGAATCTATGCAACTTTTCTAAGACGGGCTTCTTCTACTTTCTTGTTACTGTACCTCACCATGAGCAGACAGGCCGTTTCTGAACACTGTACAAGCATCATTGATGTTTAAATGTGGCTGGTTAAGTTTCTGATGTCAGAAACCCATCAAAAATTAAAGAAGTTTGTTGAGAGTTTGACCGTGTATTTAGCATATCCATGTTTGCATTATACAATGACATTTATTCATCAGAGTTTTCTAGACACTTGACTTCTTTCTTCTAACTTTTTACCTATAACTGGGACTTACCAGTTTTCATACCTTAAATATAGAACAATATGATTTATATAATTCATTCTTTGTTCTTAATTAATAGCATGCATTATTCTGTTACCTTTTGTGAATGACTCATTGTATAATCTTTGCACCTGTAATTACAGTTCTTCATGAAGTTGTCCTGGAGAAAATCCAAGTGAAGCATCCTGCAAATATATATAGTTTATGTAAACACTTCCCAGAATCCGACAAGATGTGGATTGATTTCCCGCAGCACATTCCTCCATAATCAGACCCACTGTTACTTTGAGAAGCCCAGCTTAATTTGAATTATCTCCTTTCTAGCAGTCACTAACTTTACCACCTTCTGTACTCTGAAACGGATCTGTCTTCAAATAAGTCAGGTTGATTTCACTTTTATAAAGTGTTTGTTTGTCATTTCTAATTTAATTTTTAATACTTTTGATAAAGTAATCGCTCTTCTCTTAATGATGAGAACATCTGAAGATTCACAGACTGTCCCTTACCTCCAGATTTAGTTGAAGGCTACATTTAGTATGAATATTTAAGTAGAAAGTCTGATCAGATTTGTGACTTAAGAGATGAATGTCATTTTTCATTTTGCCTGTTACTTTTCATTTGGATAAAACGTGTGTATTTACTTTTTAGTAAATATTCTGCAGAATGATTTGCAGTGCAGATTTTGAATTGAAAGTTTAGTTTGATCCTGCTGAAGTAATTAAAGTGTCTTTTCATTCTAGGGTTTTGTTTAGTGTTATCTAGCTGTATGTGTTGAGCAGAATTTATATAGGTTCCAATTACATTAGAAATGCTTTGCTCTTGGTCTCGATTACAGACTTGAATCTAATAAAGAAAAAGAGAATTCAGTAAACTTTTCTTTTCTGTGATGTTTAAGCATCATTTACATCATTTTTGACTGTCTGTTTTATTAATATTTACAGAATTGCCAAAAGTACTTAAACCTAAATACCTACAGCGACCTAATTGCTTTTTATTATTGGGCTTTTTTTTTTTTTTTTTTTGTATAAATTACAGAATTTTAGAGAACTTGTCAATCTAATTTGCTCTTGCCAAATTGCAGCAATGCAAAACTATCTGTAGTTTAGTTCAGCTAATATTTTCAACCATTTCTGTTAAATTGGACAAGTAGAAATTTAATTAATTTTTTTATTTTTATATATATATCTTTTCCCAAACAAGTGTTTTTATTAAATGAATAAAAAATCTGTGTGTGTTGCAGTTGGCTGTTTTAACTGTTTTTTCAGCTTGCAATTTCAATGATGTATCATTGTTTTGTTGTAGCAATCGGCTGTTGTTTGGAATGGTTTTGAACCACTACTTTATTGCACTGTGCACTGGCATGACTGCTAATTCTAGAAAACAAAGTTGATCCAATGTAAATCCACCTCTTGCGATTCTGTTTTTCACTGATATTTGGGTACTTGGGAAAGTCTCAAAATAAAAGCTCCACAATCAAAACGGAACACTTGGGTTCTTAACTGACAAATGTTTCCATTGATTTTATTTTAGTTCTTAGATATTGAGCGTTGATTCTGTTTGACAAAGTGTGATGTAAAATTAGATTTTGCAAAACCAGTAGCTCCATCAGTAGATGCATCTCATATTGAAAAATTCAACCATTATATCTGATTTTTGCATCAGAAAAAAACATGTTCAGCCATCGTATTACATTTCCCCTACAGGCATTGTTACAAGGAGCAATCAGTTGAGATATTTAGTTGTAGTTTAATCAACTGGAAAAAAGGATGTTTATAAGATGATTGCAAATCTGTTCATTTCAATCTATAGAATATACAATGTATGTTTCACGACAATACCCAACAAAACACATTGTAAAATAAAAACATACTCGAGATGAATCCTACTGGACATGGCATATTTTGATTGCTCCAATGAGCTTTTTAACAAAAATAGGCACTTAAATTCACTTCACAGCCAACAGCAAAATTATGACAAGCTATACTGCATTTAAAAACAGATTTAAGTCTCCCCATTCAAGCTTTGTAATTTTACACAATTCTGGGCAGCTCATAAATTCAAACATTTTATCCATTGAAAACACATGAATACTAGGTACTTTTGGCACTTTTATTAGTCAGTCAACCAATAAATCATAATTTAGCTTAATGATTTGAGATTAAATTTAGCCCTTTTCATTTTCCATGCAGTGACTGGTCCATCTTAGGCACTTATTGTACATTTGACAATTAAATATTGGCTAATTTACATGTACAACTACAAAAACATACAAATACAGTGTAATATGAGAAACAAACCACCAGATTTATAAGACGAGATAAATAACAGTAGTCCAAAAAAATAACAGCACAAGATGTTCTAATGCAAAACGTGTCAAAAAAGTTATTGCATTCATAAGTCTGTATAGTTTACCAGTAAGACAGAAACATGCATGTGCACTGTATGTGTACTGAAATGTGTAGGTTCAATTCAATGCATTAGGTATCATGAATAAATATCAATGAACAACTTCTTGCAGCATTTATTAATCTAGACCAATGTTCATTTACAAATATAAAATGCATATAATATTCAGTGTTAAGCTATGTCCTTCACATATATATATATATATATATATATATATATATATATATATATATATATATATATAAAAATGTTGAAACAAAGTGTTCACTGTTTCATGTTAGCTAGTGCATTTAATGTATAGAATCCTATTGTAAAGTGTTAATTAAATAATTACAAATGTAATAAGGGAGAGATGAAAATAATTTCACCACTTTCTACAAGACATCAAAATAAATGTGAAAAATATGATTTGCCTTTGAATATATATACTCTTAAAAACACTGAAATACTTGTGCTAGGTCCGTAAATTACCAACCACATCAGTTTTGACGCATAAAAATCAAGTATATTTTTACAATTTTGACAACATGACAGTTTTTGGTTATTTTTGGCTCAAATCACTCACTCTGAGGCACTGAAATCGCTGGGCCTTTTGGATCATCAAAGCGGTCCATGGTGCGAAGCTGCATGATCATGTGCAGGCCGTAGGTAAGAATGAACACCATGAGCAGAGAGGTCAGCAGGCCCATCCAAATCCCTGGAGTGAAGAATCCTGCACAGTCGCTGGCATACGAGAAGTCTTCACCAGTAACGTTGAAGCCTTGAATCTGTGGGAAACGTGATGCATCAATGTGGAGTTTTTGTGGTATACTGTATATGAGTCTTGTTTAACACTACCAGTCCAAAACCGCGCACTGATATAGTACCTGAAAATCAGTGAAGGACAGCGTCCATTGGGTAGCGTTGTCTGTAGCACTGCGGGGCACCAGCAGGGGGCTCTGAGCGCTGCTCACGTTCTGGCAATGGAAAGAATACTCTGCAGGAGAGTAGACCCCGCCGCTGGCGTTAAAGATGGCCCTCTGCCCGTCATACTCCAGCTCCACCTGCTCCAACACTGACCAGTTGCGAGCAGATACAGGAAAGAAGATCTTGCGCATAGAGAAGCTTTAGGGAAGTATTGCAAATTAAGGGTGTGACAATATGTTGCTATAATACAAAAATACAATATATATATATCATGTATACACTATTGGCCAAAGCTTTTAAATAAATACAATTTAAAAAAATGTTTTTTTTAAGTCTCTTATCTTCAACAAAGCTGCATTTTTTTCAATAAAAACACAATAAAAACAGTAAAATTATGAAATATTACAGTTTTAAACTGTTTTGTTATTTTATTATATTTCAAAATGTAATGTATTCATTTGATGGCAAAGCTGAATTTTCAGCAGCCATTACTCCAGTCTTCAGTGTCACATGATCCTTCAGAAATCATTCTAAATCAATAAAAAAAACTAAATACATTATATAATAAAATACAATACTTAATACTTTTTAAATGTATATAGTCAGGGACAGCGTGCAATATGTGTTTAACATAAATTTGTGGGTTTTTTTGTTTTGTTTTCAGGATAAGCAGAATCATGAATATTTCTATTTTGGTGTCGCTATTGGCCTGTACAAGGGGACCAATGTTTATTAATTAAAAAAAGGACCATCTGTTCAAAGTATTGTGAGAATATTGTATCGTGCGATCAGTATTTTGTATTGATCTGAATTGTGACATGAATGTAATGTTACACACCTATTATAAATGCATGTTAAAATGCAGGGTTTTTTCCCCCTTCATATCCTGTTCTTCAAAATCACAAATAATACATATCAGTGAAGGATTATGTGTAGAATACTCACATAAGCCGGAGGGATCGCAAATTCAGAACATTTTGGTAATTAAGGACGAGTCTGAAAAACAAAATAGTTTATACTTTCAAGAGAAAAGCATTGACAAATATGGAAATGTATACTGGTTTCTGTTTGATTATGATTCTGACCTTGACAGTGTTTCATTGCAAACAGAACCAGCCGTGACATCAGCAGAACCATTAAAAATATCTCTTGCCAGATCAACCTGGTTCTTAGAGTAACTAGCGAGGAGAGTGTCGGCCCACAGCAGGATGCAGGGCTTCCCCGCTGTGTTGTTGACGACAACTGGGGGTTTCACAGGTGACTCTAGCGGTGCCTGAAGTAGTGATCGGCCCACAGAATGTCCTGCCATTACTGGGGTCTCCTCAATCACCTACAACAGAAGGATAAATGACAAAAAAATTTTTTTTTGGGGGGGGGTTAGTCATCAAAGCTGTTGTGAATTTATGTTAACATGTGAGAGAACAAAGTGCAGTACATACTAATTTTGTCCTTATAATTTTCCTTATTTGGAAATGCATTCCTGAAAATGTAAGGTAAAAGTGAGGACTTACTCTAGAAGGCTTCAGGCCGGTGTATACAGCAGTGTAAGGCACATCCTGAGATTTGAACATGTCGAGGACCTCTCCAACGATCGCATCTAATCAGAAACGAAATCTTACATAATATAGTAAAGTACAACAATACTGACAAACACATGGCATCAATTTAGAAAGAATCAAACCATAAAAAGCAATACACAACCATTATACTAAAATCATTATCAAACCTGATAAAAAAAAAGTAACTACTCACCATTTTTCAAAAGCAATTCCTTTGTCTGATCCCTGACATTCAAACAAAGCAAAAACAGTTATTTTTGTGTTATTTATATACTATTATAGTATTTATTAAAATTTAAATTGTTTTATTTTTACATTTTCTGTTATTCTTTTAGTAATTTTGTTGTACTCTTTTGTCATTTTCATTAGCTTTCAGTTATTGTTATTTTTGTTGTTTGTTGCCAAGGAAATATTTCTACTTTTCATTTAAGTTTTTTTTATGCTTCCGTTTTCCTCTAATATTTATACTTAATTTCAGCTTTATTTCAATAACTAAATGATTTTTAGGTTTTAACAATATCAACAATAATAAAAGGGAAGTTTTTACATTTTTAACATTATTTTAACATTATTATTGAAAGTCAGAGTGCCTTGCGAAAGCATTCAGACATGAATCAATTACTTAATTTTACTGAAATACTGTGCTGTGTTTGTTTTACTTCAAAGCTCTGAAACACAAAATGTATCACTTTGGTATGACTTTGTTTTGTATTAGAATGTATTCTTTGAAACAGCTGAAAATGCTATATTTGAGTTTCTGTGTTGCAGAAAGTAACTCCGATGAAAAGAATCTGAACCCTTTTTGTAAGACACTGTATAATATAAATAACATTACAGAACATCTTACCCAGCAGTGTAAGGGAGATGGACAGCCAGCAGTGAAGGCTGTGCGGTGTTCAGCTTGATTTTCTTCAGGGTGCTGGGGTCGATCTGGACTGCTGGGATACCCAGCTCTCCCTGGAGGAGTTCCAGGATGGAATGTGATGCAGACCAGTCCAGGGCTGGCAACACCAGGGGACTGGAGGACGTCTGAAGTGCTGACTTGAATACCGAGAGAGAAATGTTGATGAGAATGTTGACAGAAATCTAGTTGTACTATCCCTCCAGAATAAAAAATCAGAGCACACCCACCTCTACATTCAAAAAGGCACCTTCTTGCTTGTTGCCAAACACTCCACCGTACACAGTGAAGTCTTCCATACTTAGCTATAAAGTGGGGAGAGCAGGCAAAAAGTTGGTTATATTAGTATCACTGAGATACTATTTATTTTTTAATAATATTTTGAATTTGTTTTTATTTTTATATTTTCTGTTTTCATTTTAATTTTATTTAAAGTTTTAATATTTACTTAAAAGTTTTTTTTATTTAAGTTTTAGTTATTTTAGTACATTTTATTTTAGTTTCATTTACGTTTTTAATTTTTTAAGCAACAAATTTGTTTGTTTTTTACTTTCAGTTAATTGTAATAACCCTAGGTGTTGCATAACATAGATCCATGTTATTTTTGTATTATTTTTATACTATTATACTATTTATTAATATTTTGAATTAGATTTTATTTTCAGATTTCAATTCAATTTTAATACTTAAAAATTAGAAATGCTGCCATGGCAACTAACTGAAATAAGATTTTCATCTCATTTATTTTAGTTTAGTTTTATTTCAGTTGCTGAAAACGGTTTATGCGGTTTCAGTTTTCAATAACAACACTAATTCAGATCACATGTACATTGTTAATATCTACCAATCACATAAAATGTTTCACATCTCTGATGTTTAATATTGCAATAAAGCAAAAGAAATCTTGTCATATGCAGATGATCAAAATTGTACAAGGGTAATGAAATCCTGGTATGTCCAAGTGAAGATAGATGGGGAAGTAAGACTGTGTCTCAAAGTCACACTATACTGACAAGTCCAGTAACTATGAGAGTAAAAATATCAGTGTGAGAGGAGGAAACTACTTCACTAATAGTTCCACATTGTAAATTAACTAATTATACATTCCTACTACACTGATCACATGGTAAAGCTTTTCAATAATGTCAGAAATTAACTTAGGGACAATAAGGACAATGTGTGGAATTGATTTTAAAGGGCAATAAACACCTTTATGAGGATATTTTTCCAACATACACCACATTGTTCGTTGTTTCATATATTTCAAACAATTTAAATGGTCACATAACCAGATAATATTGTATTTTAAGACTAATCAAATGTCTAAAATGCTAAATAGCAAATAAAAGCAAAATAATGCATTTTACCTTATCTTGTAGGAAGAGCAGCACATTGTGTGGAGCAGTGGACAAGGCAGATTTCAGATAAGACGCCAGCTGCCCACCAGACACTGTCTGACCAGCTGCTGGTTGAGCCAGATGTGGCATGTTGGACCTGTATTGACAAAGATATCATTCAGTTCACGACCCCCCTCAACAGAACCAGGCTGACTTGAAAACTTGTCCACTGTAATGAACCTCTACCAAACGCTTTTGAATGCCACTGTTAGCTGGTTTAGCTGAACATATATAAGAAAAACACAGCAGTGTTCTGGAGTTACTATAGAAATCAATCTGAAAACAATATTCAAGAGACAAACGTGTGACGTACCCATCACTGGTCCACATGAGCAGAGGCACTTGAGCATAACAGCTATAAATCGAGCAGATGAATAATAAAACCGAGGTGAAGGCCATTGTTGAGAGACTACTACGCCGCGTTCCTACTTCCGTCATTCTGCAGGACAGTCACGTGAATAGCAGATAGCTGATGATCATGTGACTGTTTTTTTCTTCAATCATGTGATTCTCTTCTGACTCGATTCGTTCACGTCCTCTGAGCAGTGCGCAGGCGCGAGACGCAGCGTCTAACGCTGAACATCACATTAATAAACTACATTTGCATTATTTGCTAGGCCAGCAAGAAAAATAACATCCAGGTGCTGTAAAACATCCTTAATTTAAAACTCAGCCATAATGATTACAAACGTTTAAAAATGAACTTTTAGATTTAAATTCGATTTGGAACTTTTGTTCAATTTGGATTTATCTATCTATCTATCTATCTATCTATCTATCTATCTATCTATCTATCTATCTATCTATCTATCTATCTATCTATCTATCTATCTATCTATCTATCTATCTGTCTATCTATCTATCTATCTATCTATCTATCTATCTATCTATCTATCTGTCTATCTGTCTGTCTGTCTGTCTATATGTCTGTCTGTCTGTCTATATGTCTGTCTGTCTGTCTATATGTCTGTCTGTCTGTCTATCTATCTATCTATCTATCTATCTATCTGTCTGTCTATCTATCTATCTGTCTATCTATCTATCTATCTATCTATCTATCTATCTATCTATCTATCTATCTATCTATCTATCTGTCTGTCTATCTATCTATCTGTCTATCTGTCTATCTGTCTATCTATCTGTCTATCTATCTGTCTATCTATCTATCTATCTGTCTATCTATCTGTCTATCTGTCTATCTGTCTGTCTATATGTCTATCTGTCTATCTATCTGTCTGTCTATCTATCTATCTGTCTATCTGTCTATCTATCTGTCTATCTGTCTATCTATCTATCTATCTGTCTATCTATCTGTCTATCTATCTGTCTATCTGTCTATCTGTCTGTCTATATGTCTATCTGTCTGTCTATCTATCTATCTATCTATCTGTCTGTCTGTCTGTCTATATGTCTATCTGTCTGTCTGTCTGTCTATATGTCTATCTGTCTGTCTGTCTGTCTATATGTCTGTCTGTCTGTCTATCTATCTGTCTGTCTGTCTGTCTATATGTCTGTCTATATGTCTATCTGTCTGTCTGTCTGTCTATATGTCTGTCTGTCTGTCTATATGTCTATCTGTCTGTCTCTGTCTTCAGATAGAAACTCTGTATTGTAAAATGCATTGCTACAGTGGCCACATTATAAAATATAATAAAGTTTCACGCATTATCCTCTAGAAACAGAAACATTTGGTAAAATATCGTTTGATTTTAAGTCCAGTTTACCAATTTAACTCTCGTTTGTCTCCTTTATGCTACCTGCAGAATCCAAATGTATCAGTCTTTTGCCTATAAAATATTGAATTGTTCATCAGAAACCTTTGCGTTAGACTACATAGAGATAGTCCGTTTTTAATACTCAATGTAAAGTTAGCATTTGTCTCTAAACGCTGGAATGCATTGGGATGGCGCTGTAATTTCAGGACCACTTTATTGGGCTTAAATATTGACAGCAGTCTCTGTCATATGATCGCATTTTAATCAAGCTTTTTTAATTACTAACAGATCATATTATGAGCATGTTGTAGAACAATTCGTTTGAACACTAAAACAGCTCTTATCTTAATCATCACCACGTTAATTCACGCATCATTGAGAGAGGCTTCATCATCCACAGTGTTGTCAGCGGAGGGATATCTGGTACTGTGACTGCGCCCTGTGCCATTCAACTGTAAAATGGGGAAATGAAAGTACCACCGAGCGTAGTCAAATGTATTCAATAAGATTACATACCCAGGAGGTGAATTATAGTTGACATTTTTAAAGCATCTATATTTACGGCTGAATTGTAACTCTTGGTTGATGACATTCACAGCAATATTGATCATCTCCGTTTAGGGAGGTGCACTATATTATTTCGCGCATGTCTCCGCACCGCTGGAGCTCGTGCTGCGGTCAGGGCCATCTTTGGTTGTTCTCGCCGGTCGCACCACAGTCAGTGATCAATTGTGATACGTATCAAATTGTTTGAGCGATAATTGTTTCCAAAGAGGTCGTTTTTTTCCACTAACAGACTGGTTCTGCATAAATATCTTGTTGCATCAACACCGTTTTGCAGATTCTTTTGCAGCGGGAATTTGGCTAAAGACGGGAGATCCACTGTAATACAACATGGATGAGGAATATGATGTTATCGTATTGGGCACCGGACTCACAGTGAGTAACGCATTGGGGTGGAAACAGATTAAGATATTGCCGATGGATGCTCGGAGGCTTATAGATGAAGCTGTACGAATAGATGCTTTGCGTTAGATTGAACCCGACGGCCTATTGCTGACGCATCCTTTGGACCAGTACTGTACTGTGTCTGTGTAGTGAGCCAGCATTTCTCGCAGTTTCTGCATGAATACGAGTGCAATCCATCCCAAATCCACCTTCCCCTGAATTTTCAAAGCCATTGAGGCGGCATCGTTATATTGACATGGAAGCGGTTATTAAAAAGTAATGAATTCTTCTCTCAGTGTCTGGTTCTAAGGAGTGGCATCAGGTATCCCGTTTGCTCGGGCGTCGAAATAGGGGAAATATATGTATTTACTGCGGATATTTTGCCTTTTATGGTTTGCCATCGTAAGAGCTGTTGTACTTAAGTGATGTTAGTTCACTGTTTTCCTGTAATTATGGGTTTAGTGAGTATTTATTTTTGTAATTGTTATAATCTAAAGAGCCCAATTTTACAAATGTGGGAGCTTGACATTGGTTACATGCGTGCAAAAAACAGCATTGTTAATAATAATAACAAAAACAAAAAAGAAAGTGTTTTTATCAAACGTTTCCTCATGGAGGATAGTGGCTGATCTGGGCTGCGGCTCATAATGTGGGCTGGGTGTATTCGATTCGTGAACGAATTGTTCTTGTGAGTCGGATCTTTTCAGTGAATCGATCTGAGGGGTTCTTCGGTCGTTGACTCATTTATAGCCGAATAGTAGACATTTTATAAATACCTCCTGGAAGTGTATTTAAGACTTGATTATATGGAAGTTTTAAAACACAAACAGGTGGATGTAAAACTTCAGCCAAGATGTTAACAAATAGTATTGTTTAACGTAACTGTAAATTATATTTAGGTTTTAAATTATTGCTGTTTTATGACATGACTGCGTCAAACGGAATTGGAACACATCAAATTACAATAAACACAGCTGTTAATCAAACTTCAAAACATTTAATAGGCCACGCTAGGATGTCAGAATGACGTAGACGAATCAGAAGAATTGGTTTTCGAAGCGCTCCTTTAACTGTTCAAAAGAACCGATTCGCGGAAATGATTCGGACTTTCCATCACTAGTTGGGTGGGGTGACTCGCATCCATCCCAGTGTTTATAACACGGAAGTCAAGGCAATGGATAGATACCCGCTGCCATGTCAACAGATGAATAGAAAAAAATAAAATAGAAATTTATATCCATGACCGATTATTTCAACTAAATGATGTTTATTTGTGTAGGAATGTATTCTCTCTGGGATCATGTCTGTAAATGGGAAGAAAGTTTTGCATATGGACAGAAATCCATACTACGGTGGTGAAAGTTCCTCTATCACACCCCTGGAGGAGGTGAGGATGCTTTACATTTACCCCTGTCACTACTCCAATCTCATGTCTGCTTGATATTGCACGTTTACTATAAATATATGTAGTAATATTACTATATGTAGCCTAATTGCAAGAATAAATGTTGCTATTTGTAGCGATGTATTTTAACAAATTAATATTTTATTTTAATATTAATGCTTATATTAATATAAAATTTTTTTTAAAACATTTACGCATGCACTCACATTTTACATGCTTTTCTCTCAGCTCTATAAGAGATTTGGGATTTCAGACAGCCCCCCAGAGTCAATGGGCCGGGGAAGAGACTGGAATGTGGATCTTATTCCTAAATTTTTAATGGCCAATGGTAAAAACTTAAGTAACATGATAGTTGGTGTGATAATATTGCTCAAAACATGTTTTTGGATTAGCTTGTTGTCCTTTAATTCATGCAAATCTGTAATATTTTTTATAATATTCCTAATAATAATGTACCACTGCATTTTGTCATTGTTTTCTTCCTTAAGGTCAGTTAGTTAAGATGCTTCTATACACTGAAGTGACCAGATATCTTGACTTCAAAGTGGTCGAGGGAAGCTTTGTGTATAAAGGAGGAAAATCTACAAAGTGCCCTCTACTGAGACAGAGGCACTGGCTTCAAGTAAGTCCAGCTAGTGTTTTTATTGTCTCTAGGACTAAATCAAGAATGATTGTTTTTGATAAAAATGCAGATTCCTTTAGTTGACCCGTGACATGTGTTGCTTAGACCTAATGGGAATGTTTGAGAAGAGACGTTTCCGCAAGTTCCTAGTTTTTGTGGCAAACTTTGATGAGAACGACCCCAAGACTTTTGAAGGCGTCGATCCCAAACTCACAACAATGGGAGATGTGTACAAGAAGTTTGATTTGGGTCAGGACGTCGTCGACTTCACGGGACATGCCCTGGCCCTCTACAGGACAGACGAGTAAGTGTTTGTAGTGTTACAAAACCCCAAGAGTCTTATCATGGCTCTCATCATTAAACATATAATTTAAGGCAAGACACTACAGGAAAAAAAAACATTGTTTTCCACATTTGTTTATTTTATTACATTTATTTATCTGCATCTGTAGATTTCAATTACAACACAAATCTTTAAAGGTTTTTCTCTCAAAATGAGTTTTATTTTTTTCCACTTCAGTAGCACTTAAATACATCAAACTTTCAGATTTTATTTCTATCTATATTCTAATGATTTTTACAGGAGGGTTTGTTTCTATGTCAATATATAGAATTTTTTCTGGCTGTTGACAGTATGTTCTAATTTATAGAGTGATAAAAAGAGATGTCTTAGGAGAGATTCATGTCAACTAAATGAAACAGAACCCGTCTTTATCCAATATTCTGATTTCTTTTGTGGAAATGTATGCAAATCAGTGCATGTTTAATCAGATAATGCCTCATTTGCATATTCAAACATAACACCTTAAAAACTTGTAAAACAAAACAATCGTCCTAATACACTGTGATTAATCAGCTGAGGAAGTACTCTGATATCTATTAGATATCTATTCACATGTGGTGTCTTGCTTTTGGCTTGCCAGTAAATGACAGCATATTCTTTTGCATTGGTGGTAAATGTACTAAATTGAATTCCTCCTAGTTACCTTGAGCAGCCGTGTCTGGAGACCATCAATAGGATCAAACTCTACAGTGAGTCTCTGGCACGCTACGGGAAGAGCCCATACCTGTACCCTCTGTACGGACTGGGGGAGCTGCCTCAAGGGTTTGCTAGGTTAGCCGCTCCACTCCCACCCAATCATCCTAGTAATCATGTGTTGAGTGTCATTGTAAAGTCCTTGTGTTATAAATATGGTCATTTTCCCTTGTGAACTTACAGGTTAAGTGCAATTTATGGAGGAACCTACATGCTGAACAAACCAGTGGATGAGATAGTGATGGAGGGAGGACATGTGGTGGGCGTGAAATCGGAGGGAGAGGTAAATCTTTAGACAAGTGTTTGCAGTGTGATATAACTAAAAATTAATAATTAAATAGTAATAATTTATATTAATTAAAAATTAAACTGATTTATTACAAAATGACAATGCATGAATTTTCCTTAAAAAATGTTGAGACAATTATATTTGGTGGTTTTCATGCATAGGTTTACTATATGCATAAGATCTGGTGTTGTCTTCTGATTTGTCTCAATAATCCTGATTTTTCCAGGTTGCTCGTTGCAAGCAGCTCATCTGCGACCCTAGCTACATCCCGACCGCGTGCACAAAGTCGGCCAGGTGATCCGGGTTATCTGCGTCCTCAGCCATCCCATTAAAAACACTAATGATGCCAATTCCTGCCAGATCATCATCCCTCAGAACCAGGTTAACCGCAAATCAGGTGAGTGACAATATATCAAAATTTGCAGGATAAATCTACACTAGTCTATTAGTGTGTGTGTGTGTGTGTGTGTATGTTACAGCATGTCAGCTTGTGTGCATCAGTACGTGTGTGCAGTCACCACTAGAGGGCACTGCTTGCTTTCATTTAAAAAATGAGCTGAGCTGCAAAAGTGTGATGTAATGAAAAGTTCATGCACAATTTGTTCTTGTTTGCCTGTAGATATATATGTTTGCATGATCTCCTACGCCCATAATGTGGCAGCTCAGGGGAAGTACATCGCCATTGCAAGCACCACTGTGGAAACCTCTGATCCTGAAGCTGAAATCGAACCTGCTCTGGAACTCCTCGAGCCCATTGACCAAAAGTCAGTTTACTCTTTTTTTTCTGCTTTCTATACACTGTTTATTTGGCTCTGTTTTAGTGAAGAACTTTAATAACGTAAATACCAAGTAACATGGTTCAGAAAGATGTAACCATTTAGTATTAGTATGTTTAAAAAAATACACTTTCCTCCAGACAAACACCCACACCACTCACATACTTTTGTCTGCAAAGCCACTTGGCCAGCTAAATTCATGGACTACAGCTAAATGTTGTATTAAACACACTTATATCATACTACGTGAATGCAATTTTTTTATTTTGTCATTTTTGCAGGTTTGTGGCCATTAGTGACATGTATGAACTCACAGATGATGGCACAGAGAGCCAGGTCAGCTTCCCACAGTTATTTTAATATTATTTATCTGCTATTGTAGTATTTATGATTATTTAGAATTAGTTTTTTTATATTTTCGTTCAGTTTTATTTTGTGATTTTTCTTTTTTATTATATTTTATTTCTCTTTTAGTAATTACAGTATATATATTATATAATATTTCACTCAGCTTTTATTACATTTGGTTTCCAAGTGAAGTAAACATTTCTAATTTTCATTTAAGCTGAAATAATATTAAATATAAGTATTAATTTTCTTAGTAAGTATATTTAAGTATACTTTATTTCTGAAATAATATTAAATATTTTTGTTTAGTTTTAGTATTAGATAACTTGTTTTATTTTTTATTCCAAGGAAACATTTCTAATCTTTATTAAAAGTTTTTTTTTACATTTTCATCTAATTATTTATATTAAATTTTATTTCAGCTTTATTTCAATTAAACAATTTTAATAGTTTTAGTTAACAGCAACTGGCTTCACGGTAATTTCTTTAAATAAGGCACTGCTGGGTATCAATCAAAATTATAACCACTTTTGTTGTCATTTTTTCAGATTTTTGCATCACGGTCCTACGATGCCACCACTCATTTTGAAACAACTTGTAACGACATCAAGGACATCTACAAGCGCATGACAGGCAGTGACTTCGACTTTGAGAACATGAAGCGTAAACAGAACGACGTCTTCGGCGAGGACGAGCAGTGAGGGGTGGAGAGATGGAGGGAGAGATGAGAGGGGCTGAACGGGATTTACCTGGCTGGGTTCAGAGGCTACGCAGAACAGAATCGACAACGATGTAAATCTCTTTCAACCGACCTTATCTTTCCCAGAGTGCTTTTTGCTCATTGTCTCCACACCCCTCCGGTTCAGCACACAGACACACAAACGCTCTATCGCTCACATTCCACAACTCTGCACTACAAAGTGGGCTCTCACCAACATGCTATTTTAGATTCTTACACAAGCAGTATGCATTGTTTGCGCAAAATATCCTGTTGAAGTGAAACACGTGTCTTTGTATATTCTCTGAATATCGTCTTTGACTGAAGCCCATACATGTGAACGATTCCTCTAATATTGAAGAAGATTTAAAACGATTCCTCATCAACTTTCGTGAAGTATCCCCAACTGTCCTCAGACTGTTAGTTTAGCATACTGTCGTCACTTTGACATTTAACAGCTTCATGTGAACAGCAGCCTTCCTGTATTTTAGGAAAGTGTCACTGACAAACAGATAGTAAGATCATTAAACACTCACCATTAAACACTACAGTTTGACACCTGGAAAAAGGATGTAATATGATATTGATAATATTTAAAACACAAAGTTGTACAAAAGTAAATCTGACTTTGCTAGATCCAGCAATCAAAACCTGAACTGACAGTCTCATATCATTCCATTTCCTATTCACGATCTTTCTGCTCGTTTAACTCACTGGTCTTTAAAGTTATTTAATTATTTTTTTATTATTATAATTGGTGGATTTTTTTTGACAACTAAATTGAATGAGATGTATAATATGCAGTATAGAAGCAAACTGGAAGCCATTAACTTTTAACTAACATTACAGTCTTTGTCCTAACTCTTAAAAACGTTGTATAGCCTCACAATTTCTAATGAACTTATTCTACATTCCTGCTATCATTCATTTTGTTTGTAGTGAAAACCGATACGGACAGATGTTATCAAATGCAAATGTGTGCGAACATGAGTCGATCGCTTAGTCTGTTACGGGAAATTAGTTTTAAGGATGTGGAAGCAATTTTCACTCCCACAGCTGCAGAAGAAAACAATAATGTGAATTTAATGAGTATCAGATCCTTTGGTATTTGATAGTAGCCATATCCGTTGGTATTCTGGCTTTTGTAAACCGGGCTGACTCCAGTCTACTAAATACATACATGCTCTAACTTTGAATTGTGATGAACACTATGCCTCTCCCTGTGTTCTGTAAAGATTCTCACTGCATCATGCAATCAGTCTGCATCTTTGATTTCTGTTTTATCAGTGATTGACACATGTAGTCTCTGCATTTACACTTGGCTGTTAGAAACCACAAGACAAACTTAGTATTGAACAATGACTGGTCGTTTTCACCATTAATTATATCTCTAATCATGCTTGTTTTTGTTTTCAAATGAATTGAATTGCCATCAATAGTTATAGTAGACACTAGTCTGGAGCAGATGGTAATGGTGTGCTGTTTGAACTCTCACTGTACAGCTTTCAGTGTAGAATATACAAGCATTCTCATGTTTTCCATACTCGTCTTTGCTGAGAAAAAAGCCTTTGACTGTAGTTTTTTCCCCCCTCTTTATTTTTTTTTTTAATGTAAAACAAGGAGTGTGACAGTTTCGTTACATCCTTGAATTTTATTGGGCCAAAGTCACTAATGGCCTTATAGATTCACATAGAAACATACAGGTCTTGACCTCTCTTCCTTATAGTGCAATTTAGATTGTGAATTAATGATAACTGGAATCAAATAGAATTACGCTGCATTGCTATATTTGTTATCTTTTGCACCTCTCCAGCATATTGTCGCATATGTTTGGATTAAATGTTTTGTACTGTATTTATTTTCATTTTGTCTTTCATTTTCATTGTTGAAACAACTAAACATCTTTTAAAAAACTGACACACAAACTCAACAATTTTAAGTTGTGAATTTCATCTCGTGTTTGAGCAGTCTTGTGCAACAAAAATAAATATGAATAAAATGAAACTCAATCTTTCTTTGGTTACGTTTGGTTATTGCCACATGAAGAAAGATTTCCTATCCTAACAGGACAAAGTAAAGCATTCAATACTCATTACTAATATACAATATTATATAATCACTTTACACAATTCCCATATTATATTATTATAAATGAATGCATATATATACACATACATATTAATGCAAACTAACTGGAAGATTATCTTTTTTTTTTTCATCATCTCATCCCAAAGAGAACATTAAATATTACATTTATTAAAGTTAATTTACTGATAAAAATGCACTCATATCAGCAAGATTTTTTATGTTTTTGAAAGAAAAATCTTATGTTTACCAAGGAAGCATTTATTTAACATACGTATGTGTGTATATATATATATATATATATATATATATAAATGCAAATATTTGGATCAGTCAATGCTTTAGAAACATCCTTCAGTTCATCACAGCTTGTGTATATTCCTATTCTCTCCCCCATCAGTTGTTTTTTCACTGTCAAATAGAAAAACATTCAAGTTCCAGTGTCTTTTCTGTACCTTTTATAACTCTGTAGATGTGGAGACATGGTATGAAGCTTATCTATTGGTGAGCCACAACATAGCTCTCATAGGACTGGCCCAGAAGTCTCTCTACATCCACCTTTGGGACTACCCAACACTGAGCTGAGTGTCGCTTCCTAGATGAGTCCTTCAGAATCTTGTCTTGTAGAGTGACAGGAAAATGCTCGTCTCCTTTCTTTAGCAAACCCATGGCCAGTGAAGTGTTCTTATTTGTTTGTGCATGATGGAAACCAGCTTGATCCCTTGAAACCCTTATGACCTCCATAAGAGTATGTTGAAACTGGCCTGGAAATAAATACCCATACAAATCCTCAAAAATGGCAAAATATGGCTGAAAAACCATTTGACATCTCACTGAATAAGATTTAAAAAAATAAATGGTGTTACCTACCCAACAGCCCTTGAGTGAGATGTGAAAGCCCCTTTCCAACTGCAATATAGAAGCCCAGGTGCTCCATTTGAAAGTATTTGGGATGGTTGTAGCGATGGAAGAGAATGAGGAACTGCACACCAATCCCGAGCTCAATCCAACAGCTGTGGTGTTCTTCAACTGTAATTCTCATGCCATCCCGCTCCACAGATCCTCTCTGATTGGTGGGCAGCGTCTCAATTTCCTTCCCATCCACTTCCACTTGTACTGAGTCCAGTGTTAATGTGATCATAATGGCACCTTTGGCTGCAGTGATGGAAATCCTGTCGAAGAAGGTACGAGTACGATTCTCCAGCCCCTCTTTAGAAGGAGCCAGCATTAAATGCCCATCCACAATAATGCCTAATGGTATAAAACAGGAACAAGAGACATCAATCATGTTAAAAGAGTATCTACACAATAAGCTCTATATATTCGATGTAAAAACATAAAATCACCTTTGTCTGGGTCCACAAGAAGCCGTAGTATATCATCAGGCCTGCCATCGACGGTAAAACACAAGTCCTGATGGAGCTTTGGGAGCTGAACAACAAAATGTGGGTCTCCATCCACTTTCAGAGACACAAAATACTCTTATGTTAATGAGATTATAATCTTACATTTAACTTTAAATGTGCAAAAATAGCTAAAGGAAAAATTGAATATTTCATAAGATATTCTGTCCTTGAGTCATACCTGAGGAGGAGAACACTCCAATTGAACTTAAACTGGGTTGGTTATCTGGGTCTGTGGAAATTGAAGACATTCTACAGTCAAATGTGCTGCTTATTACAAGTTAATAAATGTAGTTGCACTGCATTTCTGAAGGTTTTTTATTGCACAAACACAGATCATGAATTGATAAATGAAGGAAGTGCTTACCAGACACCTCAGCATCGGAATCTGAAAGAAAAATGAACAAATCCAAAAACTACATAATTCCCGGTAACTGAAAAAGTAGACCAAGCTAAAATTTGTTATGTTTTTAACTCACATGACTCATAATGGATGTTGTAGTCATAGTCGTAGTCATGTGCTGTATCATAATCTGCAAAATAGTGTCATGATGCAGCTTTGGCTTAATTTGATTCATGTTTCAAGGCAGTTATTGTTAATTTTTGGAATCAGTGTCAAACTGATTTAGCATTTGAAAATGTATAACTTACCTTTAAGAAGTTCAATATCTGTATAAAAGATTAAGAAACACACAATCAGAAGTTACAACTTTACCCTAATTTCACCTTGACCGTATGTGTCCACTCGGCTTTATGGCTGCCACTTTGTTTTCCTCCTGTTAATAGCATAAAGCCGAACGTCTCAGTATTCGCTCTGCTTTCACTCCCACAATAAGATGCATTGTCTTTAACCGTAAGTGCCCTGCGAAGTGGACTTTATAGCATATAGTGCCATCTTAAGTGAGATTCCAATACTAGGACATCTTCAGTTCGAAGGGCACAGCAAACAGAATAGGAAATATGGGGACATCAACATCTCACTTCACAAGTAAGTGTAGAGGGACATTTACCCACCAATCACTGAGCATCACTCCAATACTTAAATCAGCAACAACAAAAAAGTAGCAGTGCGATATGGCTGTATATTGGCACGGCTTTGATTTGGCTGTAGGAAATCGCAGCATGCCGATATACAGCCATATCGCACGGCTACAAATGTGATATTGCATTTATACAACAGTTCAACAGCACAAGTGCGTAAATACATAAGACAATATACAGCATTAAAATTACATAAAATATAACGTTATGAGATATTGCCCTCAGTCAAAACTATTTGCTCTGGAACAAATAATAGATTAACGAGACCAAAGACTGACCGTTAGATTTACCCAAAACGAATTATATCTCAAAGCCAGCGGCAAATTACAGAAGAGTTGGCCGAGGATGCTCTCGGCGGGTTCATGAGCGCTGAACGGCCGCTGACAGACTGGAGCTCACATCTCTGAAAACGTTGAAGCAAATTTTCAAATAGACTTTATCTTTATTAACAAACTGCATATTTGAAGTCTATACAAGTACGTTCTTGCCGAAAAAACTCTTAAAACTACATTCCGTGACAAAAACAGCATTATTTTTAAAATTATAGTGTGAGAAATACTGCTAGTGGTGTGATACAAACGGTTGGAGCTCTGTTATCACTAGAATATTGCTCTATACTATATTGCACTATGGACCAGAAAGAACTGTTGCATGAAGTAAAATAATGTGAGTTTCCAGCATTATTATTCAGTTTAATTAGTTCCAGGTATGGTCAAGACATGACAGACCAAACGCACATTTTATCAAGTAAAGTGAACTTAAACAGATACCATTGAAAGAGAAGTGAACACTGTAGGGACCCTGTCAACTACGTAGCTAAAGAAAATTAATTGTAGATGCATGTTCAGTGCTACTTAATCTGCCCTAGTGGACACATACGGTGTCTAACCCAAAGTAGTAGAACGAAAATAAAATGGACTGCATTACCTTTTCTCTGAATCTGGATGGATGAGGACACATCTGATGGACAGAAAATATGGAAAATAGAGGACACAAAAACAACCATTACATTCAATGGCACTTTGGTTATTCATCTGAAATTTATGTAACATTCAAAGAACAAAAAACTATCAAATATCCGTAAAATTGTGGCTAAAAATGTCAGCTTCTGCTCCTTAGAAGGAACTCACCCAGAAAACGAGAGGCTTCCCACAACTTCGGTGCATCTGTCATTCCTGGCATAGGCAGAAACGAAGGAGCCATCAGTGTGGCCACTTCCAGTTCAACCTGAATGTCTGAATTAGCATCTGTGGTAGATGTTGTGGAGGTTAATGTTTGTTTGCCCTGCTCAAGCGTTGTGAGTCCTGAGGTAGTAGAGTTCTCAACATCTGTGGAAGAGTCTTTCACCACAGATGGTGCAGTTTTGAGTAAGGAGGCTAACGTTGTGCTTTTGACTGGTGGAGAGGAAGAAGTGGTTTTCGCTGTACTGACAGGTGTGTTTGAAATCTTAGCCAAGGCTGGTGTGGTTTTGATGGTGCTTGGAGGCGAGGAGGATGGCTTGCTGGAAAGTGGGGTAGAGGTGGCCTTAAGTGGTCCTGTAGTGGTCTTCTTAGGTGATGGAGGAGGGACTGTTTTGTTAAGGGAAACAGAAGTGTTGGGAGGTCGACCTGTGGTGTGAATCCCTGATGGTGGTGGATGTGCTCGTACAGATTTGGTGACAGGAGGTTTGCTTGTTTTTGGAGGTGAGAACGAGCTGTTTTTTTTTCCTGTTGCAGACGTGGAAGATACTTTAGGTGCAGCGTGAGAGGTCTGATTTGTCACGTTTGTAGAACCAGCTACGGTACTAGTTGACGTCTTGCTAGTAGTAGCCACAACGGAAGAGCTAATAGTAGGTTCGGGTTCATCGATATCTGGTTTGATCACAACCAACGATGTGACCGGTGTTACAAAATTGTACTTCAACGAAAGATTGGTGGCTTTATCTACAAGAAGACGCTGTATGAACACATCCGAGGTGTTAATTTTAGCCAAGAGCAACTCTTTGATTGTGAAATAACCCCAGAGCCGATGAACAAAGCTAGGAATGCCATCCAGGGCCTGTGCACAGCCCAGAGATGGTTCTGTGCCATTTACAACTGCTTTGGCCAATGGTAGCTCATTCTCCACTTTGACTTTCTGCTTTGAATCGTTTGCTGTTAGCGTAACCTTTAGATCCTGTACACCTGGCTTAAGTCGACCCGTGACTACCAATTCAGAGCCCTGGAAGTAGTTGGGGAACAGAGAGCGAGTGATATCGTACACCTGATCGTCTAGATAGGACAGCTGGATATCTGAAAGCAGAGGGCTGGCGACTTCATCATAGAAACCTTTCAACTGGACAGCTGCATCATCGTCCTCATATACCTGAAAGACAACAAACAAATTAAAATATTTATTATTATTTCATTTACACATAATTTAATGTAAATAATTTAAATAAAATATTCTAATTCTTATTATACAGTTCCAGTCCTCAAATCTGATTGGCTGAATGTCATTCCAGGAGCACTGATATACAGTCCAACAGCATTGGGACTTTTGACTGTTTGTAATTGCTTAAAGAGATGAAAATTACACTCAAGTCATCCTAGGTGTATATGACCTTCTTTCAGACAAATACATTTGGATTTATATTAAAAAAATGTCTTGGCTTTATCTTTCATGAACCTCTTGAAACCGTGTGGAGTACTTTTTATGATGGAGCGATACACTTTTTTGGGCTCCAAAATCTCAACCACCATTCACTGCCATTATAAAGCTTGAAGAGCCAGGACATTTTTGCAATATAACTCCAACTGTATTCATCTGAAAGAAGGTGGTCATATAAACCTAGGATGGATTAAGGGCGAGTAAATCATGGAGTAGTTTTCATTTTTGGATGAACTATCCCTTTAATTGAGTTTGTGTGCTCCAGAAATTCTGGGGACTCTTTCAACTTTTCTTGTATAGGCATACTCGTAGAAGGCCACTTACCATCCGAGCCACACCCCGATTCTCCAATGCCAGCCTTCTCAACATTGGAAAATCAGCATCATCTCCAAAGGCCAAGCCAAATAACGAAGCTAACCCTAAAGCATTCTGTGCATTGCGCAGAATCACATCTGGTTCTGTCTCCCCAATAGTGGCTTCTCCATCAGTCAGGAAGATGATCATGGGAACATGGTGAGACGAAGGCGCAAGACCAGTGGATGAAGAGGAGTGTGAGGATGGATTTAGCAACTGGGCCGCAGACAGTAGAGCTGCATTGATGTTTGTCCCTGGTGTAATGAGAAAAAAGTTATTACAGTATTTCTTGCATAACTGAATCTTCACTGTGACTGTTTAATCTCTACCTTCACAGCAACATAAATTGCATAAAAATATATTTATCTCAGAGTTTCCAGTCCGAATTGATTGTGATTAGATAAAATACAGTGTACCACAAAATAAGGGCAAAAACACGTCTTTCTATTGAGTAAAAAAAAAAAAAAAAAAACGGCATGTATGAAAATATGATTCACAATTTCATCCTTTGATAACTGTTATAAAATAACTAATATATATATATATATATATATATATATATACACACATACATACATACATACATACAGACACATACATATATATATAGTATAATTTTTATTATGGATAAATTATAATTAGATATGTAAATGTTAAATACATTTTATAAAAAATATATATATCAAAAACCGAATTCTGCAGGAAACAATGTTATTATTTTGAATAATAAAAATACTTTTTTTAAGATACAGAAGAAACACCTACAGCCCTCTGCGATTATCTTCCTGACAAACTCCCTGGCATCCCTCACATTTTGCCGAGTGGCCCGCACAGTGCGGCCTTTCTTCCAGGTGTGGACTTTATCTGAGAAAGTGATAAGATTGAAGTAATCTCCCTCACGTAGGTCACTCAGTATGGTGGTCATTGCTGCCTTTGTCTGATGTAAAACACAATGGAGAAATAAACAATTCAGTATTCTTTATCTCATTCTCAACAAGTTGTAGTTTTGAGTTGGCTGAGATGCTACCTGCTTGATTTTTGTGCCAATCATAGAGCCGCTGATGTCAATGACAAAGATGACATCTTTAGGAACTACAGGAAGTCCTCGAGGTGCAAAGTAATGAACAAAGTAACCATCATCCACCTGGAGAATGTAAGAAGTGACAATATTATAATGCTACATGGAGGCCACTGCTATTTTGTACAATCAATCAGATATATTAGTGTGAAGACCTGAATGTCCCCCATGGGGTCTTTGAGCTCCACGTCATACTGAATGATGAAGTCTGCATTGAGACCTCTGGGGGAGATGTTCTTCTGTTGCTGTATGGTGGGAGTATAGTGCACATGTGCGCAGTAAGGATTCTGCTCGACCTTAGTTGATGGAGGAGGATCTGCATCTACTGAAAGATTAGGGAGAATGAGATAAACCATATATTTTGTGATTGTTTGTTCTGAAGCATTGACATCACAGAAGTGGTTATTTTATAGGGTGCCTTGAGCATTGTTTGTTAGCAGTCGGCTGGTTCGCAGTGGCAGAGCTCTTATAAAGCTGATGCCTGTCCGCTCTGATATGCTGACATCCAGGGAGATGTTCTGTACAGGTTGACCAGGCCGCAGACCCAGAGACAGCTCATAACGGCCGAGACGTCGTGATAACAGCTCCTCATAAGTCAGCGAGAAGGAGACGCGAGTCCCAGGTGGCACGTTGACTGCTACACGGAACTTCTCTATCTCACGTTCCCTTTGGAATACAACAGAAATTAATCAGGTTCAAGTTCTTCATAATAAATTGAAGTGTTTGTCCAGGTGTCATGAGATAACACTTCACCTGAAAAATGATTTTGATTTACTTTCAGGGTGATTCAACAAAAAAAAGATGTATTGTTTGAAACATCTGGAAATGAATGAGAATTTTTGGGGGGATTTTTGTCAACACATTAATTTCCAAAACAACATGTTTGTTGGGTCAAAACTAAAGAGTAAATGAAACAGCCCTTTGCAATTTTTAGTGGATGGCTGCACACTGGGATTCTTCCAATCGCAAGTCCCGGTAGAGAAGGTATGAAACAAATTTGGACTGACTTGGTAGCAACAAGTCCTGCCGTTTTCCCCTGCTTCTTAGCGGTGTCATAGATCTTTCTGGCATCAGTTCTCCTCTTCACCTGAGCCACATACACCTTACCATTTGAGGTGCTGGATATAAATAAAGACAAATCAAAGCAGAAAACATTAATATTTTGATAATGATCATACAGACAGTCTAGTTCACACATCTGTGATATGCTGTTGCAAAACCACTTCTCACTGGTTTATAAACACATCCTATCCATCATAAAATGTAATAAAACAAGGGTAACACTTTAGTATAGGGACCAATTCTCACTATTAACTAGTTGCTTATTAGCATGCCTATTATTAACATATTGGCTGTTTATTAGTACTTAAATCACATATTCTGCATGACCATATTCTACATCCCTAATCCTACCCAATACTTAAACTTAACAACTACCTTACTAACTATTAATAAGCAGCAAATTAGGAGTTTGAGGTCAAAGTCGTATAGTTAATGGTTTGTTAATAGCGAGAATTGAACCTTAAAATAAAGTGTTCTCGTAATTGCAACTTCTCACATTTATCTCATAATGTGACTTTACACCTCACAGTTGTGACTTTTCATATTGCAACTTTATTGCAATTGAGACTTTATATCTAAAAATGTGACTTTATATCTCGCAACTGATTTCTACAGTAATTTTGACTATTTCTTAATTGCGACTTAACTAAAAATTGCCATTTCGTTCTGGCAATTACTTTTTCATAGTTGTCTCATAACGTGATTTTATATCTTACAGTGGTGACTTTTTTTATAGTTAGTGACTTTATAGTTAGCAAGCAACTGTGACTATATCTCAAAATGTGACTTTATATCTCAACTGTAACTATCACTAATTGTGATTATTTCTCATAATTGTACAACCCGAATTCCGGAAATGTTGGGATGTTTTTTTAAATTTGAATAAAATGAAAACTAAAAGACTTTCAAATCACATGAGCCAATAGTTATTCACAATAGAACATAAATGTTCTCAAATCTAAAAAAAGTTGGCACGGGGGCAACAAAGGGCTGAAAAAGCAAGACATTTTGAAAAGATTCAGATGGGAGAACATCTAGCAACTGATTAAGTTAATTGACATCAGGTCTGTAACATGATTAGCTATAAAAGGGATGTCTTAGAGAGGCAGGATCTCTCAGAAGTAAAGATGGGCAGAGGCTCTCCAATCTGTGAAAGAGTGCGTAAAAAATTGTGGAATACTTTAAAAACAATGTTCCTCAACATCAAATTGCAAAGGCTTTGCAAATCTCATCATATACAGTGCATAACATCATCAAAAGATTCAGAGAAACTGGAGAAATCTCTGTGCGTAAGGGACAAGGCCGAAGACCTTTGTTGGATGCCCGTGGTCTTCGGGCCCTCAGACGACACTGCATCACTCATCGGCATGATTCTGTCATTGACATTACTAAATGGGCCCAGGAATACTTCCAGAAACCACTGTCGGTAAACACAATCCGCCGTGCCATCTGCAGATGCCAACTAAAGCTCTATCATGCAAAAAGGAAGCCATATGTGAACATGGTCCAGAAGCGCCGTCGTGTCCTGTGGGCCAAGGCTCATTTAAAATGGACTGTTTCAAATTGGAAAAGTGTTCTATGGTCAGACGAGTCCAAATTTGACATTCTTGTTGGAAATCACTGACGCCGTGTCCTCCTGGGCTAAAGAGGAGGGAGACCTTCCAGCGTGTTATCAGTGTTCAGATCAAAAGCCATCATCTCTGATGGTATGGGGGTGCATAAGTGCATACGATATGGGCAGCTTGCATGTTTTGGAAGGCACCATGAACGCTGAAAAGTATATAAAGGTTTTAGAGCAACATATGCTCCCCTCCAGATGATGTCTATTTCAGGGAAGGCCTTGTGTATTTCAGCAAGACAATGCAAAACCACATACTGCAGCTATTACAACAGCATGGCTTCATAGTAGAAGAGATCCGGTGCTGAATTGGCCTGCCTGCAGTCCAGATCTTTCACCTATAGAGAACATTTGGCGCATCATTAAACGAAAAATACGTCAAAGACGACCACAAACTCTTCAGCAGCTGGAAACCTATATCAGGCAAGAATGGGACCCAATTCCAACACCAAAACTCCAGAAACTCATAACCTCGATGCCCAGAGATCTTCAAACTGTTTTGAAAAGAAGAGGAGTTGCTACACCATGGTAAGCATGCCCCTGTCCCAACTATTTTGAGACCTGTAGCAGGCATCAAATTTGAAAAGAGCTCATTTTGTGCATAAAATTTCTCAGTTTAAACATTTGTTATGTTATCTATGTTCTATTGTGAATAAAATATTGGCTCGTGTGATTTGAAATTATTTTAGCTTTCATTTTATTTAAATTTAAAAACGTACCAACATTTCCGGAATTCGGGTTGTAACTTTTTCATGGTTGTGAATCAAATCTTACATTTGTCTCGCAATGTGATTTAATCTCACAGTTGTGACTACATTATCAAAGTTGCAAATTTATTGAAAATTGTGACACTATATTTCACAATTGTGACTATTTCTCTTAATTGCAACTTTTCTTGTAATTGTGTCTATTTCCTCACAATTATGATTGCCTTTAACTAAAAATTAAGAAATGCAATCATTTTCAAATTCAAATACAATCAAATTCTTTAGCACTGAAGATAGTCCAGCCAGGACTGAAACGTTTGCTTTTTTGTGTGTGTGCACAGTCACTTTTTTGTTTGTGCACATTAGTTTTTGTTGTCACCTTTATGTAAATCTTCAGGAATAAATTTTTGCTCAAAAGGACCATGAATTGTGCATTTCGTTTGGTGTGTGGATGTTTTGCCTTTGTGTTTTGTATTTCTTAAACTCACAAAAACAAGTGGAAATGGATTGCGGCGAAAAGAAAATGTAATTTCCCTCACAAATCATAATTACTGAGAAACTCTCGCAATCATAGCAATTTCAAAATCCCCTTAATGCTCAGTTCAGGAGCATTTCCTCTGCATAAACACTCAGGAGTTCACCCACACAAAGCTATCCATACTCTCTTTATGTCTTTACACGAGGGTCAAGCAGAGAAAATGCTAAAGTAAGGTCAGCCCCTATAAGCAAATATATTTAAATAAAAGTCAACAAGAACCAACCAAAATAAACCAACAGCCTTGAAAAAGAGCTTGTTTGAATAAGAGCAGGGTGAATGGACAGTTTAAAGCACAGTGGAAAATGAGGCGCCTGCATGTATGTGTGGCACTGAGAGGTCTGGGATGGCTGAGCATGTGACAACACAGAGCTCTCAGTCACAGTTTAACAAATGCTACTGCATGAAAGAAACACATTTTCCGCAGCTATTTGAAAAAATACAGAGCCTGTTGGAAGTGTCTGTCTGTATTTGTGTGATTCTTTGAGGGTGTGTATACATCTGTAATGTACATTGAAACTTGAAGCCCTGCTTTGTTGATGGATACATGTGTGCATTCTTCACGCATGTATGTGTATTTATATGCACGTAAATGTGTGAGCGTGTGTACCTTGGCCATGTGCCTGGGTAAACTCTGCTGGGTAAAAGGGAGAGTGAACAGAGCCAGTTCTCGTCATTTTCTCTATTAGCTTTCTGAGTTTTCTTGACAAAGCCTGCTATTCATCTGGCCTGAACGTTCTCTACTTTTGACCCACGTCCGTTTCCAAATCCAGCCCCAGTGTGCTTTATCAAGCTGTTATGGAGCCTTATTTGTGAGAAATTATTTATATTTAGCAATTCTGGAAAAGAGGTTTACAGAACTTTTACTCTGGTGAACAAATATGATTGCTTCACTAGGTCCTTTTTGTTCATTTTTTTTTATTTGTTGCTCCATTCCAGTGTCCTTTTCTATGTTTCTTAAATTGTACAAAAAATGTACAACTGATAGAATATAATTAAGTGAAAGTTACAAGGACAGTTCACCCAAAAATGACAATTATTCATTATTTATTCACTCTCATGTGGGTCCCAAACCGGTATGACTTTCTTTCTTCTGTATAACACAAAAGTAGAAATTCTAAATAATGTGTTGGTCGCTGTATTCCATGCAATTTCAATCAGTGGGGACTGAAGCTTTCAAGCTTCAAAAAAGATGCAAAAGCACCTTAAAATATGATTTAAAAAAGTGGTCTATATGACTATTCACAAGCCATAAAAAAGCTCTGTGTGACAATCAGACCACATTTACGTAGCCATTCACTTGATATCTTCCCCTTCCTTGAGATCTTAACTCAAGAACCGCTGAATCTGGATCAGTGAGATGAACAGATCAGTCAAATTTATGAATGAATTATTTAAGGTTTATGAACTAGATCAACTGATTCATTGGCTTATACGAACTCAAAAGAATGAATTGTTCACACATTGCTACTTTTCTCATGAATGTGCCAAGGAGGCCAGACACTGAGATTTTTGTCTCAAAAAAAGCTGTCAAATGGCTTCAGAAGATTTAGATTTAAAAATAGTGTCACTTTTATGATGCTTTTGTGTCATTTTGACAGCTTGAAAGTTCTCATTCATGTAACTACCTTACGACTGGTGTTATTAAAAATGTCTCTCACGTTTAACAGAAGAACAGAGAAAGAAGTCATTTTTGAAACAGCATGTGGGTGAGTAAATGATGACAGAACTTTAACATTTAAGTGAAGTAATCTTTTAATTATTTCTGTAAATTAGATCTGAGCATTAAAAAATCCCTTTTGATCACAAAGCACTTCTTTCCACATGAACAAATCATTAGTACAATTATAAACCTGCTGTGTCTATTCAGGGAAGACTTCAAACTTAAGCCAAGCGATGCTCAATTTAATTGCAATTTCACTGTTTTTAAATTGATTTGACAGCCAGAATAACAAAGAACTTGACTCACATGGTAAAGTTGGAAATAAATGCAGATGAAGATAAATCCACCTCAAAGGCCGCCTCTTTAGTAAAGTGGAGTTGGTTCCATACGGTGCTTTCTACTGTGGTTACAGCATAGCGAGACACTACAGAACATCGCACATGGTAATCCGTCACCTTGAGCTAAGGGCACAACAAACACCAGAATAACATTAAAATGCCAAGCCACATTATTTATTTTTGAAATCTTTCAATTTTCTTATTAGCTATAAAAAAAGCTGTGCACATGAACATGAATATTTGAAGGTTTGCTAGGGAATACATCTGAAAAAACATCCATTTAAAACATGACATGACTTTATTGAACAATTTGTATGATTAGAATGTTAATTTTGATTTCTCAGGACTTCTGAACTGATGTCACATCTCAATCTGTTTACTTGAATCTGATTCAGACCGCATTGGTCTGGCTACAGAAAAGCCAGTCCATCTGAGCATTCTTTCATGCACTGCATGCAACAGAATATGCTCAAAGAAGCTGTGTATATAATTTAAAGCCAAGATTAAGTGACGGAAACAAATATTAACACAATTAGCCAGATCTACAAATTAAAAACGATGAAGACTAAAAGATATTATCCTGGGTCTGAGTGTCTGACAGTAAATATTTAAGATTATAGAATGTCTTGTTTAAAAAAAAACAAAAAAAAAACGTATAATATATAATTGCATATATAGAATAATGTAATTAAGCCTGCTTCTGCTTTGCTCTCTGTCTCCAGTTACTGATCTAGATTGTTTTGCTCATATTGCTTCAAACTCATGTAAACATTCTCATGTGTTTTATATGAATAAACATCTGGTTTCTAAGGCATCAAATTCATGTTTGTGCATATTTTTAAAATGAAAAGGAACCCATGGGCCAAAAGGCTAGACCACTATTTGGTCCTTTATGGTATTTCACAATAAACCAAAGCAAAACAAAAAACCAAACATTTATCTTAATATTTACAGTTTAGCAGAAAGCAAAAACATAGCTTTTCTGTCATACTTACTGCTGGTTTTGCTGTTGAGGTCTGACGTCTCAGTCTCTAAAAAGTATAAAATAATATGTGAGGCCTACAGTTATTTTCTTGATATCTCCCATCCAGTGTATAAGGAACATTTAATTTACATTCAGTATGTCAGGTATGTCACATAAAATTATCTACAAAGAATTAATTCCAGCTAGGTGTTATAAATATATGCACAAAACAAACCTCATTCCTTAGTGCCATTCACCTTTAAATATGCATACAAACTTTGTATTATTCATATAAACTTAAGTAATATATTACAAATTACATTTGAAGTAAAAATAGTTTGAAATACTCCCAGTATTCTCAGATGCCAGTGGTTTGGTCTTTGATCTTACATTGAAACAGACTGAATCAAAGTTATTCATGAAAGGGGTGGAAATGGAACTAAATGTCAGTACTGTACACACATGGCCACTGGAGGATTTACACATAATTCACTGCTGTGCCCAATATATTACCACATCTCCAGGAGATTGCTGTAAACACAAACGAAAAGCTAAATATGGAAAAAAAAAAATGAGTCTTTGCTACTATAACTTTCCAGTACACTGTTTAAACGAACCTGCTGTGACACAGGTTTATTAAAACTAATTTTGTGAGATAATAAAACAGCTGCTAAATAATTATGACATGCAAGTCTGTTAATGGGCATAATATGTGAATACAGTAATCTTAAAGGACAACACCTGAATGTTATCCTTCCTTTTCTTTATGTTTTCCTTATTTGACTCAAAAGCCCAGAAGGAATGCAATAAGAAATTCGTACAAAATAACTTGAATTTCTCACATATTTTTGGAACCTAGTGGGGATCTTTATTACAACTTTTTAAGATTCCAGTGTAACGCACAATAAAAACTACATCTTTAAGAACACACAATGCTGCTAACAATTACAATTACCAAAAGGATTGTAAACAGATGATGTTATTTACCTCCCTTCTGTTTCCTAAGGCATCCAAATACAATATAAAAAGATTCTATAAGTAGATAAACAATATAAAATTCTAAGAATAAAATATTCCACTGGTACAGAAATTCTTAAATGTTGTGTGATTCTTCAGACTGTGCGTTTTCGCGCGTAATGTGTCGAGGCGATTTAGTGTTTGTGTCGCGCAGAATACCATCGGTCACTCAAGACAAACTTCACATTTTACTTATCAAACGAAATATCACAGAACAATCGGGCAAATTATGTTTAAGTGTAAAATTATGAATAATAATGCTATTACCAATTACACATACCTGGAGAGGGACTGATTGCGCGTCGAAATGCGCACATCCAAAAGGAACAACGGTAAGTAGGATGAAAACGACAGCGTGGAGAGTCAAATCCAGTTTATCATCCATGTTTTCAGATCGTGTGGGAAAGCCAAAACCACTGTTTTGCCCGTAAGGCAAGTGCGTAAGGTCTTCCACCAACTTCACATTTTACGCCACAAAGTTGTTTATAAAAGGGGCAGTATTGCCCCCTCCCTTCCAAACTGATCCTAAAAATGATACTGAAGCCACGATAATGCCATAAGAGAGATGGATGCTCATTTAGACTGGAAAAAATAACTTGGTTATAATGACATTTGAGTTTCAATCATGCGCAGGTATTTGTGGGTTTCAAGGGGAACTCTTTTCACGTGTGCATACTGGAAGTTTCGCAGAGCCTTGCTACGGTTTTGGGGGGCACGAAAAAAAATACCATTAACCCGTGAATGCCTACAATAACGAAGATTGTTGCCAGAAGCCTTTCAGTCGTTACAAAATTGTTCTAAAACCGCATTACTGTCACCATATTTGAAGTATTTGGATACTGAATGTTTACTCTAGAAATCTCAGTTAGGTTGGAGAGGGTTTTTGGACAGGCGCTCGTGAACATACTATTAATAATGAATTGTGAGGCGTAAAGTGGCTTGAGAATGCTCTTGTGTGATATTGGGACGACTAATATAGATTTATTTGTTTGGTTGCTGTCCATGGTGCTGTTAACTAACTGAATCGTCTTCTGATCACTGTACTTTACGAATGCAAAAAAAGGGTGTTATTGCCCAGAACACAATATTAAAATTTATAAAATAAAGACTTTCACACAATGGGGATTTTACCTGTTCTAACTAAACATTTTAAACTAGTAAAAGGTAAACATTGCAATATCCATTTCATCTCAAAACATTAGGCCAATGCAACCATCTTATCAACAAAGAACAAACATACTTGATTTTCACAGTTTAGTTTGAAAAACTAAAGTACAATTCAAAAGTCTGACAGTCCTAGTGAAAATGCAAAAAAAAAAAAAAAATTTAATACATTATTCTGTTCTGAGTTTTCTAATTTTATACAAAATTAATATAATTTGTAAGGAAAATTCATATTAACCACAAAATTTGAATGAAGATTTGAATTGGAAATACAAATTAAAAATCACTTTAGAATGTCTTAATTTTTGTTTTACATTTTTTGAGAAAAAAACAAAACAGATGTGGTCTCAGACTTTTTAATCCCACTTTTGTGTTTGCAGGCCTTGATAATCTTAATGGAAACACACTCATGTCCTTTTAAATTCCTTCCTCCCACCTTGTTATCCATTTACACAATCTATGTGTAGATTATATTGTTCGAAAATGGCAAATTCAAGTTTTTTTTTATGATTATAGATGTTCAGGTACAGTCTGTAGTGCTTCTTCTGGTTTTCTTGCGACATTCACATTCTGGAATGCAAATAAGAAATTGCATTAAGGCACTGATCAGCGATTAAAATTCATCTTTCCAGAGGGTTTCATGACTTACTGTGGGTCTGTCCCTGTGTGTGTTCACTGCTTGGATGTTTAAATAAAAGGACTCCACTTTGCATCCTGCAAGGAGGGCATAAAAGAACATGCTATTCTCATATTATGTGTAGCACTTTTCATTAATAATGTAATGAGGGGAAATTATATAGTTGCAGGTTTCATTCAATCAACTAAATATCATTGCAACAGATTATGTCAGAATTCTAATGTTGTTTTATGGTTTTTCATTAATGTATTAAAGAAGGTTGTACTGGGCAAAAACTACTTTTCATGCTGGGTATCATAATTATTTCTCTAACATATCTACAGGGTAGTTCTCTCAGACTGAAGATAAAAAAAAAGATAACAGGACTCCAAATTAGACCCTAATCATGAACAGATCCATGTTTGAAATAAAACCGTAGCTATGCCTACTCACCGTAAGCTAATGGAGTTAGTTTGAGAACAGTATGCAAAGGACACTTTAGATATGGTAGATCATCTGTGGAGAAATCAGAGATGTATAATTTGCATGAAAGATGCTATGGCAGTGACAAAGTTTTTTTTCATAGTCAGTGACCGCAATTGCTGGTTGTTTTTGGTTTAGACCTGCACTTTTGTCCAGAAAGTAGGCCAGTAGACAACGCATGATTGCCTGGTGGCAGATGACCAGCACATTCTCTTGTCTCTCAAGCTCCATTATGACTGGCTCTAGACGGTGCACCAGGTCTTCATACGACTGCAGAACACAGAAAATGTCAAAAGTTTGTAAAAACAGTAATGTTGTGAAATAGTATTGCAATTTAAAATAACCATTTTCATTTGTAATGTATTTAAAAATGTCATTTATTTGTGTGATGGCAATGCTGAATTTTCAGCAGCTATTACTCCAGTCTTCAGTGTCACATAATCCTAATATGTTGATTTAGGACTCTCCTATTGATTACTGTTGGTGCACAATTATAAGTAATAGTTCTTATTATTATCAGTGTTGAAAGGTTTTTGCTGCTTAATATTTTTGTAGAAAGTGTGATGCTTTTTTTTTGGATTCTTTGATGAATAAAAAGCATTTATTTGAAACAAAAATTCTCTTTAAAGGGATAGTTCACTTTGAAATTAAAATTTGGTATCTATCAGCTTACCCCAAGGTCATCCAAGATGTAGGTGTCTTTTTTTCTTCAGTAGATCCAATTTTGATGTTTTTAGGTCAAACCGTTCTAGTCTGTCAGTCATATAATGGCAGGTATAGGTCACTGTCTCTATAAGAGGGAAAAAGAACATGCACAGAGAAATCCAAATTAAACAATTCCCCATCGTAACTACACATTGATGGCCTAAGACACGAAACGAGCGGTTTGTGTGAGAAAACGAACAGTATTTATATCGTTTTTTACCTCTTGTACACAACCATGTCCAAGTGATCTGAGTGCGCACACACATCCGGTGTGTGATGTGTGTGTGCGCGCGCTCTGGCTCACGCTGCATTCACACGGGGCGTCGGCGTCAACGCTTGACAGAGGGCGTGTCTGAAGCGTGGTGCTGACGCAACTTCGTGGTATTTTCTTGTTGGAAGACGCGCACTGTCATCGCTCGTGTCGTTTCTGAACTGTCTACTCTAGGATAATGATGACTTCTTTTAAGCAGACCTGCTTGCTGTCATGCATTGTATTTCTATACGAGCGCTCCATGTATCCGTTTCATTCATCTGTAACTCTGCGTCAACGCTTGACGGAGGGCGTGTCTGAAGCGTGGTGCTTTAAAAAATTATTTGAATTGTTTAACAGTATTATTATATACGGTTATGAATATTCCTTTTGGTACAAAATGATGGCTCTTTAATTTCGGAATGGCACAAATATTATTCATGGACTAATCCTTCGTCATAGTAAGATTCCTTTTTTTTTTTTTTCCTCGCCGGTGTCATGTCTCAATAAACTGTTCCTGGATCTGTTATTTTTTACATGGTTAGGTGGAAGTGACGCAGGGTGAGGAGGGTGGAGTTGCGGCATGTGTGTTTGGCTAGTTACAGATGAATGAAACGGATACATGGAGCGCTCGTATAGAAATACAATGCATGACAGCAAGCAGGTCTGCTTAAAAGAAGTCATCATTATCCTAGAGTAGACAGTTCAGAAACGACACGAGCGATGACAGTGCGCGTCTTCCAACAAGAAAATACCACGAAGTTGCGTCAGCACCACGCTTCAGACACGCCCTCTGTCAAGCGTTGACGCTGACGCCCCGTGTGAATGCAGCGTGAGCCAGAGCGCGCGCACACACACGTCACACACCGGATGTGTGTGCGCACTCAGATCACTTGGACATGGTTGTGTACAAGAGGTAAAAAACGATATAAATACTGTTCGTTTTCTCACACAAACCGCTCGTTTCGTGTCTTAGGCCATCAATGTGTAGTTACGATGGGGAATTGTTTAATTTGGATTTCTCTGTGCATGTTCTTTTTCCCTCTTATAGAGACAGTGACCTATACCTGCCATTATATGACTGACAGACTAGAACGGTTTGACCTAAAAACATCAAAATTGGATCTACTGAAGAAAAAAAGACACCTACATCTTGGATGCCCTTGGGGTAAGCTGATAGATACCAAATTTTAATTTCAAAGTGAACTATCCCTTTAACATTGTAAATGTCACTTTTGATCAATTTAGTGCATCCTTGCTGAATAAATATATTAATTAATTTATTTTATTTCAATCTTTCTTATCCAAAATGTTTGAGTGGAAGTGTATCTTGGTTTCCACAAAAAAAACTATTAAGCAGCAAAAAATTATAATAAAATAAATGTTTCTTGATGAACAAATTAGCATTTTAAAATGATTTCTGAAGGATCATGTGACTCTGAAGACTGGAGTGATGATGCTGAAAAGTCAACTTTGGCATCACAGAAATCAATTAAATTTTAAATATATTAAAACAGAAAAGAGTTATTTTAGATTGTGATAACATTTCATATTACTGTATTTTTTATCAAATAAATGCAGCCTTGGTGAGTATAAGAGAATTAATTCAAAAACATTAAAAAAAAATCTTAATTATCCCACATTTTTGACCCAAACACACATTTTTCACACAAACTCATTTCAACACAGTTGTGTTGTGTAAAGGACTCACTTCACCCTTTGGATATCGGTAGCGGTACTTGTCCTGGTCTCTTAAAGCAAACTCTTCTGGACGGGTTGCCTGAATCTCCTCATATGTCATCTCCTCACATACACCCTGAAAATGTACCAGAGTTCAACCATTTTTCTTGACATTTGCATTTCACGTGCATACACTTTTAATATAGAGCATGACTAGCTTACCGCATCAATTTCATTCAACGCCTTCCACTGTTCATATGGGACGCCCAGTGCCTCTGCCGTCTGTATGGTCCTCTTCATGTGGCTGGTCCACACCTTCAGGTCCTTGATGGACTGACCCCTGATGAACTCTGAAAGGGCCTTAGCATACTATACAACAAAACAGACAAGTCTAGTCAATATCTGTGTTTAAGGAAGATTGAAATCACAGAAATGCATGGCTTGTTATGCTAGAATTAAGGCTACATCCACATTAATCCAGATAAATCAGAAAGCATCTTATTCTTTTGACATTTTAGAATTTTATCTATACCGACAGGGACTTTGACAGCATTTTCAAAGTGATGAATGTGAATCTGCTGTTTTTGCTTTGTAGTGTGGACTGTGAAAACAGAGGTATATAAAAACAGTGAGACATTTACAATATTCACCCTCAGCAAGGATACACCTTGACCCTTTCACATGTAAACTGATCTACTTTGACAAATTTTTGATACTATTGGTTCAGACCTAGTGATTATCATTAACAACTGCCTAAAGACAGGGACTGTACCAGAATGTTTTAAAGTAGCTTCTGTGACACCAATTTGTAAGAAGCCCTCACTTGATACTGCAGATTATTCAAACTTTAGACCGATCTCTAATCTGCCGTTTGTATCTAAAATTCTGGAAAAAAAAATAGTACTTAGGCAATTGCAAAGCTATTTGATTACTAACTGTATCTCCAATATTTTTCAGTCTGGTTTTATAAGCTTACACAGCACAGAGTCTGCCCTTCTGAAGGTTTTTAATGATGTTTTAACATCTACTGATTCTGGTAATACTATGGCCTTAGTTCTTTTAGATCTCAGTTCAGCGTTTGATTTTGTTGACCATGGTATTCTGCTATCTCGCTTGGAGCACTGCATTGGTATTAGAGGCACTGTACTTGATTGGTTTCGGTCCTTTTTATCTAATAGAAGATTTTCAGTCAGTATTGGGCAATATTCCTCTTCGGTAGCACATACTTCATGTGGTGTTCCTCAAGGATCAACTTTGGCGCCGTTATTGTTCTCCCTGTACATGTTACCCATTGGTTCAATCTTTAGGAAATTTGATGTGTCATATCATTGCTATGCCGATGATACTCAGCTTTACATACCAATTAAGCGCAATGACAAGTCTGCTTTATACCAACTTACAGCCGGTCTCCAAGAATTGAAAGCATGGCTCACTAATAACTTTTTGCATTTGAATGACGATAAAACTCAAATTATTCTGTTTAGGCCTAACGAGAAAACCGATCTGAGCACTGTTGATCTGGGTTCACTTTCCCCGTATTACTCTTCTGAGGTCAAGGATCTGGGATTCATACTGGACAGTGACCTAAGGCTGAATAAACAAATTAATTATACTGTGAGTGCCAGCTTTTACCATCTGCGAAGATTAGCAAAAGTCAAACCCTTCCTAAGTAGGAAGAGTTTTGAGATTATAATTCATGCTTTCATTTCTTCGCGACTAGATTATTGTAACTCATTATATTATGGGCTGCCTGTCGCAGCTATTCATCGTTTACAACTGGTCCAAAATGCGGCTGCTCGTTTGCTCACAGGCAGTCGCAGAAGGAATGATATCACACCTATCTTGTGTTCATTGCACTGGTTACTGATTAGTTATCGCATTCAATTTAAAATCCTGCTATTTGTGTACAAAGCTCTAAACAACCTTGCTCCTCCATATCTCTCTGAGTTGATTGTTGTACACAATCCAGCTAGATCACTCAGATCACAGACTAAGCATCTGCTTTTGGTTCCCAGAGCTAGATTGAAATGTAGGGGTGACAGAGCCTTTGCTGTTGCTGGCCCCAAGCTATGGAACAACTTGCCATTATCTATCAGAACAGCTTCTTCAGTGTCTGAGTTTAAAAGTCTCTTAAAAACGTATCTTTTTTCCCATGCTTTTAATGTTTTGTGACTGTTTTTCTGATGATGAGTTTATCTATCGTGTGATTGGGTCAATGTAACTGTGTACAGCACTTTGGTAAACTAAGGTTGTTTTAAAGTGCTTTATAAATAAATTTGAATTTGAATCTACTTTGACCAAGATTTTATGTTTAGTTTATGATCTAAATCACCTTTTGGCCCTGTGAAGAGAGGCCTGTGTCTCCACCGATTCTTCCAAGCAGGTTGAGCTCACTTTCTCCATGGCGGCTCAGATAGATGGATCGTGGTGTGACGTGGATGTTCATGAGGTAATACACTATACGACTCTGAATGTGATCCTGGACGCGGTTGACGAGGTACCTGGAGCCCACGTTAAAGATCCTAATGAAGGAGAGGTGTCTATGAAACAAATGGAGAGGCAGAGCAGAGGAAGTAAAGAAGTTGAGTCCATAATAGTTGGAACTGATGCACATAACATCTTAATACATTTGAAACATCAGCAGCAGTGTACCTGTCCTTTTCCTCGTCCAGGGGGACATAGGACATTTTATAACAATCAATACGCTTCAGAAAGTCCACCAGTGCTTCCTCTTTGTCGTAGTTTTCATAATCTGGGCTGCTCAGTTTTACTTGCTGTCAAAAAACAAGGAAATAATAATAATAAAGGCTCTCTCATCCTAAAAATATTTTTAATAGTCTAACATTATTAATAGTTTAATAACATACAATCTTACCATTATATTTGCCTCAATGATTTCTGGATCGTCACAAACAGACTCAATGAAAAACACCTGCACATAAAAAATCTTTGTGAAAGGCTGGTTGCTAAATCATCATTTACAAACTATTACATCATTATATAAAATATAAAAATGACAGCAGTTTAACTCTTTTCAAAATGTAGTCATTCTATTAACAAACTACTTCTTTTCAACGCATCACAAAACACTACATTGCTGTTGTTGTTACTCTGCAGCCAAGCATGCTGACACAATCAACTCGATATCTCATTCAAACTCTGATCTAAACGGTTTGATCAGTTCAAAAATTAATTATATTCAGATAATATTCAGTGCTGGGTGTCCAATTCTTTTTAACAAATCAATAGGCTGTGAATAAGCCACTTTAAAGACAAAAAAAAAAGTCAGAGCTTTACCACTATCAATCATCATTCACGGATACAATGGAAATGAATAGGTGGTGAAAACGAATCATACCTTTGCGACACTGGATTTATGGGGTAATCCAAATATATCTCACTCCAAAATAAATATTGAATATAAAACATTAAGATTAAGAATAGAGGGCAGGCAGTCGCTTTTGTTAAGTGACTGCTTTATAACAATTCATTAAGCATACAGTCGCATTTTTATCTAGCTGGATCCCCCTGTAAGGAATGGCTCTGGTTTGCATATTTTACATTAATACATTCATTTATATCATAGTTTTAATATTTGCACCCTGTAGTTTATATAATAAAATATATTTTTGCTAGACCTTCTCCAGTCTGGATCTAATTCACTGTGCAGCTCGCAATCTTCTTGTTTGTTTTGATCGTTTTTTGGCTCTATGCACCTGAGGCAATTTGATTTTTCAGCTTGGAGCACAACAATCTCTTCTAGTCCTTATCATATTTTTAATGAAATAACTAGGAAAACTACAGTCTTTAAGTAACATCCCATCAATCATCACATTAAATACAATGCAAAGAAGATGTGAGGCACACTTTCATAATGCAGTGTGTTGAACAAGCAAAACCCCACGCTTACCTTATAGCCCTTCTCCTTGGCAAAACTGATGATGACTCCTCTTCTCTCTCTTGTAGTATTGGTGGCATCAAGCACCTGTGAAGTGTATTTGTCAGAGATTGATTTGCCTCAATGATTGGTTGACTCCTCAATAAGAATGCTGAGAATCCCATACTAAGCTGGTAAATTCTCAATCGTATTGGGTGTAAAGTCAGACAGATTCATATAGTGGCTTGAAAAGTTGAATTCATAGCTTGGACAGACAAGAAGAACCGTTATCCATTACATTCTTGACTCACTGCAACTTGTCCCTGCTCCGAAGTGAAGTAATTGGCAATGTCCTTAAGCGCATTTGAGGCACAGGCTCTGAACACATAATACACAGATATTATTGAACAAATTACACATAATAGTTCATAATCAAATACATGCACACAAGACAGAGTTTATAATAAAATAACACTGATTTAGTTAGTTATATATTATCTAACTAAATGTACTGTACCTGCGGATTTTCATGGCCTCTTCATTGTCTGGACGAAAAAATTCATAGTTCTTGTATGTCTGCACAACTTCCCTTCGATACTGACCCAAATTAAAGACTTAGAATAAAATAAAATCACCAAAAAAAAATAAAAATCACAAAAAAAAAAAGTTAGTTAGCAGATATTTTTACATATATTTATTCACTACATTTATAGATATTTTTTTATTTAAAATTAAATGATGCTGATACATATTACATATAGCAAACATTTTAATACGTTAATTTTATAAATACACATGTGTGTTTGTATAACATTGTAAATTATGCTGAAATATCAGCAAATAATTTTATATGAAATACATACACGTACATACAGTATACCACAAACATAAACAAAACCAAATACTTGCCATTAAGAGATGATCATTAACTTCATAATATATACACTCACCTTGAGTTGGGACTCCAATCCAATTTAGGTATCGGGTTAACTTTTTGGAGATGTAGGTCTTTCCCCTGGCTGGCAGACCAACCATCACAATCATTGTGGGACAGTTTGTAAACTGGGGTCGTGAGGCTGTGGACCAGTAGAAAACATTGACATTAAAGTTTGAATAAGGTTTAATCACTTGGATATTTTGGAGTAGGAGATTACATATGCATTCACAAGATAATGCCAATGCAAAATTAATTTAATTGTCTGTTTCATTTGAAAGAAATTAGAAAAATGCAAGCGGTACAAGAGGACTGCCACATTAGCTTCAAAGTACATACAGGAACCCACTGACTTCTGCAATGAAAACCGTACATCTTCATTAGTTTGTTGTTCATTCTATACTGATTTGTACTGAGACAGCAGAGTTATTCAAATGACTTGGATTGCAAAGAGTATGAAAACTACTGAAAGAACATCTCACAGTAACCAAGGAATCACATGAGTCTTGAAGCCAACTCCAGCACTTAAAATTCCTGTTGATTCTGTTGCCACAACTGAAGAAACAAAGCTCTCAAAAACACAACTTGGTGCAACTTCAAGAGGCAATCGAATGTAGACAAAAGAAGCAGGGAGGGCTGAAGTTCACAACACCCAGGTTGATCATCTACAAGAGATTAACACTCGTAATGCACCAAGAATTTTAGAGGAGAGGGAATAAGCAAGTATAGTAAAAGGAAAGGCAGGTGAATTAAATGATCCCCACACTTACAGCCTCTCCTCTGGCCTAGGGAACTGCCCATTCCTGGCACCCATATCTTGAGAAGTGGTGTCTGTGTGAGCTCCTTCTGCTCCGTGGACATGTCGTTAGGCCGTGCAAGGCTGATTGTGTGTTTAGGAACTGAGAACACATGGCTGGGATCCCATCAACCCTGTTCCTGCTCAGGTCACCTGACTGAGGCGGGAAGGGTTGGGAGGAGAGACAGGGTTGGTGGAGCGACAGAATCCTGGCTGCCAATGGGTAATTGACTTAGTTAACCCTTTAGAGGCTTTGAGCCTGTCATTTTTTGGCTTCATGACAAAAACTACACCATTTCTTAAATAAAAAGAAAACATTATGTTCAAATATGTTTATACATAATGTATACTGTATATTTAGACAGTCACAAGTACCATCCTATTTAGAATGTATGCAGTGTGTTTATTAGCAAATTTGTAAAATACAACGAAATTAGATTTTTTTTATTTTTTTTTTATTGGCCTATATATTTTGTAGAATTTATTTATCCAACAGTCTCACTTTATACTGGTTTTGATCTACAGTATTTATTCTGTTCTGTTCACAGCAAAGTTGATAACTATATCTAAAAAAGTTTAATAAGTTTTATAATGTGGAAATAATTTAAACTCAGAAAATGTTAGTAAACTTAAAAAATAATTACAAATAAACAGCAAGTAAAACATTGAATTAAACATGAAATTTTAAGTAGAAAAACAGAAACATTATTTTCTTGTAAACAAAAAGATTATTGAAGTATGTTTTACAACTTTTTTATTCTAAAGTTTGAATAATATCCTTTAAGGGCACATTTACACAACGACAATGTACTAAAAAATAAAGATTTTTTTCCTTTGTATTTTTTTTAAGTTTTGCAAGACAACAATATTGTCAAAACAATCTCTGTGAAAATGACTAAAAAGGTTGTATTATGCATGCCAGGCCAGTTGTTGGTGATATCACTTTGTAAAGAAACACTATGCACCTAGTCTTAACACATAATATGCATGCACATGATAACCATAATGGCATTGGTTTCAAAAATGTGCATTTTGAAACTCATTTTCAAATGTGTTCTCAGTGTTTGTGTTTTCAGGCCCACTAAACCCAACTGTCATGTAAATGAATGACCAACACACTTAAAAAAAAATCATTCCAACTAAAAAAAAAAACCTACAACAGGGGCCTCCAACCCAACTACTGTCCAGCAGAGTTCAAACACATCTAAACCAGCAAATCAAGATCATCGGAGCTGATTAAAAATGATTGGCAGCTCTCCAGGAGCAGGATTGGAGACACTATACAGTAATCTTCAGATGAAAAGTGAAAGAACCAGTTTTGCTGTTCATGACCCATTTAGCATCACAGTTGTGATGTAGTAGAGCAAGATGAGGCCAAGTTCAAAAGCAGCTTGATCAGGATGTGGTAAATAACAAGATTAGTAAGACTGCAGACAGACTTATGTAGGCCTACTGTCTGATTCTGAACGTACCTGACTTCAGGTTGTTCCCTGATCTCCAGGTGTCATTTGATCATGGCCTTAATAATGTAACATCTTCTCTGCAGAAGGCCTGTGCTGTATAGTTGCTAGAAGTGTTTCTCAACTGGTGGGTACGGCCAAAGAAACGACATCAACAACAAAAAACGTAATTTTAAATGTTTTTCTGATGCGAGACTTTTATTTTAAAAGACGTGCATGAAAGCTGTTGACACTTCTGTAACGAGCTGTCCCGTTTCAGTATCTGCGGTCAGATGAGATGTTGACAGGTTTAATGTCAGTGTTATTATTCTATCGTTAACTTGTCATGAAATAAAAAGTCTCTCACCTCAGAAAAGCGAACTATCCTGTCCTGTCAGATGTTATACCGTGTTCGTAGCGCGCACTCTTCTATAGCACGGGCGAACGCGGCGGCGCGCAGAAACTACGAGCATGCAACGCGTGAAATAAAAGTACAGTACCGATAAATCACATAACTGTACTGCGTGTGTTAGCTGGGAAGAATTTGCATGAAGGTGTGATATTCATTCTATTCAGGAGCAGTTTCCACGTTTCATTATATTCACGATGGTAGCTAACTGTTGTTTCCATAACCCAAAAATACCATGTTATTTTCAATTTGTGTCATTTTGTATATGTTTAAATGACTGTGGTGGCTCACACCAACTTAATTGTATTAACAAAAACTAGTTGCTATTTAATAGCCTTACCTTATAGGCTGTTTATTCAGTATTAACAGTCTTAACTTAATTTTTGTGAAATAAATTTGCTTTGTTTTTTTAACAAATTATTTATATATATTATATAATTTGTTAAAAAAAACAAAAAACAAAGCAACTTATTTTGCTTATTTTTGTTAATACAATTAAGTTGGTGTGAGCCACCACAGTCATTTAAACATATACAAAATGACACAAAGTGAAAATAACATGGTATTGTTGGGTTATGGTTTTTGGGGTTATGACAACACACGCGCTGCAAATGCTCACAAGACCACCAAATAAAGAAACGCACTGCAAATAGAAAAAAAAACACCTGCAAATTAAGAAAACAACTTAATCAAATTGACAACACACGCGCTGCAAATGCTCACAACACAAACAAATAAAGAAACGCTCAGTAAATAAAATTATTTATTTGGTTGTGTTGTGAGCATTTGCAGCGCCTGCTGTCAAATTAATGAAGATGTTTTCTTGATTTGCTCGTGCTTTTTCTATTTGCATGTTTTCTGAAGTTGCAGCGCATTGAGCCACCGTACAAACCAATTAAGAACCATTGAGGGGAATAGTACACATGATTTAAAATGGGATTGCTGTGATGTAGTGACATCAAAATGCGGTGCAACATGCAAACAGGATGTTGTTATGACGTTAGCTGCAATCAGATGTGCTCTTCAGATGTGGCTGGTAATATAGCCATTAATATAATTTTAACTGTAAGGTACAAATGCCCTAAAAGTAGCAGACACTAAATCTACAGTCTAACTTTGATAAAAAATAACGTTTGTAAAATAATAATAATAATAAAATCAGTCTTCTAATGTCTTTATCCAAATAAACTTTGTTAACCATAAAATATTGGATTTCAGAGCTGTTGGGACAGATTTCGTGGGAAATGCATACTATGGGAGACACATTATATCCGTTCACAGAGAAAAGTAGCTCTGATAAGATGTATAGTGTTGGCTCGAACCCACTGATCTATATAACAATATTATTCTAGATTTATCTATTATAGATCAGTGCTCGAACCACAGAGAAGCACAGATGAAGCACAATCAAAACAATGTTCTTCCCCCTGCTGAAAAAAAACAACTAAAACCTTCCTAAGCTGGTTGGCTGGTTTTAGCTGGTCATCCATCTAGGTCATAGCTGGTAAGCAGGCTAGTTTTAGACACTTATCTATTAGAGTCATTATATAGATCAGTGGTTTTAGAGGCATTTTGACCACCTCTTTAGCTGGTGAGGCTGGGAGACCAGTTTGACCAGTTTAGCCAGGCTGGGATACCAGCTAAAGCTAGTTCTAGCTTAAACCAGCCAACTGGTTTTAGCATGTTTTTGTTGTTGTTGTTGTTTTGTTTTTTCAGGAGACGCATGCAGTTTTCTTTTTTTTTTAAATGTCTAAAAAAATGTCTAAATCTAAAAAAACAAAAAGGCCACATTGTTGTTGCATTAGATATAATAGCCCAAATAAAGTGGCATCTGCAATTAAATAATACTATAACTTTTCTCAGAACTAATTTTCATTTTCTGAGCCACATTTGACTTGATTTTTTTTTTAATCTGGTGATAAAAGCTACTTTCACACTGCAGGAAAATGTGACCCAAATGATTTTTTGCTCATATAATATCGTTTAGTTTCATAACAGTGTGAACAGCACAAATCACATGGAATCTGATCTTTTCGATTCTGATTTGGGCCATTTGGGGAAAAATACTAAATCTGATTCAGGTCAGATGTTTTGCAATGCGACCGCAGTCTGAACAGTCGAAACGGAATTCATGCGATCGACAATCGTCGTAATTCCACGCCTTTGGGATTCACTTAACGTTACTGTAAGATTTTACGGTAGTATATCTTTGATCACTCGGTGAATATGACAGAACGTTGTTTTACGCTGTATCACAGATACAGCTCTATACAAGCTAAACTTACTGGGTTGTACCGTAGATATTTTTCTCCTCATCTTCGTCCTCCTTATCGGCTGCTCATGAATTCGCTGGCTTTCGCGGCGCGTCAGCTTATATAGCCTAAATGAACGCGTAAACACTCGCTCAAATCAGTGGCCTCCGTGCGCGCTTCATGCTTTTTTGTTATCGTTCTTTTGTGCATACGGGTCAGTTCAGGGCCGGTGTTGTGCCAAATTCTGACCCCCGCCAGATTACTACCCCCTTATTTGGTACGGTTTAGGGTTAGGTGTGGGGGAGGGGGAGCGATTTCAACGAGAGGGGTAGTAATAATTTGCCAGGGGTCGAAAACGGGCACAACACCCCTCAAATTCACACAGATATAGCAAAGTAACCACTGTGTAGTTCATTACATTAACTAGGCCTATAGGCTAACCATGAATAACATGTAAAAAGTTATATTGTTGGGATTTTTGTTTTTATTAAATAAGCAAATGGAAGAGGCGAACATTTACATTGACATTTATGCATTTAGCAGACGCTTTTATCCAAAGCGACTTACAATTGGGGAATACATAAAGCGATTCATCTTGAAGAGGCAATCAGACAGAGTAAGTGCTCGTAATACCAATTCACGAGTTCACACTTACATATAATAAATAGAATAAAGTGTATTTGGCGTGCTGTCCGAGGGGAGGGCTCCGAGCTCGGAATTTTGTCCCGAACCCAGAGTACGCCCCCTACAGGTTAAGACAGGAATAGTAGTAAGTGCGGAGAAGGGGTGGCGGAGGGATGCTGGAAAACTGCCACTGAACAGAGGTAAGTCTGCTGTGTATATGCCTCTTATCTTGTTAACTGGGTTGATTACTGATTGTTCTCCTCTCGTGTTAATTAGGTTAATTATCTGAACGTGCTCCTCCCGAACTTTGTTAATAAAACATCATGTCTCAGGCATTGTTCAAATAAGTACACGCTAGCAAGGGAAGGAATAAATAAAGAGAAAGACAACGTTTTTTTTTTTTTTTTTAAGTTTAGGATCATGTTCTGGTTTGTGTGTTTGTTGATAAGAATTGTTCAAAAACAACCTCAATGTCTCAGGAAGCTTTTGTACAAGCAAGCAGGTGTAGTGTGCACTCACTGCTCTTCTCCTTTGACTCTTGATATCTGACACTCTCGCCCTGAGACAACTTCCTGTACACGACATACCACACCCAGGGCCGGATTTACCTCTTATCGTGATATAGGCAAAACAATTTTTCTATCCTGAAATCTCGTGTGTGTTGAACTAATTTCTTGCGCACCTCATAACATTGCAAATTTCAAAACGTCATTTTAGAGCTAATAACAGAGGCTTGGGCCATTGATATGCAGGCTAAAGCAGTTATTAAAGGGATAGTTCACCCAAAAATTAAATGCTGTCATAATTTACTCACCCTCAAGTAGTTCCAAACCTGTATGAATTTATATGTTCTGCCAGAACGTTTGTAACCAGGCTGTTTTGGGGCACCGTTGACTTCCATAGTAGGAAAAAAATACTATGGAAGTCAATGGTGCCCCAGAACTGCTCTGTTTCCCACATTCTTCAGAATATCTTCCTTTGTGTTCAGCAGAACAAAGACATTCATGCAGGTTTGGAACTACTTGAGGGTGAGTAAATGATGACAGAATTTTCATTTTTGGGTAAACTATCCCTTTAATGCAGTTTAAAAAAGAGAAAGCGGTGTGAATACCTGCATCTGTGCGTCTCTCAGCAGGGTTCAGCAGCAGAGTCTCTACTAATAGCAAATCTTTAAAAGTTAAACTGCTTGAAGAACCTCGCTACTGATAAATGTCATGTAGCTTTTCAGCTGCGGAACTATTTTACTGATGAATCGCGGGGCAGCTGACAACAAGTTTCTGTCCGCGTGTGCGCGCGAGTGTGTGTCTGTACTGCGTGTGCGTCTGTGAGAGAGAAGGAGAGAAAGAAAGCGTGATTTCCGTACATAAAAAGGTGAAAAACATGGAAATAGTTTGTCATTTTTTACCCTATTGTTTGTTATATTTATTTGCTCAATGTCTTCTGGTGTTTTGGTTCTTTTACTCTTGTAGATAGCCCATAGTATAACAAAACATATTATATATCTTCATTCTGTTTGGGCACCCCTGGACGAGCGAGCGTAGGCATGTGCCTAGAATGCCTGTGCGTAAATCCGGCCCTGACCACACCCATGACCACATGTGCTGCTTGTGCTTCATGTAAAATAAACAAGTTAATAATTTTATCTCCTGGTTCTATAGCAAATTTTAGGTCGATTTAGCAAACTGTACATCCAAATGTCACTAATACACCTGGAAAAATTCAAATCATCATTTAAAAAAAAAAAGCTTTGCCTTATTCTGACAGTTTATACTGTCTGTAAACAATCTCAGCACTATCCATCTGTTGCCTGTTCATGCTCAATCAGTTCAGTTGTCACACTTTGAACTCACCGGCACTGTCACAGCGTGTTCGTCTGCGGAACTCCTTTGGAAGTGCATCCATTTTTAGGGAAAACTAGGAGATAACCTTAAATATCGATCCCCAACTTCTGTCAGGAGCAGTATGATGTACTTCAGATGCTCATTTTAATGGAACTAAATGAGAGAAGCTTGTGCATTCTCTCCCCCATCATCCCCCACCCTGATGACATGTAGATATATGATCTGTGCCGCCTGGCCTTGTCCTTTAGTGTCTGCCAGACCAATAGTTCACAAGCTCGGCAAGCAGGCTGCTCACAACAGCAGCAAAGGCTATGCTTTTAACCTTTATGCTTTCCACTAGCTACACACACAGTCTTTAAGTTTACATGCAGTATAAACCGCTAGCCTATGTCAATTTTATGGTTAGGTTTGCTAATATTAGATATTGTTAGGTTTGATCTTGAGTTCTTTTAATAAGAACAATAATATTATTATTCAACTTTATTTCCAGACTCAAGGTCCATTAGCAAGAAACAGACAATACAAACAAAAGCAGTACACATTAAAAAAGACAATTATGCCAATACTTCCTCATAGAGGACTGATATCGCACTTCAGTAAGCCTAGGATTTGTCAACAACATTATATTATTATGTGAATTGTCCAGCCGACAAATAAATTTATACATCAAATTTCTCATTAAAGCAGGGAATGATTGTACTCTTGCTTTACAAAATAAATCACTTGCACTGCACCATCTTGGTTTTTTCAGCAGGATCCTCATACAGTCATTGTATGCAACCTGAAGCTTACATAGGCTCTCTTTCTTAAACTTAAACCACAAAGGAGCAGTATAAAAAGAAGTACAATATGCTCTAAAAAGGTTTATCTTTACCTCATCTGAACACATATAAAACTTTCTCACCAACATATTAGCTTGAGCATATAATTTACGACGTTGCCTATACATATCCGCATCATCACTCATTTCATTGTTAATGAAATGACCTAAATATTTTACAGTAGTACATACATTTAAAACTTGCCCTGATAAATAAAAATCTGGGAAATTAACATCTCTATGATCTTTGGTTCTACATATCATGGCAACACTCTTTTTAGTATTGTATTGCACATCATATCTAATCCCATAATCAGAACATATATTAAGCAACTGTTGAAAACCAGCACTACTTGGGGAAAAAACAACTAGATCATCAGCATACATATAGTGATTAACTGTGGTATTACCAAGCATACATCCAGTACCACAGTCACTTAGTTCTTCTGACAATTCATTCATATAGACATTAAAAAGAGCTGGTGAAAGTAAACTTCCTTGACGCACTCCATTACTTACTCTAAATGAATCTGAAACACAATTGCCCCACTTTATCTGCATACTTTGATTCGCGTACCAATATGTCAAAATTCTTAATATACTATTAGGTATGCCCCTTTGTCTTAGTTTACTGAACAACTTTTGATGATTAACTCTATCGAAAGCTTTAGAAGCATCAATAAAGCCAATTATAACAGTGGAATTTTGTCTTTTATACAGTTCTACTACTTCCTTCAGAGCATATATACACAAATCAGTACTATGGTGAGCCTTAAAACCAAACTGATTATCTGTGGTATCAAGATAAACACCTAATCGATCTAATATGATTCTTTCCAAAACCTTTGACACAACACTCGCTAAAGCAATTGGTCTATAGTTATCCAAACTACCTACCTTGCTAGCCTTATCTTTAATAACAGGCAACAAGGTTACTGACAACATAGACTCTGGCAGCAGCCCATGTATCATAAAACCAGTGAAGCAAATTGCGAGAAGAACCACAAGCCTAGGGCTCGCAAATTTTAGGTGTTCAGCAGTAATTTGATCTAAACCACCAGTTTTCTGTTCCTTAAGCTGAATTATTGCTTGATAAACCTCATTTGTTGTAATACTTCCTGTATCCATACTAGAAACTACTTCCACTTTACCTGGCTCACTCTTTACACAATTAAACAGAGTAGTATAATGCTGTCTCCACAGCTCTGCTATATTCTCAGCTCCAGAGACACCTTCAATAGAGCATGGTAATGTCACATTACTCCTATTTATTGATCTTACGTCCTTCCAGAAAGCATTCACATTATTACAAAGTAGATTTTCCGCCATTAAATCAGCTCTCATCACTTGTTCATGTTTACAAATATAACGAACTGCATATTTATACTTGGCATTAGTTAACTTTTTCTGGTCCAAAAGCTGGCCTTGTCTGGGCCTACCAGCGATATCCCATGCCTTAAAAGCTTCCTTTGCTTTTTTATGATATGCTGATACATACTTTCTCCACCCTGGCTTACTATGATATTTCTTGTCAGGGCAAGTAAGATATGGTCTACTAGCCTCATGCACAGATCTCACAATATCATCATACATATCACAAAAGGCTGTACCATGGGAAACATCATTACAATTCACATCTGAACACAAGATTGCATCTCTGGGTAATACTACCTTATTCAACAGAGTGTCCGTTTTCCCATAATAAGTTTTAAGATCTTCATCTGTAAGTTTAGACCAATCTACTTTTACCAAAACAATAATAGTTATTAATGGTTATAATATCCAGATGTAAAAAAAAGTTGAGCAAACTTAAAAGTTTAAGGCAACCATGCAGCTTCAGCATGTAGTTTTCTCAACTTTTTGTTGTATAAACTTATAGCAACAAGTTGAGAAAACTCAAAAATCTGCTGAAACAAGTTGCCTTAAACATTTAAGTTCTCTCAACTTTTGATTTTTTGCACTGTAAAAAAACAAAAAAAACAAAGTTGAGCCACCTTAAAAAGTTTAAGGCAACCTGTCCACTACTGTCAAAAAAAAGATAATCTAAATGTGAAAATGGTAGAAATTATGCACAATTAATTATTCAGTAGGCTATTTGCTCATATATAACCAATATGAATGATATCTGCAAAATTTTTTATACTGATGCATCATTGCATCCCTATAAAGCAAGATGTGGACAGTCATGAACTTCAATGGGAACTGTTAAAAATAAAGTTTCTCTAAAAGTTCTAGACAACAATGACACAGTGACACAAGTGTTTCCTCAAAATTTATTGCTTTGACAATGTTAAAAAAAGAATATTAACAAATATATAAAAAACATAATATTTACAATCTGTGTTAAAGTAATGGGGATAATAAAGAATTTCTTTTTTTTTTCTTTAGAGAGCAGTTTTTTATGTTAGCCATCAAGCAGAGACAAAACACAATACCAAAATTCATCATACAAAGGAAAGGTAACATTTCTTTATGATATTTAGTTAAAATATCTCCATCTTGTTTGTATATAATATATATATTTAACTTGCATAATTTTGTTCATGTATTGGGATGCAAGTCTATCTATCTGTCTATCTTGTCAGTCTTGAGGAAAGTTCAGATCTTTCAGTTTTGCTTTTACTTCACCACGTGGCAGTCATAAGATTGCTTGGTGTGTCATATCTTAATGTGGATATTATAACACTGTTCATTTGTGTAATAAAAACTCTTAAAATTTAAAGAAAATTAGGTCACTTTGTGTTTGTTTTAGTAGTGTTAAGTTTAGTAGAAAACTTGAGCACTACTGTGATATTGATGAATGTACATTATCCAACTCAAAAATCTGTGAAATTCTGTATGCGTGCAAACATAAAAATCAAAAAAATATTTTCAGTCATTCAATGTGTAAAACTAAGCATTGCAAGCCACATAAAAATACACCACATTTAGCTATGATTATGCCATACAATGACCTTGATGGTTGAAATGAAACACAATAAGAACAAACTCACTTCTGTTTTTCAGAATACAACGAGGCATGAGAGCATACATATCCTGTCACAAGATGTACTGTGTACATAACAAGAGTGGGGCCCCAAATAACCACAACTATCATAAAGATGAACAAGATAAGAATCGTTTCATTCACTCTCGATGAACAGCCTCGAGGCGAGAAAAGTCATCACACAACAAAGAATCTCCACTCATCTCTAATTCATCGCCATGCTGTCGAGAGTTTGCTTCTGTAAGGACAGTCTTCCACAAGAGAGACGGCAGCAGATTGGCGTTCTCGTCCGCACTTTACGAAACACTTCATCAGCAATTCATCGCTGTTAAAGAGGTAAACCAGTGGGTTGATCGCACTATTCATGCATGCCAATCCATTACCAACTTGGTTTGCGATGTACACATTAGAATACCATTTCAGGCACGTGCCGTCCATTTTGGAGATTCGAGTTGCCAGGTTTAAATTTCTAAAAATGTGATAAGGAATAAAACAAATAGAGAAGAGCAGGGTCAGGATGACAACCAGCCTGAGACACCTCAGCTTCAAGATGACATCGATGTCTTTCTTTGTCATCAGAGTAAACGCCACATGTCCGTAGCAGCATACCATTATTAACAACGGGATCCCGAATCCAACAACCGTCTTTCCGATGCTGTACTTCAGGTATTCCCTAATGTAATCGTTTGAAGTTGTGTCAAAACATGATGTTGCGTTGATGTTGGTTTTGTCAAAGAACATATCAGGCAGGCACTGAAGAAAAACCAAAATCCACACCAGCAAAGCAATCACCACAGAGTGTCTCGCTGTAATTCTGCCTTTAGCCCTCAAAGTGTGAACGATGCCGAGGTACCTGTACACGCTGATGCACGTGAGGAAACCAATGCTGCCGTACAGGTTGATGCAGAAACACAATCTTAAAATCTTGCAGAAAACAGCTCCAAATATCCATGTGCTGCTGGAAGCGTAGTAAACCACCAAATAGGGCAAGGTTAAAAGATATAAAATGTCCGCCAGGCAAAGGTTGAGCACAAAGATATTTACATTACCAATTTTTCTCCAGTTATCACACATAGATTTCAGCCCCAAACAGTTGCCAATAACTCCAAGAATGAAAACAGTCACGTAGACTGAGGGCAAAAATATGTGCGTGAAATTAAAATTGACAGATTTACAGGAAGAATTGGACTCCATCGTTCATTAAAGACGATCATCAGACTTTCTTGTAAGAGGTTGGAGATGCTTGACAATTCAATCACTTGAAAATATGACACAGGAAGTGGGCACGTTCACTGATGCCTTCAAAGAGAAAGACAGCACATGTCAAAGAAAACTGAACTTTGAGCTTTATCTAATTTAGATTATAGAGAAACAGCACTTATATATTAGCCTATACATTTATACATACAACAATATATTTTGTCTGTGAATTCTAAAGGACGTATATTTGTTTACTTATATTTTGAGTAATTTCATTATAAAGTAATATACAATTATATGTAATTATATATCGTTATATAGCCTAGTTATACCCGGAGTACATGTAATTAAAAAATCTCACTTATTATCATTACACTGAATATCCACTTTATTTCTATTGTATTTTCCATTCATATACATAGCCCTACAGTAATCCCTTGCAACATGGAACAAATTCTATCAAATGCAAAATAGAGAATCTAATTCTTGCTTGCCTTTCCTCGTAAAAACAAGAGAGGGCAGCCTTACACTTCTGAATCACTGTAGAGTGAGAGACTCAAGCTACTAGATTTTATTTTGAGCAATTTACTATTGTTTTAGGTAGGCCTATTGTTGGATTTTCCCTTTAAAAATAAAAATAAAAATAAAATGCATATTTCCCCGTATTTACATTTATGTATGCTAATTTTAGCTAATTGAAGTAAAAATAATTTACTTATAATAAGTGAATGTCAAAAGTTTATAAAGCTACTAGACCCCAAGAGAAGGAGACAGGCACACAGCGAAAAAAAAAAGTGTTATTGAGTATTTATGAGATTTTTATGATAAGATTTTTAAAAACCGTTTGCATAAGGTCTGACAAATGACTGCAAATATGTGAGGTGGCAAATTACAGTGCAATGAAACTTGAAATATTCCAAATGAACACAAATGTTAAAGGTTCTAGTATTAATGACAGAAACATACAAACATTAACAAGTATTTACATATATACACAGTCAATCCATTTGCATGAAATTGGTAAACACTAAAGTACAGCTAGTGTCAGTCTTTAAATAAAAGCCTGCAGTAAATACAGGTGAACATGCCACATTTAACTCAAAAAATAACTTCACATAGCATCTAACCAATTCTTTTGCATTCATAATGTTATTTCAGGTAAATTTCAAATCTGTCTGAGACAGGACGTTTCTGTTCTTAGATCCTATTTCTTGAAGAGGAGAAAACATTAGATCTCATTTACATAATTTTCATCTTTTGTGAGCTAATAGCTTTGGAATTCATTGAAAGCTACAATTGTCAAATAATAAGCACAAAACTGACAACGATACAGAACGAACCCTTATATAATTGTTCAATATTTTTCAAGTGTAAAGTTTTTTCAGAGTAAAACATCTGCCACTGTGTAAACCCAATAGAAAAAAAAGAGAGAGAGAAACATTTCTGGCAGATCTTAAACTCATGAACTATTTTAATTACACCAAAGATACCAGTATAGACACCAGTCGGCTTAAGAAATTGCCCTGAAAAAAAAACATTGCTGTCAAATCTCAAATGGCTTATGTGTTCTTTAGTGCTCTTTAGTGTTTTTTTTTTTGTTGGTGAAATTAAATGTTAAATCTTGAGTTGGGTCCATGTAACTAACACGCATCCAATATGAAGCTACTAGATCGAAAGTCAGCCTATAAGAGAGTCAGTTTCTAACCAGATGAATAGGGGCAGTTGTAATGGCAGATGCAGGAGTTGATGGTCATGACAGCATGTTTGAGCAGTCTTCCTCCAGGGCAGTGGAAAGTGACCAGCACCGTGCCAGTGTGGTAAGGAGTGCAACAACGGTTGTCTTTACATGAGCCGCAATAACGGGGCCTGTAGACCTGTGTACTATAACAGCCCTGGTGGAAAAGCCGCACTGGGGTTGCTGACCTGTAGCTGGGTTGACATTTCCTCCTTGACCACTGAAATATAGAAGCGGGGTTGGTTAGAGAATGGTTTGAATGGTCAAAACCAAAGCATCCGATGGTAGATCGGAGACTCACCTGTGGGTTTCTCTGGGGAACAGGCTGACAGGGTCGGATCATACACAAGCGCATCTGCATCTCCAGGCGACAGGGCGGGTTTTGATTGGACACCCGTGTGGATATTCCAGGCCCGCAGGTGTGTGAGCAAGCACTCCACTCTGAGCTCTGGTCTATGCAGTTTGAACCGGGTCTGGTTTGGTATGCAGAGTCTGCAGGCATTGTCTGATCACTTCCTGAAGCTGCCATCCCAAAAAAAAATTAATTAGACTTACACAGTTCAATTAAATTAATCACAACACTTACACTTGTTTCAAAACGAAACAAGGAACTTTGTAATTGCCACATATTGACTATTACAGACCCAATGAACTCATGTTTACATTACATTACAAAAAAATATTTTTTAATCATAGAAATATGGTAATGCCTTTTAAATTATATATCACATTATATATCACATTACTAAAGCCAAAAATGCTCACATTTGTTTATTTTTTTAGTTAGCAGTTGGATAGAGAATCCCACAATTTTTTCCCAAAATTCTATGTAATGTTATCACATTGGACTAAAAACTGACTTTTCTCAACAGAGTATAACAACTTAAAAATGTTCAGAATTTGTGTTCTTTTGGGGACTTTTTCCAATCATACCAGCATACAAAATATCTTTTTGTGCTATATTATTACCAAATATTGGACTCAATCTTTTTATCAACATGTTTTCTTTCACTTAGCACTGGTTTTGTAATTATTTTTTGGAACTGATTTATCGATCTCAGCTTATGCACTGTTTTTGAGTGAACAATACTTTTTTTAAGGGCAGCCATTTTTGACTGGGAATGCCAAATTAGGAAAAGGACCTAAAGGGTTAAAATAACACACACTGTATTGTTCACAAGTCATGCAATGTGCATTTAGAAATTACAGTATATAGTATCAGTGCTGATTTCATGTTAAGTTTAAGTTAAAATTTTAAAGAGATAGTTCACCCCAAAAATGAAATATCTTAATAATCTTAATATCAAAAATATCTTAATTTGTGTTTTCCGAAGATGAACGAAGGTCCTAAAGGTTTGGAACGATATGAGGGTGAGTAATTAATGACAGAATTTTCATTTTTTCATTTCATTTTCGTAATCAGCTCGTATCATCTGACAATCATTGTTATAATTTGAGAATCCCAAGGAAGCAATACTAAATACCTCCATCCTTATGAGATAATCAGTCATTCATTGGCAGTGTTTTATGCCTGTTAACATCTCCACTGTAAACACACTCGGAACAAAATGTACCATTCCAGCTGATTTAACGTAGGTGACATTGTTTTTGAACACCCTCCTGTCCGGTGTTCCACGCTCCCTGGCTTTTTGGAGTTTAATTGTTGTGCTACACAGACATGAGTCCTGTTATGAATCATGGAAAGTTGGCTTCAGGAAGAAGCTAGAATTTGTGCTTTTGGGTTCCATCTTGGCAAGACATTTTTGATTAAAATGGTCAAAATCCCACAATGAAAACCTCAGACAGGAATGTAATAGAGACTTCTCAGAGAGGGATTTGAATAAGAAACATGTAAAAAGATTTATGCAAAATCCCAAAAGGAGAGACAGTTTTCATTCCAGCTTGTGAAATACTATTACATGAACAACAAAAACAGCCTTTGAGTCAGTTTTATGGCTTGATTTGTTTTCTGGACTCTAAGACGGGTAATTAAGTACCTATGTGAGCATCCTGAAGCACTGTGTTGTCCATATTTTCACACACCCACTCTTTACAGCATTTTCCTGGTTGTTGAACCCTTCGAGGATGAGGGCAGTCTGGGGTGGGCAGGAGAACATCCTCACTGCACCGGGGCACACAGGTCACCCCTCCACCCGAACAGTGACACTGAAGAGCACAAGAGGGCTGAAATACCTGGCCTTCCTGATAGGAGACTCCATTATGCTCACAGCCTAGCTCTTTCTGACCTAAAAACAAAGGTTCAGAAGATTACACTGACGACACTATATGCAATGCAGAAGGTCTAAATGTTGTGGTGTTTATATGAAGGCTTGCTGTGGAGGTTGGGTTTGTATTTTATGTGCCCCCACTGTAAAAATAAAATATTGTCTTTGTAAAACTTGAAATTAATTGAGTTTTTATTATTTTAATATAATGTTAATATTTTTGGTTGTCATGAATTAAGATTGGCCATAATTTGTAGCAATTATTTATTTGCATTAAAATAACATTATTAAGGTAACATAATAAATCAAACTGTCAATCAACTGATAAATCAAAAACTAAAATGCAATTTATTTTCTTCATTCGAAGTAGCATAAATGATAAAAAATAAAATAAATATAATTAATGTGATATTTTATATATTATATTATTATATATAGAATTTGTGTGATATTTCATTTTTAATTATCAATCCAGTACAGCCCTGTCAAAATTAAGATAAATAAAATTCTCAAATAATAAAATAAATTACATTTTCATTTTACAATAGCTGCTAAAATGATAAATGAAAAGCTCAAATGCTATTTAATTTCTTCAAATAAAACAATTACAATTTATGCATTATATTATATTATATTATAAATCATTTGTGAGGAAATGAAATTGCATTTGAGATTTTGATTTATCATTTGATCAGCTATTTTTAAATCTGATAATGAAAATATATTTTCATTATCAATCCAGTACAACTCTGTCAAAATTATATTTCCTCATTTGAGGTACTGTAGCATAAACTATATATTATGCTTTATATATATTATATATAAACTATACATATTTCTATGATATTTTATATATTATATTATTATAAATAAATTTGGGTTGTATTTCATTATCAATCCAGTACAACCCATGGGATAATTGATCTTAAAGGATGAATCAAATGCTCAAACCAACATCAAAAATGACGAATTAAATGTGCAAGATGCCATCCCAAATTATGATAATAAGTTAAAAATGACAGGCATGTGAGCCGTGTCAATCAAGACCTATGGGCGGAGCTTATGGCTGTAATAGTGTTTTAGTGGTAATGCTGTGTATTTGGCGGTTGAAACTTACTGACACACTCTCCTGGCTCTCCAGGGAAGCTGGCACTATAGTCACATTGCAGGCTGTGCTGACTGTCACATGGATGCAGCTCACTGCAGACCTCACCCTGCTGCCTTGCACACACCTGACAGCACTGGCACCCATCGAGAATGAGAGGAACACCTTCTGGGCAGGCTGGTACAGAGCTTTGGCACTGACAAGGGCCGCCACACTGCTGACAGCACACCTAAGACAGCATACAGGAAGAAGTGGTATGTAATGCATGCAACAGAGCAATCAGGGTTTGGTAAAATCTGCACAAAATCTGTACCATGGGAAAACCATGAAGTTTCAATAATCAAACATTACTGTAATATAATGTATTTCTTTCAGGTTTCCCATTAATGCAATTTTGGATATGTATGCCTCTAATAATAGCACTGCTGGTTTTTAAAACATCCAGCTTTGGTTAAAATCGATAATATGCATATGGAGAATATTCCTGCAAAAGGAAAAATATTTTCCCTCATGCGAATCACTTACGGTAAGCATTCCCAGGCTCTGAATACATAAAACATGCTTTCAATTATAAGCTAGTGTTACAGCCAACAAGCTTAAGATGACAATCTTACATTTGTACAGAACCTTGACTCTTTAATTAAGCATTAATTCTCCAGTTACATTCAGTTTATACTGGAAAACCCCTGTTTAATAAAGAGTTCTCACAGACAACAAAACTTCCCACAAAAAGTCCCTGATAAAAAACTAACCTCTCCCTCCTCTCAACTCTGAGCAAGACAATTTACAAAGTAACCAGATCAAATCTCACAGCTGTTGGACATAAAACTGAACACAAACATCAGAAACATTTCCACTGGCAAAATGTATGCATGTAAATAAAGTGTGTGATTCTCACCTGTGAGCCCAGGTAAAACAGCAGTGCCCATGCCATCAGGTTTTTCCTGTCTCTCTGTAGCTTTTTCATCATGTTCTGCTATGTGTTCCACCACAATGAGATTTTCTACTTGTGTTACTGTTTTCTCACTGCCTGGCTCTGTGCACATGCACTTTTATAAAGTCCTCGCTCTGATGTCATAGCCTGACTGCAGGGTAAACAGTGGCTGGACCTGGATCAGAAATGTTTCAAATTCCACATCTCCGTTGCCCATTTCCACAACCAGGAATTATTTTCTCCCTCTGCTTGTTTGCTCTGGTGTGAAGAGGTGAAACATGGACTTTTGGAAGAGAAGACGCATATTAAGGCTTGCTCTTGACCACATCCAAGTTTTCTGTTTACATCTAAAGTCTAATAGCTGTTGTTTAATGAATTGCTACATCAAATATATTTGAATAATAAAACAGACTGATAAGCATGGTTGGGAGTATGATATTGCACAATAGTTCAGTAAAGAAAAAAGTTTATATTGTATAACTTACATATTAGACACCAATTTGTGTATTTTTTAAACCAGCAATAATTCCAAATGAAGTAAAAACAGAATTGAATAGAATAGAATCTCCAAGACACACAGTCATGGTGCTCCTGAATGTATCATTAGTTCTAAATGAATCATTGAGTAAACAATTCAATGACTCACTAATAAAGACAGCTCGGCTATAATAATTTGGTTACTTTTCTGCTACTGTCTCATGAATACTGTAAATTCAGACATACTATTCTTTTCGCATACGTTTTCGCCTATTATATAGTAGGGAAGCATATGATTTTCAGCCTTTGTTTCATTCCTGAATGATTTAAATGAATTGGTCGAGTAAATGATTCAATGACTAACTTCTAAAGACCGTCACTTCGCCACCTAGCAGTACAACAATGTAATTTGTAGATAGAGTCATTGAAAATCCTCACTACTAATACACACTGACAGTTTGTCTGAAAACTAATACAGACAGTAAAAAGTTTCAGTGATCAAAATTTTTGGAACCCTCTTCTTTAAATCGTTATAGCATTTAAAATAGAGAATTTGCTTACATTTAAACTGTGGGTGGCACTGAAAAAAAATTAGCTTCTCAAAAAGACATTGTGCATTTTTCACATGAAGTGCTCAGACAAAACAATCCTTTTGAAATGCAGGATGACCCACTGGGAATGACGGTTTAAAAATAGACCTAGACGGGAAATTCACTTTTACAAATACCACAGCTCTTGATAATTCAGCTGGAACACATGTGGCCTGCCAGATACAGCAAAAGTGGAGTGGATATTAGTTCTGTCTAAAACTTCTGTCCAGCCACTCTTACATTTATTTTGACATCCTTTCCAAAAATCATAAATGTTTGGAATGTACAATATCCCCATAAAGGGAACAGCACACACATATCTTTAGGCAAAACACAGTAATAGTATTCAGAATGAAAAATATTGTCTTATTCTTGAATGATTTTTAATTCAGTTTAAGAGTGGAGGACAGAGTAATCAAAATATTATTATCCTATAAATGGTATTAAATAAATGTTCATCAAAGTCCAGTGGAAACATGTTATAGGGTGTCAGGAATGTGTAAATTTGTTCTGGAAGGATGATCCACAAAAATATTGTTTAAATATTTAGAGATTAACAGAGCAAGAAAAGCAGATGTGGGACAAAAGCTCCCTCTTTCATGTCTAAAATTCAGCCAGTTGTGGTTAAAAACTTGTCCAATAATGTCTCATGGAAAAGTTTTCACTTAAAGTGAAGTACACGCATTGAACTTCACTTGCTGAGTGCCAAGGAACTGACTTAAGTTAACAGGAATACAGAATACTGGAAAGGCAGGCTCTGATTCATACACTAAACCAGCCATGTGCAGGAGTGCTTTCATTTAACACCTGCTTTGGTACAGCAGAGTAAAACCCTGAATACTAAATGACAGTGCAGTTCAGTCATATGGCAATTTGAGAATGAATGTACATCAGCCCTAGCAGGAAACCTCTCTCAGTGTGGTGTAATTGGTTTCATTAAAGAAATATTCTGTGGTCTGTAAACCTCAGTTTTGTATTGGAAATAGGTTGTCTTTGTGTTTACTCTTTCATTCACATCAATTCCTGTGTGCTGCACATGTGATCTTCAGGGCTTTGGCTTAGGACCTTTCCAATTTCCTTCTTCCTAGATCCTCAGTTACTGCACACCCTGTAATAAAGAAGAATTACTTGATGAACTGACATGCTTGACCAGACAAACTGAACATAATTCTAACATTTCTTAGGCTTTGCCAGACAATTCCTTATTGTCTTAATGTTAAAAAGTCTTTGGTGTGCCTTTGAGGTTTGAAGAATTTGGCCCCAACTGCAATATGTGTCATAGTTAAGCAGTTGGAGTCGTAGCTAATAATTTGAAAATTGGAAATGTTTTTCTTTGTATCCCTTGACAATATTACATTTCCTTTCATATGAATCTTAAACCTAACCTGACACTGAGATCTTAAAATGTTTGCAAACAAAAACTTCTGAATAATAGGGATAATCTATAGCTAGCCAGTCAACGTTGCTAAAAACACCAAGGCAAAGCAGATTTTTACAGGGCTAGTCACAAAATAAATAAATATATGAAGATTAAATATTTATATTAGCTGAAATTAATTTATAATTTTACTTGTATAATATATTAACACTACCACTAAAATCACTGACAGTCAAGATTGATTAATCAGAGCAGACTATTCTACAGATTATTAATTTGTCAGTGCAGATTGACATCATTTTTATATTCTCTTGGCTGATGTCATTGGTGCTTGAATTTTTCACCATCGAAATTTCCGTGTGCAAAGTAAAACATTAAAGTTTCTAGGTTGCTTTTTTTCTTTTCATTTGAACAGACCTCTTAAACATTAATCGCAGCTGCAGCCCAGATGTGCAGCGATGTAGATAAATCACCCTCTAAAAAGAAGAACCTGAATCTGACTAACTGTTTTTGAGGGGAGGAAATGATACCTACGTTCCAAGCATTCTAACTAGATGTGTGAAACTGCACGAGGCGTAACAGGAAAGCCTTTGGTGTCTGATAAGAACACTATTCTAAGCAAGGGTCAAGTAATGACGTTTGAGAGGAAGCAAATCTGACAGTCACAGGAAAGATGTCAGACAACACACACAACCACATTCAGTAACAGCTTTATGGGAAGAGCCCAGCAACCGTCTGGAAGGGAATATTAAAATATTTCAACTGAATCTGTGAAATCTTTCAATGTAAACTTCAGAAGTCATATTGAAATTTACAGTAAGAGAGATGACGCATTCTGCAGAACAGTGGTGTGCACAGTAGAAATCACGTCCTGGGGGCATCCCCTGCTCCACCGTGCACACCACTGCTGCAGAACACAAAATAAGTTATTTTGAAAATGTCTCTTATTAAATATTTTTCTTATATATTTTTTCTTAATGAGTAATTAGGTTCCAGTATTGTTTTAGACCCCACTGACTTTAATCGTATGGAAAAATCATCTGAAATAATCTACAAAATGCTCAACAGACTTTAGCTGAATTTGACACCATTATGAATAATGGTTCTTTATTAGCATCTGATCTGTGGTTCCATAGGAAACTTTTAACATTAATGGAACATTGGAATTACACAAAATGTTCTTAATAGTGGAAAAGGTGTTGATCCTCAATCTACAGTTTCATGGAGGGTGATTGAAGCTGACAAGGTTAAACCAAATAGACTTCAAGATATTTTATTTACTGGCACAGGAAAAAAAGGGGATAATTATAAATTTGGTCCGGTTGTGGCTAACTCTATTAAAATCTGGAAAATGGTTGAACGTCGGATAGGTGGACCCTTCAAATTTTGTAACAGTACTCCTTTATGGCACAATTTTAATTTTGTATGCGGAAATCGTCCATTTGTCCAACCCTCTTGGTCTTCTTTAGGTGTAAACACGTGTGGTGATATACAGGTGCTGGTCATATAATTAGAATATCATCAAAAAGTTGATTTATTTCACTAATTCCATTCAAAAAGTGAAACTTGTATAATGTATACATTCATTCCACACAGACTGATATATTTCAAGTGTTTATTTCTTTTAATTTTGATGATTATAAGTGACAACTAATGAAAACCCCAAATTCAGTATCTCAGAAAATTAGAATATTACTTAAGACCAATACAAAGAAAGGATTTTTAGAAATCTTGGCCAACTGAAAAGTATGAACATGAAAAGTATGAGCATGCACAGCACTCAATACTTAGTTGGGGCTCCTTTTGCCTGAATTACTGCAGCAATGCGGCGTGGCATGGAGTCGATCAGTCTGTGGCACTGCTCAGGTGTTATGAGAGCCCAGGTTGCTCTGATAGTGGCCTTCAGCTCTTCTGCATTGTTGGGTCTGGCATATCGCATCTTCCTCTTCACAATACCCCATAGATTTTCTATGGGGTTAAGGTCAGGCGAGTTTGCTGGCCAATTAAGAACAGGGATACCATGGTCCTTAAACCAGGTACTGGTAGCTTTGGCACTGTGTGCAGGTGCCAAGTCCACTCTTTGTGAATCTCCCCCACATTTTTGAATGGGTTTTGTTTCACAATCCTCTCCAGGGTGCGGTTATCCCTATTGCTTGTACACTTTTTTCTACCACATCTTTTCCTTCCCTTCGCCTCTCTATTAATGTGTTTGGACACAGAGCTCTGTGAACAGCCAGCCTCTTTTGCAATGACCTTTTGTGTCTTGCCCTCCTTGTGCAAGGTGTCAATGGTCGTCTTTTGGACAACTGTCAAGTCAGCAGTCTTCCCCATGATTGTGTAGCCTACAGAACTAGACTGAGAGACCATTTAAAGGCCTTTGCAGGTGTTTTGAGTTAATTAGCTGATTAGAGTGTGGCACCAGGTGTCTTCAATATTGAACCTTTTCACAATATTCTAATTTTCTGAGATACTGAATTTGGGGTTTTCATTAGTTGTCACTTATAATCATCAAAATTAAAAGAAATAAACACTTGAAATATATCAGTCTGTGTGGAATGAATGTATACATTATACAAGTTTCACTTTTTGAATGGAATTAGTGAAATAAATCAACTTTTTGATGATATTCTAATTATATGACCAGCACCTGTATATGATAACCAGGGCCTCTGTTCATTTCAGACATTAAGAACCAAATTTTGTTTACCAGCATCCGCATATTTTGTCTTTCTTCAATTACATTCTGCTCTCAAAGCTTATGGCGTTCTGTGGGCATCTTCTATTTCCTCTCATCCTATGCGGGACTGGATTGCACCATCTGCTGATCGACCATCTGTTTCCTTAATATATAATAAAATTATTGATTGCATTACAAAACCTCTTTCTATTAAAACTTTTTGGAATAGGGAATTCTCTGACCTTAATTTATCTGTCGACTGGGAGAGAGTGTGGTCTAATCTCAGTTTAACATCTAAAAATCTGGCTCATCGTCTTATTCACTTCAAAGTCATTCATAGAGCATACATAACTCCTTACAAAAGATTTAAAATGAAACTACAGTCAAATTTGAACTGCCATATATGTAACACTCCATCATCAGGCACTTTTCTGCATATGTTTTGGGAGTGTCCTGTTGTCATCAGTCTATGGACACATGTAAACCTGGTTTTGTCATCATTACTGCGAATTGATTGGTCTGTTAACCCAAGTTTGTGTCTTCTTAATGATGATTCTGGTCTCTGTATTAGTTCAATGCAAAAGAGAATGTTGTTTGCTGGTTTTACAGCTGAGAAGAAGACAATAATACAGAACTGGTTTACACCACACATGTGTAGAAAAACATATTGGATCCGTAGCCTCCTGCAAATAGTGTCATGTGAATGTACAACGGCGCGAGTCGGTGGGGCCAAGCCTTCGACCATTGATGCTTGGCAGTGTTTTTTTATTGGATATACGTGATTGTATAAAGGAGTGACTTTTCTGTTTTTGTTGTCCTTCCCTCTCTCCCTCCCTTTTGATTGGACCTTGAGATGTTGAGTATGTGTCTGTTGTTTTGTTTTGTTTTGTTATATTTTGGATGCTATGTTGTGTTATGTGTGAAAAATAATATAAAAAATTGTTGATAACAAAAAAAATAGTGGAAAAGTTTGCTTTCAGATGTTGAATTGTTCTTCACGCTAAGATAAAAATGTGTTATTTTATGAACTGATCACAGAAATGTTCTTATATGTCATCACTGAAAACTAAAAACAAAAAAACATTTGGAACCATCATTCAAGTTCAACACATCCTGTTGCTTGAATGTAAGTTGAAAAATGTCATACTTTGGAAAATGTGAATTGGTTGATTGATGCATCTGTGCTAATGATTATCATGTTACCATCACAGCTTGTGAAAATGAACATGTCATATGGGTGTTGATTTATCAAAATTTGAATGTTATTCTGAAACAACACCAGTATCACTCATTTGACCAAGTTACTGGAAGCTGAATTTAAATACTGAAAATATCCCCTTAGTCATAATAAGACTAAAATAACGACAACCCTTTTCCATTACTGAAGTTCTTGCCTTAAAATAAGCATGAACAAATAAATACAGGACAAGGGATAGATTCACTGCAGTAGCTACTTCCTAACATGTGGCCAGCAGAGTCAATATTTTTAATGGATATTTCTGCTCTTTAGCTAAGAGAAGATCTCGACGACCTCCAACGTTCTATCAGAATCTTGATCATCTAAGATCATGTGTAAACCGCATTTGGTTTGGATATGACTCATCTCTGATGACAGTTTAGTGTGATAGCACAGGGTTGAGTTTAGAAGACGTCACAGATGCATGAACAACAAACAGTGGTGCTTTATTCCGTTATACAGGGGTGTCATGCGAAGAGCCATAAATAAATGGCAAATGGAAAAAATTATGTTTTTACATCTGCTCAAAAGCTTTACATCTCTATCCATGTCTTAATAGCATAGAGCACACTGAGGGATTTATAGAAAGAGTGGTGCTACCACATTCTTAAGCACTGTTCCAGCAGACTGATGTATGACACATTTAATGGGATGTTTTTGCTGGTTGGGAAACAGAAAAAGGCCCTTGTGGCTTCACGCAGGGTTAGAGTTGCTGGATTAGGCCAAGTTAAATAAGGGTTGTTGTTTAGGAACTGCTTTAACAGCAGGGGTTTAGAAAGAACTGTGTTAAAATGTAATGTTTTAGGCATGCAGTAACTGTTATGGTGCCTGCTATTGGAAATGTCTCTTATTTAGCAAGTGTGGCAAAAAATTCTCATGAAAACATTCTTAGTGTAATGAGAGATGTGCATAATGTATGCCGTTGCCATTTTATGAACATGATGTACTAGACGTGTCAGCCTTTCGTAATAACATTCTTATCAACCAATCATTTCCTAATCACGTTATGCATATTCAGGCATACAGGCGACACTACCTGAGTATGATCCATCTCCACTAAAAACATGAATACACTTATGACGTTATGCTGACATCTAGTGGCCAACTACTGTAAGCCATGCAGTTTACATGTCTAGTAGGCTACTTCCAGCTCCAATTCGGAGATGAATCATCCTAAACAACAAATGACAATAATATAAATGGAATTATTAAATGAAATCGTGGTTCTGAATCAAAAATATCTTAAACGTTGTCTTTTTTTAAGTAGATTGTAGCCTATTGCGCTGATATCCACCCGAGGGGGCGATGGGAAGTACGAATCATTTTCTGCGAATCGATTAAATTGTTATTTTCAAGAAACTAGTTCAAAAATAGATTCTTTTACTTTATTATGTCATTGCCGTTTGGCATGTTCTAAAGGATTCAAAGAAAGTATTAATTTCAATAACTAATATTGTAATGTCGTTTCCTAGTTCAGTTTGTGTCATGATTCATTTAATATTCAGTTTCTTTCATTTAATGTTGACAAACCCGCCATACACTTGAGTCATAAACATTTTCAGTTTGTAACATTTCTGATTTTCTTCTATTTACTTTTCGTTCCACCTGTCAATGTTCTCTCAAATGCTATCCAGAATGTTTTCAGCTGAATTTCTGAACAATTTTGTAAACAGGTTTACGGTGGCTAAGTGCAAAACAAATCACGATTCAGAAAACAAAATAACAAATTACAAATGCAAATATAAAAAACAAAATAACAATTAAGAAAACACAACAACAATTCCGAAAACATTATAAGATGTCTCGTCCAATCAGCAGTGAGTAATCTATTCCCAAACCAATGGCGCTGTCTCAAACTATACCTACCTCTTCCGGTTTGTCTGATTTGTCGTTGTGTTTTCTGACTTGTTATTTTGTTTTCGAATTTGTCATTGTGTTTTCTGACTTGTTATAATGTTTTCGGAATTGTTGTTGTGTTTTCTGAATTGTTATTTTGTTTTTTATATTTGCATTTGCGTTTGTAATTTGTTATTTTGTTTTCAGAATTGTGATTTGTTTTGCACTTCTAGGCCACCGTACAGGTTAGATCAAATGGAAAGATCAAATTCGATCACACAATGTAATGGTTTTACGGTTACCTAGGTCTTCTTTAAGTAGGCTATGTAACGATAACTTTGCATTTAAACATTTAGTATGAGTTATTCAACCCTCCTAAAAAGTAACTCCCGGTTACGTAACAGAAATTCTAAGTCGTAATACTGACAGGACTCTACCTTGTATGTCACAAACTGACATAAACTAGCCATTAACGGAACTTCTTTAGTTAATAAACGTAAAATGCTTTATTAGCTCAGTAAACATTGCCTAAACCTAACTACAAGCGCGACGCGACGCAAATAGAACGCTCCAGACACACTCGCTCGCAGCGTTGACAGCTTCAGCATTCGAGTATCTCGCGTCGCGTCGGAAGTAGTGTACATGTGGCATTACTGTGCTTCTAATAGGATTCCGGTTTAATCTCTTCGCGTGGCGTAGATCAGGTGCGCTTGTCAGTTTAGTTTGCCCGGTTATTGTTGTCACTCTGTTGTGTTCAGCTCTGTTTAGTTGGCTTATTGCACGCTGATGTTGTAGAGGCGGGGTTCATAGCTCATATTATCTGTTCATAAGGCGTGTTCTTTGTCCGCGCCTGGGTTGGAGTGTATAATAGTCACGCGTATGAGGAAGCTGAAGTTCGCCGCTTGAGCTGACAGGTTCCGGAGAGCGCGTGTTCAAGTTATATCAAGACATATTTACACTTCGAGTGAAGACAATGGCAGAAAAGAATGGAAAACTAGCATTTGATAAACCTAAGGTTAGTAGTAGCCTATCATTACTGTTATTGTTGTTATTCTTCAAATAATGGCTATACATTCGGGGTTGAATGCTGTTTTAATAAATTGATAATACAACATAATCAGCACACATCAAAATGCAACCATTGTCATGATGAATGTATATAAGATTAAGACCTAAAGCCATCTGATGCTTAATAAGGAGGAGGAGGAGACTTAATGTTGAAGGTAATTTCAGTGTAAAAAATGTTTTAAGTTAAATAAGGAGAAGAAACACGATCATAAAATTATTGAAACATATTCATAAAAAAACATCTTGCCATTGCGGCTGATGCATCAAAAGGAACATGTTGATTTATGGCCAAGGAGAGAACACTCCAGGATAATGTTCACACTTCTTGGCCTTGCAGGGAGATACATTGTATCTGCCCTTTGGAGTTATTGTACTGACTGATCAAGCAGAAGTCAGCCTGAAGAACTGATACAAGAAACATGCTGATAAGCACATCATTTGTGGAAGTGTCAATAACCCATATGAGAGAGTCGAAACAATGTCTGCCCTGAACTCTGCTCTTGTATTACACTGACCATGTGCAGCTGGAGGACTGACACCAGCATCACTGAAAGTAGCATTCAAGCCTTATTCTTCCTTATGCGATACCTTTCTTAAAGTTTATTTGATAATTACATAATACTTATGGTGTGAATCTACACCGTTGTCGGCAGTATAGTGTAAGAGGCTGCCATAGTAAAGTACAGCATTCTCTTTGGATTCCTCATTGTAAACACATTCAAAAGGCCCTACTCTGTTGTTTAATTTGTGTTTAAGAGGGCAATTTTATGGTGATTTGTAACAGTCCTAACAAAGAGCTACAATCATTGTAGGCGGTAAACAATTTACCATTCCTTGACTAAATCACACCCTTCATAAAACTTGCTATATCAGAAATTCAACAGATTAAGACACTTAACAGGCAGTAACTTCCATATTTTATCAGCCACCCAGGACTTTGTTCCACATCTAATGATTACATGATTATTCACAGTGAAACAATACAGAAAGGTCACATTGCTTGTTTTTTAATCGCCAATTGACAATAAGTGCATTATCCAGTGACATTTTATAGGATACTCCTTCAATTGTAATGCAAGCACAACAATGAATCACTCATCTGTACACAAACCACACCTTTAACAAGGCAGTATTTTCATAACAAACTTTGCAGCTTTTAACAGTCATCTGATTCCATAATGTGAGCAGTTGCAAGCACGTCAGCCTTATAAATATTTAAGCAACATGCAGTCCATGCATATTCAACCCCACCCTATTACCCAGTGACATTAATATTAGACCAACTACAGTAGTCGTTTGCAATGCACATTTGAACCTATTCAAGTATGAAGAGGGTGACGGCTTAGGCTTGTACAGACAAGACAGTTTTTCCACTTGAACGTCTTCCTTTTGATATTTGAGCACACATGGCTTACATGATGGCAGGCAAAAAACGTCCATGGTAGAGCATGCCAAACTATTGGTCATAATATTGTACGTAGTGAATGCTTTTGCAGCATAAATGCATAATTTTGGGAACTTTTATATTCAGTGAGTTGTTTACTTTAGTAATTAAATGGACTGCAAGAGGACCCATGCAGAGAGTGCTTGAAGAAAGTAGTCTCACTGGGCCTCATGCTCTCTTAACCTGATCCGAGAAACTGAGAGCTAAAGACCAATGAATTGAAAGCACTAGAGGTGACATCATCCTTGTTTAGTTCTGCAGAGACACAGTGTCGTACCAAAAATAATTTAATAATCCTGAAAATGGATTCAATTATTCAGGCATGTTTGATATAAAATGGTTTACAAGCAGATGTCTGTTTTAAATGTTATTAGACTCCAAAGCCTCACTTTAGTCTGCTTTTTATTATGAATGAGTACTTCACATTTGGTTTTTGTGCTGCAAAAGAATGTAAAGAATAGTTTTATTGTCCTGCATCAACCCCAGTTTGCTTTGAATGCTTTGCAATTATGTAGATTTACCAGGCGCCTCAAGTAAAGCCTTTACAAAGCATGAGCATTTCCGTCATTGAACTGGGCTGAAGGTATTGATATCATTTGATATAAAAGGCTGCTTGCACACCACATTTTCCTCTGGGGGTGGGGGAAGGGACTTAACACTGTGCAGCGTCCTTTCTTGTGTCCGACTGGCCCCCGGAGATCACACTGCTTAATCAATGTTGACTTCTTTCAGTATCTGGTTCCTATCATACTCTTGAGGGTCTGTTCCTTTTGAAAGTGTCTATATCTTCTGTGTTAACTGTATATGAGAGCATAAAGGAAATATGATGCACTGAACAGCCATTACTTAGGTTGTTGTGCAGAGCAGTTTGGTCAAAGATGTGGTACAGCTGTTTGCACACGTGCACAATTATCCCATGTCCCCTTTTTCTCTTGAGAATTTCCTGTGAGCTCTCTGTTTCCCCAAAATTGGTCTCTGGTTACACACACAAAAATTGAATCTCCTGAAATAGCATTGTAATTAGTATACCATTGTAATAAAATGCTGTGAACTCTTTATGCTTTATGTCCATGTTTTGACTTATCGAAAAAGAGAGTATTCACAAAGAATTCCCTTTCTCACTAATTTAGTTTGCGTTGTACAATCGTATTATTTGGACTACAATTGGATTATTTGTTTTTCTAATTTTCCTCTTTAAAACATTGTGAAACATTGTTCTGTTAGCCATCATATTTTTATCAACAGTATTTTAATTAAAAGCATATTAAGCTATCGCCAGTCTTCATTATTGCTGATGATACTCTTCCGTTAACAAACATTTTCAGCAGGAATGAAGTGGACAGCTACTGATGATGAGATATAGTTCACATTTTTGCATGCTCACACTTTGTTATTGTATGATGAAAGGAATTTGCATTCTGGAATAGAGTGCTGCTGAGATGACAGATTTTTATAGACTAAAACCTGAAAACAAGTAATTTTAGCATTTACCATTTCGCAGTCCTGAAGTCAATGGTTTTTTAAATGGATTTTTGGTTTGGTTTAGGTCAGTGGTTAATACAAGCTCAATATATTTTCATATTTTATTCTATGATATATAATACATCAGTAATACCTACGTGTGATTTTTTTTAAGACATTTTACTTGGCTTGAAAAATGCAGTTCCTAATAAGTAGCTAAATAGGACTAATGAGGCTGTTGGAGACATTAAATATCTTCACGCCAAACAAGAAAACGTATCTACTCATCTGCTTTTACAGCCTCGTTGTTTGTCTTGCTTACTATTCTAACTCAAACTTTCATAAACTCAACTTTCATGTCAGAAAGAACGACATAAAAATGAATCCAAGGAAACAGAAATAAATCACAACTTTCAGTCAAACGCAATAAAATACTTGTGAATCAGACAAGCTGGCATCTTTTCTGTGCATTCTTCTAACTTCAGTGGTAAACGTTATAGTTTGAAGAATACACTACTCACAGTGGTATGATGACAAGCAAATGTACAACTCTTGTACCCAAATTATACAATGTAAAAAAGAAGGCACAAACCAAATGCTTTAGTCAGTGATTAAACATACTACGAGAGCATTTGACGCCTCATGGATGGTTTTTTCATTCTCTAACAAAAAAGACTTAATGGGTTTCTCTTTATGGTTTGTCTCTATCCTCCTTGCTGTTTGTTTCACAGCTGCTGGTGAAGTGGGGTCACAATTTAATTTGGTCATCTGTCAGGACAACTCTCAATACGTCTCAGTAGATTGGAGTCATTACATTCATTTCTCTCATAGCTCTCCCTGGCATCTCTGGCCTTTCCACTGAACTTATTTCACCCAGTCATGCATTCCACATTCTAGATGTGCTCCAAGAGGAGCATTTCACAGCTGCGTGGGAAGGAGACTCCTCTAACCATCTGAATACGACAGGCTGAAAGCTGAGATCAGAGTTTTGATAGATGTGCTTCTGCTCTGTGCAATCAACATGTGTCTCTGTCAGCATTTGTCATGTGGTTCAGTGGTGTGAAAAAGTGGGCGTTGTATTTTATTCCTGTTCTTTTATCTTTGCAGATTGAGCTACATGTGCATCTTGATGGTGCTATTCGAATAAAGACCATTGTAGAAGTAGCAAAGTAAGTGACGTATTCCAATTACACACTGTGATAAATACACTGAAAACCATTCATTTAAATGTCTTTAGTGACTCAGAAGCTCCTTAAAGGAAGAGTTCACCAAAAATGAAAAATATTATTTACTCAGAAATATTATTTTATAATAATTTATTTAATTAATAATGATATTAATATTTATAGTAAGCATTTATAATAATATTGAGTATATTAATTATTTAATATTATTTTTTATTGCATTTGTATGTTAAATTTTGAGCCTTCTGAGGCCAAAGAAACAATCCTAAATTTAAGTCAATATTAACTGCTAAATTCACCTTCACTGCAGCTCTAACATCAAATATGATCTACTTACAATGCTTTTATGGATTTATACAGTGATTAATTTTGACAGCCTGTGGTCAATAATGAAGTTGTGATCTATTTTTGGCTGAGAATTAAAGGCTATTCTTAGGCTATTCAAAGTTATCAAATAATTTATAATGAATCAACAGCACCATGTGTTCTTGGGTAAACAGACATTATGATCTAATTCTAGGCAATTCTGTGCTCTTTCCATTAAAACTTTCAAACTCTAACCAGTAACCTCTGGTGTAACTGTGTCTTAGGCGGCGGGGAATCACTCTACCTGCGAAAAGCAAGGATGAAATGAGAGACCTGGTCATAATGCATGAGCCGGCCACACTCACAGAATTCCTTGGCAAGTTCAATCACTACATGCATGCCATTGCGTAAGTAGTTGTGCCGAGAAAAGATATGCTGGCTCTAAATAAGTTGTGTTGCTGATTTGCTTGAAGATTGCATGGAAGCCTAAGTTTTTGCACCAACAACAGTTACATTTTAGTTCCTCAGGACTATTCTCCCCTCAGAGAAAAAAGGTTTCTGAACAGCAATTCTACGTTTTGGCGAATTTGTATGATCTTTTTTACCTTTTCGTACAATCTGCCACTGACGATTAGGTTTATGTGTGGACCTTCATGCTTATTGTTTTTATAATAATCATTTGTTTTCATACAAATAACATTGTATGAATTCATACTAAATCGCCACTTCATAAAAATCGTATGATATCGAGTTCGGGTTCAATAATTGCTCTTTTTTGACAGTTTGAAAGTTAGAGTAAAAAGGTACAAAAGTTGTCACTGGTGTGATGCCCTTTCAAATATTTCATACTAAAATCTACCATTTAGGAACTAATTATGTACAGTTTAGGAACTGATACTGTATGTACAGTTTAGGAACTGATACTGTATGTACCTTTAAGGTACTAATTAGGGATGAATAAGGTACAAAGTACAGCTTTGCCCAGTGACAGCTTTTGCACCTTTTTTTTAAGAGTGTATGATTTCATAGTATATTTTTAGATCTCTTTCAATCTGAGAAAATCATCATTAATCAGATAATTCGAGGCCACTCTATGCTGTTGCACCCTTCACCACATGGAGGTATATTATAAATTCCATTGATGTTAACTCAATTACTGGCACAAATCTGAAGCATTGCTCAAAGTGGTTAATAAGTAAGAGAGCCTCACCATATCGCTAGTGGTGGATACAACCTCAAGGGCATGGAATCCTTTCTGATGTCCTGCAGACATCTTTACATGCAGCTCATGTCACACCTTCATGATGTGTCGCTATAGCAACGGACATATAACCTCTGCACAGGCTTTTCTGTTGCCCTTGCACACAGTCTTCTAAACAAGAGTCAGATAATGAGGCAGTTTCTACACATTTCCACTCAGATTCACAAACATGAGAGACAGATGCTTTGACATGAAGACCTGAAAAGCAGTGCAGCCAGTAGTTTTGTGGGCCGGCAGCTGACATGCTTCATTGAAAATGAACCTTTAGTCCTCAGAAGCTTTAAAAGGGCCTTGTTTACAGCATGCGCCTCCCCCACAACAACACGGGGAACTCGCTAGCTGTTTTTGGCACCCACTGGGCTCTTTATTGTCCAGTGCTGAAGACAGCCTCAATGCATGTCATGTGGTGTAACCTGAAAACATGCTTTGTTGTTGCAACCAAATAGCCATTTTATTTAGCACTTTAAAGCATAATGTGACTCAGAGAGGGAATTAAAAAAAAAATGTACAAGTGAGCTGTTTAAAATAAGTATCATAGCATAAGCGTTACTGATTTGTAAAAATGATTATGCCTTTGGTATCTTGCTCCAGCTGTGGGTGTTCTTGGAACAAGTGCATGGTTATGCAATAAAGAAGGATTTTATGAGTGTGTAAGTGAAAGTAACGTCTAGTTCATTCAGTTATTTCAATCATTCACATAACATCTCTCTGAAGCATGTGCTATCTTTGTCCATAAATGAAGAAGTCATGAATGCTATAATTTTTATGACATCATAAAACAACTCGAGCATTTATAGTCTACTTCAATTTGTTTGAATATTCTTAGATGATGCAGATGATGTTTTATGATGATGTTTGAAGTTTTGGGCCACTTTAACTACATACAAACACACACACACACATATTGTTTGTATGTGGTTAGTATATATGTATATATTGTGTGTATATATATATATATATTGTGTGTGTGTATACACAGTAGCAAGGCTGCATTAAATTGATCAAAAGTGAGAGTAAAAACATTTATAATGTTACAGAAGATTTCTATTTCTACATAACACAATACAATACTATCTTGCACACATTAATAAATTCTTTTCTTTTTCTTTTTTTGGGAATTAGAAGTGCTTTTTAATGTAGTATATATAAATATAAATAAAATTTACATTTATTCATTTAGAAGATGCTTTTAGCAAAAGCAACTGACAAGTGAGGAAATTTTAAAGAATCAATTCAAAGGACAATTCAGCAGTAACATGAGAAGTGTTGCAATACAACATTTCTTAGAAAAGTACAAGCTAAAAATGTGTGTGTGTGTGTGTGTGTGTCTACATATACATATATATATATATGAAGAGTTCATTTGCAAAAACAGATAACTAATTTTCAAAAATCATGTTTTTTCATTGTGCATTCCAATTAATCTCACTCAAACTCCAGTTGGGTTATTTTGATTAGGTTAATATATATAAATATATAAAATAATTAATAATATATAATATAATAAAAAATACAGCTAACTAACACAAAAACACGATAACAATAAAAATATGATTTTTGAACATTAAAAAAAAACAGTTATCTGTTTTTGCAAATAAGCTGTTCGTATATATATATATACACACACACACACACACATATTCATATGTATGTATATATGTGTATGCGTGTGTGTATGTTTCTTAAAGACTCTGTAGGTCTTGAAGGTGGCGAGGGGCTATTTGGGTGGGGGGGTGTGGTTGTCATGCTATCTTATCTGTTTCATGTTCCGTCTGCAGAGGGGACAGAGAGGCCATCAAGAGAATAGCTTATGAGTTTGTAGAGACAAAGGCCAAAGAGGGAGTGATCTATGTTGAAGCCAGATACAGCCCTCATCTGCTGGCCAACAAGGGAGTGGATCCTCTTCCTTGGGACCAAAAACTGTATGTGTACCATATTTGCTCTAATCAAAAGCTGTTTTATGGCATGTATTGTTTATTGTTCTTATGTTACAACAATCATGCTGGTTTACATTTTCTCTTGCACAATAACCCTGTTCTGTTCTCGTCTTTGTTCTTGCCTGTCCTCCCTTCTTCCTCCCAGAGGAGACATCACTCCCGATGACGTGGTGGACCTGGTGAACCAGGGGTTCAAAGAGGGAGAGAAGGCCTTCAAAACCAAAGTCAGGTCCATTCTGTGCTGCTTGCGTCACATGCCAAGTAATACACTCATCTCTGCTCCACCCCTCCACTATCTGTACCAGTGTGCTGTGTGTTTGAGAGGCAACGCCTTACTGTCATTCTTCATTAAAAACCCATTCATCCGCAGCCACTGTATGCTTATGTCCAAATGGTGTTCAATAATCACGGCACTAGCCAAACCCCCTGCAGATTGGCTCAGAATTTTTTGTTCCCATCTTAAATTCAGTCAAGATGGACTGTTTGGAAATGCTGTAGTGAATTTGGAAGCCTTGGTGATTCATGTGTAATTGTTTTGTAAATAGAGACACTATTCATGTAACCTTTGAAACTGAAGAGATCTGTCACGTACATTGCCGTTCAAAAGTTTGGGGTTATAAGAGTTTTTAAAAAAAATTTTTAAAGTATCTGTTGCTCACTTTTATTTGATCAAAATACAGTAAAAACACTAATAATGTGAAATATCATTATAATTTAAAATAACTGTTTTACAACCTGAATTCCGGAAATGTTGGGACATTTTTTAAATTTGAATAAAATGAAAACTAAAAGACTTTCAATTCACATGAGCCTATATTTTATTCACAATAGAACATAGAGAACACAACAAATGTTTAAACGGAGAAATTTTACACTTTTATCCACTATATGAGCTCATTTCAAATTTGATGCCTGCTACAGGTCTCAAAGTTGGCACGGGGGCAACAAAGGTCTGAAAAAGCAAGACATTTTGAAAAGATTCAGCTGGGAGAACATCTAGCAACTAATTAAGTTAATTGACATCAGGTCTGTAACATGATTAGCTATAAAAGGGATGTCTTAGAGAAGCAGAGTCTCTCAGAAGTAAAGATGGGCAGAGGCTCTCCAATCTGTGAAAGAGTGCGTAAAAAGATTGTGGAATACTTTAAAAACTACGTTCCTCAATGTCAAATTGCAAAGGCTTTGCAAATCTCATCATCTACAGTGCATAACATCATCAAAAGATTCAGAGAAACTGGAGAAATCTCTGTGACCTTTGTTGGATGACCGTGGTCTTCGGGCCCTCAGACGACACTGCATCACTCATCGGCATGATTCTGTCATTGACATTACTAAATGAGCCCAGGAATACTTCCAGAAACCACTGTCGGTAAACACAATCCGCCATGCCATCTGCAGATGCCAACTAAAGCTCTATCATGCAAAAAGGAATCCATATGTGAACATGGTCCAGAAGCGCCGTCGTGTCCTGTGGGCCAAGGCTCATTTAAAATGGACTGTTTCAAAGTGGAAAATTGTTCTATGGTCAGACGAGTCCAAATTTGACATTGTTGTTGGAAATCACTGACGCCGTGTCCTCCGGGCTAAAGAGGAGGGAGACCTTCCAGCGTGTCATCAGCGTTCAGTTCAAAAGCCAGCATCTCTGATGGTATGGGGGTGCATAAGTGCACACGGTATGGGCAGCTTGCATGTTTTGGAAGGCACTATGAATGCTGAAAGGTATATAAAGGTTTTAGAGCAACATATGCTCCCCTCCAGATGATGTCTATTTCAGGGAAGGCCTTGTGTATTTCAGCAGGACAATGCAAAACCACATACTGCAGCTATTACAACAGCATGGCTTCATAGTAGAAGAGTCCGGGTGCTGAATTGGCCTGCCTGCAGTCCAGATCTTTCACCTATAGAGAACATTTGGCGCATCATTAAACAAAAAATACGTCAAAGATGACCACGATCTCTTCAGCAGCTGGAAACCTATATCAGGCAAGAATGGGACCAAATTCCAACACCAAAACTCCAGAAACTCATAACCTCGATGCCCAGACGTCTTCAAACTGTTTTGAAAAGAGGAGATGCTACACCATGGTAAACATGCCCCCGTCCCAACTATTTTGAGACCTGTACAAGGCATCAAATTTGAAATGAGCTCATTTTGTGCATACAATTGAAAAAATTCTCAGTTTAAACAAGATATTGAATAAGATAAGATAAGATATTAAATAAGATATTGGCTCATGTGATTTGATTTTTCATTTTATTCAAATTTAAAAAAATGTCTCAACATTTCCGAAATTCGGGTTGTAAGTGTGCTGACACGTGGTCAGAATTGTTGGTACCCTTGGTAAATATGATCAAAGAAGGCTGTGAAAATAAATGTGCATTGTTAATCCTTTTGATCTTTTATTTTAATAAAATCACAAAAATCTAAGCTTTCCTTGGAGAATAAGAATTTAAAATGGGGGGAAATATCATTATGAAATAAATGTTTTTCTCTAATACATGTTGGACACAATTACTGGTACCCCTAGAAATTCTTATGAGTAAAATATATCTGAAATATATTCCCATTCATATTCACAATTTTGAGCACATCAGCGTGATTATGAACATGAAATTATCTAGCCATGGCTTCCTGTTTCAGAGAAATATAAATAGGAGGGAAAGCAAAGGCCAAATTCCAAATTAATCACCCATCACAATGAGAAAAACCAAAGAATATATTTCTGATGTGCAGCAAAAGATAATAGGAGAATTGGAATTATGGAATTGTCCATATCATGTAATTATTGGGTTATATATGCAGAATATATCATATGAGAAAATAGGGCTGGGTATCGATTCAGATGTCCCGATTCGATTCGATTCGCAAGCTCTGGATTCGATTCGATTCTCGATTTTTTGATTACATTCAGTGAATATAGTTTTAATACAAAAGCTATTGATATTTCTAAAAAAAATGAACAGTAAACATCAGTTTACAAATGGTGAATTAATAAAAAGAAATTAAGAACCACAGGCCTGTATTTTAAACCTATTCTTTTTTTGTATAGGGTCCTTTCTTAAACAATAATAGGGCCCTATAAAATTTTCTTAATTTTTCTGGTAATCAGATGAAGGCATAAAACATTAATTTAATTTATCCTAATCAAATTAAAATTAAACCCTTTTATTTTTTTGCAAACAAATTGCTGCACAACAGAGGTTTACTGTTAAAATTAAAAAGAAAACAAATGGGATTATTCCTTTAAAAATAAAGATTTATTAATATGTATTAGTAGTAGTAGCATTGAGTCTTAAGACTGCTCTTAACGTTAAACTAAACTTTTATTTTGACGGGTTGCTGTGAGGAACTTGCAGCTGCTGTGTATCATGTGATATGACGGTAGTTTTCTCAAATTAAACTGTAAAATGCTAATGAAATGACTCTCAGAGCAGCAGTTTGTTAATATCATCATATAGTGAGACGGCAGAAGATGAAAACACCGCGAGCGTCGTCCGCGCATTAGTAAATGTGTAGTAAACAAACAGTGCGTCGCGCCATCCGCCATTAATTCATTCATAGCCGAAATCATGGCGCCTTATGCGTGATATCAAATGCTTCCACAGATTTGTAGTATTACTATAGTATTTCACCTGAGCATTACGAATCACGCGTATGGCTTTGTTCTTGGTTCTCATCAACAGTATCTCCGCCATGATAAGCACTGAATGAATGACAGGCTTTCTGTTGTAACATCGCGCAAGCTAAATAAGGGTGACATCTAGTGGAGAAGACTAATGATAAGAATCACATTAATCAGATCTTGTTTTAAATGCGTGCTGAAATAAATACCGGAAAAGATCGATTCGCGGCTTTTGAGAATCGATATCGAATCGACGTCATTAAAAAAACGATTAATCGAAAAATCGATTATTATTTTTTGCCCAGCCCTATGAGAAAATGATAATACACTCACATCATTGACTGTTACAATCTAATGCTTATTTTTGCTGTAGATTGGTCTATGGATGTAGTTGAGCTGTGTAAAAAGTATCGTAAAGATGGAGTTGTGGCAATAGACCTAGCAGGTGATGAATCCCTGAACTGTGAGTCATACCCAGGACACAAGAGAGCATTTGAGGTAAGAAAACACACACACACACACACACACACACACACACACACACACACACACACACACACACACACACACACACACACACAGTCTATATGAGCTGTGTTTGCTAAATGTTTTCAGCATGGGAAACCAGAAAAACATCTCTGGCTGCATTCCATCTAGATTAAACTCATCTTTATTAGCACTGTTATGAAACAGGATTCGCAGAATTTGATAATTGTATGATAATTGTATGTCTTATCAACATAATGTTTTGTCAAGGTCTTTTTCCCCTGAATTCCCTGATAGTGAATTACCTAGCAAAAAAGAATCACTTTGTCTATTTAAAGTGCTTTATATGTACAAGTCTAACATCACAGTAAAACAGTTTGATTAGTTGATGTATTTAAAACTTATAGAGATTTAACTGTACTTTGTTGACTTGGAAACTCTTGTATAATCCATAATTTAAATAACACACACACAGAGACATCTGTTTATACCATTGGCGTGCTAAGAGCTGCAGCTGAGATCTGGAAACAAAACAAGTTTCTTATCATCCCGTGATCTAAACTGAATCTTACAAACACAGTGTTTGAAAGCAATATCTTTTGTTTAATGAGGCAAGCATAATACAGTACATGCTACAGATGCTGTGTTTGGATACTGCTTGTTTTTTCCTCATCTGCAGAAAAGCAGATGTTGCTGGCAGTGTTCTAGCTGTGGGTTCACAGTTTTGTTTTTGACAGGAAGCTGTCAGAAGTGAGGTGCACAGAACAGTGCATGCAGGAGAAGTGGGAAAGGCCAGTGTGGTGAAGGAGGTACGAGTTTCCTCTTTTTCTCAGCATTTATTATCATGTATTCAGCAAAAACACAACCACTCAAAATGTGCTTCTCACGAAAACATAACGATTCACCATCTGCTATCTGTTGTACAGAAGGAAAATTGTGCAACACTGCTGAGTCTGTTTTTAACTAGTTATTCTGTGAGGAAACACTGTCTGTGAAGTACTTTTCCTTCCTAAATACTAAATCATAAAAGGCTGATATTTTAGAAAACACCACAACCGCTCAGCTCATTTTTCAAAATGTCACTCCACAAGAAAACACCCTCGGATCCGAAACTATGTGCCAACTCTTTCCATAATGTTCCCTCCCTTTGCAGGCTGTGGAAGTTCTGAAAGCAGAACGCATTGGACATGGATACCGCACGCTTGAAGATCAAACTCTGTATAAACGACTGCTCCAACAAAACATGCATTTTGAGGTAAGACGGGACGGCAGCTTCCTGACAGTTACAGAAATCATTTCGAGATACACACCCGCATACATTTACATCATTAGTCAGATAAAAATGCCATTATCGTGGATGACTTTACAATGCGTCATGTATATCTGCATGTTGCACCAGACCTCATTCTTGGTCAAAGTGCTCACATACAGTAATGACCCAATATTAGGTCATTAACAAAGTAGCTTCTGAAAACAATGACAATTAAGTTTTTGTCAGAACTAATTTCACTTATCTAAGCCCTTTTTAATGACTTTTAACTAAGTTTTGTTATTAACTTATGTTTTTACAATACATTATCGTTGAAACAAATTGTCACAGATAACCAGACATTATTGCATACATCATGAGCACTTACTTCACTGATATTTTTCTTATGTAACAGCTCATGTTTCATGAGCTGTGTGCTCCATGGCCTGAACTGGGTGTGTCAGATTAATGAGACACACACAATTTGTATTGATGAGACAGAAACAGGACTGATAAACACTGAGTGGAAGATTTCCTGAAACAATCTCATGCTGCCCTCTGGTGGACAGTTTTAAACATCTGTGTTTATAAATGTGTCAATGGACAGTCTCTCAGTTTACTAATATTTATATTTTCGCTACCAGAATATTTATGAGATGTTTAAAGAAGGTTATTAATCTACACAATGTTTAGTGTAACTGTGATACTGATACTGATGTTGTGTCTGTGTTGTCTTTCTCTAGATGTGTCCCATCTCTAGCACACTGACAGGAGCCTGTGACCCAGACTTCACTAAACATCCTCTCATCACGTGAGAATAGGATTATCTACTTTACTGTTTACTTTTTTAATGCATGTTCCCGGTCTTACTGTGAACAATTTAATGGTGCAAGTTATTCCACTTTACCATTAACATCAGTTCAGCTATTAGATAATAATATTAACAAACAGCCAAATAGCTATTTTAGCACTGCTTTAGCAAACTTCCAGTCGGTCTGACTTCTGTTGCTTTTCACCATCTAATTTGTTCGTGAAGGATAAAATAAAGTACTACTGTGCATTTTTCCTCAATGCCTATCATGTTTCACTTAGAAATATAAGCCATCCTAGGTGTATATGAACACAGCCTGAGTTATATAAAAAAATATCCTGGCTCCTCCAAGCTTCATAATGGCAGTGAACGGCCAATAGAAGTCCAATAAAGTGCATCCATTATCATAAAAAGTGCTCCACACAGCTCCAGGGGGTTAATAAATGCCTCCTGAAGCGAATCGATGCGTTTTTGTAAGAAAAATATCCATATTTAAAACTTTATAAAGCATAATCTTTTGCTTCTGCTAATTGTTGTATGCGTGTACACGAGAGAGTGGCGTTCCCCACATTTGTAATTTAGAAACGGGCTTAGTGCCAGGTTACTGCCTCTTTTACGTTGCCAAACTTGTGCAATGTTTCTTGCCATTTTGGCAGTATAGGTGGCAGAGGTGGCCAAAATCAAAGGGAATGTGAATCAGTTTAACCCAGGGGTTTAAAATGATCCAGAGTTAACTAGTTCAAGTTTGAAAAGTCTTGTTGTGTGTTTCAGATTCAAGAAGGACAAAGCTAACTACTCCTTAAATACAGATGACCCTACCATCTTTAACTCCACCTTGAACTCAGACTACCAGGTGGTGCAGAAATACATGGATTTCACTGAAGAGGAGTTCAAGAGACTGGTGAGACACAGTTTGCCAAAACAGGCTCTCTAATGGACTCTGGTCATGGCAAAAGTGACTTGAATGATCCTGTCTGCTTCTGTTTTCACAGAATATAAATGCAGCTGAGTCCTGCTTTCTTCCTGCGAAGGAGAAAGAGGAGCTTCTTGAACAACTCTATGAGGCCTATGGCATGCTGAAAAAAACAGGCTTTTGAGCTCAGTACTGTTATAAACAAGTATGCAGCGAGCACAGCCTTTCAGGACCTTTGCCTTCTCACACATGATTGTGGATCCTGATTCCTTGAAACTGGAGAACTCATACACACATTTCTCAGTGAAATTTTTACACAAAAACAATAAAGACCACACATTAAAAACCTCCAACTTTCAACTTTAGAAGTTAACATGCTGTTCATTAAAATAAATGTTACATATGTCATTTATATTTCATTGACCACTGTTATACTGGTTTTGACCAAATGCTGTTGCCTTTCATCTACATGGACATTTTTACAAGTATTGTAATATCTATAGCCTAAACATGAAATATTGGTCTTATTTCATATTTACTCAAGTCTAAGTCACTATACTTTATGCTCTTCTCAATATACGCACAGAATATGACCATAATGTAATAAAGAAAAAAATCTTTATATGAAGCATGTTAAGTTGTATAACGTGAAAGCTGTATTCTACAATTTTACAATGGCAATAATTTATAAATCCAAAACATTAAACCAGAATATGATCTTATATCTGGTGCTCATCTAATGTATATTGTATACAAACTTTTGAGTAAGCGTTGATTATTAATATTAAAGTTATTAGATGTTTGATGATGAAATGCTGTGCAAAACCCCTTTAAATGTTGTCGTTCTTTTGTTCCAACACCAGAGGGCATTTACCAGAAGACGGTTCATATAACTCAGGTTTGGAGTTAATCAGCCTAGTGAAAAATAATTGTGTCAGGTTTTACATTTTGTGTTGTATAGTTTGAACTGCATAGGAAAACATATGGACTATAAATGCTGTGGGAAGGAAGGGACTGAGAGCTTGTCACTGTGTAAACTATCAATACAAATACTTTTGCATCTGAATGGTTGTGTGATTCTTGGCCCGTTTATGACAAAAAACTAAAAAGTTTTGAATGTTTTAATTAATAGTGTCTCAATTGGTAAATCGTGGCACTCTGTGACCTGATGTTTACGAATTTTCTCTGTTGTTCACGATTGTATCAGTCCGCTGATACGCATAGCCTAACTGAGAATAGTGACATTAATGTCTGAAATTAGTGTCTCTCGTTTCATACAAACGCAACTGGCGACATTTTGCGTCTCAAATATTAATTGTAAAAAAGACCTCTGAAGACTTTAATAAAAATGTTATTGTAATTGATGTAGTGTTCGTCTTTTTACTAAGCCACCTGTTTTGTACATTTTAAGTTAACATAGAACGCATTCCCCTCCGCTGCTTTTCAGTTGTTTTTTGTTTGTTTGTTTTTATCTTCGACCGTTCCGTTCTCCTTTGCATCATCTCGCGCATTATATTGCGTTCTAAAGGTAAATAAGCTGAGTTTTACACACCCATCTACTAAGTGCATGTTTACACAGCAAAACAATGGAGCAATAGTCAACTGTGTGAACGTGCCCTTAATGGATTATTTTGCTTAATGCAAACATAAGATTACACAAGTGAAAGTGTAATTTCAACTATTCAACAATTTCAATTTCATGTCCACATACAGTATTTGGTGAGTATAATGACGTAATTATTGTATAATTATGTTACTTGTATAATAATTTTCATAAATTTGAGAAATGGAAAGCCTCAATGGACTATTTTTCTTAGTGGAAACATAAGATTACACGTGAAAGTATAATTTCAACTGTTCAACAATTTCAATTTCATGTCCACATATTTGGTGAGTATTATGACGTAGGGTGAATTGCCCTAATGTGGGACATTTTTTGCATTTCGGATTTCTGTGACATATTGCGATGTGTAGCCAAAACATTAAATCTACACCCAATACCATTTTAACAACCTCAGGATGTGTCCTAATCAAATCAAAAGGGAAAATGCAGAGAATACATTCATAAAAGAAATGATAGACATATTAGTGCTCTAAGTGCAAGTTGTCTGAGAAAATCTGCAGTTTCCTAATGTGGGACACTAAAAAATGTCTATGATAAAAGGACAAAATCACCTTGGTTAATGTAGAATTGTAAAATCTTAAAAGTGAGTAATTCTCTTGGTTATAGTGGATAAAATATGGATAATTGAACATCATCAGAAAAATAATACAATATGGTAGTTTTGATGCATTTATTAAGCAACTATTATCATAGGCCTATGTAATGTTATGTAGAATTCAGACTGTTCTCTAGTTCATTTTACTTAACAACAAACACATACAACAGGTATAGCAGGTATACAGGTATAGCCTAGGCCTATTTGAAGGTAAAATATAAAATCATGCAACTTGCAAAAAAATATCAACCCACAGTTTGAACATACTTTAGGCTAGATTCATTCAACCCTGAGTCAGAATTCATGAGCGTGCAGTGAACTGCTGTTAAAAACATTTAAGACCATTTTGTCTAATGTTTTCTATTTTACTAAACAAACACATACAATCATAACAGTCTTTGAAAACCTCCAGCCTGCACAAACCTTAGAACTACCTTAATAAAACAACCTGCAAAGGTTAACTCATTACATCTCTAGAAACAAGCAGTTCTTGCATGTCAAGACACCATTATAATCATCTATAACCCCATCTGCAGTAACAGCATTCTAATTTTGCATAACAACACTAAAACCCTGTAAATAACAATTTCTGTCCCACAAACCATGCCCCACCACACATTTTTGACTGACTGAAGTGCTGTCCCACATTAGGCTAATCATACTGTCCCACTTTACGAAACCATATCTCCTAAAGTGGGACAGTCAGAAATTTTATTAAAATATAAAATACATAGTTTATACATACAAAGTTATACTGTTTTTTGATGGACAAACATTTCATAAGCACATTAGGCCAAAAAGTATAAGGATGGTTTTGTTTTAAATTAATTTATACTCCTTAATATCAGATTTGTCAAAACTCTATGTCACTGACATTTGGGTGGTCTTTATACAAGGTGCTTCCTGTTTGATGATTGCTCCACCTTCATATATGACTGGACATTTTAGAGGTTATGTGATTTTGATCACATGACACCACAGCTTTGCTAACCCATAGTTGCAATGGCATTCATGTATTTATGGGGGAGCTACAAACACTAGACCTTAGGTGTCCCACATTAGGCAGTGTCCCACTTTAGGGCAATTCACCCTAGCTAAAGATTGTACATTATCCCTTACTTGTATAATAATGTTCATACATTTGAGAAATGGAAAGCCAATGCAAATATACTTTTCCTTAAAATACATATAATATATTAAAAAATCAATAAATAAAGACACTGAAAGCAATAATGTCATTCCTGTTTATTTTGAGGTACTTCCATTTATAGGTCACAATATAAATGCAATGTGTTTCAACGAGTGTTTCTGAGAGTCTGACAAAAACCACAAAACAGTGCCAGGAGCAGAAAGCAGTAACTCAGATACTACATAAATATTGTTAATTATGTTACATTTGTGTTACAGTATATAATGAAGTATAGAAACAAACCTCTTCTGACCTCAGGCAATATTTGGGAATTCTGTTCTATAATCAGACCACCTTCAACTGTAGTGGTCATTGTTTAAAATAAAAACAAAAAAACTGAGCCATCCATGTCATAGGCTGTAACAAAAAGGCTATATTTGGTACTTTATAGTTTACAGTAGCTCTGAGTATTTGTTTTAACAGTAACAATACGAGATTGATCCGTTTAGTTTAATTTTAGGATGGAAAAATATCAAAACGCCTGTGCTTCTGTTCGACCTCTGTTAGAAAAAACAAACTTCCCTTATTCAGCGCTGTGAATGAATACAGTCCTCGACAGATTCGTCCCATTTAGTGGTGTTTGCAAAGGCAGTGTCTTCTCCATCTGTCTCTTAGGCACTCAACAGCATGCAATGGGTGGACGTCCACCTTAATGGCAGTCTATGAGAGGAGCTCTTCACTGCTGCCTGATGAGCAAAGATGAGGAGATTTTTGATGAGAAAAGGAGAGAACTCCCCAGCTTTCCTCTCTCCTCCGGGTCATTCTTCATCTTTATGACGGTCCCTCTGTCCCCTGTTTATCCTGGCTCCCAGATGCCTCTGCTTCAGGGGCTGGAGATCCAGAAGCATCTCCCTCTACAAGACACAGATATGACAAACCTTTTTGCTAAAACATTGCATGCCCAGTATATTCTCCAGCTAAACATTCTTAACAGGGACCTCATGGTCATGGGAAAGTCTCAGGTTATTTCAGAGATAAAATGGTGCCAAGAATGTGAACTAAGGAAACTGGGTCAAATAGAGACAGATGCTACTCTTATTTCAGTAGGAAAGAGTTGAAATTTCCCATACGAATAGGAAACGGTCAAGGAAGCAGTTATTGTTGAGAGGGCAGATAATAAATCTTTGTCATTGGTGACAGACTCATTCAAACTCACCAAACCTATTCATGTTCAATCTGGACACTGTGACCTTACAGAGCCGTGTCCTGGATAAATTAAGGGATGTTGTGAAAGAAATGCCAGTGAAAGCCTTTGGTTCTCGTCCTCTTTTGTGAACGACACTTGTAAAGTGTTCCTGTATCACAGTCTTACTGTATTCACAAAGCAAGTCATTACAGGGGCCAAACTGATGCAGTGTTGCATAATAAATATGACCTGATAGACCACTGGCAGTCAGGAGGAGACATTAGCTCTGTTCATGTGAAGAAAGAGCAGATAGTTGTGCAGAATTACTAAAGTAAATTACTGCCGCCAGAATACCGAAAAAATGTACTGAAGGAAATACCAGTGCAGTGTGTTTTTGCAAAGTTTTAAAGGTTAGCTTTCATAGCATTACACAGCCACTTTATTTTACAGTTCACTTATAGTGTTACATTTTTCTTGTTTACATGACATATTTCAGTGTAAAAACGTATAGATGATCTAATAGATAAAATATAAAGGACTAATCGCAACTCTTTATGCAAATAAATGCAAAACAGATGATATCATTTCTGTTATATGAACATTCTAACAAAGCAAGGTTTTATTCTTACATTCTTTGATGTATAACATTAGTGCAAAACCACACACAAAACCAAATTAATAGTCAAGGGGAACAAAAAGGAGGAGGAGGATAAGCAGGAGTAGTTGAAGGTGGAGGAGAAGGAGAAGGAAGGGAGGAAAAGGAGGAGGAGAAGGAAAAGATGACAATTTTGAATAAGATGAAGTAGGAGGAGGAGAAGGAAATGTAGGGGAGGCGGAGGAGAGAAGGAGACGATGGAGGTTTAGGGGTGGTTGAAGTAAGAGAAGGAGGTTTAGTAAGAGGAGGAGGAGAACTAGTAAGAGAAGGAGGTTTAGGAAGAGGAGGAGGAGAAGAAGAAGAAATAAAGTAGGAGGAGAAGAAGAAGAAGAGACAAGGAGACAAAATGAGAAGGAGAAAAAGGAGGAGGAGGAGACAGAAGAAGAAGATAAAGAAAGGAAGAGAGGAAAAGGAGAAGGATGACAAAAAGAAGAATAAGAAGGAGGGGTAGAGGAGGAGGAGCAGAACTCTGAATGAGGAGGAGAAGAGAATGTTGGAGGAATATCAATACAGCTGCTGCCTTGCGAGAAGAAGTGAAGCTGTGTGACGTACCTGCAGCTTTCAGGTCCATCTGAGCCATGTCTTTGGTTAGCTCACCGGTTCCCGTCGCTACTGCCTCTCCTTTAATGTCTGGCACTGCGTTCCTGCGACCTGTACGATCACAGTTTATGAAATCTGAATATGACGCCTCAACGTCCATCATCTGCTCACAAACTGCCCTCTCATTACACCTGAAAGAAACAAAAGACGACAAATAAAACATTTACTGTCTGTTAAGAAAGCAAGCAAGCCAACAGTTTGAGTAAAATCTCTTTTGAGTAACTCTATAATGAGCTCTGAAAAGGAAAATCCTAACACACAGAAAACCTGTGAATCTCTCAGTTCAGTAATGCCCATGACAGAACACGCCGTCTGATGAATTGGAGTAATTATTACTTCAGGGGCTCTATTTCAATGCTAAAGTTAATAGATTCAGCCGCTGAACTCATTTCATGGCCTAATTATATAAGAGATCCAAAAGCATTCATCCAACCCTGGATGCATTCATCATTCTTTTCATGCTTGTTTACACTCAGGGTTTCTTATGAGTATCAGTGCAAGCTTGCAAATGGAGCCTTATTGGCACGCAAACAAGAGATAAAAACCCAAAGCGATCGATTAGACACTTTTTGGAGCTCATCAAACTGCTTTTAGGAAGGAGAGTCATGGGTGGGCATTATGCTGAGAGAGGAAACCTCCCAGAGAAAGTATCCAAAACACATTAGCTGCTCGCTCACTAAGTGTCCCCTAAGTCAACATGAAAACCCCATTTACTTTAACCAGTGCTGGCGATAACGTCTCAAAAGTAACACGCTCATATTACTTCTTACACCATAATATCCTAATTACTTTTTAAATATTTAAAAGTATAACTATAATTTAAGATAACCAGTTTCTATTTGAATATGTTTTAAAATGTAATTTATTCCTGTGATGCAAAGCTGAACTTTAGCAGACATTACTCCAGTCTTCAGTGTCACATTATAATTTTATTTAAAAAAAAATTAAAAATAAAGATTTATAAATGTCCAAAACCAAGACTAGTGGAAAAAGTAAAGCAAAATTCATGTTTTTGCAAAAATAAATAAATAAAACAATGTTGCAATATTTTAAAACATAGTTCTTAGTTCTATTTTTTTTAGTACATACTACTCAGTCTTTTATAAAAAAAAGTATCAATTCATTCTATCTCTGAAATGTCTTTCCTTTTTCATTTGATATCACAATCAATTCAATCGTTTCATGATGGATAAAATCAAGTTCCTGTTATCGCATATCCTGTATCGCTAAGAGATGCATCACATTGGGCTGCAAATACAAATGTTGACCTTATGTGAGTTGTTACTCTTAAATGCCACTCTGAATTTGTTCAGCTGGCCTGTATGAAGAGAAGAAGGGATATTCGTGAGAGGGCAAGAGAAAGACAGCAAACACAAATAAATGTGATGCTATGTGTTGGAAGCAGAGGAGGAGGTAGTGAGGGAGAAAATTACAGGGTATAAATCATAGTGCTGGTCTTCACTGCTCATCCCTCCTTTCTGCATCACTCCTTCCCCTCGAATCACCTCTCTCCACCCCTGTATTTCTTTTTTCTCTTTCTTTTTATAGTTCTCTCTCCCTTTCTATTATTTTCAAACGCTCCAGTAGTGCTGAGCAAATCAGGGGTGTAAGAACAATCTGGAAAGTGGGAGGGACACTTAACTTGAAAAGTACTGATTATCTATCAAAATGTGGGCAGAGATTTCTGCAAGCAATCTCCAAGAGCAATGGATGCCTATGTCGGAATGTGTTGCGACAGAAGTTCACTTTTAAACATCACTTTTGTGAATCAAGGGGTCAAAGTTTGGCTGGTTCAATAAGCCCCTGTTAGTAGATTACAAGCAAGTACATTTTATTTATAAAGCACATTTAAACATAGCAAAGCTATCCAAAGTGCTGAACAATGTAAAATAAATTTAAAAGAGAAGAAAACAGAAAAGAACCAAACAAAACAGACAAAAAACAATTATAAAGTGAGATTAAAATGCTAACGAGAAGATACGTTTTCAACAAATAAATTGATGAAAAAAAGGCTTTGCAATGCAAGTTAATCTTTGTTTTTCATTATGCAGTTTAATGCAGTTTTACACAGAAATTTACTATATTTTTGTAATTAAAACCGCCTTAAAGGATTAGTTCACTTCCAGTAGAGCTGCACGATTCTGGATAAATTGAGAATCATGATTTTGTCTCAAATAGAGATCACGATTCTCCCATGATTCTGAACTAAACAAAATAATGTGTGACAAAATATTAATTGCTACAGTCCTATTTAAAAGTGTTTAATTAGGCTATATAATATGTATTTAAAGGAGTCATATGATGTTGCTAAAAAGAACATTATTTTGTGTATTTGGTGTAATGCAATGTGTTTATGCGGTTTAAGGTTCAAAAAACACATTTTCCACATAATGTACATTATTGTTGCTCCTCTATGCCCCGCCTTTCTGAAACGCATCGATTTTTACAAAGCTCATCGTTCTGAAAAGTGAGGTGTACGCTGATTGGCCAGCTATCCAGTGCGTTGTGATTGGCCGAATACCTCAAGCGTGAGACGGAAATGTTAAGCCCCTTACCGTATTGTGATGCCGTGTCCCGGCACGACGACACAAAAACAATAAAACCCATTATAAACGAGGCATTTGTTGCATCCAGTAGGGACATAATTACTGATTATAATGACTTATACTGTCTTGCATTGCATTGTACTGTCTTGCGTTGCATTGCACCGTGTAAACATTACCATGTCTGCATTTGTGATCAGAGAAACGACAAACAACAAGCACTATTCTACACTGCTCAAAACTCGCGTTTGAATCGTCAGTGGCAAATTCTTTAAATAAGAAAACGTACTTACAGTGAGACTGTACTTGAGTCAGAAGCGCCAGACTGTCCTTGCAAAGTTGGAATTGCCCCACTTTATAGAAACTTTGTGCATAGCTGGCAGGCTACTCCCAGGTTCAGGAAATAGTCCTCCGTAAAATGCGCTGCACACACTCTAATATTTGGGTTGAACTGTTCTGGAACAGTGTTGTAAACACAACTTAACCACTGATTTCTAGTTGTGTCCTCTTTTGGAAGCCCAAACAAAGTAGTTTCGCTTTCACAACGAGAAACAGCGTCTCCAGGACATGGTGCCGGCGGCAGCAACAATACTACAGCGAGAATAAAAGTTACCCCTTCTTTCATTGTGTATACATTTGGGTGGTGTTTTGTAAATCTTCCTGCACAGTGACGTAGACATGTGGGGTCGTGTTTAAATGAGCCGTTTTAGGAGGGCGTGGTCGAGTCTTTACTTTGATAAAGAATATCTCTTTGGTTTGAGACTTTAGGTCTTTGCAACTTCAGGGATCTTATCTATGCACAAACAGCTTGTAACACTCCAAAGAGAAAAGGAAAACTTGAAATCGAATCATATGACCCCTTTAAAATATATTTAATACACAAATTTTGAAATACCTCTTCACCAATTATGAAAAAGTGGTTTGAATGAATGATTCAATGACTCACTCATAAATACTTCACTTGTTTCATTACTGGTTGAATCTAGGGCTGGTCCGAATACCATTTTTTTGAGCTTCGAAGCTTCGGTAGTAATCAACACCGAATATTCGAAGGGAGGGGCTGAACATATTCTTCTCTCTAATAAAAGCAGGAATCTCTGTGCGTCTGTCTGTCTGTTTGCTTTTTATTATGTCGAGAACCGTTCATCCAATGACTTCACGCGTGGTGGGTGTGTTGCTGCGGACCCAAGGGAGTGCAGTGTCGCATTTTGGTGCAATATGGACACGTGACACGTTCAGAATTAATAAACTTTTAATAAACTACAGAACAGCGCAAGCCGGAAGCGGCACACCTCACGTGGGCAGGGCTTATATGCTCCGAGAACTGCACTGCACTAGTGATACAAAACACACAGGTCTGTTAAGAGCAATACTTTTAATAAGGTAGCCCAGTGCTTAATTTGTAAATTGAGAGGTCCCGGAATAAAGCTGGGTAACGGATCCGGCATGTGATTAGAGGAGGGAGAGGACCAATCTTTAGTGATTGAAAGCATGCATCAGTTGCTTTTATAGGGTTCGTACGGTCATGAAAAACCTGGAAAAGCTATGAAATTTTAAAACAGCAATTTCCAGGCCTGGAAAAGTTTTGTAAAAGTCATGGAATTTTATTTCACAAATCTCTCTAATAGAGTTATATTTAATCAGGTCCTGAATTTGTGTGTATCACATAGTTTTACTCATTCCCGCAGCTTTCGAGTTTATAATGAGGGAAATTCCTGCAAACATTTATTGAATATATGTAGGTTAGATGAGTAAATAAATCCACACAAACTGTCAGATTAAATCAGTCATTTGAAAACAGCGTGAGTGATTCAGCTGGACCGCGTCTTCTCTCTTTCACTCTCTCAAAGCGGCTTCACATCAGCGCATCTCGTCTGCACTAAAAGAGCTAGGTACTGCACGCTGATACTGGGGACTACTTTCAGGCGCTGCGTCATATCTGACACCTGTTGCACAGATGGTAAGAAAACGCATGCATCACATTCGGTTTTGTGATAGCAGAGGGTCCGTTCACATGTCGCGTCTTTTGTTCATTATTTACAACGATGTAACTACAGAATGTGCGGCAAGCATGAAATATTCATGAAATATATGCATGCTATAGGTCAGAACGAACGTCTTTCATTGCAAACGGTCTGTTCAATGTTCTAGCTAAGCTAAGCTAACAAGTGCTACCGAGACCCGGAGATCGGCTGAATGGTTCAAAAACGGTAAAAAACTGTTTAACTCTAGGGGAATGGAAAATGAGCCTATTTCGAAGCTCAAAATTGAAAATCGAATGTTCCTTTAAAGGTTCCAACTGAGGTTTACATTTTATAATTCGAATATTTTGTTTTTTGTTAAAACTTGTATCTCACGGCCCTAAATCAATTGCTATTTCGTGGTCTACAACATGAAAGAATAAAAGTTACTGCTAAATGAATAAATGTAAATGTAAATGAACAGAATCCCATTATAACATGTGGACACCTGTGGGGCACCATTACAGTGCAGCAGCAAGCATCACACAAAAAAGAAACCTCAAGGTTGATCTAGGTAAATTTGTGCAAATGTATAGGGCCCCATTCCTATATTTGCCTGGGGCCCCCATTTCACTAAATCCGCCCCTGATTATACAGAGCGTTAAGCGAGACACAATAAATATAAAAATATAGCCCTAAGCAGTTAATATAGGCCTAATAATAATAATAACAATAATAATAATAAACAAATATTAAATAAAAAGACAGAATCAGTTTTACAAGACTGTGGGATGGATAAAAAAAAAATTATCCATCTCTGACCATCTATTGTCACGCAGGTTTGTTTACGCATTAAACTCGTGGCCACGAGAAAAATGGTGTTCCCTCAACATAGCACCTCGACATAAGGATGTCGTTACCTCGAAAAAATGATCTCGTGGCCACAACATAATATCACGTTCCCACAAGTTGATATGACGTTCCCAGTTCCCACAAATTAATATCTCATGGCCACAACATATTATGTTCCCACAAGTTAACATGTCGTGGCCACGACAAAATTAAGTGAACCAAACATGTCCCCTCCCGGTCACCATACGCCACCTAGTGGCAAAACAATGCAATAGACAAACATTATTTGAAGCGCCAGTTACTTTCAATTTTGATCCATTGCTCTATTTGATCTAGTTTTGATTACTGCCATAGACATCAATGTTTAATGAGGAATCCGAATCATTCACGTACTATTTGTAAGCTTGAAAACAACATGCTCATCCCAGTATTTCTGTGATAATATGAATGATTGTAAGACAGAAATAATACTGGGTAGTTGGACAGACTGTTTGTGAAGCCGTTTCTTAAGCGAGACCTAAACATGCTACATTAACTGCCAATAATAATAATAAACAAATATGCTCTCTCTGTAAATAAAAAGACAGAATCGGTTTTACAAGACTGTGGGATGGATCTCTGACCATCTAATTGTCACGCAAGTTTGTTTAGATTAAACTCGTGGCCACGAGAAAAATGGTGAATGTTCCGGTATGACACTTTTTCAGGATGTCGTTAGGTTCGAAAAAATTATCTCGTGGCCACAACATAATATCACGTTCCCACAAGTTGATATGACGTTCCCAGTTCCCACAAATTAATATCTCATGGCCACAACATATTATGTTCCCACAAGTTAACATGTCGTGGCCACGACAAAATTAAGTGAACCAAACATGTCCCCTCCCGGTCACCATACGCCACCTAGTGGCAAAACAATGCAATAGACAAACATTATTTGAAGCGCCAGTTACTTTCAATTTTGATCCATTGCTCTATTTGATCTATTTTGATCACTGCCATAGACATCAATGTTTATATCCGAACTATAAGCTTTCATCCCAGTATTTCTATGATAATATGAATGATTGTAAGACAGAAATAATACTGGGTAGTTGGACAGACTGTTTGTGAAGCTGTTTCTTACCTAAACATGCTACATTAACTGTATGCTCTCTCTGTGTCAGCGGCAGAGCTAACCCAGATTTGAATGTTCCGGTATGACTTTTTCAAAGGTTTGATGGACACGGGCAAATCGTTGTCATTTAGAAATTAGATTGCGTGGGTGTTTGAATCGAGATCGAGATCTTTTAACGATTAATCGTGCAGCTCTAACTTCCAGAATATTTAGATAATTTACTCACCCCCATGTCATCCAAGATGTTCATGCCTTTCTTTCTTCGGTCAAAAAGAAATTAAGGTTTTTGAGGAAAACATTCCAGGATTTTTCTCCATATAGTGGACTTCAATGGCCATTGGGTTGAAGGTCCAAATTGCAGTTTCAATGCAGCTTTAAAAGGCTATACCCGATCCCAGCCAAGGAATAATGTATCTGTCATTTCTAAAAAATAAATTTAAAAAAAAATTATATACTTTTTAACCACAAATGCTGATCTTGCACTAGCGCTGCAATGCGTGTCTTCACGCATTACGTAGTCGTTAGTCATGCGTGACCTTTCCAACGTAATGCGTGAAGTCATGGACGCGCATAGCAGAGCTAGAGTAAGACGAGCATTTGTGGTTTAAAATGTATATAAATTTGTATTTTTTTCATAAGTTGCTTTGGATAAAAGTGTCTGCTAAATTAATAAATGTAAAATGTAGTGCAAGACGATCTTGCTGGGATCGTGTAGAGCCCTTTGAAGCTGCATTGAAACTGCAATTTGGACTTTCGACCTATTGGTCTCTGTTGAAGTCCACTATATGGATCCTGGAATGTTTTCCTCAAAAACCTTAAATTTCTTTTCGACTGAAGAAAGAAAGACATGAATATCTTATCAAATATTGCAATGTCAGTTTTTTCCAATAGCTATGCAACCGTATTCTGATGCATTCTGAAATTTAGCAAAAAAAAACCCTAAGGCACTCAGCAACGTTCAAGGAAGCTCCACATGGCATTGGTTTACATTATTTAGCATCATACTGAAGAGGATCTGCAGTGTTTTCCTCAGCTGTTTGCTATCATATCACAGCCTGTGCACATTCAACACTGGCCACTGTGTGTTTTATCAGGCTGAGTAATTACACATAACGTCTGCCAACACCAGCATGTCAGTTACCTGATATGCCCAACCTCATTGTCAGCCAGGACCTTGAGAAGAGTGAGCCAATTTCACTTTCATGCAAACTTTGCTGACGTGTTCTCCAAATATCAACCTGTTTCCGCAGAATCTAATTACTAGAACTCCCATGTCCTAGGTAATGCAGGAAGAGAGGTTTTTTTTGTATTGCTGTGACCCAAGTCAGCAAAGGTCAGGCTTGGGTCACAGCAGCTGATAAAGATTTGGAACAGTGGCCTGCAGAGAGCTCAACTTCCCAGAGAAGAGGCAAACTGAAGAGAGAGTCATACAAAGTGCATGAGGCTTTTAAGAGACTCTTCCCCCGAAAAACACAAGCTGTGCTCCATTGAAAAAGTATACATAATAATGTCTTACTTTCACAAAAACTCAAAAAGCGCTTAACATCCCAAGTTGGTGCCTGGCAACACAGCGTTTAATTTCTGTGCTACTGTGGATTGCAAAAGGTTTGCCTTATCACCCCTTACACATTTGTGTTGGCCAAAAGCAAGTGAATACACACACACACACACACAATCATTGAAAAGTTTGGGGTCAGTTAGATTTTTTTTCCAAAGAAAGAAATTCATATTTTAATTCAGCAAGAACAAATTAAACTGATCAAATGTGACAGTACACTCTTTTCAACAGGTATAATAATAATAAATGTTTCTTGAGCACCAAATCAGCTGTTATTAGAATGATTTCTGAAGGATCATGTGACACTGAAGTAATGATGCCGAAATTTCAGCTTTGCATAACAGGAATAATTTAATTTTTTAAATATTTTTAACATGAAAACCAGTTATTTTAGATTGTAATAATATCTCACAATATTACTGTTTGTACTGTATTTTTGATATATATAAAAAAAACAGCCTCGGTGAGTGCGAGAAACAACCCACAACTTTTGTACTTACTGTGTACATATGTATATGCTTTTTTTTAAATTATTATTAATATATTATTTTATGTAATTTCTTTTCATATTATAGTTAGCATGTTAGATGTTTTACCATCTCTTTTCATTTCTCTGCTTTTAAGTGGCCAATATAAAGTGCTCCAGCCTGGGAATCCTGAAGTAAAAGTTTCTATATTTAGTGAGTTTATCTGAGGCAACAGGGGGCTGTTGCTTTGCTTGGCTCAAATGTACAGTGTTCGGTTACTTTCCATTTACTCTCCCAAATTTCATTACAATAAAGTTACACTAAGGCTCACTACAGGTAATTTGATACATTTTCCATGTGGCCCATCTGACTAAAACAAATCTTTTATTTGCTGATGGCGTTACAAGTAGGAGGAAAAGGGAGCCAACAGCAGCTGTAGGCATCGTCAGAGGACAAACGACGCAGGTGTGCACACAATATAAACATCTCACATACCAGAGGAAAAACAGCATAGCTCGCCCTTAGCCTGCAATCCTCATAGGATCAAGAGTGAGAGACTTACAAAAACACCAACTTGAGTGCTGACGTATTCATCATTTGCATGAGTTCTGTGTCGGCAGCAGGCCTACACAAATGACAAACCCAGGTTTAGCCTTTATTAAAAAAAAACAGCAAACCAGTGGAAGGAGTCTTGCTCCACTCTCGCTGGATGTTTCTGGTTATGTCCAGTGTCTAAACAGTCTGCACAGCCCACTGGGTACATAAACTCATTGCTCATTTCCATATTTGGACAAATCATGAGAAAGTAGGCCCCATCATGAGAATGAAATCCAGCCGACTAGATCTTTACTCAAAATGAGAGTCAACCACTGATCTATTGACAATAAAGGGATAGTTCTGTCAAAAATGAAAATTCTTTCATTATTTACTCAACCATTATTTGGTCAAATAATGTCATTATTTACTCAAACATTTACTCAAAATGTTGCCAAACCCATGTTTCTGAATTTTATAATGAATATCTTGGTCTCCGTTTCAAGAGATGAGCACTGGAGGATGTCAAGCTCTGAAATGACAAGAACCACTGAAGTATAATAACTAATGGTAACGTATAATAAACTTTATCATAAAAAAATAAGTTAAATCTTAACATCTGCCCCAGTTCTCTTTGGCACATTGATGAGAGTTCTTGAGAGAAATAAAAATGAACAAATCATTATGTTGAGTCAATTCTTTTAAATGAACAGGTTGATCTAAACCCAATTTAAAGAAAGCCCTAGGAATTCATCAAAAATATCTTAATTTGTGTTCCGAAGATGAATGGGTTTGGAACGACATGAGGGTGACTAATTAATGACAGAATTTTCATTTTTGGGTGAACTATCCCATTGTGTTCTGCATCTTGGTCCATGCACAACTACTCTAATATGTGTACAGTAAAGGTACACATATTAATCATAAAATTAATAATAATAAAAAAAATACTAGAAAAGTAAAATATGGTCCTTTTACCAGCAACTCTGTAAAGGTCCTTCAGAAATGATGTCACTTCCTCAGTTTATGAAGCCTGCAACCTTGTTCCTAGAAAACACCATATATGGCCCTTCGGTAAAATTATCTGTCTTAATTATCAACGTTACGGCTGTGATGGAAAGACATTCTAGACCACAAATAGCACAATTCACCAACCTCAAGAGGGAAAGACACTTCCATGAAAAGCAAAGTGCTCAGACAGAGACAGAGCGGTGCAGATCAGGAATGCACACTCGAAAGGAAATAAAATGGCTCTGAGGTTAATATTATTACACCACACCACAAGCTAAATGTTTTATGGACAAATATGCTCATCTCCAATATGCCTTTATTTATGTTGAATATGCTTTCAAGTGTAGAAACATCGACGATAGCGATAATTGTTCTAATAAGTTGATTAAGATTATCTCGTTTGTTGCAGCTACTCTCCAGTCCATCAAACCGGTCACAGGGTGTGTCAATATATGCCTAAGCAATTACATGCATGGTTTAAATACTTTTTGCTCATAACTGCTTGACTTCCTCCATCAGTCCCTGGCTTGAAAGTGCATGTGGCCACTCTAAGCAAACTGTTCAGTCAATAAAGAGCCTCTTCCGTATAGGCCGGAACTGGATGGTGAAGATGGGACCCTTGGGACAAAAGCCCTTACTCCTCAGCAGCAGGAGATGAACCGTAAAAGCAAGAGACTCAAAGTTCACTCTAGACACTTGATCTTCACCCAGATCACCTGTGGACTGAAAGACCGCCAATGGATCCCGTTTTCAGCTATTGCATCAAACTAATCTCATTAAACCTGCTGTAACATGAGCGGTCAATAACGGTCTCAGAGTGGATGAAAATGTTTCTTTGTTCTCCATGTCACTGTGATGCTCTAATCACATAATGGCACAGTGCAGTTATGGGAGCCTTTTATTGCAGCCATGAATGCAGTGTGAATCAGTACACCTGGAAAGCAAATAGGTTTCTTTTATAGCCCTCCATCCTTGCGGTTGTCGACCGATGAATGGGAGATCTTCTGAACAGAGTGTAACGGGAGCTCTAACTGATATTACAAACAAAGGCCCGGGAGCCCAGCGGAGGATACAAGTCTACTGCTACAATTCTACTGGGACCCTCGGTGCCTCTGAGCGTAATGAAAACATTATCTAGTGGTGGTTGCAATTTGCCCAAACAAACAGCCTTAAATGAAGTAATTTGCCAAACATTTGCCAAAGGAATTTACCTGCATTGAAAAAAATGCAGCAGAATCTGCCAACAAGCCCTTCAGAATAAGCACAAATTAAAGTAATATTTTTTTTTAGTTTATTGCTTTAAGTTAAATTGTGAATCTCAGATTTTCAGTGTGCACTCAGACTGTTGGACCCTACAGTGTACAAACAAACAAAAACACACATTTAGATTTGATGAACAAATTAATGAATACATTTTTTTTAAAAATCTAAAAACGTCAATGTGATCTCCAGTGTTGAAATTCACATTGAATTTGGTCAAACAAACAAATAAATTAACTAACAAATGAATTAACTACTGAATGAACAAAGAAGCAAATTAATGAACAAAAAATATAAAGTTAACAAATGAATGAAAAAGACAAATAAAGACAAAAGAACATGAAAGACCAAATAAATGAACAAACAAAAACAAACGAATGAATGACACAATGGCCGAACAATTGAATGAAAAAAATAATTAAAAAAATAATAATGAACTGCTGAGTAAACAAATGAATGAACTAGGGCTGTGCAATTAATTGAAATTCAGTTTCGATTTCAGCCTCCAAAATTATGAAAATACAGTAATCGAGACGATTAACGATTATTGTGCACCATTCCGCCCCCTTTCCAGCGCTGTGCTTTCGCTCCTCCATAAAAGCCCAATTTCACGTGCAAATCAGTAAAATCATGTAACGAGACTTTTGCAAAATGGGATGTGCTTGATTTATTTAAGTTGATTAGATTTATTAATGATTTTAAAAGCGCGAAAGACAACTTGCACTATTCCTCAGGAAGATTATTGTATATGCGCTCAGAGACGGAACAGATGTGTAAATTCATCTTTTAGCGCCTAAACATCCAAATACATGAAAAAATGCAAAATGCAGCACTTAGTGATTATTCACGTAAACCCTCGTCAGTTATGTAATAAGTGAATGTAAAGAGTTGAGAATGAAAATACGTGTGAGACAGTAAATTGGATCCGTGCGCCTCTTAAAGTGACAGCGCGCTATTTTCCTTGACTGAAGGACTTTTGTAGCTTTAATAAGAAACAAAGGAAGTTTTATTCTTACAGTGAAGACTATGCGGATTTATTTTACATTAGGTTATTCAATTTCTCTAGTAGGCTGTTAACTGAATAGCTACTTTAGACTTGCATTAAAAAACTTAAATCACAGTTGGTTTCATTTGTATCTACTATCTTTTTTATTCTATTGTATTCTTTAGCTTTTTATATTACTGCCATTGTATTCCTTTGCTTTTTTATTAATGGCAGTTTAATTATTTTCAATAATTATGAGGAACTTTTTTTGTTGTTTTTTAAACTAATATTAGTTACTCTAATATTCTGCTGTGGTATTGAGAATTGTGACATTTCGCTGGTCTCTAAAATGTAGATGTCATAGCAACCTTATTTACAGAAAATATATATTTGATATATAATCACTATCTTTAAATAAATCTTTCATATAAAGTTTTGGTCATATGGCCCACTAATAATCGTTTTAAATAATCGTGATTACAATATTGACCAAAATAATCATGATTATGATTTTTGTCAATCGAGCAGCCCTAGAATGAACAAAAAACAAACTAATAATGAATGAACTGCCGAGTCAACAAATTAATGAACAAAAACAAACATACTATCTCACATGAATTAATAAACTACTGAATAAACAAATGAAAGCACAAATAAATAAATAAAAATGAAGACAAAAAAAATAAGAAATCAGTAATGAAACAAACAAATTACAGTAATACCTCTCAAAAGCCATTTATGGCACCCTGTTGAATCATATAGGCCTACCACCACAAGTTGTACATCTCAGCCTGTGATATAAACATGGCAACCAGACTAAAATATTTCTGCTAGCATTTGTTTGCTTATTATGGCAAAAAATGCCCAAGAAACAAGTTGGGTTTATGCATAGAAATGACAACCTCCTTTTCATATTTCCATTAGACAGACATGCACACACTGCTGACTGCAGGAATTTCAGGCCTTTTAACATGGATTTTAAGATGAAGGAGTCTGCTGATACTACATTTAAAGCTCCTGTTTTTGGCAAGAGAACAACGTTTATAATAGCTCCCAAGGAATGAAGTAAGCTTGAAAAATGCCCCACATTCTTTCTTTATCAGGGAAGAATTTCTGGACACAGCAGAGCTGCATCTAATCAAGTTGAATAGACTCCAGCCTGTCTAAAGAAGCAAGCACATTTAGCTGCTCTTTAGATAAGTGCACCAGCTCCAGCACTCCCCTGTTTACTCCGATGCGCCACAGCTCAACTGAACCAGCACACACTTTGTGTTCACATGACGTAAGTGACTGCCCATTCAAGAAGAGGGAAAAACACCCAAACAACCACCGAGCAGGCATTGTTTTTTTTTGTTTTTTTTTGGCATTGGTAAATCTCACAATTCAAAGTTCATTTGCTGTCGTCCTACATATCCTTCCTCCTTTTGAAGGGCGTTGCTTTGTGGGTCCACGTCTATTTTTCTCAAGCAACATCAAAAGAGCCACTGCCTGAATTTCCACACTGGAGATATTATTCAGGACCAAGAACGGTCACCTTCTTCTACCGACCAAGCATTTCGTACTATCATGACTTTTTAAATGCCAACTTTACAGTCCCCAAGCACTTCAGCTGCACTTTCACAGCCTCTTATCAGCATACTGTAACATTTCACGGCCCATGTTCAGCATCCCCTGGAAAAGGTTATGAGCCCACCGCGAGGGAACTTTGCTGGTACATTACACATCCACTGCATCTAAAATATGAGAGGAAGGATCTTTAAATCGCATTCTCCAGAGCAGTTACTTTCAAATCGCCAAACAACACTAAAGCAAAATAGTGGTAATCATGAGCAAGTCATTAAGAAAAGAAAACAAACCAAAAAAGATTTGATCTTAAAATTATATATAAATATACAAAAAAACAAATTCTCTAATTAATAAGATCTTATGAAAATTACATACACTAAAATTGTAATACACAGCATATAGTTTAAAATGGGTTTAGCATGTCGCACCACAGGACAAGTTATTCTCAGTCATAATTTGAATCCCATATGCATGAATCCATACAAAAACGCAAACATTTAACTTATTTTATGCTTATTAAATGTTGAAAATATCTCTATTATGTGGAGGCATCACACCACAGGACTAAAGTAAACATGAATAGTTCCACATTAACATTACAAATCTGAACAATAGTAGGAGGTAATCTCACTTTTCCCAACTCAACCTTCAAAATGTCTCATTTACTTCTCGTTGGGGTCTTGATTAGCAAAATGTTCAAGGATCCACAAGAGATCATTTATTTGGAAATAGATTTTCTCGCTCCCAAGACTCAATAACTGGTGACAAAATATATATTAAGGATTTTTTGTGCATTTTTAAAATAGAAAAATTAACATATTTAAATTTCATGTATATCTATATTGTTGATTGACATTTCTGAATTTCCCAATTAATGATAAGTGCAGTCACACCACAGGGTGTTTATAAAAGAATAATAATAAATAAAATAAAATAAAATAAAATACTGTTCTTTGCTGTCTAGCACAATCCAAATGTAAAAGAAAAAAAAGACTTCTACTGTACATCATGGCAACTACCCATATAATGCAAATATAATGAGAGATATATGGCTCCATTTTAAAATTCTGTCAGCATAGATCAGATGTCCAAAATACTATAAGCAGCTTTTTAATGCCAAAGACAGATTGCATGTAAAACAAAATAGCTCTGAAATGTGTGATGGGCATATTGGTCATGGAGGTGGCATGAACACTGTGGGAAGCAAGAAGAGAATCTGCCAGGCCTGCAGTCATGCTACTTGTGGATGAGATTGTGGTGTCACCCACACGTGACTCACTCTCATTCGTCGTCCTTTAATGCCCAACGGGACCGGCGCCACTCTATCCATGAGGATTTTACAGAGGATCAAGACGAGAATTGCAAAGCTAATGCAGAACGTTTGCGGTCAGGCGAAAGAGGAAGTTTTTCCTCATGTCATCGAGACCCTTTCAGCTCCCTGGGCGCTGAGCAAAGAGCTGCTACTTTACAATCGAAAGATTTTCAAAGCCACTAAGAAGCAATTAACTGAAGATTTGGAAGCGATAGCCAAATCGAGATTAAAGCCATTTTCTTGCCCTGATGTCGGGAGGCTTTTAGTTCAGAGGGCCCTTTAACCGATCGTGTATTTGGTATTATTTCATGAAACAAAGTGTTAGCATTTAAAAAGGCTCGGGGAGATGAAGGTGTGTGACTGCCACCTCTTTACTAATGCAGCAGTTGATGGGCTTAATTTCCCTGTGTGGCCTATCAGCCCTTTTGATATCAGAGCAAATATTAAATAATAATGAGGACACTGCAGAGAGACCACGTCAAATGTTAGGGCAGTTCGAGCCCGCTGAACTTCAGAGCTGACACAAAGACACAAATCCATCTTTAATAATTGCACAGCACCAACATCAAAAACGGGCTCAACATTATTTGCCTGGCACAGGTGGACACCTCAAAGTATTTGCCTCATTATTTGAAAGAAACACCAACCTTCAGACTTCACAAAGATAAAGAGCAAAGAGCTTGTGATTTGTCTTCCTTCCTACTTCAAATACAATTAATATCTATAATAAGCAGGAATGAAAAAGTACCAACTCGAACTCTTCGGAAAATGCAGAAGACTGCTATTTTCCCTAATGAAAGCACAGAAGAGTTTTACTTTGAAATGTTCTGAGGGCAGAAAGGAAAAGGTCTCAATTAAGCAATCATTTTCCTGTCTGCTAAAGGGTTTCCTTTTAGACCACTTTAGAGGAAGCAAAACTCGTATGCGTCACTGAAAGTTGGCATATAGTTTTTCTACAGTTATGATGACATGGAAGCCCACATGATGCAGTTTGCAGTCAACTGTCACAGTTAATCATCCGGCCAGAAAATGAGTGTTTGCTGAGAGAGTTCAAATCTCTGTCTGAACCAAGAGTATCAGATGTCTGAATCAATCCACTGTTTATTTGGAGGCATAATTACCACTTATTGTTTTTATGTGGCTCTTTCCCCAATTAAATTTGCAGCATGGAGGCAAGAGAGTGAGGGAGTGTGCTAAAAGAGTCTAGGATTTCCCCATGAATCACACATCAGACTATGACAACAGTGACCGAAGGGAGGAATCTTTGCTGAGTCATGAACAGGTGGTGTCGAAGACGACAGCGGGAGTTTATTAGACTGGGAATCTTGGAAAAGGATTAAAAATGAAAAGTTCTCCCAAAAATTCTTGCATTATTCACTCATTCCCATGTCAATTAAATCTCTTTCTTCTGTGAAAAACAAATGGAGGACAACTTTAGAACAGTTCAAGCTCCAAAAATGGATAAAAAAAAACATTATAAAAGCTATTCATGTGTTATATTTAAATTCTTCTGAAACAATTTAATAGTTTTGTGAATTAACAATGATTTTTAAGCAATTTACTAATAAGACCTCTTTCACTAGGTTCAAGCTCAATGAGTTCGAAGCTGTTGTAAATTACTCTATAAACATACACCTTTGTGTGTTGCTCGGCAACCACTTTGTTGGAACCACAACTGTTTCTGAGGAACTACATTGTTTGGCGGAAGAATAATGTTTTTAATAATATCATTACATTTTATTTGCTCCGTTTTATTTTGTGAAACCTTACTACATATGGAATAACCATTTTATAAAATCAATAAGCCCTGTGAACCCATGGTTTACAGTGAATTTATAACAGCTAAGGGGGTTGTGCCTAACAACGCCCCTTAGCTGTTATAAATTCACTGTAAACCACGGCTTCTTGGGGCTTATTGCTTTAATTCATGCATAGTCAAATCACATGAATAAGATTTAATTGCTACAGCGAAGGGGAAGATTTTCAGTGCCTTAATTTCAGTCTGTTTGGTCTCAAACAATGCTGTTGAATGCCTTCAACCGGCTTAAAATATAGTGCATTAGTAGTGGGCTACAGTTATAAACAGGTAAAAACGTCAAGCAAAACATTGTACAAGAGTAATGTCTTTTAAATTGTTCCTAAAATTTAATGATTGGAGGTTTACAGTATTTTTTGCACATGCAAACTCTTTGCCTAACAGTCAAAAGGTCACACGCCTCCCGACAATAATCACGCTGCTTGGAAAATGAATGGTTTGCACAAATTACAGTACCTATCCAAACCAAATGCCACTGAAATATGCTCACCATCATCTGCACCCTGCTATTACATACTGCACAAACAGCAGCATAGAGACAATGCCAGTGATAAACAAGATCCTCAAATGTAAAGAAACATACAATTTTTTCTAGCAAGACCAAAGTTGTTGGAGAGTGAAGAGTGCACACAAAAATCTATGTTCTGTCACTATTTACTCACCCACATGTCGTAACCCATTGGGCTACATTATTTTTACAATATATAAAGATATCGTGTATATATTATTTATCTCATATAAGATGCATTTGTTTGAGTTACGCTGCAGTAAAGCGCTTCTTTGTATGGTGATTATCTCTTCAGCGCACAGCGCGAGCAGGACAAACATCAATGCAGAATATTAATAACTATGACTGGGACTGTCATATACATAACATTATAATGAGAATACGTCCATGTTTGGGATTCGGGGCATTTTGTGCAGATAGCCTATACATCGCAATATTAACATTATGTTGTATAAATAACGAAGCATATTCTATAGGAGTAAAATCCCATTGATTAAAAACCTGCTATCAAATGCTTCATTCTACTGGTCATCTTCAGCGCACGCAGCTCAAAACAGAAATGCAGAACATTAATAACTTCTGTCATATACCTAACGTTATAATGAGAGCACTATTGTAAAAAGAAATGCTGTGAATTCTTAGGGTTCACTGACGTTTAATGTTAACTATCTTTTAATCAAAACATACATTATTTTTGTATCTGCGAGGCTGTGTGAGTCAGTATTTATGACTGTCGAAAGTCTGACTTGACACTTGGTAATGTATTTTGCCCCACCCACAAACATATGATTCAACTATCAGTCGACTATCGGCAAGATTCGAAAATTCCGATTCGACTATGAAAATCCTTAGTCGGGGACACTCCTACTGGATTGGAATGACATGAGGGCAAGTAAATAATGACAGAAAGTTCATTTTTGCCTCAACCATTCCTCTAAAGGGCAGGATATTGTCTCTTTGACAGGACCTTGCAACACACATCCAGTTCTGCTCTTGCATTAAACAACACATGGCCTTAACAGGAAGCAGGTGTCCTTCTCCTGCACCCGAGGTCTGACAGAGACACACAGAGAGACACAGAGAGACACAGAGAGAGAGAGAGAGAGAGAGAGAGAGAGAGAGAGAGAGAGAGAGAGAGAGGAGACAGAGAGAGAGAGAGAGAGAGAGAGAGAGAGAGAGAGAGAGAGAGAGATAGAGAGAGAGAGAGATGAGAGACGGAGACGGAGACGATACACAGAACCACTGTACCAGTGATCATCTGGTGTGCAGACAGACAAGAATGGAATACAGACATATTTATTATGCTTAATGTGAAAGTTAACCAAAAAACCCCACTGACTTCCAGTGCCTGGACAAAAACGCTTCTTCAAAATATCTTCTATAGAAGGTCATACGGATTTGGAATGACATGAGGGTGAGTACATGACAATTTTCATTTTTGGGTCTATAATATCAATATACAGAACTTGACACATAACTTAACAGCTCTTCAATGTCACTAACACAAGTGTCCTTTGAACGGTCAACCTCAGGGTTTGTTGGAAGTTTTGTCCTCGCTTGACAGCCCGAACAAAGTAAATGGACCCAGAAAACACCCTTCAAACAAAGTACAGCTGTTACAAAACTGTATCTGCAGGCCCAACAAAATACTAGGAGATAAACTGAACATCCTTGTGGTAAAACACCTCTAGCAATAATCCATATTATTCTATGACAGTTTTATCATTTAGTCACATGCAGGCGAGATCTTCCACCCAGTGCCCACAGCCACCAAACCCAGACAGCAATTAAATAGAAACGTCCTGGACAAGCAAACGAAGCTAAACAGCTGTTAAGACTTAAAGCCCACCTGTCACTGTACGTTTCCTCTTTTTGCTGCCCCATCCTTAACCCTTTTCTCACTTCCAATCATCAATACTTCAAGCTAAAAACCATTATCCAAACTTACAGTCACAGTACACAGCTTCAATTACTTACCAAACGCACTCCGAGCACTAATGACATGGTGCTACAAAGCTCTCAGAGGACCTGAATAAAGACAGTTTTATTTTAGTCCACACGAGAAGCAGAAAGCGGCGTCCTCTGATCCTAGTGTTTATGAGAGAGCCTCCTCTCATTCTCTCTCTTTCTGTATGCCTCTCTCTTTCTCCTTCCCGTCTCTCTCTCTCCGCAGCGAACGGATCCCACACAGCTGCAGCACGCCTCTCTCCCACAGATCAGGGAGGATGTGGGCGTAAAGTGATTTGATTTGCTCCGAGTTGTGAAGAGAGGAAAACAAGCCAAACATATCCTGAGAGAAGCTTTCAAATCTTGAATGACAGCCTGAATGAATCTGACCAACGGCTTTAGCCAGAGCCCGCATAAGTGCATGAAAGCCACACTGACCATGTTTATATGGACGTGAAAATTCAGAATAATATCAAAATGTGGTCATATGTCAATGAGGTAAGTGCCATGTAAACACGTTAATTAGCCAATATTCCAGTCAGAAATGTCATGCAAGTATTTGAGCCACAACTTCACAATAAATAAATAAATAGGCTTATGATAATAATACAAATAATAAAGTTATTAATTATTGTTATTATTGCAAGCATATGCATGTCCAAATAAAAGCAATTATGAGTGCTATAAACACACTGAAGAAGATTTTGAGCGAGGAGGAGACTGATTCTTTTATTCAAAATTAAAAGAAATTAATAAACAAATAAACAGGCAAAAACACTGAAGAGTCTCTTCACCGACATTTTGCAATTCAATGTGCTCCTGTATGCTGTTGTCAAGGAATGAATGAGAATTAATGAGTTGATTCAATTTTCAATTTATTTTTACTAATTTGGCAGAGTAAAAGGCCAGAACAAACTATATTGAGAAAGGAGCATGCATGTGATTTCATTTATTCAGAATACGCTGCTTACATTTATACAGGGAACAGCTGTGTGAAGCATGTGAGACAAGTGTTTTTCAGAACAAAGTGTTCTGAGTATGGCAAACCAAGTATGAGTATCAAAGTATGGCAAATAAATAAATAAAGCACTAAAATAGAAATAATAAATAAAACTAAAACAAAATCAATTAAACCTAAATAGTAATATTAAAAAAATCAAATAAAAAGAGATAAGCACATAACAAAATGACAAAAAAAATTAACTAAAATAAAAATGAAAAATAAAAAAACAATATAAACACTTTAACACTATATAAATAATACTATACTACTATAAGACTGATAAGGACCTCAACTGAAAAAAAAATATTTATACCAAGAGAACCGTGGATATAGATTCATATGTTTCTTATGAGAATATGTCAAACCCTGATTCACTCAGCAACAGCTGTGTAAATTCCTGCAAGATATATTAAGCTGTGTGTATTTAATTGTATTGATACTATAAAGCTGTAAATTTCATGTGCAATAATAATAATAATCTGAACGGCTCTCCCAGCAGGCTATAACTGAGCAGAGAATTGCTTCCCAGCAATAATGTTATAATATCAACAGCCTTTTTGATGAGGCCATCAAAGCACTTGTGCATATCAAATTATTTCGGGACAACAAATATGTTTTTTTGAAGCTTACGGGTCAAAAGCTACCAGTGAAAGACCCCACAAATAGCCTCTGCTTTGTGCCAATTGATTCATACATTTAAATTCATGCATCAACAAAATGCTAGACTGGTAAATAGCCTATTCACTACACCGACTAGCAAAAGCTTTATAAAAAAAGAGAGGAAAACAAATCGAAACAAAAACAACCACAAAAGCCCTCGACAGATACTGTGGCATGATAATGGCTCAAGTACTAATGCAAAACTCTTGCTGTAGACTGACCTGGACGTGTCATGCTAATGAACTTTTCACTTAAAGCAAAGAGCCACGAGAGCACTAACCAAAGTGAGTGCTGCCAGCAGAGGATAATGCTTCTGCTACATCACAATGATAAATGATAATAGTCACAATACATCTTTGAGTACCACTACCTGCCATTTCATCAACCTACTCTAGCAGAAGAAGCCAAGTGGATGATGACTTGCTGGAATAATATCTTTTGACTCCGAGGTCCAAAACAGCAGTTGCTAGTGAAGATGTTGGGCCATAGATAGAAAGTAGGACAACAAAGCTCATGAGAGCAGCAAAAGACACCAGCTGCACAGAACAAACTGACAGTTTAAGTCACATATCATAAAGTTCATTAAAACACCAACCTGTTTAATGCAGCCTAACGTCCATTGTACCATCAAATATTAACATCCACTCTACAGAATTAGCTTCAGACGAATCGTCTGGATACATTTACACAGCTCACATGACTATGAAAAATTAAAAAGCCAATGACAATGAAGTGATTGTTTGAGATCGTTTTGCTTCGGATTGTTCATTGTTGATGTGCAGCTCATCAAAACGCATCAGTGAATCAAGTCCATGATGTCTTTGAGCTCAAGGGTCCCATGAATGTAGTAACCTAAACAACTGACTGCTCACAAGTGAAAGAACTAAAAACAGACCACCATCTTGCATATTAAATGCGCAGATCAGCGCAAACAGGTCACCCACACACACATACACTAAAACTGATTACATTTGATTTCTGTAATGTCTTTGGCACATCTTCAGGACTGTGCTGCCAGAGCACTCCATCATAATAAAAATATCCATACATGATTGAACCACTGAAAGTGGCATAGCTGATGCCTTCATTGTTACTATATTACTGTTGAACTCATGGAAAATGCTCTTAAAGAGATAGTTCACCCAAAAATGTCATTCCAAAACCATTTTGAACTAATGAAGATATTTGTAATATTTTCTCATAATTTATGCCCATCTATTAAGAGGTGCTCTATAATTTGCAAGCTTCAAAATGAACAAATAGTCCTCTTAAAAGAAATCCATATGAATCTAGCGGTTTAACCCAAGTCTTCTGAAGAGATATGATCACTTTATATGATGAATAGATTTAATTTAGCCTTTTATTCAGATATAAACACTGATCAACACATACATATACACATAAAACATAGTCGATAGAATGCTTGTTTGGAGAAAATTTTGGTTATTATTGATGAGAGAAAATATATCTTCATTTGTGTTACTAAGATGAATGAAAATCTTATGGATTTGGAACGACATTAGGGTGAGAGCAAATAATGATTTTTTTTTTTTTGGATGAAATAACCCTTGAATGTCTAACTAAATAACTTGTCAAGACCCTTGAATGTCTAAACTAAGCTGTGGTTTACTGCAGGTAAGGGGCGTTGTAGACTCTTCTCAAAAACGGTTATAAATTCACTGTAAACCATGGGTTCACAATTGCTTTTATAAAACGGTTATTCCCCTCCTCTTCAAACAATGTAGTTCCTCAGAAAGAGTGGTTGCCGAGCAACACACAAATGTAAACAAAGGTGTATGTTTATAGAGTAATTTACAACAGCTTCGAACTTGGATCAACCAATCAGAATCAAGGACCGGAACTATCCGTTTTATAATATAATTTCTGTCATCCTTCACTAATCTTCATGTTGTCAGGCAGAATGACAGTCCCAATCACAATTTACTTGCATCTAAATGGAAAAGGAGTCATTAAAAGGGTGACTGAAGTTGTCAATTCCTTACATTTCGCCAAACATCTCCTTTTGTGATCCACAGAATAAAGGCTGGAACAAAATAAGGATAGGTACATTTTTCATTTTAGGGCGAACTGTCCCTTTAAGGTTCCTGAATGCACATTGGTAAACGTTGTGTTTTGCCTATAAAAGCAAAAACACTTGGGGAATTCTACTAGTAAACAGTGGCCAAGTAAAGAAAAACAACCCAGACCATCTTATTAAACCAACACCAACAACAGATTTAGATTAGGGAGCATTTAAATGTGTTTTGAATATTTTGTAGACGTAAAAATGCTGGAATTAAACCAAATAAGCCCTTACATCACTACTCCTTCATACTTGAAAGTCTGATACAAAGCAGCGTCACGAATCATTGCAGTTTAGCCACAATATTCCAGCATATATTCAGCATGCTCCCCAAAAAAGTAACACGTCAGTGTGTTTTGTTACATTTGTAACGCTTGTTGTTTTACTACCGAAACTATATCGGCTGTAATCAACCATTATCACTGTAACAAGCACTAACCTTGATCCGCTTCACTTTCTTCCACTTGTTACCACGCCATACGCCATTCACTCTTTGACGGGATTCCCCTTCATTTCCTAGAGCTCTTCCCGCATTCCACACTCCGATCCAATGGATTTTAATTGATCTTTTCGGAGATTCCTAGTCGCACCCAACGCCCCACTGACAGTCTATTGAACACAACGAGAAAGAGGGATAGGGCTTTAAACAGCTGTTTCCAAAATGGAGTGATCCCACAGCCAATCACACTCCGTCTGCTCTCTTAGCGTTACTTCGCTTTGTTCACGCGGAGCTGCTTGCGTGAATTTTTTTTTTAACTTTGAATAATCTGCATCTTGAAATGTTTGTTTTTAGGGAGATTTATGAAAAAGAAGCAAGTTTCCAAGCTGCAGTACGTGACTGCGAGAGCTGAATACTCTTACAAAATTACCATGGTAACCAGTTTCCAACATAGCATACTACTGCGATTTTCTTTATGAAAATGTGGAAACTTAGCCACCACTGTCAGCAAAAATGAACAAATTAAGCATGACAATTTCTGAAAACTTTATACTTTGAAGAAGATATTAACGTAAGGTGTTTTACTGTAATACTTTTTTAAAGGATTTTATGGTATTGTGTGCCAGTGAAGATATTTTCCAGCTATAGGAAGAAAGGATGTGTGCTAGTGGATGAAGTTTCTGTCTGATGGTGAATGTCTCCATCTTCTGGTGAACTCCATACTACACAGCACTTCTTCAGCCAACCAAAAATAACAGAATAATCTCTTAACTTTGAAAATTATCATCTTTATTGACTGTTTCACAAAATATTTAAATAATAAGATATGTCTACAATACTGACAATAAACATAAGGCATAAAATGTGCTCAGTATGACAAAAAATTAATTACATCCCTTAATACTTAAAATAAAACAAACTAGTTATCTTTTTTACAAGGTGTATACAACATTAAAGGTTAATATTCTTCTGAACAATTTTGGCAAATGACAATATACAAACACACATTGTGAATTGGCCACTTAACTTTAAAAAACATTGTGGTGTTGAGATGTAAATAAGTGTACTGAATATTAATATGCTTTACATGTACCACTATCTGATGTCTAACCGATTTGAAAGCTTATCACGTAACTTATAATGACAACGGTATTGTGTGTACAAAAATGTAATGCACACTCACGAACAGTAAAAGACATAAACAAGGAAAACGATATTTTAGAGCTGTCCACAAATTGGAAATAAACATGGTCAGTATTTTGTTCTCTGTAGGATAAAATAATCTTTTATACTGGGGCTTTTAAATTTAAAAATGCACATTGTGATTGCTTTGGATATAATTGACATGAGCCACTATCTCCAATGTGCTATCTAAATCTTCTATTTAATTAACCTTTTTAAATATCTAATTTTCCCTTAACCGTAAATTAAGGCAAGCAATATTTGATTTGTGACATAAAATAAGAATGATGTAGTGCTGAACATTGTTTTAGACATTTAAATATTCATTGTAACAAATACAGACAGATTAAAACCCAAGGCTGCGAGTATTCTGAAAAAACACATGGTAACCAGATTAAGCCAAAGCAATAAGAATATATCCAGCATCTAAATGGCTGTCTGTACTAGATATTTTAAACTGTCAGACTCATCCGGTGACCTCTGAATACATAGTTGATCATAGCTAAACAAATGTTTCAAAAGAAGTCATTGCACATTGCCAGGAGGTCAGTAACAATAATAAAGCTGGGAACGTAGATGTCTGACGGAGTCCTCTCCATGTGCGCCAGCTTGCTCTCCCTCGAACAGCATGGAGTCTGGCAGAATGACGCCCTCCAGAGGATCAGGCTGACAGAACTCCACCACAAACTCTTCCTCAGCCTCCAGCAGTGTTCTGGACCAGGCAGACATGTCAAGTCTTCCAGCCACTCCTCCATACTCTTGAGGCAGCACAGACTGAGGAATGACTCGATGGAGAGAGGCCAAGTCTGAACCGTGAAGGACATACTGTTGGGAGAAGACAGGCCCTTGTTTCCAGTATTATTGTGCTAGATGTCTGTGTGTAAATACCAGGATAAGAAGCCGGTTACTTACCCTCTCTGCCATTTTCTCTTTCAGAAATGGCTTAATTATTGCAAAAATACCCTTGAAGATACGTGGCTCATTTATAATGTTTACAGCCTTTATTCTGATTGGGAAGCCATCCTGAAACACAAAAGTAGCAGTCAGTGCTAAAAATCAATGACTTCCTCGTAAATAATCTCTGGGCTACTTTTTCAATGTCTTACCTGAAGGATACCGACAACTTTCTTTGCCAACAGTGGTCCTGGATTCGAGGCTTGAGAGAGGCCAACTCCTGTATAATCCACCAGGATAACAATTCCATTCACTTGGGTTTCCTCAGGCTGAATCAGCTTCTCTAATGTCAAATAAATACCCCGAATGTTGTCCACAAATGGGTAATCATTAGGCTTCCACTTACCTAGGAAAGCAAAAGACAAGAAAAAAATGTTTGTTGTAATCATCTTTTCGTCTCAATTATAACATATTTCTGTGCATGAATAAATCATTCATAACAAACAATGCAATACATGGAAAGAAAAAAAACTAAAAAAAGAAGAGCAGCATTCTGGTTAAAGTTGAGGCACAGTTCCAAAAGGTTTTAATGCTATAATAAAATATCATAATTTGATACATAATTCTAAAAAAGTATCATAAATTCGATACATGAATTTCTAAGGCCTTGATGAAAAACCAGTTGTACAGATTCTTCTAGCATCTTCATAATATTCCATATGTTTTAGTAAGTAAAATACCTTTTAGTATAATTCTAAAAACGTCCACCTTCAGGTTTTAGTATTTTTCCAGCAAAATCTTTACTGATTTTTATGACATATGAATAACTTTTATATAGTAATATTTTAAGATGAACATTTACTGGACTTAAGCAACCTAGGTTCACTGGATTACCCATACATTATTTTTTAGACAAATAATTTTGCATTATATATTTTGTCCCCTGCAATGAAAACTACAGAGCTTTGATCATGAAACTACTCAATATAATCTTTAAAATACATATTATTGGGAGATATAGGATGACAACTGACATGTATATGCACTTTATATAAGTCTGCTATACTATTATAATATCTCATTGATTAGCAGCTATCAGAATTTCATCGTTTTGGCCATATAAATATCAGCCGTACCAAATTGCATGTTTTTGCCTCATTTTGGGCCTCTGAATAACATTGAGATGTTTTTCCTTCTTGAGTGTGAGCTCCATTTTTACACTATATCATATTATATGAGACAATAAACTGTTCCATTTTAAAGATTCTATTTTTTTCTGACTATTATGTCTTATGTCAGGTTTCACATAGTTATTTTCTTTATTATTCATTAATCTAACCCAAAGATTTGATTAGGTCTTGTTAAGACAATAAGAAGAAGCATTACCTGGTCGCAAACACAGTATGTAGCGTCCATGAGGGTCTGGTCTGGGCAGGACAGTGAGAAAACCCAGATCTAGGACGTGCTTCACTGTGGAGGGCTTCAGGTCCTGAAACACCTCAGGCCAGGCTTTCCGGCTGGCATGATAATTCAAGAGTAGCTGAAGGGCCCGGTCATAATCAAACTTTCTGGCCCTGAGGAAACGCAGCAGGAAGGCATCGTCTAACCGTGTCCTCAGATTAGGGTGGTCTTTTAGTAACATATCTCGTAATGCCTGGACATCCCGGAGCCTCCATTCGGGCTTCTCCTGGAGCTCTTCCCGTGCCTTGGCCACTAGTTCAGGAGTCAGGGTGCAGGTGTAGATGGGTGGGGGAGGAGCTGGGAAGCCTACACCTGCCACCGCTTCCCTTGGTGGGCCAAGATCAATGTGACCATTTTGGTCTGCCATGGGCTATTGGTGTATAGAAATATTCAAGTCTCATTAAATATAAAATAATATAAATGACAAACATAGAGCAGTTTATGGGCAATTGTTGATAAAAAAAAAAATGCCATCAAGCACAATATATAGGTCATTCGAAAAGAAATGGGTACACTACTTTTATGCATTTTCACAATTTTAGCAAATTTTAAACAATGTCTCAAAATTAGACAATATAGAAATACAACAGAAAATTTACAATAAATAAGGAATAAATAAGCATTTTTCATTTATGTTGATTCAGCTTTAAATAATTCATTTTATTACTAAGTGATTTTACTTGTTATTATTTTTGGAAACTGTATAAGCTGTTAAGGTATTTCAGAACTATTTTCTATTCCCTTCAAAAGACTAGTGTGAAAATCAATAGTTTGTTGGTAAATGCTAGATTTTTGATAGTTCATATTTATACAGTAAGTTACCTGGTGACCATTAAATTCATCTTGGTATTATTTTCTAATTACAGCAAGATATTTTATGAGAAACAATTGTAGCTGGACTCATATGCTTAAACATTAACTGCACTATCATATGAATAAGAAAAAAATATATTTAATATCTGATGTCAGAACCATAACGTTAGCTAAATCACTGTGAAATCATCTTGGCGCTACTGTGGTGCTCATGAATCACAGTAATAATTGCATATATGAAAGCCACGCTTGGTACTTTAAAATGCTGAATGATTACATTTATCGTGATAGCTTCAGTTTTTTCAACGTTTAAAAGTTGATGCCCTTCACTTAAAACCGAACAGAAATCAAACCAACCTACCTAAGAAATCCGCAATTAGTTCCGTGTACAGGGAAAAGACGTTCTACCATTGGTCATTCTGTATCATGTGATGTATGACGAAAGACACGTTTATTCTGCTTGTTTCCCTTAAAGCTGAAGTGTGTATTTTTTTTCGAAATAAAACATTGCGATATGCAGAGGCAATTATAAACAAGTGGCTGTAGTCTGATTTACAGTAAAATGTAAACACTTTGACTCTATGACGGTATCAAAACATTGCTCGATTGAGCATCTATACAGCGCAACATTGGCTCAACCAATGGCAAGGGTTTGGAGGCGGGACTATGTGTTTTTTGGCCAATTGCAGCAGATACAACGAGTGTTGGGGTAACCTGTTTACAGACGTGGTACAGGTAAGGGGGGATTTTTGCTTTAAGCAAAAGTGGCATTGGTTTTGGTTATAAAAATCAACTTTTACTTTTCATATGCTGTTAATAGGCCACACCTTGTTACATTCTGTCCCATCGAAGTACCCTAGGTGTTATGAAATTAAAAAAAAATTGAACTAGGCTATATCTTGAAAGCTACTTGACACTAGGTTTATTGAATTATAGATGTGATTAACGTGAGGTTCATTCAATACCTGGCACATCTGGTTATATCATTCCTGACAAAGATTTCTTAAGAGAAACTATCAGTAAAGGCGCCTGTTTATGAATTGTTTTATTGTCTGTTATCAGTGTTGAGAAGCACACACCCCCAGCACTAAAAATCCTTGACCATTCTCTGCCACGTACACTTACTTTTATCATCTTGTTTTGAAGCAGGTTTTACGGCTGGAGATGATTATGAGCCTGAAAAGTTCCTCTGAAAAACTGAGTAAGGCTTTAAATTTGGAAAGTTAAGTTAAGTGCCTGCTGAAAATTAAACCAGTCTTACTTGGCTGGATTTTATCTGGTCTTCTAGCCTGACCTGATATTTCTCTGAAACCTGTCCAAATCCAGACCAACAAACCATTTTAGACTGGTTTAAGTTGGATTTTCTAGGAGGGTATATAAAAAATATTGATTATTGAGATGTTAGTTGTTCAGACCACCCACTGAAATGATGGTGGATGCTGTTTAAAAACTTACTTTATTATATAGCAGTTTGTGTGACCTACAGATAAGATTCAAAAAGATAATTATAGAGATATGAATGTAAAGAAACAACAGCACGCATTTATGTAAAAATATAGCCTTGACATTTAATATCAGTTCACATTGCAAGTTTGAAATTACCTTTCTCCCTGAAGGCAGTCATTGTAAATTGGCAGTAAATGACCAATATGTAAAACTATAAATGAGTGTGACATTCTCTTACTGTATGCATACATACACATCACTAGTTACAGTTAAGGGGTTGAACAGGAGACAAAAATGTTTTTAATCCTAAAATCATGAATTGGAATAGACTAAATCCATTTATGAAAAAAGGAAATCATTATATTTACAACTGAAGTATGGCACAAACAGAAAAATATGAAATGCACATACTCTTAGCATACATAAAATAATTACCAGCATTTTGGTAAATAACAATATTTCTAAGGCACAAAATGTTATGTATTCTATCAGGCTACCGTAAAAGTACTATAAGAGCCAGAAGCAAGCTGTTAAAATACTGTACAATAAAACAAACATCTGATCACATTCAGGCCTGCTGTAACATTTATGGAACTCAAACTCTCCTTGAAAGGAGAATAAAACTTGCATAGCCTTTGTATAATATGGTCCTTTCTGACTTTCTGAATTCTGTTGTGACTCCTTGGGTAGTATAAATATGCACCACTAGTTCGTTCTAAAACATACATACAGCAAATAAATGAGATGGGATGAAAATATATATATTTAAAGTGTGATTGTTGCACACCTTTAAACTCAACTATTTTGGTCTAAAGTTCTTAAAATAGGAAATTCTGAACAAGTGTCTTTTTTAAAAACCTTAAATTTAACAGCTAGTGAATATAAATGTCAGTGTTACTGTGTCCAGATGCCTATGAGAATGAATTGTCGCACTTAGCACAGCCTATTCATAGTACCAAGTTTAAAAGCTTGATATGTGTTTCTCTTTGCACTCAGATGGCCTCTTGTTTGGTGATGGTTGGTTGAGGGATGGATCTTGGTTGCTTGGGCACTGTGGCTATAACCCCCGGTGCCATTTTGTAATGATCAGAGCCTGAGGCCATCGGGGGAGATGGAATTGGAGTTTCCGGAGTGGCTGTTTGGGCACAAAAAAAAGCAGGAGTATACATTAGATCAAGGGTCCACATAGGGGTGTTATGGGAACCTTAAATAAACACAATTTGCATAGCATGATAACATGCGAAAGAAAGAAACCATTGCTTGACATGAAATAAGCACGCTTATGAAATTTCTGAAGGCATTAGTGTAGAAAAGCATTACAGTAGCCTTCTTTGACAAAATAAGCCTGATTAGTTTCTACGATTTTGGCAGGGATTACTCCAACAAGCCTGTTTGTCCCCGACTACCTGGTTTTCACATTTTAAGGACCTATATTTTGTGTAAGGTCATAGCTCATATGTTAGCTCATAACAAATTTTCTTTCACTCGGTTCAAGAAGATAGTTACTTACACATCTGGCCATTATGAATTGGAGTGGCCATGTTTGTGGTGACTATGACATTGTTACTGAGGTGCTCCTGGACCAGATGTGGGTGTAGAGAATGATGGGAATGAGGAGCTTCATTAGCAGAACCTGACAGAAAAAGATAGTCATTAAATCTCTGATTGGGAAGATAATTTACTATTCTGAATCAACACTGTAAAAAATAAAAAGTTGAGAAAACTTAAAAGTTTAAGGCAACCAGCTTCAGCAGATTTTTGAGTTTTCTCAACTTGTTGTTTTCAGTTTATACAACAACAAGTTGAGAAAACTTAAAAATCTCCTACAAAAACAAGTTGAGAAAACTCAAAAATCTGCTGAAGCTGGTTGCCTTAAACTTTTAAGTTTTCTCAACTTTTTATTTTTTACAGTGAAGTAGGAACTTGTTTTTTCAGTCTATATGATCTATGTAGAGCAGATTATTAAGAATCCGGTAGTTATAGGCTGCATTTTTTTTTAATCTTTTATAACAAGTTGTTCCTGTTGTTCCCAGATGTTTATGCATCTCAGATCTTGCAGCTTTTGACAGCTATCCAAAGCTAAGGGTCATTTATATACAGTGCTGTGCCACAATTGTCTGATAACCATGACTTTGCACTTTTCTACAAAAAATTTTTTTCATTAACGGAAATCAGTTACCTCCTAGAAGCATCTCTTGTAGCAGGTTGTCTATCTTCGCCATTCCAAACAATTTAACAAATTGGATTTGCTCGATCATTTGCCAGGTAATACTCTGTAGTGTTGGCAACAGAAGTAGTAGCTCGCCGAACCGTCCTCGCGAATCGTACTGCCGGTCATTTATGTAGTCCTCCAAACTAACTTGAACTTGGTATCGCATGCGTTTGATCTTGCTTGGGTCACTTAAACCTTTGGCATCTACATGAGTAGAGAATGATCATCACATTAGATCAGTTTGAAAACTCACTTGATATTCTGCTCTGGTTTGTCTCTTTTTTTAGGAAAATGTATCCACCTGGATCGAAAAATACAATGGCCTTCAAACAGGCATATTCATTGTCATCGATCTGGAGATCCTGGAAGGGAAGGACTAACTCGTCAAGGATCCTTAGAGCGACACGGCTCACCTCCAATTCGGGGCAATTTCGTGGAATTATATGATCATTACCTGTGAGAATCATGGAAAATTGTGAGGTAAAACATTAGTAAAATAGCTTGAGTCCAGAAGACTGTCATATCCACATCCTTTTTAACTTACCTAATAGTAAAATGTCCTTATACAGCATGGAGCGTTTGGCAGCTCCTAGCAGGAGATGTTCTCCAGCATGAGCTCGCAGTAAAGCCACCTGAGACAAATGAACAAGCGTTTGTTTGGTTAGAGTCCTTTTTATAACCATAACAGCTCATTTTTTAACTTAAATGTAGATATATTTGAAGTATTTATAGAGGCAAAATTAGGTTGGTCTTCATGCCTGTATGCGCATGTGTTTTCATGTGCATGTTTGTGTGAGAAGATGCGGTTTGAGGCACTCTCACCCACAGCTAAAACACTGATCAGTTATCATGCCTCAGTGCTCAGCATGTTAATGATTCTGAATGTCTCAAGAAGAGATGTAACTTTCAAACCAGCTCATCATATTCTACCCTGAGCCATCTAAATACATTAACCACCCAAATTAAAGATCTCTGAACTTTTTTTCCGACAGATCCAAAAATATGAGCCAACTGGCATTAATATCTATAAATATATATATATATATATTGTGGGAGTACATTTTGAGCTAAATAAGTGGTGCTTACATCTTAATAAGAAGCATCTTACCTGGTCATCCAGGGGAAGGTCACAGAATGCTGGGATGTATTTAGCCCATTCAACCAGCACCAGCAGCTGCTGTTTCATAGACTCGCACACATCCGTTATAGTGGCTACCTTCTTCGTTCTGATGTCGCCATTCAAGATAGGACCAGGTGATGAGATCTGCATAGTAGCATATGGGAGAATTTTAAATTTATAAATGTAAATCATATACTTTTAAAGGTGAATTTTGTCATTTCTGTGCCTCTAGCTACACCCAGTGAAATTGCAGAAATATTGACTGTTTTCAAACAAGTTTCCTAAACAATCTCCCGGCCTACCATTGGTCAGATAGTCATGCCCCAAACCCACGCCATTGGTTGAGCATGTGTTGCTATGTGGTTCTGATGGGGATGCTCAAACAAACAGGGCAATGTTTTGATAGCTGTGCCACAGTGTTTATACTTTTTTCAGAGGAATCAACCTACAGATGTACTTGTAGTCTCTTCACTTTAAACTGGGTTAAGAGAACATATTTTACACAATTCACCTTGTGATTTGAACCTAGATTTGAATTACACTGTGTACCTGTCTAGAAAGGACATCAGCCTGAATGAGTGCGTTTATGGAGGGTAAGCTGCTGTCTTCATAGCTGGATCTTCTGTTGCTAATCCTGTCTCTTTCATTCTGCACAGCTGAGAATGAGAGGAACACTTTTAATCAGCAAATTAACATTCAATTTAATACAAATACACATAGAATGTTTATTTTGACCAAAAACAGCTCCGGTTAAACCACTGAAATATACTATTTCATTATCAGTAGTAGTGAACCAGTTCACTTTGTGAGAGGGGGGAGTCCTCAAGGTTGCGCTTTTTTTATCAGTGTGCAGTTATGATGGCTCTAAACTGTTTGTTCAGCATAAACCAGATATAGACCTCAGTGCATTGTTGAGTGAACATTAACAAAATGTCTCTCGCTAACTCTTTCCCTGCTGTTGCAACATCTCCCATTTGCGCCACCTCATCCTAACCTAACCTCCCAAACAGGGCAGGGGGATTTAATCTCTGATTTTTACTTCTTTAACAGCATTATAAGAATGAAATCTAACAGCATGAGCAAGTACCTTCCTTCTTCATCCCAGCTCGAAAACATTTCTTTAGTCTGCAGTACCGACACTGATTCCTCTTGTCTTTGTCCACTATGCACTGTCTGTTAAATCTGTATGGAAGCATTAAGAAGTCAGAGGTTTACTTTGACATTGGATAAATTGGATGGAAACATGGTCTTTTGTGCAGAATTATAGCATTATGTTTGCAAAATTTAGCCAAAATTTAGGTTTCTGACCTGCAGGAATACATGTGGTTTTTGCGTACGCTGCGTCTGAAGAACCCCTTGCATCCGTCACAGCTGGAGGCTCCGTAGTGCTTTCCTGTGGCCCGGTCCCCACAGATGGCACATAGGATGCCGGCCCCTAAGTGGTTGGCAACATTCATGTTGGCACTCTCAGCTGGTGAGGAGTCTGAAATCATGGAGGATCTTGAATTTAGTGTCACAAGTGATTTAAATGTTCTGTTTTTAACTATTCTTTTCAAGCCAAAAAAATTAAAATTATGCGAGAAAGAAGAGCTGCTTAAAATCCCAGAGTCAATAAATTAAGTTTATGTAATGCTGTGAAATACTTCTTTTTCTGAATGAGACTTAAATATCTGGGTTGCAGATTGAACCAGTCAGACTCCTGATTCCAGACCAGTCAGAGTTAAAGTAAATAGGGGAAAGGTCATGGGGTGAAAAATACTCTCAAAAAGACATTTTTATAGCTAAATCAATTGGCAGGGAATCATCATCATGAACATGAGCTGGAAAGGGCTGTTTGCTAAGTAATCCAGAAGTGATTAGTGCTAAACCTGTACAAAAGCTACAACAAGATCATCTTAGATTATGTGAACTCTAATTAGTGTTCTTGATGACCTACTTAACAAAATTAACAAAAATGTTTACAGTAACATATATGATTCTTATGGGTCAGTTTGATTTAAAAAAGATTATGACGATAGTGATTTGATTTTATGTTGATGGCAGAAATCATGTAAACATTAATAATTTCAAAAAATGTGTGAGCTGTTAAATGTTTTTTTATTATGTTAGAGGTAATCAAAGATAATTACATTAAAACCCAAGCAATGATCAAAGGCAAACCGTTGTTAAATGGCTCATCAGTGTAAGTGATTATTTGGTGATCATCTAAATGTAGAATAATTTGTGATTTCCCCTAAACTGTTGTGCTTAAATATATGTGATTTAAAAATGTTAAAATTTAAAATATTGGCTATAGTATTTCATAATTACAAAAAAATTATAATTTTATAAAATCATATTTTAAATAATTTAAATATACTATTGAATAAACACCCTCTACATTGAATGACAATGTAACTTCACTATTTGGGTCAATCTAAAAAATAAAAAAATATAATTACATTTTATTTTCAAATGTCAATCTAACTCAAATTTAAACATTTTATAAATTGGACTCTTACTGCTTTACCTAAATATAACTACCATACATATTAGATTACTTTTTCAGGTCGATACTGGTTGGATATCAATTTGTTGCACAAAACCTAGACATGGGAGACTTAGCTGCGAAACATTTACATGACACCCTCTTTGCTCAGTAATCATTCATCCTGGTGTCAAACTTCTCTTGAAATACTATCCAAACAAGTCATTTTATCCCAAGCCGACTGTATGAGAACAAGCAAGAGGAGACGATTGAACCTCTTCTCCTTGTAGAGTACCCTGTCTGCAGGACAGAGCATGCTGTGCTTCTTATCTTCTCCTGAAAAATTCATTTTGTATTGGCTTTTACAATCAGTATTGGGTGTTCTGTGCAAAAGGTTACGAACTTGCCAATTGTCACTTAACTATAAGCCTATCAACCCTGTTAAACATCTGCCTCCCACACTTGACCATATACTATATACTAGCCTATATAAGTCACTAAAGGTCTCAAAGTTCACCGCGGGTCTGAGCAGATGACTCACCTGTGCTCATCGCAAGCACTTGCATGTTCTCAAACTCCAGGGTGGTGTAGGCTGGGTCCAAGGCCTCGCTATAGTCTGCCATCTCCATGTCTACTAGTGATTTGGACAAACGCATTCTCAGCTACCTGATGCTGGGGGGAAAGACTTGTCCTCTCCACAGCGTATGGACACCCCCTCATAGGCCAAGCCCCTCCTCTCGGAGGGGTAGACACCTCTGAGTGACAGGGGCCATGTCCTCAAGGGCAAAGATGAGGCTTGCTGTGATTGACAGTCCGGGCCTCCTCCCAGGGCACGGCCCCATTCTGAAGTGGGATGGCTCTTATGTTAATGATTAAAGTGCTAAATCAGAGTTGTTTTTTCAGAGACGGAGACAAACAGGGGGTTTTACTGTCTTATTTTTTTGTCTCAATGCCCTAAATTCACTACTAGAAAGATATAGCCAGTCTCAACACTATGCTTTCTATCTCAGTTCCCCAACAAGGGCTTTAGGGGTCAAGAAAGATGACTGCCTGGGTCTTGACACATATTAGACACTATGAAAAAGTCATTCGTATTTGACTCTGATTTACAGTATAAGATTGAATGTAAGTGGTCCGTATTTCAACGTGCAAATTACGTGTTTGCTAAATCTCTGTTAATTCTAGCACAATAAACAACAGCAATAACTCACACAGTGTAAAATTTGTGGCCTTTATGTAAAAGAGCTCATTGTTCTGTTGTTCAATTTCACTGGCATTCAAAAGTTTGGGATTAGTAAGATTTTTATGTTTTTTAAAGAAGTCTCTTATGTTCATCAAGGCTGTATTTATTTGATCAAAAATACAGACAAAAACTGTAATATTGTGAAATATTATTGTAATTTCAAATATTGGTTTCCTATATTAATATACTTTAAAATATAATTTAAAATATTTTCTAACAATAAAAGTCTTTACTATCACTTTTTATCTATTTAACACATCCTTGTGGAATAAAATTATTAATTTCTTTAAAAAAGAAAAAAGAAAGAAAATATTTACTGACCCCAAACTTTTGAATAGTAGTGTATATTGTAATTTCTATTACAATATATTACAAATCACTGTTCTTTTTAACTTTTTATTTACCAAAGAATCTAGAAAAAAATGTATCACGGGTCCAAAAATAAGCAGCACAACTGTTTCCAACACTGATTATAAATCAGCATATTAGAATGATTTCTGAAGGATCATGTGACACTGAAGACTGAAGTAATGATGCTGAAAATTCAGCTTTGCTTCACAGGAATAAATTATATTGTAAAGTATAGAAAACTGTTATAAAAAAATAGAAAACTGTTATTTTAAATTGCAATAATATTTCACAAAATTACATTTTTTTCTGTATTTTTGTTCAAATAAATGCAGCCTTGATGAGCATAAGATACTTCTTCAAAAAACATAAAAATCTTACTGATCCCAAACTTTTGAACGGCACTGTACGCCTAGTAAAAATGGGTAGTTAGTAGTTAAATTAGTAGTCAATAAATACATTTCATTCATTTATTTATTTATTTTACTGTAACTCTTACTGTAAATTGTATGACAATTCATACTTTTTATGGTTTTACAGTAGAATTGCATGTATTGTCCTGTTAAATCAATGTATGCAGTAAGGTTTTTATTATTTTACATTACTCTGTTATATTACATATTATTTTATGCCTTTCCCATTAAAATTTCTAACATTTTTAAGCTTTGGTGACATCTGTTATTATCTCCACATATTGGCATTCGAGACTTGGCATTCAAACTAAACTCTTAAAAATAAGGGTATTTTATTGACATCTATAGTTCCATGAAAAACCATTAACATTCATGGAACCTTCCCATTGCAAAAAAAAGGTTGTTTAGATTATTAAAATGTTCTTCACACTAAGAAAAAAAATATTTGAGGAATCCAAAATGGTTCTTTGAATGGCATTGCTGTGAAACCCCATTTTGGAACCTTCTATTTTTATGAGTTTTTTAATGTCAAAATTGTAATGCCAAATCTGTAGAACAATCTATGTTTTCCCAACTCTTTTGGGAGAGGATTAAACTATTTGCTACTCAAACAGGAAAATTTGATGTAACAATTACGCAAGTACCAACTTCTAGTACATAAGTATCAGGGCCAGTGCAAACAGAGGCAAGTATGTATATTTGAAGAGTAGAAAGCAACAGAACAAACCATGGGTCATCGTTCCTCAGTTCAGACCTGCCCTGGAGCCTGTAAAATCCACCTGCCTATATAGAGAATATAGAGCTACTGTAGCTATACTGTCAGATGAACAACCTAGATTCTTGCTGTTTAAATCTAGTTTGTTTGAGATACTTCATTGCTGTAATTGGTGTGTCACAGTAGTGTTTTCGTGTTTGTTTTAAGTTTCAATTAAATTACTCCACCGCATGAAATTTAATGAGAATGTGGGATTATGTATTTTATGTTGAGCTTGCTAAAACACCCCAGACATTGTTTACTATCTGTAAATGGCAGATCCCACCTGACTAAAAGTGCTGAGCTGGTTTTAAACTGGCTGGAAAACACCTAAACTTACAAGATAGCTTGTTTTGAATACATTAGACACTTGCATATTCATAGAGATATAAAAAGTGAATTATATTCACAAGAACTAGTGTCTGCATAGTTCTGTCTTGCCTAAAGCTTTGGTGTTTGACTCATACATCTCAAAATAAATCTACAAGAAGTTGCAGACTTTTTAGCCTATAGATCAGGAACACTTTTTAGTCTTCCTTATTTCTGTACAAGATGACTTCACTTCTCCAGTAATGAACCTGAGTAATGACAATCAGTGTACAGGAATGACTCAATGGACAAATCTTATCTGAGTCACCATTAAATTCCTTATCGCAGCACACATTTTCATGTCTCTGTTAACTAAGGAATGACCTCTATAAAGTATAATCTGTAAAGTTATGGCCCTTTCTCACATGCACCTCAGCGATCAGAGCAGGCAGGCGTAGATAACTACATTAGATCATTACCTCACATGGGCAAAAGCCTCTTGGTGTACAAACCTATTTAACAGATACACATCTGCAGGATGTGCTGATGTGGAGTAAGAAAACAGTTGGTTTAGCTATGTATTCATTAACTGGTATTTGTGTGTCACTCATGTACTTTTATTAACATGGCAGGCCATAGGTGTAAATTAATTATTTGATTTGAAAACAGGACATTTTGAGTAAAATATTTATGGATAAATCTATTTAATTGATTTTAAGATTTATAGTAATGTAAACCACTTTGTTGACATGTTTTTATTTTATTTATTTTTTTATTTTTATTTTTTTGCTTTTATGACCACATATTATTTTTGTTCTTGTAAAACAGTTACTTTATTAAAGTTATACACTTTCCCTCTTATACAATTAAATTAAATTAGTTTAATTATTAATATTTTTTAATTATTAATCATCATATTCCACTAACAAATGTCTAAGGCAATGAATTATCAAACACTGTCATTATTGTTTTTAATTAATAATGTTCAATCACACCCATAATGCTTTTGAATGTATTGTTTTATTTTATTATTTTATTTTATTTTTGGTTTTATGACCACATATTAATTGACAGTTTAACAGAAAGATTTGTTCTTGTAAAATAGATACTTGATTCAAGTTATACACTTTCCCTCTTATACAATTAAATATAATTTATATTTAATTAACAATAGTAATTTTTACAATTATTAATCATCATATTGATTTAAAAATTCTGTTTTGTACCAACTAATGTCTAAGGCAATGAATTATCAAACGCGGTCATTGTTTTTAATTAATAACATTCAGTCACACCCATAATGCTTTTGAATGGTTTATTTTTATTTTATTTTATTTTGACTGCATATTAATTGACAGCCTGAATTGAAGATGTTTTCTTATAAAACAGTTGCTTACACTTTCACTGTTGTGCAATTCAATTTAATTTATTTTTAATTATTAATTCTAATTTTTATAGTATTAATCCTCATGTTGATTTAAAAAAAAAATGTTATGCGCCAACCGATATGCAATGAATTATCAACTCTGTCCTTGTTGTCCTCAACACAGCTGTAATACTTTTGCATGGTTTTCATATTTGTAATGTTTTTGCACAATCCCACCACTCATTTCCCCTCCTCTCATTTCCACACCTGTTCCTTACTGTATCAGTGATGACACAGAGACTGAACTAGTACAACATATTCAAAGCAACTCTCTCACTGTCTGAAAATAACCTGCATCAAACGGTCAAAATATTCCACCATTATCTGATCAGTGTTGCGCACTGCAGCGTGGTGCAATCGTACTTTGAGTCTCATCACAGAAGACAATATGACATAGCACATGTCCTGCCCTGATCGTCTTCTCTGTGTGATATGAGGCAGCGATGTCATGTCCTATAATCAGTCACCCATACCGCCTGCCTGGGGCTAAAAGTCAGAAGGTTGATGTAACTCCTCTGCCTATTTTCCCCTTTGAAACTTCAAACTCCAGTTTGTGAACAAAGTCCTGTCTATCTCCACAATAAGGATCTCCGACCACTGGCCAAACTCCATTTGTAACCACTGCCTATTTGTGCTTTCTCTCCAATGACTCGTTTTCATTCACCTGTCTGACCAAATGGGAATAACAAGTAGCACTACAAAGGTGGATGTGAAATGCACATGTTGTGGGAACCGGTGGCCTACAAGGAATAACATGCTCTTGGAGTAATCGGGAATGTGTTTTACGTGGGAATATGATTGTTTTGCTTTCTTTTGATTTTGAATATTTGATAAGATTGGGAGAAGACAGCAGGAATATGCTTACTAAAGCTCATTCGAGGTCAGTAGAAAAGCCTCTGTGGATTGACTGGGGTAGATGGCATAGATATGTGAGTATGGTGACATAGTGAACACACAACAGATTGTCAACAGATTGGTTGGTAACCTGCAAGCTCACACGGCTCATGTCCCTTTTGGGGCAAAATATTTACTTTTGCTTACTCGAAATGATCTTTTTTTGCGTATTTGGCTTTTATTTGTAGTTTTAAACTTGCAGTGTTAATATCACTTAAAGTAAGACTGCAGAAATGTATCTTTATACTAAGCGTGGTGGGGCTGATAAGTGTGGATAATGCCCCTCCCCTCTGTCTAAACTTTTGTTTTAGTCTCATAAGGCTGTGGTGCTTTTTAAAGGCCAGTCGAGTGTAAATCGATGGTTAGATGCTAAATATTCCTATAGCATTGTTTTCTTTGATGGTTCATATTCAATTTTAATTGTATATTTAATTAGCTGATGATAATCAAACTAAGAATTTCAAGTATGTGCTAATCAAACTCTTGTCAGCACCAAGAAGCTGAGAATCATGTCATGTGATCTGTTGCTTTGACAAATGTTCAAGCCTTGTTAAGTTTTTAATACATAACTCAGGTGCAAATGAAGAGAATTTACAAGCAAAATCTGTGATTCCTGCCAAGATGCAATTCATGAGGTTGTTAGTGGCTTTATGATGGCCAGTTAAGACCTAAAGCCTTATAAGCAATGGACAGATATTCAAAACAACTTGAATTAATTTTCTTTTTTTTACAACCTTTTTCTCCATCGTTCAAACGTGTTTGCATTTTTAAATGTCAATTTTCTGATTTTCCAGTGCATTTAAACAAAATACATACTGCCAGTGTTATTTTAGGATCAAGATACACTTATAGTTTTTATTTAGAATTTAGAATAGAATTTCATTTTCAATTTTAATTTAATTTTGCAGTGTGTTTTTGTCATTTTTAGTAGTTTATATACTGTATGTATTATTTAATTTAATTTAATTTAATGGTTTAAGTTTCAGTTTTAGTTAACTTTAATGACCATGGATACTGTGTCAAGTAAATGTCTTTTTAGCCATGTGTTCGATTTTAAAAGAGATACTTTATAACACAAAGCAAAGCCATTTTCTTAAGAGACAAATCCGTCCTCCTCCGTAACGATTAACAGAGACAGTTATCTATGAAGTTCCCATAGTCCTCACCCATCACGGTATTTGTAGTCTAGGTAATCATAAACCCCTAGGGCCTAATATTGCATAGCCTCCATAAAGTATTCAAGTTTAAAACTCAAAATCATTGGGTAATAATATGTTTGACAAAAAACGGGTCACATTTGGCCAACCTTTGCTGTTACTTTCTGCTTATCTCTTTCTGTGTCATGCTTTACATCAGAAACATGATAAAGCCACTGATAGGATTTTGTCCTGATGGCTTGCCTGCTTGTTTATCGAGTGATCACAGCTTTATGGGATTACATACTATTTGACAATTTACGCTACTGAAATGATCAAGCTTCTTTGTTACTTTCATCACATTACAAAAGCTCAAGTAGCTCTGTGCACATCACGCAAGTAAACAATTGCATCAATAAACATTTAGAGCAATGCTCTTTGTAAATCAATCACATCTTCTGATAAAGCTCTTTCAATGATTAACTGTTTTTCTGCTGAGAATCGGTTTGGCTGTTGACTCAATCATATTTGCAGGCTGAGTGATGCTGCGTGGACAGTTATCACTCACTTGTTATCATCAATCAATCACCTTTTCATCACAGTGTACAGCTCACGAGAACATTTTACCCAAACAAGTTTAACTTTACCCCAGTTTATCGAGGCTAAAGAGTCTTAAGTGGTTATTAAATGTGTTATAAGCATAGGTTATAAGTTAACGTATTGGGGCTTGGTGTACTTTTACTCATTTGTGCTGTTTTGAAATCATTTTCTTGCAATCTGAGTATCACGTATAATGAATATGGTGTTTTACAAGTGTGATCATTATTTAACCACTTTAACGACTCAATGGAAACTCAGCACAAGAAGACTCTGGAAGTATTTTTCCCCATGTTTTTCATTAATCTTGGATGATGTTGGCATTTCTGTGATGATACATCACATTTAGGTTCTCAGATATCAGCCTGTCAGATCATTTCTTATGTCATTATTCTATAGTTTCATGTTTAATTTTTTAGATTACATCCGGAGTCAGATATTATGGGCATATAGAGTAGGTTCCAAGTTATTTTGAATTTTTTTATTTTCTGTTTTGATTTAAATTTTAGTTAGAGTTTTAGTAATTAAGTTAAATTAAATTAAGTTAAATTAAATAAAAATGGGAAATGTTGGCAACTAGCTGAATTTATCATATTTCAATTAACATTTTAAGAGTTTTAAAAATATTTTAAGAAATTTTGAGAATGTGTCCCAACATTTTTAGTGTGCACAGTGAAGTACTATTAAGCAGCTCCTTCATGTGGACAAAGCTTGCAATTACATCTGCAAAGTTCTCAGTGTTGGGCCTTCCTGAGTAGAACCACAAAGACTTCACCAGTTGTCAACTGAAATTCCCAAAAATCTCAAGTCTACAGTGATTTTAATTTTTAATAAGCACATTCAGTTTTCTGTCCATAACCGCCATTCTGACATAAAGAAGTAAATCCAAACCAGACTGAGTTTACACTCTGACCATAAGTTTAGATCTAAACGAGTCAAATATTCTGCACATGACTGTTTCATGTGCAGAAACAGTCACATGAGACAGTATAAGACATTCAACAACTTTTAGCTTTAAAATGTTTCATTGTGCTCCAGTATGTCTCATCATCATTGTTCTAATAAGTGTCATTACTGCCCAAATTGTTCCTATATTATTTGTAAACTCTTTTTCGTGTTTTTTGTTTTTTTACCTATATGTTTTATCTTGTCAACAAACGAAATAGAAGTCACACAGATTTTTGGTGAACGCCACTCTATTTAGGATGCAAACAAACTCTCACATAATCTACCTCCCGCACCTTCAGCCTCGACTGAACTAAAAGAGGCAGTGAATCTGCGCTCGCTGTACCTGGTGTGGTGTTGAAGTGGCCCGTGCCATGTCCTTCATACATCCTGAGAGCTGGCAGGGACCCCCCGCTCCTCAGCCTCCTCCACACAATGACCTATCCATTCAGTCCTCAGTGTGTCTCTGTGAGTGAGTGTGAGAGTGTGTGAGGGAGCCGGCGTTCTCACACACACTGACCGGCAGCTCGACCTAATCTCTTAATGCCTGTCACAATGAGATTTGATTGGGGGCTTGAGCGCACGGCCTAATAGTGTCAAGTGTACAGAGCGTATAATTCATATCTGGCACTTCCTGTTCCCGAGGCCCCTGGATTCTCCCTTAATTGGATGGGAAACATTAACTTGTCATTTTGATGAGTGCGACACCAGTGTTTAGTCAGTGAAGATACTTCTGAATTGAATAGTTTTCTGGTGCTGAGGAGAGAATTGTATTGAGACATCACTTACAGTAAGCTGTCTGAACTTTTGGAGAGTGCTAACTAGTAGCCAGTTTAGCCGAGTTTTAGCAGAATTGTTCTGCTGCCAATCCGGTAGGTACCATTCAAAAGTATGGGGTTGGGAAGATTTTTTAAATGTTTTTGAAAGAAGTCTTTTATGCTCAACATGGCTGTTTTTATTTGTATTCTGGAATACAGTAAAGAGAGTAAAATTGCGAAATATTGTTACAATTTAAAATAACGGATCTCTGTTTTAAAAATTTTTTTTAAATAGAATTTATTCCAGTCCTCAGTGTCACATGATCATTCAGACATCCTGCTCAAGGAACATGTTGTGATGCTTAATGATTAATGTTTCTTATTTATTAAGAAATTTAATTATTATTTATTTGATGTAGATTTTTTGTAACATTATAAATGTATTTACTATCACTTTTCATCTATTTAATGTGTCCTTGCTTAAAAAAAAATCATTTTTAAAAACATTTTTACTGACGTCAAACTTTTGAACAGAAGTATATTTAACGCCCACTTTCCACCATCCAATCTATTTCCAATTTTTACATTTTTTAACTTTTAGTCATGTAGGCCTATATCCTGTTAACTAGGAAAGATTTAAGTTTTTTATGCATTGCATGATGCATAAAATAGCACAGAGGATGTATATATCATGTACATTGATTGTAAACAATGTGTATTCTTTGTTGCTGACGCATATCTATTTTTATCATCAAGATTTATATGAATGTAAAAGGAAATATCGATTTATTTTCATCTTTTAAAAGGCTTAATTTTAAATAGTCCTGCTGTGTGACAAATTATTTTAAATTTTAAATTTCAATATAGCCTTCAAATATTCAAATAAAACAAATATTCAATGTAGTCTCGCTATTGATATGCAAAATGCTAAAAGGCACATGCATAATTATTATACATTAATTAGCAAAATGTTGTTAATAATTGTGGTGAATACCATGGCATAGCACAGAACATGTAAACTTCCCAAACGTATTTATCAACTACAACCCGAATTCCGGAAATGTTGGGACATTCAATTTGAATAAAATGAAAGCTAAAAGACTTTCAAATCACATGAGCCAATATTTTATTCACAATAGAACATAGATAACATAACAAATGTTTAAACGAAGAAATTTTACACTTTTATCCACTAAATGAGCTCAAAAGTTGGCACGGGGGCAACAAAGGGCACAACAAGCAAGAAATTTTGAAAAGATTCAGTTGGGAGAACATCTAGCAACTAATTAAGTTAATTGACATCAGGTCTGCAACATAAAAGGGATGTCTTAGAGAGGCAGAGTCTCTCAGAAGTAAAGATGAGAGACTCTGCCTCTAAAACCCTTTATTTTAGGGTCTCTTAACTAGTTGCTTATTAGCATGCATATTACTAGAATATTAGCCATTTATTAATACTAATTAAGCACATATTAATGCCTTATTCTACATGACCTTATTCTACATCCCTAATCCTACCCAGTACCTAAACTTAACAGCTACCTTACTGACTATTAATAAGCAGCAAATTAGGAATTTATTGAGGGAAAAGTCATAGTTAATAGTGAATAAGTGTTCCCTATTCTAAAGTGTTACCAAAAATCCATGTAAAATAAATAAAATATATAATATAAAAAGTCAAGTGTTAAGCAGCACTTTTAAAGTATAATGTTAAATGTGGATTCAGTTGCTTAATTCCAGGTTTGAAAGCCTCTAGAAACTCTGCTGCGTACTGAACAGAGATGAGTTCTGTGATCAGGAGAAAGAAACACTACTGTGACTATTGATCAGGAACAAATATTTCCAGACATGGAAGAGAGTTTTTGTAGAATTTCTACTTTTAGCAGCATTCCAAACATTTTGTGCGGTGGTGGCTTGTTGACTTTGGTGGCTGCTTGTTCTGGCCTTGAACAGTCTCTGAGCTGACAGCTGGAGCCGCTGGACCTCCACCATAAAGTCACTCAGCATTTCAGGGCAAACAGAGTTCCTTGCTCGAAAGGTGTTCAACAGCACTTCTTGTGTTTAATTTTAGACGGTGATCTTGTAAGTCAACTATTTGTGCAAGTTCTAACAGGCAAGCAAGTCTTTCATGTTACTCCTCATATGCTGCTATAATGTAACATAAGCTTTTGTTTTAAATTTTTTAAAAAATATTTTTTTTTCATTATATTTATATAAATAGGCAATGAAGGTTGAAGAACTAGTTAAAGTTGCATGGAAAATTAATTTTTTTTTACTGTGTACTATCTTGCTTAATGTTAAAAGTTCACCCAAAAATGAAAATTTGCTGAAAATGTACTAACCCTCAGTTTATCCCAAATGTGGATGAGTTTGTTTCTTCATCAGAACAGATATTTTGTATTACATCACTTGCTCATCAATGGATCATCTGCAGTGAATGGGTGCCGTCAGAATGAGAGTTCAAACAGTTGATAAAAGCATCACAATAATCCGCAGGTAATCCACACAACACGATTCATTTTAAAATTAGTTCTCTTTCCTGCTTTCTCAAGTAAAAAGTTGTCTTGTTTTAAGTATTTATTAATATTTTAATTAGCGTTTCAGTTTTAATTTTAATTTTTGTATATGTTGAGATATGTCAATTACTTGTGGATTACTGTAATGTTTTGATCAGCTGTTTGGACTCTCATTCTGACGGCACCCATTCACTGCACTTGATCCATTGGTAAACAAGTGTTAAAATGCTAAATTTCTCCAGATCTGTTACAGGAAAGAAACAAACTCTTCAACATCTTGGATGGCCTGCAGGGCGAGTACATTTTAAGCAAATATTCATTTTTGGTTGAACTATTTCTTTAATTTAGAAATATGCTATTGTTCATTGTTTACACTAATTCATAGTGTTTTAAATCTTGCAAATATATAGCAGTTTTACTGTTAAACATTTTATTTGTATGTGTGTAGAAATTAACATTAAACTACTTTAATAAATGCTGTAAAATTATTTTTCATGTTTAATTCATGTTGTGTTAGATAATGTTAATGTATGCTAATATGTTTGAGCTTCCTTCTACATGATGTTGTGTCAGCAGCATTGCACAGTAGGATTTACTACAGCACTGCTTTGTGCATTCTTTGTGTTCACAAAAAAACACATTACAGCAGCTCTGAAATGATCTGGACCACTAAGCAGCTTAATCACAGTAGCCACAAAAATGCAACAATAATGTAAATGTTTCAGTACAGACTAGAGCTCTACTAAGACAAATGTGTGGCCATTAATAAAACCACTAAACTCATGCAAGTGTTGACATATACAGTATGATTGTAATTGTTTGACAAAGTGTATTAGAAGATACTAAGAGATGCTGACTTAATGACTGATTGTTAGATATTATATTTCATATGAATGTCTGGCCTATACAAGAAATTGACTGAAGCATCTAAGAACCAGTGCCAATTTATATGAGACAGAGGAGTGCTAAAGTTGGCTTACTCCATTGTTTGCAAAGCAGTGTGCATCTACCATTAAAATTGAAGGGCATATAAAATAACAAAATTTTATAGTATTATATAAATGTTAGAATTGTAATAATTTAATATAATTAAAAATAATGAATGAATGAATAAATAAAGTTTAACATGTACAACTGTTCAAAAGTTTGTCAGTAAGATTTTTGAAAAAAACAAAAATAATAGCTTTTTTCAGCGAGAAAACATTATATCGATCAAATGTGCGAGTAAAGACATTGGTAACACTTTACTTAAAGCCTTTATGTATAATGCATTATAAAGGGTTATTGGGCTATAATGCATTATAATTATTCATAATGTGCATTGTAATACATAATATCTTTCATAAATAAGTATAACTGAATTTAACATGCATAGTGTAACAATGAATTGATAAGTGTTATTATGTATTAACTGTGGCTACAGTCATTCATGAGATTGCATTATAAGGTGCATTATAAGGCATATTTAATGATTTAAAACTACTCTTATAATGCATTATACATCAAAAACTTTAACTAAAGTGTTACCAAGACATTTATTACACTACAAAAGATTTTTATTTCAAATAAATGCTGTTTTTAATTTCTATTTATCAAACTTTGCAAATCCTGGAGGGAAAAAGTATCTCCGTTTCCAAAAAAAAAATATTAAGTAGCATTACAACTGTTTTCAATGTTTCTTGAACACCAAATCAATATGATTTCTGAAGGATCATGTGAGACTGAAGAATAATGGCTGCTAAAAGTACAGCTTAAAAATACAGAATAAATTTTTTTTTTTTAAATATATATTCAAATAAAAATGTTTTTGAAATTGTAATAATATTTCACTATATTACTATTTTTACTGTATTTTTATCAAATAAGTGCAGCCTCATCAAATAAATTCTACTGATTATATTTATGTAAAAAAGACAAAAATAAAAAGAAATCACTTTACAAAATTGTCATGTGTATTGTTCTGCTGTAGGTCTATTTTTTAGCTGCACTTACTAACTGTATCACTAACGTTTGGTCTGAAGATTAAAACCTTTTATATTTTTGAGATCTTTTATAATGCCCACTTTGTTCCAGCACTATACTTTGAGTCACTCCATCCCAGCAAGAAAGAGGAACTTCAGCCATTCTGTCCACATTATTCATCTTCTCCTGCAAATAGGCCCTATTTACCAGTCATTATGGATATGCCACACCTCCCGAATTACAGCCGTGCACCACAAGCTCTCACGAATGGCGATGATAGCTACCATACTGGATGAAATGTCAAGAAACAACATGCCCATTCAACAACATGTTCCACCAAGATCACCAAAGCACCCACCATGTTTTTCCTGAGAGCAGTCGGAAGAGACTGAGCACTTACCGTATGGTGGCTCCATATGGGTGCTGGCCTGAGCATTCACATTGACCATGTTGTCTCTTCTGCTCCCCACTACTCCGTTTTACTGATTTTGCTCTATTAAGAGTGAAAGATGATGAAGAATTAACACATATAAGTTTTGCACAGTCCTCTGTGTTTCTGGCGAAGGTGTTGTTGGCGCAAGGTAAGGCCGGTACTCCTGTTATCTTATTGATTTTCCTAATCTGGGCAAATGTGGGTGGAGAGGTTAAACAGTAACCAGGCTTGTATAGAGACCAATCCATATGACAGCTGTAGCTATGGCAACAGGATGATAGAAACTCAAACAGACAGTTTGTTATAATTTTTCTCAATTTCTCAAAGTCTGCATCTTTTTAAACTCATGCCATATTCGGGAATGAATCATGAAGAGTTTTGTTTAGTCAGGCACGAGCAGAAGGAAGGGTGTGAGAAATGAAAGGAGTGGAGGGTTTACACAGACTCATTTAGCTTTTCTGATTTGTCCGATTCCCATTACTTTGATAAGAAATAATCCAAATATTCTGTTTGACAACATGCCTCATATCAGCTTTCATTTCCGCTATACTGTAATTATTTGTCTTTAAACAGACTGACAACTTTGTCTTTACCTTTGTGTTGGAAGCTTAGATTTGTCACCATTAGACCAATGCTATCCAATTTTATACAGTTTGAGACATTCATATGAGGCCATATGCGTCATTGAATATGCTGCCCTTTTTTCTTAACAGATGCTGTGTTAGTTTTAACAACTTTTCCCATGAATATAATATGATGCTTTCTGACAGATGTGTAGTATTACACAAGTCTAATGTTGCTTTCACTTTTAAGCAGCTTCGTGGGAAAGTTATTGTTTTGAAACTTCAGATTTTCCCCACTTTTGTCACACCTATGCTCTAAATTCTTCATTACCTTTGTGTCCATTTGCTTTATAATACTTATATACAGTACCATTAGTTTAAAAAATACAGTAAAATTATAGTGAATATGATCAATAATATTGTAAAATATTATTACAAATTTTAAATAACTGTTTTCTTTTTAAATATTTTTTAAAATGTCATTTGTGATCTGAATTTTCAGCAGTTATTACTCCAGTCTTTAGTGTCACATGATCTTTCATTTGTCCTTCAAATCATTCTAATATGCTGATTCGGTGGGGAAATAAATAAATAAAACAATAAAAATGTTATTATTATCCATGTTGAAATCTGTTTCATTTTTTGTATATATTTTTTGTGGAACCTGGGTTTCTCTGATGAATAGAACGTCCCAAAAGCACAGCATTTATTGTCACTTTTGATCAAATTACTAGGTCTTTGATGAATCAAACTTTTTAATAAAATAATCTTACTGAATCCAAACTTGAATGTACATATTCAAAAGCCAACACTTTGATTGATGCCCTATTGAACCAAAAAAAAAAAAACTGTAATATACTCATGTTTTCTTATTCAGATGAATGATTTCAATCACCGGTAAAGTATTCCCTATACATTGGACTAGAGAAAGTGGCCCAGCGCTTCGTTTATGGCTTTAAAAGCCTTTTAGTTGTGGTTTACAGCAGATCTGTCTCTTTTAGATGGATTGAACACATTAATGAGGCGATAAAAGATGGGTTCATTCTGCTTCTCAATACTGATCCTTGTCCAGCTGCTCACTTACACCTTAATAACATGAATTGCCTCTGATATATTTTTCAAATTTATAAATGATTCTTTGCTGAATTTATTTTATTTATTTATTTAGTTACTTATTGGCTATGTGTCTGCTGGGAAGGTGTTGGCAACTGTGTCTGTGTTATAAGAGAGAATGTAAATAAAAGGACAGTTTTTATGAGGACAAATGTGTTTACAGTGCAGTCATGTCCTCTGTATGACATGAGTGCAATAGACAGTTCTAAAAGATAGTAACTTAGAAACCACTGAACATGACTTTTCCTAATCTACAGGAAAATGTATTACCTGTACAAAAAGGACAAAATAATAATAATGAAAGAACGAAAGTGCTTTACTCCCAATGTGAGTTGTCACTGTGATGCAACTTAGTACAAACAAATTATAAGCAAAACAGTGCAAACAGTCCAGAGCCTTGAAAAACAACAAAGAATAAACATTAAACATCTTAATAAAGTCATTTAAAAAAATACAAAATTTGACACCTATGGGGTGGAAACAAACAATGCAATTTGACATTTACACATTTGATTTCTTGGACATTTTACAGCCTTAAATGCTGTTCAGTTTAAAATGACCACGGAATAATTTGCATTGTGAAATTTACATTTTAGTGGTTTCTACTGTGTAACTTATTTATTTATTAATTATTTTTTTAAGAGAGTTTTTTTTATACATTAGCCTCTGACACCGCTTGCATTTCTTCTGGATTTTGATCTGGAGTCACACTGGTTTTTATTGCATGATCCTCCATAACTTGAGGGGCACGCAGAGCATGGTTTCCCTGTCTTATATGGAGCCTCTCCAACCCAGTTCCCCCTGGAACAGAAGAACATGTACGTGTTTGGTTATTTCCCTTTTCTTTAGTTTTCCCAAAATCTGCTTCATAAAAAAACAACCATTATTTCCTGCATTTTTAAGATTAAAATATTGTATTGATGGATACAGTAAAAATTCTTACTTGATAGAATAGTTGCAAACCAGAAAGGTGGCCTGTTTCCACATACTCCCAAACACATACATATTAGAACATCTTCTGATAGCACACCCGATCTTATTGCTGGTCGCCCACACCATCTGAATCAAAAAGTCGTTACTAAAATTAATATCCTAGTAATATCTTGAAAAAATAAAGGTAGATGGTCTGAAAAGTGTCTGTATTAAATTAAATATACTTCTCATATAAATAGATAAATTAAAATAAATTATTAATAAAAAAATAATAAGAATGTACAATAAAAATTAAAAAAATGTATATATGTTATTATATATAAAATATTCTATATTATGTATTTTGGAGACCCACCTGAGTGTAGTGTGTGCAGACAGAGCCACTGCATCTGTTGGGGTAGGAGAAATAATGTCTTTCATCATACCAGGATCTTACCAGGTCCATGATCGATCTGTATCTGCAAAATGAAAGAAATATTAACTATCACAATCAGAATAGAAAGTGTAGATATGATCCAGAACTGACGTGGTTTTTGGATATTAATTCATGCTGATATATGACTGTACCCATAGTACGTTGTTGTAAGGGTCCGTACCTTCCAGAGATGATGGACAGGTTCTGTCCAATGTGTCGCAAAACATGAGGCGGTCCATGATCCCAGATGCACTGAGCGGCCCAGGACTCTGCAGATTTAGCCAGTCTCTCATCCCACACCTCACAAAGAGAGAGGATAGATAAACAAATAATTAAAAAATAGCTCACCCAAAAGGCCCATGTAATGACAGTGACTAGAATATGTAGATGTTAAGCAACAAAAAGGAAGAAAAATCATCATAAATTTTGTCCATACAACATGGATTTTGTGAAGAACAGATGGTACTTTAACATATTACAGCTTTACTAAGTCATAGTGATGTCTGAATCATGAGCAACGATTCTTTTGAATCAGATATCAGACAAAACCAGTCATAAGCAGCACGGGATTTGTAGCCACCGTATGGGTCAAAATTATCGATTTTCTGTTGTGCCAAAAAGGATATTAGCTAAGTAAAAATCATGTTCCATGAAGATATTTAGTAAATTTCCTACAGTAAATATATCCAAACTTAATTTTTGATTAGTAATATGCATTGCTAAGAACTTCATTTGGACAACTTTAAAGGCGATTTTCTCAATATTTAGATTTTTTTGCACCCTCAGATTCCAGATTTTCATAGTTGTATCTCGGCCAAATATTGTCCTATCCTATTCCTAACATCAATGGAAAGCTAATTTATTCAGCTTTCAGATGATGTATAATTTGACCCTTATGACTGGTTTTGTGGTCCAGGGTCACATTTTAATTAATTAGTTGATTCAATTCATAAAACTGATCTGAATGATTCGTTATATATAGATTATAATACAAATTTGATATCACATCCTGTCAGAAGACGCGCTATTTAAAGTTATACAGTCCACTTTTATGATACTCAAACTTTTATGGTGAACTTCAGTCCTTGTTGGAGCTAGACATTTTCAGTCACCTTGCATTGTAATTGCATGGAAAAGAGCGACTAGGTTGTCCTGAAATATTGCATTCAGGAAAAAAGTAGGCTATTTTTCATGTTGTGTATATGATAACCTTAAAGCATTAGTAGCCTAATGTTAAAAAAAAAGCTAATAAAAATGTCCTACCATATATTCCATATTTGCCGCGGGTGGGAAGACCTGTGAGCGCACGCGGTTGTGATAGTCCAGAATGGCCGTCATATCTTTACTGGAGATGAAGCGTTTCCGCCGCGGTCGAGGCGCGCGGGTGTCGCTGCTGTTCCTCAGCAGGGCCTCCAGAGAAACATCTTTGAGATGAAGCAGCTCTGTTGCGCTGCTCACCGCCACAGATGTTGTGGTGCAGGGCAGTGTCCACAACGTGGCGGCAAAGAACAGCTGAACGCAGGCCAAACTCATCATCTGCCTTCTGTCTGGTTGGCTACAGGTGCTTTATTTGTGGAAAGAGAATTCAGTGTCAACAATCTCTCACTGTATTAGCCAGTAAAATAAGATCAGGAACGGTACAGTCCCTACTCAAGTGTAAGTACAGTTTAATCCTGCAATTTCTGTAGACCATTTTAGACCATAGTAACCGTATAAACATGTCAACATCGATATAATAAGCATGACTTGTTGTGTTACCTAAACATTTATTGCCCAAAAATTGCCTAAAGTATCCTTTTGTGAAATAACATGAGGTAAAATGGTGAAAATAGTGATAAAATGTAATTTATTTTTATGTGAACTCTGTTTAAAAGGCAAAAATGATAAAAAAAAAAAAAAAATGCTACATACAGTACATTTAAATATATATATATATACAGTTATAGTTACCATTTATATTTTAAACTACAATTTTTACAATATGGGTTACAATAGGGTTACACTGCAAAAACTCATGGTTTAAACAAACTGATAGACATTGCACCCAAATGCCCTCACTATTCTTTAAAGATATTATACATGTAAACATCTAAACCTTGGAAAATGCAGCAGTGCATCAACAACAAAGATCATTCAATAAATCCCTTTATGAAAATATACATTTTTTTCTAATTTATCATTTAAAAAACACATAACGGCTGTTGAAAAGTAAATTTTGGCATATACTTATGAATGTAGTCCTGCAGTCTGAAGAGAGCGGGGGTCTTCAGCTGGAGTGGTCTTCACAGCACATACCTTCAGCAGTGATTCCAGCACTTTAGCACAGCCTGGAGAAGAGCAGCTGAAAAGATCTCCACTTAAACTCTGGCCTTTGCAAACAACGTCTTTGACATGTGTGGCAGCGAACTTTAACTGGGCCAACTCTCTAAGGCCGTTTGACGTAAAAGAAAAGCCCTTGTCTCTTTTTCTTCCCCCTCAGGGATGTTCCTGAGGTTCAGGAAACAATTTAATGGAAGGTTTTGCTTTTTCAGCACACACTCAGTGGAAGCTCCAAACAGTCATGCTCTCCAATGGGATTTTAAGATTGATGACTTTTCAACAGTTATTGCTCTTCCTTTCCATTACCTTTGTGATTTTCAAATGTTGTTTTACCACTTTTTGGGCAACTCTCACCTCTGAATTCATCATTCATCTTTCATTGAAAATCACATAGTAACTAAAATACAGTGCATGCAAAGTAATATTCAAATACAAATTGTCCATGCTTGTTTATAGTGGCTACATTGGGCTCTTTTTCCTATAAATCATCTGTTTCTGTACTATGCTTATATTGGACATTTGTAATCTTTTTGTGAGCTTTGGTTGGAGCTGCACTTAGCCGTCCTGGCAAAATGTTTCAATAAAATAAGTTGAATAAACACAGGCTAGGATTTTATTAAAGTGAGGGAGTTCTTCTATGAATCAAAGGCCAAATTTTAAAGTCATAGCCCAGTCAGCACATTGTCCCAGCTGTCTAGGATTCCAGGAAGGACATGCCATGTGTAATATCTCCAGACTCTGGGCAGTGCCAATATACACTGCACAACTTTGACTGCAGCAACTTCTGAACAGGGTCATCGAGAGCATCGAGTAACAGATTCCAAAGTATTAATGATATGGGGAAATCCTTTGGAAAACAGCCACCTCAGCATAAACTAAATGTCAATGCAAGATTAATAATAACATTATAACAGGACATCATTTTTTTCAGTGTTGTTACGGTGGGTGTCCAATAGCATGGAACAAACCTTGCTTAAAATGCTACACCCATGTCTGGTGCTTTGGGCCGTTTCTGACGCAAAGCGGCATCCAAAAAAAAAAAAAATTTTTTTTTTAAATGATAAGTTTTTAGGTGGAAAGACGTTGGAAAGACACAAACTTTATTTCAATGAATAATTTAATACACTAATATTAATACAGCCACAATAAAATCACTCAAACAATATCTAATTTAAATCCTGTATATAACAATATATTATTTAAACAATAAATCCACCAAAAACTGTGTCACAGCCTGCAACTCGGAACCATTGGCTTCCGTCCAGGGATTTGCACATATCATTTGCATAGAATTAATGGCTTTTTATGCTCCGTTTGCACTTGCTCCACGCCACTGTCAGTCCCACAATCCTTTGTGCGAATGTCGTCCTTCTAACTAATAGCAAAGTCTAGTCTTTGCTAATAGTCAAAAGTAAAATGACAGAAAGATATTAACACTTCTAAATGACAATACTTTAGAATTACAGTTTGTTTTGGGCTGATCTAGTAAATGTAATTATTGAATACAGTATTATAAGAAAAATATAGTGAAAATAACATCAACTTTATTTAAAATATATAATAAAGTAATAAAGCCTTTAATTTAGCTTTTTGATTTTTCATTCAGCATGTACCTGTATAGTTAAGGTTCAGCATCCTCAAAGGAAACTTCAAAAGATAGCAGTCATCCTAAAACTGCCACGGTCAGCAGGGGCAAGGTTCAACGAAAGGCCTGTTTGGAAGACTTTCTGTTGACTTACTATATAGGCAAGAAAGTCGCGACTTGTTCTCTAGACAAACATATGATGTCACTTCCTAAGATACGTAATGTTGCAACCTTTACGGTTTTGTCCTTGTACACAAAATACACAAGTTTGGTCATGCCATTGATGAGACGCACATGTAAACATTCTTCCCCGGGTCAAATGTTTGACAGTTTTATGTGCTAATATGATGAATACAGAACTCTAAGCTACAGTGAGCCCTTGTGGAGTGGAGTGTTTAAAAATAGCTACAGGCATGTCTCTGTCAATTCTATCACATACTTAATAGTGCTGTCATCACACATCAAAGGAGGTGATGAATGTTGAGCAGAAATATCAAATGAATCATTCAGTGCATGTAAGCAGCCCTGGAAAACATTAAAGGTATAACCAGCTATAGCTTATGTTAAGCTTAATTCATTCACATAATGGTTACCTTGACTACATCTCGTTCTCCCATCTGCACAAGGCTGAAGTGTGGGTGCATTGTGGGATTGAACGAGAGGGAAAAAGTGACTTAAGAAGGTGCACAGCTGTGCAATTATCTCCTCCACAGCAATGGAAAGGGCAGTCAGGTCTTTCTGTGTATGAATCACGTCATTTAGCATAAATCCAGGGCTTCCCATTCTCTGCTGCCGCTCCATTTCTCATGTCAGCAGTCCAAACTTTGTTTTGGCAGCCCCGAAAACAAATTTGCTAAGTGATGTAGCTGTTCATGGTGATGGATGGTTTTGAAGGGAATAGAGACAATGGGTCTGTTCTGACCAGTGGTTACAGGAATTAAAAGAAATCACACCACACGTTTTCTCATTACACATTGAATTAGCATATTTACAGCAGAGGAACTAGCTATTCATATGCAGATACAAACTTATACTGGCAGACACTGGATTAAAGCAATGCATTTTCACAGTATTCCCTCGAATCAAACCCATGGCCCTGGTGTTGCTTTTGCCTTTTATTCAAAAGATGAAACCTATGAATAAATAACATTGATAAAAAGAAAACATAATCACTAAATTAACATGAATAAGCAAATATTTAAACTTACTGAATATTATTAACAATCGTAATTGATCACTCAAATGATTTTGTGCACAAATCATTATAGTTTTCCTCAAAAATGAAAATGCTGTCATTATTTACTTTTTCTTGTTTGGAACATATTTTTGCATTTGCTACCAGTTTAGCTACAGGAAACTGTGTTTATTTCAAAACGAATTAGCAATCATAGCAGAAACATATTATCTATTTAAAACCTGTGAGCAAATAACAGATAATATAAGAAAATATAAGAATTTCTAAAATGAATGAGAAAATAATTACTTTGAATATTGCCAAAACTGTAGTTCAGTTATAGATAAAATTGTAATGTCCATCATTACAGGGATAGTCACAAAAATGAAAATTTTGTCATCATTTACTTCATTTCTTTGCTGAACACAAAAGAATATATTCTAAAGAATGATTTGTCCATACAATGAAAATCAAAGGGGTCCAAAACAACACTGTACCCCATTTTCTTTCATTGTATATCGTGTGTGTGTGTGTGTGTGTGTGTGTGTGTGTGTGTGTGCAGGCCTACCTGGTATCCCCTATGTTATGGGGACCAAATGTCCCCATAAAACATGAAAACCAGTGTGTGTGTGTGTGTGTGTGTGTGTGTGTGTGTGTGTGTGTGTGTGTGTGTGTGTGTGTGTGTGTGTGTGTGTGTGTGTGTGTGTGTGTGTGTGTGTGTGTGTGTGTGAAAATAAATGAAATCACAAATAAAAATAAATTTATACAGGTTTAAAACAACATGAGATTGAATAACGTTTTCATTTTGGGGTGGACTATCCCCTTTAAGAGTTTGTGAGACTTTACCCCATATCAACCAATTATATTTCTCTCATATGTGGGGTTCTGAAAAGTCCCATTTTATAAAGCACTTACGATGTCAAGCTGTAACATTTCAGATTTACGGTCAGGAATGCTCTGAGGAAGAGCAGATGAAGCCATAACTCACCGGGGCCCTCCTTCTGTGAGACAGTGTGAAATGGATCAAGCTTGGGTGGAACACATCTAGACAATCAGGACACAAACAATCTGACTTCCTCTAATATGACATCATCTTGTCTAGACATGTACAAAAGTGTTTATCTGAAGGGAGTGGTAATACAAAAAAAAAGAGTTGTATGACCAGTAAACGTGTAATAATCAATGTATTATTACTGTTCTAATGTTACATATACCTCAGTTGCTTTATTCAGAAAACACACACACACTTAACAGATGTAAATAAATGAAATCTCATGCAAATATTTAAATTACTATCTAGGGTATAAATATTTTAAACAACTGTACATTTATAGCTTTTTATTTTATGTTTAAATCGGACCACTTCAGCATACTCTTAAAACCCTTCCGTTTATATATCATGTTAAATTATTAAATCTAAAATTAATAGAAAAACTAATTTGGTTTAGATTCTCCCATAAAATATTTTGTCAGACATTTTAGGTCCATTCAGCTAACAGATCTCTAGTTCATTAAAATCATATTACGTTTATTTTCTTGATGATTCTTAATTGCATCCAACAGTGTCCAAACTGGATTTAATGATTGAAATAAGGGTCTAAATGCACCTGTACTGTTTCCAGTTGTAACTGCTTCAGAGATTTCTAAATGATTTTTAAATCCATGGCAATCACTTTTAAAACACCAGTATTTAACATCCTGTCAGACTGCTCTGTCTGGCACAATATGTGGAAGCAGAATAGAGAGACAACCTTGCCAAATGACACATGTACTTGGAAACACTGTCTTTGAATAAATACACTCTTGCCAGTTTAGAGTGCAACAAAGGAAAGCCTGTGAAACTTTCTAAGTTGATTTTTTTTAATCATACCAAACATATTATTTTTAAAACATCAACAAGATTTTTTAAATGAATTTTAATTAAGAATTGCAAACTTAACATTGTCTGGGTTCTGAAGTGCATCTGTAGATCTTTAGGTTCGAAAACAGTGCACATCAAGAACATGTGCAAAAAATGATTAAATGGGAAGATATGTTACTTCTTAGGTGACTATTTTAAAGTGTCTTACATGTTTTTCTTCTTTTAAAAAATTAGAGGTTTTTCGTGACTATGTTATAGTGCCACCTATTGGATAGTGAAAGCCTAGAGACACAACTGCTCACCCATTCTACATTCTACAAAGATTTTTTTTTATTTTTTTATGTTAATATATTTTGATATGTTTTAAAATAACTATACTGGTTGACTTTACTTTTCGTGATGATTACTGATGACAGCAGCAACTCACCCGGTTCCAGGTTGCGAAATTACAACTACTAGAGCGAAGGTTTTGCTCATGCATATTAATCAGACAGCGCCGACGTGTTTAGTAACCTTTCAATGGCGGACGTCTCACTCTTGGATATTTAGTAAGGTAATTGCGACGTTGCTTAGTAGTTCTCCAATGGTGAAGGCTTGCTCATGAATATTAATCGACAACCCGTCACCATAGTAGGATTCGTAGTAGCGTGATGGTTTCTGTAACAGAAATTCTGTTTCCGCATTCAAACACACACAGCAGACAGCACACAGAACAACATGGCTGCAGTAGGCAGCTTAGTGAACAGTTTGGCTTGTCTTTGGAGACAGCAGTGTGCCCGCACTTGTTTACCGCATTTGTTTTTTTGTATTTCGTTTACAGGATCGATTTTGAAAGCGACGGGCCTCGTGCCGGAGAGCTACTTCAGTAACAGCAGAAATGTTTTAAATCTGTGAGTAACGTTACAAGTCTATTGTATAAGGTGGCAGCCTTACCTAGAACTTAATTAAAAACTGTAAAACTAAATTATTTTAGTAGAAATGTGTTCGTTTTTAGAAAATAACAATAATGTTATATAAAAGCAATAGGCTTTAAACGATATTAAAAAACAATGCTTGTCATTGACAACTTACCATGACATTGATGTTTGGCTCCAAAGTCATTTAATCGTTTTCACTTCATTTTTTTACTTTCAGATATTTTGTGAAAGTTTCTTGGGGATGGACCATTGTTTTACTTCTGCCTTTCATCTTTTACTCCAACCTTTACAACAGAAGCCACACATTTGTGTTGAGGCGGCTGACGTCACTACTGGTGGCAACATTCATTTGGTACACCTGCACTGAGACGTTTTTCTACATTGAAGATATTACCGGTTCATGCTATGAGTCAGGCACCATGCAAGTTATCCATGGTGACATTACCACAAAGGCGGCGTGCAAGAAGGCCGGATTCATCTGGGATGGATTTGACATATCAGGACACTCCTTCATCTTGGCTTACTCTTCTCTTGTGATTGTGGAGGAAATGGTGCCCATGTTACACATACCTCAGAGTGACAGAAACATTTGTCTTGATTGTCTTTATATAGCACTCAATGTGATTGTGGCCATCTGGATATGGATGTTCGGATGCACTTCTGTGTATTTCCATGATATTATTGACAAGATTATAGGGACGTTGTGTGGGATATTTGGGTGGTACGTGACTTATGTTGTTTGGTACCCAATGCCTTTTTCTCCAGGTCTCCCTCCACAGCAGAAACAACATGCTTAGTGTGAGACCTAAATGCTACAAGTGCACTACAACAAGCTTCACATACAGTATCTTTTGTGAGATCAATGACAGGTTAGCCGTCCAAGTGAGGCTGCAGGCAGCTGGTGTTCCTAAAATGACATTCTGTAATCTGAGAGGTCACATCTGAATCTTATTGTTGCCTTCAAACATTTTGTGGCTTCATACAGGGCTGGAATAGTAAACCTGACAATACATTTAGCTTATACAGTAGTCTGCTGCTGCTTTCTGTAATCAACCTTCAACCCTCAGCTAAGCTGCCTTTTAACAGAAACAGTTTCTCATGACACTAATATTTTAAATATTTGTAATTGCTTTTAAGCAAAAACATGAAATCTGATAAATTTGAGGTCAGAGAATTATAGTGTAATGCATTTGTGTAAATTATATATTTGCATTGTGTTTTAATAGGACCATTTTATGTGTTCTGTTCATTCATACGTGCCATTGTTAGATTAGTCTAGTCATTTGCAGTTGTTGTTATCCCTCATGTCACTGATGAATGTTAAGAGTCTGATCAGTTTGTCACATGAAAACTGACACCACCTGTTCTTAGAAACCCAAAAGGATCTAAAATATACTGGTTATAATATTATATTATGACTGGATTGATGTTTTAGCGATACATTCAAATAAATATTTGGCTGGTTATAAGTATTTCTTACAGGTTTGAGGAACAATGCAAATTAAATGTAAATTAATTCTAAAATACAAACGATGGGACATGCTGGTCATGGAGGGCACATCCATTATTCATTTCATGTGTGTCAGTTAAACATGATTTTAGACAATTATCATTGCAATTATGCTTAATACATCAGTATTCCAAAGAAAGCAACATGTTACTATGTTGAGATATTGTACTGTATCTGTTTCACCTGATGTGATAACACTGAGTTCTTGTTAGTATAACAACACATCACTGAGGTGTATTTATAGTTAATTCATTATGGTGTTTGAATGAATAAATAGCTTTGAATTGAGGGCTTCTAGTAGATGTTTTGATTTTGTTATCTCAAGGTATGACTCTGTAAACCAAATTAAAAGGAACAGTTCACCCCAAAATTAAAATTTACTAACTCGCTGGTCATCCAAGATGTAGATGAGTTTGTTTCTTCATTGGAACAAATTTGAAGAAATTTAGCATTACATCAGTTGCCAATCAATGGATCCTCTGCAGTCAATGGGTGCCGTCAGAATGAGAGTCCAAACAGCTGATAAAAGCATCACAATATTCCACAAGTAATCCACACCACTCCAGATGCATAATTGTTATAGTCCACTGCTTGTAATAAAACTTCAAACCATTTCTTCCAAATAGAGTTCTCTATACAAACTATTGCCTTCTCTGTGAAAATGTTGTCTCGTCTGAATAAGGACACAGATCAATCACCGTTTACAAGTGAAACAGTCCAATTCAGTTCTAATCAAATATGGATTTTGATGTGAGTGGACAACAGGCGATGGAGGAAGCATTATAATGAAGTATTGTCTTGTATTTTGGCCAGAAGCTATGCCTTAATGATGGATTTGTTTCTTACAAGCGCAAAGTTTTTCTTTTCATACAGTGTTTAATGATGGACTGCATTTATGTGGATTATTGTGATGTTTTTATCAATTGTTTGGACTCTCATTCTGATGGCACCCATTCACAGCAGAGGATCCATCGGTGAGCAAGTGATGGAATGCTAAAGTTCTCCAATTTTCAGCAAATTTTCATTTTTGGTAGAACTATTCCTTTAAATATCTAATCAGATATGTTCTACTGTCTTTCATCCTCTTACACTTCTTCCTGTTTTGGTGCTGTGGGAAAATTCTGGATCTCTGGACAAATGTTTAATGCGTGTCATGGGGGAAAAGCTGCCCCCTCTTGTGCCAGCTTGATTGGTACAGTCCGAGCCTCAGTCAATGGTGTTTTAAAACCTCGATGTTGCTAGAATGTGCCTTTTAGAGTGAGGGAGGGGGTTTGTGCTCACAGAGATGCGGTCATTACAGCAGTACAGCATCATCACCGTCTGTGTGCAGCATCTCAGACAGGTGCGAAGACTACACACTAAAGCTCTGAAGACAGACGCAAAGACTTTTTTAAGTAAACCAAATTAGATTAAAATCTGAGACCATGACCCAGGGAAAGGTAAGCATTTGTTTTCTTTACAATGCTTTAAGATTATCATTTGACTTTAAATGCTGGCTATTAACCAAAAGCAAGGAGTTTTTCTTGTCTGTGAATTCAGTGGTCTGAATGGCTGTAATTTCTTGTACATGCTGGCAGTGCTAGCTAAAAACATTAAACAAAGTAATAATTATTGATAATTGATAACACGCTGGAGGCCTATAACTATAATTGTTTAGAAAGGTCTAAGGATTTATTATAAATGATTATGATTAAAAATCATTAACAGTAATTTCTTAATTTTTGTCTGGAAATTGTATGCATCCACTGAGAGAGAGAGAGAACTCTACACTGGAGAAAAACTTAGAGAGAAGTATTATTTCTCTATTTTTACCCAAAATAAGGTCTTGCAATAAAACCATAAGTAAAAAAAAAAATCATAAAATGAAATACTCACAAAAATCACGTTGTAGGAAATTCCTAATATAGACAAAGGCAAGCCATCGCTGCAGTAACTGAATAAAACGCAGAAAGGACGTTTTAACTGATGACTGAACTGATGAGAAAGAAGACAATAAATATACGATTGTGACTAAATGGTGTATCTCTGTTCTTCAAGCCATCTCAGGTATTTTTATATGCATAATGTATATTTATAATGCAATGCTAATCGATAGCCTTTCTGTCACTGTATAGAATATTATAAAATGATTTTGCCTCATTCTGTGATATGAAACCACGTCAGATCACAAAAGGAACACTCGACTGATGTTATGAAATGAATTTGGAGCAAAAGCATCATTAAATGTTTTTAAACGCACTGTACAGCCCTGGTGCGTCATCTGAATATGTACTCGGCTCAAGGGGCGCTGCGCAGATCGCTCGGTGTTTGACATCAATGGACTACTTGCACTGAGACTCGTGACGCACTTCCGTTTTGAAATATTATGGCTCAGCTATTTCCGGTTATGTATATTTTCAGTGTGCTGTAAGCATCTAGTTGACTTAAACGCCTAATAAAATGAGAGTTTGCGGGATGATTTCAAAATCCTGGATATTTTCAGAGACAGGAAAATACATATTCTGATGATTATTGTGTACAGAATTTTCCAAACTCAATCCAACATAAACCGATCTGAGAAAGCGGTGGCTGGTAATCATAAGTGATTGTTTCACCACAGGGTGTCAGTGCTCTAAACTAGTAGCCTAATCGCACACTGCAGTGTTTGTGAGATCTGATGAATAAGCTCAGAATGAACCTTTCTTTATTCTGTGTCATAATTTCACTGTATGTAGCCTAATGCCAAAATATGAATATTCAAAAAGTCGTACTCAACGTGTTACTGTTAAAAATTATTTAAATGTTTAACATCGTTAAATAAGGCAGTTACCGCACATTCATTCAGCCATTTCTCTTCCGCTTCCGGCGCTGCTCTGAATAAGCAGTAGGGGATCGAACGTTAAGATGGCACCAACGCACACAAATTTGTGCTTTTAATACAAATTAGCCATATTTTTACTTTCTCTACACGCATAACGTCTGCACTATTGAAGTTAAACCATATAACCGACAAATTAACACAGGTTTTGGACATTGGACACCGCTGACCACTAACCTGCTTCAGGACACTTTATCCACGGATCCAGCGTGGCCATTTGGTAGATACTTAACACCGAGTGTTGTTATACAAATGCCTGAATAAAGAACGCGAAAGAAACATGCGACGAGCTGGAATTCGTGACAGACTGAGAAAAAGGGCTCAAGTCCTCCTCTACGAGTATTCTGCTCGCTAATGTCCAATCCTTGGAAAATAAGATGGACGATCTTAGAGCCAGGATAAGTTTCCAACGGGACATTAGGGACTGTCAACATTCCATTGACTAAACATGGCTCACATACCGCTGCAACAGGTATGATAACTTTTCTGTTTTACGGATGGACAGTAACAGCCGAGGAGAATACACCTGTTTCATGATTAACAAGACAATGGTGCTGATGCAGGAATATCTCCATTCTGTCGCGTTAGTGCTCGCCTCATCTGGAACATATATTCTGCCGCCCATTCTATCTGCCCCAGGAGTTCCCAGCGATCAACTGCCGTTACATTCCACCTCAGGCAGACACGAGCTTGGCTTTGTCCAAAATCCACGATGTGATCAGCGGCTACATCAACAAACACTGATGCTGCCTCTATCATCGCAGGGGACTTTAACAAAGCCAACCTGAAGGTCATGCCGAACTTCCATCAGCATGTATCCTGTCCAACTAGCAGGACCGAATACACTGGATCATTGCTACACTCAGTTTAAGAATGCCCACAAAGCTCGTTCCCTGACGGCTTTTGGTAAATCGGACCATGCCAGCCATTTTCCTCACACCGGAATATAAACAAAGGATCGTTCAGGAATCCCCGGGGGAGAGGGAAGTGACGCGCTGGTCCTCCCACTCTGAAGCTATGGTACAGGCGTCTCTTGATGACGTCGAACATGTTCCGGGCGAGTTCAGCTGACGTCAGCGAGTTCACGGATGTAGGCATTAAGCTTGAATTAACATGCTAACCGACTCCCAAGCCACTGAAACGGTAACAATAAGACATTCTCTAATCAGAAACCGTGGGTGCAGACAGTACAATCCGTTGCTGCGGTTAACCAACGCACTGCCGCATACAACGCCGGTCTTTTATCAGGAAACATGAGCGAGTACAAAGCATCGTGCTATGCTCTCCGACGGGCAGTTAGAGCTGCTAAACTCCGATACAGGGAGAGAATTGAGTCACATTTTCAGCTCAGTAACTCCCGACGCATGTGGCAGGGACGGAAGACCATCTGTTCCTCTGGAAATAACTCCTCCGCCGAGGTGAGAGCAGATCCATTGTTGGCCGAAGAGTTAAACACCTTCTACGGCTGCTTTGAATGTAATGGCGGCGCGACTCTGCCGATCAGCGCGTCAGGAAGCAGCAGACAGAGCAGCAATGATGATCATGTTATCACTGTGTCGGAGGACGGGGTTCGGAGGGAACTAAGGAGAGTGAACGTCAGGAAAGCCGCCGGACCTGATGGGATTACTGACCGCGTTCTGAGGTCTTGCGCCGATCAGCTTGCTGGTTTGTTTACTTCCATCTTTAATGAGTCCCTTGCTACCTCTGTGATTCCCACCTCATTTAAGAAATCTGTCATCATCCCTGTGCCTAAGAACAGTAAACCCTCTTGCCTGAATGACTATCGTCCAGTTGCCCTCACATCAACAGTCATGAAGGTTTTTGAGAGACTTTTAAAGAAACACATATGCTCCTCCATCCCTGCTACTTTGGACCCTCTTCAGTTTGCCTATCGCCCAAATAGGTCTACTGATGATGCCATCTCTCAGGTACTGCACTCTTCCCTCACACATATTGACAGCAAAAATGGCAACTATGTCAGACTGCTATTCATTGACTATAGCTCAGCTTTCAACACTATAGTCCCCACCAAGCTAGCTGTCAAACTCTCAGACCTCGGCCTAAACACTTCACTCTGTGACTGGATTCAAGACTTCCTCACCGGCAGACCACAAGTGGTGAAAATGGGCCAGTTCACCTCCAACTCCATCACCCTGAACCTAAGCCCCGCAGGGCTGTGTCCTGAGTCCCCTGCTCTACTCTCTCTACACACACGACTGTGTGTCCTCTCAAGCTCCACCTATTGTTAAATTTGCTGATGATACTGTTTTGGCCTCATTTCCAACAATGATGAGACCGCAACTTGGGTGAGGTAGAAGACTTGCATCATGGTGCCAGGACAACTGTCTCTCTCTGAACATGAGCATTATAAAGAGCTGATTGTAGACTTAAGCGGCCCTACACTCCTCAAGCGGGACCCCTGTTGAGCAGCTTCAAGTACCTCGGTGTAAACATCTCTGAGGAACTTGTACTGCACACATTCAAACACAGGTCAAGAAAGCCAGGCAAAACTGTACCATGCGACAGCTGAGGAAATTCAGGGTCTCACCAGCAATCCTGAAAACTTTCTATTCAGGGGCCATAGAAATATTGACTCAGTGCATCTCAGTGTGGTATAGTATCAGGACTGCAAAGCTCTGCAGAGAGTCGTGCGCTTAGCTGAGCGCATCTCAGGGTCTGCCCTCCCATCTCTGCAGGACATCTACTTCAAACGCTACAAAAGCAGAGCTGCAAAAATAATCAAGGACTCAAATCACCCCAGTAACCGTCTTTTCATCACACTGCCATCTGGCAAGCGCTTAGCATGATGGCAAAAACTGAGAGACTGAGGAGGAGCTTCTTCCCTCAGGCCATCAGGCTCCTAAACTCAGTCTCATAACATCTACAGGACTCAATTTAATAAACTGTAAAAACATTCATTATTCTCCACATCCGCACTATGTGTACATAGCACAACTATTTGCACATTCCTCTTGCACATCCCTGTTTATATTAATATTTATTAAATCCACAGTAGACTGTATTGCACATTTAATTTCATTGCACATTTTACTCCAAAATTATTTTATTTAATTTTTTTCTTATGTTTTATCTTATTCTTACCTATATTTATATATATTCTCTTGTGTTATGTGCACTGTCCATTGAGCGGACCTGTCCTGACCTACATTTCACTACTGATTATACCCTGTATGATTGTGTATGTGACGAATAATAAAGAACCTTGAACCTTGAACCTAGAACCTTGAACCATTTTAAACACTGGAATAAGCAGTAGGGGCTCGAATAAGAGCACCAACGCACACAAACAATACAAATTAGCCATGGTTTTACTACAAATAAAACCAAAAATTGCAATTGAAGTCCATATAAATCAATATTATGTTTTCTATGGCTAGGACCTGCAGTTCCTAAAGGGATTTAAGTTTACTACTAGACTAAAAACAGTTAAAGCAGGTGCATAAGATACTGCTACATCCCACTTCAAAACACACAATATTTTTCCACTTTTGTGAATGGGTCAGGGTCTTTGAAAAAACGATGAAAGGCAAGATTTTTTACTGTCACACTGATAGTTTTTGCAGTGGATTGCCCAACATTGCGTTCTTTTATTCCACTTTGACTTCTCTTTCGTTGTTATTCTGTCTATTCTGTGTATCTGTGCTGTTGTCCAGTTGGAATTTTCACTCCAAAATGGCGGCCGCGCTACCGAAGCGCCACCTAGTGGCAAATTATTATTACCTGAAAAGCACCAGAGTTTCGCCTCTTGGTCTTCTATACTCTTTGCGATTAGTAGCCTATATAGCTCTTGCAGTACTTCAATGTCAAATATCGAACTGTCTGCGCAGCGCCGCTTCAATTCGAACACACCTTGAAATTTAACTGACAACCTCGCGGCCTCAGGTCCCTCTCTGATTAATAATGATCCACTGACACTAAAAGAAGTTTTGTCATGTCTTGGATTTGTTCCTAATGTTTTTGGACTGATTTCTGTAGTGCTAAATTGAGATATTTTTGATTTCTTGAAGCCTGCTGTATCATCTATTATAACGTTTACTGCATGAGCAAAGCTAGTTAGAAAAGGTCTTCAAGACATTTTTTGTGTGCTGTAAATATATAGATATTTTTGATTATGGTTCTGTTCAATTTATGCTTTCAATTACATATGTTTTTATTTTTTTGTTAACAAGGTTTGTTTTCAGCTTCTAGAATTAAATGGATCAGGATATACAGGAGCACAGCATCTTTTAAGGTGCCTTGTGATATCATTTACCAGCAGCAAACTCTCCTATTACAGTGAATCAGTCATTGATAAATAATGGCCAGATCAATTACACACTCTCTCCATTCTCAGTTATGTAAAACACACACTTTTGGATGGCATTATGTACACCAATTCACCAGTCCATGCACAGTGTATGAAAAAATAATCATTCTATAAATAAAAAAATATTGTTATAATAAATAATATTGCTCTGACAGAATTACAGTGAATAACAGGTTCTGTAACAATTCAGGCTCCTTTTAAGAATCGTTTTATAATATCTATCTATAATTGTTAATGGAGTGCTATTGCCGTTGAGTGCACATATAACAAATAAAGTTTAATCTGTTTACAGGACTTCAGTGACAAACAAGTCAAGCAATGGCTCAGATGTTCAGCCGATGGCCTCAGCTCCTCCAAGTTACGATGAGGCAACTACTGGTAATACTACTTTTTCCTTAGTGAATTTCCTTTTTAAACTGATCTGCACTTTCAAATTATTATTAAAGGGGTAGTCCACCTGTTATGATTTATTCCCCTTCATGTTGTTTCAAAACTGTATGTATTTCAAAAGAATGTTGGTAACCAAACAGTTTTGGGTGCTAGGAAGTCTGGAAGTTAATGAGACCCAAAACCAACATTTACCAACATTCTTGACAAAAAAATCTTCTTTTATGTTTCACAGTGACAGAACAAATAAATGCATTGTTGCATGGTTTTGAAGGACACAAGGGGGAGTAAATGATGACAGAATTTGCATTGTTGGGTGGACTATCCCTTTAATTCAGTGACTGCAAATGTATTTTGGACACTATACTATAGAACACTAATGGCATTCATCACCCATGACAGTCACTGTGGATATTTTAACTTGAGAAACAAAATGTTTCATATTTTCTTTTGGTATTGAAAGGTGGAAGCCCTTGTTATAGTGGAGATTATCCTAGAGATAGCGAGATGCTAACAGAATTCAGCTGGGATGACCAAAACATCAGGAGGATATTCATCCGCAAGGTATTGTTGCATTCTGTTTAACGGTTCTGAGCTGCTGTGGACAATATGGAGTGAATTAATGTAATATTATTTCCTGTAGGTGTACACCATCCTGATGCTCCAGCTATCTGTCACATTAGCCTTTGTGGCTGTTTTCACTTTCTGGTGAGTGTGTGAGCTGAACAAACGTTCATAATGCATTCTTCCTTTTTTCAAGCTTGATTAACAAGTATGTCTTGTTTAACTTGTAGTGAACCTGTGAAATATTACATACAGAGCAACCCTGGCTGGTACTGGGCATCATAGTAAGTACATACAATTTATTATTTTGGGTTGACATTGTAAATGCAAATCTTAAAATTAATTTTCAATATAGACAGCATATAATACAGTAATTCAGTAACAGTGCAAGTTTTAACTTTATGTGGTGCTATGCACTGTTATCCACTGTGAATGTGTAATGGCTGTATTGTCTTTTTCTCTCAACAGTGCAGTGTTTTTTGTCACATATCTGACCCTATCCTGCTGCCGTGGACCACGGTGAGTGCATTTGTAGAGATATAAATGCATATCAATATAATATAATATATTTTTTTATTTATCATATCATATAATTTATAATATAAAAAACTCATTTTTAATATATATTTTTAGCAATTAACTTCTATTTGAGCAAAATTGGCACATTATATACTATGCGTTCATTTCTATCTTTTCTACTTACAGGAGGCAGTTCCCATGGAATCTGATTCTGCTCATTATTTTTGTGAGTATTAAAACAACCAAAACAACCTTAAGTCTTTGGTTATCAAACTAGCTATTATATGACAAATACTAGTATTGATCAAGAACAAGCTTTTCACATATAAAAGAAAGTCTTCTTCTATTTAAACATTAATCTCTCCTCTTCTGTTCTAGACTCTGTCTCTTTCTTACATGACAGGAATGCTGTCCAGGTAAAGTCTCACATTATATGTGTATTATGTCTTTTTTTCATGCACGCTAACAACAAATGTTAAACATGTTCTGCATATTTTGTGGTTTCATATTCATATTTCTACTTTGTCATACTTGCACAGTATATTGTGTTATGTCAAAAAATGAATTCAAGTGAAATATTTTTACATATAACAGGATGTCAGGCCTATTTCTAATTTAAATATTTCTCCTCTCTCTAGCTACTACAATACTAAATCTGTCATCATCTGCCTGGGTATTACTGCCTCGGTGTGTCTTGTTATAACTATCTTTAGCTTCCAAACCAAGGTTAGTATTTTTAAAAGCAACACATATTTTCATGTTTCTTCATTTTTAACTGTAATCTGGAGTATATTTATTCTGCTCAAATGTTTGTGATTTTACAGATTGATATTACTTCATACCAAGGCGTGCTGTTAGTTTTCTGCACAGTATTGTTTATTTGTGGACTTTTCCTGGTAGTCATCCTGCCCTTTGGATATGTAAGTACCTATGTCAGCAGTAGACTGGTAGATTTATTATTTCTCAGCAGGGTGCTGGACTTTAATATTCACAGAAATAAGAATGTACTTTCACCAAAGTTTTTCTCTTTTCTCTTTACAGGTTCCATGGCTGCACACTGTGTACGCTGCCTTGGGAGCAATACTGTTTTGCATGGTACATAATTCTAAAATAATTTCAACTCAGATCAGTATTAACCCCTGTAAAGCCTGACATATGGTATAATCAGAAATCCTTTAGGAAAATCCATGAGTATCCATTATGTTAGGCTTTTATGGCATGATATATTGGGAATATGGAGCTCATACTCAAGTTGCTTCAGTCCAGCAAGTGTTCATCTCGAAATAACAATATAAAAGTTATTCTCATATTTATTCAAATCTGTAAAGATTTCACAGAAAAAAATACATTTACTGAAATGCGTTTTACTTGCTAAAATGTACAAACTGTCAATCAGACAAAAGAAGGAATGTAGTAGTTTTTTAGGAAAGTTTTTCATTTAGAGGCCTTTGTGTATCAAATATGATAACAGTAGGCTTCATAGGGTTTAAATGTCCATGCATTTTATTTATTTGTTTGAGTAACAGAGTAAAAGGATAATGTACAGTCAGTATATCATTATCGCAAAATAAATCCTGATAAGGTGTTTAGGACACAGCGTTATCCCTTGTGTTTGTTAGTAATTATTGTCATTGTATTATTTTAATCTCTCTTTTGTCTTTTAGTTCCTGGCATTTGACACACAGATGCTGATGGGGAAAAAAAAATACACCATAAGTCCTGAGGAATACATCTTCGCCACCCTCAGCATATACCTGGACATTGTTTACATCTTCTCTTTCTTTCTCCAGTTGTTTGGAACTGCTGAACGGGAGTGAATGTGCTGTTAAACTGAAGCTCCAACGACTCTTCTTTTGTCTCTCTGATCTGAGTGATCATGTCCTTCCAGCATGATCTGGATCTTCAGTGCACTGTGTTGTGTTTAAGCTCACCTCAGCTTTTACGATGTGCCATGCATTTATCATGTAGCGTGAAGGAGGTCTTGCATATACATTGCTTATGTACACTGGTAAAACGTTAACAACATTCAGATAGTTTTACAACTGGTGTCATAGAAAACAAAACAGAATATATTAAATACACTGGTGTCAACTGTGAAACCTGTATGATGTCATTAGCAGTGAAAGTGCATGAAATATTAGCGCATCACATTGAGGTGAAACTATGTAGGATTTATCCATCGATGTCCACCGCATTCCTCTTTGTGTCTGACCCTGCAAAAGTTTCATATGATTTCACAGCATGAAGACATTTTAACAAATCATTCTGAGAAACTAGATATTGTGATGCATATTTTCATAACAGTGTTAACAAGTTTTTTTGAATAGCTGGCTGGGTTTTAGGAGTGCACATATGAATCAAAGTAACATTTACATTTCTGAGTTCATTTGTACAAATTTGATTTAAATAATTAGTGCTTCTATTTGAATTTACCTTAATATTTCATAGGAATTTTCTATTTTGATTTTTGCTGCCATTGTAAAGTCAGCTTGATTGAGATATGCTTTTTGAGGCATTATTTATTTTGTTTATTTTGTATATATTATTTATTCTGATTTTTTTTTATTCCACAGAGGATTGTTAATGTATTATCATAGCACAGATCTATTTTTGAAGAAAATGAGTTGTAAATGATTTTGGATGTATACATAGATTTACAGTGTTCACTAAAAGAGTGCAAAATCACTGTAGCTGGATTTAAACAGAATGCAGTGCTACATATTATATTTTTTTCCCTGTAGAACAGTAGAAACATTGTGTGACTAATAAATGGAATTTATTGAAATGTGTTGAATATGAAATCACTAAATGACAAGTATGTTTCAGTTGCAAATTGGCAAAAAAAAAAAAAAAAAAAAAAATTAGGAGGTTAATTAGAGTAAATAATAATTGTAAATGTTCTTGAATTTCTCTGAAAACACAAATATAATCCCTTCTATATCTTTGTGTGCAGGTGTGTTATCATAATATTATATACAACACAGTTGTCTCTCTTTTAAATGAAACAACAAGCTTAGGCCTACATCTCATATAGGCTATGGGGACCTTAAAATTTAATTTATGTCAAAGAGAAAACCAGGATTAAAGGGATAGTTCACCCAAAAATGAAAATTCTGTCATCATTTACTCTCCCTCAAGTAGTTCCAAACCTGTATGAATGTGTTTGTTCTGCTGAACACAAAGGAAGATATTCTGAAGAATGTGGGAAACAGAGCAGTTCTGGGGCACCATTGACTTCCATAGTATTTTTTTTCCTACTATGGAAGTCAATGGTGCCCCTGAACAGCCTGGTTACAAACTTTCTTCATAATATCTTCCTTTGTGTTCAGCAGAACAAAGAAATTCATACATGTTTGGAACTACTTGAGGGTGAGTAAATGATGACAGAATTTTCATTTTTGGGTGAACTATCCCTTTAATAGACCCGTTTTGTTGTCATTTATGGGGAAAATGTGTATGATGTTTAAAACTCTTTCTGAGATCTCTTAATAAATTTGTAGACACTCAATTTTAAGAAAAGAGAAAGACTTGGTTGAATTAACAATTCAGTGACTCGCTCATAAAACACAAACATTCATTTATCGCCACCTACTGGCATAACATTGTAACTTGCAGAAAGAGCCACTGAAGGATTCAAAATATTGGAGTCACTGAGAATAATGAATCCCCTCTACTATAACAGTGTGTTTAAAGTTAAAGCATACATAAAAGCACTGAAACACTGCCTTGATCCCACCATTCCTCTTTCAAAACACTGCGCACTGATGACGCTCTTCCGCTCCGCTCATCCAATGTGAACGCGGGGTTTTAACATGTGGGCTTCGGCCATGTTCTGCTTTTAAATAAGGAAGAAGCGGGAGGCGTTAATGCAACTTTGTGTACTCAATATCTCATTCGCAGTATCGCTTACGGCTTCTGAGAAAATCGAGTCAGTTAGGAAAAAATATCCACAACAGATAGTAACACACACGAGCAGCTATTTGGAGCCCGCTTCACCCCAGATGTAATTATTGCTGGGCTGGTATGTCGCGTGTTAGCAGCTGGTTAGCTGGTTGAGCTAAAGATCAGCGGTGTGGGTTTATCTGAACTGGTTTAGTCGTGTTTAAGGCAAGGATACAGCTACTTTTATCTAACAAAGCTGGTTAGCAGTGGCATGCGGATGAAGGGCAGAGGGAGCCCGCGTTTGGGACTGCGCTGACAGCCCTAAGGACTTATCCCGCTATAATCGAGGCTTTCAGTCTTTCATCATGTTTAATAAGTTCTACGAATGGCTCGGAACCGGAATCGCTAGTCTGCGAAACGGAGCTCCAGCTGGTGGGGTTCATACCGGTTCCGTGAGAGTGGATCAGGACGGGACATTACGGAGAAAGAGACCACTAGACTGGTAAAAAAAGATTGTTTATATGTGCAAATAACTGTAAGACATTTGCGTATAAGTCCAAGAACTGTTATTTTATTTATTAGTTGGGCTTACAATGAAAGTTTAGGTCTTTAAACTGGTTTTTGAGTCGTGATGTTTTGGTTCGGTCGTTAAAGCGCGAACTGTTTTGATAGGATGACGTTAGAAACGCGTGCGCGTCTGAAGCTCCTGATAAACCATTCATTTTCTTTCTTTTTTGTTGTTTATTTTTCTTTTCTTTTGTCGTTTGTTGTAATATATGAATCTATATTGTTTTCCCGAATATATCTGCGCGTTTGCTGCTTCAATAAAACAACTGAGCATGAGCAACCTTTAAGAAGTTAATGTTATAATATTCTATTCACTTATTTTTGTTTATGAATATATTTTATTTTTATATAAGTATTAATAGTGAACAATTGTGTTTTTTAAATATGTATTACATGTTCATTTATAATAAAATACCTGTCTCAATTTTGTATTTTCTTATAGTTTGGAAGATGGAGATTCAGTTGATCAGGAGGAGGAGAAAGTGGTGAAGAAATTCAGAATGGGTAAATAACACTATTCTGAATACATGATAAAACTGATTTATGCCAATTACAATAACATTTTGTTTCTTGTTCTCTAGGAGATATTATGGATACAGTGAAAAATGCAGCTGAAGGAGTGAAGACCCATGGTTCGAGTGTTGCGTACTGGGTAAAGAACAATGTTATACCTAACCCGGGGAACGTGCTGCCAGCATCACTGGGTCCACCTCAAACAAGAATACCATCCGAACCCGCAGCCAATTCTGCTACATCAGCATCTCTGTGGGCGGAAAACAAGGTAATTTTTTGCTCATCAAGATCTTAGTGGGTTTACTTCATTTTCTTGAGATCAGGTATAACAGAAGAGCAAAAGCTGTCTCGCAGTCTAATTCGTTTTGTCTGTGCTATACATTTTCTGCTTTTTGTAAAGTTTGGGGATCGGTCACGTGAGATACTTGAGGACACATTTGTAGCTCCATCTAGTTCAGTTGACTGGAGGACTGTCACAAAATCTGGTAAGGATAAAAATAGTAAAATTTTTGTTTTTCTTTCTGCAAATAACATATGCTGACATAGTCTTTTTTGTTTTGACAGATTCCTTATGGACTGAACAATCAGTGACCATATCAAAAGCGAGCAGAAGACAAGTTTGTATGGACCATCCACCCCACGAGACACACAAAGCTAACGGACACTCTGTTAATTTACCCTCTGCCTCCACGGCAAAACCATCCCCCTCTCCCCGCTTGGGCAGATCCCTGTACCACCGACCACACAGGTTCAGCTAAATCTAAACTATTCATGACATTTATGTTAGAAAGAATCATAATTAAGTAATATGATTTTAGGGTTTTGTTAATTTTTTTGTTGATGGGTAGTATTGTTCTGGTTTGAAAGAGTGTAATAAATACAAGGTAATGAAAATGAAAGGAAATTTGTTTCTGTTGTAGCTTTTTGTCATCTTCTGAGACCAGTTCAGGAAAAGCCACTTATACTAGCATGTATGAGAAGACCTTTCCCATCCGAGTGGTCCAGAGTCCTTCACATGGCAGCTCAAACCGCCTCCTCCGGGCCAGAGCCCGCTGTACAGCACAGGAGGTTAGACACTCATTGTACTGATTTGCTTTAAAAACCAAATATTTAATGGCATAAAATATGGTAGAATTACTTCATTATATATAGGACTGCACAAAGGTCTGAGATCTAATAATCAAATAACAAGGGATACGGTTTAAATAAATAATGTGCAGCAGTACGTTTCAAAGTGAAGAGCAGAACTGTTTTCATTTACACATGTTCAGCTCATATTTTCATTTAATAGTAGTAATAATAATAATGTTATTATTGTTGCTGGATAGTCATATTGATATATAATCGTAATTTGGGCCAAATTATGTAGCCCTACAAACAAGCACTGCAAATAAAACAGATATTGTTTTTTTATTTATCAAAGAAATTGTGATCAGATTTTTCTCCCCAAATTGTGCAGCCCGTAATTAGACTTTGCTTTTACTGTTTTTATAGTCGGTGTGTGAGGAAGAAAAGGAGGTATACAGGCAGCTCCTAGCAATGGTGTCTGATGGGCAGTCGACCTTCCTTCACGATGGAAGTTCTCACTCCAGCATTCGCTCGCATCGAGATTTGTGAGTGTCTGTGTCATGCTACTTTAAAACATGTTCTTTATGTCTGTGACTAAACCTGAGCTGTTTAAAGGGATAGTTTATCCAAAAATGAACATTGTGTCATTCTGTTGCTCACCTTCATATCATTTCAAACCCATAAGACTTCCTTTCATTGTCAGAACACAAAATAACTTTGTTTTTTTTAGTATTCTCTCATTCTTATTGTCCATCCACTGAAAGTCTATAGTCCCTATAAGATCATTTATAATCCAAGTCTTCTGGAGACTTCTGATTTAATTTAGGCTTTTCTTCACATATCAATATTAATCAGCACAAATGTGTAGAGCTCATTAAAAATGGTAAAGACAGAAGCACAACTGTGCTTACTTGACATGCAAGAACAAATCTCGTTGGTTCTTGTGGAAGCAAAAACTCGTCAAGTTAGCACTTTTGATCTTCTGTTTACCATATAAACTGCTCAATTTGTATGGATTGTTTACAATGTCTTCATGAACTTTCTAAAGTTTCTGTGAAATTGGCTTTAAATGCGGGACAGATATTTTTGAAGATGAACAAATGTTATGGATTTGGATCAACATGAGGGTAATTGATGACAGAATTTTAATTTGTGGAAGAACTATACCTTTAAGATAATTTTTTTTTAAAAGGTTTCTCTTATTCACCGCAAAATTTTTGGTCTCATTTCAGCTCCAGCTTCCTGTCGTCCAGTCGAAGTCGTCTTCATTGTGCCTCTCCAGCAGGCTCCGGTGCTGGAGTGTCATCCAACGGGTTATCCAGTCTGCCTCCCAGCCCCCAGCCTGGGTCCAGCCAGGCTTCCAGTGCCCTGCCCAGTCCTGGTGCGTCCTCCAGCATTCCAGAGCCTCAGCTATGGGCCCATGACCTTGAGCCCAGCGTAAAAGGACCAGCTGTTTTCTCAGCTCCATCACCAGCTGCCCTTCAGGATACCTCCTCTCAGGACACACAGTCATCAGGTGAGTCCCCTTTCTTTTTCTTTTTCTTTCTTTCTTGCTTTCTTTCTCTCTCATGTTTGTAATGTAATTCTGGCATCAAGGTTGTCTTAATGTGTTGTTTCACTTTCTGTAGCTCATGACGGAGATTCAGTCATTTTTGTAAAGGAGAAGCAGGGCAAGAAGCGCGAAAACTCAAGGTAGGAGAACAATGAGTTTATCTTTCATCATTTCATCCCTTTTTTTTTTTTTTTTTTACATAACCCTATCTTACATTTCTAGTGTGCCGTGCTTCCAGGCTGAACTGTGGATCAAAGAACTGTGAGTACTTATCTCTTGTCTAATATGTACAAGTATCAGTGCTTTTAGTTTGTGGAAGTGAATATCTTCTGATATCGGCCGCATTTGCTGTGTATTTTCAGGACTAGCCTCTATGACTCTCGAGCTCGGGAGCGACGGAGGTTGATTGAAGAGCAGGAGGCTCTGGCCTCTCAGCTCCTGCGCCAGGTGAGTAAGTTTTCCCTCTTTTTATGTTACACCTGCATTTTATGTGACTAACCCATTCATGCTCTCATTTGTGTCATCAGCGCCTCTCTGGAGAGGGTCGAGCCGTCCCAGCGAGTGTTGAGCTAAAGGTTCGAGTCCCTCTAGAGAAGGAGGTTCCTGTTGCAGCTGTTATCCAAAAGCCTCAGCATATTGAAGAGGAGCCAGAATTCCCAGAGTTAACAGAGGTAAGTGCTTCTAAAGGGATAGTTGAAAATTGTCATCTTTTACTGACCCTTATGTAGGGCTGGGCGGCGATATGACCAAAAAATTATCAGAACAATTTTTTTCGTATCAGTCGATATTGATAATTATCACGATAAATGTCAAATCTTTATTTTTTTCAAGTTTAAAGGCAGATTTTTGCTCCAAAGTGAAAGTTGTTGAGATCAGACCCGTTAAATTTATTTCTTAGTTTCTGCATGTTCTGAGTGATATTGTTTCAAATCAATAAACAGGTTTGTGTTGCCTAATAATATTACTTTTTTGTCTCTTAGAAATGCACATTTGATAGTAGTAGTATCAGCTTGAGTTAGCATGCAGATGTATATTTATATTCATTATCAAAATCTTTAACATCTGTAAAAATTGTAGCAACCTCATTTTTATATGGTAAAATGTAGGGATGCTCCAATACCACTTTTTCCAGTACTCTACCGATACTTTTATTTTTGGTACTTGCCGATACCGAGTACTGATACCGGTATTTTCATTGTATTTGTAAATTTTTTAAATATTGGGTACAGAAACCAAAAGAATATGTATAATGTTAGTTGGTTAACTTCATTTATCAAATATATATCCTTCAGTTATTTTGACACTTATTTATGCCCATTAAAATGTATTTTACAAGTTTTAGTTACTTTCACTGTTAATATTTTGGTCTATGGAATATTATCTTCAATTTAATAGCATTAGAGCTAACGTAAGTAACATAACTTGTGCATTGTTTTACTTGTTTTTGACACATCTGACCTACAAACTACAAACTTTTCAGTGATGTCTGTGAGAAGGGGATATTAACTCGACAAGCTTGCACATGTGCACCGCCGCGCGCTCAATCCACTCAGCGTGCTTAGCTTATCTGCTCATGCACATCAGCTGTACAGGTGTTAATACTGAATGTTTAACATAATATTAATTGCATACATATACTTCATAGACATCCTTAACCTCTAATAACTCCATTCTACTCTCTGTTGTTCTGTTGTCAGTGTTTCTTTGTCTGAATACGGCGCTTATCACATGCTGTGAGATATCGGCGTTTGGTATTGGGGCATTTTAGTGAGTACGAGTACAGGAGCTCAGTATCGGTATCGGCGCATCCCTAAAATGTAATTATTCTATCTTCTGGTTTTTAGGTTTGAAAAACAGTAGTCTAAATACATTTGGTATAAATGCACAAATATTAGAGCTTAAAGGTGCCATAGAATGGAAAACTGTATTTACCTTGGCATAGTTGAATAATAAGAGTTCTGTACATGGAAATTACATACAGTGAGCCTCAAACACCATTGTTTGCTCCTTATGTAAATCTAGTGAATAAAAAAGACACCAGCCAAACCATCAGAAGTTCTGCAGGTATTGTGAGGACAACAGTGAAAATGGCAGATCATGGAAATAAATGTTATGTTCCAGGCTGTGCAGGGGATGTGAAGTGCAGGGATGGGTTGGTGTCTGTATTCAGAAAGGCACGGAAAGTGACGCGAGCCACTAAAGGGACATGGTTAGCTCCTTGCTAGCGGTAGCTGTTACATTACAGTACATAAGATTTCACTTGCCACATAAACAGTAAGGAGAGATGACTGGGGATGATGGCGAATGATTTACAGATCTCTGAGCACCACTGACAAGCATCTGATCTTGTAAAATGTGTGGTAAGTACTGCCTCTCCGTAGTGTAAACAGAGTTTGTGCGATCGCGAATCTCAAAAGTGAAAGTAAAAAGCGATCGTGCATTTGAAAGCAGTTTCAGTGCCTCTCATATTAATAGCGGCTCCCTGATGCCTGCATTTTATATACAGTATAATTACCCGACGATATAACTGCGAGAGAAAGTATTGAAATATAAATTTTCCTCCCTGTGTTTCCTTCCTGCTGTGTGAGCTACTGAAATGAGCTGCACTCTGAAACAGCCAATCAGAGCAGAGCTCAACATTATTATTCATGACCCTTCCAAATAAGTCAATAACAGACCATTTCATTCTAGGGAGAAATCCTAGGGTTGTAAATGCACATGTAAAACTGTTTCTGGAGAAGTTTTGCCCTTACCTAAGCCACATACCTTCTATGTAGATATCAGAGAACAATTTAAAATATTGTATCAATGCATTCTATGGCACCTTTAATAACAAAATATTGTAATTATATTCTGTTTCTATTTAATACATGTCTACATTAATAATATAATAAAATTCGATATGAATGCCCACATTTCTGACACTGTACAATGGTGCAGTTAGTGTTACTACAGTAAATATTTGGTAAATAATGGCGATTTGTAGACTGAAAAGTATCATTGCACACCCTGTTTCTCCTATTTTTCAGCGCTGTTTCATCTGGATTTAAACTAGTCATTTGTGTTCTTCGCTGAATTCAAGCACTTCACACTGGGTCTCACAGTGCTGTTGATGATAATAATCTTTATCGATTTATCGCCCAGCCCTACCCTCATGTCATTCCAAACTTGAATCACTGCCTTTATTCTGCGCAATATAAAAGTACTTATTGGTGTGTTTACTGCTCATGGTGTTCACAGGACATGGAGAAGGAGGTGAGCAGAGCTCTGAGAGGCGGCAGTCAGGATGAGATTCTCAGCGAGGGCTTCCGCCTCACCATCACCAGAAAGGACCTGCAGACGCTCAACCACCTCAACTGGCTCAATGATGAGGTCAGAGCTTTATTACGTCATTCAGGTCTCTGTATAAACCTGCCAGTGAATGGATTCTGAACAGTCTCTTCTTAATCATTTTGTGTCAGGCGTTGCCATATTTATCAGTTTGTCAATGATTTGAGTGCCTGACTTATATATTTCCTCCATTTCAGGTTATTAATTTCTACATGAACCTGTTGGTGGAGCGCAGTAAACGGCCCAACCTGCCCTCCGCTTACACATTCAACACCTTCTTCTTTCCCAAGTTGCGGAGCTCAGGTTACAATGCTGTCCGCCGCTGGACCAAGAAAGTGGACATCTTTTCTGTAGACATCATATTGGTGCCTGTCCACCTGGGGGTGCACTGGTGCCTGTCTGTGAGTAGCTAACCAGCACCAAGGTCACATTGAGGACAAATACATGGAAGATGCATTGCTTTCTTTCCTGACATTTACAAGTAATTCAGAATAGTATTATAATACATTTCAGTCAGTTTAATAAAGGAATGAATAATTCAAATAGATTTGCTCTCAAGTCAGGAGTAGCATTGTTTAAAATTGTTCTCATTTCTTTTTCCTTTTGATAGGTGGTGGATTTTCGTAAGAAGAGCATCACTTACTTTGATTCAATGGGAGGAAACAACGACGAGGCCTGCAGGATATTATTGTAAGTGCTGCTTGAGGATTACATGATGAAACGGGTCTGCAAGAAGTGCCTTTTCAAAATGAGTCCCATGATAACACATTAAGAAATGAACGGAATAAATTATGCATGATTAGACATTGTCTAAAGTCTCTTAATTGTGCCTCTGTATAACAGAAAATATCTGAAACAAGAAAGTGGAGACAAGAAGGGGCAGAACTTTGATACATCAGAATGGTCTCTAAAAAGTAAAAGACCAAATGTGAGTTTTCCAACATAAGCATTACGTAGGGATTAAATTGACCTAAAAAATCTCCAGGATCATTTCAAGGTTTTTATTTGTCTTTCGAATCCTTAGGAGATTCCTCAGCAAATGAATGGAAGTGATTGCGGAATGTTCACATGCAAATATGCTGAGTACATCACCAAAGACCGGCCAATCAAATTCACACAGGTGAGCATCAGTTGCATAGATTTTGAAATAAAGTATTGGTTGGTCACACTTGTGTAAGGATTTTTAATTTTAACTTTTCTTTCATTTCTCAAACAGAAACACATGCCCTATTTCAGAAGACGAATGATATGGGAGATTTTGAACCAGAAACTGTTGTGATTGGATGATTCTTTTGTGTAGAACATATTTTGACATGTTGTATGGATATGAGGGCTTCTGTGCACTTCAGGAACCCTGAGACAAATGTGGCATGCCCTCAATCACCGGTCATTTCTATGCTGTCTAAATGAATCTTGGGAAGTCCTCATGCAATTAAGTGTGACACAGTCTCAGCCTTTAAGAGTCAGGGCAATGGATGTATGCCCCTTTATGGTTCCCTATAACTTGACTTGCTTTTGCTTTCTCAGCAAATGTTGTTTGACTGACTATGGAAGGATGTTATTTTCATAATTTCAATCTTTTCTTGTGCTGCCATTCTTCTGTAGTAGCTGTCAATACAAGGCCTGTCTTAAGATGATTTCAAATGATCATTTATGTTAATTGGCTGGGAGTGTGCTAGATCTCAAATCATCAGAAGTCATAAATGTTACAGTAATATGATGAGTGAGATTTGCATTGATGTCTTTTCACTCTAGTACTAGTAAAATAGCTGGAACTGACAATCACAGACTCACTCAGTGGTTTTCTAATGAAAAACAGCAGTTTACTTAATATTTGTGATATTTGATACCTGTATGTTTTATACAGATGCTGTCAAGATAATTAACTATAAAATTATTTTAAGAAAGAAAGACTCAGTCTTATTTTTGGAAAGACAATTTTTTAAAATTTAAGTGAGTTTTGTGGTTCTTTTTTCCTAGAGGTGATGAAACCCAAGAACACATGTGCTGCAATGCTTTTGACTTCAGTATGTTTTGGGATGGAGTTCTGCCTTTACAGGCATATGTTTATTCTTTTTTTTTATCAGTATTTGATGGCTTTGTAATAACTCGGGAGTCTTATGATCATTTTGGTTGTCTCAGACAGGCTGCACTTAAAATTTATTTGCTTTTTCACAACCCAGCATTGTCATACAACTTGTTTTTCTGTTCTGTTCATATTTGAGATTACTCTGTTCTTCCTTTTGTGTAAGAGAAAACTATTTTTGGCAACTGTTTCTAGTTTTTTTTCTGCAGGATATTAACAATTATTGTATATACAGTGACTATACGGTAAAATTGAAGACATATTTAATACTCATTTTGTACCTTTTATTATCTGTTTTTGTATGTGGAACAGATCTTTGTGGAAGTAAATTCCTGAGGTTATCTGTGTATCAGAGGATAAATGAAATAATTTCAAATTAATCTTTGTTTGATTCATGTCTTTCTGTCTAAGGTTACAATACCGTAGACTGATTCTAACAAATAACTATTTTGTTCAAAAGTTTGAATCGACTCGTGCCATGATTCTCTAAATAAGACTGCATCTTCATTTGGGTGTATGTATTGAGTACATATGAATTTCTGTTTTTCATAAAGCTGTAAATAATACAATGCAGACGTATTCAAACCGAAAATTTTGTTTAAACTTAATTTAAAAGAATCCGCTCATAGACTACGCTGTTTTGATCAACCATTTAAATTGTGTTGAATCGGATTACACTGTTCGCGCGTGATGCCCGACGCAACTCCACAGAGCGACCTCTCCTTTCCCTTCGATGTTTCAGATTATCGCATTACAGCCTGCGAACTCATTCACAACTCAGGTGAAATATGATTTTTATTTTAATATGGAATTTATTTTACAGTGACGTTGAAAAGTCCTCCTTTATTGAATTTACGACGAAGGTACTTTTTACCCGGTAGCCTACATTACAAAATACTAAAACAGTGGGGCTCTATTTATCTATGCAATTTAGTAAGTTTGTTCTATCAGACGCAGAGACGCTTAATTACTAACGTTATATCTGAACGATATAGATCGATTGATAGTTTTACCCAAGCCTAAAAAGTAAATTTAGCACCCAAAAAGTGCTAAATTATAGTAGCCTGTGTTGCTGGACAGAGCTAATGAGACATTATAATCCTCCTTTATCCTAATATTTTTAGATCATAGTATTATATTTGATTTCATACATCACTGGACTATTGTCCTGTTCATCAAATTTAAATGTAGGTTACATTTCAGCATGTTGGATTTATATTTATGCACAGAGCACAACACAAATAATCACTATTGCAGACTCAGAATCGTTTACCTCAGAAGGAAGGAAACTGAGGGAGTGTTCCATTAATAAGGGAAGAACTCTCTTGGTTTTCATTATATTGCCATTTTTATATCTCAGGGGACACAGCCCAAAGAACACACTCCTCACTATTAAAGTTCACCAAGGCAAGAAAAATTCATTTACAGGCCTACATTACAACGTTGGAGGAGCACTCCTTACAATGCGTAAAAGAAAAGACATAACCCATGTGTATGAAGAGGCAAGACAGAACTATTGACATGAAAACAAAGCCATAAAAAAGTGTATCATCCAAATAGCTTCTCTTTGAAATTTTCTTTAAAAAAATTATCTTCAAATACAAAAATAAATCTCAACATTTAAACAGCATAACCTAACTTACAAGATAAAGCAGCATTTTGGAAGGGAAAAAATAAAAATAAAATTGTGAGGGGATGTGAGGTTTCAGAATTCAGTCTCGTCTTGCTGGCACAAACTTGCTCAAAACAATGAGTGCATTTACAACGATCTTCAATACAGCACATTTTTCTGTAGATCTATCAAAACGACTTAGCTGCTGGTTTCAGCAGGTTCCTCAGGATTTCCTTAAATCGCCATTCAAGAAAAATGCAGCAAGATCTTTGCAAAAACAGTTTTTTATGTACAAAATTCCTCCTTTTGCAGCAGACAGTTCAAAAGCAGTCAACAAAATCTTTGAAGAATTTTACAAAAAGATTAAATCAAATTAAAATGACACATGGTGCTGTAACATCGTTGTTTCATTCTGGCTTTGCAGAATGTTTTAAAAAAGAAAGTTGCGGAAAAATATTTCTCAAAGTGTGTTGGAGTGTATGTGTGTGTGTGTGTGTGTGTGTGTGTGTATCTTTGTGTTAAAAAAAGCTTACTTTGCTTTTTGTGAACTTTTATGACATCTTGTAGTCATAGCTTTCTCCATCCAAGTCTTTCACTTTTAGCTTCATTATCGGTTGGTCTTCTCCAAGAAAAAAAGAGGTCGCAAAAATGTCTGCTTTCTTTCACTGGAAAGAGACACGCTTCTCAGTTCCTTTTCACAATGTCCATTTGTTTTTATGTCAAGAGAGGTGGTTCAGTATCCTCCATCACTCCTATGATTGTACTAAAATAAGAGAAAGAAAGATATCACAGTCAGAAAAGAAGCTTATAAAGAGATAAACAACATGATTTACTCATCCATCAATTTCAGAAGAACTGATTTTATAATTTCTTGGATACAGTAGATATGTCAATACAACATCATGAAAAAATATTCTTATGGATAAATGTTGTTTTTACTCTCTCTCTCTTTCCATTACAGACCACAACATTTCCAAAGCAACAGGAAGTAGCCCACCTCCTCTTCACTTGCCATGCTGGTAGGAGTATGTTGTGTGGTCTGTGGGTGTCTCTATGGCAACCTGCTGCTGTTGGACGCTATTTTCCTGCAGTGGCATGAGGTCAACATTACTGATAATACATCACAGTGAATCAGGCTTTGAAACACTTGGAATAATTCAGCATGCAAGGGTTTCGTACCTCGGCTGTAACGCTTGACGGAGGCACTTGGGCGTATTGTGGTATGTAGGTCCCTTGCATAGCTGTGTTTGCAGGCATATACTGAGGACAGATGGACACATGTTGACAAATGTGTGATATTCACAGATAGTACACATTAGACGAATATATTAGGCAGATGAACTTCTTGCTCATATGGTTATGCATAATTCTTGTAATTCCGTACATCACAATTTCTATAAAAACTAGAGCTGCACAATATTGTTAAAAATTTACAGAGGAATAATTGTTTTTCTGTGATATATATTGCACTATGAAAAAATATAAGAATTTTCAGCAGATGATTTAAATAGCTATATTTGGATTTTGGAGTCAATCATTCTATAATGTTTGGGGTGATTTTGCTGGGGATGCATAGAAAATAAGCTGGAAAGTTATTTTTAATTTGAGGCTTTTTTGAGTGTGAATCATCCTTTTAGGCTGAACAATTTGGGAAAAACTTGAAAAATTTAATTAATTTAATTTAATGAATTTAGTGGGGAAAATCTTTTCACTGGAATTTTCATAGTCCCCATTATCACTTTTTGACTCATTCAATATGACCATAATATAATAACATAATATACAGGGTTTTTTTTTATCTATACAATATGATTTTTATTGTGATTATTATTCAAAATAAGAAATATATTGCAATAAAACTATTGTACTATAAAATAAATTGAACATTTAATAAAATTCATACAGTTTTTTATAGTACACTGTAAAAATACAATACTAACATTTATGTCTCAATTTCTTCATTTTCAAACCTTAATCTGGTAAACTTTTTACCAGATTAAGGTTTGAAAATGAAGAAATTGAGACATAAATGTTAGTATATGCATTGCATATCTGCGCTGCATATTTTGCAATATTGATTTTATATTGTTATATCATGCAGCCCTAAAACTAACACAAATATTAATAACTGAAACCAAATTAAAATACATTTTCATGTCACCAAATCTACCTAAAATAAAATATAATTGCAATACAATTAAAATACAATTACACGTTTTTGATAAATGGTAATATTATAAAACCTGTCACCAGAAATTTTACGCAGTAAAATGATACCAGTTAGCATATCAATTCTGGTAGCCCCAAAATACTGAAACTAAAATAAAAATGCAATAATGTGAAATTAGAAAACTAAAAAAATATATAAAAAATTACAACTAAACTAAAATTAACAATGAAACCCAAACTAAATGGAAAAGACAAATAGAAAAAAAATACTAATTTACTGTCAGTCATAAAGTATTAGACCAATAATTTTTTTTTGTTTCAAGACATGTGTAATGAATTCTCTGTGGGATCTGTGGGGGACGTACCGTGCCTGTGCTGCCCAGGGTTAGATGGCTGAGCTGCTGTGTGAGAGGCCCTAGTATGGCAGTGGGCTGGATGGTCATGGTGTGGTCCACTGTGGGCGTGAGGACGGTACCCTGCGCACAGAAGAGAAAGAAAGTTAGACAAGCTAAAGTGCTTTAGGAAAAAGAGCAGCGGTTTAACTGCAACTTACTGTGGGCTGCATGAGGTAAGACTGGTGATGTATCCAGGAGGGATTGTGTACCTGACATTAAAACAACACACATTTTAAACTTCGATTTGTGTTGTTATTCTATATGATTCAGATCTATTTAGACCTAACAAGCTAGAAAGAATGAGAAGATTTTTCCATAAACAAGAACTTAAATTCCTCATATATAAAGACTGTACATCTTCAAAAGACTTGAAATATTGAGCAGTAGTATGGCTCTTGCAAAACAAATGGCTTCTCCGTACCTGGTAGGTGGATACGGGTGAGTGCATGTAGGGAGAGATAGAAGTCTGAGCAAAAATTCTGTTAGGAGCAATGCTGTAGGAAGGAGAGTAAAACCTGCAGGGGGCGACAAACACATTTTTTTAAAGAAAGAGCTGTTACCATGCAGTGTCATAATTAAAAGCACAAAGTACAACATTTCTTGAGTAATAATTTCTGAACCCACCCATTTTGTAAAGCAGGAGTAGGGTCATATGTTAGCGTCATCCCGCCCTGTATGTGTGTAAGAACGAGAGAGTGACAGTTGAATTAAGACTTGTGATTGAAATCAACATGAAAAAAGTAGAAAAAAGCAGCTCTCTCACAGTCTCGCCCTCTCTCAGCCACTGCCGCCCATTCTGGTGATATTTCCCCTGATTCTGACGTTTCTTCTGCCCCCCATCCGCAAATTTACACAGCAAGGGTTCTGTAGGCACTTAATGACAACATATCACTTATTATTTATTTGTCATAACCATCTGGTCAATACAAAACTCAATATGAAAAACAACGCAAACATAGTACCTGCTACTCCAGGAGGAGTCTTGATGTATTTGCCGTTAAAATGTTGAATGATGGCCTCACATTTTTCAGTCGATTCCATCCTGACATAGAGTAATTGCAAATGCATCATTAATGGAATATTAATCATGATAATGTCAGGTTCTATGTATGAGAGCTGGTCAGGCGTACCTGGCGAAACCGACTCCGCGGCTGGCGCCGTTTGCGTCGCGTAAGATGCGTGTGGAGATGACTTGGCTGAAGGGCTTGAGCATGCTCTCTAACTCCTGCTCATCCATAGACAGAGGCAGATTAGAGATGTACAGATTGGTGGGGTCCTGTTCTTGTTGCTGCATCAAGAAGAGAGAAACAAACGTGGTAAACATTGAATAGGAAATCATCTCTAGGATATATTGTAAACTACATCTATTAAATTATTTTCTGTAATTGGAACTATATATATATAGTGTGTATATATAAATATGTGTGTGTGTATGTAAAAACAAAGCAAAACAAAAACACAACAGAAACTAATAAATCTAACAAAAGCACATTGAAATTAAAACTGAATATACATAGATTAAAAACTGATTCAAAATATGTATGAATATTATTAATACGTATAATGCTAAAATGCATGGACATGACTAGGTTAAATGATTATTTTGGGTTATTTTCAATTTTAAGAATTAATCTGTCCAAAAATAGCAATTCTGTCATCGTTTCTGCGAATAGACTTAAATTTCAACCTGTTTTTCTACACAAAGCCATCATATGGCTTATGATAAATGTAATAATAAATATAGCACATTCTTCATAGACTACTTTTATGATGGTTTTAGGGGACATTCACAAGGAAAACATGCAGGAAAGTGGAATGAAAAAAAAAGCCAGGTCTAGTGTGTAAGATAGATAACTTTTAACTTCTGTGCTGCATTTATACAATGCAGTGTCATTGCTGCAAAAGACACGAGTAAGCGGAATGCCCAAGCATGTCCGTCGAGCTCAAGTTTACACAGAAAACAATAGAAAAGCAGTGCAGTTGAATGCAAAAATGCACTTTGTGTGAACCGCCCCTTATGGTGTTTTTTTGTCATTTTGGAGCTTGACTGCATCAGCCATCATTCACTTCCACTGCTTCTAGGTGGAGAAACGTCTGGTTTGTGTTACTGACATAATTCCTGTAGGTGGATATCTGCAAGGTGCCCTGCTTTGTTCCTGAAGGACTGATCAGCCTTACAGGCTCAATAAGGTTAGGATTATGGGTAGTTGAGGTTAGGGCCTCATCAGCCTTCTCAGGCCCAAATTAAAGCACCATCAAACACTGAGCGCTTTACGGAGAGTTATGTCACATCCTTTCCATGTCCCTTCTCGGTTTTGTGGTAATCGACAATGCCACATGCCACAAATACTGCATACAGATATTAAGTTCCAGCATTCCAGCTTTAAAATGCATTGGAAATCAAAAGGAAACCGAAATGACTGTGAAGTTCAGAAGTTTACAGGTAGGACAAACTGCTGAGCCAGCAGCCTCATGCACTGATGCACTTGTGTGAGATTGGAGAGATAAGACTGGTTCAGCTGCTGCCACGAGTTCAACTATGAAATATGGAGCTTTTTGGAAGTTTTTTCTTTTCCGAAAAAAGAAATAGAAATAGAAGTAAAATACACACTGGCAGCCAAAAGTTTGCAATAATTACGATTTTTTTTTTTTAATGTTTTTGAAAGAAGTCTCTTATGCTCACTAAGGCTGCAATTATTTGTCCAAATATAGTAAAACAGTAATATTGTGAAATATTATTATGATTTAAAATAACTATTTTCTATTTCAGTATATTTTAAAATCTAATTTATTCCTGTGATGGCAAAGCTAAATATCCAGCAGTCATTACTCCTGTCTTCAGAGACAGAAAAAAATCTTATTAAAAAAAACTGCTGATTAATATTTTTGTGGAAACTGTGAAACATTTTTTCCAGATTCTTTAATGAATATGAATGATTTCATGCATCCTTGCTAAATTAAAGTATAATTTTTTTACCTACCCCAGACTTTTCAATGGTAGTGTATCCACTAAAATATTTAATGGTTTCTGTAAGATATTAAGCAGCATAACTGTTTTCAACATAGATAATAATGTTTCTTGAGCACCAAATCGGCACATTACAATGATTTCATCATGTGACACTGAAGACTGGAGTAATAATGCTGAAAATTCAGCTTTGCCATCACAGAAATAAATTACATTTCAAAGTATATTAAAATAGAAAACAGTTACTTTAAATTGTAATAATATTAATGTTTTTATATCATTTTTGATCAAATAAATGCAGCCTTGTTGAGCATAAGAGACTTCTCTCAAAACATTAAGAACTCTTAAATTATTCCCAACTGTTGGCCACAAGTGTAAATAAAAGCAAATTTTTTGCCATATTTATCTCTTACCTCTGCATAATTATGCTGGAGTTTTAGACATAAACATGTTTTTTAGTAAAAAGTGTCAAAATGACCGTTTTCAAGGCCAGTACTGAGTCAGCTCATTACCATACAAACACCTAATTAGCTTCATTTGAAGCTGCAGGCATGACAGCAAATATGCATACAGTACAAAATGACACCTTTCTAACCTCAAATTAACAGATACACAAACCTGTGCTTGCACGTCTTCTACAGATTAGCAGGAGGTTTTATCTTATGATCTCAAAACCCCTTAATCATATTATACGGCTCAAATTAATTTAGTTCATTCATTGAAGCAAGAGTTGTGAGTTAACTTGTCTAAACAAAACAGAAAGACAGTAAAGATGCTGCAAGACAGCAAACCTTCAATTCACCCACTGCTGATTTACATATTCATTGCTTTGGTGTGCAGATGAGATTAAAATGTGAGCTGTAAATGCATTACCAGTTCATCTCAGCACCATGAATAATGAATGTCTAATTGCAGTGACCTGCGATAAAGGTGATTTTTGTACTGATCTAATCGCGTCGTGAGATGCTGCATTTTTCCACAGAGTGAATGGGAGGAGGAAAATCCACGGCAATTGCCTCAACAGACTCTTAAATAGGTCAGAACGCTAAAAGACTCTAAAACGGCTGTAATTAAGACGGGTGCTTCATGATGTTCTTGTGTGAAGAGGTTGCCCTTTCATGCTGATCTACAGATTAAATATGTAAATCTCACAAAATCTTTCAAGAATATGTTCAGGTTGCATTTACTGCCAAATGAAAGCAAAAAAATGGAAAAGAAATTGAATCCTGTTTTTTGTTGCACTTTTGTATTGTGACATTATTTTTTAGCACAATTAAGCACACCCATTACTCATTTCTCATTACTGCAATGCAAAAAATATCAATGCTATTACTGTAATGCAAAGAAATTAATATAAAAAGTAACATGCTTATTTTTTTGTAGTCCCTTTATGATTTAAATAAAAAAAACTATCAAAAATACCGTATTGCAGTAATGACAAGCTAATGAGAACTACTATATATATATATATATATATATATATACAGTCATGGCCAAAAATATCGGCACCCTTGGTAAATATGATCAAAGAAGGCTGTGAAAATTAATCTGCATTGTTAATCCTTTTGATCTTTTATTTAAAAAAATCACAAATATCTAACCTTTCAATGTATAATAAGAATTTAAAATGGGGGGAAATATCATTGTGAAATAAATGTTTTTCTCAAATACACATTGGACACAATTATTGGCACCCCTAGAAATTCTAATGAGTAAAATATCTCTGAAGTATATTCCCATTCATATTCACAATTTTGAACACTCCAGGGTGATTATGAACATGAAATTATCCAGCCATGGCTTCCTGTTTCACAGAAATATAAATAGGATGGAAAATAAAGACCAAATTCCCTTAATCATCCATCACAATGAGAAAAAACAAAGAATATATTTCTGATGTGCAGCAAATGATAATTGAGCTTCACAAAATAGAAAGTAACTTTAAGGAAAGAGCTAGAGCAGTGAAAATTCCCATTTCCACCATCAGGGCAATAATTAAGAATTTCCAATCAACATAAAATGTTATGAATCTGCCTGGAAGAGGACATGTGTCTATATTGTCCTAATGCACGGTGAGGAGGAGAATCTGATTGGCTAAAAAGTACCCCATGTGTAAAATGAAATATAATGCTGTATTTTTAATGTTGTGGGCCTATATTTCTGCTGGAGGTCCTGGATATCTTGTTTAGATAAATGGCATCATGGATTCTATCAAATACCAACAGATAAAAAATCAACAAGTGACTGACTCTGTTAGAAATCTTATAATGGGCCATGTTTGGATCTTCCAACAGGACAATAATCCAAACACAAACCTTAAAAACAACACAAAAATGGGTCACTGAGCACAAAAGCAAGCTTCTGCTATGACCATTCCAGTCCTCTGACCTGAACCCTGTAGAAAATGAGTGAGGTGAACTGAAGAGAAGAAGCACCGCCATGTAGAGCCCTGCATTTCGGCCCTTTTTTACATCCCTAGGGCCGGGCTTCGGGACAATTTTCACGTCATAGTTCAGACGCGGGCCGGGCCTCGGGCCTGTTTTAGGTTTCTCCTTATTTTTATATTTAGACATCCATCAATTAGTGATGAAAAAAAATTGCCGCGTTGATGGAAACAACACGAGACCGTGCTACCGCGACTGAGAGCCGAGCGGCTCGACGGTGTTTAGTGTCCCGCAGCAGCAGCGAGCGCAAGTGACTTCAGCGCAGCTGAAGAGTTCTGTGTTCAAATGCACGCAAAAGGTTAAAGCTTGCCACAAAGCACCGGCAAACATAATAACCATGAATGTGTCCGCGGGAAATAGTAAGGAGATATTTGAATTATTTACTAATAAACTAATGTTTTCTGAGTCCGTGTCGCAAGGATGAAGTTGCTGATACTGACTCACCGTCTCCTCATCAGAAGCGCCTTTAGAGAGAAATGCATCTTTATTGATTATGATCAATATTATAATAAAATAGTTTTTGTTTTCAATTTTTTTTTAATTTCGTTAAGAGATAATTTGAAGCTTTCTATAGATATATTTATCATGTCTGTGAGGCATGTATTCGCTCAGCTTCGGTTCATTTTTGTGAAGCGCTCCTGTTCAAGACGAGACGGCAGAAATCATGTTTGTTTTCTTTGTTTTATAAAAGCACGTTTTGTTGATAATGTGAGTGCACACAAATAAAAGTAGACCCTTTACTGTTCCGAATGATGTATTACTCTTACCTTTATCAGAAAAAAAATGATGTCGTAGGCTATTTTAAGTTGTTTCCACTGAAAAAAAATGCAAGTGTTTGCTCTGGTGCCTCTATGTCCTGCAGAGCGTGCTTTAGCTTCCACTCTCCGCACAAACTTGGATATAGGCTAGCGCACATTATTATTATAGCGCAGGTTTAACGTCTAAACATTGTTATATGCTTGAACTGTTTTAGTATATCAATAGATTTTATTTTAGGCAAGTCGTGATGATTTGAGAAGGCTAAATTGATCAAACATAGACTATGATCAGCTCACTGTCTGCCGCTGGCAGCTTGGTCGTTATTTAAAAAAAACGAAAACTTTGGACTTATTACTATATTTAACGAACAAAAATGCTCCAAACGTTTCTCTAAATTAACTTAATAAAAAAACGAAACGAAATATAATCATTTTGCCATTACATACAAAACTGAAGTATTTTAATAGCTGAAACAGTAGTATAAGCTGTTTTGGGAGAAGGGGGAAAAAAAGACGGGCTCGGGTCGGACTCGGGCCGAGAATTCTGATAAGCTGTCGGACACGGGCCGGGCTAGGGCCTGAGCATCTCGGGCCAGGGCCGGGCTAGGGCCAAAATTTGAGGCCCGTGCAGGGCTCTACCGCCATGGAGCTGTGAATCTGAAGGATCTGGAGAGATTCTGGATGAAGGAATGGTCTCTGATCTCTTGTCAGGTGTTCTCTAACCTCATCAGGCATTATAGGAGAACATTTAGAGCTGTTAAACTGGCAAATGGAGGTTTCAAAAAGTATTGAATAAAAGGGTGCTGTTAATTGTGGCCAATGTGTATTAGAGAAAAACATTTATTTCATAATGATATTTCCCCCCATATTAAATTTTTATTATCCAATGAAAGGTTAGATTTTTGTGAATTTTTTAAATAAAAGATCAAAAGGATTAACAATGCAGATTAATTTTCACAGCCTTCTTTGATCATATTTACCAAGGGTGCCAATATTTTTGGCCATGACTGCATATATATTATATATATATATATATATATGTATTAGGGGTGACCCCGAATAGTCGACGATTTGATGCTTCGATATGAGGAGCCTGATTCGACTCCCAATCTCACAGTCGAATATTCACGGGGTGTTAGGATCATGCCATTTTGTCTATATGGGGGTGCTCAAATGTCTGATTTCACATAGAACTACTGGTTTTCTCCCAATAAGTTAATATACAGCCTATTATGATAATGCTGTAAATAAGAATCTGAAAAGAAAGAAGCTTTAAATAAATATTTTAACATGCGTGAATAAATCCAACCACCCCTATAGATTTAAGTTAAGCTTCACTTTCCATAATCCGTGACCGACAGAGGAGCATCTTGGCTGCAGGGATTTAAAAATTGAACAAGACTCAAACTGACACAGGCAGAGTTAAAAACTGGATTTTCTCGATCAGGTGGGGTATAAGTGATTTCAAAACATGGCAGCCGGATTATATATTGTGTATTATTTATCTCGCATAAGATGCATCGCGCTGAAGTAAGGCGCTTCATTGTACAGTGATTATCAACGCGCAGCGCGAGCAGTACAAACAACAATGCATAATATTAATAACTATGACTGGGACTATCATATACATAACATTGTATTGAGAACACTATTATAATAAAACGCTGTGAATCTTTAGAGTTTGGTTGCCGTGTTTCTACACGTTGTTGCGTGAAGAACTCCATAAAAGGAGCCGCGCGGACACGTTCACTTCTGCATTCGGGGCATTCTGTGCTGAAAGCCTGTAAGTTGTAATATTAACGTTATGTTTTATAAATAACAAAGCGTATTCTATATTAGATAAATGAGTTAGATCCCACTGATTAAAAAAACTGCTATCAAATGCTTCATTCTACTGGTCAACTTCAGCGCGCAGCTCAAAACAGAAATGCAGAACATTAATAACTACTGTCATATAGCCCACATAACGTTATAATGAGAGCACTGTTGTAAAAATGTTTTGAATTATTAGGGTTTCGCTGGCGTTTAATGTTAACTATCTTTTAATCAAAACATAAAACATTATTTTTGTATCTGCAAGGTGTCCATTACACATTTTCGCTGTGTGTTATCGTCAGTAATTATGACTGTCTTTTGGTAATGTATTTTGCCCCGCCCCAAAACATATGATTCGACTATCAGTCGAATATCGGCAAGATTCGAAAATTCCGATTCGACTATGAAAATCCTTAGTCGGGGACACCCCTAATATATATATATATAGTAATTCTCTTTAGCTTGTTATTACTGTATATGTACACTTTATATACAAGTATAATAGACATTAATTATTCATGTACTATGTGTATGTGTATATATATAAAATGTATAATATAATATGTATATAAGTGTAATGGCAATTGTGAATGTGAATTTTTTTGAGGAAAATCATATTTTAATCTTTTTTTGTTACAGTAATTGCTTTTCAGGAATGATAATTGTCATTGTAATAATATTAAAATAAAATATAACAATAAATTCTGTTTAATTGAAATAATATTGCAGTTAAACGATTCTTAATTTAAATAAAACAATAATAATTAAAAATAAATATAAAGTAAACTCAAAATAATAATTTGTTCATGAATAATTCATTATCATTAAACTTAAAAAAATATTACAGACACCCCCCCAAAATAAATAAATAAAATAATAATAATAATAATTATATATATATACACTGAAATATTAAAAATAAAAATAAATTGTATTTATTGAAAATGTAATGTCATTATTTATTTATTTGTTTGTTTGTTTGTTTATTTATTTTGCTGTAAAATAAGATCTGGACATTTTTTCGTGAGATTAACCCAAATATTCAGCATAAAAATCATAATATTAATATCCATTAAAAGGACGTGAAATCAGTGAGAGGGTCTGAGTGACTGAGCAGGGCTGTGTGAGTGGTTGGCCAGGGTAGGAGCAGAGCTGGCCTGCAGGGCCACGGTCCTCTACGGAGGGCGTGCAGCACTACCAGCCAAGCTGCTCAGACAGTGACTCAGCCATGGGTGAGAGAGAGAACACACAACCTCTTTGTAGAGCTGGAGCACCACGCAGGAGCAGAAACGGGACAAATACTCCTCAGGCACTTGCTTTGAACTGCTCTCAATGGCAGACCTGCATGAGCCTAATGGGGACACCAGCTCCATTTTCACAGTTCAACACCCACAGACAGACCAAGTGTGGTAAAATAATCATGCTGTCCTACACTAAAGTGATTGGTGGCATTTACTTTCTACATCAATTAATTTCTCCTTGAATCAGTTATACATTATTTTGTTAGTGCAAGAAAAAAAAACATATAATGTTACAAAAGATTCATATTTCAAATAAATGCTTGAAAAATGTATTAAGCTTCTTTTACAACAAATATTAAGCAACTGTTTTCAACATGGATAATAATAAGAAATGTTTCTTGAGTAACAGATCAGCATATTAGAATGTGACACTGAAGACTGGAGTAATAATGCTGAAAATTCAGCTTTGCATTATAGGAATAAATTACAATTAAACTGTGGTTGCTAAAGTTCTGGGTGTTTTCTCACTAGCCCAAGTTTGTTTTATATTCTAGTCCCTGGATATGTCCCTAGATATATCCCCAGATCAGTTCCCTTCTTTTGTCTAACCTCTTAACCTGCGCCCCTATTTTTGAGCATTTTTTGAAAAACGTCATAACCAAATAAAAATGTCTGTTCATGGAGTTCATGGAACACAGCATTCATAGAATTTATTTTGTCAATTTTATTGTCTACTAGCTGAAAATCAGTAAGGAAAGATAAGGAATATAATAACATACATTTCCTCATCAATCCACATGATTTGAAGCATCATTCGTGTCCAGTGCAGAAACCATACTGGATGAAATTTGTGCCAAAGTTGAATACTTTGGCTTAGGGGTTTGTTCAAATCCCAAACTTAAGTATGAGCCGTAGTATAATAGTGATGCTTGTGTTTGGAATTCGTTTGAAGCTGTTTCAACGTGCCATACAAGGTTTACAGCAAGTAAGAGCCGTTAAGGGACAGGGTGTTTAGTTCCTCTGTCTCTTACCTTTGCCATCTGAGCCTGAACTCCACTGGCCTTTAGCGCCGTCACTGCTTTCTGTGCAGAGGCCAGGCTGTCGAAATCCACAAAGCCATAGCCTGAACACACACACACATACACGCACACACACACACACACACACACACAGAGGATCAGTGATCACTGCTCAGAGTTTAGTTGTTAAGCCAATAGCATTCCCTATCAGTCCTCTGCACCTTAGCTCACACTGGTAATCTCTGTCCCACATGAGAAAAGAGCTATCAGACCAAGTTAACTATACACTCTCTCTCTCACACACACACACACACACACACAAATATAATAGCTTTGGTCCACTTGACAGATGTAGGGTTATGCAATACCAATCTCATTCCTGTTACATCAGCACACATTTGCTAGAGATAAAATAGATTAAGTATATTTAAAGAGCGCTCACAGGTTAAAAGGAACAGTTCATTCAAAATGTTTTTTAAAACATGTATCTCTTTCTTTCTCCCGGAACACAAAAGCAGATGTTTAGAAGAACTTCCAAGATGCTCTTAAATATAAAGAATGACCATCGCAGTAATTTGAATTTTGATAGGAAAATAATTGTATTTGGATTTTTCATTTTGTAAGGATTTTGATTATTTTGTAAAAAATATTAATCAAATAATTCAAAAAATATTAATCAAATTATTAATATTATTAATATTAATATAGTATTAATAAATGATTAATTATTTATTAACAAATTATTAATATTAATATTTTATTAATATATTATTACTATTTTTACATTAATATTATCAATGTAAAAATTTAAATAAAATTTATAATTTGATTGAATTAAAACGTACATAATTAATTTTTAATATAAAAATAACAAATTACTGGATAGATGTTTTATTGAAAAGATCAAACTTAAAATAATTATTTATGAATAATTAATTGTCATTATATAATATTACAGTCCCCAAAAAAGTTATAATAAAAATAATTTTAAAAAGGAGATGTTTAGAAGAAATGTCCAAGCTGCTCTTTTCTATTCCATTCTGACCACAACTTTCAAGCATTATTTTCTGTAAGTGTTTTTTTTTTCAGAGGACTTGGAGTATTGGGCAGAAGTTGTATGGAATATTTTCATGATATAACAAACTGCATGTTTACAGTTTTCTCTTGTCATTTTTTGGAGTTTGACGGCTCATCTCATGTTAAGTAACAGAAAAGCACATTATTTAACGTTTCTCTTTTTCTTACATTTTTGGTGAACTATTCCTTTAAAGATGAAATTATACAGAACATCTTACCTTTACATTTGTTGGTGGTCTTGTCAAGAATGGCCTTAGTAGACACTATTTTTCCATAGCTGCGCAATACAAATAAAAAAAAAAAAAACATTTGGGTTAATTGAACAGATAAACACCTTAAACGGCTTTTAAACAGCTTAATAATGATAAATCCATCCAAATTCATAAGACTTGCTGATGTTTATCTGATATTTTATAAGGTCAAACACAGTTTGGAAGAGCCAAAGTAATCTAAGCCAGAAACTGGCGAGCAGCGGAGGCACAAAACCCCATAAATGCAGGGCACCAGCGCTGCCCCATTCACAATGTGCCACTCAATGGGTCCCCATATCCAGAAATCATTTGCATTAAATCTTAATGAGGGTGCCGGCGTGGAGGAGAAGCCCTGATCAAATGGTAATGTTCTTTGAATAATGGATACCATACCATGTTCATGCTGCCTTGCATGGGAAAAGGCATTTGCACAGCATGATACAGGTATATAGCTGTAGGTGGTGTACACGTCTGTGGATTACTGGAGGCTTGCGGGTGTTTGAGGGACGGCGAGGGGGAGGGGGGTAGTTGTTCTCGATCCAGGCATGTGCTTGGAGTGTAACCTGAGAGTTCTCCTTGTCTGCCCTGCACAGCTCTGGCTGAGATCCACAACAATCAACCTACAATGCCCTCCACCGCACTCCTCATCTGGGTCCTACTGCCTGCGCACAGAACCTCACTCTGATGTTCACGACTGAACTAAACCTATATAACGTAATTATAGTATAGATTAAAGTAATATTGGAAAATTACAGTAGTTTCAGTTTTTTGAACTTTAAGGGTTGGTCATGCAGGACAACAAAACACAGGTGTTTTGAGACGTGCTTTTAAAAGTTTTGAATTTCACAAGACATCTTCAATCACTAGGTCAGATATGTCTGCCTAGCATATGTTTTTATTAAAAAAATAAATAAAACAGCACAGATGGCAACCCAATGCACTGCCAAAATTGTTTATTATACAAATGTAACAAAAAAAACTTGCCCCTGAACTTTATACATAATACCATGATTTGCTTAGGCCCAACAATATGTAATACAATTATGAACAATGACATAGATGGAATAGGCAATTTAATTTGTGATGCAAAAACAAATTTTTTGTTTCAGCTAAAATAGTTTTGGATACATAATACGTAATATACTTAGGCTCAACAATATGTAAACGTATCAACATAACATAGATGGAATACGCAATATGATAATCAGTGATGCATTGAAATTACAGCAAAAATATTCAGCTGTAAAAAAAAATAGTATTTGACTGAAATGACTAAAATAGTTTTAGCACTTCTCTGATGACTGTTTTGACTGTGTTGGCGCCTGTTTCGTGCGTAGAAGCCACAACATACTGTAAGCCTATTTATTTTTCCATCCTAAATATGCATGACTGCATGGTTAATTGCATTTTATTATTTGCATTTAGTTTTGTTTTTCCCTGATGTCACTATCAGTGCAGCCCAGGGGTGAACAGACAGTTAGTCATGTGTGAGATCCAACCAAGAGTCATGGTCAAGTAAGCACTATGAGATGGGCTGCAGATATTAGTGCAGCAAAAAAACTAGCACTCATATTGACCTTGTTGCAGCATTGGTAGGGCAGTTAGCTCTAAAATTAGTGACAAGAGAGGGCTTTACTTCTGTAATGCTTCAGTGACAAAACACACTCTATTGATTCATTCAAAACACTCATTCGTTCAGGAACCAAACAAAGTGAGTCAACAAATCATTCACTCAACTGATTTAGTCAAAATTTTGGTTCCATTTGGAACTATTGTCATTGACAGATTGAAAACAGACAAAGTAACTAGCAATATTGCCTAAAATGTAAGTTACTCAGTTTTAATTTCTTGTATATTGAAGAAATATCATTCTCGCAATCGGGCTGTTGGTCTGAAGTGCACTCTTGCTCGTGATAATGCTTAAAAATATCAGAAATATAAATGTGGCTGTCGTTTTTTCACTGGTCTTGCTTGAGATATCCACAGCATTCACTTTGTAAAACAAGCTGTAGAGTTCTGAAACCATTTGGCTTGTGATTTGCTCTCACGCTTTCTATAAAGGTAACAGGAATTACTTGACCAAACATCTCCTCCGCCAACAGCTTCTTTGCTAAGAAACACCTGATATATTTGACTAGCTCTTATCTCTCGCTCTCTCTCAGTCTCTCTTTCTCACACTCCCCCAAATCACTCTTTCTCTTTCACAGCTTCTCCCCACCCCCATCACCAACAACTTTTCGTCTCCTCTCCCTCCCAGCTGTTGCCCTTGTTTGTCTTTCCCTTTCCCCCTGGGCTCAGAGTTTCCTGCAGCCTCATCTCAGCCGTTTCTTCCAGAGAGGGCCTCGATCTCCAGTATTATACTTCTATGTGCACTTTCTTTCTGCGCCATCTTAAATATATGAGCAGTTTGTCCTAAAATGGAATATTTATTTCAATAAAGCTTAAGAAAATGCATCACATTTTTATTGGCCAAAATAAATTACATCAAACTGGGCATCAAAGACACTGAGTTGTTCACTTTTGTTTTGGCAATTTAATATAATATATACATTTAGATTAGTAATTAGTGTTATTTATTTATTATAACATTATTTATGTAAAAGTATAGAATGCATTAATATTTTGAATTAGCTTTTATTTTCAAATTTCATTTTCATATTAGTTTAAGGTTAGAAATTAGGTTATTTTGCCATTTTTATTATTTTGTTTTTTAAATTCTATTTAGGTTGAATTAATTTTTTATATCAGTTTTAGTTTTAGTCATTTTAGTACTTCAGCTTTCACTTATTTCAATTAACTGCCAAGGAAACATTTTTCAAAGTTTCATTCAAGTTTGCTGAAGTTTTTTAGCTATTTTTTTTTTTGTATTTCATTTTAGCTTTTTTTCAATTACTGAAAATAATTTTCAATAGATTTAACAGTTACAACTGCATTGCAGTTATAGATTTATAAACACTGAAAAAAAACTTAAAAAGTTAACCTTTTAACTAAAATCAAACCATTTTAAATGTACTTAATGATGAAGGAAATCAAATCAAACCTCTAAAACACAGTCAATGAACGAAATGTTGTTAAAAGGTTAAATAGATGAAAACAACTATTTTTTGTGAATATTTTTGTGTATGCGTTGGGAGAGCTAGGTGGGAGAAGCCGAAGCCAAAATCTCTCTCTTCCTTACTCTTATCAACCCTAAAAGGAAGTGAGGTGCAGGCAGGGAAAGAGCGAGGAGGGGGAACCGTCGTGCCTAGCTGTTGGAAACACTGCAGTTGGTTAACAAAAAATAGCTTTGTTTTAAACCCAAACCTCTGTTGAGTGTATGCCATTACTTTCCACCAAAACATCTTCTAACATGAAAGCACGGATCTGATGGTGACAAAGTGATATGAGATTTATTTCAAAAGATGAATTCCCGATGTACCAACAAAAACACACGGAATGAGAACCAATACCAAGATGAAGAACGAGCACCCCTCAGGCGTCGCACCAAGATGTTATAAAATATCAAAAAAGTCTCATGAATAGAAATGTGTGATTTACGCAATGTCCACTAAATCAAGATGCTGTATAGGCTTATCCAAAAACACTTCATGTTGAAATGAATGCGAATTATCTGCCAGCAGTGCATTTCTTACCTCATCATAAAGGGTCAAATCAGGACGCTCAAAGTCTGAGATTTTCTCTCCCACACACTCCTTCTGTTTTTAATGCAGTTTCTGCTCTTATTATACACCCTCTCCAACTGCTGATTATGAACCTGACCTTACTTGTCTCCACCATTTCTAATCCTAAATTAATTTCCATGTGAAACAAGGACACTCACGGCTGACAGAGCTTGACCAGGTCCTGGTCTGTGGTTCCTGGATGGAGACCACGGATGTACAGGTTGGTTTTGCTGAGCTGGTCTCCACCGCTGCTGCTTCCATTACTGCTGGTGGTGGTGTTGGGACTGGGCGGTGCCATCTGCTGGGTGGAGGATGCATACGCCTGCTGTGAAAACAGAGATAAGACAAGATACAATACAGTGCTATTAGATTAAAATTCCAAAAGGCTTTCCTTTAATTTTCCTTTGAAATGTCCTCTGACTTATGTGGAAGGAGTTGTTGTGCTGACCATTAGTGACTCAGCCTTTCCACACGCAGAGCAAAACACTGAAATATCAAAATGATGCTGTCACAACATGAATATAACCTTTAAAAAATTAGTTCTCTCAGAAATTAAAATTATGTAATTATTACTCACCCTGATGTAATTTCCAACCCATATGCTGTTTTTTTCCCCATGGAACACAAAGGGAGATTTCCATGCAACAACAAAACAAAAAAAGTGACAAAAAACGACCCATAAACGTAGTTGTGTGCTATATTCCAAGTCTTCCTGAAACCATCCAAAAGCTTTGTGTGGAAAAACTGAACAAAATTTGATACATTATTTTCCCTTCAAGTGAACTCTGAAGTCATTTTGACTGGATCATTAAAACTGTATCTGGTTGTGTCCTAAATCACATACTCCTCAGGTAGTTAGGTACGTCTTTTGAATAAATAATTACTTTGCGACTGTTAAACAAGTATGTGTTGTTTGAATGAAACTTGGACATATACATTGTCATTATCATGTGACCTATAGCATCAGTTGTGTTACCTCACTGCCATTAACAACTCCTGTGCTGTAAAGTGTCCATCTGATGCACACTTTGTTCGAATAGTAGGTCATCCGGGTACTTTTCACCTACTAATTTATGAATACTGTAAATTCGGACATACTCTTTTCACATACTGTTTGTCGCCTACTATATAGGGAAGTATTTGATTTCTGGTGCAGTCTCAAAAGAATGATCACTTCACTAATCGGACTGATAAGTTTCTCACTGGTTCAATGATTTGGCTTTTGAGTTAAAGCTATTGTAAGGCTTAAATAGACTTGAAATATGATAAAACTAACAGGGTATAGACCCCTTCAATGTTTGTAAACATTGAAAGCCTAGGTTGGGTGCGCGCGCAGCATGGGGTCAGAAAAATGGCGCGGCTAATAGACCGGCATATTGTGTCAAGGTATGCACTGTCTTTGACACCACAGGACCGGGAACAGTACCATTCTAAACTTGTTTTAGCTAATGGCGATTGTCTGCCTGATCCCGAGCTCCTAACAGAATGGGTAGACAACGTTAGCATCTGGCCAGATATTCACTTGCCCGCCATATACTGCTATCTGGTGGACAAGCTGAGTGTTTACACATGAGAAAAACTAAGAGCCTACAAATCGCTAGACGCCTATAATTACGTAGTCTGTGGGCATGTCCAGACGGTTTTATATAGCGATATAGGCGATGACTTTTGTGTTAAAAGCGGAGGTTTTACCGAGCCTGATATGAAGTGAGCACTACAAACTAGGGATGCATCGATCCGATACTCAGGATCGGTATCGGCTCCGATCCAGTCATTTTCTGCGGATCGGGTATCGGTGAGACCAGACCGATCCAAATCCGATATTGTGTGTATAATATTCTGTGTTATTGTTAAGCCCCACGAAAGCACAAAAGCATTATAAAGCACCATAAAGTCAAAGTCCAAGTGTTCTAAAGCCGTTCCATAGTTTAATGTGAGGTACAGATGAATATTTAAGTCGTTAAATTCAAGTTCTGGTAAACTCTTCTCTCTGCTGCGGCTGTCTGTCATCCTCCGTTCAGCGTTCAAACTGCGTGTCACGTTCGGTTACTACAGTCAAAACAATGAAACTCTCTTCAAGAGCGCTCAATAACTGAGATTTAAAACCGTTAAAAGAAAAGGCTCAAACAATCGCGCAGATTTAATAAGCTATGCATCAATATCTCTTTCCTCTGTGCTTTGAACTTCTCTGACCGGAGCTGCGCGCTGTGACTCCGTGCTGCTTCAAGCGCATCATTCTGCACACGGGACGCGCATAAGAGCTTTGTGCCGCTCTCTATTGGAGCTTTTCGTATTATAATACTTTTGCGCAATGAAATATTATTTATAGCGTTTCTTGTACTGTCCTATCAAGGCTATTAATAATCTAATGTATAGCACAGTAATGGAGGCAGGACTCATCTATCATATGTTGCTGCCTTCATTACTGTGCTATATATTTAAAATGTATTTTAATTTTGTAGTTTATATTTATAAATAAATACATTTACTTGTTTTCATTAATGTATTTTACAACAATGCAAAGAGCAATGTGTAACATTTTACCAGATTTAGTCCTTCACATTCACTTTTATCTGTTCCCCACTAAATAATGTTATTTCACTAAATGTTTAGATTTTATAAAATTGTGCACTCATGATTTTTCTAGAATAACTTTTGCTGCTAAATTATCCACTAACCTTGTTTATAATAGTATTTTTGTCATAGATGGGCCTGTTTACACCTGGTCATTTCATGCGTTTTCTCTGATCGGATATCTATCTGATTTGTTAAAACGTTTCCATTTACACTTGGTCACATAAATGTGTCTTCACAAAATGGATATACGTAAATCCGATCTTCAGTTCCCGCGCTATATTTCAATTTAACGAAGTTCGTCAACGAAATCAAAAGCGCTGCATTTTATTAATTATCAGCTCATTTCAAGATCAAAGACCGCAATATGAGAGCGCGCGGCATCAGCACTGGAAAGATATGTTTGTCTTATACTTTTAATGAAGATGATTGTGTGTTGACCATCTGCGTCTTATTTCAGTTTCATTCGCGGCTGTTTGCGCGTCTGCTTGCTGAAGAGTAGCTGAGTATCTCTTCAGCAAGCAGACGCGCAAACAGCTATATGACATTCAGATATGACTGCGCTAATGCAACAAGCATCGCCGCGGATGCTTGTTGCATTAGCGCAGTCATATCTGAATGTCATATAGCCTATAACACGGTCTCACACGTTTATTATTTTTACATTTTGGGAGGAGTAAAATTCACGTATGTGGTTTCAACAACCAGATGCATTTACACACGTCCAGTTCGTCTGGAATGCGGCCCAGACCACCTCCTGAAGTGTTTTGAGCGATCGGATTTATATTACAAAACGCATGAAGTGACCAGGTGTAAACAGCCCCTATATATTTTTTCATGTTATTTTTCATTAAAATTAAGTTGTCTAGTAGATTGTGTTTAACACACAAAAGAGTGACACAGAAGTATAGAAACTCCACATTGATTTAAAAACAAAACAAAAAAAAACCTGTACTAGGATCGGATCGGAATTGGCCGATACTCAGAATTTTCTGGATCGGATCGGATCGGATCTGAAAAAATGGTATCGTTGCATCCCTACTACAAACACGAGCCTCTTTGATCATAGCATTGTCCCAGTCTGCCCGTTTAATAGCTTGCAGCCACAGATGTCGTCTATTTTTTTTAAAAACGGATGAGATCCTGCAGGAATCCTGAAAAACTTGACTGCAGAACTGGTGCGATTTTCACAGTCCACGACGCAACAAGTAGGCATTTTTTTCTTGACGAGAAATTCTCTGGTTAACACACAATTCAATGGGATGGAATGAACTTTCTGACCCCGACATGCGCACTACGAACTGCGAATTGTCCTGTGACGTGAACCGTGAAGGGGTCTATAGGTTTGGAACGACATGAGGGTGACTAAATAATTACAGAATTTTCATTTGTGGTTGAACTGTCCCTTTAAAAATGTGATTTGGTTTCCAAAAACAAGCAGATTCTGAAACAGAAAATGCCTCTGATTGTTGTTGTGTCCAAAGCCTGGGGCTTTCCCTCTCCTGAGAGGTTCTGTTAGTTTTCTAATTAACTCCTCATCAGTCAGAGGGGCAGGCAAGGATGAAGTATTTCATTAGCCAAGCCTGTGAAATCAAATCTCAGACAGGGAACAATGGGGCAGTTTAATACATGCCACAAGTTCACTGGTTTGGCTGAGATTGTTGGAAAAAGGGGAGTGAGGCACATCCAGAAGTGCTCGTACAAACGTTATGTCATATATAGGGCTCTTGTCTTTTGGTCTCCTCTTGAGCCGGTTGAACTTAGTTATAGAAGCCTGTCTAATTGAGATCTGAGCTTTGTAGCGTTGAGCGCTAATCCCTCTCATGTGCTGGGTGCAGTCAGAAAGCACTGTATCATTAGGTCTGCTCTACTCGGCTAACTCTGCCTCTGCATGGGAAAACAGATGACTGAACCACTGCCCCCCACTAAGCCCATCTGCCCCGCAACGCTGTTCAAGGTTGAGAAGTGCTGCACACCTAACAACACCAGTCTTCCCCACACAAACACTACATGCTAAAAATAACAAAAACCCATAATGACATCAATCCAGATAGATGTGTTGTTCAAATCATGTCATATTATTTCCCAGTTTTCACATTATTTCCTTATCTAAAAAATCAGGTTACTTTAAAATGCATATGTGCATTCAATTTTAAATCTTTATGTAATTTAGCTTTTTAGCATTATTTTAAATGTTTTAAATGTAATACATGTTTGTCTATATAATATATAATTATATTATATATAATAATATATAATATTATATATTATACAGCATCTCACAAAAGTGAGTACACCCCTCACATTTTTGTAAATATTTTATTATATCTTTTCATGTGACAACACTGAAGAAATGACACTTTTCTACAATGTAAAGTAGTGAGTGTACAGCTTGTATAACAGTGTAAATTTGCTGTCCCCTCAAAATAACTCAACACACAGCCATTAATGTCTAAACCGCTGGCCACAAAAGTGAGTACACCCCTAAGTGAAAATGTCCAAATAGGGCCCAAAGTGTCAATATTTTGTGTGGCCACCATTATTTTCCAGCACTGCTTAACCCTCTTGGGCATGGAGTTCACCAGAGCTTCACAGGTTGCCACTGGAGTCACTGGAGGGTGTTAGAGACCTTGCGCTCCTCCACCTTCCGTTTGAGGATGCCCCACAGATGCTCAATAGGGTTTAGGTCTGGAGAGATGCTTGGCCAGTCCATCACCTTTACCCTCAGCTTCTTTAGCAAGGCAGTGGTCGTCTTGGAGGTGTGTTTGGGGTCGTTATCATGTTAGAATACTGCCCTGCGGCCCAGTCTCCGAAGGGAGGGGCTCATGCTCTGCTTCAGTATGTCACAGTACATGTTGGCATTCATGGTTCCCTCAATGAACTGTAGCTCCCCAGTGCCGGCAGCACTCATGCAGCCCCAGGCCATGACACTCCCACCACCATGCTTGACTGTAGGCAAGACACAGTTGTCTTTCTACTCCTCACCTGGTTGCCGCAACACACGCTTAACACCATCTGAACCAAATAAGTTTATCTTGGTCTCATCAGACCACAGGACATGGTTCCAGTAATCCATGTCCTTAGTCTGCTTGTCTTCAGCAAATTGTTTGCGGGCTTTCTTGTGCATCATCTTTAGAAGAGGCTTCCTTCTGGGACGACAGCCATGCAGACCAATTTGATGCAGTGTGCGGCGTATGGTCTGAGCACTGACAGGCTGACCCCCCGCCCCTTCAACCTCTGCAGCAATACTGGCAGCACTCATACGTCTATTTCCCAAACACAACCTCTGGATATGACGCTGAGCACGTGCACTCAACTTCTTTGGTCGACCATGGTGAGGCCTGTTCTGAGTGGAACCTGTCCTGTTAAACCGCTGTATGGTCTTGGCCACCGTGCTGCAGCTCAGTTTCAGGGTCTTGGCAATCTTCTTATAGCCTACGCCATCTTTATGTAGAGCAATAAAAAAAAAAATCAGATCCTCAGAGAGTTCTTTGCCACGAGGTGCCATGTTGAACTTCCAGTGACCAGTATGAGAGAGTGAGAGCGATAACACCAAATTTAACACACCTGCTCCCCATTCCCACCTGAGACCTTGTAACACTAACGAGTCACATGACACCGGGGAGAGAAAATGGATAATTGGGCCCAATTTGGACATTTTCACTTAGGGGTGTACTCACTTTTGTGGCCAGTGGTTTAGGCATTAATGGCTGTGTGTTGAGTTATTTTGAGGGGACAGCAAATTTACACTGTTTTACAAGCTGTACACTCACTACTTTACATTGTAGCAAAGTGTCATTTCTTCAGTGTTGTCACATGAAAAGATATAATAAAATATTTACAAAAATGTGAGGGGTGTACTCACTTCTGTGAGATACTGTATATATAGAGAGAGAGAGAGAGAAAGAGAGAGAGAGAGAGATACATTCATAACGTTACAAAAGGTTTCAGATGTTGCTTTTGCATTTTCTGTTTATCGAAGATTGCTGAGAATAAAATGTATCACCATTTATATAAAAAGAAATTAAGCAGCACAACAGTTTTAACATTGATAATAAGAATCATGTGACACTGAAGACTTGAGTAATGACTGCTACAATCTCAGCTTTGCCATCACAGGAATAAATTACATTTTAAAATATATTCAAATAGAAGAATTATTTTAAATGGTAATAATATTTCACAATATTTTTACAGTATTTTGACCAAATAAGTGCAGCCTTGGTGAGCATAAGAGACTTCTTTCAAAAGCATTAATAAAGCCTTACAACCTCAAACTTTTGAATGGTAGTGTACTAGTTTATATATATAATATTATGGAAATATTAGGGAGGTTTTGTCAGGTTTAGCTCAGTTCTGCAAAAAAATTTAATCCCAAACTATGCTGTAAAAAAGTGTTTTCAAATTTGTAAATAAAATATTTTTACAATATGTTTACAAGAAAATACTATTTCTTTCTACTTAAACATTTTATTTATTTATTTATTGTAAAGTCTTCATTACTGGTAAAAAAATGTTTTAGCAATTTCTGAGTGAAAATGCCAATTTTTGTTTTTTTCAGTGTGCACATTAAATGTACTTTAATTGACAAGACAAGCAATGTTACAAACATATGTGCAATTGTAAAATTGGTCACTTTATGCTTGCATTCTGGGAAGAAAAAGTTAGCTATGTTTGCATGCCTTGTATTCTCCTCATGACTTCTCATGACCCATATGGTCTCTACACAAACAACTCCCATTCATGTACATCTGTTAAACCTACAGCTTTAATTCTTGTTCATGCAAAGCATGTGATATATTAGGTGAAGACATTCCTCAGAGTCCACTACCGCACTGACAGTAATTCACGCATCGCAACCATCCTCACTGCTCTGTTTACTTCAGATTGCACTCAATGTATCTGAATGCAGAACAAATCCTTGTCAACATCTAATCAATACCAGCAAAGCTGCCCTTGAACATCTCAGTTGCACTATAATGAAACCCGAGAGTCCTCCCTTATTTGCACTTGAGGACAGCACTGCAGTGGAACCGGCTATAGGCCGCCTCCTCATTTCCATAGATATGCGCAGTGTGGTAATGAGAGCATGGCGGGGTTTGCACCTCTCTTGATTACTCCATTGCAGTGCCACTAGGGCAGACTCTTGGGAAGGCTTGCAGAAATAGAGGTCACAGGAGGCAGTAAGCAGCTCTGAAGAGTTAGCAGGGGATCTGGCTCTAAAGAGCTGGTACCAGGTGTGACTGTCGATGGAAATAAATGGTCTGTCTATCGCTCCACCAACCTACCAACACACACTGCAGCATAATGAAAATAACTTGCATGTATTTTATATACGGTTACGTTGGAAAGGAGCTATATGCACAATGGCAATCCTTTTGTTTTTATAAAATGAATAAAACAAAGTAAAAGGTGCATTTATGATTATTTTTTAGTTTTCAATTTCTGAAAATATATAATATATATAATAAAATACAATATCATATATAGATGACTGGGTCAATGCGATAATTCTGTGATTATTTTTAGTGTGTAGTTAGTCAAATTATACTGTGGTTTGAGAAATTATATTAGAATCTAGATTGTTTTAATTTTTTTATATGAATATTTTAAGAGTATATGAATATGATTTCTAAAACAATATATTACTATTTTTACAACATATTTATATTTTTTTTATAAAAAAATAATTATTTATATTTTGTGATGGCAGTTAAATAATTGTAACTTTATTTAATAATTCTGATGTAATTAATTTCTAAAAATATGTAATATACATAATATACCAAATCATATATAGATATCTGGGTCACAATGCAATAATATTGTGATTATTTTTAAGGTGTAGTTAGTCAAAATTATCTGTGGTGTGAGAAATAGATTAGATTAGATTTATGTTAGAGTCAGATTTTGATTGAATAAAGATATTAAAAACTGTGCTTGCCTAATAATATAATACATAATGCAAAAAGGATTTGTTTTCAAAAAAAAGTGTAACTAAAAATAAAATCTTTGCATGAGAATATTGAGACAATATTATTAGGTAAAATATACTTCAGAATACTGATTTCTGTCCCTCACTCCCATTTCCTCAGAGAAATGAATAGAGCTTTGGTTTCTAAATCACATATATGGTGATTCTTGTGAAATATGCATCATTCACTGGATTAAAGATGAGGGGGAGGGGCTGAGAACAGCAGAAAAAATCCCTCAGTTGCTCAGTTCTCCACCTTTTTCAAGTTATACTCACAAATCAGGATTTAATCTTGTCAGGCATTTTCTCAGCTTCTCTGTCTGTATATCTTTTGGCTAATCAAAAAATGTCCAACTATAACTTTTAGTAGAAATAAACCTTAGCCACAGCCAGTAACCCAGCATCCACGCACAATGTTTGAGACGGGAATTCCAGGAATTCCAAGTCATTTATCTCTGAGCAATCTGCATCCCTGCCAAGAGTGCAGGAAGGAGGGGAATGAGTCTTCTTCTAGGCTGCTTGGTTTTCAAAACTGTGTCTTTCAGCAGTGATCCATCCCGTGAAGGAGAATTTCGAAGTGAGTGCGTGTGAGTGAACACACATTTCTGTTGCGGTACCAACAGAAACAGACTCTGTCCCAAGGAATCTTCAGCATGCGTTACTGAGTGATTCAAATATTTTTGTAGAATCTGAAGAAAACTTTACAATGTTACAGTTCACAACTTTACAAAGGTTACAAGTCAAAGTTTGCAGTTTAGTGTTTTTATTAGAACATTAAACTATTCTTGAATATAGTTTTGCACCATATATGTACCTTCATTTTCTAGTGATGAAACTTAAACTGCGAATATATATTAATATTAATTATTAATATTTTAATTTAAATATTTATTTAAAATATATATTTTATTACATATATATTTTGCAACTGGCATATATTGGGTTTGATGTTTTTGAAGCATAAGAAGCTCTTTTAGCATCCACAGCCGGCTCTCGTTGTTCCTCTCTATATTATGCTGTTCAAGACACATCTCAAAGCTCTTAGCTTTATACTCAAAACTGAGTGATTCGCATAAAAAGGGTGTTTCATTACCTGAAAGGTCACAGAATATTTGGAAGACTCTAATGAGCTTCAAATATTCATACTGTGTAAAATGATTTGCAACATTTTGCCGCCCCACAGAGTGTCATTGTCCTGTGGATTTTATTCTGCCAGAGCTGACAGCAGTTGAGTCAGTGCAGCAGTGCTTAGCAGACCTGCAGGGCTTAAGAAGCCTATCTAAGTTTGGGGCACTTAAGGAGAAAATTAGAGACCAGTGGCTGCACACTCTCACAATCCAGAAATTCTGAAAAAATGAATATACCCTGATAACTGGCTGTGCAAAATGGTGTTTCAAATTACATTTTCTGCAGAGCTTATGAGAGCTTCAGCATGTGAAGTTGCATTGCTAGAATTATTATCTTGCATTTAGGGTTAAAAATTATTATGGTCGGGGTCAGATTGATCCTGACTTTAGATTCATTAAAATTAAAATCACACTTTATATTTAAAAAATAGTAAAAGCAACAAACCTTAAAAACATTAATGTTTCTCACACATTACAACTATTAAATAAATAAATACATTCTCATTTTAAACAGAGGAAGTCTGTGCTTTCCTAGAGCTCAAACAGTACAGCATGGCACTTTCCAGCAAGCTGAGCATGCATAACTTGATAAAAATGTATACTTTGAATGAAAGTGTCTGCCAAATGAATAAATGTAAAGGTAAATACTCTCAGAGGTAGAGAAACTGACATAACAAAAAACAACAAAGAATGCTTTTATTTCAGGTCTGCGCAACTGCCAACATAATATTAATATAATAATCATAATAGAAATTCTGCATGCAAACACTCCACAAAACAGTGGAGTGACAACACTTTGCAATCGCGTTCATGACCCAAAATGAGGAAAACATTCTAAATTTCAAGAATAAAATCATAGTTTTAGCAGTATTTCCAAACAACTCAAAAATCATAATGGGTCAAAATGACCCGCAATATAAACATGCAAATGAGAGTGCTTTTGGTTAGCCTTCTCATCCCTTTTTTGGTATAAACAGACCTTTAGCCTCACAACTAGTTGGTTCATCTTCCTCCTGGCCCACACTCATTGAGAGTCACTGCAGAAATACTGTTTGGTAGTTTTAGCCACACCTGACATTCTCCCTCTGCATTTTTACATAGCTACAGCAACTAAAAATCGATGTGCTCCCTCAGCTTCACAAAACACTAGACTCGTCCAACATATTCCAAGTGAAACCTGAAGTTGTTGTCCAAACTGGACTTGTCATTCCTCTTTTGGTCTTCCATTGGCAGCAACAACAGCCATCCTTACTCAACAGATAGGGCTGCCTCTAGGCTTTTGGCTAATAGCCCCTTCTCAAATCCACTGAACGCTTTTTCATCCAGTCCGTTCCAGCAGGTGAAGTGCAACCTGACATCACCAGGTTATTTTTTCATTATAAACAGATGCCCTGAATTCAATTCTGCCAAAAACTGCTTCCAAAAACATCATCTACCATCTTCACTGCCATCCCTGGGGTGATACATGGCATAATATCTACATTCCATGGCAATATACAACCTTTCAGTAATGACAAACATGTCCTCTTTATGACCGAGGGACATGATGCCCACCTGCCCAACACAGCTTACTTCCTTTCACACTACTACCTACACTTCCTCCCCCAGCACTTGCCCCGCTGTGCGAGTTATTGAGAAAAGATGCCCCATGGGCTCGGACACCTGCCTGCTCAGCGGCTGCATGGGCTGGTGGAAGCTCTGCTATCAGGCAGCTCAATGTTTTCTAGAGCAACACTTATAAGTAAAGTGTTGGTTTTGTAAAAATCGAGTCCACGGTTAGCTCTAATAACAAAAGGACAATGAGGTCAATGAATGTGGTTAAACATGTAACTGTGAATCTCAATAGCTGTGGTCTTCTCTTGTTTCTTCATAAACTGAAAGGTAAGATGAAATCAGCAACCTGGTCTGCTTGCATCTTTGCGTTGTTTCTGGATTATTTCATGAGCATGGGCGTGAAGCTGAAATAACATTTAGAGAGCCAAGCTGGATCAGATCACAGGGTGTATGCTTATGAAACTGTTAATGAGTAGATAGACCATCATACTCAATGTCAGTGAAACGGCTTCCCTTTATCTATTTAATAACTTATCAGGCAATAATTCATAAAATGGTCAACGTGTTAATAGTCTTTCTTCGCTTTGCACTGTCATTTTATTTCAGTCTATTTATTATGATGACCTTGAAGATTGCAGATGATAAATACGGAGTGCTTAGAATAAACTTGCAAGAAAGCACACCTGATTCACTCATGATGTTAAAAATATGGCTGACAACTTTAAATGCATATCATTGTACAGTATTAATATCATGTCAGGTAGAGATTGACAAAAGAATAGTAGTACACAATAACACCACTGTATCACTGTGGGCACAACAGGAAAACAATGTTCGCAGGTAAAGTAACTTACTTTATGTAGCTAATATTTGCATACATTTGCATACCCAAACTCGACAGCAATTCATTCTTAAGTGACAAATACGCAGCATTTTGAGCTTAAACTCAAAACAGAAAGAAAAAAAAACTTATATATAATCTGTTTTGTATACTGTAAATGTATACTAGAAGGCCTATTAAAATAATCGTAATGCATGTTACGTTTTTATTAGAAGATTTATTTGTGTCAAAAAACAGAAACTAGCTAACTGAAAATCGTTTCTGAATGTAAGTTATTAGAAACTTAAAATCACTAGTGCCATATCTGTCATTAGTTTATCTATACTGAGTAATTCACTGCATGTATCCAACATCATATATGTCGGACAAGCGTTCGTTATTACAAATGAACTGCGCCATTAACATGTTATAACAGAAAATTTAGCGTTTTTTTCTCTCATTCTGACCTTTGTCTCTCCGAAAATAAACAGCCCGTAAATCAAAGGCATCTTATGTCGGATTCATTGACTTTCTGTCTCTGCAAAGTCAATCCGAAACCTAAATGTTTCCCGTCATAGTAGTGGGATTTATAGGGGTGGGGCGAATGACTCAACGTAAAACTTGGTTAAACTAATTTTATTTTTTCCCCATCAAGCAATTTTCCTCATGAATCCCAAATAATAGTCCTATATACTGATTTACTGCAACGAATCCACAAGCATCGAGTCCCCATAATATCTATCCGTGAACATCTCGGACCGCAAGTTCTGTAGGTGACTTCTCCTCTGTCTTCATCTACATTAAGAAGACCACTTTTTTAATACACGCTGACTCCAGTATCACACTCCACAGCGGAGGATTACCCGGCACGATCGCGCGATGATACACTTCAGTATTTTCACGGTTCCACTTTCAAGGACACTGCAGCTCACCCTCATGCAGTTACACACACAACAGAGATAAGCGACAGAAATCAGCGTTTTCCGCCGGCCCGACCAGCTGACGCCACCGCATATGAAGAGGGCTTTACCTTTTTACTGGTTCTGCTGGGATAGCCGTTATATGGGTTGATTCCTGTCCTTGGCGGCACAGAGAGCAGCATTTTTACAGCAGCAGCAGCGCGCGCTCTGTCCGGAGCGCCTAGTACAGCCAAAACAGTCAGCTGACGTCACCGGGGACATTCAGCCTGGAGTCTGTGGAAGAGATTGAATCGCTCACACACACACACACACACACACACAAACACACACTGCTGTTCATTAGCACACAGGAAGAAAACAGCAATAGTACACGCTATTCTGTTCTAAATGATATTGAAAGCTATACTCTTATGACTAATAAAAGAGTTTTGATTTCATATTAACTTTTTCTTTTTTGAACAAGGATCGTAATGGAGGAAATCAACTGAAAGACCCATTCTTGAACTTTCTGGAAATCGGTGCTGAATTTTCCCAGCTGCACAAACACTATTAAATATGATATTCACTGGTTATATATGCATAACCTCTGGGAAGCTGGACATTCACAAATTCACATATATTCTTATTGTGATACTCCGTAAAAGCACTAGCAAATGTAAATGATTGGTCCACCACAACTAGGGTGCAGTACACCACAAAAATGAACAATTTTATTAAACTTAATGGGGTAATATATGCAATTTTCCTATAAAATAAAGATGATGTTTTCTGGAAACCAAAAATTCCCAGTGAAAATGTGTATTTAGGAAGGTAATACATGTACTTTCAAAGTAAAATATTGTTAAATAGATTTTTGTATGTAAACGAAAGCTATGAGTTCTTTTAATTTAGTTAATACAGAAAATAGCTACATTATGGAGCATTAGCATATGTGACCCTGGACCACAGTCATAAGGGTCGATTTTTCATTTTACATCATCTGAAAGCTGAATAAATAAGCTTTCCATTGATGTATGGTTTGACAATGTTTGGCCGAGATACAACTATTTGAAAATCTGGAATCTGAGGGTGCAAAAAAATCTAAATATTGAGAAAATTAGAAAATCGCCATTAAAGGTGTCCAAATGAAGTCCTTAGCAACGCATATTACTAATCAGAAATTAAGATTTGATATATTTAAACATGATCTTTACTTAATATCGTAATGATTTTTGGCATAAAAGAAAAATCGATAATTTTAACCCATACAATGTATTGTTGGCTATTGCTACAAATATACCCATGTGATGATACCCTTGACTTAAGACTGGTTTTGTGGTCCAGGGTCACATATACAAAATTATATGAATAATATTGTGATGCAAAAGAATTGTTTTCTATCAGAATATATTTTAAAATGTAATTTATTCCTGTGATGGCAAAGCTGATTTTTTCTGCAGTCATTACGATCCTTCAGAAATCACTCTAATATGCTGATTTAGTGCTCATTTGGTTCTCATTATTCCACGTTTAATTATGTGCAAGTTATGAATTCTATCAAATATGCAGCCACCGAAATGCCTCCCATAATCCCTGAAACACTGTCAACATATTTTTATGGGGAAATTCGAACAACCACACCTGCTATTTAACTATTTTTCTTATTACAGTGTAGGCAAAGGAACACCATGCTGCCAGCAAAGCCCAAAAGACACTTGGGATCATGAGTCAGCCCACAGCAGAACCCAGTCATACACCACTAAGTCATCTTCTCCAGCATCGCAGCCACAGCCGAGGAGCCGACAGTGTTTATCTGAAGTCAGATGAGTGGCTAATGTGGGAGGATAGTTTAAAACTCTGATTTTTATTGTTTAGCCACTGCAGAGGAAATCTCTTTGCTTCCAGTGCTCTGTCTACAGGTCTCTGGCATTTTGCTTGTTTATGTTTAGGTAAGAGCTACATGCTACATTCCTATGGTGTTGGTACATGTTTAATATGTAGAGACATATTTACACTTTCTGTATATTTTAATGATTAAAGCCTTGTTGGGTGTTCTCGGAGACTTAAAAAACAGGATTGGAAATGTATATATCCATATTCACAAATAATTTATGATTTGCCAAGAGTTCAGTTCAGTTTAGTCTTGCAGTTCATTTTATTTATAACATTTCAGATCGGGTAATATCAGAAAATTGGGGTTTAAACAGAAATATAAGCGTTTCCAAGCCTGTAAGCTGTCCTGGACAAATGAAGGTCACTGAGCTATTGATTTGCATATGTACACAAGAAGATAAACAGATTGGCCTTCAACAGAGCAAATCAAACATCAGATAGATACTTACAAACACCCTATGGATAAAATATATTAATATTGATTATAAATAAATGGTAATATATATATTAAATAAAAATATGTAAATTGTAATATATTCCTGGCAAAGCTGAATTTTCAGCAGCCCCTCCAGTCCTCAGTGTCACATGATCCTTCAGAAATCATTTTAATAAGCTCAAGAAACATTTCTTATTATTATCAATATTGAAAACAATTGCACTGCTTAATACATTTATGGAAATGGTGATACTTTTTTAGAATTCCTTGTTGAATGGAAAGTTTAAAAGAGCAGCATTATGTTAAATAGAAACCTTTTGTAAAATTATAAATGTGTTACTGTCAGTTTTGATAATTTTTTTGCATCCATGCTGAACAAAAGTGTTCATTAAGAAAAAAAAAACTTGTAGTGACTACCTAATAATCTAATTTCTCTCATCTGTCTCTTTCCATTATTATACATACTTTGTTTCTGGGTGACTATATAAGCAAAAGTAGTAAAGCACACATTTACAATGTCTGTACATATATAAACATTCCACGTATTTAAAATAAAATTGACAACTGCATCATAAATGATGGAGGCCTAATACATTTCACCAGCTTTTTTCACATGCCTAAAACAAATAAATCTTGCTCAGACACCGACTGTCTTTCAGAGGGACCTGGAGAATGAAGTCTTGATGGGGGTTGGGAATATCTTTGGTGTTTGCGCATACCTTGAATTCTTCAGGTGTTGTCAGCATGGCCCTTGCGGTAATTATCACCCTGTGGAAGCCTGGCTCACTTCCCTACCTGCTATTTAGGACGTCTTCCTTTGAAGGAAATACCTTTTTTTTGGACAGAAAGTTCATGCATTGTTACCTCTAGGTTGCACACGTTCAGCTTTTGTTGTAAGGATTTCCATATGTTGTTGCAAAGATTTTGTTTGACACAAACAGGACACTGCAACGATATCTTTCCAGTGTCACCATTGGCAAATGCGATCACATTCTGAGCTCGGTGACATCTGCAGTGCAGGGCTGGGAGATTCACAGGCCTGATTTATGCAACTATCCATCTTCGCTCAAGGCTGAGGGCCAGAGGAGTAATGTTGGCCTAGCAGACATCCCACAGTCCAAGATGTGTGATGTAATTTACCCAATGTTCACACGCATACACAAACACAAACGCACACTAGAGAAAAGGTCTCAATTGCTGCCAATTATTCATAGCGCTCTCGCACATTATAGTGATGCTCAAAGGTAACAGAAGCAAAGCTCAATGCACCGATGCAATATGAGCTATTACTGAGCCGTCACATATTCGGCTCCATTTCCTAGCTAGAAACTCATTTATAACGCAAACTAGATGCATGTACGCAAAATAGCATGTGAACCAAATCATCAGGGAGTGATTCAATTCAATAAATCATTGCATGGACCTTTTGTAATTTCGTCTCTCGTACTCCCGCCTGTCTGCAGCAGGTTGGTGGAGTCTGGGAACACAGTCCATTCCTCTCCCTCCCCCCCATTGTTAACCAGCTCAGTCTCCAGCGCTGTGGATGGTGAAGGCGGGGGATTGTGTGCAGATGTGCTTGGAGAGTGGCCAGGCGCTTTGCCCTGAGAGAACATGTGGTCTGGGACTGTTTATGCTGGCACTGTCTCAAATCAACCCCCACACAACATGCTAGGCTTCACAGGACACCACGCACACACACACACACACACACACACACACAGATCTCTTTCCCCTGCTGCTGCTCAGGAGCTGTTCTGCTAACTGAGCGACATCAATCTTTATGTCAATTGTTGAATGTGAGGTGCATCCATTCACCAAAATAAAGCAAATATATTTTAAGTAATGACTTAATTTTGTTGGAGTTGGCATGAAATGAAAATGAACCTTATTTTCTAATTGTATATTATACATCTTATTGTGAACGATTGAACCATGTATGTTTTCTTGAGGTTGTAAGTTTTATTCAATATATCATAACTGGATCTTCTCTCTGGTGACATATGCAGGACTTCTCCAATCAAATCATTTAGTCCACTTAAACCCTGCCCCACATTTTATAGCCTAATTCAATCAACAGCTGATGGATTTAACCAAGTCCTTGTCCTTCATTTTTCATTTTTCAATAATCTGTTACTCTCAGATGTGTGCCACACACTACTTCTGTTTCAGTGTGACATAGCAAAAATGCAAATTCTGGCATCATTTACTCAAAAAAAACCTTTGATTTACTTTATTCTGTGGAACACACAAGGAGAAGTTTAGCAGAATGTTCATGCTGCTCTTTTCCATTCTATGAAATTGGACGTTGACCATGGTTTGTGAAGTACCAAAATGGAAAAAAAAGGCATAATAAAAATTGTCATGTGAAGTATTTTTTTTTTTTTTTACATTTAGGTTTGACATTTTTATGCAAAACAGACAAATATATTCATGATTATCTTCTCGATTGCTGCATTTCACTCTTAAATCTCATATGCACATATCTAAATACGTCACATCAAAATGTGTCGTACCAGATTTGCCATCAGTGATGCCATGTGAAGTTATTAATGTAATTTCGGGAGGAGTACGCCCATCTAATCTTCCAATTAACATCCAAGTATAAAGACAGCCTCTTACCACTTCCGTTGTTAGTTCTTTCGGCATCCCTCCTCCTCCCCATCTCCTCCTTTATGCATATTTATTTGTTTATTCATTTGTCTGTCCTTCTGTCCATCTATCTATCTATCTATCTATCTATCTATCTATCTATCTATCTATCTATCTTTCTGTCTATGGGGGGCTATCGGAGCTCGCGTAGAATGGTCTCTCTGAGCCCTCCATTGCAGACATCAAGACAAATCTGTTTACCATTAATGCTAAGATTATATGGGCACACGAACTCGTGAAATTTTATTGGTTGTACTGTGACTTGACCACAATATGCCACATTTTAATATGCACATATTCAAATTGCACAAATAAGATTTCAGACAATGGAGAGAAAGGTTTTCTGTGAGTAATGACTTTAATTTCTTTCTGTTCCTTGCACAAGTCTGTTATTTGACTTGACAAGAATATGAAGATGTATCATGGTATTTTGGGGATTTTGTTTTGGATTCGTGTCACTTTTGTAGCTTGGCAGTGCCTGGTTACCATTCTCTTACATTATATGGAAGCAGTATGAACATCCTGCTTAAAGGAATCATTCGCCCCAAAATTTGAATTAGCTGAAAATCCTCAGGCCATTCAAGATGTAGATGAGTTTGTCTCTTCATCAGAACAGATTTGGAGAAATGTAGCATTACATCACTTGCTGACCAATGAATCCTCTGCAGTGAATGGGTGCCCTCAGAATGAGAGTTCAAACAACTGATAAAAACATCACAATAATCCTCAAGTAATCCACACGACTCAAGTCCTTCAATCTTGTGAAGTAAAAAGCTGCATGTTTGTAAGAAATAAATCCATCATTAAGGTGTTTTACATCTTGGGAGGTCAGCGGGTGAGTAAATTTTCAGCAAATGTTTACTTCTGAATGAACTATTCTTTTAAAATATTGTGTGTGTGTGTGTGTGTGAGAGAGAGGGTGTGTGTGTGTGTGTGTGTGTGTGTGTGTGTGTGTGTGTGTGTGTGTGTGTGTGTGTGTGCATGAGGGTTCAGCCTTATTTCTGTGTGAACTATCCCTTTAATGAAACTATTGGATGAGAGCAGATGTTTTGATGCAGGATGGCATAATAACCCACAGATTCATAGTGGCTCAAGATGACAAATCTAATGGCTCACTTGAAACTGAAAAAAAAAGCACTTGCTTTACCCAAATTGGTGGCCAAATCTTGCGCTGGGTGCATTTCAGAGACAGTTGAATGCACAGATTGTCACAGATGCCTAGGGGGAGGAGGTCATTAAGCATGCATGGTTGTCATGCTGTGTCAGACGAAGAGCTTGTTGGATTTATACCCCAATGTACAATGAGCTTTATCACCACCCCCAAGCCTCTCAGTGAGGCATGGGGAATGAGGGTAGATACATGTTGAGGCACGTGGATGGCCAGACATCCCTGCTGTGCTACTCCCAGATGCTCCACATAGCCGGAATGCTATTCTCCTTCCACAACATCTGCCGGCTGCACATCTTCCCAAAAGACTCCACGGGAATAGATGTCCCCACATCACAGACTGAGTCTCTTGTCGTGACCTCTCTATGGATTGCAGATGTCATGAAGAATTTATTTTTCTTCAGTAGGATTTTTAAAGGGTTTGGCTTCACCGATGTTAAAAAGACACCAAAGTTATTTACCAAGATTAAAAACGGTCATTTAAAAGAATGAAATTAAAGTACACCATGCACCAAATAAAACAAGGAAACTATAATAAACATGGCAAATTTAGCAGTGATTACGTATGTTTATTAAACACTGACTCATATGTGTTAAGTGACATCATTTGATCTATTAGATCATTTCAATGGACCTTCATTAAAGAGAAGTATTCCATGAATCACTGCACTTATATTACGCTTGGGTGGGAGCTGTAAAATCTCCAAGAACTGTGTGGTATCTGGTTCACTATAACAGTGGGATTTAGAGAGGGTGGAGGACAAAACCCTGAAATGAGAAAATGTGCACTGGCTGGAGAAAACAGTGCAAATAGACTGGTGTGTAGTGCCACCCAGAGGACAGCACACTTTGATGGAAGAAATTAGGTATTTTATGTATTAACTGGTTTTGGGCTATTGGGAGCAGTCTTATTGTAGTAGTATTTGTAAAGTTATATTATATATTATATTATAGTATTTATTATTATTTTGAATTTTTATAATTTCAGTTTTTAACCTAATTTAAATTTTAAATTAAGTTTTAACATTTTGTTGTGTATTGGTCATATCTTGATTGATTTATATGTATTTCCATTTTAGTTTTGAAGACCTACTTTAACTTAAACTTCTTCTCTTCCAGTTAGTTACCAATACAATACTTTTAATTTTTATTAATGAGTTTGTAAAGAGTTTATATATATATATATATTTTTTTTTTTTCAGCTTCATTTTTAGATTAATGAAAACTATTTGTAATAGTTTCAGTTTTAATTAACAATAACAACATTTGTTGTGAGGCGCATAGGAAAAGTTATTTTTAAAAGGAAAATTTTAAAAGGATAAAAAATTGCTTTAAAAAAAAAAATATATATTTTTCAATTGTATTATAATTATTATTATTAAATTTAAATTATTTAATAATTATTTAAAATGATATATATATATATATATATATATATATATATATATATATAATATATTGTCTTAAATGATTGCATTGTTTTGAAAAAAGGTTTATTTATTTTTAGTTAATTAATTAATTAATTAATTTATTACCTATCTATAAGTGCCTGAATGCTTTAGTAATGTTGAAATTTAGTAAAGCCTAGACAATTTCTGAAACTGTAAAGGAATAATATTTTGATAATAACATTAAAAATAAATAATTAAATGAGCCTACAATAAGACTAAATGTGATTGTGTTGTGGCATTATAAAATATCCCAGTTAGGCTCAAACCCTGCATGGACTGATCCATGAGCTTGCAGTCAGTCTCTCGGTTTCCTCTCTGCTCATATCAGGTAAGATACTTTTATCAAAACCATATAGGCTTAGCAGATGTTGCATTTTCCGCTGGTTAGATGTTCCGCCACAGGCGTCTACCATGAAGAAATGATCTCTTTTTAATCACTCTCTTCATGGTTGGTGCTCCAAGTGTAAATGCTTAAAAGAGTACAATATATAGGCCTACACAATATAAGAAAATGGTACGTTCAGAGATGTATCATCTGAGCTGTCTCTCCGGATTGTTTGGAACAAAAGTTCATGACACTTTCCTGCTGTTAGTGAGGTGGATTTTCCAAGCTTCAGATAATTCCACGCTGTCTAGAGATGTGTTTATCTGTTCCTTGAACTGTGACCTCCAATAAACTTCCTCCAGGTCCAGGATAAAAGACATGTGGATTTAAGACAGCAAGAAGGCACAGAAAGTCCCACAAAAATAAAATCCCCACTTATTAGTGCTACTGATTTTACAAATGCTAATTTCCTTAAAAAAAAATTTCACCCATTAAGTTTTTACTTGTCTATCTAACGAAAAAGCAAATGAGAACCAACTCCGCTCATGCAATAACCTGTATTGACCACTAGATGGACCCATGTCACTTTAAGATGAGAGACAAAAGAACTCACCTGAAAATGAACAAAGGAAGAAACAGAGGGGGAAAACCAATAGCTAACCCTAATTATTACACAGCTACTCTTTGTATTAATTAATACATTTCAGTTTAGTGTGCTTTAATAATTGATCAGTGCACAACAATGTGCATTAAAATGTAAATAAAGCAAAATACCAATAGGGGAAACCTAGCCACCTAAACTTATTTCAGAACTGTCCATGACCAATAATAATAATAATTACATATAAACATTACATATTTTGCATTATTATTATTTAAGCAGTTTTATTTGTTGTTCTTCCTCCATAATGTTATCATATTAATGCTTAAAAAAATACAATCTAAAGTAATAAGCCTGTATGTATTACAAGACTTGAATTTTAAAACTTCATTATTTAGTAGCAACAGCTATCTAGCCAAAAGCAATTCTTCATAAAGCTAGTCAACTAATACAATGAATTATTTTGAGTCCTAATTATAGAGCCAAGATGGCTGCGTGGCGGGATCCAGTTTCCATCGAATGAGGGGGAAAACAAATGGTCAGCCGTAAACTGAGCCGCGCATGCGCAGGAGCCAAGTGCCGCGTAGGGCTTTCAGTTTTTTTTTACTCCTGTCGAGGAGGATGACGTCATGCAGCAGTCCAGTAGAGGCTCCACTTCCCCCCCCCCTCACTCAAATTGTAACCACCAGCATCAGAAGCGGTGGGGCACAGAAGAGAGGAGCCTTTTTTGTTTTTATTTTTGCAGCGAGGACCGCCAACGGACGATTTTGCAAAAGGAATAATTTGATCACAGAGAAGACCGCTTTGATTTTAAGGATTTTTTTAAAAAAAAAGACACCACATACCTCTGTTTGCATGCTGTTATTCAGTAAGCAACATACATGACCGTGCCAGTGTACAACACCTCGCCTTTTTAGGCTGGAAAAGCCTTTTTATGCATAGATTTTAATGACACGTTCTCTGCTGTTCATATTGTCTGCTCAGCTACGTTTGTTAGCGTGTCGGAGGGCGCAAGAAACAACAGACCACGGCGGACAATCGTGAGGTTTGGATGAGGTGTTTGAATCCAGCCTTACGTGAACAATTGTGATATTTCCATAGGCAATGCCATCTTGCATTGCAAACATGCTGGCTGTTGGATTGCTTTACCTGGGATTAGTTCTTGCAGTAGAGATTGTAGATCCCACCAGAGCCATTGAAGGTGAGTAACCACGATTAAACGTGTTATTTTGTTGTGCATGCATGCATTTAGGAGACAGTCTGTAAAGTTTTCAGACATGGCCTGGTGATAGTGACCAGGCAACGTGTGGGCTGCTGCTTTCGACACCCACTATGTGGGCAGCAGTGTGATTATCTCAGGCTTGCAGGATTGATTTTGAGTAAATAAAAATGCCGAGGAGGGCATTTGCGCATTTACTATCACCTGTGCCGTGATTGCTAAATCTGTCCTAGTTATCCTCATCCAGACTCGCGCTAATTCAATATGAAACATTCGCATTATCAGCATTTGTGCACAGAAGTCACAAATCGGCCGGTTTTTAACGCGTTTAACGTGCCTTAGGGGGACAGATTGGAGATGTGGGAGTTATTTCGTAATAGCTTCATAGGCCCGTTCATTCGCCGGAGTCGTTTATAAATCCAAACGCCTGTCAAATGGTATTCTTCTGCTTGCATGAATTGTTACAGTATGAGTGCAAGCCGAGCTCGCCACAGGTCTATTTGCATGCAGTGGACATGCTCCATATTCCCGCATTCTCAGCGGTCTATTCAAGTGCACGGATAGACACATCCTCTGCTAGTGCTTCTTCTTGGTCGCCCACAAAAGAGTCCCGTCGATTCTTTAGCGGTTGTTTTGCGTAACGTAAACATTATTATCTAAGGCAGATATTGAGTGTAATTGCTCTTATTTACTCCAAAATCAGGAATCTAAAGCCAGTTGATCAGTACTTAGCCCAAGTTTGCTCAGTTAGTTTGGGTAGAAGCGATTTGAATCAGTGTGCACACTAGATGCTTATTTAGTTTTACTTCAAGCGTCAGATTTTTGCATTGTAAATTAAGTGGCTCAAAAATAAACAAAAATATTCTTAATGTCATATATTGACATGTTATTTTTTATTAGAAAATTAATGAAGGGTAAAACTGCAATATAATGTAGTCTGCTTTTTATAATATATCCTAATATTTGATTTTATTGTATTTTTTTATAGAATTTTCATGTTTTTTGATGATTAGAGCATACCACAAAACAAGTCTTTGTTGGCATATGGCAATTTAAAATGTTTTGCACTATAAAACATGATTGGACACAGACTTTACTTTAATGTCGGCTACAAAAGATATGGGGTGCCTTTTTCCTCCCTTATAAAAATTGACAAGCCTGTTTATTGTGCACATTTATATGGTTAGTTGCAGTTTAATATTTACATTTAGTATTATCTTTTCCCTTCTGTCCATGATCTTCTGTCCAAGTTGAGAACCACAGTATGGTTGTCCTTGTCTGCCACGTCTGATTGTTCCAAGCCAGTTAGGAGGATGCATTCATATGCTAAATATTTTAAAACACCAAAGAGCTCGACCTAGTTATTTCTTTTATAACATTTGTTTTAAAATTTGTGATGTTAACAATAACTATCCAAAGAAATGAGAGGAAAATGGTGCCTACAAAGCACACCGGATGCCTTTTGAAAAATACTCCAGATAGCTTTCTGTGACATCTGTATAAATTATGCAACAGTCCTTTTTAGTATGGCTCAGAAAACTGGCCTACAAATGGCCCACATTTTGAATTATGCAGAACCAAATGCTCATGCCCAAGAAATAAGTGCATAATGTAGGCCTGATCAAGAGAAGTTAAAAGACTGATTAACTTTGTCATTCACTAGAAACGTTAACTGTAAAGAATAAGCTGCTGTGTTGTCTAAAAAGTATAGATTAGCCAAAAATGTAATTTTTGTTATCATTTATTCACCCTCATGTCATTCCGAATCTTTCTTCTGTGGTTTATCCATATAATATCCGTACAATGAAAAGCAGTGGAGTTCAGTGTTGTTTTTGGACCCCATTGGCTTCAACAAAATGTCCAAGTCATGAGTAGTTGTGTCCGAAGTCATGTGATTGAGTCATTGACCATGTGACGCCACCTCAGACAGCCTGTCAGATGATTTTAACTGTTGCACAGGAGTCTTTTCTGCTGAGCTCTGATAATAGTTTTAGTTGAGAACACAAAAAAAGAACCTCAGCAGACCTCAGATGAACCATTATCTTGTCTAGACAGGATTCGGAGCCTGGGGGATGTGGGTATTTTTATTATACTGGAAAGTAAAGATAACGGTCATAAACAAATATTCTATATTCAAACAAATCTCAGCTCACTCAGTATACTTTTAAAATAATGAGACAAGATTTCCTTTTGGCGTGGTATGAGAGTAACATAGGTTTTATGATATATAAATGACCTTGGAGTTTGTCTGCTCTGTGGAAGACGAGGAGGAAGTGGTCTAGCGGACAGAGGCAGGGTTGAAGTTCTTGTGCTGTATTATCTTGCTCCACCTCCACCCTCTCTGGAACATCTGGATATAGGAGACCCATTAGCTTAGACCAGGGGTGTCAAACTCAGTTCCTGGAGGGCCGGAGCCCTGCAGAGTTTTGTTCCAACCCTACTCCAGCACACATACTATGCAGTTTTCAATCAGGTGTGTTTAAAGGGGACCTAACGCACACAGTTTCACCCAATCTCATGTTAATCTTGAGTACCTATAGAATAGTACTGCATCCTTCATATCTCCAAAAAGTATTTAGTTTTATCATATTTATAAAAGAAAGATACAGATTTACGATTCTCTCCGAAAAAAGCCGAGCTCCTGGAGGCGTGCCGTGTGGGCGGAGCTAAAGAGTGACGAGCAGCCGATCGCCAACAAAACAGAGACATTTGATGCCGTTTCACTTACCATCTGCAGTTCTGAATCATGACCGGGATCTTTTATAGCTGGGACCGCTCCATCTTTCAGTATTAAACGATGTGCAAATCCAGCGTCGAATTGGGCCTTGTTTATAAAACGTTCGTCAACAAAACACTTGAGAAACTCCATTGCTGCCCCGGAAAAACAAACTATATCCACTGTTCACGTAACGGTGGGTTCTTTTGGGAAGCTGAACAAGGTTATCTTTCCCTCACAACCAAAAACACACTTCTTTAGAGACATTCTTCCCGAGCGAGTCCCGTGCTGCCAGCCTGCCGATTGAAGCGCGTTGATGGGCGCGCTCTCGTTCTCGCTCTGGTCGATGCGTACACGGGCGTGTTCTTCCGGGAGAAATGCCCATATAAGGAGTTCCACCGTCGTTTACGTCATCAAGAACAACGATCGAAAAAAACTCTCAGAAACTTGTACGAACCCGGAAGTGAGATTTTTGGCACAGAAATACTCTGTTATATGTCCACATTTTTTTTTTTAAACTTTGTCCATGTTTAGCATGAGAATCCAACTCTTTACCAGTGTAAACAACTCTGAATGCATGAAACAGCATTGTACCCCCCCTTTAATTAGGGTTGCATCTAAACTTTGCAGGGCTCTGGCCCTCCAGGAACTGAGTTTGACACTCCTACACTGTAAAAAAAAAAAAAGTTGGGCAAACTTAACATTTTAAGGCAACCAGCTTCAGCATATTTTTTAGTTTTCTCAAATTCTTGTTTTAAGCTTATACAACAAAAAGTTGAGAAATTTCCTAAAAAATAAGTTGAGAAAACTCAAAAATCTGCTGAAGCTGGTTGACTTAATTTTAAGTTTGCCCAACTTTTTTTTTTTTTTTTATTTTTTTTTATATGGGGATGAATGGGAAAGCAGACCATTAGTGACTGGCCTTGGTTTACAGGATTGGGAGTATGTGTCTGCAGAGGCATTGCTTCACTGTTGGATCACATTCTGGCATGTGATGCTAAGCACTGATTTAATGTACATGTTAGCATTTGGCTTCATGGAATGCAGAGTGACCCTTGCAGTGGTTCAGGCGTAGGTGGTGAGTGGGCCCGAGCTGGAATCGGACTGCTGTCAATGACTACAGCAGGAACTTGTGGCTCTGCATGAATCACTGTTGGAGCAGGAGAACTGATGCTTTTTTATTTATCCGAGTATAACTTTTTATCGTTTTAGACCTGTAAATACTGGAATCTGAATATGAATTTTTAAAGTTCTTTTGATTTCTATTTTATTTTCAGGTTGTCTTTTCAGTTTAATTTTATTAGTTCACAATTTTTAAAATGGTTTATTCTAGGTTTTAGCATTTCTTTAATTTTATTTTTATTAAGTTGTAATATTTTTTTTTTAGGGAGTGATAATTACATACTGTTATATTATTCACTAATATTTAAAATGGGCTGTTATTTTAAGATTTCATTTCATTTTAGTTTAGGTTTAGTACGTTTTAATTAGTAAGAAATTATATGCGTTTTTTTTTTTTTTTCAGTTTTATTATTTTTCTTTTTTGTATATTTAGCTTATTTAGCTATTTCAGCTTTATTTTCATTAAATGTGACCCTGGACCACAAAACCACAAAAAATAAGTGTCAATTTTTCAAAATGACAATATTTGGCTGAGATACAACTATTTGAAAATCTGGAATCTGAGGGTGCAAAAAAATCGAAATATTGAGAAAATTGCCTTTAAAATTGTCCAAAATGAAGTTCTTAGCAAAGCATATTACTAATCAAAAATTAAGTTTTAATATATTTACGGTAGGAAATTTACAAAATATCTTCGTGGAACTTGATCTTTACTTAATATCCTAATGATTTTTGGCTAAAATAGATAATTTTCGATAAATCGATCATTTTGACCCAAACAATGTATTTTTGGCCTTTGCTACAAATTAGGAATGTCAATTTTCAATCATTTCCATAATCGATCGTCGTTTAAATTAACGATCAATTAATCGATTAATCTTTAACCTTAACTACTGCAAAATGCGTCTATTGCAGTGGCATATAGTCACCGGCATGACAGGATGTGCAAATGCCACTCAGAACGCCAGCTTTCTCGAGATGGTCCTCACTGCAGAACACAAGATCCAGGGGGCAGAGTTGGATCTAGATCCAACTCCTCCCACCTTACATAGACCTAAACCTACCCGTCTCCACCCCCTGATCCCTAAACCCACCCATCCCCACTCCTAAACCTACCAATCTCCACCCCCTGGATGTGGATCCAACCCCGCCCCCTGGATCTTTGTTCTGCAGTGAGGGGCTACTGGCTTTCTCACCCGAATGAAAAGAGTTTTTAGTCTAAATAAAAGGCTAGTGGCAGGATGGTAAAATTAATGGATGTGATTACGATCATTTGATAAATGAAGAGAGCGAGCTGTAGTTACGCACAGGATCATTATACTTTGTGTGCTGTTTCATATCCTGTCACGGAGACCGCTGAATGCGCCTTTTTAAATGGTTTCATGGTGCTCGTTTTTTTATTTTTAAAACATCATAGCAATGTTTACAATTGACATTATCGGGATTTAAAATAAAACTATCCCAAACGCAAGTACGGCGCGTGGGGCTGTGACGCGCGGTCAGTGATCCGCTTCCAGAACCACCGGCTTTGCTACAAACACACTGTTACCCATTTTAAACATATTAATGTGAGTATTATGACACAAGTGAGGTACAAAGCTTTGTTAATAAGAGAAATAATTGGTTAGCAGGCAAATGTTACATCGCGACCATGCTTTTTGATTCATGCCGAGCGCATACATTTAAATCAAGCTGTACGCGGCTTTGTGTTCTGTTTTTCCGGATGGTCACGAATTTAATATTATTTATTGTTTCTTTTCCCAAATCCTCACTGTCTCACCTTCTAGATTCGCAGGTTTATTTTATTGTTGTTCACTTTTAATCACTGTTTTCGCATCTCTTACTGTGGTAAACGTGTGGGGGGAAATTAAAGACTTCGTGGCCATGAATTAATAATTTGTTACTATGACTTAAATTGTTCCCGCATTTAAGTTAAATCATGGGTTTTCTAGGGAACAAATGAATGAAACATGGACAGCTGCCACAAATTAATATGTCGTAGGAACGAATTAACAAGTTGTATGAATGAATAGACTGTCCTGTTCGCGTGCGCAGCCCTGTCAAAGCGAAGTGCCCGATATGCAATAATTATCTAGGGAAATTATAATTGAACATGACTTATTACTACATTTCAATACAAAATAACTTTGTACTGTATCTCTTTTAATGTACTTTTAAAGTTTGGATCATATTAAAAGCGTAGTTTGTACATTAGTAAATTATATACTCACAGCCGTTTGCACGTGTTTTGCGCACGAGCCGCACGCACCCCAAAATGAAACTGCTTAATCGACCATCGATAGCTTTTATCGATTATATCTCTTATCGACAATTAATCGATCGTCGATTAATCGTTGACATCCCTACTACAAATATACCTGTGCTACTTAAGACTGGTTTTGTGGTCCAGGGTAGCAAATAATTATTTATAATAGTTTTTTTTTAGTTAACAATAACAACACTGATTTTAGGGATGCCAAATTTTATGTTCAAACTGGTATAATTTAAAAACTTTCTCAGAAAAGTATACTGTTATTGGTATATAGTGGTATTTTTATATTTAATAAAGACTAGGTTACACAAAAACAAAGTATTTTTTGTTCTTTATTTGTTAAATGTACGTTAATGTAGTTTCAGTTTTAATTTTTATTTAACTTTTATTTAAATTTTTGTCATTTAGTTTTCTCTAACAATATTAACGCTGATAATAACCAACCAGTCTTTTCGCCCTTTGTTGATCAGTGCTTTATCTTATGTACTAGGGCTGAACGATTAATTGCATTTGCGATAATATCGCAATATGAAAAAACGCGATTTTTCAACCGCAGAGGCTGCGATTATTCTGTCTCGTGACACGCTAGAGTAGGAGTAAAGCGGTGTGTTCGACTTGAAGATCGATCGTATGACATCAAAGTACGGCGAGAGAAAGCATAAGGAGACGCCCTCTCTCTTATAGCTCTCACAGTACTTTGATGACACACACACCGATCGGTCTAGCAGCGCTGCTTCAAGTTGAACACATCTAAGCAGTCTTCAGAGGAAGCATCAAGTTGGCACGCTATGTTGCCAAGTCCGCAGTTTGCCGCGGGTTGTTTTAGTGTCCGCGGGTCTTTCATAACATGCAGAATTGACGCGCTACATGTAAACGATATCCTTTGTTGTATTTTCCTGTCAAAATAACGGAGTTCCTTTGGAATTCTTCAGCTTTTAAGAACTGCCGGTTTCTCTGGTAGTGGGCGGAACTAATGCGCAAACGGCAATCTCATTGGCCGGCGCTCACCTATTATCCTCCCTGTTTTGATTTCAGCAAATCAATTCGAGCGAACGCAGACAACCTGATTAATATTCATGAATCCTTAGGGCGTTTTCGTAGTAGTTTTGTTATCTTATCAGTATTATTTGTAGTTTCCTTTTTCCTTTTTTTATAGAAACACTAAATGACCAACAATATCTTAAGCACCACCACCAGTCCTAAGTTCAGTCAACATGACAAATATGCATTCATACATGGTTATTCTAATTACTAAAGTTCTTTCATCATATGATGCTAAAATGTAATGCTAAATTATCTTAATATCATATTATAATGTTTGACTGACTGATGCTAAGTGAGATATTTTAAAAAAACTGTGCCATTTTACAAACATAAGCTTTATATATATATATATATTAGTGTTGTCAAAAGTACCGACCGCGATACCATTCGGTACTGAAATTTTAAAAACGTCCATTTCCCGCTAAAATTTGAGTGCTGTTGACTTTTGACAACACTAATATATCAGATAATTAATATTAGTCTGGTGAGTAAACTAAAAAAAAATGACAAGCCAATGGAGATTCTATTGCCAAGGTGTCCATAGAGGGTTGATAATATTTACAATAATCAATTGAATTTGATAGGTGTCTCTCACATTGTCCCACAGAAACATTAAAATAGTGTAGATTAGTGTGCAATGTTTTATAATAATAATGTATTCTATTTAGTGTCCATTTCATTCATTTAACATTTAATATTGGGGACATCAAAGTTATTTGACGCATTAAAAAAAAAAACAATAGTTACTTTCCCTGGTAATTAGTTTATTTTATAATGATGTAACTCAGTTACTATTTGTGAGAAGTAACTTGTAATAGAACTAATTACTTTTTTAAAGTAACGTGCCCAACACTGCATACTATACAATGATTTATTGCTTGTCTTTGTTGAATAATACAGAATATAAAGAGCTTTAAAAAATAATCGCATATTAAATCGCAATCGCAATAAAGGTAAAAAAAAAATCGCAATTAGATTATTTTCCAAAATCGTTCAGCCCTATTATGTACACATCTGTCTTTGTGGCTCAGATACTCCGGAGGTTTCTACAATCCTCTTATAGTCTGAAATAAGTCCATGAATCCTCCTACATTCATACATTAATACATCTACTCATACTTTCAGTGTTCATTCAACCATTTGTTTCTCCCACACCATCTCTGCCCCATCTGATAAATGAATAGAGCTGCATTATAAACCTCTTGGTAACATTCTCATTCAGGCTGGGATTTCTTTCTTTTGTTGTTGTTGTTGTTAGTTGAAGAGCAATGCAATGGCAAAGTCTGTTACGTAACCTTTATTTGATGTAAAACGCTGCACAGCGGATATTCAAATGTGGCTGCTTACTCACTTAAAGGAATATATAAGGTTCAGTGCATCTTTGACATTCTGTCAGTGCTGTTTGAGGTGCTGATTGTGATCTCAGACTCAGAATGGTCAATACTTAGCTCATTAATATAAATTGGGTTATGCCCAAGTATTTAACAATGTTTCTATTAATAGTATATGTGGAGTATAGATACAGAGTTCATGTTTGTGAACTATGGAAAAGCCACAATTTGGAGCGCTTGTCTGTGAAATGTATGTAATTTAAGTCAGAGATATTATAGTTAATTAAATTAATATTATAACTTTTTGTGTGTGTGATTGTGAGGGTCCTGTCTGTCTTTTGTCTACGTGATAAAGTCCTGTAATTGTGAGTGAACCTGCTGTAACGCAAGACAAATTTAAGACTTTGTCTGGCAATAAAGATTTTATCGTATCGTAAAACCTTAAACATTTTCGCTGCTTGAAATAAAATAAACACAAAAAATAAAAATAACATAAAACTTACTAATATCATAAAACTTACAGCACTTCTCATTTTCATTTAGTTTAACTTGCTGTACTAAAATAGCTAAAACTGAAGTAAAAAATTAATAAAAACTACCAAGAATACCATAAAGGGACATAATAACTATCCGACGTTAACATGATGGAGCAAAACTCCACCTAGAATACTCCCTACTTTTCAAACCATTTTGCAGCTCAAATAACACAATTTTGGAAATAATCAATTAATGAGTGCTTATAACAAAAATAAGCTTCATATTTCTGCTTTCAGACCTTTAAAAGCATGGTAACAGCAACATGTGCCTTTAACGTGATTTTTGTTTGCTTCTGATGTTATCCGTTAAGCTTGGCTTGTAATGAACCTGGAACGTTCCTATTTAAGATTATTCACGGCTTTGACAGAAAATCTGTTTATTTTTGTCGCCGTACAAGAATTGTCTCTTCAAATAAGAAAAGCACAATGTAATAGCATTAGATTGCTCAGCTGGAGTCTTACAACCCAGGGCTTGAGGAGGCTCTAATCTCCCTCTTTTAACCTCCCCTCTCCCTGGGAAACACGGTAGACTCCTGCGACTGAGGGCTAAACCCAGATTTGCGTAACCGAATAGATATGGCATGGTTCCTCCTTGTGTGAGAGGTTGGGAGCTGTGGATGAAAGGATATTGTTGATGGTAGTGAGTTGAGTGTGCTGTAATTGGTGTTTTCGGTTTGCGACATGAGTGTTTACCCTATTTAACTGCTACACCCAGGAGGACATGGCTTCATATAGCAAAAACAGGGGAAGATGGGGGCTGTTGATGTCTCAGTGACAGGAAACATAAGCAAGTGTTTATCAAGTGCTTCTGTCAGCTTTCCAGTAGCTCAAATGGTAGAGCATGGCGCTAGCAACGCCAAGATCATGGGTTCGATTCCCAGGGAAAGCAAGAGCTGATAAAATGTTAAAAAAAACTGTAACTTGAATGCAATGTAAGTCGCTTTGGATAAAAGCGTCTGCTAAATGCATAAAAAAAAAAAAAAAACTAGGTCATGACTATCTCAGACATGCGTGTAATGCTTGGCCGCTCTGAGCCTGAAGATTTGATGTTTTGAAGGTTCTAATGGATTGCCTTCTTCCTTCCTCACATGAGGCGCAAACATGGCTGCTCAAATGTTGAGGACAGTTGTCATGTTTTCTCAACATCCCACACTCCTGTGCTAGAACTCTTTCATATATTTCTCTCTTACTTTTACTTTTTTTGTTTCTCACTCTGTTTTCACTTATAAATACTACGGTTACTCTGTTACTAAAGTTTGGGATCATTAAGATTTTTTTTTATTTTGAAAGAAGTCTCTTATGCTCACCCAGGCTGCATTTTTTTAAATCCAAAATAGAGTAAAACAGTAATACTGTGAAATGTTATTTTGGGTTAAAACAACTTTTGTATTTGAATTTATTTTGATATGTAATTTATTCCTGTGATGGCAAAGCTGAATTATTATCATCACCTTCAGAAATCTTTCTGATATGCTGATTTGGTTTCCAAGAAACATTTTCATTATTATTATCAATGTTGAAAACAGTTGTGCTGCTTAATATTTTTATAGAAACCATTATGCATTGTTTTTTCTTCTCAGGATTCTTTGATGAAGAGAAAGTTCAAAAGACCAGTATATTAGTGCTGTCAAATGATTATTCGCGATTAATCGCATCCAAAATAAAAGTTTTTGTTTACAGAATATATGTGTGTGTGTACTGTGTATTAGGGCTGTGCGATTAATCGATTTCGATTCTCATGCGCATCTCGTCAGTAGGGCTGACAAGCTACGCGATATCGCGTTCATAATCGCAGATGAATCGAATTCGATTATGAACGCGAAATTGCCTAACTTGTCAGTGAACTACAGCTCTGTGTATCAACTGCCGCTCAATTTGAAAACAGGTGATGGAGATTTAGTGGCAATCACAGAACCGGCTTTACTGACGAGATGCGCATGAGAATTGAATCGATTAGTCGATTAATCTAAACGATTAATTTCCCACCAAAAAACAACAACAATTTTACTTAAGAATATTTTATTAAATCAAATTAAATCCAAATTTCTATGAAATCCTTTTTTAAAGCAAAAGTAAAGTGCAACACAGAGTGCAAGAAGCATGTGTCCATCTCATCTCAGTCCAGATCACTGAAATCAGTTCAGTATTATAGTGTAAGAATGACAACATATCCACGTGTTCTAGTCTAATAATAAAATTATAATCAGTATTTTAAGTAAAGGAGTATTTACCAGAAATATTATTTACCAGAATTTATTTAGGAGAAAAATGTAAATGTGCAGTATTTCTAGAAAAAAAAAAAAAAGTTTTTTAACATAAAATCTATTAATTGGAGATGCTTTTGATTATTAAAATTTAATGGAACCATTAAAATTGAATCCAGAAAATAATGGAAAACAGAATTTGGTACAGATAAAACTGTAAAACTCAATTAATTAGACAGGCTTTTTGATTAATAACATTTAATTTAACCATTAAAACAGAGTATAGAAAAATTAAAATGGAAAAAAATGAATTTGGAAAAAATATTTGTGGTAATAAAAATAGATGTAAGTGAACAATAGCTTTTAAAATGACTTAAAATACATATATAATAGCAATGATGCAATAATAATTAGTTCACATAAAGTATCAAAAGCAAGAAATCATATGGTTTTATTGAACAAAACTGTTAAAATACATAATGTATTATAAACAATAGAGCTAATGTACATGACGCATAACAACAAAGGCCTGCAGGGGGCGCCAAAGGCCTGATGATTATTATTAAACATTACTGCGCGATCTAATCCTTGTTTAATATTGACCAAGCACCATTTAATTCAAATAATTAATTAATCTTTAATATTTGGTCATTTCTTTAGGACAGAAATGCTATAGCCACTGTAATTAAATGAATATGTGGACATCAAAACGTGTAAACTCAGAGTGAGGGTTGAGCTTTTATTTTGAAATCGCGATGTATTCTCCTGTGTTTGCACGGGTTTATAAATGATTTACCTTACAAATCTGATGAAATGGCGCACGTTATGTTCCCAGATGAACGTTATAATAAACCCAAACTCACAACAACATGCAGAGATGGAGTTTGAGACGCTCCACACATGTAGATGATAAGAGTTTCTGTGGAGCTACTGTGAACGGAGCCGCTGTGAGACGCACGTGCTTAACCTACACGCATGTAAATAATTAAAGCGCATATACTGTATTAGAACTGCATCGCATATAATTAATTAAATCATAGCATTTGTGAATTCACAATTATGCTTAATTATGATTTTTAAATGGGTTTAATATCATGCAGCCTTGGAAAATAGTCTAATAATGTGTTTTATGGATTCTCGTCCGTGAAATGCGGCACTTCCGGTATTTTGCCGGTTAGTCGACGCCAGCAAAATGAAGTCGATGATTTTTCAAAATCGACTAGTCGACTAAAATCGACGAATCGCGACAGCTCTAACTGTGTATATTTATTATGTATATTTAAATACACACACATACCAGTGTTTCCCCTACAATTATCTTGGGAGTGCGGCCCGCCCTCCCAACGGCACCCCCCACCCCCCTTGAAGCTCAAGTTCATTTTATTTAATTTTATTTTCTCTATAGCGCCAGATCACAACAGAAGTCATTTAAAGTTACCTTTCCTATAGAACAGGTCTATACCTTGTTCTTTTATTAAACAAACCAAATAGCCTTACGCTATTTGTCTTATTTACACGACGGCATGTTATTTCTGTCTCTAACGTTACATTACATTCACGCTCTCTGTATGCGCACAGCGGAGTTCCGCCCCGATGCACATACACGCGCACACACACACACACACACACATACAAACGTACGCGCACACACAATCGAGCCCACTCCCACTAGTATTTGTAAAAATTAAGCCGCAAAACGACTATTTAAATATGACTTCTGCCTGTCTCTGTGTTAATGTATGGCGCATTTGCTACTCATACAGAAGCGCGCGTGAGGCTTGAGGTGATATTAACATCTGCCGTCTCACTAAATGAGGACATAAATACATGAACAACATCTCCAGAACTGCTCTGAGAGTCACTTCATGAGCATTTGACCGTTTCATTTGAGTAAAACTATATCATATACACACAGAAATGTAAAGGTATTCACGGCAACCTGTCAAAATAAAGTTTGGGTTTCAATTGTAAACATTGCGGCAGAACTATATCCCTATTGTTCAGTAGAATGTACGTAATAGCCTACTAAAATGATTAAAACCTTATTTTTAAGGAATAATCATAAAATATGTCTTCAATGTTTTAATTGTAATATTAAATCCCCTTTATTTTCCAAAAAAAATAAGATTTAATTTTCATTAATTAAAAGATTAATTAAATTAATGTTTTTATGCTGGAAAAAAACCGGTACCGTTAAAAAATACTCCGCCTTAAAGTTACAGGTACAACAGCAGTTTACTAGAAATGTACAGATTTGACGGTCATGAAAAAGACTTGTCATTGTACTCAAGGCTGACTTGTAATCAGTCATCATGTTGTTTATATAAAATCACCGGTATTAGGAAAGAAACAGGTGTTGTGTGGACATCATACCCACCCTTTAATAGATTCATGGGTAGTTTACACCTGGGAACATGTCTAGGCAGCTCCTGCAATCTTGGTAAATCATGTCCATTGCTCTTTGTGTCATATATAACATGTTGTATTAAGTCTAGAAATTATTTGATAGCTTAGTGAATACAATGGGCATAAACTGGGCATAAAAGTCTAACTGAAAGGAAGGCTAAGCAAATAATAGCTACATGTTATGTCAAAAGAGAATCAGTTGATCAATACACAATGAGGAGCAGGGTGAGACCTTTCATGAGAAGGTTATTTGTTAGTGCAGAGGAAGCTACAATGAAGCAGTTTTGTATTTTATTGCATTTTCCGTTTCAAATTACAGGTTAAAAAAATCGCAGTAAATAAATCGGAGTAAATAAAAACAATATAATAATGTAAGTTACAAATATTTTTTCTACATTTTAAACTACTGGTGAAATGGTAAAATAGGACTAAAATAAAGTTATTAAAAATGTATAACACTTTTCTATCAATTACAAACATGATCACACTTAATTTACTGTCCTATTCTTTACTTGTTATATTTTTTCCTTTGTGTTGTAGCCAGTGTTGTTTTTAATTAATTAATTAAATAAATTAATTTTTCTTCATTGAAATAAAACTGTAGTAAAATATTAATATTGAATGAAAAACTTACTGAAATAAAATGTTGAAGTATAAATATAAAAATAATAAAATCTATTTCAAAATAATAAAAACAATGCATTAAAGGAACACTCCACTTTTTTTGGAAATAGGCTCATTTTACACCTCCCCAAGAGTTAAACAGTTGAGTTTTACCGTTTTTGAATCCATTCAGCCAAACTCCGGGTCTGGCGGTAGCACTTTCAGCGTAGCTTAGCATAGATCATTGAATCAGATTAGACCATTAGCATCGCGCTCAAAAATGACCAAAGAGTTTCGATATTTTTCCTATTTGTCAGAAGACAAAATAAGTTAAATTTACCCTGATCTTCAAATTCAGAAAGTTTTCACTCCCCGGTGAAACACAGCTGTGGATCATTCAAGTAACAACGCAGTTTTAAGAATCAAGCGTATGTAAACTTTTGAACAGGGTCATTTTTATAAATTCAACTATTTTCTCTTGTGGACTATATCATGTCAGTACTAAATAAACAATAGCATGCATTTTGTATGATCCCTCATATTTTGGTACAATAATTAACATTTTGCAGATTCTGCAAGGTGTATGTAAACTTTTGCTTTAAACTGTATGTTTGTCTGGTCTAGACCTCTTATTATACAACATGGCATCTGGAAGCCATCTTTAAGTTTTTTGTATGTTCTCAAGCCATATAAAAGAACTGGCCATTCAGGCCTTTTATTTCCTCATTGGAGAATATAACTTGTTGGGATTGGATACACAGCGGCCTAGGTAATTGAAGGTTTGGCCATGAATATATGTCCTCTTTAAGAGACAGGAATGGAATTCAAGTGCAGCAAATCCTAGCTTACCTTTGCAAACATGGGTACAACATTTGCTTTGTGTGTTTGTTCAAATTAAGGGGTTATAAACAGGAATCCAGTTTTTCGCAGGGTATCATCATAAAACATACATAAGCAAAATAGTTTATTCACCTTTAGTTTATTGTCTTTATCTCTCCCAAAGTTGCTTTTTAACACTGTGTTGTTTTAGTATGCTTCAAAATATTTATAAAAAGCAGGCAGAATATGAGCAGAAATGTGTTCTTGTGAACATCTAGTCACTAAACAGTCAGAATGACTGTTCAGAGGGTCTGGTCACATTATGTGTGAGCAGCAGGCCGGTACATGGTGCCCTGGTATTCACAGGATGCTGCTATTGGACCGTATTGTCCTGTTGTTTGTGTGTATCTGCACGCTTCAGTTTGTAAGTACACTCAATGTGTTTTCAAAGGCACTTTTCTAAGTTTCAAAGTTCCTCAGACGGGTCACTGGACTGTATTTGACACTGAGTTTCAGCACAGAAATGGAGCTCTGTGAGAAGAGAATGTAGCCATATTGGTCTTCACTTTACCCTCATGTTAACCCATATCCCTTCCTAGGGGTACCGCACTGTTGTGCTGAATAGGCAGCAAAATGCAGCGATAAGAACTGCTTTGTTGCAGAAGTTTCACCAACTTTCTCTGTTTGAAGCTTATTTTCCACTGACAGTGATTTAATTTGGAAGATGTTGCTTAGTTGATGTGTTGTGGGTTGTATGTGATATCAATGCTGAAAGTCCTATTGGTGGAATGTGTAACTGGCCTTTTGAAAATCTGATGTGTGTATTGTGTATAATCTGATTGTTCATCTTTTTTTTTTTTTTTTTTTTACAATTAATCTGTTTTCTCCAAAGATAAATAATGATAGGCCTAATTATTGATGCAGGAGTCAAATCCATGAAAAAAACAACCTTGCAAGGCTGCAATTTTTTTATTAAAATACAGTAAAAACAACAATATTGTGAAATATTGTTACAAATTAAAATCACTGTTTTATATTTTAATTTATTTTGAAATGTAGTTTATTCATGTGATTGCAAAGCTGAATTTTCAGAAGTCATTGCCTAGTCTCCAGTGTCACATGATCTTTCAGAAATCAATATTATTCTTATTATTAGCAATGTTGAAAAGAGTTGTTAATATTTACATATTACTGTAAGTTATTAATATTTTTGTGGAAACTGAGATACATTTTTTCTGTATTCTTTGATGGATAGAAAGTAAAAAAAGAAACAATATTTTGTAGCACCACACAAATGTCTTCACTCCCACCACTTTCAATTTAATGTCATTGCTAAAAAAATATTAATTTCCTAAAAAAAACCTAACTGACTTTAAACTTTTGAAAGGTATTATGCAAATTTGATTTAATACATATTTTTGTTTGTGCAGAGACAGATGTACACTACATTGTCATTTACATTAGTCATACTAACATCAAATCACCAACAGTCACTCATGTTGCCTCGAATTGTCTGTTCTTCTGAAAATATGAATGACTTTAACTTGCTTTATTCTACAGTTCGCTGTCAGTGCAAACAGCCCTAGATGGGTTGCTTTAATTTTTACTTTCAGATGACTATTTACTTCGAGGAGTTGCTGAGCCTGATTTTATTTAGAAATTGGACTTTGATGGCGTAATTTACACACTGTTTAGCTTTCACTGTCACCTGCAGGTCTGTGAGGCAGATGGACATTCCTAAAGGGAGGAGAACAGTGCAAGTTGATGAGAACCAGCCTTGCCTCTGATCTCTTGTTTTCTTTCTGTCTTTGTTATTTTTTTGCTCTCTTATTTTGCTTGTTTTCTCTGTATTTTAGCTTACAACTTGTAATTACAAACAGGACCTTCAAGAATTTCCCTGAGAATGCATAACAGAGTTATGTAGCAGGGTTAGGTGCAACTTCCAGAAATTTTCTGCACTGTATATTTAGTCTTTTTTTTTTTTGCTGTAATAAGAACCACCCTGATATGCTTGTCATTTGAGCAAAAATCTCAACTCTGTTCCAAAATTCCATTGTGGGCTCCAAAGACCCGAGTTAAACCCAAGAACTCGAGTCTTTTACGAGCCCATATCCTCACAGAGGACGAGTCTGCAGATGAACTCAATTAAAAGGTGCTGGAATGTGTGGCCGAGGCCTGGAGCTGATTTGGAGGGGCGGTGCACTGTGAGGGGGAAGTTGAGAATGAGGGGCTGAAAGTGGGTCACACTTCTCACAGCTGGCCTCACTGCCGCCATGACATAGAAAGGTAACAGCAGCTGGCTCTGATAGGGAACCCCAGATGAGACGTGCCCAGGAGGTCTTTCTCCCTTTTCCTGTCTGTGTCCATTGTGGTTTCCCTCCCTTTTTATCACTCGCCACCCACAACTTAAAATTGTCTTCCTCTCATTTCACCTTGGATCAACTTTGAAGTGATCTTCTGATAAGGAATGTGCAAACCAGCTAGTCAATGGGTTTGACTAATTGTCTTAAGGTATAGTTTACCCAAAAATGATCATCATTTGCTCACTTTCATTTCTTTTGTTTGGTTCCCAGTGTTCTTTAAAAATATTTGCTGTTGTTCCACAGAAGAAAGTAAGTGAGAATTGTCATGTTTGGGTGAATTATCCCTTTTAAGGAAAGTCTGAATATTTCAGCTGGTTGTGGGTTTGTGTGACCAAAATGGATGCATTTCTTTGTGTTGTTTAAATAAGACGCATTCTATCTTTGAAAAAAAGGTGGTCAAAGAACAATTGAAGTTCTTTATTTATTTTTTGGGGTGTTTTTAACTTAACACGGCATCTTACACCCACGATAGGCCGGTGGGGATTGAATAGATAAATAAAATAAAAAAAAATATTTATAAAATAAAATATTACATAATTTAAGAAAAAGAGTATGTTTAAGAAATAAAATCCTGAAGAAAAAAAATCTAGATACATTAGTCAACTAATTTGTTGTTGGCTCATTTTTACTCGTACTTTTCAATATCACTTTTTTTTTTTTTTTTTTTTTACAGAAAATATATTGTACTTTCGTAATCTCCAGATGATCTGCTTGTGATCATTACTAAATTTTGAGACTAATTTAGGCTGTTAACGTATTATTATTTTTAATTAAACCGCAGTTGTGAAATATTTTCCCTTCTGATAATGCTTTCCAAAAGACATGCGAAGGTAGTCTCACATTCCAGGTATTCAGTGGTCAAATGTTAAATGTAACTATTAAATGCATTTGCACATTTTGGTGCCTTTGGTGTAAATACCCCAAAATGTCCATTTACCAAAATTTACAAAGGCAACAAAAGTCCAAGCGAAGACAAGAGATAAACAAGATTCATCTCTTTGGCTTAAAGTAGGATGTGCCGAAGTTTATTGTGGGTAGGGCTGCCACTAACGACTATTTTTATTTCGATTAATATATCGACTAATTGATCGATTAGTCGATTAATCTAAACGATTAATTTTCCGCAAAAAAAATCAACTATTTTACTTAAAGGAGCAGTGTGTAGTTTTTTTGTAGCATCTAGCAGTTGAGTTTGCGAATTGCAACCAACGGCTCAGTCCCCCGCTCACCCCTCCCTTTAGAGAAGCTACGGTGGCCGATGCAGGGCTAAGATGCTGTCGTCTGAGACCGCAGAGAGCAGTGAGGTTTCTTAACAAAGGTAAATTAAGGCATTATATTTACTTAATTATTCAATAAACGATGTCATTGCAAATATTACTGTTACTTGTTCATCATTGTGTCAGTGTTTTTTCGCGAGAACAACATAGTGACGATACGCGCTCTGTAGAGCAGTTTGTCCGTTAAGGGCTACTGTAGAAACATGATGGCGACTTCCATGTGAGGGGACCCACGGTATATGTAGTTATAAATCGCTCATTCTAAGGTAATAAAAACATAATAGTTCATTAAGTAAGGTCTTTATACTCCTCTGAAAACGTAGTTATGTATATTATATTGCATTTCTGTCTATAGATCATCCTAAATATTACACAGTGCACCTTTAAGAATATTTTATTAAACCAAATTAAATCCAAATTTCTATGAAATCCTTTTTTAAAGCAAAAGTAAAGTGCAACATAGTGCAAGAAGCATGTGTCCATCTCATCTCAGTCCAGATCACTGAAATCAGTTCAGTATTATAGTGTAAGAAAGACAACATATCCACGTGTTCTAGTCTAATAATACAATTATAATCAGTATTTTAAATAAAGGAGTATTTACCAGAAATATTATTTACCAGAATTTATTTAGGAGAAAAATTTAAATGTGCAGTATTTTTAAAAAAAAGAAAAAATATATATATATTTTTTTACATAAAATCAATTAATTGGAGATGCTTTTGATTATTAAAATTTAATGGAACCATTAAAATGGAATCAGAAAATAATGGAAAACAGAATTTGGTACAGATAAAACTGTAAAACTCAATTAATTAGACAGGCTTTTTGATTGATAAAATTTAATTTAACCATTAAAACAGAGTATAGAAAAATGAAAATGGAAAAAATGAATTTGGAAATAAAACGGATTTCATAGGGCCCTATAATATTTTTATTTATTTTTTTGTAATAAAAATAGATGTAAGTGAAAATTAGCTTTTAAAATGACTTAAAATACATATATAATAGCAATGCTGCATTGATTGATAATAAATGATGATAATTAGTTCAAATAAAGTATCAAAAGCAAGAAATCATATGGTTTTATTGAACAAAACTGTTAAAATACATAATGTATTATAAACAATAGAGCTAATGTAGATGACGCATAACAACAAAGGCCTGCAGGGGGCGCCGGCGGCCTGATTATAATTTTTTTGACATTACTGCGCGATCTAATCCTTGTTTAATATTGACCAAGCACCATTTAATTCAAATGTCCATTTAATCTTTAATATTTGGCCATTTCTTTGGGACAGAAATGCTATAGCCACTGTAATTAAATGAATATGTGGACATCAAAACGTGTAAACTCAGAGTGAGGGTTGAGCTTTTATTTTGAAATCGCGATATATTCTCCTGTGTTTGCACAGGTTTATAAATGATTTACCTTACAAATCTGATGAAATGGCGCACGTTGCGTTCCCAGATGAACGTTATAATAAACCCAAACTCTCAACAACATGCAGAGATGGAGTTTGAGATGCTCCACACATGTAAATAAGTTTCTGTGGAACTACTGTGAACGGAGCCGCTGTGAGACGCACGGACTTAACCTACACGCATGTAAATAATTAAAGCGCATATACTGTGTTAGAACTGCATCGCATATAACTATTTAATTAAATCATAGCGTTTGTGCATTCACAATTATGCTTAATTATGATTTTTAAATGGGTTTAATATCATGCAGCCTTGGAAAATAGTCTGATAATGTGTTTTATGGATTCTCGTCGGGGAAATGCGGCATTTCCGGTATTTTGCTGGTTAGTCGATGCAGCAAAATGAAGTCAATGATTTTTCAAAATCGACTAGTCGACTTAAATCGACGAATCGCGACAGCTCTAATTGTGGGTAATGTTATGGGATGAACCAGGAGCATGTTCACAATCGTAAGTTTGATATTGTGATTACAGTCCCAAAGCAGCAATATATTACATTGTGCACATGGATACATTTTGCTATTTGATAAAGCATGGCGGTTCCTTTTCCACTTCCATTCAGTGTTTTTCCCCACTAAACTGTCTGTAAAGCAGATCCGTTCTTAGTTGTTGTTGAAAAATACGGTGTATATTCCACCCCACTGTCAGCCTGGAGGGTACGGGAAAACTTTGAACGACAGTGATGTATGAATGATTGGTTTTTAGCCTCATTTCTTTGGAATTTCACCTCATTAGAAACTGGCCCCATTCTGCAGCGCCAAGCTCAACTCAGATTTGTCCTTGAAAATTAACATCAGAGCACAAACTTGTAAATTGGTTAAACTGCCTCAGCCAGAATTCAGAAAAAAGATCAATGTTTTTAACCTGTGAAGGTGCCTGGATGTAAAACACTCCTGTCGCTTTTTTGTTCCCCAAGACAAAGCACAAATGAATGAGACGGAAGTTTCTTCCGCATTGGCCAGCCTTCTGGACGTCTCCCAGCCCTGTTTGGAAACAGCATTTTTTATAGTGGGATTGTGGTATTTCGAATGACTGCAGTGTGATGTTGGGTTGCTTAGAGTGAGGAGTCCTGGCTGGTGCACCTTTTTTGGGATGCTCCTGATGTTTGCAGTTGGGTGCAGGCCCAGAGGGACAAATAAAGGCCTTCTTGATTCCCCACCATAGACTCAGATGCTCTGAAATGATTAACAGTCCCCCTTGATTTGCACCTTCAAAAACTTGTCAGTAGTTTGGCTGTGCGTTTGGAAAAACAGCTCTGAATTAACAATCCACATCTCTGTCTGAAATATTTGTGTGCTTTGAATAAAGGCAAGCTCTGTGGGAAAAGTTGCCTGTGAACTCAGTTCCCCCAACGACCCCAAAACCTCCAATTAGAGTCACAGGCTCTCCTCCTCGTGGTCGCTCGCTGCCGCTGTGTGATCGTGTGTTAAATGTAGATGCTGAATGTTTTTATTGGCGCTTTTTTGTGTACAGTCGGTGGCCTGAGTGCTGAGAATGCCCTCGTCTTGTTAAAAGATTTAGGAAAGCAGAGTCAATAACAGTGTTCAACATGTTGTCCTCTAACACTTTTCACTTAATGCTGTTGATGGTTATCAACCATCAACTAAGAGTGATTGGACACTTTAATGGTAGGATTTTGGTGTCATGAGAAAAAGTACTGATTGATGAATATACAGTGGGTACGGAAAGTATTCAGACCCCCTTAAATTTTTCACTCTTTGTTATATTGCAGCCATTTGCTAAAATCATTTAAGTTCATTTTTTTCCTCATTAATGTACACACAGCACCCCATATTGACAGAAAAACACAGAATTGTTGACATTTTTGCAGATTTATTAAAAAAGAAAAACTTAAATATCACATGGTCTTAAGTATTCAGACCCTTTGCTCAGTATTTAGTAGAAGCACCCTTTTGATTTAATACAGCCATGAGTCTTTTTGGGAAAGATGCAACAAGTTTTTCACACCTGGATTTGGGGATCCTCTGCCATTCCTCCTTGCAGATCCTCTCCAGTTCTGTCAGGTTGGATGGTAAACGTTGGTGGACAGCCATTTTTAGGTCTCTCCAGAGATGCTCAATTGGGTTTAAGTCAGGGCTCTGGCTGGGCCATTCAAGAACAGTCACGGAGTTGTTGTGAAGCCACTCCTTCGTTATTTTAGCTGTGTGCTTAGGGTCATTGTCTTGTTGGAAGGTAAACCTTCGGCCCAGTCTGAGGTCCTGAGCACTCTGAAGAAGGTTTTCGTCCAGGATATCCCTGTACTTGGCCGCATTCATCTTTCCCTCGTTTGCAACCAGTCGCCCTGTCCCTGCAGCTGAAAAACACCCCTACAGCATGATACTGCCATCACCATGCTTCACTGTTGGGACTGTATTGGACAGGTGAGGAGCAGTGCCTGGTTTTCTCCACACATACCGCTTAGAATTAAGGCCAAAAAGTTCTATCTTGGTCTCATCAGACCAGAGAATCTTATTTGTCACCATCTTGGAGTCCTTCAGGTGTTTTTTAGCAAACTCCATGCGGGCTTTCATGTGTCTTGCACTGAGGAGAGGCTTCCGTCGGGCCACTCTGCCATAAAGCCCGACTGGTGGAGGGCTGCAGTGATGGTTGACTTTCTACAACTTTCTCCCATCTCCCGAATGCATCTCTGGAGCTCAGCCACAGTGATCTTTGGGTTCTTCTTTACCTCTCTCACCAAGGCTCTTCTCCCCCGATAGCTCAGTTTGGCCGGACAGCCAGCTCTAGGAAGGGTTCTGGTCGTCCCAAACATCTTCCATTTAAGGATTATGGAGGCCACTGTGCTCTTAGGAACCTTAAGTGCAGCAGAAATTTTTTTGTAACCTTGGCCAGATCTGTGCCTTGCCACAATTCTGTCTCTGAGCTCTTCAGGCAGTTCCTTTGACCTCATGATTCTCATTTGCTCTGACATGCACTGTGAGCTGTAAGGTCTTATATAGACAGGTGTGTGGCTTTCCTAATCAAGTCCAATCAGTATAATCAAACACAGCTGGACTCAAATGAAGGTGTAGAACCATCTCAAGGATGATCAGAAGAAATGGACAGCACCTGAGTAAAATATATGAGTGTCACAGCAAAGGGTCTGAATACTTAGGACCATGTGATATTTCAGTTTTTCTTTTTTAATAAATCTGCAAAAATGTAAACAATTCTGTGTTTTTCTGTCAATATGGGGTGCTGTGTGTACATTAATGAGGAACAAAAATGAACTTAAATGATTTTAGCAAATGGCTGCAATATAACAAAGAGTGAAAAATTTAAGGGGGTCTGAATACTTTCCGTAACCACTGTATATCTCCCAATATTTTTAGTTTTTACTTTTGAATAGATTTAGTATGGCCTGCCAAAATTAAAGCTGGTATCATTTAAATATGTTCAATGCTGGAACATTTCTCAGCACAGTCTAGTATTATCTATTTGCATTTCTGTGTTTTAATACTGATGAGTTGCAAAGGTTTAAAGAAATCCACACATTAATTTTGGTGGTATTATAAGTTGGTTTTTAAAAAAAATATATATATATACTTTTTTTATTTAGATTCATTAAAGGGTTAGTTCGCCCAAAAATGAAAACTCTCTCATTAATTACTCACCCTCATGTCGTTCCAGAACCATAAGACATTAGTTCATCTTCGGAACACAAGTTAAAGGGGACCTATTATGCAAAAATCACTTTTATTAGGTGTTTGAACACAGTTGTATGCTGCAGTGTGTGCAAACAACCAGCCTATAATGTAAAAAAATCCAGCAACGAATTTTTTATAAAACCAATAAATCATGAACAGTCTCTCCAAACGAGCCGTTTCAGATTCTCCCTCTGTTCACGTCACCGAGGGGAAAAAGTCCCACCCATTTGTGACGCTTTCCGCCCTATTAGCATAAACACAGCCCTGAGTGAGAAGCTGCAGTCCGCCATTACTGGGGATATATACAATGTTTGAGCCAAAGAGGCATTACAAGTGTTGTGTTTTGGGATGCACTAATGAACATAGGAGTCGCCATAATCTCCCCTCATCTGAGCCGATGACACTGGTTAAAAGTTTTCTGTAAAGATAACAGGCTTGTACTAATAGAGGAATGTTTATTTGCAGAGGCTAACTCTGCTAATGCTTGAGCTCTTGAAGCTCTGCCCTCTTCTCCGGGAGTAATAGCTCATTTGCATTTAAAGCAACATACTCAAAATCAGCGTGTTTGGGCTCATACCCTAAAAGTGGCAATTTTAACAAGCTATAAAAAATTATCTGTGGGGTATTCTGAGCTAAAATTTCACATATACGCTCTGGGGACATCAGATACTTATTTTACATCTTGTAAAAAGGGGCATAATAGGTCCCCTTTAAGATATTTTTGATGAAATCCGAGAGCGTTCTGACATAGAACCCAGATGTGCTGCATCTTGTTTACAAGCAGAGGAATGCACATGTTGTGGTACTGTCGTGAACGCGCATTAAAATCTAGCACAGAAGAAAATAATTTGTTGAATAAAGTCATTATTTTTGTTTTATTTGCACACAAAAAGTATTCTTGTAGCTCTGTACAGCCGAACCACTGATGTCACGTGGACTATTTTAACGATGTCCTTACTACGTTTCTGGGTCTTGAATGTGTCAGTTGCATCGCTGTCTATCCAGGTCAGAAAGCTCTCAGATTTCATCAAAAATATCTTAATGTATTCCGAAGATGAACAAATGTCTTACAGGTGTGAAACAACATGATGGTGAGTAAATAAGGAAAGAATTTTAATTTTTGAGTGAACTATCCCTTTAACAATATTGAACTGTTTAGAGTATTGTCTGTGATGGTTGAATGTAAGTATAACCTACTTGGATCTACATGTCTCCATTGCCAACTGTTCTCCATATTTTAGAAGCGCTCTCTTGTGTATTCCTCCTCTCCTGAGCGCCTATTTGGGGCTTGTAAAGATTTATATGCACTTTCCACTTTGTATCTATCATCCTCCTAATACTGCTGACCGGATCTCTGAGAGCTTAACTGGTGCATTGGAACAAATCCTAGTTCTGCGAGCTTGTTTGGGAAGAGATAAAAAGTCTTGGATGTTGACATGCTTCGTGTTAATTGGATTTTGGGAGTGGTCCTGAAGGAGAAATCAAAGCAAGGTTTTAAGTACTTGTTTTGTGTGTGGTATAGCTAGTTTCTTTGAAGAACTTTTTTGGCCAGATTAGAAGCAATTGTTCACAACTCTTTCTTGCATCCATTTGTGCTGTTTTTCTAGTTATTGTATGTAAGTATTAACTAGACTGGTGTTACATGTTTCCTTAAGCCACACTTTGTACTCCATCTAGCTGTACTTGAATGCTAGAACTTGTCCTGTGTAAATGTCCATCCAAGAGAGTCGACGAAGTCAAAATAAATATAAGTGATATATACAGTTAGGTCCATATATATTTGGACACAGGCACATCTTTTTTATTATTTTAGCTGTTGACCAAAACATATTCAAGTCACAGTTATGTAACTACAGTTATATAACTTAAAGTGCACACTCTGAGCTTTAATTCGAGGGTATTCTCATCACAATTGGAGGAAAGGTTAAGTTATTACAGCTCTTTAAAATGTACCTCCCCCTTTTTTCAATGGACCATAAGTAATTGGACAGTTGACTCAAAAGCCATTTCATGGACAGATGTGGGCTATTCCTTCATTATTTCTACATCGGTTTAGCAGGTAAAAGTTCTGGAGTTGATTCAAAGTGTGCCATTTGCATTTGGAATAGGGGTCGACCGATATGTGTTAATAACCGATAACGATTATTACAAACCAAGTAGACCGATAACCAATATTTTGATCTATCTATATCTATATATATATATATATATATATATATATATATATATATATATATATATATATATATATATATATATATATATATATATATATATATATATATATATTTTAGTGGGTCCTCCACTAATATTGGCACCCTTGGTAAATATGAGCAAAGGCAACTGTGAAAATAAATCTGCATTGTTTATCCTTTTTATCTTTCATTCAAACAAATTCACAAATTTCCAACCTATCATTGAGGTAAAAAAATTGAAAGTGGGGCGGGGGATCTCATTGTGAAATAAATGCTTTCACTATTTCATGTTGGCCACAATTATTGGCACCCAATTATTGCAACGTCCTTTTCCCAGCACAACAGCTCTGAGTTTTCTCATATAATGCCTGAAGACTTTGGAGAACACCTGATAAGAGATCAGAGACCATTTCTTCATTTAGAATCTCTCCAGATCCTTCAGATTCACAGCTCCATGACGGTGCTTCTTCTCTTCAGTTCACCTCACTCATTTTCTGTAGGGTTCAGGTCAGAGGACAGAGACAGCAATGGTAAAAGATTCATTTTGTGCTCAGTGACCCATTTTTGTGTTTATTTTGATGTTTGTTTTGGATTGTTATCCTGGTGGAAGATCCACACACGGCCCAATATAAGATTTCTAACAGAGGCAGTCAGATTTTGATTTTTTATCTGTTGGTATTTGATAGAATCCATGATGCCATGCATCTGAACAAGATGTTCAGGACCTCTGGCAGAAAAACAGGCCCACAACATTAAAGATCCAGCAGTATATTTAACCGTGGACATGGGGTACTTTTTTATCCCTGTTTGTACTAAACTCATCTGGTGGGTTTGCTGCCAAAAAGCTCTTTTTTTCAGTTTCATCTGACAATAGAAGCCAGTGCCATTTGAAGTTCCAGTCGTGTCTGACAACTGAATTTGCTGGAGTTTGTTTTTGGATGAGTGAGGACAATTTTTCTTGAAACCCTCCCGAACAACATGTGGTGATATAGGGGATTTTTGAATTTTTTTTTTTAGGTTTCTGACCCCAAGACTCAACTAATCTCTGCAATTCTCCAGCTGTGATCCTTGGAGAGTCTTTGGCCACTCAAACTCTCCTCCTCAGCGTGCATTAGGACGATATAGATACACGTCCTCTTTCAGGCAGATTTTTAACATCTTTAGTTGATTGGAACCTCTTAATTATTACCCTGATGGTGGAAATGGGGATTTTCAATGTTTTAACTCTTTTCTTACAGCCACTTTCTATTTTGTGATGCTCAACAATCTTGTTCTTCACATCAGAAATATATTATTTGTTTTTTCTCATTGTGATGGATGATTAAGGGAATTTGGCCTTTGTGTTCCTCATATTTATAATCCTGTGGAACAGAAAGTCATGGCTGGACAATTTCATGCTCCTAGTCACCCTGGTGTGCTAAAAAATGTAAATATGAATGGGAATATACTTCAGAGATATTTTACTCATAAGAATTTCTAGGGGTGCCAATAATTGTGGCCAACATTCATTGGCGAAAAACATTTATTTCATCATGAGATTTTCTCCCCACTCTCAATTGTTTTACTTCAATGATAGGTTAGAATTTTGTGAATTTATTGAGTGAAAGATCAAAAGGATAAACAATGCAGATTTATTTTCACAGCCGCCTTTGCTCATATTTATCAAGGGTGCCAATATTAGTGGAGGGCACTGTATATATCTATGTCTGGTGTAAAAATGAAAATTAATGTCAAAATTAAGAATAACGAGGGCTCTGACAAAAACTGCCTTCCCTGGTGTTGGTTGCACTTTTTAAGGCAATTGTTACGCTTCAAAAACAAAACAAATCCATCAGAGAGATGGCAGGAACATTAGGAGTGGCCAAATCAACAGTTTGGGACTGAAAAAAAAAATGCACTGGTGAGCTCAGCAACATAAAAAGGCCTGGACATCCAAGGAGGACAACAGTGGTGGATGATCAGAGAATCCTCTCCATGGTAAAGGAAAAACCCTTTCACATCATCCAAAACTTGGATGACTTTGACTTTGCCAAAAAAACATCTAAAAAAGCCAGACCACTTCTGGAAAAGCATTCTTTGGATGGCTGAAATTAAAGGGTTACACCACCCCAAAATGAAAATGTTGTCATTAATCACTCATTAAGACACCCCATGTCGTTCCAAACGCGTAAAAGCTTCGTTCATCTTCGGAACACAATTTAAGATATTTTGGATGAAAACCGGGAGGCTTGTGGCTGTCCCATTGACTGCCAAGTAAATACCACTGTCAAGGCCCAGAAAATTATGAAAGACATTGCCAAAATAGTCCATCTGCCATCACTGGTCCAACCGTAACGTTATGAAGCTATGAGAATACTTTTTGTACGCAAAGAAAACAAAAATAACCCATTTATTCAACAATTCGTCTCCTCTGCGTCAGCGTAGCACCATTTTGGAGAGTATCCGCTGGACGCAAACTGCCTATGCTGTTCTGTGTCAGCCGCGCCACACATATACTACTTCTACGTTTATTTGCGCTTTGATTTGAACGAAAACAGCGTATCCAATTATGAAAATTGTGTCAGTGTCCAAATATATATGGACCTAACTGTATTGTTTTATTCAGTACTGAAAAGTATTAGTAAAAATTATTCAATCCAATTTATGTTAGGCCATTTTACCTAACATTTATGTTTTGTGTGTATTAAAGTGTCACTGCTAGCTTAGCAACATGCTAACTTCAAACTCTACTGAAGTCAGAGAACAGAGTCTACAGTGTGCTTCACTTGTTGTGTGCAAACATTTCTGCCTGTATAGAATGTTTCACATTAGTCCCTATTAGTTCCGAATTAAGAAACTGCTTTAGCTCAGTATGTTTTGGAACAAAGCTAAAAACAAGAGTATTCTGATATCCACATTTCCCTATATTCTTCATAATCTCTCCCACTTTCTCTATTATCCTTCGTCATGTCCATGGGGATATCATCTTACATCAAACAACAATATTTGGAGACAGTTTGAGAAGTGATAGTCTGAGCTTTCTCATCACTTTCAAAAATGTACAGATTCATGACACATGCACATCCCCGTCTCTCTTGTGATTGCAGTCACATCCTCTCCCCCTTGCAGCTTTTCCCCTGGTTCCCTTTTCCCAAAACACCTCTCCTCCTGCCAAGTGTGCAGAGAGGTAAGTGTAAGAGAGGGAAAGTCCTGCAGAGAATCACAATCAGATAGTTACCACTGTCCTCTTCTGTACTTAACTACTGCTTGAGATAAAGTGTACAACCACTGAAGTCATTGTACTGTTTTGGCAAAACAAGGACTGATTAAAATCAAAAAGAATGCCCATAAGCCATGATATCTCTCTTCATGGTCATGTTTTGCTTTAAGTGTGTTTGCCTTAGACATGTAAGAATTGTAAGGATGATTGTTTTAAAATCTTTCCAGTTAGCCATTTTTGTCTGCGTATTGTATTTTGAAAAGGCCTGTGGTCAGTAGTATATGCTAGTGGGCCGCACCCACAGAAGGTATTGTAGCTGCAGTGTTTTACTGGGGGACGGACAGACTGAGAATGGTTTAATTACAGCAGCGGTTTTGCTGAGGATCTCTGACTTCTGGCTGAGGAGACCAGTGTCAGCAGTGGGGCAGGGCCAGATTACCCACAGTCCTGAGGCGGTTCTGCGGTTTACCTCAACAATCTCATCAGACTGACTGAGCAAAAATACTCCTTTGATTGCTGGGCTCTCCCGGAGTTAGACTGAACTGATGCATACTTCGCCCTACCGCCGGTAATGAAAAGACATCTGTCCATGCATTGAGAGAAAACATCTCTCAGGTTATAAAGGGCAAAATAAATCCACTGTTTGTGGGCAGCACTTGGGAAATAAACGAACATAACAGCAACCTATATTGAAATAAGTGGGTTAATAATATTACAGCAGAATGAGTTGTCTTGGAATATAAAGCACAGTTGTGAACTTGGCATGACCCAGATGTGTTTCTGTGTAAAAACCAGCTATCTTTGGCTTGAGGAATGGTAGTTTCAGCAATGTCTGTGACCACATCCACAACGTTTTTCTTCTAAATGTTTTGTCCTGTCAAAGTTGCCGGTCATTGAGGTATTTGCTTATTTCATAAGTGGTACATCTAGATGTTCCCCTCAACAAAAACTTTACTTACTATTGCTGAAGCATTTAGTGGTTGACCAATATGGGTTGTTCAGTGGCTAATATGCAGACAGGATGCTGGATGATGACTGATTTTTGACAATTTTACTGTAGCGATTAGGGCTGCAACAAACGATTATTTTGATAATCGATTAATCTACCGATTATTAGAACGATTAATCGACTAATCGTTGATTATTTCACTGATTAATCAGTAGACTTTGATTGATTATTCAGTTTTTGCAATTAGTTATAATATTAAGTTATACATATTCTAACATAAATAAAGGTCACTCCAGCTTTAGAAAAGCATATTATGTAATTACAATTATTACACAATTAATTGGTAACACTTTACATTAAGGTTCATTAGTTAACATTAGTTAACATGACTGCTCTGTATTTTATGTATAATCATTTTCTATTCGTAAGTTTTAAATTAATTTTAAATACATTTTTATATAATTTCCTTGTTTTTATTGTTGTGATTATTATTTTTTTTAATTCCTTGTTTTTATTGTTGTGATTATTATTTTTTTTAATTCCTTGTTTTTATTGTTGTGATTATTATTTTTAATGTCCATTTCACTTCCTTTTATGTAAAGCACTTTTTGTGTTTTTGATTTTTTTTGTGTATGAAATGTGCTATATAAATAAACTTGCCTTGCCTAACATGAATTACATAATGAACAATACTTCTATAGCATTTGTTAATCTTAATGTTAATTTCAGCATTTACTAATGCATTATTAAAATCACAAGTTGTTTTTTTTACATTGATAAATGCATTGTGAACTAACATGAACAACTGTATTTTTATTAACCAACATTAACAAAGATTAATACTTAAATGTAATAAATGTATTGTTCATTCATGTTAATTAATACATTAACTAATGTTAACAAATGATACCTTATTGTAATGTTACCAATTCATTATAAAAATAATGGCACACAAAATGAGATGACAGACAAGACACTCTCACCATTTAATTAGCTACATGAAAAAGAAACTGAATGACACATTTTAATTCTGCCTAACATCTCCTTTTGTAAGTCATATAGATAAGAAACAAAATAAAGGTAAGTGATAAATGCTTTGGATAAACTATTTTATTCACAACATAATGTCTTAAAATACCTTATAGGGTTATGATAATCAAAACAGCCCTGAGCTAGATCAAGCTTTGATCTCTGCAAACCAAACTGTCACTTTAATGAAATTATTATTTTTTCCCACTAATAAAAATATTTTATCATTAGCTAGCTCACACTGGAGAGCTGCTTTATAACAGAAAATCAAGTTGTAATTCTAACTGAAAGCGACATGACTTTAATGTTTTTCATGTTTAATACCGTAAAGCTGCTTCAATTAAGGCTATCTATTGCATAAAGTACTATATAAATAAACATAATGTGACCGAACTCTACTGGAGTAATGTTACGTTACTGAACTGCAGAGCTCATGCAAACATCCACATCGTTGTAATCAGATGCATTTTTAACTGTTGCTTTCACACTGCTGTCAGTTTTTTGTTGTTTATTTCGTTACTGAGAGGAAAGCGCGCAATATATATTTACATATTCATCCAAACGCCGCTCAAGTTTGGATGCATTTGCTAACTAAGATTAACAAATGCTAGAAGTATGTGTATCAATTCTTGTTTATTATATGCATTTCATACACAAAAAAAATTCAAAAACATGTCTTACAGGAAGGGCTGAAATAGACATTAAAAATAATAATCGCAATACAGGCACAAAAATAAAAACCACACTAAAAACAAGGGTATTTAAAATTAATTTCAAACCGCGAATAGAAAAGATTATACATATTGCAGCAGTTAACTAATGCTAATCTTAATGTAAAGTGTTACCATTAAGTGTAATAATGTAATTACAGAATATCAAACTGAAGTGACCTACTCGAGAATATGTATAACTTAATATTCTAATAATTGTCGAATAACAATCGTTACTTTATCAGTGAAATAATCGACGATTTCGTCGTTCTAATAATCGTTAGATTAATCGATTACAAAATAATCGTTTGTTGTTGCAGCCCTAGTAGCGATATATATAGGCCTATGGTACAAAAGTTTGAGCCCACTTGTGAAGATGCTTCTATTTTGCTATTTTCACAGATTTTTTAAGTTCATTATGTTTGAAAATAATATTTTCCCCAGGTTTCACAGACAAGGCTTAAGCCTAGTCCTAGACTAAAATGTAAATATGAGCTGTTTCAACTGAAATAAACTTCCACTGACTGATCTTGACATGTCAGTGCCTTTGTTTTGTCTTAAGATGCACACCAGTAATGCTTTTTTCTAAGGCATGTTTATAAAAATTAGCTACTTAAATGTCCTAATTGAACTATGGCCTAATCTTGGCTTTGGCTAAGCCCTGTCTATGAAACCAGGCCCTTGTGTATTGCTTATTCATTTTATGTCATAACATTTCTTATTTTTAGGATTTTGAAAATAATAATAGTAATAAACTGTTTTATATTTTTATGATATATTGTCCAGGTTTAAATGGATTTTGTATTTTAGGTGCGAGAAACTTGCTAAAATTAAATAATTCCTCATGTTTTATTTACTTCATATACATACTTCATAGTATTTACTTAATTTACTCGAACACTTGAATCAAGTTGTAAGTGAGAACCTCAGAATGACCAAATATTGTTAAAGTAATTGGTCTGACAGATGCATTTCACACTTACAATTTATTTCTCTGTTCCAGCCCCGAAGACATGCAGTCCGAAGCAGTTTGTGTGTAAAGACCAGGTGACCTGCATCTCCAAAGGCTGGCGCTGTGATGGAGAGAAAGACTGTCCCGACGGCTCTGATGAAGCAGCAGATATCTGTGAGTAAACCGGTATCTCATCAGATGTGTCATCATGACATAATGATATGATATGATAAGCAGGGCTAGAATGTTTTGACGTAATAAACTGAAGCCAGATAAAGTCTCAAGTAGTTATGCGTGTCTACAAGTTAAAAATGGATTTCAAATTTATCTCGAGACCTGTATGATCTGTTGCGCACCAGTCTAGTTGTTTCTAAAAGAAAGGAGACGTCCCGCTGTTGCTGCCCTGAACTGAAAGTCACCATGTACAACCCCAAATCAGAAAAAGTTGGGACAGTATGGAAAACGCAAATAAAAAAAGAAAGTAGTGATTTCTAAATTTACTTTGACTTGTATTTCATTGCAGACAATATGAACACAAAATATTTCATGTTTTGTCTGGTCAACTTCATGTCATTTGTAAATATACATCCTTTCCTGTCATTCAGACCTGCAACACATTCCAAAAAAAGTTGGGACAGTAAAGCATTTACCACTTTGTAATGTTGCCATTCCTTTTCACAACACTTAAAAGACGTTTAGGGACTGAAGACACCAAGTGATGAAGTGTTTCAGGTGTAATTTTGTCCCATTCTTCCTGCAAACAAGTCTTAAGGTGGGCAACAGTACGGGGTCTTCGTTGTCGCATTTTGCGCTTCAAAATGCGCCACACATTCTCTATTGGAGACAGGTCGGGACTGCAGGCAGGCCAGTCAAGTACCCGTACCCTCTTCCTCCACAGCCAGGACTTTGTAATGTGTGCAGAATGTGGTTTTGCATTGTCTTGTTGAAATATGCATGGACGTCCCTGGAAAAGATGTCTTCTTGAAGGCAGCATATTGTGCTCCAAAATCTCTATGTACTTTTCAGCATTAATGGTGCCATCACAGAAGTGCAAGTTACCTTTGCCAAGGGCACTGACACAACCCCATACCATGACAGACCCTGGCTTTTGGACTTGTTGCTGGTAACAGTCTGGATGATCCTTTTCTTCTTTGGTCCGGAGCACACGGCGTCCATTCCTCCCAAAAAATACCTGAAATACTGATTCATCTGACCACAGTACACGTTTCCACTGTGTGATGGTCCATCCCAGATGCCTCCGAGCCCAGAGAAGTCGACGGCGCTTCTGGACACTGTTAACATAGGGCTTCCTTTTGGCACAGTACAGTTTTAACTGGCATTTGTGGATGTAACTACGTATTGTGGTACTTGACAAAGGTTTGCCAAAGTAGTCCTGAGCCCATGTGGTGATATCGCTTATAGATGAATGACGATTCTTGATGCAGTGCCGCCTGAGGGATCGGAGATCACGGTTGTTCAGCTTAGGCTTGCGCCCTTGTCCTTTACGCACTGAAATTCCTCCAGATTCCTTGAATCTTTGAATTATGTTATGCACTGTTGAAGGTGAAATATCCAAATCTCTTCCTATCTTTTTTGAGGAACATTGTTTTTAAACATTTCAATAATTTTCTCACGTATTTGTTGGCAAACTGGCGATCCTCGGCCCATCTTTGCTCCTAAAGGACTAGACCTTTCTTGGATGCTGCTTTTGTACCAAATCATAATTACAATCACCTGTTGACATCAACTGTTTCAAATCACATCATTATTTAACCAATTTACCTCATTACTAGCCGTAAATTGCTCCTGTCCCAACTTTTTTTGGAATGTGTTGCAGGTCTGAATGACAGGAAAGGATGTATATTTACAAATGACATGAAGTTGACCAGACAAAACATGAAATTTAGTCAAAGTAAATTTAGAAATCACTACTTTCTTTTTTTATTTGCGTTTTCCATACTGTCCCAACTTTTTCTGATTTGGGGTTGTACATTGTTTGCGCAAATTGCAAGGTACCTAACTAATCTGACCATTGATCAAGCTGTGCATTGACCTAAATGTATGCGTAGTGTTAAGCAGAGCCTAGAGCACATGGGGGTTGAAGACGGACACAGACTGCAGTACACAGTTTGAAGGACGCTCTGTGTGTCTCTTCTGAGTGATGGCACTAATTAAGCTGCTCTGTTTATTCTGGCTGACTGCACACAGTCCTGTCCAGCCAAGTGATCTGTGTGTGTGAGCTCATCTCAAACGTAAAAAAACAGAAGCCTGGCTCTTTTTATTTAACACTGACCTGCTCCTAAATGTTTCCGCACACACAGACCTAATGAAGCAGGTCGTACCGCACCTCACTTCACATCTGTCACACAAGCCAGACACCCTCACAGCAGGTTCCACCATCAGCATTTGGGTAGTGCTTTACTGTCCAGCAGGAGAACAGACAGAGCTAGTTAAGTGTTTACATATGACCTTCTGTGCTGTAATTGCAGCCGCCTTTTCATCCTCTCAGGCTGACAAACAAACTGCAAACATGCGTTCTTTGCTATGTACACTAGTCTGTGTTTACATCTAATGGTTTTCTTCATTTACCCTTTCTATATTACACAAATTTATTGGTGGAAATTGTGGGCTTCTCTTTCTTGATTATTTTTTTTTAAGCTTTCATTTGACTTTTCATGTTTTGTTTTTTCCCCCCTCATGCTTCTTACAAAAAGTACTGTGGCAGAAACACAATGGTATGTTATGGTAATACTAGTACTACTGAATACTAGTAGGGTACAACGGGGATAAAGGCACACCTTAAGAAAAAATGTGCTATTCACTGCGCCTAAAATGAATAATTGCGTTATACATAAAATAAAATACGTTGTATTGAACATTAATGGAGCAAAAGATTTAGTGTGAAATAAATAATTCAAGTTGTTTATTTTGTTTAAAAATCGTATAAATGTACGAGGTGGCAAGGGGACCTTTTACCCCACACATGGGGTAAAAGGTTCACCAGCACGGGGCAAAAGGCACACAGTATTGATACAAATACTTTAGCTAAAATATTTATTTTTATTTTTTATTAACATTATTATTAAGTTAATACTTGTTCAAAACAATCACTTTAGCAAAGTTTGTGCTATTTTCTGCTTTTTGTTCAATAAATATACTGTCATTAAAATGTTAATCTAAAAAAATATATTTTAAAATACAGAAACAAAATCATTTTAATAGGTAAAGATTCTGAAAGTATTGAAGGAGATCCAATAATAAGAATTGAATATATATTTACAGTAGTAACAACAAATTATATTTTATTATGATATGATTAATATCAAGTTTTTAAATATGATGGTTTCATTCTAAACATGGTGATTATCTCTAATATGGACACCCAACATAATATATGATATTTACCATCTGAATAACCATGTCATGTCAACAAATGGAAAAGTCAGCGATCTATTAATTATCATGTTAATTACTGTGCCTTTAGCCCCAACAGCGGGGGCGCTTTTTACCCCAAATACCATACTTTTGCATATTCTTTTGTTATTTAAAAACTATTGCTTTAATTATCTTAAACAAAACTGAAAATCATAAAGAAGACCTTTGTCTCAAAATACATGCATTAATTTGATCGATTCTCATTTGCTACTTAAATCTACAACATTTTAAAAAAACATCAAATATTAGATCAAGTAAGCACAGAATCAACTTTGCGCTGCTGTGCGCGATCGCGTCAAGGATCAGATAAATACGTGCATCTTGGAAAAGCGGATGTTTTGGAAAGTGCTACGCCATGTTTTTGTGCCATCTATTGGTTTAGATGAAAATAATATCAAAGGCGCCTTTTACCCTTGGGCACCTTTAGCCCCATTGTACCCTAATACTACTGAACTTTTTACAAAACCAAAAAATAATTTTTTCATTAAGGTAAAAACTAAAAATAAAGTTTCAGTAATAAATTTGAGTAATTGCTGGTTATGGTGCTTTCAGTTTTTTTCTCAATTGGTAAATTAAACCATAGTAAGGTTCTTTGGTAGCGTGCCACCCCTTGATATTTTGACTAATGATTTTGACCCTCTGAAACTATTTTGGCCAAAATTTCCTCTGTTTTGATATTTTGACTGAATATTTTCAGTTGGTGAAATTTTGGTGCATTGCTTGGTAATACCATTATATTTACTGTGGGGACTGAAGTGGTACTGGACATGGTATCACTGTAGTCCATATGCCATATTTTAGACACTAAAGTTATTTCAGAAACCATGAAACTTAAATACCAAAATACCATGGTAATACCATGTCTAAAAACATGGTATTACCATGGTACTTTTGTTAATTTCATCCAGCCTCTGCTAAATGAATTACAGAAATGCACAGCTTCTCTGTAATTTTACCATGGCTCAGTACATTTGTATATACTATGTTACTAAATAACTTGCATGCTTAAAAACCATGGTTTTCCTGAGTGCGTCAAAAATTACCATGGTGTTACCAGTGTCCATACCAAGAAACCACATTTACAGTACAGTACTTAAAAGGTATTATATCATATATCAGTAAAATATCAACCTTAGACATGGAACAATGCACTACTGATATACCATGGAGTACCATGTAAATATCATGGTACATTTATTTCAGTTCAATTGTTTGAGCATCTGATACTAGTTCTGTACCATGGTATGGACACACTACTTTTTGTACAGGCAGTTAGGCCTATTTGATACCAAGTCCAAAAATAATACCATAGTACTTTTTTTTGTAAGCTACATTCCGTCTCTGCCAAGTGAATTACTGAATACCAGCTCCCCTTGTGAAAAACATTACTGTGGTAATACCATGGTAGTTATATACACAGTGTAGTGTTGTACTGAATGAGTAACATATTCATATACCATGGTTCTTTTTTGTAAGCTTCATCAAGCCCCTGCCAAAAGAATGATGTGAAATGTCCAGCTGTAGTTTATGGACTACGATGAGAAATTCACACAGGACTGTTCCAAGTAAATGGCCCATCATTTGGACATCTTACACAGAGTAGCTCCCGGCCTTTTGAGAACAAGGTGCTCAAAGCATGTAAACATCAAAGAATTTTCAGCCCGCAAATAAACTTTCTGTTGCGATCCCACCATCTGTCTCTCAAAAAGCGCCACTAATATAATTTCAATGCCACTAATGCAGTTTGGCTGAACACACAAAGGGGCTTTTCATTAGACGGAAGCTCTGACCTTCTGATTTATCATGATCTGTTTCTGCCAATTACACACACATTACACACTTAATCCTCTTTGTTAAAGCTGTTTCCAACACTTTAAATTCAAGAGAAAGGCCTGTACCGGCTGTCAGCATTTCAAACGAGAATGTATGTAAATTTCAGCGTTAGCGTCACGTCTAATCCTGGTCTTAACTGTCATTTTGTTATTAGTCTTTGTGAAGTCACTAGGCAGTGTCTGCCGGATGTAACGGCATTGAAGTGATTGAACGGCATTGTAACGGCATTGAAGTGATTGAAGAGATAAAATGAGATGGGTTGCAGGAACCTGTTTATCAATTCTTCTGGTTTTGAAACACAAACACACTCATTCAGACCCAAATCTGGTGGCTCTTGCTCAGGGTTCAGTTGAGACTTGTCTTGTTGTTCTACGAAGGTGTGCTGTGTGTTTGAAGGTTGTTCTCGTGTCCTACTTTATCTCTCTAGTTCAGGTTAATTTCTAACTAACAAACTGAGTTCCCACCAGTGCCATACTGCCAGAACAAATAAATCTTGCCCTCCTATACTCTCTCTCTCTCTCTCTCTCTCTCTTTTGTTTCCTACTCACTTTCTCTCTGGGTGTAAATCAGAGATTTCAGCAAACCTGGCGCCCAGTGTAGGGCTTGTTTATATCTTTAAGTAGGTCAGTATATCATTAGAAAAGCACTGAGATGAGAGACAAGAGCACTGAGGAACTCTCTCTCTCTCCGTCAATAAAGAAAGAAGATTGAGAAGGGTATGGCGACGTTATCCATCACAATTTCTAATGCACCTGTAGTAAAAGTCAACTTAATGTAATGCTTGTGTGTAGAATTGATTTATTATTAGTAGTAGTAGTAATAATAATAATAATAAATAAAATTAATTACAATGAATTTTAAAATGATTATTATTTTTATTATTGCTAGAATCATTTATATATTCAAAATATTTAATTTAAATTTATTAAATACACTACTGGTCAAACGTTTGGAATTATTTCAATTTTTTGATTAAAAATACAGTAAAAAGTTAATATTGTGAAATATTATTATTTGAATATATTTTAAAATGTTTATTTATTTCTATGATGGCAAAGCTGAATTTTCAGCATCATTCCTCCATTCTTTAGTGTCACATGATCCTTCAGAAATAATTCTAATATGCTGATTTGGTGCTCAGTTATTATCAGTTGTTAATGGTTCTTATTATTATTGTTATCATCGCTAAGACAGTTTTTTGCCGCTTAATAATTAAAAATATTAAGCAGCACAACTGATTTCAACATTGATAATAAAAAGAAATGTTTCTTGAGCACCAAATCAGCATGTTAGAATGATTTCTGAAGGATCATTTGACACTTTTGTGACATTATGAAATGTATTCATATAAAAATCAGTTAGCCCTATTTGAAATTGTAGTAATTTTTCACTTTACTTTTTATTCTGTTTTTGATAATGTAAATGCAGCATTGGTGAGCATAAGAGACTTCTTTGGAAAAAAGCAAAAAAATCTTATTATTCTTATCTTTTGATTGGTAGTGTACGTATTTAAATAAATAAATATATATAGGCCTATATATTTTTAGACCCTGGTAATTGCACAATTAAAAAGAGCCTCTTTTTTGGCGTGTGTGTGATTAGTTGTTTTAGTTTATTAGTGTGAAACAAAATATTTTTATAAAAAGGTCAGCTAAATTATTGCATTTTCTTGTTTGATAATTGGCGCTTCCATATGAGAGTACTGGTGCCCATCCTTAGTATGTGTAAGCACATTATACTGAGCCAGCCTTAGAAGTATATCATAGTGAGTCATGCCGCTTTTTCATTTAGTCTTGTGTCTTAATTGCACGACTGTTCCCAGGTGTCTTACCCAATCTGCAATTACCCTCCAGAGGTAAAGACAGACTCTCACAGTCTGGCTGTGTCAGGACATCACGCTGCACGTCCGTGGAGCTCACCTGACTCATCTTTCCCAGACGGACTCAAATACGCAAAATGAGAATAAAATTTTCTGTGTGACATTTTTCCAGTTTTGTTCTTCTCTCCTCTCTGATTTGCGGCTTCTGTGTGAATTTGTTTCTGTTTCTTTGCCTTTAATTTTACATTTCAGCTGTCTTCCAAACCCTTTGAGAGCCACCTACCTAGACAGCATGTTTAGGCATCATGGGCGTCTCCCTGATGCAAAGGCCATCCTGTCACTGAACAGTACATTTTAAATGACTTTTGAAAGAATAGTATCTGTCATATTTACATACATTGTAGAAATATCTGGGAAGTTTTCAGTAAAAATGGCAGCTGTTGTTGCCAGAACTTTACCATATTATACCAAAATACTAAAATCTGTTTTTTAACCTTTATAATATACTGACAACCACCTTAAAAACAGGTGGTAAAGAGAAACATGAAGTTTGAAGTTCATCACACGTAGCTTTTCTAGGTAAATACCGATATATAGAAGGTGCATGGTAAAATACACACAAGTACAAAACACCATCATGGTAACACACTACATTAAAATAACACAATAAACATTAATTTAGACAAATAAGATGTAACACAAAACCCTAATTTACATAACTGATTAGACAAAATTAAGAAGAGACATCATATTTCAGTGAAAAAACATAAAATGTGAACGGTCACATACAGAATTCTGGAAATTGTTACTCGGGCACCAAATAGGGTACCCACACTCTAAAAAACACTGGGTTAAAAACAACCCAATTTGGTTTGTTTTTAACCCAAGGGCTGGGTAAATATAGGATAGAACACATTTGGGGTTAATTTTACCCAGCAAATTGGGTTGTTTATTTAACCCATCATATAGGGTTGATTTAACCCAGCTAATGGGTTGATTCATTTGTATTATAATACTAGCTTTTTTTTTTACTTTATGCATGAAATAATGTTTACAGATTAACTTAAATCCTCTAAACTTTTGTAAAATACTCCACAACCACTGGTTTACATGATAACTTCCTTTATTTTCCTTTATTTCTCATTTACAGCATTATCTCGTTTTTATGTAAGCTATACCTATTGCCTATTTAATCTCGTTTAACAAACATTAGAAGTAAAAATTAAACATTAAACAGAAGTAATTCACGAGTAAATCGACCATTCTCTTTAATTCTGTTTCCACTGTAACGGCGCTGGCTCTCGCGCCCGAGCTGGAGTCGTGTTCGGCAGGAACTGCTCAAGGATAAGACCGCCGCCTTGCGTTGCACTCATAGCCAAAATGTACTGCAATTGCCTTCATAATCTGCCCAAAAACAAAGAGTAAACAGCTCTGAGGACATATTTTAACAGCCAAAGTATTTGTATTCTGTATCTTTTAAATATAATCGTTTATTTTATGCAAAGCATCAGACTCTTCATCACGCAATAAGACCGATGCGAGCGACGTTCGTTTAGTGATTCACACCGCGCGCCTGTATGTTGCATTGCAAAAAATTGAACGATATACAGCACCGTAATGGTTTTATCAATAAAATAAAATGTACACAAACCTGTATTTACCAAAGAAATGCTTCAATTCGATCAGGATCTGAGTAACACTAAAAAAACTACACAAACATTTGGTTGTTACCTCTGACCCAAGAGCTGGGTTACACAAAAAAAATTACCCAAACATTGGGTTGTTACATTTGACCCAGGGGCTGGGTAACACAAAAACTACCCAAACACTGAAAAAATAACCCCCAAAAAAATGACCCAAAAGGCTCAATCCAGCATTTGGGTTAAAAAAATAACCCAGGATTTTTTAGAGTGCATTACAAGTTCTTTCAGCTAATCGTTTTGCATTCTGCGGGAGGATATGGTTTTCATTAGGAATGTCTGTTTTATTTATTTATTTAATTCCATTTATGCTAAGACTGTTGTATTTTTTCAGCGTGTTGAATATCACAGAATGCTTTTATGGCCAGCATGACTGTGGTCAGGGTGGCAAACAGGACCAGATGTACACAAATATGCTTTAGTGGAGGAAAAACTTTGATCTGTGTGGGGCAGGTTTAGTCCTTGGAAGAAGTGTGTTTTTAATTATTATAAAGAAGACACAAACTGAACCAAATGTATTGGTAAATCATCAGTCTTGTTCCAGAAAGCTCTGGGGAAACGAGAGCGCTCAGCGTGGGGCTGCATGAATTTGAGTGTGTATGTAAATGCTGTCTTTTTACATTCAGATGCTGTTTTAGACTCTTTAATTGAAAGGGTGAGGAGGAGTGATTATTCAGTGTAATTTTCTCTTGTGTAAGGCTTGTTTCCACCCACAGCCGCCCCTGAGGAGACTGATATCTGTCCGTGTCATTTACAGAGATTGCTTGGATTGAGAAAAGGTCATCAAGGCCTTGAAAGATGGATAACTAGTTTTTTTCACTGATTGGGAGATGTAGACTGATAATAGGCAGGGGGAAAAAATGATTTAATTCATTTCATTCAAGAATATTTAGTGAGTCACTGAATTAAAAAAAAAAAAGTTAATAGAAAACAATACAAGTGTATGTGGACACTTTGTTAATGAATATTTTATGTTTGCATTCTCTTGAACTTCTGGAAAACAAAGAAGGTATTGTAAAGCACAATAAAAACATTATAGTTATGTCTTTTATTGTTAAACTTTAACATTTATCTTGCCTACGAATAATAACACGATTAAGGTTTATGTTTTATCACTTATATTATCGTTAAGATTATCTTAATATGCCCAGAAGTCTAGTGTCTTAACAAACCAAGGTCTATTCACATAAATGTTTGTTCTAATAAATAGTTAAATTATTAGTATTTATTTATTCTCCTTAAGATGGAGTCACAGCTAAATTTCAGCAAAATTTCTGAAATGAAAGGTACATAGTCTCTTCTCAATAGAGTAGAGATGTAAAAAACACCGCTCACACAGAAGTCACATTCAAACCAAGCTGGTTTTTGTTGCTCAAAGTGGCAAATTCATTTGACCAACTTGAACATTACGATCTAAGAGAGTGACTGGATTTTGCGTTGAAATTTCACAGAGCAACGGTACTTTTTTGGGGGGGGTCAAAATGACACTACTTGGAAATACCTCTCAATGTTTTAAGAATTTGTAAATGGAATTTTTTTTGTTTAATGCAATCTCTGGTAATTTAGTGAGTGAAGCTGAAAGAAGAAGGGAGCTGAAATTCATGAAGGAAGAAGCAATGGTGTAACAGCAGAATATGTGAATGAATGGAAGTGTAGGAATGAACTATGTGAGGTCGGTTCAGGAATGACTTTGGTAGCTAATGGGTATAATGAATATTCTGGACAGCAGAAACCGAGATCAGAGGTTCATTTCATCACCTGACCTGATTCAGCTGTTATTGGGAACAGAAGGTTTGCAAGGACGCTGGGTTAATGGCGTGTCATCGCTGACCCTGGATCAGCTGGTCAAAGACAGCATAAAATGAAGTGTCAAAAAGAGACTCCAGTGTGGCTGTGAAGATAACGGAAGGTCAAGGACAATTTGTTTAAAGACCAATTTTCTCTGCTATCAAGCTTTTTGGCGAGCACGCAGAACAAGGCTCAACGGAAGGAAGGAGGAATAAATAGATTCAGATTATTTAATAATTCAGATTATTTTAATGCCTTGTGAGGTTGTTTTGTAATGTAATTAAGCCTTAGACAATGATTTATGTATTTTAAAATAATACACACATGCTTCTTGAATCTTGTAGCATTTATTTTAAATGACGTGAAAAATGCTTGTAATATGCTTAGGGTGGACGTTACCGCTGGGGCCAGTGCAGGCAGACATTAGCATGGGCCTGTCAGGATGCTGGGTGTTTTCATCAGAGCTGAAAGTAGCATGAATGAGACTGAGGGACAGAAACAAACCCTTTAAGTGGAGGGAGGAAACGGTGCATCTTACTCGCACACACAATTAACAAAAGCACAACAGGAAAGCCAAATGGGAGGTCATTATGTAACTAGGGGTAAGGATAGGGTAAGATGAGTTTAGACACACATATACAGTCTGCTTGCATAGTATTTAGACTCCCTGTGACTCCGCTCAAGTGCGTAAGTACAGCTCGTCTTGACAGTATGAATTGTAGGCAAAAAGGGGGGAAATACTTTTGGTTACATATTTTTTTTATAAAAATATTTGTATTTATTTATTTGTATTTAATTAATTAATTAATTTACTGACCTTTCTTAAAATATAAGCCTGTTATACTTTTGTATTTATGTATGTTATTTATTTAGTTTAGTTACTTTTTTCTTAAAACATAGGACATTATGATTTATTGATTGATTGACTTGCTTGCTTTTTTCATAAAATATAATACCTTTTAAAATATTTTGAATTAATTTTAGATTTATTATTTAAAATATAGTTCCTTTAAAATATTTTGCATTAATTTATATTTATTTATTTTTTATTTTAACGTGTATGTTGTATACTTTTTTTCCTATTTTTTTTTTTTTTTAAATATAGCATTACAATATTTTACATTTACATTATTTTCAGTTAATTAAGAAAACATTTTAAGTGCTTTCGCTTTGCCATAATTCATCTGGAAATTAATTGTAGCCTACTGTTAATACAAGCATAAATTAAAAACGATACAAGTTAACAAAGGAACACAATAACAACACATACAATATGTAATAGTAACATGATGGTTCTTTTTTTCGACATTACATGATTTTTTTTTGTATAACAGGAAATTGGAGGCTCCCTTATTTTCAGAAAGATAATATCACATGTAAAAAAATATATCCTAAATATCCTGTTCCTTTTCTTTTAAGCAAGATATTTGTTTTGGTTTGAAATATGTCTTGGACATGTTCATTAGAGTTCATGAGTTTCATGCATTTATTTAAATGTGTTCTTTGAAATGTTAGATGGTTAGATTAGTTATTTAAAAGTGCTTGTTTTCTCTAATAATAGCCTGGATATAATATGATCTGTGGATGCCCACTCTGTGTGCTCTCTATTTCCCCCTCCTCCTTTCTCTTTAGTTTTCCCCCGCTCTCTGTTGTGTTTAGTGCATGTGCTTCAGGGTGTCAGTGACAGTGCAGGAAGGAAGCAGTCGTCGCCTGTATGAGAGAGCTCCTGTTAGCAAACGGCCAACGACTTCCCAGTTCACTCCAAGATCACAGAGATCTGCCCCCAATTCACTCACACACACTCATTGTTAAACATCCGTTTGTCTGCTCCCCCTGTGTGTTTTCCTTCTTCGCAAAACTGCTTTTTGCATGCCAGAATCACCCTTTATTGCTTTCTTTTCCATTTTATGAAACTTTCTGGGCACATTTTGGAGTTTATAGTTGTATTTAAGCAGAAGTAGGATTAGTTGGTGAGTTTTGTTCAGACTGGCCTCTTTTCACGCTAGTCACAGAATCTTTTAGGTTGGTTTTTCGGAAGGGTAGCACTGGCTGAAGAGACGTTTGAACTTGAAGAGCTGGATTTAGGCTTTGCTTGAATTGTTATCCTGCCAGCAAACCCTTAGAGGGAATCTCAAAGCTTCAGTATAAAACAGAGGTGGTGAAAGGGTCAGAAAAAGTTTTTGAAAGAAGTCTCTTATGCTCACAAAGGCTGCATTTATTTAATCAAAAATACAGTAATATTTCAAAATATTATTACAATTTAAAATAGCTGTTTGATATTTAAATATATATTAAAATTTATTTTTTTCTGCGACGACAAAGCTGAATTTTTTTCAGTGCCACAGAATCCTTCAGAAATCAATCTAATATTCTGATTTGGTGCTTAAGAAACCTTTCTTATTATTATTATTATCGATGCTTAATATTTTTGTGGAAACCGTGATGCATTGTTTTCAGCATTCTTTGATGAATATAAATTTCTTGCAGCAATGCTGCGTCTGAGTGGCACTGCATGACCCACTGGATACTTGTGTATCAGTTTACTTGTCCAGTGGGTGTTTGGCTTCCATTCACTTCACATAACTAAACAGACTATGTAACCATGAGGAAGGATTAGAGGAAGTCTGAAGTCATGCAGATGCAAGGACTTTGCATATCAACCTTAAATTTTCTGCAGCAAATGTACATTTAATAAATACAATTTAAGATTAATTTCTTTCAGTTTCCCAGGTTGCTGACCTCTGGTCTATGTAAAGCTTTGTAAATCTCTGATACTGGTTTAACTCCCCTCATAACAGATGAGAGATGGATGTTGTCATGTGATATAAATCAGAAACATTATAAATATAAAGCTGGAGAAGAGGAAGTACACAACATTCCTTCCTGATTTTTGTGGAACAGCTGAAATTTAGTGATTTTAGTGGAACAGCAAATGCTGTTTAATGTTGTCTTTGACAGTTCAATCAAAATATTTTCATTCAGCTTGTACGCCGTTGCTTAAGAATAGATTTTGAGCTAAAATGGAAGTTCATTTATGGGTCTGTTCCAAAAACTGGTGAGATGCCTACATAGGTAGTTGCCTTCTACGGCAGAGATAGAACTTCGTAATTGATTTTGAACATTCTTCATGCTTCCTACATAGGCAGCTCACTAGGTTTTGGAACAGAGCTATAATGTTGCCCTTGGTATAAAATTAAAGCTCTGTTGGGGCCTCCCACAGAAACATTTTTTCCAGTCTGTTTTTGCCAAGCTTTAATGAACCAAATAAGCACGTTGGCCCCTTCATTTCCGTCCCAGAAGATACTCACATATGTGCTATTAAGAGAGCAGAAAAACCTAATGAACCTTCAGAAGCAGTCGCGTGGTGCAATGTGAGCAGCGTTAACCCGGCTAAAACACTGCTTCACTTCTGTATGGGAGGTGAATTCCCCCTCCTTTTTGTGTTTTTCTAAAATGGGTCAGCAGATGTTATGAGTAGAGGTGGAGGGAAAGAAAGAGGAGGTGGAAGAAAAATATCCAAGACAAACAATTTGCTTTGCTGTGTGGGCCGCATGGAGGGAGAACAGCTCCGGCCAATAGCGATGCTCTAAGTGGTTTACATTCACTTTTTGTTTTTTTGAGCCGAGAGAGCAAGTTATAGTCTTACCAATAAGATTTTTAAACAAAAGACAATAGTTCTTTGTTCTAGTCCTCAATTTTAACTTGTGTTTTATTTAACTATTCTGGAGACTAGGCGTTTGTAGTGTCTTAGTTTACTTTTGGTTTGGCCTGCATTGACGTTTGCTCTTCTAACTTCTGGAATATGTTACTGAGACTGTAAATATAATGGACATTTGGAACACTGTTGTTATAATGAAGTAAAACTATATAAAAAGAAAATGAAATAAATATTAAATGAAACACTTTAAGCTCGAACTTGGCAACCATCTAAAATATAAGAAGTTGAAGTCACAAAAGCATATAACAAAATTACTAAAACGAAACTGAAAATATAAAAATAAAATTCAAAATATAATAGTATATAAATAATACTAACATAAAACTAATTTGAAACCAAATGCACCAATCGAAAACAACATTTTACAGCTGGTGAAAACTGTAATAAGGATGCAATAGACATTTAAACTGAATGGTCTGAAACTCAAATCCACATGCTCTAACTCTCTACCACATTATGAGTCTGTTGTCACTGTAGTGTGCAAATTATCATGCGTTGCATCACTCAGGTGTTAACTTTGTTAACGTTCTAAAAGAAATAGACACGACTTGTTAAACTAGCAATTGAATGGAGCTGCATCTCTTTGTATCGTTGCAGTGTGTTAACTTGTGTTTGTTTGCTGTGTACCTTTGCAGGCCATCACACCCAGGTGTCACAGTGCCCTCCCAACGAGTTTGAGTGTCGAGGAACAGATGTGTGCATTCACCTGAGCAAGCTTTGTGACGGCGTCCCGGACTGCACGGATGGACGTGACGAGGGGCCGCACTGTCGAGGTAACATGAGTACAGAACACAGTCTGATCATGAACCGGAGGCTGAACTTACTTACTTATTTTTCATCAAGTCTTTTTCTTTATGAAGTTGAAGTTGGGAATGGGATTGATGGGCTCTCTACATGATTTACTTTTCAGTGCTGTTCTGTCAAATACATAAATACAGGTGTCATATCTGACACAGATATATGATAAATATGACACAGATTAACTTTTGTCAAAATGGTTGTGGCTTGAGTGGCTTTAGGCTGAAATACACTAGAGGCCTATAAAAATCTGAAAATATTTTAAAACACTAGGTATTGATGACTTTGTATATGCTTACAGAGGAAAAACTTTGCTTCATGCATTAATCTTTCTACTGGATGTGATCATAGTCCAACGTTAACAAATCAGAGTCTGTGCCCATCATACGCTATGCAATTTTCAGTCAACTCCGACTGGCAAAAATCTGTTGACTAGCTCTGACTTTAGGAAACTAGTTTTGACTCTTCCAGAATGTAAATCTGGGCAAAAGTCACATAGTGTATTCCAGCCTTTAATTAATTTTGGAAGCATTATTTACAATATGGTGGAATTATATAATAATATATAATTAATAATATTATTTAAAATTACATGTAATATTATAATATATTGTTTTGCATTATATTCCAGTGTGAAATATTATTTTCTATTTTAATATATTTCAAAATATAATTTATTCCTGTGATAGCAAAGCTAAATTAGCAGGCATTACTCCAGTTTTCAGTGTTACATCATTGTAATTATTTTAATATGATGATTTTCTGCTCAAAAAACATTTCTTATTATTATCAATGATTATTTTTTTTTTTTTTTTTTTTTTATATTTCTTCAAAATGTGTTTGCCTTTTTTTCCCTATGTTTGTGTGGGTGGAGAAAAATACCCTCATTTGTACACTTTTCACAAATCCAGTCAAATCCCAATTTCACAATGAATATGTTTCCATATGAAAATGTTACAGTACTTAGGTTTACATGAGTTTATGGTTTGCAAATGCTGTCTAATGTTGTCTTTGACAGTTCAATCAAAATATTTTCATTAAATTTTATGCCATTGCTTGAGAATAGGTTTCAAAACAGTCATGCTGCTTAGTATTTTCATGAAAACCATGATACATTTCTTATAGTCTTATTTTATTTTACTTTTTTCATTGCTAGTAAAATCACTTCCAGCAGAAGATATTTGTATTGTGGGCTCTGACTGTCTTTTAGACAGAGATATCGTACTTATTGGCAGTCATGCCAAGATCTGTGTTTGAAACCCCTGTGTCCACAAAGGTTTGGCTCCGGAGCATGGTTAGTATCATCCTCACATGAGATATCAGGCACTCATCTTGTTTGTGTCCAAAGTCCTGAGATACGCGGTCTCATCCGGCTGACCTGTATCTTTAAAGTACTGATCCGGCCACTTAGCAAGTAATTGAAAGAAATCAGACTGACAGATAATCTCATTTTAAAAGGAAGGCTTAGACTTTGGGGTCAAATAAATCCCTGTAATGTTAGTCCAGGTCTATCTGCTGCTATCATTCTATACTGCTGGAATGTTAGAAAGACAGTCTGGGCCTGAGGTTTTAAAGGCCGAATAATAAATAATGTACCTTCCTGACCTGGCGTCTATCCAGCGCTTTGAGCCTAGACACACACACACTTCACTTGTCCTCCGGCTCAAATGCCGACCCTTTGAACCCAGAGGTAAACACTCACCCACTCTTCCACTCTCACCCCTCTCGTTCAGATGCACAGAACCCACACAAACATATGCACACATGCCTTTCCTGTTGGATGTTTGCTTGCTCCTGCTTTCACAGAAAGGTTTACAGTTTCACAAGCATTGCGCTGTTTCCCCCGAACAGACGTGGAGATTGTGCAAGAAACGCAGCTCCAGTGTTTTCAAAACACTTTTTGTCAGTCTGTATTTCTAAGTAATTATCACAGATATGTTGACAAGTGCGAGAGGGAGGCAGGCTCGAATTTATTACTGTGTGTGATACATCTGGCTGCTATGTTAACAATGTAGTGGGTCAGCATCAAGAAATCAGTGATGGGAACTGCCGACCTCTGCTATCAGCCGTGCTCGTGCTAGTCTGGATCATCTTATCCTGGGCTTTGTAACTTCAACCCCTCACTGAGCTGGGAACCGGTTTGATTGTGTTTTCCCTCCTGGCAGATTTAATTGGCTCCCCGCAGTCTTGATTTAATCATTTTGTACTAAAGCCTCTCGGAGATGTTTCAAGGTCTGTCCAGTTCTTCCCGCTATGAAGACACAGGCCAAAAACTGTCAGCCCTCTCCAAAACAACTTTCTGATGAGGAACTGGAGATTTATAGTTTTCAAACTGTAAGCCTCACTGAAAATTTGTACGAATTTATAGCTTTTGAAGGAAAGCAGAGCATTACGTATAGTGTTTAATTACTTTTATAGTTTTTGTCAGTGGTGGACAAAGTACACAGATCAAGTACTTGAGTAAAAGTACAGATACGTATAATTAAATATTACTCCAGTAAAAGTACTGCTTTTTCAATTTTACTCGAGTGAAAGTACAAAAGTACGCGATTTTTTATGTACTTAAGTAAAAAAGTACTGATAGATAGATTTATTTTACAATTTTATATAGACTACTTTATTTAATTTTACATTAGCACATATTTTTATAATCCTACTGTTCAAAATACCTGGGATTTTCCCAAAATAACCACTATATGGAGTCAAGATATATATTTTGTTGTTGATTTGGACTATGTTGATGAGAGTGATTTACCTGAGAGAGAACAGATTTGACCATCTAATTTTCACCAGTTAAAAAAAAATGTTTTAAAACTTGTTTTGCAGAACATCACAGTTATATATGACATGAGAATAAGGCCTGAAGTTAGGAAGAACATTTTAAGGAAAATATAATTATATTTTCATAATGCTTTTTTTCTTCTCAAACCTTGTCTGTGGTGTAAAAACACTCCTGGCCAAATGCCCCCAGAGGGCATCACTTCCCACTTTGATAATTACTGTAGTTATGTTCTGAACATCACATGCTTTCTTTTTACCTCAGATGTAATCTATCTAGGTGGTTGAATAAAAATATTTGGACTTTATATCTAAAAATTTCCTCAACTTAGCACCAGCAAGCTTGTTAGCTAGACAGTTAGCATCAGCTAACAATATTTACTTATTTTCAGTATGGTTATGAATAAACATTCATATCTGTCTAACTTACTCGGCTAGTTGATCCAAACAATATAAAAATGTATACTGTTGATAAACAATATAAAACAGACGTCACATTGGGCTAAATGCGTAGTATTTTAATAAAACTGCTAACATTACAGCAGCGGGGAATATGAACGTGCATGAGTTATTTTATTTAACCTGTGTTATTTAAAAAAAAAAAAATTTGACCTAAAACATAGACACTGACATTGATCTGTCTGCATTCAAGCATTTCAGAGGGCTTAAATAGATCACCCTTTACAGCAGATTTAGTTCACAAACAACTGACAGTTTTGACCTAAATATGATTTTCAGTTAACGTTACAATAATTAATCCTAAAATTCGACATTAGTAACTTACTTTTTGCAGCATCAGTTGCGCGCTCACGCTCACATGATCTCCCGGTTCTTTACTTGTGAGTTCATTTCACTGAAGACTCGCTCTAAACGGATAATTTGAATCAGTGAGTTTTCGACTCGAGAACAGCTGCAATCGGATCATTCCAATTCGTGAATGAATCGTTTGTTGCGATTTGCGAACCGATTTAACAGGTTCATTGAAAAGAATCAGTTTGTTCATGAATCACACACCGCTTCTGCGTCTCGGAGCACGTGATGTATTATAAGGAGTAACGATATGTTTTATGAAATGTAGTGAAGTAAAAAGTACGATCTTATGCTTTGGAATTTAGTGAAGTAAAAGTAAAAGTTGCTCAAAATAAAACTACTCCAGTAAAGTACAGATACTTGAAAAATTTACTTAAGTACAGTAACGAAGAAGTTTTACTTCGTTACTGACCACCTCTGGTTTTTGTAGGAGTTTATGTATGTGGATGCTTACAAATGTAGAATTCATTATGCTAACAATACAAGTAATTATTTAAGTGAGCTGTTAATAGTGGAAGTAGCTAACTACACTACTACTAATGATTCACTGTAGTTTAGCTTTTTTAAGCAGTTATCTGTTTTAATTTGTAGCGAAAGTCTCTTATTTAGAGTCACAAAGTTTGATTCATTTTAGCAGTTCATGTCTTTTAAGTGTTTTGCGAGAGTTTTTCAGTTTAATTTACATTATTAGCATTATTAATTGGCATCATTAGCCCTTTTTTGGCAAGTGTGTTTAGTCATTAGTAGTTCATTAGTTACAATTATCAGCATTATTTAGTTTCATTATCAACATTCTTTAATATTATTGCCTCCTTATTTTGTTGCAGTTGTTTTTAGCTTTACAAGTTTCATAATTCATTGTTAGCACTATCAATTTACATTTATTGCCTCGAAGTAATTTTAATGTACACTAATGTTCAAATTTTTGGGGTTAGATTGGAAAAAATATATACTTTTATTCAGCAAGTAATTGCATTTATCAAAAGTAACATTTATATAATTGCAAAACATTCTGTTCTTTTGAACTATCTATTTATCAAAGAATCCTGATTTTTTTTATTTTTTTTATCAGTTTCCATTAAAATAATGAGCAGCGCAACTGTTTTTAACATTGATGATAATAATAAGAAATGTTTCTTGAGCTGCAAATTAGCATATTATAATAATGACGCACTGAAGACTGGAGTAATGACGATTAAAACTTCAGTTTAAAATATATTAAAATAGAAAGTAAATTGTAATATTTCACAATGTTACTGCTTACTGTATTTTTGATCAAATAAATGCAGCTTTGTTGAGGGTGAAAAAAACAATAAAAAACCTTACTAACCCAAACTTTTGAACGGTAGTGTAGTTAGTAGCTTGTAGCTGGCTACTATTAGATGGTTAGCTCGAGTTTGACTTACCTACTTTGAACTGTAGATTAAGCTACTCATAATTCACTAATAAATCAACATGAAATTAAAATGACTAGAGGTTGACCGATATTGGATTTTACCGATACCGATAGCTAGGTTGGACCACACTGGCCGATACCGATTAATCAACCGATAGTTTTTAAAATGGATACTGAACGAAAACTAAAATAGAGTTTTGCTATTTTTAAAAAAGCAGTAACAGTACTGAACCATACTTTGTAAATTAATACAAATTTAGTATTAATATTAATTATTATATTGATCATTAAAGTTATTTCATAGTTTACTAATGTTAAAAGAAGAAACTTTAAAATTTAAAAATGAAGCCTATTAGTAATAGTAAATGTTGAAATGAAATGAACACACTCTAACAAGGAACATCTTGTTAGATGCTCTTATTGTTAAGTATTACCATTTCATTTCAACAGTCATGCTTAAAGATGGCCATCTTGAAATACCTACACAAGGCCATATTAAAATTACATGCACAGGTTATTGATATTGTATGTGTACTCTCACATTTTATTTGCTGCTATTTTAGAACACTGCATTATTATCTAATCAAAATATAAAATAAATGCAAGTGACACACTGTGCAAAAGCGAAGCGCTGTGTCTTGGAGAAGTCACTGGTATCACACACACCAGACGCGTCACGTTCAATTCAAGCAACGGTCCAAAACGGTTTATTTAATCACCAAACGGACATAAGTTTGCTTCAAGAATGAACTATGTGGCATAAATGAGTTTGAAGTTCGGTGTTTAAAAAAAACAGAGCAAACGAAAAAAGAGAGCGCGATCTGTATTACAATGCTCTATATGAAGCATGCAGACTGTATTAGAGTCACAGAAAGACCGCACAATACATAATTTATCGCCTAGGGTGAAGTCATTATATTTGTCCCAAATCATTGTTAATGTACATAATGTAATTTAATAGAAAACTATGTGAACGGCGCTCTGTTCCGCGGCAGGATTTTCTGTCGGCTGTATTTAAATGCGAGTCTGGAGTTTCCCTCTCTGTGCAGCGCGCAGTGTCACATGCCAAAACAAACAACACGTGCTGTCAGTGATTTCTGCCTCCAGAGGCTGCTCTCGTATTGTATAATGACAGCAGACCATTCTCAACCACTCCAGCAACAGATGCAACACGGAAAACTATCGGCATGGATTTTTGCCGATAACCGATAGTTTCCGCAAATCAACTATTGGTGCCGATTAATCGGCAAAACCCATTAATCGGTCTACCTCTAAAAATTACCCTATTTATTTTGTTAATGCAGTTTCCTTCATGTGCACGATTAATCAGTTTCAAGTTTTGTTTGTCTTCAAAATCTTTCACCCAAATGTAATTGCTTGCACAGCCTCAAAAAATACCATCTTATAAATCATCACCTCCAGCCTGACTACTTTTCACTATTCTGCTGTCCTACTTTTTCATCATTGAATATCCTGTTTCTTTTAGAACGCATTATAGGTTAAATGGTTTGCAAATGCAGTTTCGTTGACTTTATCTGCTAATGTGGCCATGGTGCCTGTGTTTATCATGTGTTATGCCTCTGTTAGCCTCGTATTAGCCGCCCGTTTCTCTGTTTGCTCATGTTTAGCTGACCTATTCACACAGGAGGCTCTGCACACACGCAGGCAAATACGCAGCACTTACAAGAACGATTAGCCCGTTAAAATAGAACTTTGCACTGTTGTTGGCAAACTCCACTGTGCCTTTCAACTTTATCTGAGCTCAGCTTTGGCAACAGCATATCATTCTGGGCAATGGCTTATCCATTTGTTTCTATTCCGCTGTAGGGCTTCACAATGTTTTCAATGCACTGATGGATGAGCTTGGCTCAGATCTCTGCGTATTATTGTGACAGAACAGGGAGGGCGATCAGGAGTATTGATTGGACGTGTACCGCTCAGATAAATAGGATAATTAATGTCATTTTTTTGTTTTGGTTTCAGCCATTTGAGTTCATCTTGAGGACACTCTCATATCAAACACAACAAGAGTTTTTGTCTAGTTAGGAGTCAGTGAACTTCAACATTGGTTTGTTTGTGTGTGCATGTCCCAAAACTGCTTTTTGCTTAAAGGTTTGCTCATATCTTTCCCAATCATTCTTGAACAAACACACCACACTTAGACCAAAGCTGAAGTTCATCAACCCCCTGACCTGACAAGAACGCTTGCTGTCAGAAAAAAATCCCCCCATTCTCAATTATTACCAAACACGCATATGCACTCACACACACACACACACACACAAGCATGCACAGACCTGCCAACAGACAGACAGCGATATCTCCGACGTGAGAAATATTACACACAAACATGCTATAAAGTGTTTTATAAAGTGCCATGAAGTGTTTTTTTTTTTTTGCAGCAGAGTGGCATAATAGTTAATTTTCTTCACCAGTAGAACTAAATACAAAATGCATTTTTGGACAGTCTGAAGTGTTTGCTATTAATTTAAAGGGCACCTATTATGCAAAGTTCACTTTTACATGGCGTTTGAACATAAATGTGTGATGGCAGTGTGTGTACACAACCACCCTTTAATAAAATTCCACCCGCTCCTTTTTTTTTTAATCCCCATAAATCATAAGTGTCTCAGAACAAGCCATTTGCAGAATCCGTAAAATGTGATGTTTTAAATGCATTATTTCAGCGCGATAGACATGATAATCAAAACCAAACAGATGTTTTTTTGGCAGGTATGAGGTATGAGGTATGAGCAGTAAAGGCACAGCCCTATTCTGGAAAAGGGGGCGGGGAACAGCAGCTAATTTGCATTCAAAGAGAAATGCACGAAAACAGCATGTTTCTGTTTCCACTCAGAATAGGCATTTTCAAAAAGATAAGTAGGTATTTAGGTATTTTGATAAAAGGTATTTTGTAAAAGGTATTTTGAGCTGAAACTTCAGACATATTCTTGGTACACCTGAGACTTATATTACATATTGTAAAAAGGGGCATAATAGGTGCCCTTTAAATGCAACCATACACTATCATTCAAAAGTTTGTGGTCAGTAGGATTATTTTTAATTAATGCTTTTATTCAGCAAGCACACATTAAATTGATTAAAAGTGACAGTAAAGACAATTTTACAATGTTACAAAACTTTTCTTATTCAAATAAAAGCTGTTGTTCTTTTTAACATTCGATTCATCAAATTAATCCTGAAAAAAGAATCAAATTGAATATTATAAGTTTAAATAATTTACTTGAAAAGAGCTGAATCTATCTGAATATAAATTAGGTTCTTAATACATGTATATATGTATTTAGTATTATATTGTGTATTTAGCTAACAATTTATTTCACCACGCAGAACTCTATATAAAGTAGTGCACAACGAGTTGTAGGAAAACAAGTGAGTAATCAAAAATTAATCACTTTTAACCAGTACATTTAAATGGAGCAGTTTGAATTGACTGACTCACTGAAATGAATGAATTGACTTCCCAAAGCTGTTTGAGAGTTTTGGAATGTGTTTGTTTAGTGCCTCAGTTTGCTCGGTTATAAGGCTGTGTGAGTAAATGTGACAAATTCAGTGATGTAGCGTTTTGTAATGCTCTACCACTACTTGTTGTATAAACTAGCTTTTACTGGAACAGCTGTGCTCAATGCTGTCACGCTACTGAAAAATGCAGTTAAGTTAGTAGCATCTCTGCTTATAGTTAGTTATTCCCCAATACTGGCCTGGTCTCCCATTCGTCAACTAAAATATTAATGGAAATCACAAGTGCCAAAATGGGAAGCATGAAATTTTCAGCCATTTCCTGTTCTCCTCATGAAGCATGCAGGATGTGTGTCCTGATCCTCTGCTTGTGCTTGAGAATGAGAGAGCTGGATGTTCAGTAACACAAGAGGAGTTTTCCTGCTCCAGACATAAGGAACAGATCTGATCCTGGACCTGCTGTTAATAGTAGTGTTGTAACAGGTTGAGTGGTTTGCATATGGTGCGGTTGAACACTGATTTTAGGTCTGGCTGCCAGTGTTTTTTTAGCTGTCGTCTTCGAGAGATCCTGTGGTGTGGTATTAAACCTTCTGTCTTGCTCTTTTTTTTTTTTTTTTTTTTTTTTTTTTTAAGCACTTCACTGTTAATTATAATGGAATGTTGGCTGCACTCTTATGGTTACTTGAAATGATCCTCGAAAAAAATCATTTTCGTTGCCCCCAATAAACCACAAACACGTGGGTTGCATACCAATCTAAATGCCCACAAGGCAAGGCATGGCTGTGGGAATTGGAGACTGCACTTGGCAATTGGAGGTAAATTCCTGCTTAAAGAAATATTCCCATGATCTCAATGGGTGTGGAAAACCTGGAAGTGTCAGTGATTTTAAAAGTGTGCTTTGGAAAAATCAACAAAAAAATTGTCCATTCCTATTTTGTGGAATCTCTTGAAAAAGATGATTATCCAGTGATAACAAATGATGGGATTTCTTTTGATTTTATGGAATTCAAGAGAAACTTTTTAACTTCAAAGCCCCACATTGTCTTGCAGAATATTCAAAGGCCCCAAGACTTTTTACAAGACAGTGGGGATTCTGGTTCTTCTTCTTTTTAGTAGTTTTGGCATATTGTAATGGTTGTCCTATTTTAAATAGTCACCTTGTGGCCCCTTGGAAGTTTGCTGAGGTCCCCTAGTGGACCCTGGTCCCCTGGTTCAGAAACTCTAAAGGTATGTTTATATTTAGATGAATGTCTTTTGACTACATTTGTGACATACCTCAGAAACTGTTTAGACTTGTACCTCAATTCATAAAATAAACAAAAGAAGCCCAGTGTTGATAAAATTGACTTACAATAGACATCAATGGGTGAAGCGTTGTACATTGGTCCATACATTTCCATTTTAATCCTTAACTGTCAGCGCATTTTCAGTTTGTTTTTACAAACTCTGCTGCTGAACTTGAATTTAACCAGCAAACATTCCTTTAATGATATGGCATGACTAGGTCCATGTCAAATCTGTGCCTGCAGAAAGTCCTCCAGATGTTATTTATTTCACACTTTGAATGTTCATAATTATTCCATTTTTGAATTCCATAATACTTTCAGCTACTCAGAAAAGTGTAGTACACACATTTTACCTACAGGAAAATTATTTTACTCACCAGTTCAAGTTGTTCCAAACCTAGTCTCGCGTAGCCAGACCTTCAGACTGACGGCTGAAGGTCTGGGAACTTTGTCCGCTTTGAATGGCCAAGACCTGCCCAAGAGGCCTTTTTGACTGACAGGTAAAGCAACCAATCACGTTTCGTTTTGTGGCGCGTCATGTTTAGGGGCGTGGTAATGTCGCCACAATAACAGACCGGTGTGTAAAACTCTTGGACATATTTTAAAGATACTGTGCCGCGAAATTGAAATATTTCACATACTTTTAAAAATACTTTTACAACTAAAATGAGTTTAGTTGATACTTGTAAGCGCTCATTGTCACAGTTATAAACATGACGGCTTTCTTCTTCGATGAAGGAGTTTGGCGTCACGACATCTTTGTTTCCAGGCGGAACGTTAAAGAACGCGACCCACACGTCTCCCGGAAATCCTGTATAATTTAACCAATCTGATGATGACTTCGAAACTCCTGAAGTGTTTCCAGCTAAGTGTGCCGTATGCATCAGACGTTTAGTGGGTGTGACGTCTGAGGTTGAGACAATTCCAAACCTAAGTTGTTGTTTTTTCTGTTAAACAAAAAAAGATATTTTGAAGAATGTGGATAACCAAACAGTTGCTGATCCCCATTGACTTCCATAGTATGGAAAAATTTCTATGGAATTTAATAGGAACCTGAAACTGTTTGGTTACTAACATTCTCCAAAATATCTTCTTTTGTATTTAGCTGAAGAAAGAAATTCATACAGGTTTAGAACAACTTTGGAATGTAAATTTTTGGTTAAACTATCCCTTTAAATTTATTCTGCAAAATTTCCCCTCAAAATCAGCACAGAAAATACAGAAAAAGTCTCCAGACTCTGTCTAGACCTGACAGATTTTTGGTTTGTGTGGGTGTGAGGTCAGTGTATGAGATGTGTTTGGATGGTATGGAGGAATTGATTCGATACAGGCCGTAGTGTTTTGCCTGCACATCTTCCTCTCTACACATTCCACAAAAGCGCCATTGTACCCCTCTGTGCCACAGGCTTTTGTGTGATGAGGACTCTCATTGTCCCCGTGCGTACATTTGTGGGGTTGAGTGTCTGTAGGAGAAAGAAAGGACAGAGAGGAGGGGAGTTGCAATGCATTGTGGGCCAGTTGGACTTGGAACATTGTGGGTTCTCCAAATCATAACTGAATTCAGCTTTGTCGTCACAGGAATAAATTACATTTTTAAATAAATTAAAATATTTCACAATATTCCTTTTTTTTTTTTAAACTTTAGAACAGATTTTCTGTCTCAAATGCATCTCCAGTGACCGTTTATGATCAGATTTTCTTTTTAGAGTGGTTGGATCATGATGCACCTAACAAGACTCATCGGATCACGTTTACACGTGTATTTAGCTCTGTCAGCTTGTGATCAGATCAACTGAGACGGATGTTCCCGGTATAAAAATCCTGTAGGATTATAAGGAGTTCCTTAAGTAAATATTACCATTGTGATTTTGTACTTCCCTGAACCGTTCCCACATTAACATATCAGACAAAATCACTGTTTTGATGGATGTGGCTTTCCCAGACCTGTGTTTATCCGGTGGGCACGTGGAAACTTGTTTTTTGTCTGAGCAAAGCCACAGTCTGAGTTCACACAGAGGTTGGTGGACAGTGATACAGTGTTTGGCAGCACAGCAATACCCACAGTATAAAACCAAGTGCACTCATCTGTGTCCAGTCAAACCTTTTAATCATACGCTCTGTGTGTATGTGTATGTGTTTTTGGTTGGTTGAGCAGTGAAGCCCCTGTTGCGCTTTCATATTTTGCCAAGATGTCCTAAAGGCGTCTCTAAGATCATTAAAGGCTTTTCACTGTACACCGCACGCATGGAAATCACGTACGACAAGCCGTTTTCACAAATATCAAGTATCAAGTGTCACATTTTGCAGGTATGTAAGAGAGACACTCATAACAGACTAAGGCTGATCCTTGGTGGTTTTAAGTAGCTGGTCAACCAGCTGTAGATTGATTTGTTTGGGGCTGATGTCAGGGTGGTCTGGTTTATCTGGTTAACTAGAAAAACAAGTTGAAAAAAGCTAGATGACCTGCCTAAACAATTTTGAGCTAATTTGACCAGGTTTTGTTGAAAATAAAGCTGGGCAGTATTTTGAATGTTTACAATATATTAATTTAATATTATTTATATAATATATATAAAATTATCATTGTGAATATCACAATAATTCTAAGACAGCTGCTATTTGCACTAAGTGAAAATGGCATATTTTCTTAGCGATAGATGCTATTTACACTGTGCAAATAGCTATAGATTCTATTTACACTATGTTAAAATAGCAGGATTTTCTGCTATTTATACTACTTGTTGCAAATATTGGCAATTATCTGCACTTCTGTATTGTATTACATTATAAAACGGTATGCAATAATAACGTATTGAGTGTAAATTATAATTTTTATTCAAATTATTAAATGGATGCCACCTTATTGGGACAATAAAGCCCTCCCTACACCTACCCTAACCCTACCCGATACTTTATTTTCAAATTTTTGGTTATTTCCTTAACTTTTTTTGAAAATAAATGCCTTTACGATGTGATATGAGATTTGAAAAGGGAGAAAAAAAAGTTTGGTAAAAGGCGGGTTCGAACCAGGGTCGATCGCGTCAAAAAGACGACGGCGCGTGCTTTACCAACTACGCCACTGGTGCTGATGATTCAGAGCCGTTTTTTATAACGTTGACTATCCCAATCACATGTTGGTGGGCAGAGTTAGTGTAAATAGCCTCTGCCAACAAGGCGGGCTATTTGCACGAAGTGTAAATAGACACTCCGTAATTTTAATGCTATTTTTATTTGACTATTAAGATTCCTAAAGACAGTAGCCAGTAGGTCTTGAGAATGGTTTGATTCAATGATTCATTTCAAAAAATGATTCAGTGATTCATCCACACTCAGAATGTCATTTTCCTTTCTTTTTTTTAAACATTTTATTGCACATTATTTATTTACTTTATTATTTTAAACAAAAGTTTTGCTTTTAATTTCATTTTTATTTTATTTAATTGTATCAATTGCTGGATTTTTGCTGGAATTTGAATTATTTTTTATTTCAAAATATATGTAAAACTACTTATAACGTATTATATTATCCATACATACTTTCTAAGGACTGCTTATCATCTGTAAGGTTGCTGGGTATTACATTACATTATATTACAAAATCCAAAAGCTGACAAATGTTGTGAATTTGTCCAGTCCTACTTACCAGTTTTTTAATCTCTTCTGTCCAATATTTAATTTGGATGTGGATGTTTCTCTGCTAACTGTCTGTTCTCTCTGTTCTTTCCTGTGCTATAGAGTATGCTCACAACTGCACCATCATGGGCTGCCAGTACAACTGTTCAGTGATGCTGTCAGGTCCAAAGTGCTACTGCATGAATGGCTATGAGGTGGGAGAAGATGGAAAGAGATGCAAAGGTGAGCTTTTGAATGACTTGATGATTTTGTAATTAAAGGTGCCATAGAATGGAAAACTGTATTTACCTTAGCATAGTTGAGTAATAAGAGTTCTGTACATGGAAATGAAATACCGTGAGCCTCAAACACCATTGTTTCCTCATCCTTATGTAAATCTTGTGAATGCAAAAGACCACTGAAAAATAGGCGAATCAGAACATAGCACCAACTTTGACGTTACAGTCGGGATCACAAATAGTTACGCCCCCAACATTTGCAAATATCCGCCCATGTTCTAGGCCAGCCGCCAGCCGAACCATCAGAAGGTCAAAGTCAAAGTCAAGTCAAAGTCTGCTTTATTGTCAATTCTGCCACATGTACTGTACATACATACAGAGAATTGAAATTGTTACTCTCAGACCCTTGGTGCATACAGATAACACTAAACACTAACAGTAGAATGTAAAAATACAGATAAATACAAATCATATATATATATATATATATATATAGCCATTTGCTAAAATCATTTAAGTTCATTTTTTTTCCTCATTAATGTACACACAGCATCCCATATTGACAGAAAAACACAGAATTGTTGACATTTTTGCAGATTTATTAAAAAAGAAAAACTGAAATATCACATGGTCCTAAGTATTCAGACCCTTTGCTGTGACACTCATATATTTAATTCAGGTGCTGTCCATTTCTTCTGATCATCCTTGAGATGGTTCTACACCTTCATTTGAGTCCAGCTGTGTTTGATTATACTGATTGGACTTGATTAGGAAAGCCACACACCTGTCTATATAAGACCTTACAGCTCACAGTGCATGTCAGAGCAAATGAGAATCATGAGGTCAAAGGAACTGCCTGAAGAGCACAGTGACAGAATTGTGGCAAGGCACAGATCTGGCCAAGGTTACAAAAAAATTTCTGCTGCACTTAAGGTTCCTAAGAGCACAGTGGCCTCCATAATCCTTAAATGGAAGACGTTTGGGACGACCAGAACCCTTCCTAGAGCTGGCCGTCCGGCCAAACTGAGCTATCGGGGGAGAAGAGCCTTGGTGAGAGAGGTAAAGAAGAACCCAAAGATCACTGTGGCTGAGCTCCAGAGATGCATTCGGGAGATGGGAGAAAGTTGTAGAAAGTCAACCATCACTGCAGCCCTCCACCAGTCGGGGCTTTATGGCAGAGTGGCCCGACGGAAGCCTCTCCTCAGTGCAAGACACATGAAAGCCCGCATGGAGTTTGCTAAAAAAACACCTGAAGGACTCCAAGATGGTGACAAATAAGATTCTCTGGTCTGATGAGACCAAGATAGAACTTTTTGGCCTTAATTCTAAGCGGTATGTGTGGAGAAAACCAGGCACTGCTCATCACCTGTCCAATACAGTCCCAACAGTGAAGCATGGTGGTGGCAGCATCATGCTGTGGGGGTGTTTTTCAGCTGCAGGGACAGGACGACTGGTTGCAATCGAGGGAAAGATGAATGCGGCCAAGTACAGGGATATCCTGGACGAAAACCTTCTCCAGAGTGCTCAGGACCTCAGACTGGGCCGAAGGTTTACCTTCCAACAAGACAATGACCCTAAGCACACAGCTAAAATAACGAAGGAGTGGCTTCACAACAACTCCGTGACTGTTCTTGAATGGCCCAGCCAGAGCCCTGACTTAAACCCAATTGAGCATCTCTGGAGAGACCTAAAAATGGCTGTCCACCAACGTTTACCATCCAACCTGACAGAACTGGAGAGGATCTGCAAGGAGGAATGGCAGAGGATCCCCAAATCCAGGTGTGAAAAACTTGTTGCATCTTTCCCAAAAAGACTCATGGCTGTATTAAATCAAAAGGGTGCTTCTACTAAATACTGAGCAAAGGGTCTGAATACTTAGGACCATGTGATATTTAAGTTTTTCTTTTTTAATAAATCTGCAAAAATGTCAACAATTCTGTGTTTTTCTGTCAATATGGTGTGCAGAGCTCAACATTATTTATATATATATATATATATATATATATATATATATATATATATATATATATATATATATATATACAGTGCACAGCATAAATGAGTACACCCCCTCTAATACTTAACAAATTCAGCAAATACTCTTTACTTGGATGACACATTAGGGTTCTTTGGAGATATAATGTTCCAACAAGCCTGCTTGATCAATTACCAAAGAAGAATTTTAAAATTATTCATCAAAATAAGATTTTCTTATCAAAGTGATAAAATGTTGTTGCAAAAATGAGTACACCCTCCTGAAAGTTACTAAAAAAAATGTTTAAGGCTATTTTTGATCAACAGGTGAGTATATTGAACCAAAACTTTTAAAGACCAGTAATTTCCTGGCAATTAAAAGTGTTACATAGTCCTCTGAATCATACTCGGACTTAATGCTGGCAGCAGTGGAACCAGTTGGGAGAGAACTACTAGGTGACTTATTCCTTAGCATAAGAGGACAATGGTACAAGAGGAATACCAAATTATTGTTTTAAGTGTCAAAATATAGCAGAAGTAGCACAGACATTCAAAAACAATGGACTTGTGACAAGGCTCCTGAAATAATCAGGTCTTTACTTTAAGTTTTCATTTAGTGATGAGTGAATTTTTGCTAGAAAAAGAATAGGAGAAATAACATGCAAGTGTCTCAGAGCCGGCAAAAGCTATGAAAAGAGTGACACTATCTCACAGAGTATGTCGCAGCCTGCAGAAGTGACATGCATGGTTGTTGTCACCACTAGAATTACCCTACTGTAGCCAAAGCAAAATAAACTCATTTAACCTCTTCCAAGGCCCATATCTACAAAATAGAGACTTCTGGGAATCCATACTCTGGTCTCAAGAGACCAAGTCAATCATTTCGGATCCAAAAGCATCCAAAATGTTCTGGTGTTGCTAGAGGAGGAGTACAGTGAGAAGTGTTTGGTACCCACAGTGACATTCAGTGGTAGAAAAGCTCTTGTATAGGGATGAATGAGTGCTGAAGGTATGAGGGAGTTGTGCTTTATCAACGCTGTCATGAATTCACACACTACTGTGTAATGGAATACAAAAACTTGAAACAGAAGATGCTACCCTCCCCTCATTCCCTGCATTATTGGGCATTTTTTCAGCATGACAATGAAGATATTCATTCTCCCAAGGTGAAAATCCTTCAGTGGACATGTATTACACTCAGTCTTAACGCTCTTGAGCAGCTGTGGGGGATTCTGTAGAGACGAGCTGAGCAAAACTTGCCATTAAAGACCAGAGCATTTAAGGAGGTCGTCCTCCAGGAGTTAAACAGGACAGATGTGAAAATTTGTCATGAACTTGTATACTCAATGCCAAGAAGGGTCATAGCAGTATACTTAAAGTTCTGGAGGACATACTAAGTACTAGAATATTATACATTTGCTGAATTAAATCTAGGGTGTACTCATTTCTGCAGTCCTTCATTTAAACTAAATTGGCTAATTTACTTATCTTACAGAAAATGTTGGCATATATTTTGTCGTTTTTATTAAGTATATGTTTAATACATTTCAATTTTGCCATCTTTCCATGAATTATATTTGTGATCATTAAGAAAATACATATTTTATATTTATTCAGAGGGGGTGTACTCATTTATGCTGTGCACTGTACATACACACACACACACATATATACACATACACACATATATATATGTATATATATATATATATATATATATATATATATATATGGTTAGCGGGAAAAAATCCACGCTAGGACCGCGGTTCAACTTAAATCTGACAATGCATGTGTAATATGGTTTGTTATAAATAACACGTAAAACAAACAGGGTTCGGCTAATGTATGTTTCTGTTAATGGATGCACATTCTGGCTTCCCAGTACATTACAATAACAGCGATTTAAAAAAATAAATAAATAAATAAAAAAGGGGACAAACCATTCACTCTTGTTCTATGCGAGTTCCGTATGCTGGATTATGTGCATTTATTCCGTCATCACCTGGATGCTGATAGCGCGCACGCACAGGTGAGACCTGAACACCACACGTTGATATCTGTTTAAACTAAACTCATGTAAGCTTTGCCAGTTTAAACATAAGAGCCAGAGCTCGCGCGCGCAGTGAGAAGATTTGTGTGTGCGCTCATTAGATGCGCGCAAACCCGCGCCTCAGAACGCGCGTATTAAGCTCTCTCTGAAGTATTGCGTTTGAATGGACAAATTCACACAAAAATTGTCAAAATGCCCATCTTATAATATATAAGTATCCTATAGCAGACATAGCCGGCTGACCGTACAGTATCAGTGCACTGGATCAGTGCATTCTCTTAAAGTGACAGCACTTTCTTAATATTAATCAAACAGCAACAAACAATAAATCACTCACTGCTGTTTGATTGAATCGCTTTTGTAACTTTAATAAAGATTAATCTTTAATTTATACAGTCAAATATGCAATGCTGTTTTACATTTGATTACTTTATTCAATTTCTGTACCTAAAAACTAATGTTATAGACCTACCTAAAAAAAAAACCCTGAAAATCACTGATTATTTTATTTGCATCTTTACTCTATTGTATTTTTATTTATGCTGTTGCTTGTAGTTAGATTATTCTTATTTTCTTTATTGTTATTTGACAATATAGTTTTTCCCTAAACATACCGAACCATACCAAAACCATGATACAAACCGAACCGTGAAAAAGTTGAACCGTTCCACCCCTATTATATATACATATATACACATACATAAAATGCAACTATTACAAATATACAAGTAAGGACATGTAAAAAAAAAAAAAAAGATAAAGTAGCATAAGGCGCATGGTAGATAGGTAACAATACCAAGTTCTGCAGGTATTGTGAAGAAACAAGCGAGGACAACAGCGAAAATGGCAGATCATGGAAATAAATGTTATGTTCCAGGCTGTGCAGGGGATGTGATGTGCAGGGATGGGTTGATGTCTGTATTCAGAAAGGCACGGAAAGCAAATAACGCGTTCTAATAAAATAACGCAAGCCACTAAAGGGACATGGTTAGCTCCTTGCTAGCGGTAGCCTGTTACATTGCAGTACATAAGATTTCACTTATAAACAGAGTAAGGAGAGATGACTGGGGATGATGGCGAATGATTTGCAGATCCTGAGCACCACTGACAAGCATCTGATCTTGTAAAATATGTGGTAAGTACTGCCTCTCCATAGTATAAACAGAGTACGCGCGATCGCAAATCTCGAAAGTGAAACTAAAAAGCGATCGTGGATTTGAAAGCAGTTTCAGTGCCCCTCAAATTAATAGCGGCTCCCTGATGCCCGCATTTTATTTACAGTATAATTACCCAACGATATAACTACGAAAGAAAGTATTGAAATATATATTTTCCCTGTGCTTCCTTCCTGCTGTGTGAGCTACTGAAATGAGCCGCACTGTGAAACAGCCAATCAGAGCAGAGCTCAACATTATAATTCATGACCCTTCCAAATAAGCCAATAACAGACCAGTTCATTCTAGGGAGAAATCATAGGGTTGTAAATGGACATGTACAACTGTTTCCGGAGAATTTTTGCCCTTACCTAAGCCACATACCTTCTATGTAGATATCGGAGAACAATTTAAAATATTGTATCAATGCATTCTATGGCACCTTTAAGTGATGACTGTAGAAGTATTGAATGGGAAACATGTGACTTTCTCTGTGTCAGACTTTAACGAGTGTGCAGTGTACGGGACTTGCAGTCAGACATGCACAAACACAGATGGCTCCTACACCTGCAGCTGTGTGGAGGGCTACTTGCCTCAACCAGACAACCGTTCCTGCAAGGCCAAGAACGGTATGAAATGAACATAGTTTCTGTTGAAACTTTGTTCTTTTTTGTCTTGCTCACTGTGTGGTCAAATCCTTTTTGTTTTGTAAGGACAAGGCCTCACCATGTTTTCCCATCTATGTTTAAGACCCTGTGGATAGGCATCCGTACCTCCTCATAGCCAACTCACAGAACATCCAAGCCACCTCTCTGAGCGGAGCCAATCCCATCTCCATCAAAACCAAGCAGACCACCGCTATGGATTTTATCTACGCCCAGGAGGCCGTGTGCTGGATCCACATGGGAGACTCCCCCACTGCCACCCAACTCAAGTGTGCCAAATTCCCCAATGCCAAGAGCTTCACGGAGGAGAAGACCATCAACATCTCCCTCAGCCTACACCGTCAGTACCATGTTCGTTCTTGTGTGATTTACATGAATGTCAGTTGTCGGTTTGGGTAAAAAAAACATGAACTTATGAATTTATTTGTTAAGGCCTTCATGGTTTACAAGAAATAATTAGATGAGCTTCCTGGTTTGTGTTGAGCCTGTGATTACAGATTTGTGCTGCCAAAATAATAGTTTATCCAGAAGCAGAAGTTGTCATCATTTACAAACCCTCATTTGAGGCCCTTGTAGGGGTGTGCGATATGACGATTTTTGATCGTGGATGATAAAAATGTCTCCATGAACGCCACGCCACATGCATTCACATCAGTGTTAACTCAGCACTAGAGTTACTCTCACAAGACACGGCACTCATTCACAATCACAAATGTACATTATTTGCATGTGCTTTTAAATGTTTCATTCGCGCACTTCATCACATCATTTGGTCTGACATGCGCTTTTTCTGAGCTCATACACCCGAAGCGCACGCACTAAAAAGCCTGTCAAACAGCGCCTGATTACTGAACTAAGTTATCTTTTGCGCTAATACTGTCAAAACACACAAGAATTACATATAGACTTGGTTGGTTATGTCTAATATGAAAGAAAACAGTTGAGAGAAAAATGGATACGTGCCTGTATACTAGATGCGAGCTGGTCTTAAAGGGACAGAACTAAACATGCTGCCAACTGTCATTAAAGGGATAGTTCACCCTAATATTTAATTTCTGTCATTATTTACTCATTGTCACGTTGTCCCAAACTTGTATTCGTTTCTCTCTTGTGCTGAACACAAAAGAAGATATTTTGAAGAATGTGGGTAACCAAAGAGTTGCTGGTCCACATTGAATTTAGGGAAAAAATACTATGGAAGTCAGTGTGAACAAGCAACTGTTTGGTTTTCCACGTTCTTAAAAGTAACTTAAAAAAGCATTTATGTTCAGCAGAAGAAAGAAACTCAATCAGGTTTAAAACAACTTTTGAGTGAGTAAATATTGGTATAAAAATAAAACACTGTGACGAATGACAGAATTTTTATTTTTGGGTAAAATATTCCTTTAATGTTAATAAAACAACAAAAACACAAAGAGAAAAATCACTCACTACTCTTGACTGAAAAACGTTAATACAGTTGCTTTAGGAATCGGTCTATATAGTGTTTTATTTTTAGATTTGTTCATTCAGTTTCTTGAATGCTCCTGCTAAATACACCTATTGTACCTGAAAATAAAGCACTGTTTGTTTTAGTTGTATATTATGTGTAGTTGTAATGTGCATCTTTGTTCTTATTTTTTAATAAGAAAGATAAAATAATGACAACGATTTTTCTCTTTGCCCACTTTGGCCTAAATATCTGCCGTACTTTTTGTTTTTTATTTTGTTACCTTGAAAGGCTTTGTCTTTATAATAGGGAAATTAGTTTGGCTGTAATGCTCAGACAACTTGCAAAATGGTAAAACCAAAATGACAAAGAATCGTGAAAAAATCGTGAATCATGATATTTCTAAAAAATAAAATCGTGATATGATATTTTTTCCATATCGCCCACCCCTAGGCCCTTATGACTTACACTACCATTCAGAAGTTTGGGGTGCATAAGTTTTTTTTATTTATTTTTTTATATATATATATATATATATATACAGTGCCCTCCACTAATATTGGCACCCTTGATAAATATGAGCAAAGGCGGCTGTGAAAATAAATCTGCATTGTTTATCCTTTTGATCTTTCACTCAATAAATTCACAAAATTCTAACCTATCATTGAAGTAAAACAATTGAGAGTGGGGAGAAAATCTCATGATGAAATAAATGTTTTTCGCCAATGAATGTTGGCCACAATTATTGGCACCCCTAGAAATTCTTATGAGTAAAATATCTCTGAAGTATATTCCCATTCATATTTACATTTTTTTAGCACACCAGGGTGACTAGGAGCATGACATTGTCCAGCCATGACTTTCTGTTCCACAGGATTATAAATATGAGGAACACAAAGGCCAAATTCCCTTAATCATCCATCACAATGAGAAAAAACAAAAAATATATTTCTGATGTGAAGAACAAGATTGTTGAGCATCACAAAATAGAAAGTGGCTGTAAGAAAAGAGTTAAAACATTGAAAATCCCCATTTCCACCATCAGGGTAATAATTAAGAGGTTCCAATCAACTAAAGATGTTAAAAATCTGCCTGAAAGAGGACGTGTATCTATATCGTCCTAATGCACGCTGAGGAGGAGAGTTTGAGTAGCCAAAGACTCTCCAAGGATCACAGCTGGAGAATTGCAGAGATTAGTTGAGTCTTGGGGTCAGAAACCTAAAAAAAAAAAATCAAACATCCCCTAAATCACCACATGTTGTTCGGGAGGGTTTCAAGAAAAATTGTCCTCACTCATCCAAAAACAAACTCCAGCAAATTCAGTTGTCAGACACGACTGGAACTTCAAATGGCACTGGCTTCTATTGTCAGATGAAACTGAAAAAAGAGCTTTTTGGCAGCAAACCCACCAGATGAGTTTAGTACAAACAGGGATAAAAAAGTACCCCATGTCCACGGTTAAATATACTGCTGGATCTTTAATGTTGTGGGCCTGTTTTTCTGCCAGAGGTCCTGAACATCTTGTTCAGATGCATGGCATCATGGATTCTATCAAATACCAACAGATAAAAAATCTAAATCTGACTGCCTCTGTTAGAAATCTTATAATGGGCCGTGTTTGGATCTTCCACCAGGACAACAATCCAAAACAAACATCAAAATAAACACAAAAATGGGTCACTGAGCACAAAATGAATATTTTACCATGGCTGTCTCTGTCCTCTGACCTGAACCCTACAGAAAATGAGTGAGGTGAACTGAAGAGAAGAAGCACCGTCATGGAGCTGTGAATCTGAAGGATCTGGAGAGATTCTGTATGAAGAAATGGTCTCTGATCTCTTATCAGGTGTTCTCCAAAGTCTTCAGGCATTATAGGAGAAAACTCAGAGCTGTTGTGCTGGGAAAAGGACGTTGCAATAATTGGGTGCCAATAATTGTGGCCAACATGAAATAGTGAAAGCATTTATTTCACAATGAGATTTTCCCCCCACTTTCAATTGTTTTACTTCAATGATAGGTTGGAAATTTGTGAATTTTTTGAATGAAAGATAAAAAGGATAAACAATGCAGATTTATTTTCACAGCTGCCTTTGCTCATATTTACCAAGGGTGCCAATATTAGTGGAGGACACTGTATATATTTTTGAAAAGAAGTCTTTTGCTCACCAAGGTTGAATTTATTTGATCAAAAATACTATAAAACATTAATATTAAAATTATTGCAAAATTAAAATTACTAAGTATTATTAAAATTTAAATAACTCTTTTCTATTTAAATATATCTTAAAATGTTAAAGCTGAATGCTGAAATAATATCTTTGTGGATTCCGTGATGAATAGAAATTTCAAAGGAACAGAATTCATTTGAAATATGCATCTTTTGTAACAATGTAAGAGTCTTTACTGTCAGTTTTGATCAATTTAATGCATCCTTGCATTACTTTCTTGCATTACTTACATACTTACTTTCATGGTGCTTTTTTTAAACTTCCCCAGTTCTTATTCACTAACCTAAAGGGTGCACACAATATATTTTAAAATTCAACTTTTCCATTCCATTTCCGAAAGAAAGCACACGGTTTTGGAAAAAAATTGTTGATGTGCACTTTCTCATGACGTGTTTTTGGCCCCAGGTTCTCATCTGCAGTGACAAGGAAAGGTCTTTACGTATTTATGTCAGTATTTATTACTTTTGATTGGGCTCAGTCTATGATTAGTCTTAATGTTTGTCTGGAAAACATATGATTAGTGTCTGAAGACATGCTCTTTGCAGTGACATCCCAACAGTGACGTGTTTGTTCTAGATTGTATAACACAATAACTGTGATTTAGGATGTCAAGGATACACTGTTTACTGCCAAAACTATTGCAGCAATTGCTACGACACCTTTCATAACGTATAACATCAACCTCTACATCAACTGTTACATCACCTAGACAGTCCTGCCCTGTAGGGAGTTTTTGTATTATTAGGTCTGTCTTATTTGCCACCTGGTCTGGGTTTATTCCTACTGTAGCTGTGTTCGGGCAAGATTTATCGTCCTGCAGGTTTTCTAGTGTAGAATGTGGGAAAATATTTCCCTTGCATGTTGACTGCTAAAAAGGCTTTTCCAAAGTTCTGACACCCCAGTCTGCAGGGCTTAAATGAGTCAAACCACAAAGTGCGTCATGAACACAAGCGTTGGGAAAAAGAGGGCAGCGATGAACTGTACTTCTCCATATAACTTCCTTGCAACAGAATTGTATGCTGAAATGGCACTAAATAATGCTGGCCTGCATTTATTATATATATGTAAATATATTACATATATTTATTATATATACAGGTGCATCTCAATAAATTAGAATGTCGTGGAAAAGTTCATTTATTTCAGTAATTCAACTCAAATTGTGAAACTCGTGTATTAAATAAATTCAGTGCACACAGACTGAAGTAGTTTAAGTCTTTGGTTCTTTTAATTGTGATGATTTAGGCTCACATTTAACACAAACCCACCAATTCACTATCTCAACAAATTAGAATATGGTGACATGCCAATCAGCTAATCAACTCAAAACACCTGTAAAGGTTTCCTGAGCCTTCAAAATGGTCTCTCAGTTTGGTTCACTAGGCTACACAATCATGGGGAAGACTGCTGATCTGACAGTTGTCCAGAAGACAATCATTGACACCCTTCACAAGGAGGGTAAGCCACAAACATTCATTGCCAAATAAGCTGGCTGTTCACAGAGTGCTGTATCCAAGCATGTTAACAGAAAGTTGAGTGGAAGGAAAAAGTGTGGAAGAAAAAGATGCACAACCAACCGAGAGAACCGCAGCCTTATGAGGATTGTCAAGCAAAATCGATTCAAGAATTTGGGTGAACTTCACAAGGAATGGACTGAGGCTGGGGTCAAGGCATCAAGAGACACCACACACAGACGTGTCAAGGAATTTGGCTACAGTTGTCGCATTCCTCTCTTGTACAGTCCTGCTTATCTTAATATTTAAGTCTACATTATACTGTCATGCACATTCTTTTATACTTTATTTTATATTTTGTTCTTTATATCTTATTTTTTATTCATTTCATTTTATGTATATTTCCTTTGTGATGTATTCTATAATATTTGCACTGTCCATGGAGCGGACCTGACTCACATTTCACTGCTGGTTATATACTCTCTGTATAATCGTGTATGTGACAAATAAATCTTGAACTTGAACTTCTTCTTGTTAAGCCACTCCTGAACCACAGACAACGTCAGAGGCGTCTTACCTGGGCTAAGGAGAAGAAGAACTGGACTGTTGCCCAGTGGTCCAAAGTCCTCTTTTCAGATGAGAGCAAGTTTTGCATTTCATTTGGAAACCAAGGTCCTAGAGTCTGGAGGAAGGGTGGAGAAGCTCATAGCCCAAATTGCATGAAGTCCAGTGTTAAGTTTCCACAGTCTGTGATGATTTGGGGCGCAATGTCATCTGCTGGTGTTGGTCCATTGTGTTTTTTTTTAAAACCAACGTCACTGCACCCGTTTACCAAGAAATTTTGGAGCACTTCATGCTTCCTTCTGCTGACCAGCTTTTTCATTTTCCAGCCGGATTTGGCACCTGCCCACACTTCCAAAAGCACCAAAAGTTGGTTAAATGACCATGGTGTTGGTGTGCTTGACTGGCCAGCAAACTCACCAGACTATGGGGTATTGTCAAGAGGAAAATGAGAAACAAGAGACCAAAAAATGCAGATGAGCTGAAGGCCACCGTCAAAGAAACCTGGGCTTCCATACCACCTCAGCAGTGCCACAAACTGATCACCTCCATGCCACGCCGAATTGAGGCAGAAATTAAAGCAAAAGTAGCCCTTACTAAGTATTGAGTACATATACAGTAAATGAACATACTTTCCAGAAGGCCAACAATTCACTAAAAATGTTTTTTTTATTGGTCTTATGAAGTATTCTAATTTGTTGAGATTGATGGGTTTTTGTTAAATGTGAGCCTAAATCATCACAATTAAAAGAACCAAAGACTTAAACTACTTCAGTCTGTGTGCATTGAATTTATTTAATACACGAGTTTCACAATTTGAGTTGAATTACTGAAATAAATGAACTTTTCCACAACATTCTAATTTATTGAGATGCACCTGTATACATACATATGTGTGTGTGTATAAACTTAAAGATTTGGATAAAAATGTGTTTATGAATGAAAATGATTATATATGACTATAACTGGTAATTATTTCTTTCACTTTTCACCATTTATAATATTTATTTTCCATCATTTTAAATGGATGTGTGTTGTGACCAGTTTTTTTGTTTTGTTTTTAGGAAAAAGATTTTGATGTAGTCCCTATATTTATATGAGGTAGCAAGGGGTCATGATGGTTTGATTAACTGGTATATAATTAGAATTATTTACTTATTTCAATTATGGTGCTGACAGTCTGTTTTACTTTAGCTGTTATTTTGCAGAGTAATTTTTTTTTTTAAATTCATCCTGTTTAAGTCACTCCCATTACAGCCGTACACATGCAAGTGGACATCTTTAAATGTTGTCACATTTCATGCTTTTAAATGCTTTTTTAAGACGAAAGTTAAAAATACCCTCTTAGTCATGTTCTTAGCTTCAAACGTATCTTGGCAGAGTGTAATGGAACAAAAAAAATAATTGTTTTGCTGAAATCAGGTGAACATGAAACCAGACATTTATTGCACACCCATAAAATAAACTTATTTGAATGCATAATATATATTTTTTGTTTGTTTTAAATGAAATTAACAGAAATGTTATTTATAAAAGTTCTAGATGGAGCATATTATTTCAGATTTGATGTCACATCTTTTTCGTTTGTACAAAACGATATCCTTTAGACAATGACCCTAATGATTCACAGGATACTAAATATTGTGCTGATGTGCATGTTGTTGATAAGTGGTGGACGTTTCCTGTGATCGATGTTTCTTGAAAGCCAGCTCAGACTAAATATTGGCTGCTCTCTGATGAAATGCTGCCAAGTGTGGTTGTGTTTTCCAGCATGGAGGGATAATGGGTACAGAGAGACAGAGGTCTGAGATGCAACACTTTATTTTCTTTGTGTGTGTGTGAGATGTCGGAGTGCCAGGGTAAGCCATTCTCCAGCACACCAAGGAAGCTGTTTCACAGGAAGGGTGTGCAGGGTGGGACGGCGAGTTAGCGCACAGTAGTTTATTGTTGCTAGAAATAATCACACCCTGTTTACTCTTTAGGACTGATGTAGCTCACAGTGTCACAAATTGAGCTGTGGCATGTAACTTCACGTGCAGTACGCTGTTCCAAATGTCTCACTTACGAGGTTTCATGATGACGATGTAGTTAGATAATGTAGTTATGATCATAATATATTAATAGTTGATAATAATAGTTATGATGAAATGTAATATTAGTATTACAGCAAGATGTATATAAATGTTAATGAAAACTAATAAAAATGTTAGTGGTGTCCCCGACTAAGGATTTTCATAGTCGAATCGAAATTTAGAACTGAGCTTCAGTGTCTCAGAATAGTTTTAGAGGAAGTCGGGACCCTGTGCATTGCTGTCACTCTGATTTCAAACCCAGCTTCATGCAAGACAGACATGAGGAAACAATGAGTCACAATCTCTTTGCCGAGAATTTCTGAGTTTGACCTGCAGAACTGTGTTACAGGTACTGGGCTACATTTGGAGTGTCAGAGTGACTTAATGGCACTTTTCCACTGCATGGCACGGTACGGTTCAGTACGGCTCACTTTTGGGGGGGTTTCCACTGGGTACAGTACCTGGTACTTTTTTTAGTACCACCTCGGCCGAGGTTCCAAGCGAGCCGTACCGTTACCAAAATGTGACGTGTAAACTCTGCTGATCACTGATTGGCCAGAGAAAATAGTCACTGCCTGCGTCATTGAACTTGGCGGCACGATACACAGAACAGACCCGCTAGATTTAAATCAGAGCCAGCGAAGGATCGAACGCAACTGTTTTGAATGAGCACACCTTTCTTTTAACAACCAAAAATGGCTGTTTCGTTGTCTGTTGAGGAAGTACAGACGTTCTTCTCGTTGATAGTCGAGGAGCGGATCCAGCGAGAGCGTGATGGAGCGACGTAGAATTAAAAAGTTTTTCAGGAGTCACGGCAGTAGAGGCGGCGCAACTATAACGACACGTGAATAATCCCGCCCACTCTAAAGTGGTACTAAACTGCAGTGGAAACGCAAACAGAGCCGAACTGAGCCGTGCCGTGCTGAACCGTGCTGAGTCGTACCACGCAGTGGAAAAGCATCATTAGAGACCTTGCCTAAATGTCCTCTCTTGGTATAGTTGGGAAATTTCCAGACTGTGTTGCGTTTAGGGAACTGATCGGGTCCATTTGAGTAATCTAGCAGCCTGGACTCCGGCTCCATCTCCCATCCAGCCCAAGCTTCAGCTGTCTACCAGAGCACAAAAGAATGTGTCCCAATGACTAAGTCTTCTAGGACCAGCCAGTTAGGTAGTTACACAATATTTAAAGGGAAATCGTAAAATTATCATATCGTTTTAAATCGTTATTTTTGAACTCCCATGTTGAATCAAGCCTGTATGATTTTATCCTGTGGAACATAAAATAAGATATTTTGAAGACTATGTTGGTCACTCCTTTCCATGCAGTAGCAATGAATGAATACTGAAGCGTTCAAGCTTCAAAAAGATGTAAAAGTGGTCAATTGTAACGTATCAATTTTAGAAATTGTCTGAAGTCATGTGATGCAGTAGCTGTGTGATGAACAGACAGAAATTGAAGTTATTTACAGAAAATATCATTCATGATTCAGTACCAGTGTCCTTCAATGAATATTTAATAGAGATGCACCGAGTGCAGTTTTCTTGGCCGAATTTTTTTATTTTTTTATTATTAATGTGAGCTGCCAGTACCGCAAAAAGATTTATATAATAAAAATATATTAACCATTACAATTCCCCCAATCTGGACTAAGTTACAGATATTCTCTATAAACGCATTTACATGCATTTATTAAATTTCAAATACATAAATAATTTTATAATTAATGTTTTAAATATTTTTACCAAACCTCCAGTAGGTGGCGGCAAGACTGTGATGTCATTTAGGCCGCATTTACACTGCATGGTTCAAGTGACCCAATTCTAATTTTTTCCTCCCATGAACAACAGATCAGATATGGCCCTTGACCATTTAAGCAGGAAAAAATCACATGGATTCAGATATGAATCGGATACGTGCATTTGCGCCTGCGGTGTAAGCGGACAGATCGGATATTCCCCTGTAAATGCGACTCCTACGTCATTGAAAAGTGTATTTGGGTTAAACATCTTGGCTGTGCAATGCTGCGTGCCTAAATCATATATTTTAATATTTTTTTCTACCACACTATGCATCTATAACTTTCTATGAGTGCTGTTGCACTTATTTGTTTTGATTACTGCACGGGTTTCTCTTACACACTCTCTCAGGCTGCACAAACCTCATCTGGCACGACATAAATACATTATCAGTTGCCGTAAGTGTGACGTCAAAACGGACCGGCTCAGAATCGGCAGACTGACTGGCCGGTCAGTGATCTGGGCCGATCATGCGGAAAACCGACTAATTCTGGTCCCTAGCCGGTCGATAGGTGCATCTCTAATATTTAACAACTGTTACCATTGTCCAATTCTTAAATGAACTGTTACCAATCGTTACCTATGGCCATTTCATGAATGAATCATTCTTTTGAGTCTTTGATGAATTGGTTGATCTGTTATGCAAAACTAGTCTGAATGATTTGTTCATTGATTCAGTGATCCAGTTGCGGAAGCTCACTGGAGGGGAACATTAGCAGAAAACATTTCACATTTATTTTTCTTACACAAAGCAATCATATAGATTCAAAAAAGGATGCTAAACATGGTCATTTGCATACAGGAGTCTTAAAGGTACGGTAGCAAGGTTCAAAACAGCCCCATTAAAGAGACATTAACTCTCAGAATGCTTTGTCACTGTCTTTTGACATTGATCTTTGATGTTCTCAAAGACAGCAGATCTCTTCTGTTCTGCTTCACTGTAGGTTTAATGCTGCGAGCACCTACGCCACCAATTATGTAGCTTCCCAGGCCTTTTACAAAACCAGCCTCAAAACTTCCTCAAAGAGGTCATAAATCAGAGCATCCTCGTTCAATTACACAGTGTCCAGAGGCCCTACGCCACCAGGGCTGAGATAATTATATGTTATCAAAGTTCTGATCTCCCTCTAACTGGACCTATAAATCAACAGCCTCTGCTCTTCAGTGTGTATAGGACAACTGTTATTATAGCCACATCCCTAATGACTCTGTGTGGCCATTTTGCAGGAAAGGCAGGAGGAATGGAAGGACAGTAGATAGATGAGTCTTTTTAATGAGCCTATATGCAGCAGATATTTGGTTTATGTGATGCTGGGGGTGCTGTGGGGTAATGGTGCTGCATTGACTTGTATGGCTCAGTTTCTCACAGGGGGGAGTGATTTATAAATGTTGCATGCCGGGCAGATGAGCACTCCAGATGTGCCCCGTGACCGCTCTTCCCCCGTAAAAAGCCTGAAAACAGAGCAGGACGCACACACAAACTCATCATCAGTGTGTGAGGAGGGGCGGTGGGCGAGTGGGCGTCCCCACTGTGGCTGATGAACCTGGGTAGTGCATTTCAGTTCTCTCTTAGTCATGGTTGAGGGTGTCACGACACTTCATTGGCTCAGGACGTCCTTGCTGCTGGTTGAGTAATAGCTGTCCTGCAGTTTTAAGAATGGCCCACATCTAGTCCAGATGAATCTGCGCTCTAGAGTCTGCTGGTGTCTTCAGTCAGTCATGAAGTGTGACTGATGTGTCTTCCTGTATATACGTATTTCTGGTGTTTTCGCTTATTTTCACTGAGATTTGCTGCACTTTAGGAATTACATAAATTTTTTCTCACACTAAAATGCTTTCTAGAAAAACTTAAGGATTGATGGAAGCACAAAAGCATGCTAATAGTGTTGCAAAATGAGTCAAATATCGATTACGGTGAAAGTTTAGTCAAGTGCTAATCTGGTGTCAGGTGCAAAACAGCTGGTTGTTTATTTTGTGATTGTTTGTACTTTGTACAAACATTCTTTTGTTCATCCATTCATCCATGTGTTTGTTCAGTAATTGCTTGAGTGTGTGTGTGTTTGTTTGCACATCATTTTATTTCCATCCACTTGTTTGTCAATCATTGCTATACATGTTTGTTTAGCTTGTCATTTTTCTAAATGCTAGTTTTTTTAGTTTATGCTTTAGTTGTTTGTTTGATTTGGTCATTTATTGTTTGTGTAACATGTAGGGCTAAACGATTAATTGCATTTGCGATAATATCGCGATATGAGAAAACGCGATTCTTCAACCGCAGAGGCTGCGAATACACTGTCACGTGACACGCGAGAGAAGGAGTAAAGCGGTGTGTTCGACTTGAAGATAGATGTCATCAAAGTACGGCGAGATAAAGCATAAGGAGACGTCTGCTCTCTTATAGCTCTCGCAGTACTTTGATGACACACACAGCGATTGGTCTATCAGCGCTGCTTCAAGTCGAACACATCTAAGCAGTCTTCAGAGGAAGCATCAAGTTGGCACGCTATGTTGCCAAGTCCACAGTTTGCCGCGGGTTATTTTCGTGTCCGCGGGTCTTACATAACATGCAGAATTGACGCGCTACATGTAAACGATATCCTTTGTTGTGTTTTCCTGTCAAAATAATGGAGTTCCTTTGAAATTCTTCAGCTTTTAAGAACTACCGGGTTCTCCGCGCTCACCTATCATCGTCCCTGTTTTGATTTCAGCGAATCAGTTCGAGCGAACGCAGACAACCTGATTAATATTCATGAACCCAGCAGCTCAATAATCCTTAGTGCGTTTTATACTGTTATTAGTAGTAGAATTCGTTGTAGTTTTGTTATCTTATCAGTATTATTTGTAGTTTTCTTTTTCCTTTTTTTATAGAAACACTAAATGACAAACAATATCTTAAGCACCACCACCAGTCCTAAGTTCAGTCAACATGGCAAATACATTCATACATGGTTATTCTAATTACTAAAGTTATATCATAACTTTACAAATACATTCATACATGGTTATTCTAATTACTAAAGTTATATCATCATATACTGCTCAAATTTAATGCTAATCTCCATTGGCTTGTCATTTTTTTTAGTTTGCTCACCAGACCAATATTAATTATCTGATATACTATAAAAAATGGCAAGCCAATGCAGATTCTATTGCCAAGGTGTCCATAGAGGGTTGATAATATTTACAATAATCAATTGAATTTGATAGGTGTCTCTCACATTGTCCCACAGAAACATTAAAATAGTGTAGATTAGTGTGCAATGTTTTATAATAATAATGTATTCTATTTAGTGTCCATTTCATTCATTTAACATTTAATATTGGGGACATCCAAGTTATTTGACATATTTGAACATTTAAAAAAAAAAAAGTAACAATAGTTACTTTCCCTGGTAATTAGTTTATTTTATAATGATGTAACTCAGTTACTATTTGTGAGAAGTAACTAGTAATATAACTAATTACTTTTTTAAAGTAACGTGCCCAACACTGCATACTATACAATGATTTATTGCTTGTCTTTGTTGAATAATACAGAATATAAAGAGCTTTAAAAAAAAAAAAAAAAAACGCATATTAAATCGCAATCGCAATATTGGTAAAAAAAATCGCAATTAGAGATTATTTTCCAAAATCGTTCAGCCCTAGTAACATGTTAGTTTAAGTTGTACACTTGTGCATTTGTTTGCTTGTCTGTACGTCAATACATTTGTTTGTACATTTGTTAGTGTGTGTGTTTTCCTTCTGCATGTCCATTCATTTGTTTGCTCTATACATTATTGAAAATCATTTGGTATGTTATTATTGGTTGACCAATGTTTTTTTTCGGCCAATGTCAATAGCAGTGTGGCTGATGGCCGATTAAAGCCGTTGGTACACACATTAAAAATAATAAAGTAAATAATACATGCTGCAGTTAAAAATATATTTATTTTACATAATGTTTACTAAATCAGAAATTGAAAAATTGAAAATGAATTAATATAAACAATAATTTGATTCAAAAATATATTAATATATTAAAAATACATATATGTATATAAAATAAGATTTATGCTTTAGATGAGAACATCTTGGTTCTGTAATGATGATAATGAAATTGTTAAAAATATGACTAAAAAGGAAGTAAACACTGTAACTAACAGGCTAATCCAATAAGTCTTTGTGTACTGGAACTATGTTTCCTCATATGAAGACCTGCTTATACAATTTTTATGTAGAAAACACTGTAAATATGACATGGCGACCAATTGGATTTACCGGCAAAAAATGATATATTGGCCGATATAATGGTCTTGCTGATATATAGGACTTCCACAACCATTTTTTATTGATACAGTTTTTATGACGTCATATTAAAGGGATAGTTCAGCCAAAAATTATGTCATTAGTTACTTACCCTCATGTCGTTCCAAACCCGTAAGACCTTTGTTCATCTTCAGAACACAAATTAAGATATTTTTGATGAAATCCGAGAGTTTTCTGACCCTGCATAGACAGCAACGCAACTGACACGTTCAAGGCCCAGAAAGGTAGTAAGGACATCGTTAAAATAGCCCATGTGACATCAGTGGTTCAACCTGAAGCTCTCGGATTTCATCAAAAATATCTTAATTTGTGTTTTGAATATGAACAAATGTCTTTGGGTTAGGAACAACATGAGTTGAGTAATTAATGGCAGAAATTATATTTTTGGGTGAACTATACCTTTAAGTGTATAGTATACCTTTGAAATGACAGTTCATTTCATTTTGCAGGATTATTTGCATAATCTTTGTTTATTATTGGCATTATTATATGCATTATTTTAGCAAACATTGTAACAGGATCATTATTTTCCTGTTACTTGATGCATCAGTGTTTCATATTCCATACATCTGAGAACTGCCCTAACTCTGGCCTTGTTGAAAGAGTTGTCCATTCATAAGAATCCCACCAGCGTGTCCCAGGCCTCAAAGACACTCAGTGCTTTGTTCTCCTCACCCTTCTTAAATCTCTTGTGTTTCTGTCACTGATATAGTTAAGCTTCACTTTACTGGTAGCTGTAACCTTGTCTTATCTACCATAGTTACACTTGATATATTCCTAATCACATACTTACATCAGTTTCCACTTACCGTCATTTAGATCTTGTGAGTAATTTGAAATCTAAGCAATCTTTACTTTCCCTTCTCCTTTTCCCTTGTGTTATTCCTTTCAAAATCATCCGCAGTTCCTGCCATATTTTCACAACAAATCTTGGTTCATAACCATATGTGGTACCTTTCGCCGGTACTGAGATGTAGTTACAGATGATTAATTACAGATGTTCTTACCACGTATTGTTTCATACTTTCCCTCTGAAGAAAGGAGGGGGTGAAGAAAGATGAGTAACACTGTTCGTTTTAGCAGATTTGTACAGGATGAGAATGTCGGGATGAAATGCCCTCTGGAATAACATGTCTTTTACAATTTTGCGCAACAGGTACTGTGGATGTTTGTTTTGCAGGCTGAGGGACGCGAGGGGGGAGGGGTTAGTGTGGCCTCGAGGTAGTTTTACATTTCCCGGCAGGGCTTCTGTTTACCGGACTTTGTAGAAATGTGTGAGAACAGTTTGTGTCTGGTTTGCACAAGCTCGCTGCACTGGGTTGCACAACAAGGATATATTCCTATGTCTGAGGATCATTAGTGGATGCCTGCAAAAAAAACTCCCCCAAATCAGTAACAGGAAGTACGGTGGCAGCTGTTGCAACACCAAGCATCATGGGAGGCACAGCGGACCGGCCTGCACAGCTGGAGCTCTGTATGGCCCGCACAGAAAGAGTCTTATTGTTATAGAAGAGAAAGAGAAACTTAGTACTCACTGAATTACCATTTCAAACTCTTTTCCCAGAAGTGAGGATATCTGTATGGCCAAGTCCAGCCTCCCTGTGCAGGGAAAAGGTGTGGTAATGGAGAATGTGTGGAGACGGTTGAAGCACTTGAGCATGAAGTTTTTTTACCATAGTGTTTGTAGAGTTTCTGCTGTCAGTTTATTTTGCTTGCTGTCTTTTTAATTGTGTTGATGCATGAAGTGGAAAAAACACACTCATCTTGTGACAGTGAGTCAGAGTTGGGCTGATACGCACACACACGCACACAAATGCATACATATGCTGAGACATGCATAAAACCCATTGGGCCGTATTCATAAAACACAAGCAGAACGATATTCTGTGTAAATCATTCATACAGCAGTTCTTATGTAACTGATGCGTTTAATTCAATCTGACATTTTATGTCAGAATGGATTAACGATTGATTGATTTAGATAAATTTCTTCTGCTTGAGTTTCTTGTGTGGGGCACTTTATGAATTTTGCTTGTACTGTCAGATCATTCATACAGTTAAACTTTGTAAAATTTAGGGCTTTTATTTGGTTGATCCATTTATACAATAACAATACCATTCTTTTTTTTGCAAGAAATTCCTTTATTCAGCAAGGATGCATGAAATTTATCAAAAGTGACAGTAAATACATCAAATTGGCATATTGAACATATTAGAATTAGAATTTTTGAAGGATCATGCTGAAAATTCAGTTTTGGCATCACAGGAATAAAAAAAGAAATATATATATTTTTTTTAATTTTCCAATAAAACAACAGTGGTACTGGTATCTCATAACACGTACAGCTAGTACATATCAAACATAAATAACATTTTAAAATATATGAAAAAAGAAAATGGGTATTTTACATTGTTATAATTTTCACAATAATAATGTTTTACTGTGTTTTTGATCAAATAAGTGCAACCTTGGGAAGCATAAGTAGGGCCCTATGGAATCTGTTATATTTTTATCCATTCCATTTCCATCTCCCAAACTTTTTTCCCAAATTCCGTTCGTTCCGTTTTCATTTTTCTGGATTCAGGTTTTTTCTTTTTTTTTTTTCTTTAAAATTTTTCTAGACTCTGTTTTAATGGTTAAATAATAAAAAAAGATGTCTAATTATTAATAAATCATGAAACTTACACAATTTAACAGCAATTTATATTTTGTTTTCTCAAATTCAGTTTTATTTTGTATCTAATTCTGTGTTTTCTATTAATTTTCTGTGTTCCATTTTAATGTTTTAATTCAATTGTAATAATAAAAGCATCTCTAATTAATTGAAAATGGTCAAATGCTCATGAAGTGACTCTCAGAGCAGTTCTAGTGATTGCTTTGTGTTCATGTACTCATATATTGAGGCGGCAGAGGCCGAAAACATCGCGAGTGTTAGGTACGCTATAGTACGTGTACTAGTAATTCATTCTCACAGAGATGCGCAGAACATACATGATTCATATTTAAATAGTATTTTTGTGGCTTAATATTCACAGACACTAGTCTGTATCGTGTTTTGATTTAAATCTACTGACCTACTTGATTTACTATGATTTACTCTTCCCTAATTTGGCAAATTCCGTGACATTTTACGTTATAAAGTAAATTACATTTTTATGACTGGATTCTGCAAATCCATCTGCGTTTTCCGCCACGCGGAAATCATAAACTTTATTCAGGTGCACAAACTAAGCTATAAATGGCAGAATCTTGTACAAGTGAGATTACAAAGCACAGTAATGACAGCAGTGTGGTTGGTTTTTCAGTGTTGTCAACTTGATGTGTCTAACTATTGTCTTGTTTTCTTGGCTCTTCTTTCATAGTAGGCTGATAATGGGGCTGTTTTAGTACACTGATTGAGAGATACAATTACTTTGTAGCTCTTATAAACATACATAGCTTCTTGTTTTCAGTTTCCTCTTTTCCAGTCCTCCCAAGTTTTGCATTCCAAGTTTTGCGTTGCAGCATCTTTCTGCTGAGTCAGACAGAAGCTGCAGTTATGACTGACTAAAAATAAAGCAAACCCTGAAAACATCTCCCCCCCCCCCCCCACCCCGTATTCCTCCTCACTCTCTTCCTGTCTTGTTTCTCTCTCACAAACTCAGATGTGGAGCAGATGGCTATTGACTGGCTGACAGGAAACGTCTACTTTGTGGATGATGTGGACGACCGCATTTTTGTGTGCAGTAAAGATGGCTTAACCTGTGTCATCCTGCTAGACCTGGAGCTCTATAACCCTAAAGGAATCGCTCTGGACCCAGCCATGGGGTGAGACCCCAAGACCATTATTTCTTAATTCTTGTCTGGACAAACAATATCCAACAATGTCCCTCATGCCACTTTTGCAGATGTATCTCAACCATGCCTTTTTGTGACTGACTTCAAAGTCATGTCATGTTTTTGCATCGTACCACAGTATCAGTTCCTACAAGTGTCCATGATTCCTTTTTTTTCTCCCCGTAATGATAGCATATTCACTTCTTCAGCTTACTGTAATTGAGATAATAAAATGAATTTGGATTCATCTCCCATAGCCTGTTCAACTCATACTAAAAATAAATATTATTAAAAAATTAAAATAAAGAAAAAAGTTATTTATTGATTTATTTATTACAATTTTTTTAATTATATAAATTTTGTTTGGTAACATTAGTATCATAGCAAATGTATGCCCTAAACCTTTAATAATATGATGTGGAGAAAAAAAATCTCAATCATATTACTGCAAAGAAAGCATTAAAAATGAAATATTATTTAATTGTAAAGTAATTATAGGTCTGGGCAGTATTTGTTATATTTATTTATAATTATTTATAGTTATATTTATGATTTTAAGGGTTAAATATTATTAAATAAATAACTGAGTCTGGACAGGATGAATCTAAATTAATCTATAATAAAGAGTGTTATAAAACTGCAAAAAAAAATCCAGATGCATTATAATAGTAAATATTGAGAAATGAAAATTTTCACATAGAACAAAATCCTAAAATTGTCCTAAAAATGAAAGTTCATCAAGCGTGAAAATAATAAAAATTTTATGCATAATTACTTTTGCAGTTAATTGTTTTATATCGTAAAGTTCTTCTTTTCTTTTCCAGGAAAGTGTTCTTCACAGACTACGGCCAAATCCCGAAGGTAGAGCGCTGTGATATGGACGGCCAGAACCGCACCAAACTGGTAGACAGTAAAATCGTCTTCCCGCATGGCATCACTCTGGACCTGGTCAGCAAGCTGGTGTACTGGGCTGACGCTTACCTGGATTACATTGAGGTGGTGGACTACGAAGGCAAGAACCGGCACACCATCATTCAGGGATTGCTGGTACGTGCGAAGTGTCACATGCGCATTTGTGGATGCCAAACACGTACATGCTGTCAGAGATTTGTTTGTTTGGAGTCATGAACTCGATATCAGGATGTCACTTGCATTGACGTAGTCACTCGTGAATTTCTGGAACTGAGAACATCACATGATCAGCAGAACTGAAAGATCAGCATTAGCTCATCCAAAACCTGCTGCAACAGTGCAAACTGAGCATTGTGCAAGTCCACAGTGAAGTCCTCTTTTTTTTTTTTTTTTTTTTTTTTTTTTTTTTTGAGGTCTTCTTAAAACATTCAGTCCTTTAATTTACATTCAGCTTATTGCAAAAATAAACACTGGATTGTTCAAACTTGCACTGTAGATGTTAACATAGTCCTACTGGAAATGGATATCTGATGTTGCAAGACTTTTGCATAGGGATGCACATTATATAACAGTAACATCAGTTAAGTTATTCTTTAAAAATAATTATGTAATAACAAATCAAAATGATCTCAGACTGTACTGCTAAATTGTTGCAATGCCTAAATTCACTTGTAGCAGTTAAAATAATCGATTTTTTATGTTTTTTTTTCCTGTTTATTTTTTATTTATTTATTTACAGAAAATAGTATGTTTCATTGGTTCATAACCAGCAAACTTCCAAGGGGACCTTAAAAGTCACATCTGTATTTTCAATTATTGCTGGGATCATGCCAGAGTCCAGTCTCTCTTAAACATATTTTATTAAAGGGATAGTTCACCCAAAAATGAAAATTCTGTCATTAATTACTCCCACTCATGTCGTTCCAAACCCGTAAGACCTCCGTTCATCTTTGGAACACAAATTAAGATATTTTAGATGAATTCTGAGAGCTCTCTGTCCCTCCCATAGACAGCAATGTAATTACGACTATCAAGGTCCAGAAACGTAGCAAGGACATTGGTAAATAATCCATGTGACATCAGGGGTTCAACCGTAATTAAGCTACGAGAATACTTTTTGTGCGCAACGTATGTACACGGACACGTTGTTTTCGTTCAAATCAAAGCGTAAACCATCGTAGAAAACGTATCCGCGTGGCACAGCTGACACAGAACAGCATGCGTTGTTTACGTTCAGTGGATAATCTGATACGCCATTCTGATAAATGGCGCTATAGGGTGATGCGGAGGAGAAGAATTGTTGAATAAAGTTGTTATTTTTGTTTTCTTTGCCTACAAAATTAATCTCGTAGCTTCGTAAAATTACGGTTGAACCCCTGATGTCACATGGATTATTTACCGATGTCCTTGCTACGTTTCTGGACTTTGATCATGGTAATATCATTGCTGTCTATGGGAGGGTCAGAGAGCTCTCAGAATTCATCTAAAATATCTTAATTTGTGTTCTGAAGATGAACGGAGGTCTTATGGGTTTGGAACGAGATGAGGGTGAGTAATTAATGACAGAATTTTAATTTTTGAGTGAACTATACCTTTAAATTGTGCTGGTTTAAGTTCTCTTAGGAAATTATTACTCCACAAAGATTTTTTTTTTTCTTCCTTTTTTTACGGTCAACCCTGAATCCATTTTACAGTTTTACTGTCTTTATAAACTGGGATAAATGAGGAAGCCTCATTAGTATGATTTTTAGAACTGTAAAAGTCATGTAAATTGAGTAAAACATGGATCCTTGTTGTGGACAAGGTGAGGCCTTTTAAAAAAAAACACTTGTATAGGTGATCCTTCTGGCCAATATATTGATCTATAATTTAACACCGTGCATCAGATGGCAGTGTAAACACTGTTACACACTTTATTCACAGTGGCTCTGTTTTTATGCTTTTTTTCTTTGTTTTGGCAGATTGAACATCTCTATGGTCTAACAGTGTTTGAAAACTATCTGTATGCCACCAACTCTGACAACGCCAACATGCAGCCCAAAACCAGTGTGATCAGAGTCAACCGATTCAACAGCTCTGACTTCCAGGTGGTGACACGCGTGGATAAGGGCGGCGCCCTTCATGTTTACCACCAGAGACGTCAACCTGAAGGTACGACTGTGAGATTTAGTTTTAAGTTTCAAAATGGTTCTAAATGAAAAGTTCAGCAAGTGCTCAAGCATTTTAATTGTAAGGCAGCATGACTCAGTACTATTCATTGTGGTTTCCCCACTGGTCCCTTATGTTAAAATTAGGCTTTTGTGTTTGTCCTTACAGTCCGCAGTCACGCATGTGCTCCGGATCAGTTTGGGAAGTCAGGCGGCTGCTCTGATATCTGCCTGCTGGGTAACAGCCACAAGAGCCGAACCTGCCGCTGCCGTTCTGGTTTTAGCCTGGGCAGTGACGGAAAGTCCTGCAAGAGTGAGTAAAATCTCTATCCAGCCTGCTCAAACCAGTTTCAAACAGTGTTACACAACAGCATTCCCCATTATAGGGCTTTCTTGCATATAATATATCACGGTTTTTTCTCCTCAGAACCAGAGCATGAGCTTTTCCTGGTGTACGGTAAAGGCCGGCCTGGTGTCATCCGTGGTATGGACATGCATGCAAAGGTGTATGATGAGCACATCATCCCCATCGAGAACCTGAATAACCCAAGAGCCCTGGACTTCCACACTGAGACCGAATTCATCTATTTCGCTGATGCCACCAGCTACATCATCGGCCGCCAGAAAATTGATGGCACTGAGAGAGACATCATAGTGAAGGATGGTGAGTGCAGAACGATGCTGGGATGTTTTTTGTTGGCGTGACATTGAAGGTGGATAAATTAGATGGACAACTACTATCTCTCTCTCTCTCTCTCTTCTCCGTCCCATTCATTTTGTCTATATATTCCACAGGTATTCACACTGTAGAAGGTATCGCTGTGGACTGGATGGGGCAAAATCTGTATTGGACTGATGATGGACCCAAAAAGACCATCAGTGTGGCCAAACTGGAGAAAGCCTCTCAGACCCGCAAAACTCTTATTGAGGGCAAGATGACCCATCCTAGAGCCATAGTAGTAGACCCTTCTCATGGGTAAATCAATTATTTTGTCTTGATTCCAGAATTTTAAGAAACTGTCAAAAAAAAAATATACATACACTGGCAAACTATCGACTATAATGTTATGAAACGTTAGTGATTTTATATATTAAGTCACAATACACTGATAATTCAGAATAGCTTTTTGTGACCATGTATATACAGATAAAACAGTTAGAGTTGCACTAGAGTTGTTTACGTGAATCTACAGTTTTGAATGAATGTATAAATCCATAACTTGCTGTTTGCAGAATGATGTACTGGAGTGACTGGGAGGAGGAGCCTAAAGAGACCAATCGTGGCAGTATAAAGAAGGCCTGGATGGACGGTTCCAAATGATGGTATCCTGCTTACTTCTAAAACTGTGCTCTGGCCCAATGGCCTCAGCCTTGGACATCCAGCAGGGCATCTTGTACTGGGTGGATGCGTACTACGACCGCATCGAGATGGTGCTTCTCAACACCACAGAACGCAGGGTGAGGAAACACAAGCGTTTAAGATGCAAAAAAAAGTTTGCATCTTAGCTAGAGATACTTAATATATGACCCTGGACCACAAAACCAGTCATAAATGTCAATTTTTCAAAATTGAGATTTATAAATTCATCTGAAAGTTGAATAAATAAGCTTTCCATTGATGTATGGTTTGTTAGGATAGGACATTATTTGGCTGAGATACAATTTATTTGAATATCTGGAATCTGAGGGTGCAAAAAAATCTAAATATTGAGAAAATCGCCTTTAAAGTTATCCAAATGAAGTTCTTAGCAATGCATATTACTAATCAAAAACTAAGTTTGGATATATTTACAGTAGGAAATTTACAAAATATCTTCATGGAACATGATCTTTACTTAATGTTCTAATGATTTTTGGCATAAAAGAAAAATCAATAATTTTGACCCATACAATGTATTTTTGGTTATTGCTACAAATATACCCGTGCTACTTATGACTGGTTTTGTGGTCCAGGGTCACATGTCAATATAATATGATGACCAAATTTCGTAAATGTAAACCAGGGACATTTCCTAGTTTACTGGTCAAAATATCATTAAAATCTCACTTGTTATTATCTATGAATTTAAAAATGTTGTTGATTCAATATACAATTATTATAGAGAACATATAATGAAACTGTTTTTATTTCACATAGTTTTATTTTTTTTAATTGTATTTAATGTTTTTATTTTCACCAACTGTGCATGTACTGCATACAGTAATTATAACCTTTTCTTTATAAATTTTGATGTGTTATTTTATGTTTGCGCTTTTGAAAATGGATCTAATTAGGCTTATTATTTTGCAATTTAGGCTAATTTTAATGGTAGTTAAAACTGCCATTTTATCTCTGTGGCATTTGCCAATTTTCACATTGTTTTAAATCATGCTTTTTAGTTTAGATGAACATGTAAAATGTTTTTACTGTGTTGTGCCACATTTTAGATTAGTTAAAAATGTGAATTCTCGAGTTGAAATACCTCACTTCAGAGAGTGGCTGACAGTTAGCTAACTAACTAAACATGAAAATGTGGCCATTTGTTGATTATTCATGCATTATTTATTTTCTCTCATTAGTTTTTGTTTAGCTTATCTACATATGTAATTTTAATATCAGCTATTTAATAGTTCTACTATAACATGAAAATATTGGTGCTTTCATGTTGGAAAGATTGAGCACACATGAATGCCAAATTGCGAGTGGGAAAACGTTTTTTTTTTTCAGCCCGGGTTAAATTTGTTGAAACTATATAAATAAATTAGTGCTGTCAATCGATTAAAAAATTAATCGTGTTAATCATAGTCATGGACTGTCATGGACTGTGATTAATCATGATTAATCACAAATTTAAAATACTAGGATTTACCTGTAAATGTGTTGAAATAAACAAATGCATAACCTTTCACACTTCCGCCAGGTATGAGACATAATCCTTATTATTCATTTATCATTATTCTTTTGTTTTTATTCAGCCATTATCAGTCTTTATACTGGCAATAAAACGTTTACCAAGCCACATTACTTCAATCCCAGTATACATTTACCCAACTATTATCAAAAGTATTTCTAAATAAATACAACAAAACATTTCTTGCGACCTTACGTGAAGTATTATGACAAAATGCATTATGAAGAAGAATTGGACCTGTTCTGGTGCATTAGAATGAATGAATGAATGAATGAAGCATTTATATAGTGCTTTATTGTGTATTGTTGTACACCCAAAGCGCTTTACAATCATATGAGGGGGTCTCTCCTCAACCACCACCAGTTAAGAGTATTAGAGCTAACATTAGCATCATAAGACAATTTAAGAGATTAATAGTACACTTTTACTCAGAACTCACTTCAAACCACCATCGAGTGTTTGTAATAACTTCCTTTTGCGATCACGTGGAATTTGGTTGTTTACTGTTGTTAAAATATGCTTTTTATAGCCTTTTATATCGCTGCAAAAATGAGCATTTCAGATGTAAGTTACACATTCATCTCAAGAAAATCACATAGAAACCATATCCTATCGTAAACGTGTGTTTATTATCTTATATAATCTATAGTGGCTGTTGTCATGTTTATTTCTGCTGTGTTGTATGCTGTGGCTGAAACTCACGTTGTTTGTGATGTTACAACCGCCTCTCCGTTCTGAAGTTGCCAGGTATATATTCCAAGTATGATACACATTAGTAAAAGGATCTATTTAAATTTTTATTTGTCTATATACACTTTGGGCGGCCGCGGTAGATTATAAAAGTAGCCCGAAAAACCGCTACCCTGGTAACACTGTTCGCTGCTGTACCCTCATCACACACTGATAGATAACCTTCCGCTCTGCGATGACGGGAAGAAGTTGGGGTCAAACCTTATCAAACGATTAATTTGCGTAAAAAAAAAAATTAACGCATTAAATTTTTTAGATTAATCACATGCGTTAACGCGTTAAAGTTGACACCCCTAAAATAAATATATATATATATTTATGAAAATAACACATAAAGCAAAAACATCCTATGCATCCTATACAATTATTTTCGCAGAAATTATAACAAATTATAAAATGGAAATAAGAAATGATAAAATCAAGTTTTATTTTTATATATAACAGGTAGATTACTTTTCTTGCTCTGACAAAAGTGATTGGATGCAACTGACATCATAATTACGACATTCCAACTTGAATGTGTATTAAAAAACACTTTTCTGTTCATCCAGACGGTATATGAAGGACAGGAGCTGAACCATCCCTTTGGCCTGTGCCATTATAAGAACTTACTGTTCTGGAATGAGTACCGCAGTGGAGGAATCTACAAACTGGACCAGAACACCAAGAAAGCCACGTTGCTACGCAGTGAACGACCACCAATCTATGAGATTCGCACCTATGACGCACAACAACAGCAAAGTACCGAACACCCTGAGCATTTCTTTTTGGAAAACCATATGTAAACCATGAGCTGACAGATCAAACAAAGACTTAATTGTGTTGTTTTGTATGTTAACATGTCTCAACAGTGTTAGCGGTAACAAACTAATGAGATCAGAGTTTCAGTGGTTTTATTGTGTGTTTTATTGGGATCTGCTAAGGATGTTTTTGTTGTGTTCAGTCACAGGCTCCAACGTGTGCCGTGCCAATAATGGTGGCTGCAGCAGTCTGTGTCTGCTGACGCCCACTGGACGCTCCTGCGCCTGTGCCGACGACCAGATACTAGACACTGACAACAAGACCTGTAAAGGTGGGTATTCTGTGCTTAAATACCCTAAAGTGTAAATGTTGTTGTCAATAACCTCAGAGAACTGTAAAATGGCCTGTTTTGGATTTTGAGTTTGAAAATATTGCTCTTTTCTTTTTTTTCTCTCCAGCAAACCCTTCCTACTTGCCTCCTCCTCAGTGCCAGCCTGGAGAATTTGCCTGTAAGAATAATCGCTGTATTCAAGACCGCTGGAAGTGTGACGGGGACAATGACTGTCTGGACAACAGCGATGAGGCCCCCGAGTTGTGCCGTTAGTGTCCTTTTGTCTCATATTTTCAGATATGCAAATAACACCACCAACATTCAAAAGTCTCTTATGTTCACCAAGGCTGCATTTATTTGATTAAATATACAGTAAAAACAGTATTAATGTGAAATATTATTACAATTTTAAATAACTTTTTTCTATTTTAATATATTTTGGAGCGAATGTTGTTGTGATGTGATTGGGAACGCAACGTGCGCCATTTCTGTGTAAATCATTTATAAATGCAAAGAATACATCACCAAAATAAAAGATTTTCGGCATATTAATTTAAGCTGTTACTCAAATATTAAAGATTAAGTGGACATTTGAATTAAATGGTGCTTGTCTTCAGAAAAAAATAATAATGTCACATGATCCTTCAGAAATCATTCTTATATGCTGATTTGGTGCTCAAAAACATTTCTTATTATTATCAATTTTGAAAACAGTTGTGATGCTTAATATGTTTTTGGGAACCATAATATAGTTTTTTGACAAGTTCAAAAGAATTGCAGTTATTCAAAATAGAAATTTAATGTAATATAAATGTCTTGACTATCATTTCTGGTCAGTTTAATTTGTTATTGCTGAATAAAAGTATTAATGTCTTTCAAAAAAAAAAGAAGCTTTTGAACACTATATATATATATTTTATGATTAGCAACTGTGTGATTACTACATCCATACCACTAGGTGTCAGTATAAGTCACACTGTTATATCAGCCATCAAAAGAAACAAAAAATTACTGAGAGCACATTTATATGCTCCTATTTGTCCTGTTTCAGACCAGCACACCTGTCCCGCGGACCGCTTTAAGTGCCAGAATAACCGTTGTATCCCACTGCGCTGGCTTTGTGATGGAGACAATGACTGTGGGAATGATGAAGATGAATCTAACAGCACCTGCTTGGGTATTGTGAACTTCTTTATTGCATGTTAATAGGATTTTTAAGCATTTTTCCAATGAATGTCCAAATACTTTTGTGCTTTGTGAATTGACCAGGTTTTATTTTCTCTCCCAGCACGCACGTGTCCTTCTAATCAGTACCCATGTGCCAGTGGCCGTTGTATTCCTGTCTCCTGGACTTGTGACCTGGATGATGATTGTGGCGATCGCTCAGATGAACCACCATCTTGTGGTATCTAAATTTGAGCCTCTTTTCCTTTTGTCATCATGCCGTGCTGTGAACCCTTTTCTTTATCTCCGCCTCTCTCTTGTCTCTCTTTCAGCATATCCCACCTGTTTCCCACTCACGCAGTTCACTTGTGCCAATGGACGCTGTATAAATGTCAACTGGCGTTGTGATAATGGTGAGTTTCTAATGCTGTCTGCAAACGTGTGTTTGTCATACGCTGACTTATAATGTCCAGTAACCGCCATCATGTGTGTGTGTCCTCAGATAACGACTGCGGGGATAACAGTGATGAAGCCGGCTGCAGTCACTCGTGCTCCAGTGTGCAGTTTAAATGCAACAGCGGCCGCTGTATTCCAGAGTACTGGACCTGTGATGGAGACAACGACTGTGGAGATTACAGCGATGAGACTCATGCCAACTGTACCAATCAAGGTGAGTTTGAAAAGCATCATTATTTGATAAAAGAAAAGAGGTCTTACTCCAAACATATAGTTTAATTTAGTTTTTGGGAAAAATGACTTCAGTCAGTTATTTGTTTTATTTTGTTATTTATTTTTGTATATTTATTAATTTTGTTATTTTTATTTTAAAGTATTTTAAATTATATAAATTGTGTATATTAATAGTTAAATTAACAGTAACAAAATTAACAAATATGAAAACAAATAAAAAAACTGATTTGTTTACTAAAAATAAATATAACGTTTATTGTTAGAAAATAACTATTTTGTTTGTTTTGTTGTTTATTTATTTTGTCATTAATTTTTGTTTATTTGTTTGTTTATTTTGATATTTATTTTATTTGTTATATTTATTTAAATTTTTATAAATTGTTTAAATAAATGTACTTTTTAACATTTTAATTGTTATAAAATAACAAAATTGTGGTATTAAAATAGTTTGATGTCCCAAATTGTGATAACTGGTGAACCCTGTGGAAAACAACTTTATATATTTAGTTTGACATCCTGAGGTTGATGATTAATAGTTTATCAAGATGAAGCACCTTTATCCACTGATCATTTGTTTAAAAACAAAATTATATTTTTAATAGTGTCGGCTTCTTTTTCACCCTATTTGTATTGTGTAAACTGTCAGTTTATTCTCTGAAGCTATTTTAGTTGTGTGGGCCTTCTGAAGTGTCTCTAGATTTTGAGCGAAACCACAATGACTAATGCAACCGAGCTCTTCATTTACTGGAGTAAATCATGATTTCACAAACTGGGCTGTCATCATCTTCTTTTTTTGTGGTCTGTGGTGAAACACGTAAACCACAAAATCTTGAAGAATGTGTGCGAGGAGTGCAGAGAGTGAGAGTCCCTGTGGAGAGCAGTGTTAATGACTGCTCTGAGAACTGCTGTCTAGAGGGATTACACAAGCACAGATGTGCCGGGACGCTTGACGCATGAGCTGCTGGTGGATCCACGTGTGCATTTTTTGTTCATATCTCTTTCCTCCTCTGTCCCTCTCCTCAAGTCCCATTCATGTGGCTTCATAGCTATTAATTGGTCAATGGTTGGCTGGGCCCTGCGTGGAACAGGAATAGAGGGTTAGGTTCTGTTTTCAGGGTCTGGGCTCTGTCCTTCTCTTCTCTAATCCCTACAGCATGCTGGTGCTTAATAGACTCGCAGAATCAATGCAGCAGAACCAAGCCAGAGGCCTAATGAGAGTGCTGGGCCTTATGGGAGCCTGGCAATGTGTTTGTGCCTGTGTAAAGATGTAGAACTGAATGAGGTCATGTTAGCATGAGTTGTGAAGGAGAGATGTTTCATAAAGTCATTGAGTATGAGTTTGAAGTAGGAATGTTAAAAGGAATGGTACTTTGGTACCAAGTCTATTTAAAAGTAAAGAATATAATGAAACCAGTTCTTCTGCAAAATTGAAAAGCTGTTAGCTAAAAAAAAAAACTTAATAAAAGTTAATATTTATATTAACATTTAAAAAATAGAGGACTGTTGAGTAACATATTAATTTGCTATTAGAATTATTTATTTTTTATTATTTAACTGTTTGAGTGCTTTTGAATGCCTCATTTTTAAATTTGAAAAATTATTTAATTTCAGAGGTTTAATTTAGAAATATTCAAAGGCAACATTCCAACTGATCTAAATTTGTCAATATTTATAGTAACATTTAAAAAATGGATGTTGAGGAGTATATTAATTTTGCTACAGTATTTACAAAAATATTATTTATTCATTTTCTGCCCCTACTATGTTAATTGATTATTATTAGCACTATGTAACTGTTAAAAGTATATTTTATATAGTGTATTTGTGAATGTATATAAAAAAAAAATATATATATATATATAATTTTTAAAGGCTACATGCCATTGCTTTGTTTAAATTTGTCAGTATTTATATCAAAGTTTTTTTTAAATAGAGGAGTGTATAAAAGTATCATATAAATTTTTGCTAAAGTATTTCCATAAATATTGGGATTTATTTATTATTTTTTGCCTTTACTACATAAAATGATTATTAGTAGCATGTAACTGTTAACTTTTCTGTACTTTTTGTTTTAATTTGTAAAATAAAAAAAAACAATGTCAGAAATGTAATGCATTTAAAGATATTTGAAGGCTACATCTAATTTTTTATTTTCATTTGTCAAAATTAATTTTTTTAATAGATGAGTGTTAAGTAGCATATACATTTTTGCTAAAATATGAAAAATTGACAGAGAATTTTAATATTCTCAACTGCTTTCTACTTCTCAACTACTTTCAACATGTGTGTGTGTGTGTGTGGGAGAGAGAGACACTGAATGCATGCAGCTCGAGCAGTATGATGTCATTCGGGTCGGTTCACCCCAGCAGATCTCTGTTCTAGGACGCACTTCTCTCTGTTTACGGATGAGCTCTGGTTTTCCGCTTCCCCCTCTCCAGACTCTGCCAGACACTAACCTTTGCCATGAGGGAAAGCCTTTATGTCCGATGCCTAATGATGGCCGTCACAGTGCCAGCCCTGGACCGCTGTTCATGAGAAAGTTTGCTTTGGATCAGTTCATTGTGGTTGTTCCTCACACTTGTTACAATCTCCATCCCTGGGAACTGATTTTTGACGTCAGGAAGCCAAGCTCTCATTACCATCAAATAATAAGACATGTCTGTGCCTTTGTACGAGTGTTCACACGGCTGCATTGTAATTGCGTGTCCCATTTTTGCCTTTGTCTGCAGCCACGCGGCCTCCCGGCGGTTGCCACACGGATGAGTTCCAGTGCCGAATGGACGGTTTGTGTATTCCTATGCGATGGCGCTGTGATGGAGACACGGACTGCATGGACCTCAGCGACGAGAAGAACTGTGAGGGCGTCACACACATGTGCGACCCTGCCGTCAAGTTTGCCTGCAAGGACTCGGGTTAGTTCATGTTTGGCCGTCTTAAATGTTCTCACTCATGTTTCGGCAACAATCATAAATAAATGTCAAGATAAATCAAAATATCAACTCTTAAAGGCGCAAAATCAAAAGTTTGTCCATTTAAGTCTGTGTATATTAGCTTTAAAAGCATCTTTATGCAAGTGTAATCCTAAAAAATAGTTTTAAATGTTAAAATGTTAAAATATTGATGACACATCTTGCATATACCCATTTTTGTCCAATAAAATGAGATTGTCTTTCCTCTTCTGGTATAAACACCTTTTTTTAATTCAGTTAAAAATTATAAATTGAAGCATTTTTGCAGGTGAATTCTGAATTTTTGGTCAAATTTTTTGTTTCTTTGTGTATATTTTAGCTCGCTGTATCAGTAAGGCCTGGGTGTGTGACAGGGACAGCGATTGCGAGGATAACTCAGATGAAGAAAACTGTGAGGCTCTTGAGTGCAAGCTCTCCCACCATGTTTGTGCCAGCAACGACTCCATCTGCCTTCCTCCTGAGAAACTGTGCGACGGCAAGGACGACTGCCCCGATGGCTCGGACGAGAAGCTTTGCAGTAATGCTCACGCACTTAAACACAAATACACTCAAGTTAAATGGATAATTAATATTGTCATGTTTTATTCAACCTCAAGTCATTTTAGACATGTTTAATTTTTTTCTGTGCACACACAAAAAGCATATTTAAAGAATCACATAGGCCACCATTCAAAAGTTTTGGGTCAGTAATTTTTTTTTTTTTTTTTTTATTCAGCAAGGATGCATTAAATTAATTAAAAGTAACCGTAAAGACGCTAATTACGTTAAAATATATATTTTAATTAAATGCTTATAATTTGAACTTTATACTCGTCAAAGAATTCTGAAGAAAATGTCACATTTTACACAAAAGCAGTCAGCATTCGTAATTATAAGAAAAGTTTCTTTACCAGCAAACCGGCATATTAGAATGACTGTTGAAAGAATCATGTGAAACTGAAGACTGAAGTAATAAATTATATTTTAAAAAATATTAAAATAGAAAAGTTATTTTAAATTGTTATTTCACTGTTACTGTTTTTACTGTATTTGCATATATGTAGAATTGGTGAGCATTAAACATGAGACATTAAAACATTAACACAAGTCACTGGCCCCAGACTTTTTAATGATAGTGTGAATTGTTTTCATGTAATAACGATCTTTAGTAAATAAAACCATGGCCATGATCTGTCAAAATACCAAAAAACACAATAAAAGTAGTCCATGTGACTTGTTTGCTATATTCTATATCATATAGCTCCAGAATGCTTCAGAATATAACCCACAAGTCATATGGGCTACTTTTTCTGTATGATTTTATTTATTGTGGTCTTTTTGTGGAGCTTGACAGCCAGTAGATCTTGTGTGCTTCATGGATGAATGCTTTGAGAGTGAATGAATAATGACAAAAATTTAATTATTCCGTGAACTATTCCTTTAAATCTTTCACAGTTTGCACAGAGCATGCCAACTCAACTTGTGTTTCCCATTAGCATGACACAAAGAAATTTCAGGACTGAATTCAAATGAAATAAGCACATTCTCTCCAACTCTTGTTTTTTTTTTTTTTTGACAGACTTGCAGCAACTTACTCATAAGCACCCTTTCAATCCCACCTGCTTCTTTTTTTACCTGTTTTCGTTCTAGATCTTTGCACGATGGATAATGGAGGCTGCAGTCACAACTGTACGATCGCTCCTGGTGAGGGCATCCTGTGCTCCTGCCCAGTTGGCATGGAGCTGGGTACCGACAACAAGACCTGCCAGATTCAGAGCTTCTGCGCCAAGCACCTCAAGTGCAGCCAGCGCTGCATGCAGGAGAAGGCCACTGTTAAGTGCGCCTGCTATGAAGGCTGGGCGCTCGGGCCAGACGGCGAGAGCTGCAAGAGCACTGGTGAGGGAAAGACGGGGTGGAGGACAGTCACAGGACGAATAAAGATACCTAGAATAGTTTTACTAGACCTCTTGATGAGATGGTGTATATAAAAGATTTATATTTTTATATCTAGGTACCATTTTATATCTAGGTAACAATTTGTCACAATATTGTTGTTTTTGCTGGAATTTTATATTACATTACATTATATATTATATTATATTATTATGTCTAGTGATTTTCTGGACTTTCTGGAGTAAAACCAAAATCAAGGATTAGCAGTGTACTGGCCTTATGTGCCTTGTCCATGTTCTTTAGATCCATTCAAGCCCTTCATCATTTTCTCCAACCGGCATGAGATCCGTCGGATTGACTTGTACAAGGGCGAGTTCAGTGTGCTGGTGCCTGGCTTGCGTAACACCATTGCCCTGGATTTCCACCTCAACCAGAGTGCCCTCTACTGGACCGATGTGGTTGAAGACAAGATCTATCGGGGAAAGCTGTCGGAAAACGGAGGTAAATTAATGTCTTAGTCCTATGGGAGTGGTTGTTCCTAAGTCAAATGATTAGTTGTTAAGAATTTACTATTTAGTCCTGGTTAAATACATCTTACATTTGCATGTTGTTGATTTTATATACACTACCAGTCAAAAGTTTTTGAACAGTAAGATTTTTAATGTTTTTTAAAGAATTATCTTCTGCTCACCAAGCCTGCATTTATTTGATCCAAAGTACAGCAAAAACAGTTTACTATTACTATTTAAAATAACTGTTTTAACTCTAACTCTGAATATATTTTAAAATGTCATTTATTCCTGTGATTTCAAAACTGAATTTTTAGCATCACTACTTCAGTCATATGTCCTTAAGAAATCATTCTAATATTCTGATTTGCTGCTCAAAAAACATTTATTATTATTATGTTGAAAACAGCTGATTAGAATTTTTTCAGGTTTCTTTGATGAATAGAAAGTTCAGAAGAACAGCATTTATCTGAAATTGGAAATCTTTTGTAACATTATAAATGTCTTTATCATCACGTTTGCTCAATTTAAAGGATCCTTGCTAAATAAAAGTATTAATCTCTGTAATCCCCCCCCCAAAATAAGTATTATAGTGACTCCAAGCTTTTGAATGGTATAGTGTATAATGTTACAAAAGCTTTTTATTTCAGATAAATGCTGATCTTTGGATCTTTCTATTCATCAAAGAATCCTGAAAAATGTACTCAACTGTTTTAAATATTAATAATAATAATAACAATAATAATAGTACATGTTTCTTAACAGCAATTCAGCATATTAGAATGATTTCTGAAGGATAATGATGATTATCATGATAGGTAATGATGCTGAAAATTTAGCTTTGATCACAGGAATAAATTACATTTTAAAATATATTCAAATAGAAAGCAGTTATTTTAAATAGTAAAAATATTTCACAGTATTACTTTTGCTATATTTTGGATCAAATAAATGCAGGCTTGTTGAGCAGAAACATACATATATACATACATATACACATACATATACAGGGCTCTAGACTGCGACCACCATTTTTTGAGAGTGTGCGAGTAAAAATTTGACGTGGTCGCACTTGTGCGAGTGCATGGTCTGCGTTGCTCCAAAGCACCGTAAGCAGAGCAGAGGCAGCGCAGAAGCGGCGCGCATGCAGAGCGGGAGCAGCGCGCGCCCATTGTGCTTTCATTCGCCGCGTCAGCACGAGCGCGAAGGTGCGCGCAGCGGACGGAGCGCAACGGAGGATTTGGTTTTCAAACTAAAGTAAAAGACCGCTTCTTAAACCAGAGAAGGTGAACATGTTGGTATTCTTGTAGAGAAAACATGCAAGTCCTGTCAGCGACAGACAGTTTAGTTTTACTTTTCTTTTTGTTTTCATTTTGAAAAGCTTGTTATCTTTGCTGTTTACCTCAGGTTACACTATGGAGGCTTTCCTTATTTTTTTAATATTATTATTATTTGATTCCTCAGTGTTTGCTAAACATTCTGTAATTTATTAGTCGGTATATAATACAGCATGTGATGTGTCCTATGCCATGCCTCGTCTTATTCGTTTTTGTTACTAAATGTTATGCTAGTTTGTCATTGTAACGTACTGTTTTATTGTTGTTGTGCTTTTTAATTAAGAATAACAATGAATCCATTCTTACATTCTTGTAAAGCGTGACACCAAGATCATGAATTTGAAAGTGAAAGCACACGAAAAGAGGAATTCCAGTCACAAAATTTAAATCACAAATAATACTGATGAAAAAGAACGGGTTGAATGTTGAACACTTTCGTTACCATATAACTATAAACTATGATAAAAGTGCATCAGCATGCATTGATTAATCAAATGTTGTATATAAAAAAATTTAAAAAAAGATATTGCGACCAAATGATGTGCTCGTGCGACCAACTGAGAAAGTTAGTCACAAGTGCGACCAGTGGGAAGAATGAGTCTAGAGCCCTGATATACATACATACACACACACACACAAAATATATATGTATACGTATAATAATAATAATGTATGTATAAATACATATACGTTTCGGGTTAGGGTTACAGCATTATTTTTAGTTGGAGAACTTTATTAGTTAACTTAATGATTTTGAGGAAAAGGGAGCTTCAATCACATTCTCCTGTTTTAAAGACTTGTGTAAAGTTCTGAGTTGACTTTGTTGTCTAACTGTGTTTTCCCACATTGTTCTGTTCTTTTCAGCATACCAAGTTAGTCCGTAATTATTACAACTATTTTCGGTTCACAAAACCACCGCTTGCATCTAAGTCTGTGTGTGATCGTAGCACAGGAATTTGGACGCCTCTGTCTTTGCCCATTTGACTCATTCCTAGTTTGCGTGACTACAGCCAGAGTAAAAGTAAAGTGTCAGAAGCCTTAGTTGCTTTGAAACATGTGCACACACCTCCCTCCCTCTCTGAACAGCTCTTTCCAGAGATATGATACGCTGTCCAAGTTCTGGATCCCTGCTGTCTTCTTTGACAGAGTAAAAATATGACTGACATTGCTGCCAACAGTGAAACAAAGTAACAAAGTGTTGTTTCTCAACCCCCATCGGAGAGGCTGCGCTGTCTCCAGCCCAGCAGAGAGCCATTCTGGACCTTTAATTACTGCTCTGTATGAGAGTCTGTCTCACAGATCAGAGAGCAGCTTGCCTTGATTGGGAATCATTTTTTTCTCTTCCACATGGCTGTAGCTCAGAGTGGGGGAATATTTATAGCAGCATTGACTTAAATGGCTTTCAGGCTGGAAGCAATCAAACGATTTCTTAGCCAATATATAGAGTCTGAGACCACTGGTAAAAATTCTTCTACTTTATTTTAATACAAGTTTTTCATTATAAAATGTATTATGTATAACATTTTGAGTGAAAATTTGAACTTAGTATTTGGTTTGTTTTCTTTTTGCAGCCCTTGAGTTATATGAACATGATCATGTTCTTCAGTATGATTTGAGATTATACAAAAATATTTTGAGCTTCAGTGGAAGTCTGACTGACTGTACGAAGAATCACATGATCATTGTCACATTCTCTTATTTGATTAGTGATCTAGAAATAGAGCAGAATCTTAAATTATTTCTTTAGGGATGCAAAATATATTGCCACTGCATTAATTATTGACTGATATTAGAGTTTTTTTATTATTATTATTTGTTTTGGTTGATATTCATGATGTAATTGTACATTCTTGTTTTTGTTTATTTTTATTACCTTTTTGAAATTACCTTTGACTCATCTAAGAGACACTTACTGTTAATCTTTAAAAACACTAATAATTTAATCATTAATTACAAAATGCACAACTTTGTGACATTGTTAAATATAATTTATAATTAAATAATAAATGAATGCCAGTGTTTGATACTAAAATTTTAATTTTGTGATGACTAAATTTATTTGTAGGGTTTAAAATTATATATTTATAAATTTTATTGTGTGTTTTACATTGTAATATAATTAGGCAAAATAGTATAGCTGTTATTAAAATATTTAATGACTGTCTAACTGATAGGCATAAAACGGCAATAATAAATAATAATAACACAATGTTATATATATATATATATATATAATATACTTATCATGGGCCAGAATTATTATATCCATAATTTCTTTGGTAAAATTTTCTTGGTGCATTTTTCAACATCCTAAACCTTTTATTTCTAGGTTTAACTTAGATTCCTATTAATTCTCCTTGTCTTGGTGTTTCAGCTCTCACCAGTTTTGAGGTGGTGATTCAGTATGGTTTGGCCACTCCAGAGGGTCTGGCTGTGGACTGGATTGCAGGAAACATCTACTGGGTGGAAAGTAACCTGGATCAGATCGAAGTGGCCAAGCTGGATGGTACCATGCGTACAACACTACTAGCCGGAGAGGTGGAGCATCCGCGTGCCATTGCACTTGACCCAAGAGATGGGTAAAACATGATATACTTTGACAGCTGTTATTTTTCACTTATCTTGACAGAATTAGGTTGTTGCAAGAAATGTTTCCTTTTCCCCCCAGTATTCTGTTCTGGACAGACTGGGACGCCAGCTCCCCTAGGATAGAGGCTGCGTCTATGAGTGGGGAGGGCCGTCGCACCATCCACAAAGAGACTGGGAATGGTGGATGGCCCAACGGTCTCACTGTGGACTACCTAGAGCGCCGTATCCTGTGGATTGATGCCAGGTATGCACGCACTATTGGCACTAAAAGTGAAGTAAAATGCAAAAATATCCACAGTTAGTCACCTTGATCTTCTAAAAATAAAAATATTTCTTTAGATCTGATGCCATCTACTCTGCTGCTTACGACGGTTCTGGCCTAATCGAGGTGCTCCGGGGTCATGAACACTTATCACATCCCTTTGCCGTCACCATGTATGGAGGAGAGGTCTACTGGACGGACTGGCGGACCAACACTTTGGCCAAAGCCAATAAATGGACAGGACACAATGTGACGGTGGTCCAGAGAACAAACACTCAGCCGTTTGATCTTCAAGTGTTTCATCCTTCTAGACAACCTCAGGGTGAGAACCAGCATGACCTGAACTAATGTCAAAAAACTTGTCAGGAAACTTGTTTATGTTTCGTGTTGCATTTGTAAGCTGTGTACACCAGTGTTGTTTTTGTAAACCAAACCTATTAAAAACTATTTTCTTTAACTGAAATAAAATATAAATACTAGATGAAAAACTTTAATTTAAGCTTATATGTGACCCTGGTCCACAAAACCAGTCATAAGGGTGACTTTTTTGGAAAAGAGATTGATACATCACCTGAATGCTGAATAAATAAGATTTCCATTGATATGATTTGTTAGGATAGGACCATATTTGGCCGAGATACAACTATTTGAAAATCTGGAATCTGAGGGTGCAAAAAAAATCAAAATATTGTGAAAATTGCTTTTAAAGTTGTCCAAATGAAGTTCTTAGCAAAGCATATTACTAATCAAAAATTAAGTTTTGATATATTTACAGTAGGAAATTTACTAAATATCTTCATGGAACATGATCTTTACTTAATATCATAATCATTTTTGGCATAATAGAAAAATCTATAATTTTGACCCATACAATGTATTGTTGGCTAATGCTGAAAATATACCCGTGCTACTTAAGACTGGTTTTGTGGTCCAGGGTCACATATCAGAAATTTTGCCTTGGCAAGTTTAAGTGGCAAAATGACTAAAACTGGATTTAAAAAATGAAAACAAAATGTAAATTTATATAAAAATAAAAGCTTTATATAAAAAATATGAAAATAACACTGAACATTTTCTACCTCCTTTGCAGCTCCCAACCCGTGTGCAGCGAATGATGGGAAAGGGCCGTGCTCTCACCTGTGCCTCATCAACTACAACCAAACCTTTTCCTGTGCCTGTCCACACCTCATGAAACTCAAAGCAGACAAGCACACCTGCTACGGTAGGCTCCTCCTTCTTCAGCCATAAGATCCAATCAAATGCTTTAATCGGTAGCAAGTTCTGAATGGAATGCTGTTTTACTATTACATATATATATTACATTTCCCATGACCTTGGCATTGCAAACAACATATTCTACTGTTTGAGCAACAGGAACAATATAAATTGTACTAAGAAACAATATGCATTATTCCACAGTATATTGTCACATGACCTCAGTAGGTTTTATCTATCAAATGTATTAACGATGGCTGTTTGATTAAAAATGGCTGCTGATAGTATTTCCATTTTAATCCATCATACTAGAAATAGGAGGTAAAGCACATTGCATTGTGGGATACAGTAATCCACGCAGTAATCTCTTTTATACTGCATATTTTAGTGAATGTATCACCCTGGTTTTCCACATACAAATATACTGCAGCAATAGTAATTTTTTTGGAAAATATAAATAATACATGAACAATAAAATCTTACAAGAATTTTTCTTCATTTGAAGAGTATTAGCAATAATTGGCTTCTAATGCATACATGCACAGTTAGAAAATCCACAGAAAAATCATACTGTGGCTGACAATTTTTCAGTTTACTTTTATTTTAAATACAGCAATTCTTATCTCGCACACTTCAAGACAGATAGTATATGAATTGCGCCACAGCATGAGGCTTTTCTTTTAGATTCCTTTTGTGTTGGTGCTATAGATGCTCAATGTTAGATTTTTCAGGCCGGGCTGAATGTTAGTAGTCTTGTGTGGGCTGTAAATCTCATTTAACCGTCAAGAAAACAACAGTGCACCCTGCCGCCCAGATGCACGATCAGTGTTTAGTATTCAGCAGCACAGCCTCCATTATGGCTGTATGGAGAGCAGAGTGATTGGAGTAGAGGTAGTAGGTTCGGTGATAAATTCACGCTGACATCAGATAGTGGCAAACGCAGGAGTAGGAGCCACTCTTCCGTTCAGGCTAATCGATATGGAGACTGTAGACTTCGCTACTACTGTTCGTTCTTAACTCTAACACTAATATATGTATTTACATAGAAAAGTACATGACTACAATTTAACAGTAGCTTATATTTTGTGCATACAAATATATAATATATGTATATGTATATGTATATGTATATATATATATATATATATATATATATATATATATATATATATATATATATATATATAATATGTTTTACATGCACTTTTATAATACTGTATATCTATTGACAATGAATTGTCTGTTTTTCTTTTGTCCAGAGTACCGTCAGTTCCTGCTGTACGCTCGTCAGATTGAAATCAGAGGGGTGGACATTGATAATCCTTATTACAACTACATCATCTCTTTCACTGTGCCCGACATCGACAATGTCACCGTGGTGGATTATGATGCTCTGGAGCACCGCATCTACTGGTCTGATGTTCGCACTCAGACCATCAAAAGAGCCTTCATCAATGGGACTGGTGTGGAGACGGTGGTATCAGCCGGTGAGATGATAGTTTGAGCTTAAACATCTATTATTAAGTCTATACTGGCCCAAAATGCATATGAACACTTAAAAAATGACCTTCATTGCTATATATAGCAACGTATTAAACTGAAAAGCATCTTCAAATGAATAATGCTATAAAAGTGAAGTAACCTTTCTTTTTTTTCTCACTATTTTCACAATTACTTTTAGTCATTTGATCTTCTGGTCATTTTTAGTGGATGTATGAAGTCAGTTTTCCAGTTAACTATGGTCATGGTCCATATGTTTGATAATCAGAAATTTTAAAAATACTTTTGTCTTCATTTTAAACAGCGTATCTATTTTATCTTTTAAAAACCCAATAAAAAATATAATAAAGAATTGTTATAAGTATATATTACTACTGAATTTTTTTGTAAAGTATTTACACTACTATACAAAAGTTTGGGGTTAGTAATATATATATATATATATATATATATATATAACTAAATGTATAATAAATAACTTTACCCAATATTTCTGTTTCAAGTACATGCTGTTCTTTTTAACTTTCTATTTTTCAAAGAATCCTGAAAAATGGGAAGTGGAGTAAATGGCTGCTGTAAATTCATGATCACAGGAATAAATTACACTTTAAAATATATTCAAATAGAAAACAGTTGTTTTAAATTGTAATAAAATGTTACTTTTTTACTGTATTTTTGATCAAATAAATGCACACGTCTGGGTGGGTGAAAGAAACATCTTTTAAAAACATTTTGCCGACCTCAGACTTGTGAAATATATCTTTCTTTAAAATAAATGGCTCATTTTGTTATCAAATAAATTGACTTTTCATACAGTAATTCTTTTTGTAGGAAAGAATGCTAGAAAAATACATATTTATTTTTGCTATGTTGTTGAAGTTCTGTTTTTTAAACTGTGTGATCAGTTTACAATTCTAATCATGATAAAAATGTATTTTCTTTTTCTTCTTTGCTAGACCTCCCTAATGCTCAGGGTCTAGCTGTAGACTGGATCTCCAGAAACCTGTTCTGGACCAGCTATGATACGAATAAGAAGCAGATCAATGTTGCGCGCCTGGACGGGTCCTTCAAGAATGCTGTAATCCATGGACTGGACAAGCCTCACTGTTTGGTGCTACATCCTATCCTGGGGTTAGTACAAGTACTCACACATATGCACAATTGCTAGTTCAGGCTTAGCATTAGTGCCTCTCTGTCATTTTAGCCTCTTTAGCCTCTTTCGCTCTCAGCTTGTTTAGTAGGCCACATTTGGAGAAGAGCAGATGCCGTGCCAGTATGTTTCTGGCAGAGATTGTAAAGGGTGTAGATGAGAAATGTAGACGTTGCTCATTAGTGTGAGCTATAGATTGGACAATATAGCTGCCCTCATGTTGCACTTCTCAGTGTGTTGCCTTGTGGCCAATGTGAACCAGATGTGTTTAGTGCCAGTGTGCTAGTTTCTAGACGCGCCAGTTTCTAATAAAAACAGCAAGCTTGTGTGCATGTAGACAATATAAGTCATTCAGCTGGTTTTTCATTTGTTCGGTGTGTTTTCCCCTCTACAGTGTTTTTGATAAATTGGTGTTTATTTCTTCTCTCACTGGCAGTACATCACAGTGTTTTGAGGCATTTAGTTGACTGATATATGAAGACACTTTCCTGGCTTTTATTTTTATTTGCAAATATATACTTTGTCAGGACTTAGCTACTGTTGTTTTAGTTTTTGTGCATTGTTTACAGAAAGCTCTACTGGCTTGACGGTGACAACATCAGTATGGCCAACATGGACGGCACCAACCGCACATTACTGTTCACCAATCAGAAAGGCCCAGTGGGTGAGAGACCTGTCTTGTGTAACTTTTGTTTGCCTAAAGCTAAAAGAAGGCCTTCTGGAGATGATGTTTTACATATTGACTTCTTCCCATGGCAGGTTTGTCCATAGACTTTCACATGGAGCAGTTGTACTGGATCAGCTCAGGGAACAGCACCATTAACCGCTGTAAGCTGGATGGTTCCGGACTGGAGATCATTGAGGGTGTTAAAGGAAAACTCACCAAAGCTACAGCCCTCGCCATCATGGGTGAGACAGCACCATCAACCAGTTTCCAATGCAACAAAAACTACACTTTGTGATGTAACTCACTGAACTGAAGTTTTTCTAACTTAATTTGACTTGTGAAGTGTTTCTGTTAAGTATGAATGGCGTCTACAAATACAGTCTACAGCTCTTAAAAATTCATCCACATAACTAGACGACAGTGTTTTCTGAAAAACCATAATTGTGATTTTTCTGAACAATGTTCATAGGGTTCTCTTCATTAACCGATTTGGGATAACTGACTGACCTGTTATGTTTTATGTGTAGGAGATAAGTTGTGGTGGGCCGATCAGGGCACAGATCAGATCGGTACATGTGACAAGAGCGATGGAGGCAACTGGAAGGTTCTCCGAAATAACACCTCACCCATGATGCATATGAAGATCTACAATGAAACTGTGCATCAACTAGGTGTGTTTTCATATTTATGTTGATTTTGTAATCCTAAAATGCATGTGACTTTGTCCCCATAAATGAATATGCAAGTGAAAAGGAGAAATTATATAATTATAAAATTACTAATTTTTAAAAGGAAAATTTGTTATTCTTTTTAAAATAAAACTAATTTCATTAATATCATTTTTTAATTAAATGTATTAATTCTTAAATGATTATTATCATAATATTTATTATTAACTTTGACTTTGATTTTGTCCCTTTAAATTCATTTGGAGGTAAAAATTAGACATTCTTCTTTATAAATGACAAGTTTAAAAGGAAAACTTTTTTTTTATTTAATTAAGCAAATGATTCATTCTAAGTTATTAATAATTTAAAAATATAATGAATAACTATTATTATTTAATTTCAATTAAATCTGAAAATAGTTCACATAATCAAAGGGGAATTCCTGGGTTGTCAGATGACAAGACAGATTACAATAATTTTATAATGGGTCTTATTTTTATTAATGCTTAAAATGAACAACTATTAATAATTAAAAAATAATGCAAACTATTAATCAAAGATGATACAATTTGGATGTCTGATATCTACTATAGGTATCAACCTCTGCAGTAAGAACAATGGCGATTGCTCTCAGCTTTGCTTGCCAACTTCACCAACTACTAGAGCCTGCATGTGTACAGCTGGATATAGTCTGAAGAGTGGTCAACAGTCCTGTGAAGGCAAGATCTCATACAAACATCACTAATGCACACCATTTGCTTTCACATGACCACATTGTAACATTGTGTGTATGGCACTTCTGTATAAAGGCATGGGCTCGTTTTTGCTCTACTCTGTGCACGAGGGCATCCGTGGCATTCCTCTGGACCCGTCAGATAAATCTGATGCCCTGGTACCTGTGTCAGGCACCTCTCTTGCTGTGGGTATTGACTTCCATGCTGGTGAGTATGCAGATATCTTTGTGTACAAATATTCAGTCTGAAAATTGCTCTGAATGAAACTAACTTGAGGTGTTTTGTGCTTCTTTTGCCCTGTAGAGAATGACACCATCTACTGGGTTGACATGGGCCTTAGCACTATTAGCCGAGCCAAGAGAGACCAGACCTGGAGGGAGGACATAGTGACCAATGGCATTGGACGTGTGGAAGGCATCACCGTGGACTGGATTGCAGGTGTGCAAATGTGCAAACACACAATTAAAAGCGCATTGTATATTAGTGCATCTAACACATTGTGTTGTTTTGTATAAATAGGCAACATCTATTGGACTGATCAAGGCTTTGATGTGATTGAGGTGGCCAGACTCAATGGCTCCTTCCGCTATGTGGTCGTCTCTCAGGGTCTGGACAAACCTCGTGCCATTACTGTACATCCAGAGAAAGGGTGAGGGAATGTTTCTGTATTTTAAGTGAAGATGGGAATGTGTGCCTATGAACATGAGATAACTGTGTATGATCTCATGATCGTAGACTCAAGTATTTGTGTGTACAGGTATCTGTTCTGGACGGAGTGGGGTCAGTATCCACGTATTGAAAGATCTCGTCTGGACGGTTCTGAGAGAGTAGTTCTAGTCAATGTCAGCATCAGCTGGCCCAATGGCATCTCCGTTGATTACCAGGTTTGTACAAAAACACACTGTGCCTCTTTTGCAGAACAAGTTTATTTTTAGTTCTGGTACCAGATTTAATTGCTAATACATTTTTAGAAGATGATTAGTTATTATTATTATTAAGATTTTTTTAATGCTTTATTTTTTATTTTTTTCTGCTCATCAAAGAATCTATAAAATATATATCATGTTTTCTACAAAAATATTAAGCAGCTGTTTCAACATTGATAATAAGAAATGTTTCTTGAGCATCAAATCAACATATTAGAAAGATTTCTGACGAATCATGTGACAGAAGACTGAAGTAATGGCTGCTGAAAATTCAGCTTTGCCATCACAGGAATAAATTACATTTGAAAATATATTAACGTAAACAGTTATTTTAAACTGTAATAATATTTCACAATGCTACTTTTTAAATGTATTTTTGAACAATTAAAATAAAAAAAATAAAAAAATCTTAACAACCCCGAACTATTGGGTGTTGTTTATTTAATTTAATTTTTATTTTAATTAAAAAATAAAATAAAATAAAAATGTATTCTAGCAGTGAAACCACAACACTGTGGTAAGTGTTATATAACTAATGTTGTACAATGTGTAGGAGGGCCTGCTGTATTGGTGTGATGCACGTACAGACAAAATTGAGCGCATAAATCTGGAGACTGGAGAAAACCGTGAGCTGGTGCTGTCTAATAACAACATGGACATGTTTGCTGTTTCTGTATTTGAGGACTACATCTACTGGAGTGACAGGTGCCAACACATTATTCCTTTACTATTGCTTATTATTACCCTTTTTTAACTGGCCCCTTTCATTCATATAAATGTATGTTCTCAAAGGTTTTTATATCTTTCTATTGCAGTGGATTTTACAGGTAATGAGCTTTTTCTCTTCTCCTGTTTGTAATAGGACACATGCCAATGGCTCCATCAAGAGAGGAAACAAGGACAACGTCACAGACATGGTGTATCTGAGAACAGGCATTGGTGTACAGCTCAAAGACATTAAAGTCTTCAACCGTGCAAGACAGCAAGGTGTGTATCCTCCTGAAAAGCACTCTAAAGAACTTTTTTTACTATATAGCAGGGGTTTCCAATCAAAAGGTCCCCTCCACCCCGGGTTTTAGCCAACCAAGAGACCCTAGAATATAAAAAGTTGGATTTTAACAATAGCAACTGTTCATTTTAATATCTTAATATTGTTTGCAGGTACCAACATCTGTAAAGTGAACAATGGTGGTTGTGAACAGCTGTGTCTGTACCGGGGTAATGGCAATCGTACCTGCGCCTGCGCACATGGCATGCTGGCGGAGGACGGCCACAGCTGCAGGGATTACGATGGCTACCTCCTCTACTCGGAGCGCACGATACTAAAGAGCATTCACCTATCGGATGAAACAAACCTCAATGCTCCCATTAAACCCTTTGAAGATGCAGAGCACATGAAGAACGTCATCGCCCTTACCTTTGACTACAGGGGTGGTGGTGGAAAGGGAGCCAACCGGATCTTCTACAGCGACATTCACTTTGGTAACATTCAGCAGATCAGCGATAACAGCTCTGACCGCAAGACCATTGTTGAGAGTAAGTGCCCAATCTTTTCATTCATTTTTTTTATTGCTCCGTATTGCGCACACCATCTGGATGAGGCTAACAGCAATACTAACAGTGAGAAATGATAATGAAACAAATCTTTCTATTCATCAAAAATCCATGAAAATAGTTTCATGGTTTCCATAAAAATATTAAGCAGCACAACTGTTTTCAACATTGATATGTTTCTTGAGCAGCAAATCAACATATTAGAATGTTTTCTGTATGATCATGTGACACTGAAGACCTGGAGTAATGCTGAAAATTGAGCTGTGCCATCACAGGAATAAATTGCATTTTAAAATATTACAATAGAAAACACCTTTTCTAAATTGCAATATTTTATTTTCACAATATTTTACTGTATTTTTGATCAAATAAATGCAGCCTTAGTGTGCATAAGAGACTTGTTTCAAAAACTTATTTTCTGAAAAATTCTTCCAAATCTTACCAACCCAAAACTTTGGAAAGGGAATATATAGTATATATGTATATTTCTACTAATTAAATATGCACATGGTCATTATTTAGAAATATTTGCAGAATCAAGTATTTCAGAGAGATGTGTAATAAATATGTACATATTTACATATTAAAAATGATTAGTGAATTTTTTTTTTTTTTTTTAAATGTCATTAATTTTAGACGGTTAGACAGATGCTAGTGGGGGCTGAAAACGTTTATCAGCTCCTACAGTAGCATGAAGTAGTAAGAACACAAGTAACATTTAGTAACAATGCAAGCATTGAAAAAGTAACAATGCAAGCATTGAAAAAAACAATACACCAGAAGCAAAACCCTTCATTCAAAGTTTGTGTTGCTTTTGTTGTAGACAGTTTCTTCCTGATATGCAAAATAACGAATCATTAAAGAAAGCAAACACGCATGTTTTCATCATTAAAAGTCTGACATGGACATTTCTGGTCACTAAAGTACATTTCTTAACAATATATGATAGTTTCACATAACGATCTGTTATTACATAATATCATCAAAGTGTTCACAGGTAATTCAGGCTCTATATCTGGCAGAACAAATCAATGCAGTTCAAACATATGTCTAATATTTATTGTCTTTATCATCACATAATTAGTCCCATTACTGGTTTTGTCTTTTATAGCAGATGCACATTAAAAGCTTCTGCATGGTCCGGGACTTTATCCTCATGGTTGGGGAGGGGTGTCCAGCTCCACAGGGTTAAAGGGCTCCACTATGGCGCCTCCTGGACACATAACACACCTGCAGCCTTTGCAGCACACCCGTCCCAATGTCAGCAGCTCTCGACGAAATTTGTTTGACATGAAAGCATAGAGCAGCGGATTGGCCACAGCCGAGGAGCTCGCTAACAGCCGGGCGACTATGGCGAATTTGAGATGACGTGCGTGTATATTGCTATTATTGGTAGCGATGAGCGAGAACATGAGGACGTAGGATGGCAACCAGCAGATGGTGAAGACTAACACCAACAGGATCGATGTCTTGGTCACCTGGTTCTGGTAGCGCTCCAGTTGTGACGCGGTCCCTTGCAGTCGCGTCCTTCGCAGGAAGCTGTAGAGTTTGGTGTACATGACGACGATGATGATCAGAGGGAAAGCAAAGCTGAACAGGAACAGAATGGTACTGTAGACCAACTGGCTGAGTTCTGATAGAAACGCAAAGCAGAGGATGGGCGCGGTCCTCAATTGGCGGAAAGCGAACTGAGGTGCAGCAAGAGCCACGGCTGGCACCCACGTGAGAATCACAGTAACCCGCAGCCAGCGGCGCATTCGGAAGCGATACGTCCAAGTGGGGTACACCACAATCAGGTAGCGTGTTACAGCTAATGCAGCTAGAGTGAATACGCTCGCCGAGTTACAGGCCACTCCCAGGAAACTGATTACTTTGCATAGGATGTTGCTGAAGGGCCAGTAGCCCAGTGCTATAGCGGCGGTGTGGAATGGCAGGCAAATGAGCAGCAGTAGATCCGAAGCACTCAAGGTTAAAAGTAACATATCTGTCCCTTGAAGAGACTGGAGTCCATTTTTCCTCCTCTTTCTGGTCAGGACGTAGATGACCAGCGAGTGTCCCACCAACCCGATCAGCATGACTATTGCGTCCAGAGTGGGAGCTAAGACCCGTGTTAGTTCCCAGCTCAGACTCCCACAATCACGGCTAATATTCATACTGAACACACTGAAGAGCAATTTACTGAAGTGTGGGATGGCATATGTTCAAACTCCAGATGAAGATCACCGTCTGCTTCAGGCTAATAATTAGCCCTTTTGAGAGTTAATAACTTCCTCACATGGCAAAGAGATAAAGGCAGTCTCTGCTGGGGTGGTTGTTAGTGTTTATCATTAGCATTGAGCAATTAATCCTCCTAGGAAGTTGAGAATTCATGTTAACACTTTTTTTCTGGTACATAGAGGACATTTAAAAAATAAATAAATAAATAATATAAATATGTATTATAAATAAATTTATATATATATACACACTTTATAATTAAGTTTGTCACACACAGATTGTGTATGAAAGCTTATGCAGCTGGGTCACTGCCCAGTCAGTTATCATTAGGCTTCATAATTTCACATTTAGTAATATTGAACAAATCAAGTGAGCTTTAGCAATAACCAATCAAATATCCAGGGACTGCAATGCTAATTTCAATCAACATTTTTTAAATCAAATGTTCTTTAAAAAAGTGAATAAATAGTCAGTATATAATATAATATAATAGATTCAAGTAGAATCGAGTATAGGTTGGTATATTACATTATATTATATTATATTATTATGAACCTATTGGATTTGTATGCTGGCAACATTTTTCAGCTTTTGAGTCAGTGTTATTTTAATATTTATATACTATTTAGTTGTAATTCCTATTTTAAATGAGCTTTAGTTTTTATATTTTCACTTTTTATTTTATAAATTTTTAGTAAATTTACTTTTTAATTTTACCTTTATTTCAGATTTAGTAATTTTGTACTTCAACTCAAATTTATTTTATTTCAGTTAGTTGTCAAGGCAACATTTAGCAAAAATTAGTAATTTATTTTAATTCACAGACATTATTTAAATTAACAGAAACAATTTTTATTAATTTTAGTTAATAACAAGGTTTCGAATGCAGCCAAAGACTTCCAGTATTACCATAAACATTTGTATTTCATCATTTGTTATGTGAAATCAGTTCCTTTCACACGTGATCACTATTAAGCTTCATCTCTTATTTGAAATTATGGAAGGTGCTTACCATACGGCCATCCATGGTTGCTGTTTGCTTGTATTGATTGAGTGAATCCAGGCAACCCTGCAAAACGTGATTCCCTGCATCTGTCAATGGCTGCTACATTACGAACCGTCAATTCTACTTGAATCTAAGTGCCCAATGCAACTTTCCTCTTATGATCAATTAAATGACTCTTCAGATTCATTCCAATTCCTTTAGCTTGGCTATTCCAGGACTTTGTCCTTCTGCTGCAAAGAAAGCAAGACGACTCTCCTCGGTCTGTCCTAATGTGAGATTTCTCTCGTAGAGGTGGAGAAGTAGTAGGAGGAATGACTAACACCATAACAATCCTCCTGACCTCCAAGTTCAAAGTACAATAGGTGGTTGTTCAGGTATCATCATCTAATACATCGATTGTCAGGTTTACTGACCTTTTCCTACAATATCATAGTTTCTGTGATGACGTCTCACCTGTTGGCGGTGGCTATTACTCACATATCTTATTATTGTTACTTCCTTTGACCTAAAGACTGGTGTGTTTTACAGGATCGTTATTGGTTTTTAGCAAAAGTGACAGCTTGGTTGAGTGTCCTTCCTGTTTTATGGTGGAGTAATCGCTGTCGTAAAGCAGCCATTGGTGTGATGCAGATAGATGTAGCGAAGCCCCTCATGGGCTCATAAATTTTGTGGAGGGCGACTATTATTCAGTGTGACTTTGACTCATTGAGACTCTTTCGACGGTGATTGTTTCTCACCCCAGCGTTGTGTCTGAGACTCTTCCAGCAGTCCTCTCTTTGTGGAAGAACTAGTCACCTTGGTTAAAGAGATTCACCAAGGGAGGGGTCTTGTATGCACAGGCACCCATCCATGAAATGACCGGATGACACTAAGCCACTAAACACACACATGCACCAGCAACAACAGCTATCTCACAGCACGCTGAAACCAACATGCAGACGTATCATGGGATTAAACTGTTCACTGGGACAGGATAAGGAGTTTAAAAAAAGATGTTTTGGACTTGCCCTGTGTTAATCATAGAATTGGTTTACTCTATGAAGCTTAGATGACATTAATCCAGTTTGAAGTTGTTGCCATCCTTTCCAAGAAGTTCAAATGCCTTGTTTTTTGTTTCATTTTTAGCTATAGTGCGCTTGCGGAAGCTGTAGAGTTAGTTTGTTCAAAATAAATACAGTGTGTCTGTGCACAGAATTATAATTCAGAAAAACAGATTGTATACAGTAGAGTTGTTCTTCCATCAGAAACAAGCAGTCAGAGCAGGATTCTCTATATACTTCCTCAGTTTAAGACCATTTTTCTTCTTTTCATTTGAACAGATGTAGGATCAATTGAAGGTTTGGCTTATCACCGGGGTTGGGACACACTTTACTGGACCAGCTACACCACCTCCACCATTACTCGGCACACTGTGGACCAGAGTCGCACTGGAGCTTTTGACAGAGACACTGTGGTCACTATGTCCGGGGATGACCACCCCAGAGCCTTTGTTCTGGATGAATGCCAAGAGTATGAACATTGTATATCAAATTTGCCATGATGCAATGCTATGTTTTGATTATTCTGCTGGGCCTACAATCCCAAGAGTTTGAATCATATTCAGTATGAACTACTAACCTACCAAATACCGAAAACCTTTTTGTTTTTACCACCAAATTTATATATTATTTTTTATTTTAAATACATTTATCACAAATCTTAATTTTAGCCTTGACTGCCAAAGTGATGTTCTTATAATTAATGATAATGATAATTAATTCATAATTTTATTATAAAACGCATACCAAAAATAACCATGTTTGTGATGTTCACATAATTAATTATGATTGATTTGCATACCAATTATATATTTATTTAATAATATTACTTTGCTCTGTTGCCTACTTTGGGCTTTAAAAAAAAATCTTGTGTTGCTTTTGGTGTAAGTAGACCTCATATGTCAGTTTCTATATTTAAATTCCATTATGTGCGCTATTTCTTTCAGCTTGATGTTCTGGACTAACTGGAATGAACAGGCTCCAAGTATCATGCGAGCGTCTCTTTCTGGAGCGAATGTCCTTGTGATCATCGGCAATAACATCCGCACCCCGAACGGCCTGGCCATCGACCACCGTGCTGAGAAAATCTATTTCTCAGACGCCACATTTGACAAGATTGAGCGCTGCGAGTATGATGGCAGTCGACGCTTTGTGAGTTCCTCTCTATTTATGTCTTATTTTTTATGTTTGTTCATGGGAAAGGAAGAGTTCATGGGCTTGATTCTTAGAGAACACACACTACTGACATCTTGTACACCTTGAATTTCTTTGCAAAATGAATGAATGTAAATTGTACCTGTGATTAGGTGGTTCTAAAGAACGAACCAGTGCATCCTTTCGGTTTGGCGGTGTACGGTGACTATATCTTCTGGACAGACTGGGTGCGCAGAGCTGTGCTCAGAGCTAATAAATACGGCGCAGATATGAAAGTCCTACGTGCCGACATTCCTCAACAGCCAATGGGCATCATTGCTGTGGCCAAAGACACCAATAGCTGTAAGTTTTGTACAGAAGACTGACTTATCCATGTGTTAAGAAAAGAGTTGCGGTTTAATTATTTTTTTCAGCATGCCAATATTAGAAATATTATTATTTGCACAAGGTTATTATAGCTTACAAAAGCTAAAACCATAAAAATTGCATTACCTAAATGTCATCTGAAATGAAATAAGATATGTTTTATTTCAGCTTGTTGACAAGGCAACATTTTTCATTTTCATTTAGTTTATCATGATGTATTAAAATAACTAAATTTAAACTAAAATAAAATTAATTTAAAAAATACATATTTAACAACAAAAAATAATAAAAATGCCAAAATACTAAAACTTTAAAATGAAAATGAAAACAGAAAATGAAATTTCTATTACATTTAAATTCTAATTCAAAAACTATAATAGTATCTCAGCGATACTAAAGTAACACCGCTCTGTAATGGCTTAAAAGGGTGAATATGTATCTATTTATTTATTTCTATACTTATTTATTTACACTAGCACACATAATTGATAGAATAGATTTTTAACTAATTATGAAAATGAATTGAACTGATGATGATTTTAGAGCCCCAAAATTCATTTGAAATTGGTCATTTGCATCTGTAGGTGAATTTTCTCCATGTCTCACCAACAATGGAGGCTGTCAGGACCTGTGTCTGCTCACGTCAGAAGGACGAGTCAACTGCAGCTGCCGTGGAGAGCGCAAACTACTGGGAGACAACACCTGTGTTGGTGAGAGAGACAAACAAGAAGCTAGTGTCTAAAATATAAGCCTGCCCTGTTCCGAACATGCTCCATTAGTTTCCTCTGAAAAGTGGAGCATAATATGAAAGCGTATCTCTCTGTCTCCCAGCGGAGAACACAACCTGCAACAGCGTGGATGAGTTTGAATGTGGAAACGGCGACTGTATCGACTACAGCCTGACTTGTGACAGTCTCGGCCACTGCAAGGACAAGTCTGATGAGAAGCAGTCCTACTGTGGTAAGCATGACACTGCATCTCTGCTCATTGCTTTGTAGTTTTCAGAAGCATTTCCAAATTTAGAAAGCTTGATATTTGATTGAAGTTTTACATATTAACTCTCTCTCTCTTTTTTTGTTTGCAGCGAACCGCATGTGTAAGAAGGGCTACCGGCGCTGCATTAATGGACGCTGTATCAAACACAGCTCCTGGTGTGACGGCACTGATGATTGTGGAGACGGTTCAGACGAGCTGCCGTGCAACAGTAAGCAAGGGAGAGTGTGATTGTCTGAAATAAATGGAGAGATTAAGGAAAAAGAGAAATACAAACCTGAAATATTTTTTTTAATGGTGGACTAGAAAAGTGCAGCTGTAATGCCTCACTGTCACCATCTCTGTTTACTTCAGTGACTCTGTGCAGCGCTGCTGAGTTCCAGTGCAAAGACGGTTCCTGCATCACTAACTCTAGTCGCTGTAATCAGGTGGTGGACTGTGAGGACGCCAGTGATGAGATGAACTGCAGTAAGTATTAATCAAAAAATATCTGGTCTGGTAACCAAACCAAAAGGTTGCAGGTTTTTGCATATTTACATATTCTCTCGAACGGATACAATCTTTCAGTACATTCTCTTTCAGGCCCCACTGACTGCTCCAGTTACTATCTGCTTGGAGTGAAGGGCATGACTTTTGAGCAGTGTGAGTTCACTACACTCTGCTATGCCCCCTCCTGGCGCTGTGATGGCTCCAATGACTGCGGAGACTTCTCAGATGAAAGAAACTGTCCCGGTCAGACTCTTCACACATCAGCAAGCACTGACACATCCCCTCATTCTCACAGCAAATATAATTTGTGTGATATTGCATAATGAAACTGACCTTTCACTTTCTTTCCCACAGAGAAAAGGAAGCATAATTGTCCGGTGAACTTCTTTGCGTGTCCGAGCGGCCGCTGTATTCCCATGAGCTGGACCTGTGACAAAGAGAACGACTGTGAGAATGGAGCAGACGAGTCTCACTGTGGTTAGTGAACATCGCTCGGACTTTTCACAAGATTAATTAAAATGTTTGTGTACTCCTTTTTTTTTTTTTTTTTTTTTTTTTTTAGATTAGATTTTATCTCAGATATTTTCAAATTTGTCTTAATACTTCGTCTTTGATGTACTTAATATTCTCAAGATGCAAAAAAAAGTTATTTTCAGTTTCAAACTTTTCAGTGCCATTCTTGCCTTCATGAGAACTATTTTCCCCTTTTTATTAATATTTTTATAGTTATTATTATTATTATTAATAATAATAATAATAATAATGCTTAAATTATTATTATCATCCCTAGAATTGATTTTCTGGGGCATTTCTGTCTTCATGAGATCATTTCTGTAATAATAATAATTAGGGCTGTCAGTTTAACACGTTACTTAATTAATTAGTTATGAGAATATAACGCGATTAAATTATTTTAACGCAGTTAACGCACTGGCCCCGCCCCCAGACCTGTACAACATCTTACATTTCACAAATATGATGCAGGGCAACAACTCCATAAATGCAGTTATGCCCTAAAATTCAAGATATTGGTGCAAAAAATGCCCCTGTATGAGTTTTTGTCTCATATTTATATCATACGATAAGCAATATCACACCAGCAGGGAGAGCAGTATTACACGAGTACTGATTTTGTCCGGAATATCACAAGTTCAAATATGATTTTAACAGTTCAGTAACGTAAATAAGAAGTTAATATTGTTATTTTAAACACAATATTATGTGTTTTTGCTCAATTTTGCAGAGAACATATTACCTTTAAAGCCATAGCAGAACTGTTGTGCGTCTGTGAGCAACACAGTGGTGTTTAGTTTCTGAATTAATCTGTGTTTTCATCGAATCGTGTGAACCAATGATTCAAAAGCCCATTCATAAAGAGAGCCATTTACTTCTTTGAATGAATCAGCCGTTTGAACGAATCGAATGAAGACATTTATCGCCTTCTGCTGGCAGATTTAGTTTCTTGTTTAGGCCGTTGAAGCCTAAATGTTTGTGTAATAAAATGTCTACTTGATACTTTCTCATTTAACACAAAAATAGCTTTAAATAATCTTTTGTGGGTATTTTCAGTCAAATTTATTTTGCGATTAATTAGATTAATTAATCGACACATCATGTAATTAATTAGATAAAAAATTTGAATCGACTGACAGCCCTAATAATAATATTAACAACAAAACAACAACAATAATAATATAGTATTAATATTTGTTTATTTATTATTATCTGATGCCTTAATACGTATTCATACAAACTATGCATGTTTATTATAAAAAATGAAATAGATGAAAAACTGAAATACAACAGTAGTTGTAAAAATGTATTACTAGAATAGATTTGAATAGAATATAATTCATTATATCACTGTCTTTAAAGAACAGAGTTATTTTAAGTATGAGGGGCATTATTGACACAATTATTTTAGTTAATGTCTGATCCTGACCACAGATACACCTGATACTTAATTATCATATTTAGATTCTTTGACATTAAGTTTGTTTGCTATTGTTTTCTCAGATAAGTTCTGTGCATCAAATCAGTTTGAGTGTGGGAACCATCGCTGTATCTCCAAATCCTGGGTGTGTGACGGTGCTGATGACTGTGGAGACGGCACTGATGAGGACAGCAAATGCAGTGAGTCACGTTATAACTTACATCAACAAACAAAGCTCTGACACCAAATAAACCGTGTTTATCCTCACTGCAAGTGAACCCATATTTAATGCGCTCTGGGTCGTACTTTTACCTTTGTTCATGGTTTTTGAGGATGTCACGCAATCCTCAAAACCTTTCCGCTGTTACCAACGGAAGAATTTGCGCCACCGTTGAGTTTGTTTGGATGCACCGCATTTGACGTCAACAGAACAATGGTAGTGTTTTGCCCCTTTTAAAAGCTATTTAGCTGATCTCACTATGCATGATTATTTGGTTGGTTGCATTTTATTTGCATTAAGCATTGTTTTCATCCTCATATCTGTGACCGTGTAATTTCAAAACAACCGAGAACCTCTATGCTATTTAAAGGGATAGTTCACCCAAAAATGAAAATTGTCGTCATTTGCTTAAGTCAAGTTTTTTCCAAACCTTTGAGTTTTTTTTCTACTGTTGAGCACAAATGAAGATATTTTGGTAACCAAACAGTTGATAGTAGCCATTGGAAAAAATACTATGGAAGTCAGTGGCTACCATCAACTGTTTGCTGAATGTTTTTGACTTTATGTTAGCCTTGATGAATCTCAATGTCAATCTAGTTAAGGCTGGGTGATGGAATGTGTAAGTAACACTGAGTTTATGTATCTCTTTCAGAGACAAAGACTTGCAGTCCAGAGGCATTCCAGTGTCCTGGCTCTCACATGTGTATCTCTCAGCGCTGGAAGTGTGACGGGGACAAGGACTGTCCTGATGGTGCAGATGAGGGCATTAAGGCTGGTTGTGGTGAGTTGCAAGAGGAACTGCTTATTTTGTGTCATGGAACTCTACCTATATTAAGTCACAAAATCCTTGGAAGAGACTATTGCAAGTGTAATGTGTAATTTTTCTGCCTAGTTTCTTTATTTAATCACTCTCTTTTTATTTCTTACTGTTTATTTCTGTATCTCTTCATGCTCTCTCTCAAGTTTTCAATAAGACCTGTGATGACTTGGAGTTCCAGTGTCAGAATTATCAGTGTATTCCCAAAAACTTCATGTGTGATCATGACATTGACTGTCGCGATGGCTCTGATGAATCGCCCGAGTGTGGTAAGCATGTGGTGTCCATTTTAGTGCAGTTTTTAGTGTTATTTTTTATTATTAGTCACACAGACCCACACAGTGAATCATATACTAAGTCAGATGTTGTCTTTCCTTTCATAATGTAGAATATCCCACATGTGGACCGAATGATTTCCGCTGTGCTAATGGCCAGTGCCTGAAGCAGAAGAACTGGGAGTGTGATGGAGAGTTTGACTGTAGAGACCAATCAGATGAAGCTCCCAAAAACCCACTTTGCACAGACTCAGGTTAGTACGGTAACCTTAAAGGACAAAGTGAAAAGAAAAGAAAAAAACTCTTCTGAAGGCTGTTGCCACATTATTTACTTTTCTACTGGCTGTAACAAAGATTAAATAAAACATATTTTTAATAAAACAAGTACAATTTAAATATATATATTTTTAAAAATACAACAAAGATACATAATTTTAAGCTATTTTAAATATTTTTGCCACTCTTTATCTCACTGATAAATTGTCCACATACCAATACCTTTTCTGTCACTATTTCTCTTTTTACGCTTTAATCATAATATGATCTTGTCTTTGAATGCAAATGTGTGTGAAATTGGAAAGTGCAGGGTTATATTACAGTCGTGTGTCTAACAATAAAAACTTGTAATAAACAGGCTCTTGTGGGTTCTTGGAAGTGTGCCAGGCGTGTAATGTAGTGTGTTAAAGGAGCTTAATGCTGTTCAATTCACTGCTTCATTAGCGCCACAACTTCCTGTGGCAGTATTAATTCTGGATCGCTGACTGGGTTGGAGTGACTTTATGAATATCTGGTTATGGATGACCTCTTAATGCATTAATTTGACTTTTTAAAATCTATTACACCAAGTACAGAAGTTCCAAAAGAACCACGGTGTTCTTTTGAAGTTCTTTGGAGTTCCATGTAAATGCAAACACTATGGTACATAATTATGATATTGTTCTCTACCATTGTATAGTGCTATAATATTACCAAATAACGCATAATACACTGATATTCATTGGACCCAGAACAGAAATGTGATAGGTTGTTGTTTTGTTTTTATCCATAGAGAGGCGCTGTAATGACTCTGCCTTCCTGTGCACCAATGGCAAGTGTGTGAACGAGACATTGCTGTGTGATGGTAAGAATGACTGTGGCGACGGCTCTGACGAGAACAACTGCTTCATCAATGAATGTCTCAACAGTAAGCTGAGCGGCTGCTCACAGCTCTGTGAAGATCTCAAGATCGGCTTCAAGGTACGTTTATACTTTTCCTTATTTGCACGTCATACTTATGCAAATTAATTACTTGGACATATAACAGTGAATACATGACATGCCTCATGGCCGGCCCTTGCAGTGCCGGTGTCATCCAGGTTTCCGTCTGAAGCAAGATGGGAAGACGTGTGTGGATGTGGACGAGTGCACCACCACATACCCCTGTGCTCAGCGTTGCATCAACACGCATGGTAGCTTCCACTGTCTCTGTGTCGAAGGATTTGTGCCACGTCCCGACGACCCCACCAGCTGCAAATCAACATCTGGTGAGCACCCTCCCCTTGTTCTGTTATGTTCTAGGTTACTCTTTCTCAGATTTTTTTTCTTTCAGAGTACAATACAGAATGTCATATAAAAATGGCATTGCTGGTTAAAATGTTTAAAGTTGAGTAATTTCTGTTTCAAAGTCTTCTTTACTATAAGAGCGTTGCTTACATTTCAGATGAGGAACCTTTCCTTATCTTTGCGAACCGCTATTATCTGCGAAAACTCAACTTGGATGGATCTAACTACACATTGATTAAACAGGTGAGGTGGCTGTCAGCCTAAAAATGTTATTTGTAGTTTTCTAATGTTGCTAATTGTCTGTTACTATTTTGTGTACTGATTTTGTTTGTGATTTTGTTTGTGTTAACAGGGGCTCAATAACGCAGTGGCTCTGGACTATCATTACGCAGAGCAGATGATCTACTGGACTGACGTGACAACACAAGGCAGCATGATCCGGCGCATGAACATCAACGGCAGTAACGTGCAGGTCTGTGTAGTTCTAGAGCCTGCGCTTTGATGATTCCTCATGTTTAAAAATATAATTCTACCTCTGATCAAATTAATTTCCTATGTCATCTTGTTCTGATTGGCTGGTGGACATGTTTGATTGGCTATTGGGTAGGTGTTGCACAGAACCTCTCTGAGTAACCCTGATGGTCTGGCTGTGGACTGGGTCGGGGGGAACCTGTACTGGTGTGATAAGGGCCGAGACACAATTGAGGTTTCCAAGCTGAACGGAGCTTACAGAAGTGTGCTGGTTAACAGCGGCCTGCGAGAGCCCAGAGCTGTGGCTGTGGATGTGAGGAATGGGTGAGAGTCTAAAATCATTTCCATAACAGTTCCTGATCTTACATCAAGTATTATATAAGCCAGTCTGACTATTCCAGTAATTGCTAGTTTATTTTCTAGGGCTGTGAGTCCATTAGAATTGTGATCAAATTACATGATATTCTGAGTAACTAATCAAAGTATTTGAAATTGCATATCAGTATTTTCCTAAAAAATCCTTCAAAGATAATTTGAATCAGATGAGTGCATTACAAATTTAGCATTTTTTACACACACACACACACACACACACACACACATATATATAATTTAATATAATATATTTAATTTAAATAAATTAATGTTCTAAATGTAAATAAAATATTTATAAAATAATTAAATAAAATACCCTAGTATTTTCTCTTAATGAATCTATGTTAATATGTTGTTGTTGTTTTAAATAATTAATTTATACTTGACACGTTATGAGCATGTTTGACTTTGGTGGTTTATTATTTCCAGGTATCTGTATTGGTCAGACTGGGGTGATGTGCCACATATTGGCCGCATCGGCATGGATGGCACAGATTACCGCATCATCATTCAAGATAAGATCACATGGCCGAATGGCTTGACGTTAGATTTTATTAATGATCGCATCTACTGGGCAGACGCTCGTGAAGACTACATTGCTTTTTCCAGCCTGGATGGATCCAACAGACACATTGGTGAATACAAACATAAACACACACACACACACACACACACACACACACACACACACACACACACACACACACACACACACACACACACACACACACACACACACACACACAGACAGACAGACAGACAGACAGACAGACAGACAGACAGACAGACAGACACACACACATACACACACACACACACACACACTGCTTATGAGGTCATTTTTCTTCAGGCAATTAGTTTAGACAAAGGAGTGACCCAGTTTTCATGTCGCCAATAAATGACATCATAGACGGCTTGTATTATGTAATATTACAGTCGATCTATTGTTTTTGAGTCTGGTATGTGCAAAAGACAGGCAGTGAGGAGGAGGTTTATTTCCATATGAATTCCTCATATTCAGAAAGCTTACGCAAGGACATGCTAGCTCTGTCCTAGATTGAAAGGGTTCGACTTTGAAACCTCAGTTTCTTTGTGCTGCTAAAGTCAGGAGATGCCAGGAAATCAATATTATTTAATAAACAATGTAATAAGATTCATGCAAACTTCCTCCACAGTTAATCAAGCAAGTGGGCATGTTTTTTGGCTATTTTTAAGATAATAGTTAAAAATATTTCAGTTTTATAATTAAATTAAAAAAGGTAACTAAACAAAAAATTGTTGGCTTGGCAATTAACTGAAATTGATCAGTTTAATATGCAGTACTAAAATTAGTAATTTTCATGTCATGAAATAGCCTAAAAGTATTGGTTAATATGTTTGGTCTGTCACTCATTCTTGATTTCTATGAAGTTCTTTTTTTGCTAATGTAATCAAGGCCATGAAGATGGGAAGATTGATATCAACCAATGATACTATAAACTACTTTTCATGATCCGTTCAAATCTGAAGGATAAAATACAGTTTCACCCATATTTCAATATTCTGTTTGTTGCTTTATTAAATATGGGTCTTGTGTTCTCTTCCACACAGTGCTGAATCAAGACATCCCTCATATCTTTGCCATGACTCTATTTGAGGAGTACATCTACTGGACCGACTGGGAGACCAAGTCCATTAACAGAGCTCACAAAACCCTGGGCACCAACAAGACCATGTTGATCAGCACCCTGCACAGACCCATGGACTTACACATCTATCATCCCTCCAGGCAACCTGAGGGTGAGAATATACACACGTGCTGTAAATGGAAATGTTCCTGCAGTGTTTGATGTGGTTTCTGAGCTTTCTCCTCTGTAATGCTCTTGTGATTGCAGTGTCAGATCACCCGTGTCAGGTGGATAATGGTGGCTGCAGTAACCTGTGTTTGATCTCACCCGGAGGAGGCTATAAGTGTGCCTGTCCCACCAACTTCTTTCTGGCTGCTGATGGAAAACAGTGCCTGTCCAACTGTACAGCCAGCCAGGTGTGTGTTAGTTTGGCACAAATAAGCAAACATTTTCCTGAAATGCAGAATGCCAGCACATTTTACTTGTAATATTCATTATTCTTAATGGTGGTTCTTATTTGATTCGCATTATAAAGGTACTGAAAGTGCTAACACATTAACTACAAAGGTATTATGAGATTTATCACAAGTGTTTCAACATTGTCAGTGTTTATTGTACTGCCATTATTTTATGATGATTTAAATAAGAAAAAATAATGTTGTAGTATTTCTTTATTTCTTAACTAAATAGATGAATTAACAACACATTAGCGGTCTTAATATATGATTTAAAAATAATAAATAATTTTCTTCTTCATTTACATTATAGCAGTGTTGTTATCATTAACAAAAAAAAAAAAAAAAAAAAAGTTTGTTAATTAAAAATAAAACTGAAAAATAGATATTTAATGGGGGAAAAAATTTAAAAAAATTGAAATGTTAAATTTGAAAACAAATTTCATTTGAAGTACTAATATTACTAAAACTGGTAATAAAAAATTATAAATATTTATTTGCATTATAAATATGTATAATATAATAGAAATCTTTTTAAAAATTACAAAAACACAACAAAATGACTAAACTTAAAATGAAAATAGAAAAAACTTCACAATTTTATAAACACTATAATATCAATCATATTAAAGTAACACTAAAATAACACTGCGATACAGTAATTATTATTATTATTTCTTCCTTTTTCTTTTTTTTTTTGCATTTTGGTAATGAGAAGTAGTGTTAAAAATTGTGTAGTCAAACTGAAATGAAAATGTCACCATGCAACAAAAAAAAAATAAAAGCATTTTCTTTCTTGTGATTTTGGAGTGCAATATGACCTGGACATGTCCTTGTCAGAAATGACGCTCAGCTAATTGTCTGTGCTTCTTTCTCCTTTCTCTCTGACTGTAGTTTGTCTGCAAGAATGATAAGTGCATTCCCTTCTGGTGGAAGTGTGATACTGAGGATGATTGTGGAGACCGCTCAGATGAACCTGCCGATTGCCGTAAGTACAAGGGCTTTAACTGCGAGAGATACCATGGACACTCAAACATACATAACATTCTCAAACTCTCTGTTCTTGGGTTTTAGCTGAGTTTAAATGCAGACCAGGCCAGTTCCAGTGTGGCACAGGTCTCTGCACCAACCCAGCTTACATCTGTGATGGAGACAACGACTGCCAGGACAACTCTGATGAAGCCAACTGTGGTATGATGTCCAAGCAATTGTGTAGAGCTGAAATAATCATCTATAGGACATTTGCTTAATGAATTTTGTCCTCGTTCAGATATCCACGTTTGCCTGCCCAGTCAGTTTAAGTGCTCGCATCCTAGTCGCTGTATCCCTGGAATCTTGCGTTGTAACGGTCAGAACAACTGCGGCCAGGGAGAAGATGAAAAGGACTGTCGTAAGTCTAGTCCTATATCTCTCATTAATTGAAAAATTGAATGTTTTGATATTTACACAAATGCATGAGGCTGTTTTCTGATGAACTGATTGGCTGAGTGTCGTTGTGTTGTCTTGTAGCTGAGGTGACCTGTGCTCCTAACCAGTTCCAGTGTGCCATCACCAAACGCTGTATACCACGAGTCTGGGTGTGCGATAGAGACTACGACTGCGTGGACGAATCCGACGAACCGGCCAACTGCAGTAAGGAAATAAAAACCAACAATACATTGACTTCTAAAGCCACTTTTTATCTTAATTTAATGGTAAATATTGATATTGCCCATGTATTATTTTGACTGCTTTGATTAGACTGCTTTGCTTTTTTAAATCAGCAAACAAACTGCTGTACTGCTTTTAATGTCATCAGATGATTTTATTCCTAAATTTCTCTAAATGATATTTAATGTAGTGTTTTTATCTCAAGTTCACTATATTTGTTTATAAATGATTTATCCTGTTTGTCTCTGTTACACATATCTACTTATAATTAGGGCTGTCATATCGATTAATTGCGATTAATCGCATCCAAAATGAAAGTTTGTTTACACATAATATGTGTGTGTGTTGTGTATATTTATGTATATATAATAACACACAGACACATACATATTTTTAAGAAATATTTACAAGTTTATATATATTCATATTTATATATGATTTATATTATACATAAATATATATTACATATATTCCTTAAATCTATACATGTCTGTGTGTGTCTTTATATATAGATATAGATATAAATATACACAGTACACACACATTTAAACATAAACACAAACTTTTATTTTGGATGCAATTAATCGATTTGACAGCACTACTTATAATATGTCTGTTAATAGTTTATTTACCTATTTGTAACTGATTTTTTGTTCTTGCTACAAAAATAGCCTTAGATGACAATATGGCATAAAATAACGAAATAAATAAAAAAATTGACTTACAGTCCTAGGGCTGGGCGATATGGCCAAAAAAATTATCACGATAATTTTTTTCATATCAGTCGATATCGATAATTATCACGATAAATGTCAAATCTTTATTTCTTTCAAGTTTAAAGACAGATTTTTGCTCCAAAGTGAAAGTTGTAAAAACCAGACCATTAATTTTCCTTAACAAAATAAATATCTAAATAGAAAAATGTATTTCTTAGTTGCTGCATGGTCTAATGAGTGATATTGTTTCAAATCAAGAAACAGGTTTGGGTTGCCTGATAATATTAATAATAATAATAATAATAATATCACTTTTTTTGTCTCTTAGAAATGCACATTTGATAGTAGCTTGAGTTTGGATGCAGAGGTAAATTTTTGTTCGTTATCAAAATCAGTAACATCTGTAAAAATTGTAGCAACCTCAGTTTTATACGGTTAAATTTATTCTGACCAAGGATTTTTTTTATTTTTTTATTAAGCATTGGTCTCCCATTGGTAGCATACATTTAAATCATGATAAACACAGTTAAAACCACACATTTAGCACCTCAATACCATGGTAAAATAAATATATAACTATGAAAAACAGTCTAAAAACATTCAGTACAAATGCACACATGCTATAGCTTAATCACAAATACATATTATAATTATATACCATTACTCCTGTAATAAAATTCTATGTGAAATCCCACATTTCTGTCACAATACCATGGTGCAGTGAGTGTTACTACAGTAAATCCATGGTAAATGATGGCGATGTGTAGATTGAAAAGCCTTCTGACTGTCTGGTTGCACACAGTGTTTCTCCTGTGTTTGGCTTTGGCTAGTTTAAATCAGAGTAATTTGTTCATCACTGAATTCGCGCTTCACACTGGATCTCACAGCACTGTTTAGTGCTCCTGAGACCGAGTAAACGCATCTGCTCTAGTGGCGCCGCGCGGCACTTTGAACTTTGATCCGAACGGATCAAACAGTATATCGAACATTTATCGAACTCTTCACACCGTTTTATCAAGGAAAATTATATCGTGATAATTATCGTTATCGAATTATCGCCCAGCCCTAGACAGTCCTAATTAAAGCTGTTTGTGTTTTCTGCAGCTCAGATGAAGTGCGGTGTGGATGAGTTCCGCTGTAAGGACTCGGGCCGCTGTATCCCGTCCCGCTGGACATGTGACGGAGAGGACGATTGCGGAGACGGCTCAGATGAACCCAAAGAGGAGTGCGGTGCGACAGCCTTCATTTTCTCTATTTATACCTTTTATTAATTAAAAAATATTGATTTGTCGTGGAAGTGAATACAAATTATTCATTTTATTCACATTATTTTATTTAATTTAATTTGATAAAAGTGAATAATTACGTCGTATTTTCTTGAGGTAGATGAGAGAACATGTGAGCCGTACCAATTCCGCTGTAAGAACAACCGCTGCGTGCCGGGCCGCTGGCAGTGTGACTATGACAATGACTGTGGCGATAACTCAGATGAGGAGAAGTGCGGTATGTATCTCATTCTCAACCGACAATGACCTTTGCATTCCTGCTTCCTGTTTGCACACCTGAGACTGCATGTATGCCAGTTATTGGAGAGAATCTAGTGGTTTATTATTATTGTGACCATCACATATGTCTGTGGGAGGCGTTGTGGGTATTTGTCCTATGTCATGGCTCACTCACGTTGCTCACTGATGCATCTCACTTCATGTTGTCTCTATTCTTCATTTCACACTGACCCATTGGCTTGACTCAGAGGTAGGTCTCTCCTCCCTCCAAACCACCTACCTATTCCTGGCTCCCTTTTCCTTCTCCTCTCTTCTCATCTCCCCATGATTCCATTCGTGTTTGTGACAGAAGAATCCAATTGCAGCTTCTGTCCCCTAGTGGAGAAATTATATAGTTCATTTTCCTCCTCGAAATTAAATAGTGAAGCTTCTAGCAGTGAACATTTGTGTTTATACGCTCAGATCTTGAAACTTGAATAAAGTTTGATTTGGGTTTGTTTTGTTTACTGTGGTTTTGTTGTCTTTAAAATGAAAGTGTTTACAATGATTCTGACCTAATTAGTAGGGTTCCCATGGTCATCCAAAAAACTAAATATTTATATTAATATATATATTATGTGGGAACCCTGAATGTGTTGGTAATTTTTCTCACTCTCTAAGCTGACCTATAGACCTTGTCTTGAAATTTGTCCCTTTCTTTCCTCCTGTTTTCCTTGTTGTTGTTGTAGTTATTGTGCTGTCTGGCTTTACTTCAATATTAACATGTATGTCTCTCTCTCCCTACCAGTGCCACGTCAGTGCTCTGAAAGTGAGTTTTCCTGCACTAATGGCCGTTGTATCGCTGGGAGGTGGAAGTGTGATGGAGATCATGACTGTTCAGATGGATCTGATGAGGTACTGCAGTTCACTGACCTGCTTCACCATCTCATATAAATTGGGTATAGCCAGTCTATAAACTGCATTAATCAAAGGACCATTTATTCAAAGTTTAAATGCAATGTTCCTCCATTCACCTGAAATTAATTTCCTAGCGAACCAAGTGATTCTTCATGAGTTATATGAAAAAAATTGTCATTAGTTTGAACACACTTCACATATTTTTATTTCTCATGATTTAAAAAAACTTTTAAAACCTTTTCTAAATTAAATTCTGTATATTAATTTCTTTACAAAGAATGGTTCACCCCAAAATGAAAATTTTCTGAAAATGTACACACCTTCAGGCCAAGATGTTAATGAGTTTGTTTCTTCATCAGAACAGATTTGGAGAAATTTACATTTTACATCACATTGCTCACCAATGGATCATCTTCAGTGAATGGGTGCCATCAGAATAAGAGTGCAAACCACTGAATCCATATTTTAGACATTTGTAACTGTTGCTTCCAGCTAAAATACGAGCTAAGAAATATAAATATATCTTAGGTTTCTTTAGCTGGTTGGTTTTTGTGGTTACTACATACAGTAAGTCCATTTGTGACACTCAGCACTTTATTGTAATATTACATATTAAACTCAGTACATATATTATTGTGTCTCTCAGCATGGCTGTGAACTGAAGTGTGAGGAGGATCAATTCCAGTGTAAGAATGGTCACTGTATCCCACTTCGCTGGCGCTGTGATGCTGATGCTGACTGCATTGATGGCAGTGATGAAGATAGTTGTGATATTTCTGGTGAGTATGCATGTCTGCTTCTTTCTGAAATGGGCATATTTATGTGTCAAATGTCCTTTTTTAAAATACAATCTCATGTATCTCACTTTTTTTGTTGTTGTTGCTTTCTTTCAGTGGCACGGCACTGCCCCCATGATGAGTTCCAGTGTAATAACACTCTGTGTAAGCCGCTGTCCTGGAAGTGTGATGGGGAGGATGACTGTGGAGATAACTCTGATGAGAACCCTGAGGAATGCAGTAAGAACTCTCACACACACACAGTTGAATTGTAATAAAAATGATCAGCGTCCCTGACAAATATTTACTATACATTTGCAGTGTTTTGTTGGTGATGAATAGAAAAATAACATTAATACATGGCAAGCTCAAATTGTAAACTTCCTTTCTATAATTCAGGAAACTTCCAGTGCCCACCCACTAGAAATTTCCGTTGTCGGAATAATCGCGTATGTCTCTGGAGTGGCAAGCGCTGTGATGGTGTGGACAACTGCGGAGACAATTCAGATGAGACCAACTGTGGTGAGTCTTCTGCCGTGACATGCCTCAGTGATTTTATGCCAGACTCGTTGAGTGTTTTCATGACCTGTGCAACATGGTTCATGTTTATATAGAAGACCACACATCCACATGCGATAAAGACCAGTTCAAGTGCAGCAATGGCAAATGCATCAGTGCCAACCTGCGGTGCAACTTCTTTAATGACTGTGAAGATTACGGGTCAGATGAGATTGGCTGCAAGACAGGTAATATGCTGCCCTCTGTATAGCACAGCAGGAATCCCACATCTACATTTAATAGTTTCTCATAATGCCAGTGTCCATCTTTGTGGATAAAGTCCGCTGTGATTTTATAGTTTGATATTTAGAAAGGGCTTTTAAATTGAATTCATGTGTCTGTCTGTGTGTTTGTAGACACCATGCTGAATGACTGTAAGAGTAACAAATCTCTATGTGGAGATGGTGATGAGGCTCACTGCATTTCTAATGGCACAGACACGTTCTGCTCCTGCAAACAGGGTTTCCAGAGCGTTGGACACAACACCTGTGAAGGTACATGGTCTGCCATCTTAAAAAGGCTTACGACTTTCTTTTTATGTCAGTGAAGGTTATCACCACCTGCAAATCAACATTTGGTAAATTGTTGTGCTCTCTTTTTAGATAAGAATGAGTGCAAGCAGTTCGGTATGTGTTCTCACATATGTAACAACACCAAGGGCTCCTACAAGTGCAGCTGCCACAAATACTTCAGCAGGATTAACAACACATGCAAGGCTGACAGTATGTGCTGATTTTATTCTTTAAATCACTTTGCCTTAAGAGTTGTGCATCCTCTCCAATAGATTCACCTATCAAAAACTTTTTTGTGTTTATCTGCAGGTCAGAACATTAGTAAACAGGTCCTCTACATTGCGGATGATAACGAGATCCGCAGTCTAAATCTTGATATGCGCAAGTGGGTTTATGAGCAGACATTCCAGGGTGACGCCAACGTGCGCATCGATGCCATGGACTTGCACGTCAAGACCAACCGCCTTTTCTGGACCAATTGGCACACGTCTGGCATTTCCTGCTTCCAGCTGCCCTCTCCATCCTCACCATCAGGTCCTACGTCTAACTCTCACCGCAACACGAGGCAGAGCGAGGGCAGTGTCTCCAACCTCGATGTAAGTCAAGACATTCAGTGTTCAATATTGAGCTTCATGCTTTGCGATACCTTTTCTGAATTTTCCCTGTCTCCTCTTTAGATTCCAGGCTTGAAGATGCCACGTGGAATCGCGGTAGACTGGGTGGCTGGTAACCTCTACTGGACCGATTCGGGACGTGACGTGATCGAGGTTGCTCAGATTTCAGGCCAGCACAGGAAGACGCTGATTTCTGGCATGATTGATGAGCCTTATGCCATTGTAGTGGATCCTCAGAGAGGGTAAGAAGCATATACTGTACTGTATGTTTTATTAATTCTACAGTAGAATCGCTTCAAATAGATCATTTTTGTTTCATGTATCAGAACCATGTACTGGACTGATTGGGGGAATCATCCAAAGATTGAGACGGCAGCCATGGATGGGACACTCAGACAAACCCTGGTCCATGAGAACATCCAATGGCCTACAGGTCTTACCAGCGCAGTGCTGCTTTTAATCATCTGTATCCATGAAATTAGTTCACTGTATTTAAATTAAATCTATGTGTTAATGCATACATCTTCTCTAAAACAGGTCTTGCAGTGGACTACTTCAATGAGCGTCTGTACTGGGCAGATGTCAAGCTCTCTATGATTGGCAGTGTGCGTCTGGATGGCTCTGACCCTGTTGTGGCTGTATCCAACATCAAAAACAGTTCAGTAATGCTATTATGCTCTGGGAGTAAAGCTTATCCTTGACTGTATCTGATAAAATGTATATTTAGCTATAAAATAATATACACTACTGTTCAAATGTTTGGGTTTTTTTAATACTCACAAAGGCTACCATTTATATGGTTAAAAAACTGTACAAAACAGTAATATTGTAAACATTAATCAGCGTCTCTTAATTTCTTACAGATCTCCTCCACCCCTTCAGCATTGATATCTTTGAGGATTACATTTATGGTGTTACCTACACCAATAACTTTGTCTTCCGGGTTAACAAGTTTGGCAAAGGTCAGGCAGAGAATCTGACCACTGGCATCAACCATGCAACTGACATAGTCCTATATCACCGCTACAAACAGCCTGAGAGTGAGTGTCTGTGAGATTTGGACACATTATTTAGGGTCTCTGACTGCGAATATGAGTGTTGTTTTTTTTCTGCAATCTAATAGGTGTATTTGTTTTTACAGTGACTAACCCATGTGATAGGAAGAAGTGTGAGTGGTTGTGTTTACTCAGTCCCAGTGGGCCAGTGTGTACCTGCCCTAATGACCACATCCCTGACAACGGTACCTGTACGGAGGTGCCACCAGCGACCCAGTCCCCCTTCCGTAAGACCCTGCTTTCACACTATATCCTAATTCATTTTATACCACAGCCTGAACAATGCTGAAGCTGCTTATTACACTGAAATATATATTTAAAAAAACATTTTACATGGTAAATATTGTGTATATGCAAATTTTTGAGCTTGATTTAATGCATTGATGATATTAAAATATTGTTTTCTGATACTTCATGAGCATAAATTAATTTCTTAGGCATTTCTCAACATGATTAAAGTATAAAACTTAAGATGTTCATTCAGACAGTCATCTTTAACATGTTTTTCTTTTAGCTCCTACGTGTAATGTTCAGTGCCAGAATGGTGGCAGCTGTTTCCTCAACGCATGGAACCAGCCCAAATGTCGCTGCCCCACCAGTTACAGTGGAGAACGCTGTGAAATCAACCAGTGCAAAGACTACTGTCAGAATGGAGGAACCTGCTCCCCGTCACGCACAGGTACACACACACTCACAGACACATTGTGCCTTTGTGGCCAGGGTTCTGCACAATTATCTTTAGAGCTACATCAGCAACACTTTGTTTCCTCTCTTCAGGTGCTCCTACCTGCCGCTGTCAGACTGGCTTCACTGGCCCCAAATGTAACCTGCATGTTTGCAACGACTACTGCCAGAATGGGGGCAACTGCACTGTCAACCAGGGCAACCAGCCAACCTGCCGTTGTCCAACGGGCTTCTTGGGTGACCAGTGCCAGTACAGTGAGTTTAACTACTTGTCACCTTAAATAGAGGGTTCAGTCTTTTCTGAAATCTCCATTGTCTTAATGTTTTTTTATTAGCTGGTTGCATCCAAACAGAAGTCTTACTAATAAATGAAACAAAGTCAAATAAGTACTGGAAATCAATCTGTGCAGGTCATTGTGAGGACTTCTGTAAGAATGGAGGTACTTGTATGGAGATGATGAATGGCACTAAACTTTGCCAGTGTTCTGAGTCGTACTTTGGTCCACAATGTGAGCAGAACAAGTGCGAATACTGTGGCACGGGCAAGTGTGAAGTGCATGGCAGCGGGATAACATGCAAGTATGTACCATTGCACATTCAAGTATGCACATTCAACTCACTGGGCTTTCATAGTCTTCCAACATATTAAGCCTTAGCTTGTTTGAAATAAGGAGTCGTATAAATATGGATCAGTTGTGTGCTGTTTATGTAGGTGTTATGATAATTTATGTTCTTCTGTGTAGATGTGCTAATAACATCCAGCGGCCTTCGTGCTACACATGTGATGACTTCTGCATTGAGGGCCAGTGCTCTGTAGACCCTCATTCTATGCTGCCACAGTGCAGGTAAAGTGAATAGAACTATAAAAGAAATTGCTTTTCAAAGTCAAAGTCTGCTTTATTGCCAATTCTGCCACAGGTACTGTACATGCATACAGAGAATTGAAATTGCGTTACTCTCAGACCCTTGGTGCATACAGATAACACTAAACACTAACAGTAAAACGTAAAAATACAGATAAATACAAATCAAATATATATATATATATATATATATATATATATATATGTACTTAAAGACAGGTAGAAGTGACGAAGATGTACAAAAACATTGCGACTTACAAGACAAAAAACACCGTTCTGTCGGGAGAGAGAGAAGCCGCAGCGTGTGCACGCGCCGCCATTATATTTATGTTCTTGCAAAGGTTTGGTGGCAAAAAGAAAAAACACCAATAGATAAAATCCACATAAAATGGACAATTAGACTGCAAATAGAATATAGAAAATAGAAAACAAAAATAGGCCTAGTACTGAATCTTGTGGTACCCCAGATAAACGATAATCCACCTAAATGTCCTGAGTTCTGTACTTGAAATAGCTGACAAACCTGTCTATTGCATGATCTTAAAAACCTATTATAACAAGATTCTGTATAAGGATTGCCAGTAATGTAAAGTGTGTGTGTGTTATGTAGGTGTCACACGGGCAGGTCAGGTTTCCGCTGTGAGCTCAATGTCGCCCCTGTTCAAAACCCAGACTCTGGAAGTAAGTGCCAGCATTTCTTTACATCTCTCAGATTCATATTCAATTTAGTTTGGCAAGGTAAACAAAAAGAAGCTTTGCATTGGCAAAGCTTTTTTGTATGCCTGTTGCTATGAAGAAATCTGGGCAATAGTATAATAATAATCTGGGCAATAGTATAATAATCATGCATATTGTTTCTTTGTGTAGATACTCCGTCAGTGGTCATCCCAGTGATGTTACTGCTTTTACTTGCATTGTTAGTGGTTGGTGCCATCTTGTGGTACAAGAAGAGAATGCGTGGGTAAGTACATACAGTATAACTATTTCAGTGTGTACAAAGGAACTCAGAGACACTCCAGGGCTAGAGACAAAATTATTTTGTGTATTGATCAGACTTTTTTTCCTGTCATCTTCCTCATTTTGCTGTAGAGCAGGGGTCTTTGACTTTTTCAGTTCAAGGGCCTTAGTTTTGGTGATTGACCTTATTTAATAATTATATGATTATATATTATACTATATTTGTTTTGCTGAAGGAAATAATTGTACATAATTATTTTGTATGATAAGGGTATGATTATATTATACATTTTTAAATATTTGCTTGGTTAAAGGAAATATTTTACATGTAATTATATATATTTTTTTATTATTACTTTGTAATTGTAATTCTACATTGATTTTAATTATCATGTTATAAAATGTATTTTTGTTGAATACATATTTTTTCTACAAAATTTAGTCTAAAGGCCGGGATTTAGTCTAAAGTTGGCAAGCCTGATTCAACGTGTTGAATCAACGTCGGGGCCGTCAGCGAGAGTGAGAACTCTGATTGGATGTTCAGTTTAGCGAACGAGTCAATTCCGATGAATTAAAGTGAAAGCGATGAAGGCGAGCAAATAAATAAAAGCGGCACAGACAGAATGCTGTTCTAATGTTACGTGATCTTACTAAAGCATCCCAATATGCGAATATTTTCACAACATGAGCCGCTTAAAATGAAGATAGTTATCAACATAACTGGTATTCAAAATGCTTTGTTTATTTTTAGTATATCTGCGTATATCTCGTATATCCTTGTTTCGGTTTCTCCTTTTGAGTAAGGAACCCGACCTTAAGCTCATACAATAATTAGCAGACCCACTTCAGTACCCTGTTGGAGACCCCTGCTTTAGAGCATTAATTCCTCCACATTCCTCTTTAATTTAACACTAAACTCAGTTTCCAGCTCTCTCACTTTCTCTCTCTGTGGTTAAACTGCATCTTTCTGTCTCTCAGGTCTGTGAGGCGGGGCAAGCCCAGCTCCAGATGTTCGCGGTAACTCTGACTCTATAACAGCAGGGTCCCATCCTAGTCCATCCTCTCCTCTCTTCCTCCCCATCATCATACTCTCCCTCTCTTTCTCCCTGCTTCTCCTGTGCTGTTACTGTGGTATTCCTGTGGTTTTTACCAGTTTCAACACAGGGATCTATTGACGACAGCTAAAATAGATCAACTGGTTGGTGCAAGACGCAGCGCTTGGCTGCGTCCTGTCCCTCTCACTCCTCCTCGCGCCATCCTGTAGACATGTGTCCGTTTTATATGTCCGTAAGAGCAGTGTCGCTGTGCTTGAAGTGTTTGGCTCCTCATTGACCGTAGTGGACCATGTCTTGTGGATATCCAGCTTTCTCTAAGACCCTGCAGAGTTGCTCACTCTGGAAAGCACATGGATGGTTCCTCAAAGTGTCATGGCTCCTTGCACTTGTGTTTATACGGCAGGAGAGACCCTGGTGGATGTAGCTGTGTCTGTGTTTGTGAGTTGCTTGGAGATAGGCTACTTTGTGTGCGTGAGTGTAACTTCCTGTGCCTTGCTCAGCCTGCAGAGGTGTGTTGCGAAGAAGCTTGGACAAAGATGTAACTGCTTACTGGTGTTTGTGTCCACAGCGCTAAAGGATTCCAGCACCAGAGGATGACCAACGGAGCCATGAACGTTGAGATCGGGAACCCAGCGTACAAGATTTACGAAGGAGAGCCTGACGATGACGCAGGGGAGCTGCTGGACTCTGAGTTCACTCTGGATCCAGATAAGGTGACACCTTTGTTATTCTCCAACCCCCTGGTAGGGGTCTTAAGTAGATTTTTGTCATTTAATTTTTTAGAATATTATTTACTATAATAAATAATGTATCTTTTATTAATAAAAAATATTTTAAATTGTATAATTTGACATTATTGATTTCAGTTGAAATGTTCTTTGTGCTAAAATGTTTAATGTTAAATTATAAAATAATTTAATGTATTGTAAATAATATATGAATGACAAATGGAATGAAATGAATGCATATACAACAAACTAAATGAGGTGAATCCAGTAGTAAATGAAAAGAAATTACTGTTTTGAAAATGGATATATACAAGATGCTAAATTGGACATTCATGACACACTCATTCATATTTATTGAAAGGGGAGGAGAAACCAGTTTGTGACTTATGTAAGAATCTTTTGAATGTAAAAAGCATTTTAATAGAATGTCCCATTTTAAATGATATTAGACAATGTTTTTATTCAGAAAATATATTAAAAGACACTAAAAAAAATAGCATTTTATTATTGATTCAATTTATTAAAGATTTTATTTGATTTTATCAGCACTATTTTTGTTATTTGTATGTGTTTGTATAGTGATTTGTTTCTTAAGAAAATGTTATATTACTGTAAATGATGTATTAAAATGATACTGTTAATGTTGCCATGAAAATAGCCATTGTTGCTGATATGGCGGTAAAACATAAATAAATACATTTATATATGAAATGTTTTATATAAAATATTTTAATATAATATATTTATAGTTTATAATTATTGTCAAATATCATTAAAATCAAAATGATATTTATTTTGATATTGATATTATACACAATTATATTTTATTTATATATATATATATATATATATATATATATATATATATTATATGTTAATATTTTATATTCAATTATACAATATTTTATGGTTATTGTATTTAGTTATTATTCTTGATTGATTTATGTATATCAGTGTGTAAAAAAAAAAACTTTAAATACAATCATAATGGATTGAAATCAAAATAATAATTTAAATAGTTTTTAAAATATTTTTCTATTTTATAAAATAAATATATGATCATATATTCAACTTTTTAATTATTAGTTTTGTAAAAGAAAATATTTTACATAATTGTATATAATATATGATTATATATTGTTATTTAACTACTAGTTTGGTTGGAGAAATTATTTTACTTTTATTTCGCTTTTGCAGTATTTTTTCATACTGTATATTATAATGTTGGTATTGCATAAATTCACTTAGTTTTTAGTTTATTATTTTTAATATGTCATTAAAATAGTTTAGAATTTTAATATCAGCCATTGATCTTTTATGGGCCATAAAAATAATCATCAGCTTATCTGCATCTGTGTATCCCTTGCAGCCCACAAACTTCACCAACCCCGTATATGCCACTCTCTACATGGGCGCCCACAACAGCCGTAACTCTCTGGCCAGCACAGACGAGAAGAAAGAGCTGCTGTCTGCAGGAGACGACGACATGGGAGACCCGCTGGCGTAGAGTCACGGCCGGACGCCCACCCTCACGCAGACCGTTATGCCTTTACATGTCAGAGGAAAAGCAACAAGAGCAGGAACACTGTACAAAATGTAAAAAAAAAACACAAAAAACACAAAAATGATCAAAATGAAGGACACTTTTGTATGTGATCGCAGTATTATATTTTATCCTTCGAGAAATCCTTCTGGTCAACAAAAGAAAGCATTTTCTATACATATATTTTTTCCTTTCCCTTTTTTTTTTCTTTTTCAGACATTTGCATATCTAATTTCTCACCCTTCCCCTCCATTTAGCACTACCTCTGTGCTCAACAAGATGCCAACAACAATATGGGAAATGTTTTTTTTGTTAGTTTTTTTGGTTTTAAGTTTATTTTTGTATGAATTGTATAAAGATCAATGTTTCTTTTAGGAAAAGCAAAATTGCCAAGTGTTGCTAATGAAATGTAAGGGAGGGGGGCACGGCCGACTGAATGATACTGATGCTGACTCGGCCCGTGTGTGATTTCAGATGGCTGAGAACAAATATGTGTGCGTGAGTGTTGCGAGATGTGGATGAGTCGGCATCGCTTTTATTTCTATACTGTTATCTCAGAGAACAACGCTTACGATGATTGTCATACTCCTTGCACAGATTGATTTTATATATATTTACATATATAATTAACAAAGTGTCTTGAGAAATATACCCAGGAATACAAGCAGACACCCGTACGAATAGCAGTATAACTGTCTTTGTTTAGCTTTGGTTTTTTTAACGGATGAAAAGATGTGGATTGAATGAACAAGTGAGTGAATCCAATCGGATGGTAAATGTAAGGACATTCCAGAACTGTTTCCAGGGTATCAGTGGCCTTGGTGTGTACGCAAGCGGTACGTCCAAAGGATGCAGGCCTCATCTGATGCCATGTCTTCCAGTATGCCGGAAACAGCCAGGAGAAACGCGCAGATGATTGTCGGTGTGGCTTCGACAGGACTGTTCCATACCACATCAGTGGGAGCTGTATATCACTTTTAGTTCACTAGTTTTGTGTCTTATGGACTTTATGCTCAGTGTAAGTGCATTCCTGTGAGGTTCGTGTGGATCCAGTAATAACTCACTGCCTTGCTGCTACTCTTCCCATCATTCTCATCTGCCTGACCTGTAGAGAGCCTCATCCAGCCCTGCTTTCAGCCGAGCGTCCACTGCTTCTAATGGAGGTAACCCGTGCGCCATAGGCTAATGCATGGATCCAACAGCGCAAAAAGACTAGCGTCGGCTCAACAGATACATGTTAACAGTATTCATCCGAGCATCTGGACCTAATGTAAAGTGTCTGCTCTGTTTACGATCAAATGTAATTTAGCACGGCCCTCGTGGCCTTTTACTGTCACAGATGACTAGTGTCACAACCCTGCAACCGTTTCTGTAGTTTTGTTGGTTCATTTGGGGTTTTTTTTTGTTTTTTTTTTTATATACAAAATAATTAAACTGCTTTTTATAGTAGAAATGCATGGTGGCTCAGCCCTTCTTTTGGAGAGACAGCGTGATGTTTGTTTCCAGCTTGAGATCTTCATGAATCACAGACAATAACACTTATATTAAAAATAAAAATGTGTACATAACAAAAATAGAAGTGGTTTCTGGATTGGTGCTCTGCTGTAGCTTGGTAATGGGTACAAGTGGTCAGTTTAGAAACAGTTTTCCCAACAGAGGCCATAAGTCAAAGGTCAGATTCTCCAGGAATGATGGACAAGAAATGTTAATTTGTTAGATTTTGTAAGGTTCATGTCTCGGATGTCATAAAAGTAATAATATTAGCTGCAAATACACAATGCATTATTTAAATGCTGCTATGTGTAACCTCAAATTGTGAATCTAAAACAATTACTGTTCTAGTACTAGATATGATCAGGGTGAATACAGGTAAAATGGGACTCTTTCTGGTCATTGGCATTAATCTAAAATATGATTCCCAGATGTTTTAACTCCTTACAAAAATTACCATACCAATCTACACTAGCCTATATAGTGTAAAAAGTGAGAAATAAATCCAAAAGTTGTCCCACTTCACCTGTATTCACTCTACAGTACACTGGGGGAAAACGTATTAATCAAATTCATATAAAGGCACAATCGAGTCTCAAATATTTTTATTTGCCACTTCAACAGAATATCCAGTTAACTGCTGCATTCATTGGTCTGTTTCAATCAAATAACATTAAATCTTTGGTACATTCATCTTGTGCTTTGCGTTTCCTCCCAAATGGCTTGATACACGTCCAACAATATTTTAAAAAAAGTTCAGACTTAAAAAAAAATAACTCCAAGTTGTTAGTGTTTCATTTACATGTTTTCACTTCTCTTTAGCTAGAGTGATATGGTACTACGTCCCTTTTTTATAAAACGGGCACTTCCGGTCCTGGTTTCTGTTTGGTCACAGCGTTCCAACTAAACACCTGTTGAGATCGCTGCAACGCCGACGTTCGCCTCCTGTGCACTCACTGCAGACTTTGTCGAGGCTATCTTATCTCTTCTAGCGGTAAGACGCCACTTAATGTATTTGTCTTAACGTAAAAATAATAATTTCTGTCCTTAATATCTAATACATTTAGTTTTATAAAAGCAGTAAGCACTTGAGGCCGTACTGAATAGTGAATATAACCGGCAGCGCATCCCGAACAAAGCGACTAACGTTACCCACGGAAAGCGCTGCCTCACGTAAGTTATTGCTAATATAAAGCTCATAAAATTTCATATTGAGTCACTAGTTGAATAATCGGTTCTTATTCAATGATAGTGCAAAGAAAACAATTATTCTATTAGGGACATATTGCATAATGAAATTCATCAAAATGTTATTGTTGGTTTAAACCAAGTGAATTAATACAAACCATGACGAATGTCCTTCATTTTACTAATTTGGGCAACTGGTACAAACTGCACACCCAAAACATTCTGTTATATCATCTTTACAACATGGAGTGATTCTTATTGGATATAAAATGCATTTATATACATAAGAATTCTGTGTGTGGTAAAGAACGGATCCGAACGTTATTCTCTGAGGAAGAATACGTTTCAAGGCATGGCATAACGTTATGTACACTTTGTTTTGGTACATGCGCAATAAACATTTAAAAAGCTGGGTGAAGAAGGCACCATCAATACAAGGCACATGGTCAGTCAAATAGAGCACTTCAAGCTCTTTTGTTAAAGCTGCATAATATTTACATTAAGCATCCGAAATGTTACAACAATGATTAACACAAGTATAAACTTAGATACATCAATGTTGGCTATAAGAAATAATACTGACTCAACAGAAAGGCACTTCTTTGTAACCATAGGGTTAAAATACTGGAGACGAACTAATCCGCTCCAGGTAGTTAGGATTAATAAATCATTTGAGTTCATAGTTAATAAAAGAACTGTACAAACGGGCTCTGGCCTGAAAGTCAGTGACCTCCGACAGAAAGTCATGCTTACATTGCACAATAAAAGGAAATCCACGTTAATGGGCGTGAGATCCCATTGGTAGGCTCTTCAGGGTCATCAGGCTAGTGTTACCGCTGTCTGTGTGTCAACCACAACAAGCATTTTTCCTGTGCCAACGCAAGCTGTTACAGACGCTCCTCAGGATTTGCATGCGCAAACGTTCATGAGGCCGCCCTTAATGTCTATGCTTTTATGGCTTTATTGAAAGAGCCTCCAGTGCAGAATCCAAAAAGGATTTCCATAAATAAATAACCACATTCCCCACCCCCTTAAAACCAAAGACACTGGTTTGGTCCTGCACTTCCCTCAGTCACTGTGAATTGCAGGAAGATGCCATTTCAGAAGAAAGCGGGGGGAGAGTAGCAGTGGGTGTGTGAGTGAGGGGTCTTTAGGGTCGCTTCCACCCATTCCGGATCACCGCGTCAGCTCGCAGGAAGGGCTGGCTTCGGAGATCTGTGAGTGGGGAAGGGAGAGTTAGAGTTAGATCAGGGAACATTTAGGGTAGCAGGGGTCATTCTCAGCATTTGAGCTGGCTGCTAATATTTGTGCTGTGTTTGAAAAGGTTGAAGGAATGCAGAATTCTGTAGATATTACTTTTCTAGATCTTAAAGGAACAGTTCACCCAAAAAGGCAAATTCTGTCATTTACCCAGCCTCATGTCATTCATGCTTTTATCTGGGAAAGGAGATAGTTAGCATAATGTTGACACTATTCTTGTATTTAGAATGAAAGCAACAGTGACTGGCAGCTGTCAAGCTCCGAAAAGGAATAATGCGTCACTGTTTCCACAAAAACATTAAAGGGAAAGTTCACCCAAAATGAAAATTTTATCATCATTTATTCACCCCCATGTTGTTCCAAACCTGTGTGAGTTTATTTTGTTTCTGTTAAGCACAAAAGAAGATATTTTGAGGAATAATGGTAAACAAACAGTTGATGGTAGCCATTGACTTCCATGGTATGGGAAACATACTATGGAAGACAATGGGGACCTTAAACTGTTTGGTTACACACATTTTTTTTTTTTTTTTTTTTTTTTTACAGAGTATCTCCTTTTGTGTTCAACACAAGAAAAAAAAAGTGAGGGTGAGTAAATGACAGAATTTTCATGTTTTTGGGTGAACTATCCCTTTAAGCAGCACAACACTTATTGTACCGGTAATAAGAAATGTCTCGAGCATCAAATCAGCATATTAGAATGATTTCTGAAGGATCACGTGACACTGAAGACCGAAATACTGGCTGCTGAAAATGAACCTTTGCCATCACAGGAATAATAATAAAAAAAAGAATGGTAGTGTATGTAATACAGCAAAAAAGCACCTTGGACATTTTACAAAATTTCTCCTTTTGTGTTCCACAAAAGGGTTTTAAATGACATTTCATTTTTGTGTGAACTATTCCTTTTTTAAAGTTTGAAAAAATGCAATTAATATAAATCTCAATAACTGCTTCTAGCATAAACATAGGCATGGCCCTGCACTTATAAAGCATACACAGTAAAACACTAACAGAGACACAAAACCAAATACAATCACTGCAGTAAGACCATTCAACACAAATACATCTGAACTGATAGATTCAGTGTTCAGCAAGGTCTTAAAAGATACTATAACATTTCCATATATAATGAAACATTACACCACTATATACAGTAACCATTACATGTAGATCTTGCTGAACAGAACACAGAGTTGCATGCAGGTGACGATACAGAAGAGGACACAAACAGCACAGTGCAAAGATACAGCAGACAAACACAGCTTTACATGCAACAGTGATGACAAGAAAATAGAGATTTTCCTGGGTCCTTTCCAATATATGCTACTGAAGAAAAGCTAACAAAAATTCTACTAGTAAAATAATATAAGGTTTTGTACTAATGATTAGTTTGTAATAAGATTTGATATATATAAGGTTATATAAAACTATAACAAATGTTGTATATATAATATATCTTAAGGTATAAATAGTATATAATATAGTAAAAAAAAGAATTGTGAGATGTAAACTGAAGGAAAAATAGTAAAAGATGTAAACTCAGAATTGCTAGAAGAAAAGTCAGAATTCGCTTGTTTTTTTTCTCAAAATTGTGAGAAACAAATTCCAAATTGTGAAATAAAATCTCAGAATTGCGAGATAAAAGTTTTTTTTTTTTCATTCCGTGGTAAAACTATTTAAAAAAATATAGCTAATTATCTTATATTTTTGACACAATGACAAGTTTCATAAAATATATATTTAATAATGCAAAAAAGCAATATTCAGTACAAGACTGCATTTGGCCACATAAGCTTCAGCATTGTAGCAATGTGCAAAATATAGCACTGCTAAAGCAACTGAGCTGATGGTAAAAAGGCAGACAGGAGCAAAGCGTCATGAAGCTCCATAATGCCTTTCTTACCCTCCAATTATTTTGTGCTCAAATTTACTCAGATTAACCCCCTGTTCTGCTGGAAAGGTAGAACAAAGAGTTATGGGAGAGAAGATGAGAGTTAGCAGGTGACAAACCAAGTGAAACATAATAAGGACTGTAACACAGGCCAAATCTCTCTGGACAATATGACAAACAGAAAGACCCATTACAAAAATTATTATTATTAAATTAAAAAAGCATATATATAAACATCAATCAAGCAACAGTTTTACAGTACAAAAATATGATTATATTATATACTGATATTTTAATACTTTTCATTTGTCATAATTCCCTTGAGAAAGATTTGGCCGGTCCCTGTTTCAGATCTGTGAACAGCCACAGCTCGTGTTTCCCATTATTCCATTGTGTGTAGGTTAGTAAAGGATGCTGGGTAACCAAGTGACAGAATGGGTCATGCAAGTGGTTGTATGCATGCACTTTGCAACTGGTAAAAGAACGGGACAACCTGCGGCATTAGGGGCAGTTTTTTTGGGGGGTTTTGGGGGCTAGCAGATGGACTCGTCGAAGAGGTTGGTATCGCAGAAGAAGCGAGAGCCCCGTTTGGCCGTGCGGGCTGTGAAGGGCACACTCTTCAGCACTGAGGGAGGGAGGGAGGGAGGTCAGAGACAGAACGTTATATCTGAGGTTAAGAAGGAGCATGTGTTCCTAAAAGAGAAACCACTTGTTTTGACCCTTGCAACTTCCTGGCATTTTTGTGCAAGATGTTTTCAATCCTATTTAACAGCGACAGCCATAAAATCTTCTTCACATGGGTACACTATCGTTCAAATATTACGGGTCAGTAACATTTTTTTTTTTTTAAGGAATAAATCCTTCTTTTAAATTGCAATAATATTTCACAATATTACTGTTTTAATTGTATTTTTTAAGAAAATCAATGCAACCTTTATGAAAACTCTTTAAAAAAACATCAATAAAATTGTACAGATCCCAAACGTTTGAACAGTAGTGTGTATCTCATATGGAGGAATGTTTTTTAAGGAAAAACTACTCTGTTATTTAATTAATGATTAAGCTCAGGATACATGGGTAAACTTTAAGAATGAACCATTAAAGTACATGTTAAACATATAAACATGTTCAAGTAAAAAATGTATAGAAAATAATTAATAGATATTAAATCTATTTACTATTACCTATTTACTTTGTGACTAGGGTAACAGAAGAGGAGAAGTGACTATTCTTCATTCTGTCAGTAATATCTATGGCTTCATAAGCTGGGACGTTGTTTACTGAAATGTTAAAATAGTGAAAATTTCCCTACATGTGTACAACCTCGACTACATTTAAAGAGACATTTTTGGCTATTTTGTCGGTATTGCAAATAATAGCGAAAAACCCAGAAACTGTTTGCTAAAAAAAAGGAAAATATTCAGTGGTTATTCATTTATAATAAATATAAATACCCTATATCGAGAGCATTATTTGAATGATAGATTATGGTGTTTTGTTATTAAAAAATGATAGTATTTCCTGCACAGTTTCTGCAATCTCTCTTAAGAGCATCCTGTACAATTGATTTACATATTTTAGAAAGAGAACCATTTAGATAGTATGCCATCTAATTAACTCTGAATATCCCTGAGGGTTGATTCAAATTCTGAACCATTGGTTTTAACTGATATGCACTTGTAAAGTGTGGTGATTGAGCTGTAAGGGCCGATGTTTAACATAACAGAGTGTACACTGCTGATGTGGAGAGCTGTGGACCACCACAGTGACTGTGGACCCCTGGCTGATGGGTATTGTAGTCCTGCCTGGCCCACCTGTGATAATGTCTTCAATGGTGCCATCTTTGCCCTCATATACAGGCCGGTGGTCCTTGGCCTGTCTGCGCCGGAGCTCTGCGATCATTTCCTGCTGCTGCTGTCGCTTCTTTTGAGCCTGGACCTGCAGTGAAAAAAACAAAATACATGTTTACCACTAATATCATCTGGAAGTGCTTGAAATATTTTAGGAATACAAGGGCAAATCTACTAGAAAATAATGGTATTATAGCAAAAAATCTGCAAGTGGTATGTTTACATGCACTAATTTTCAAGAGTCCAATCTGATTTCAGATTCTGAAAGTTCTGTTTATATAACCCTGCATGTTTAAATATTCGTTTGCATGTGCATTACATGTATTCTGAATAAAACTGCATTCAGAAACAGAGAACACCACTGTGATCATGTCACCGGAGCTTTCATGAGTATAATTGCTGTTTTTGACTTATTGATTCTGAAAAGCTATCTTTTCTACATTGACATTTAAAGGAATTTAGTTTTTTTCTCAGCTCTTAGATTTCACCTTGGGGTCATGCTGTTTGGCCTCCTGTGCTAGTAGTTTTTCTCTCATGGCTTCCTCTTGCTTTTTCCTCTGTTCGTTTTCCTCCACAGCATCCTGCAGAAAACACAGTTCCGTCAAGAGAGGTGAGTGTGATCCAGGTCCTGACACTGCACAAAACACAGGCTACGACCTCACATCTAAACAATCACAGCAACCTCTGAGAAGGGATATGAATATGGACACACACGAACGCATAGAGATCTTGGAGCTTTTTCGGTTCCTCATGTAGACTCATAAATCCACCGGCAGAACAATGTGAGGAAGAGGTGTGTGTATGTGTGTGTGTCCGGGTTAAAGGCGGTGAAGGCAAAGCCCAGTCTAAACACAGCAGCTGCCCTTAAATCTCAGCCCAGCTGCCCCTTCCTGTTATTCACCCTCTGCTAACGTCTGCTACTCCACCCCTGCGCTCTGACGCTGATGCTCCAACAGGGAAGACATTAAAACAAGGATGGCCAAAGGATATAAACACACATAGAAACTGTGTGTGCATTCAGGGTCTGAACCCACAACCAATTGGCTAGCAGGCCAGATCTTTCATCGCATCATGTTTACTAAACATGGACGGCTCCTTCCTGTCCTCAATGACCTGAAACCAGGTCAGGTTCCCCTTCCCCCCCCCGAGGCTTAGAAAATAAAAGTGTCTTCCTGATGAGTATACAGAGCCACAAATGTGTTTTCTCCTTATCATATTATGAAGATTCATGATTCTTTAGTGCAGTGCCTAGAACCATTGAGTGAATCTTTTAATGGATTGCAGTACCTTGTAGGCTTTGATGAACCGTACAAACACTGGGAAGAACACAGAGGGCGGCGTGGTCTTAGGACACTCCCCAAAGTAAAACACCACATTGTTGAAAGCCTCCTATAAATGGATTCAATTTGAGATTAGATAATCTGGTTTTGTATTCAGAAAGTGTTTTGTAAAAGAGAGAAAGGACACCTCAGCAGTCTTGGCGTCTTTTTGTAGTTTGTCCAGCTGTGTATCGCTGGTCTGGAGGAAGCCCTTGAGTACAGCGTGGTCATGCAGACTGCATTCTCTCCTGACCAGATCCTTTCCCTTACCCAGCTCCTTAACATCCAACAACACATTCTCCAGGGAGACTGTAACGGAAGATTTCAAATTAATGCAAGTAGAGATCAAATGGAAATAAATCCAAAGAAATTCATATCATTTCTGTAAGTGAGACATGTTCAGTTCAAATTCCAACCCTGAAGGACACAGACCTGCTGCAGCCTTATCCACAAAGTGCAGTTCATTGTAGAAGGTAGCCAGTTCAGGATATTTCTCTTTGACGACCAGAGCAATGTAGTGCAGCAGTGTCATTTTCCGGTCAGTAGACTTAGTATCTAGCAGCTGAGAGAGAACAACATCAGCATGGGTGAAAACAGCACTGTAATTCAACTACAACATCGCTGAAGCTATTTCTACACTCCAGCTCACCAGATCCAGACTCTGAAATTTGAAACCATACACAGAGCCTCTTTTACTACTGTTCATGTAGTTGCCCACGGCCAGAATGATCTGTGGAGACAAAAACAGATAGTTAAGCATAACTGAAGACGAATTCTGAGATGATTTTGAACCCTTATAATATGCAAAACAACAAGACATTTACTTCAAGAATCTTCTTTAACTTTCGAGAAGACTTCACTGACGCTGATGCAGCGATGATGGCGTTGAGTTGCTGTGGATTTAAATGAACAGATGTCAAATCTTGATTTGATCAGGGTGACCGTGATATTGCCAAGAACGTATTCCTAAATCAGCATCTTTGTTGTTCCAGAAATAAAATTCCCATCAAACAAACTAACCCTGTACTTAACCCCAAGCCTAACAATCCCTAAAATCAGAGGGAAATGATAGGTTGATAAGTCTATGCCTCAATTTAACCCCAAAATGTGAATAGGAATGGTGTTCCAGGAGCAACAAGGATGTAGGTCAAACAATTTTCACAAATCACTGTGGATGGTCATTATTCACCAAAAATCTATTTAAAAAAAAAACACAAAATTTCCCAACTTCCTATTTGTTGACCATCATAGTTGCTCACCGGGGTCAGCATGTTGACATTATCATTGAAGTTGCCCACAAACGTGATGATGCTCATTCTCTGAGTGAGCCGCTCAATCTTGCTGAAGAGGAGCATGAAACGGTCTTCCTCAGCTAATTGGTCCAGAGGTCTCCTCTCGCGCTCGTACTGGCGCATTAGTTTAGTCTCAGCCTCCGTGGGAAGAAACCGCATCAGGCATTCCACGAAGTCCACTGGCAGGGCTTTCAGATCAAACCTGCAACATGGATATTGCATCGTATTAATCTCAGAGGAGATTTTTGAGAAGATTAAGACACTTGCATATGTGCATACATTTGAATGGCTTTGCAAATCTCTTCTGTGGTCTTGTTGGCCTTGCGCAGAGTGATGGCCAAGTTCTTTGAGCGATTGGCATCAAGCAGCTGCACTTTGTTGACGACCTTGTGGGAAACCTTGCTCTTTGAGCATGACAGATCCACCACAGGACCCTGGGCTTTCGTCTTGAACAGCTCCTCAAACTTCTCTAGATCCAACTCCTGCACAACCAATCAAGATCACATGGCATGGGTGGAGAGTTTCATGGAGCAAGTGCTCAAAATAATGTGCAAATCTGAGTCAAACTCAATATCACCTCAAGCACACGCTCATCATCGATTTCGTTGAAGACGGTGCCATTGATCTGGTTGGGTTTCAGTGCAGTCCAGTTGAAGACAGGTAGGCGGAATTTGGTTTTTATGGGTTTCTTGATGCGTATAGCTATAAGATAAGAATAAACATTATTGTCAGACTTTATTTTTACAAACATAATTATGCATGACAAGATCCTGAGAGTGATGTCACTGTGACTCACTTTAATCTTTTGTTCGCAACAAATCAGAGCCAAGATAGTACTGTTTCCTATTATTATTTGTAATTTTGAATTACCTGATAAACCGACACTAAGGATGACTGATGGTGACGTTCCAGGCAGAGGTGGAGGAGGTGGAGGAGGAATAGGAATACACTCGACTATATAAAATAAGAGAGATGCAATACATTAATATGCATACATTTTCAGCTTTACTCTTAAATCTGTTCCCAAACAGTTACAAGGGATAAATAGATATTTAGTTAGTCCCAGTCCAGCTGCTTCCTCAGCAGAAATCGCTCCTTAGCTAAAGGAAACACCCTTAGCTTTTCCTTTTCCTGCTAGGCTTGCAAAGACTTGTACATTTAAAGCTCTGTAACTCAGAGGGAACTAAGTGTTCACAGCTGAGCCTTGTTTTTCTGATTATTGTACACTACAATAACTGTCCATAATCTTTAGCTTCAAAGAAACCCTTACATATGTTTTCCATTGACAGTGGGCTTGCACTGGTGCCAAATCTAAACTTTTCCTTGTCCGCCCTTGAAATCAAATGAGTTCTGAGAATCTCAGATCTCCTAGTCAAGCAACAGTAAATGATAGCACACCACACACGAATCATATACACAATTGATTTTCCTGGCTGTTCTCAGACTCAGTACCTTCTGAAGGGAGTGGTGGGGCAGGTGGAGGTGGTGGTGGAGGTGGAGCAACAGCTTCAATAGGAGCAGGTGTAGTGACACCCAGACCTCCACTCACACTCATGCTTGCAGTAAGTAAGCCAAGGTCTCTCAGAGGTGCTCCAGCTGCTGCTCCACCAACCAGTCCTCCTCCACCCAGAGCTTCAATGGCAATATCCCCATCAGGCTGCTTTCGTAAACGGATGGTGCCCTGCTGCTCCAGCTCCAGCAATTGCTTCTCAATGTTATTGTGCCTCTGGAAGGCAACGTCCTTCTCCTGGATCATCCGCCGCAGTGTGTGCACTTGTGAGCTGGCGGACTCATACGTCTCCTGCATAACCATGAGAATGACCAGTCAAGGATGTTAGGGTACAAATGTAGCTCAATACATTTATTGTACTTTTCTCTCAGCCTAGCAATAATAAGTCTAAACAACACATGTAAATACTCTATTTTGATATATACCATGGACTCTTTTCACATTACTTTGGGTCTCAGAAGCATGTCATCATTGTTGGGTAAACTTCAATGTTGGTGAATGAAAACTATAACAAATATAATTTTGATATTTATAATTTTTGCCACAATAGCAAAATAAACTGACTTTCCAATAGGGGTAAAAATATTGATTGATTACGTTGGTCATAAGAGAGAAAAATATCAAATTTGCTCACTCCTTCAGCTGTTAAAAACTCACGGAGCAGCGTTAACCAGTTTTTTGTAAACTGATACCATGGCAATAAAACACAGTATAGTTTTAAAATTGTACATTCATCTTTTACATTTAAAAAAAATCTGGCTAGATTCACAATACTGTGAAAAAAGTCCATTGTAATGAATAATTACCATAATTATTTAATGGTAATTTCTATGATGGTACTTCAAAGAATACCATAGTAGATGTCCACATGGTATCTTACTCTGTTATTAGACATTTAGACATCTAGTAACCAGACTATGCAAAAGCCACAAAGGATTAATAGTCATTCCTAATGATACATTTTCATTGTACGCGTTATCATCATTCCTATTACTTATGCATATTACACAAACAAATCATTATTGGAGGTATTTGCATGTCAAGCTCATGAGTGAAGACAAAGACAATATAAATGATTGAGAGTGATTGAGGCCTACCTTTATGGTTGACAGTTCCTTGTCTTTGTGTAACAGCTGTTTCTCCAGATCTGCTACCTTCATCATGGTCTCATTTTCAACATCTAGAAGCTTCTCTGTCACCTAGAACAAAAAAAGGAGGAGCACGAGAGAAAACATGACAGCGTGAGAGGCTGCGAAACAAAAATGAGTGAAGATAGAGGGGCGGTTCAGAGCATTAATCCAATAAACATCTCTCCCATACCCTTTTAAGCTTCATTCTGTCTCTCTCACTCTCTTATGGATCAATAATAACATTCCCAGCAGTATGACACAGCACATGAGGTAGCATCACTTTCACTTTTGAAGCAGTGAAGATTACACACAGTGGAATATTTGGGGAATTCTGTCCTCCTCCCCCAGCAAGAGAAAAAGAGTTGTTGTGTGATTCTCTGCTCATTTCAAGACCTTTGCTATGAGCATAACTCAGCCCAGCAGAAAGGCCCACTACTGAGTCAAGATCAGAGGAACAATCCGAGGTTTGTTTTTACACTGCCTGCATACTCAGATTTACAAGCCTTATCTGTTGAACTAAACACTTATAAGCCCAATCAGTCTGCAAGTCAGATTATAAATTATATTTTAAGATCTCTCTGCACCAAAAGTGAATGATTAAGCTATGCATGAGGCTATATGTTGTGAGTGAATACTAGGAAATAACCCTGATTTCTCTGAACTCTGTGAACTCGGATCAGGGTGAAGTCATTAAGATATTCAAAGTGTCAACATGGCTGACTTGTGCTATGATAAACTATCATTAATATTTACAGATTTGACATAATTAGGATATGAATATAATTAGGACTATGAATAGATTAAATCAAAGTGTGAGTGTGGTTATGTAAGCAAACATTTATAACATAATTGGTCCAATGGAAAGAAAAAAAAAAGTCGATATTGACCATAATATATACACTACCATTTGAAACATTGGTGTCAGTAAAGAAAATACTTTTATTCAGCAAGGACACATTCAATCAATCAAAAGTAAACAGTAAAGACATTTATAATGTTACAAAAGATTTCCATTTTAAATAAATGCTGTTCTTTTGAACTTCCACAAAAATATTAATGACTGTTGAAAATTCAGCTTTGCCATCACATAAATCACATTTTCAAATATATTACAGCCTTAGTGAGCAAAAGATACTTCTGTCAAAAATATAAAGACACTGTACTGATCCTAAATTTTGAATGTAAATGTACATATTTATGGAAGTTTTTAAACATGTAAAATGCTTATGAATTTCCAAAGCACTTGTAGACCTATCACAAATCATTTTTAAATATACTATTTATTTTATTATTGTTTATTTATTATAACATAATCTGCTCTGCAACATTTTTTGTATCGTAAGCAATGAGGTTTACACATTTTAGCTGATGTATACTGAGTGTATGAGGTATAATAATAACATAGCAATAATGAAAGGGAGTATATAATGGTTCTTACATGAGACAAATGGTCTTCCAGCTCCTCCACTTTCTCCAGGGCCACATTCTTTGTTTCAGCGTCCTCCAACAGACCTCCAACATCAAACACATTATCCAGGTAAGCCTGGATCTGCACCGACAACTTATCACTCTCTGTGTGCTTGGATTTCTGGAAGGAAACACAGGGGATTTCTTAATGATTTATCATGTGGTTACATGTGAGTTTAACAATATCTCCAAACGTCTGTATGACTGAATCCTTCAACAGTATTTCAAATACAAAAAGTCATCTACGTAACAAACTTGCCTTTTTACTTTGCTATTTAAACACTGAATGATTTTAGATCAGTTTGAACATTGACTGGATACCTCCAGGAAGTCATCAAGCCCCAGCTTAGTGAACTCATACTGCAGATGTACACGGAAGTTCATGTCCTCCACAGAATGGACCATAATGTTGATGAACTGCATACAAGCCACCTGAGACACAAAACTCATAGTCAAACACATCCATGTCTCACACTCAATACTGACGTGCTTTCATGCACCTACCATGAAGTCGATGTTCCCATCTTCACTACGGAAATACTCCATCAGCTTCTCAAAGCGGTGCTTCTCCTTACACACCTGCACATATTTTTTAGTCAGTCACAAAAACACAGTAACCCCTCAGTCCAATATAAACAGATTTGTCAAGTGTTAAAATATAAAGTGTGATAGTTATAGCTCTTATATCCTCACAAATAACCATCCCAAAACTTTAAGAAAAACAAACACAACATAGAAGAAATGACTGAGGTTTCTAGTTCTAGAAACAGCAGAGTATGAGGTTATGGGGTTCAGTGAAGCTGAGACTGATGGAGAATTCAGATCACAGTCCATACAGGAGAAAGTCAGACTTTATTGTAGACTTTATGGAAAAAGAAGGGGATTGAAATAACAAAGGAACTATGTTATGCCCTCACATTTCACTATGGCAGAATCTTATTTCAAATCAGCTTCTTGTTCGTAATGCTTTGCTGATTTAAATGTGGAACATTTATTTTATTAGTCTAAATTCAAAGTTAGCTCAACCACAGACTCTTTGAAGACTAGTTCTGGCAGGCAGTCTTTTATTTCAGTCTTTCTCACAGCATTGTTGTGACTGCTGTGTTGATTATCTCTCTTAGTTTCTCAGGATAGAGTTGGACAGTTACGGGATAATTGGCCTGTTTCCGGTATTTAAATGACTAGGCAAACAAAACTAAGAGGTTGAGTGAACGGTTGAGTCTGCGGGCAATTCTCTCCTCCCCCAAAACACTGATCCTTATCAGAGACGGGTTGGATGAAACGACTGGCTTAAGATGTGGTGTTTTCCCACAAATGCATGTGGGAAGGGAGAAAATTGCCAGCTAATTGGCTGTATATGTGCACGAACTGAAACAAAAAAACTTTTTTAACATAACACAGCATCCATGGTTTTTGTAAGACACATGCAGATGTAAAAATATCAGGATCTACCTCTTTGAAGTTATCAAACGCCGAGAGGATGATTTCATGGCCTCCTCGCACCAAACACACAGCAGCCAGCAGCTCCAGGACCAGCGCCTTTGTTCTACAGGCAGAACAAAAGCTTCTGTGAGCATTCAACTGGACCAGAGTGGCAGAGCAGGACTCACACAATAAGACGGGTAACATTACCAACTTGACAGATCATTACCCACCCACACCTGCTTAGATCTATCCTTCAGGGAGAACAGCAGCTTTGTGTCCATTGTTATACAATTTTCAAAATCAGAAACGTGATAGCGCACTTTCATCTTGAGCCTCTCATTGGGGTCACATCTGATGCTGCGTATCAGGGGTAATTTTATGGTGATGTTTTGGAATGACACAATCCAAGAAAAGCCTTTACAGCGCAGTTAAAAGTCATGATTGAGTGATACATTTGCTTATGATTCATTGAGCTCTAGGAATGATGCTTTCAAAAGGTTGGGGGGTTTTCCGTGCTTCAGTCTGAACTGATCTAAGCTTCTACTACAAATACACTTAGTCAGACTGACACTAATCCGCTTGAAAGAATTCATTCTTACCAAACAAAAGCACAACTCTAATCCCCAACTTCACAGCACCACCAGAACTAAAGGTCACTGAAAGTACTGCATTAATCGGGCTCATCAGGTAGCTACCTATTTAGGGACTGTTCACACAAAACACTTTATTTGCATTCTACTGGGCTGCTTTTCCATCGTTTTTCTATGTAAACATGCAGACAGACATGTGTGACTGCTGCGCTCAATTATTATGTGTTTTGCAGCATCTCACACATTGTAAAAATAAGGCATTCTAGTTAAAAAGTAGTAAAAAGATTTTATTTTTTTTCTCTGCACTTTGTCTCTCATTGTTAAATGCAAAAACACATTTTCAATGAATGGCCCTTAAAGGGATAGTACACCTAAAAATTAGAATTCTGTCATAATTTACTCCCCCTCATGTCATTTATTTCTTCTGTGGATCACAAAAGAAGATATTTTGAAGAATATTGGTAACCAAACAGTTTTGGCTCCCATTGACTTTCATAGTAAGAATAAAAACTATGGAAGTGGGACTAAATACTGTTTTGTTCTTTGTTATGTAAAACACAAAAGAAGATATTTTGAAGAATGTTGGTAACTGAACAGTTTTGAGTCCCATTGACTTCTAAAGTATGGACCAAAAATACTGTTTGGTACTTTATGTGAAACACAAAAGAAGATATTTTGAAGAATGGTGGTAACCAAACAGTTTTGAGTCCCATTGACTTCCATAATATGGACCAAAATACTATTTGGTTCTTTATGTGAAACACAAAACATATTTTGAAGAATGTTGGTAACCAAACAGTTTTGAGTCCCATTGACTTCCATAATATGGACCAAAATACTGTTTGGTTCTTTATGTGAAACACAAAACATATTTTGAAGAATGTTGGTAACCAAACAGTTTTGAGTCCCATTGACTTCCATAATATGGACCAAAATACTGTTTGGTACTTTATGTGAAACACAAAAGAAGATATTTCTCAGATATTAGTCAATGGAACCCGAAACGATTTGTTTACCAACATTCTTCAAAATACATTCTTTTGTGTTCAGTAGAAGAAAGAAATGCACACAGGTTTGGAAAGACATGAGGGTGAGTGAATGACAGAATTTTTAATTTTCATTTTTGGGTGGACCTTTAAAACTGTTATACAGAGCCCTAATTCTTACCTTGGGTTCTTATTGTTCAAACTTAGGGCGATCTCGTTGACAGCATGCGCATGAGACATGACGAGGTTGAAGCCATACTAGGGTGAGAAAGGAAAAAGCAATGTGGTATAAGTATTAAAAAAACATTTACCACAGTGCAATGGTGATTCCATATAGACATGCTGCTGTTTGTAAACTGGACAGACACTGAAATATTCTGGAGAGTAACAGGTTACTTGTCATGTTCGATGACACTTAATAATAAAACTGGGAGAATTGTTTTTATTTGCTGCTTCCTTTCTATGTGCAAACAGTTCAGATGTCCCTGAGGTTTTTGTGATCAATCAGGTCTGTGCATCCTGTACCTGATAGTTCATGATTGCTCTGAGGCACATGATGCACACATGCACGTCATCCTTTTGACTCACTAATCTGGAGTTCTTGATGGTTTTGCTGTTGGTAGCTGAGCCATAACTGAAATAGAAGGACAAAGTTAGTAGTTCACAAAAGCTGTGCTTGATTTGACATAACATAAAGGCGCACAAACAATCACTCATATGCACCATATAAAAAGGTTTTCATTTGCGTGTGTTATCTACCCTCAGGAAGTCTGGCTATGGCTCAGTGGGCAAAATACTGCACGCCTCCTAGTTTCAGTGCAAAGCAATGTTCCTGTCATTGCATGAACACATATTATAATCTGTGAAATGAGACGGGAAGCTAACTGTGAAATTCTAAAACAATATTTGACAATTTCCAAAAATAGGGTCTAATTACTTGAATAAACCAAAGGGATACAAAATGTTTTTGATGTGAAAACCATTAGATTTATTAGATAACTATTATCTAAAATAAAATTAACCTAGCAAGAGTAGATAGTTTAAAACAGATTAAATGTTTGTATTAAAATGCTGATATTGGCCTGTAATAAGGTTTCATCTAATCTTAATTTTGACATAATCTGATGAATTGATGACCAAAAATCATTATGAAATAAATGTTTTTCTCTAATACACATTGGCCAAAATTAACGGCACCCTTTTATTCAATACTTTTTGAAACCTTCATTTTCCAGTTTAACAGCTCTAAATGTTCTCCTATAATGCCTGATGAGGTTAGAGAACACCTGACAAGAGATCAGAGACCATTCCTTCATCCAGAATCTCTCCAGATCCTTCAGATTCACAGCTCCATGACGGTGCTTCTTCTCTTCAGTTCACCTCACTCATTTTCTACAGGGTTCAGGTCAGAGGACTGGAATGGTCATAGCAGAAGCTTGGTTTTGTGCCCAGTGACCCATTTTTGTGATGTTTATGAGGTTTGTGTTTGGATTATTGTACGGTTGGAAGATCCAAACATGGCCCATTATAAGATTTCTAACAGAGTCAGTCACTTGTTGATTTTTTATCTGTTGGTATTTGATAGAATCAATGATGTCATGTGTCTAAACAAGATGTTCAGGACCTGTTCATAGGCCCACAACATTAAAAATACAGCAGTATATTTCATTGTACATATGGGGTACTTTTTATCCCGGTGTTCACCAAACCCATCTTGAGTGTTTGCTGCTAAAAAGCTCATTTTTAGTTTCATCTGACCATAGAAGCCAGTCCCATTTGAAGTTTCAGTCGTGTCTGATAACTGAATATGCTGGAGATTGTTTTTGGATGAGCTAGGATAATTTTTCTTGAAGCCCTCCCAAACAACATGTGGTGATGTAGGTGCTGTTTGACTTTTTTTTTTAAGGTTTTCTGACCCCGAAACTCAACCTTTCTCTGCAATTCTCCAGCTGTGGTCCTTGGAGAGTCTTTAGCCACTCAAACTCTCCTCCTCACCGTGCATTAGGACGATATAGACACATGTCCTCTTCCAGGCAGATTCATAACATTTTATGTTGATTGGAAATTCTTAATTATTGCCCTGATGGTGGAAATGGGGAATTTTCACTGCTCTAGCTCTTTTCTTAAAGCCACTTCACTAATTTGTGAAGCTCAATTATCTTTTGCTGCACATCAGAAATATATTCTTTGTTTTTTCTCATTGTGATGGATGATTAAGGGAATTTGGACTTTGTTTTCCCTCCTATTTATATTTCTGTGAAACAGGAAGCCATGGCTGGATAATTGCATGTTCATAATCACGCGGATGTGCTCAAAATTGTAAATATGAATGGGAATATACTTCAGAGATATTTTACTCATAAGAATTTCTAGGGTTACCAATAATTGTGTCCAACGTGTATTTGAGAAAAAAAAAAACATTTATTTCATAATGAGATTTTCCCCCATTTTCAATTGTTTTAGTTCAATGAAAGGTTAGATTTTTGTGATTTGTTTTTAATAAAAGATCAAAAGGATTAATTATGCAGGTTTATTTTCAGAGCCTTCTTTGATCATATTTACCAAGGGTGCCAATAATTCTGACCACGACTGTATATAATATTTATATATTTCTGGTTTTGGTTTTATTTATTTTGTAATTTTGTTTTTGTTTAACTTCATGTTAATTTTTATATGAATTTAATGTTTATTACTGGAGAGTAACAAATATAAACGTCATGAAATTTTAAAATAAAAAAGTACTTAACCCTGTAAAGCCTGACATACAAAATAATAACCAGAAAAAAAAAAACGTTTTTATTTTTTTAATGGGACAGTTTATTTAACCTTTAGGATAAATATTTTTTTTAAATAATAAAAAAAGGTTTGCATATGTGCAAAACATATATTTCAAAAACATAATTTAATGAAAAACGTTTGATCATATTAATAATTTAGAAGCCTTAGAAATTTGTGTATTGAATATAATACAGTAGGCTTTATAGGGTTAATTTTTTAAGACTCTGAGGCTCTTTCATACCCTATTCTTGGAAAGTGCCAGTTCTTCAAATTAAAAAAAAATAAAAAAACAATAATATACGTATATATATGGATCAGTCTCAAAAGAGTGCATTAAATATTTCAAATTATTATGTTGTGAATGGCCAACAGCCTGAACCAAACCAATGCAAGTTAAAACATAATTTTAAAGCGAGGCAGAGCGTAGCAAGCACAAGCAGGCCAGTACATACCGGAGGACGGATTGCCGCGCAGAGCGCACCAGCGTATTGCAGCCGTTCTGGTGCAGATCCTCAATGGACCTGCTCCAGGACTTAACCATGTCCAGCGAAAAGTCGTCACCATTCTCCAGCCCTTCAAAACCCAACCTGAGCCGCACAGACAAGGAACCGCACATAAGGAGGGCAGGGGGTAAGGATGGGGAAGGCTAGCAACAGAGCTCAGTAACAGGGGGTCCAGGATTATGCAGAGAGCAGCACAGGACCATCCAAGCAAATTATAGCATGGCATAACAAAGCACAAAACAAAATGCAGCGCGCCTACAATGAGGCATTCAGCACGGTCAAAATCATTAAACAACACTGAATTCATTGCAGCCTTTGTCTCCAGCAGAAGCCTGGCTACTTGATCTTTTAATTGTCCTAAAGTTGGTGCATGGATTGGCGTGTTGTGACGATAACTGTGGTTGGTTGTTTTTAGGGTGTGTCACTCACATGACGGCACACTGGGCGAAGGAGAGGTACTCCACCAGGATGTCCAGGCCTCTGTTCTCATCGTTGAGGAACTCACGAACCCACCTGCCACATTAAGGAGAGAGATCAAAGCATCCTATTAACATCCATCTGATATCAAACACACTCTATATATGCTACCATTTAAAAAATGTGGGGCCAATAAGATTTTTTTTATATAGAAATTAATACTTTTATTCAGCAATGATGCATTAAATTGGTCAAATGTGGCAGTTATTATATTTATAATGTTACAAAAGATTTCTATTTTAAATAAATATTGTTCTTTTAAACTTTCTATAAATCAAGGTATCAAAAAAATAACTTCTCAAGCAGCAGATCAGCATATTAGAATGATTTCTAATGGATCATGTGACATAAAAACTAGAGTAATGGCTGCTAAAAATTATTTTTGTTATCACAGGAATACATGACATTCTAAAATGTAAGATAATAGAAAAAAGCTATTTTAAACTGAAATCAAATTTCACAATATCACTGCTTTTACTGTTTTTGATCAAATAAATGCACCCTATTTACAGACCCCAAACTTTTGAACGGTCATACATCTAGAACAACGAGCAAACAGGATCAGATTAACAAAGATTAAAACTAGGTGGAAAATATGAAAGACAGATAGAGATAAAAAAGGTGAAGAAATTAAACCGTTCTTTCTTGACTGTCAATATGACAACAGACTTAAGCTTTAGACTAAGTGAGCATGAAATTAATTAAATTAATCCCATTTACTTTCTGACTGTGAATGATTTATCATTGGACACTACTGCAACAGAAAACAAGTTTTTGTTTTTGTAATCTTTAAAATGGGTACCAATAAGTGCCAATAGTTTTTAGGAGGGAAGAAATCCTTCACAACTGACAGCAAAGTAGCGATTGTTGTTTCATGTTGACTTTAAAATCCCAAGACATTTTCAGCCTCAAGGCTGCTCTGAGTTGACTGGCTTGGCAAGACTGAGCTGGAAAGTCCAGAATAGAGGCTAGTTTTAGATTTCCTTCACTTAGCTCCAGATTTCTGAAGAGAAAACTCAAAGCAAAAGGAATTCCCACCATGCAGAGCAAAGGAACGTGGAGATCATAGCTTGAGAGAGGAGGTTAAATCTCTGACAGTGGGAGTGTTTATACTGCATCCCCTGTGCAAACATATACTTATATATACATGCATGCTTCATTTTTCTGCACGCTCTCATTTTTTTAGTATTTTTTTACTTCTCAAACACAAGCCGTAATGATTAGTTGAAATCTGTCTCTATTGTTAAATGGCTTTGGATGCATAAGAAAAAAAAAAGATACCAGACTCCCAAACGAGCACAAGAAAAACAGACAAAATGTGGAACTGAGAAAGAAACAGACTTTTCAGACTGAAAAGGTAGAGGGGGCTCACTCCATCATCAGCTTCCTGTCTGCCACCTCCCCCTCCCTGCTCCCCTTTAGACTCTTTTCCTGTTCAGCCAGATGCTATTTCAGATTGTCTTGGCAAAGCAAGGAGTAGCACAACGGAAAGAGGCCAGGGATCGGACACATGCAATAAACAGTCCTCTGTTCCATTTTATCCAGCCCCCCAAAAAGTGAAAATAGCCTACCTATTCTTTTTCTTTTGTTCTTAATGAGAAACACACTACCCCTGGCTCTTAATAATGCAGGAGAGTATTGGTTATTTATGGCTCACACAGACAAAGGAAGTCATTCAGAATCATATTTTGCCAGTGTTATCTGAGATTTTGCTCGTATACTAACTGCGTGTATGTATCAGTGTTCAGGAAGCTACTTTGAACCTGCAGTTTGCCAAGCTACTCATAATTTATAGTAATTTAAACTGAATACAGTCTTTTAATCTTTTGAAGTAGTAGTTAGCTAACCTACACACAATTAACAAAAAAAGTAACTAGCAACTTGAGAAAAAAACAACTTAATCTTCTTAAATATAAAATGATATAATTTATAATTTAAATGAATGATTTAAAATATAAAATTGTTATAAAATGTTAAAATATGAAATGTTAATAATAAAATGCAATTATTAAAAACTAATTTAATTATTTTATTATTATTATTAAATTTAAATTATATTGTTTTAATGTAAAGCCGTATGTTTGGCACAAACAATCTCAGTTAGAACTTTAAACTTATCTTAAACTAAACAGATAAGTTCACAACTAACAAAATACAAAGCATTATTTTGAATTGTTCATTTACACGGTCCCAAAAAAAATTTTTTTTCCAATTATATATATGAGCATATTTGAATACTTAATTCACTCGACTGTAAATTTGCATGCACAATACAAAGTGACATTAAATACAACACATTATGCAATTTTCAAAAGACCTGAACTATTGAAAAATATGGTAAAGTTATTAGTTACTCCTCATCGCTTGTGTGTTCATCTGATTGGTAAGAATGTACCATACATGTAACAAGCATGCTATTCTCTAATACGGATGTGTGTAAATGGTTTCACAGTTCCACAACAAATTGTTTTTTTGTATTTAGTAAGTGTGTGTGCCCTTGAAAACGGAATATAAACATTGAAAAGATCTTCCCAGTTGTCAGTGCTTCATTGTGTTACACAATTGCGTGTCAGTGTTTTTGTCTGTGTTCATCAATGTGAGTTATAAACCTTTGTGTGCGCGTGTGTGTGTGTGTGTGTGTGTGTATACGTGTCCTTTCACACACAACATTGTTGGATGCTACAGGCTTCCTGGCTCTCCAGCATACACAACTCAGCTTCCTGAGTTGCTTGAAGCTGCTAAGGGGGTGGTGTGTGAGGGACGAGATGAATAAAAACCATCTGGACGCTGCCGAGGTCTACAGACAGCATTATAAGCAGAGGGAAGCTGGCAGAACAGCCCAACAGCAGGGATTTGTGCACGAGCAAACACTACATCTAGCTTTCTACAACAGGAAGAACAAAGAAAGAGTGATTCTTTAGAGGGGAAAGCCAAACAATACCACAGCTTCCCGTCCATAGCACTAGCAGTGCTATTGTTCCCTGCACTGTATACAGGAGCCTCATAACCTCACTGCAATGGTTACTGGGAGGGGTATTTGGAGAGATCAGCACAAGACGAAGAGATGTAAAAGAAGGATTAAATAAAAGAAGACATGAATTAGTCACCCTATGTGATTGGTTCGCAGCGATATCTCCAGCTCCCGCAGGACTTTGGTGGATTCCTGGACCCTCCTGCGGAATTTCTGCACACAGAGACAAACTAATGATTATCGGCATGTTTGGAGAAAAACTCTGCAACCTCACCAGAACAGTTTAAACATTTCAATAAACACTAACTAGTGCTGGGTAAAACAACACTTCTGGTTAAACTTTTAGTGCACAAAAGAGGTCAATATACTAATGACATACAGAGGAAAACCAATTGATCATATAGGAAATTAATTGATCCTGAACATTTTTATTTTTTGCATATACACTGCCAATCAAAAGAAAACTTTTAAAATTTAAAATAACTGTTTTCCATTTTAATAAAATTTAAAATGTCATTTATTTCTGTGATGCCAAGCTGAATTGTCAGCATCATTACTCACATGATCCTTCAGAAATAATTCTAATATGCTGATTTGGTGCTCCAGAAACATTTCTTAATATTATTACTAATGTTGAACACAGCTGTGCTGCTTAATATTTTTGAGGAAAGCGAGATTATTTTTTAGGATTCTTTGATAAACAGAAAGTTCAAAAGAACAGCATATATTTCCAATTATTTATTAAATAGAAATAATTTGTAACATTATAAATGTCTTTACTTTCACTTTTGATCAATTTAATGCATCCTTGCTGAATAAAAAAAATCTTACTGCCTGCAAGTTTTTGCATTTTTTTCCAAGGGTATAATTATTGTTCTACTCTTCTAAGTTGGTGAATTTTTTTATTTATTTTTAATAATACAACCTCTTTAACTGCTGCAAGTCATGTTCACATGCAACCAGGTGAAAAACAGACATTGGTTACACATTCTTGCGAATGATGCTGACCTTGCGTGTGACTCTTGGGTCTAAATATCCACGTAGTTTCTGGATGTATGTATGTGGAGGATTCTTCACTTGGAAACGCTCCTAACACAGAAAAGAGGGGGAGACAGTTATACACAGGCAAAAAACAACAAAAGATGAATGTTCTGTTTTAACTAACACATACACATATTCTTAATCATTTCATACTGTTTGTTTAAAATAAAAAACTGACATTATTCTTCAACTATTTTTTGTTGTAACTATGAACTCCCATTTTCAGCAGCATAGAGATGTCAAGATGCACAACTAGACATTTAAAATTAGTTTTACAAAACATGCACGAAATGTAGCACTTAACACTGTCAAGGCACAGAAAAGTATGAAAAGCATCATCAGGATAGTCCATCTGCCATCAGTGGTTCAATCTGAATTTTATGATGCGACGAGAATACTTTTTGTACGCAAAAGTTCTGCTTCTGTATCAGCCGCAACACAAGGATGCGCTATTCTACATGTATTTACGCTTTGATTTGAACGAAAATAGCGCATCCTTGTGTTGTCCAACCACTGATGGCAGATGGACTATGCTGACGATGCTTTTCATACTTTTCTGTGCCTTGACAGTGGTAATTACTTGGCAGTCAATGGGACAGTCACAAGCCTCCCGGTTTTCATCTAAAATATCATAATTTGTGTTCCGAAGACGAACAAAGCTTTTACGGGTTTGGAATGACATGGGGGTAAGTGATTAATGACAAAAATTTCATTTTGGGGTGGAGTAACCCTTTAAGGTTGAACCACTGATGTCACATGGACTATTTTAATGATGTCCTTACTAAATTTCTGGGCCTTGAACATGTCAGTTGCATTGCTGTCTATGCAGGGTCAGAAAGCGCTCGGATTTCATCAAAAATATCTTAATTTGTGTTCTGTAGATGAACAAAGGTCTTACGGGTTTGGAACGACATGAGGGAGGGTAATTAATGACAGAATTTTCATGTTTGGGTAAACTATCACTTTAACTTGTTAATAATAATGACTGTAATAATATATATTTTTAAATGTCATGTCAACAACACCATTCTTCTGGACTGCCTAACAGAGGCAAGGGTGTGACATAATAGTGAGTGATTGTGGAGGCTGTACCTGGTCACAGATGAGGTCCCACTTCTTCTCATTATCATACTGCCGGAGGAGACGTGCTTTATCTGGGGGCAGGTTCATAGAGTTCTGAAAAACAAGAGAGTGCTTTCGCATCAGAACACACAGGAAGTTATATATTCCTCCATGCATCCATGGCAACGACCTTGCAGAGACGTCTGTGCTCGTTTTCTTTGGGTCACAGCGGTTTCTTGGTCTGACATGAGAAACCCTGCAGCCTATGACCTCACGTCCTGTACTGACTTCTTATATCCTGTCTGAAATCATATTTCTCTTCAGTCATCAAGCAGATCTTTGCTTGATGACTGAATATGATTTTAAACAAATCTTTTTACTAAATTCTACATTTCAAACTATATTTTTATATTTTCTGAAGGAAACTGCCTTTGCAAAACTCACAGCCACAATTATGGGTGATTGCCAGTGTGTTGCTGTGCTAGGCAGTTGCTAAGGTGTTCTGAGTGGTTTGCAGTGTGTATTTGTTTACTGGGGTGTTGCTAGAAAGCAAACTGCATTAGTTGAAGTATGACTTATGTGTTAAAGTTGATGGAAATACACAATGATGAAACACAGACACTTCCACAGAAACTCGATTTTGTGCATTGCACACAATGTGCGAGAGAATCTTACTTGCACAGTCAGCATGTTTCTAGCAACTTTCATAAATAATAACACACTTGATTAAATGGCACAGACATCTAAATGTAACTCTGTCACCTGAAGTTTGTTAACTTGAGCTATCAAATATCCTGGACAAGCACCACAAAAACAGACTTTTATCCTCATAAATACTGTTGTTCAATAGTTTGTGGTCAGAAATTGTTTAATACAGTAAAATTTGAAATATTATTACAATTTAAAATAAATGTTTAGTTTTAATATATATTTTAAAATGTAATTTATTCCTGTGATGGCAAAGCTGAATTTTCAGGAGCCATTACTCCAAACGTCAGTGTCACATGATCAGATGTCCTGCTTAATATTTTTGTGGAAACAGTGAAACATTTTTTTTCAGGATCCTTTAATGAATAGAAAGTTCAACAGAACAAGAAATGAAAATATTTTGTCACATTATAAATATCTTTATTATCACTTTAATGAATAAACATATTAATTTCTTTAAATTATAATTTTTTTAAAAATCTTACTGAACCCAAACTTTTAAACGGTAGTGTAAAAGTGAGACATTTATTCTCATGATTCCCATATAAACTAGTGTGATGATGATAATAATGCTATTGTTCAAATGATATATAAACCATTGTTCTTCCAGCCACTTCTTCTAATAGACAGGGCACTGCATTGTAACAAGACTACTCTCTGATATCAGGTCATGTTTGCACTACAAACAGATAGGTGTGTGATTTGTCTTCTAAATCTCTTTAATAGTGGAACACACACTGAGTCAGGTGTGGGGTGTGAGCTGTATCAAACACTGTATCTCTCTTTATTAACATGAGACTCTGTGCTATGATTCCAGATAGCGAGCAGCAGATTCCCCCAATATGGCACAGACCTCTCAGTGGGTTTCCCTTTGAAGATAGAAGAGGTGTTTGTTCTGAAGATACCATTCACACCCATATCAACACCCACCCGAGCATCTGTCTATCACCCATGTCTTTGCACTCCACGCTAGAGTGATCATCCACCCCAAAAGCCAACAGCTTCACAGCCTACTGCCAAGGCAACATATCAATTCAGTGAAATTACATGACCACGTCATTATAAACAAAACATTTTTCCAGTGCTATTAACTCCATGATATGTGGAAAGTGAATATTGTATGTGTTGAAAGAATGCGTTTTATTTTATTTCCACTGTAAAGTGATTAAGTCTTTCCACAAGTCAAAAATGAATCATATTCAGTGACATGTCTGGGAAAGGCTGGTGAATGCAGTATGTATCATTGCAGTTTTTCTTAGTTTTGCAGCATTCAGTGAAGGATTCATCAGACTAATTTAAACTGAATGAAAAGAATCATGTCATAAGTGAATTATGTTTCTAAACTTTGAATCAAATAAACCAATTCCTTCGCAAAACAATTGTTTCGAAACACTCAAAAGTCCAGATGGCAATGAGGCAAAGTTTTGAACACAATCGTCATTAGTAAAAGTCTTTTTTATCTCATCATAGACAAAAGGCTAAACTAAATTAACGCTTAGAAGAAGAGTTCATTCAGAATAAACATCCACAGCTGTTTGTTTGCGATGGAGCTTTAGATTTACCTGTAGCAAATAGCAGTGCAGGAAGTACTGATGTATAACAAAGTTTTGAGTTAATAAATCCAGACAGTTCAGCTTTTAGCATTTAATACAACAGCAGACAGACTCAACTGACCATGTAGTAAATTTGTTTTGTTTGAAACCACATTCGACTGGAAGACATCCCAATTATGATGACTAGGGTTTGTAATGTCTGAAAAGCTAACAACTTTTAAGCAGAAATGACAATGTGTAAAAAGAGGCCCTGGAGAATGTTGTTTGGCTCTGTCTGTGAAGATCTCAAGCATTACCATTCCCTCCCACAATCCCCCTTCCAATGTTTTTTTTTCCCCAAGTTGTGACCGACATTGTGCATTCCAGATGTCCACAGTTTCAGAAGGAATGTGTCCTGTTTATAACAGTAATGAATTTGGCTATAAATTATCCTAGTTCATCTTTTCTATCACCCTATTTTCCCTCCATTCCCTTCTCTTTGACTGAGTTTATAGATTTTGGGTTGGTCAACAGTTGAAGTTCTCTCTTTCTCTCTCTATACTCTCTACAACTCAAATGTCAAGGATGGAATGGGTGCCTCCTACACTTGTTAGCATGCAGCATTTAATAAATGACGTAAACGGCAGCTCTTTGTGATGAGCTCACTGCTTCCGAACATTTCACACAACAAACCTCATCCATTGTTTTTGAGGAAGAAAGGAGCGTAATGTCTACAAAAATACCATCATCCATTCTGAGCCAGTATGAAAGCCTCAGTCTCTGAGGAAATAGCAGCTATATTGCATTTTTGTCAACAGCAAATCGCATCTGAAAGAAATATAATCTCATTATTATTATTTTCTTCTAGACATCAATGAGATTATCAGATTGTCTTCTGAGAAATATGCATATTAAAGAAGACATCTCAACAAACTCTCATATTTGCCAATACACCAAAGTCTGAAATTTAAAGTCAGATTTCAATATGAATCCAAACATTTCTTATAAATTTTCAAATATGGACTTTGCTATCCACATTCATTTCAGAGCGCTATTCTACTGTATTAGGGGTCAACCAATTATCGGCCTGGCCGATTATTGGTGCCGATATTACATTTTTTATGGTTATCGTATCGGTGGGTTTCAAAACCGATTTGCCAATAAAATAATTTAAAAGCATTTACAGAAATCTTTTGTCAGAGCCCTTGTTATTCTTAATTTTGACATTAATTTACATTTTTCCCCTGGACAAATATATTGGTTCAAAATATCGGTTATTTTGATCTGTAATAATCGGTATCTGCATCAGCCCTGAAAAACACATATCAGTCAACCCCTGTATGTCAACACTGGCCTAATTTGTTTATTTTTATTTCTCATTAGCAATTTTAGGAGAAACATCTGGCATGAAGTTAATACTTAAAGAGCTTCAGTTTCCTGAGCTATGAAAGAGCAACCTGTGAGCAATAAAACTGTCTTCTGGGAAGCTTCAAAATAGGAGTCAGAGGTTGCATCTGGCCATATGTCTGTTGCCGTGACTGCCTAGTGACCATTTGTTGGTCTGATATGTAATTAGGGCACTTAGAGCACAGCGAGGTTCCAGTCCTCCTTTCACATGATGATCCAGGATCTGGTGCCACATCACTGATAACAGTGGCTGCAAAGAGCTCAGATGAGTCTTTATCTGATCTACAGTAGCTCTCTGAGATTTAGGCTTCTTTGTTTTCTGTTTCAGAAATGAGCATCTAAGCAAATAAGTTTAAGATTCACTTTTCTGATTCATCTGTGCAGTATTTACCCTGGGGGTTTTTCTTAGGGCCCAAGAGCTTCCTGCACAGATATTATTAGCTAAACCTCTGGAGCAACACCACCACAATCAACTGAAACTTGAGTACAAAAAGTACAAAAAGAGTCTTCAAATCAAAGGGCGAACCGTCAATGCGAAAACCCACTGAAGTACGATCAAAGAAAACACTATGAAGATTTTGATATTTATGGAGAAAAACTAGCCTGTCCACTCCAGGCCACACTAAAAACAGCAGTCTGAAATAACAAAACACTGAATTCAGACCTAACCACTAAGATGGCACACGGTCCAATGGGATCAAAGCACTTTGTCTATTCCTGGAAAGGAAGAACATCTCATTTTGGCATAAAAAGTCCCACACATTCAGTATGAAACATCTGCAAACATTATACAATATAAAAAGGTGGTCATGTCCAAAAATATGAATGCAATACAACTAAAACAAAACAAAATAAAGCAGATGTTCTACCTTCTCCAAAAGACCTTGCTGGCTACGCCACTAGAGCAAAAGGTTTAGCTATCTGGCGATTCCTAATCTAATTTTGCAAATCTCATTAGACCTTTCCCACAAAAGTCCAGTCTTGTTTTACTGGAATGACAACTTTAAAAAGAGGCCCACATCTTACATCTGAGCTAAAAATACTTTCATTTTTCAATGTCTGAAAATAAAACGTAAAAAATCAACTCCCGAAAGCTCTTTACTTCCAAATTAAGAGTGACGCTACCCACCACAGAGACAAAAAGAGCTTCTGTTTGATCCCACTATAGTTTGTGAAAGGGTGACTGTGCAGACACAACAAAGAACCATTCCCTTTTTCTGGCATGTTGAGCTGTTTTGCAAATGATTATGTTGAACAATAGACTGTGGCTATTGGTGACTACAGCTACCCAAAAATTGAAGAACTGAGGAACATTTACTATTTAATAAAAGAGTAAAAAATGACTCAAATGTAATGTATTTTAGTTTCTGGGAACAAGTATTTTTGCATGTATGACAAGTCTGGAAAAACTCTTTTCTAATAAGACAAAATGAATTAATAAAAAGAGGAACAGAAGCGTGGGAAATGGAAATACACATGACAAGATGAACCACGTGAATTACTTACAATGAAAGTGAGCAAAGACTGTGCTACAAATTACAGGGGGAGTTGGGAAAATTACCTATAGAAATTGGGATGTTTGGCTGAAGAGGGAGCGGGACAGGGAAAAGGGAAGAGAAAGATGTGTCTTAAGAGAACAGTAGCTTGATTTGTTGTCGGGTATCAGATTGCAGAGAATGAAGAGAAGTGAAGAGCTCAAGAGACAGAAAAGAGAAGGGGAGAACAGACCCCAGTCACGCACAGCCCTCCTCACAAAACATCACATGTGACGGAGAGCACAGGTCAGACAGGAACATACAGAGAAAAGCAAAAGAAAAGCAACCCAATCTGTGCTTTCTCATGTGGAAAAGTGGTCTCCAGTTTATGACTTGTAACACAGCCAGAAATACCAATATAAACTCTTCAGTCAACATGAAATTTGTGCCATTTTTTATTTCAGTAATATGATGGAAATATGTACTTTTTCTGAGTGAAACAATATTATTTATTTATTTATTCATTCATTTATTTAAATAATAATAATAATGGCCATTATTATTTAATATATTTACAAAATTTAAAATAAATAAAAAAAACTGTATTCTATTAATTATTATTATTCAGAATAACATGCATATATTTATTTATTTATTTTTATGTATTTAAATGCTTAATTTTATTATTTGATTGTATATAATAATAAATACTAAATTATATATTTACAACATTTACGATATCCAAGTGAAATATTTTCATAAATGTTTATGAAGACAGACATTTTTTACATTATAATAGCATGCACTGCAGGGCTCCAGACAAAAAAATCGAGTAAGGAGCCATTGGCTCCTATAAGAGAAAAACTTAGGCGCCAAATTATTTTTTTAGGTGCCGCAGAATAAAAGTGTTTTATTTTATTATTATCATTTTATTTTTTTTCCCCTACATTTTAACATTTCAATCATTCTGTCATGTGTTTATGTCTCATCTTTTCTTGACTTTATCAGCATTTTAATCCATCTTGTAGATGATCAGGTCGACCTGGGAACTAAGGTTCACTTAAAGTGGGACCTAAATGTCTTTTCCAACTTGAAATATACAGTCACAAAGAATTGTTCGTTACACAGAATCTGTACCAATATCATGGACCATAAGCATCACTTGGCCACTGAGTGTAGTTTGGGCTCCTCAGTGCATCCTATAAATGTTGTCATGTCTTTCACACATTCAGTCTGTTTTTCTTCATTAGTAAAATGCTATTTTATAGGAGGAGTTGAATCATGTAGACAACAGATTAAGTAAAAATATTAATATGCAATAGCACATTAATATAGCAAAATGCTCCTCTTTATAGTTATTTTTCTAGCTAACTGATGAGCTTATGGACACTGAGTGGTTATTCTGAGGTAAATGTATTATTACAGTGCAATGTTTACAAGCTTTACACGTTTTCCTCAGTTTGAAACACTGAATGAGCTTTTACATGAAACATTTCAGTAAGTTGTACTGTAGGCTCTCTTATAAAATAGCCTACCTTTTGATGTTAAATCATGTTCATTTCGTACTATAGTAGTACATAGAAAGATATAATGGGTTCACTTGCTGCTTTAACTGAGGCGCTAAAGAGATCGCGCCTGCCGCATTAAGCCTGTGTTATACTTTCCGCGTGCGCAATCCGGACGCATACACGGACAGCGTGGACGCGGACTACTTGTATTTATACTACCGACAGTGTACGCTGGAGGTCCGCATTAAAGAGCGCCAAAACCGTATTGTTTGAATTTCGTTATGAATTTGGCATCATTTTAAAGCTTATATTTTGTTTATTAAAAAGTAACAAAGCACAAAGCTTTTTGTGATTACTAGATGGCAAGTGCACTTCAAATAACCAACATGAAGTCCACGCATTAACAGAACACAGCATATAGACTAAGATCTCGATAAGAAGAAGCCATATTAGTAATGATTATAAATGAGAATTGTTGACAATATTGCCAGTATCCACAGAGCTGACAGCTTTACCTGTTGAAGTTTGTTCAAGTTGTGCACGAAATAGACATGTCTTTTCTGCACTTGCACGTCTCCATCATTTCAATCTCTCTCGCGCTGCACAACTGAGCTGCGTTTAGCAGACTGTGTGCGTCAGCGCTGCTGTGCGGCAGAGACGAGGACTGTTTGAAACTTTTTTCCACTAAAACTTTGATGCGTTTCATCTTTTAATTTTAAGTTTAATACGTGAACAAAGCAAACGATGTGATCGCAAAACAATCAGGAAAAAAGTCCTTAAATGCAAATTTTTATGTCATAACATGTAAATATATATAGTCGCCAGTGGCGACCTCAGCAAAAACTTCACTCGCAAATTAATATTTTTGGTCGCAAATGCGACCGTTTTAGTCGCAGTCTGGAGCCCTGCACTGATAAACATGTATTAATAAAGTAAATAGGGTCATTTTTTATTTCATGTCAACTTTACGAAACAGACAAAAGACACTGCTGATGGGCAAACATCACAAAGCAGCATCAACAAGGCTCTTCTTCCCCATACTGATGTGGTCAAATATTAGTCTTCACCAGGGGGACAGCTATGGCATGTTTAAAAAAAGAGGGCCACACACTTTTACAGCCTTATTTGGCTGGTTCTCCGTCCACTCTGAGGGCAGTGGGAGTTCATGTGAGCAAAAATTCTTAGCTGCATTTATAAACACAAACAATGCAAATATGTTTTTCGCCCATGCACAGCTCTGAGCGTCTGCTCCCATGCCTGAGACTAGACTCTGGGAGACATCCAACATAAACTCCTCCAAAGCCCACTTAAACCTACAAGCTTAATATAATTTAAACCCTAAAGCCAATAAGAGTGGTTTACAAACTGATCTAAACGGCTCTTTGACTACAAAGTCAACAGGTAGAGTTTACACCCTGACTCCATTTTATGAGTTTAAACGGCAGCCTACTGTAGTACAGGAAGAATGAGGGGGAAGTCTGGGATCTCGTATCCTTTCAATGGATCTAGCATATGTCAGCATAGTCGACTAGACCGGAGCACCAGACACACACCGTCTCCCCATCTGACCGTCTCCCCCTTTCAGCTACTGAGCTCTACCTAATAGGTCCCCAGGCGTCAACGTAGGACCTGAGGAATGCACATGAACCCTGCCAGATATAGTGGACTGTAAGTTTGAATGGGAAACAATAGCTCTTACTGAACGTCACACTGGCCTGCTGAAGCTTTTTCCTCTCATTCTTCCAAATATTTTTGGGGAAAAGTGTGTTGAACCCTGTACAGTCAATATTAAAACAATAAAATATTAAAACTTTCCAACCATTTTTTCCTTGCTAAAAAAAGCCCTGCTTCACTGCATTAAACACAAGGAATTTGAATATTACATGAAGACTGGTCAAGACAATAAAATACTCACACTTTTTCTCAACAATATCTTCTGTACAACAAATCTGAAAACCAAACCCTACTGAGTGAGACCCGTTTCTGCTGCACAGGCCAAAGTCATCTGGATAGGGCTCAATGTAAACCTCTGAAGAACTAATTCAATAAGTCATGACACTCTTTCCATCCACAAGGATGTGACCAAAACCTGTACACTTCCCTCATTGTTGATCTAAGGTCTGTTGAGATGTTTATCTTATGAAATGTCAAGGCAAGGTCTTGGTATATCTTTGAATATATTATATGAGAGAGAGAGAGAGAGAGAGAGAGAGAGAGAGAGAAACAAACACTAAAACTAGGACTAACTTAATCTTTACAGACACAGGGACATTCCATCCAGGCCCTCAACCCACCCAGGGTCCCCCAATAAAAAATAAGATTTTCTCACTTAATAATGACAATAACAAACATAATTCTATAATACTTAACAGATCATTACTGTAACCCATTTAGATATACATTTTAAAATAATATTAATCATCTAAATTTACATATTAATAATATAATATAATTAGTGCTGTCAAATGATTGATCGCGATTAATCGCATGCAAAATAAAAGTTTTTGTTTGCATAATATATGTGTGTGTTCTGTGTATATTTATTATATATATATATATATATATATATATATATAAATACACACACATACAGTATATATTTTGAAAATATTTACATGTATTTACATGTCTATATTTATATTCATATAATAAATAAATATATTTAAAATAAAATATTTTTCTGAAATAGGAGAATACATTTATTATGTATTTTTTTATATACATAATAAATATACACAGCACACATACATGTATTATGTAAACAAAAACTTTTATTTTGTATGCAATTAATCACGATTAATTGTTTGACAGCACTAAATATAATATAATATATTATAATTGCAAAAATGTTTTTTAAATATATTTTTAAAATAAAATCATATATTTTATTTACCTGCCTATAGACCCCCTTGCAGGGCATTTGAGGAAATTGATTAATTTCATTAACATTAATCTTTCTATAATATAATAGCCTTCTATAATATTGAACAGATCATGACTGAACCATATTTAGATATTAATTTAATAGTATAATATAATATAATATAATACAGATTATTTTTTAAATAAAATCTTATGTTATGTATATATTTATCTATGGACCCCCTCATGGACCACCTGGTTAAAAAAAAAACAGGCCCTATGACAAACCTGGAAGAATGACTAACAGAATCTTATTGAAGAAAATGACCTGAAGCAATGACATCACAATCACATGTAAATGACAAAGTACTGGGTTTATGGGTGAATTTCCGTGTCTTACAAAACCACATCAACACAAACTCTCGAAGCTACTGTTCCTCTTATTCCTTGAAACGTTGTACAATACAAGAAATGAAGCACAGGAACCTCAGCCGCACAAGGTGTCACAAGTCCAGGGGGATTTCCAACTTTAAATTTAGTTTAAAACTAACAGTTTACTCTAACCAAAAGATTGCTGGGAACGAAAGTGGAGATCTACAGGAGGTCAGGGCTGTTCTCAGGCAACTCTCCTGGCAATGAGCAAGACAAAATGGAGTGTGAGAAAATGCTGTCCTCCATTCATTGCGCTGACACCTAATCTCCCAAACCTAACCAGTAACCTGAACCAGGCAATCACAACAAAGCAAATCCACAAAACACAAATGTCCCATCCACCACAACACAGAAAGAGACTGAGGTCGAGGTACTGGTGAACTGCCACACCATCCCCCACCAGATGTTTACATAAGAAACACAAACAATCCCCACTCCAAACCATTCAGGATCTAGGCTACATATAATACATAAAATCATAATAATACATAAATAAATAATATATAATGAAATATATAATACAATAAAAATAATAATAGGCTAATGATTATATGAAATAAAAATACATATAATAAAATATTTTAAAAAAATTTAAAAAACTTAATTTAAAATCATTTACACATGAAAATTATGATATATAATGACCATATCATCAAATTTCACTGCAGATTCTGTTGCCTGTTTAAATGCCCATGGACACACCACTGTAATCAGCTGTGAAGAGAATGAACTTGCTCAGTGAAAGTAAAGCTAATAATGTAACACTGAAAACGCTTTGTATATGAAGCTTCCCACTCAAATTTCTCAACAACACAGAGGGTTAACTGGTAAACACAGACACTTTAAAGTCCCATAACATCACATTGATGGGGCCTTTAACACCTCGATGGTCTACAGCTCTGGTGTGCCTCCCGCATACTAGTGCACTATGCTCTTCTCCATCAAGAGATTCAATGGGGCTCTGAGCAACTCAACATGATGTCCACCACAAATCATAGTCAGGTCAAAGACACAAAAACATAGAAACTAAAAACTATAAAATAGAAAAGTTCAGAAGCTCATACAGTGTCCTCCACTAATATTGGCACCCTTGGTAAATATGAGCAAAGGCGGCTGTGAAAATAAATCTGCATTGTTTATCCTTTTATCTTTCATTCAAAAAATTCACAAAATTCCAACCTATCATTGAAGTAAAACAATTGAAAGTGGGGAGAAAATCTCATTGTGAAATAAATGCTTTCTCTAGTTCATGTTGGCCACAATTATTGGCACCCAATTATTGCAACGTCATTTTCCCAAGATAACAGCTCTGAGTTTTCTCCTATAATGCCTGAAGAGTTTGGAGAACACCTGATAAGAGATCAGAGACCATTTTCTTCATACAGAATCTCTCCAGATCCTTCAGATTCACAGCTCCATGTTAGTACTTCTTCTCTTCAGTTCACCTCACTCATTTTCTACAGGGTTCAGGTCAGGGAACTGAAATGGCCAGCAGAAGCTTGGTTTTGTGCCCAGTGACCCATTTTTGTGTTGTTTTTGAGGTTTGTATTTGGATTATTGTACGGTTGGAAGATCCAAACATGGCCCATTATAAGATTTCTAACAGAGTCAGTCACTTATTGATTTTTTTATCTGTTGGTATTTGATAGAATCCATGATGCCATGTGTCTAAAACAATGTCCAGGACCTCCAGCAGAAATATAGGCCCACAACATAAAAAATACAGCAGTATATTTCATTGTACACATGGGGTACTTTTTATCCCTGTGTGCACCAAACCCATCTTGAGTGTTTGCTGCTAAAAAGCTCATTTTTTAGTTTCATCTGACCATAGAAGCCAGTCCCATTTGAAGTTCCAGTCGTGTCTGACAACTGAATATGCTGGGGATTATTTTTGGATGAGTGAGGAGAATTTTTCTTGAAACCCTCCCAAACAACATGTGGTGATGTAGGTGCTGTTTGACAATTTTTTTTTTGGTTTTCTGCCCCCGAGACTCAACTATTTTCTACAATTCTCCAGCTGTGTTCCTTGGAGAGTCTTTAGCCACTCAAACTCTCATCCTCACCGTGCATTAGGACGATATAGACACACGTCCTCTTCCAGACAGATTCGTAACATTTTATGTTGATTGGAAATTCTTAATTATTACCCTGATGGTGGAAATGGGAATTTTCACTGCTCTAGCTCTTTTCTTAAAACCACTTCACTAATTTGTGAAGCTCAATTATCTTTTGCTGCACATCAGAAATATATTTTTGGTTTTTCTCATTGTGATGGATGATTAAGGGAATTTGACCTTTGTGTTCCTCATATTTATAATCCTGTGGAACAGAAAGTCATGGCTGGACAATTTCATGCTCCTAGTCACCCTGGTGTGCTAAAAAATGTAAATATGAATGGGAATATACTTCAGAGATATTTTACTCATAAGAATTTCTAGGGGTGCCAATAATTGTGGCCAACATGAATTGGAGAAAAACATTTATTTCATCATGAGATTTTCTCCCCATTTTCAATTGTTTTACTTCAATGATAGGTTAGAATTTTGTGAATTTTTCGAGTGAAAGATCAAAAGGATAAACAATGCAGATTTATTTTCACAGACACCTTTTCTCACATTTATCAAGGGTGCCAATATTAGTGGAGGGCACTGTATAAGGACAGCCTGACCATTCTTATCTTATAACCACAAAAATGTTGTGAAAAATGTCCACTTCCAGCTTTGGTTAAGCATTCTGTGTCAAAGTGAAATCTCATTTATGAATTACTTTCTTCAATGATGTGGTTACTTAGAAGTGTTTCCTGTCATGAGGCGTGATTTCAGGAACTACTGAATGATGGGACGTCGCAGATTCCCTTTCTACTTTCTGTGACAGGCATCTGCGGCACATTAAGTACTTAAATGCTCTCAAATGGTGTCATCATCAAACAACATCTCAGTTATTAAATATGAGCAGGATTAATTCTAACCATGTGAATCAGTAGAGTCATGAAGTCAGAACTGAGCATGTATGGTGCTATAAATATAAACATTCTACAAATATAATTTATAGTGATTCAGTTGTTCTGGCAGACACTTAAAAAGAGGATGTCCTGTTTGTGTCTTCGGTCGGCCACACAGGAGATGGAAAGGAACAGGGTCATAACGGATATACAGAGTACAACAGGAATGAGAGCACAGGAGACAGCTTCATTTTGACATCCAAACATTTACAACTGCATACACTCTTGTACAACATATGTTAGCAAACTAAACTTACGACATTCGGCACTATATATATGTATGTGTGTGTGTGTGTATATATAATATATATATATATATATATATATATATGTATTATAAAACAGTTTTTTTCTGGTCCTTCAATCTGATTGGCTGAGAGGTGTGCGATATTCTAGTGTTAACAGAACTCCAACCATTTCACCGTTTGTATCACTTCACTTGTGGTATTTCTCACATCGAGTGTCATGGCGGATGCCCAAATCCACTATAAATAAAAATATTTTTTTTTTTATAAATAATACTGTTTTTGTGTCACAGAATGTAGTTTTAAGAGTTTTTTAGGTGAGAATGTACTTGTTTAGACTTCAAATAAGTGGTTTGTTAATAAAGATAACATCTATTTGAAAATTTGCTTCGATGTTTTCAGGGGTGTGAGCTCATTAATCTATTGTTTGTTCCTGAGCAAATAGTTTTGGCTGAGGGCAAAATCTCATCACGTTATATTTTATGTAACTTTATTGCTGTATGTCAGAGCGCTGCCTCTGTACTTTTGATTGAAAGTACTTTTATCACAGCCATGCCAATATACAACCATATCTCACTGCTACTCATATATACTGTATATAATATGTGTATACATATACACATATATTATGTAAACAAAAACTTTTATTTTGGATGTGATTAATCGCGATTAATCATTTGACAGCACTAAATTAAATCTATGTATACTTGTGCAATTTTGCTTCTCAAGTAAATTGATCTCATTTTAAGTATTTTTACAAAATATTTATTTAATTATTGCAGTGCATTAATAATCTCAAAGAAAAAGCACCTATATGTTGTGTCCCATTACTTAACATGCAGCAGTAGGGAGTCTATCCATGAAAAAGCCATAGAAAAAGCTCCAAATGTTGAAACTTGTGAAACTTGCTTTGCAGAATCTTGAAGAAAGTTAAAGACAATGTCTAGCTAAGGAGGCCACCAGGGCCACCGCCTGTGTCATGATGGTGTGGTGAGTAAATTCACCCTGAGATAATAATAATGCTGAGTTCTAGCACAGAGTCACCACCCACTCAGTCCTGCCAACCTTAAAATACATGGAACAACGGGAGTACACTTTTTCTGAATGTGAGCCTAAGAAAAGGAGCCCAGAAAGAGGATGTTCTGGTTTACATACATTTCATTATCACGAGTGGCGTGATATTGATGAAAACGAAATATTTATTTTCAGACGTGTGCTAAAATGGCATTTTTCTGCAAGTAAGAACTCTTGCAGCAGTTCCTGCGAGCTCTATAGTAAAAGAAACGAGCACAAAGGGCTCAGGGGGGAGAGGCCCTCGCTCTAAAACAACACACACTCACAGAGCCTCCATTGTGCAGGAGAGGAAACCACTGCTCAGAATGGACCCTCAACCCAGCTGCAAGAGAGCAGCCTGACCCACACACACACACACACACCTATGGCCAAATATAAACCATGCAAATGTAAAATTGCATATATTGTTCAACATATTGCAAATAACATACATGGCAGCTATTGCAAAAATGACATTTAAATTGACGTTTTTGAAAAAAACTAAAAATCCTTAAAACAAAATAAATTTACTTGAGAAGCAACACTGCATGAGAAAGTAAAACTTTTATTAGTGATTTTATATTGATTAACCACATTTTTCTTACCCCGCTGATATTTTTTTTATTGTTTGCATAAACCTCATGAAATATTGTTAGATTTATGCTCAAATCAAGAAAGAAATTAAACTATATATTAAAATTAGTTTTTTCACTATATACCATTTTTGTTGCCCCCCCCTTTTTGTTTTGAGCATAAATCTAATCTTTATATATTAAATACACTTATGTATAATATTAATTAAATTAATATACATTTATGCATGTAAATATTTTTTAAATATACAGGTGCTGGTCATATAATTAGAATATCATCAAAAAGTTGATTTATTTCACTAATTCCATTCAAAAAGTGAAACTTGTATAATGTATACATTCATTCCACACAGACTGATATATTTCAAGTGTTTATTTATTTTAATTTTGATGATTATAAGTGACAACTAATGAAAACCCCAAATTCAGTATCTCAGAAAATTAGAATATTGTGAAAAGGTTCAATATTGAAGACACCTGGTGCCACACTCTAATCAGCTAATTAACTCAAAACACCTGCAAAGGCCTTTAAATGGTCTCTCAGTCTAGTTCTGTAGGCTACACAATCATGGGGAAGACTGCTGACTTGACAGTTGTCCAAAAGACGACCATTGACACCTTGCACAAGGAGGGCAAGACACAAAAGGTCATTGCAAAAGAGGCTGGCTGTTCACAGAGCTCTGTGTCCAAGCACATTAATAGAGAGGTGAAGGGAAGGAAAAGATGTGGTAGAAAAAAAGTGTACAAGCAATAGGGATAACCGCACCCTGGAGAGGATTGTGAAACAAAACCCATTCAAAAATGTGGGGGAAATTCACAAAGAGTGGACTGCAGCTGTAGTCAGTGCTTCAAGAACCACTACGCACAGACGTATGCAAGACATGGGTTTCAGCTGTCGCATTCCTTGTGTCAAGCCACTCTTGAACAACAGACAGCGTCAGAAGCGTCTCGCCTGGGCTAAAGACAAAAAGGACTGGACTGCTGCTGAGTGGTCCAAAGTTATGTTCTCTGATGAAAGTAAATTTTGCATTTCCTTTGGAAATCAGGGTCCCAGAGTCTGGAGGAAGAGAGGAGAGGCACAGAATCCACGTTGCTTGAGGTCCAGTGTAAAGTTTCCACAGTCAGGGATGGTTTGGGGTGCCATGTCATCTGCTGGTGTTGGTCCACTGTGTTTTCTGAGGTCCAAGGTCAACACAGCCGTATACCAGGAAGTTTTAGAGCACATCATGCTTCCTGCTGCTGACCAACTTTATGGAGATGCAGATTTCATTTTCCAACAGGACTTGGCACCTGCACACAGTGCCAAAGCTACCAGTACCTGGTTTAAGGACCATGGTATCCCTGTTCTTAACTGGCCAGCAAACTCGCCTGACCTTAACCCCATAGAAAATCTATGGGGTATTGTGAAGAGGAAGATGCGATATGCCAGACCCAACAATGCAGAAGAGCTGAAGGCCACTATCGGAGCAACCTGGGCTCTCATAACACCTGAGCAGTGCCACAGACTGATCGACTCCATGCCACGCCGCATTGCTGCAGTAATTCAGGCAAAAGGAGCCCCAACTAAGTATTGAGTGCTGTACATGCTCATACTTTTCATGTTCATACTTTTCAGTTGGCCAAGATTTCTAAAAATTCTTTCTTTGTATTGGTCTTAAGTAATATTCTAATTTTCTGAGATACTGAATTTGGGGTTTTCATTAGTTGTTACTTATAATCATCAAAATTAAAAGAAATAAACACTTGAAATATATCAGTCTGTGTGGAATTAATGTATACATTATACAAGTTTCACTTTTTGAATGGAATTAGTGAAATAAATCAACTTTTTGATGATATTCTAATTATATGACCAGCACCTGTATATTATATGTGTGTGTATTTATATATACATAATAAATATATACAGTACACACATATATATTATGTTAACAAAAACTTTTATTTTGGATGCGATTAATCGCGATTAACCGTTTGACAGCACTAGTATTTTGTCTTACTGCACTGGCAGACTGTTTTTTAATTGTTAACACATACAGTAAAAGATGAAAACATCTAAGTAATTTTATCTTGATTCAAGGATATTTAGATATTTTAACTGAAAAATATGACAAAAAAGTATAAAAAGCTTTTCATATTTGTAACGATTTTACTGACCAGGCCCAGACTTTTCTTGTATTTTCTGCACTGATATTTACTTGTTTGTGGTATCTAACCTCTGCAATTCTGTGTAATAAATTTAAATATCAACAAATACCCAATGAACAACTATAAAGAATGAGTTACACCTGATAAATTCACCTCACAACACAACAACCTGTCAGACTTGAATGCATGTGAGTCTGCACGCATGCATAAGAGTCTGTGTGTTTTTGTGTAGGACAAGGATGCCTACAGAGAGGAGCCTCAGACATCCCATCTCGAACATTGTGATGGGGCCATTGGAGAGACAGATGTACACTCCCACAGCATGAATCTGAGGCTCAACAAACAAACAATGAACGATTCCTCCCCACCTGCAGGCTTTTTAGAAGCGCTCGGGCCCTGAAAGCAGGCTGACCAGACACACAGAGCAGATAAACGAAGCACGGGCCAAACTAATGAAAATGATTTAGGTTTAATGTCCCATAAACAGGGGTCACAGCTTGACTCCATTAGTTCCACTTGAGTGACATCTATCAAATACTGTGACATGACAGACAGCGCAGTGTCAGGGGTCACACTGACAAGAAACGGGGCTGGAAGGTCACAGTGTTGCCTCTTCCTGTGTGGCAAAGCTCGCACTTAAACACTCATGCACACCATAAAGCTATTTGAATCGCAAAAAGCAGTTTACTATGATTTCCAAGACTGCAAATCTCTTTTGGTGTCTATACTTCAAAGTAGATAAACAAGAAAATAAGCCCAGCGGCCTTTGAAACAGTCCTACAGTATGACATTCTGCTAAAAGTGTTGGTAAAGTCATTACAACGGAGCATAGTGGCAGACAGCCAGTTCAAAGGGAATTTTCCCTCTCTAAAGTTCTCCCGTGGCTTTAACCGAGAGCAGACCACAGGAATCCGCCGCGGTGCAGTCGAGCGGGAGCACTTTGAAAGAGGATATCACACACACATCTACTCCGCTCCATCGCTGCACCTCTGCAAAAAAAAAAATTACACCTCCTGTTTCTTTACCAAAACAAAGGCCCATATGGAGAAGCTTAGCTAGGAAGCCAGACCCCAACTTCAGTTTCAGACACAGAGTGAGGTGTAAGAGTGTTCCATTACCATAGAATATTCCATATGGATTTAGGGTTCCACCTACATTGTTTAAAGCTGCACTACAGAGGTTAAAATGGACAAAAATCCATTATAGAGGAGTACGCCCACAAATAATAATTCATTTTTTGAGATCATTTTTTGGGAAATTTCAGGTTTACGCTGTTCCCCTTGCATGTTTACATCACTTATGTCGGTAAAAGAAAAAAAAACAGCTTCACAAGTAACTTGTGAAATAAGTAATATAATTATAAAAATAAATATTACAAAATATATAAAATATATAATTCTTTAATGAAAAATTTAAACTTAAAATACTTTGAAATGTTGACTTTGCAAGTAACTGAAAAGTACTAAAATAACTAAAACTAAAACTTAAATAAATTTTAAATAGATATTAAAATAACAACTAAAGCAAATAACAAAATTACTAAAACTTAAACTAAAATGAAAATTAAAACATTTAACGAAAAAAAAAAATATTGGCCAAGATTACAACTCGCAAATTGATTGGATCGTTAAAAGCCAGAATGGAGCCAGGTGGTTGGAGGAGAAGTGTTGATGTCAGCTAAAAAGAGGTGGAGCCTACATTTCAATGAAAATTATGCACACAAACATTTTTATTCCTAATCCGGCTTCATGGTACAGGCCCCAGGAACGGATTAAGAAAGTAAACAAGCGTTCATGTTGACTTTAACTTTGTAAGCTTCCAAAAAAAAAAAAAAAAAAAACGTTTTAAAGAGATAGTTCATCCAAAAAAAATGAAAATTCTGTCATCATTTACTTCCCCTGAAGTGTGCAATTGATGACAGAATTTTAATTTTTCTGGTAAACTATCCTTTAAGTCTTCCTGAAATCGGATATATATACATATTCAGTCATTATGCTACTTTGTAGCTACTTTGAATAAAGAAAATCATAATCTTCAGTCTGAAGTCTGCGTGACCAAAGCAATAGTCTAGATTGAGACCATCAAGAAAGCCAGTAGCCAAACTCTCCAGGCACCACTGGAGAAACAGGCCGCAGCCAGCTCCACAATGCAATTTCCTTTTGCAAACGAGGGAAAAATGTCAGGCAGCTGTTTCCAGCCGCAGAGAGCTGAGAAGAAGCGGAGTCAGAATCAGCCAGACAAAGGAAACAGAGCAAAACGATGCATGAGGCACATGCGCTCGGTTAGGCCCGAACCGAGCGTTTTATTAGCGGGCTGCATGAAGTTGTCTGATGTAACCCAGGGGTCTCATCGCCTGATCCATCTCCATGCACAGCCCGCCCTCCTGTGTGCTAAGCTTCTGTTAAAGCCATCATTGCACGGTTATTACAGCACTGGCACGGCCTACACCTATGACATCATTATGCGCTACCCGTCTGAGAGCGTGTGTCTGAGGGAGGGGAGATGGTACGAGCAGACACAACCTCACACTCAGCTAAATGTGCACCACAAGCACACAGGAAATCAAAGGCGGAAGTGACGGAAGGAGAGTTACGTCACTGATTGTCTGATGTATGCTGTCATGAAATTTATAAATACATGTAAAAGAGAGGCTGTGACTGTCAGAATATCCTTTTTCCTATTTTTTTGTATTTTTATATAAATGACTGCTGGGGAATTTTTTTTTTGTTCAGGCTGCATTGATACCTCTATGACGGAGGAAACACTTTCAACCTGCGTGACTCTAATCAGTGCCATAGCGTGAAGTCGAAGGCCTCCTTTCCTGAGTGGAGAGCTCTCCACCAGACACACACTTTGATGTTCCTTTATCTGTCGAGCGGGACAGACAGAGCCCAGCACATGCTGTCATCCGATAACACACTGAAACACAAACGTGACTCAAAATGTTATGCTTTCCCACAAAGTAAAAGCAGTGAGAGGAAATCTGGCCTGAAGTTAAAGAAGACTGCCGGCAAGGCTCTAAAACTGACCTCGGACCCACCCTGGGATGGTCAGTCTTTCCATCATCGGTCCAGTATGGAGAAAACGAGGTCACTTTGTTGTTAAACTACAATTCTTTGATCAATAAATCAAAAAGAATAGAGAATGTCCTAGTAACCACGTTATAACTGACTAGCAATACATTACAGTTTTAATAAGTACATTATCAACCTCACAGCATATCATAACTGAGTCTATTTGTACATTACTAAAGAATAAAATCAATTTAGTATCTATTAATCTGTTATTAAATTGCAAACGCAAATCAACAGACTAAAAAAAAACTACAAGGACTGTTTGACAGATTCGGGTGGGCAATGTTTCCAAATGTTACGATGTTATGATTCAGTTACTGTATTACATAAACACGCCTGATTGCCTCATAATGTCAGATTCACAATGACAGATGAGTGTGTAAGCGTGTGTTCAACACAAATATCTGAGAAAAACCCACACCAGTCTCTGGATGGAGAGAGAGGGAGGCGGATCTTTCACCATCTCTCGCTCGTAGGAGTTTTGGGGGAATTCAGAAAATGCTGCGCTTTATGAGGAGATTAATTACATTACACCCCTCGCTAAATTACGCTCTTTGCCTGTATGCCAATTTACCAAACAAAACTTTTGGGATGTAAAGTGAATTTTGTGCCTGTGTGCCCGTCTCACCACCATGCGAAATTTCACATCATTTATCAGCGCTTGTGAAGCTTCAGAGACAAAAGCACTGAGGAGAAGAGAAGCGTGCGAGGAACAAGATGGGGGAGGCAGCGAAACATTTGAGAAAGTCATAAAGCTTCTGACATACGGAACATATCAAAGAAATGTCAACACGTCCCTTTAGCTCAACTATGCGATGCGTTGATCACTGTGAAGTTTGAGTTGCTAAACACTACCATTACGAACACGGGAGATAAAAACAATAACAGTTAGCCAATTTTAAATGAAGGAAATTATGAACTATGAAAATTATGATTTCATGTAAATACAGACTAACGTTACTGCTACGTACATAAGTGAAAAACTTGATATTAAGTAAATATATTAAACGCGTAAGTAAAAGTTTATATTTATAAAGTAAAAATACACTATACTGTATATTTTGACCGCATACTCACCAAAACAATGGCAAATCTTTCCTCTAGCTCTGTTGGGTCAGGCATGGGAACTTTCAAGGGCATGATATGATGCTTCATCTCAGATTGCCCGTCCACACTCTCAATATTCCCCATATTTTACTTTTATAATGTCGTCCAGATCCAGGATTCAGATGCTCTGTGTCTAACCGGCGCCCTTTATAAGTCCAATATACATCCAATACGTGCGATCACATTCCACTTTTGTTTGGTTTTGTTTTTAAAAAAAAAAAAAAAAAAAAAAAGATAAAGTTGATCCGTTTCAGAACCGATTCCTAATCGGCACGAATGTTATAAAATGATGAGATATCTAATGCCTTAGATTTAAATAATCTAAGTGAATAAAAAAGTATCACTCTGATGTCCTCTTAAAAAGTAACGTTATTGTATAGCAGATGTCTGGACAATCCATGTCAAGCAGCCAGTCCTCTTGTTTCTTCTTTTTCTGTTGTTTCTCTTCTCTTGTTTATGCTGTGGATTTTTGTTTTTGATGTATTTTGGGTGATCCCGATTAGTGCTCATCTGTTAACTCGCTGCGTCCACAATGAAAGCTATCGACATGTGACGGATCCCACCCTCTAGTATCAAGTCTACAAACTGCACATCGCTAGAGTAAAGTTGAATGACTGGGGTTTTCTGTCTCTCTGTCGCCATCTGCTGGCGGACGCAGGAATTACAGCATTACTCATTGGGAATCCCAGTAACCCCTGCTGTGGCATTTTAATGACTTTATTCACGACTGTTTGGCTTTAGCTGAGCCTACTATTTTCTTTCTAAACAGTGAATATCACAGCTGTTTATTATTCTGAACATAATTGGCTAATTCATTATGAATAAAGAAACTGAAATTTTTTAATATAAACGTACCAAAGGCATGTTGAATCTCAACATCAAAAAAAACAAAACAAATATGTGTTTAAAGTGCAAATGGCATATTTATTAAAACTGCAATACAGGCTCTGGTTAATAGGGTGCAGAAGCACTACATTTCAACGTCAAAAACATCTCTCTTGTCCTCCCTACGCCTGTTTATTCAAGTGTCTTTCTCAGGAGGAACTAATTCTGTACTTTAAGACACAACTCAAGCATTTTTGTAACATTTTTGAGCATCTGTCTCTCAGAGACTCATTGGCACTTAAATTTGAAATATTCATGCTGCCTTTTGGTTCAAACATACATATATAAAATATTTGAAATCTTTGGGAAAGTACACCCTTCGCACAGTGATTGACACGATTTTGATATGTGTAAAATGAATAGTCTAGTCACAAACATGAGGCTAAAATATGTGAACAAAAGATATAAAGAAATGTTCAGATAATAACTAAACACTTATTAGATTTAAATGAGGAAACAATAAAAAAAGGAATCCTTCTTCATAGATTTCCTTAAAAAAATGAAAAATAAAAATCAGAATACTAATATTTTGCAATTTTATCTGGAACTAATCAACTCCAGAAGTATTTTTTTTGTTGAAATGCTGGAATGAAATGCAATAAACACTGAAAAATTACAGCTGAACAGAAGCTCCAACTTCTCCTTGCTGCATTCTCAATGACCCATAAAGTGCAGGAGCTCAAGAAGCTACAAATTAAATACTTCAAAATGTAACATTTCTCCAACTGTTGCTGTGTTGACTCAAGGTGGCGCCCTCATAGCCTTCTTGTGCTAACATCATTTGTTTAAGATAGAAATCAAGCAGGCAATATTTTGGGTGAAAGCTAGCTGCACAGTAATTCCATGATGCAATCTTAGTCCTGACAACCTGCTCTAGGACCCTCTGCTAGTGTCAGGATAACATCTGTGAAATCGGCCTCCAGTTTAAACGATTACAAATAAAGTCAACATGGGAAGGCCAGTCAGTCAGTTGGTCTCATTAGACAAGTCATACCTGAAATTATACAAATGAGAATAGATGTAAGCAAACACTGTGTAATCTCAGAGTAATCTACAATGAACACCTGTACAGCACATACCACTGAGATACTCCTGTCTTGAGATCCAGCTGACTCAAGTCTAGCTGAAGCTGAAACAGAATGCAGATTGAAGTTTAGTAATGTAAAGATGTCTGTAATGTCTGTGGATTGTTGTTATCTGACTCGTCACATGATGAATACCTTGCCAAGAAGCTCTTTTTCACGACTCATGAAGGAAACGCTGTTCTTGACAGACACTTCAAGATGTTTCTGCTTAGCTTCTTCATGTGACATATCAAAATCAAATCTGTAGGAGCGAGTGAAAGATGGTGAACATTCGGCTCTCGGTGTCATCAGATAGTGATTTGATGAATGTTCCTACAAACCTCTCATTGAACTCAGGTTTGAGGCTTTTCTTCTTAACACTGGTCTTCCTTTTGGTGCTCCGGTTCTTGTCCGGAAGTAGAATAAATGAGATGTAAGTGTCTGGAGGATCCTTAGAAAAGGATGGCAAGTTCCTGTGCAAGAATACAGAATTACGAAAGAAAAAAACCTGAGGACCATAGCTAGTAATAAGGCTCTTTTTTCAGCCTTAAAGATACATTTTTGTTATTTTTATGCTTGTTAAATTATTTGATAATTTATATATATATATATTAAAATGACCATTATATTGTATTATTATTTATTTTGCTGGTATATATATATACTGTATATTTATTATACATTTAGAGTATTAAAATATATATGAATATTTTTGTTTCATAATACACACACACACACATATATATATAACATACTGTTATATTAAAGATGCATTAGCCATTTTTTTGTTTCAGGAAATATAACAGTAATTTTATATTTTATTCAACATAAAATGTATACATTTAATTATATACTAAGAATATTTACTATATTATATCATATTTAGATTTTCGTTCATAATTTGTTTTATTATTTATACATATACAGTATATATCCAAGATATAGTTATATTATATTATATTACATAGCAACTGAAAGTGTCCAATAATTGTTTGATTACCAAAATAAAGTAAGTAGTTTTTATTGGTCACCTTTAGTAGCATTATTCATTAATCTGTCTTCATTTGACTTGCATGACACCTACCTGCAGGCATGGACGGTAATGAGCAGTCGGTTCTCCTCAGATGAATAGGCAACAGAGAGCTTCACCTGGGCCTTCCCGGTTGAACTGGCATCCTCACCTCTGTATTTACATCCATCCACACAAATAAACCAACACACATGTCAATGTCAGTTACTGTTTGGTTCTGCTTATGAACACTAACATACTGCAAATGAAATACAGCTCCTCTTGAGCTCACCCTTGGACGGGCACACTTCTGTGTCGAAGCTCACTATTGGCTGAAGCAGCTGCGTCTCCAGTGGGGATGACATGACTTGAATCCTCTGCATCGCTACATTGAGCCAACTTGCTGTCCAGGAGCTTTTTAACAGACAAGATGTTTTTGTTTTATTTATACTACCAATAAAAAGTTTATGGCGTTGAAAGAAGCATTTTATGCTCACCAAGGCTGCATTTATTTGATCAAAAATGCAGTAAAAAACGTAATATTGCAAAATATTATAACATTTTAAAATTACTGTTTTCTATTTGAATCGACTGCAAAGTGCAGATTATTCCTATGATGACAAAGCAGAATTTTCAGCAGCTCAGATTGCAGTCTTCTTTAGAATTTAGATTCTTTAGAAATCATTAAAATATGCTGATCTCATGTTCAATAAACAATTCTCATAGTTAGCAATGTTGAAAACAGTTGTTCCACTTTTGTGGAAACCATGACAGATTTTTTTTCAGGATTCTTTGATGAATACAAAAAAGCAGCATTATGTAAAAATCTATCGTCACATTATAAATGTCTTTACTTTCACATTTGATCAATTTAATGCATCTTTGCTGAAGAAAAGCATTAATTACTTAAAAAAAATTAACAGTAGTGTAGCAATTGTGTTTAATTCCATGTTGAATACAATACACTACATGACCAAAAGTATGTGCATGTTGGAATATGGCTGTCTGTATTAATAGACTTCAACAACAATATGTGTGTGATTTCTAACCTTGAGTTCAGCTCTCAGCAGAATCTGACTTTCAGGCATAGCTCCATCCAGACTGAACCAGCGGTCCAGCACCAGATCCTTCTCATCCAGCAGCTCCCTCACAGGAAGCACAAGAGAGCCCAGAGCCTGACCCCAGCTGTGAGAGAGCTACAAACACACACCCAATTCATATAATACACTCCAGAGCAGAAAACATCATGTAAAAGTCATCTTTCTGACATAAATACACTCCTTAAAATCAACATTTACTGTAAAATAGATTCTCACTTTGATTATAAGTGTGTCTTCTGTTGGATTATGAATCAGGAAATGAAAAGCTTCATCCCACTGTGGAGAAGTCGAGCGATTGACAACCTTGTGAGGGAGACATGATTCCTTTGTGAGTCTTTGATAGTTTAATAACATCAGTATAAATGTGTCAGGATTTGAGGATCTTACTTTGGTCCGGTAGGATATATTCTTGAGGGACAATTCTGCTCCTGCTTTTGGCTCTTTCCCGCTCTTTTGTAACTGGAAACAACAGTACATTTATTTTCAGTGCTAACATATTCAGTTCATTGAACTGACTAAGACTAAGTCGATGCTGAATACCAGCTACTGCAAATTAAGCCGTGAAGAAATAATTCAAATATTTGAATGAAAATAAAATGAAACTCACAGGCAGACCATGTGCTCTCTCAACATACACAAAAAGCAGCGCAGCAGAAGGAACCATTTTATTCAGGTAAGACTGACGATAGTTGTAATGTAGGATCTGAATGCAAAAATCACAAAATCAGTTGATATTATTGAATTCGGATGAACAATTAAAGCATATATAATAAAAGCACATTACCTGTTCAAGTCTGGTGGGTTCTGAAACTTTAGGCACCCATTCCAACACAAGATGAAGCCGTCCAGACTTCACATCATTCAGAGTATACCACTGCAGCAGGACACAGGCATGAATAGATGTAAACAAGCATACAACCAGATATAGACAGTATAAAAATAAAATAAATGATGAATGTTATATGTAAAAACAGAGAGAGCCTCACCTGATCAGTAAACTGAGCACTGATGAGGTCTCTGAGACTCACTTTAACCCTGCAACCAGAAAATAAATCAATGCAGGAACAATACTGACATTCATCAACAAAACCGAAGAACTGATTCTTGATTCACTAGCCAAAACATTGTAACACACAATCTTAACCTCCACTTTGAAACGAATCAGAGATCACTAGTATGTTCTTAACACAAATGTACAGTACAATTTAATTGTACATTCAATACCCTTAAAGCTATCCGTCCTCAGACTGTAACTCACTACGTCATATACATTAACATATATATTAGGCCTGAGCACAACAGAAATACAAATATGTATCTTTTAAAGAAACATTTTGACAATCAATAAAGTCAGCCTATATCATGAAGGGATATATTTTATGTGCTATGAGTTCAATAACATCACACAGGCTCTATTACATTTGATAGGTGTGTTTTTTAAACTATTTAAATAATAAAGTCTCATAACCATGGCTCTGTCACATGCCTCTGAGCTTTCTATTCATTATCATTAAATAATCCTTAAAAATGTATCATGGTTTCCATAAAAATATTAAGCAGCACATCTGTTTGCAACATTGATAATACGAAGAAATGCTACTTGAGCATCATATTAACATTAGAACGATTTCTGTGATCCGAAAACTAGATTCATGGCTGCTTAAAATTCAGCACACAGGAATAAATTACATTTTAAAATATCTAAAAAAAATAAAAAAATAAAAATCATAAAATTCAAAATATTACTGTTTTATTGAAGTTGTAATCAAACAAATACAGCCTTGGGTTAGCATAAGAGACCTCTATCAAAAACACACAAAAAAAACTTACCAACCCCAAACTTTTAAACAGAAGTGTAGAAGATTTTTAGCTTGTTTTTTCCTTATTAAGAATCAGTACGCTACTATAATAAAACTTCAGCATAAAATTCTGAAAGTAGACGAGGAAGGTTGCCACCTCACCTGCCAAGGAAGTCGTCCTGATCAATGTCTTTATCATAAAGGTCAAACTCCACCTCCTGACCTGGGAGCTGGGTCAAGATCACCTACAATACAAGCAGACAGGTATGCATTACTAATAAATATCCCTTTGCAATGGGGACATTTATTTTCCAGAGTCGAAAAGGAATGATTGAATGAAGTGACTCTTAAAGCAGAAATCAGCTAGACAAGATGGAATCCTTGTGTTTTAAGAAATAAGCCATATCCCTCCATGTTACACATGAAATAAATTAGCATGCATACCTCATAAAGTTCATTCCAGATGGGGTTGAGGTTCTCTTTGATGACCTGACTCTTGAACGCCAGTCCTCCCACTCGGATCTTCACATACGGGTCGCTCTTTCCCTTCACCATCCCGCCCATTAAATTGTCCTTAGCGATGAGACTCTGGGCTTCTACCAGGTGGATCCGCAGAACACCCTATATTGAACATGGGATAATTACAAAGAAATTAACTTCAATCTTATGTATTTTTAGTGCTGTCAAACGATTAATTGCATCCAAAATAAAAGATTTGTTTACATAATATATGTGTGTGTACTGTGTATATTTATTATTTATATATAAATGCACACACATGCATGTATATATTTCAGAAAAATATGTTATGTTTGTATATTAAATATATTTATATATAATATAAATTATATGATTATAAATATATAATTGTAAATACATGTAAATATTTTCAAAATATATACTGTATGTGTGTGTATTTATATATGCATAATAAATATACACAGTACACACACATATATTATGCAAATAAAAACTTTTATCTTGGATGCGATTAATCGTTTGACAGCACAATATTTTTTTTCAAAAGACATCAAGATCTACACTTCTTTACAGGCTCACCTCAGATGCAAAATTGCTGTCTGGACTAGTGTGCTCGGGACGTTTTGAAGTGGGAGTCACTTTTGACACCCCTGAAGACACTTCTGATTCAATATCTCCATCTCCGGGTAATGGAGTCACAGGTGTGGTAAGGATGGCTTCTTCATTCAGCCACAACACCTGAAACATACAACTCCTACATTACGTGTCCTCAAGTTTTTCATAACCAAAATCAATCTATCTTATCTTACCCTCAGCATAGCTGTGATGTAGATACGGCTGGCCGGTCCGGACTTTTCTAGCTGAAACCACTGATCCATGCTGAGCTCAGCACTGGAGAGCAGACGGGACAAGGGGATAGACAAACTTCCCAGAGTCGAAGCCCTGTCATCATCCTTCACCTGGGACAGATGGAAGCAATTACAGTGAAGAAATGTTGTTTACATGTATTTATACACAATTAAATGAGCACTTGACAGGATATTACTGCAGTTACATCATGAAAAGGGGTAAATTAATAACACTCTAGATTTAATATTTTGCAATCACAGTGATTATACTGTACCTGGATGTCGATATCTTGTTTGCGTGGGTCCTGAATAAAAAATGTAAAGGCATCCTCCCATACTGGATTGTTAGTCCCATACACCGTCTGGATTTTTAATTAATGAGAAAATATATATGAAAGTGTGACTCCAAAAGGTATAAACATGCCATAAACTTTACCCATATTGTATAACAATGACCCCATACCCTGCTCTCTTTGGTGGTATCCTGGACAGAAATCTGCACCATGGGGCTGGGGTCCTTATTACCTTTCTTAAACTGAATAGAAACACATCCTACTGAATAACATCAACATTTAAGCACTCTTTGAACAAAACAATAAATGCTGAAAGAAGGGCAACAGTGGTGCAGACTACAAACTTACAGGTAGATCTTGTGCTCGGTCCAGATAAACAGTCAAAATAGCAGCAGAAGGAGGATCTGCTGTCTTACCATGTATCGTAATGTTTTTATTCCTCTCCAGCACCTATGTTTGATAAAAGGGTTTAGTCTGGAAATTAAAGGGGAATATCAAGAAATACAGTTTTTATAGTTTGTCATGTAAGAGCTTACTTCGTTTAGGCGCTCTGCAGAGGGCAGCAGAGAGAGCCATTCTAGCTTGAGATGAACCTGACCTGATGGTGCGTCCTTTAAAGTGTACCACTAAAAACACAGCGAAAAGCAATACATTACTATTATAAACAATACTTTCCTGTAGAGAAATAGGCTTTCCTGTAGCTCAAATGGTAGAGCATGGCGCTAGCAACGCCAAGATCATGGGTTCGATTCCCAGGGAAAGCAAGAGCTGATAAAATGTAAAACTGTAACTTGAATGCAATGTAAGTCGCTTTGGATAAAAGTGTCTGCTAAATGCATAAATGTAAATGTAAATGTAATACAGACTGCATAACCGAGAAACAGTTAGGGTGGTGAAATAAATATGTTTGCCACTGATTTAAAAGACATAATACAGAACAATAAAGGAAAAGGTTTTTGGTGTAAGAAATCAACAAAAGAAAATAGAAAATCAACTAAAAATGTTATATACATATATATATATATATATATATACTGTATAAGTGTGTGTGTGTGTGTGTATACACACACACACACATATTTATATTTATATACGTGAGTGTGTATGTATGTATAAACAAGAATTAGTCCACAAGATGTACCTCATCCAAAAGAACTGCTTTCTTTACAATACCTAAATCCAGCTTCATTCTAAAAAAATATTCACAGAAAATAGAAAAAGACAAAAATAGAAAAGCATTTTTTATATTAATAAAGGTTTATTATATTTGTAATATATTTCTTTAACTCAACTTAACTATATATACATTTATTTATTATTATATTTGTATAATTATTCATTATTATACTATGATATGATTATATTATTAATGAATTAATACCTCCCAAGAAAGTCATCCTGGTCAGGGTCTTTATCAAACACCTCCAGCTCCAGCTCCTGACCAGGTACTTCATGAACAATGACCTAACAATCACACAAACACACACAGTCACACAGAAATGCACATGTGCATAGCTATAAAGTATGTGACAAATGGCATTAAGCACATTGCTGACTTAGAACAATAATGCTTCAAAACATCTTGAAGATTTGGAATACAGAATCTTGCAATTATCAGATGTTTCTCTGAGCTTGTGCTTTTGCTCTAAGCTCATCTGATCTCAGCACATGATAGTCACAATGCCCTATCACACTCTGTTTTTTCTTGCTGTTGCCAGCAGTTACAAGATTCACAACACAGTAAACACCTACATAGTGTTAGAAGCTCAAAAACCACAGCTTCCCCTTCCTCAGAACTTTGACACTTTTTTTTAGCAACCACACTGATCACATGCTACCCATACACATCACTCTCTGACCTCGTACATCTCCCTCCATTGAGGATTAAGGTTGTTGTCCACATGGTGGGAGGTGAAGGTCTGCGTGCCCACCCGTAGCACTGCATACGGGTCAGACTTCCCAGATATCACACCTTTCATGTAGTTATCCTTGGCAGCAAGGTTTTCTGCCTCTAGCAAGTGGATACGCACTATACCCTGTGGGAAAACACAAAACAAGGGTAAGTAGAGTGCAAGAGGCGTGCCTTAAAGGAATCGTTCACACAAAAATAAAATTTGCTGAACATTTACTTCACATGCTCATAAATGGATTCTCTGCGGTCAATGGGTACCATCAGAATGAGAGTCCAAACAGCTGATAAAAACATCACAAGTAATCCACATGACTCCAGTCCATCAACAAATGTCTTGTGAAGTGAAAAGCTGTGTGTTTGTAAGAAACAAATCCATAATTAAGACATTTTAAATTTAAACTGTTGCGAGAAAACAATATTGTGCAGGTATTTTAGCTGAAAGCCACAGCTTGAATTTAAAAACATCTTAAGGATGAAGGTTTTTGCTTCACAAGATGTTCATTGATGGTCATGTTGATTACTTGTGGATTATTGTGATGTTTTTATCAGCTGTTTAAACTCTCATTCTGACGGCACCCATTCACTGCAGAGGATCCATTGGTGAGCAAGTGATGTAATGCTAAATTTCTCCAAATCTGTTCTGATGAAGAAACAAATTCATCTACATTTTTGGATGACCTGAGGATGAGTTTTAGCAATTTTTTTATTTCTGGGTGAACTATTCCTTTAATTAACATATGTAATTATGTAAATGAGAACACGCCCTTGCAGTTCAACATTATGAAGCAGCTACACTGGACAAGCATGCATGATGAAACTATGGAGTATTAAAGTACACTTGATGGATCTTGAATAGTTAAAATAAGAAGGTTAACATAGTTAAATACTCCATTAAAGCACAGTGAAGTGTTACCCGTGGGAGAGGGGAACGCAGCTGTGCTACGTGCAGATTGGCCACCAAAGGCACAGTGAGACGATTGGGGAGAACCAGGAAAGAGGCGATTGCATCCATTATCATAGTGTCCGACATGGCACTGAAAATGAATGCAAGGGGTTCGTACAGAGAAAATGGGACACAGAAGCACAAACAAAATACATTTAAACTATTTTAAAGCATGGCTTCTGAGTGATTATAATGAGTTAAGCTATGATAAATATGAATGACTGCATGTTTCCCTGCTTTATTTGAATAGAGGGAAGCTCAGCAGACTTTGAATAATCAGACCAGTGCTCTACTGATTATTAATGAATGAAGCATATGAGAAGAGAGAGTTACAGTATTAAAAATTCCAGTGGAGTTGCGGTATATCTAAATCATAAAACCAAAATAGAACAATGATACAAAACAAATGCACTCACTTCAAACCAGGTATGTCTAACAAATTGGTCAACCCAGTCCAGTTGATGTCGAGTTTCTAAGATGTAGAGAAGCAGAAACAAAGACTGTGTAATAAAAGAGGGGGTTATTACGAAGTGATATAGTAATTAAGATGGAAAATGGTGTACTAACAGGTCTGCGAATGAAGAACATGGTGATGGCTCCAACGAGAGGAACATCTCCAATTAGAGGTTCCAATATCACCCTCAATTTTCCATGGAGCTATAGAGGAAGAGATACTGGTTTCAGTCAATGAGTCTTTTATCTATTATCTTTAATGTGTCATGTTGACCTCCTCCTTACCTGAATGCCTTTCACTCCAGCTTTACAGAAGTACTTATTCACCTCAACGTTAATCTCCACATCTCCAGCATAACTGCAACACAGCCAAAAGGATTTAAATAAAGCTATAAGCCAATGGTTCTCAACCTTTTTTGGTCAACGCCCTATTTTTTGGTCTTAAATGTCTTGCAACCCCCCCCCCCCAAGTAACAGAATTAAGAAGACATACAGTTTAAGATCACACAGACAAAAAAAAAACTATTTATATATATATACGTATATAATCTAAAATAGTCTGTTTTTTTTAAAATAATCAAAAATACTATATAAAAATATACTATGAAAAAGACACATCCACAACTCCACTCCACTCCACAAGCTGTTTGCCAAGAACGAGACCAATAACACTACCTGATATAAAGATCCAGTATCACCTGACGTTTATCATGCTCAGTGTAGGCCTTCACCCCAACTACCTTCATAGCCTGTTAAAAAATAAAATAAAGTATAAACATTTCTTTAAACTTCTTAGTCAGTGGCCTACATTTTCAAGAAATAGCTGTTATAAACAGAAACTGAGAATCAAATTCAAATATGAGAAACGTATGCAAATAACTCAGTCTTTTATCAGAACTAGATTTGTATACCCTGTCGCCTAGGTCAACTTTGGTGAAGCTGAGAGTTCGCAGATGAGCGCTGGCGGCTCGGATCGAAGGGGCAATAGTCTCCAACAGCAGCTTCTCCAGATACTGTCCAATAAACGGCCAGGCCTGCTGCAATATCTGTGAGCCGGGATAGTTATGAACAATAAGAAATGGTAGAAACTCATGAAGATGACAATATCAAGTCAATGAAGAGGTTTTTGCTTCAGAGTATATAATATAAATATTTAATTGGATATAATGTTCTCAATCAGATAAAAAACATTAGAGCATTATGTTTTGAAATGAATGCATGTAAAATGAGTCTAATTTGTCAGTAAAACCTCAGACGGAAATCACAAGCGCTAAGGAGGAAAACCGTACAGAGCACTTTTTTCTTTACCGGACTGCTTTACTCAATAACCTCACAAAGATATCCTAATAAAATCCTTTTTAGATTGAGCATTAATAAAAATACTGATTGATTTTCTATACACTGGTGCAACAACTTAAATCTGTTTAGTTTAACACCAAAATCATGATTAAATAGTTACAAAACCTGCATCATAACATATTCATTTACTGGGTGTTTGCAAATATCATCAGTTCAAGTAAAGGCTAAGAGCAGTGTGCGTTTGTAGTGAGCTTTGAAACATATCCCACAATCCACCCTCCCTATTCTCACTGTCTAAATAAAAGGTTGTTTGAGGCAAACCTTTGAAGCCTGAATGCTAACAACAAGCCTGGTGTGCAAGAAAACTCAAGAACAATCTGTGAAATGTCTGGCCTGCTACTCTGAGAAGCTCTTATATGAGAACAGACTAATGAAATCTCAAAGCCAGTATTAATTTTTTGTGCTTTAAAAGTTGAAATAATGAAAGAATCTAGAAGATCATGTGGCAGTCAGTCTGAAGACTTTCACAAGGCAATTTTCTTCCTGATAAGCTCTCAAAGTCTGTGTGGTTTGTGTGGCCATTCAAAAGCCTGTGAAGCAAATGTTTTGTAATTTTCACATATTTTACAAGGTTTTGCAATGCAGTCTGTGGGACCTTTATTCCAAAATAAGGTATATTGCGCCAATGACAACTTAATAAACATTACGCAAAGACTGGAGTGCAGCCAAACTGTTCAACTATTTATCTTCAGGGACTGAATTTGAAAACATACAAACTGTATGCCCTCAGGAGCACGAAGCAGAAACAATGAGAACAGCAGCTGCGGTCACGTGTGCATTTGTGTATTTGAATAAAGTTTAATACCTTGTTCATCCACTCAACCTTTTCCACGTCAGGAAAGTTCACCTGTGGAAAACAAAGAGTACACTTTGACTTCCGATGTCAACACATACAACATAATGGTTTTACATGCAGTATGCAAGAACACCTCTTATATTGTACACTAAATAAACACTGTGAAGGTCAGAGCTGTTGTTAACAAAACACCAGCATTTTCCAGGGAAGACACCAGCTGTGCAGACACATTAACAGTTTAGCCAGTTCTTGAAAATACTGTCCTTGTTGGACAAGAATACTTGTAAATGTTTAACAAAATGTACTCCATTAAATAGTATGGCAAGCAATAGTAGATCGTAATAGTAATATGACTGAAAACAAATATTCAATGGCAAAGGAACCTTAATTAAAGGTCAGTTCTGATTTCAGTGCAGATGTTTAACTATAAATACATAATAAATTACAATTAAATTAAATTACAAATAATAAAGTTAAAAAACAACAAGGTAATTAAATTAAATTAAATATAACTTGACCCTCCACATACATGATTCACAACTATATATTTTAATCTAAGACATCAGACAAAGGTATATTTCTGCAGCAGTGCTCTTTAAAGTTTAAACACATAATTTGTAACAGGATGTGGGTAAGTTTATACAAAACACATCAGTTAAAAAGCCACTATGTACATGTGAAGTATGTGAGGAAAGTGGCACAACTGTTTTTCTGACCACAGTCATACTTTTCCGAATAATTTTCAACTTCTTCATGTTTTCCCATCACCCCCTCACCAAATTCTTGCTGCAAATGGTTCATTTTGCCATTTAGCTGCTGGTGACTCAGACCCATGAGGTTGGATACTTCAATGTCCAAATATAGCAAGGGCTGGACTGACTTTGGAATGTAATGAAGTTAATGAGGGAAGGGGGATGAAAGGAGGGAGGAGAGGAGAATATAAATATGAACTCGGACAGGGAGTGTGCTGGATGCTTATGAAAGGGAGAAAACTGTAAACTTTGATTGGCAGAGTTGGCTGAAAGAAGCTCTCGCTATGATGATGTTGCAATACAGGGGCATGATCACACATTCTGACTACAGATAATGTCGTAATATAGTTATAAATATAGCACCATAACTATGAGTTCCCTGTTAACAAAATGAAAGAAACCTTCTGTATGTAAAATCTCATGTAAAATGTATGTAAAAAAATTTAACAGTCAGAATAACTACTTTATAGTTCAAATTTATTTTTATTATTTATTTTTAATTTTCAAATTAAACTTTATAGTTTAAAAATCTTACTAGTAAGATTAAAAACATTACTGCTGTGAATTGGAATACACATTAATAGCGCCTAATAAACATGTACCGATATCTGTTCATCTACTGCTAGAAAAACTGATATGGTACAATCAACTATTTGAATATTACTAAATAAAAAGGACGGGTAGTCAGTTACTAGTAAAACTGAAATACTAGGGCAGAATCAAAGAGTTTATATCTGAGCTAGTCCCCATAAAATTAAATGGAAAAAGCAATTGGTTACCAGTCACAAATGTAATATATATATATCTATATATTTTTTTATTATTATTATTATTGTGATAGTGACTAGTAGCACATAGGTACTAGTTTGTAATGTTTGTTTCAGTTAACTTAAATCTTCCTTGAAGGCATACTAGTGAGTAGTAAAAAGTAGTTAGCTGAACTACAGAACAGATTCCCAGAAACTACAATGTAAATGCAATTTTTTACCAGTCACAAATGGAATATTTACTTGCTATTGGGATAGCAACTAGTAGCAGGTATGGGTACAGGTTTTGTAACCAATGCATATCAGTAGCCAGAAGTGAATGGTTGATATATCTGAACTACAGATCTGTGTAAATTTCAATGGCAAATGCAACTGGTTACCAATTACAAATGGAATATTTAATTGTTAATGGGATAGCGACTAGCAATGTAACTAATATGTTTTAGTGACTAACCTACTAGTCACTTTTGAAATAAGTACTAATGAAGGCCATTCGTAAAACCAAATCTGAAATCTGGTTTTACGAATCTGACCTCAGAAGACTACGGAGGGTAGTCCGGACTGCTGAGCGAATCATTGGTACAACCCTCCCCACTCTCCAAGAACTGTACTCATCCAGAGTGAGCAAAAGGGCTGGCAAAATCACTCTGGACCCCTCACATCCAGCACACTCCCTCTTTGAACTGCTGCCGTCTGGTCGACGCTACAGAGCTCTGAGCACCAGAACGACCAGACACAGGAACAGTTTCTTCCCCCAAGCAATCCATCTCATGAACACTTGACAATAAACGTGGAACACACAACACTATTATACATTATTTATTCATCACACATACTTATTTTTAATTTTAATTTTGCACATATCAGACCTGTACACACATAATTGTCTATATTATATATTGTGTTTTTGCTATTCTGTACATTGCCTATTTGTATATTATTCTTTTATTATCTGTGTCCTGTCCTGTTACTGTCATTCTGTTGCACTGTGGAGCTTTGTCACTATAACAAATTCCTCGTATGTGTAAACATACTGGCCAATAAAGCTCATTCTGATTCTGATTCTGAAACGGATCAAGATGTGGTCAATACTTAAATATTTCTAGTAATTACAAAACATAAGTACTGTACATAAAAATAGATGTTATTTTAAAGGAATGTAGAACACTTGAGTGTTAGCCTATGATGTGTAATTAATATCTATTAACAGGTTGCACTGCAAGAGTAGGTGAATCAATATTTAAAATCATACAAGTAAATAACTACAACATGAAATCAATATGTCATTGCCACGAAAGCACCTAAATATACACTTTTTATGTTTATTGTATACAAAAATAATACCAGCGAAAAGCGCTAAGAAATCCTTCACGTCTATCTGCTCGAAGATTTCATGTGTTGATGGCTACGGTGCTGAACTGTGACTGTTGGCTACCAAAATGATGCCATTTATGGTATAAAGTCGCTTACCCATGCCGGTAATTCCCGTTTACTTCTAAACACCCGTGTAGTGGTGACATCCTGCTCATTTTCTAAAAAATACATCTGGCTTTGCAGTCGCGCTTGTTTTCCATCGCGACTGTGTTTCCATCCCATATAAACCAGGAGACCGAGCAAAACTAAACTGATACTGAATCCGAAATATCCAGCCAGGTAGACCGGCAATAAGCCACCGACGCACTTTCCAAAGGACCAGAGAACGGACACGGCGTGTTCTCCACCGGATTCGCGAGGAAGGGCCGAGTCCACAGCCTCCGGAGCGGAACCCGCGCTCGGCCCTGCATCCTCAGATGACATCGGCTCTTTCTGCATCAAATCCTGTCTTCCGTGAGCAGTTCCGCGCTAGACACTACAAACCCACTCAATACCGCTCGGAACGAAGAGGTGCTGTACACATACGATTAAACAAGAACAAAAAGTGTCTCATAATTCGTTCTCTCTACGAAAACAGCACATACGTTTGTTCCTTTGCAGCGGAAAGTTGTGTATTTCTAGTTTTCTTATGAGATGGGCGTGTAGGGGCGTGTTTTGAAGGCTTAAACTCACTACTAGAAAACCACACACCGAGAAGCGAGAACCTTAAAACGTCTGGGTGGGATCATGCACATTTTCACGGTCTTTCTTAAGAACTCACACATTATTTACCAGTCACTGAAACCCCGTTATATGTTATGCTTTGAGCGACAGAAAAGGCTGAACGCGAAATCGGGGAATTTTAAGTTATAAAGATGCAGTGCATCAATATAATTTTAGCCTCCAGCACACATTTAAGCTGTCGCATGGGTGTTTACATACTGTCATGTGACAACCAATGCGGTGCACTTTCCTACACGCTAAGCAAACCTCTAATGATGCAGAAAATACATTTTGTTTAATGACTGGGGAAAGATAATGCAAACGAACATTTGTCCATTAACTACGACTAAATTATGGAGTACTCACAGACCTGCAGTGCAGTCAAAACACTGAAGGCAAACCAGTCATCACCTAGCAACTGGCTCAAGCCGAGGTTATGTTGCTGTGCAGATTAAATCTGTATTGTTTATGCACAGGTGTTTGATAGTTTACAGTCAATGCAGCATTTACCATCACACGCGCAACAAAATTCAACATTCAGACAAATGACCAGCCCTTAATACAGAGCTCTACCACCCTGCGGTTACATTACTAAAAGCACATAACTATATACAGATAAAACATACACTAAACCGCAATTTTCATGTTAATAGCTGCTGTCCATAGTTATTGGTCTCTGCAATTTAGTCCCTCAGCGGTTAATTGTGACCCTGCCCCACAAAACCAGTCATAAATGTTTTTTTTTTTAATTGAGACTTGTACATCATCTGAAAGCTAAATAAAAAAAGCTTTCCATTGATGTGTTTGTTAGGATAAGACAATATTTGGCTGATACACAACTATTTTAAAATCTGGAATCTGAGGTTGCAAAAAAAAAAAAAAAAATGAAATATTGAGAAAGTCACCTTTAAAGTTGTGCAAATGAACTTCTTAGTAATGCATATTCATATTACCAATTAAAAATTAAGTTAATGTATTTACAGTAGGAAATTTACAAAATATCATGGAACATGATCTTTACTTAATATCCTAATGTTTTTTAGCATAAAAGAAAAATCAATCATTTTGGCCCATACAATGTATTGTTGGCTATTGCTACAAATATACCCCAGCAACTTAAGACTGGTTTTGCGGTCCAGGGGGCGTATTACAGAAAGATCCTAACTTAAAAATCTTATCTTATCAGTTTGGTAACCATGGTAATTTCAGTTAGGACCACATTTAGGACAAAAGCTATTACAGAACAGCATTTCCTAAGTGCGTTATCCTATCTTAACTACAGATAGGAAGGAGGTATTACATAAACCTCCTAACTTCACAAAAAATCCTAAAAACTGTCTTAACTTTAGGACAACCCCACAGCTGTCCTAACTTCAAAATTATCTGAAAGCCAACGGAAAAACCACTTACAACTGCACTGTCAAACAATGGTATTACTATCATTAATAATTGAATATGAAGAACGGAGATGTTTAATGGTAGAAAGACTCTTGGAGGACCCTGAAGATGTTACATTTTGATGACAAAACATTTATAACAAGTACAGACTGCCGCGCAACATATTACAGTTAGCACAGGAACTGCAACCAGCATTAAGGCCCATTCACACCAAGCACGATAAAGATAACGATAAAGATATAGTTCTAAAGATCGTTCTCAATATTAAAGAATAGCAGAGTCCACACCACAGCTATAACGATAAAGGCACAGAGAAACGATATCGTTGGAAATTTGGAACACTTTCAGAACAAATTTTTTTTTCCCCAGCTGATGAACGACTGACGCCCAATCATAATCCATCCTGCTATCACGAGCTGGAGAATTTAAAGCAGCAGACGAGCGTGTGCTTAGAATAAACAGACGATATCATTATCCTTATAGTTATCGTACTTGGTGTGAACGGTGCCTTAATGCCTTACGGATTTTTTTTTTTTTTTTTCTCTTTGCAAAAGACGATTTTCAAAGTGAAGTAACCTCTTGTTCGTGCAATTAAATTAGTGGAGACGACATGCGAGCTGAATGCTGAAGCCGTGAACTGGCTAACTATATTTTCCGAACCACCCACTAAAACAAAACTATGATATCTTAAAGGGGAAAACACACACTGCCGCCAACTAACTTTCATAAAGGAGAAAATCTTACAAACACCTTATGTGAATTCGGTCACATCTTTAAACAGAAGTCGCCACACTCTATTATTTTGTTTATCTCATCAGCAGCTGTGCAGTGTTGGTTGCTTGGTAAAAGACCTGAGAGTGGATTGTCGAACTTGATGGTGCAATTTAAGATTTCCTAACTAGAGATAAGATACGATTTTGTAAGATAGGATAAGAATCCCAAATCAAGTTAAGATTTGCTTCTGTAATACGAATTTGCGAAAAATCCTAATTTATCATACCACATCTTAAGTTAAGACCCAAGATAAGAAACTTTCTGTAATATGCCCCCAGGGTCACAATTTAACTAAACGCCAAAATAAAACTTTGCACGCGTTGTCAGATCAAATAGCTATCATGGAACAAAATATGGTAAGAAACTACAATTCTGGCCAAGTTTGTTATAGCATGCTATAAAAGTCCAGTCTAGACGTACAGCAATAACAGATTTAAAAGCCAATTTAGGTTAGGTAAAAAAAAAAAAAAAAAAAAACACCTAAAGATAAGATGTTCTAGCACAAGGGAAAAGTGACATGCACAAATTAAATACACCAAGGCAGGAAATCAAGCCTTTTAGATGCATTGCCTTCCAACACTACTGGCTCCAGCAATACCTTAGTTTGATCTTAGAATTTCTACAGCATGAATAAAACCAAATAACTTCATACAAGAGAAAACATTAGGCAAAATACTTAAACCAAAAGATTTATTGAAGACATTAACAAAAACTCGCTGAGCTGACAGGTCTGAGGAATGTCCAAAACAGTTCACATGGTCATCAAGACCAGGATGCTTCTGCAGAACCAGGTGATGGAAAACCAAATCCTCATTCAGAAGAAAGCAGGCCTCATAGATGGTGGATGAGTGGAGCTTCAGATGGGCTTCCAGCAGACTCTTGCTGAGGAGAATTGAAGTGGAGGAGCACTCTCAGCTTCAGCAAACAGGGTCCAGTTTACTTTGACCTCTGCCTCATCTTTCTCCTTTTACGCTTCAGCCTAAAAAAATAAAAATTAAAAATAAGACAAAAGGACTCAGTTACTTCATGATTATTCCAATGCAAAATAACTTAAGATGCTGCTCTTATATAGTTACAAACTTACCTGCGCATGCGCTTCTTTCGCCACTGCAAGAAGAGTAAAACCATTAATAAACTGGAATTGATAAGGCAGTTAAAAACACTGCAACTCATTAAACCCACACATGCGCATTCGCACACTGGCTGTATTTTCACTATGCAGCATGGCCGTTCGGGCGGAATTGTTATAAGAAACAAAAAAGAAGCGATAAAGACTTAACGATTATAATAAACTACAATTTTAAGAACGTAAAAGCAATAAACAATACACAGCGACTGCAAACTCAACGTGATCAAAATATTTCCTACGACAGGCTTGCACAGTAGGCCCGAGTACATAACACTAACGTTACAAAATACACTAAATCTCTCAGTTAGCGATTTTATTCTTCGTGGTTAAAAATAAGCTTACAGTGAAATATACAGTTAGATACCAACAAACAGTTGTAGCGTAGTTAACTCTACATTAGCCACCAAGGTGCTAGCAAGACTAGCCAGATAACGAGACACTCCATTTCACTAATATATGAAAAAAGTACTTACCTTCGCTCTCATGATGAGAAGATGGTTCTGTAAATAAACAAATAATGTTAGAATTACCGATGGATGGTGCGTAAATGTCTTCGATAACTATGGATTGTATGAGATGGTAATGCAATGTCAGCGGACGCTAGTTCCTCACCTCGTAAAGCGAGAGCAACGACTCCAAGAGAACGTCATGCGGGGGACGGGCTCTTTTATACGCCTCGGTTGCGTCATTTTTCAGCGACTACAAAAAGAGACGCGTGCTACACCTGTCGATAATTCTCGATTTTTTTTATCAAATTTATACAGTGGTCAATATTTTTCAGTTTGTTCACAATGTACTTTGATTTTTTGCAGTTATTTATGTGACGCACAAGCAGTGTTTATGGGATAAGGTCTGAAATAAAACATACAATTAAATTAAAATGTATTTTTAAATAATTTTGTAATATAGACCTATTATTAATTAAATACTATTAGTAAGGGATAATCAACGGCTAGCCGTGCATTAAAGGATTTGAAATGCACGACGTGGAGGCTAAGAACCGCCGGACGCGAAGCGGAGGGTGGTTGCCTCCGCGAAGTGCATTTAAAATCCTTTAATGTACGGCTAGCCGTTGATTATCCCGTTTATTCCATGGTCATTTGCCAAGTTATAGACAAGTTAAAACTTGAATTGCTCTTTGCAGCGCAATATTTAACCGAATGGGTAAAAATGACAGTTATTTTCGTCAGTTACGGCTCGTTAGCTCAGCATTCTGCCCGCTTCAAATCAGACACAGAGATGAAATAGTGCGGTAAGATTACATTTATTTGAATGAATTATAGCATGTATTTCAATTCATTTTCGATCGAGAGAGAGATGACAGTTGTGTGTAAGTTACCTGCTTGCTGCGTCTGCGCATCTCTCTACAAACAATTAACGTTACTTCAAAAACAGCGATTTTATCACCTCATTGCTGGGGAATATAATGTAGCGATCTAGTATCTATCTTTTATTTTAGTAATAAAAATCGCGGGGAAGCGTTGACAACAAGTTTATGTGTGTGTGCAGCACAATCTGCGATCTCCGACCTCTCTCTCTCTCCGTGTGTGTGTGCGAGTGATGCTTGTTGGTTAGTTGGTGTGCATCAATTAAAGCAGCGCATTAATATGGAACGGTGATTAAACTGACCTGGAACTACTTGTGCAGTTAAACGAATTTAATCAACACCTGCCAGCCAATCAGAATCGAGTATTCAGACAGACCATGGAATAATTAGTATTAATTTATAATTAATAGTAGAATTAACAAATGGTTTCATTTAATGTTTCATAACTTATCGGTTTGATTTACCATCTCATTTATTTTATTGAATCTGACATAGACGACAAACTGTGCATTTTATAACAGAAAAAAAGGCAAAACATATTCAAAACAAACAATTTTGTCATTAAATTGTCCAATTCAACGGATAAATATGGCACCTCTATAAACAGTTTATTCCTAATACGTAATTATGGTATTATTAGGAAACTGTCTCTGTGTGTAAGTCCTCTCACATTTAACTGCTTTTATTTCTGCACATTTCTTAACTTGTAAGCCGATTTAACATAAAAAGTTCAACAACTGTGGTATAATTTAAGATGTTTCACAGGTGTTTGGTGAACAGAAATGGAATAACGAATCCCTGAACAAGGCTTATCTTGTGTGGCACCAGCTGCTTCTCATCCTCATGGACTGCACTAGTTTAGCCTATTCTTTCTGTGAAAGGTTTCTCCAATCTCCCACCAAGGAACTTGAAATCTCTTGTGCACATCTGGTGGGACACATGGTTACTGTTGTTACCCTGTAGCACAATCTTATGTCCATTGCTCTGGTCACATCTGCAGCAGGTCTATATGGCATGTTCACACAGGTGAGCAGGAGCCCTGGGCATCTTTCTTCTGGTGTTTTCCAGTCAGTAGAAAGGTCTCTTTAATGTACTAAGTTATTATAACTGTGACCTTAATCGCCTGCTGCCTGTAGACATTGCATGTACAATAATTGTTTATTGAACAAGTATGTAAAATATTGTTTAAATCCTTTCCATTAAAGATCTGTAAAGCCTATTTAGATTTTACAAAATGATCTTTGAAATACAGTATCCTGAAAAAGGGACATTTCTCTTTTTTGCTGAATTTACCAAAACCGTGGAGTGTGGACCTACAATACATTACCTGCAACACATTCAGAAAAGGCTTTTCCATGTTAATGCGCAAGGGCCCAATAAGTATTTGGGCACTTGGAACACTCCTAAAAAGGTATGAATGTTGCACAAGCACATTATTTGGGCAAAACATTTCATAATAGCTAGGGTTATATATCTATATATTTTGACACTTTCTAGTTGTCAAACTTAGTAGACTATGTCCATAGTTAATATGAACTAAACCTGTGGATACTCTACTAGCACACCTGTGCGACTGCAAACTAGACAGGAAATAACTCCATCGTTCCCGTTTAACTGCCTTGTGACCAGTTGGTTAAGTTAAATTATCTGCATTGGTTTGCAGATGACACTGGGTTTGACAATTTGTATCTAATGACACTCATATATTTTTTTCTGTATGCCATATGACTGCTGCATTCTGATAGATTGATCAATTTTGTGATATTTGAGTGTTTAAACTGAAACAAACCAGGCTTTGATCCATCAATTGGCTAATTAAATTTATTAGATGTATGTTTATAAAATGGCAGGATAATTTGGTCAGTCAGTTTAGTCAATAAACAATGGTTTGAGAAGTCAGACCAATAAGCAGAGGGAAAGATCTACATCGAGACTCTGGAAAAGCATTTTCATAATTCTGGAAATACAAGAAAACGAATGCTGAATGTCATCTAACAGAAATCAAAGCTTGCCAAATTGATTAACAGTGCTTCCATTGTAGTTGGTTTGCTATATTTAAGGTGTAGTGAGGCAGTTACCGCTCCAAAGACTCATTACAGGTCATCAATACAAATTATGATAATTTCCCAACTGACAAAAACTCAACCTTTAACAGACATCAGAGATCTCATCTGCATGGACATGAATGGCACTTTGTAGCAAAACTACCTAAAGAGTGCCACCATTACACTTTTATTGTTCATGATGGCTTGAACAATGACAGAGAGGGTCAAAAGAAACCCAGCACTCGCCTCCTGTAAACACGGTTGGACAGTATCTACCTGCTCATCCGTACACTCCCAGCCGCATTCAAAGACAACCAAACATAAGTAAACTGCACAAACCCTGTAGCAGTCTTATGTAACTAATGAGGAGGTGTTCAAAAAGACAAGGCTTGGCTGGAGGCCTCTCAGTGGGGCAGGTCATAATTAGCTTTAACGGTTCTGTTCTTTGGGCTGTGCAGAGGCTCTGTCAGTCAGCTTGGTTGGCAGTGGGAGTCTATGCAGCAGCTTCGCTCTCAGCCTCCACTGGTTGTCCTGTGGCACTCTCCACATTTTTGGATGCCTTGGAAAAGAAAAATGATGCAAATATGGTTTCATATTCACAACAAAGTGCCATTAGAAATTGGAAAAGCGGATGCTGACACAACAAACCTTCTTTTTCTTCTTCTTCTGTGCCTTGCGGCTGGCTGAGCTTTGCAACAATGCCTGCAAATAATAAAACACATTGCCAGTAAATCTTGAATGCAAAAATCAACTGGAGAATTCCATTACGTAGAGTAGGATTTGTTTTTTTGCCAATGGCCCTTAAATGTTTGTCCCTTGTTCATTTACTAAAATATATTTAAATAATAATAACATTAATTAATAATGAATGATATTTAATTATAGACAACATTAGGGCTAGGTATTGACACAAAATTCACAATTCAATTCGATTTTGATTGACAAGCTTGCGATTCGATTTGATATTATTTTGGATATATAACGTACAATATGGCAAATTTTCAAAGAAAAAAAAAATCAACCAACTCTGTCAAATATACATAAGAGTCAGTTGGTATTACATTACTATAATATTGAAGGTTAAAATTAACTGATTTGTATATAAACACAAATTACACTAAATTAAGTTATAATAATTAAATTAAATATTGAAGAGCAGTAAAAATTATAATGAATATATTATATGGTGCATATATTTAGCTAAATACTCCTCTCTAGAGTTAATTTTTCTAGCTGACAAATGAGTTTATGGTCAGCAAATATGCTTTTTCGTGAGGTAAATGTGCTGTTGAAACACGATATTGTTTCATTTTTGTTTTGTAAAAATGAAAATCGATTAAAGTTGAGAAATCAATATTTTTTCCCAGCCCAAGACTACGTTAATTTCAATATAATTTTGGTAATAATGTTTTATAAACATTATTTTAATATTACCATCATAATTATTTTATTTTTGATAATATTTTTGAAAATAATTTTCATACATTGACAATTATTCATACTTGGGTTCCTTCTACCTAGATTATTAATATTATTAGAATATTTACATATATAAAATAAAATGTCCAACTAGTCCTTAAAAAAACAGAATAAAAAAACAGAAATAATTCTATAAATAATAATTCTGCAAATTCTGTAAATATGAACTTTTAAGTAATAAATCTCTAATGTAACTTCCATACCAGTTCCCTGTATGTGACTCCAGAAGCCCTAATTTTCTTACCTTGAGCTCTGGGTCTTGTACTTCATGCTCAGACTTGTAAAGCTCTGGTTCAAAAGGTCCACCGGTGATACGCAGAGGGCCGTTTGCCATGAGCAGCACCGTGAATTTAAACTGTGCTACATATTCACCTTGAAAGAAAAGAAGATGGGGAGGAGACAGAAGGTTTGACAATGTGACTCTCGAGACTTTGCTGATGGCACCAAACTTCTAAAATAAGAACAGTCTTTGACCTGGTCATGCGGCAAATGTGCTGGATGCGCTTCTCTGAGCACCGGTGTGACAGGAAATTATTTTTCATTTTCATTTAGTGTTTCGTTGCAAAGGTTTAACCTTATCATCTTCATGCTTGGTTGAAGATTTTATGACTGTGGTACTAATGCCTTACCTTCCTTCTCATGCAGCACATTGAAGGGCTGAAGCAGCTCGTGTTTGGCACACTCAACCACTCCTAGTCGAGCTTTACTCTCATCCTCAAATGCCCTGATAGCACAGACACCAGACCACACAAAGACAGAAAGACAAGGAGAGAGACACAAAGAAATATGATGAGCAACAGAGGTGAAAAGTTTGTTTTGTGCCATGCACTTTCATTTGAGGTATGAATAACTTCAAAGTCATACGTTTGATTGGGAGGGAAAGCACGTAAACATATAGCTTGAATACACTGTCAAATGCATTAATGTGAATGTGACCTGGTCTAACAATTTAATGTTTATATATTTATATAATGCATTTATATAATTTATACATTAGCATTCAAAAAGGGCCAGTAAGATTTTGATGTTGTTTTAGAAGGAAATTAATATTTTTATTCAGCAAGGATGCATTAAACTGATCAAAAGTGACCGTAAAGGCCAATGGCCTCGTGTACAGCGCTTTGTGCGTCCCTAGTTCAAGTCCCAGCTTACGGACCTTTCCCGATCCCTTACCCTCTCTCTCCCACTTCACTTCCTGTCAAAATTACTGTCCTGTCCTAATAAAAGGCAATAAAAGCCAAAAACGTATATATTTAAAAGTGACAGTAAACTAAGACATTTATAATATTCAAATAAATGCTGTTCTTTTGATCTTTCTATATTCAAAGATCCCTGAAAAATGTGCCAAATATTACGCAGCACAGCTGTTTTCAACATTAACAAACAAAATGTTTCCTGAGCAGTAAAACTGCATATTAGAATGATTTCTGAAGGATCTTGTGACACTGAAGACTGGAGTTATGATGCTGAAATTTCAGCTTTTTCATCACAGGAATAAATTGCACTAAAATGTATTAACATTAACAGTTATTTAAACATCGAAAGTACCAGTTCTTTGGTACTAAATTGATTTAAAAAATGTTTTAATTCAATTTAAGCAATATTTTAATTTACTTTTTGAATTAATATGAATATGTATTATACATTTATAAATTTGTAAGTGATTTATCCTTTCATATTTTTACTTTTGAATTATTAATTAAAAGGTAACAAAACAGCTTGAGGGCTTTTGCAAAAACTGTACTTGCCTTTTTTCTCTAGTTAAGTTACATAGATTTCAAAAACAATTCTACTGCACAGACAGCCGAGATTTATTAAAAGCTTACCTCCCCTTTAATAATGGATTTCTTCATTTTATTTTTAAGTGGCTGCCCTTCTTTAAATGTAAGTTTAACTAACTTTCAACTAGTGATGATAAAAATATTAAACCTCATTGAACCTAAAATGAATTACCTCAGAGTAAATGGCATGGTATCAAATCGCCGCTCGACCTCACTAAAGAACATCCTGGAGGTCTTCATCTTCAGTCCATACTGCTTGCTGGGGTCTCGCTTGTAAACGGTGGTCCTCTGCCCGGAGTCTCTAGCCTGCAGGGAGAAAGAGAGCACCGTGATCAGCTATCTGTCGTACGTTAACAGCAGACATCAAGGGAACAGTTGATGCTGAGATGAGTCTTCACCTTTCCCTCTCCGGTGCTAATGAGCACGTCCACAGCGTACACCTCATGCACTTCAAATTCTGCCTTCTCATGGTCCTTCCTTAAAGCAGACAAGGACAGAGAGTATTTAGCATAGAGGAACACTCAATCATTTTCAAAAACAATCTAGCGCTTCATTATCCTGACCTTTGCTGGTCGGTGGGGTTCTGAATGATGGTCTTCTCTCCATCAATGACGTGCTGCTTTAACTGATGAGACAGCATGCCTGTGTAAAGAGACAGAAGGAGCTTTAAAACCATGTTATGATGCTTCAACAGAGAGTGAGTTCAGGTTTCGGTCAGCTCACCCTCGATGGCCATGCATTTGAAAGATTGGGCAATCTTGTTCCAGGCCTCTGTGACCTGAGTGTTCTGAGAAAAACAGAAAAACAGGTGGTTGATCCATTGTAACTTCCTAAATGCATTTTAAACACTTTGTGAATCACATTTAAATCATTGTTAACTACTAAAAATCATTTTATTCAAGTTAAATAGAAATAAAAAAACGAACAAAAATGACAAACAAATTACTAAAATATTTTTTTATTTTAATATTTAATGTAAATTATAAATATTTTTAAATGCTATAATAGTATATAAATAATAACACTAAATAACATTATTTTATTTTTTTAAATATTATCCAATTTATTAAGTAGCATCCTTCTGAAGATATTGTCCCTTACATGTAGACCAATATTTTAAGTTGGCCTCCACAAAGGGAATTATGCATTTTATAACAAAGAAATGATTTTGACTTAAAAAAAAATAGATTAAATCATTATATAGTTTTATTCATGAGGATGTTATTAGCAGTTAATTACAGGACCGGATTGATTCTATCTAACCTGAGTCCCAGGTTTAACCAGCCGGAGAGCAGCTTCTGCACACAAGTGGGCAGCTTTGATCACATCCGCTTTCCGTCCTGTCACAGGAGCATCCTAGAAGAACAGCAAAGTTATGTGCACTTCTAACAGAATGAAAAATTAGTCTTGTGACATTCACAACAAGAGACATACCTTGGTTGCGCCAACCACAAAGCTTTGAGCAATGTTGGAGATGAAGCCATCCACATGCACTCCAAGGTCACTGTAAAAAAACAATGTAATAATGAAGAAATGTGCTAATAAACATAAAAAATACATACATTTATATATTGCACAGAAATAATACTCACATTTTAACCAAGTCACCGTCTTTGATCGTGTAGTCTGGATCGCTCTTTAGCGGTGAGAAGTGGCACACACAGTTGTTCACAGACACACAGGTGGGAAAGGCAATCCCTGTCACACAAGTATAAAACATTAATCTACTTTTTCATATAGAGTACTTTGTCATAAGTTTGGAAACAATATGATTGTTAAATGATTAATGAAGTCTCTTATGCTCAGCAACGCTGCATTTATTCAAGTATACAGTATACATCAAAAATACAGTAAAAACAGTAATACTGTGAAATATTATTACAATTTCAAATAACTATTCATAAGAAATGGATGCTGAAAATTCAGCTTTGCCATCACAGGAATAAGTGACATTTTAAATATATTACAAAAAAAACAGTTCTTTTAAACTGTAATACTATTTCACAATATTACTGTTTTTACTGTATTTTTGAGCACACAGATGCAGCCTTGGTGAGCATAAGAAATTTGATTAAAACATTTAGAAATGTAATGTTTCCTAACCTTTGAAAAATACTTTACATTTAATAAATAATTTATTTTTTAAAGATAAAGTAAAATGTAAAAATAGAATTAAAAAAAATTAAAGAAACATTTTTGATTCATGATTTTAATGATATATATATATATATATTTTTTTTAAATATATCATTTTTAAAATAAATAAATACATAAGTAAATAAATTAAAGACAATTAACATTTTTTTTTAAATAAAAAAACACCATATTTAAAAGCATTGCTTAAGTTCACTTTAGAAATCACTGATTGAAGATTGTAATGAATATTATGTAGCTCTTTTCAGAAGCATTCTTACCTTTCTTTATCTCTTTCTCCTTCTTGAAGACCTTGCCTGTTTCGGCAGTGATGAAAGCATCTCCTTTCTCACACAGGCTGAGGACAGACACACCAGGCTTGGCTGCTTCGATGACCACCTTCAAAGCCTCTGAAAGAGAAAGATTTCACATTAAACAACCGAATTTCATACCCAAAGGATTTTGAAGCTCTCCCTAAAGCACTATGTGACAGGACCCGGTCTGAAGAAGATCAATACACATTAAATCAGTAAGCACTTCTGGTAAAAAGAAAGAAATTGAATTTTTCAGTAGCTGACAGTAGCTAAAACTTCCTCAGCACCTGCCAATAAATCTACTGGACCTTTTTTTTTTACATTGCTGTAGCATTATATCTACTTATATATATATATATATTTTTTTTTTAGACTGAAACACAACAGGAGACGTTAGGCAGAATAATGACAGGGTCAGTCGCCACTCACTCTCATTGTAAGGAACAAGATGCAATGAAAGTGAATGGTGACTCAGAGGCTGTCAGTCACTTACATTGTGTCAAACATTTCCTTTTGTGGTTCATAGTCATGCAGGTTTAGAGTAAAATTAGGGTGAGTGAATAATGACAGAATTTAACTTTTTGGGTGAACAATCACTTTAAGTCGGTACGTTACAACTACAGCTAACTGGCTAACCCGCTAGCCGAATATTTATAAACATAAATAACGCTCTTAAGATTACAAAACATCGGCTGCTGGTGCCTGTCCGTACGATTTCAAGTTAAGTCAAGCCAAAAAACTAGAAATGACTGGCATCGATGTCTATCTCACTAACTTACAGCTCGCAGACACATGGCCGAGCGCTGAGCTGTATCACCACTCGGTCAAAATCAACCCTTTATCACGCATAAAGCTCCAGAATCAATCTTACGGTTCGCTATATCGGCCCCCATCTTGTACTTGGTGACCACCAAGTCATCAGCGATGGTATGCTCTTGCTGGTCGTCGTCTCCTGACATGCTTATCAGTGGTGGGATTCAAGAAGAGCTCGTAACTTTTTCCCTCGCTTCGCTTGTGGGATGATGGAGCACAGCACGCTTCAGATCTCACAGCCTGCGCCAGCAGCAGCCGTGGAAACGCGCAAGATGGCCGATTACTGCACCGCACTTCAAAATAAAAGCCGCAGAGCTGCGGATAGACTGACAGAGTGACCTCTGCGGGAGCTCGGGGAAATTATATCTCCTCATAAATTTTCCAGTTTTGTCAAAGAGTGTTTTATGTACAAACAAAGCGTATTATGATAAATCTTTAACATCTTACTTTTTTTTGTTAAAGTTAATTAAAATTATTTTATTTTTTAGGTTTTATTGTTTGAAACTTTTATTCTCTGAATAGAGAATGAGAGTTACATCACATTCTCATTCTCTATAATCTGAATAATTTCAATATTTATTGTGTATCACACACATGCACACACAATGTTATGTTGTTTTAAATTCAGCTAATGTGTGAAGAGAATACAGAAAAAATAATAGCAAATATCATCATGGCAAATATTTTAATTCAATTTATGCAATTTCCTTTCCAACCAATCTGTAATTATTTTTCAAAAACTGGAATACAAATGAACTCTTAAAATAATTATTTTATTGCCTTCATCAGATTTTGTATTGTCTCTATCCTTAAAATAACATGCATGGGATTTGTGTGAAATTACAATTACAATATTTTGCACTTTAAATGTGCCATTTGTTGTAATTTTCAAGCACCTTGTTGAGTTTATCGTGGTTCATGAAACGACTCTAGATCTGCTGTTTATCAGACTTGTGAGTACGTTCATTTTATCATTGATGTGAAGAAATCTATCATTTTAGTGAATCAAAACACTGGTGGTTAAAGTCATGTTCGACTTGAAATGAACCAAATGTAGTAGCTTGTGAAAGCTGACATGTAAAGATTATAAAATGATTTTTAAATTTTTAAATAAAATATTTTTAATATAATAACCTGGTCTAGCTTGACAAAATAAGAATAAAACAATATTTTTGTATAATAATAATTAAATATGGGAGACAATAAACTTGAAAGATTACTTTTACTGACAGAGAAAAATCAATATACAACAACATTTTTAAAAACTTGTTCCTCATTGAGTACACAAAAATCATCGTCTTAAAAAACAAACATAAATCTATACAAAACCACACAAGTTGCACATCAGAGACATGTGGAGGTAGGCCAATCTTCAACAAGACAAGTGATTTTATACTATAATAAAGTATAATATTTTGTTGGCACCTTAGCATAAATTTATATGTTCAAATACTGAACACATGGTAGATATACGTCCTTAGACACTGCCGGTCCATTCTGTTTCCACCACTGATCCATCACATTATTTATGTTAGTCAGTTGAAGTCAGTAATTATGTGCAAACTGCATCCTGCTTGTGGAACAGTCTGCTGTGCCAGTAGTCCGGGTTGTCAAATGAAGTGTTTTGCTCCTCCACTCCAGCACACACTTTTATGTAGGATCTGAGACCAGCCTTTTGTGGCTCCTCTCCTACAACGGGTCTTCCCTTTACCGGAAAGTTCTGATAATCAACTTGATCTCTGTCCTCAGAGCCAGTTCTCCCAGAAGCCTCCATGTCCACATATTCACTGTGCCGTGTAGTGAGATCAGAGTCCTCGTTCTCCTTATGTCTTGCACTTACATTTTGGTAAATCGCTTCTCTGCTGTCACTCTCCACTTCACCTGGACTGCTCGCTGGACTGTTTTGCTGGTTTATTTCTATACGTATGTCCATGTATTCATACTCGACCACCGCTTCTTGTGGCTGTGGCTCCGTGGGTGGCTCTTCCTCTACAGGGCTGCTCTCAGACTTGTTCTCGTCAGTAGTACATGTTTCTCTTCCAACCAGACTGTATTCACAAGCAGCAGCAGCAGCAGACTCCACACTGTCCCCTTCAGGCAGACTAGTACCATTATCTGACTGTTCAGTTTGTGTTGAGTCAGTGTCTCTCTTCTGTGGTAAAATGCTGCATGTGTAAGGAGAAGCAGGGGAGGATGGGTTGCACAGTGCTGAAGAACCATCAGTGCTGTCTGTGGGTGAAGTAGAAATCCGAGGTGGCTGTTTGTTCATTAGCTCGTACTCTTGTACATCTGTTTTGGCGGCACTCTTTGAGTTTCTGGATGTCCTACCATGAGGTACAGTGCTTCTGGAACCTAAATGAGAAGATATGTCTTATAAAAATGGCACACAGTTGAGTCCCAATAATGACTAAACAAAAACTCTGCAGTATTGGTTTACCTCTTTCTGTGGGCAACACGTATCCATAATGGTCCTCGTCTACACCTTCCAGACCTGAAGAAAACGGATCTGACACATCAGTGGACATGTAGGCGCTGTCCATACGGCTGCGGCCTCTGCGCAGACTACCTGTTTGAGAAGCCATTTCAATGTCCACCATGGTTCCTCTGCCGTCTGAGCACTCTGACTCTGTCCTCACTGAGCCTGACTTTCTCCTCCTCTGGGCTCTCATCTGTGTGGGAACAATACAAATAGATTGCTTCATATTCGTATATATACATATAGTACAGTACGGTATGCAATTATGTTGTGGTGCTCTTGTGAACGGAAGACACAGAAGAGAAGAAATTGTTGCATAAAGTTGTTATTTTTGTTTTCTTTGAGCAAAAAAAAAGTATTCTCGTAGCTTCATAACATGACAGTTGAACCACTGATGTCACATGGACTATTTTAACGATGTCCTTACTACCTTTCTGGGCCTTGAATGTGTAAGTTGCATGCTGTCTATGCAGAGTCAGAAAGCTCTCGGATTTCATCAAAAATATCTTGATTTGTGTTTCAAAGATGAACGAAGGTCTTACGGGTTTGGAACGACATGAGGGTGAGTAAATATTAAATAAATCGAAAAAATTTTGTTTTTGTTTTTTTGTAATATTACACTTTAATACCAATATTTCAATTACCAATTACACTTCTGGAGTCACAACATTAATTATTAGTTAAGTAATGTTATATATCAATAAAAACAAGTAGCTTTGTCATTATTACAATGGAATTCCCGGAAATACTGAATATTTGAATATTGTGTGGGTCCTTTGAATCAAAAAGGTTGAAACCACTGCTTAATGCAAAGTCAGTATTTTCTAGATAAATTATTTTGCTCAAGTATGGTAATATAATATATAATAAATAAAAAATATTTCATAATATAAGTAATAAAAAGCCTATTATTTAATGTTGCTTTCACTTACACAGTATAAATGAGTCTTTAAACATAAAAATACATAGCTGACTTTAGATTTTATGAAAGGGGTTTCATGCAAGAAGATTATATATGGGGGTCCTTGGCACCAAAAAGTTTGAAACCCCCTGATCTAATGCATGTTCATACTGTGATATAACAAAAAAAAGTTCATTTGAGCTGAAAGCTTGAAGTTATATATATAACTGTAGTCAAGACAACATGATAAGATGATATGAAAGCTGACCTGTCTATGGTCTTCCCCTGGGGTCATGGGGAGATAGTCTATCGGTGTTGTGTGTTCTGTGGTGCCCTGAAGAGAGAGAAAAAAATGATTTCAATTAAATGCTGTTCTTTTGAACTTTGTAGTCATCAAAGAACACTGAATAAATCAGCATATTAGAATGATTTCTGAAGGATCATGTGAGACTCTGAAGACTGGAATAATGACTGATGAAAATTAAGCTTAGTAATCACAGGAATAAATTACATTTTAAAATAGAATACAATAAAAATGTATTTTAGATTGTAATAATATTTCATAATACTACTATTTACAAATAAATTCAATTCAATTCGGTAAGTATAAGAGATTTTGTTGAAGTGTATTGCAGACATCACACCTTGTAGGAGGCCATACGGAGGCGAGAATGACTTCTAGTTGGTGACAGCTGGAGGGGAGGAGTAGCAAACCCATTCTGCAATACCTCATCATCATCATCATCCTCCTCCAAGTTTCCCTCTAAATGAGAGCTTCTAACATATCGTTGGTGGCTTTCATCTGCACCAGCGCAATTCTGAGGCGGCTACATTATGACATAGAAATCAATGTTAAAAGCAATCACAAACCTGCTTCCTGGTGAACATTTCCTAATAAAATCTTGATTTCTTACTTTCACCACAAGGTATCTTGGAGGATCCCTTGCCATTTTCGTAAATTCACTGGCGAGCTCTTTAAATGTAGGCCTTACATTCTCATCAATCATCCAGCCTGAGGATAGAGGGGTTAAAATGTGTTTAGAAAGATTTTCAGTGCCCTAACAGCACTTAAAATAATTAAATGTTTCTAGCATCTGCCTTACACTTGACCATGACCATGTAGACATCTATGGTGCAGATCTGTGGTTGAGCCAGTCGCTCTCCTTTCTCCAGTAGACCTGGCACATCATGAGGATGCATGGATGTATACGGCTCAGCTCCATATGACATCATCTCCCATACAGTCACCCCTGAAATAAGCCAGAAGAAGAACTTCAAACAACTAAACAAAATTAAACACCTGATATTCAACAGCACTGAGACTCACCGTAGCTCCACACATCACTCTGATGAGTATATCTTCTGAAGAGGATGCTCTCTAATGCCATCCATTTTAATGGCATCTGAAAAAAAAAAACGTATTTTCATAAAAATAACAAATTATCACCCCCTTTACTAGATGGTGTGATTATATATTTTTAATCTGTAAATTACCTTGTGTTCACTGTACACATATTTCTTATCATCTGGATACAGCAGGTCTACCACCCCAAAGTCTGAGATCTGTACTATGTAGTCACTCTTGAGCAGCACGTTGCGTGCAGCGAGGTTCCTATGGGCTATGCAGTGCTCCTCAAGATAATACATTCCCTAAAGATTAATACAGATGTTGTGTATAAACATTATGCATGGATAAGTTTTGTGTTACAAACTATTTCTCATCTTCAGTCATCTCACCTTTGCAATCTGCACACACCAGTTGAGCAGACGCTGGGGATCCAGGCTGTCTTTGTGTTGGCGAAGGTGTTGCAGTAAGGATCCCTGAGGACTGAGCTGGGTGACCAGCTGCAGACTTGTTCCCGGACAGATCCCAAGGAGACGCACTATATACGGGTGATCCAGGCTTCCCATCGTAAGCATGTGCTGTGGACAGGTGAAAAATAAATATGAAAGCATGAAGCAACATATGTATGAATGTGCATTATTGGAAGCTAATGTCTCACATCAGTAATCTCTGTGAAGGTCTGCCGGCCACTGCGGTCTTGGATGGTTTTTATAGCCACAGGGATTTTTACAGAGTCTCCTTCAGGAATCCAAAAGCCCTGAGGATAAAGTCACTTAAGCTTAATCACAGTTCTTCAGAGAACAGGTAACTCAGTGCAAGATTGAGTTGAGCAAAGGCAAACTTAATGTGTGAGTCATTCCAACCTTATTCACAGTGCCAAAGACTCCGCAGCCCAGAAGTTTGCCCTTTCGCAGCTCTTGTGGTTTTAGGGTGCGGCAATGCACTTTTGTCCCCTTCTCTCCTGGATCCAGCGGCTCCATGCTCTGTGTGAGGACAGGAGGAAATGTGCATCATATAATTTTGATGACAAAGGAAGTGCAGTGGCCTTCAACGGTTTTTAGACACTATGGTGCAGAACATCACAAATACTTTCTGAAGGCAATGTTTATTCAGTTACTCAATATTAATACAATACAATATTAAGCTAGACTAGCTTTGCCGTGTGTACAAAAGTTTGGGGTCTTTAAGATTTTTTTCATGCTTTTGAAAGTCTCTCATGCTCACCAAGTCTACATTTGTTTGATTAATGATACAACACAAACAGTAATACTGTAAAATATTATTACAACTAAATGTTTTGTATTTGAATAGATTTTTAAATAAAATGTATTCCTGTGATGGCAAAGCCACATTTTCAACAGCCATTACTTCAGTCTTCAGTGTCACATGATCTTTCAGAAATCATTGTAAAGTGATGATTTGTTGTACAAGAAACATTTTATGATCAATGTTGAAATCAGTTATGCTGCTTAATATTTTTATGAAAACCTTGATTTACGTAATACATTGTCTTCAGGATTTATTGACAAATACAAAGTTCAAAAGAACAGAATTTATTTGAAACAATAACAATTACTTTTTACTTATTTACTATTACTTTACAGTCACTTTTGATCAATTTAATATGTTCTTCTTAATAAAAGTATTGGTAAAATTTACAATACGCTCTCATTTGTTAACAATGGTTAATGCATTAACTAACAAGCTCTAACAATGAACAATGAATTTTACAGCATTTATTAACCTTTGTTACTGATAATAATTTATAATAATGCTCATGTTCATGTTAGTTCACAGGACGTTAACCAATCTAACAGAGACAACGTTTGATTTCAATTAACGTATTAATGTACTAGTAAATGTTGAACTTAATATTAACTAAGATTAATAAATGCTGTAGAAGTATTAATCATTTGAAGTTCCCGTTTAGTAATGAGGTTAACAAATGAAAACTTATTGTAAAATGTTATAAAGGTGTGTATTTTTTTAAAAAAAAACAAATCTGAGCTATTATATAGATTGTAAAGATATATTTGATTACTTTTGATTATTTTCATGTAGGTTAAGTAAAGTGTTTTGTATTTAAGCAGATGAAATGGCTCACCTCCCCACTCTCCAGGTATCTTCTCAGTGCTCTTTTGCGGCGGATGCCCAGGCCTCTGTGATACAGAAAACCAAGCACAAACAGTGCCAGGAGCACGATGATACCAGCAAACACAGCAACTGCTATACCTGCGATCTGAGAACTAAGAGGAAGGTGTTTGGTTAAGGAAAACATAATTGATGTTTACATCTGACAACGTTTGTACTTTCTGATTGTAACCAGAAGAGGGCGCTACTAACCTGTTCACAAGTCTGTCATGCTCTAAACAGTTTGTGAGCGCAGGGCCTGTGCATCTGGTGAGGGGACAACATAACCAGATTTTTTTTTTATTTCATCCACAGTGTCCTCAGAATGAACAATTGGAACTGACATCTGTAGAGCATATTCGTTTTTAGCATGACATACCCTCTTGTGCAGTTGAGGTGACAGAGCTTACAATGACCTTCTGCATTTGGATATTTAAAAATGGTCTGACCCTTTTCCCCATTCACTCCATTAGGACAAGCAGAAACACAGTGAGGGCCATCCATCAGGTTCGAACATGCTACACACTGGTCAGCACCCTGAAGCACAAAAAAAGAAAGGCCACTTATATAAGTTATTTATTAGTAGAACAAACATTCCTGTCACTAAGCACCTGTGCTAAAACAAACAGTTCGCATGAAATTCTTTTATTAAGTCACTGTTAAAAGTGATGTATTGCACAATGAACAGTTCTGAATCAAGAGCCTGCAAAGCCTGTCTGGCAGGTTACTGTAATCAACCGAACATGCAGACATTACACAGAGAGTGTGTGGGTTGGAACATTTTACCGTAAAATAGTTTTGTTCACATCATTATCATAACACCCTCTATCATATACAGTAAGAAAGATGTGAGAGGTTGATTAAAATGTGTCAAATAGGCACTGGTAAAAACAAAGACTTGGACATCATAAAGTTTAAGAGAACAAACCACATGAACAGCAGATCTAAGCGGGAAAAATCTGAGCTATTTTCCTATGTTCTCTAAGCGGGGTAAAATCTAACTAAAAGAGGATACGCAGACTGTGTTATTTTATAGACTACAAAAGCTAGGATATGACTTGTGAACGTTCAAGCTTTTAATAGAGTTGCTTCATGCTTAAAATGGATTTACAGACTGATAGATGAAATCTATAAACATGAGAGAGGGAGAAAGCTACGGGGCCCCAAATGTGGATGAAATGATCAGAATCAATTATCAGAATTGATTCATTTTTTATCATTTGTTGAAATAAACAAATGAGTCACAATTTCAAAAATAATCAGTCTTAATTTAATTTAATTTTTCGTGCCACATTTGGACCAGTGTTATTTTAGTATTATTTATATACTATTAATGTTTAACATAGTAATATTTTGAATTAGTTTTTATTTTAATATTTTTCATTTTAATTTTATTTTTAGTTATTTTGCTATTCGGTTTATTTAGCTTTATTTTTATTTCAGTTTTACTTGAACAAAAATTACAAATATTGGCAACTAACTGACATTTTTTGTCTAATATTTATATTTTATTTCAGTTTTATTTAATTGAATCAAATTAACAACATTATCAACACTGAAATGTTCCCTCTGTGGACAGCTAAAGCAAAATGAATGAAAGAAAAGGCTAAATAAAAGTGTTGCATACTTTTCCTTTGCATGTTTGTTTTCCATTTTGGGGTAAACACTCAGGGTGACAAGCAAGGCACTCTCCATTCAGTCCTGCAAACTCCCGTGGCTCTCTGTGGACACACACAGTCCTTCAGACACTGTCCCAACTTTCAATAAATTAAACTAAATAAAAACTTACAATAAATCTAACAAGCACACTGACCCAGAGTACAGGTTGCAGTGGGATACACAGGTGCCGTGCCGACTGTGGTTCCTGCACGACAAACACTGCTCAGGCCCCGGGCCCCAACATCCTGCGTCTGAGCACAGTGGGTCACACACATGGCCCTCTTCCTCTGTTTACATGAACACAGACACGCAAAACAAAGGACTGTTTGTGTACAAGTTAACGATGGACGACAAAATAATAACATACATATGTGAAAGAAGTAGTATGCATTCTTAACTTAACTTACCACACTTGATCTGGGGTTTGTTGTCCTTGATGTCATTATCACGGTTACTGGTGACAATCTGGGTCCAGTTAACGGTGTGATGATAACACAGGTTTTTATTTTGAGTGATGTACACACTGCCATCGCTGATCTCATGCAAGGAACAGAGTCCTAGAGACGTGAGGGAGGGAATCTTCATCACCAACAAAGAGAAGGGCCTAATGGAGAGGATGAAATGAATGAGAAATAGGAGCAAACAAGGGAGAATGAACGAAGGAAGGGACAGATCCACAGTGATTTCCCTTGAGAACTTATATATAAGCACCCATGCCAGATTATAAAACGAAAGCAGATGAACCATTCATGACCCTGAATATGTGCTCATACATGCCCCTCTAATCCTTACGGAAACATTTCACAACCCATCAGGAATATTATCGTCATTACTTGGAACCCGCAGCAGAAAAAAGACAATGTTTGTGCATTGAGAGCAGTACAGAAAAACCGGTTTTCAGACAGTTAGTTTTGCGGTTTGCAGGGAGTACATACCTCTTGCGGCTGTGGGACAGACATAAGCATGTGGAGAATGAGGGGAGTAACATACAAAACACAGGGAACACACAAAAAAACAAAACAATGGTGAGACGCACACACAATGTTAAACACTGCAGGATTAAAAAGCATTAAAACACTTAGTGGAGAGACAAACATATTAAAGATTAAGTAAACATGGGATGTGACTGGGATAAGACAACAATGTACACAAAATAATGAACACAAAATAATGACTGATGAGCAACTGCATGTGCACACACACATACACACACACACACACACAGGGCCCAACATTACAGTTACAACCAACGAATGATATTAAAATCGAAACAGAATACTAAAAACTAAAATCAATCTTTTTACATGCTTCAAGTAATTTTAGGCATCAAAATGATAATTTACATTGCGAAAAATGGATATTCATTTTGAGACTGATTAACTTTGAGAAAAATGTACTTTAAGTGAGCATTAGATAGTGGTAAAAGGACTGTTTACAATTAGCAAATGAGTGTAAACAATTAGATGTTCAATATTGTCTGATATATACAGTGCCGTTTAAAAGTTTAGGATGAGTAAGATTGTTTTAAAAGAAATTAAAAGAAACTTCAAGGATGTATTAAATTGATCAAAAAATTGATCAAGTGACAGTAAAGACACTTACATTTCTAGATTTACAAGATTCCTATTTCAATAAATGCTATTCTGAACTTTCAAATAAAAAATCTTAGTTTCCACAAAAAAATTAAGCAGAACTGTTTTCAACAATTGCATAGAAATGTTTCTTGAGCAGAAAATCAGCATATTAGAATGATTTCTGAAGGGTCATGTGACACTGAAGACTGGAATAATGATGCTGAAAATCAGCTTTGCATCACAGGAATAAATTACATTTTAAAATAAATTAAAATATAAAGAGAATATAAATATAATATATTTCACAATATTACTGTTTTAACTGTATTTTTATCAAATATGCAGTCTTGGTGAGCATAAGACACTTCTTTCAAATACATTTAAAAATCTGACCCAAAACGTTATGTGCATCAATATTGAACAATACAAGTAAAAAAAAAAATATATATATATATATATATAATATAGAACAATAGAACAAATATAGAACAATATATAAAAAGCCAGGAATAACAATAATGCTGTATATACATTTTCATGGCCAGTATAATTTACCCATGTGAATTTGTATGTGTGGCAAAAAGTTAATATTGGACCCTGCGAACACACATAAATCACATACTCTCACACACACCTACACACTCGCAGTCTTACTTGAGTAGAGATCTTCCCTGAATGGTAGTGAGACTGGAGAAAACAGACAGATCGTTGAGTTCATCAGGCCAAGACTGAATGTTCAAAATTCCTACAAATCACACACACACACACACACACACACACCGTTGAGTCACAACATGACGAGGAATGACGTGACAAAAACTACAGCAACAAGAACACAAACAGAGAACAATCAGCTTAAGTCTAAAATAAAGTAGCATACCAGTAATTTCTCTGACAGTGTTAAACACTTTGAGTTTTTCAGGCTCCAGAAGTGGTATGTTATGATAGATGTCTCTGCAGAATAAGAACAGTGTGGATATTAGCATAAATAATTTCAGTAATGGACTCCCCGTGGCCGCTCATCAATCAGTTCTGTTTATTCATCAGTTAATAATATGTGAAATGAATCTAAGCTGAGAAATAGCCTGTGAATCACATGTAAAGGCCTAATTAAAGCTTTCGATGACATTACAGGGCAAAGGTCTGGAATATAGCACAGACTGTTTATGACACAGTGTTGTTCAGGGCTGAAAGAGCTTATTAAAGGAGTGTGTTTATGTGTGTGTCTTACCCTTTGATACCTAAGATCAGAAAATGTAGACTTCCTTGGATCTTGGTACAGTTGATAAAGCTGTCTATGTTACTGGAGTCCACAGTCTGTCTATGACTGGCTCCCGTTCCCTCACATACTATACAGAGAAAGAGAAAAAAATCTGAAGGGCCACATGACACCAAATTAATTGTATCTTATTCAAGACTCATAAGCATACACTGCATTCAGTTGCTGTGGTCCAGTAAATTAAATAATGGTTAGATGGACACTTTACCTTTGGGGCACAGGCCAATGCAAGGTTCACACTGCTTAATGCCATTTTTCTTTTTTTCTCTTTTACCAGGAGGGCAACTGCTCACACATGCACTGCCATCCACAACAAAGTGTCCTGAAAAAAACATAAGAGGATAAGGACATCCATTCTACATACTGCACTCTTCAATATGTGTCTTAAGAGACTTATAAGATTCTCTTTTTTCTTTAATGTGCTTTGTAAACTACCATTATTACAGCATCATATACAAACACAGTTTTCAAAGAAGAGCCACCTGCCATGAAAGTGCATTTTGCATAATTTCTATTAAAAAACTTAAAAATATGTACATGTACATAACATTTCTATAAATAAAAATTATATAAAGTATTAAAAATATGTATTTTTGAGACATTTTCAAAAGGAATTATTTTATTCTTTTAATTATTTAGTGATTATTTGTTTTTTTTTGCTTCTGTGGCTTTCTGTATATAAAATGAATTGATTTGTTCACATTGCTTAAGTCAAATAAAAAATACTTAACATTTCTATAAATACAAATTATTAAAATGATAAACTATATGTATTTTGAAAGAATTATTTAAGAATATTTATTTTAAAGAAAAATATATTTTTTAAATTTAAGATTTATTTTAATAAAATTATTTTAAATTATTATTTATTTTGTGTTAATTATTTATTTAGTGTTTTTTTCCTGTGACTTTCTGAATATGCTTTTAAGAAGCTAAAGTCCATTTTCTTTAGTATACTTTTGGTATCTCTGATTTGATGTTGCTCAAGACTAGCAATCATACATTGTGGTTTAAAACCATGTATTATGTTGCAATTCCTAAAAATGGCACCAGCAATCTCTCCTGTGTTTTATTTACTCTGCTACGCCAACGCAGGTGGTGTTTGGTGAGTGTTAATTGTGGACTCTCCAGCCACAAATTTAATCAAAAAGAACAACACAGTGATGGGAGTGGTGTAGCACCATTCAAATCTGCCGTTTGTTTAAACTTGTGTCATGTTTACCAAGTTGTTCATGGTCTTCCATGGATACGTCAGTGCAGTTCTGATGCACTGTCAATGAGGCATATCATCCAAATCTCTCACTGAATGCTCCCCGCATTCATTCACAGTTCATTTACAATAATTTACTAACCTATACATCATTTCCAGCAGGTTTCAAACCAGCTATCTTTAAATTACAATCCTAGATCTTTATCGACCAAGCCACCATTTCCTCAGAAACGGGTTATTTATTTTCCGGCCCATGCTTTAGCAAAATGCTCCTCTGTGGTAAACTGAGTATATTGGCTTGTAACTCACCGGGACATTTGGGTACGCAGATGGAACCGTACTGATACATGGCTTCAGAGTTGGGCTCCAGCTGAAAGGTCTGTCGGTTGTACACCAGGGGCCAAGGGCAGTGAGGGACGCAGGCGCCTGAGTGATTGACATGTCGACAGGCCTGTTGGGAGAGTATCAGAGTCAAAAGCCTGAGAAAAGTTTGTTATAATGCTTTGTTTTGTTTTCATTGTATTTGCCTCTTACAATAGATGTGGCAGATCTTGAGCAATTAGAGTATAATGGCAATGGTGCTAGTACTCACAAAGCAGTCTGTGTCTCTTGGTCCAATGCAGCCTCCAGCACACTCTGTGTGGCAGCACTCATTAGGGTTGGTCCCAAAACAGTGGCCATGACACTGAGGCGCACACACTGTTTTTGTCACTGAAATACACACAGAAAACACACCTTAGTATTGCTTTGTATAACAGTAGGACAGTTCATAGGCACAGAATGGCTGAGCACCCACAGGAAAAACTCAAGATTTTCTCTATTTACCATTATATTGGCAAAACAAATTTGACAAACTATCCAGAGTATATTTGTGCTTGCGCTCTGGAGAGCATCAAAAGCTTTCTACACTGAAAAAAATGATACAAGTGGTTGCAAACAATTTGTTTTAGCTACATTTATATATATATATATATATATATATATATATATGTTGAAAGATAGTCAACTAAATTTGTTTATTTCTTGCTGAGTTTTGCAAGTTTGCAAACACTCTTATTATAACAAAACTTCATGATATCATGATGAACTAAGATGAGGGACAGCTTTTTAGTAATTATAAAGGGATTGCTCTTTTTTGCTTTCTAGGTTATATATATATAAATCCACTCAGAATTTGTATAAAACTTTAGTTTTTTCGGCCACATACAGTACACACGGCAAAGTTTCGAGAATGACATTGCATATTTATGCGGGATTCACACTTGAAAGAGCAATGGATGGGACAAAAATATATATGAAAATTTATGTGCATTGAGGCTAGAGCACACACTAATATCTGAAGCACACTCAGTATTTAATTCTGGATAAAACTGTGTTTGAGCAGTTTTCATTATCAGTAGTTGATATTTGGGCGATCGCATGGAGTTTTATGTGGCAGTAAGCTATGCTTCAAAGTCGGAAAAATGAGAAGTATATTTGTTAATTTCCTCCTTGAAAATCTCTATACAGAAAACATAAATGCACACGGGCGTCATCGAATATCATCTGTTGATTTCATCTTTTGTGCCAATTATTTAGTTTTAGTTAGTGCAAAACTCTGGTTTCAACAGATCTGATAAGTAATAAACAACCTGATATATGGCTGGCCAATGTTAACTTTATTTTAATCAAAAAAACAAAACATTATTCACCTTGTTTGCATCTGCAAGGCGTCCGTTACACATTTATACACATTTACACATTTATTTATTTTACAGTCCATGTGTTTCTGTTCGTGAACTGAACTCTTCATCAAGCACATCATTGCTCGGAGAAAAAGACTTGAAAAACTAACACCAATTATAAAAAGTATAGAACTAGTTTAACACTGAGTGATAATGTATTTGCCCCTTTTTTAAAAAAAAAAAAAAAAACCAGGGGGGGGGAATTGTTACACCCACCAACACAAACATGAATCGGCGCATATGGGACAGTTATTAAATAATAAAAACTGTGCAAAGTATCACACAAGATACACTATAATTCAAAAGTTTGGGGTCAGTAAGATTTTTCTTTTTTCTTTTTTTTCTTTGGAGAATTTTGAAAGAAACTGAAAACTGAATCTCAGTTACTCACATTTCTGGCACTGATCTTTACGTGGACCCCAGCAGAACTCTCTGCATGCAGAATCACAGGATCCTATGAAACACACAAGGAGGTCAATGATCTAAATAAATGAAATCACAGGGATAATTCTCTCAAAAATGAACATTTTGTCATCAGTACCAGACCCTCATTTGGTTCTGACCCCATACTGTCTCAATTTGTCTCATTTTGTGCTTTTGTTTCAAAACAATTTTTAAACATTGACATCATTGGCATTTAACACCACTGTTCCTCACACACTCACAAAAAACATTTGGTCAGCAGCAATTGCCTCGTGGGCAGCGTATAGCGCCATTGCGCTTCGAGTTCGAGTCCTAGTTCGCGGACCTTCCCCCCCCCTCTCCCTCCTCGCTTCCTTTCAGAAATAGTGTAATATCCAAATAAAGGCAAAATGGCAAAAAAAAAAGATTTGACAAGGCATCAGAAAGCCTTTTAAGCTACTTGTATGACACTCTTTTGTCTATCAAATCATAATCTACTTTCCATGCATGGTAAGAAACAGCTTAGATGTTCTTCCTCACACCTCGTATTGTGTTTTACAGAAGAAAGACAACAATATGAGGATGGATGACATGGGGGTGAGTAAATGACAAAAACATTTTCTGGACATGTATATCAAAACATAATTGAGTGACAAACACCCATCTCACACTCTCAATCAATAACCACCCAATCAAGGTGTGAATGCACAAACCTCTTCTTTCGTTGTTCTGGATCTGGATGCGAGCATCACTGTCTCTGACAATGTCCCGCCAGTTGATCCATGGAGCATAACTGAGATTCCTGTTTTGGACAATCTGTACTCCTCCTTCCAAGATCTCTGCGGACCCAATGAAGGAAGTCTGATTCATTTAAGTCAGAACATGTGATGTATAGAAGTAGAACAAACACCTGTTTGCAGTATTGTCTATTAACTGTACTATATCATGTGTGAAGAGTTATTTTAAGTTTAATTTTACTGTCAAGACAGAATTGAAAAGGGGTTGTTCTAATCCTTGTAAAGATCTACAGAAAAAGTAAGATACTGCTTGCTCAGCTAACACAGAAGACATACAATATGTGTCCCTTTCTAACAAATCAGATGAGTCTGAACAGGTCAACTGATGTGACCTACAAAACACACAGACACACTACTGCCAAGCTCAAGCTCTTTTGAGGGTCTGTCTGTATAGTATTCTAATCTACTGAGTGACATGGGTGTGCCAGTGCTACACTATGCAAATATGCCAGATTCCTAAACACTCCTACACATTTCTGCAAATCACTGACGTCAAATCAAGCCGTCACATTATTTTGTCTTGAGAAGGTAGCTTTACAAGACATGGGTCATAAATGCAGCATTTATGATCGAAGTGATAACATGTTCCACTGTTCCACATTGTAAAAATGATTATTGGATTACGTATAAAGAAAATACACTTCAGTCTTTGAACTTAAAAAAAAATCATGTTTAATTCAGTGCGTTACTTGTTTCTTTGTATTATTTGCGAAATTTACTAGCAATTGTTTCATAAAATAAATCCATCACCAATTTTTTTTCAGTGCATTTAAATTAGAGTTTTTGTCTAATAACTAGTATAGCAGGTACATTTTGTTTCTGTTTCTGCAGTGGCACGTTTCATGGTGGTTTCATGTTCAATTTGGACAAATTACTAATTTCTGGACATCTCTTTGACTCTTTTAGCACATTTCCCTCGCTAACAGTTTATTACAATCTCATCTCACCTGTGAGGTTGGTGAGGCCCAGATCTTCCAGGCCACTGTGACTCTCAAAATTACTGAAGACAGAAAGGGCCCATTCCTTCTCATACAGGCTGCTACCACGAATCACTCTTAGTTTGTCCAGCGGCAACCTGCTGAACTGGTTCATAGCAATGAGGATGTAGCCTGTGACCTCTCGGATACTCTGAAAGAGAAGCATAAGATAAGAATTTTATCTTATGGCCAAATCAATCATTATATATGTGTAAAAAAAAAGATCTTACTCCAAGAAAGGAGAAGTCGAGGTCACTCTCCATCTGTGTGATCTCAAGGTTGCCCATGACGATCTCACATCCGGTGTAGCGCTCCTTGAGGTTGTTGTAGTGTTGTGCAGGAGTGCCTGTGGAGCTCAGAGCATTCTTGGTGCCCGTGCAAACTGGTGGCGAAAGAAAATAATTAGATCTAACTATGCTGTATATGAGTTTGAGGATCATTTGAATAGTAATTTACTGTCACAACTCATATTGTCATTTTTTAAAGAAATAATACTTTGATTCAGCTAGGATGCATTGGGATAATTCAGCCAAAAATGAAAATGACCCCATGACTTGGCCTTAAAAATATTAAACCTCATTCACCACCATTTAAAAGCTTGGAAGAGCCAGGACATTTTTAATATAACTCCGATTGTAATTCATCTGAAAGAAGAAAGTCATATACACCTAGGATTGCTTGAGGGTGAGTAAATCATGGGGTCATTTACATGTTATAAAAGATTTCTACTTTAAATAAATGCTGCTCTTTTGAACTTTCGATTCATAAAAAAAAAATACTGAAATAAAAGTATCACAGTTTACGTATCACAGAATACACACAGAAGCACAACAGCTTTCAACATTGATAACAATAAAAAAATTTTTTTTTAGAAATCAGCATATCAGAATGATTTCTGAAGGATCATGTGACACTGAAGACTGGAATAATTGCTGCTGGAAATTCAGCTTTGTCATCACAGGAATACAATTTTAAAATATATTAAAATAGAAAACAGTTATTTTAAACTGTAATAATATTTCACAGTATTTATATATTGATATTTCACTGTATTTTTGATCATCAAATAAATGCAGCCTTGGTCAGTATAAGAGACTTCCTTCAAAAACATTAAAAAATCTTACCAACCACAAAATTTTGACCACAAAACCACAAAAAAATCAGTGTATTTATTTACAGAGTATTACTGTACATGCATTTTCCACTTACAAATCAACAGGCGAATAAAATGTTCTATAGTAATCAACATATGCTATCCATAGACATATTAAGTAGTAAATAACCAAGAATACATCTTTATGATAACCCATTTAAATATATAGGCTGAAAATATATAGGCTGAAAATAGCACAAATGTATGAGACTGTTCTTGCAAGATGCAGAAGAAACCTCTGTACACAAATATAGCCCTTTTGAAGTGGCCACTTCCACACAAGGCGTCTACTCACAGCACACACAAAGACTTCATGCAGTGGCCACAACACAATGTCATTAACATAATGAGGGCAAGGTCAGAGGTCGCCAAGAAGCTGCAGGTCAGCATGTAGAACAAGACTGTAGAACTGAAAGTCCCCAAACAGACTTAAAAAGAGAAGAAAATAATAGTGGGAAACAGCTTCAGACAGAGATGGAATCCAGGGTTATTGGCCCGAGGTGACAGAGAGACATGACAACTGATAGAAAGTCTCTCTCTCTTGCTCTCTCTCCCTTCACCCCACCCATAAAATACACAAGGGTCGCATGACTCTTAGGCCATAACTCTTGGGTGTACTGCAGTGCATCTGCAGAGAGGCATTACAGAGGACTGTTCACCACGAGCACATTACTTAACTGACAGTATGTGTATCACTTTTTTATACTGTGGCATTTGAGACTACCCAGCATGCACTGCAACAGATGTGAACAGATTTGAGATTCTGTTAAGACATGACGATAAACTAATCTTGGCTATGTTCTAGTCATAGCAAGAATATTCCAGGTTAAGCCCCGCTCACACCAAGAACGATAACTATAACGATATCTATAAAGATAAAGATATTAGCGTTCACATCAGCGGACGATATCGTCTGATTATTCTAAGCGCACGCGCGTCTGTCTCTTTAAATTCTCCAGCTCGTTATAGCAGGATGGATTCTGATTGGTTGTCAATGTTTGTATCATTCATCAGCTGGAAAAAATAATTCTGAAAATGATTCCAACGCTATCGTTTTTCTGTGCCTTTATCGTTATAGCTGTGGTGTGGACTCTGCTATTCTTTAATATTGAGAACGATTTTTAGAACTATATCTTTATCGTTATCTTTATAGTTATTGTCCTTGGTGTGAACAGGCCTTTAAATTCAGTACATGTTTTAGTAAAACTCAACTTCAGTTTGTAAAAAATGAACAGAGAATGGAAGCCATCCAGCTAAAGGCACACCAAGAACGATATCTTATAAAGATCATTATAACAATAACTAAATTGACAACCGATAAATTGACAGACGATATCGTTCTGTTTATTATTAGCGCACACTACAGTTATGTTATTTGCTGCTTTAAATACTCAAGCTCTTTAATATCAGGTGGATTCTGATTTGCTGTCAATGCTTTTATTGTTCATCAGCTAAAAAAATCAAAAGTGATTCTAATGATATCGTTCCTCTGTGATGTTACCAGCTGTGGTGTGGCCTTAACCACTGTCATAGAATTAGACTTAGAATGATTATTAAATATAATTTAATATTAGTTATTAATTATTAGTTATCATTACAATTATCATCTTTGGTGTGAACGGATCTTAACAGTTTTATGTTATAAGAGCATTTTCCTAATAACTTTAAATGAAGACAACATTGTTTTTGAATGTTTGGAGAAGGTTTAAAACATGCAGTTTTTTATGTTTTAATAACTTTTTTGGTTATAAAATACAAATATTCTGAAAAACTTGAAGTTTGTAGTGTTATTAAAGCACCTGAATTCACAAATTCTCCTGTGAAAATCTTATGTGAGTTGCATTTACTGTTGAGCTTTGCTCTAAAAAGGCAAAACAAACCAACCTGAGAAAATGGCATCAAAGTTTTTTGATTGAATTTACATTGATTTGATATCAATTTCTACAGTGTGTTTTCTCGGAATCTGAATCAAACCTGTCCATCACAACACAGATCACAGAGACTCAACTTAAATTTGACAAAATCTGAATTGCATTTTGCCTTTGTAGAGCAGAGTTTTGTAAATCTGCCCTAAGAGGTGGGACAAGCCAGCCACAAATATGTCAATGGGGCGTGAGTTTAACTTGGAATATTCCTTTAAGAACATAGAAGGACTTGAAAATGACATTGTAAAACAAACACAGCAAGTTCTGGCAGGTGAACCTGCCTGCATTCGCATTCAATAAACCCATCCATCGAAGCATCGCTATAAAATATTAATTGTGTGCAAAGAACACTCAGGAAGAACAAAAAAATAAAAAACATTTAAACGTTGGGAGCTGAAAATTGCTGGAGTCTTTGCGAGGGGTTAAACGGTATATTCACGAGACTGGCAGAGAGTAATGCTCAGCTGCATGTCAGGGGCCTAAGGCTGTATCTGGCTATGAGATCTAGAGAGGCATTATTAATGAACAAAGCACAGTATTGTCACTTAGCTATAAATGTGTGGCTCTGTTAATGTGTAGCTGTGATTGACAGTGGTTCTGTGTGTGTGTGCGTGCAGGGCTGAGATCATGCAACCAGACAATAGGATGAGTGTGAGCATAGTACTCTATCAAGAGGAGGGGGAGTCCAGAGAGGGGGACATAAGGACATAATCTAAGAGTTGCCGCTGTCCTCTATAACGCTCTATTCTATATGTTACTGCATCCCCAAATGTGTACAACCACTGAGTGACTTTACAACTGCAGCAGTCAAATGCACTCGCCTGCCTTTCTTAAAGTCTCAGGAATGAGGCTGGAGGGGACGAGTTATAGTAGCATGTGTTCTGGGAATGCATAAAAGGAAGTGCTGTCACATGGGTTCCTGTTACACATCTGCACTATTCTGCATGCAAATTCTGCATGTTTGTCTTAGATAAAAGAGCAAATTCACAACGGATGCACTTTGTAAACATCTTAAATGGTCTTATATTTTTAAATGTGGACTTTTATTTATAGTTTTTGCTATATAAGCTCAAGTGTTTTTATCAGTCGAGTTTTAATCTTGTACAATTTATTGGGACCATATTGGTTATCGAACAATAAAGGTTACTTTTGATAGGTAGCAGTTGATACTGGATATTTATTGACCAATATTAGACATTTAATTGTAGATTATCTTTTCTGCATGTTCTTAAATTTTAGATGACTTCTGCTGTTTTTAAGTGCTATCTTAACTCACATAATGCATTCCAAAAATCTGCATACTGTACAATTTTTGCATTTCTGGGTCAGGTGCATATTAATGTTTTAACAAAACAACATAAAAAAAAATAATATTACTCTGGAAAATAAAATAAAAAAATTACGTTCAAATATGTTCACCTTCAGATAAAAAAAGATTCATTTTTCATGCTGCAATGGTTTATCAATAATCATGTATATTTATGTTTACCAACAAATTTCGGTCACAAAAGTGTGTGCAAGATATTAGAAAAAGCCTAGATACTCATAGGTACTCTAAGTCTCATAGATGTGAAAAAAAAACAAGATGTAAAAAACAAAACTCTTTTCTTCTCTTTATCTATATTTTTTTATCTAAAAAATTAAATGTGCATTTTGACAGTTATGGTTATGGACCATTTGCAAATTTGGTTCCTTTTCTAAAAACCATGCATTTTTTTAAATCTCTTACAGGTCAAAAAAGACCTGACTGTGTTACAGCAACATTACAGCAGAAATTTAACACTTTGAGAGCACTTTTTCATAAAGAGTTTTTTTTTTAAAGACTTTCCACCTCTTTTTTTTGTCATCACATTCACAATCAATAGTTATCTATATTTCATACTGTAAAATATAATATTGGGTGCCTAAATTCTCTTAAGCATCACAACATGGATTAAATACATTTTAAGACAAATCAGTAGAGGTTTTAATATTTACCTGCCACAGCATTGAATAATTATTGTACTGGCCAGAATTTTAATCAGTGCATCCCTATTATCTATTCAATATGATGAAATGAAATCTGAGAAACATCCTTATATAAAAGGCTATGCAGACATGCACATGTAAAGGTGTACACACCCACATGACTTACATGCATATTTGCTATTACATCAGGCATTGTCTAGGTAGCATATGCATGTTCAAACACACACACACACACACACACAATGTCTGGATGCTAATCATGTATGGAGTCCTGTTCATTCACACAAGTAATCTTAAGTCAACAGCACCACAGATAGAGAGCAGAGGCCTCTATGGAACATACAAAAGAATCCAGCAGTGCACAATGATTATAGCTCAATGAGCATTAACAGCTTAGAGTCAGGGAGGGGACTGAGCATGTATGACAGGCAGAACAAGAGACAAAACTGGGTGAATGGAAGAATCCATGAGGGAAAGCAAAGATAGATTAGCAGACACATGGAGAAAGACATGAAAATAGTACTAGTGTCAAACTGAAATAAGAGCCGGCATGAGACAAAAAAGACAATCTCCAAAACACACATCCACACCTATTCACGTCAACTTCTGCAAGTACAGACTGCTCCGAATCAGAGGCCATTAGCTTTGGCGGTTAGTGGGACGCATGCATAGTTTCTGTCTTACATGAAGTGATGCATTGGACTTTTAACCCTTGGGCATCAATAAAAAAAAGTTACACTTAGGTCCATAGTGGACAAAAATGTCCATAAGGTTGCACAAGGGTTAAAACAATGAGGCTTCACCTAAATACACACAGGATCTTAATATTTGATATTGCACCAGCAGAGCTTTTATTGGGTCGGTGCAGATTTCAATCATTCAAAATCTTCCCAGTCTTCTTCTCACCGGAAGGAAAGAGTGATTACATTATTAACTTAGTCCTGGCCTTCCTATCAAACCTCTTGTATGCTTAAAAGAGGCTGAACTTTGAAGCCATGGTTGTAAAGGAGTTATTAAAGAGCAGTTTATGATATGGCATTATAGTCCCACACCTTATTCTGTTGAGTTCAGTGACGTAATGTGATTGGCGGCAAAAGTAAGAGAATGGGATTGGCCATCACTGGAATCAAAGTTCTTAAAGCTAATGTTCTGTGGAAAAAGAGCTCCTGAGGGAAAAAGAGCTCTTTGCCCTGAAGCTGTTTAAGTGGAAGCTGGTTTAATTATTTCAAGAGTGTCAATATATTAAGTCAACATGACTCACAAAAGCTTGCTGTAAAGGTACAGAAGCCATTCCATTAATTAATGTTTAAGCTCATCACACGTGTCTCAAATCATTCATACACCCTTGCTAATTCTCAATTAAGTTCTGAACACTTTTAAAATAAAAGTTTTATTGCCAGCGATGGTTTGAGGAAAAAAACAAACTTTAACATCCATGGATAGTTTACTTTGCACAAAAGGTGCAAAGTAAAAATAAAAAAAAGTTTCTTTATTATTAAACATGCAGAAAAAAATGGTTCTTTAAAAAAAGTTAACTGAAAGGTGCTTTGCGGAACCCAAAATGGTTCTTCTAAACACTTTTTGGATCATTTAAAAAGCCTATTTTAAAAAGTGTAGGGTCAGTTGTGGTCAGGTGATGTCTAGAAAGTTCAAGTGGGTTTTTGACATATGTGACCCTGGACCACAAAACCAGTCATAAGGGTCAATTTTTTGAAATTGAGATTTATACATCAACTGAATGCTGAATAAATTAAGCTTTCCATTGATGTATGGTTTGTTAGGACAATATAGGACAATATTTGGCCGAGATACAACTATTTGAAAATCTGGAATCTGAGGATGCAAAAAAATCCAAATATTGAGAAAACTGCCTTTAAAATTGTCCAAATGAAGTTCTTATCAATGCATATTATTACGTTTTGATATATTTACGGTGAGAAATTTACAAAATATCTTCATAGAACATGATATTTTCTTAATATCCTAATGATTTTTGGCATAAAAGAAAAATTGATAATTTTGACCCATAAAATGTATTGTTGGCTATTGTTACAAATATACCCATGCTACTTAAGACTTGTTTTGTGGTCCAGAGTCACATATCAAGCCGCGACAGCAGTGTGAAATGCTAAACTTCATGCAAACCATTATGCCTATATTTTATTTCTACATTAATTTTAAGGACTACACAGTGCTTTTAAAATGCATCTGTCACACCACAGGACTATTTAAATGAGCTGCAAAAACGTGATTTCAAACGTGTGACCGATTATACAGATAGATAGTAGGCTATAGGCTACGAAATCATAAAAAAGTTCATGTTTATGTTATTGGTCAACCAACCCGGTCAACTATACCCAGGTAGAGATTCCATCCTATTAACTAGTTTATAGGTGGAACAACTGATTAAATTGAATTGGGTGGAAAGGAGCTAAAGCCAGGGGGTATTAAGGGGCATAAACCATGAAGGAAATCAAATAACCCTTAATTTAAATTTAGCGTACATGATGAATTGTTAAGCGAGACAATAGTAATTCACATACAGTACGCGTTACTCATAACGCCATTAACAAATCATACATAAACAAAATGTAAACACTTATACCTTCTTGTGTTTGTGAAGTTACAGGCTGAGGTGCACAGAGAAGCACGAGCGCGCTGAGCGCGAGCACCTGCGGTCTCATCTCGTCTCGTGAGTGAAGGATCTCCTCGAGCGCTCAGACCCAGGCACCACGCGCTCCCTTCTCTAGGAAGATGGACAGCCTGTGAATGATATTCCGATGGGGAAAAATATCCATCAAATTCTTCTATAAATTTTCCTCGGCTGCTCTCCCTGTCAAATAATCCGCGAGGTGTGTATGATCAAAAAGTTCCGCTTTGCGGTAGCACATTTCCCATTGGATTTTCCCACTTCGCCAACGGACAATTAACTATTTACTAGTCTAAAACGAGATTAGGAGAGTGAGAAGGAAAGCTGAAGGTATGACGCAGGCTCACCACTCCTTCAGTGTACACTTCTGATGTTCACATTTGGATTGGCTCGATATTTACCAATCACTGCATGAACACTGCGCTTCTCCACCCTTCAGAAACTAGAGCAACAGCCTGTGACTCACACACTGATGGGCGACTCTTCATTAAACTGTGATTACAAGTGCACCTTTGAATACTTGCCCTCTTGAGGGAAAGAAAAAAAATCTTGGTTTAAAATATGATTTAGTAGGCTATGTGAGATGGTAATAAACCACAGACTTGCAGGCAGTTAAATTGATTTTTTTGTGTGAATAGAAATGCTTAAATACTGAACAGTTTTGATAATGACTAATAAATAGTATTACGAGGAATACTGATCGACTAATAAAAATTGCATCGTCTTTTTTTTCATTTACTGAAAAGTGTGCTCAAAGTAGGCCTAGGCTATATGACATTCAATCTGTTTTTTTTATCATTAATAATTGTAGCTATATTTGCCTAAATCTTCAGAGTTTCTCCTCACCTGTGGTTTGATGACGAACTAAGTTATACTGAAATCTGATTGGCTTGAATGGTTAGGCCTACCTCTGTCCATGATTGGTTATATTTCATTTAGCCTCTCCCTTAAAAAATATATTTTTATGTATTATTAACATGTCCACTCTGATTGGTCAGTTTAGTAGCCTAATAATGTCGGAGACTTTATGCCAGTCTTTTTTTTCAATCTATATTCTTAAATACAGCGTTTGATAGAAAGTAGCCCAGGCTATATACTTATATTGGTTTATATTTTATATGAAGACTGTATAAGATTAAAATAATTTACAATTGTCACTCTGATTTGAACACTTTTTATATAATTTAAATAAAAGTAAAAGTGAAATTCACCTTAATAGAATTGCACGAATTTGATTAATTTTGATGTATTATTATTTTTTTAACTATGCTAAATATACTTTTCAACATGTGAAAAAGTAGCCTAATTAAAGACACTATTCTAGGGAACAGAAACGTTCCCCTCCCAACTCGAGGAATCACTCATTTGCACACTAAATAGCTTCCTTCAGGACATATAGTTATGCTAATCAGAGGGTTGAGTGGTAATACTTCTACAGGTATCACACAGAAAGTCCAGTCAGACTGGTCAGAGTCCCGCAGAGTTTTATGAGCGGGTCGTCATCCGCAGAGGGTCTTGCATGGGTTTCTTGTTCACAGTGAAGAGCATTATTGTACTCGTGCCATGTCGACTGCTTAATCCCCCTATTGATGCATATAGACCGAGCTATCACAATAGACACATTGTCAAGGGGTTTGGTGACTTCTGAACCCGCAGCAGAACATGCCTGATCTCAACAGACCGTCCACTGTACAGTGCTAAACACTCACATCTGAGAGAACAGCAGAGCTTAAGATCACGCTTCATTATATATGAATTTACAGTTATGATGACAGCTACTGGATGATTCGTAGTTTAGAAAAATCTGGTTTTATGGTGCTCAACATTTTCAGCTTTCTGGAATTCTGGCTAACATGTTTCTTATTTAAAAAACAGCTCAACATGTACTTTTTGTCTTTGCATTGATGCCCTAAATAATCTTTGTTGAACTGTTCTTGTCATGTTGTGATATTTATTTCGTTTTTACAGTAAAGAGCGCTTAGAATGTCACTTTTGAGACCTCTACTGGTATCACGGAATATTACAGGCACTGTTATCACAGTTTGTGACAATGCTACGAAGTGACAAATGTTATGAGCAAATAAATACTTTTAAAGAAATTAATACTTTTATTTAGCAAAGTGATCAAAAATGACAGTACAGACATTCTTCAAAATGTTCTATTCATCAAAGGGTCCGGATTTGTTTTTTACGGTGTGTTAAATATTAAGCAGCACAACCTTTTGCAATATTGATACCTTTAGCAGCAAATCAGCATATTCGACTGATTTTTGAAGGATCATGTGACACTGAAGACTGGAGTAATGATGCTGAAAATTCATGATGCTGATATTTTCAACAGTAGGAATATTTTACAATATTACTGTTTTTACTGCAGTTTTAATTAAAACAGTGACAAAGTTTTATGTGCTTTTGAAGGTGACAAAAAATAACCCATAACACTTTGATGTTTAACATTTGATGTTTATTTTTGATTAGTTACAAAACATAAATAGAATCAACAGTTGAATTAGTTACAATTTACAGTAGCTAAATCACCAGCAATAAGTTTAGTCCTCTATAGATTATTTTCACTTAAATAACCTTTAATTATTGGTGGTCAGTAAAGTAATTCTGGGGTCCCCTTGGTTTTACTGTACAACTTCACCCACACTTATACCTCCACTGTAGAAATGATTTGGCTTCTAACATTCCCAATCACTAGCTTTGAATTAAAACCCCTCTATATTATATCATGTTGTAATCTTTGAACAAACATTTGGGGTAAAGTTGGAAGCCAGGGGAACTTGAGAAACCGTTTAAGGACCTGTCTTATCAGATAACCACAGCTTTCTCAACACTGATCAGTACACAATTTTACATTTTTACAACCCCTTTCAAAATACAAAAATAATGCTTTCTTTTTAGATTACATTTTGGTAACACTTCAGCAGAGGGTTATCTTTACATTTCCCATTTGTACAGATCAAATGGATAATGTTTGGAGTTTTCTTAGACACAACAGCCTTTTTACTCACCACTACTGTACTGTTGGTTTACTGTTAAGAGGTGGCTCTTGTCTTTAGAAAAGTGACATAAAATACTGGAAACTGAATGATCGTAACCCTCTGCAGGCAGCAGCGGTCATGTTGACCTCTTTTTGTAACATCCACAAGTTCAAGCATTAGCACAATTTAACAAGCTTCACAACACAAACCGGTTCCTCATTCCCTGTGCACCTTACACAATACATTCCACCCTATCTCTCACCTACTTCTTGAAAAATGCAGTTTGCCTCATTCGTACCAACCTTCTGTTACTTTTCCCAACAAAACATTAAAGAACACAGTCAGTTTTCTGTATATGGGTATTGCAGACTTATGGAGAATGCATTCTGACAACAGCATTATAAATCTAAGTAGCCCGGCTATACAACAGTTGTGTAGCTGCTGATTTAAAGGCTGGGCTCTGATATCTTGGTCTAGCTGAATCACATAAATGCTTTATGATCAGGAAAAATACACTGTAGAAAGGCAACCTATTTCTGGATTTTCTCCCAAACTTGCTTGGCAGTTATGTCCATGTATATATATATATATGTAATTTTCCACCAGAGTAGTATCTGATGAAAAGTTAGATTCAATGAGGAATACATCTTTTTGCCAGTGTTTTGCTGATGCGTTGCATTCACTAAAAGCAAACTCACAGTACACAGATCACAGTTCGGTGTGCACGGAAGCACGTTCACACAGGACTGTGCAAAAATACACAAGAACAAGCTGCATTCACTTCACTTGAGCTTTCCAAACAGCCATCTAGTCTTGCACACTTCACCATGGGATTGATGTTAATAGTGTAAACCTCAAAAGTATGAACTTCTGCTAAAACAGAGAGGAAAATACTGCAATCATATTAGCTAGTTTCATTTGAAACCAAAGTAACTTTTTTTTTTTTTCTCAGAATCAATTGCAGGATCTTAAAAGGAATTAGTCAATGGCTATTTATGTTATTCTAGAAAAAATCTTGGCTAAATCTAAAACGTTACCGCTATTTATCATCATAAAATATAATACATGAGGAGCATGCCTTATCCGTGCACAACGATTGCTTTCGTAGCTACGATGATGGTTGCAAGGTTACCATGCTCTGCGCTGGAACATGCGATCGATCCCGCCGCCGGCTGAATCCGTTGTGCTCTACAAAGATGGCGCTTCGCTGCTTGACGTCTGATTGTTGTTGTCTTTTCTGTGCGTATATATATATAAAAATATTTATTTTAAGCTATACAGATCCACGTCACAACAACACAGAAAAGATGAATTTAAATATCAGTTGCTAATTGCACTTTTTAAAATTCAAATAGTCCTTTCGTTTGAAGCACTGATAAATAAAAACAAAGAGGATCATATCTCATGTCAAAAATGTCTCTATATAGGGTGAGTTAAGTCGGATAGAAAACTTGACGGTGCGGAAACACACAGAGGATATGTATTGAAAAATGCAACAAACGCACGCTCACACAAATACACACACTACAGTATTTATACACCCCCATACCCACACACACCAACATGCAACCGCTTGCTACTAGTGTCCTCCCTGTACAAGATGTACACCGGTATCCATCTTCTCACTGCTGTCCTAAAGGAAGGGTGGATGTGGAAGGTTTGGGGTGAAGTTTGGCACTGGGAGGTAGAGCGGAGGTGGAGCAGGAGGAAGAGGAGCATGACGAGGAGGAGCACGAGCAGAAGACGGCGTCTTGATTGGCAGCGGGGGCAGAGGCAGCTGTGATGCTGGTGGCGGGGGGCAGCGGAGGCCCCGCCGGGGTTATGAGGGAAGGCGTGCCGGACACCGAGGACTGGGGTCCTGACAGGAGCTGGACCTGCTGCGGGTGCAGGGGAGACGGGCTGTACTGCAGGGGCTGGCGGTGCAGATGCGCATTCTGCTGGGAGAGAGGAGCGATGGGAAATTGCGTCGAAGGCGGCTGAGTTTGTCCACCGATGGTACTATATGAGGTGGGTGCCACTGTAGACATGCTGACTGATACTGGAGCGGTCAAAGGGGCTCCGGAAAACCAATCTGATGAAGCTATTGTCTGCAAGATACAAACGTTATTTACTTATTATTCAATTTTTATTATTACAAATACCAGTTAATACACTCCCAGACAAAAGGATACAAAAGCTGTCACTAGGGCGTGACCTTTTCAAAAGGTACACTTTTGTATGGTTTATGTACTAATATGTACACTTGAGGTACTAATATGTTCCTTTCAGGTACCAATATGGACTATTTAGGCACAGAGGTGTATCTTTTCAAAAGGTACCACTCTAGTGACAGCTTTTGTACCTTTTTTTTTCTGAGAGTGTACATATGAATCCAAAAGTCTGATATCATATTGAAAAACAAGGATTTAAGAATTTCATTTAAATTTGGAAATCTGGAAATAAAAGTTTTAGGGATTTTGAAAAATATAACATTTCGACAAAATTAATTCACAAATTAAAGTAAATTCATGAAATTGATCATGTGACTCTTTGCACAGACAATAATATTACAACAAAAAACAAAAACCATCAAACAAAAAGGTTTGTTACTTCAAATAAAATACATTTACATTTAGTCATTTAGCATACGCTTTTATCCAAAGCGACTTACAAATGAGGACAATAGAAGCAATCAAAACCAACAAAAGAGCAACAACATGCAAGTGCTGTGACAAGTCTCGGTTAGCCTAACGCAGTACACGTAGCAAGTTTTTTTTTTTTTTTTTTTAAAGAAAACAAGTAGATAGAATAGAAAAAAAGAACGCTAATGTTAGAGCTAAAATAATGGTAACTAAATACGTTAACTGAAATGACATTAAAAAATCTTTAAACTTATTTGACTTTAAACTTTGATTTGACTTTATATTGATTAATGCAGTCAAACAGCAAGTTTATTATTTATAGTGGTGGTACAAGTCGACATGAAATGGAAATTTTGAATGTCCTATTTAGTTCAACAGCATATCTAATGTAGGGCGGGACTTTATTCTGTCTATCAGGAATTGATTGGATCATAGAACATGTTGTCGCTTGTTACAATCATTTAATGAGCGTGACAGGTTGCTGGAGACAACTAAAGCTCATCAGGCCGTTGGACAACCTTATTGTCCAGCCCTTGCATCTGTATGCGTCATTATGTTTTGTTTTGGTAACGTTTGCTTGAAAAAAAAAAATCACTGAGAGCATTAAAGTGTGCTTTTGAGTATTAAACAGTCAGCACAGCATTCATCTCATTTACAGCCCAGCTTTAAAGCAATCACCTTTAAGATGATCACTGTTGGAATAGAAGAAATGTTCTCGTTATTATGCAGAATCCACAGGTTTAATTGTCATGTTGTTGTGAAATTAAAAATTAGCATTTTTCTGCGGCCTGTAGCTGATTCTTAATGGTGTGCTCCTCACTCCTGGGCATCATAAAAAAAAAGGCTAAACAAGTATGATGTTGAAGACAATATTTTTTCACAGTTATGTACTTTCATACTGTTATACACTTTTTAATGTAGAGTGAGGATCGCCCTGTGAGTCTAAGCACAAAGTTTACATCAGTGGTCACCAAACTTGTTCCTGTCCTGCAGAGTTTAGCTCCAACCCTAATCAAACACACCCGAACCAGCTAATCAAGGTCTTGCTTGGTATACTTGAAACATCAAGGCAGGTGTGTTGAGGTAAGTTGGAGCTAAACTCTGCAGGACACCGGCCCTCCAGGACCGAGTGTGGTGACCCCTGGTTTACATCATGCATAATTTCTAATAAAAAAAAAAAAAGCATTCAATTAGAAAAAAGCTAAATACAAGCACTTTTCACTAGTGGTCTTAAGGTGCAGTAATGATTACTATTGTTAAAAAAAGGTTCATGTGCAAAATCCAGTAATTTCAATAGAAATCCATGCAACCTGATTTCACAATGGGTTCAGATTGGTAACAAATTCACTGATGGTTGGTTTGAAAGTGACTTCTGCATAGGGATGGGTATCGTTTACATTTTATCGATACCGATATCGATACTGTTTATCGATACCGGTACTTAACGATATGGTTATCGATACTCTTTGGTGCAAAAAGATATGTGAAAAATTGTTGAAAATTTCAAGTTATTTTATTACTGCTGAACTTTAGGAACTGTATTAAAGTTCTTCAGTCAGGAGCAGGGATTTATTTTTCTCTTTGTGTTTTATTTTATCAACACTAAAGTAATAGTTCACCCATAAATGAAAACTGTCATAATATACTCACTCTCAAGTTGTTTTAAACCTGAATGAGTTTCTTTCTTCTGTTAAACATAAAAAATATTTTGAAGAATGTATTAATTTTTATTCTTGTGCTGAACACAAAAGAAGACAATCAAACAGTTGCTGGTCCCCACCCCAGTGACTTCCATATATATATTTTCCTACTATCAAAGTCAGTGGGGACCACCAACTGTTTGGTTACCCACATTCTTCAAAATATCTTCTTTTGTGTTCAGCACAAGAATAAAAATTAATACAGGTTCGGTACAACATGACAGTGAGTAAATAATGACAGAATTAATTTTTCTGGGTGAACTATCCCTTTAATGAACACCGGCAGCATGTTTAGTACTGTCTCTTTAAGACCTGCACGCACACAACTGTTTCTCTCTCTTGACTATTTACTTTCACTTTAGACATAACTGTGTTTATATGTAAACCTTGTGTGTTTTTGACAGTATTAGCGCAATCAGACGATAACTAAGGCTGCGTTTACACTGCAGGTCTTGATGCTCAAGTCCGATTTGTTGCTTATATCCGATTTTTTTGGCTGTCCGTTTACACGTTCTTTCAATTGTGATCCATATCCGATTCATGCGTTTACACTTGCCATACCATCTGAAACATCCCACATGCGTTGTTGTCATTTAGCGCCTCCAAACGTGCTTCCTCCCGAGAATAATGTGACCTGTGCTGACAAAACGAGTCCAGCAAATTAGAAAAATTAATTATTTTTATTTTCACATTCTCCATTATGTATGATTTTTTGGAATCGGACAAAAAATGACTGCTACACCCGTTTAAAGTCGATATAGAGTCAGCAAGCTTGATTATGAGAAAGATTAAAGTTTTCCTCCAGTTCTTTTCTTATTAATAATTAGTCTACTATATTAATAATCACAATACAGCTGTTTTTATTTTTATTTTATCTTTCCTATTATAAATAAAAACAGATGCAAAAAAAAAACAAAAAAACAGTAGGAACAAATAGTCTAGAAAGAAAAAAAATTATGCATTACCTTTATCATTTTACATCTAAACAAAAGCATTCATATAGCCTACGAAAAACAAATTATTAAATGTAAAAATCACTTCAGTGTGTTCATTACAAATAAATTGATTATTAAAACTACAAAAGCAGTTCAATGAAGTGCTACGAGTGATTCCCTCTTTTCTTTTATTGATAGATAACATTGAGACAGACGGCCTACTGTAATGCACGAATCATATAAAGTTACTCATCAGATGTTTTTCCCCATCAGTTCCCCAAGCGTTCACTTAAGACAGAACAGATTATGTTTGCGGGAATACTGAAATACTGTAATTCTGTGTATTTATCGGGATCGCGCGTCATCAGAAGCGCCTTTATGCGCGCTCTTCAGATGACAGTCTGCACGAGAAGCGAGCAGAGAAAAGGTAATCCTCTCCGAAAATATACAATTAAAGATACTTTTAGATGTTTAATTACTATTTGGAGCATTGGGATAGCTAAACGAGGGCTTAATGAACTAATTCTTTTTGAAAACCTCAAATTCGACTAAAATCGACATTTTTCACTATTATTTTTATTTTTTTTTGCCTGTAACATTAGCTCAAAATAGCCCGTGCGCATTTACACTCATTTTGCCAGCATGGGTCCCATATAACATCATTAAATCGCGGAGAAGTACCAAATTGTCAAGTTTTAATGACGTACAGAACGCGATGCCTCAGAAAATCCGATCTGCCTGTTTACATGACAGTCGCATTGGCACATATCCGATTTATTTCCACATATGAATGAGGCCTGTTTACACTGTCATCCGATCGATCGTCACTATGAGCAAAAAAATCCGAATGTCACATTTAATGCAGTGTTAAACGGGGCCTAAGATAACCAAGTTTTTCTGACTGGCCTTTAGTGTAGGCACGCTTCAGGTGTAAGCGCTTGAATAAACACTGTCGAATATGTTCAACCGGCAAGGTAATAATGTACACGTTGTAATGCACACGCAAATAATGTCTTTTGTGATTGAATCAGTGCAGTGTCTCGTATGTAACTCTACCGCTGCAAAATTTGATGTGAATGTGTCTCGCGAGTGGAGCCGGGAGACATAGAATGTTGGGTCACATTTAACTGACAGTGTAAACGGGGCCTAAGATAACCAAGTAATCATGTGCTAAACAGAAAAAAGAAGAGCATACACTCAACACAAACCTGCATGCTTATTTATTCAGATCGGCAGGGCAATGCAGAAATGGAAAATCAATCAATAGACTGAATTCTTCATTTTCATATAAGTTAGCCAACACAAAAGTCAAAAACAATAGGAAAGTTTATCAAGGAATAGCATTAAAACGGCTTTTAAAAATGTACTTCATGTTGGCTATATTGTCTAAAAACAAAACAAAGCTCGTTTTAATCAGACCATGCGCATTTGTTCAGTGAATTTAACATGTTAATGTGGCGAAAACGGGACTAGATGCATTCTGCACTTGAAATAAAAACGCGCTGAACTGAAGTCACAGGCACGCAGAGAGATAACTACAAGCAAGCAGAAGTTTCGAAAAGAGCTGGAAATCCCGCACCACCACCGAAGTGGGTCTTCGTAGAGGAATAGACGGCACGGATGGGATCGCGGACCGCAGCAGCAGGTTGTAGTGTATGACGTGATTGACAAGCTGCATACACTGTATTGAATATGATTACGCAAATAGTTATTGTAAGCCAATCTGACATTACACAGTTTACACGAAACCTTTCCATTTCCTTCTAATTCAAAAAAATAATCCCACACCTTGCTGATCTTTCACGTTGTCATTTTGAGCAACTGACAGATAACGCATGCGAGGTCTGAGGTAAAAGTTTAGTTTCCGCCCAGATACGCTTTTTAAAAATTTGATATGTACTCTTTTTCAAAAGTTTTATTTTAACTTGTTATTTAAAATGTAATTTAAAAATCTTAAATGTACACGTTAAAATTGTAATGTGATAAAATCAAGTTTTTTTTCTCTGTGTAATCTATTGTTTTCAGTGTTGACTAGTAGGAGCTGTACCGTTTAGTCGACTAGTCGACTAGACCCGCACATCCCTAGTAAATACAGCGCATTGCTTGAGGTAGATGTTGTGTTTTGTTAGTAAATGTTTCATTACATTACTGGTGTTGCCTCCTTTGTTCACAATTACACTACTGCATATTGCATCTGACACTGTTGTTGCTTAGTTTTGTAACGTGAGCCCACATTTTCGAACGTTTCACTCTTGCCGCGATGATTGATTGCACGCAAACACACACCGCACTCAAACACACACACACACACCGCACATGGATAATCACACGCACGTCGAGCAAACGTCGGCCACATCATTCAGTGAAGGAAAATGTCAAGCAGCAGCTTCTAATTCGTCTTTAACATTGAAGTATACGGAGATAAAACAACACAAGTATCGATAACAGTATTGTTTGTCCTGAAGCTTACCGGTAGTCCGGTATTGACCCAATTATGTACCGGTCCAAAAAAATACCGGTTCTCGGTACCCATTCCTACTTCTGCGTGAGCTGTGCTTCATGAATCACTAAACTATTAATAAACAATGGACTTTTTTTAGACTGCAAAATTTCACTCAGCAACTTTTGAACACCATTCTCACACTGTATATAACAGAAAATATTTTAACCCATACAGGCTAGTCAACATATGCATGTTTGAGACATTTATTTCATGTATGCTTTACCTCAGTAGTCTGGCCCCAACCGCCCAACTCCTGCACTTGTTGGATCTGTTTGATTTGATTCAGTGAAGGCTTGTGCTGAACAGGACAAACCGCTTCTTTTGACCACTCATCAACAAGCTTATGCAGCTCATCAGTGAATGTGCTCTTTCTATTGGCAGAACCCTGGGCTGAAGGACTCTGGTCTGAAAACAAAACGAGGGAACTGTTAAATAAAAAAGCCATTCCTTAGATCAATTCTCAGCAATTACATTATTGTTCAAAAGTTTGGGAGCTATAAGTTTGTGAACGAAGTCTCTTATGCTTGTTTTTGAAAGAAGTCTCTAATGCTTACCAAGGCTGCATTTATTTGATCAAAATACACCAAGACAGTAATATTGTGAAATATTATTACAATTTAAAAAAAAAAATCTTCTATTTTAATGTTTTAAAATGGAATTTATTCCTGTGATGGCAAAGCTGAATTTTCAGTTATTAAAGTCTTTAATGTCACAAGATCCGTCAGAAATCATTCTGTTATGCTGATTTGGTGCTCAAGAAACAGTTGTGCTGCTTAATATATTTGTGGAAACTATGATATTTTTTTCCAGGATTCTTTAAAAATCTAGAAAGTTTGAAATTAAATTTTTATTTAATTTCTATATATTTGAAATAAAAATATATATTTTGACATATTTGGTCAATTTAATGCTTTGCTAAATAAAAGTTTTGCTTTTTTTTTTTGAAAAATAAATTAATACTTTTATTCAGCAAGGATGCATTTACTGATCCCAAACTTTCGAACAGTAGTGAGCATGTTCTATATGTTTAGTACCTCTATTAGCGGGCAGTGATGGGGATTTCTCTGGCTTGCAGTATGAGTGAAGCCTGTTTTGCTCTCCACCAGAATAACTGCTAGACTGCTGAAGACTCCCTGAGTGTTTTAAAAATCAAGAGAAAAATGGTACAAGTGAATTCTAGTTACAACAACAACAAGAAAAAACATAGCCTTATTCAAACTCTCCCTCTAATATGGTGGTACTAGTACCTTGGTGTGTGACTCCATTGTTCTCCATGTGAGAGTGGGGTCGGGGCCGAAGCTTAGCTTTGGCGGGTCGGGGTCTGCGCGGGGAGATGGTGTGTGGTGCGGCGGGCAGAGGAGAGGTCCGGGGCAGCGTCATGGACAGAGGTCGCCTGTGGTCTTTAAGAGAGCGGAGCTGCCTGTACAAATCCTGCATCTCTCTGTTCTGCTGTGCCTGCAGGGACACCACCTCTTTGATGTGTCTACAAAGATAAAAGAGAGGAAGCATCAGTACGGAAAGAGAGGAAAAGAAAAACAGCATTGCAGAATTCAAATTCTCTCACTTCTCTCTCAGCTTGTGGAGTTCTCCCCTCAAATTTTCATCCTCCACCTCGCTCTCATCATCGCTGCTGCCCAGCGGCAAGTGTGCGTGACTCCTGGGCGGGTGACTGGGTGCTGTAGTTCTCTTCTCGTCTTTCTCACCAGCCTTTGCTTTAGATTTTCTCCTCTCTCGCTCAAGGTCAGGTGACACGGGGGAGCTGTCGGTCAAATGTTCCTCTCTCTGTTCGGCCTGGGTGACTGAGAAACGCCCAAATTTTCTTTGCGTGATCCCTTGGCTTGGTGCAGCTTCCGGTGTTGGAAGGGGCTCTGAGGACTGGGACACTGGAATCACCTATGAGAAAAGAGAATCAGAACAGTTGATCCTTCACTCAGTATAAATTATTAACACAATACAGTACATATAACAAGACAAAATAAGTGTAAACTCCAATAGCTACGAAAACACTATTTGAAGAGTCATATCAGGGGAAAAAAGAAAGACTGATCTTTAAGTGCATTCAAGTCACTTTAGAAGGATGGTGTTTATGAGGTAAGCACATGAACAACACCAAGCTCATAAAGTCAGAATTGATAATTATTTTTATTTCAAAGTTAGAAGAGTCATTTGAACAATCATGGCAGAAGCAAAAAAAAATTGTCCACATTTAACATTTATATACACTACCATTCAAAAGTTTTAGTGTAGTGTATATATTTTAAGTTTTAAAAGATTTCAAATCATGTCCTTAAGAAATTTCTGTTCATCAAAGAATCCACAAAGAAATGTATCATGGTTTGCACAAAAACATTAAGCAGCACAACTGTTTTTAACATTGATAATAATAAGAAATGTTTCTTGAACACCAAATCAGCATATTAAGAAGTTCTGAAGTATCATGCAACACTGAAGACTGGAGTAATGACTGCTGAAAATTCACTTTGCCATCACAGAAATAAATTACATATTATATAAAATAGGATAAACATATTAACATTTTTATATTGAAATATTATTATATTATATTAAAATATTTCACAATATTACTGTTTTTACTGTATTTTGAACTAATAAATGCAGCCTTGGTAAGCATAAGAGACTTATTTCAAAGTTGATGCTACAGTTTCATTTATTCATATTTTGTGTACTGCTGATGCAGAATACGGATGAAACCTTCCAGAAAACACTACTTGGCTAGTTTATAAAGTGACACATTTGTGTGACCATACTATTTCCCATTAATCTCTTTGCCACAACATAGATCAATTTTACACTCAATGCACATCTTTTTAATGTCACAGTAGAACTAAAAATCTACCTTTGACAGATCACATATAGTGTATGTGGTTTTGTCTCAACGTTTACAGTTCTTGTCTGACAAGCTGAGTTGAAAGGCTGAGCTTTTGCAAAATGAGAATAATCTGTACAGTATACAGTAAGTGAATGATGATAGTACCTGGAAACGGCCTCTGCGTGAACATGGTTGGTCATTTGTAGATGCCTCCCTATCCTCCTTCATCCCCTGGCTCAAGTTGCCATCTTATCATGAAGAATAAAGAGAGACGCAAAGACGAGGGAACACAACGACAATAGTAAAATGAAATGAGAACATACAGAAAACGCAGTGTATTTGGTATAAAAAACATACGCACACAAACAGACAAGACAAACAAACAAACACACGAGAGACACCAGACACAAAGGTGGCATTAATAACTAAAGCACACAAGAGATCTTTGACTAACAAGCATCCATGCATGTTCACGTGGTACTATCCTAGAGTCAGCATGGCAAATTACACCATTACTGGCAGTTGGTGGACATGAATACGAATATGATTGTCATCTCAAATGTCATGCTGAGTAGATGCAGAGTGTGATGGGGAATGGGTGTGGGGAAGGGTGGCAGGGAGCAGCTTTAACAAACAGTAAAACCAGTTCAGGAAAGAACAAATCTCTGCAGTACAACTTCTACAACATTAGAGAATAATAAACAAGTAATATGCTCCCATCCATCCACACTCACACGATTGCATTCACCTTTCAGATTCTAATATTTGCCATCATAGAAATAAATTACATATTATATAAAATATATTAAAATAGGATAAACATATGAACATTTTTATATTGAAATATTATTATATTATATATAATATTTGACATGTTTCTGTTCTCATGTCAGATATGTATGTATGTATGTATGTACCAAGAGCTTCTTAAAAACCACAACAAATTCCTTGTGTGTTTGCGCACACATAGAGAATAAAGCTGATTCTGATATCACTGCCTGAGCAACAGTGATACAAGTCATCATGTGTGAATTATCTACAGTGTATCATTCCAGGGACTATTTCTAGGCGATGATGGTCCTAAGGTGCTTTTCATGATACACAACCATATATACACACATATGCATGTTGAACATGTACAGTCTGTTAGGCTTAAACTGCTGAAAACTATTGCTCTACTGTTTTGGACTGATGCTACAATATATTACATTTAGGTTAATTTGTTAGGAATGGCATACTACCATATTACTCTAAGTATAAATAATATATAATTAGCACAGAATGCTAATGTTCAGTTTTTATAGAATAAAATAAAAATACAAGCAATAACTATTTTATTACTGTACCTTTTAAAATATTAATGTTTTTCTCACGCTACCATTTTTAATACAAAATTAGAGAATTTAACAACTTTATTTCAAAGATGCCAATGAATGTATAGCATTCAAAAGTTTAGGGTCTGTAAGATTTGTAAATATTTCATATGCTCATCAAGGCAGCATTTATTTTAGAAAGAAAAAACAACAACAGTAAAATCATGAAATATTACAATATATCTATTTTAATATATTTTGGTAAAGCTGAATTTTCAGCAGTCATTACTCCAGTCTACAGTGTCACATTATCCTTCAGAAATCATTCCGTATTCTACTACACTGATTTAATGTTCGAGAAATATTTATTTTTAAATAAGAAAACATTAAAATTATATCTAAAATAATAATTACACATTGTATAACAGTCATCTTTTTATTATATTCATTATATTTTTTATCAGGGTTCCTTGATGAATAGCATTTCTTTGAAATATAAATATTTGGTAACAATGTCTTTACTGTCACTTTTGATCAGTTTAATGCATTGCATAAAAAAGTATTAATTTCTTAAAAATAAAAAATAAAGTCTTACGGACCCCACACTTTAGAATGGTAGAGCAACATGTAACAATTGTGAAAAGTTGTAAAACTTATCAGTGTATACTGTGTACTGTTTCACATACTACTATTAAACAAAAACTGCAAGGACAGCAGTATGCTAGTACTCCATTCCAAACATACCCATGGACATGCAAAAAATATAGAAAATAAAATCTTCCAAAAATCTACCCAGCTAGGAAAGAACAGGATATAATCTAAAGCTCTGGGAGAAAAAAAAAATGTTCATTTGAAAAATGGACAGCTAACATATGAAAAATAGCTGTTTGATAGACATTGGAATGACTTGCTTGCTAAAGCTTCAGTATTAATGGTGCATACAATTATAAATTCAAATTTTTTTTTTTTTTTAATTAAAAATAGTTTGCAGCTGTTATTTTGCATTAGAATAGATAGAAACTTAATTAGAATGGGCATGATGAACAATAGTTTCACGCCTCTTCAATCACTAAACAAATAACAAATAACCAGGTGCAAACTTCAGACTCTGGCTCATGTTGCTTGTAAACAAGTGTGCTATTTTGCGATTGCAGGTGCTCTGGGTGAGTGAGGCAGGGTGCAGGAAGGTGAAGGTCACGGGCACCGCAATACTGCACTGCATACGGTGTGACTGGAGATCCAGGTGCGATGCACAAGGGTCATCCCTCTTAGATTCTCTCCCCTTTCTACACTCGTCTGTTCTTACCCGTGGGTAACCCATGCAGACAAAAAGAAAAGGAGGCTACAACATAAATGTTAATGTACAGCAAAGCAATTCAGTTCAAACAAAAACTAAAGCAAGAAAAATGTATGGCTAGGTGATGTAATGATTTCAGTACAGACTAAGCACAGCAACAACCACGTCACCACGGAAGAACTATTAGGATTAATAATTAATTATTAATTCTAACAGTATTATTACAAATTAAGAAATCCCTATCTAGCAAGGTTAGAGTCAGCTACATTCATTTGGCTACATAAACATTTGTTTTAGGTCAGTGCCCATCCACACCCCTCACTCGCTCTCTCTTGCGCGCTTCCTGCGGACACTACCTTGCTGGACTCTGGGCTTCTTGAACAAGCTGGCGGAGTGGCGCAGTTTGCACGCCCAGCTTTTGAATTTGCGAGTCCAGGATTTCTTGCTAACAGGATTTCTGATACTAGGACATGTCAGGTTTAGGCCAAAATATCCACCTCCTTCACTGAGCTGCTGCTGCTGTTGTCCAGGCCACAGGGGGACAGGCGGCTGAGAAGAGGAAGGCAACAGAACATCTCCATGGGTGGAGCTTTCAGTGAGGGAAGGGGGAGCCTGGACACCACACATGAACAAGAGGAGGGAAACAAATTTAAGAAGTGCGTGAAATGGCTTAAACGAATCTGAAATAAATTACACCATAATGTTAGAAATGTATTGTGCTGTTTAACGTCTATACCCTTTAAGAAAAATTCTAATTGTTAATTTTTTTGTAGGAAATAGTAATATTTTTTTTTTTTTACAAACTTGTTTTTTTTGTGTTACCCTGACATTTTCTACTTTATCAAAACAAAAAACAAAATTAATTTTAATACAAAAATGAAAAAAACAGAAGAGGGGTGTGTATGAACTGCATTTAATGGATTTTCGAATAAAATAGACTGGGACAAAAAAAAAAGCATCATGTCACTGATCAGTTTTTGTGAGATAAACACACCCTACTTACACTTACAGATGATTCATTGGGCACTTTCGGGGATCCAGGCTCCTGTGGAGGGGAAACGAGAGAGCATGGAGGGGATGTAGAGAAGGATGAAGCAGGCTGGCGTTGCACAGCAGACGGGATCGTCTCCTCCTCACCTGCTCTCTCCCGCTCTCTATCCGGAGAGGTAGAGGAAGAGCGAGGGGTGGTGGAGGAGGTGGTGGAAGAGGTGGAGTGAGGGGAGGTGTCTGAGGAAGTTGCAGGAGGAATGGAGAAAGTGTTGGGGTGCTCTGAAATCTCGTCAACTGCGGTGGAGGCCGCAGCAGCTTCCGAGGTGGAGCTGGGGGCAGGAGCAGAGCCGCTGGTGGAGCCACTTCCCAGTGCTGCCCCACTACCACTGTGTTCCTGATACAGAAGAGTCCTCAGCTTCTCATCCAATGTCTTGATCCGGTTGTCCACAAACTCAATTTTGGGTGGGCCTTCGTTGTCTGACTCCACTACCGAGGAGGGCTGGGCTGGAGAGGGTGTGAAAGTGTGGGAGAGGGCAGGTAGAGCCGTTTCAGAGAGCGGCAGGGGTGGGAGAGAGGTGTCCGAAGAGGGATGGGGTAGGGCGGAGTGGCTGATGGTGTCTTCAGCAGTGGACAGCTCAGACTCCGACTGCTGGATAGACGCCTGCTTCTGCACAGCCGGAGGCACTGCGGTTTGTGTCATAGGCACCATATCATGCGGTACCTGCTGAAGTAACATCTGCGTTTGCTCACTGGGAAACTGCTGCGGGATCACCGGTTGAAATGTAGATCGAAGCTGTTGGGGATCCTGGGTCTGGAGGCCATGCTGTGGATGCATGGTCAGTATCGCTGTGGTTTCTTGAGACACATACTGATCTACCTTGTGCTGCTGGATTTGCTCAGCAGAGGCTGTATGGAGGCCATGTTGCTGCAAGAAAGCGGTCTGTTGCATTGCCGGCTGTTGAGATTCAACTGATACTTGTTGGTGAGGAACCTGCTGAACTTGGGCAGCTGGAAGAGCTCCCTGCGAAGGTACGGTCTCCATTGGCATTGGCTGTGATAGTGTTTTTGACTCACTAGACTGGAGTTTAGGTGGCTGTGGAGCGACCTGGCACACTGGCTGAGGCATTATCTGCTGTTTCTGAGCTTGTTCGGTGGTGGCCATTGCTGACTGTAGAGTCTGGGTTTGTTGAAGTACATCTGTTGTCTGCAAGGGCGCCATTTGGATTTGTGCTAGAAGTTGCTGTGAAGTATCAGCATGAGTCACCAGCGACGCTGGAGGGGTCCCATAAGTAGATAAGGTAGAGAGGGGCTGTTCAGCCCCACCTTTAACTGCAACTTTTCCTTGGTCCATGCTGAAGCCAATGAGGGCTGCGACTGCAGGGAAAGGAGCAGCAGAGGTACTGGAAGCCATGACAGGGACTGGGCCTGCAGGCAGGGTAGCAGAGGAGGCTTGCTCTGCTGCTGGCAAGGCAGCGGGTGTTACATCTTTTTGGGCAGCAATGACCGAGGCTGACATGGATGCAGGAGCTGATACAGTAGAGACTGGAGGAGAGGATGCAGGCAGTGAAGAACTTGGGGAAGATGCTATCCCAGCAAAAGACTCTGAGCGCTGAGGGCTCTCATGATCTGATAATACATTAGACAGAGTAGAATATTCAACAGTTGTCAAGACAATTCACAATATTCTTATTAATTATATCACTATATCTCTATTTTAAACAGTAGAAATGTTCTCAATTCATTATAGTTTGGATTATGTAGGTCATTTCAATTTCAAATTTCACTCCTGGCCAAAAGTAATGTTTGTCACAGTTAATTTTCTACCTTTCTCTGTTTCTTTGGACTTGGGAACTCGGGTCTCTCCCACTGGAGGGGGACTGGAAGCTCCCTGGTTGGAGTGTGAGTCACGATGGCGAATGGTTTGGTTAATGAAGAATCGCCAGCGACCCACTGGGGAAGACTGAGGGGCTGAATCCACTTCGGAAAATGGGAGAATAGCACAGAATTATTTATTTTACTATTAATGGTAACAACAGTGTAAAATTAAAAGATCTTGGTTGATATATATTTTTATTTTAATCAAGTTAAAAAGATACCAAAGTTATAAAGTTAATGCAACTTTACCCCTTCCCAACTTTATTCTTCTGTTTTATTTGTGAGAAGATCAGTTTGTTTATGCTTAACGCCATTCCAGCTTCTGTGGCTATTTTCATGGCGAGAAATATTATGGCTGAATTATATCATGCTTTTATAATTTCTTTTTGCTAAAAACTCCAAAACTGTATTTGGCTTAACTCTGTTAAAAATCTCTTCAAAAGAGTTAACTGAATAAAAAAAAAATTCTCAATGAGTTGAAATCAGCACAATTCAATAAAACATGCTTAATGGATAAAGGGATTCGGCAGAAAGAACATGTTGGGAGGACCTTCCCCTGGTATTAAAAACTTGTGTCATCCTGGAATGACCAATTCTACAGTGGGTATAAACAATCTGGTCCCATCGGTTAGAAAATTGATAGAAAATTATTTTTCCAACATAGGGACTAATTTCACTGAGTTTATTCATTGTATATAGATCCCACTCGGTTTTGTGAGAAGATCAGACTGATTAACTCACTTGTTGCACTGGATGGGGTGCTCACATGGAGTTGCTCCAAGGACCCAGTCTGAGACAAATAACATTTTTAATTATACTGTAAATAAACCAAACATAAACTACCATTCAAATGTTGGGGTCAGTTTTTTTTTAAAGAAATTAATACTTTTATTCAGCAAGGACACATTAAAGTGATCAAACATGGCACTAAAGACTTTTCTATTTCAAATAAATGTTATTCTTTTGAACTTTCTATTCATCAAAGTACATAAAAAAAACAATATTTTATTTCTTTCATAAAGTTAAAACAAAATAATAACAATAATCACCAGAACTACATAAAGGAATAGTTTATACAATTTTTTTTAATTTCCAACAACAATAAAGTTGTGAATGACAGACCTGTGAATGAGTGCTTAGTATTTCTTGAGCTTTCTTCACTATAGCTCTCAGTGCCTCAACAAATTTCTCTTTTTCAGGCTCAAGGACAAAATCCTCCTCCACCTACACAAAACACGTTAAGAAATATACTGGTGTAGACATACTTCAATAGCAAAAGCCACAGATCAGGATCAGCTATCATGAATTCTCTTAATATGTTTCTCAAAAAGCAAGGAAATCATTCTAGCTGCAGAACGTATTTCACCATATAATCTGCAATGTCCTCTGGTGCATCTCCTTCAATGTCAAACTTGAATGTGACCATCTTGTTGCTGTGAGTCTCCAACTGACACTCTACCATGTTGTCCCCTGTGCCTGAGACCTACAACAGAGAAAGTGTTTATAATATGATTCAATTTTTATTTACATAAAAAGTGAAGTGCAGAAAATATTACAAATATTGGGATTTAAATACCTGCAACATGCTGAGTTGAAAATGATTTTTTTCAGCTTTTTGACAGGATGATCTCCTCTGAGATTTTACCTTATCTTGTTTTCCACTGGCCCACTGCGATTGGGCCTCATCTCCATTGGCAGGAGCAGAGCTAGATTTATAAAATATTTAAAATCAAATCACAGATCACATTGTTAAATGTATTACAAAAAATCAAATAAGAATACACATAACTGCTTACCCTGATGAAGAGCCCCTATTGGCAGACTGATTTAGGCTCTCCTGTTAAGCCAGAGGAAAGACAAACAAACAAATACAAAAGAACAGCCACATACCAACAGAAAAAGAAAAAGAAAAACAAAAGACAAAATATCAGTTACGTAATGAGTTGTACAAATAATAATAAAATAACATTAAAAAAAAAATCCATAAGTAAAATAGCAAAGTAAGTGCAAACCAAAAACAAAACTGTCCTTAATTGAAAAGATAAAATTGTAAGTTTGATTTAAGTTTAACTTTGGTTTTGCAGGTGTTAAAAAGTGTTAAAAAAGTAGTGGGTCTTGCATCTCAAGTTAACAGAGTTAGAAGAGATAGATGTTTGTATGCCTTCTACCCTTATTAACATGTTCTGCAGAATCCTCACATGCACATAAATGGGTCACTTTTATATATTGCCATATTCGCTGGTCAAAAATGTTCACTGCTATTGTGCAACACTGTATATCTGAAACTAATTTAAGGTGCTTTTGTACCTGAGCAATGCCCAGCAATGCAGCGTCACTTTCTGCCAGTGAGGTGGTGGGCAACACAGATCCATTAGGGTCATGGGACTGTGAAGCACTGACAGTAGGAGGGGAAGCAGGGATCATATCAGCAGTCCTTGCCTGGGTTAGCTGTGCCTCTACTGTAACAGGAATTTCTGAAACTGGGACAGATGGTTGTAGGGCTGGGAGTGTGGCAGACGGCTGTAGGGAAGTATGAGATGGACTTGGGGGGATCTGTGACGGAGTAAAGGCAGTTTGGGAGTAAGGAGGCTGCGCGAAACTCCCAGTAGCCTCTATGTGGGTCTGTATATTTGCGTTTGCGTGTGCTTGTGACTGCATGCTAGACTGCGTGTGCGCTTGAGCAGGAAGGGTTGATTTCTGCTGGTTCTGTGGGGAGGGTGGTGGACATGAGACCACCTGACTATACAAAGGTACCGTTCTATCTTGGGTCTGAGGTACCTGACTGGGTGGAATGTGAATCTGGAGCATATGTTGGAGTACTGGTTGAGGCTGACTAGGTTGTTGGTGGAGATCTTGTGGTAGGACAGCATCATACGGTTGGGCAGCCTGAGGTTGTACCAGAGGCATGGGCTGCAAGACAGTCTGCATCGAGGCCACACTAACTGGTTGCTGCTGAGCTTGGATAACTGGTGGAGCCTGGGCCTGCATTTGAGATTGGTTTGTCTGTTGTAAAAAGCAATGTGTGGATGAAGTGGCCATTGGGTTGATGGTAGGTGCAAGTGACACAGGAGACAGTACTGCTAGCTGATATTGCTGCAGAGGCGGATGTTGTTGTTGTTTCACAGATTGTGTGAGGTCTAGCTGAACAGACTGGATGGTTTGCGAAGCGACAGGTGCTTGAGCATATTGTGTGGGTAGAAGTGTAGAAGCAGCTGGGACTGTAGCATGCACAAGAGGCGCAGGAGTAATTGACCCTACTGCAACTTGACACTGGAGAGAAGCTGCAGCTTGAGGTGGTACCAACTGAGATTGGGATGGAAGGGTTTGCCCTTGTGAGACCATTTGTTTTGGAGTCGGGACAAAGGAATGAATGGGTTGTGGTGTAGGAACTTGTGTTGGAGATGTGATTTGTTGGGTTGGTTGTGGAACTTGCAGCTGGCCTGCTTGAATATGGCCTCCCATTGACTGCGGTGCAGGATGACATTGAGTCTGCAAGGGAATCTGACAATAAATCGCAGGCTCCCCTTGACTTTGGATCTGAACTTGCGCTGAAGGTTGAGCTGACATCTGTGGTGGTACCTGTTGCTGGATGAGTACTGGGGCTGGTACTTGACTAGGTATTTGAGCGCTAATCATTTTTGGTACTGCTTGAACCAGGTTTGGAACTTGTAACTCTACCAGAGATGGTCTGTGCGACGCCTGGGGGAGGACAGGTTGTTGCTGCTGAATCAAGACATGCTGCTGCTCAGTTTGTTGTTGAGCAAGATAAGGCTGAGGTTGTGGGGGAATCATTTGTTGAGTGTGCTGGATTTGACTAATCTGCTGGATCGTCTCCAGAGGCTGTGCTTTCACCAAGGTTGCTTGCTGTTGTCCGCTGTGATCTGCCAGAGGAGCATGTTGCTCCAAATGTTGTTGCTGTAATAAAACTTGTTGCAGTTGTTTTTCGGATAGTTGTCGCTGTAATTCAATCTGGTGTTGTTGCATTAGGAGATGTTGCTGAATCTGTGACTCTCTTTGTTGTAGCAATGTCTGTTGTTGCTGTTCGGTCTGTTGTTGAAATATCTGCTGTTGCAATTGTTGATCTGTCGGCTTCTGTAGTTGCAGCTGTTGCTGAAGAACATGTTGCTCTATCTGCTGAGACGGCTGCTGCTGGCTTAATAAAGTTTGTTGCTGTTCGATTTGTTGTTGCTGTTGCAGCTGCAGTACTTTTTGCTCTAACTGTTGCTGCTGCTGAATGAGCGCTTGTTGCTGCTGCTGTTGTAAAAGAGCTTGCTGTTGCTCCAACTGTTGTTGTTGCTGCTGCTGTTTCAACAAAGCCTGCTGCTGCTGCTCTAACTGTTGCTGATGTAAAAGAGCTTGTTGCTGCTTTAATTGGAGTTGCTGCTGTTGTTGTAGCAAAGCTTGCTGTTCCAATTGTTGTTGCTGCAGAAGAGCATGTTGTTGTTCACGCTGCTGATGCTGCAATAATGCTTGTTGTTGCTCCAACTGCTGTTGCTGAAACAAAGCATGTTGCTGTTGTCTTTGCTGTTCTACCTGTTGCTGTAAAATGGCCTTTTGCTGCTGTTCTATTTGCTTTTGTTGTTGTAACGCTTGTTGCTGCTGCTCAATCTGTTGCTGTACCGCCAAGTTTTGTTGTTGCTGCAGAATAATTTGTTGCTGCTCAACTTGCTGCTGTTGTGGTGGCTGAATGTAAACTTGCTGTTGTTTCTCCATTTGACTTTGCAAAACCGCTTTCTGTTGCTGCTCCATTTGTTGCCTAATCAGAAGTTGCTGTTGTTGTTGCTCCGTCAATTGCAATGGCTGCTGGATTGTTTGAAGTACCGGCGGCTGTTGTACCAACGTCTTTCCCATGTTCTGCTCTTGTGATTCAGACATTTGTCGCAAATAAACTTGCTGTGCCTGCTGTTGCGGAGTCTGATGCTGATTTTGTTCCACTGGGGGTTGTTGTACTGACGCCTGATGCTGCTGTATCACAACTTGCTGTTGGGGTTTGCTTGCAGGTTGTTGTATGTACACTTGCTGTTGTAGATCACTTTGCTGAGGGTTGGTCATTGTTTGTTGTTTCTGCTGTGGCAATGGAATATATGGCTGCTGAGAAGCACTGGACTGTGGCGGCTGTTCCTGCAGAACCACCTGGGGTTTTTCTACATGCTGTGGCTGTTGTAACAAAACCGCCATTTGTTGAGCATGATCCATTTGCTGTGGCAACAACACCATCTGGTGCTGCTGTATTATATTTGCCTGCTTTTGTGGTGTTGGTTGCTGGATGTTCAGTTGCAATGTTCCGGGCAATTCTGACATCAACTGCTGTTGCGTCTGAACAATAGTTTGCTGGGGCAAAACATCAGTGGGTTGTACAGAAGCAATAGAAGTTTGGGTCTGCATAGGTGGCATGATGTTGCCTGCTGATGCTATAGGTTCTCCAGCCGGGATGGAGGAAGTGAGTACAGTCATGGGTGCCTGGGGTGATATTGGGGGGATGTATGACTGTGACTGTACAAGAGAACTGTGGGGAGTGGCGGCGTCAGTGGGTCGGGAGTGTAACATTTGTGAGGATGTAACATCTGTTGAGTATTGTGGAAGGGGCTGGTGGGGAAAACATATTGAGATATTATTTGGGAAGGTTGGATAGGCCAGAGTATGGTGTGGGGAAGCAGGTAGTGGTGGGAGGGAGAAAAAGAGAGAGCAAGAGTAAGCATTAGTGCAGTTCATTAATCATCCAAAGGAAACAAGACATTATGGAGAGCAAAAAAATATGAAACAAGATTCCGCATGTGGAGTCATTAGGTTATTTCTAGACTGTGTTCAGCCAACGATCAATGCTGCTGTTTTTTGATTATATGCCTGATCAGATCAGAGGTACTGTAGCTGTATTCCAAGAATGAAAGCCATTAAATATGGTGTTCGGGTCAACCCAGTCCACCACTAAAGCTGTACCCTAAAGGCCTATTCACACTGAATGCAATTTTGCTCCTCAAAAAAATAAAAAGTAAGAGCCGGCTGAAAACAACAATGCATTCCTATTGGTGAATTTTGGCCAATAAGAATTGCATTAAACAGCAATGCAATACAGCAATTGCAATATATTAAATAATAATAATATAATAATATAGCATTGCAATATGCTATATTATATATAATAATAATAATAATAATAATAATAATATAGCAAGCATCAATGGTTTTTGAATGATGGCAGCAGTTTCGGTCAGGTATGCCAACCTTTCACAGAGTTTGAAAACCCCAAATTATACTTGACGTGCTCAATTTGTTTTGATTAGTTGTTTTGCTCCTAGTGTGAATAGGCCTTAATTCAGATATGTTTCCAACTCACTGCCTCAGGAAATTTATTTCCATTCTGTAACCATTGTAGCTTTCCCCTCAAATACTGTTGCTTGCACTCCTCTATATAATTTATTATACAGATGCATTATTATCTATAACCATACATTCTTATAAGACAACAAACTGTACTTTAATACATAATATAATTACAATTCAAGGATTGAATACAGCAAATAAATACAATTTTGCTTGCTTTTACTGGTAATGCTTTTACAACCATTACCAGCTCACATGGTTCAGCTTATAAATCAACTCAATTTTACAGTGAAATTCAACAACAAATATGTTCTGTGGACCTAACATTAAAAATATAGGTCAGTGAACATCATGTAACTCAGCACATGACCTAAATCAAAGTCACAGACTGCACAGAGAGATTCCTGAGAGGAAATCCAATTCAGTATTTCAGTAATGGAGCGCCATGACAACAAATTGTTACTGACAATATACAGACATGGCACATAAAGTTACTGCAACTGAGAAAAAGCATAGAATATGAGGAATGAAATACTCCAGCATTCCCTCAACATATTCCACTAAAATAAGGTTTGACACCGAGTGTGCCAAGTCTCCCTGGATTGATTTGTTTTAGATATGAATTGTTGTATCCAGTGCAAGAGTGGACCAAGAGAAGAAGAAAACACAGTAAAGCTGGACACAAGGGAGTCGGTCACCTGAGAATATTGTTGAGGCACACTTAATGGGACCTGTGATGCCATAGTAACTGGTTGAATGAAAGTCTGTGCCACAGGAATGTTAGGAGCCCCACCACCACTTTGGCCAACGGAAATGCCAGATATCCCACCATTCGGGCCAACAGGCACATTTGGAACCCCTCCGCTCTGACCAATAGGGAGCAGCTGGGGGTGAGACATAACCCCTGCTCCTTTCACTCCCTAAACAAAGGAAACGATTCTTATCCGACCAAAGTGTACATTCAAACAACAATTACTTTACTGAACATCAAAGGTTTCAAATGAGCAAGAATGGTGGTGTCTCAGCAGCTGGGGATGTATGGCACTAGATAAAAAGTCTGAACATGCAAAGTATGAAACTGTTTCCTGAAGTAGCAGTACTTACAGATGTGCCAGTGGGGTAGCTGGTTTGAGCATGAGCACATTGGTTTGCTGTCTCAGGTACAGAAAAAGCTTGGCTTTGTCCCCTGACAGCAGGAAGAATCTCACCCTCTGAATATGGAAAAGTGGATCGACATTTTTACACCAATTTGGAACAAATATTTGCTAAAAGTGCCTGTTAGATCCTATTCATAAATTGTGATTCAAAATGAATTGTGCACCTGTGAGGCCCAATGCAGTGCCTTGCTGTTGGACATGTTGGTCCACTTCCGGCAGTTCCTCTGCCTCTCCCTGACCCCCCGCATCTGCAGTAGCTCCTGTGCCCTGTGAGGAGGTGGTGCCGGAAGGCTGGACATAAGAAAAGGAGGAGGTTAGGACCGAGGAGTCACGGCGCTCATCTAGACTTTGTTGTTGCTGCTGCTGCTGCTGCTGTTGGAGGAGCTGCTGTTGCCGCCGTTCACGGGACTTCTTAATCAGAGTCACCCTGTCTCTGATGGACTTCCCCACCACCTTAGCATCACTTTCATGGAAAAAGCCGGACTTCACCTATAAAGAAGCAATAGAATTGGAGCATGAGTAAAAAAGATAAAAGGGAGGGAGGATGTAAATTATGTTTTAAAGGGATAATTCACCCAAAAATAAATATCCTGTCATGATTTACTCACCCTCATGTCACACCTGTACGACTTACTGTCTTTTGTGGCACACAAAAGGAGGAATTTTAAATAAACTACTGGCTTGAATGAATGGGGACTGGAATTTTTACGCTTCAGTAATGATGCAAAAGTATTTTTTTCAGTTTCTTGTGTCGTCAGATTCAGTCCTCATTTACTTTCATTTTAATGAAAAAAGCAGATATGTTCTAAGACAAATGTTCTAAACAATAAAGTCAAACATGTTTGAAATGACATGAGGATGAGTAAGCTTTTTTTTGAGTGTTGGAGAATATAAATTTATTGCCATATCAGCTTCATAGCTCATACAGATTACACATTCAACAATATAATAACTACAGTATAATAAACAACAATAAAAACAAAAAAAAATCAACTTAAAAAAAACAAAAAAAAAACAGGAACAACAATAAAAAAACACACAATTCTCTAAAATATTAATTAAATGTACATGTGGAAAAAAAAAAACGAATTTGTTTTTTTTTCTGGGTCCATCTTAAGCCCGGCTCACACTGTGCGATTTTGGCCACGATTTGGTCGTCTGAAACAAATTTTGAAAATCCTAAAAGATTCCTATAATCCTTGGCTAAAATCTGTAGTCTTTGATCGCTGGTTTGACATGTTCACCGACAGCCGATTAATGGCTTGCGATCAAATTTCACCGCCGACAAAATTCTGGCAGTGTCAGAAGATTTGCCGCACAGTCCTGCAGTGTGACTACCCCTACGATGAATGTCAAACTGTCTCCATTTTTCAAGACAAGCTATGAGCAGAATTAATGCTAGATAATTATTCTATCCGCCATAAACTCCGGTGCTTCCATCCTCCGCTCACGGAATTCATCTGATATGTTGCCTTTTCTATATAAACACCGGTTGCGCCGCTGTTTTCATGTGGGTGTGTAGAGCTGGATACACTATTCTTCTTAAATACGCCGGTATTGCCGCCGTTCCTTTACTTTTCATGATAGCCAACATTTCGGTCCCACGTGCAATGCAGTTCGCAGTCACTGGACGTGTATGGGTTGATAATTTAAAACTCCGGACAAGTTTTCTTGCGCGCACCCGTTTTTTAACTCGTCTTGACTGTCGTACAGTCTGACATTAATGACAACTGAGATCCCATAGTGTGACATGATCATCATGTTCGTACAGTCTGACAAGTACAATCCTAAAGGACTTTTAAAAAAATCGCACAGTGTGAGCCAGGCTTTACAAAATAAGCCCTCAAATTTTTGTAATGATAAAAATGGTTGTCTCATGACATAAAAAAAAATGGGGGTGGGGGGTGGGGGGTTATGTACACATATATAAACAGGTGCTATAGTGCTATAGTAATGACATTTTTGGGTGAACTGTTCCTTTAAAAAATTCATCTAAATAAACAGCACAAATTATAGTCTCTGTTATTTCTGTTTTTATAGATTTAAAATACTTGTCCTCTTATATGTTTCTCACCATCTCTAGTGCAACTTCTTCAGCACTATCATTCTCCAAGTCGTAGCTGAACTCGATGGCCTCGTTGTCCTTGTGCTTGCCTTTGAGCTTCTTTGGCTCTTCAACCCAGATGCGCAGGGCCAAGCAATCTTTGCAGCCTGTATCTTCCTCAGCGAGCTCCACACGCACACCGGTGTCCTCCGCAAAGAAGGCATGATTTAGAAGGTCCTTCACTGAGAGCCTGAGGGTGAAAAAGAGATCATTTAGATGACTCTGTATTCTCGCTTCACTTACAGAAGAACTTCCACTGTTTATGTGCTTACCGCTCAAGTTGGTTTTGGCGAATACAGCCCTCAATGATTTCTTTTACCTCAGGGTCGTTTACTTTGTCAAAACTGGCAGGCTTGATACCCTGCAAAAAGGTTTTGAGTGTCAGATTGTGAAGTATGCAGCAGACTACCATAATATGCCATACTTTGTACATACTTTGCTGAAAGTACACTGGACTACACCATGTGTCAGAATAAAGGCTCAGCATAAGTTAGTGAATTCACCCAATAATAATCTACAAATCAAGAGTCATATAAAGACTTACACTAGTGACTTTGCGGTAGATCTGTGCAGCATTTTGGCATTCTGAATATGGATACTCTGAGGTAGCCATTTCTAGCATGCACATGCCAAAGGCATAGACATCCACTGACTCGTCATAGTGCTCCTCGTACATCTCTGGGGCCATGAACTCTGGAGTACCTGAGAAATCAATACAACATTAATTTGACATCCTGTCTCTTGTTTGCATCTGTCTGCCATTTCTGCTATCTTTATCTTCTGTTGCTATGGTAAAAACACAAATCTGTACAACTCATTTCTTCTTTTCTCCTTGACAACGGCCAATCAATGTGCAAGTAGTTACGACAACTTAATTATCACAATGACCTTGAAGTCTGAAACATATACATGTGCACCATCCACATGTGAGACTTTTTAAACGTATAACAAAGGCAAAACAAGTTCAAACCATTTTCCTCAGATTCAACTGCAAACCACAAGTATATCATATTTGAAGCAATCAAGAAGCCCTTGAACCAATTGTGTCCCTTTTTCTGGCTTGATTTCGAAATTTCTGAAATTCTAATGATGGATTTCAGCCACTGCAAGCAGAAATCATCATCTATGCAGCACCCTGATGCTTTCACAGATCTTGCTAATCATGATACCTTTGCAGCGACCTTGCAATAATTGTGTAAATTTTTCCAAGAATGCTGCTGCTGGGAGCTTTCAGGTTTACCTTCTTAAAAAGAACAGCGTTATAAATGGAAGTGCTGCTTCCTTTTTCATGTTTGAACTAATTTGAATATCTGCCGTACTAACTTTCCGTGCTAAAAAAATCAATAGGTATTGATGTTTTTGTGTGCACACATTGCCGTCAATAATGTAGAGCAGCAAGCAGTGCCCTTTAGTGTGCTCCAGTGTGGCAATACGATTTAAGTGAGCTAAAAAGACTGAGGAAGCAAGAAGAGACCTTTTCTTGGATCCTTGACTGGGACCATAATTACAGCCACCAATGTGGAAGACCTGCACCCTATTCAGGACAAGCATTTAACCAAAAGGCTATAAAGAGGTCAGTCACATATTCAAGAACATCTATTACTACCCATAGGAAACTGAATGAAAGGCACAGACCTATGACACTCTTGGCAAACGATGTTCGCATGAGGGTGGCAAGGCCCAGGTCACCAATCTTTACTGATCCGGTCGGGCCTGTGATGAAGATATTGTCACACTTGAGGTCACGGTGCACAATGGGTGGCGTACGGGTGTGTAGGAACTGTAGACCCTTTAGGATTTGCCTGCACCAGCTTCGAAGAACCTTGGGCTTCATCACTTTAAAGCGCTTAAGGTACCTGAAGCAGATAAAAGCAGTCACAAGTTTCTCAAGATGTTTTCACTCTTACTTGATGATGATATATTGAATTAATATTAGCAGCAACAGCCTGAATGAAAAATAAAAGTGTAACATTTTGCACCACATACCAGCAAAAAATCTGCTAAATCCGCTACATTTACAGTGTGACACATATTTACTTTCACACATATTTTTATTTACAGCTATTGTATTAAATCTATTACTATTTTTAAATAATACACACGTTTTGAGCGTATTATTTATTTCAATATTAAATAACAATGAAAAATGTAAATAATACACACGTTTTGAGCGTTCCTGAGGTCATGAGCTCAGTCACTAGGACAATGCACTTCTTGCCTCTAAGAACAGACTCCCAGGAGTCATAGAAACGCACAATGTTGGGATGCTGTAGACCCTTCAGCATTTCAGCCTCCTCTTTAAACCGCTGCTGCTCCGCTTTGGTCAGCTTTCGATCCTGATAAAGAAACAAACACAAAACATATTAAATATTGTAGTACATGTCAGTAAAACATAGCCCGTAATGATTTAAAATGTCCTTAAACTGTTTAATTCTGGTCTACATTTTTACTTCACAATCTGAAAAACAAAAAACAACCAACTGACTGGAATGGAGAGTGAAAAAGGGATATAGACATGTCTGAACCAATTATGATTGTACTTTTAAGCAAAAACGTCAAAAGAAATGGAACAGCTCTTGCTTCAACATCCTCTCTATGAAAGATAGAATTATTTTCACACCCAAAAGTGCTCTCTACAGTCCTATTAATCATGTTAATGACCAAGTCATAAATATTACTAACTAGTCTGTAATTTTATATTAATGTGATTTAAATTCTCACAGCAAAGTACTCATAAATTATAGTGTATTGCCTCATTAATTATGAATGTCAGCATACCATGACAGCACTGCACACTTCCAGCCACTTGCTGCTGAGAGAAAATGAGTTCCCCTTTAAAAAATGTGCTGCGAGAGAGGAATGTTCAAAGCTTTGTATCCATTCAGTTTTACTGCAAGAATGTAACCCTCCCAAATACGCTACGTTATGTCGTTCATCAGCGAATCTGCCATCTTTGATGGTTTCAATACAGCACTGTGGCAGGTGGGGTGGAGGGAGAACTATTTGGAGGTGTATACCGACGGCTGATCACAGCAAAACGCTTGCTTCAGCGTGGACACATGCACTCTGAGACAGTACACTAGCGATCAACGGCCACCAGGTGGTGCTGGCAAAAAGGAGATGTGTGACAGGGAGGCAACACCCAGCATTAGCCTAAAAATCACATTTCAGCCACAGCGGCCACCATGACCAGATTGCCCCAGTGTGGCGGATGTTGATTAAATCCCTTCGCTGGCACACAGTGGGGAAAATGCCACAGTGCCAACACCAAACACACACTCTCACTCAGTCCACTGGCGAACACCACACACACTTGTGCTGCCATGCGACACACTGATGATTAACTACGCTCACCCTGAACAACCCCACGATACTAATAAAACATATTAGATGAAGCCTTGATGCATTAATATTAACACATTTATTTTTAAAGGAAGAGTCCACCTAAAAATAAATATGTTATCATTTACTCACTCTATTATCATTTTAAACATGTTCAACTTGTCTTTTTCTGTAGAGGACAAGAAAATATTTTGAAGAATGTTTCTTCTGTTTGTGTCCATATTCACTGGGGTTAAAACAACACTAGAGCCCTTTGACTTCCATTGTATGGACAAAAAACACCAAGAATTTTTTTTTAAATATCGTCTTTTATACAGGTTTGAAATGACATGAGGGTGAATAAATCATGACAATTTTCATATTTGGATGAACTATCCCTTTAAGACAAGCCACTGTTTGTTTCTTTTCTTCGCTGAATCTGAACAGATGTCCCAAAAAAGGCTTGTAATCTTTAATCTGTGTGATGACAGAACATCTCTCTGAATTCTGATTTAAACAGACCAAAAAAAAACAAAAAACATTTTTAGTCAAACTGTGATACTCTGCTTTGAGTTCATTCGGTACATGTAGCTGAATACAAATGAAGTACTGAGATTTCTTGACCCTTAGGCTTTGAGAGCTAGTCTGTGACCTACATGGATAAAATAATCAAAGATGCCTGGGTCAAAGGCCACAACATGAGTTATGCAATCAGTGTGTAAAATAAACAGCCAAATAACAGTAAGAAACGACAGCTTTCACAGCTTGGCAAACTCACTGCATAACATTTATAGATAATTTTACTTATTTCTGTAAACAACTTTGCAATGGCCTGCTTTCTATGCATCAACAAGTAGGGCTAATTTCTGGAGGCTGTTTTGTGGCGTACAATCTGATTTGCCATGTAATGAGGTTTCTCTGTTGTTAAACTTCCATCTGTAAATCATGTCATCCTCTCTCTGCTCCCCCTTCTCTTTTAAGGCACCAACTAACTAGGTGTTAGAGGAAGTATTCTGTGGAAGCTGAGGCCTCTTGTTTTCTTTTCCTCCTTTCTATGCCAGTAAGTTATGTGTAGACCCGTGATCAATCTGCCCACAGAACTGACGAATGCACTGCGTAATCGAAACACCAGTCATTCACAAAATTCTTTGCATGCATTACCATTCAAATGTTTGGAGTTAGTAAGATTTCTTGTTTGAAAGAAATGTATGTTTTTTTAGCAAAGACGTCAAAAGTGACGGTCAAAAGATTTGTTACAAAATATTTCTAAAATATTTTTTTTTATCAAAAATTCAGATTTTTTTATCATGGTTCACACAAAAATATTAAGCAGCACAAGTGCTTTCAACATTGATAATAATAAGAAATGTTTCTTAAACATCAAATCATCATATTAAAATGATTTGGGGCTGAAAGATCATGTGGCACTGAAGACTGGAATAATGACTGCTGAAAAATTTGCTTTGTTTTAAAATTACATCTCAAATTATATTAAAGCAAAATGCAGTTATTTTAAATTATAATAATATTTTACATTGTAACTGCTGTTATTGATCGAATAAATGCAGGTTTGGTCTACTTTCAAAAACATTTTTAAAAATCTTACCAACCAAAAGCCCCTGCATTGTTTATTTTTTATTATATTAAAGTTTAAAATTTCAGCTACCAATAAAAATGCAGTACTCTCATCTTCACTTCAGACTTTTTAAAGCATATGCAGTCAATTTAATTTAAATTCAATGAGTCATAATTTGTTTCCAAAACTATCATAAATCAGTTCAGCAACAATTCTTCAGCAACAGTGTAAAGGCACAAATATTTATCAAGGTGTCTCTTGCTAATTCTGTGAACGTTCCACATAAACACCATGCTAAAGTATGTCTGCTTTGATCAGCCAATAAAAACAGAAGAAGAGGAAATCTGGAGAGGATTTTCTGTGCAGATTCTGTGTGGTGTTGAATGCTCCTGTGTGTGCTTGTTTGTACAGCGCAAGCATACTTTCCATAGTATAAATGCCACTGCAGATATGCATTCTATGCCATTTTTGTAGTGCTGCACACAGTGAGGCACTTATCTGTAATGTTTTGCCCTATGTAAGCATTTTCAATAACCAGAACTATTAATAATTAATTTAAATTCCGATGAATTTGAGGATCGATCCGGAATCGTTTAGGAAAGCATGATGATTCATCAGTGAATGGATTTTACCCCCACCTCTTGCATGTACACATAATTTGTTTAGACCTAATCAAGGTTGAAATCAAATATATTTGATTGGTGGGACCAAATGTTCAAGTTTAATAATGTCTCACTGAAAAACCCATATTGATCAACAACTATTCAGAATTATAAAGCTATCAACATAAAACTTATAACAGTTGCAAACAAACCCACACATCACTAAAAGCATCACCCCTATTCTTGAACTTTGACCATACATTTCCAGCACTACAACAAGGTTTCTTTGTGTTGACAGATGCTTCCTGTTTTGTGGTGCATTGAAAATTCATGCTGAGCTCTGTGTTTTGCGGCTAAAAGCTAACATGAGTGTATCTATGCATGTGTGTGCTGGTGATCTCTGAATGCTGAGTTAGTGTCTTGTAAGGGCGCCTCTGTCTGTCTGAGTTTCACCGTTCCTTTGGCCTCTTCATGACAGTGTCTTGTCCTGGCTTTTAAAGCATTATGTTCAGCAACGTGGGTCAGCAGTGGCGAGGAGAATTAAGAAAGTGAGTGATTAGACATGTCATGTAAAACCAGATGGACATTGTTTGCATACACACACTATTGTCTGGCTATCTGGCTGAAATTTCCCTTTTATGGAATAACAGATACAGGATTTGAACCTGAACCTTCCAGGGGTCCGTTCTTCGTACCTCGCTTAATACATCTGAGATGATGTGAAAGATGACAGATCTTCTAATCATGATATCTGATCTCTGGCTAATTTGGTTCTTCAAACCAATTTGCATATTAGATTAAAATATCTGGATTAAGTTGTCTAAGATTACTGCGCGTGTCTATCTGCATCTCCTGCACTCCATCAAGACCCTCCCATAATATCTGTCATCACTCAAATTAAGGCACGGCTCAGATTAACTGTATAGCATGTGTGTAAGACTCCAATACAGTTATAAAGTAATTATTGCATCACTAATAAATCTTTCAATGAGTAAAACTGGCTGTGTCTATAGTATTATAGACTACACAACATTGTCATTATTTTCAAATTATTATTATTTAAAATTATTGTCCCTGGACCAGTAGGGTACTCTTGTAATAAAGTAGCGGTGGCTGGGGCAGATAATAAGTATCAATTCTGCTTAAAAAGAAGCGATCTAATCCTGTTTACATGAAATAAGCCTGCTCCTGAGCAGGTTTAAGTTTACGGACCTGTTGCTATGACAGCAAGTCCAGGATGAGCTTCGAAGAACCAAATGATCCAAGATCAAGCGAAATCGGCAACAATCAAATCCAGCTAACTGAGTTAGCGACATACAAAGAACGGACCCCAGGTTGCAAAATCACTGACCATGGCACTTGGTAATGAGTTTGGGTCATTCAATATCTAAGGCTTATTTGTCACAAACACCACCACACATTGAAATGAGAAACAAACCGGTCAGGCAACCTGTCAACCACACTTTAAACATTATGCAAGTTGAGTTCCCATGTTAAAGTTGCATCTGCTGAGTTTGTCCATGTGTTTGTTCAGTTGTCAGGTGAGGCTCCAGTAACTCAGGCTACCATAAACAGTGTAAAGCCTAAGCCAGCCTGACCCTTTCCACAAAAAGAAACCCTTCAGGACCTGTCACCTGTTCAGCCCAAAAAAGCCCACAAAAACACTACACATGAATGCTTTCTGAACTCCCCGTGTGCTGATGAAACAAGTATGCATTAGTACACAATGCGTACATCATGGCTTTTAAATTGAGTTTAGCTGTGCCATCCACATTCACTAATCTAAACGAATTCTCTGATCCCTGTGGATGTTTCAAGCAATCATAAATATCATCTTTTTATTATTGTGCTAGTCGATACGCCTTTTGGGTTTAACTGCAATGAAGAGGAAAGGGAGGGTGGATGATCAGCTCATATTACTAACACATTCACTGTTATAAAGCTTCATGGCAAAAGCAACATAATACCCACTAGCTCAATGCATTGCAATGAAGACACATGCCTGTCTTCGTGTATATGTGTGTGCGCTAGTGAAAACAAACATGACAAAAAACATTTAGATAGTTTGAGTAAGCAATCCTTTGTTGCTCGTCCTTCGCTGGCGAAGATGACCACGACTTCTTCGAATCACCGGATGTTGTGGGTGCGAAGATGGCTGATGAGTCCAATCCTCGCTCTGAAAGTTCGGTTGCAGAATGGACAGGCGAATGCTGGAGCCGAGTTTGTCAGAGATGCGGTGCCGAGTCTGCTCTTGCGATGCTGGCGCTTCTGCTGCTGTTCTGCTATGCGACTTGTCTCGTACCCCGACACCCCAGATCTAACCAAGGTGCGCCAGGCAGAGCGCTCTTGTGCAAGATCTTCCCAAGAGTCTGGGCTGATGTTGCAGCATTTCAAGGACGCAATCCTTTAATAGCTAATAAAAGCACTATTACGAACAACTGATCGCATGACAAAATTATTCAAACGTATAATATCAAGACTTGGGCCCAATCCCAATTCTACCCCTTACCCCTACACTTACCCCTCCGTTTCACGCGTTTTTCACGCGTCCGTTTTACGTGAAGGGGTAGGGGTGTCTTGATTCTCTTTTGGTTGGAGGCGTAGGGGTAGAGGAAAGGGCAAGATAGCCCTTTAAATGAAGATTTTTCGGGACCACACTTCAAACGAAGGGGTATGAGAATTATCTCAGCATAATGATCCTATGACACTTCTCGTAAAGAGTAGGGGTGTAACCCCGGTGTCCTGGCCAAATTCCCTCCACTGGCCCTTGTCTATCATGGCCTCCTAATAATCCTCATCCACTTGATTGGCTCTATGACTCTCTCTCTCCTCTCCACCTGTAGCTGGTGTGTGGTGAGCGCACTGGCGCCGTTGTCCTGTGGCTGCCGTCGCATCATCCAAGTGGATGCTGCACACTGGTGGTGGTTGAGGAGAGACCCCCCACATGATTGTAAAGCGCTTTGGGTGTACAACAATACACAATAAAGCGCTATATAAATGCTTCATTCATTCATTCATAAACCGGCTACAGCAGCAACATGGCTGCCCAAGCGAACAAAAAGACCCATAAATGTAAGCATTTTTGGCATTAATAAAAATTTTAATGAAAAGTAATTATTTGTTTTATGTTACATTCAATCGTGTGTTCGTATTTACGGTCATGTTATTCAAAGAAATGTTTACCAAAGAAATTGCTAAATTTTGCTAATGTTCAATCTAGGGCTGCATGATAAATCGCATGTGATTGTCATGTGCATCTCATCAGTAAAGCCGGTTCTATGATTAGTAGTAAATCTCCAATCTCCAGTATTAAATGCCGCTCCATCTGAAAGCACGTGATGGAGATTTACTACTAATCACAGAACCGGCTTTACTGACGAGATGCGCATGACAATCGCATGCGATTTATGGTGCAGCCCTAAATCATTACTGACTGCATGATAGTGCCACAACATATTTTCATATCTGAACAGGGCGATAACCACCATAGACATTGAGGGGTGCTATTGTAGGAGCTAGGCGACGTATAATTACATGTAACGGTATAGTAGTGGTGTCCCATTTCTAAGGTGAATATTTTCACCCCTACCCCTTGACACTTTGTTTCAAGGGACAAGGGGTAGGCGTAGGGGTATAAAATAGAATTGGGATTGGGCCTTAGTCTAATAGCTAGAACAGAAATTAATATGTATTACTCAAAGAAGCACATTTCAGAAATAACTGAACAGACTGATGTTTGATGATGATGACTAAAAACTGTTGATAGGGACTCATTTTCATCTTTTTTTCTTAAATGACAAAAAATTGCAGACAGGGAGTCATTAAGCATTTGTATTAAAAACAGAGCTCTACAAAAAGATAACTATTTCTATTTTAAAATAATAATACTATTTTTTTTTTTAGATGAACAGTTTTAGATGGTTTCATGAAATCTGTGAGCAAAAATGTCTGAAAGAGAAAGTGAATGATAGTTGGATAGTCATGTGATCTTAACGTGTCAGCCCCAATGCCTGCTCTGCAAAATAGATTACATTACTGATATGATTGGAGTCTTCATCTCATCATGTGACTGTAAATGATTTAAACATTTTTCCATTCATTACTGAGTGCACCTTTAAAAATGTGCCTAGCCTGAACACACACTGTATGTCTGAACGTGATCCTACTGAAATGTTGAGGACACTGACCTTTTGCACAGATGGGATTGGCCTCTGTGTTTAACAGAGGGCTCAGAGCTCTGCCATCAGAATGAAGACGTTCACACTGAGCCATTGCCTCAGTTTCTCTTTTACTCAGAGCCACATGATGTCACTGAATGTCTGACATCAAATTTGACCACAACTGATGGGGTGAAAAGTTCTGCTGCACTCACGGTACATTACTCTGAATTAAATGAGTTTAGTCTGGGAGAGAGACAGTACAACTCAGTATTGCTAAAAAGCTCTTATTTCTGACTTCATTATGGACCTTTTCTGACAACCTTCTGGCTAAAATGATTCACATGATGCCATAAATGATATAATTAAATTCACATAAGTCTGGTCAATGGATTTTGTGACCACTGCTTCCAGAGCACATGATCCTTCATAACACCCACATTCGGACTGTAGTAAAGCTACAGAAGACCCCAATCCAATATGAATATTCATACATCTAGTGCTTCACTCACTGTATGAATAGTGTTTCAGCTACTCTATTTATAAAAAGACAAGCATCCAAAGAAATGCATTTTACTCCTTGTAAAATATCAAAAATAAAAAAAATTTTTTTCTATGGTCTGGAGTGTGTTTTGTTGTGGCAGGAGCTGAGCTGGGGCAGACTGGTCTGTTTCGGCTGCTTGCATTCAGCCAGTTGTGTTTCTGCGTGAGTTGTGCTGTCTGTGCAGGCTTTTTGTTCAGGCCTGACAGACACCCACTGTAATTAACTCCCTGGATCACCCTGTATACTCAATCACACGGACAGAGAGAACACCCTTCCAACACTGTACGCCCCACACACGCATTACAAAGGCACACAACAACTGTAGTTCACGTGCCAGAGCTGTAAGGAGTAGAGCACGTAATAATAAATCTGAGTTGCATCTGCACTCACACAATGCAATACATTAAGAAAGAAACTCCAACTGACAAACTCAAAAATATGTTTAGGATATATTCACTAAAAGCTTCATACGAGACAGAACAGAGGGATAAACTGAAATGTGAACATCTATTTCCCACTCTTTCAAGTGTTTTAACACAGTTAATCCCCATCTCAACAGTCCCTTCCCTTCCAGTGTGTGTGGAGTTTTGGGTGTATGTGTGGGTCAGGTTATGCCCACATTATGGGGAACAAATGTGCCCACTAGGATAGTATAAACTGAAAACACACTGTTGGGGCATGCGAATGGTCCCCATAAGGACCATGGCTTAATAAACATAATAAATAATGTTTTAATGAAAACGTATAACAGCAAAAAAAGGATTTAGAAAATATAATTACTCCACAGACATCAAGGGAAAGTTCCTAGAGAAGCAACGTTATTAAATATCAAACCAATACTAACAAGCTGATCTTTTTTTCCATGTTATTCCTGACAATCATCAAACTGTCAATATTACAATTTTAGACATTTTTAAAGTTATTTAGACAAATAAAAAATTAAAAACAGCCAGTTTAAATGCTACAAGTGAATTTAGGCATAAAACATCGCTTGATTACTTTTAAGTGGTATTTTTAAAGTTGGCATGGAATGGAAATTCACCCCATTTTTTCCTAAATAGATGTTCTGATTGTGAATGATTCAACAATGCATGGTTTATATTTTACATTTGTAATTTAATTTCAAAAACTCTAAATAAACCCCTGCTCCTATACGATCGTTTTATTTATTTATTTTTTGCTGATACTATGATATCAATATATCGCGCATTGCCAACATGATACTTAAACAAATGTGTATGTGAGTGTGTGGGATGAGGCTTTGATAAGGCTTTTCAATGCAACAAATTAGACTTTGATGAGCTATTGTAATAAATAGAGATCAGATAAGTTGCACATAAGTGACAAGAGTGTAAACAACATAAATCCACACTTGCTCCTGCAATGATATAACAAACAACTTTTAGCTTTTAGCTTCTAAAGCTTTTAAAGTTAAGGTGTCATTAAAGGACATGCAGGCCAGACAGAAACATCTTCAACAAACAACCTGGAGGCTGTGGAAGAATATCCGTCTAGCCAGCTCTCCTCGGCTTATTTAGTTGCAAAAATAGCCAAATTTACATTACAGGGTTATGCACTTGTCCGCTTTTATCTGGATCCAGGCCATAGAGAACAAAATCGTCACGGAAATGACAGAGCAACATGCCTTCTACCCCTCACTACTGCTCTTACTGGCACCCAGTACAAATCTGTCTGGACACAGTGAGGTCGTGCAGAGTAGCACTGTTCTGAAATAACCTACGCTGTCCTTTATTATTATGTAACGTGCATCAAAAGGTGTTCTTCTATCATAGTAAAATGAATACTAGAAACAGGGAAGAATCTCCAAATCAGAAATAAAAGTGAAAGCAATCCAGACCTCACCTCAACTGACATGAACAGGTTATTCAAAATAAGGCCAACCCCATGTTCAAACATTACACGATGAACAAGCAAGTCTTTATTTACATGTATGGACATCCATTGAAGAAAATGACAAGCGCTTCATTAATAATTAATTCATTAATAAAAACAACGTATTTCTACCTTTCATTTACATAAAGAACTCAAACATTGTTTGCATGAATGCCTTGGGAGAAGAGCATGTCAAAGCGAGACGTGCAGGCTGTTGTTACCGGATATGCAAGCCTACTGTGAGAGGGACTCTTCACACCTCACTTGTCTCATTTTCTTATAATCACTTACGAGTGTCTCAGTCAGAGCTCCACAGCATTGTTTTTATAGTTCTTCTAACCATCACGCACTATACTCATGAGTGGGTTAGAACAGGATGTTTTGATGGGATTTTTGAGTTGAAAAAGCTAATAAAAAAAATGTCAAAATGAATTCCGACAGTCATTTTTTGTGATTCAATTAGGCATGGAGTTATGAAGGGTAGATCAATATACAATTCTGATAATTTATCAGGCTATTAAGGATCGTTTCATGAGAATTCATAATATGAAAGAATACCCAGGAAGTAATTTTGCTCATTAAAAGGAGAGATAATTGCAAATCATCAGTTTTGTGCTCACGTTAACTGTAATTAAAGCGGATTTGTGTGATTTTGCCTGTGGCGGGGAACTGGTTTTATGAAAGACAGATGCATGTTTTTTTTCGCTCTAGGATTGCTCAGAGCAGGGTTTCTCTCACCAGGGAGTGAGAAATGGAAAACCCAGAGCGATAACAGAAAGCTTTGAGCAGTGAGAGGAAATCCTGCTGTTGAACTAAATATCTGCAAGGCTACCTGAACCACGAGGCCACTGATATTCAGAACAGCACTCTTGCTCATGCGATAATGCTCTTTAGAGTCATTTTTAATTATAATTGAAGATTAGAAAAATGAGTGAAACTCTACTCACATGAAAGTCCAAAGGCATAACAGAGTCATTTTATGATTCCTTGTAAGTGCATTAGATCAGCTTGTTTGGGCATCTCTGCATATATAAGGGTGTGTGTGGTTACTCTCTGGGACTGATGCCATGTTAATCCTCTATTTGGCTCAGCTATCACCCAGTCCCTTTTACACACTCCTTCAGCACTTTCGATTGTATTGTACACACAGTTTAGAGTTCTTACCTGAATTTTCTTGATAATACAGCTGTCACTATTATGCAGTTTTGTCTTATGATTAATTGTCATACAAATAATTTTGATCATGTCACTAGAAGTATGATATCATATGAGCAAATATTTGTAAACAAATATTGCACAGGGTAGAATGACATTTGTAAACAAATATTGCAGAGGGTAGAACAACATGAATAGCATGGCTCAACGGTAAGACTTTTTCAGATGTTTTGGTCAGGTCAGTGGTTAAGATTTTGACTTAATCTCCACACAGTTTTATAGTAAATTTATTTTAGCATTTTTTTTATTATTATTAAAATGAAAGCAAAATATTTTTTTTATTAAATGAAAAAAGTTTTCCATATAAACAAAACAAAAAATAGGTTTTAAATTCACAATTATAGCTATAAACAGCTTAAATAAAATAAAACACTTCTGGTAGCTAGATAATTCTACCTTGGACAAATTTAAATCAGCATAAAACACATCATGGACAAATCAGTCCCTTACTGTAACCTGCAGTAACCAAAAATGTGTGAATTACAAATGAATGAATTACGTTAATGAGGAACTAAAGTGAACACCAAGCACTTTGCATTTTAACAATGCACATAAGAAATGAACTGCACAATGGACTCAAAGAGAAACACACTTACTGAGAGATACAGTACAGTAGCACACTGTAAACGTGAAATCTCTCGTATAACGTACTACTGGAAAAACATGACATTTAACTTCAAATTCCCTTATTTGGATGGTAATGAGTGACTGGAAGTTAATCACAAAATAATTGTACTCATTACAACTGAGAACATAAAACAGCACCATCATCTCACATAGTTTCCTAACAAACCACATCATCTCACAAAGTTTCTTAAACCACAGCGTCTCTGTTCCGGACTGCCTCTTGTCCAAGGTTTTTAGGAAACGCCAATAACCACATTGTGTCAAACAGCTCACATCAGGACTCTGCTTTAGGAGATGGATAGTTTCGTTCTGTATCACATTACTCTCTAAGCAGCACCATGAACTGTTGGGGTCAAGGAGGCTTGAGAGAATGTCTCCTAAACTATAGATTCATCTGCTCAAACTCAGTTAAGAGATTAAACCACAGTTCATACTGTAAGGATTAAAGTGAATATTACAATCACTGTATCTGTGGGCACACAACAGTCTTACAAGTACCAGGCTGGCCCACTTGCCAGCATAAGGAGGAGAAAGTTGAGGAAGGCTGGGTGGTTCAAAATAATGAACTGCATTTATTTGCACATGCTGCCCGCATTGTTTTAGTATTATATCAGATAAACAAACACATGCTGAAATATTGCAAACTAAAACGGTGCAACTGTTTAGTGAATTGGCCCCTGAGTGTGTGTGGGATTAGCTCCAAGCCAAACACATGACTCCCAACCTTTCAACACAAAGCAACCAAACAAACCACACATGATAAAGAGAGAGAACTGAGAACAAATATCAGGCTGCTCATTCAGTCACTGTTTTGCCATATGTCATTGTTCCTCTTTATGTGATCATGAGTATCACAGATCTGTATTCCACTGCGGTACCTTTTGCTTGTTTTTCTGTTGTTTGTTTAGAACTGAGTGTTAATAACCTTTTTCAACATCTTTCTTCCATTTTCAAATCTACAGCAGAATTAAATCTAATTCACCCCTATTAGCGCACTGTTTGTACACATATTAGAATTAGCATAAAAATACACTGGCATGTTGTTATTCTTTGTTTTTGTTCTGCCTCCATCCTGCAACTGGCAACAAATTTGCCATTATAAAGAAGGAACAGTCTATCCACGATGAACAAAAATACAATGATGTAAGCCAATAACAAGACTGGCCTGAAAACAACAACAACAGTGTATAGCTGGATAGCTGGATTTAATAATGTTTTTGTAGGATTATAAAATTGTATGGTAGGTCTGAATTATGTCAAATTGTGTAAAATGATCAATGCAGGGGTTTTCAAAATGGGGTCTGGTGACCCCCAAAAGGCCACCAGAGAGAAAAAAACACTTCTAAATGTTACTAAAAATACACAAAAAACCCTGAATTTATTCATATATATCCATATTTTTACAAATTTTGTAAATTACATATAAAATATAAAAATATCTATTCATTTTTATAGTATACTACTGATTCGTGAATTTAAATCAAAATAATTTAATTCTATTGAGAGTACTACTTTTAAATAGTAAGAAATAGGCTAAAAAACAAATCTATTGTTTATTTATAAGCTTTCATATCTAACATTAATAGTGTAAAGAAAAATATATATATATTTGAAAGCCCCTGGATCAATAAATCATTATAAATTCAAGACTAAATATCTCTTTTGTTAAGAAAATATGTAGAAAAGTACTTCCTCCTTTGGGACACTAAGAGGTTTAGAGGATGAATTAGAGAGCCAACAACATCCACTGAAAAATTTGAATAAGGTGGAACCATGTAAATGATTATATTCTCTGAATAATCTCCCTTGATCAGAACCGTGATTTACATGCCATTTCAACCTTTGAATCAATAATCTAAATCGCTAAACCTCTTACATAGCTGGTATTAACCTCCTTAAATGGACCTTATTGGTTAATTATTGTACTGAACACCATTTTAGTGCTGAACGCAACAGGCTTTCCTCTCAGCTGGCTGTTTTGCATGAGCTGAAAGACTTTGCTTCATGAGAGGATTTAAAAGGACACGTGACAGAAATATTTCTGATGGCATGCTGGCTAAGCTATGTTTTACGGTCTGTTGTGATACGTGGTCAATGCAGTCCCATCTACATATGCGCAGCCCTCTGTTTACAACCACATTATGAAACAGTTGCGTCCCTGTCGCAAAACCAATTATTCAGTGATGACTTTTCCTAGAAAATACAATCTGCAGTGGGCAACAATAGGTTCAGCATAGTGGCAAAGGCAAAAAGATTCAATTTCACAACAAGAGAGCCTCTTTGAGCCTTGTTGTTTGTCCAGTTCATTGTGCCGTGAGTGGGCTTGAACTTTCTCTCCCACGGATAGTCTCCGTGTAATCTATAAAGCTATTGAGCTCTGACTTTGAAACTCCTTTTTTCTACTGTTCTCACTGCACTCAACTGTAACAGCCTAAAGAGAAACACAAGAGGCTAAGATTTCACCAACAAGCTCGGAAAACTCCTGAGTAACAGCATCCTAATTCAAACCAGCAGAGCTAAAGCACTTAGACTGAAAAACATGATACAACTCAAATTCCTGTCCAAGAAAGGCAACCAATACTAATCTCCGCTATCGGCCCACCTTATAGCAAAGAAATGTCAAAACCTTTGCCACTCAAGCTGTATTAATATGCTAACCGTAACTCATTTGTGGGTAACCATGTCTCACCTGCAGTTCACACCAGGCAACTTCCACCCAGGTTTCCGTGTCCAGGCCCTTGTAAACGGTTTTGAACGCTCCTCTGCCAAGCTCAATGTCAAATTTTAAAAAGCGGCCACTGGGTGAAGTGGCGACGGCCTTCATCTCAGCCTCTTCTTCCTGTTCTTTATCTCTCTCCTTCCCCTTCAGAGCAGGCGCCGTAAGGCCGGTCTTATCAGGATCCTGAGTGCCGTGAGTGCCATCCTCACCCAAGGCAGCCGAGGCACTGGTGGGTAACTGCTGGGCTCCGCTGGAGAAAACAGAGTCAGAGGCACAAAACTCGAGGTGAGGGGCGCTGTGAGGGGCGCCGGGGGTTTCTTCCACCTCATCATCCTCTTCGCATATCTCCACGCTCTTCCGGAAAAAGCGCTTGTTCTCCCGTTTCCGACACGGTTCTTGGGCTGCCGGGGAGGAGGGCATGAAGAAGGTCAGAGGTCTGGCCGGCACCTCTGTTTCTTTACCGTCCTCCACTCCGCCACCTCCTCCTCCTGCGCCCCAAGCTCTCCTTTCCTGGGTCTGGGAGGAGGGGAAGTCAGACGGAGTGCTGTGCATCTTCTCTCCCTCCGGGGCGGCCCTGTTCCCCTGGTCACTCTCCTCCTCCCTCTCTCCATCAGGTTTCTCTCCAGAGGACTCCTCCGTGGCAGTGGGCTCTCCCGGGTCCGTCGCCATGGCGATTGACCTTTCCCACTCCTCCGCCGCCGCCCCCTCCTGCACTCTGGCTCTCTGTCAGTCCCCGTCTCTCTCACTCTGTGATCACCCTTTCACCCTCTTATGAAGTTCCTCAGCCGTTCCTTCCAGTGTTGCCAGCTGTCAGCGACAAGAATTACTCACTCTTTTCTGTGGCTCTAATCTTCCACGTTCGCTCGAGTTCACAGGAGTATGAGAGGGTGCTTGTTTTTTTAGTATATCTGCAGGTTAATTCAGGTTTTGCTGCGTACTTTCCTTATCTCCATTTCCTGCAGAGTTTCTTGTGGCTGGCTCAGATATGACTGATTCCTAGGTGAATGGCCTTCAGTGAGTGGGGACTTTCAGGTGTATCCTACAGAAGAAAAACACAGGGTATCATCGAGTAAGGGCATTTTAACAGTCTTCATCTAATAAACATCACACAAAGTCGCAGTAAGGGTCACATTTTTCATTATACCGTTTAATATATTATAAATATATTTTTTATTGTTTCTGAAAAAAATCTGTATATTCCAAAAAAAAAGTAATAGTGAAATATTTTTACAATTTAAAATAACTGTTTTCTGTTAAGTATATTTTAAAATGGCAACGCTAAATTTTCAGCAGCCATTACTCCAGATTTGATGTCATATCTTTCATAAATCATTCTGATTTGGTGTTCAAGGAATATTTCATATGATCAATGCTGAAAACAGAAAACAAATGATTTTTTTATGAATAGAAAGTTCAAAAGAACAGCAATTAAATAGAAATGTTCTTTAACACTATAAATGTCTTTGCTGTTACTTTTGAACAATTTAATGTCTCCTTGTTGAATGGAAGTATTAGGCTAATTTAGTTAAATATGTACTGCTCCCAAACTTTTGAACAGTAGCCTATTTTTTCAATAGGCTTATTAACTTAAACCACTTCTTAAGCATAATTCTTTGACCTTGATTAAAAACTGCAGTGGAAATCCTAAACTTAACCTTATTGTTCCTTAACTTGTACATAAACTTACTAAAACACTGACTAAAATATATAAAAAGAGTTTTATTTAATTTCTGGTACATTTTAGAACACACATCATTAAAAGAGGGTAGGACCTTCAGCTACTGTTTAAAGTCTATATCATTGGGCCTGCATTTCACAGGGGGAAAAAAAATCTGTGCCTGTTCACAACTGTCACTAAAAACTATTCAAATGTGCATTTTTCCAAAGGCACTTAGAATAACTTATGAAAAATAATAAATCAATTAAGGTGATTAGCAGCCCATCTATATTCTAAACAAGAGCCCTCAAACACAGGGGAAAGTAACTGACTAATCCAGTAATTAAGCCGTCCAGAAGCATGACGGGTACCGGTGCATAACAAATCTACAAAGTGCCAATAAATATTAGCCATTGAAAAACTAAAGGAACACAGCAGCTTGTGATTGATTAATAATGAATGATGGCATAAAGGCCCTTTAGGGTTAAATAATTCAGAGGCAGAGCGGATATAGAATGAACACGAGTGACCACCACAGACCATCGCTAAGGGATCAGATGCAGTAAAAACATTATTAATTGTAGCCAGCAGTATTGCCCCCAGATGGGGAGCATTACAGCTTCTTATGTTTACAGTGAGTAGATCTTCATTCTTCTTCTAGTTGTGTTCTCCGGGTCTATTCAGACACTGCATCACCTGACATCGGCTTCTCACAAGATTCAATGCTCCCTTTGACCCATAAAACCTACTTCAGCCTCCTATCACAAACTCAATCTCCCTCTCTTTCTCTCTAGTGACATCATTATCTTCAGCTCTCCTCTTGTCATGCACATCTGTCTTCTGGCAGGCCACATCCATCAGGTTAGTTTGCTACAAACAACAAGCTAATAATAACATGACTCATTCAGAGGTGGAAAAAGATGCTTTTCTGAATCTCACAGACAGGTTAACCATTTATTACTGTTGTTATGGAAGTAACAGAGAAATGGCAGGATATTTCAGTTGTGCAATAGTAGTTCAATTCTGTTTTTGCATCACTGAAAGGTCTCTTTACATTTTGCATTTGTGCTTACTTATAGATTTCCTGAAGAAAATATCTTGAAATGCAAGTTTAGCTGGCAGTTCTGGTTTATCTAAAAACCATCAGCAGATGAGATCAAAGTAAAATGCAAACTGAAAATAGATCATGTCAGCCTCTCTCTCCCCCCACACGAATGCAAACTTTAAATATACAAAAGCAAGCAGGCTACATTCACATTAGACTAGTTATACTAGTTGACATGAACCACTCCCCCTAAACTTCACAATCACTCCATTCATACAATGAAAATGACATGAATGGCATGTTGGGTAACAACTGAAAGGCGTTTAAATTTCATTTCTCACGTGCGACGATTCTGATGATTCAGTTGATTGACAAAAAAGGGAGTTGCAGTAGTCTAGAATTGGGCTATTGCGTTGCAATAAAATGTAATTAATATTAGGGATGCATCGATCCGATACTCAGGATCGGTATCGGCTCCGATCCGGTCATTTTCCGCGGATCGGGTATCGGAGAGACGAGACCGATCCAAATCGATATTGTGCGTATACTATTCTGTGTTATTGTTAAGCCCCACAAAAGCACAAAAGCATTATAAAGCACCATAAAGTCAAAGTCCAAGTGTTCTGAAGCCGTTTCATAGTTTAATGTGAGGTAACGTTACAGATTAATATTTAAGTCGTTAAATTCAAGTTCATGTAAACTCTTCTCTGCTGCGGCTGTCCGTTATCCTCCGTTCAGCGTTCAAACTGCGTGCTGCGTTCGTTTACTACAGTCAAAACAATGAAACTCTCTTCAAGAGCGCTCAATAACTGAGATTTAAAACCGTTAAAAGAAAAGGCTCGATAAACTATCGCGCAGATTTAATAAGCTACGCATCAATATCTCTTCCCTCTGTGCTTTGAACTTCTGTGGAGCTGCGCGCTGTGACTCTGTGCTGCTTCAAGCGCATCATTCTGCGCACGGGATGCGCATAAGCGCTTTGTACCGCTCTCTATTGGAGCTTTTCGTATTATAATACTTTTGCGCAATTAAATTATTTATAGCGTTTCTTGTACTGTCCTATCAAGGCTATTAATAATCTAATGTATAGCACAGTAATTGAGGCAGGGCTCCTCTATCATATGTTGCTGCCTTCATTACTGTGCTATATATTTAAAAGAAATGTCTTTTAATTTTGTAGTTTATATTTATAAATAAATACATTTACTTGTTTTCATTAATGTATTTTACAACAATGCAAAGAGCAATGTGTAACATTTTACCAGATTTAGTCCTTAACATATTCACTTTTATTTGTTCCCCACTAAATAATGTTATTTCACTAAATGTTTAGATTTTATAAAATTGAGCACTCATGATTTTTCTAGAATAACTTTTGCTGCTAAATTATCCACTAACCTTGTTTATAATAGTATTTGTGTCATAGATTATGAATGGGCCTGTTTACACCTGGTCATTTCATGTGTTTTCTCTGATCGGATATCTATCTGATTTGTTTAAACGGTTCCATTTACACTTGGACACATAAATCTTCACAAAATGGATATAAATCCGATCTTCAATTCCCGCGCTGTATATACATTTAACGAAGTTCACGTCAACGAAATCAAAAGCGCTGCATTTTATTAATTATCAGCTCATTTCCAGATCAAAGACCGCAATATGAGAGAGTGTGGCATCAGCACTGGAGAGATAAGCTTGTCTTATACTTTTAATGAAGATGATTGTGTTGAGCGTCTGCGTCTTTCTTTCAGTTTCATTCGCGGCAGTTTGCGCGTCTGCTTGCTGAAGAGATGCTCAGCTACTCATCCGCGGTGAGGCTTGTTGCATTAGCGCAGTCATATCTGTCTAAAATGTCATATAGCCTATAACACGGTCTCACACGTTTATTATTTTTACATTTTGGGAGGAGTAAAATTCACATATGTGGTTTCAACAACCAGATGCATTTACACATGTCCAGTTCGTCTGGAATGTGGCCCAGACCTCCTCCTGGAGTGTTTTGAGCGATCGGATTTATATTACAAAACGCATGAAGTGACCAGGTGTAAACCTCCCCTATATATATTTTCATGTTATTTTTCATAAAAATGAAGTTGTCTAGTAGATTGTGTTTAACACACAAAAGAGTGACACAGAAGTATAGAAACTCTACATTGATAAAAAAAAAAAAAAAAAAACTGCGCTAGGATCGGATCGGATTCGGCGATACTCAGAATTTTCTGGATCGGATCGGATCGGAAAAAATGGTATCGTTGCATCCCTAATTAATATTGAGCTGACTGTTGAGATATAAAATGGCATGAAGCAACGACATCAACAATCCATGAGAGGAGGAAGTCCTGCTTTAAACAAGCTTATTTGCCTGTGTCCTCAGGGCTAGGAGTTCCTGTGAAAACTACATACCGGACAGAGTACAGAAAGTCACACACATACATCAGGCAAATCACTCATACTCTCTCTCGCTTTCCCAAACTCATTTCTGTCACAATTAGATATTCCTTGATTGCATCCATGGCTTCATTCCCACATCAGAGGAATATGGTTGTCGGCCTTGTTTAAGAGAGTTTAATATGGTTAAGCACATTCAGTAGACATTTGTATTTAAGCGGTTTGACTTTCAAATTGTGCTGTGTGACAGACAGGAGCGAAATTTAATAATGACTACACCTAAAGCAGGGGTGCCCACACTTTTTTGTGTGGGGATCTACTTTTCAAATGAGAAACTCACCGAGATCTACCAAGTGAAAAATAAATAAATAATAAAATGCATATAAAATAAATCGGCCTAAATAGAAAAGCTTGTTGGGATGTATCTTTATATTGCATTAATTAAATTTTTAATAATAAAAAAAAATAATAATAATAATAAAATAATGTTCAATTCTTAGTACCCCCTAGAACCGTGCCTGCGGTTCTCAACCTTGTTTTACTCCAAGACCCCCTCCTCTCCAAATCAATACTGCAAGCCCAAACTTTTCTATTCACTAAAACCTTTGTATTTTCAGGTAATTTTTTTTTAAACAAAGCAAATTCAAGATAGATTTAAACATTCCATGTTCTTTTTTGCAAACATACTTCGCAAAAATGTCACTGCAGATATTCTATACAACTTAAAAGTATGTAAAAGTATGTATATTCTGAACTCGGCGATCTAAAGGCAGCTCGATGCCATCAGTGAATAGTTCCTCTGTCAGAACAAGCTGTTTGGAGCGTCTGATGCCCATACACTCTTAAAAATAAAGGTGCTTCAAAAGGTTCTTCAAGCGATGCCATAGAAGAACCATTTTTGGTTCCACAAAGAACCATTCAGTCAAAGGTTCTTCAAAGAACCGGCTCTTGCTTACATTTTTATAATCTGAAGAACCTTTTTTCACCACAAAGAACCTTTTGTGAAACAGAAAGGTTCTTCAGATGTTAAAGGTTCTTTATGGAACCATTTAGACAAAAAAGGTTCTTCTATGGCATCGTGAAGCACCTTTATTTTTAAGAGTGTATGTACATGAACACCACTGATCCTCACAAACTTCTCCAAAACACACAAGCATCCATTATAAAACACTCGCTGTATTCAACTACGTGAATATACTGAGCTGTATTCAAGCAGAAATATGATGTTATAGTGATCAGTGCGCCGAGAGTGCACATATACACGGTTCGTTTGCGCATCAAATAACGGACACGACGCGTGCCTAATGCACGATCCTGTATTTCACTGTAATCATCTTTACCTTGATTACAATCGCCGTCCATCAAAACTTTAGGCTACTAGTGTGACACTGGCTTCTTCTATCCAGCCGAGAGCTGTAGTTTGCATATCATATGCTCATAAAGCGGTTTTGAGCCGCCGTTCAGTCTGTATTTCACATTGCGAGATGAGAAACGATTTGCTGCTAAGGAAACACAGAATATCACAGAATACGTAGAGAGGTGGTGCTGTTATTTATTTATATATTTTTACATTATTTAACATATTAGTCATAACATTAGTGAATATTATATATTATAGTTTTAAGTTATCTTGCACCCCCTGGTTGAGAACCACTGACCTAAAGCGCAATCTACCAGCATTGCCTTCGCGATAGACTTTTTTTAAGTCTCTTATACTTACCAAGGCTGCATTTACTTGATTTGAAAATAAATTAGTGTATTATTATTAAAAATAATAATAATAATTCACAATATACTGTTTTATACTTTATTATTTAAGTATTCATACTTTTTCTGTATTTTAAAAAGTAGTTTATTCCAGTGATGGTAAAGCTGAATTTTCAACAGTCATTACTCCAGTCTTCAGTGTCACATGATCCTCCAGAAATCATTCTAATATGCTAAACTGCTTTGTCTGCTTAATATTTTTGTGGAAACCATGATACATTCTGCAGTTCTCTCTGATAAAAAGAAACTTTAGAATTACAGTATTCATTTAAAATAGAAATAATTTGTAACATTACAAATGTCTTTACTGTCACTTTTGATCACTGCTGAATAAATATATATATATATATATATACAGTGGGTACGGAAAGTATTCAGACCCCCTTAAATTTTTCATTCTTTGTTATATTGCAGCCATTTGCTAAAATCATTTAAGTTCATTTTTTTTCCTCATTAATGTACACACAGCACCCCATATTGACAGAAAAACACAGAATTGTTGACATTTTTGCAGATTTATTAAAAAAGAAAAACTGAAATATCACATGGTCCTAAGTATTCAGACCCTTTGCTCAGTATTTAGTAGAAGCACCCTTTTGATTTAATACAGCCATGAGTCTTTTTGGGAAAGATGCAACAAGTTTTTCACACCTGGATTTGGGGATCCTCTGCCATTCCTCCTTGCAGATCCTCTCCAGTTCTGTCAGGTTGGATGGTAAACGTTGGTGGACAGCCATTTTTAGGTCTCTCCAGAGATGCTCAATTGGGTTTAAGTCAGGGCTCTGGCTGGGCCATTCAAGAACAGTCACGGAGTTGTTGTGAAGCCACTCCTTCGTTATTTTAGCTGTGTGCTTAGGGTCATTGTCTTGTTGGAAGGTAAACCTTTGGCCCAGTCTGAGGTCCTGAGCACTCTGGAGAAGGTTTTCGTCCAGGATATCCCTATACTTGGCCGCATTCATCTTTCCCTCGATTGCAACCAGTCGTCCTGTCCCTACAGCTGAAAAACACCCCCACAGCATGATGCTGCCACCACCATGCTTCACTGCTGGGACTGTATTGGACAGGTGATGAGCAGTGCCTGGTTTTCTCCACACATACCACTTAGAATTAAGGCCAAAAAGTTCTATCTTGGTCTCATCAGACCAGAGAATCCTTCAGGTGTTTTTTAGCAAACTCCATGCGGGCTTTCATGTGTCTTGCACTGAGGAGCGCCTTCCGTCGGGCCACTCTGCCATAAAGCCCCGACTGGTGGAGGGTTGCAGTGATGGTTGACTTTCTACAACTTTCTCCCATCTCCCGAATGCATCTCTGGAGCTCAGCCACAGTGATCTTTGGGTTCTTCTTTACCTCTCTCACCAAGGCTCTTCTCCCCCGATAGCTCAGTTTGGCCGGACGGCCAGCTCTAGGAAGGGTTCTGGTCGTCCCAAACGTCTTCCATTTAAGGATTATGGAGGCCACTGTGCTCTTAGGAACCTTAAGTGCAGCAGAATTTTTTTTGTAACCTTGGCCAGATCTGTGCCTTGCCACAATTCTGTCTCTGAGCTCTTCAGGCAGTTCCTTTGACCTCATGATTCTCATTTGCTCTGACATGCACTGTGAGCTGTAAGGTCTTATATAGACAGGTGTGTGGTTTTCTTAATCAAGTCCAATCAGTATAATCAAACACAGCTGGACTCAAATGAAGGTGTAGAACCATCTCAAGGATGATCAGAAGAAATGGACAGCACCTGAGTTAAATATATGAGTGTCACAGCAAAGGGTCTGAATACTTAGGACCATGTGATATTTCAGTTTTTCTTTTTTAATAAATCTGCAAAAATGTCAACAATTCTGTGTTTTTCTGTCAATATGGGGTGCTGTGTGTACATTAATGAGGAAAAAAAATGAACTTAAATGATTTTAGCAAATGGCTGCAATATAACAAAGAGTGAAAAATTTAAGGGGGTCTGAATACTTTCCGTACCCACTGTATATATATATTTTTTTTTTTATCTTACTGACCACAAATTTTGAAGGTTTTGATTGTGCACTTTATTCACACAAACCCAAAGCACAATCAGAGCTGCTTCTGTCACTAGGAGCTGAGGCGGGTCACAGCTGCATATTTTGGCATGACTTATGCAGCATTTCATATGCACAACAAAGTTGGATGCAGAGACAAATCAGAGTTGCCTTAACTTGCTTGTGTAATTCAGCATACAATGCTTTGGGAAAACCTGAATATGACAAGCCCAGTCACCTCTGAGGATGTTTAGTTTGGTACATCAGCTCTGTTATTCTACATTCTCATCTGTCAGTGGAGCATGTGGGACTGATCATGACATACAGTGTTCAACCAGATGTATCGCTAATTTGAATATCCGTGCCTGTGATTTAATCCTCTTTGAAATGTGCAAACACTTTCTCTAGGTGGGTTTAAAAGGTCTGACAGGCTTTTAAAGTGCATCAGTGCATCAACTGCAGCTAACATTGAACAGGATCTTCTAAAAAGTACCTGATATCACTTTATCGGGGAAGTCGTGGCCTAATGGTTAGAGTCGTACTCGTAATCGAAAGGTTGAGAGTTCGAGTCTCGGGCCGGCAGGAATTGTATGTGGGGGGGAGTGAATGTACAGCGCTCTCTCCACCCTCGATACCACGTTTAGAGCAAGGCACCGAACCCCCAACTGCTCCCCAGGCGCCGCAGCATAAATGGCTGCCCACTGCTCTGGGTGTGTGTTCACTGCTGTGTGTGTGTACATGGGATGGGATAAATGCAGAGCACAAATTCCGAGTATGGGTCGCCATACTTGGTCGTAGTATGTCACTTTCACTTTTCATTTTATCATGCCATACCCAAGCTCTTTTTCAACAAACGGTACAGCTAATCAGTGCACTGTGTTGTTAAAGCACTCTCTGTCTCTCTCACACACACACACACCATGTTGTCCGCTCCCACAGAACTCTGAAACTCCAAACACAACAGGCGCTACACAAAAATCGAGTCCTCTCTGCCTCTCCCAGTTTTTTCATTGCTCTCTTCACTGGCATACACACATTAATCCCCTGGAACTGAGCAGGCTCTGCTGATTTACTGAGGCAGACAAAGAGGGAGCCAGGGAACGTAGCGTGTGTGTATCTATGTGTGTGTGTGTTTAGGGAGGGGGCAGACAGAAGGGTTTGGGGGGTTGAGCAATGATGAATCTAGATGAAAAAGTGTGGATAAAATGGAGGAGGGGGGACAGGAAAGGATTGTGGGTAGTGAGAGAGGACATCAAGGTTTTAGACAGCCAGTCGAGAGAGAGACAGATAAGGAGGGGGGTTTGTGTTGAAATGGGTGGGAAAAATGTGTGTGAATGAGAACAAGAGAGGAAGATAAAGGAGGAGGGGGTCGTGCACACAAAAAGAGTTGGGGAGATTTCCCGTGATAAAATATGTGCTGGTGTGAGTGCGAGTGACAGCAGTGACAATAGACAAAATTCCACTATAACAAAACCAACTGAAGTTTGGGCATGTGGGAGTGGAAGAGGCGTGGAGCAGAATATGAGTATGATGAGATCAGCCAAAGCAATAAATAAAACAAGAAAAGATAAACTGATGTGTCAGACATTGTTTCAATTGTAAATAAATTGTGCAAAGTAAATAGAGTGCTTTTTGTTGACAATGCACAGATATTGCAATTCAGTCCAATTCAATCTTAAAGCAGTGGTTCTCAACCAGGGAGCCGGGGTCCACTAGGGGGCGGTGACATACCAAACCTCCAACAAACAACTAGTTGTGTCGAAATCTGACTGTTGTTGTTGCCTGGGATAAAAAAAAAAAAAAAAAAAAAAAAAAAAAAAAGATTTTGCATTTGAACAGCTAACACAGCCACCTAGCATGTATGTTCGGCAGTTTCGTGAAATAAATTAACTGTCTATCTATATCAGCAAGATGGCAGTAGTCTATATTTGCTGCAAATATACAAGCCATAAACAAGTGCTAGCTTACCATTTTGAATATGAATCATGTTGTTCACTTTCTTCATTCCAAACTGCTGTGTTATGAAAATATATTCGTATTGGAATGCTCAGGTAAGACAATATAAAATTAGAAGAGAATGTGTCCTCATGACACACACATGAATGAATAGAAAATCAGAGTGAACTGTTTTACCAACAGCCCGATGCTGATTGAACATGCTGAATTGGCCAAAAACACACGATGGGGTTCTGACTAGTGACAACGGTGCGGGAAAAAATGCAAATAACTAAGCTGACAAACGCCCAATGATGGCCCAATGTTCCGAGGTGGCTTGGTCGGTCACACCGTTTAGTCTTTCAATTAGTTTTATAGTTACATTAACAAGTTTAACTAAATGCTAATAATATATATATATATACAAGTATATATATATATGCGTGTATGTATGTATGTGTGTTCAACCTTAAACTGCCATCACAAACTGCATACTGGGTTTTTTTTCCCCATCTATAGAGAGAAAGTCAAATGGCTCCACTGTTATTTTAAACCCCACTGACTTGCATTTTATGGACAAAAACATTTGAAACATTCTTCAAAAACAAACTTTCTTTTTGCATGGGTGAGTAAATGATCAGATTTTTCATTTGGGGCAAATTGTTCTTTTTTGTTTGAAAGCTTCAGGAAATGTAAACAACAACAAAAAGTCATTTTAAACCGGACCCTCAGACATGTGGTGTCTGTCTTGGATTACTGAGGTATCTACATAATTTACGGCTTAGTTTGAAACAGAGTTAAGTGCCAGTTCATCCTGAGATGAAAAGGTCAGTTTTCAGTAAAAGAAAGGTCTCACTATGGTCAACTCTTCATTGTCATTTCATTCTGATTCTCAAGGCAAAATTCATCAAATGTATAATTTGACATTGCGGATCTGTGCACTTGCTTTAGGCACTGATGTAAGGCTGGATAATTTGGCTAGATAATTTGCTGTCCCAATTGATTTCTTTTTAACCAATCACATCTATACTCATTCCTGAATCACAGTCCATTAAATAGATATTTCTAGGAAAGGGAGGTTGTGTTATGATTCACAATAATAACAGCTATACATTCAAAGTCTTTCTAAACCTACACTGTAAAAAATCCAACTTTTGAAAAGTTCTACTAACCAATATAAAAAAGTAGCCTAAAATAATTTTTAGTAGGAGAAGTCAGTTTAATTTGAACTGAACAAAAATACTCTAAACATGTCGCTAGCAAAAGTTGTTTTGTTTACCCTACTTAGATACTCAAGTATTTAGGGATGCACGATATGAAAAATTTGAACCGATAACCGATAATTAAGTCCTTCTCATGGCCGATTCCGATAACCAATAAATTCATATTTTTAATATTATAATTATATTATATTTATAATTATATATATAATTATATTATAATTTTCAAATAATCTGCAGTTTTTGCACCCAGGAGAATACAAAATCTAAGATGCACAGATGAAACTGATATTTTAGTAGCTCTGGCCTAACTATAATAGCAAACATCAGTCCTGACTCTTCAAATGTTTTATTTTTTTGTGTAAGGCACAATACTTAGTAACAGAAATTGTTTAACAGAACTATGGCTTATCTGCAATTGACCTTTCGCAAAGAGCTTGATTGACAGGCGATCTAACCAATCAGAACGCAGAGATTATGCGCCACCGCTGCAATCCGCCATCTTGCCCGACAGCTACGACCTGTCTCCATAGAAATCCATGTTAAAACGGGGTAAAAAAAAGATCGACTGAATTAAAATTTTCAATAACTCAATATAAAAATGTGCTGAGGGTTAAGCTGTGCTGTTGATGGCTGCCACGGTAACGGTAATAAGCTAAGGTATTCCTTTAAAGTACTTGTTTTGCGTAACAGAAAATCTGTCATGTCCGGCGCTGTACGCATGGCTTGCAGCGCTAAAGTTAAATGCTGAGTGTGAAATAATAAAATATGTTCAAATGTGTGCTCTTATCATTCTGTGGACAAAATCCCGTGAATTTAGCCCCGATCGGGAGCTTTATATGCACGTGCGCTCATCTGTTTACAATGCAGCTATAACCTCGGATCGCTTCATGTCATCTTCCACTCATTAAACTATGACAGATACTTTACTGCAAAAAGACCGTCACTGCGACACTGTAAAGTGATGAAACGACGGCGCTATGTGCTTTTTAAAACCATTTTCATAGGTTTCACGGTATATTGTCGGCTTGGAAAATATGTTAATAAGCATGCCCAGTAGCTGCAGCTGTATCCCTTCTAGCCTTAACCACAAACCAGACAGAAGAGCACATTAACTTGTGGATTTAAACTTGAAAAATGGTGTGTTCCGTGGTTGAAATAAAACACTTTCTGATGTTTATTCATGTTCATTTCGTGCTTTAGGTAAATATGAAAAGACGATCGGTTCACGTGTTTGAAATGAGGCAATACAGTGATCTGTCACGACACATTAAAGAGCCACAAAACTGTATTTATTGTTTGAATTTCATTAAAAATGACAGTTTAAAAGCTGAGGGTCCTGAGACCTTGTTTCATACCAGAAGTAACCTGCTCTGTCTTTGTCAGTGTGTTGTCAGTTTCCTCTTTGCTCTGCGATGTATTTTTCACTGCGTGAGAACATGTGTAGTGTGAGAGCGGCATTGTATGTCGGGAATAGCAACAGTAACTAAGGGTGGGCGGGTTTTGCGAACGGTCAACTCATTAACAACTAATTTATATTCAAGTATTTCGTGCATAAAGAAATGCATCTATTCAACATTTTTAGTGCATGAGGATGAGGAAGTTATATAGGGACTTTAAGCAACAGCTGCGAATGCAGGCAAAGCAGCTGTTCTCCCGTAGTAGACGGTTACAGTAGAACGCCACGAAGTAGCAGTTGAAGTCACGAATGCGCAATATGACGTTGGAATACCATTGCCGTTCCAACAGTGGAGGCTGCTTAAAGTCCCTTAATACAGCTTTGCTGCGATGACGACCTTTCAAGTGAGATATAAGATTTGTTGTGTTAAAACTTGATGCCTTTTTTCCTCCTCTCAGAATCCTTGCTGAACATACGTTGCAAATAGCAATGGCATTGTCCTCCTCTGCCACCGAGAAAAACTTCCAGACAGGCGAAGACATGTTCACAAATGATGGCGTAATGAGCGCGACACAAGCTGAGAGTCAATTGCGCTCGGAAAGCAGATGAATCTCAGATAAATCAGACTGACTGATTGATTGATTTACCAGCAAGCTACTTTATCGGATCTAATTTATTTATCGGAGCAATAAAAATGACGTAATTTTCACCCATATCGGTCGATAATCTATCTGTACGATAAATATCGTGCATCCCTAGTTCACAGCATATCCAAATGTTCTCCCAACTTTTCAAATGGAGTCATCTGAACAAATAATTTTACACTGAACAACATTGCACAAGTTCCCAGCATGCATTGCAGCTTGAAAACATTTTATGTTAATTATTATTAAAATATCATTGTTTTAAATTTTACTGGCTTAATTTATGTTGCTTCTGCTGTTGTCACTGTCAGCTAGATGTCATGTGGATCAGAGTTCATAATTTTAATGATTTAAAATTTGTTGATCCTCACCATGTTTGAGAATCATGTGCTGAGGTACTGTATATGTGCATCTCATTGCAACTTGTTTAATACATTTGTCTATTGGCATAAATGTTTGCCTTTAGTTTTAAGAGGCAAATACTACCCATATTATGTAGAAGGCTTTGAAAATAAACAAATCTAAAAGAAAGAGGACTGTTAAAAAAAAGATTAGAATTGCTAAATGCTAAAACATCTTTGGTTGCTCTAACAGATCTTTTAACACTCAGTAGACTGACTTTTATTCTTTAGATGAACTAAAGTTTTTAAGTTGTCGGTTGCTAGTTGAGTTAACTTAAAAAGTTGATTGTGATAGGTTGCCTTATTTTTTGAGTTAGGTCAACTTTACTTTACACTCAACATATAGAGCAATCTTTTTAAAGTAAAATAAGCTCCGAGTAAGTGGATCCATTTAAGAGACCAAGCACAGCGTCAAGACAGTAAACGTTACTAAATAAAATCCGATGCCTGTAATATTTCAAGGTGTAGATTACAGCAATGTGACAGCTGGAGTTGAAGGTATAAAGTTTGTTCTCCTCATCCCATTAAGTAACACCAAGAACAACACACAACAAACACTTTTGTCCAATCTAGGTCAAGCATGTGAAAGTGAGTGTCACTATGGTCACAGAGGGTAGGGAACACAGTGAACCAGAAAAAAAGACTAGATACTGCCTTCTCTTCGTTCAGTCTATGATATAATCTAGGTGAGAGCGGTTTAATCAAAGCTTGCCATGATGAATTCTGGATTATACATAAGTGGCTTACTATTGTGCTTTTGAGGTTTATGCCTAAAGTAAGCTTCTCTTGATTTATCCTATCAAAGAATATGGGGCAGTTAACCACTGAAGTTGACGGATTTTTAACATCACTTTTACACTCATCACGCTTATTACTCATCAGCATAGACTGCACAGATACAGAAAGTTGCATACACTACTGTTCAAAAGTTTGGGGTCTTTTTTAAATTTTTTAATTTAAATTTATCAAATAAGACCGTAAAGACATTTAAAATGTTAGAAAAGTTTTCCATTTCAAATAAATGTTGTTCATGTTCTTTTGACATTTCTATTTATCAAAGAATCCTGAAAAAATAAGTAATATTTATTGAGCAGCAAATCAGCATATTAGAATGATTTCTGAAGGATCATGTGACACTGAAGACAGGAGTAATGACTGCAAAAAATTCAGCTTTGCCATCCCAGGAATAAATTACATTAAAAATATATTAAAACACCTCTTTTACATTGCACATTTAAAAAAGCCTAGGTGGCATAACTGTGATATCATGTCACAACAAAACCGTAAAACAGTGCATTGCTTTATACCCTGATGACTGTCTTCCAAAGTCATTAATATGCGTGTGAGTTTTTTTTTTTAAATCACATATTTTGCCTTTGAAAAGGCAGGTCAAATCAGGTCAGTTCAAATGGTGTAACACTAGTTAAACCCACTTGATATTTGACCAAATTCATGACTTGTATATAAAAGAAAATACTTTGAAAAATATTTTTGAAAACTATTACAAAACTAATAATTGGCACATTTATTCTAGGTGCAAGGACCATGTTTTGACCAATTTATTTGTTGATTAAACCATGTGACATTTTTAGAGTCCATAAATCAAAACTGATTTGTAGAAACTGGCACCAACCATTTTCAAAGAACTTGCCAATTTAAACTAGATTTCTCTTTTTTTCATCATCTCAGACATCCTTATTTGTCAGTGGCCCATATAAAATCTCCTACAACATCATGATGCTATTTAAACAAAGCCCCAGAGAAAGATAAGATAAAATCAACTATTAAACTGGTACCATCTATTAGCCACTACACTGACCAACAGTCGCCAATGCCTTGAGTTAAAATCACATAGCAACAGAAGACATGGCAGCCACAAAAAATACAGACATGTGCTATTAGGTTGTAACTTACAAACTGAAGCACCATCAGTCGATAAATTGACAATTAGCATAAGAAAATGTCAACGGTATGACATAATACAGACAGATATGAGAGCAAACGCCTGTCTGAGCAGCACATTCAGTCTTCATTTACATTGACTCGGTTAGCAAGACGGATGAAGAATATAAAAGACAATATCAAGAGCAGAAACCTCCTTGGAATCAGAAGTAAAAAGACAAAAAAAAAAGGAAACACCTTCATTTTACCGTTCGAGCGGTTATAGTATTGCTTGTCTCGTCCAATGCCAATATCTATTTCAGCACCACCGTGTTGTGTTAGCATCTAAGCTATGTTTGCCTGGGATTCCTGTATGTCTAAGAGACATATACAGCTAAATAAAGATGCGTTTTTATTTAACAATTTATATCTATAAAGACAAGTCCTCTGAATATCAAGAGCTAATGATTATTTAACACGATAGTAAATTGTAACGTTAACGTTACTCACCGGTGTGCAGCATCCTCTGTCGTTATTTAAACTGAAGCAGCTTGTAAAAAGGTCTCGCTTTCTCCAATTTATGTCATAGACTCAACAGTTCCTCCGCATCTCGTTGGATATGAGCGTAATTTGTCGTGTAAGGTTGCCGGTGTTTAACGTTACTCCTTTTCTTGGGAGAGCGTTTGGTTCTCTTGTTTGAGCGGCGTCGTTAAACCCTGCGAATCCGCCTGGACACATCATCTGTTAAAAACATATTGCTCTTCCTTTCCGCGAGATTATCAGCACACCTTTCTGCCGGTGAATGTAACGGCTACGTATTCATATAGGTTTATTTTTACATCATTTACAGAGCAGCGTCCGTCGCCGGCGTTCGCGGTCGTTCAATCGAGCACAATCGTTTCTCTTTTTTCGGTTAAAGACAGAGACGCGCGCGCGCGCGCTCGCTCGCACCGCGTGCTCCAACTATGCGCGCCGCCGCCTCTGTCTGACCACGCGAGCTCGCGCATTGTCTCAGTAAATGTCTGATTAAACAATGAGATTGGGGCTTTCTGATATAATTAATTGACATTTTAATAGGGTTGTTACTTATTAGGATAAAGTGCATGTCTAACTTTACTTTTTTGTTTTGGTTTTTCTATTTATATCCTGATTCAACAATATCACTTGGCAATTCATGTGGCCTTAATTATGAAAATACATAATTTAATGCAAGATGCGTGATGTATAAATCAAAAGACATTATATAACTAAAGCAGAAAATGCTTTCTTATTATTATTGTACGTATGCTAACTAATTAGTCATCTAAGCTAATACACAGTCCAATCTTTCAATATAATATAATAGTACTATATGGCTATACAGTACTTTAATGACTGAAATGCACTTACATTAATGCATTGATTATGGAGCTTTACTAACAACCTTTTTTGATAAATAGATAGACTAGTAGTACCAAATAAAACTAATAAAATTACTTGTAAGCCTGTAAGTTCATAGTCTGAAGTGTATATCGTTAATATGCGAACCACAGATCCCCATAAAATTATATGGCATAATTTGCAATTTACCAACAGTAACAATCGAATAAACTATTGAGAAAGTGTCTTGTAAATGATCAACACTGGGAATGGAACAATACTACTGACTAATTTGAATACATACGATTTATCACTGTTATGCCTGCTGAACACAAAGCCTAAGTGTATGTGATATACTAAATTGAAAAACATAGCCTTCTAATCACTATTGGATTACTTAGTAATTATAAACAAATATACTACATACATAAAAGTGGTACTGGTTAGTTTTAAGGAATACATATTACCATACATTAAAAAAACTGTATAAAAGTACAGAAAAAAAAATGAAAATGAATTAAGTCTAAAAATACTTTTCTAATCGTACACAAACTGCCATTTTAGGGTGCGTTTCAAATTCTTCCTTCTCTGCTGCTCTCTAGTGTATGAGAACAGTAATGCCGCTGTCCATGGTGCTTGTTTGGGTGATTTTTAATTCACCCACGTGATCACGAGATTCTGTAAATGGGTTTACTGTGTGCATGTGAACTGAGAAGTGATAAGTATGCAAAAGAGTCAAGTCACTTCCTTTTGGAACAAACTGTCATTCGCCAAAACCCCATTGGGTTGACTGCAAAAATAGGGCGTTTCAAAAAGCCAACCGATATGCTGCTCAAACACGAGGGGATAAACATCTGTGAGAGTTTATTATGAGATAAAACAAACGTAATCCAAAAAAAGGCTGTCCTAAATAAAACTACATGAATAACCTTTACGTTTGGGTTGATTCACAGCAAAGGTTGTCTATGCAGTGCATTTCATCATTTTACAAAGAACAAAAACTACACATGGAAGAACATTGGTGCAACTTAATTGAGATGAGTCTAATGAAACTGATCTTATTTACAAGCATGGATTAGAAATAGGTGACCATTTTTAATGGACTCTCTGGACATTCTTAAGTGTATATAATAATCTGTCTTTGAACGTAAATGCATATTAATGGCATCCTTCAGAACAACCGCTAGACACAGATTTTATACAGTATCAATTTCACATTTTTTCTAAACATACTATTTAAATATTGTTAAAAAATATTTAATGTGCCTGTATTTTTTCTTCATAAAAACAATTCTTCTTCTGTCAATCACAACAATTCTAATTCCACCAATTCTAAATAACTTCCAGTTATATTTTCAATTCAATTTGTTTCTTCGCCTTGAAAAGAAGCAGACGGCTCTACAAGGAAAATCCACTTCGAACCATCCAATGAGTTAAATCTTTAGGCAGCCGAGTTGTACTTGTACGTAGTGCTCCTTGATCCTCGTGTTTGAAGTGTTCATACAGTTCAAAGCACCCATGAGGCCTTAAGTTTCTAAAGGAGCACGCAGAGGAATGCAGCCATCCATCTCCAGAGACTCGGGCCAGCCTTCATATTTATTACTGCCTTTACTGTTCTTCATTCGCTTAAAGAAAGAGAAAAAAGTCTTGAGCTGCTTTAAGAATCCAAAATAGTAAATTATTAACCCTTCAAAATACACCGATAGCTAAACTCTGCCCTCACTTTTTACTGATGCTCATTCAGACAGGTTTTCCAAAACATCAATGAACAGCTCTATTTGCACTCAAATTGGCTGAATATTAATTGTAAATGAGCTAGAATGAAGTGAGACACTGCAAGGCTTTTTATCTGCTGTTTTTGCTTTAAAGAAACAGCAATTAATTGATTAAAACATTTAGCAAGACGTTTTAATCCAAAGCGACTTGCAAATGAGGAATATTAGAAGCTATTTCTTATACAAGAGCAAAACACGCCAGTAATCAGTGCCAAGTTTCAAGACCAAGCTTAAAGGAAAGTAAAACATTCCAAAAATTACAGGGAAGAGACAAGTTGTTTTTTTCCAATGTATTTTTAGCAAATGGCTTTGATTGGGGTTTAGGTTCAATCACAGAGAAAGGGGCAGTTTGGTCTATTTCATGACAGTCATGGTGGTCTCAGGTGGAGGCTAGAAGGTAAAACCATATTCAGACAGAAAGGTTCTGATGTTATAAAGCTCAGTGTGAGTAGTTAAGTTTATCCCATAAAACTGATTTTTAAAATTGACCTGAGCTTGCAAACAAAAATTTGCATATTTCTTCCCGTAAATCCTACCTGTTCAAATGGGCTCTTATTTTCTATTCCTTTGGCTCCAACAAACACCCAGCTATCCCTGAAGCTCAGTTCTTTCGCTGCTGTGCTCCCCAGCTCCTCAAACAGCCGTCGAGCCTCATCATTTAACCTGTGAATGGGTTTAACAATAAGTAAATCCAAGAAACAATGGAGGAAAAGAGCCCCTGACATGCTCTCGATTTAGGAGTGATGAAATCACAAAACAACGGTAATCTGGGTTTAAAAGTAGGTTGCAGAAATAAATACTCTTACTTGGAGGCCGGGTCGTCAAAAGAAGCAACAAATACTAGCGTTCCTTCATGGAGAGGACGAAGAAACTTCAGCAGCTCTGAAACCTCTGTGGCGGAGAGAGAGAACATTCATTTTATGACCCGAGAAAACCGCGACCTAACCAAAGTAATACATCACCCTAAAGGTCAACTTACCTCCTGCCCACATATCAAATGCTTTTATTTTCAAAACATCTCCATTAACCCCTGAGAAATGGAATTGTCATCAACAATGCATATACAACACATGCAAAAATATAGCAGCATAAAAGAATGAGAGATTTACCATTTACTAAGGCAACATTGAGCCCTCTGCCAACATTGTTTTTAGCACTGCTGACAAGACTGCAAGACCACACAAAACAGAAGTCAAATAGCATCTCAAAACAACATTTTAGACATTTAATTCTATGGTAGAAGTTAAGGAAGGGTCAAAAAATGGATAATGAATATGAACAAAAGATAGGCATGGAAAGAGAAACAATCGCCTACTTGCATCACATTCCCCAAAAATAAAAGAGTCTGGTAATGATGGCCATGAGAAAAACAAAGATGATATGATGAATACCAGTGGAGACAAAACAAGAAACAGGGAGAGATCTCATGCAAGCTAATTAAAGAGACCAACAGCGACTAAGCAGTAGCAAAAAGGGCAGGCCACTTGCATTTTATCCTCCAGACAGATTTTGGGGCCGATGACATTGGCAGCACCAGAGGTCAGCCGGAACGCGAGATGTTTGGGGGGACACAGTGCAGACAGTCCACATTTGTACTTGCGTGGTCTTGGTTCTGCTTCTGCAGGAGAGCAGGTTATTGCATTGCACGATTAGACTTGTGAAAATGTATAAATGCACATTTTTTATGTAAAAAGTAATTTTACCTGGAGTGGGCTCTTCTTGTCCACCTATGAACGATAAAACTTTGTGAATGACCATTAAGCCACTGAGACTGATATTATATTTACATAATCTTGTGGTTGACCATGGCATTATCACTATGGTTGATATTTGGCTTTTTTTCCCCCTTTCTTTTTTTGGCTGATATAATGTAATATATATTTTATTGCAGCAATTATGATGATTCTGTCACTTACTATCTTTAAATTATATATACACACTCTACCAGTCAAAAGTTTGGAATCATCATGATTGTAATATTTTTGAAAAAAGTGCAAGGCTGCATTTTTTGAAAAAAGTGCAAGGCTGCACCTGATCAAAAACACAGTGTAAAATATATATATAAATTTAAAAAAACTGTTTTTTATTGTATATTTAAGGGGTCTTAACTCCTGCTGGCCTCTTCTGCAGTAGAAATAACTGCCTCAACATACACTATATATAAGACATTGATTAGCTACCAGGTGTGTACCAAAACATCCACTAATACAGGGACACCTGTTGATCCCCCTGCCTGTGTCCTGCCAGAGTTTAGCTCCAACGGCCTCAACATAAGTTTATTTATACTAGTAAGACATTGATTAGCTGTCAGGTGTGTTTGATTAGGCTTGTTGGAACTAAACTCTGCATTCAAGTGCTTTAATGTCGCCCTGCAAAATGTAGCTTGCTATCGGAATTGTCCTATTTCCCACGTATGAAGTCGTGATTACGAGCTTGTCGTACAAGTGCGTCTATACATGCAGATCGCTGGACAATTCTGGAATTTCGGTCAAATACATGCAAATACATGCTTATTTCACTGCTTATAAAACATACAATATGCTTCGCATGATCGTTCATATCTAGCCTATAAATACACTACTTAAGCGACAAGACAAAGGGGTGTAGTTGTTGTGAGAACAGCGTTGACAGCAGCAATGGTTGTCCCATCTATGACCCGCCCAACTCGGAAACTCGGGTATCAAAATTATTTCCAAGTACTAAATACGACTTGAGAGGGCGTTCACGTCCAATTTCTGATTAGGAAACTCATATTTACGATAAGTCCGATAGCACGTGAAGGCAGCATAATACATGTAACATCCTTACCACTAAACAGCATCCGTGTCAAGGAGTTCCCATCCCCTCCTAGCATAGAATTTGCTAGAAGCCAGGTAAAGCCCAACAAAAGAACCAAAGCAACAGCACGGAGTGCCACTAGGGAATACAAAGGAAGGAAATAGCGTTTGAATGCCATTGTGAGAGGAAACTTCACTAATACATGAGAAGCATGGAAATGCACAGACCTGCAAACCTCATGGTAAACAGATGTCAAAATCTGGTCAGCAAATGGCCAATGTGATGAGATTCTGTTTGGAGTAAGTGAGAACATTAAGTTTCAAAAGCAGCAACATTAATGAAAAAGTTCATCATGAATGGAGCATAAGTTTCCAAGTTAAACCAGGGAGGGAAACTGATAAAAACTAGATTGAGCAACCTGCCATTCAGGAAATACAGCTCAAACCTAGTTCATACATACTTTTGAGCAAGTTTGTTGCCCATTTCTGCCAAATATTTAGATTTTAAAGGCTTGCTGGACGTTTAATGGCTTAAACAATCCCCACTTATATGACATTAGACCTGTTAGTCAGTTGGGAAGCAAACCTCCCTGGAATTGATACCAAGACACCAGATTTATACTACAGTCTACTGAAACCACTAGCTATTTAAAAATCGGATGACAATCATGGAATCCAAACACACGTTACACACATGTATTTAAAAATAAAAATACCTCCGAACCTGAAATCTGCAGTGACCCTGTGCAGCAGGGTTGTGAAACAGATTCTCCCTTGTGCTTTAGGACTCTGTCACGACTAACGTTCATTTACTCGCGTTCATCTTAAAAACAGTGTCGACTGAATTAGTCGGCAACACATATAACGAACATTTAACGAGTACACAACTCAGTAATAACAAAATATGCTTGTTAGGTGTCCTCAAGAAGCGTACATCTGTTGCCAATACACACCAATCCCGATGAAACGCTTCCGGTTTGGGATGCAAATTATGAGCACGTGATTCTTGTGCGCACCCAATATGCAAATAGCATCTCTTATGCTCCAAATGTTTATTTAGCTTGAATGCAAATTACGCATAATCCATGCAAAATAGTGTTATTTATATAAATAGAGAGTAAGTAAAATACGTTTGTAGTAATATACATTCTTTAATAATGTAGCTTTGAGACATTATAGCAGAACGACGTATTTAAATGTACAATAACAAATCTGTATGAGTGTAAATTTGTCAGTGGCAAAGTAATTAATATAATCTTTAAAGTTATTTAAAAGACTTATTTGAAAGAACGTAGTCCGGAACCTTTCTCCACCGGTCGGTGTTTAGTCCGGAATATAACGCACAAGCATACAACTATCATGATGGCCACTCTTACTAAAGCTTTAAAACCAATCTTGGGAAGGCAGTTGGGAAATACAGCAAAGGCAAGGCATTTTATTTATACAATATGACCAGAGAAAATTTGTAAATACAAAAAAGAATACGAGGTTGTTTGTCAGCGCGGCAAATTAGCGTGACATTTCAGTAAGACAAGGTCAGAGCTGGCTAAACAGCAGTTTAGTGTTAGTCCGCATTATACTTGTATTTTAGCTCAACCAATTCTCTTACGTATTTGTTCATTTATATTTCAAATTATAGTGCGACGTTTAATCAATGCAAATGCGACTGACTGACATGATGTTTCAGGATGCTTTCGGCAATTGGCAGTGTTTCAAAACGCAGTGAGCTGCCAACGTAGACAACATTTTTGGCATTGTAGTCATCAGATGTTGCTGTCTAAGTAGGCAGCGCACTAGGTTTTGAAACAGCCGTGCTCTAACATGTAATGCTTCATGGGTCTGTTTTTGTAGGTCTTTGGCGCAGCAGTCAACAGTCAAAGAGGAAAACCTACATACGCAGTGGGTTTACTGTCTTTACCTGGCAGCTAATATTATCTATCTATCTATCTATCTATCTTATTTTACTATTGATTAGAAGAAAACATGAGCTTAAGGAATGAATTGTGGTTCCTTATTCTCTATCACTAACTGTATTTTTTTCCACATCTGGCCCTCATCTGTCTTCAAGGGACAAATCATAGTAAGTATGGAGTAACATAATAGTAAACATAAAAGCATGTTGTCAAATACCTCAGTTATTTCCACGATTATCATGCGCATGTAATATGTCCAATTAATGTTTATTCATTGTTTATTTGCAGCCTCTTCCTGCCAAGTATGGAGGTCGGCATACTGTAACATTGATTCCTGGAGATGGGATTGGACCAGAACTGCTTAACCATGTGCGAGAGCTCTTCAGGTTTGTCAAATCAATCCTTTACACAAATATAAATAGTGGCTGATAATAGTGTATTGCCACATTAAGATTTTGCTGTTGAATCATAGGTTCAGCTGTGTTCCTGTGGACTTTGAGGTGGTGCATGTAAATTCTGCATTAACCAGTGAGGACGACATCAATAATGCCATTATGGCCATTCGCCGCAATGGAGTTGCTCTTAAGGGTCTGTACATCCAGCTAGTAATTGACAAGCTATTTTTGTTCCTCTATTTTTTGTGAGATTATAGATTTCAATTTCATCTTTTTTTTCCAGGTAACATTGAGACTAACCACACAATGCCCCCTAACCACAAGTCACGGAACAATCTTCTACGGTAAGCCTGAAAGACAAATGATTATACAATTAATCTGTTTATACCAGCCCCTTCAGATGTTTATGCTGCTGTGTATGAAAATTGTAAAAAGTTGTTGGGCTCCTCAGTTTGAGTTTGATGAGTGAAGGCAGAGTGCCTCAGATTTGGCATCTTGCCCATGACTGTGTGTCTAGACTCTAGACCAATTCACCTCCGTTCTCTCGCTCTCTCGCTCTCTCTCAGCACGAGTCTGGATCTGTACGCCAATGTGATGCACTGCCAGTCACTTCCTGGAGTCCAGACGCGCCACAAAAACATCGACATCATCATCATTAGAGAAAATACAGAGGGCGAGTACAGCAATCTGGAGCATGAGGTCAGTATTTTTCTGCACCCACTCAACAGACTTTCACACAGCTTTGCCTGTTTCTCGCACATTTTCCCTAATATACAGTGTGTTGACATGTATGTGTGAATTCATCAATGAAGATAATAAAATGTATTATTCTATTAGACATAAAAAAAATACACTGGTATCGTAAGGATTAGGGTCTGGTTCTTTTGATGGCAAAACTAATTTTTTAAGCAGCCATTGCTCCAGTTTTAGTGTCAAATGATCCTTCAGAAGTTATTTTTATATGCTGATTTGCTGCTCAAGAAACTTTTCTTATTATTATCGATATGCTGAAACAAAACAGCTGAGCTGCCTAAATCTTTATGGAAATAAAGATCAATGATAAATTCCATGATCATTTTTTGGAATTCTTTGAATAGAAAGTTCAAAAGAACAGGTTAAATTTAAAATAGAAATATTTTGCAATATAAATGAATGTCTTTACTGACCCCAAGCTGTTCAATTGTTGTGTATAATAAAACATGTACATCTTTTTGAATATTTGTTTATCATGGAAGAATAATAATATATATAAAAAACTGTTTTTATGTCATTAAGGGCAATCTATATACTATAGAAATATACATTTTATATAATTATTCTATATTATATACTGTAGATTTTTCTAAATTACATAAATTTCTTTATTTGTTCATATATCTCTATGAATGACACTTTCTTTGTCCTCCATTCATGTGTAAAATCCAATCCAGTTTATATCCTTTTTTTGGGTCTATACCCTAGAATAAATAATCATCATTTCCTGTTTGTTTCAGAGTGTATCAGGAGTTGTGGAGTCTCTAAAAATCATTACACGGAAAAACTCCCTCCGCATCGCTGACTATGCCTTCAAACTGGCCCGAGATAAAGGTCGCCGCAGGGTCACGGCCGTCCACAAGGCTAACATCATGTTAGTTAGTCTACCGCTTGTCATCTGTACTATTAAATCACAGTTGTATCACAGCAGAGAATGTCACTGGTCTCGTAATGTGTTTTCACTCTCTTCTCCTAACAGGAAACTGGGGGATGGGTTGTTCTTGCAGTGCTGTAAGGAGGTGGCCTCTGGATACCCAGACATTGAGTTTGATAGTATGATTGTAGACAACACCACCATGCAGGTGAATTACTCATGCACAAATAATCAAACAAATCATGCCGACAGTTCAGTACTGTATTTACTGTGGTTATGTTCGTTCTTTCAGCTTGTTTCCAAGCCCCAGCAGTTTGATGTCATGGTGATGCCTAACCTCTATGGGAATGTGGTCAGCAATGTGTGTGCGGGGCTGGTGGGTGGACCTGGTCTGGTGCCTGGTGCCAACTACGGGCGAGACTACGCTGTATTTGAAACGGTTGGTCTGAAGGAAAAGACAGTGGCGATTAGCACAATCCTCACTTGCTGAAGTTAGAAAATGTCCCTTCATAATAATTCTTATATTTTTAGAGTCTTATTAGCTAGTGTACTACACAACTGTTCAAAAATTTGGAGTCAGTAAAACATTTTCTTTTTCATTAATTGTATTTAGCATTAAATTGATCATTAGTGACAGTTAAGCCATTTATAATGTTATAAAAGAATGCTGTTCTTTTGGCCTCTCTATTCATTAAAAAATTGATTATTGTTCCCATAAAATAAATATTAAGCAGCACAACTGTTTTCAACTTTGATAATAAAATTAAATATATTTTAAAGCACCAAATCACAACATGAGAATGATTTCTGAAGGATCATGTGACACTGAAGAAATTCAGCTTTGCCATCACAGGAATTAATTACATTTTAAATGTTTTACAAAATTAGTTTATTTTAAGTGATAATATTTCACAATATATCTGCTGCTGTTATGTTTTGATCAAATAAATGCAACCTTGGTGAACAAAAGTGACATAAAAACATAAAAGAAAACAACTTATCAGCCCCAAACCTGACCAGCAGTGCACGTTTCAGTAGTTTAACTACTGAGTGAACATTACTTCATCTGGGATGATTAATGTTCACAATCCAGAGTTTAAGATGTGCTTGTGTTATAAGATACATTATGTCACTGAAATGTAAATTTTAAATGACATTTGAACGATATTACATTTGTTATAACAGGCCACCAGGAATACAGGAAAGAGTATTGCCAACAGGAACATTGCCAACCCCACTGCCATGCTGCTTGCCAGCTGCCTCATGTTGGATCATCTCAAGTAAGTGGTGAAGAAGCAGCTTGTGTGTTATTTTATAAGTGTCAACTCTTATGATGCTATTTTTGCCTTTCTAGTTGTTTGTCATCTCTTACATCTCTAACTTAATGAACAGCCAGAATTGTTCATTGCTTAGGATATGATTTTTTTAGTAGTGGCTTCTTCTCTTCCTCTTCAGACTTCATGAATATGCCAACATGGTCCGAGGTGCGATTCTCACCATCATGAACGAGACCAGGGTCAGTCATACACTCTCTAACTTATTAACCTACCTGTCCACATTTTAGGGTTGGTCTAGCACTTCTTGTAAAGCAGGTTTTAGATCACAGCTGGCTTCAGCAAATAAGAATTTTGTCGGTTGTGAATACCTGTTCATCAAGGTACCAGTTAGACTCAGACATTCTTAGGATTGGTGCATAAAATAACTCTTTATAGTAATGTCAATTTATTTAATTAAATATAAACTAGTGTTCAAAAGTTTGAGGTCAGTAAGATTTAATACATAAATGAATACAATAACTGTTCTCTATTTTAATATATTTGAAAAGTGTAATTTATTACTGCAAATGGCAAAGCTGACTTTTCAGCTAAGGATTCTTTGATAACAGAAAGTTTAAAAGAACAGCATTTACACACTTGGTCAGAATTGTTGGCACCCTTGGCAAATATGATCAAAGAAGGCTCTGAAAATAAACCTGCATTATTAATCCTTTTGATCTTTTATTTTAAAAAATCACAAAAATCTAACCTTTTATTTAACTAAAACAATTGAAAATAGGGGAAAATATCATTATGAAATAAATGTTTTTTCTTAAATGCACGTTGGACACAATTATTAGTACCCCTAGAAATTCTTATAAGTAAAATATCTCTGAAGTATATTCCCATTCATATTTACAATTTTGAGCACTCCAGGGTGATTATGAACATGAAATTATCCAGCCATGGCTTCCTGTTTCACAGAAATATAAATAGGAGGGAAAACAAAGTCCAAATTCCCTTAATCATCCATCACAATGAGAAAAAACAAAGAATGTATTACTGATGTGCAGCAAAAGATAATTGAGCTTCACAAATTAGTGAAGTGGCTTTAAGAAAAGAGCTAGAGCAGTGAAAATTCCCATTTCCACCATCAGGGCAATAATTAAGAATTTCCAATCAACATAAAATGTTATGAATCTGCCTGGAAGAGGATGTGTGTCTATATCGTCCTAACGCATGGTGAGGAGGAGAATCTGATTGGCTAAAGACTCTTCAAGGACCACAGCTGGAGAATTGCAGAAAATAGTTGAGTCTCGGGGTCAGAAAACCATAAAAAAAAATTGTCAAACAGCACCTACATCACCACATGTTGTTCGGGAGGGCTTCAAGAAAAATTCTCCTCACTCATCCAAAAACAATCTCCAGCAAATTCAGTTATCAGACACGACTGAAACATCAAATGGGACTGGCTTCTATGGTCAGATGAAACTAAAAATGAGCTTTTTAGCAGCAAACACTCAAGATGGGTTTGGTGAACAACGGGATAAAAAGTACCCCATGTGTACAATGAAATATACTGCTGTATTTTTAATGTTGTGGGCCTATATTTCTGTTGGAGGTCCTGGACATCTTGTTTAGACACATGGCATAATTGATTCTATCAAATACCAACAGATAAAAAATCAATAAGTGACTGACTCTGTTAGAAATCTTATAATGGGCCATGTTTGGATCTTCCAACCATACAATAATCCAAACACAAACCTCAAAAACAACACAAAAATGGGTTACTGAGCACAAAACCAAGCTTCTGCTATGGCCATTCCAGTCCTCTGACCTGAACCCTGTAGAAAATGAGTGAGGTGAACTGAAGAGAAGAAGCACCGTCATGGAGCTGTGAATCTGAAGGATCTGGAGAGATTCTGGATGAAGGAATGGTCTCTGATCTCTTGTCAGGTGTTCTCTAACCTCATCAGGCATTATAGGAGAACATTTAGAGCTGTTAAACTGGCAAATGGAGGTTTCAAAAAGTTTTGAATAAAAGGGTGCCGTTAATTGTGGCCAATGTGTATTTGAGAAAAACAACATTTATTTCATAATGATATCCCCCCCCCCCCCTTTTAAATTCTTATTCTCCAATGAAAGGTTTGATTTTTGTGATTTTTTTTTTTTAAATAAAAGATAAAAAGGATTAACAATGCAGATTAATTTTCACAGCCTTCTTTGGTCATATTTACCAAGGGGACCAACAATTCTGACCACGTGTGTATAAGAGGAATCTTTTGTAACATAAATATCTTTACTTATTTTTGATCAATATAATGCATCCTTGATGAATTAAAGTATTAAAAAACATATTGACTCCAATTTTTGAACTGTATATTTGCTTGAAATTGAACTCCAAAATATTACATGGCATCACAGTATCTTGTAGTAGTAATGTCTAATTGGGTTAAAATTATTTCAACATTCTAACTAAAAAAAAATACTTTTTGGTCCTTTAAGAATATTGCTCATATTTCTGTGTTAGGTTCTTAGTTCCAGATTAGTATTTTTACAGTTTTAAGAATCAGAATCAAATAACTTTCAGAAGAGTCCACATGCTCGTTGCTCAGTTGATGTTCTGTCATGTCTAAGCATGTTGTATTGTTTCCTCTTGCAGTTGCACACAGTTGACATTGGGGGTCAGGGCACTAGCTCAGAAGTGGTTCAGTCTATCATGAGGATTATCCAGAGCGGCGGTCCCCTCACCACTGAGATCTAAACTGAGTTAGCACCACTCCACCACGGTTTGGTACTGAGCACTTCTTATCTTTTATTTTGATTATCTTTTTGCCATTGCCAGGAACAACAAGCCTGAGTTATTGATTATTCCATTTCCTGTTTGGTAGAGCTGTTAATGTTTTAACTTTCTCTGAGGTTTTCTTGTAATATGTCACATCCACCTAAGTGTTCTTTGTTCTGTCTGTGATGTTTTGATGTAGTTCTGACATCCACCATTATCTTTTCCTCTCTCCATTTTACTTTCAGACATCAGCTTCTTAAGGACATCTGCACTTAATTTTGTGTCTCAATAATGTTGCTTTCACTTGAGACAAGAGATTTATTCTTGAATCCAGCAGCTTTTATGGGCATCAAGAGTGAAGATGGTGTTACATGAAATACAACATACTTCAGCGCTGTGATTGTGGTGTTTCTTGGGCATAGTGGTCTTTCCAAGGGAACTGCAGAGTTTTTAGATTTATCATATTGTATCTGAAAGGTTATATTGTTTTAATGCTATGCTAATACAGTATTTATGATGAGGGTTTTGCGTTTCTGCTGCTCGGTTGCATTCCATATTTTATCCATTCTTACCATGTTATCCTCAAACACAACATATTCATTTTGGTTTTATACCTTTTTTGTTTACTTTAATAACCCTGAACAAACCTCCAACTGTCCATTTACATAATTATATTATACTTGTATAAACTACAGCATTTAACTTTTTTTTTTTTTTAACTGTTGGGTATTTAAATGGACTTCATATTCTGGATGTCCATGAGATGGTATTATTCTTTAGACTTTATGCTGGGGTATTATTTATGATTAATACTTAATGTTGGTCTAATGTTGCATCAGTTAGTTTGGAACTTTATGTTCCTGTTCTGTCTTTATTTATGCAGTGCTTAACAGTATTTGATAAGTCTGCATCTGGCATACTGTCATCTTTTGAATTAAACATCTACATTTTCCATCATGTCATCCAGTTTTCAGATTAGTATAATTAGAATACTGTAAAGCAGTGGTTCTCAACCTTTTGGCTCCAAGGCTCCCATTGTCCGCAACAATATTCAGTTTTAATAAATACTTAATTTTCTGATAAAATATATCAAAGCTTGGCATAAATAGAAAAATGTACATACAATATATGAATATAGTTATTTGATTTGAACAATTTACATGACTTTTCCAAGTCTAGAAATCACACTCTTAAAATAAAGTTTAAATTGAAATCATTTTTAACCATTTTAAATCGTTCACTGGTTGAGAATCACTGCTGTAAAGGGTTAAAATTTGGACTATTGCACAAATCCTTAATGGCTCACTGGTAATCCAGAGACATAATAAAGTGGTTGTCCTCTTTAAAATGTCTTGTTTATTGTTTTGTCAACTTAAGCTGGTATGATCACCGGCAAATTAAAATTTACATAGACTGAAAAATTGGACGTCACATTGGATTTGCCTTAAAAGGTTAGTTCACTCAAAAATGATAATTCACAAAACAACTCACAGCAGATACATTTCCATTTTGGTAGAAATAAGAGATGGGCACTAAAATGTTCTTTGATTTTATCAAATTATAAAATAACATTAAAGGGATAGTTTACTCAAAATTGAAATTTCTGTCATTAATTACTCACCCTCATGTCATTCCAAACCCGTAAGTCCTTCGTTCATCTTCAGAACACAAATTAAGATGTTTTTTTAATGAAATCCGAGAGCTTTCTGACCCTGCATAAACAGCAATGCAACTACCACATTCAAGGTCAAGAAAGGTAGTAATGACATCGATAAAATGGTCCATGTGACATCAGTGGTTCAACAGTAATGTCATGAAGTTACCAAAAATTTTGTGCACATAGAAAACTAAAACAATGACTTTATTATTCAACAATTTCTTCTCTTCCGTGTCAGTCTTTGATGTGCATTCACAACAGTACCACAACGCATGGCATTCTGACATAGAACTCGGATGCGCTGTACTTTGTTTACAAGCAGAGGAAGATGCACGCTGTACATAAAACAGTCTTCGTAAAAATGTCTGAAGATTTTGACAGAGAGGATGACTTGCAATTTTTTTGCCCAGCCTTACTTGTTCAAACCAGAATATACAGATGAAGCTTTTCTCATAACTTCATAAAATTAAGGTTGAACCACTGATGTCACATGGACTATTTTAATAATGTCCTTACTACATTTCTGAGCCTTGAACGTGTCCGTTGCATTGCTGTCTATGCAGGGTCAGAAAGCTCTTGGGTTTCATCCAAAATATCTGAATTTGTGTTCTGAAGATGAACGAAAGTCTTTCGGGTTTGGAACAACATGAGGGTGAGTAATTCATGACAGAATTTTCTTTATTGGGTGAAATAACCCTTTAATAATCCCCCATAATGCACATTTGTTTAGTTTCTCAAATCTCAGATGCCTAATTGAAATCTTGGAGTCCTCTCTCACTGAGCTAAAGAGTTAAATCTGTGTGTTTGATAAGGGATGTATTCAAACTGTGTAGTGTTGGGACTTTCGGGGGCAGGAGATTTGGCAGTACACTTAATACAGTCCAAGCAAACAGGGTCCAAGTGAACACTGGTGACAAGAAAACATCAACACTCCAGTTGAAGGATTATCCCTTTTTGGGGGCCATTGCAGAATGTTCTGTATGATTCCAAGAAAAAAATATTTGGAGAATACCGTTTTCCTGCAGACATTGTTACTTACAGGCCAACGTACTGCCTAAAGGATTGATGTATCAAGTGTGATTCTGGGCACCAGTGGGCAACAAATCACAGGTAAATGTATCTTTGTGCCTAACCAATGAAGTCTGTTCAAATTGATTCTCAGCCATAAAACCACATGCACAGTTTTTTAATTTTTAATATGACAAGTTGACAGTCTCACTGACATCAATTACTTTTTTGATTGTTTACAGCTGGACCTTTGTGTGTGGAAAAAATAGCACGCTGTTCTGAGTGGAAAACCCAAGGGACTTAAATCTTATAAAAAATAAATAAATATTAGGACTCCTAAATGGAAATATAATTTCCAATAACATGAGTCAGAATAAATAGCAATTTCCCACTGCCGTTCAACAGCCTTTGCAATCGCTAACAAAATACAGCAGCTGGGAAAAATACGTGGAATGTTATTTGTAGTAGATTATGTAAATCTTTGAACTAATAGACATGTCAAGGACTCTATAATGTTGTGATTAAATATCCTGTAGCTTTGTGCATCAAGTGTTTCCAATGAGAGTCGATGAGAGTGAGAAGTCTTGTAAAAAGCAGTCAGTATTAGGACACAGAGACTGATAAAGGTGATGCAGAAAAGTCCTGGATGTACTGAACTGCATGTTCTGAATTTATTCTTACAGTCAATGTTGAGTTATTTAATGTTCATGTATTTATTTATTTGTTTGTTGGGGAGTCTTGTAATAAGCAGGATGAGGTACAGTCGGTCGATATACAGCAAAATAAATTACATTTGACCCATTCCTGCATTGTCTTACTTAAACATTGTGTTTGAATTTGTGCCACATTATTCCTATGAGGCTGAGGTCAATATTGAATTTCTATTCTAATATGTAGTTTTTTTTAGGAAGTTTTTTAATCGTTTTGGATCACACACAGATGGCCACGTATTTTGCTTCAGAATTTCCTGATAGAACTTGGAATTCATTGATCTCTTCATGACTGTAAGCTGTCCAGGTCTTGAGGCTGTAAATCACATTGCTATTGTGTTCTTGTCAGATTCACAAGTACACAGTAGATCTATGGAGATTCATGAACAAAGATGTTATGAGCAAGAAATGTCTGCTGAGCTATATCTTCCCCTCTAGGGTTTAGTTTCATAAAATCTTTGAGCTGTTCTTCCACGGATAATTGCAGGATGCCAACTGCATCTGAAGAGAGGATGTTTCAGCAAATCTTCTTCTGTGATCCTTTAGAATTATGATATGAAGTACAGAATGATCACTCAACCACCTAATCCGTGACTGTTTAAATGTGCATTGTTATTGGAAATCTGATGAAAATATGTTGCATATCAGTTCCAATCCAGATTATTTTATAGGGTTCATGAACTTTTTCACTTGTTTTTTTTTTGTTTGCTTTTTTACTCAAAGGTTATATTCCGGTCAAGCTAGTATAACTCAAAATATTGGCAGTCAGTGAATGTCAAGGGAGCTACATGGAAATATGTAAGAGGTCTGAGGTTCAGTACTTTTAAACAACTTCTGTTCAGGGCACCACTTGTTTCCAAAATGCATCCCCAAAGTGATTAGGAAATAGGAGTTACTTATTAGACGCTTATTCTATTATGACATCCTGAATTACAGTACCTTTATTTTCTGCAACCTTTGAGCATCCTCTCAACTCTATTAATTCTCCATGCTTTTCCATTTAATATAACAGCACAAAATGAAAACGATCACTTATTTCTATGGCACCATCACTTCACCACATTCTTGCTTCCCAACACATTTCCAGCAGCTTTTCGTTTTCATTTTAATTTTAAAATTTAATGTCAAACTTTCACTCAATTAACAATCGGAGTAAAACACATTTATTTGTGTATCTTAAGTATGTAAGCAATTAGGTGGCTTAATGGAATAGTTCACCCAAAAATGAAATTGTGCTAAAAATATATTTATCCTAAGGCCATCTAAGGTGTAGATGAGTTTGTTTCTATACTAGAACAGATTCAGAGAAATGTAGAATTGCATCACTCCATCGTTTATCGTCTTATGAAGTGAAAAGCTGTGTGTTTGTAAGAAACAAATCCATCATTAAGACGTTTTAAAACTTTCACCTCTGGCCAAAATACCAGTTTATAATCCACAATAACGCTCCCTCCAGTGATAAAGTCCATGCCCTGTTGTCCTCTCACATAAAAATCAAACAAATATTCATTTACAACTTTTTTGAAATATTGGAGAAAGCAATATTATGGAACTCATTCTGACGGCACCCATTTACTGCATAGGATTCATTGGTGAGCAAGTGATGTAATGCTAAATTTCTCTAAATATGTTCTGATGAATTAAGAAACAAACTGTTGGATTGCTTAAAGGTAAGTACATTTTCATTTTTGGGTGAACTATAGCTTTAACTTTAGCTCATTTTACTCTACAATATAATAATCAGTTGTCAAGATAATTTGTTAATTTTTTCAAACCTTTTTTAAATTTACAACAGAAGCCTCTGCTCTTGCTTGAACCGTATAGTCTGAGAATGACTCATTCTCCTTTCCTTCTTTAAGCGGTATTTGTAATTCTCTGAGAGTAATTTAACATCAGCCTCAGCTCTTGTCGCATCATTCATAGTTTACTTTTACTGTCATATTACAACTCTCCTATCTTTCCCTGAGCTCTGGAATCATACCATCAATTATGTGAATGTGTGACCTCCCTCGCTCCCTTTAGTTTATATACAGCAGGTTTTTAGGGAGCACAACACATTAAAAGTTCACAACACATGAACTGTCAAAGAGCAGCTGTATTCTCTGCCGTACTTTTAGCTAAACAGCCTCCTGGACATTTATAGAAATTCTTATGAATGGATTTAAGACAGGGGACAAGTGCATGCAGACAAAGAGAATGAGAAAATGCATAAACTCCTCTCTCCGTCTCTCTGATGTTAATCTTCCCAACTTGGACTGTTTTAAAGAGCTTTTGATAAAACAGATCTTTCTGAAAATCCACCATAAAACACAAGTCTGATTACTTTTGCTTTCATTCTTCTTATCAAAAGTACTTTATATAGGCATGACTGGGATGGCTTTATTTAGGGTTTGAAGATAATATCTAACCACATAACAATCATCAGGGAATGTAATGTAATGTAATTATTAAAACAGACCAAAGAGCCCTTCCCCAGCTATAACAAAAAATGTTCTAAGAACTTTTTTCTAAAGTTCCCATCAACTTATAAAAACATTATTTCTGAATTTTCTCTGAATGTTTAAAACATCCATTGTTTAAATGTTTTAAAGTATTTTTTTCTTGGTTATGTGAATGGTAAAGGGAAAATTCAATTGTATTATTATGCAAACAGTATGTAATGTTGCTTTCAAATACTCTCTGAACATTCTGAAACAAGCAGTAACATTTAAAAAACATTAGAGGAACGTCCAACTAAAATGTTTCAGGAAAAAACTTTCCATGATGACAGATAAATAATGTTTTTGTGCCAACATCTTGAGAACATTAATAATATTAGGACCAGATAACCAAATTCTATTATCATTACTGAAAACATGCAGTTTACACTTCTCTGATGATGTGAAACTTATTTAAATATATTTAAATTAGTAAAATTAGTAGTAAAAAGCCCCCCCCCCCCCCCACACACACACACTATTTAAAGTTTGAAGTAGCTTTTAGTCTCATAATGGTATCGTTCAGGCCATGTGTAGGAATTTGTGGGAGTTTAGAGCATCATCATGGGTTTTCCTCTTTATCTGGTTGATAAATAATTTCACATAGACTGAAAGGCTTCTTTGGCAAAGACTGAGCTGCATACTGATGAGATCTGAACACATATAGTCACAAATTTACTAAGTTAATTTTCAAGCACACACTTCACAACCATGGTTCAATAAATGGTTTGACTGGGAATGGAATTTTGAGTTCAGAAAGCTAGAGTATGTTAACATAGTAGCCTGCATCACATTCTTTTACTTCAAAAGCCAACTTTATTTATATAGCGCTTTATTGAAACAGACTGTTCAAAATAACAAAGAAAATCCGGTTTTCTATATGACACGTTTAACGTGTCAGCTTGAAAGCAATGCATTCAGTGTGCGTGTAAGTTTTCAGGATAAAAGAGCAATTGTTCTAAGCTCCAAATGAATATGGGCTCTATTTAACATTCCTCAAAATCAGTAGAGAAGTGCTCCGAATAACACGCAAGGGAAATCTAAACAGACCAGACAGTCTGTGTAAGCATTTGGATATAAAATTAATTTGATATGTTTTTTACTTAAACATTATGAGCACTGTGAAATGCAGATGTTGAAGTTGTTCCCCATCAGATTTGTACTGTATATGATAGCCGTCTCATATTATGATGGAGAACTGTTGATATCTGTCATATTTAGCAGATAGAGGCTTCAGATTTCACAGATAGGCTTCAGAAGTTAAAAGTGGACAAAATTGTTTGTATTGTAATAATTTGTTTTATAGAAATATTCACTAAAGATCCTGTAAATTGCAATCATATTATATTTATTTGACACCATATATCTATACATCTAACAGACATGATTATTGAGCAGCAAATCATCATATTAGAATGATTTCTGAAGGATCATGTGACACTGAAGACTGGAGTCATGGATGCTGAAATTTCAGCTTTGCCATCACAGGAATAAATCACAGTTTACATTTTTTACAGTTCTATTAAATTGTAATAATATCTCACAATACTGCTGTTTTACTGTATTTTTTGCAAATAAATGACGCCTTGTTGTGCATAAAAGACTTCTTTAAAACATTTTTTTAAAAAGTGTATTATTCCAAACTTTTGATTGGCAGTGTCAGTACATATATTTATCATTATTCTGTTGGCTCAGCTTCATTGTGTTATTTTGGCATGTTGCACATTTGGACTACTGTAGTCGATCACATATCCTAACATAGATTCTAGCACCTCATCGCCATCACTGCCACTCAACTAGTTGCTATGGCTATAATCAGCTGTTTATACAAGGCACTTTTATTTTCCAAAAAGGTATCTTTACTTTGACTCCAGTGTGACTGGGTTCTTTATACACCCCAAGCCATTACCATTAAGGCTTGCTTTCTCAAATGAATAATGGCACTAGACCAATACATGAGTATTGCTTTTCCATGTTCCTGATGCTACTCAAAGTGGTGCTGTTTATAGTCAGCTCATTTTCTCCTGTCAGCTTAAGACATCCGTTCATACACTCACATTTTCAGCAGGTCTTTTCCAACAAAGATTGACAATTCACATTACTGCTTGAGCCAAATGTTTAGTTTTTGTCCAATGTTTATTGGATATGCCTTCATGTCCTCAGGGGTGGAATGGCACATGCCAGGGGGACAAGAGTTAACTGTTAGGTAAGGATTGCATGTACTCCAAAATTAAATAGACTTTGATTGGCTATAATGCACAGTATGTGATCTTGAAGATTACTTATATCCTTAAGTATTATATCTGTTGGATTCCTTTTGCATAAATTTGAAAGAACCTATAAGAGAGTATATGATTTGATTCTTTATCAGAACAGATTTGGAGAAATTTTGCATTACATCACTTGCTCATCAATGGATCCACTGCAGTGAATGGGTGCCGTCAGAATGAGAGTTCAAACAGCTAATAAAACATCACAATAATCCACATCAATTAGTGTTTTGTGAAGTGAAAATCTGTGTGTTTGAAAGAAACAAATTCATCAGATCATTTAAGTCCCCTATTCATAATATTGCTTTCTCCAGTGAAAAAGTAATCTCGTATGAATCAGGAGAGAATTTATGCACAAAATCAAACACTATTTACCAGCAAAAACAGTCCAAAGTGGTTCTAAACAAATATGTTGGTGTATTTTGATGCAAGAAGACAACAGAGGATGGACTTTTTCACTGGAGAAAGTGTTATTATGGATTCATATTTTGGCCAGAAATATCATCTTATTAGATTTATTTCTTACAAACAAGCAGATGTTCAATTCACAAGACATTAATTGATAGACTGGAGTCATGTTGATTACTTGTAGCATTTTCATTGGCTGTTTGAATTCTCATTCTGTCAGCACCCATTCACTACTGAGGATCCACCGGTGAGCAAGTGATACACTAAATTTCTTCGAATATCTTCCGATGATGAAACAAACTCATCTACGTCTTGGATGACCTGAGGGTAAGTACACTTTCATAAAAAAATTCATTTTTGGGTGAACTATCCCTTTAAACTGCAAGACCAGATCTTTGTTTCACCATGAAAGAGTTGATGGGAGTTTGGCAGGAAAGTCCTATGATGATATAACGCAGGGAAGAATAATTTAGGATAATCGGATCTCCATCCTATTTCAATTTAAAAAGAGTATGATAGGAAAAGCCCCTTAATCCTAGAAGCATAATGAAGTCCTAAGCAGCAAAGCTTTGTGAGGTCTCTCTCGCCTTACTCTCCATTACTGAAGTGCATTTAATACACTCTGAAGTCAGTATCATTAAACACTAATGACCTGTCATCCATCTCCTTAGTGGTTTACAACCCAAAAATAGCACATGACCAAAATATGCAACATTTGATATTGCGTTCTTGAAAAAATACAATAAACTATGTATAGGTCAATGGCCTCATGGCCTCGTAATTTGCTAAAAGCAATTATGTAAAATGATCCTCTGCGTGACCGTGTTCTCTGATCTTGTGTATTGTGACTTGAATGTAAAGAAACAGCAGTAGCATGTCAAAATGTCTTTGTTTTTTCTGGGACAATATAAATTCATGTTTCATTATATATTTTTGTATGTTTATAGTAGCATGCTACTTATTTAGTTTTTAGGCTTTTTTACATGCTTCAATACAATAAAAATAATATTTGTCACCACCAGCTGTTGTTCAGCTATTATTATTAATAGTCTCCTTCTTCTCGGACCATTAGTCATCACATCTTCTGTAAACACTGCAGGTGTAATTAAGGCCACAGACACGGAGGTGCAGCTTTAATCTACCCAAGCTGAGTGCTTGCTAAAAACACGCTCACTCACAGATCATTTCATGTTTCAAGTCATTTCAAGTTCATTTAGTTTCCCTGTCACATTTAGTGCTGTCACTTTTGGAAAATAAGTGATTTACACACTATTTGATGTCATATTTTTCATATTTGTTTGATTTCCTTTTCATACTGTTATTATTTTCATCTAAATTGTTTTGTGAAATGTTTGTTGGAAAAAAACACTGTAAAAATGATTTTTAAATAAAACAAAAGCTTATTGGAGTACATTTGACAAGAAAATACCATTCAGTCTGTCTACTTCAAAATTTCACATTCAACCCTTAAATTCATGAATGTTTTGCCAATCATTATTACATATTCAGGTCTTTAGCGACCCAAGCCTATAAATCCAACACGGATGGATGTCTAACTGCTACAATAGCAAAAACTCTCCTGATATTTTAAGAACAATTAAAAAAGAATAAAATAAAGCATATTTCATTACTTAGCAGGGTTCAATTTGAGCAGAGTATTTTATCATTGCTGTCACTGCTGTCAGACAGTATATTCAGCATCTGGCTCATATTCCAATCTCAAACATTTTCTCAAAACTATCGTTTTCAATGACTTCAAAATCAATATTTTGATCGCTGGCATCTCATTCACCACATCCATTGCATACAGTAATTGCTCTGCATTAAAGCCATTCAAGCCAGTTCAATTTTTGCTGATGATATTCTTTTGTTTTATGCCTGCAGTAATTCTGAGTGAAGCATCACGTCATCATTGTGTATCAAACAGTGCCACCTCGAGGAATAAAGGTGAATTGCATGTATTCAGTCATCAGATATTTCATTATTGTTGCGCAGGAAAAATATACTTACATTATTACACACCTTGGGTCGCTAGCGATCCTATACACTTTTTACAAAAAAAAAACCCGGACATTATTTTATTGTTTTATTACTTTTCTTGCTATATTGTTTATAATGAATAGATTGAGTATTACTAGTTGATATCTAACTTTAAAAAATGAAGAAGGGCCAGGTGAATGACGCCCCTGGTCGCTAAAGACCCAAGGTATGCATTTCAGGGTTAATTTAATGTGTTACTTGCCATTTCTTTGTAATTATTTGTTAAATTTACTAGCAATTTAGGAGTGAAAAGTAAAGATGTAGGCTAGTGCAGATGTCAGTTTTCTCTTTAAATTACATGCACCATCCATAAAATAAAAGAACGTTTCATAAAATGGTTAATTCTTGATTTTATGAGAGGGTGAAGTAAGACTAGTGTTTTCTTATGAAAGCTGAACTCATTAGGTTTGCAATACATCATTCAGATATTGTTGCATGTAAACATTAAACACAGTTTGCTTTGAAAGAATAAGATGAACAAACATTTTCTCACTGAAGCTCAGAGAATGTCGTCTTTGCAATGTAAATAGATGACAACAATTAGTCAGTGTCTGCAGCTCCTCAGTTTTTCTGACCTCACCCAGACTGACAACAAGATCTGTGAAGCTTTAAACACACACTTACATCACACAGACCTTTCAACCCAACACCTCCAGTGTGCATACAAGCTGAATGACAAACATTAATGTTTTATATAATGCAAAGCATTTCTTTATTGAGCACTTGTTTTTCTTTCAGTACTTGTTTCCATTATATTGTTCAGCTAATGTTTACCATTTTCCAATGTTTACACTTTTATCGTCTGAACTGAAGGCTGTGAGAGTGATTCCAGGAGCTGCGCAGAGCGTTTTTCCATCATTGGGTTGGAATACACAAGTCTGTTTGGTCAGTCGCTGTATTTTTTGTCAGATATTTTTGAATAATGACCACTAAACTGTATACTGACTTTGGTCCCTGGCAACACTGTGCAAATTTTAGGTCACAGAACTCCATGCCTTAATCAAATACTTTTAACTCAAACCATCATTTCATGTCCATTTATTTATTTGTTTTTTAAAAAGCGGTGTTATAATGTACATTCAGACGTCATTATCACTGAATAAACCCCAACAGGGTCTTGTATAAACCCTGAAGGGGTTTATTTTGTGATAATGACCAGATAAAACCATGCATTATTCACTTATTAGGCTACATGGGTATTTACAAAACAAATAAATAATTTGTCTCTTTCTTTAGAAAAGCAAGGTCCAATGGTTGGGAAAATTCTGAATTTAAGAATAGGCAATTAGACATAATAAATTACAAATGATTATTTCATAAACGTTAACATTATATCTGATTATTGCCTGATATGTTAAATATGTTTGCATGTTGAATACATGATTTTGCACCACTATTCATTTTTGCAGCATCTACTTTCAAACAGTTTTGCCCCATCACTCCCTCATCTCACTTTGGTCGTGGATAGTCCCGAGCCATTGTCACAATATTATTATATTAGGCTTTATTTTTTTGTGATGTCAAAAAGCATTTTCTATTTATATACAATGTGTCTATTTTTTCTGTACAGCTTTGTTCTCTGTCTAATTTATGTCAACTATAATTTAAAGAAAAGAAACCACTATTGTTTTCACCTAGTACTCGAATCTGCACATGTTTCTCTCTCTTTCATCTTCTCTCACACCATCCATTGTGTCACACTTGACAATCAATCTGTGTTTACTTAAGTCAAAATGAAACACTATTATCAAGATGAATCGGAAATAGTCATATTTCCTGCATTTGTCCATCAGTAGTACATTCGGCCACAGCCCTCGTTATACAACCAGGAACAACTGTAGAGCCAGACTTTGATCTGTAATCTCAATGCTTATAATAGGATAGCTGACATCAAATTGACTGTATGACAAGTTACACTTCTTATGAAACTATTTGAAGTTTTCTAAATATTATGCATTTAGGAGCTTCATAATTGAGATATTACCATAAAATAGTGCAAATATTAACTTAAAATATTGATGTTAATTTATTATGATATTTATAATTACTGTTTGGCTTCCCATATTAAATTTTATGAATATGTTTAGGACCATTTAAAATGTAAGCAAATAAAATAGGGCATGTGACACTTTTTCTCATACAATTATTATTTCCATAATAAATACGTTTTTTTTATTGTTCAGTATTGTTGTGGGATTTGGAATATATCTATTTAGATCTGTTGAAATGCTTATTCAGTCAAGAAATTAAAAACACGTTGAAGGTTTCACTGACGTTCTCATTCAGCCTCATGATTAACAGCAAAACAGACCACAAGTGCACCATTCATTTTCTTTCTCTGCACCTCCTTTCAGCATCTACCTTCCTCTGCAACAGAGCTCGCTTTCAGTCCTTTTTCCACCTTCTCTCACAAATAAATACAATCATCATCATCAGCATGATCGCTGCCATAAATTACTGAATGACGTCAACACACTCTCGGACATCCAAATAAGTGTAAATAAAAACACACAAATGAAATGGGCTTGTTAAAATCATTAGCCTGAGTCGGTGAAAAGCCCAGTAGTCCATATAAAATGAATAAGACAGTTACTCAGCACTGCAGCGATTTCATTTCCTCAGCTGCTGGGCTGTTTGCCTCGGCTGGTTAGTAACGTAACATTATACTCTGTTTGAGATGCATCCTTTGGTTCGAGAGCTTTTGTTTGTACTTTTCTGTTTCTTTGTGCTTGCATGTGTGGTGCGGTACAGGATCTGCGGTTATCTGTCAATTTAAGTTTTCCTACATATTCATCTGTCATCCCTTTCTACTCCTCCCAGGCTTTTGTTGCTTTTCTCTGTCTGTCTATCAAGGGAGGCAGGGCAGAAATGAGAAAGCTTAGTTCAAAGCGAGGTTTTAAAGTGGATAAAGCTGCATTGCCGTCCTTGATCTGTGTTCTTTTTGCCTTTTGCCCCCCACCGAGTTAATGAGCGCAATCAGGACGACCCTTCTCTGAGCAGGAGAACGCTTTTACACATATACGTATGCCTGCACACATGCATTCAGACACATATATCTATATCTATGCATGGTTAAACTTGGGACATAATCTAGGTTATTAGGCTGTAACTTATGACAAGCAAATAGTAAGTATGTTGTTGTGTGATATAATATGGTTTCCTGCAGTAGAGGACTCAGACAAGCTACAATATAATATAATTCACAATCTCTTCTGATATTCATCACTTAAAGGGATATTTCACCCAAAATGTAAATTCTGTCATCATTTACTCACTCTGTCTGTCATTTCAAATCTGTATGACTTTTTTCTTCTTTAAAAAATATCTGAAAAAAGGGGTACAATGTTGTTTTAGATCCCATTTGCTTTTCAAAGAATGGACAAAAATAGTTGAATACTTATAAACATGCTGATATTATAATGATATAATATATAAGTAAATATGATTAGTATATTTATAAATTCACGATATTTAATGAATGTTTTATCCATAAAATGAAAGTCAAAGGGCTGTAATGTTGTTTTAGACCCCACTGTCCTTCACTGAATGGATTAAAACGGTTGAAAAAATGTTAATTATTTGTATAATTTTGTATAGTTTTCTATTTTTTGCATAAAGGATTTGAAATATGGTAAAACATTTAAAATAGAACTAAACTAAGTTTTACTGCGGAATTGGGCTACTTTTACATTGTTGTCACGGGTTGTTTGTTAGTCCGCGGGTTAAAGTGGACTCCCGATGGAAAGCAATTTTGAATAGCAATTGGGTTTGTTCAGCAGACCTGGCAAACCCTGACTAAAATACTACACTATTTAGCTGAAAGCATAATCACATAAAGCTAAATAATAATTACTAAATGAACAAACAGAAGCAACCCATCCAAACACTCTCACAATTCACACAGTGGTTGCAAACACATACAGTGATTTGTTACCAGATGAAATCATCACATATTTCGAGTGCTAAAAGTGATTTATTTATGCAGCAAATATTGCATGAGCATGCATTTCCTTTCCACATGTTCCTAAAAGCATGTTACACAGTATTCATATATTTTCTATATTTTTTATGTCATGGCTTATATTCTATGCATTATCAAATGAATTCTAAATGTTATAGAACGTTAACAAATTGAACTTTTGTGACTTTCTGAGTTTGACTTTCCTAATTAACCTTGGACTGGATTACTTGCTCTGGTTTTGTTTTCCATCTGTTTAACTTTACCATTCACAAGACAGATTTCCTGAAATCTTAATGTTTATTATTATTTTTATTTTTTTTAGTGATTATGTATACTGGACAAAAAAAGAAAATTGAAATTTTTCTTTATAAAGACAACAGAGCTTTTGTGAAAAACACACAAAAAAACCATCTGGTGTGAAACAGGTGAGGCTGAGGGTACCTTTGGTAACAAAAGATCTATAAATAAATTAAATAATTAATTAAACAAATATTTTTGGAGAACTACTGTTTATTTAACCTACTTACAGTATGATGCAGCTTGCAATATTGATGGACATGCACCATTTCTTATTTTAAATTGAAGTATCTCAGACAGCAGTCAAGTAACTTCAGGTCTTTTGTCTAAACTTGTTGATTCGGTGCTGCTTTCATCTCACCAGAAAGCCCAGGAGAAATGACTTAAATTAACTAGTATTTCATGTCTTTTCACATGAGACCTCACATTGATTTTTACTGCTTGTCAGTTCAGCGTTGTCTCCTTGCATTCCCCCTGTAAAGCCTCCAGAGCCTCCACACAAAAGCCTCACATACTTTACCTCTTCCGCTTCTTTGAGAGAGGTCTGAAAATCATTGGATTATGAAGCAGGAGCTTCCAAAGAGATCTGAGACCAGGTGTTGACCCCGAGTCATCACGGTCAACAGTCACGAGCAAATAACCAAAAAACAATCCTGCACACCTGCACATCTGTTGTCTCTAACATTCGCACAACAAAGTTTTTTTTTATATATTTAAAAAAACTGGAACGTTTTGAACGTTCAGAGAACATATATAAATAACATTTTCATAACTTCTTGAGAATGTCAGCAAAACATTCTTAAACATATTTTTGTCAGCTGGGGAGTCTGTTCTTTCTGGCAGAAACATGTTAAAACCACACGCCGGATCTTGTGAGGGACTGTTTGTTAAGTTTTGGGTCTTTCAGCACTTTTATTATGAAGAAGCCTGCCGATGATACACATATGCGTTCATTGCCAGACAAATGCTCTGTTAGAGGAAAAACAGCTGTCTTTTTAATTGCTGGCCACAAAAGAAGGTCTGAATCTATAGAAAGCCATATGAGGTCATTGAGATGTAGAAATGCTCTGATCTGGCCCTCATTCCTGTCCAAAGGGCCCCTGGAAATGTTCCCTTCAATAAATCCGCTGATGATGGGAAATGACTGCAGCCTGCTCCATGTCTGCTTGATTTGTGCTGCAAATGCTTTCTGCCTCCGAGATATTTGTCCAAATCCACAACAATAGGAGAGGCTCAAGAGACAGAATGTATTTGAGAGCGGTGTGTTCAGAAGAAGTACTGTGCAATGGTTTGAGTTACTGACCACTTTGGGAATATTTCTAAGCCATCATGCACATACCTGTTTAAATCAAAAATACTACTATATGCAATACTTGATATGTTCTATCCGTTCTATTTCTTCCTCTTTTGAGAATATAACAAGACATTTTATCAGCCATTCAAAATGGAAGCCTATTTAGATTGCAAATATTTTTTTATTGAACTGGAGAGACAAGGTAGAGTTCTAACACTTATTGTTTCAATATCTGCACCTAAGGGTCCTTATAATATGACATGCATGTCATAATATAATATTCCCATATTTGTCTGTTACAAATTAAAGCAGTTTAGAAATCTACATTGTGCACCAAAACATAAGTTATTTGTAAATTATAGTGTCAAGCACAAAGAGTGCTGTTTTAATACCCTATTACACCAGTGAAAAAACATTTTAATATTTTAAAATGTCATGCATGAATTTATTGGGGTAATAAATTTAATTTTATAATTAGTGTGGTAACACTTCGTACAACTTTCATTTTCCAAGAGCTGTTTGTTTTTCTAAGTGGACCTACTAGAAAATGGGGAAATTATCTAAAAACCACAAATCTACCAAAATGGAAATGTATTTGCTGTGATTTGTTTTGTCCAACTCAGGAATCAGTGGAATACAAATCAGAAAATCATTTGCAAATAGCTGAAGGCAAAGGCATTTCACAACTTACACACAAGGAAACACAATGTGCATTGTGTGAATGTCAAGCTGGCATCTTATAACAAACTAAAACAACTGGCAAGAAGTGCAGTCACACCCAGGGCAGGCTAATGTAAATATGGAAGCAAATATTGACACAGATCACCCGGTCTGAACAGTGTAACTATAGCACAAACTGTGACAAAGAGCTTTCGGCTTCTATCTATCTGTTCTCTGTGTCACAGTGGAGATGGATGTATAAGAACACCTCGCTTTACTGGCTCCTCCCTCATCTAACAACACATGAGACCTGAGAAAAAGAGAGAAGGGAGGGAGCGAGGGAAGAGAGAGGGTGAGTGAATGTAAGAGATATGTTGTTTATACTGAGCCTGGCTCAAATTCAACACCATCAGTGCACCGGTGCTCACATAATATGGGAAATTAAAGCTCAGACACGCAGAGTCTCAGGAACAGCGGGACATTTCTTGGAATAAATTGCATGGCTCTATCCAGTGGATCCGTGAAGAAAAGAAGCTCTGAATTCTGTGAACATGAACTTAGGTGAAAGCTGCAAAACTACAGCTTTACAAGTTCACATGGGGTGGTGAAATACCTCAACGCTCTTCATCAGCACAGCAGCTCTTATGTCAACTAACAACTGCAGCTTTGAAGAATTGAATGCGGCTCCTCACAAAACACATGGATTATCACTGCTGATTCAAGAAAACTGAGTAAGTTTTTCTTTTTAAAAAAAACAAAAAATGCTAAAAAATTAATTGCAAAAATTAATTTTCTTTTAAAGTTTGTTTTGCCAATTAAAATACATCCTTAAAATATTTCTGCGAACAATTATTTGACAAGCAAAATTTGACTTGTTTTCAGATCATATATCTGTAATTTATATTAAATATCTTTACCCCACTGGCATTTTTTTCCCACATTAAGCATACATGTACATCTAACAAAATCGAGGTTTACAGTTCAATAAATGAATAATTAATAAAAACTTAAAAAGAAATCTTGTTGTAAGGGTGTATGTTTGAGATATGAAAAATGTATCTTATATTAAAGCGTCATTTTAAAAGTGCCAAGAGACCATTTTCAAAGTTATTTAATGTTAGAATAAGAAAGAAATTCAGCGTTAGTAATGAAAATCCATTAGAATGGGAGTATGCATGCCACACTGACAGGTCTGTCGTTTTCCTGTGATGGGCTGTTATTTGATTTTATTTTTTTTCTCCAGAACTCAAAGGGAACAAGAAAAGTCACATCCAATTCTATTAAATTTTTAATAACTTGTGTTATAATTAAGAAAAGTTTTTGTCTTCTATTTGATTCATGTGTTTTAGTGTAACAGAATAAATGACAAGCTATTATAGTGATAAGCATGTACTGACGGAGCTGAGTTGAGCGTGAAAGATGAACTGAATAATTGTTGTCCGTTTTGTCAAAAATACGGGTTGTTGCCATGAAATACCTGTGGGAATTTGATGAATTGCAATATACTAAAAATATAATATATATATATGTATTTCAGTACTTATTTTACATATTTTATAAATATTTGTCATTTTCATGACACATTAACTCACATTATTTGTGATGCTACGTGGAATGTATGTTTGTTTATACCTACATTGTGCCCACAATGATAGTAAAACCTGACATTTTTGATATTGTGGGGACAAAACTAAATCATACTAAATATTTTTTTTAAATGTAGAGTTAGGAAAAGGGTACAGAATCCAAATTTTGTCCTCATAAAACACAACGTGTTTAAGTAATTCAAAACAGTTTTTAAAAGTGGTGAAAAGATTTTCCCTTACACAATCATATAAACCTAAAATCTTGATCTTGAAAATCTAGACATGTCAACAACCGAATGTTGAAACAAAGCAAATACTTCATTTACATTTCATGCAAAATTGATGAATTTTGTTCATGCAGGCTTGTTATGTAGTCACTGTATGAGAATAATGCCTCTTCACTAACTGTTTAATTTTTCAGAATATGGAGAACGTTAAATTGCATAAACACTGCATGGCTATTTCTAGTTTTGACTTCTGCAAAACGTAAGAGTCTCTTACTTTTTTTACTGTAAGAGGCCATTAAGATGGATTCCATTTGAAGCTGTCAGTAAAGGCCTAAAGGGAACCAAAGGCTGGCCGGTAGGACAGTAACATTTAAACACTGTATGTGTAAATACTGAGCATATCATGATTTAATTTAGCCTGTCCTCACCTTTTTGGTACATTTGTGTAGCTCTTGTGTTAGTGAAGGTGAGATTTAGTATTAAAGAATGAAAGATGAAACAGTGCATTAAAGAAGACAAAGGTCACGTACTATTTTTATTTTATCATGGCATATTAATATAGTTCTTATGGTTTCTGTCAACTTTCATCCTGCAGGAGGTTCCTCAAGATGGTTTCAGGTCTTTGAATTTGGAAGTTAATGTTCTTATCAGGTGTGAGAAGCTGTTGAAATCCAAAAGGGAGGTTTTGGACACATGCTGATGCAATATTTTAGTGTGCAATTGATTAAATGAATAAGGTGCTGAATACTGTTATACTATGAAACAGGGCAGGCATCCATGACCACGAAAATTAATTTGTAATTGCATAAGCCATTGGAGGACAAAAATAATGAAAAGTATTTTGGAAAGAAATTAAATTTTTAATGACGCACTCAACTGTTATGCAACCTGACCAGTTTTCTAGACGCTCACCATCTCGAGCAATTATTACGATCTACATTCTGGGCATTCAACCAGAAGTCCAATTCAGTTCTTCTTTCAATTACTTTTCATTTAAGTATGTTTATTGTCAAACGTCTTTATTTTCTTTGTCAGTATAGAAGGGAAAAACAATAGCTGAAAACAAAAGGGAAATGAAAGGTTAGCTGATTTCATTAATCATGCAAAGCTTAGACACACTTACATGTATGTAAATGAAATGTGTCTTAAAATACATTAATATGTAATGCTAAATATTTTAATTCCAGACTCTTTGAAGTGCAAAAGTATATTGATTGCCTCCCAAATTGTTTTTATTTTCCTCATTTAAAAAAAAAAAAGGTAAAGTTTTATGTCCCATTTAAAGGATGCAAATCCCATTGTTATAAATTATTATATACTATTACAATGATCATAACACTGATCAAAGTACAAAATTATATATATATATATATATATATATATATATTTTACAAACATTGCAAACCTCATATTAATTCCATGCTCAAATAACAGTTAGTTTGACCTCCACACTTTCTTTCAATGACCATTTTCAAAAAACCTTTCCAATTGCATAAACCAGACTTTAATACATTTAATAAAACAACTTGCTGCACACATATTTCATGGCCAATCATACTGAAGCAACCTGAGGTGATTTGTCCTTTGTTGTCTATCCATGTTTAAAACACTTTCAAATATTATGCATAAAAAGCAGTTTGCAAAAGCCAAGTGCTTTTTCTGTATCATCAGCTATATTTAGTCTAGGCCAACATTTCTGCTGCACCACATTAGTGGATTCCTCAAAGGGAAAGGGATTCAGGGAAAGGTAGAAAATGACAAAGCAAGGGTAAACTGAACAGCTCATGCATCAGCAGCTTCAGAGAATGACCTCAAACACTGCTGTGACAGGGACACTCGCTTTTATTTATGACTGGACCTGGAAAGCCACAGCAAAAGGCATTTTACAAAAACTCATTCTGTAAAAAGCAAGAGTTTCACAATCTATCTATCTATCTATCTATAATTGATTTTATGTCAGAAAGTTTTAAACATGTGTGGGAAGGTGGAAGACAGGTTAAGAAGTAGGCTATTGTATATATTAACACCAAAGCCCAGATAATTACACAGAGAGACATACTGCTCACACTCTTTACACAGTGTAAAGAAACCTCATTGATTTAAGATGAGGTGATTGCTGGAAACAATGGTCTTTCAGAAAGTGAGAGACTGAATGAGAAACATAAAGGGAGGGAGAGAAAATGCAGAAACAAATGGAAATGTAGAGTCAAAGACATGAAATAGAGATGGACAGGCTGAAAGTGTATAATAGAAACTGTATAATATAATAGGCTCTGTTTTGAGATAGGACTATGATATATGATTCATTTCTTCAGAGTATAATGAAATTAATTAAAAGGAACTAGATAGCAAGTATCGAGGTTCAACCAGTCCATAATGAAATGAATCACCATTGTGTCTTTGTTCCACACTGTAAAAACCTGTCGTGTGTGTGTGTGTGTGTGTGTGTGTCTACTACTACGTTTTACTGTTTTAATTTTAAATGAACAGGGGGCTCTTTCACTTACAAAAAAAAAAAAGTTTTTTAACAATATTCATATACAATTTAATATTAAAATTGTATCATCTAATTAATTGTACAAAGTACTAAAAATCTAATTTAATAATATTTTTTTTTTTTTTTTATATTTGGTCAGATAACTTAGTTAAGCAGTTAACAGGTTTTCACTATAACATTTTACATTATTTTCTCATTAAAATTATAAGCATTTTTAGAACGGGGAGCTGCTGCTGTAAAAGAAGCACTGGAAAAATTGCTTTGGATAAATTTGTCAGTAAAATTTATAATTAGATTTATAATTTTTAATGTGTTGAGTCTAGCGTCATTGGATAAGAAAGATGACATCAGTTTCACAAAACAACATAATGCCTATAATAAGCCAATTTCAATTTAACAGGCTTTCTTATTCTCATATATGGACAGTCTTTGCATTGGTATGCAAGACCTTTTCTAGTTATTTCTCTTTTGTGTGTTCTTGTCTCATGCCCTATACCCACCTCCTCTCTGTTTATTTAACTCAACGTCCCATGCTACCATTCTTTCTCAAACTGTCAGTCTCATTTTTGCAACTTATATTTTTATTTGTACAATTTATTTGCATAGTTAAGAAAATAAACCACATTTTATTGGGATCAAGGAGCAGTTGATAACAGACACAGAGAGGAAGCAGTAGAAAAGGGGGTAAAAGAATGGGCAACAGAAAAACAGAGGGAGGAGGAAGGAGGAGGACTATGAGAGAGATACTAAAGGGAAGCAAATGTGATGGACTAAGCTGGGTAGGATAGTAGGAGTCATATCAATTCAGGGAAAATTTAGAAAGAAAACAAAAAAGAGATGACTTGAGAGATGCATTTTGGGGAAAAAACTGCAGCCATGGGGAATTAAAGAGTGGAAGAGGAAGCAGATTTGTTTGCTTGATTTTTGTGTCTGTGAAATTGCTAAACTAACTGAGTGGCAAAAGTTCAATTCATAAAACAAGATTAATGATGAGAGTTTCAATGCAATGTGCGATGGCTATGTTACACTAAAGGTCAAAAGTTTGTTATAATTGAGATTTTTAATGTTTTTGAAATCACAATGGTTGCATTTATTTAATCCAAAATACAGTAAAAACTGTAATATTGCAAAATATTATAACAATTTAAATAAACGGTTTACTATTTTAATATTTTTTAAAAATTAATTTATTCTGTGATGGCAAAGCCATTTTTTTTGTCTCAAGGGTCCTTCAGAAATTATTCTAATATGCTGATTCTCATCTTTTCTCACCTTTTTTGTGACAATCGTGCTTTTTTTCTTGCAGGCATGGAGACCTTCTCAGAGGAGGCAGGTTGGGAAGGATCCCTCCATGCAACCGCATGGTCTAACTTCTCCTCCTCATTCTCTGAGCATACTGGACTCAACAATACTTTCAAAGGAGGCGCATACTTCTGGTTGTTGTCTCAAAATAACTCAATAAACCCCACTCAGACGCCTGGTCCGGTCAGGGTGCGGGACATATCTCTGGCTAAAGCTGAGATTGGAGTTCTGGGTCTAGTTCTCGCTCTCACAACACTAGGGAACGGTTTTGTACTGTGGGTTCTGTTGAGGCGGCGCAAATACAACGCACCCATGCACCTATTTATGGTCAATCTGTGTGTTGCAGATCTTGTGGTGGCGTTTTTTCAGGTGAGCTGAACTTTGTCTAATGCTTAGTGTAGCATTTTGTCTTTTAAGTGACTTGTCAACAGCAGTAAACTAATGTTTTGCAGGTGCTCCCGCAGCTAGTATGGGATATCACAGAGAGATTTCAAGGTCCTGATGTGCTGTGCCGCTCAGTCAAATATCTGCAGATTGTGGGAATGTTTGCATCCTCTTACATGATTGTTGCTATGACAGTGGACCGCCATAATGCCATCTGCTGCCCCCTGCAGGCTTACAAAGGAGGGGCAGTTTCATGCTGGAATACACCCATCATGGTAGCCTGGGGTCTAGCCCTTGTTCTCAGTGTGCCACAGGTACTAGTTGTAAATACAATGTAAGGTTAACTATACTTAGAATGTTAAGAAGTATGAGTCAGTGAATATACATTTTTAAAGAAAAACAAATGGGTTAAAATCACCCAAAAATGAAAATTAGCTGAAAGTGAATGGGTGCTGTCAGAATGAGAGTCCAAACAGCTGATAAAAACACAAGTAATCAATAAGACTCCACTCCATTAATTAACGTCTAACAGTGAAAAGCTGCATGTTTGTAATAAATAAATCCATCATTAACACATTTCAACTTTAAACTAGTGAATAATCCATAATATTGCTTGTTTGCTTTCTCTTCACAAGACGATAACTGATAGAGTCGATTACTTGTGGATTACTGTTTTTTTAATCAGCTGTTTAGGATCTCATTCTGATGGCACCCATTCACAACAGAGGATCTACTGGAAGTAATGTAATGCAACATTTCTAAAACTTTTTTCAATGAATAAACAAATGTATCTAAATCTGATTGTGAAAAAGCAATTTGCCATTAATAACTCCCCATCAAAGTAATTCCAAACCTATATGCTGCTATTTATTCCATGAAACACAAAAGGAAATAGTCTGAAATATCTGACATATTTTCCCAATGCTGTTTTCCCTACAGGTGTTTATTTTCTCCAGGTCAGAGGTCTCTCCAGGGGTGTTTGAGTGCTGGGGGAATTTTTCTGAGCCTTGGGGGCTGAAAGCATATGTCACCTGGATGACTATAGCTGTGTTTCTGCTTCCTACCTTTATTATCACCGTTTGTCAGGTACTCCTGGTGTCTGTGCATTCCATTTGTGTCTGTAATCCAAGTTTTCCCTTTCACCTTATAAAAACATACATAAGAGCTAAATGTTAACACATTAGTTAAGAAATACCACTAGTGGTTGCAGTTTAAAAGGAAATAATTTATGTGATTTACTATAGTTATATATATATATATATATATATATATATCAACATATGCTCTTTCATCAAGATAATCTTCACAAATAAACAGAACTTTTATGAATTTTAGAGCCTAAACACAATCACCAGAAGCAAAAGCTTAGGCTATGAACTACTACGGTTGCATAACTTCAACATCATCAACATTAAGCTTCTGACTCTTTCAATCTTTATTAAAAATCTACAAGTTGTGAAGTTCGAGTTGAGTATAAACACAACGAGGCTGTGAAAGTGGACTAGAGAGTAGTTTGGTGTGATGTTTAAATTCCCGAAAACCTCTGTTGTCTCATTTAGCCAATTGTTAGCAAACACCTTTTTGAAGACACATAAAAGCTTTTAAAAATCACAAGTGGGAAATGGTTTATGTATTTTACTTCATAGAATAAAACATATACACATCTTGAGCTTGTGTTAACCACCAAACTTATTTCAGGCATTTACCCCACTTAAAAAACCCACTGACTTCAGGACGATGGAAACGGAAGTGCAAAAATGCTAACTCTTTCCAGGTTTCAGGACTCATTCCTGCAGCACTATTGAAATGTCTCAGCTGTGATCTGGAAAAAGGACTTTTATTATCTTGAGATAAAACATGATATCCTGGGGTGACAATCATTTGAGAGGAGGCAGATCCCCTGACATGTATCATAATGCTTGTTTGGTGAGATTATGCTCTTTGACCTGGCCAAGGGGTTTTGGTCAGTGAAAGCTCTATTTCAGGAGAGGAATTCTCTATTGTGCAGATCTTTCCTTCCACCAGCTGATACAGTTCCCAGGAAGTCAATCTTATTTAATAAAGAGTACACTGTGCGTACACCAAACCTAAAACTGCTTCCCACTGAGTTTCGACAATGTGCTTTGGCAACAAAAAATATTTTAAGGAGTGCCCCTATTATGGGTTATGAAAGGTTCATATTTTGGTTTTGGGAGTTCCCAACAACAGGTTGACATGCATGCAAGGTCAAAAAACACTTTCATTTTCTTATAATATGCATTTAATTTTACCTTATTTGCTCAACGACTCCCAACCGGTTCGCTCAACGATTCATTTTTCTAAACCCCTCCTTTGCGTGACGCTAATCTACGGTGATTGGTCCGATTGGTTGATTTCATCAGTGAGCAGTGCTGCTTTGTGTACAGCGTTACTGGGGAAACAGCTATTGTTAACGCTCCAAAAGCAGCACCTAGTGGCAACATGGGCGATCAATATGTTAATGTTTCATGATGATGTCAAAATTAAACGGCTTAAGATTCGTTTTGAAAATGACTCATTTCAATGATTCAGAGTCGACTCTTTCTTTTGAGAGACAATAACTTTATACACGGTGCACTTTCAGATTTAAAACTTTGCAGGATGTTTTCATTCACTTAGAGCTGTGTTACACACTGCATTAAAGATAATTTTCAAAAATCCATAATAGAGGCACTTTAAAAACATTTTGCAAGAAACTTCTCAAGGCTGGTCTGACCATTAAGCACCTGCATAGTAATCTTTCCAAGCTAACGTCTTACTGACATGAAAAAGGTTCTGTATTCATACATCAAACAATTCCCACAAAGCTCCACAAAAACTGCAATGATGAACAAATCTCTCACATTATGAACTTACACGTGTAAAGTTGCTTCTTGCCGCTGACCTGCAGATGGCTTTTGACATCTTGTGAATGTTTGTACAAATTATGGTGTTCCACTTGCACTTAATATTTCATACTTGAGTATCACTAGTGATTCAGTTCATACAAAGCTTTTAAATTACTTCTGTTAAACGTCCCATATGGGTTTGGTTTATAAACAAGATTTCCATTAAGAGAGGCTTTCTCTTAATAAATGAGTGCTAGAGATTATAAAGCAGTGATTCTCAACACTGCACATGCTGGATATCTTTCTTATGTAACATGCCTGATTCAATCCATCAGCTCTTTGATAGATGCTCAATGTTCTAAATTGGGAGAACCAGAATAGAGAACCGCCGTTGTGCTGCATAAAGTAGTGCCATATCGTTCGAGAATGAATCAGATTTTCAAAAAATAATGAAAGCGAATGAATTGTTCGTTTCCATGTTTGTCAAAAGTATTTTGCTTACGAGCCAATACCTGTCGAGCGCGGGTTGTGAAGAAGAATTTAATTGGTTGGGCCTACTAAACGAACGCGAAGGAGTCGGCGTTTAAAATCTGAACAAGGCTCGACATTGAACAAGTCATCTAGTTTGCGAACGAATGAACGAATAAGGATCTTCTGACCGACTCGAAGAGTTGTTTGTTAAGGCTGCATGTCCAGAGGTTGACATAAAGATAAATAATCAATGGTTTTAAACAAATATAAAATACCTTGCATGAATGATTCAGTGAATCTCTCAATACAAACACAAACAACCTGCAGAAACGAATGAGTAAACCAATTTAACTACTAAGTGAATCTTTTCAGTGAACCAATTTAAAAGATTCGAGTCACCGTCTAGATCCCCATCACTAATTTGTCAATAATGTGTTTATGTAGGCTACTAAACAGTGACATACATCTGTAGTATTAACCCAGAACAGAATGACGCTTTTACAGTGTCAAATGGAATGGAATGGGTTAACGTAGGCCAATTTAACACATTTAATTCATCTTAATATCACTGTGTTCACTCTATGACAGCCCTATTACTTATTTATATTTTTTTGTCTCTAGGTACGAATATTCAAAGAAATCCATGACAACATCTACCTGAAATCTGAACGTGTGGTTTCTGCTGACATGAAGAAGAACCTGGTCATTTTTCACTTTCCCATCTTCAAAAAACGTGCCAGCACAGTCCGAGAGAGCGCAAAACGCTCACGAAAGACGAGAGAAGCAAGGGAACTTCATAAAAAGAACGCCAACAGTGACTTGTCCCATTCTCACACCTGCAAATCTGAGGACGCACCGGAGCCGAATTGTTGTGATCAATCTTGTCAGGATGGCTACAGTCCCAATAACCTGGCTTCACAGACTCACAGTTCATCCCCTGACGTGCTGCCTCACATTCAGACTCACCCTCACACCCTCTGGAGCAACTCTGCTGCTGTCCAGACACCACATGAGAACTCTGTTCCTCACAGGAACTCTTACAACACCACTACTGAGTACTCCAATGCTTCTTCAAACCCCTCCTTCCCACCTTACCCCCTCCATCCACCTCTTACAGGTGTGTCGAAAGCTATGTCTAAAACAGTGAGGATGACTCTGGTCATTGTGCTTGTCTACACATTGTGCTGGTCACCCTTCTTCATAGTACAGCTTTGGGCTGCCTGGGACCCCAATCCCCCTGACCAAGGTGAGAAACTAAAGCAGTCCTCACAAGAATGATATAGCATAGCCATTTTTGGAGGTAAAAGCATGAGGTACAATTCAATGACGACATTTGGCTGTTCAATAAGGGTATTATTAATTCCTTTACAAGAGGACTGACTCATTGGATTATGGAAGTGCTTTGGAATGGTTGCAAATTATCTAGAAAATGTGTACTCCATCAATGCAATGAGTCAGCTTGGTGTGTACTACAAGAAACGTCCTGCAAATGCCCTCCATCTCTCTCCTTGCTCAATCTCTTTCCTCTCTCGCTCTCTTTCTCCCCTAGACACATGCATATTTAAAGACCATTTCTTCACACCAATAAATAACCTATTTCCATCCCCTGCTGCTCTTCCATCACTAACCAGATGTCGATATCTCTCACCACAGGCCACTGCTAATACACACATCTGTGCTCCTACTCCAGCTGCTTTTGATTTGTTTCAGCTGTTTTCTTGCAGCCAAATGGGCAACATATTGCCATTGATTGAACAGTTGAATGTCATATAAACTGTTTAGTGTAAGTGATTTTCTTAATGCATTTCCAACAATGGAATCTTAAATTATAATCTATTTTTAGTCATTATAAATCCCTGCTTGGATGCCTTCCTTTCTTTATTTCCTATTCCAGTTTAAAGAGTAAGGGGTTGGTAAGATTTTTTAAATAGGTTATAAAAGGGGTTGAAAGAAGTCTCTTATGCGGTACAGTAAAATGCAGTAAAAAAATATTGATATTGTAAAATATTTTTACAAATTGAAATAACTGTTTTCTATTTGAATATATTTTAAAATGTAATTTATTCTAGTGACAGCAAAACTGTTATTTTATTTTGTTTGAGGCAGTGTATCACTACTGTAAATAATGCTAAAAGTGACATTATAGATCCTTAAGATTATTATGCAGCATTTCCTATTATACAGCATTTCGTATTGCTGGTTTAGTCAATAATTCAGAGAATAGTGCAAGTATAAATGTTTAGTCATTGAGAAAGGCCCCAGGTAATAAAATATGTTCTAAGAATGATTTGCTAACGTTTCCATTGATGTTGGAAAATGTTATTTCTGAATGTTATCAGAATGTTCAAACCGTCCAGTTCATAAATGTTTCCTAAAAAAAAAATATTCTGTGAACCTTAGAAAAACATTAAGAGAATGTTCAATTTTATTTTTTGCAAACATTATGGGAATGTTACTTTTGAATTTTCTCCAAACCATTTGAAAATAGTTAGTAACTTTTTAAAAAATCGATGAACATCCAACTAAAATTTTCAGAAAAATGCCCCATGAATGATGTATAAACAATTGTTGGGGCGTATAGTTACATGCAACAGAATTACGTCATTTAAATACAAAATAAATGTAACTGTATTCTGTTACAGTTACAAAAGTATAATTAAATTAAATTACATTACTTATGAAAATGTTAAAGATTACAAAGGAGGTATTATTAATATTTTCACACACATACAGATTTGATTGATTTCTTTCTAAAATTGCATTGACTGCTCTAAAATATGAGACAATATGTTTCAGGAGTTTAGGACACAAAAGAGGACACGTGTTTATTTAAAAACTGCCTGAAAGTTTATGTATATGCTTTATTTTTTATATTAACTGTTTTTGCAAAGCATTGTTAGATGCCAGTGTTTCCTGTCATAGCTATGAAAAGATTTGATCTCAAAAACAGTATCATAGCTATTAAACTATATCTTGTTATGATTTTAAATCTGTATTTAACCTCAGAATGATCTCAAAGTAGAAAGAGGTGCTAAATTATGATTTTGTGGTGGCTGTGCTTTAAAATTAAATTATTATAATCTTAATTCAAGTGATGAAGGATTTTGAAAGTCTGACAGTTATCAGTGTTGAGTACTACTGTAAGGTTAGCCCTGCATGCTTTAAATGTTTCAAAATGGTTAACAGTTTAGAAATATTTAGAAAAAAAAATAGAAATTTGAATTTTGGAATTATGGAAAGTAATCAAAAAGTAATCAGTTACATTATTTTAATAAAGTAATTTAAATAGTTACACTACTTATTATATTTAAAATAGGTTAACTTGTAATCTGTAACCTATTACATTTCCAAAGTAACCTTCCCAACACTGCGTATAAATAAAATTTTTGTGCTTACATTTTGATACCGTTATTAAAGACCCGATAACTCTGATAACATTCTATTAACATTACTGGAACATAACTTTAAAAGAACCTGCCAGAACATTAGCCAAAATTCTAAAAACGTTCCCTACTAGCTTAGGTGAGCATTTATGAAAGTATAATGCCTACAAGGTTTCAGTCAAGTTTTGAATTTTTTCTTAGATCAGCACATTTCAAGGAGTCACTGTCTCTAATGTGGTTTATATTAGTAGTAACCCTTAAATAAGGACAATAACTGACTTGAAATTGATTTGACATTCTCTTCCTCCCTCCCTCATTCTCAGGAGTAGCTTTCACTATCCTGATGCTGTTAGCCAGTCTGAACTCCTGTACGAACCCATGGATCTACACAGCCTTTTCCAGCAGCGTGTCCCGTGAACTTCTCGCTCTGCTGCGCTGTCGGCCAAAGCTGCCCCGCAGGAGCTCAATGCACGACCACTCCAGTGACATAAACACCTCCACTACCAAGGACAACCAGTACTGACCCCTACAGAATAAATGAAAATTGAGTGTCAGCAGAGACAGGGATTTATGTGGATGTATCTGTCCTACGCATGTGGAAGACATGTTGTCATGAGATATTGCCACAACTAATCAAGTGAACTGTGAAGAGTGGCTTATTAATGTCCAAACAGGACCAAGTTATGACATAAATTTGAGGATTTTATGCAAAAATGGACCTCTTGAGTATGAGACTGATCTTTGCCGTCTCATCAAACAGGATAAAGAACAGCTTATTGACTGTTATAATAACCTTAATTAAACTCTAAGGACAATTTAAATAATTTATTAAACACTTATTTCATCGAAGTATTGTCCACTATTGTGTGTGAGATGGAGATAAACGTCTTAACTGCAGAGGAAGAAGAGATAAAGGCCTTAGCTATTTCATCCCATTTATCAGTCTTTCTGCCGTAAGAGCTTTCATGGCAAGGACTGAGGAAGAACATGAATTATGTGATTCATGCATGGAAAATGCATCCAGGGGACAGTTCAAATCCATGCCAAACCAAAAAATCCAGGACTAAAAGTGATATACATTCCTTATTGGACAAGTATCTCGTAAATGCCTTTTGTACACATTCGGTACAAAAGTTACAGGTATAAAACTGAACATATTTTGACAAATTTGTATATGTAATGAGGCATATTGAATAAGGCTGAGGAAATAATAATGGTTTTATTTAGTGGAACACCAGCAGTGCGCAAAGCAGCAACACTTTCAGTTCCTCAATAACAGTCAAATTATATATAAAGCACTTAAAACTTATTTAAAGTTGTGTGAGAATAAAAAGAAGTAATAATGAATATGAGAAGATGGTAAAGGAAGATAAATGTAAACTATATCAGGTTATACAGTGCCTTGAATGTAACTGATGTACAGTATAAGTATTTACCGATCCTGTCATCTGATACTCTGTAAAAATCATTTTCTTAATCAGTATTTTTGCTTAAAATAAGAACAAATAATTTTCCGGTTGGCCGGAAACATAAACCTCTAAAAAGGCATATCCTGCAAATCAATTAAATTGATCTTCTTTTAAGAATGGCTAAATATTGTTGCTAAAACAAGAACTGATTAAGAAAATATGTTTGTAGCAGTAGCTGATTTGACACACTGTACATATATAAAGGCTTAGATTAAATGAAAACACACAAGATATACTGTAAATGTAAAAAAAAAAAATCTATTGATACAGATGTTTATCTAAATATATTTATTTTGTATTTTAAAGAGAAAATGCCTTTGTCGAATCCTTGTGATATAGTCCAGAAACAAAAAATAAAGAATCACATAAACAAATTCAAGGTTGAAAGTGGGTCTCTTTAGGAGCATGAATACACTAAATACACTCTGAAATCATTTTCTGTTATCTGTAGACCTGTATCATTTGACTCTAAATGTGAGCTGATGAAGTAATTGATAGTCAAAGAAGATATGATTCATGAAATCAGAAAACAGATTAGACGACAGATCCAAATTGACCTCTTTGTCAAACAGCACTTTTTAACATCACCTTTAGTGGTTAATATCATTTAAAGGTTTACACAATTACTTCACATCTATACATTTTTGTTGAGGTGCAACTTGCCGTTGTTAGTCTTCGCTGGAGTTGAAATGAGTAAAAGAAGAAGCCATATAGCAAATACATCAGGAGGTCACAAATAACCCAGGCCTACCACCATGACTACTGGTCCAGGCAGCTATTTGAAGAATACACCGCAGACTGTTAAAATGAAAGTTAGATTTATGGCATAAATTAGGATTAAAAGTTTGATGAAGACAAAACACAACTCTGCAGGAAAGTATCTCATTCCAGCCATAACATATGGTGATGAGGTTTCATCTGGGATCTGGACCGTATGAACAAATGAGCTAAAGTTCTTCACAAACTGATCTGTACAAAAGATTGCTCAGAAGACTTCAATATTGAAGGAAAAGTTTACCCAAAAATAAAAACTTGCTGAAAATGTACAGGTGCATCTCAATAAATTAGAATGTCGTGGAAAATTTCATTTATTTCAGTAATTCAACTCAAATTGTGAAACTCGTGTATTAAATAAATTCAATGCACACAGACTGAAGTAGTTTAAGTCTTTGGTTCTTTTAATTGTGATGATTTAGGCTCACATTTAACAAAAACCCACCAATTCACTATCTCAACAAATTAGAATACTTCATAAGACCAATAAAAAAAAACATTTTTAGTGAATTGTTGGCCTTCTGGAACGTATGTTAATTTACTGTATATGTACTCAATACTTGGTAGGGGCTCCTTTTGCTTGAATTACTGCCTCAATTCGGCGTGGCATGGAGGTGATCAGTTTGTGGCACTGCTGAGGTGGTATGGAAGCCCAGGTTTCTTTGACAGTGGCCTTCAGCTCATCTGCATTGTTGGGTCTGGTGTCTCTCATCTTCCTCTTGACAATACCCCATAGATTCTCTATGGGGTTCAGGTCAGGCGAGTTTGCTGGTCAAACAAGCACAGTAACACCATGGTCATTGAACCAGCTTTTGGTACCTTTGGCAGTGTGGGCAGGTGCCAAGTCCTGCTGGAAAATGAAATCAGCATCTCCATAAAGCTTGTCAGCAGAAGGAAGCATGAAGTGCTCTAAAATTTCCTGGTAGATGGCTGCGTTGACTGTGGACTTCAGAAAACACAGTGGACCAACACCAGCAGATGACATGGCAGCCCAAATCATCACTGACTGGAAACTTCACACTGGACTTCAAGCAACATGGATTCTGTGCCTCTCCACTCTTCCTCCAGACTCTGGGACCTTGATTTCCAAATGAAATGCAAAATGTACTTTCATCTGAAAAGAGGACTTTGGACCACTGAGTTCTTTTTCTCCACAGCCCAGGTAAGACACTTCTGACGTTGTCTCTGGTTCAGAAGTGGCTTGGTAGACCTTTTCCTGAAGACGTCTGAGCGTGGTGACTCTTGATGCACTGACTCCAGCTACAGTCCACTCCTTGTGAAGCTCTCACAAGTGTTTGAATCAGCTTTGCTTGACAGTATTCTCAAGCTTGCAGTCATCCCTGTTGCTTGTGCACATTTTTCTACCCAAATTCTTCCTTCCAGTCAACTTTGCATTCAATATGCTTTGATACAGCACTCTGTAAACAGCCACACCTTTCAGTAATGACCCTCTGTGACTTACCCTCTTTGTGGAGGGCATCAATGTTCATCTTCTGGATCATTGCCAACTCAGCAGTCTTCTCCATTATTGTGGTTTCAAAGAACAAGAGATACCCGGAATTTATACTGTAGGGATGGTCATTAATTGAAACTCAAATGTAAATATTCTAATATTTTGAGATACTGATTTTTGACTTTCATGAGCTGTAAGCTCTAATCATCAAAATTAAAACAAAAAAACTTTTGAATTGTTTTACTTTACATGCAATGAATCTAAAATATATGAAAGTTTCACTTTTTTAAATAACTTACAAGAAAAAATTAACTTTTTCACGACATTCTAATTCATTGAGATGCACCTGTACTCACCCTCAGGCCATACAAGATGTAGATGATTTGTTTCTTTATCAGAACAGATTTGGAGAAATTTAGCATTCATCACTTACTTGCTCACCACTGAGTCCTCTGCAGTGAATGGGTGCCGTCAGAATGAGAGTCCAAGCTGCTGATAAAAACAGCACAAATAACCCACAAATAACCCAGCAGGCACACAACGTCATAAGACATTGATATTTGGTTAAATTTCGGTTGTGACTGGTGTCTGCTGGGAATGCACATGATTCCAGTCCATTAATGTCTTGTGAAATGAAAAGCTGTGTGTAACAAACAAACCCATCATTAGGAACTTGAACGTTGATTCTGGACAAAGGATGAGGCCATAATCCATAATAATGCTTCCTTTGTATCAAAATCCACAAATGTATTTGTTTAGAACTGTTTTGGACTGTTTTCACTTGTAAACAGTGCTTTGCTTGATCTGTGCTTATTTCTCTCCTGATTCAGACAAGACAACTTTCTCCCGATGAAGATACAAGATTATGAATAGAGGACTTAAAATTTAAGTTAAAAACATCATGATGTATTTGTTCATTACAAACGTGCAGCTTTTTTGCTTCATAAGACTTTAAATAATGGACTGGAGTCATGTTGATCACTTCTGGATTATTGTAATGTTTTTATCAGCTCTTTTGACCCTCATTCTGACGGCACCCATTCACTGCAGAGGATCCACTGGTGAGCAAGTGATTTAATTGCTAAATTTCTTCAAATCTGTTTGGATGAAGAAATACACTTACAGATGCAGAGTACATTTTCAGCAAATTCTTGGGTGAATTAATCCTTTTAAAATACTGCTAGGGCCAATTGTTTTGTAAGCTGATACTTATTTATTTGGCTAGTACATGCTGTAATTATTATAATACAGCCCCTCACATATCAATAATTTTATTTATTAATTTTTTGTGGCCAGCTTTCCAGTTGATGCATGATGACAAAAAAGTGCTGTGAAAATTGTTCACAAAAACATACAACTGTTTATAACACCAACAGACAATTTGTACTAAAACAAAGTGTTTACTTCATGGAGGGATAGTAATTGGAACATTCTGTGCTCACTTGCAAAACCAAAACTGTGCCCTTAAAAGGGTATCCATCCCTCTGACATCACCGTACACACGTCTCTTTGGATCCCAGATTATACATAGAATCCTTTTAAGCCAGTTTCCTCTGAGAACAGGAAATACAATGAAGACCAGTATTAAACTAATGTGAACTGCCGGGCAAGTGAGCTTTATTAAACACTGTTTACGTGGCAAAAAAAAAAAAAAAGTACATCCATTTTGAAGTGCAAACCTGAAAGCCAGGGTCATGTGGGATAAATTTGGATCTCTGAAACATTCCTATGAATGAAACCATAATTTCTTCTCATCCCGTAGGGTTTGTAAGACAGCTACGCAGGGCTTATTAATGGCTGTGGTTCAGGAGGACCACAGAAATCCTTCCAGTGTTGGATGGCGTTCTGTGTCCAAGGTCATTCACTAATTCATAGCCGTTTCTGGCAGTTTTAGAGACATAAATAAGGAGTATGTATGTTGAGAGGTTGAGATGCAGTGGCCGACTCTTCAGTGAAGAAGTAATTAGGGTCAAATATAAAATGAAACTTACAAATAAAATCAGTCAGATTTCTTTTTATAGTAAAATATATCACTCAATAAACAGGATGAAGTGACAAAGAATTTAAGGTTTCAAAATAGTCCAGGAAAGATTGGAATTCCACTCTGTAATTTTCATGTCGGAGTGATGGATTCTGAAATTCTGAAAGTGTTGTCCGCAACATTTTTTTCTCTTTTTTTTTCCATTTCGGAGCAAAATCATCTGTGGAATCTCATATATAAATAATTATCTTTCTGACAGCAGAGTCCTTCAAAACTGAGTTTGGATTTTAGCGATTAAAGTTTACAGTTTTCATTATGAAGTATATTATTCTAGTTCTGTTCTGTGTAACTGTTTAAAATACATCCCAAAACACAGCTGAGAAAACCACAGTATGATGAACAGGAAATAACAGTGTGAACTTCATGTAATATAAAACCTGAATGAAGACTGTCACATTCACCGATGCATGATTACAAACAGCTGGTCTACATTAGCACTTGTATATAATTGTCGAGAGAGGGCTGAAAGGATAATACACAAAGTAAGGATGTTTAAATCTGCTGCTGCTAAAATCATTTGCACACCAAATCAGATCATGCATGAGGATACAATATAGAATCAGCCAACGTGATAAAAATCTGCTCAAAATAAGATTAGTTTGTACCCCATTTCATCTCTAAAATATTTATCTAGGAGCCTTTTGCAAGAATGTTTTCCAGAATTTCTGCAAGGACCGCTTATTTATTTTACAGTATTGCATAAGCTAGGAGCATTACTCTCTAATAAGGATGAAATGACTTACACCTTGAGGTTCAGTTCACCTTAGGCCGCCTTGGCAGCTGTTACTGGCACGCTGCTGGATACTGAACAGACAAGAAACACATTTTTGAATGCCAGACACTGCATTCAGTTTAATAGTCTGTCTTGTTTACACTTACAGTTAATTGCAAACAACTGTAAGTGTTGTAGTATTATAGAAAAGTTATGAATGGCCTATAAAGTTTACAGAAATGTAAAACTGTCAAATGAAGACTATAGAGTTTGGAAAGTACTGTGGAATAAACTGGTCCAGTGTTTTGTAACTTGTACCTTTTGTAGGCAATTATACTGTCGTTTTTATGGAAAGAAAAATGTTTCGGGTTTGTGTAATTATACTTCGGAAAAATGATCCTTATACTAAAGTTATTAATGTTACTAAATCTTGAAGAAAAGGCAACTTTGATGATTATGACTAGTGTCTTACTGCCCTCAGGTGTTCATTAGTCTGCACTACAATTGGCTTTTAGCTTTAACATGAAAAGTAACAAATTAACTTTGTAAAAATCATCTGTTATTTACTAACTTGCACTTTACTAGAATGTCAAGTATTTACATCAGTTCAAAAACCGAATGAACAACATATTGTACAATGGCACTACACAATATTGCAATGATTAGGCCTACATTTAGTGATTCAATAACTTGTTGCCTCAAGAAAAAACGCCTTTCCACATTTTTATGGTCATTACAGGGACAAGATCATTTCTGGCTATTTATGGAAACATCTGAACAGCTAGGAGAACCCTTTGTCAGGACACAGTCAAGAGCTCAGATCATTGACGCCAGTGAAAATCAATATAAATATCAAAAGGAAACTAACAAAAATAGAAAATCTATAGCTTGCTATCAAATATACAGGAAATTGTGGGACGACAGTATCTCTACTAGCCTATGGCTTCAATGGTCTGTTGTATGTGATCTACCACATAGGCGTTGTATAGACCAGTGGTTCCCAAGCTTTTTCATGGGCCTCCCCTACGTACACATGTGGTAATCTGCACCATGGTGCAGTTAGTGTTACTACAGTAAATCCATGGTAAACGATGGCGATTTGTAGATTGAAAAGCCTTCTGACTGTATCGTTGCACACAGTGTTTTTCTGCTGTTTGATCTGGATTTAAACTAGTTTATATCAGTTGACTGATACTAGTTTATACCAGTCATTTGTGTTCTTCGCTGAATTCAAGCGCTTCTCACTGGATCTCACAGCGGTGTTTAGTGGTTGTGTGATCGGTGAGTAAAACATCTGCTCTAGTCAGCTCGCTCCGTGTAGCGCGGTTCAAATGAGTAGCTGTTTTGTTCCGCTTTTGCCGCATAAACATTAAATTGAATATTTATCTTACTTGCTTTATCGAGGAAAATTATATCACTATATAATTATAGTTATCATTTTATCGCCCAGCCCTACCTCGAAGTTATCTGCTCCCGCGCCCCCGCTGGGAACTCTGGCGCCCTCCATGTTGGGAACCACTGGTATAGACGATGTTTAGAACGACTGGCGGTTCTGAAGTTCTTTTTTTTGTTCCTGTCAGTTTGGGATTTTTCAGTTTCTCCAATCCACGTGGCTGTGTAAGTAAACATTTGTTGAGCTTTTAGCAAAATGCTTACAAATCGCTTCAAATTTTAATATTAACACATTTGGGAGTGCAAAAAAATATATAATAATACCATGAATTTACATCACCCAAATACACTTTCAGAAAACCTATAATAATGAAATATTTTAGAGTTGTGGGACGGATTTCGAGGGAAATGCGTACACACCACATTCACATGTTTGTATCAAGATATATCCGCACACAAAGAAAAGTAGCTCTGGTTGTGGGGTAGCAGCTTAAAGTTTGTTGCTACAAGGAATGAGAAAACTTGATCATAGATTGTTCACATGTTTTATACACTTCTGGACACTTTTTTGTTTTATGGTTTAAAGAGATTGTCACGATATCTCAGGACTGTTAGTTATATATTTTAGGTTGGAGGTTTGGTGCTCTGTGGCGTTTTAAATTTCTTACAAAGTTTTCACATTATAAATAAAAAAACAAAAACAATTGCTTGTTACAACAAAGTGTGTTAATAAGAAAATGAAAATGGCAACTTAATGTACTATTACTGTCACAACACATTTAAATCTAAAAAGTACAAATATTGAATTAAAAGTGCCTCTTAAACCCACCTATTTAAACTGTACAAAAATAACATAAACAGAGATTGAGCTCTCACTCAAACTGATGCTTCACCTAGATTTTCTTGTGTTTCTGACTTTGTTTACACAGTTTTCCCCTTGTTCTTTTTTTTCAGTCTGTATGGTCAGCTGATCTAAATAAACCCTTTCCTTTCCATCCTGGTCCTTTGTTTGGAGGTGTTTGCACAGAGGAGGTGATCTCTGAGGATGTAGATGTGTTTTGATCTGGGGGAGACTGGCGAACGATGAGCTCTTTAAACACTGAGTGCATCATGTGATGCACATTCTGCAAGATAGTATTGACAAAAAAACACAATTTAATAGAGGTAGGGCGGAGAACTCATTAGGATTATGAATTAGATTGAAATGTCCTGACCTTATCCACTTCTGTTGAGTATTCCTCTCCGCTTCCTCCGTCGGTAGTGGATCGTCTTATTTGAGGACTGTAAAAGTTATAAATGTACTGATTTTGAATCTGTGATGTTAAAATCTCTGTAAAAAGCAAGTAAACAGTCTAATTACACACTCTAATGTTTTCCGCAGAGCTCCTGGAGAATGTCCTGGCTGTGCATATTGTCCTGTGGGTATTTGTAACGAAACCTTTCCAGAAGTGACATGACTTGTCCCGACTCCCGCTTTGTCACTTGTGACCTTGAGCCTGGAAAAAGTACACAGACAGAATTACTAAGTTTAGCTAGTTACTGAGTCATTGGCCATCATTATGCAGTAAGACTGAAGTTCTATTCTTTGATCATCATTATGTAGTAAGAATGGGGTTCACATAAAGTTCACTTAGATTACATGCTTTTTTTCATTCCTGTTTTTATATGGACAGCGTACAAGTCACATGCTAAACAGAACAGAATACAAAAATTAAGTTCAAGAAGTAAAAATCACATTAATTTTCTCCATATTTCTCTATGATTTTCAACAATAAATTAAAAACCTTTAAAGACAGACCTACTATGAGCTACAAGGTTGTTAATCTATGGTATATGCTTTTGTTTAAGCCAGTCTACATTATTTCAACTTATTTTTTAAACAATTGTATTCAGCAGCTGATTCCCTGGTGAAAAACTACAGTACCTTACAGATTCTGCAAAAAATCTCTACCAATCAAAAAATCGAAACAATCAAATTGTGCCAAATTAATATATCAAACTCCCTACACTCTCAAACTACTTAAATGTTTATCTACTGTATTATTTGCAATAAACATAATATTTATTGTTCATATATACATAATAAATATATTTTCATGACATTCACAATGCAAATGGATTGTAGTTATTTCCCTCATTAAAGCCATTAAGCTCACAGTCTTGTACCTTTGTCTTTTTGTTTGATTTTACAAATACTTAAAAAAAAAAAAAAATCAAAGTTTGTAATGTTGTAATTCACCTAAGAGCTGGCTGGTTTGGTTCACTGCTTATATCGCTTTAACAAAGACTTAAAAAATCCCTAAGGTAAAAAGGAATCGAAAAACCAAGGAATCAAGGCCACTGAAAAAGTGGATGGCACTTTGGCACTCTATATAATAATAAAGCTTTTTTAAGAATAACTACCCTATGGTTGTACTAGTACAAAAAACTCCACATGGTTCTATAGTTCATGTCTTTACATTCAGCAGTTCATGTGAAGCAAACTTGAGTGCTTTACCGTATACTTTGCTCTGCTTTCTGCTCTTCTTCTGTCTGCTGTCTGCCACTGCTGGATTTCAAAGTTTCCTTCCCCTTCTGATCTTGGCCTCCATCCATGCTAACCAACATAGAGGGAGAGGATTGAGAAGTGTTAGGACACTCCAGACTGCGGTTGATAGTAACTGATTGTGGCATTGACTCAATAGTGATAAGTGTGCTATTCCTGAGTCACACTTTATTAGTATTTTAAATCAACAAGTCCTCTAAATGCCTTAAATTTGTATAACACCCAATACAATTATGAAACTCCAAAAGACAATGACATAAATGGGTGTATAAATGCATTGTTTATGGACAATCAAGCAAAAAAATAAGTGAAATCAATAAGCAGTTTCTTCAGCTGACCATTTGCAAAGATCTGCCCCCTTGGTTACTGTTGTTCATTCAGACAAGCTTTACAGAATGTCCCATATTAATTTTAGTAAAATGTGCTCATATATTTATTGTATATTATACTTATAAGAAGTGCACTCCAAAGCATTTTATCTGCCATTTTTCTTTGATGAATGTGGCTATCCAAGAGATGAAAACCTACCACGACACACTGACATATTTATATGGGATGAGACCCTTTGTTCCATTCACCTCCCCTCTCCACCAATCAGAGGATGCTTTGCTGTTTAGGATGAGACGGTCTCCTTGTTTAAAGGACAGCTCAGCTGAAGAACGACCTGTGTAGTCGAACAAGGCTATTCCCTGCAGCTCTGTACATCAAAACAGACCAAAAGGAATTAGTTAAGTCCTGCTAGTCCAAATATTGATAAGTAAACCATGTCAACTGTACCGTCTTTTGCTTCTTTCATTTGCGATTGCTCTGATTCTCCATCTCCTTCCTCTGCTACAGCCTCACTGCAGACATGAGAAATATCAAGTCATGTTAATTTTATTTGTATAACGCTTTTCACAATACACATCATTTCAAAGCAGCTTTACCAACAATCTTGTTTATGTTAGCACATATTCTTAGTATGTATGTACAGTACACTACAAAGACGGAGCTTAATTCTTACCTGTCGTCTTCTTCTAATGTCATGCACTTTTCATACACTGGCCCAGGCAATTCATTCTGGCTAGGGAAGATGCTCTCGTGTTGGATAATGATGCTCTTGACCAGTGAGTTGATGCGCTGAAGCTCTGCTGCATCGCCGTTGTTTGGCCCCCTCACCAGACTGGGACCAAAGCACACTGCCAGGTTATATGGCTGCATCATATTCTCGTCGCTGTACTGGGAGACACTTTAGACACACATACAGACATACTCAGATGTGGGTTTTTGTGATTGATAAAGGGAAAAACCCAATGACAACTTATAATACTTACTGGTGAAGGAATGCAAAAACATATCTCATTACAATGATGAGCGAGGTAGGATATGAGGAGATGACGCACTTCAGCTGTGATACCTTTTTTGTCTCATCATCTGTTTCTGTAAGGGAGGTAAAGTTAAATACTCCATAAAATTAGTTCATTGCTGTTATGACTGGAAGTTGACAAAAATAAACTTTTAGCAGATACGCATTTAAAATGGTCAGCCTTTTTCTTTGACCAAAATATTGACTTTTGCCCAATAAAACGCTCTCTAAAATAAGAATCAACAACCAATACGCAATAGCAAAATCAGTCATATTTAGAAAAATAAAAGTAGTAGTACTTAAAATAAAAATAAGTATAAAATATAACTAGCTATATATATATATATATATATATATATATATATAGAGAGAGAGAGAGAGAGAGAGAGAGAGATAGATAGATAGATAGATAGATAGATAGATATAGATATATTTACAATATATTTTTGGCCATTTAAAAAAATATATATATATTAAAAAATATTTTTGAAAATACTTTTTTCCAGTATGGAAATCAAAGAATGATTTATAATTATTGAAAAGTTCCTTTATGTAACTACCAATCAAAAGCTTGATGTCGGTAAAAAAAAAATCTTATTTTTCTTATGCTCACCAAGGCTGCTTGTATTATAAATAGTGCTGTCAAACGATTAATCGCATCCAAAATAAAAGTTTTTTTTTTTCACAGAACACACATATACTATGCAAACAAAAACTTTTATTTTGGATGTGATTAATCGTTTGACAGCACTAATTATAAATATACAGTAAAAACAGTAATATGTGAAATATTATTTAAATTTACATTTTTAATATATAAAAAAAAAAATCAAAAGCTGATCCTTCAGAAATCATTCTAATATGCTGATTTGCTGCTCAAGAAGCCTTTCCAAAATGTCCGGGATTCGGCTGTTTTCTTTATCCCGCTCCCGCAACATGTTTCGCTCCCGCGATTTTCATGTCCACTCCTTTAAACATTCTAATATTGTATATAATTTTGGCGCATCACTCAGTATGCAGTGTATTTAAATATTTTTTAATGAGCGTTTGAGCTGTTTACTTTCGCGATCGCATGCACTCTGTGTAAAGGGAGCACATCTTACAAGATCAGATATTTGTCAGTGAGCTCAGGATCTGTTGAGCTGCAAATACTCAAGCATGGTCTTTTCAGTCATCTCTCCTTATTCTCGACCTGTGATCAATAAAATCTGATTTCTGCAGCTCTTGATTGCCAAGTCCGTGTTTTTTCCACAGAATTGGGCTGCTTTTAAACTGTTGCTATGGGTTGATTTTCCCAAGTGGGTTAAAGGCTTGAAATATTGCATAAAATTACATTTGACTGAAATGCTTGTATTAAAACATTTTGCATTCTACCTATGATAAAACTTTCATGGACTTTTACATTAACTGTTCCCTCCTGGTGGAATGACCTGCCCAACTCAATCCAAGCAGCCGAGTCCTTGATCGTTTTCAAGAAACGGCTGAAAACACATCTCTTTCATCTTCATTTGACCCTCTCACTCTAGCACTCTCTATTCTAATGCTAATTCTAATTTTATCTGCTTGTTTCTTTTTAAATTAAAAAAACTCGACCCTCTAACATTTGCACTCTCTATTCTATTTCTATTCTAACTACTTGTTAGTACCTTTAATTTATAAAGAAAAGAGCCTCTAGCACTAGCATTCTCTTTTCTTTCTACTTATTTTATTTTTATTTATTATTAATAATGACCTTCGAACACTAGCATTATCTCTTCTTTTTCTGTTCTATTGACTTGTTTTATTTTTATTTAAAAATGACCCTCTAACACTAGCATTCCCTATTCTTTTCTATTCTGTCTACTTGTTTTCTTTTTATTTATTATAAAAACAAAATAAGCAAAAAAAAAAAAAAACTTGCTATACTGTTAGGTGAAGCCCCGCCCTTATCTCCGCCCACAAACCCCGCCCCCTACTGTCCTCTTTTTTGAAAACTAAAATATGGTCACCCTGCATAAAGCAATTTTGCTGGATTTTTAATCAAGCACTGAATAGATGTAAACTAAAGCCTATTGGCTTACTAAAAACCAGCCTTGCAATATGTCCTGCCCAAACTTCCTGTTTAAATAGAGAATCTTATCACAGGAAAGCTAACATACACACAGTCAACATACAAGCACATAATAGTGTGGTAAAATGCTCTTACGCCCACATTCCATCAGCTGCTCATAACTGTCCTCAGGAAACAGGGGTTTCTCTAGTCCTCTAAAATAAAGTTTCAGCACTCCAGCCACAGAGTCCATGTCACACCCCCCATCAGCGAGTGGGTCATCGCCTACGAATTAATACACAAATCACAGCCTATTACTAATGCTCAGAGAAAGGGAGGAGAATATCATCACCCAATGCACATACCTTTCTCAAACACATCCTTCAGCTGATTCACCACCATCTGAGATCCCGGCACTCTGAACAATCCCTCATGATGTAAACCTTACCAGAGAAAAAACAGTGAATAGGTTAGAAAACCAATGATTAAGATGGAAAGAATGGTAGAAAGAGGCATTATCTACTGACTTATATTTACCATTGAGGTTGATGAACCGAATGCAGCTCTCCACCACTGCAGGAATGAGCTGTCCCGATGCCTAACAGGGAGGAAACACAGAGTGAGTCAGTTGCCTTGAACTGTTTTGAGTGAATCCAGAACACTTCCTGAATCAGAGAAATTTACTTGGATGTATGATAGTAGATCCCCATTGAAAAGCTTCTGGCTGATCTGGGTACCAGGGTAACTCTTTTTGTGACGCACAGATCTTTTGGAGCGTGTTCTAAATAAACAGTGTTTAATTATAGTCATCACTGCTCTTGTTACCCCAATAAAATGTAGGAATATTGCCAAATGTTTTGACATAGAAAATATATATCTATTTTAAGCCTTAGTTTCCTTACCTGGAATGGTTACTGGCAACACTTTCAGCTGATAAGAAAAAGAAGCAGAAGAACAAAATTGAAGACATTTTTTCATTAAAACAATTTCTGTAAAAATAGGATAAATGATTCCACCTTTCTGAATGGCAACCTTTAGCAGGTCATGTTTGGCTTCCAGTTTTGATATTAAAGAGCTGTTACATAGATGGTCCCTGACTTTCTGCAATATAAAGTCACATGAAATAGAAAATGTCAGACAAAAACAGCAATAGAGATACTACTACTACTACTACTAACTATATAAATATATAAACATTATAAAAAATATAATAGTTAACGTATTATTCTTATTTGTTTAATTTTAATTCTCAGTAGAGATCAAAATTAGAGAATAATCTATAAGTACTTGATTTTGTCTGAAATATTGTTAATCTTCATAGCTCAAAATTTGAAGGAATATTAGCTGTAGGTATACCACTGTTCCACTAACATGTGAAAAACACAGTGATCAAAATCAGAGAACATTAACCACTGTAGCATGAAAAGAGATTACAACTAAAAGTTACAACTCTCAGAAATTAGGAGGACGTGTAGAGGCCTTTGCTTTGAATGACTTAAGCACATCTGCGGCCACATGACATCAGTTGTTTCTCACACTGCTCTGGTGTGATTTTGCTCCGCTCTTCTTCTAGTCTCTTCTATAGTTCGTGTGTTTCTTAGCCATAATTTTGTCACCAAGGATTTTCCAGAGATTTTGAGTCAGGTTTAGATCAGGACTCTGGGCCGGCCATTTCATTATTTCAGTGTTCTTAGAGTCAAGGAACTGTGTTACACAAGTATGACAGGAGTATTGTCTTTCATGAAAATTGCAGACTGAGCAATGCTTACAGTAAAGGAACTGCATGCTGCTGCAAGAGGCTCTGATAAAAATTTGCATTCACTCTGCAATGTCGCTGTATAAGAGGTCCAACGCCTGCTGCAGAAAACATCCCCCAAATCATGACACTTCCTCCTCCACCTTTCACTGACTTCTTTACGCACTTGGGCTTCAGTCTTTCCCCAGTTGGACGCTGAACAAAATGTTTCCCATCAGACCTAAATAAATTAAACTTGCTATCATCAGTAAAGTGAACCTTGGACCAGTTCCCCTCTCTCTACACAACATGCTCCTCAGCAAAGGTGAGCTTAGCCTTTTGATTCTTTCTGCTGATGAGAGGCTTGGTCACTGCAGAGTGCACTTTCAGTCCAACTTCTCTTTTTTTTTTTTGTTATCAACATTTTTTATTTTTTCACACATAACACAACACAGCATCCAAAATATAACAAAACAAAACAACAGACACATACTCAACATCTCAAAGTCCAGTCAAAAGGGAGGGAGAGAGGGAAGGACAATAAAAACACAAAAGTCACTCCTTTATATAATCACGTATATCAAACAAAAAACACTGCCAAGCATCAATGGTCGAAGGCCTGGCCCCACCGACTCGCGCCGTTGCACATTCACAAGTCACTATTTGCAGGAGGCTACGGATCCAATATGTTTTTCCACACATGTGCGGTGTAAACCAGTTCTGTATTATTGTCTTCTTCGCAGCTGTAAAACCAGCAAACAACATTCTCTTTTGCACTGAACTTATACAGAGACCAGAATCATCATTAAGAAGACATAAACTTGGGTTAACAGACCAATCAATTCGCAGTAAGGATGACAAAACCAGGTTTACATGTGTCCATAGACTGATGACGACAGGACATTCCCAAAACATATGCAGAAAAGTGCCTAATGAAGCAGTATTACATATATGGCAGTTAGAATTTGATTGTAGTTTCATTTTGAATCTTTTGTAAGGAGTTATGTATGCTCTATGAATGACTTTGAAGTGAATAAGACGATGAGCCAAATTTTTTGATGTTAAGCTGAGATTAGACCACACTCTCTCCCAGTCGACAGATAAATTAAGGTCAGATAATTCCCTATTCCAAATAGTTTTAATAGAAAGAGGTTTTGTAATGCAAACAATAATTTTATTATATATTAAGGAAACAGATGGCCGACCAGCAGATGGTGCAATCCAGTCCCGCATAGGATGAGAGGAAATGGAAGATGCCCACGGAACAGAACGCAACTGAAGAAAGACAAAGTATGCGGATGCTGGTAGACAAAATTTGGTTCTTAATGTCTGAAATGAACAGAGACCCTGGTTATCATATATATCACCGCACGTGTTTACACCTAAAGAAGACCAAGAGGGTTGGACAAATGGACAATTTCCACATACAAAATTAAAATTGTGCCATAAATGTTCCCTTTACAAAATTTGAAGGGTCCTCCTATCCGACGTTCAACCGTTTTCCAGATTTTAATAGAGTTAGCCACAACCAGACCAAATTTATAATTATCCCCTGCCAGTAAATAAAATATCTTGAAGTCTATTTGGTTTAACCTTGTCAGCTTCAATCACCCTCCATGAAACTGTAGATTGAGGATCAACCCAATTATGAAGAGCCTTAAGCTGGAACGACCAATAATACAGTTCAAAATTTGGTACAGCCAGTCCTCCCGCGCTATTAGTATGTTGTAATGTGGTAAGTTTAATTCTGGGGCATTTATCATTCCAGATAAACTTAGAAATTATGGAGTTGATCTCCTTAAAGTAACCTGGAGGGGGAGAAAGTGGTAGCATAGAGAAAAAAAATTGAATCGAGGTAACAAATTCATCTTAACAGTGGAGATTCTTCCTTGGAGAGAGACTTTAAGATTCTTCCATCTTTGAATGTCATTTTTGACCTTAACTAAAATATTATTAAAATTGTCTCTGGCAAACTTATGAATGTTTTTATATATGGTAATGCCCAAATAGATGAAAGATTCCTTAATAGGGATAAATGAGGGAATAGAAGAATTAACCTTAACATTGTTAATTGGCAGATTTGCTCCAATTTATTTTATATCCTGATAAGCTACTAAAATTATCAAATTCCTTAATTATACTAGAGACTGAAACATCAAAGTGGTCTAAATATAGAATAATATCATCAGCGTATAATGAAATACTATGATTATGATCATGAATCTTAATCGATACTTCAGATTTCCTGATGGCTTGTGCTAAGGGTTCAAGAGATAGACAAAACAATAAGGGGAAAAGCGGACATCCCTGCCTCGTTCCCCACTGTAAAGGGAATGGGGGGGAAATAATATTACCAGTTATGACTGATGCTGCAGGTGAGTGGTATAATGTCTTAATCATAGAAATGAAGTGTTCACCGAAGCCGAAACATTGCAGAACTGCCCACATATAATTCCACTCTAGCCTGTCAAAGGCTTTTTCTGCATCCAGTGAGAAAACCGCACAAGGGGTCGGGTGGGAGTCCGCAAAGTCAAGAATATGAAGGAGTCGACGCATATTGTCAGATGCATTGCGCCCCTTGATGAAGCCGGTTTGGTCCTCCTTGATCAAACTATGAATTACCTTCTCCATACGAGAAGCAAAAACTTTAGCATAGATTTTTAGATCACATGGGATAAGCGAAATCGGTCTGTAGCTGGAACAATCTAATGGATCTTTCCCTTTTTTAAGAAGTAAAGATATCAATGAAGTTTTTTTGATCTCTATGAAATACCCCATGTTCAATTGCAAAATTAAATGAATTAAGCATAAGTATCCCTACCAAATCCCAAATTTCTAAATATAATTCAGGGGGGGGGGGGGGGGGGGAGACCATCTAGACCCGGCGATTTGCCCTTTTGAAGGCTTTTTAGAGAGACGTGGAGTTCCTCCAAACTTAATGGGGCCTCCAAAGATTCTTTATCCATCTGTGAGATCCGAGGCAGTTCCAATATATCTAAATACTGCTTACAAATTGGTTCATCAAAATCTGTTTCGGCTTTATACAGATTTGTGTAAAAACCTTTAAATATTTCATTAATTGCCACAGGGTTCGTGGTGACCTGATCATCAGATGATTTTATTGCGCTAATATATGCCTTAGACTCGCATTCTTTCAACCTAAGGGCCAATAAGTGACTAGGTCTCTCTGATTCAAAATAATATTTTTGCCTAGTCCTATGTAAAATAAATTCCGCCTTTGAGTGTGAAAGTAAATCATATTCTTCTTTTAAAGAGGACAGCGGTGTAGCCTGTTGCTCAGTAAAACGTTGTTTTTGTAGGTTTTGTAATGATTGGATTTTATTTTCTAATTGTGTAAACTGGTGAGTTTTCGCTTTGGCAAGAGAAAGATATACAGAAACCTCGTATAGCACACTTAGTCGTTTCCCACACTATTTGAGGATCCACATCAGAGGGCATATTCATTTCAAGAAATTCCTTAATATATTCTTTTAGAGAAGTAATGAAAGTCTGATTACTTAATAATGATATGTTAAAGCGCCATCTAGGGGACTCGGCTTTAACATCGGAAAGAGGAACACTGCACAACAGTATTCTGAATTCTCCAAAGATCGATTAAGTTGAGCTCAGTGATAAATTTATTCAGTAATTTAGAGGATGGATTGGCTGTTGTATCAGATTGAGATTTATCTAAAGCAGGATTTACGACAGCATTAAAATCACCACCCACCACTAGAGGGCAATCAATCTGCTCAAGTAGAGTTTTGGAAATCTATGTAAGGAATGCACTGTCTGTCTCATTCGGACCATAAATAGAGACCAATGCTAACCTATTATTATATATTTTGCATCGGATAAAAACAAATCTACCCTTCTCTTCACTACCAAGGTGTTCAAATGTTAAATTTAACTTCCTGTTAACAAGGATAAGCACGCCCTTAGTTTTATTAAGAGCGCAGGAAAAGGCTGCAAACTTATAATACTTATTCTGGAAACGTGCCACGTCAGATTGTTTTAGTGTCTCTTGTATTAGGGCACAGGAAATAGATTTACGGTGTAAATATTCTAACACACGGGTTCGTTTAACAGCAGAATTTAAACCATTCACATTCAGTGATAAAATATTTAGAGTATGCATTGAATATTCATAATCCCAAGATTGTATTCAATAAATGAAAAAAAGCAGAAGCACTTCCATTCTGTAAATAACATGTAAACGCTGATGTGCATTTTAGATACCAAACCTTCTAGGTGAAAAATCCTTTTAGAAATAGGGTAAAATAAATAAAAGTATAAATGTCTGTTGTAAAAAATAAAAACAACACAAAAACATGAACAACCGACAACCATAAACAAGAAACAACTCAGACCGCACATTACCGAGAACATAGGTCTGATTGAGCAACACAAAATAGTGATGGTTCGTGACCGATCCACTCCAACGCAAGACATGTCCCCGAAAGGCTCACACAGCCAAAACATTTTTTTTTTAATTAAACCTACTCTCCATTAGTCCCCTCCAAAAAAGAAAAAATGGGTATCAGTCTTACCAGCAAGGAGATCGTTGTACCGGATAGATAGGGACAATATCCCAGTAGCAGAGAGGAGAGAAGAAAAAGCAAAAAACAGGTTTAGCAAGCGTCCATTTCCATCCTGCCCTCATCCCTTCCTGGGCACCTAGGACCGCCTCCATCCCGGCTATCAAGCCCCTCCCGCCGGGCCGGAGAGATAGTGGCCGCTGTTTTCCCGTTGCCTTCCTGTAGAGCCGTGGCATACGTCTTCTGCTGAGACAGGGAGCTGATAAAATCCTCCGAGAGTCAAAACTTTTCTGCTCCACTTTGTGTCGTAGTTTAATTACCGCCGGATAGATGAGGAAGGGCTGGAGACCAAGCGCTGTCATCTTCTTCAAAACCGGATTAAATGCCTTTCTCCTGATCATTGTGGCTGGACTAAAGTTGGGAAAAAATAGTAGTGTGACATTGTCCTGTGCACATTTCACCGGATAAGCCTGCCGAGCACCTTTCAGGATCTCCGATCTGTCATGCCATCTTAGTACACGGAAGATGAGAGTGCGCGACCGATCGGAGCCCCTCCCTCCGTCATACACACGATGCGCCTGGTCAATCTCAATGTCACGACCTTTCAGCGAAGGAATCCACTTGGAAAGATTAACTCTGAGGAAACCAGCCGCGTTGGAACCCTCCGCCCCCTCTGGTAACCCCACCAGTCGTACGTTGTTACTCCTGCTCCTATCCTCCATATCTGTCATCTTCTCGGTGAGTCGCTCCAGCTGATTTCTTAAGTCCGTGACTGTCCTCCTATCCTCACGTGCAGCTGCCTGAACATAATCAACCCGGTCACGTGTCTGCTTCGCCGCGGTAGCTATCACCTCAAGCTCCTCTCTTAGCTCTTTAACAGGATTACACAATATGTGGCAAAGTGAGCAGAGCGAAAGACTAAGCTTGCATCGCCGTCGAAGGGTCACGTGATCCCCTGTCCGACTTCTCTTAAACATGCTGAGACAAATCCATACCCTGTTCAGCGCTGTACTGGCAAGCAATTCCAGCAGCAGTGCTGAACCAATTCCCCATTGAGATTCTCCATATTGTGCTGTCTTCTCACTCATTTGTCTTACGTAGACAACTGCCCTTTTTAGGGGACTTGAATGAATTAGTGTCACTGTAAGCCTGCAATATTCGAGAAATCACAGATTTGGAATGAACAACTTTTCTTGCAATGGTTGAAAAGTTCAGCCCTTTGGCCTTCAGAATACAATTAATTTATCAAATATGCTTTAAAAACTACCATTCTACTCGTGTTAGGAAAACTTCAAACAGGACTAAGCAGTGAACTTGATTTAGGAAATTGTAGGTTCTTTAGTTTTGATCTCCACTGTATATATCTATATCTATATCTATTATCAATGTTGAAAAGCATTTTGCAAAATATTTTAGTTGGAAACCATGATACATTTTTTCCGGATTCTTTGCTGAATAGAAAGTTTTAAACAACAGTAATTAAAAATGCCATTTAATATCTTAAATATTTAATAATAATAATAATAATAATTTATAAAAAAAAAAAATTATATATGTATGATTACCGAGAAGTACAAAGTCTCAGTGTCCGGAAGGCTGGCTCTACGTTTCAGCTGATAGGTCTTACTGACTGATACATCACTGTTCCCATCTGGTGATGATGAGCGACTAAGAAAGTCTGGGGTAGATCCAAAGGTGTCCTCTACAATACCATCCAACATGGAAGACTGAGCTGACTGAAGTAACTTGCCAGACTGCAATAAATTGTATGCATATTCATGTTTAGACAAACAGACTCATTCGATTTATAATGAGTACACAAAGACACAGCATTTATTCCTCCAAATATCCCTACATCTATCCTATTTTTTAGTAGTAGTGCTGCATGTGGTGCTTTGGGGTTTGTGTACCTCCTCAACATCCGTGGTGACTGAACACAGCCTGGACTGCAGCTGCTGGAAGCGAGTCACCAGCTCACCCATCATCTCACACTTTGCCGACACCTCAACCACCTGGAAAAGGATACATACATAAGCAACCACACATTTCTCCACTTATACAGACACATTTTATTAAGAAGCACCTGGTCGCCTTCGTAGGGTTGGTACTGAAAGCGGAGGGGCAGGCAAAAGGCAGAGATGTTGGCCTGCATGAGAGTGTCTCTGTCCTGGTTCTGGTTCAGTTCTGACACAGTTGTGTCCAGCTGCTGCATCCCAGTGCTCAAGTTCTGCTGGGCCCATTGGCGGCTGGCCAGGTAAAAATGAAACACCTTGGATATGGACTGGTGGTAACCCAGATCACAGCACTGAAAGGACATGCAGTGAGAGGTTGAGTTAAACCTGCTCAGTACTGAAACCTGATTATATAGACTGAATATAATGAACTCACATCTATGAGAGTGGAGAGATCCTGAAGGTAGTATTTGTTCATGCATGCATTTGCCGCAGCCAAGTTGAGGAGGTAATCATTGCGTGCTTTTGTGCACTTAAGCTGAATCTCCTGAACTTTACTTTGCCTCTGTGCACACATAAAGTGGTGAGATGTAACCTCAGATGTTACTGGAACAATCGCTTATCCACACACATTCAGTGAGTCATATGTCAAATCACACAAGGTGACCACAATAACCAACCGTCTGCCAATCATATGCAGCGAACACTTGCCCTACATCACTCTGCACAGTGGAAGATGCAGCTCATGTTCATGCAGGCAAAACACTGTAACAGTGTATCTTGCTTCCTTTGATTCTGTCACCAGTCAATTTTTTTGTGGCATAATGTTGATTAACACAATTTTGACACATTCCTAAAGTTCTTTAAAACAACATCATCAAAATAATAAAATAATAACATAGGCATGAGATAACTATAATGAGGGAATTAATTCATAATTTGTGGCCACAATTTCTTGTTTCTTGTTTTATTCTATTTTACGGTTTCCACAAAAATATTGAGCAGAACAACTTTTCAACGGTTTTACAAGAAATGTTAAATATTGAGCACCAAATCAGAATATTATAATGATTTCTGAAGGATCATGTGACACTGAAGACTGGAGTAATGGCTGCAAAAATTTGGCTTTCGGACATCACAGGAATAAATTACACTTTATAATACAGTGAAATAGAAAATAATTATTTTAAATTGTATAATAATATTTCACAACATTCCTTTTTTCTTACTTTATTTTTAATTAAATACATAAGTGAGTATAAGAAATAGTGGCTTCTTTCAAAAACTTTATAACCTAACCAAGCTTTTGAATGGTAATATATACAAAATTTAAAAAGAGAGAGAGAGAGAGAGAATAATATAATATGTGGGAAATTCTCTCCGCCCTCCCCCCCTCTCTCTTTTTTTGGTAATCAACTTTATGCCACAAGTTGATTGAGCTTAACTTGTACTAAACCTTAAATATATCTTAATTATAACCATTTCATTCACAACTATTTCATATGTAGGTATTAAAAAGGGAGATATACTTTCTCTATTTGTCTTTCAATCTTTTTAGAAGCACTTTGCTTCTGCTTTTCCTCCAGTCTGACTGCCTCCTTTAGTTTGCTTTCTGCAGACAGGAACTCAGTGTAGTATTGGTAATATGTCTTCAAGGTCTGGTTTTCAACAAAAATAGGAATGAGTTTTGCAGTGACATTTTACCATCCATTAAATGCAAGTAAACATTGTTTCTGAAAGAAAAATGTGGCTCGATGAGAGGAATGAGTGGTTAAGCTCACCGTATGAAGTTCTGTAGTGACCTTCAGAAGTCCATCCTGTAACTGGGTGCAAATGTCTCTGCTCTGAAAAAGATAAACAATGGAAAAAAAAAACAGAAAGATAAATTATATTACAATGTATTTGTATTACAATGTCAGGCGAGTGGCAGGTGACTATGTCAAAGGTGTTTCTGTGCACTGTCTGCAAAGTGTCAGTGCAAAGGAAGCCACATGTTTATACGTGGGCATGTTTGCTCCTTCAAGTGTGTGGGTGTTTGTTTTTGCAAATGTGGAAGGATATGAAAATGTGTGTGAGAGCGAGATGGTGTGTATGTGTGATGGCGGGTGTGTACCCGTTTGGCCAGGCGTTGGGCATGTTCAACACAGTGTGAAAGCTGCTGAGGCAGAGTGTTGCTGTAGCTGTCACTCAAGAAACTGTGATCTCTGCTCTCCTGACGTGTTTGCATCAACAACACCTGCCAGCAGTTAACCACTGACTGATGGCTGGGCTCCTTCCTGGGGGGCATAGAAACAGAGAACTGAGTTATAAAGTTCCTAGTAAGCAACAGATACATAGCTATATATATATACACAGCAGGTTTTGCCTGAAACAAAATATATACTTTTAAAATTTGGGGTCAGTAAGATTTTTTTTTTTTTTTTTAAAGAAATGAATTGTTTTATTGAGGAAGGATGAATTAAACTGATCAAAGTGACAGAAAAATAATTTATAATGTTACAAAAGGTTTGTAATTCAAATAAATGCTGGAATAATGGCTGGAAGTAAGTGCATATTTTTAAACAAATAAATGCAGCCTTGGTGAACATAAGACTTCTGTCAAAAACATTTAATTTGTTAATTTTGGCTAATGCATTAACTAACAATAAGCAATACAATTGTTACAGTTTTAAAAAAAATAGTTAATGTTAGTTATGCAACCATTTATTCTTAGTGCAGGTACATTAAATAATATTAACAGATACAACTTTTGATTTTAATATTACTAGATGTTGAAATTAACATTAACTAAATTAACAAATGCTTTAAAAGTATTTTTCATTGTTAATATTAACTAATGTAAGCTAAGTTAACAAATTGAACCTTATTGTAAAGTGTTACCAAACTTTCTAACTGACCCCAAACTTTTGATAGGTAGTATATATAGAATTATATATATAATATGTTATTGTGCCATTTCTGCTTGCTATGTTTGGGGTATCTCTCTTTAAAATAAATTGCTCTTTAAGGGTGGCATAAGTGCCTACTTTTTTACTCTATACAGATTCTTCACAGGTTAAGAACAGTTTTTCATGCATTAATGGTGATTTTTTTCTTTTCATATCCTCACTTCCTGGTTCTGGAGGAGAACCTGTCACACAGTTTGTCCAGTGAGCGGGCGTACTCCCCCTCAATCTCGCCTCGTCTGCGCAAATAATCGATCAGATCTTGGAACACCTGAGTCTTCTGCTCCACCTGACCGTCAAATATCCTCAACTGCTCTGACAGCTGCAAACGCGCCTCTAGTGGAGAGAAAAGAGAGAGCAATTATATTTCTATAGTTCCTCTGTTAATCTGTTTCACTTGACAGGAGTCAAAAAGCAGTTAACTGGAACATGTTGACTTCACAAAGTTTAACTAGACAGATAGATAGATAGATAGATTTCAACATTTACAAAATGTATCTGTTAATATTATTTAATGTACCTGAGCTAACATGTACTAAGTATGAACAGTTCTATTTTTATTAACTAACAAAATGTAATAAATTGGTTATCAGTGATTTTGGAAGCACATACAAAACTTTCAACAGAAACCGATCAGCAAATTTAATCTTACTGGAAAGGAAATAGTTTGGGTTTCCATTGCTCCAAAATCTTAAAGTGTATACAATGTTAGGACGTCTGTTACCTTTAATCTGTGTATCATAGTCCGCTGTCCCCACTCTGTCCCTCCACAGTTTGACATGGGACGACATTGTAGCTCCAGCTAGGTGAATGAACAGAAGCCATGTAGAAGTTTAAAGAATATACTTGAAAAAGATTTTCATTAGCACTTCATGCTTTTAATCTTATATTTTGACCCATATTGACCACATCATTTTTTGACCAATTTTGACCACAGAAATGAGAAACATGTACATTGACTTTTAATGCAGACTTCAGATTCATATTATCATTTCATCCATTTTAGCGGCAAGATCAATCAAGGTCAAACTCATACTCAGATTTCTTTGGCTTTAAGTTCATTTGGACTATAATAACTCAAACTGATTTGTACACATACAATACCACAAGTCCTGAGGCAATCAGCCATTGTGTACAATAATTAATTTGCTGTCTAGAAGACTATAAACACTCATCATTTAACATCATATAAAATGTCTTCTATAATATATTCAGATTCAAAAGAAAGACAAATTGAGAATAAGCACACACACACACACACATTTGTTTTTGTGAAAAGTGGGGACATCCCATAGGCGTAATGGTTTTTATACTGTACAAACTGTATGTGCTATTGCCCTACACCTACCCTACACCTAAACTTAGCCCTCACAGGAGACTGTGCATTTCTACTTCCCCCCCCCAAAAACTTTTGAAAAGTGGGGACATGTCCTGAAAAGTCACCTTCACCTTGTAATACCCATGTCATACCGTGTCATTATACAAATTTATGTCCTCATTTGTCACACACACACACACACACACACACACACACACACACACACGCACGCACGCACATAATCCAAAACAATTTCTATATGAAGAATAGCACTTATTCATGTGCTGATTGTATCTCCAGCAGTAGTGTCACAGCAGTTGTTCTACAGTGACCTACATTACAGTGGATGTACAGTGCACTGTTCAATTGTAGTGAACAAATTGCACATCTAGGGAGTCAAAAAAGGGGAAGGTAGCAGACTTCCTGTGTTAAGAGCAAATCAGACTGCAGCAGCACACTCTCACCATGAGTCATGACAACAGGCCATCCCCTCAGACTCTCTCCTTCTGTCATTCTTCACAGAAACTTCCCCATTTACATCTCATGAAACTAAACGTTCACCGAAATAATTGATTTCAGATCTCCAAATGTTAACAGACATATTCAGGAATTAAACATGCATGTTTCCCAACCACAAGCAAATTTTAATCAGTTTTCTTGCTATAAGATTTATCTCTATCTGCTCCTGCTGGCTTAGGATAAAAACTCTGTTTTTTCAGAATATGATTTTCTGAGGAAGTTACTTTAGCAATATGTGTGAAAAATGTTTAATATGAATTATATTTTTGTATTAGCCTAAAGTAATGTATGAAAACTGACCAAATAACACATGCAAACTGACAACTACAAAATAAATTACATAATAAAACAACAAAATCATGCTATTTTTGTAAATATGCTATATTTGTAAGTAAACCCACAACACTTACTTTAGTAATTCCTGCAGATGTTCACTTTGGCATTCTCAATATATCCTCTTAAACAGCTTCCACACTCCCTTAGTATCGCTTGTCCAAACCAAAGCCCTGAGAAACCTTCTTTCTCTCGCACACAAGCACTGTGAGAAACAGAGAAAGACAATACCGTTCTCCTCCTTCCTCACTCGGTCACTGTGTGCTGACAGCAAGTGTACTGAATGCTGAGTAAAACCTCACATTACTGGCCCCTCCTCCCTCACCGTGCTTTCTCACTTTCACAAACACTATCTTTTAAATTTGGATTCAAGCAGCCATTTATCTGACATGCTTTATTTGGGGTTATATGCCTCAGTAACAGCTATTTATATCTGCCTGTTTAGACATCTAAAAGGACTGATGTCGTTCTGAACATAAGTGGCAGTTTCCATTGAAGATCTTCCCACAGGTCGACAATAATAAGGTCGAAACAAACATAGGTAGTGGAAAACGCTTTGATTCTGATGCATCTAAATTGATAGCTGCTTTGACCACAAGAGAAGCATTATGACCTTTCAGTTTTCCTTTAACGGAAGGAGAAGAGGCTTGTATGGATCAGATTGCATCACAGGTCATTTTTGTTCACTTGTGCAGCTGCACTGTTCCCATTTATTAAATCCATCAAAAGTTATGAAACACAAAAGGAGGAAATAAAAACAGTTCTGTTTTTGCAACAGATGGCACCTACTTAGTACCAAATAAGTTAATAACAGTTGAAATTCACTTTATTATTAAACATGTTAAGTGAGACCTAGCTTTGCTTTCATATTCTCACACAGTTCTTTTGCACTTATATGCATTTTATTGGTGTTAGTGTGTGAGGACCTATTCATTTCCTTCCTCTCCTGAGTGTCTTATCTGTTTCCCATGATAAATCTAAATCTAAGTCTGTTTGTGACTGTATTAGTCTCATTAATGGAACTATAAGGTTCATTTAGATCATAGATTTTTATTTATCTGAAATGTATTTTTTATTCAGTATAAAAGATGCACAGTATGCAACTGGGTATTTCTTAAGAACATAGTGTGACATAGTTAACCACCGTCAAATACCACAACTGAACCACAACTGCATTAAAAGTCTATTGTCCTCTTACTGCTGTGCACTATAGAACACTAAAAAAAATCCATCTGCACTTTTACAATTAACAAGTTACATGTTTTTAGTGGTTTATTTTTGTGAAGTTTACCTTCTGCTTGCAAATGTAGAATTCTAAAAAATAGAATCATGTTAAAAACAAAAATTCCAGTCAAATGTTCTGTTCACGTGGTTCAGTTTGATGTAAAAAATTACAAATATGTTTTTTATCACATTATATCAAGTACATGGTAGTGTTCCCACTGCAGCAAAAAAAAAAATCTTCAAGTGATCATGGCTGTGAAGACTGAAAGTAGAGAAGTTTTCGGAGGAAGTTGAAAGATCCGGGCATTTGTTTATACAGGCCTTTGGCAGATATCTGGGAGACTGCATCATTTACCTAAAGAAAATAGATATTTCATATATACAATTTATTTTAATGCAAAAACATATATATATATATATATATATATATATATATATATATAAAATGTATAAATATAATTATTTGTGCTTGAAAAACAAACTTTCAGATTTTGGTATATTACATAGGCACAAATGATATTAATAGTGTCTATTTTTGCTTAAATAGACACAATTAATCTAACTTAAAATAGGTTTAGCTCCATTTATTTTTTGGACACAGGACACAAACCTAAGGCTGCGTTTACACTGCAGGGCTTTATGCACAGATCCGATCTTTTAACCATATCCAACTTTTCGTCCCACCTGTTTACATTCACTTAAGTCACGACTCAGTCATATCCGATACTTACAGTACATTTACTGTATATGAAACATGAATGATAACCAATAGTGATCTCATTCAGCAAAATGGTTGACCCTCGGGTTTTGAACAGCTATAAAAATTATTTATATAATTTACATTAGGTGGTTCTTCGACTTTAATGCACACCATCTGTGATTATCCCGCTTATACCATGATCACTTGCCAGCCAGTATTTAAAAATGTCATTGATGTATGCAGCGCAAAATTTCAATGAATATAAAATAACAGTAGTTTTCATAAGTTATTTCATCTACAGGTCGTTAGATGTAGAATTCTGCAGTGTGGTCAAATAACATTTGTTTGAAAGAATTTGCTAATTATGTGTGTAAATGACCTGGGTCTACGCCTCCTCTATAGTGAAGCTGTGAGTTTAATTACTTAAAAACAGCAAAATTATCATCTTGCTGAAAAAATATAATTTAGCATTTAGTAGCGAAATTTTTTATGGATTTTTATGTTTTGACGTGTGCAACAATATCCAATCTGCATCACATGTGATTTAAAAATCTGATTTTTTGTTTCAGTGTAAATGCAACCTAAAAGTATGAATGATTTTATGTCTGGCACCAGTGAAAATATAGCATTTCAACAGGAAGAGATGTATGCGATGCAGTTTGAGGAGCTGACTATAGTTTTTGCTTGGAGTCAAATCTTTTTAACAAATTATCTATAAGCTAGCACAATATATAAAATAGCAGAATATCTACTGCTTGATATGGTACATACCATAATACTGCTGTACCCCAACTGGTAGCATTATTATTGCATAATTTGTTTTGGTGTGGTTTTTCCATTTTTTAAGACATATTTACTGTATCTATCAGTTGTTTTAAGAAGCTTTACAGGACAAAGACGTACCATCATTAGTATGGTCACCAGATCATCCGTGGCAGCATTCTCCTCAAGCACACGATCAAGATTCTCCACATACCAGGATCCGGCCTGCGTGTCCCTCCAGGAGACATAGCCTGCAAATGCATTAGCATGTGTCATTTACTTGTGTTTGCCAGTCAAAAGGGAAATATTAATCAACCAAAAAACTATTTAAGGCACAACATGTAATTCTGTAATGACCAAAACACAGACCTGGAAAGGTTGAGTAGGACACCAGGATATCGCTGGGTGTGGGCAAAGTGGCTCGAGCATCAAGTTCATCAGACGTGCTGAGAGAGTCACTGCTGGAGGATATGGGAATAGCGTCCATCTGGTCATCTATCCCACCCATAGAGGGCTCCACCTCATCTGGAGAAACCTCAAAACCCGTGTCCTTCTCACCTACAGGTGAGAAGAAAAAAAGTTAGCATAATCTGAAAAACTACAGCACACTAGGAAATGTTATATTTAAAAACCTCTGATTATTTTTAAGTGTGGTCACATCAGCTAAATTTTGGAAAAGGTCCATTATCTATATCTATGATAAATAAATGTAGCGATGTATGAAGCACGGCTTACACAGAAATCTCCTACAAACCAAGCAGCTTTCTGTTGGTCATAACCGCAAATTCAACTTGAACCAGTTGTGAAATCTGCGTGGGGAAAATTCTTCATGGTGAGCTGTAATACTAATGAAAAATCATGATCCTTAGCTTAAGCCAGACAGTGATTCATCTTTTATGAATCATTAAAATATTGTTATCCAGGATGCTGTGAGCATGAAGACTGTAGTGTACACTGTGTTTTTAAAAGCTTAGCTTAAATGCCCCAGTATACTTCAAGCAAAAATGAAGAATGAACTGGTGTGACATCCTTTCTAAATAACTAACAACTAAACAAGGCCAAAATGAAGTTTGCTCATGCAAATATCAAACTATGATCAAACTGCTGTTTTCTCACCATTGTCATTTTAGTTGTGTTTTTTGTTACTGAGAGGAAACCATGCATTTATATATTCATCAAAATGTCATTTTCAGCAGTGTGGACGCCGGCATTCAAACTTGCTTTTACCTCTAAGTGAAGAACAAAAAAGAACTTCTCTGTGAGTATATCAATGCCTTAAATGTGTGATATGAATAAACAGTGCTCATAAACGGCTGTTGGGATAGTATTCTCAAATGAAACACATAGATGTTTGGACCTGGAAACAATATTCCTTAATCAGATTGAAATGACTGGATTTTGAACATGAAAATTCGCTAACGATAGTAAATGTGACCACATCTTTTGGCTACAAGACTTGTGAAAGATTTCTGAGATGCCCACCTCCTCCACAGGCCTGGATGAAGAAGAGTTTGGGCTTGCCCTGCAGAGAAGGACAGTTCTGGCCGTTGAGGTAGTTTGTGATTATCTGAACTGGGACAGCTGGTCCGTCAACACCATGAACTGCTCCGGGAAAACGATTGTGGTTTGCCTAAACATTAGAGAAATGTCGAGCACCAAAGCAGAATGAGAAAATTGCACTAATGTTTTTGTAATTGGATAGCTTGATGGTGTTCTACAAAAAAGGAGGAAGCAAATAAAATGTATTTGCAGGTTGTACTTCTTTGTTGAAAACTAATAGTCTTCATAAATGTGAAAACAAATATAACATATATCCTCTTTTTATTTGAAGAAAAAATATGTGACTGGTTTTACCTCAGTACCATGTGAAAGGATGATCACCACACAGCAGTCATACGCAGAATGATCCCTCTTTGCTAAAGATGCCATCTCGTGTCTTATGTGCTAGAGAGGGGAGAAAAAAACGTTTTTATTCATTTTTAAAATGTATTAAAGACAGACAAACTTTTATCTTACTGCTTTGTTTACAGTGAGAAGAAGAGGAAGCACTGTGCTTACTTTGTGCTTCAAGTTCCTTTTTGCAATAACCTCAAAGTTGAGAGCTTTAAATCTTTTCTCCATCTTGTCGCAGTCAATGTCGGACCCCTTTCTATCTTTTAGATCACAGCCTGGGTCAAAATCCACATTGTTTATAATCAGGCAGATCCCACATGGACTGGCATCCATCTTATAGCACTGCATAAATAATATTAAGTGGGTGGTTAGGTACAATGGTGCAATTAAGATGTCTCTTATGCTCACCAAAGTGGTATTTATTTGATCAAAAAATACAGCAAAATACAGTAAAAACTACTTTTATTACAATTTAAAACAAATACAGTTCTGTCATGAAACTTTAGATGGCACAGGCTAAGTCCTAGCTCAGTCTGATATAATCACATCATTATTCACATGGCGCAGCGGATTGTTTTTGTTGCATCAGCAGCCAATGACCTCGCTGCTCAACATTTAAATACTTGGCCAGTGTTTGCTGTAGCAGTTTGCTGCATGCTTCAGTAACCCTCCACCTTTTCCAGCTCCACCTGTATAGATCTGCTACGGGTAATTTCATGCATGTTATATGTGCAGCAACAGAAAGTCATGCTCACAGCAGCATGTCTGTGGATGTATTGACAGTAGCAAGTATCAGTACTTGCTCTGCCTCATCAGCAGCAGCGTAGCAGATCTATTCCACCAAGACCAAATACATTAACATTGCTATAAATATTACCATGTTAATCTTTCAGATAGTCGTCATGACAGAACCGTTATCTACTTTACTATATTTTGAAATGTAATTACTTCCTGTCATGGCAAAGCTGAATTTTTAGAAGCCATATGAAATCTCACTGACCCCAAACATTTGAACAGTAGTGTTATATGCTTAAATGCACATGCACATTTGCATTCTTTTATTTTCGTTTTCTTATATGAATTCCTATAAAAAAAAATAGTATTAAAATATAATAGCATTGGTGTTAATAAACATTTATTATAATCAATGTGGGAAACAGTTGTGCTGCTTAAATTTAAATTTTTTGGAAACCATACACTTCTAAATTTTGAGAATCTTTTCTGCTCACAAAAGTAAGAACATTTGTACACAATTATCAGTGAATATTTAAGAATGAATGACTTTTAAAACATTCAGGATTGTTCGCTGAGAATGATCACAGTTACCTGTATACTGTCTCTTCTCTGTCTGGTTGGTCTCACCACTTGAGGTTCAGAAGCTGTGTGAATGCATAAATCCAAAGGTTATTCATGCTTTCTAACCAGACTGCCCTTTACTTTTTAATAACAGATGAGAACTAACATACTTTATTGAGAATTAAAACAGGACTGACTCACATGGGATAAGAGGATTGGGCACAGGTTCTGGTCTCAGTGGTTCTAACCGTGATGGAGTCAAATCAGGTCTGTCTGGTTTTTCTGTATATTTTGGATTTTCTGCATTGAATCATAAGATCAAATAAGATATCTCTATGCATCTTTTAATATACTTTAGGGAAAATTCATTGCAGAATGCCAGTTACAGTTAAGGCTCAAGAAGATCATGGGAAGGTGAGGGCGTTTTATGTTCCACTGTATTATGGGAACATCCGAAGTAAATATATCCAAGTAAATCCTGTGTTTTTAATGGAAGTAACACACTTACGGACTGGCAGAGGGATCAGCGAAGGCTGTGTGGGGACAGAAGGAGGCAGACGAGCACCACCTCCACACTGAAGGAGCTCTGCGAGCTCATGTTGGCCAGTTTCTCGCAGACACTCCAGGAAGGCTGCGAAAGCCTGACTCCCTCTCGTCTCTAAGTCTATCACCAGTTGCCTGGCTTGGTCACGTCTTGTTATCTTGCTCTGTTAGGAGAACAACAATGTTTCACATTTGCAGGTTTGCAATAAGGGAACCACTCACACATGAATGGTCATATCATCTTACCTTCATAATTGTAAACTAAACAATGCACATTATTAACAAGTGAAGCGTGAACATCCGGTATGAAGCATGACAGTTAAGCAGATTGTTAGAAACTGACAGTCTGAGTTTCCTTTCACTTTCAGTGCATCATGTTACCATACAATTATAGTGAATGGTGACTTTGACAGTTATTATGTTTAGAATTCTTCATTTGTGTTTCACAAAATGAAAGAAAGTCATGCTGGTTTGATAAGGGTGAGTGAATAAATAACAAATTGTACTGTTCCTTTGTGAACTTTCACAATGACCACATATGAACTTTCATAATCCCGTTTCCAGTTTCCCATTTATGTAAACAAAGACATGAGTGTTAGTACCTTTATTTCATCGATCATGTCCTGGGTGAAGACTCCCTTTGACAAAAGTCCATCGCAGATGTCTGCAGGATTTAATGCCGTGACTAGATTACGCCTGTTCCGCTGAAGTATCTTTCTGTGTTTGGGGTCCATCCTGGCAATAATTCGGTATTAAACGTGTTTGTGACTATGAGACGTTTTCAATATGACGAAATATTTGTTAATTAATGTGTGGAAGTAGTATACAGTAAACGCGTAAAAAAACAATAAGGCTTGAACTGAGCTGAATTGACTTTTAATCAACACAAACCGGAGCTCTGCTCGCTCGGCGCCTTTATTCTCTTCCTTGTTAATATCTTGCTGGCGATGACTAGTGATGTCCGCTTCGCGAATGAATCGTTCGATTTAACCGGATCTACTTAGTGTACCGGTTGAACCAGTTCACGAAGTCGGACTGAATCGTTTGAAACGGTTCGCGTCTCCAGTAAGCACTATTCCACAAATTACTTAAGTTATTCACTTTTTTAACGTGCCTGACACTCCCTCTGTTTCGAAATAAACCAATATCCCGGAGTTATTAATTTACTCAAACGGTACACTGAGTGAACTGCTGTGAAGAGAGAACTGATGAACACGAGATCAGCATGTGTGCAGTGAGCCGGGTAAAGAACGAACACGCCCTATGGCAAGCCGTGTTAACATTTAATATATTAGCCGCACTAGTATCTAATTTAATGCGACTAGTACTTATTTTTTAGATACTAGTATCTTTTCCATTAAGTACTAGTACTTATTCATTAGCTACTAGTGCTTATTCTTTAGGTACTAGTGTTTATTATTTAGGTACTAGTGTCTTTTGTAAAGTTACTAGTACTTGTTCATTAGATACTAGTTCTTATTTTTTAGATACTAGTGCTTATTTATTAGGTACTAGTACTTATTCATTAGATACTAATACTTATTTATTAGGTACTAGTACTTATTCATTAGATACTAGTACTTATTGATTAAATACTAGTACTTATTTATTAGATACTAGTACTTATTTCAATAGTGACTAGTAACTATTATATTGTTACTAGTAACAAATTTTAAATTTTTGCCATTGACTTCTATGGGGATCCGTCATTGAGATATCAACTATTCAGTTTTGACTAGTATGTATTCCACTAGTGACTAGTACTTAATTTTTATGTACTAGTAGTTATTCATTAGGTACTAGCAGAGGTGGTCAGTAACGAAGTAAAACTTCTTCGTTACTGTACTTAAGTAAATTTTTCAAGTATCTGTACTTTACTGGAGTAGTTTTATTTTGAGCAACTTTTACTTTTACTTCACTAAATTCCAAAGCATAAGATCGTACTTTTTACTTCACTACATTTCATAAAACATATCGTTACTCCTTATAATACATAACGTGCTCCGAGACGTGCTCCGAGACAACTTTCATGAGCTGTAAACTCTAATCATCAAAATTAAAACAAACAAAAAAAAACTTTTGAAATGTTTTAATTTACATGTAACAAATCTAAAACATATGAAAGTTTCACTTTCTCACAACATTCTAATTTATTGAGATGCACCTTTATATAAACAACATTTTTGACCAAATCCTGCAGCCCTACAAGTACAGCATACCTGTTTTTGTTTTTTTTTTATAATTTTTGGCCTTTTTTCCAAATAAAGAAAATGTTTGTCTGAAAACCATAAGGTTCGGATTTTGTGTGCCCTGTACAGAACATTAATGTAAAAACATTCAATGTCTGTAACACCAGTGCTATATGCAAAAAAGTTAACTGCAGTCCTGATATGATATTTTTTGATTTTACTGGAGGAAAAAGAGGAAAATAACAGCTTATAAAATTCGTGTCTTATCTCCATCCTGCCACTAGAGGTCACTCGATGACCAACAAACAGGCTATGTTTACGAAATTACAGTGTTTACAAAACTGACAAAATAGGTTTTCTATATGCTTGTGTACAAATGATTGTTTCTTTTCTATGTGGTTTCCTCAAAAAAAAGTACATCCATCTCCTTGTTTCCGTTTCTTGTCTAATCTCTCTCCTATATGTTGCTGGTTCATTAATATTAAACATACGATTAGCATACTGGGCAGAAATGCAAATTTAAAAAGTACTAGTATCTATTAAGTTCAGGATATCTCTGGTCTAAAAAGTTACTAGTAACTAAAAAATAAGCACTAGTTCTATTTTTTCTAGTATCTAATAAATAAGTACTAGTAACTTTACAAAAGACACTAGTACCTAAATAATAAACACTAGTACCTAAAGAATAAGCACTAGTAGCTAAAGAATAAGCACTAGTCCCTAATGAATAAGTAGTAGTACTTAATGGAAAAGATACTAGTATCTAAAAAATAAGTACTAGTAGCATGAAAATAGATACTATTACGGTTTATAGATTAAATGCTAAAACGGCTTGCCATACACGCCCACTGCTAGAGCGGTTCTCGTTCTCGAGTCAAGAACCGGTTGCAGCGGTTATCGGATCACCAGTACACTGAACCGAGAACCGTTTCTTTCGGACACGTCCGATTTGAGAACCGATGATCTGATGATACTGTGCATGCGTGATTCAGCGAACGTGCCTACTATGACTGATACTACTATGACACAGCACGTCTGAACCAAACTAACGTTAGTTCTTTTGGACAACTGATTCTGTGCTAATGCTATATTGCGTGGGTAAATCGAGGACCTGAATGAAGGCGAAACGTACATTTATTTAATAACAAATCGCAATGGATTATGTATAGTAAGTGGATTATGGTTTCTGCGCTGATGACAACTAATTTATTCACTTTATATCTTCAAGACTTCTTAAATCCGTATGCACATCACTGCCTGTACCTGTATTTGGGTGCTTGCAAAACTTAATTGTAAACTTTAAAGATCATGATTATGATGTTTTAACTGACTGAAGTTATGATTACTGACTTTATATATTTGAATGTGTATTTTAATCCCGGCCCGGGACGATAGATTATATCATTACGTCATCGCGAAAGACGTCATTACGTTAGGGCGTAAAAGAACCGATGATCCGGTTTTCTGAACCGGTTCATTGAAACGAACTGTCCGAAAGAACCGGTTTCTAGAAAAGAACCGGGCTTCCCATCACTAGCGATGACGTCACGCTCTCTGGGCTTGGCAGGTGTTTACCAAAGTAACGTTACACAGAAACTGAAACGTTTTAAGTTCAACATGTTACTCATGTGATTTCTGTCAAAATGAAATACAAAATTTCATACGTAGAAAAATAAACGTAGTTTTAACTGTATGGAAGTGAAATATAAAAAAAAACATCTAATATTAGTGATAAAGTTCCATATTCATAAAACGAAATAAATAGGAGTCATGTTATTATTAAACATTGTAATAATATTACACTAACATAAAATAGTAACCTTCTTTATTATTCTCGTATCACATTTTCTTATATTGTTCGCATAATTGCATGATTTATCATCAGATGATTAAAAAAATTAAACCAAATGTAGCCCTATATGAAGTTTTATATATACATTTTATAAAAAAATTACATTTTTAAAATAAAGGTAAAAAATGTGTATTTTATTATTTCTGCTTTCTATTATCGTGTGTGTGCGTGCACTGCTTTGACAACATAAACTAATGTGTTGGGGAGTAACTAGTTACATGTAACTGAATTACGTTAATTTAAAATAAATATAACTGTAATCTGTTAGTTACTGAGAATTTAATTACAAAAAAAAATTGTAATTAAATTACAGTTACTAATGAAAATTTAAATGATTACAAAGGGAGTTACATCTTAATTTCACACACACACACACAGCTATGCAAAGATTTGATCTCAAAAACAGTATCATAGCTATTAAACTATATCTTATGATTTTAAATGTGTATTTAACCTCAGAACGATCTCAAAGTAGAAAGAGGTGCTAAAGTCTGATTTTGTGGTGGCTGTGCTTTAAAATTAATTTATTATAATCTTAATTCAAGCAATAATGAATTTTGAAAGTCTGACAGTAATTCATGTTGAGCACTACAGTAAGGTTAGCCCTGCCTGCTTTAAATGTTTGAAAATTATTATACAGTTGAAAACATTCATTAGAAATTTAGAAAAGTAATCAAAAAATCTAATGTAATCAGTTACATTACTTTGTAATCTGTAACCTATCAAATTTCCAAAGTAACCTTCCCAACACTGATTATCATGCTAGTACAAGTATTTTGAAAGTGAACATTGGAAAACTGTAGCGCCACCTGCTGCTAAATACAGTGAATGTTGTATGTTGTAAAGCAGCAAGAGAAGGTAGATACTGTGAAGTCAAAGGCCAGTGTTGTTTGTGTAATTTGTATGTTTATATCTAATGCATAGATCCAGAGCAGTAAATAAATGCACATAAAGACACCTAACTGAAGCATCTTTTGCATTGGTTGTCAACTAGGGGATCTCAGCAGGAGGCAACAAAATGGCATTTAAAATAAGTTGAATAAAAATAACCTAATATAATTTAAATGCTAAAAACAAGCAGTTTTGTTATCGTTACAGTACTATATTGTATTCTACCGTACAACACTGTGTACTAATCTATTCACTTCTCAATTTTAATAAAAAATAAATAAACAGATGGTCAATGAAAGAGACTATTTTCTTGACAAAAATTAAACCCACTTTAATATTTTACAGTCTGCATTATCTTGGTTTGGGAATGTGGCTTGGTAAAAGAAAACAGACTCTTTATGAAATTTCTCAATGACATGTTGACAAACTGTAACAGTACAGCAAATCAAAACACGAGGAAGAGTTTCCCATATGGATCTTAAACATGGAGCCATTCAACAAGAGATAAAGAAACAGCATATGCACTCATACACTCCATCTCTCCACAGTATACAGATCAAAAGCCAAAATACTTGTGGGGATTTGTACATTCAATGGCAAATTTTACCTCAATATTTAGGGTATAAAACAAATACAAGGATACAAATGTCGTTCACAGAAAGCAGTCCATACAGAAGCGCTTAGTTATTTGACTTTATAAAACCAGGCCTTGCCAATCCCTTGTAGATGTGAAGCTTTCCTGCCCCTTGGACTTCAAAACTGTAGTCTGTGGTAACGTAAGGTAAATCTCCTTCAACTCCATGCTGGAACAAGAGAAAACAAAGACCCATCAAGTTTTGATAACCCTTCAGCACTTAACCATTTAGCCATCACACAAATGGTTACATCATTTGTAAAATGCATCCCTTGTTTTGTCTAACAGGAACCCATTTCATGATCTACACTACCAATGAAAAGTTTGGACTTCTTTCAAAACATAAAAAAATGACAAACCCCACACCTTTGAACAGTAGTATACAGGTGCATATCAATAAATTAGAATGTCATGAAAAAGTTCAGTTATTTCAAAAAGTGAAACTTTCATATATTTTAGATTCTAAAGTAAAATTTTTGTTTTAATTTTGATGATTAGAGCTTACAGCTCATGAAAGTCAAAAATCAGTATCTCAAAATATTAGAATATTTACATTTGAGTTTCAATTAATGACCATCCCTACAGTATAAATTCCAGGTATCTCTTGTTCTCTGAAACCACAATAATGGGGAAGACTGCTGACTTGGCAATGATCCAGAAGACGAACATTGACGCCCTCCACAAAGAGGGTAAGTCACAGGGAGTCATTACTGAAAGGTGTGGCTGTTTACAAAGTGCTGTATCAAAGCATATTAAATGCAAAGTTGACTGGAAGGAAGAATTTGGGTAGGAAAATGTGCACAAGCAACAGGGATGACTGCAAGCTTGAGAATACTGTCAAGCAACGCTGATTCAAACACTTGTGAGAGCTTCACAAGGAGTGGACTGAAGCTGGAGTCAGTGCATCAAGAGTCACCACGCTCAGACGTCTTCAGGAAAAGGGCTACCAAGCCACTTCTGAACCAGAAACAACGTCAGAAGCATCTTACCTGGGCTGTGGAGAAAATTAACTCAGTGGTCCAACTCAGTCCCCTTTTCAGATGAAAGTAAATTTTGCATTTAATTTGGAAATCAAGGTCCCAGAGTCTGGAGGAAGAGTGGAGAGGCACAGAATCCAAGCTGCTTGAAGTCCGTGTGAAGTTTCCACAGTCAGTGATGATTTGGGCTGCCATGTCATCTGCTGGTGTTGGTCCACTGTGTTTTCTGAGTCCACAGTCAACGCAGCCATCTACCAGGAAATTTTAGAGCACTTCATGCTTCCTTCTGCTGACAAGCTTTATGGAGATGCTGATTTCATTTTCCAGCAGGACTTGGCACCTGCCCACACTGCCAAAGGTACCAAAAGCTGGTTCAATGACCATGGTGTTACTGTGCTTGATTGGCCAGCAAACTCGCCTGACCTGAACCCCATAGAGAATCTATGGGGTATTGTCAAGAGGAAGATGAGAGACACCAGACCCAACAATGCAGATGACCTGAAGGCCACTGTCAAAGAAATCTGGGCTTCCATACCTCCATGCCACGCCGAATTGAGGCAGTAATTAAAGCAAAAGGAGCCCCTACCAAGTATTGAGTACATATACAGTAAATGAACATACTTTCCAGAAGGCCAACAATTCACTAAAAATGTTTTTTTTTATTGGTCTTATGAAGCATTCTAATTTGTTGAGATAGTGAATTGGTGGGTTTTTGTTAAATGTGAGCCTAAATCATCACAATTAATAGAACCAAAGACTTAAACTACTTCAGTCTGTGTGCACTGAATTTATTTAATACACGAGTTTCACAATTTGAGTTGAATTACTGAAATAAATGAACTTTTCCACGACATTCTAATTTATTGAGATGCACCTGTATAATGCTGATTCACGTACCTGCTTGGTGACCAATATTTTAGGCAGAGTGATCTCTCCCAGCAGGAGACAGTTAACATGCCTCAGGACAGAAGGGGACACTGGAGTAACCAGAAAGTACAAACCACGTGCCATGTCTACCCCTCTCAGAACACCTTAAAAACACAACAGCAGATAAATTACATTTAAAGGAAGATTGAATAATCTTGCATTGATGTATAACGAATATTTGTAATGGAAAAACGTGCTATGCAATTTGACAGATCAATTCAATCTTAGATTCACATATTAAAAGCCCTGAATACACACCTAGGCCCACACATTGACAAATTGGAGTTTGGGAGAGTACAACAGGACCTCCTCTGCCCATAACCTTTTCACTGAGACGGCATAATCCCACTATACTGGCATTGGCCGCATAGAAGATGTTGTTGGGTGCAACCTCACAGTGTGTTACACCTATAGCCACTGCTGAGTGTGGGACCTGCAATAATATAGCATAAAAAAGACATTCACTTAAAAGAATCATACATTGCTAAAATATAAAATAAAATACAAATTAAACAAAATAAAATATAAAACAACATAAAAGAAAAATAATTCAAAAATAAAAAAACAATATAAAATAGAATAAAATAAAAGATAAAGAAAAAAATAAACAAACAAAAAAATAAAATAAAAAAATGATGAAAAAAAAAATTACAGTCATAGATGATCAGAAAAGTAAAATAAAATCTAAAATAAAAAAATAAAAAATAAGACAGAACAATAAAAAAATTCAAAATAAAAAATAAATTATGAAAAAATCAAACAGTCGTAGATGAAAAATTTAAATTAAATTAAATATAAAATTAAATAAAACAAAATATGAAAAAAAAGAAATTAAAATATAAAATTATTTTTAAAATAAAAAATTTAATAAAAACCTGGTAGGGTATGAAGCAGTGGAGCGGGCGGATGGGGCCAGGTTCTGGGGACTGCAGCTTACTGAAGTAGCTGAGAAGAGCCAGGTCTCGCAGCTCATTACTGCGCTGATGTTGCCTATGAGGAATGCAGGATGGGAATTTGTAAAGTAGTAATATCCAAATATGTACGACCAAACTGAACTAGTTACATGTTCACCAAAACAACTGCCAACTGATCAAAGGTACAGTTAAAATCCAAAAGGCACAGCTGGCCAGCTTACATTTCTCCAGATGTCCCAGCACCTTCAAATTCTGATTGGACACTAAGAAATACATGAGATCGAATGGAGGGGTGGCTGGCTGGCTCCACTGTCAAGGTGGGCGGCGTTGGAGGGTGTGTCTGCCAGCCATGGGCAGTTCTGAGGAGGTCTGGGGTAAGAAGTTGACACTGTGGTGCATTTCCAAAACTCAGCTGTACCACATGCGTAACAGAAAACAGGCGAATGAGGTCGACCAGTATCTGAAAGCCATGGCCTGTGAAAGAGAGAAAGACTAGATAAGTCAGTACCAGAAACTCTAACGAAAACTATTATTATATCTATTAAAAACAAAATAATAAATATTAAATATTCTTAATAGGGCTACCAATTTTAGAAAAAAAAAAAAAAAAACTTCACCAAGCTTAATCAGTAAATCAAGCTATTAAATTGACTGACAGACCTAATATTTGGATAAATATTCGAGATCCATTAATGAGTCAATATACCATTCAAATCAATATTCCTATTTCATGTGCAATATTTTTATAGCTGACCTCTGATCCAGCCCATAGTATTGATGATGACAGGACTTTCTCCACTGACATGGCGCCAGAGGGATTTGAGAGACTCCAGATACCGATCGATGTCAGCCTGACAATCTGCCTGACCATAATACACCATGTGCTCTGCGTCACGCAGGTGTGTGAAAGGAGGCCCTAAGAAAGAACAACATAATCACAAACCTCCATTTTTGGGGGTACATAACAAAGAACATATGCTAAATGTAAGACACTTTTGAATTTTTGTAATACAAAGCTTTTGAATTGACAATCTTTTTAAATGATACTGGTGAAGATAAATGTACTTCCTGTGGCTATATGGAGATGGAGAGTATGATACATACCCAGCAGTGGTTCAGTAACTGTGTTCAAGGAAAGACATCCAGGAGGGGTGAACTCAGTCTGGCCTAGATCACACTCCAAATACTCTACGCTTACAGTGCTACACACACAACAAGGTAGAGATTACTCAATTTATTACTCTCAAGATTACTCTTAATTTATCCTCTTATTACTACACTGATAAAATGAACCGCTTGAACTCACTGATTCAGCAGGCTGTTAATAAGGTGTCGATTGAAGGTGGATTTGCCAGAGGACTTCCCTCCACACACAAGAATTATGGGACAGCGGTCAAACTCCCCTGTGGGAGTTAATTATTTTTTTTAAATTACACAATTCTACAAACATTTATACATTTTATATCAACTTTTTAATTATAGAATTAGTCCAACTAGTTACCTGCCCAGGCACTGACCAAACTGCTTATAGCTTCTCTGTAGCTACGTGACATCACCAGACCCTGTGCACAAGGTCCACGCAGAGCTGTTACACCCACAGCTGACAGAACACGGTTATAGATGGCAGCCTGAGACTTCAGCTCCTTCTGCAAGATGCATAAACACAGACACAAATATATCTATGTTGCTATGCCAGGATGCTCAAACAAACAACGTCACAAGCACCACTGAGTCACAGTGTTTACATTCTTCCTACAAATGGTTTACTTCTAGTTTGCATCTGCATATTGAACTGGGAATGTAGTTTAACATCACAAACAATATACATATCAGGTATTTCAAACAAGAATGTACAAAATCTGAAAAGTCACCAACTTACGGAGTTGAGGCCAAAGATCTCTGAGAGCTCTGAGAAGCTGGTGAGGAAGCGGGTGAGCGGCGTGTCCAGAGGCTCCAGAAGCATCACGCAGGAGTCAGAGTCCACCTCACTCATGAGCTTTTTACTTGGTTCTAGACATAAAAACACAAATTACAATCAGAACATTAGCAAGCAAGTGCAAAAAAGTAGTTTAGTGCAGATAGAATTTAATTTAAAGCAAGACACTAAAGACAAAAACTCTCATGCAGTGGTCAATTTTGAGCTATTTGGGTTTTCGTGTATCTAAAATACATGTTTAAGTGTTTGTTTTATGGCACTTTACACTCAGGCCAGTTTGTTTCCTCATCAGAACAGATTTGGAGAAATTTAGCATTACTTGCTCACCAATAAATCCTTTGCAGTGAATGGGTGCCGTCAGAATGAGAGTTCAAACAGCTAATAAAAACATTACAATAATTCACAAGTAAAATAAAATCAATAAAAAAATAAAAAGGAAGCAATATGAGTAGAGGACGCAAAGGTTTGAAGTTTAAAACATCTTATTGATGGGTTTATTGCAAACATGCAGCTTTTCACTTCACAACTTCACAAGATGTTAACTGATGAACTGGTCATATAGATTACTAGTGGATTATTGTGTTGTTTTCATCAGCTGTTTAAAATCTCATTCTGATGGCACCCATTCACTGCAGAGGAACCATTGGTGAGGAAGAGATGTTTTGCTAAATTTCTCCAAATCTGTCCTGATGAAGAAACAAACTTCTCTACATTTTGGACTGCCTGAAAGGGAGTACATTTTCAGCAAATTTTCATTTTGGGTGAACTATTCCTTTAAAAGTAATTTTCCCAAAATGAGTTTTCTCTCATGCATTGAGCCAGACACTTCAGTAGCAATTACATACACTAAACTTTCCAGTTTTATTCCTATCTATATTTTGATGATTTTACAGAGAGGTTTATTTATACATCATTTGCCTGATTTTGTACAAATTGTATTACTAAAAACACACTGTTTTTTTCTGGCTGTTGACAGTATTTCCTGATTAATGGATAAAAAAAATAAAAAAATAAGAAACAAGAATTTTTAACCTGGCTTTATTCAATGTCCAGATTTCTGTTCTGGAAATGTATGCAAAGTGCATAAATGCATATGTATAATGTATAAATGTTTATATAAACATGACATTTCCGCAAACTTGTAATACATTTTTTTTTTTTATTATTCATGTAATCAATAAACTAGCTATGGTGATATCTACTACTACTTTTACCCTATTCACCCAAATGTCTTTCCTTAACAGAAGATATGAGGGTGAGAAAACGACAAAAAAAAATATAAATGTAATAAGGAGGCAGGACACTCCTGATGCTACCTGAAGAGAAATATTTGCGAACAATGGCTTTTGCTTCCAGCAGTCCCTCTTTCTTGTTCTTGCCGGAGGGCGGGTTGTTTCCTAAGGCCGTGATGGTGAGAGGGCAGTGAGACGGTGGTGAGAACAGGGGGTAAGGCTGTTGGCCCTCCTCGATGGTGAAGCCCAGCACCTCTACGTGACCATAGAGGCAAGTGAGCAGGCACTTCCCACGGAAACACAAGACCTGCGCAAACATCAGACACAAAAGTCAGTCTTCTTGCAGAAACTAGTGATGGGGGACCAATATGATTAACTGACCAACATTTGGCAGTTTTAAAGTTTGTAATGCTAATATTCACAATATTATGAATGAAATTATAGTAGTCAACATTTTGAAGTGGATCAAAAAAGTTAATCAAAGTTGTCTAAGACAAGAACGCAGTTTGGTTTTAGGTTAACTTTGATGAAAGGTTTTGATCCACTTCAAATGTTGACTAGTGTATATATACACAGTGTTTAAAAGCATATAGCTGAGATTATCAGTCTACCTGGCCTTGTTTCATGACTAAAACAGCACGATTGTGGGTATGGTCAAAGTGGGCATGGAATTGAAGCATGTCCTCCTCCATCTGGTCTGTTTTAGGTGAGGTTGAACTCTCCATGCCATTCTTAAGAACACTATTGGCATATTCACTCCATTCTTGAGAGTCCACTGAACTGCTGCTGTCATCCAGTTCTGTGCCTCCATTTGTGTGGACATGAGCAAAAGTCACAGAAGTGGTCTTTTCCTTTCTCTCCTCAGCACAACTGTTTTCAGGGATAGGCTTCGTATACAACTTCTTCAACCGTTTTAATGTGGGTTTCTCCCTTCTGGTTATCTGTTGCTCCAACTTTGCAGTCCCAGGACTTGTATTTAGGAGCGATGAGTCCAGTCTGTGTATCTTTTTGTGCCATTTATTCTTGCCATGGCGTTTAGTGGAGTTTTGCGACCGTGAAGAAACCTTGTGGACTTTCATTGTCATCCAATGAACTCCAGCAAGACTAAAAACGTCATAGGGCAGGGAGACACCTGTGAATGAAGACAGAGTAATGACAACATAAGCACAGCTGGATTTGGATTTTAAAAGTTGATGGATAGAAAGATAGAATAACGAAAACTTAAACAGAATATCATTAAATTGTTGGCTTTGTCAAATTAACATAATAGCTTAATCCCTACCGGTTATTACTAGTACTACCTGTTGGCTTACTTTATTCAGTTGGTAAAATATGATGCAATATTATCGTACCACACATTATTACTAATCTCTAGTAAGAGTATACCGTTGTGATATGATACTTTCACATAACTGCAGCGATGCCGTTAGTTCACGTACCTGTTTAAAGTGAGAAGCCGCTGTAACCGGTAACAAAACAGATTTGAATCAAATCAGAAACGCGGAACACGTATAAATAGAGTTTCTGTGAATATGCTGTTGTTTCTATGTAACTGGCTTCATGTGAGCATCAAATCACGCTGCAACACGATGCTGCTGTGGTTCCACTCCACTAATCAAGACGAAGCTGCTCATTTCCCTCTTTTGATCTGCTTTAGGACCGCTCTGTCACTGTTTGATGAATGCGTTTGAAAGGATAAATATAGTAGAGACAAAAATGAAGCGTAAAACATATTAAATATAGCACTCTCTGGTTAACAGAAGCAATTTTGTGCAGCGCTAGCTAGCGCTTGTGCCATGTGATGGACAATAACAAATGTCACGGAGTTCGAAAGAGATTTGATCCTATACAACCATCCTGAATAAATACTTCGCTATAAAATACTTTACCATAACTTTCAGAAATGTTATAAAATTGAAGAATTGGTGTGCAGTTTGGTTGTATGAGCTAAACTATTCAATCAGTTCATATTTGAAGAAATTCACTCCCAGCGTAACAGGTTGAATGGCCAGCTATCGGAGACAATTTCAACGTCACTTCCTGTTTCTGTTTCAATATGGCTTCTTGATGTTTAGCTCAAATTAAGCATTTGAAGCTATACATTATATAATTTACTTAGTAAGTTACATAACGCATATATGTGGGCTTTCAGTATATGAAAAAAGATGAGAGCAGTGATCTAATTTACGCTAAAGGTGAGTCATAAACGGTTGATTGTGCGGCGAGTAGTTTAGGGAGCGTCATAAAAATGCGGACATCGTGGTTAACGTTAAGGTAATATTAATTAATCAAATAGTCGTTAACTAGTCAAAGTTATCCGCATAGTATGAGAAAACATTCTTGAGCGTGGATGAATGAAAACGTGCAGAATTATACTGTATAACGTTACTGTTTTATAAAATGAACTGCGCCAAGATAAGCAAGAGCTTGCGATAACAGCTATGCGTGTAGTTCAATATTTTATGATTTTCAAGAATTGCTCAAAGTTGTGCGACCTCTACAAACATTGTATCTTAAATTAAAACATTTATAAATAATGACAGTATAATAATAAAACCAGAACAGACACACTTTATTACTGTAGTTTACTCAAATTAATTATAATTCTGAACATGAACATGTTTTCCTATCATAAATATCCATGATTAAAATTTGTAAAAGTAGTTTAAAAATTTAAACTAAGTATTTTTGTTTATAATTTTAATATTTAATTGAAATGAAAACGTGCAGAATTATTGTGTAACTTTTTAATAAACCGAACTACGCCAAAATAAGCAAACTATTGCTATAAACACCTATGTTTGTGCAATAATTGCAATATTTCATGATTTTCTCGAATTATTTAAAGTTGCATAAAACATTTATTAGTAATGAGAGTATAATAAAACCAGTCCACATACCACATTTTTTATTTTACACAAATGTATTATAATTCTAAGAATTAACATTTTTTATTATTATAAATTCCCATTAACAAAATTTGTAAAAAATATTTAAACTGTAAATGAGTTATAATTTTAATATTTAATTTAAAGAATGTTTTTTGTGAACTGTTCACAAAACAAACTAAACCAAAATAAGCGAGCTATTGCATATTAAAAGCTATTAAATATTTAATTTAAATGTATACATTTATTAATTTATACATTTATGTTGTATGTTATGTTGTCTTTATCTATAATTTCATTCAGATAAAATGACTATTAAAATTAAACTGATGTCTCCTGCTTGTCTAGATGGAGATGCTTGCTGAAGGGACCTCTCACGCTCAGCGGGTGCTGTCCTTGCTCAACCAACAGAGGGGTCTTGGCCACTTCTGTGATGCCATGTTGAGCACAGCGAGTGGACAGGTGCATCTGGCCCATCGCAATGTTCTTGCCTGCTTCAGCCACTTGTTCCAAGACCCCAGTTCAAACGCGCCATGCATGAAGATCGACCTGCCATTAGAGTGCCCTGATGATGGACTAGAGCTACTAATTAACTTTTTTTATACTGGTGAACTCCAGTTAGACGACAGTAATTTAGAGAAGATTCAGAATGCAGCTAGCGGACTATCAGTGCCGGATTCTCTCATACCTTGCCAGAGTTTGCCAGGTGTAGAGAACTTACAGTCACCTGTCTTGAGTGAAGATGATAAAGACAAACCACTGTTCCCTCTCACATCTGCAGATGCTCAGCCTGATCACACCCCGAAAGGAAAGACTAGATCTTGGCAGAGGATGAAAAATAAGCCCGATGCATGCAGGGTAGGTTCAGAGGTCACAGCTAGCGATGATGACCCTCCTGCCTCGACGTCTACTACCACCACACGTTCTGGAAGGCGTGTAAAAGGACCCAATCGACTAGTCGGGGAAAGTCCCATGGCTACTGTGATGAGGCAGGGAGCAGGAAGAAGAAAACAATCATCTCTTGAAGACAAAGAGCAGGAGACTTCTGCCACTGAGTACGGAGATCACCTCAAACATCAAGACACGAGTGAGACTGAGGTACTCAGTACATCCATATTCAACCAAAAGACATTTATTCAATTCAAATAATTTAAACTTGATCATCTATGCATTGATCTGACAGTTGAATGCATTGATTATAAAAGTTGCTGTAATAATGTATTGTGTGCTATTTTTGACCTAATTTCATTTAATACCAAATCAAAATTCTTGATTTTACTTGTAATCTGTTCTATGTTTATCTGTTGCAGGTGGATGGATCTGTTGATAACCAAAATGACAATGATGTCGACAATGACGATGATGATGACAGTGACAGAGGTGACAGTGTGGATATTCTTATTGAGGGAACTGATGAAGAGTATGTGCCTCAAGATTCACCTTGCTCGACCTCAAAGACTCCACGGGGAAAGCGCAAACGACATGAAAAAAGTATCAATAAAGAGAATGGGGAAGGAACATCTAAAGACAGAAAGAAAGGCTCTGTCCAATGTCCAACATGTCATAAAACATTCCTCAGCAAGTACTACCTGAAAGTACACAACAGGTATGTTCCTCTTTGTTAATATACGTATGTATGTTTTAGATTTTCTCATCATATTTTCAATACTGGGGAAAATGGATTGTGTTTATGTCTTTATGTTCTGTAAATTGACCTCTGTATGTATATGTTAATATGACTTTTGCAAAGGTGTTTTGCAAGTTCTGTTGTTATTGTTATTTAAAAAAAATAATAATAATAATAATAACATATGTATGTTTTAATATCTAATAAAAATACATATGTACACACCACCATTCAAAAGTTTGAGATTAGTTAGATTTCTTTTATGTTTTTGAAAGTTTCTTATGCTCACCGAGGCTGTACTTGTTTGATGATAAATACAAAAAAATAGTGAAATAATATTGCAATTTAAAATAACTGTTTTCTGTTTTAATACATTTTAAAATGTAATTTATTCCTGTGATGCAATGCTGAATTTTCAGCAGCCATTACTCCAGTCTTCATTCTAATATTCTGATTTGCTGCCCAAGAAACATTATTATTATTATTATTATCATCAGTGATGAAACAGTTGTGCTGTTTAATAACTTGGAAATGGTGATTCATTTGTGAGTAGAATGTTCAAAAGGACAGCATTTATTTGAATAGAATGCTTTGTTACATTATAAATGTCTCATTATAAAATGACACATTTGATCAATTTTAATGTGTCCTTGCTGAATAAAAGTATTAATTTCTTTAAAAAAAGTTATTGACCCCTAACATTTGAATGTTTATATATAATTAATATAGTATACTGTATTTAACATTATTATTTTTTAATTGCTATTTAATTATTTTTTGTAATTATTTATAACTAATTAATATGACTCATCGTGCCTTAATGTGAAGTTCTGTCTTTCCTTCCTTCTTGCTGTCTGCAAGGAGACATACAGGAGAGAAGCCCTTTGGATGTGCTAAATGTGGGAAGTGCTACTATAGGAAGGAAAACCTGCTGGAGCATGAAGCCAGGAATTGTCTTATCAGAGCAGAAGTGGTGAGTTTGAAAGTGGAGGACAATTAACAATATGCATAAATACAATAAAATTACAATACTGCATCATTTTTGGTAGTTACTGATGCACAAATGTAGCTTTTATATTACTAATACTTACTTAATGCAACTTTTGGTTTGTGCCAGGTGTTTTCATGTTCAAAATGTACCATGACCTTTAAAAAGCGACATGAGCTGCGTCTTCACACGGTCACACACACAGGAGAGATGCCCAATAAGGTATGTCATCCATTGTAGAGGTCAGATATGACCTTTTATAAAGGGACATTGTGTCCATGTAATTTTACTTGTCATATTAGTGCACGTCATGCCCTGAGCAGTTCATGCAGAAGAAAGACCTCAGGATCCACATGATTAAAGTTCACGGAGCTCCCAAACCACACGCTGTAAGTGACTCTAATGCTAATAACTTGGTCGGCAATATCATAATGCCCTGCTATTGAAAACTGAACAAAATATGATTTTTTTCTGATTACTGATGTATTATCTGTCACGTCTCGTCTAGTGTCCGCTGTGTCCCAAGTGTTTCCTGTCCCGCACTGAGCTACGTCTACACGAGGCAGCCAAACATCGTGGTGAGAAACTGTTTGTGTGTGAGGAGTGCGGCCATCGGGCCTCCAGCCGCAACGGCCTGCAAATGCACATCAAAGCCATTCACAGGTAAACACATGACGTGAACAACAAAGAACTGAAACATGCTTTATTTATCGTTTGGACTGATTGCTAATTATTTCTGCCTGCTATTCAAAGTCGAGGTTGTTTGCAAATGCTAGAATTATGCATGCATGTGGTGAAAAGACAATAAACAATGTGAATGAAAGAAAGCTGGACAAGAAAGAAACCTTTTTGTGATGTTTATATGTGTAATCCATTTTGCATGTTTGTGTTTACTGGTTGGATTCTCGCTGAACTGTATCTGTTGCACTTCTTTCCAGAAATGAGCGTCCTTTTGTGTGTGAGTTCTGCAATCATGCTTTTACCCAGAAAGCCAATCTCAACATGCACCTTCGAACACATACTGGAGAGAAACCTTTCCAGTGCCACCTCTGCGGCAAGACATTTCGCACACAAGGTCATTTCACAGACAGAGTGATTTAGCTCTGGCTATTTGGATTTTTAGTTCATTTTTTAAATCAAAACCATGCAGTTTCTGTATTAGTTTTGTATTGTTAACCAAATGTTTGCTGAATGTGTTAACAGCGAGTCTGGACAAACACCACCGCACACATACAGGAGAACGACCATATAGTTGTGAGTTTTGTGAGCAGCGCTTTACTGAGAAAGGCCCTCTCTTACGCCACATAGCCAGCAAACACCAAGATGGTCGACCACACTTTTGCCACATCTGCAACAAAACCTTTAAAGGTAAGATATCTGGACAAATACACTTTTAGGCAGTTTTGAGAAAGATTATATAGATAGCAAAAATAAAAAATATTGTTACATATTATTAAAAATTATATATATTTTTTATTCAAAATAAATGAATAATTTGCATTGTTTATATATATATATATATATATGTGTGTGTGTGTGTGTATACATATATAATTTATACTACATTAATTAACATTTATTTATTAAATTAAAATAAACATTTTATGTAAATTATATGACATTTATTTTAATTGACAACATAAATATATTTATTTTTTCATATAATTTACATACAATTTATTTTATTTGGCAACAAATATTATTTTCATTAATGCCAAAACAATAATATATTATTGTATGTTGTAATAATAATTATAATAATGTTTATATATATATATATATAATATAATGATTGCTTATTATATATAGTTTATATTTTTATTGCTTATATATTTTAATATTTTTTCATATATCTAAATTTATATACACACACTTTATATAATTTATACTACATAGAAAACATGTATTTATTAAATTAAAATAATAATAATTAAATATCCCATAATACCCCATCAGCCATTGAGCAGCTCCGTGTTCATGTACGACGTCACAAAGGCATGAGAAAATTTGAGTGTACTGAATGTGGTTACAAGTTCACCAGACAGGTATGAATTAGATGCATTTATGGATTAACATATATCAGAAAAATAACTTTTACATTTCCTACTTGATGTCTAAGATCTCAACATCTCTATCCTGCTTTTGACAGGCACATTTGCGACGACACTCACAGATCCACAACCGTGTGGAGAACTACAACCCCAGACAGAGACGCTTGCGTAACCTGGTAGTGGAGGACGAGAGCGCAGCTGCCTCATCTAGTCCTCCCAGCCAGGCAGAGGCTCAGGCTGGACCAGCAGACATGGTTAACCTGGTTATCCAGCCAGAGGCGGTTGTAGTGGAACAGGTCATTTCAGCCTCTGCTGGAGGAACAGCAGGAGAGCAGGCCACATATTCAGTGACTGATGGAGCAGTGAGTGGTGAACCGACTGGGATTGCTCTGACTGGAAGGACTGATGGTGGAGTGGAGCAGACTCCGTTCACTGTAGCAGATGTGATGGAGCAGACCCTGCTGGTGACCGATACGTACCCCATCCATCAGTCCAGTGTGGTGGTGGAACTGCCCAGCTCTGCAGCTGATGGGAAAGTCTAAATGAAGGGACTTATTGACTCCAGAGCAACAAAGCTACTTGACAACAAAGTATGCCGTTTAAAGGGTTAGTTCACCCAAAAATGACAATTCTGTCATTAATTACTCACCCTCATGTCAATCCAAACCCGTTAGAGCTTTGCTCATTTTTGTAACACAAATTAAGATATTTTTGATAAAATCCGAGAGCTCTCTTACCCTCCGTAGACAGCAAGGTTCCTACCATCATCAAGGCACAGAAAGGTAGTAAGGACATTGTTAAAATAGTCCATGTGACACAGTGGTTCAACCGTAATTTTATGAAGCAACGAGAATACTTTTTGTGTGCAAAGAAAACAAAAATAACTTCATTCAACGATTTTTCTCTTCCGGGACAGTCCTATGCCATTATCGACGCATGCGATTCACCTTGTTTACAAGCAGAGGAAAGCAATGCACATGCGTCAATAATGGTGGAGGACTGTGCCAGAAGAGAAGAAATCATTGAATAAAGTCGTTATTTTTGTTTTCTTTGTGCACTAAAAGATGAGCGAAGGTCTTACGGGTTTGGATCGGGCGAGTAATTAATGACAGAATTGTCAGTTTTAGGTGAATTATCCCTTTAAGAGACATTGTAAATAAATAGCTTTTTTTGCATGATGAAATCCTTTTTATATTAATTTATTATCTTCAAAGAAGTTGGAAATTACAGTGGACCTGGTTGTATCAAGCATGATGATGCAAGATCATCTTGAGATTTCCATAACTACATTTTTGTGATCAATAGGAGATTGCCTACTGGAGTCAGTAAACGTCATTTGAATCTAGCTTCTGCAAAAATGTTTAGCGGTTAACCAATGTTTTTCAGTAAGACTGTGTCTACAATTATTAATTGAAAATGTTCTTTTGCTGTTTGGATGAACGGACAAAAACTTAAGCTTTTTATTCTATAAAGAATAAATAATGCATTATGCCTCTCTTATTTGTACTTGCACTTGAAGTTACAGGATGTTTGACAAAATTGGATACAATAATGTGACCAAAGTTTTTCTAAGAGAATGCCTAGGATTTATTTAGCATCTGGAAGGCATAATAGAAAATAAAAGACTATTGTAAAACAAGAAAAGAGTCATCATGAGCTTTGTGTATACTCTTGTTTTAATGGAATAAACCATTCTAATATTGTCATAATTCTAACTTTATGGAAAATTAGATATATCTAACACAAACCTGTGAAGGGTTGTGCAGAACATTTGAATCTTAAAACTGTATGTCGGACAGCTCTTGCGATTGTGATCTTACTACATATACACAAGAAAAGTGCAAAAAGTAACTGCTGGCAGTCATTTATTGATTGACCACACAAACAAACATTACACAAATCATCGCCTTCTCTGTATTGTATGAATGATTTTGGCCACAAAACAAACTAAACTTTCTGTAAGGAAAATAAAATAAACATCAAGTACCACTTAAGCGTGTCGTAAATAATTAGTTTCATAAGTACTGGTATTGTCAAACACATACATTTACTCAAGAATAACGAGATACTGAATTACTACTTCCAGTTATTAGTACAGCATCTGAATACAATTTGACATAAAAATACAATACCTTCATCTATTCCTCATGTTTTCTTTATGATCACAGACAGCTTAATAAAAACAAATTGTTTCTCATAAACTGTAACACACCTTCCTCTAAAATAAACTGACTAGATAATAATAAACTTAATTTAATATTAAAATATGAGTTGAAAAGCAAGTCGGATACAAATTCACAAAAAATGAGATCACTGCATGCACGCTAGATTGTCTGAAATATGTAATTCTAGCAAGATGAATATTAAAAAATGGGTTATGCTGGGACAGTTATGTTTATCTGTCAAACAAAAGTATGTTGTTTTTGGAAAATCTTGGATTCTCCTAAATATTTAATTTCAGACTTTTTACTGTGTATATAAAATAACATTTGTTATCCACATTGCAGAATACTGTTGAATCACGCTACTTTCACCTTTTGGAATGATTGGGTCCCAAAATGATTTTTTTTTTTAAAGCAATTTTACGTCACATTAGGTTATGGCATTTATATTATATTATATTTTTTGTGGATGTTGACGAAGTTGCAATGTTGCATATCACATTAGGAGGTCCATGCTGCAATATAGAATAAATAAAAAAGAAAAATGAGCATAACCTTCATGCAATTTCCATGGTATGGATTGCTTGAAATTTGCCAAACATGATAGGCACTATTTCATGAGTCACTTCACTCAAGTCTCTGTTCAGGGTAAACAAAGTCAGCATTAGAAATGCATGCAACAATTAAAGCTGTAGTAACACTGGGTTACAGGGAGAAATAATGCAAACATTGATTGTCCATTCACCAGCTCCCTTTGCTGCCCAGTTGAGGTGAACATGTCATAAAGTGCAAAACACAGAGTAGCAACGTCACATTGAATGACCTTCAGTCTCATGTTTCCAAAAGTTCTCAATGCACTTCATTGACATCTTGGTTGTGGTTCTGATAGACATTGTTGTTGTGGTTGTGAAGTGCCTGGTTGCGGTGGTGTCTGTGGAGGTGGATGGCGTTGGCCTCAGGTATGTCGATGGGTTCAAAGGTGCTTGGAACAAGAGGCATGAACTGTCGGAATATGCTGACACTTCCATGCCAGAAGGTGGGCTGGGGGAGCCGGCCAGCTGGGGTCCAAGATCGAGTAGATGGGTCGTAGACCTCCACCACGTCAGATAGCTCAAAAGTGTTGTCATAGCCACCGGACACATAGAGTCGACCGCCCAGAGCTGCTACACTGCCTCCAACATGAACCTGTGGAAAGTGAGACATTTTAGTTATCTGTGTGAATGCCTAATGTGGGTCAATGATGTGATGCTCATTTATTGTCCCATTAACTTGTTCAAAAAACAATAAAAATGCAATGCATACATATAGTGATTTAAATACACTTGTTTTATGATTTTTGAATTAACATTTTTATATTTTTGGAGTGTAACAACTGTCCTGGTATCAAAAACGGAAAAAAAAAAAAACATTAAATCATAGCAAATAATATCAAATTAAAAGAAAAGAAAATCTTGGGTAATTTTGAATCTTTTATTATTTATTATTATTATTATATAATTATTTGTTAGAAAAAAATAAATACAAAACTCTATTAATTATTAATTAAATAACAAATTTAACCGCTTTTTAATTTTTGAAAACTTTTGTCTAGCATATCCAGGATATGTGGTGTTACCAGGAAAAACATCATCCAAACAATATGCACAAATGTGCAAAACAAACAAACAAAAAAAAAAACCCCACAAAACTGGAAATTATATCATAGAGAGGACCCCCGCAGACCCTCATGACTGGTTGGGGTCAACGAGTCTCCTAAAATATCCAACAACATTTCATGCCAATTTGTTCTTTGAGTTGGTAGCTAATTTATATAAATAGGTTTTTATTCAATCTGCTTGTGCCCTAGTGACGGTTATGTTTAGAGGTACTTACACCTTTTTTTCTTAAAAAAATAAATAAATCAACACTTTGTAAAATAGTCACGTTTTCTTGTGAGATTGGAATGAAATATCAGATAATTTGACCTTTTTATGACAAGGTCAGTTCAGGTTGTAAAATGTCATGAAAGGTGTGGTCACGTCAGCAAAATTTCACAAGCAAAAGGGTCCACTGTCAATAGTGATGCGATGACCAACTTAAACCTGATGCAAAATCTGTATGGAAAAATGTTTCGCCCTCAAGCGAAATTCCAGATCACATGGATTACTATTAAAATGACTCGATTTGACTTTTGAAAATTTGCTAAACAATGGTAAATGTGATTGCACCTTAAAAGAGTGAAACAAGGTAAAACTGACATACATGTGTCATGGGACTAATCTTATCCCATTTGTTTTTCTGTGGGTTGTAGACATCTACTTCTGCCGAATCATCCCTGAAACACAACAGTTGTCATGAGAAACATGGAAACCTCACTTCCTTTATTGCTTCTTTTTTCTGCGTATCATTAGAAACTGGATATTTAAAATTGTGGGGAAAAACTGAGCACCTTACCTTACAAAGTAGATCAACCCATTTAGGGTCATTGTTTTGGGGGCAAATGACCACGGAGGAAGTTCTCCACTGTTCACTAGTGACCAGCGGTTGCTTTCAGCATCGTAGCACTGAATTGCCATTGTGTCCTCTCCGGTTAAGGAGCCAATGGCATAGAGTCGTCCCCTACACACCGTAGTAGAACAGTTATCCATGCGATGTGGCATGGGCGGAAGGGCCTCCCAGCAGTCTAGAGTATGATCGTAGCGCTCAGTGCTGTCAGAGGCTACCACATAGAGTTGACCCTTCAGGACGCAGGAGCTGTGGTACTCTCTGGCTTTCAGCATGGGGGAGACCTCCGTCCACTCATTCACACTGGAGTTGTATCGCCAAACGCAATCATACAGACGTGATCCATCTGAGCCGCCTGTCGTAAATGAAGCAGGTTGGAAAGCTTAAACACAATACCAAACAGCCAGAAATAGAACAGATGTTCTTTCCTATCATTTATCAACCCTATCTTTCAAACTTGCCTACACTAATAGACTCACATTGTGTCAATCTTCAGGGTTACTGCTATAATTTGGGATAATTTGGGATTATTAATGATAGTTGAAAAAAGTACCAGGACAAAATGTTGTTTGATTCTGTTAACGGTTCTTGTGTAGCCTGATTACAGAATGAATTACTACTGTGAATAAGTTAATCTTTTTAGTGAATCAAACATACAGCTTACAACTAAAGGTGTGGACATATTAGTGAAATTTCAGCAAAAAAAATAAATTATTGTCAGCACTAGTGTGGCGAACAATGAAGCACAGCTCTCGGAAAGTCGCATTCAAACCAAGCAGCTTTCTTGAACCCATTTCGAAATCTTAGTAGACAGGAATCTTTCGCCCTCATGCAAAATTTGAGATTATGTGGATTCCTACTGAAATTACTGGAGTTCGCCTGTGAAAATTACAATGGTTAATGTAATTGCACCCTAAAGGGACAGTACACCTGAAAATGAAAAATGTTTCATCATTTACTCACCTTCATGTCGTTCCGAACCTGTATGAGTTTCTTTCTTATGCTGAATACAAAAGAATACTGGTAACCAAACAGTTGATGGCCCATTGTCCTTCTTTCCCTACTATGGGGTCATTGTATAAGTCAATGGGGACCAACAACTGTTTGGGTCTTCAAAATAACTTATTTTTTGTTCAACATAAGAAAGAAACTTATACAGGTTTGGAACGACATGGAGGTGAGTAAATGATGACAAAATTTTCATTTTTGGGTGAACTGTTCCTTTGACTTAAATCAATGTAGTTATTGACTGGTTGTTCATTTCATATGTAGTATAAATACACATTATGTGTTTAGTTAGCAATATTATATAAAAAAAATATTGAAATATTACCATTTTTGTTTCTTGAGCAATGCTATTTAATAAACAGTTCAGATACATTTTTTTATTGGAATAATTAAAGTAATTGAAATGCATGTGTAAATTCACCTTTTGGAAGAATCTTTTCCAATTTATTATTGAAATTATCATTTGTAATAGAATAATATTTACTTTTTACCAAATATTACTTGAAAGTAGTAAAAGAACCAGAATCGTAGAGTGGAATCGGAACTGTTGAATTCCATAGTCAGTGCTCAGTCACCTTTTTAAACACCACTTACATAACAGCACAGGACACTTAGAATAGAAGCAGCATTTAACCGCATGAGATGGTTTCTCGATTGAAACATTGTCCGTTCCTGAAGGTAACGTTTGTGTCACCTGAAATCACGTTAGCCACTGCTGATCTGGCAGAACATTATGTCCTTGTCACCACACTCTTACATAGCTGAATATACAGGGGTTTATTTATACACTGGCTGCCATGTTGTAAACAGTTTGGAAAGAAGGACACTCTGAGCCTGCCTGGGGATTTGTGCTTTCTTTTGTTACCTTAGCATGAAATAATTACGGCACAAGTTGAACCTGCTTGTTGAGTAGGAGTTTGTCCCACAAGGAAATGTCATCATTGTACTAACCTGTCACGTAAATGTCATTGCCCAGGGCGGCTATGCTGTAGCCACCTCCAAGGTGGTCTGGGAATTCTGCTAAGTATCTCCACTGTCCGGTCTGTGGGTTGTAACAATCCACAGTAACAAGCTCATCACAGTCTTGATCACATCCTCCTACCACCACCAGAATTTCGGCCAGGCCGGTGGACGGACGTGAGCGCATTCGATGGCTGGGTCGGTCATGGCGGTCATATTCGTAAGACTGAAAGCTGCGTGCCTCGCTGACTAACCGTAAACAGGCTGGCGACAAGTAGACCAGTGGATCACTCTCCACATGGGCCAGAAGATAGAAACGGCGAACAAACGGCAGGCGTACTTGCTGCAACAATTCAGGCCAGTAATGCAACCGGTGCTGCAAGTCGGCTTTAACCCAACGCACGGCAATCTGGTATGCCGTTTCTTCCTTGTCCACACACAGTCCGTCATCAGACACAAACTCCAGCAGCCGCTTCCATGACAATCGTTCAAAGTCCATGCTCTTCGCCAGCTCCACAATGTTCTTCAGCACGAAACGGCGAGAACTAGCTGCTAGTTCATGACAGGCGTAAGCCTCTGCAAAGTCCTGGATTTCCAAGCAGTTGGAAACTTCAAGTCTCTGCTCCAGGAATGCACAGCACGCTTCTTTGACGGATGGGAACTGGAAGAGGTCCGCCGTCTTGAGCAGGAGATCCACGTTGTCGTGCGTGACAGTCACGCGACCCGTGTAGCAAAAGTCCACCAGGAGGCCCAACAGTTCAGCCGATACTTCGTGTAGCACCACACGGTCCATGACGCTCTCTCGCAGTGTACCAGCAAACATGGCACGGAAGTAGGTGCTGGCAGCTGCTAGCACAGTTCGATGGCAGTGGAACTCTTTGCCTTCAGCGCACAATGTGACATCGAAGAACTTGCGCTCGGCGCGGAGCTCATGGATGCCGCGGAGCAAGTTGACAGCGTGGGCCGCATCGAAGAAGGGCAGCATAGAGGGCTGCGTTTGTAAAACTGGTTTCTCCATTGCTTACGGTGTTTCTCTTAGCGTATGTCTGGTCAGAATTCTGAAATCATCTTTAAAGAGAGAACAGGAGTTTTATTAGTAGTTTGAAGTAGTTTCTCCTTTGAACTAAAACAAGTTCTCAAAAACAGAAAACCCCGAATTGAAGTTTCAGCCTACCTGTGTATCTTCTCAAAGCGTTTAAATTTGTGAAACACAGTAGCTTCTAGAACCAAATATCATGTGGTTATGACGAATGTGTGCAACCGTTGGTCTCTTAAAAAAGTGTGCTCGTCATGTCTGGTCTATAAATACACCAGCAGTGTCCATTTTCACAGGCTGGGTGAGGGGGGGGGGGGTCTCCGCACACCCTTTAGCTTCACTTACTGGAGATTACAGAAACTTCTCCACTCTGAGTAACTTCTCATACAGCAACAAATCTAAAGAAGGTTTAAAGGGGTAGTTCAGCCAGAAATAAAACTGTGTGATCATTTACTTTAATCTCATGTCATTCCATTAGTATTGTTTCTTTTTTCATTGAAGCACAAAGGAAAGAATGATCTTTCCCATATAAAAAACATGACTTGTGAAAAGGAAAAAAAGGAACAATAAAAGTATCACATAAGTAATCGATAGTATACAAGTTGTGTGCTATATATACGTTTTTTGAGGCTGTATGTGAGCGTCGAGTGAGAAACAAAGATTTTTCTCTCTGTTGTTGCTCTCAAACTCATTTGGCCTACACTAAAGGCCTGTTTACACCAAGAACGGTAATTACATTAGCATTCACATCGGCTTATGATAATGTTCTGTTTATTATAAGCATACCATGCAGTTATGTTGTATGTCACTTTAAATGCTAAACCATTTGGCTGTCAATTTTCATCATTCATCAGTTGAAAAAAAGAGGAACAATATAATTGGAATCACTTTCAGAACTGTGTTGTTATTGTTATATCTGTGGTGTGGACTTCCCTATTTATGTAGAATTAGAATGATTATTAAAACTTCATAGTTATAGTTAGTATTATAGTTATGGTCCTTAACGACTCATATTTTGGTCTGTTTATCATAAAAAGCTATTGTATGACTTCAGAAGACACAAAATAATATAGTTATGTTTTTTTTTTTTTTGCTTGGCAGTATAAATTACCATTCACTTACATTGCGTGGAAAAGAGCAGCTTATACATTCTGCTTAACATCTTCTGTTGTGCTTCACAGAAGAAAGTAATACATATGATATGAGGGTGAAGAAATAATTGACAAAATGTGTATTTTGGGTAAACTGTCCTTTTAAAGTAAGATGAACAAATTCTAAATTATACAATATTCTGCTCACAAGTTATTTCAGAAAATGAAAGAAAAAATGAAACATTTAGCAGTCTGCATAAATATGCCCTACACTGTTTCTCCTCTATATTCTATTTTCAACAAGAGTCGCATGGCAGGTAGCTAAAGTAAGGGATTTTTCAATGGCAGTGTGAGTTTAAAATAAAATGGCATTTCCATCTACAGGGTCAGGTATCAAAACAGGCTGGCAAACACACATGAGTCCTTGAAGGCATAACACAAGCATAGCTTAAACTGAAGAGCCATGTGACAGGCAGCTCAGTGAAATTTATGAAGGTTGGCTCATCAAAAAGAAAGAGAGAGGGAGAGAGAGAGAGAGAGGCCCCAAAGGGTCAACAAACTGCAGAGAAATAGACCTGCTCTGAACAGCAAAGCTCTACAATTTTCAGTGAGACCTACATTATGCATAGCATTAGCAGGCTTGAGGAATAATGCATTAATTTGTGCATGTACTGGGCTCCTGAGAGGCTGGGTATTTTTGGAATGCATTAGATGCCAATATATATTCTCCATAATGTTGCAATCTCAGTGTTGCATATTAGGCAACTTGCATACCAAGTTACTTACTAGTAGTCTGTTTACCAGTCGGTCCGAGAATAGCATGGCTGGCAGTGACCAACACAAGACTTCTCCTGACTTGTCAATAAGGTGTCATGATCTATAGTTATGAGACATGATTCATGACCTTACACAGGAAACGCACCTCTGTGATGTAGTATGGGCTGCCATATTAACTTTAGGGCTTTCTAAAACATTAGATTACTCAAAATCCTGATCTGTAAGACAAAATATTTCTCAATAAGCATAACAAAACCATTATTGAATATTTATATATAGTTAGATTGAACTTCAAATGTGTCTGTTGACTGGACCCTTGCAACCAGTGGACTTTCTCTGTATCTTCTCTGTACAACTTTAAAATAACAAACCCCTTTATGAACCCCTCAGGGCCCCTCTTCCATCTGCAAAGCCATTGTACACCCTGTGTGTTTCTCTAACCCACCAGTGGCCTGCAGTCTAATGTTGTACCTGACTGAGAGATGCCCATCATAACACAGCTGCCACGGCTCTGCATTCCATCAGCACAAACCCAAAGGAGCTGAGCATGTTTGGGCCTCGGGACAACCACAATAAGGCATTGCTTCACTCTACATAGCCAGTTAAACCAGTCCTCAATTCATCACATTTATGCTGAGATAGGATTTGTTTCTTTCATGGGAATCAGTGTGTGTGTGTGTGTGTATGTACACACACACTGTGTTATATTGTAAATAATGTTATATATTTATATAATACTGTATAACATTTTATATAAAATTTCTTCAAATTATATACTCGTCCTCTTCTCTCACTTTCAATTGAAACTGAACAAAAAACTAACCATCAGCACTGCATATAAAATTTATTTGCTAACAAATTTATGGATTACAAAATTAATGTTTAGACATTGAATGTTGGTATTAAAGCTAGTTTTACCCTTTCATCAGACCTTTTTGCTATAGCCTATAGCCAAGAGACCTTCAAAATCCAGTCTATTTTAAGATTTGACCTGATGGTTAATGTCACGCATTGCTCATCTTCACCTACTGCCAACTACATACCAACGAGGCTTCACGGAACAACGGAACAACGGTTTCTAAAATATGTTTAATCCCCTGAATTAATCACAAAGTCTTCAGCGTCATGATCACTACAGAAACGAAACACACATGAAATCGGTTTCCGACACAATAACCGTCTGCTGTTTGTCTCCTTCGGTTGAGAAAAACAACACGAGAAGCGTCACATTTTCACCTTCATACCATACACAGGCTGTTCCTGACGCTTTTCTACTTACCGAATCCAGCTGTTAACGATTTCGGTTGCTATCCGCCTCGGATAGTTTGACAGATTGGTATAAATTGTCCTATATCCCTATTTAGCGTTTAACTTTGCTAGTGTGTGTGTTTTCTCTTCGCTCATGTCCGCGCCATGACTCCGCATCATGAGAGACTCTCATTGGACACTTGTGCAGCAGTTACACGATGACGTGGTCTCTCTCAAGTTTGACTGTCCAAACTGTTGAACTGACGCCGCTCATGGACGCTCATCGAGTACTTCATTACATTGAGAGTCTGTTCCCTTTCTGCGTGAAACCGGTATGTTTGTACAGACTCACTAAAGCTGTCGAGTCTCTTTAAAAAGATCATAGAGAATCAAGTTTTGCAATAAAGTGCTAAACACCGAAGCTGGTTTAAGTTGTCACGGGGTTTATCAGGTTTTGAATCAAATGTCCAGTTCATTTATGCTTGCTTTCTCTATCATGTTCAGTTTCAAAATCGTAACAGTATTTATCTAGTACGTTAGCCTAGCATATTTATTTTTGTAGCTATTCATACTCCAAACAAATACGATTTTTCAAGTCATCAAAGATAGATTTTAAATGAACTGAGTTGTTTATCAGTTGTATGTTGTGGAAGATGGCATAAGATTTTCACTTTTATTATTATTAAATACTATTTGTCCCTCTACTAATTCAATAAACCAAATATTTTATTTATTGATTTTGAAATAATGGTAGAACTATTCTGTAGACTTCTGGATATTATAAAAAAAAACACCACTCTGAAAATATTCGCTGGAATATAAATAGTGAGATCAAGCCTAGCCTTCCATAGCTATACACACACACAAAACTAGCCAACTTCAAATCTTTAATCAATTTGAACATTTTTGCATTTTAATGTTAGCTCATAATTCTTTTGGCTTCAGAGCAAAGGGATTATTTCGTGCTTTGCTAGATTTTGATTTAAGATGCTAGGCCCCCTGTTGCTGTAAAATAATCTTTCTGCCAAGACTAAGACTTTGCATGCATAATCAGAGATAATTATTTGCGTGAATGAATGGTTACATGAAAAACAGAAATCTAGTCTGTTTGAAAAGAACATTTCAGATAAGATTTTAAACATCATGATTAACAAAAACTGTCAGATTTTTGAATCATGTTCAATTCTAAATCTGGATTTAGTATGTTTGCTTAGTGGTTTTTAAATATGAAATAAAAGATGATTTGTGAGACATAAATTAAATTACATGGGATCCAATAAATAAATCTAGCTAATCCTAAAGCAGTTTTGTGCCAGAAATGCAAATGACTATACATTTAATCAAGTTAGTTGCTGTTAAATATGAACATTCTAAGATTATATGTTTTTTTTTCAATGTATTCATTAGAATGCACATTCAAATTACTTATATCTTCACAATTATTATTTTAAAACAAGTAGTCTCACATTCCCATGAAGTATGTGGGGAATCATCAGCTTTTATTGGCCCAGAAAATGGGCCTCATGCTGCTGCTCCTCATTGATTAGCCATGACATTGAGTGCATTTTAACACGCTCACAATTGATGTGGTGAAGAAACTGCCACATAACCTTGATGTATTCATCCTTGAGAAGATATTTTGCCTTTAAGCAAGTCTTTCAATGCAGTAATGCTATGGCTAGGGAGGAATGGGCTGAAATGCACCCTGCTCAGTCTAGTTTAAGAACCCATGATTATTTCTGAGAGATTAGATTGGGTTAGATTGCAGTGTTTATCCATCTGAAATGACTGTACAGGAACATTTTACCCAGTAGATGGAGCTGTGTCACACATTGTATGTATTTGTTTTTTAGTTAAGCTGTATTTCATTTGTTCTATTGGTAAATTCAATTTTGAGACCATTGCAAGCAATGTGAATAGTTATATTACTGTATATGGTATTATTTATCATATTTATTTATATAATTCTTGTTTTTATTATGTAAAAAGAAGCAATGATCAATTTACTGGGCTACATATGCAGCAAAAATCCATTGACCATCACTGCATGCCAAGCATAACTGCTTGCATAAATCCAGTGTGCATTATATTCTCATTTTCCACACCTCTTGGCAATGGTAAGCATGGATTTACAGCTTTGCTTTAGAAACACTACCAGGTTTGTGCATTAATCATAAGAATTAATAAAAATGTCCACAACATAAGGTTTGCTGTTAGTCATTTGTATTGCTTGATGACGTAAATGTAAAGCTAGATTTAGGCACTGAAGCATAATGTTACTGATCAACACTACATCAGTGGACTGTTTTGTTCTATTATCATTCTGCTGAGCAGAGCGGTGGGAAAAACACCACTGTCAGACAGTCAGAGCATAAATTATTGATACAACTGTTAAATCAGAGTGTGGATGGAAATGCCAATAAACACTTCAGCTGGCAGGGAAAGAAGTGAGAAAGGAAATGGCTTAGAGTATGATTTTGCACAGTTCTCGGCACACAGAAACAATCATAACACTGCATTCAATGTGCTGTGTATAAATACACACTTGCCAAATATAACAATCAGGTTCAGTAAGTAGAAACTAACATCTATTCTTACACGGGTCGTTGGATAATTGTGGAATTCAGTAGGTTGATATTTCCTAATATTCACTGTTGTCCATGGCAAACCGGAGCTACTTTTAATTCCCACAGACTCGCTCTCTATTGTTTAATACAAACGCAGTTTGCACAGTTTGTGTCTCTGTTTTTCAACTGTGGTGAAAATGACCTGAGGACTTTAATATTACTACTGTTTGTCTTGCTTTTAATTGTTTTGTACATTATAATGGACAAATTTTCTTAGTAGACGTTTTAAGATAGATAATAGGCTATTATTAAATCACGCAATATTTAATGTCCAGATATTTATATTGGAAGATAATTGCTGCAGTGTTGGTCTTGTTGCGGAGTTTGTTTTTTAATGGATTTTTTTTCCCCATTCACTTCAGTTCTGATTACTGCGTTTTGGTATATTTTGTGATAATGAAATAAAGGCTTAACATTGTCCATTACATATTTGTTAGTACATTAGTTATGCTAAAGGACTCTGCTTTAGCACTTTAATATTCACTTGCTAATGTATGGATGTGCTCTAACATTAGACTGTGTGTGCATGTGCCAGTCCATGTCTGAAGGTGAAACACGCTGAAGATCCTGGGTGAAGGGGTTAATGCATTCTAACCTGAACTCATAAATCTCCAGGGAAACGTTTATCATCAGATGATGCTCAAGGGTGTTGCTTAGAATTCAAGTTGACTTCTAAGAAAAGCAGTGTGGTTTTTCTCATCCTTTTTTTGTCCTGTCCTTGCATTTATATTACCTCATATATATTCCAAATGTTTATGTTCAGAGTGTTAATCACGAAAGAAAGGTACAGCTCCAAATTCAGCAATAAATACCTGAGTAATTACTGTAATTATGCTGAGATCATGGAAAATCAAACAACAGTTTAGTTGTTGGTTGCTGAAGCTTATTTATTTTCCTGGTACAAACCATTAGTGGCTAAACTTCTCATTATTCAGACAACTGGCTAATTTGTTCCCAGAGAATGTCTAAAGTTTTCCACATTTGCTATTATACCTCCATTTATCTGTGTTTTATTCTTTTATTTGCACATGATTAGCTATTCAGACCTGAGGTTTATATGTCCTTCAAATAGCAGAAGTACCGTTGGCTTTTTTAATTTGGAGACTGGTGACTCGATGGTGGCTGGACTGATCATTTCCATGTGGATGTGTTGGCTTGGGGACATGGAGTTAGCTGTTATCCTTCAACTTAAAGGCTGTGTGTCAGTTAAAAGAAGGTCCAGCTGCTTTCATCTTCAGTTGACAGCAAAAATTCAATTCACAGCTGCCCTTCACCTTGAAGCTGAATGACAATGTGCTTGTTTAGGCTGCTGTTTCGGCATTGTTTTAACTCTGATTTGAAACGGTCTGTGCCCACAATATCAGGTCAGAAATCTTTCTTTCTAAGGATCATAAATTTGTCTCGTCTCGTCTCTGACATGCCATTATCTTTGCTGTCACATCACAGGTAGAGGTGTGATGATTTAGCAGTTTCTGGCTTTTGCTCATTTATTCAGTAGGCGTTTGTCTCAAGAACCCAGTTCAAAGCTGAACATAACACAAACAACAATACTGAACATCATAAGATAATGCACATTTTAGTTCAAACGTTTGAGGTAAGTATTTTTTTTTTCTTTTTCTGAAAGAAGTCTCTTATGCTCACCAAGGCTGCATTTATTTGATCTTAAACAGTAAAAACAGTAATATTGTGAAAATATTATTACATTTTAAATTAACTGATTTCTATTATAATATAGTTATTTCTGTGATGGCAAAGCTGTGTCACGTGATTCTTCAGAAATCATTCTAATATACTGATTTTAGTTTTTATACTGATACAGTCTTCCCCCCTTTTCATTTTTTTTCCCCCTGGATTCTTTGATGAACTGAATGTTCAAAAAATATCGGTGTCAAGCTATAATTTTTTTTAGGATGGTGGTAAAGTTTTGAATAGTTACAATTATTTAGAGTTAAAAATAATCTCTGCTCTTTTGCCTTGTGGTCAAATGTAGGTTCTTCTTTTTAAATCAGTTCTTTGCTTCTTGTTCTTGACAGTTTTCAGTTCTGTTTTTCTCTTAAATTAGAGGTTTAAATACTGTATTTGACAGGTATCAAATTTTCTTTCATTTAACAATAACAGAAGTTCCACACATCATAATACAAATATAAATAAATATAATGGAGGGATTTAGATTGTAGGACTACTTAAATTACATATAATTTTGTATATTACAGTTACAGTTAAGAAGTTTTGTTGACTGGGTGTTATTCTTTATGTAACAATAGCACCTGACAGAAGTATGTTCGACAAACTACTGTATATCACATTTATGCAAAAGATTTTAAATATCTGTAAGCGACTTTGTGGGTTCAGAGAGCTTTTCAGGTCAATTAGACAGAATGAGCTTCCATCAGTGCAGCCAGAGGAAAGTAATGAGGCATAAGGCTTGTTTGACTCATTTTACAGAATTCTGCATAAAAATGTGTTCTTGTATCTGAGATGAATACAAACCTTCAGCAATACCAACCTGAAATTAGTCTTTTATCATTATGCCAGTTGGCATTGCCTCTTTAGCTCATTTGGTTGTTCAACCCCTGTGAGTCTTTAAATACCACATGGATTCTCACTGTGATTCATCACCCGAATTCAGTTAACCTTCTATTTTCTGCACCTTTAAAAACCTGATGTTGTGTCAACCCTCATGGTGATTATATGAATTTCTGAGAAAGATAAAGGGGTTAAAGGAATAGTTTACTCAAAAATGAAAACTCTCTCATCATTTACTCACTCTCATGTCATTCCAAAAGTATGACTTTGACTTTCTTCTGTCAAACCCAAAAGTTTTCTTCTGTTCATGCAATGAAAGGTGGCCAGTGATGTTTTGGACCCACTGACTTTTTTTATATGAACAAAAACAGTACTTCAGAATATCTTCTGGTGTTCCACATGCAGGAAAAAAAAGAAGTGAATTTTTATTATTGGGTGAAATATCCCTTTAAGTGCCAGTAGAGAGAGAACTGAAACCCTTTCTAGACATTTGACATGGTAACTTATGGTTTGTGTACTCATTGTAGTCTATATCTTGCGGGTGTTCTTCGTTCCGTTCATTGACTGAATCGGGTCCATATTTACATTCATTACACATAGATGCCTGAAACCCTTGTCCTATGGGACACATGTACTTGATTAGTTAAATCTCCGTCAGCTGATGGGCTTCCTTTGGCTCTCTCTGTCAGCTCCTCTGTAGTCATGGCAGAATAAGAAATAAACATAATTTGCAAGGCTCTACTGACTCTAAGTTTGGTCTTTGCTTTTTAAACTGAATTCTCCTGATGTGTCCCCTCATTTGTGAAATGGGATGGAAATAATTTATCTTGTTTCAGTGTTTCAGTCACATTAGGAAGACTAGCACTTCCCTTCACTTGCACACGAAATGTATTTATTGCACACATCTTCATTTTGTCAAAAAAACGCATTAGGATGCATTAGTGTTTACTCTTATTCTTTGGACACATTTATCAGAATCTGTTCTTTTATTTACACACTTGGGAAAGGGAATAATGGCCTCCACAGAGTGTCCAGACTCGACCGACATTCATTCATCCATTTACCCTTTATCCGATGCAATCAATCATTCTGTCGGCAATTGAAAGAAAGGCCAGCACAGCATTACTGTAGTAAGTGTCTCAAAGTGCTACTTCGACACAAGGTTCAAAAGTAACCTGAATTGACTTAAGGAAATTAACTTTAAACTGTTTTTGTTTTTATCATTATTTTATGCTAACTTATTTATGCAATAGATGCAGATGCAATTAAAAAAGGACAGTAGTGAATATAAATTAAATGAAATTCTAAAAGAATATTTGCAATATGTGCAATTTGCAATGTTTGCAGAATATCTGCAAAAAAAATAATATATATATTTTTTTTTTTACACAGCAAGGATTCATTAAGTTGACCAAAAAGGACAGTGAAGACTTTTACATTGTTACAAAAAAAATCTATTTCAAATAAATGCTGTTCTTTTGCACTTTCTATCCATCAAAGAAACCTGAATCACAAATATTAAGCACCAAATCATCAAAAATATAACAAAATAGAAGAAAAAAAAATATATAAAAATGACACTTTTACTGCTTTGATGTAATATATGGAGTTTTGGTGAATATAAAAGACTTCTCCTTAAAACATTTTTTAAAATCTTACTTTTGTGCTGTAATGTGTGCTAAGAAATATACATGACATTGGTCCATTGAAGCCACAGATGGCAAAGCCTGAAAAAAAAAAAACACAATGAAAAAACAATATGTTAGGTCTTTTCATTCAGAAAAAAATAAGCAATATTTGCTCCAAAATCCAGAGAACTGTGACATAACTTGCAAAATTAGAAAAAAAATAATAATTTGAAAGAGTAGAATGAATTTCTTCATCCACTTGGATTGAGTGAAGCCCTGAAATTTCAGTAACATTTCCAACAACGTATAACAATTTTAGACTCTCATCATGGGCATAATCTCAACAGCATGATATAATTGCTCTTTCATAACTTTGTCATTGACTCAAATTCTTTGACAGCAGACGTCTTAAGACAGAGCATCCTTGAGCATCTTGACATGCTAAAATTGTTAGTATGGCTTTGTTCACACATTGCATCATTACGGAACTTTGCTGGTATTTCGACAACAGGTCCTATTCACACATGACCTCTAAACAGAAAAAATATGCCATTAAATTTATAGGACAGGCTGCATGTGTGAAAGTGCCTATTATCCTAGAGTGGTTCTGTCTCCCAGCTATTCTCAGACCTTCAATGTAGCTTGAACTGTGACCTGTAAAGCTACAAGAACAGAGTGTGGAACTATGGGTCAAACAGAAAGTGCTGTAATGAATATAATACAACTACTGTGGTTGAACTACTACCATATGCTACGTATATGCTACTGTGTATATATTGTATATATTTATGCTCACCAAAGTTGCATTTATTTGATCAAATTTATTTGATACTGTAAGAAAAATCAGTAAAAACAGTAGTATTGTTAAATATCATTACAATATAAAATGACTGTTTTCTATTTCAATATATTTTAAAATTTCAGTTTATTCCTGTGATGACAAAGCTGAATTTTCAGCAGCCATTACACCAGTCTTCAGTGTCACATGATGCTTCAGAAATCATTTTAATTTGCAGATTTGCTGCTCAAGTAACATTTCTTAAGATTATCAATGTAAAAAATTCCTGCTTGTAGAAACTTTTATACATTTTTAAGAATTCCTTGATTCCTTGAAAGTTCAAATGGCATTTATTTGGATTGAATTTGTTCGTAACAATGTAAACATCTTCATGCACTGTCACTTTTGATCAATTTAATGCATCCTTGCTAAATACAAGTATTCAATTCTTTAAAAAAAATCTTACTGACCCCAAATATTTGAATAGTAGTGTATGCAAATATGGATACTTTCTGTAGAATATATATATTAAAAAAAGGTAAAAGCACATCAGCTGTCTTTATTTTTTAGAGACCAGGCTGGTCAGTCTCTTATTTCCCATCACTTTTTTGATATTTCTCAGTGTGTGTCTGCGCACCCAAGGATGAAACTCTCCTGTCAGGTTTTGAAATTCAGTACAACTCAATCCAAACCCTCTCAAATCAAATCCTAAAAATGTATGAAGCACAAAAGTGGCTGAGACAGCAAGGTGAGCCATATCAGAACATGGCTGAACAACTCCTTGAGACGGCCAACAATGCTTGACTGCGCTTAATCTGGTTCTGTCATGACAAAATAACAAGACATTACACCCCAGGAGACTTTGAGAACCACATGTCCCTCACAGTCTGAAGTACAGCTTTGCCTCACCCTCTGGAGGACCCTTCAATTAGCTGGCCCATCACAGGGCAGCTAAACAGCTGTGTCATTAAAATGGAGCCTCAGTGGGCAGGGAATGAAGTCAACTGATCATTAACAGGAATAAAGTGGGGCTTCACATTGACTAAACCACTTTGAAGAGGCTCCTGACTTTGGAACAATTGCAGATAAAAGATTCAGTCTGGGATCTTCAGACACACAGCTTGGGAATGTATTTTATTCATGTTCAGACTGTTCAGATTCGACCGCTGTGCTTTTATTAATCAATATGTATTTCCGACCAAGTATGCTTTTCAAGAAGTTGCTAAACGTATCCGTTTTTCTCAATGTTTTGATTATTACAGTATCTTAATTATATGGTATCTCAATTATGGTCTGTTGATTATATGGTAGTGGTAACACTACGCCGTCTTTCCTGTCAGTGCAGCTCAAGTGAAGATATTCAATTACAGCTCAACTCCTTTAGCAATCTCCCCATCTTTTCCCATGTAATTCACTTTCATGATGAGGTTTCTCTCTATCTCACCCCCAAAACTTCACACTCCATTTGAACTCTGACTCTGCTTTTGGTCTTTATTATATTGCCGCTCACTCTCAAATCACCTCTCTGCCTGCAGCTCTAGAACATGACGGGGAAAGAAGAAAGGAACAGCCTGACTCAAAGTCAAAGGTGCACGTCATCACGTCTTCACTTGTACTGAAGGTAAAAATCACACTGGTATGCATCCAAAAAAGCAAAAAAAATAGAGGCAAAAATATAGCAAAAAAGGCCTCTAACACTAGCTTGCTCTATTATTTTTCCATTCTATCTGTTTTCTTTTTATTTATTATATAATAAATAAAAAAATCTTGCTACATGTACTACGTTAAGCTAAATGAGACTTGTTATAGCACTTTAATATCATTAAATGATATGCTATAACAAGTCTCATTTAGCTTAACGTAGTACATGTAGCAAGATTTTTTTATTTATTATATAATTTTAATATCATTGCTCTTTTGTTGATTTTGAGTGCTTCATTGTTCTCATTTGTAAGTCGCTTTGGATAAAAGCGTCTGCTAAATGACTAAATGTAAATATATCCCAAATACACTAAATTAATTTGTACAATTAAAGAAAACTATAGCTTGATTGGAAATGGTGCACAATTTTAGAAAAAATTTGTGTGTGTCTATATATCTATCTGTATCTCTCTCTCTCTCGCCTCTCTCTCTCTCTCTCTCTCTCTCTCTCGCCCTCTCTCTCTCTCTCTATATATATATACATATAATATACTATATTTATTTATTTTAGTTATTTATAATTTCTTTTCTATAATTTCTTTTTTTTTCATAGGCATGCTGTGTGTGTGTATATACATATAGTTATATATGATTATAATATATATATATATATATATATATATATAGTTATTTATAATTTCTTCAAACATCACATTTATCATCAACAAAAAAATATTGTAAGCAAAAGTGGGAAAGTAATTGAAATGTATTTATTATTTGATTATATATTTATAATAACAATTCTTTGATTATTTTACTCTGATTATATGATAAGATGGTCATGTTTTAACCATGTAGTAATTCATATTTTTATAATGGATTTCCACAGTTTATGATGCACAAGGGTAGAACAATAAAATATATATTACAAGGCAAAAAGTAGCAAAAGTGATGAATGCATGGTAAGTTTCTGGGACAGTTTTTAATGTGACCTTCATATAACCATGAGAAAAAGTTAACAGAAAAATAACCATTAAAAAGTCTGGATAAAAATCAACCCAAGGGACACAAGAATACCCAGAGTTGAAGAAACGCCCATAAATATTTATTTTACATAGTACGATTTGTGCAGAGGTTTAAATATGAACATGAGTTAAGTTTTAAGAAAGCTGCTGGTGAATTTAATTGGCATAGGTAAGTTGGAGTTTTCTGCATGACCTCTTTCCTCTGACATTTCTCACTGTTTCTGCTCTTTCTTTGTTCTGGCTGCTGGGAAACTGTATCTGGGGGTTATCTCTCAGCTTCTCAGTCTATTTTTGTATGTGACTGTAGTTAGTTGCGTGACCTTTTGCTAGATGTCATCAGAGTGTTTTGCCCAGTGTTTGTGCAGTTGCGGTAAATGGCAGCATCCAGAACTTTTCTCTGCCTTCCGTGCGTTAATCTCCAAGATTGCCTACCAAGTTGTTTTTGTTCATCAGCTGGTTTTATTGATCCAAAGTAAATTAAATGATATGTGGCTCTTGTCTAAGTATAGACAGCATTTATTAAAAGTGGAAGAATTGTGCATTCAACTAATTTTATATAACAATCATATGTTGAAAGTTATTTCAAGAAAAGTTGGCAGCAGCTTGGTGATAGTGAGTTCCTCACCACAACCATTTTAAAATGAAATCAAGGGCCGGGAGATGGTGGTGAAAGCTGTATTTATCCACACAAAAATAAATCTCCCACCCCTGCATCACAGCCAAACCTCACATCATTCCACCTGCTTGATTTCAAACATTGAGCGACTGCTGTTAGACACAGCACAGCTGGAGAGAAAGCAGCAAACTGGAGCTCAGAAAAGCTTTATTAGTACACTGATCTGAGACCAGCTGCACAGACTTTCTTTCAATTACTACGTGTGGTTTTTGAGAAAGGGTCAGCTGCTCCTAGGTCACTGTAAAGTCTCTGTCACTCACGCTAAGAACTTTGCACTCTCTTGTCTGCTTCGGTGCAGACAGACTCAGACGGCTCTCGCTGTTGACTCGCTGGCTGATCGCACAGCACCCGTAATTTCCCTGTCCATCTTAGGCTTTTAGTTACTAGAGTGAATTGGTGCAATTTCAGTTATGGGCCAAATTAGGCAGGAGACTTAGAACAAAAGTTTTCATGCAATACAAGTTTTAAAACTTGTATTTGCCTCGTAGTATGGACATGAAAACATCTGTCAACAACAAAAATCAGATTAATAATTTTAAAATATCCTCTTACTCTGTAAAAATTAGTTTAAGAATTTCAAAAAAAGGGCTTGACATTTTAAGTTCAGTAAAGACATTTGAATACAATAATTAAGAAATGTAATTTAAATGTCAAGCTGATATGACTTCCTTCTATCATTGCTGCAATTACCTGTAGATTAAAGGGGTCATCGGATGCCCGTTTTACACAAGTTGGTGTGATTCTTTAAGGTCTTAATGAAAAGTCTATAACATACTTTGGTTAAAATTTCTCAATGGTAGTGTAAAATACTTTACCCTGTCAAAATCAGCTCTGTTTTCAGCAAGCAGTTTTAGTCCATGTTGCTTTAAATGCTTGTGAGCTCTGCTGACTCCGCCCCTCTCTTCCGTGGGGTGACGAGCAGACCATAGATATGTGTAGATTCCCTATTCGACCGCTCCAGATACCTTGACGCGCCATTCACCATAATAATCACCATAATAATCAATGAATATTCAAAGATATACAAGCGTATAACTTGCTGTTGTAGATGCACACAGTCAATGCGCTCAAAGATTCGCAGACCGTTCCAAAAATGGCGGATGGCTTATGTATCGCGGCCCATAGAAACAGTCGATAATGAGGCATCTAGGTATATATATCAATAATATCAGCCGCGAAACTGGCTAACTAGCACATTATTAGGAAAGACGATTTGCAAAGATTCCTAAAAACCCTTATACTAACTTCTTCTGTAGATAAAGCTGGATCATGAATGATTCGGGTGAACATAGACTCATTTAGGCAGATCAGGGATCGGCGCGTTCACTTCAAAGCGAAAGTAACGTTAATCCTCTGCGTCTTCAGCGGCTCAGGTGTTGGGAGTAAATGACGACTGCTATATTCATTATTACATCCAACAACTAAACACTTCAATCACTTAATCGGAGACATCTTGTCTTCCCCTGCACCAGAGGCAGACAGCTCTCAGATCACTCAGGGCGGGTCTAAGGTAAGACGTCTTGTCAATCAACTATCATGAGAGCGGCCTGCGCAGAACTACGTCATTCTGACAGGAATCTCAGAACAGCCTGATTTGAGAAACGGGATTTAAAAAAAAAACACTGGGTGGATTTTTATCATTATAGGATGGATGTGTACACACACTTCCAACACACATTTATGTTCAAACAACTTGTAAAGTGAATTTTGCATCTGATGACCAGTGATGGGAATAACGGCGTTATAAATAAATGGCGTTACTAACGGCGTTATTGTTTTCAGTAACGAGTACTCAAACTAATTACTGTTTCCCCCATTACAATGCCGTTACCGTTACTGACAATAAAATGCGGCGTTACTATAATTTATTATAATATTATTATCATTTTATTTTTCAGTTCAACTGAATGGATGAGCAGTGTAGCTGTATTTGACGTACCGTAAACTCTAGTGTGAAGCGCACGACTCGCCGTAGCTTTGTCTCTCACACACACACACACACACACACACACACACACGCACAACGCGCGCGCAGAGAAAGATACAGAGCGAGAGAGTCTTTCATAACATGCAGAATTGACACGCTACATGTAAACGATATTCTTTATTGTATTTTCCTGTCAAAATAACGAAGTTCCTTTGGAATTCTTCAGCTTTTAAGAACTCCGCTAGTGGGTGGAGCTACTGCGCAAACAACAATCTCATTGGCCGGCGCTCACCTATTATCATCCCTGTTTTGATTTCAGCAAATCAATTCAAGCGAATCCATACAACGTGATTAATATTCATGAACCCAGCAGCTCATTAATCCTTAGTGCGTTTTATATTGTTATTAGTGGTATAATTCGTAGTAGTTTTGTTATCTTATCAATTTTTTCCCCCATTTTTTTATAGAAACACTAAATGACAAACAATATCTTAAGCACCACCACCAGTCCTAAGTTCAGTCAACATGACAAATATGAATTCATACTTGGTTATTCTAATTACTAAAGTTCTAACATCATATAATGCTAAATTATCATATCATATTATAATGATTGACTAACTGATGCTAAGTGTCAGTAGATAAATAGTGTTGATTAATGTACAATGTTTTATAATAATAATTTATTATATTTAGTGTCCATTTCATTAATTTAACACATTTAATATTGGGGCTTCCAAGTTATTTGACATTTGATTTTTTTTTTTTTTTTTTTAAGTAACGCAATAGTTACTTTCCCTGGTAATTAGTTACTTTTATAATGATGTAACTCAGTTACTATTTGTGAGAAGTAACTAGTAACTATAACTAATTACTTTTTTAAAGTAACGTGCCCAACACTGCCGATGACCGATGAGATTTATATACAAATTGTTTCCTTTATTTAGCTTAATTTAGTTCAATATTATGTGCTTCATATCATGTTTTTAATGAGAAAAGAAGTTTGATGTGATATAAATGATCAAACAATGCAAATTAATTATTCATAACACAGTGCATGCTGGGAAGTGGGCAAATGCATGAACAACAAAGACGTACTTTCTGGTTATGATTGATTGATTTTCTATAAATCAAATTATTTAAATAAATTATTATTCTAATTAATTAAACATTAAATTTAAAATCAGGTTAAATCATTAATCAAAATATTTACACTAAATTAGGAGTTCAGCTGTATTAAAGATTTTACAAACTATATGGCACTTCTCTAAAAGAATTGGAAAACATTGGTGTGGCTATTTGTCTCTGTCTCTGATAAATTAAAAAAAAAAATAAGATGTTAGATGTACGAGTCACCTGAACAAACAGTGGCAGTGTAAAGTATAAACTCCCACATCTGAGATGACAATGACACACAGCCTTGAATTAATTCCACATCCTCGGCTCGGCTTGCAGGAGATGCCATGCCATGTTTGAGTCAGATAGGTGAAGGAGTTTTGACATGGTCTTACAATGTATCTCTCACATCACCTCAGGTGGAGCAACGATGCGACAGGAACATTAATAACAAAGTAAATATGAAGGGAGCGAGAGGCTTCTAGTAGATTTTTACGTTGTAATGTGAACTAATGAAGCAACTGAAACTTTGATATTAGCATACAGACAACAATACAAAAAAATGTGGAAATCAACATAACCGCATTGCGTTCTCATCACTCAATGGACAACTTAAATACATAAAAAATGTGAACTCTGTTTTTTTAGCTGTTAATATGATTTAGTTTTAGTCAGATTGTGATTGTATTAGTTAAGGATTGTTTTTAATTGATTGAAAGAAATCTTTTAACAAACTCAACTTAATCTGTAAAATGAATTAAATGTAAACTTCAAAGCGATCGGCTGATTGAAAAATGGAGGCAACAGGTGACCAGTGTGTGTCCTCAATATCAGCTTCTGTCTTTGAGGGTAATATTCAGTGCCTGGCCTCCCTTAAAGAGCAGCGCATCATTTGCATTCCACCCGTCTCTGTGATCTCCTTTTGGATTAAATCAAAGTTGGCCATGGATTTATGCTCTTCTCTTTCATTTTGCTCTTATCAAAGAGGTTGATTGTGTACAACCTGTTTCATTTCGGACTGAAATTAAAGCACTGTGCAGGAGAAAGGAAATAACCAGCTGTATCCGTTACTCACCATGCAGCTATGATTTTGAATATTTCACGCTACTTGTTAATATTATTGCACCCAAATTTGAAGTTTGCACACTAGTTACCTGAATCATCATGTATCTTCATACATCTTTTATTGTTGCTGGTAAAGCTGTGTAGCCAATTAAATATCTTTAATGTGGTAATTCTATTGTGTATTTTAGCATCACTTATATGGATAATATGGCTTGTTTATGCCTTTATGTAGTTGTCAGGTTCATGTTCAGTCTATTCAACCATCATGTTGTTTCAGTCCTCTTACCCAGAGAGGATTTTCCCAAAAATTAAAGTTCTGTCGTAATTCAATCACCCTACACTTATTCTAAATCTGTATGAGTTTCTTTCTTCTTTTGAGCACAAAAGATGATGTTTTGAAGACTGTTAATATTCCAACAGTTGATGGTGTGGCAAATAAGGTTGATGGCAAATAAGTCTGTTAGTGTGTTGGATCATTATTTGATGTAAAATCTGGGTCATCTGAAGCAAAGCCAGTTCAGAACCACTGATCAAGGCCAAGTAGTTCATAGCAACAGTTGTGTGAAACAATTTTTGTGCTAACATATTCTTGATTTGAACTTGTGTACTTAATATTGTACCGTTTTAAATCACCTCCACATTAAACCATTCACTTAAGTGTAATGTTTAATTAAAATAAAGCTTCATTTAACCCATTTCTATTAGACACAGCTGGAAATGACAGACTATATCAGAAATATGCCCTCCAAGAGGTGCCTATTAAGGGAGATTAATTAGCATGCAGGCAGAGATGTTTGATTACAGGGTTCAACTTGTAGTCTAGATGAAGGCTCGTGTTTTATGCTATCAAATGTAACCTCTAAGAAATGTCCTTGTACAACAGTAATGAAGGTATAGTATTGGAAATGTGATGCTTTGATAAATGTAGAGGATGATATGATCGCAGAAGATGAGTGAAACGCTGCCCTCGAATATTTTGCTTCCTCTGAGGTTTATGAAGCTGATGGAGAAAATGTAATTCCAATAGGTTACTGCATGGTTCCCTGTAAGGTTTGTTTAAGATTGGATGCACTTCCTCTGGGGTTGGGTTATATTTGCTTATGGTCATGGTTATGTTTTATGGATGTCATATTTCCTATTTGTCCCTTGGATTCATAAGGCCACAAATTGACAGACATCATATTCTTCCATTTGAACAAAATGCATTCTGTTTGTTTATAAATACATCCAGCACTTCTATCTGTAGCATTAGACAGTCCTTGATTAGCATGATTTGAATAAGCAGGCTCTTATGCCATGCGACAGGCAGACAGAGAAGTTTTGCACCTGCAGGTACGGCCTTGTCACTTCAGAGACTCATCACTGCTCTTGGACAAACTCCAAACTCTTGGAATTAACTTTAGTTATCTGAAGTAAAAATCTATTTGGGGTAGTTTCTGGGTCAAAAAAATAGGACAATAATATTACTAAATTTGTGGACAATTTTTGATGTAATAGTTAAAAGAGGTCATTTTTCCAAGTAGTATAAATAGTTCCATGGTCCATGCAAAATCATCACTAGTATTTACTGAAAAAAAATATTTTTCGAATTTGTAAATAACAAAGATTAGGGGTATGATTTAAAAGAAAAAAAAACTATTTCAGTTTTTCTACTTTAAAATGTCACATGCAATTCAGTGTGTTACTTGCCATTGCTTGCCATTGTTTGTCAAATTTACTAGCAATTTCTGAGTGAAAATAGTTTCTACACTGTTTTTTTTCCAAGTATAGATCACTTAAATGAATTTTAGAAAAAAAATAGTTTAATGCTATTGATGTTCCATTTCCATGTTTGAAATGAGGGTGTGTAAATAATGGCAAACTTTAATTTTTGTGTGAATTAAACCTTCAAGAATATAAAAAGGTGATGGGAAAATATGATGACGTGATAATGACAAGAGAAATAGTAGGATTTTTACACTACAACATATTGATCTGTTCATTTTTTAATACTTCACATGCCCCATTGTTGAAATCTTGTTCTGCTGGACTGGAGTTGATTGACAGTGTCTACATTTTTTGCAAAAAAGTGATTACAACTAAAAATAATCACAACGATGTATCCTTCCAGATAAAATACTGAATCAATAAAGTCCTGAGATGCTGAATCAATATTGAGATTATGGTTTGCATCTAAGTCTTAAAGCAGGCACTAGCAGCTACAATAAACCCCAGGTTCATTTGCATCAGGGCTACAAACAACATCCTAAATGGGAAATATATATATATATAAATTCATATAAATGCCCTAAATGTAATCAAGTTATTGCAAATTCCTACAATTCTGAAAGCTGAAATATCACAACATAAACATTTAATCAACAATCCAATGTTGATTGTAATCAGACCCACTCAGTTTTTTTGATTAGCCTCTGGTTATTAGGCTAAAATGGCCCTAATGAAAAGGTGCGGTTCACTTCTGTTTAGGCTGTAGGCAAGAGGCTGAGATTGCGTCAATGGAGTGATTTGAGTTGCTGGAGGAAATTAGTGAACATGAAGGAGCATGAATAACCGATGTGTCACCTCAGCCATTCCTCTGTGGCAGTCTCTAACGCCTGTCATCCCTCGCTTTTCACAATCAGATCAGTGCAGCCAGAAGAAATAACAATCTAATGATGCAGAAAGAAAAGAAAAACAGTTTATGTGAGCACCTGCTTAACCCTGTGTGTTCAGTGGAAAACACGACTGCCAAAAGCAGGTTTATGATGCTGAAGATGGTACTGGAGTGGTGATTCTGATCCAGTCATGTAATATTATAGTATATTTGGGTGTTTTTTTCAACTTTTGTGTCCTACTTTTATGTGTTCAGTATCATTAAATCTAACTATTATTGCTTTTGCTATATGAAGGTGACAATAAAACTGCTTTCATTGCTTTTTTTTCTATAATCGTTTTGCCAATAAACACAATCCATCATATGTGATGTGATGGAAATTACACTGTTGTGGAACTTTAAGGAAAACAACACATTTTCTTTATTTTTAAGTACACTATTGGATACTTTTTGTAGACAAATTAAACAAGCTAGTGATGATAGTGTGTTTTAAGAGACTTTAATTTTTAAGTCTACAGGACCAAAAATGCCTTTGCTGAAGACACCCATTTCAGAATTCCGAAAAGCATAATTCTTTCTGACCAAGTATTATTTGTTATTGATGCCCTGCTACAAAAACATCAAGTACTGAGCCACATAAAAATGAGAATTATAGGTCTGCTGGTCTAATCATGACACTGTGATATCACTTGGAAAGCACAGCACAGTAATAAAATGATGTTTTGCCCTGTAGCACTCTGTAACCATTGCCTGACAGAGGCATTTATCTAATAATTTCTCTCTATGATGGAATAACCCTTTATTATAGACAAACAGGTATCATCTGACCCTTCAGGGTCCACAATGCAGATAAAGAAAGAAGAATGCATGAGTCTAAACGAACGGCTTTGTTAAGCCTTAGACTACTGACTCTGTTCTTATTAAACAGGGGAACACCGGACTATCGGGGGAGTCTGGATGAGGATAAGCAGTAAATTAAGATGTCAATTAGCAAGCATTTACTACTTCTATGTCGTATCTTTAATTCAATGAAACTCATTGCTTTGAGCTGCACAGTATTTAGTGAACTGTACAAAGCCTTTTAGGAATCTTATTCATTTTAGAAGCCCTGCATGGGTATGTTTATTTAATAATTAATGTTTATTTGCTTGAATTTAGATTCAGGCATTCAGCTGTGTAGTGTGTGTATATCAAAGTAATATCAGCAAATTATTTCTCTTTGGTGTGTTTCACAAAATGGGGTGAAATATATCAGATTAATAAAATTTTCTTTCAGTTTACCTGACCTGACTGTAATTTACCTGGCCCTTTGTCTCAGAATTTATTTTATTTAAAGTGGTATATTAAAACAGATGTAGAGACTATAAATGGTTATTGTATACTTATATTATACATTTATGCTGTGTGTGTGTGTGTGTGTGCATGTACACAGTACTTATGTAAGATTTTGTTGAATCTCATATTTATTTTAGTCCATTTAACCACATGCTGTCAAAATCGTTTCATTTCTACTTGATTTTATGGGTTTTAACTCGATTGTCATCAGCAATTAATTTCAGAGTGTTAAAAAAAGCAGTGAACTCATCACTGCTGGTCATCATGTTTTTGTAAGGCTGCAATTAAACATAAATCAGTTTTAGTGGGTTGACATTTTTTACAGTGTAATGGTGCAGTGGAGGCTTTGTTGGACTGATTATATTGTATTTGTAGTTTCATTAGTGCATTCGAGTTTTCTTTGATTGTTTCGTATTATATAAAATAATGGTATATACAGTGGAGATCAAAATTAGAGAACAATTTATGAACACTTTTTTTTCCAGAAATTATTAAATCTTCATTGTTCAAAATTTAAAGAAATTTTATTTGTGGCTATATCATGCTGGTAGATCAGTGTCTTACAAAATAACCAAGGCACTTCAACAAAAACCCTTTATTTTGTGGAAAACACAGTGATCAAAATTAGAGAACAGCAATGATTGTAGCACGAAGAACTAAAATTTCTGAAGTTACAGCAGTCAGAAATTATTAGGAAGTGTACAGGCCAATGCTTTGAATGACTTCAGCACATCTGTGGCCGCAGGACATCACTGGTTTCTCACACTGCTCTGGTGTGATCTTGATCCACTCTTCTTCCAGTCTCCTCCATAGTTTGGTGACTGTAGTGGGTTTCTTAGCCATAACTTTGTCACCAAGAATTTTCCAAAGATTTTCAATTGGGTTTAGATCAAGACTCTGGGCCGGCCATTTCATTATTTCAGTGTTCTTTGCTTCAAGGAACTGCTTTACCCATTTTGCACTGTGACAGGAGTATTTTCTTGCATGAAAATTGCAGGCTGATTGAGCAATGCTCGCAGGGAAGGAACTGCATGCTGCTGCAGGAGGTTCTGATAAACATTTGCATTCACCTGCTGCAGAAAACATCTCCCAACACATGACACTTCCTCCTCTACATTTCACTGACTTTTTTTACACACTCGGGGTTCAGTCTTTCCCCAGTTTGATGACGAACATAATGTTTCCCATCGGCCCCAAATAAATTAAACATGCTTTCATCATTGAAGTGAACTCAACAAAGGTTCTCTTCGAATTATCTAAACGTCGAGACACTGTATGCTGCTGAGACAGATCCTTACCCTGTTCAGCTCTGAACTGGCGAGCAATTCCAGCTGCAGTGTTGAACCGATTGCCCATTGAGATTCTCCACATTATCCTGTCCTCTCATGCATTTGTCTTTCATGGATGACCAGCATTTTTGGGGGACTTGAATGAATTAGTCACATTGTAAAGACCCAATATTCTAGAAATCACACATTTGGAACAACCAACTTCTCTTGCAATGGCTGCTATTGGCCTTCATCTGGACAACCTGCTGTCAGAGGGCTTCAGTCATTTTAGAATGGCTCGCCATCTTGCAAAGTCAGTGAAAACTGTGTTTTACTCCTGTTAGGATAATTTCTAATAGGATTAAGCAGTGAACTTGAAATTTAGGAAATTGTAGGTTGTTCTCTAATTTTGATCTTCACTGTATGTATGTTTGTGTGTGTGTACTGTATATATGCATATATATGCATATGTACATGTGTATACTTATATCTTTTTATCTGTTTTTCTTTACAGATACAAAATACCCCATAATGCTGATTCCTCTTGGCAGTTCAGTTGCATGAAGTTAATACGGCTGTTGACTGAGTGCTCTGAACATATTAAAATCTCCATATATCACATCGGCAGTGAATATGTAAACACAGTTAACTAACAGCCACATATAGTTGCAGTCATCATAAAACAGAAATTAGAGTAATGAATCATCCACATGGTTGCTCTACAGAAGTGTCCTTAAAGACATAAATGTTACTTACACAAGCACACACTATTTCCTCTGCTCACACGGATGCACACAAGGCTCTGATCTCTGAGGACAGGCTCCGAGGAGGAGGCGGCACTGAGGGACACATCGACCTGAGAAAAACAAGCCCAATGGTCATAATGAGAGGCTTTTCATTACAGGGCGCAGGGATTGGTGTGGGACGGGGGTGTGGAAAGCAAAGAGGGGCTGAAGGAGGCATATGCTCAGCGCTGTATAATCACAGCCTCCCTCCAGCGCCGCTGGACTCATTTGTTGCATTTCATTTGTGGATCTTGAGATTAAATGTGATGCAATAATGCCATCTCTGGAATACCTGGGGGCGTTAGTGAATCATTAAGCATTGCACACACGTTTGTATGATACACCCACATAAATGCACAAACAAAACTGTCACACACACATTCTTGTACACGCACTTGAGAAACAATAAGAATCAGCAGCAGGAGAAACTTGCGTTCATGTGGCTGCTTCAGCGGCGCTGTGGGTGAGAGGGGGTGTGTTCGGATCCTGCTGGAGGAGCCAGTAACGCAGAGGATGCGTCAGGGAGCATGACTGCTGCCGGAAAGGGGCATGACATGATCTGTCAGAAGGCAGTGTCTCTCATAGTTGACCTCTGTACGCAGGACAGCCCGCGGCTGGACCACAACACCTGTGAGGAGTTCCTCTTTCTCATCTCCAATCAAGAGTACAACCACAAGGATTCAGGTAATGACCAGACTTTTCCTTTAGATTTATGGTTCTGCTGCTTGTGGAGTGGATTATGTTGTTATTGATGGTGTTTTTCTGAATGAGAATCTGATTTAAAACAGAAATGGTTTTATTTTGGCTCAGGAACAACTGTGAAACAGAGCCAGGCTGGTATCAAGTTAAAAATTACCTACTCTCAGGATAGCATCACTCACGGTTTGACTGCGTTCCTGTGTGGGTTGTAGTGGGAATAATTATTTAAGTCCAGAACTGCCAGCACTGCCAGACAAAGATTCCTATCAGATGATACTCTTAAGAAAATGACTTTGGCAATAACGGTTTCAGTGTCCCCGAGAGATAAAAATAGTTTGGATTTGCCACAGTGCTTAAAAATGACTGTGTGCTCATGCTTTTATCAGAACTATGTTGTATTATTATTAGATGTGGACTAAAACGTTTGATCATGTGTGGTAGCCTTATCTGAAACCTTTTTTTTGTTTGGTAGCAGGCATAGATTCAACATTTTTTCTTGAGTTAGGGTCCCATAGATCTGTTAGAACATGAACAAACCGCCTGTTTTTGATAAATTAAATTAAATTAAATTAAATTACATTTTCAGTGACACAACGGGGCTTGGAGAGTTGTAATGTGCACATCTGTGAAATCATTGAAGATGAAAGGGCAACCATTTTTTAAAATGTATTGCATTAAAAGCAATCATGTTAAATTTATTAGAAAACAATTATTTTAAAAATCATATTATTAATCTTTTATTATTAATAATTTTTATTATTTTTGTTAATATTTAAAAAGCATTTCATTAAAACCAATCATTTTATATTGAATCAAATCAAACTTTAAAGTAGATTTAATTATTTTATTCATATACTTTTAAAGCTATTTTAAAATGGCTGCTTTTAATGCTTATTATATTTATAAACATTAAACACACACAAGCTGTAAAAGTAACCTTTTGCATTAAAATCAAGAAGGCAATAATAATAATTGCATAAAATGAAAAAAATAAAAACCATATTGTATATCAAAATAAAACATTTTATTATTTTTAATTCTAATCTAAAATGTTTTAATGTTATGTATATTGCATATTTAAATGTATTCTATAATGTATTTTTGAAAAGTAAAAATGTATTTATTTAAATTCTTAATGCTTGAGGAGAGATTTGAGGCATAAGGGCTTTTTGAAGGTCTCTTATATTATTTTGCTCTGTTCAATCAATTTCCTTGCAACCAGGCTGGAGGTATTTTTGGCTGGTTTTGTTGTTGTCATTCTGCCATGTCGATGTGTTGACAGACCCCTGCTTGGAAGAAATGTGTCAAGTGAATGTAGACAAAAATCTTGTCACTTTGTATTAACCTCACTAGGCAAATCGAAGGCCCTCCAGCCCACCATTGGCATCCATGGCTGAGCCGTGGGGGCACTAAATGCCACGGCATGTTATCGGACCATCACTGTGAATCACTAGTGCCAGATAAAAGCTGAATAGAGGCTCTTTTCTTATATTGTTGAACAGATTTAAAACCAAGTGTCTGGTTTCCCTCAGAGGGAAATGTCAAGCAGCTTGCTGTGTTTGAAAAGTGGGAGGAAACATTCCTCAGGAGTAATTCGCATGGAAAACCTCACATTGTGATATAATTGTGCGAGAAGGTGATAATTTTGCATGTCTCAATGACAAAATGTTGTTTTTGTACTATATTTGTTTATCATTTTGCAGCATTTCCTCCTGCCTTTTTGCTGGCTGCCAAATAATTGCGATTCTGTAAACAAGCCAATTTTCGGTGTCTTCAAATGTCAGAAGCCTCGTCTAAGACTGAGGCATTCAACATGTGCGTCTGTGATTTCTAATCTCTGGCAAACTCTGGCGGATGCAAAATTTGAAACATTCTGACAGAAATAAAAAACAATAACACGTTTCTGTGTTTCAAATCCAAGCATGTCTGTTCCAAGCGCACTGAGGTAAATATGGCTCCAGGTTAGTTTGAAAGTATTCCAGTGTGAAAACCTTCATGGGATTGCGTACTGAAGCACAGATGCTGTTCAGGGATGGCAGGACACAGTGTGGCTGTGGATGATGGATGGAAAGCCCTGCACAATCCTATTAACAGTCAACAGATGTCTAAAGATGAGACACACAGTAGAGGAAACAACAACACTTACCTCTATGAGTTTGGAGTGCTGTTTAACTGAAAACAGACTGACGCCCTCACAGTTGTCCTTGTCCGCATGCAAACCTATTGAAATAATGGATGCCGGATCACAGGTGATGTCAGATTTCCACATCAGCTCTAATTAGATTGTATCTCATTTTCACAATCCCATCATGGCTTTATTAAGCCAGACTCCCTGCAGAGGACATTAGTAGCAGATGATTATTCATTAGACTTTGCTGCATTCTTTGAAAGGATGGAGAAAGTTTTGCATTGCAGGTGTGGAAAAAAGCAGTAGTGCAAAATAAGCCAGTTGCTTTGTTGTGCTTTAGAGTTTTGCTCTACATGCAAATACGTTTTCAATAATTCATATGTCTCACATCAAGTCTTTTATAGAAAACACAGTCTTTACCCTGCAAATTGGCCGCCAGCCATTTTGGCTTGAGAAGATAATAGACTTTTGCTGCACTGGTGTTAACGGAGGCAAATAGATGCTACGACAAGTTCAACAGCACTGGCTAATTTACATGATTATTATGTGTCTTTCTGACACTGGGGTAATTGTTGCTGTGGTAGATTGAGTGTGTGTGTTGTTGGAGCCCAAGCTTGAGGGAACTGGGGTCTGAAAAGAGAGAGGTGTGAAAACCAGTCTGTCTGATATAAGTACATGGATACAAATAAACCATGTCTATACAAATCATTAAAACAGCTCTCCCTTATCAGTATATAATCCTTAGTCAAGCATCTTCAATAATGTCAAGCTTCGCTTCAGTCACATTATCAGATAATGCCAGTGGAATAGGAAATGCTATATATAAACCAAACCGGTGCTTCTGTATAATTTAATCTAATAAGGAAATATTACGTGAGCAAGAGTGATGTGGTTCACAGCTATGCTGGTATTCAGTATGGATATAATATTGCTTTTATTCAACAGTTAAAAAACAAGAAGTTAATGCTGATTACCTTACCTTATAGATACACTGTTGCCATTTAATTTGTTTATTTTTGATATTCTTAAAAAATTGACAACAGAAATCATCTCCAAGAAACATAAATAGTGGTGTTTCCTGAATGAATCGGTGATTTTGAACAAATTGGTTCAGTAAATGTTCCATGAACATTTGCTGTGTCCGAATATGCCTACGTTCATAGTTTATAGTATGGAAAAACAGTATGCCAGAAAATACTATGTCTGAATTCATAGTATTCATAAAACGAGATTCTGGAGTGCACATTCAATGAATGCTTTACTATCCCGTGAGGCAATGGGGGAGAGGATTTGTAAATGGCAGTGAAGTGACGCTGGTTGGTCATGTGACAGTGGCAACATGTATACTACCCATATTCATACTATATACAAAGTTTTTTTTTTCTGCAAATGTCACGAAGTTAGTTTCAAACCAAATGTAGTACCTACTACAGTATGCAGTTTCTGACACAACTACACTGTAAAAAAAAAAAAAAGTTGGGCTATCTTAAAATTTTAAGTCCACTTTCCAGATTTTTGAGTTTTCTCAACTTATTTTTTAGGAAATTTCTCAACTTTTTGTTGTAGAAACTTAAAACAAGAAGTTCAGAAAACTCAAAAATCTGCTGAAGCTGGTTGCCTTCATTTTAAGTTTGCCCAACTTTTTTTTTGTTTTACAGTGCAGTCACTTTTTTTGTTCCTACTTAAATCAGTGATTTTGAATGAATGTGTTGGTTGAATGATATATTGATTCATAATGACAGTCACTTATTTTGTTCCTAAACAAAACGGTGTTTGAATAAGTCGATTTAGTGAATTATTCAATTATTTTGTTATAAACACAGTTGCTGCATCAAAAAGCGCATACACTCGGAGTAGGTGCTTATTCAAAAAGTAATTACTTTGTGACTGTTAAAAAAACCCATTGTATATAGTATGGCTTGTGTAGTATGAATGTAATACAGGCCGTACTACATTCATCATGCTGCCATTGTCGCGTAACTTACCAGCATGAGTTGTGTCTCTTCTCTGTCATTCACAAATCCTCCCCCTTGGCCTCATGGGATAGTAGTGTCTTACGAACCTCGCTGGAAGTAGTAGGTCATCTGGGTACATTTCGCCTACTGTTTTTCATCTACTATTTTGTAGGTAAATATATTCAGAAGCTGCCAATCACTGGCCCTGTCCCAAATGCCACACTTCATGTGCACTTGCGGTCTTGTGGGCATACAATGACAGCCGTATGCATGTGTCCATTAAGTCCACGAGACCGTATTTTGACCTATCTGTCATTTTAGCAGAAGTGTGCTCACTAGTGCCCCCTTTGTGGCCCCCTTTTAATGCGCACTCGATGCGCACTTCTGCTGAGCCAACACTGAAGCGAGCTCTGCAGCAGACTTCACCAGAGTAGCCAAAGCGGCATTACGTCAAAAAATTGTGGACTTGGAAGAAGACCGCAAGGGTTTAGGGTGCGATTTGAGACAGGGCCACTTTTCTTCTTGAATGAATCAGTGAATTTCAGTGAATGATTCATAAAGGCCATCACTTGTCACCACCTACTGGCACACTTTAAAAAATGCTGGGTTAAATACAACCCAGTGCTGGGTGAAATATGGACAAACCCAGCAACTGGGTTGTTTTGATCCAGCGGTTGGGTTAAATGTTTAACCCAACCTTCTGGGTAGTAACCCAACCGCTGGGTCAAAACAACCCAATAGCTGGATTTGTCCATATTTTACCCAGGACTGGGTTGTATTTAACCCAGCATTTTTTAGAGTGCATAATTAATACCTAGAAAGGATCTCTAAAAAAATATATAATATAATATAATTTAATATAATATAAAATATAATATAATATAATATGAATATAATACTGATTATTTTAACATTACCTTGTAATAAGATCTTGTACAGTCCCTCCCCCATCTCAAGAGTGATGAGTGAAGAGAACCCCAATAGAAAACACACTGTGCCATTTGTGTGCCCATACAGAAAAGTCTATTCTTACCATCATTATTACCAGAACAGCAGCATAATAGAGTCAACTTACACCAACTGCATGACCAAAGCTGCAGGGTAATTGCTAGACAGATTAATGAAGGGAGGGGAGAGGTTGCAGCATCCTCATTGCTAACTGGATGAGAACACTTCATGCTTCACAGACCAAATTGCTAGCAAATTCCACTGCTTTTATGGCCTAGCAAAGAATGTACATTTTTGAAGAAAAAAATGAGTCATTAGCAGTTTCACTCTATGACCCTGTTTGCACATGGTATTAAGATCCATCTCAGGTGAGCTGATTACTGCTCAAAATTTGTGTTGTGCAACATGAGTCATCATCAGTATATTGGAATATCTCCTTAAAGTAAATTTTGTCCATGCTTTGGAGTACACCAGCAAATAGATAACCTCAAAGCTAACAAGCTTTAACTACAAGCCAGAAATTTGAATTTCATGGGAACTTTAAACCATATAAGGTGAAAGTTTTTATAGCTTTGACACTAATTAATTAGAAATGATTTCAGTTTTGTGTACTTATTATTCATTGTGTTGTATAGAGCCAATCAGTCATTGCAAATACATTATATGGCATGTAATATCTTCCTTGTCAGTGTAATGCAAATGAGGAAGCATGTTTGGCAGCAAACTCTTCCTCTTGTTCTGTGTCATGCTGTGTTAACAGACAGTCTGGGTGTTACGGTGCTGCAAGAGCATCTGCTCCAACAATGACAAAGCTTTACAGACATTATCTTCCCTGTTTCCTGCAAACCGCTCAGTTGAAGAAGCTGTGTTTTCTTGTAAAGTATTATCTTGAACCCCCTGCAGTTATGCCCATCACAGTAGTGGCCGACATTATGGGCATAATGTGAACAAGCAGAACCGTACTATCATGGTACATCATAGACAAAAAGAAAAAGATCATATGTGAATTATCTTGCACAAGAAAGGATTATTTTTTTGTTGTTTGTTTGTTTGTTTGATTTTTACTTTGCATGTATGGTTTGTTTTTGCCTAACCCCATGAGATATCTTTTAATCCATGCCCCTTTGCTTTAAGGACTTCTAGATGATTGTGTTTTTACTTTTAAAATTCACTTTCAGCAGATCAATGTTACTAGTAACTACAGCTAAACTAAACTATTAAAAATTGGTTTTGGTTATTGAAATAATGATGAACTAAAATAAAATAAAATATAAATATTAGATGAAAAACATAAACACTAAAAAATTTTAAATTATGGTTGCTATCAAATCAAAATTGTGAACATATAGGGGTTTAATGTTAAAAGTTGTATATATTTATTTTATTTTTTTCCAATATGTATTGTTTTTTTGTTTTGTTTTTTGCTTGCTCTGGGACTACAGAGAAAAATGAGCCACCCTGACTAAATCTGCTACATTTTTACAATAAACTTAATTTTTACCTAAACGAACATTATAATTGGCAACTAACCGAAATAAGTAATAATATAATAATAATATAAATAAATAATTAATAATATATAAATATTTATAAATATACTTACACTAAAGTTAAAAAGAAAATTGAAAATATTTAAGTAATAAATAGCATTGTAGTAGATATGCATATTTAAAATTCACAGTCTTACTCCTATAGGAAAATAAAAACAACTGTATTGATGACTTATTCTGAACTACACAGAATTTTGTTCAATCAAATAATTTAATAAGAATGTCCTGTCTCTAATTCCACCTGCAACCAACCAGCAAGTAGCAAATCATGATTTATGGCTATGACATAACTAAAACATACTGGCTATTCATTTATTATAATTTTTTTAAAGACAAGCCCTTCAGTATGTCTCACTTTCAGTAGGAGAGAAAACTGCACTCATCAAGCAACTGCATGGCATATTTACATTTCAAATCCCAAAAAATTGCTTGTGGCTACATAAACAATCTTTTACTAACTGAGGCAATCAGACAGTAATCGAAAATTTATGAAAGTATCAAAAGGCATGCGAGTAAAAATTTGGCAAGACAGGCCTGTTTGATTTGATTAATGCAAAGTCAATTGTGTATTTTAGAGCTGTGTTTACAAGGGAGCTTGTTGACATAAACTCCTGTAGATGATACATCTGAAGGTGTTGATTTGATATGCTTATGACTTTATTTTCATGATAAACTCTCCTAGCAGTATAATCTTCACCTTTTTGTACCCTATATTATGATTTCATGCTCTCTGGCCTTTTTAAGACACTCATGACTGTTTTTAATCATGCATGAAAGTTGGTGACCTTTAGGTCACTTCTTTAAATTCCAACATGCAAATCTAGAATCCACATAATAATTCATTTTCTTTCATGCAACGTAATCCAGCGAGGCATGTAATTACGAACTACATAAGAGTGCATGTTTTCCTGTGATATCAGTGACATGTTCTTCATTGGCCTTCTACTGCTTTAATGTTCTAAACCGTGTGTGAAAACAAGCCTCTCGTTCAGCGACAGCGCAATGTCTGAAGCCTACTCCACTCATCTGTTTACGCACTGAGCCATTTCAGTTCATTAAACTTCAAAACAGTTATATTGTGCAGCCGAACAATAGACAGCGGTCCAATGAAAACCGTTATCTCTCCACACAAGCACTCTCGTAATGACATTGTGGATTGAATTGAGTTTGGAGTGCACTCGTCACCAAACCACAGGCCCGCCTCGTAAAAAATGCATTCGTGAGTTGTGGGTCGAGTTAGATGTAATTAGAAAATGTGTGATGTACATGGAAAAATGTGGAATGAATGCAGTAACCATTAAAACAGGTGCTGGAGGGGGCGAGTAAAGGGTCAGGATATGAGACCCACGCTGCATGTTAAACAGCCATGAGGAGTCATAGGTGGCTTGAGAGAGGGAACATTTTGCTCCAACGGTCTGATATGAATGTCTAAAATGAATGGTGTCTTTAAAACAAGATGAGATCTCTGTTATGCCTGTCACTTGAGGAAAACTTGCTTTTTTCCATCAAATGTATTCTTAGTTGGTTGACTAAAAATATTTTGACTTTATATTTAAAAATTACCTCAAGTTAGCTTCAGGTAGCTAATTAGCTAGCCAGTTATCAGTTAACATTTTTTTCAAATAGGCTATTAGAATTTTGTAATTCATAATTATTGATTATATTATTTTTTTTTAATTTTTAGCTAAAGCTGCCTGTACTCTGATTTTGCTGTAAATGTTTAAAGCAAATTGCTTTGTCAGACTGGGGGGCATTTTACCCCACCCATGGGGGCGTTTTGGTACAAATTAATTTTTTGTTAAAAATCTAATAGCATGAAAACTCTGGTTTTCATACTTGGTTTATAATTTATGTCATTGTCACTAAAACAATGATAACTTTTCTGAACACATTTAACTTTTGTTTCTCAGAAAAAAATGTGCACAATCCTTAAAGGGGTCGTTTTCCCCCACTCTACCCTAACTGCGCCGGGATGAAACTAGCAAAAAACACTTGCGTCATGCCTGGCACCGCATTGCGCCGGGTGTATGATAGGGCCCTATATATATTTTTTTATTTTTTATTATTAGATTTATTGAGGTTATAGGGCCCTATATCTTAATTGTGACTTTCATTTTGTAACTGTGGCTTCATATCCGAAAACAGTAAGTTTGTCTCACAATTGCAACCTTATTTGTTTAGTAATTGTGTCTTTAAATCTCACAATTGTGACTTTTTTGTCTTGCTTTTTCACACTTGCTGCTTTATTTGCCGTAGTTCTGACTTCATATCTTATAATTGCAATTTTGGCTCACAGTTGTGACTTTCATTTTTAGTAATTGCGTCTTTATATCTCACAATTGTGACCCAAAATTTTATTGTATCTTTATATCTTAAAACCTTATTTGTCATAACTGCAACTTTATATATCTCACAATTGTGACCTTATTTCTTCTAAATGCAAATATCTCACCATTACAACTATTTTTTTTATTATTTGCTACTTAATTTATTGTAACAGCAACTTTATATCTCAATACTGAATATTGTAGTTCTGTTATGTATTATATTGTGTATTAAGCTAAATTTTCTCCAGGTTGTGCTGACATTATACCAGTGATGGCAGGTAAATATTATTACTCCATAGTGAAATATTTGGAGACTGTGAAGCAGAAATTTTGATTGGCATGTCCCAGTTTTTTGTCCTGAGAAACTGTTGTAATTAGTGATAGGAAAATAGGATTGTGACTGCCTGAGGCCAGCAACTCCAAAGACATTGAATAATAGGAGATCAATCCAGAGAAGATAGTGTAGATTAGCTGAACAAATATGGAGGATTTCTGCTGACTATTGTACTCTCTCAAGAATTCAAGAGAACACAAAACACTGCAAAACCCTTCTAGCTGGGAACCTGCTGCACTGGCGGAAACTGGCAGAGTCAATATCATGACTGTGATGTCTTAAGTTGCCAAATATAGAGAAACTGTGAAAAGAAAAGTAAGATTACTGTCAAAGACTAGCATCACTTTAGTCTCCGTGCCATTTAGAATCAGCAGGATTTGGGAATTTCATTCAATAGCTAAGATTCAGTGGATTAGGCATTGTCCACTGTGTCATTTTTTCAGTCAGCTGCGTTTCAATGCCTCTCTGTTCCTCGCTCGTCCTTGCTTTCTTTGTAACAACCAAACTGCCTGGCTTTGTTTGATCAGGGAAAACAGGGACATTGAGCTCTCTGAAATGATTGTGCTTTCACATTAGTGCTTTAATTTGGTTGTTTATTTGCTGTGAAATTAATTGAACTGCCAATGAAAGTCATTGGCTCATGAATGTGCTTGCAGACAAACATGTCTGAAACCCAATGACGCAAATTCCCAGGGACATAATAGCTTTGATCAGCTCATGTACTGTAGGTTGTCGTATATAAATCACCTTTCCCCCACTTTTTTTCCCACAGTGCCCTTTTCAGATCATTTTCACAAGTCCGTCCTTAACCTTTTCTCCTCCTTTTAAGTGTGAGTGCCAGTCCAGATGAGCTTTGTTAAAGGATTGGCGGATTTCGACGGGTCTTAAAGCACTCCCAAAACATCTGAAAATAACCAAGAGGATTTTGATTTTGATTTTACTTTTCCACATGCTGAGTCTCTAAAGCATGAAGCTTCAATCCCGAGCCTCTTTTGCTTTGAACCTCTCGCCCAGAATCTCCCAGCAGGCTTCCAGGTGTCATGCTTGCTGCCAAAGATGACCTGAGGTATAGATATATGGCTCATTAGAAAGATAAATGGCATGTCTGGTGATGCCTGACCCTGAAGCCATGGCTTGTGAGCGTTCAGAACGCAACTTCCTCACATTGCGGATTCAGGCGCCGTATTTCCCCTGGAGGTGCTTTAAAAGCATAACCTCTCAAGCGGGAACTTTATTGTGTCAAAAATGAAAAATTCTGATGTGTTCTTTATTGACACTCAGAAACCATCTCATTTGTCTTGAAAATACAAACTTCCTGGCAAGTATAAATAAATGAGGCTTGTTTGTGCAAAAAGCTTGACTTGTCAGTGAAATTGCCCACAGTGTCAGCCTTTGCATATATGTATAATTTCACAAAAGAAGATTCATTTTTGCGACAAATCGCTGTCTATGAGATATGCACTGTTGTGACCCTTTCTAGAATTTTCCATATGGTCTTTCATAGTGATTTCCTTCCTTATACTGCATTTGAAAAGTGGTAACAGGAAGAAGAATTAGTAATGCAGCATCCATTTAATTTTTCACCTCTCAAAAATTTCAATTCTGTCATTTTCTTTCTTCAATGCAGCACAAAAGTTGAAATATAGTGGTGCTACAAAATGTTTTCCTTGCAGACCCTTCAGGTTTCAAAAAGGCACTGTAAAAGTGGCCCATTACATATTATTTTCTATGTTCTACGGAAGTAAATCAAGTGGGTTTTGAATGACACAGAGAGGAGAAAGGAATGACAATTATTTTTATGTTTGGCTGAACTCCCCTTTTAGATATAACTAAGGACATACCCTGATTTCAAAATAACAAAATTTTAAAATAAGAAGATACCTTTTTCCTTTTTAAACAGAGCCACAAATTAAGGGAAATTAATTTGGTGTAAAAAAGTCAATTCTGTCGTCATTTACTCACATTCATGTCATCCCAAACAGATTTGGTTTCCTTTCTTCAGTGGAACACAAAAGGCTTTCAAGGCTTCCAAGCTGCAAAAAAGTCATAAAGGCACCATAAAAGTGTCTTTTAAAATGTCTTTTCTGTGTTCCACAGAAGATAGTAAATCAAGTAGGTTTTGAATGACACAAGGGTGAGAAAATGAATAATTTCCATGTTTGGCTGAACTACCTTTTTCCATTCAATAAAGCTTTTATGTTCCAAAAATTACAAATGCTCCATAAAAGTGGTCTGTTAGACATTCAAAATGTCGTTTTCTATGAGCCACTGAAGAAAGGAAAAGAAGTGGGTTTTGAATGACACAAGGGTGAGAAAATAATGAGAGTCATTTCCATGTTTGGCTGAACTCCCCTTTTAGATAAAACTGAGGACATGCCCTGATTTTACAATAACAATTCTTTTAGGCTAAGCAGACACCTTTTTCCTCTCTAAATTGAGCTACAAATTAAGGAAAATCAATTTGGTAATTGCAAAAAACTAAGAAAAGGCAATTTTACACCACAATGCTGCTGAAATCACTCAGGGGCTCCTGTGTAGCGTTGCATACATTATGTGAATCAAAATAGCTCTCGTTCTTTAGGGCTGCTGTAATGTTTCCAGCTTGAGAAACACGAGGTGCACCCTGGCGCAGAAGATAGCAGCAGGAGGAAAGTGGTCCCAGGGTTTGACTGCTCTCCTCATTGACTGTGCTCAGCTGAATGCAGCTGATAGGGTGATGGTAATCTAGATGGAGCGAGGCAGGGGGAACCGCTATCTCTCCAGCTCGGGTGAAGATAGTGCTGCAGTGTGGTTCAAAACCCACCGTGGACGCGGCAGCCTGAAGCTGGGGTGAAATACAGCCATTGGAATAATAAAAGGTGGCGTGTCTTACACATGTTCTCCGTCCATCCGTCTTTGCAGCTGTCACGGCTCTCTTTAATCAGTTCAAACTGCATAATCATTCCTTTTCATCCATTGACACGTCCTAAACTCAATCGATCTCCTGCATTCACTATAGGTTTGATATTCATGAGGTTGCCTCATTAATATGCATGCACCAAACTTATGCAGCACCGCTGCTTTGTTATTCTACTTGGATCACAGCTGTTTCTCTGGTGTTTTACATCTCTGCCCCGTGACAGAGAGTTCTGTGCCCTGCGTGTTGTGTATTGTGCCGTGCGGTGCAACACCACTGGGATTATAGGAGTGTGGAGTGTTTGTAAGTGTGCGTAGAGCTCAGTGAGGGATCTGCCCCCAGCCTTTTGCCGTATCTTGCTCACTGGCTTGCTCTGACTGCCATAGAAACGGGGTTCTTAAACGCAGTGGAGGCTCATTCTGCCTGGGCGCTGCCGAGCATAAGCATCACAGTAGGAGAGAGAGAGGGAAAGTGTGAGAAGAAAGACAAGTATTGGTGAGTACAAAAATGTTGGACCTTTTTAGAGTAGTTTGCATTTGTTTGAACAGCTTGTGAATGGGTTTGTGCATCAAGGGAGAAACAGGTTGCATGAGCATGCTGAAACAAAGAGGCTTCCTATACACGTGCTGCTTTGATTTTACAACTGTCTGAAGTAGTTCCTGCTGGAAAATTCAGATTATGCTAGCTAAATCTACCTTTAAATGTTTTTAAGGTGGATTTTACCTGGTCTAAGCTGGTTCTTAAGATCTTAAACATCAACAACAACAAAAAAAATAGCTCAAGGTGGTCAAGCTGAAGCATGTTGACTGGTCAACCTGTTTAGTAGACTAGCTTAAACACTTAAAATGGATTTTCCAGCAGGTGTATCAATACTGTGCGCATTTACTATGTGTGTGTGCACGTGTAGCAGCGTCCATCACATCAAAGGGGGGATGCAGTTGCTTGTGCGCTCTTTATCGCTTTTATTTTATCTCTCCGGTTGAACGTGAACACTTTGAAAGCAGACGATGACTGAGTGGCACTGTAGGTTCATGTGTTTTATCCCTTGCCCTTTCAAAAGCCTTTGTAAATATTTAATCAAAGGGGTTTCTGCCCACACCACGTCCTCTGTGTGCGTTTTTGTTGTTGTTTTCTGTCCTTTATGAGTTCTTTCCATCTGCTGGCAGAGTACATACTGATCTTGTAGTCTGGCAGGTGAATTGTGCTCAGCGGCACATAACAGCGACTGTGATCCTGTATCACTTTGTGTGTTTGTTTGTTTGCGTGTGTGTTTGTGTTAAGTGAGCAATCATGGCTGCAGGGTACATAAGTCCCCCTCTCCCCCATCAGCGATACTATCTTACCTGCTGCACAGGGATCCTAGCAGCGCATTGAGTTCAAGAACAGTGCATGGGGTAGATGTCAGTTTCGGTATAACTCAGCCTGATCAACTGGGGGAAAGTCTCGGTGTCTCACCCTGCTGGAAACCCCTCGTAAATATGTCAGTCCATCTGTGAAGCACAGCGCCGGCACTGGCACACCCTCGTTCCACAGAGAGAAAGTCCTGCTCTACCAGTGCAGCAGTGCAGTCAGAGTGAGCAAACTTTGGCTCTATCACCTCCCAAATATACAGCACTATCATAAATCAATAGTGTTGCATTATGCATGGAGAAGAAAGTGTTGTAGGTGCTGATGGTGGAACAGTGTGGATCTGTGCCTCACGGCTCTATTCTGTGTTTTGTAATGCTGTGCATGTCTGCAGTGTCACTTACCCACTTGTTTCATGCCGTCAATTTGAAGACCATCTTATTGCTGCAGTGTGTGCAGATGCTTAGTGATCACAGGGCAGATCATGTGCAGATTAACACACTTCACTGACATGATGGGGGTTGATTAGCCTGACCACAGGGGTTTTTCTGTTTCTGCATCTCTTTTATTGTCTTTTTCACTTTCTATCCCTGTCTTCACTTTCAGTTTTTCTCCTAAGGCTTATTCAAAATATGTCTGAAAGATTTTTCAGACAGAACATATGCGGCCCTTTTTACATAGAAGAAAGTATGCTAGTTAGCATGTCCGCATTAGCCCCTACTGTGATATGTTGTAAGTACACACTCTTTTTTTGTAACTAACATATATTTTGCTAATATTTCATTATAATATAGTAGATGTTTTGTCAGAGGCTGTAGATTTTGTAGTGCTTTTAAAAGGATAGTTCACCAAAAAATGAAAATGTAGTAATTATTTACAAACCTTTGTGTCTTTCTGAACTTTTATCATTTCATAACAAAAAATATGACAAATAGTGCTTGGTGATATACCGGTTCAAACAGTAAACCGGTTTGAATTACGTACACGGTATGAACTTTTAAAAAACCAGACAGCGTTGTGAATTCAGAGGAGATCCTTGTTAACTGCATACACGTCTGACTAGCGGTAACACACAACAAATTTTTTAACTTGCCAAAAAAACCAACTGTAAACAGCCATTAACAGAAGCCAGAGATGCTGAAGGCGAACGCAAAGAGGAGAAAATTCTGTAGCAAGCAGAACAAGATCACTGTTCTCGATGCACGAAATGTTGGAGGAAAATCCTAAATACTGAATTGGGGTGGGGGTTTATATAAATGTATCTCTGAGGGGAACTGACTGTCTTCAGAAAAGTTTAGATGGTATTTTCTTTTCATCTTACCTCTGTATAATGCATACTAAAATACTGTTAATAAGCGCCGCACTGCTTTGTTTATAGTGGTAACAAAGGAAACGCTGGATCATTGCTGATCCATAAGCGCCACCTGCTGTCCGAGAGTGAATTTGCATTCTAATTCAGCCCGTCTGTTGTTTTTGTTCAAGTAGGTATAACTGCAGACCCGAGATCTCCAAAATGGGGCGTGAACTCCAAAAGTGGGCAGAACCTCCAAAATGGGGTGGGTCTCTTCACGCAAAGCCTTTCACCATTGGCTCTGGCTTCAGCCAATTGTTATTGACTTACATTTCAAATAAAACTTTATAAATTAAACATTGTTTCTAGTTGATCTAAAATAAAATATGCTATATAAATCAATATTCTCCGTGAGAGCAGAGCCCAAAGCTCGTGGCCAGTGGTGTTCGGACCGGAGTTTGAACCTCTGCTTAATGATATAAACGGGAATCACCTACGAGCTCTCCCGCGAGCCGTCCCAGTGCACCTCAGCACAGGGGAAAGATTTTACTCTATCGCTTTGTTTTAAGCAACGCCGGTGTCCCGGGGCTTGAAATTCGCAGGGTAGGAGGGGGTAGTGACGCTAGGTGTAACTAAAAAGGTGCCAATGTCCGGTGAGATCGGTTGGGGAGTTACGAACGGCCCGTCTAGGCGATCTCATATTGCATAATCTTATTAACTGCTTATCTCCTGAACTGCAACTTTCTTTTCAGCGCCAATTTCACTGGTTAAGGTTAGGGTCAGGTGTGGGGTAGGTTTAGGGGTTAGCCTTTTTTGTAGCATAGTGTAATAGGAAATTAAATTAACACTGTGATTGACACAACCAATAAAATCTTTAGAATCAGCTGTGGGGCGGAGTTTGCGCTGAAGTTGATTGGAAGAAAGAAATGCGCATGCGTGTCATGTGCCTGTCTGTCAATGGGAGGAAGCCACGCCCTATTTTGGAGCTCCCACCCCGTTTTGGAGTTCCCGCCCCCATTTGGAGATCTCCAGGCTGCAGTTATACCCTTCTCTTTTTGTTTGGTGCAGATATATTTTATGTAGCATAATTTCGCAAATCTAAAGTCACACCATTCTATTTTTGCTTTAAATTTTGAAATGATACTAATCTAATTTACATCAAAAACTGCTCATGCTGTATGTAGCATGTTTGTTTGGATTGTGATTAAAATGCAGTGGTTCTGCAACTGTTTAATGCATTCTGATTCATTAAAAAAAACGTTATACAGATTTTTGGTCAAACCGCCCAGCACTAATAATAAGTTTAATGCATTTAATTTAAAAATACATTTTCCGTGACAAGCGTGCTTGGCAAGTTTAGAAACATTGCAATTATTGTACACATCAGTGAAATCACTGAAGATGATTAGTGTGTGTGTGTGTGTGTGTGTGTGTGTGTGTGTGTGTGTGTGTGTGTGTGTGTGTGTGTGTGTGTGTGTGTGTGTGTGTGTGTGTGTGTGTGAAATGAAAGTCAGTGGGGTCCAGTGTTGCTTTTGTCATTGTATGGACAACAAAACAGTTGAATCATTGTTCAAACTATCATCTTTGATGTTCTGCTGAAGAAAGGAAGAAGTTTGGAATGATGTGAGGATAAACTACCCCCTTAAAGAGTGAAATGGACTGTATTTTTCCCTGTCTGCCGTCTTTCACATTACAGCTCATGGTAGTTACCAGAAAAGGGTTCGTGATTGTTGTTGTACCATTAGTGGTGTAATGACATCATTTTTCCTGCAGCTCTAGAGAGTGATTGGTCACATGACATTTATGGCACAAAAACAATTGTGTCCAGAAATAAATGTAAATACCATTAAGAGGAATTGGAATGCTAATGTATATCCTACTCCAGGTGTTATAGATCAGATTAGCATATTGCAATGATCTGTATTTTTTCATGTAGATGCTATGTTAATATTTTTTATTGTTTGTATGCCGAAAAAAAACTCACTTGCCATGTCACAAATTCTGTATTGTACTTGATGTACATAGTTTTGTTTGCTGTTGCTGAGTGTCATTGTATCTGACTTGTTGTAAACAGGCAATAACAACATTACACATGAGCTGACGGTGTCAAGAGAGAGGTTACCCAACGGTTCTGGCCCTGCAGAACGCTTTAGGGCTTCACAAATGTCACTGGCAGACAAAACTGTAAAGAATTTCCATGTAACAGCTGGATGTGTGAACCAAGTGAGACACTATGGATTTTGTAACTTATAAAGTCTGTACTGGCAGGTGGCAAATGTGAGTGGCGAGGTGTGAGATGAGATCAGAATGTGTGTGTGTGTGTGTGTGTGTGTGTAACCCCCAGAGAACCAGTAAAGTAGCAGTCTGTCTTATGACTGTAAAACACAGTAGCGCTCTTCCCCAGGGGTGTTACTCTGGATCAGACCTCTAAGTCTACACTTTTGAGTGGAAAATTATTGAAAATAACATCATTCAGGCTAGTAAAACGTAAAAAGAGATGCAGATATTGTGCTTCTGTGAGATTAGGAGGGCAGCTGTTGGCTGTTTAACTTGAATGGATCTCATTTTCATTATAGTCACACACACAGAGAGAGACAGAAAGCTCTATGTATCTCTTTGTGTGCTACAGTAGTTTGTAGTGTGTTCTGTCAATAATTTACCCATGCAGTATTAATTCCTCATGTTATTTTAATGGGAAATTCTCCCTCAAGCAACACTAAGGACACTTGTCAAACCTAAACACTTCAGCTTGAGCAGGTTCTGTAAAACTATCTCCCGTGTGGAGAACATCCTGTGGCCAGTAAACATGTTTCTTCACAGTTGATCAGGATCAGCAAATCAATCTTTAATGTGTCGAGGAGGTAAATGAAGAATGTTGCACAGAACGTGGTGAGAACAGTGCTCGTTTTTAAAGGGATAGTTCACCCCCAAAAATTGTTGCAAAACCATAACATGCTTAAGAATTTTTTTCATATAGATTTTTAAAAAAAAATCAATTAGGGTGACATTTTTCAAATAAAGCAGGTAAGTTTAAATAGGTCAAAAATAGTTACAATAACAGTATTTATTAATGTTCTGAATGAGTTTCTTTTTATATTTTTAGCTTTCATTTAGTTTGTTTTAATCATTTCTTTATGTGCTTTTGTCATTTTAATGTTTTATTTTAACATTTCTATTTATCTTTATTTTTTTATTTAGTTTTAATCATTTTAGTACTTAAAGTTAAACATTAGTTTTTCATGAAATATTTATATTTATTTCAGCCTTTTACTCAATAGCCTGAGAAGATTTGATTATTCCCTCAGCTCAGACATTACAAACAGTGATAGCATTTGGTTGTGTTACTCATTGGCTAAAGTAGATTGTTACTGGAAAACTGTTGGAAAATAGCTACATTTTTGCAATTATTTACATCCCAACTTATACAGTCAGTGGCACATCAATAATATCAATGTCATTGATTCTCGAGTGTCTTGTAATCCAATGCCACATCAATCCAAACTGTCGTTATATTGAAACGATCTACAGTGTGAAGGATTCTTCAATACTCTTATGTTTCACAGAAACAAGAACAGCATCCACGTGAGCAAATAATGGCAGAAATAAGGGGGAACTACATATGCCTTTAAACCTGATTACTGATTAGCTGAAATATGATTTATTTTTTCCACCCTGTTCTATTCTACATTGAATATGTGCAAAATAGACTCCCCAAGCACTTCTCATCAGTCCTAATGTGGTGTGATGTTTCGCCCAACAGCCCCATGACTCCCGCTGTCATGCCACTGTCAAGTCACGGATCAGTGAAGTGATGCATTGCTCTCTCTAGTGCTGACATGATGTTTATTTCATGTCACAGGCCAAAGGCCAGAAGCAACCAAGGCCCCGAGCCATCAAGGCAAATGATTAGTCAGCAATTTACAAAAAGCATTATTGTTATTTACAAAGGTTTATATCTGCAACAACTGTCTGCCTGACCTTCAAATAAGCCCTGATCCAGTGCAGGCCTGAGGTTGGTTGGTTGTGAGTAATGAACATAGACAGTTTTGACAAGAAAGGATGAGAAAAGCTGTGATATTACCTTCTACTGACACTCTAGTTTCTTCAACTTTTATAACCATATAAAATGTGTGTGTGTGTGTGTGTATGCGTATAATTTAAAATCCTGAAATCTTAAAATTATTTTATTTTATATAATCATATTTTATATTATATTCTTTTTTCATTTATTATTTATGTTGATTAAAAGCAACAAATTTAACTTCCAAGCAGCACTAATCATCATGCATTTCATACTCAATATTTTTCCTACTATATACTCCTTCCAACAAGCTAAATGTTTCTCTTTTGTGATTTTTTTAGCTTACATAAAATATCTATTTCTGGCAAGAGGCCCATCTGACACATGATATTAATGGCTAAACACAATAGCTTGGCTTTTCAATTTGGTTCATGCACTTTTTCTCTAGGATTCAATCAAATTCTAAACGAAAGCATCTACCCATGTTCCATATTTTTTTATAAAACAGCAACTTTCACAAGATCAGGCTGACAGAATCATGACTCATTTTTAGCAATAACGTGTCAAGAGAACATCAGACATAATGGGCTTTTTTTTCCCCCATGGACAGACAGGGCTTACCATTTTAATGCCAGCTGTAGTAAAAAGAAGAGAAACATTAAATGAGCCTAATCTAATTTTACAGTGAAGAAATGAAACCCTGCTGAATTTATTGTGATACGTGTTCAGATGAAAGCAGCCATAAACTGGCAGGAGATGCGTGGGCCAAATCCTACAAAACTTTATCACGTTTTCCATGTCACATAAATCTCCCCGCGCTCGTATAACGCTCCTGGTGTCCATCCCATGGCATCTGCCTCCATGATTTCTGGGATGTGTTTTTGCTCTCCATGAAAGATCTATAAATTAGGTATATATCACTCCTGATAGAACCAATTAAAGTCCAGGATATGTGTAATAGGAAGATACGTGTGATGGGTTCAATTATTAAGGAGATTGTAAATGCTGCAGTGGGGACAGACAGCAGCTCTTTTATTGCCAGCCCACACAGTTAATTGGCACACCTGAATCCACTACGCTAAAAATAAGCATAACAAACTCAGTCAACTGTCAAATGTCACATATGTGTGATTGTACTTTTTTGTAAAAGAAAAAATAAAATAATTGTTTGTTGAGCCCATATTGCATCTCCTACGTCTCAGTTTTGTTTGTCAAAGAAAATGTCTGCTATCAGTATTGCAACACACTATTATAAGGAAAAGTGACTCAAATTTTAAACTGCACCACCAAAATGTAACTTTTGTGCCATATTGAAACACTTCCATAGAACAGAAAAGGATTTTTTTTAAATACAGATTATTTTTTTGTCAAAAAATGACAAAAACACTGTGAAAATACCACAAAGGTAGTTTATTCATAATTTAAAAAATCAGTTTAATAGCATATAATATATGTTTTGCATCTAGTATCCAAATTCTGCAGAGGAATCCTTCGCTCTGAGTATAAGACCTCACGTGATCGACACCGTTGGTGGTTGCTGGATTAAAGTCATTACAGTGACAGTTCTCTTATGAGTCTGTCCTGGATATGGCTGGTATATCAATGCAGAACATTAAAAATGTTTAATTCCTTCTTCCCCCCTGCTCGTCTGTTATTCCAATTAGTGTGTTTTCTGTTGATATAAAAGCACAAGTGGGTGTATTATAATAGAAGCTCTAAAAATAAAGATGATTATTATTTTACATATCAACCAGGGTTTAAATTAATCATCAGAATTAATTTTCTCTTCCGAAATGGTTGTTTTAAATGTAGATGTATGCAAAGACCTGAATAAATACTGCAGCCTCACCCCATTAGCTACTGGAGTAAAAAGGCTGAGCCTGTCATAATATTTTTTCCAAACTGAAGTAATGATGTGCAAGTGTTGGTGTTATAGTGCTCTCAGTGTGATACAGTATAGCATATGCCAGTTTAATATAGATTTATTGTCTTTGGTATTGAGACAGAAACACACAAAGGAGACACATAGTGTCACTGGAACTTGGTGGTTCTTAGTTTGGTGCTGGCCTGTAATAAGATGTCTTGTAAAGTACACTGTTCAAAAGTTTGGTGTCAGAAAAATGAAAAAAAAGTTTTCTGAAAAAAGAATGAAAAAAAGGCCTCTTCATCAATATTTATTTGTTTAGAAATATAGTAACATATTTAATATTTTAGTAATAATTTGAAATATTAATATAATTTCATATGACTATTTTCTATTTTAATATATTTTAAAATGTATTTATTGCTGTGAAGGCAAAGCTGAATTTTCAGCAGCCATTACTCCAGTCTTCAGTGTCAGTCGAGCTGCTTCATATTTTTGTTGAAACTGTGATAAAAAAAATTCTTGATAAATAGAAAGTTCAGAAGAAGATCATTTATTTTTTTTGTTTTAGCATAATCTAAATGTAAATAAATAAATTAATAAATAATCCTACAACATGTTTAATTTGACCATATATAATTAGACATATTTTGCTAGATCGTAGAATATTAAAGGGTTTCTAATCACATGCCATATTAAATATTCAACACAATAGCTAAACATGGGAGCGTCTTCTATTAAGATACAGAATAACCACTGGTTTATCATTAGTCGTCATATAAACACCTGGCTACTGTTGAAATGATCTGCACTGGCATGTTATTGCTAATAGGGCAATGTGGATGTGAGGAAGCACAGCAGCTGTATGTGATTTGTAGCACCTTTCACACAGAGGTCTGTGTGTTAGATTCAGATCGATAAACACTTCAGACAATCAAGCTGTGTCGAATAAAGGATGTGAGTTCAGGAATTTAATAGCCTGTGTGCATGCAGTCTGTTGCCAAGCCATGGGAACCGTCCTGTGAGACATTCAGGTAGGAGGTGAGCAGATTACTTAGTGTTGTCATGGGACTGACTATGGCAGCGCTTAACATTATGCTTCACTTCATACATCTTTCCACTGTACCCACGAGTATTCCTTTCATTTTTTTTCTCAATTTTTTCCCACTTACAAATATTGTCACTTAAAAGTTTTTAGTAAATAAGTGAAAACATGCTTTCTCATAATCTACATGCTTGTTTAGATTGACAAGCTCTGCTAATAATAGGGATTCAGTGCAAAGAAAACAATTGTGTGCTTCCCTTGCAGTCTGGAGGTTTACCAGAGACAACATACAAAGTCAAATAGTCATAAAAGTCCCTTTCAAGGAAGTCTGTTCACTCTACAACCATATTTGCAATGCCTCCGGGCTGCTTTTTTTGGGCATCCAAGACCAAATCCTATCTACTTGGATGAGGATGAATGAAATCCTGAAACTGCTTGCCACACTCACATTTAAATAAAATATTTAATTGGTGACTAGCTCTTTATTTAAAAGGTGAACTTATTCTGCTATATTGTGTGATGTGCTTTTCCCATTTATAAATAATGTGAGTGCACATTCTTTGTATATATCCAATGTTTTGTCATGAAACTCTAGATGGTGCAGTCCGATAGGTCTAACTCAATCTGACATAATAATATCATCAATGGCGTAGCTGATTGGTTCTTTTTGTATCAGCAGCAGTGTTGGGCACGTTACTTTAAAAAAGTAATTAGTTATAGTTACTAGTTTCTTCTCACAAATAGTAACTGAGTTACATCATTATAAAAGTAAGTAATTACCAGGGAAAGTAACTATTGCATTACTTTTTTTTAAAATGTTCAAATGTCAAATAACTTGGATGCCCCAATATTAAATATGTTAAATGAATGAAATGGACACTAAATAGAATAAATTATTATTATAAAACATTGTACATTAAACACTATTTATCTACTGACACTTAGCATCAGTTAGTCAAGCATTAAAATAGGATATTATGATAATTTAGCATTATATGATGATATAACTTTAGTAATTAGAATAACCAAGTATGAATTCATATTTGTCATGTTGACTGAACTTAGGACTGGTGGTGGTGCTTAAGATATTGTTTGTCATTTAGTGTTTCTATAAAAAAAAAGGGGAAAAAATTGATAAGATAACAAAACTACTACGAATTATACCACTAATAACAATATAAAACGCACTAAGGATAAAGGAGCTGCTGGGTTCATGAATATTAATCACGTTGTATGGGTTCACTCGAATTCATTCGCTGAAATCAAAACAGGGATGATAATGAGATTGTCGTTTGCGCATTAGCTCCGCCCACTACCAGAGAACCCGGCAGTTCTTAAAAGCTGAAGAATTCCAAAGGAACTCCGTTATTTTGACAGGAAAATACAACAAAGGATATCGTTTACATGTAGCGCATCAATTCTGCATGTTGTGAAGGACTCTCTCGCTCTGTATCTTTCTTTGCGCGCGTTTGCGCGAGAGTGTGTGTGTGTGTGTGTGTGTGTGTGTGTGTGAGAAACAAAGCTACGGCGAGCCGTGCGCTTCACACTAGAGTTTACGGTACGTCAAATACAGCTGCAATGCGCATCCATTCAGATGAACTGAAAAATAAAATGATAATAATACTATAATAAATAGTATTATTGTCAGTAACGGTAACGGCGTTGTAACGGGGGAAACAGTAATTAGTTTGCTTACTCGTTACTGAAAACAATAACGCCGTTAGTAACGCCGTTTATTTATAACGCCGTTATTCCCATCACTGATCAGCAGCCAATGAGCTTGATGCTCAACATTCAAATACTCGGCCAGTGCTTGCTGTAGCAGTGCGCTTCAGAAACCCTCCACCTTCCCCAGCTCCACCTGTATAGATCTGCTACAGGGTGATTCATGTGTGTTACATATGGGGGTTAACAGTATTTCTTACATGCTCACAGCAGCAGCATTTCAATGACACTGATTACTGACAACTTGATTTTATGTGATATTGCGTTCACAGCACAGTGTCGGTATAAATACAAGGTGATTAAATATGACTGTTATTTTGCACTGCACACCAACACTTATTGACTACCTTAAACAAAAAACTTTTATGCATATAGAGGCTATATACCTACATTTTTCCCCTTCTATTTTTTCCTTTCTCCATTTTTCCATAATTTAAATTCATAACATAATTTAGTGCTTGAAGGAAAAAAATAATATCCTTGATGGTTCACCAGATGTTTTATTCAGGTCTAAATTCCAAAATCACCACCTGTCTGTCTGGTGTATTTGAATATGATTTTGTGAATATAGCATTTTCTTTGTTTCTTGGTTTTCATTATCCTTAAGAAACTGTGTCTGTGGAGTTCTGAGCTTTCGAATGTTTTGATGATAGGCTTTTTCTCTTCTTAGACCCTTGGGTTTAGCTTAAAGTCTCATATGAGCAGGATATTCCTCAGATCACTTTCACTTGCATGGGAAAAAATCTCTTTGCCAAGTCTTCTTGAAGTCTGTCAAGCTCTGGGACTGTGTGTCATTGCTAAGAACATTGTCCAGATGCATCAGACGGTGTTACAATGAATTTATGAATATGTGCCTGAAGCTCTACGAGAGGCTGTTTACCTCCCAAAGTCTTAGCGTATGAATTCTGCATTGCTCCCAGCAGTCCTTCAGTTTGAGAACCCTGGCTTTGTTTGCTGTGGTGCTCCGCCATTTGGAGATCCAGGGAATTAGGGGATTTGGGATTGCAGTGGAGAAGGAGCTATGAAATAGAGCAATCTAAAAATGGCCTGGATGTGGCATGGAGATTTACTTGCAGAGCTGATATTTTGCTCTGTGAAGAAGCAAGGAGAAAAGCTCCCCCTAAAAATCCTGGGATGTCATGCAGCATCATGTGCTGTGATTTATACAAGCAACCAACTGAAGAATGTCCTCAAGGCTGCACCTTGATTTTTACACTTGTCCTATTCACTTTAGTCCTAGGAAACACTTCTCCTGTATTCTCTCCCTTCACAACATTTTAAATGCATGATCAGATTTCCATTTGTTTTATATATTATTATAAAATTAAAATATTAAAATCTTTCATTTATTAAAATATTTAAATAAATAATATATGATAAATATTTATAAATTAGTGGTTCGTAATTGGCGCTGTTACATTTTCTGTATTAATAATTAAAAAAAAGATACACTGCCATTCAAAAGTTTTGGATCAGTAAGTCTCTTATGCCTCAATAAGGATACATTTAAAAATACCGTAAAAACAGTAATTTTGTAGAATATTAGAATATTATCTGATTTTTTGCCACAATTATTCCAGTCTTCAGTGTCACATGATCCTTCAGAAATCATTCTAATATGCTGATTTGTAACGTTATCAATGTTGAAAACTTCATATTTTTAGGAAATGCTAAGACATGTTTTTCAGGATTCTTTGATTAATAGAAAGTTCAAACGAACAGCATTTGTTTTAAGTATATATACTGGTAACATTAAAAATGTCTTATTATATACATTGTTATTTTTATATAGCCTACGTTATAAATGCATCCTTGCTGATTAATGTGCTAATTAAAAGTGGTAATAAAAAAGTACTCTTTTTGAACAATAGTGTATGTATATGGTACTGTTACTAAAAATCACAGAGCGCTCTTTACTGAGCTGTCACATTGATTTATTCAAGCCGATGTAATTGATCTTGAAAAACGTAGCAAGGCTTCGGTGGACTCGGAGGCTTTAGACCTTCTGTGGTTATATTTGCATACATCCTCTGGCAATAGACCCTATAGGAGACAGATTTACACTTTGCAGTGCATTCTTTCACCAATTCTAGCATCGATATTAAATGTAAATCTGTTCACATGGGAATGCAGATCTAGTTCAAAGGCATGATATGACAACCTCTCTGAGCTCTTGCTAATGGTGGCCACTGATTGTGATGCCAGTTCCTATCAGTGTGCTCCCATTGTCCTGAAAATATCAGCTGTCAGAGATGCGTGGGAGGAAGAGAGACTGTGTAATTGAGGGCCGCTGAGTTGGGTTAACACACAGTATCCCCCTGTCTTCCTGATTGCCCTTTGTGTGTGGGTAAATTAGGAAGTGTTAGTACAGTTTTCCATTTTGTTGCAATTTTACACTGTAATTAACAGAAGGACCATGATTTAATTGGCTGTATTTCAAGGTTCAGATGACCCCTTAATGTTGTTGTTTGTCACCTGGCGTTTTATGTCCTCACACGTTAATTCTTCATTTCATGCTGTCCTTTGAGCGCACAACAAAGCTTTTTGTTTTTGCTCGGGATTCGATGATGAGAGCTTACAGGGCACGCATCGCGTCTTATAGCTGGGTTTCTATGGAAACCAGGTTACATTGGAAGACATTTGAAGGGAAAACCCTCGGGCCCCAGTTTGTGCTCTGACTCAGTTTCAAAACAAATCTTAATTGAATTTGTGGGCCTCCTGATATTACTCATGTGCTCCAGACATGGCTCAACCCCGGTGAACCCTGTGCCTGAGGAGGAGGGGGGAAATGAACAGCCTTCTCCTTTCATGTGCTATCTCATAGGACAGCATGTTCTCCTCTCTGCTCCTGCAGCACTGGGCTGGAAAATTTTGCTGAGTGCCAAGAGAGGCTTATGAGACGGGATACAGGTTCCACAAACATAAATGCTGGATTTATTATGCATCAGAGGTCGAGGTTGTTTTTTCAGGATGATAGATATGGAGAATAAATAAAAGCATGTATGCGTATCTAATTGGAAGGTGTAGCTGCAATCCAGTCCACTGACCTGTGCTTTCTTGTTTAAAAAAACAAACAAAAAAAATAAATATATATATATATATATATATATATATATATATATATATATATATACAGTATATGGAGATCTAGAGAGAAATACATTCAAAATGTATTTTAAAATACAATGACTTGAATGCACATTTTCTTTGATGAGCATGTTATTTTCTGATATCCATCCATCCATCCCACACGTGTGTGTACATACATACAAACACATACAATGTATATGTTTAATAAAAATGGAACACAAAATTATAATAATTTTTAGATAACTTGACCTCTTTCTGAGTTCAGGTTGTAAAATGTCATGTGGCATCTCTAAAATTTAATAATATTTTTAAATTAATAATTGATGTTATTTGGGAATATGTATACATATTTAAAGTGTATGTGTGTTTAAATAACTTTCATTTTAAAAAGGTTGTAAAATTCCTTATGGTATGACTCCCCAAAACAATATGTTTATATTGTATTGTAAAAAACATTATATTATATTATATTATATTATATTTTAGATGCCATTGACCTTAGTTTTGGCTTTTGATGTTAGTCAATGAAACAAGTGAGGCTTTTTTTCCAAATGATCGCTCTAACCACCTCAAACTTATGACCTGGTCAGCCCTGGGAAAAATATACTTTGACTGACTGATTACATTTATGAACCATTATATGCATGGCTCATTAGCTGAGTATTATAACCAGCGTTGTGTGGAATATCATGCTGGTTGGCAACCAGGTCCATGGGGAGTCACAGTGTCACACTGTTTGGATTCATTATCCATATCTCAATGGATGGAAGAAAACCCCAGTGCTCACATTGCTTTACTGCCACATGTCTTCTGTACTGCTGTCTTCATGCTGATTAACAGCCAATTTATCCTTAATGTCCAGCATACCATAAATTGCATACCATAAATGTTCACACTGGGTAATAGCCTTGTTATTTAATTTATTTTGGATGTGAAAAGGATTAAATTGACATTTTTATACATTTTATCACTAATTTTATACATGATTAAAATTATTATTTAACCACACCATGAAACTGCTACATCAGCTTGACATTATCACTGCTGTCCAGCTGCACAGGCTAGCCAAACTTATTAGAAATCAAAAGACAACAGAGGCAAACCAGTGGGAGCCACATTTCAGAGTCTGGATCATTTCGAATGACAAAACAGAAGCTATATGGCAGCGTTTTAATGTGGAAATCCTCTGAACACATAAATCCCTGGACCTAGAAATTTAATATCCACTCGGGATAAACCCTGAGCCCTTCAAATGGACACTTTAGAGAAAGCTGTTTACACAATTTACAGAAAACCCTTGACAGCTTATTCACATGAAACGGGGAACTTCAGCAAAAATACGGCTTGTAACATCAAAACTATTAGAAACTTTAGAGAAGCTACATCAGCACTAACAGTGTGATGCACTGCAAAATAAATAAATTCATTAAACCAATATATTTGTCTTGTTTTCTAGCAAATATCTAAACATCCTTAAAGCAGGATGTATGAAGAAAATTGAAGTATAAAGTCAGTAGAAATCGAGTTCCGCGTTCCCCGCAGTTAAAAAAAATCACGTTCCGGGGGTCCCCCTCGTTTGAAATCGCGTTCCCCCCTCTGGGGCCCCTCTAACGCCGGGCCCTTGGAATCGTCCTAACCTTCCCCCCCTTACGGCGCCCCTGATGCCTGGGAAAAAAATGGAAAAATACATTAAAAATAAATTACCACTGGGGTTAGCCACTGTTATAAAATATTTTGTGGAATATATTTCTTGATTTCTTAATCTCCAAATCAACATTACATTGATTTCTGAAGGATCATGTGACATTGAAGACTGGAGTAATGGCTGCTGAAAATTCCGCTTTGTCATGACAGGAATAAATTACAATATGAAATGTATTAAAATAGAAAACAGTTATTTTAAATGTAATAATAATTTAATATTAATTCGCAATTTTTTATATATTGATTGTAATAATATTTCTCTATACTACTGTTTTTAATGTATTTTTGATCAAATAAATGCAGCCTTGGTGCAAATACATATGCCTTCTAAATATTTTTTCTGTGTATATTCTAAAATATATTTTTTTATATTTGAATGGCTCCCAAAGTTTTGATTAATTTCTCCAATTCTGCATTCTGACCTTGAGTCTTCTTTACTTTGTATTGTGTGCTTACAGTAGTCACGTAATGACAAACGACTTGGCAAAGAATGAGGAACTGAATGACGAACAAAAGTTCTAAAAGACTCTAAATTAGATGTAGCCCCGAGCCCTTTGAACTGTCAGTAGAGTTTTATATTCCATTTGAGCAAGGACACATTGTACACTCCTCAGGAAACGCAGGGAGATCCTAGCATGCATTATTTCAAATAAATCAAACCGGTCGAAGCAGTGGGCGGAGAGTGTTGGGATGAAAACAACGCAATCAGTATTTCTTACTGTGCAAACACACCTCAGACAGAAAATAAAAATGAATTCAGCCACCTCAATATTATAGAACCTATATTCCTATATAGCTCCCACACAAAATGACAGATCTCGCTTTTCTTTTAAATTAATGTTTACATGGTGCTTGTCAGCAGTTTTGGAGCTTCTCCAGTCCATTTGTTCTATTGCAAACAAATTCTCTGTAATCGTGAAGAAATGAGTTTGAGCTTGCTTTCCGCCTACATGCACAAGAGCCATTGATGGGTGGAAAGCTTTGCGGTGAGAGTGCTTGATATTGCTCCGGCATCTTCCGCTAGCATTGTTCCCTTGGAAATAGATTATAGGCCTGTATCTGTGATACAACTTTAATTAAATTTTATCATATCTGCACTGTGTGATTGTGAGTGTGTGCTTGGTATTAAATTCAGTATTTGATTTGCAGATGATTACAGTAAACAACTCCATAAATAAGAGTCATTGCTCATTTGACCCTTCTAATGCACTTTTCTTGTCTGTCTCACTGTTTTGACCATCTGTTTGTCCATATTGCGTGGCCCATTGCTTCCGCCCGGCTGTAGACTTCGCTGTTGGCCTCCCCATCGGTGTGATAATAGCGTGTGGCTTGGCGCTGCTGTTGCTCGCTGCATTCGTCTCCTGGAAGCTGTGCTGGGTCCCTTGGAGGAACAAAGCCCTCTCGTCGAGTTCTGCGGCCCTCGCACCTGACGACTGCCCCTCGTTTCATTTACCGTCTCTTCTGCCCAGTCCTCAGCCGTCTGAGGTCACTATGGCGACTGAGAAGGAAAAGTATTCTATGGCATCGATGGGCTTGTTGGAGGCAGCTGTTAAAATAAGTCACACCTCTCCCGACATCCCTGCCGAGGTGCAGCTCTCCATGAGGGAGCACTTCGTGCGCCGTACGCAGCGCATGCAAAGACAGACCACAGAGCCAGCGTCATCCACCAGGTAACAGTGCCAAATTACACGTATAACAACATACATACTGTTCAAAAGTTTGGGGTCAGTAAGAATTGTTAATGTTCTTGAATGTAATATTCAAAAATAGTAATATTGTGAAATGTTATTACAATTTTATATGCAGTATATTAAATTTTAATATATTTTAAAATGGAATTTATTCCTGTGACGGCAAAGCTGAATTATCAGCATTACTTAAGTCTTCAGTGTCACATGATCCTGCAGAAATCATTCTGATTCTGTTTTTTATGACATAATGCTTACCTATCAGAGGCTCTGTTCTTTATTTTGATATATTGTATGTTTAGATATTCTAGCAGCCTGAGAGTTTTGTGAAGATAATAAAAAAAAAAATGCTGGCATTGTTTGGCAACTTAAAAAAACAAAACAAAAAAAAACACACAGGTCGAGGAAAGTGTTAAAAAAGTTTAAAAAAAATTATATATATATATATATATTATTTTGAAGTGATTTTTGGGGTTAGATGGTCCTCTGAGAATTTTAATAATGATTAATAATGATATGAAAAAAAAAAAAAAAAAAAAAAAAAAAATATATATATATGTATACACACACACACATTTATATTTATATTTATATTTATATACAGTGGGTACGGAAAGTATTCAGACCCCCTTAAATTTTTCACTCTTTGTTATATTGCAGCCATTTGCTAAAATCATTTAAGTTCATTTTTTTCCTCATTAATGTACACACAGCACCCCATATTGACAGAAAAACACAGAATTGTTGACATTTTTGCAGATTTATTAAAAAAGAAAAACTGAAATATCACATGGTCCTAAGTATTCAGACCCTTTGCTGTGACACTCATATATTTAACTCAGGTTCTGTCCATTTCTTCTGATCATCCTTGAGATGGTTCTACACCTTCATTTGAGTCCAGCTGTGTTTGATTATACTGATTGGACTTGATTAGGAAAGCCACACACCTGTCTATATAAGACCTTACAGCTCACAGTGCATGTCAGAGCAAATGAGAATCATGAGGTCAAAGGAACTGCCTGAAGAGCTCAGAGACAGAATTGTGGCAAGGCACAGATCTGGCCAAGGTTACAAAAAAAATTCTGCTGCACTTAAGGTTCCTAAGAGCACAGTGGCCTCCATAATCCTTAAATGGAAGACGTTTGGGACAACCAGAACCCTTCCTAGAGCTGGCCGTCCGGCCAAACTGAGCTATCGGGGGAGAAGAGCCTTGGTGAGAGAGGTAAAGAAGAACCCAAAGATCACTGTGGCTGAGCTCCAGAGATGCATTCGGGAGATGGGAGAAAGTTGTAGAAAGTCAACCATCACTGCAGCCCTCCACCAGTCGGGGCTTTATGGCAGAGTGGCCCGACGAAAGCCTCTCCTCAGTGCAAGACACATGAAAGCCCGCATGGAGTTTGCTAAAAAACACCTGAAGGATTCTCTGGTCTGATGAGACCAAGATAGAACTTTTTGGCCTTAATTCTAAGCGGTATGTGTGGAGAAAACCAGGCACTGCTCATCACCTGTCCAATACAGTCCCAACAGTGAAGCATGGTGGTGGCAGCATCATGCTGTGGGGGTGTTTTTCAGCTGCAGGGACAGGACGACTGGTTGCAATTGAGGGAAAGATGAATGCGGCCAAGTACAGGGATATCCTGGACGAAAACCTTCTCCAGAGTGCTCAGGACCTCAGACTGGGCCGAAGGTTTACCTTCCAACAAGACAATGACCCTAAGCACACAGCTAAAATAACGAAGGAGTGGCTTCACAACAACTCCGTGACTGTTCTTGAATGGCCCAGCCAGAGCCCTGACTTAAACCCAATTGAGCATCTCTGGAGAGACCTAAAAATGGCTGTCCACCAACGTTTACCATCCAACCTGACAGAACTGGAGAGGATCTGCAAGGAGGAATGGCAGAGGATCCCCAAATCCAGGTGTGAAAAACTTGTTGCATCTTTCCCAAAAAGACTCATGGCTGTATTAAATCAAAAGGGTGCTTCTACTAAATACTGAGCAAAGGGTCTGAATACTTAGGACCATGTGATATTTCAGTTTTTCTTTTTTAATAAATCTGCAAAAATGTCAACAATTCTGTGTTTTTCTGTCAATATGGGGTGCTGTGTGTACATTAATGAGGAAAAAAAATGAACTTAAATGATTTTAGCAAATGGCTGCAATATAACAAAGAGTGAAAAATTTAAGGGGGTCTGAATACTTTCCGTACCCACTGTATATATTACCTTGAAGTGATTTTTGGGGTTATATGGCCCTCTGAGAATTTTTATAATGATTAATAATGATATTTTTCATATAACTTTATTAAATTTTTTATTCAAATTATTTCATATTTTACATGATTAAAACCTTTTTTTAAAAATGATATCAGATGTATTGATGTAGCAGTTTAAACAATACAAAGCAGGAAGATAACAAATATGAGACAAAATGAAATTCTGCTGGAAAGCAGCTCTATAAAGACATCGGTGTCATAGTTTAAAGTTCTAAATCAGTTCAGAGTTGATTCAGTTCAGTTCGATAACTGTGTAACGTTCATCAATTATGAAACAAGTACAATTCAGCTATAAGCATCTCTACAGGAGGCAATAGTGTCATTACTCAGCTCAAGTCAGTTTAATGCTGATATAATTCAGTTCAGTAACAGTGTCAATGTTTCAAAATTCATTTATGAAACAAATTTGATTCAGCTATAAAGAAGCTCTATAGAAGAAAATAGTGTCATTATCTGATTCAATTGAGTTTAAGTTTTGTTCTCATCCAAGAGTCAGTACAGTATTCTGAGTAATAATGAATATTAAGTGTTATTACTGAATATTAAGTATTAGGATATTCTGTGAAAATCAGATAGGAATTAAATACATTTAAAAAAGAAGCTTCTTGCCCAAGGTAGAGTCCATTTTGCCCCTTTCATGACTTTCAGTGTTGCACAATAACACAATTACTGAATGTTTTCATTTATTTCTCATATTTTTCCATTCATCTCTAAATATGTTACAATTTAATTAAACTGCATGCTATCCTTCCCTTTTTCCACATCGTTTATACATTTTCAGCCTGTGCCTGCAGTCATTTACACACCCAGTGCTGCATACATACTTAAACATTTCATTAAAATATGCAGAATTGTATAAACCTGAAGAAAATGCATATGAATCACACTGTCAGACCATTCACAGCAGGACTCAAAAAACATCATCAATCACACATACCCAATAACAGAATCTCCCAAAGACATTACAGAGCAGGTGAACACTGACACCGACAAGAGAAGTGTAAAAATATTTATATTTGAAAAGAATATTGCTGATGATGCATAAATATTTAGAGGAGAGTGGAGTTTTTCATCTGAGACTGCTTTGTTATTTTCTGCCTTCAATAATGTATTTTAGTGTCACTTCAGGGCAAGTTTTTAATGTTTAGCTGCTCCATAATCCATGGAACCAAGACAAGTTCTGCTCATGCATACTTGATTCATTTGGGGTAGTTCCAGGACACACTTAATTACAGCACTGTACTTGTCCACTTGATATTAAATATTTGTCATGTACGATTTGCCCATTAAGGAGTAATATTTAATTGAGCTTTATTATTTGACTGCTCTTGACGATTTTTCCACAGCTTTCAGTTATACAGAGCATTGGCACAGCAGTGGTTTTATTCATATGAAATAATATGCAGTTGAATTAACTACACCAGAATTCATCTTAACACTCCTTTTGAGAACAACTGTTGCATAATGAATGAAAGAAATGCTTGCTTTTGTCCTGTACATAGCATTAAGGTTTGTCTTCACTAGAATTAAAGGCCAAACTGGTTCAGTTGAATGGGTAACCACACAATATTGGCCATGTACCATGTATTTTATTGGACAGGGGTTATCAAACCTTTTGATGGCAAAGACCATCAAATGTGAAGGACCTTTCTCTTAAAATATAAAGGCAGCTCTGTATATTATTATGTATGAAGATATGTTGTTTGCTAAGTTCAATAATTGGCTTTTTATTGCAATTGTATTGAAGCCAGAAAAAATTATGACAAATGCTAACAAATTTATACATATATATATATATATATATATATATAAAAAATTAAATGTATTTATACAGTATATACAATGTAAAAAATATATATTTTTAAATTTTGGAAAACTAGCACATTGTACAAGAAAATACTATTTTAGAATCTTTCTCATCTTGTTTAATTCAATGTGTTACTTGCCATTTAATTGTAATTAATTGTGAAATTTAACAGGAATTTCTGTATGAAATTGTTTCTGCAACATTTGTTTCAGTGTATGGATATTTAAGTGTGTAATATATCATATTTATTATGTAAGTATAACATTAATATAATATTTATTAATATAATATTATAATATTTATTATTAATAATAATAATAATTATAAAATTAAAGATAAACATTTTCAATTTAAGGTTTTTTAATGCACGTTTTGTGGCCCCTGTTTTTTATAAAAAGAAGAAAAAAAACTTGCCTTGGTCAATCATTCAGTTTTTAATCCAACTTTTTCTGAACACTCATCAAATCCCTCATGCTACGCTTTCTCTACTTTATCTCCTTTTTCCAGGCATAGTTCCTTCAAACGTCACCTTCCCCGTCAAATGCAGGTAGGGAGTCTGGACCTGGGAGATGACTATTATGTGGATGAGCAGCCAACCAGCATTGGCCGTATCAAGCCTGAACTCTACAAGCAAATGACCACAGAGAACGACGAATCCGGCAATAGCAAAGGCGGCCAAAACTGTGGCAAGATCAACTTTTCCCTCCGCTATGACTATGAGAACGAGATGTTACTTGTCAAGATACTCAAGGCATTTGATCTCCCAGCCAAGGACCTTTGCGGCAGCTCCGACCCATATGTCAAGATCTACCTGCTGCCGGATCGAAAACAGAAGTTCCAGACACGAGTCCATCGTAAAACACTCAACCCCACGTTTGACGAGTCCTTCCAGTTTCCGGTACCCTACGATGAGCTACCCGTCAGGAAGCTCCATCTCAGTGTTTTCGACTTTGACAGGTTCTCACGGCACGATATGATCGGGGAGGTCATACTGGACAATCTGTTTGAAGTGTCTGATCTCTCAAGGGAGACCTCCATCTGGAAAGACATTCAGTATGCTACCTCTGTAAGAGAACCCTGCTGCTCTCTTTTCTCTTGATGTGTTTGCCAAATCATGATAGTACAAATTCTGCTGTTTTTTAAGTCAATTTTTTATGGGGAGAGATGCACAGTAAGCATGCACAGATATGTATTGATCACATACTTATTAGATATGCAAATCAATATACAATGGGGTGCAAAAGTACAAGACCACTAGTTTTCTATTTTTAATACAAATGTTTCATTAATTAAATTGGGAGCATAACAATTTAAAGTTGAATTGTAAAATGTAGAATAAAATTTCATAACGTTTTCGTATGTGGTTTGAAAACATCTGACTAGGTGTACAAAGAAGTTCACATTAACAATTTATCAATTTATTTATTTAATTTATTTATTTATTGATTGATTATATTTTCAAATGTTCAGATCCAGGTTAAAATGAGATTTCTTAAATATTACATTTAATATATACATTTTATTTATTATTTTTATTTTATTTAATATATTACAACTTTAGATTAAATTTATATTAAATGAACTCCGTTCAAAAGGTTTGGGACTTGTTACAAAATAATAATCTGTTAATCCTGAAACCAAAAAATCACTGTTTACACAAAATATTAAGCAGATTTTTTTATATTATTATTGTTCTGCTTGGTGAGCATAGGAAACTTCTTTCAAAAACATTAAAAATCATACCGACCCCAAACCTCTGAATGGTAAGATTTTCTATATGGTCTTAAACTTTTGGACCCCACTGTATCACAAGATAAGATATTGATAGATATTGTTCATCTGCAGCATTCTGCACAAATAGTTCCATTTTGGTTGGCAAGAGAAGGAATGATCCTGAAACCTCAGCAAGTACTCTTGATATTGCACTGCTCAGACAGTTTGTGTAGATTAAAAAATCCATTGACTCTAAATAACAAGGCTATTAGATGCCAGCTAAGCTATGTGAATTAGCTTGTTGCATTATTGACATGGTCTGGGAAAATGCAGTCACAGTATTCAACACGTTGTCTGCTGTACACCTGCTGATGCTAAGACTGCCAAATTAATGAGAGTTCTACCCTACCCTCATTAACACAGAGATAAGGTAGTAATTGACAAATGAAGGTGACTGACACATGCTGATTGTGTATGTGTGGACAAAATAATTGCCTAATTTTCGTAACAGCCACTAATAAGAGGTGCTGCCAATCACAGCACAATATTAAACGCTTAAGTTAACCTCCAAAATAGGTCCCGAGGTCATCTGAGGTTAGCTGATCACTCCATAATGGCAAGTTAGATGAACTTCAACTGCTCCTCGATGAGTCTTATTTCTCTCGGTTTTCTAGATTTACAGCTATTCTCAGAGGAGCAATTCAATAAACCTGTGGTTATTGCTTTCATGGCAGGAGGCCGGCTGCCCCTTGAACAAAAGCACTCATTCTATTGCACTTGGCAGGAGATTTGAATCTAGAACTCAAAGCACCTTTTTTCAAAGCTATCAAAAAATCACTCAGAAATGACAATACGTTCATCATTTACTCGCTCTGAAGGCATTTCATACCTGCATTATATTCTTTTTTTTCTTTGAACACAAGCAGATGTTAAACAGGATTTTAATGCTGCTCTTTTTCATACAACACAAGTTAGAAACAAGGGACTCTCAAGTATAAAAATTACACGAAGAACCATAAAATTATCATAAAAGTGATCAATATGACTCATGTGCTGTATTCAAGTCCTCTGAAGCCATACAAAAGCTTTGTGTAAAAAAAAGACTAAGTTTAAATTCAATTATTCAATGTGTATATGTGTATTCAAATTTGTATTGTTATTCAAATACAACATTCAAATACAATTGAAGTTAGGTGCTCTCAAATTCAAAAAAAATTATAAAAAGCACATTTATAATTGATATTCAATTATGCAGTTTGATTATGTTGTTTTGTTCAAATTTGGTGTCGCGATTGATTTCATGACACACAATAATCAATGGGATTTGAAATCACTGATGTCAAACATGGTGTGAAACATCTTGACGTGCCATATTTAAATAAATATATATCAAATTCAGACCTATAGCGGATGAGACGATTATATGTGAAAAATCACTTACATCTAAATTATGTTCTTTTTTGGCTTCAGAAGACTTGATAAGGTGACTATTCATTTTCATTAGAAGGATAAGAGCAAAAAAATACAGTTATACTTGTATTTCACAAAAGAAAGAATATCACAGGTTTGAAATTACAATGAGTAAATGGTGACGGATTTTTTTTCTTTTGGGGTGAACTGTCCCTTTAAGTTGATGCCAACAGACAGTGAACAGCGTTCCAAAACACATTGCCAGGTGGACTTGGGACAGAAGGACATTTACTAACTCATTTAGTCACTTAATGAGCTCAAGGACTGAAGTAGAGTGAAGCTTGAAGGAATTTGGCTCTGGTCAGAGTAAAATTAGTAATATTCACTGTGGTCTCACATCGTTACTCTTTTGGAAATCAGACATAATTTTACAAGCTTCATTATTTGAGGTTATATTTAGTTATTTATTGACTTATTTACTTATTTATTCAATCACTTTTTATCCTGTGCCATAATGAGACTGCAATGTTCAGTAATAATATCCAATGATTTATTTACTTAAAGTTTACTTGCTTTAGAAATATTTTTCTGAGACATTTTTGCACCTTTTTGTACTCTCAAGCTTGCATTTACCCATTCATCAATCTGCTTTAAAAAGTCCCTATATGATACTGAAGCACCACCTGCAAATAATCACCTTAGAGGGCTAGAGAGACATTAAGCCACAAGTAGGGGAGTCATGGGATATGTCCGTCAGAGAGTGGCTTACTGAGCTCATTTAAAGTGATTAATATTTACACCAGACTTAATACCGCTGAGAGGATGACGCTAACACACTAACTCCAGCACCGTCAGATAGCATACTTCACCTTTGCATTGCACATGCTTAACTTTCAGAAAAGTGGGTGGTCTTGAAGTCTAAAAATACCACTTTTCCAATGCATTGCGTTTCACCGCTTAAAAATTTAGCTGGATTTGTTTATTTTATCTAGATAGATCTAAAAGAAACACGCTTGGATCAGCTGTGAGGAAAACGATGGACCTTGTGCCCTGGTGGAAAGGCTGGTGTGTTTAGTAGTGTTGACGTTTAATTAACGGTTTGCTTGCGTGGTGTCCAGGAGAGCAGCGTGGCTTGGAGAGTCGCAACAACTAATTGGTCGCCGTGGCTGTATCGGACCAAACAGGACTCCTTTAGACCTCAATATTGAGTCACAGGCTTATTAAACCCAACCTTCATAGTCAAAATGCCAAACCACATCCTCAAATACCAATAAATAACTTCTTGCAGCGCTAACTAGCTTTTAGCAAAAAAAAACTATGGCAAAGTGACTGACATTCTATTCATATCTTTCTTTATTTAGGCATTGTGCAGATACAAAAGCAAATAATAAATGGTACACTATCAATACTGATGCAGTGATTCCTCCATTTAAAAGATTTGTTCATGAACGAAACACCGCTAATGACGGGCAGCCATAGCATTGGTACGTTATTATAGAAGCCCACTTCCACAACATAAAAAATCATGGTTTGGTAAATTAGGTAATTAGGACATGAAACATGGTAATTATGAGGTAAAAAGTCTAAATTATTAGATACTAAATCAAAATTATGACATAAATGTCTATTTTATGAGATAAAATCATAATTATGGCATAGAAAGTCATAATTATAACAAAAAGTAAAATAATTCACTTTTTGTCATAATGACTTTTTAGTCTTAATTTCAATTTGTCAATTGTGACTTTTTGTCAGAATTGTGACTTTATCTCATAATTTTGTCTTCATCTTTTTCTCATATTTTCTACTTTTTATGTCATAACTATCACTTTTATCTCATAATCATGACTCTTTATGTGGTGGAAATTGGTTTCTGTACTCTGATCTTGACCGTGAGTGATGCTGGGGGAACAGTGTCTGTCTGGTACATTATTGCACAATTACTGTTTTTATCACTATTATCTGGTGCTTTGGATTTAAAAAGGTGACCTTTATAACAAAATGTGCCAATACATCATGCTACATTGATTTGTGTTTGTCTGTGTGACAGGAGAGCGTGGACCTTGGGGAGATCATGTTCTCACTCTGCTATCTACCTACGGCAGGCAGATTAACACTCACTGTCATCAAGTGCAGGAACCTAAAGGCAATGGACATTACAGGATATTCAGGTAGTGTCTCATCAGGTTTTTACTGCCTTTGACCATCAAAATACAGACATGAGATTAGAAGCAGGGGAGAGTGGGGGAAAATGTGTCAAATGCACTCTTTTAATATAGCAAATATCATTTTTGTCATGTGAACATACATTTAGAAAGGGCCCATTATGTACACATGAGAAAAGCATTTTTATAATAAATGTACCGTATTTATATATTTATTTTTTAGTTCATTCATTTATTTATTTATTGTTAATTTTGTACATAGCAAATGAATGTCAAATCAATTTCTTCATGTTTAAAAATATACAATATATCATACATGTTGGTGATCTTCAACTATTTAAAACCAGGTAAATTATTTGTCTACATATTCTAAATATTAAACCTTTTCTTGTCAGGTTTAGAGAAATGTCAATTTTTTTTTTTTCATTTATGCTCATATTTTGATTTAAAGGTGACAAATCATGAAAATCATGACTTTTTGCATCACCAACCCAGAAAACATGAAAAAACATTTTTTGGTAAGCCTTTCTCTGCAAGCTTGTGAAAAAAACGAGCTGCTCAGATTTTGCTCCCCCGGTGATGTAGAAAGGGGATATTATTATAATATTACATACAGCCCCTTAATCTGCAAGTTTCCACCCACGGCGCCACCGTTGTGTTTTCGCAAATGGTGAAAGTTCGATCAAAGCATGCAAACTGTTCTGTCTTTGGCTGCACTGACGAGCACAGAACTCTATTTAGAGTCCCAGCCTCAGAGGAGACAAGAGAGCAGTGGATTTATTGAATTATTTACTGTATATTACACTGCTGCCACACAGATCTAATATAAACATGTGATTTCCCAGCTTTCCCAGCTGTTTACCTTCACAGACATAACCGACTGTTTTTGTAACTTGTGTGTTTTTAACATAAACTTGTGTGTATTTGACAGTTTAAGCACAATAAGACATGAAAGAGAACTTAATTCAGTACCCACATGCCATGTGACAGCCGCTTTCTGTGCACGTGCTTCTGATGTGTGAGCTCAGGAAGCCATATATCAGAAGTTTAAATAATATGGTTTAAAATGCATGATTTCGGCACGATAGACATGATAATCAAATCCAAACATATTTTTTTTCGCAGAGTATCTGAGGTATGAGCTGTAAAGACACAGCCCTATACTGGAAAAGGGGGCGGGAAGCAGCAGCTCATTTGCATTTAAAGAGACATGCACGAAAGTTTCTGCTTCCACTCAGAATAGGCATTTTCAAAAAGATATAATAAATGATCTGTTGGGTATTTTGAGCTGAAACTTCACAGACACATTCTGGGGACACCTGAGATTTATATTACATAAAGGGCCATAATAGGTCGTCTTTAAAATATAAATCATTCATGCATTCCTCAATGATTCAAACTTAAAAATAATTATGTGTATTAGTTTTACCTCTGTCTCATTTCTCCTTGCCAAGAGGACAACAGAAGTAAAAAGTGGCACCGCTCTCCCGATAATTGCTCCATTTGGTTTTATGGTTTCTGGAAACCTCTTTTGTTTTCCCATATATTGTTAATGCACGTTTCCCGCATGTTCTAATCATTGCTTCATGTTCCAAATTGGCTTTCGTTCTGTCTGTCATAAACTAAATGTCCCAAAGGTAAATCAGCAGCATCACTGAGCGAATTAAACCCGAAAGTCTAAAGAACCACTCCGAATATGATGCAGGGAACGATTTTAAGCTCCAGTAACATGAATTACTCACACTATCTTGGTTTTCCCTTATAATGACACAGTGTTTCTCACACCAGACATTTGTACTTTTATCTGCTGAAGAGTAAACGTTTTTTCATTTGCAGTAAAATTGAATTCACATGAACTGGATAATATTTATTAAGAAGTGCCCCAAGCAAATTTGATGTCAGAACAAGTACTTCTCCTCTGATTTGTTCTGCCCAAGCTGGAAGTAGTTTATGGCTTGCTAATGTACAAGCATAATAGATCACACAAATTGTGCGATGATGGAGAGAGATGGAAATCAGTATGCAGCTCTGATGTCAGAATCAGCACTCAAGTCATTCCATTAAAGCCCTGAATCTCAATGGCCTTCCATTCACACTGAATATTAAGATGGCTCACTGAAGATATCCAGCATTCATTTCTAATCTTCTCATCTAATACTCTCATCAACTTCAAGCTATTGTTAGATGATTAATTAATTTAAACTAGTGCATACTACAATATGTTTAAAGATAATTTCTAAAAGCTCAAGCTGCAAATGTGAAATTAATAACAGTTATATGAGCTGAACTGATAATGGTTTTCTCTCTGAGCAGATCCCTATGTGAAAGTATCCCTCATTTGTGATGGAAGACGCCTGAAAAAGAAGAAGACCACAACAAAGAAAAACACCCTGAATCCCACTTATAATGAGGCCATTATCTTTGACATCCCTCCCGAGAGCATGGACCAAGTCAGCTTGCACATCTCAGTCATGGACTATGACCTGTACGTAACACAAACAGCTATTTCTCATTTTTATATTGAAATTTAAAGGGACAGTTTCATAAAAAAAAAAAATCTGTTATCATTTACTTACTCCAGTGTTGCAAATATGTATATTTTATGGCTTCAAAAGGCATGTGGACTTATTTGACATACTTTTATGATGATTTTGCATCCTTATTCTTTGTGTTTGCATGGGGGAAAACATTTTTATTGATTTAACATATTTTATTATTTTTATCAAATAAATTATTCTTAATTTATTCTTTAAAAAATTTACCAGTTTGAAATAACTTGAGAAAATGATGACAAAATTGACTTTTGCAATTCAGGCTTCTATAAGGGAGCTGATTTATTCAAGATGGATGTATTTCTCTTTTGTTTTCATCTTCTCTAAAACATTGTATACATACTTAACCTAAAAATGCTTTACCAATACTATTCATCTGTTGTCATGCCTATTAAGCTGAACTACAGTACAAATAACAACCTGTACAAGAAACATTAGAATAGCAGGAACACCAGACATCAGAATGATCTCATGGTTCATGTGCTTTAGTAGGAAGAGGAAAAGGTCAGGTGTCAGAGCATTTAGCACTCACCTCTCTACAAGCGGGTGACTGGGCAAAGAACCAGGTACATATATTTTACCCAACATTCTCAAGTCTCAAACAGTCAGTTTGTGGTACTGAGAGTTTCTGAGAAAGGAACACACACTCTAATAAATGTCAGAAACTGCTATTTCACAATTCTCTTCCGTGGGTTCACAAAAGGACTCACGTAAAGTTCAGCACCGCTGAGGTAAATGTATGCTGATTTCTTTATCCTGTGGCACATCATCTACTCTCTCTGAATATGCACATATTTTTACACAGATACCATTTTGCAAAAGAGGTTAGTTGTGCTGGCATACAAACTCATATCATTGTCTTTTAACAAAAGGCTTTTAGGTCATGCAAACTTTGGTATATTATTCACTGGCAGTGTTTATTTTGGATCACTTAAAGTAATAGTTCACCTAAAAAGGAAAATTTGCTGAAAATGTACTCACCTTTAGGCCATCCAAGATGTAGATGAGTGTGTTTCTTCATTGAAACAGATTTGGAGAAGTTTAGCATTACATCACTTGTTCATTACAGCTTTCCTGTAGCTCAAATAGTAGAGCATGGCGCTAGCAACGCCAATATCATGGGTTCGATTCCCAGGGAAAGCAAGAGCTGATAAAATGTAAAACTGTAACTTGAATGCAATGTAAGTCGCTTTGGATAAAAGCGTCTGCTAAATGCATAAATGTAAATGTAATGTAAATGTTCACCAAAAGATTGTCTGCAGTTAATGGGTGCCGTCAGAGTCCAAATAGCTGAAAAAACTTAATAATAATTCATAAGTAATCCATCCAGTCCAGTCCAGACCAGACCATCAATTAGGATCATGTGAAGTGAAAAACTGTGATTTAAAAAAAAAAAAAAAAATCTATCATTAAACCATTGCTTCTGGCCAAAATATGAGTTCATAATCCATAATAAGGCTTCCTCCTGTGGGCATTGTCTTTTCACATCAAAATGCACCAATATATTTGTTTAGAACTGTTTTGGACTGTTTTTACTTCTAAACAATACTTGATCTGTGCATATTTCTCTTCTGATTCAGGACAACAGTTGCACTGGAGAAAGCAATATTATGGATGAATGTCTTAGTGATGGATTTATTGCAAACACACAGTTTGTGGATTACTTGCATTACTTGTGGATTATTGTGATGTTTTTATCAGCTGTTCGATCTTTCATTCTGATGGCACCCATTCACTGCAGAGGATCCACTGGTGAGCAAGTGATGTAATGCTGATGTAATGTGTCTTGGATGACCTGAGGATGAGTAAATAATTTTTTTATATAGGCCTATTTTTGGGTGAACTATTACTTTACATTAAAGGAATATACAGATGTATAGATCATTTCGTAACAAATTATTCTTTTTTTTCAGGGTGGGGCACAATGAGATAATTGGTGTGTGCCGTTTGGCCAGTGGTGCTGAAGGTTTAGGTAGAGACCACTGGAATGAGATGCTCGCATACCCCCGTAAGCCAATTGCACACTGGCACCCCCTGCTGGAACCTAAGAAATCAGAAAAAGTGGTAAGTGACCTCCCTCCAGCAAATGTAAACACACATATGAGGGGTAGATATAATAATTATCCGAATTACTGTTTATATAGAACTAAGAACTAAGTTTTTCATATGCAAATTGCATTTCCAGAATTTATTTCTGACCAGTCACCAATCTTTCTTTGTAAACATTCAGATCCCTCTAGTCACATCCTCACACTTGTACTGTGCTTTATGAATAATGCATGAGAAGAATATGTCAGTGCTGATTTTAATTCACACACTGAAATTCTGTCCCCTTTCTGACCTGTGGTCAAGAGTTAATCATGAGGGGAAAAATTGTATTTGTATGCAAATGTCAGATTATCACATTTTGGTCTCTTTGTTTATTTTAAACATGTTTTTGTTCTGTTACAAATAACAATATGCAGTTTTAATAAATTTAGTCTTTGTTTTGAACAAATCTCAATAATTTAAAATTAATTTGAAAATAATAGCATTGATTCAGTTGAGGTCATGTCTGGGCATCTATGCATTGTGTTTGGAGGTGTAGCTCTTGCTCTTTAATCTGAATAGTTAATTAAGTCTGAGCAATAAACAAAGGCTTTCACAGAGTGCAAATCATTGTTTTTTTTGTAATTAAATGGGTTATATTTGCGTTTTCAGTACATTTTGAGTTAAATTATCATATTTTACCTTTATTGAAATTAGTGTTCATTATAATTAAGCCGAACAATGCTCACATTGTCAATTTTTATACTGAATAAATTAGTTCAGGCTTGCCTAGTCTGCAGTTTTCCAGCAGAATTGGGGTACTTTTAAACTGAAATGTTTTATCATTTTCATATTACTCCAGTGATAAAACTAGTGCTAGTTTGACCAGAACTAGGGAAGGGAAGTTTGAGCTTCTTCATGAAAACAGACCATTTAAGATTATTACTATACAGTGATTTTCAAGTTAAAATTTTGTATAATTCACAACAGTGACTGTACAATATGTAATTTAGGTATGGGAGTGGCATATTTTGAGTTTTGATATCGGGTCATTGGGCTAGTTTGGTCTATTTTTAATTGGCCATTGGGCTAGTTTTGTTACATAGACCTGGCAACCCTTAATAGTGTACCAGACAATTTTTCTGCTAGTAAAGAAAAAAGAAGTCGTCTATTCAACAAAGGCTAATTCTCTTTTTGCAACTGTATTATATTGCAAAATGCAAATAATTGCATAAAACATGAGTAAAATTAGGTTGGAGATTAATTAGTTAATTTGGTTAATTCGTACCTGCATGTGTGCAGTTTGCTTAAGTGGAACAGGATTAGATGTGATTGGATTTGCTTGCTTTGCTCAGTATAATTGAAACAATATTTTTTTTTATTAATGAAAAAATATATATTTTTTCATATATTGATTTCATATGTTTTTTATTATAGAAAATAATTAGCTAATAACGAATATGTTCATCTTGTAATATAACTTTAGATACATCAATTTCATTCAACCACAAATTGAAATCCACTCTTCTAAGCAATATTTGCAATCTATAGGGTGCAGTTCTTCTGCTATAACAATAAACTGCTCTATAATGCTCTCATTGATGGGTTTTTCATATGTCTTCTCTTACAGTGGAAAGCTAGAACGGCCAGTTTTGACAGTCAGGGGTCTTGTCCCTCCCCCAAACCTCCCGCCAGCCCTTGATCAGAGCCATATGTAAAACTACAGGCTCAGCATCCTCCGTTTGTCACTCCAATGAAAACGAGAGCCCTGCTATTTCCGTTTTCTCGTATGGGTTGTTTTAGATGGTTCCCTAACACTGATCTAAGATCCTGCTGTCTTTACCCTGATGTTCCTCATGTTCAAGCTGTTCCAGTCCGTATATCCTGTCAATTCTTGGGAGTGTTGTACAAACCTCTGTACCTAGAATACGATTCAAAGCCAATGTTGTGTTCCTAGAATAGCTTGGTATTGTCAGCGGAGATGTTTCTTTCCAATATGAATTTTCCTGAAGCATTTGAAATCCGATGCGGAGTTCTGCAAGCGGTCTACATGCAAACAGTTGTTTCCGCACAACACTGCAAGGCTCTTTGTAGATGGCTCTGCTCAGATCTGAAGACTTTGAAAGTAGGATCAACTACTGGAAGTACTGAGAATGAGGTCAGAAAGGATGGTGTATAAAATATTGAGGGAAAAGGACATTGTTTTGTGTGAGTGAGAAAAAAAAGAAGGGAATGGATTTGTCATGTGCTGTATACTAAGAACAAACCATTTTTCTCTGTCAAATCCTTGTATGAAAACTGTGTGAATGTACACGTTTTATGAAGAATATTTAAATATTTATCAGTTTATAGATGTTGTATAAATGTTGTGTGTAAAAAGAGACTAAATTTATCAGAGCACAACTCATTTTTCCTATCCATTAAGTTCTTGCCAAAACAAAGACGTTTACGTGTAAAGAAGTTCCTGTTCACACACAAAAACACTTCACATGTAGCTGAATAAATTTATGTGATTACATTAATATTCATCGGCGAGACCTGGTGTACAAAAGTGGGCATTTAAGGTAAAAGTGCTGAAATATTCATAGAGGTCTGATTTGATTTATGTGGCTTTTATTCACTTTGTTATAATAGCATTTAAAAAGCCACAGAAGCAGTTCTGTATCTTAGTAGCACTGCTTTTAATAGCAATTGAATTCCTCTTTGAATCCTCCTGCTGTTTCAATCTAATGTTGACATCTCGATCATCTTTTGACATGTAATTTCATTTTGAGTTAAATTGGACTGTCAAAGTTTTACGTATTTTACATATTGTCTGGGAAAATGTCTTGAGTAAACAAAGTATGCTCAAATTTATAAAATATATTCTTATTCTGTACTGTATAAAAGAGCAGGGTTAACATTATAAAATGTAAAATTATAGGCAATTAACTAACGTTCATCTTCAGATTAAGATTTTTATTTGCTTGTTTGATTTTCATGTAGACAAAAGGGATATTTGAAACTATGTGAATTAAATAGTGAATAATTTATCTGTATAACCAAACAATTTAATATATAACTGTCAACTGATCAGTTTCTGTAAATTAAAGAAAAGGAGAAGAAAAAAAAAACTAATGCCATGTTGCCCAATAATTATTTTTATAATAATGCTTAACAAAGCTAAACTGAGCTATCAAAATAACAATTAGTATTACTTTTTGGATTTTTTAATCTCATAAATGATTTAACATAATTCAGTACTTTTATTGCCCGCAATATTTTATTTGTTTATCCCTGTGGTTTCAATCGTTTTGTTTTACATGGTTAAGTCATTCATAACACAGCTTAACTTGGAATTCAAATTTAACAGACATGCTCAGGCAAACCCCTGCTAAATGCTACATTATGATTACTGTAGTTACAGATTCTCCTGTCATTCTTTTTTTTTTTTTTTTTAAAGAAATTACAACACTGCATATGCTGGAAACAAAATGACATAAATGCACAGAAATGACATTAGTTCAGAACTTTAATTCAAGGTCCTGGACATGTTGACTGTATGTTTCAAATAAGAAAAGACGGAAAATTAAATGCACGTACAAATGCACAAGAGCTGACCCTTGATAGAAACTACTATGCAGGAAGTTCATCGTCACAGATGGTGGGCACAGCTCAAGATACCAGAGCAAAGACTTTACACTGATCTTCAGTTGGTGTTGCTGAAATATCTTAAAATATACATGGCACTTGGGGCTAGTTTTACATAATGTCCTCCATCATCTCCTAGGGTATCTGTTAAGTTTTAAATATTTCTATATAGTAAAATAGATTTAATATTTTAACAGAATCTTTAAAAATTCCAAGTCAACTTGTTGAAGAAATGGTTGTGACAAAGTACAATTTTTGGTCCTGTTTTTACAATATCGCCAATGATAACAAAGAGTGTGTTTCTGTAGGTGAATGTAAAGTTAATAAGGTTCAGATCTGGTTCTTTACCTCATCGCTAACTCTTGTGTGCTGTGTTTTAACAACCTGTTTTTGCCCCCTTGTGAATCTGAACAACTTTCTAATTTTGTATTGATCATTTGTACTTGCAATATAACTTGTAATGTTTGAAAAAGTTATTGTATTTCAAAAATGCCAAAATAAAATGTTGGTTCTGTCATTTCAAGGATTGAGTTGCTTCTTCTCAGTCTTGTGAACATCAAATCACAAAGGGTGGGTTAGTATTGATCAGTCACTTATATTGAGACTGTTTATTGTCTCATATTTGTAATAATATGTGCAACAAAAGCAATATACCTCTGTATTCCTAAAGGTAAAGGATTAGTTCACCCAAAATGTCAATTTTGTCATCATTTACTCACCCTCAAGTTGTTCCAAAACCAAAGACCTTTTTCATTTATTTAATCATTTGTTGAATGCTTTTGTTGAGAAACAAACTTACAGTTAAGTTATTTAAAATTAATTCTGTACTGCAGAAAAGTTACAGCATACAACATTTTATTAATTTGTTTCCTCTTCAGATTCATGTTTTATTAAAAGTCATATTATAGCTTTTTGTGAGAAAAAGAGCCAAATTAAAGAACAGATAATCTTCAGTCAACTTCTGCAACTAAATCATTGAATCAATGATTTGAACTTAAGACCAGGTTCAATCATTAACAAATCATTCAGACCAGTTTTGTTAACTGGATTAACTAATTCATTTAAAAGTTGCGACTGTGTATATACACAGGTATATATATATATATATACATATACGTATATAGCTGTTGCGCCTCAGGCACCCCGAGTTCGAGTCCCGGCTCACGGACCTTTCCTGACCCCCCCCCCCCACTTTGCTGTCTAAATACTGTCCTATGCTAATAAAGGTAAAACACCAAAAATACATCTTTAAAAGTTCTAACTGTGGTTTTGTGTCCTTTTTGAAGCTCAAATGCCTTATTCCTCATCCACTGTAACTGAAAGGAAAATATTCTTTAAAATGTTTTCTTTAGAAGAAATTACTCCATACTTGACAATATGAAGGTGAGTAAATAATGACATGATTTTTGTTTTCTGTAACTATCCCTTTAGGAAAATCACAAACTTTTTGTACCCAGGAATATACAGCCCTTTAAGAGCTAAAAAAAGGGTCACTATTCCTCAGGTGGTGGCATAATCGCCCATAACTTCTTCTTCAGTGCTAGTTTATACAGAATCTGGTACCCATCATCCCAAGCATAGAGCTGCCGCTCCTCAGGATTGTATTTGAGGCTGGAATGGGCCCCGTAGCGCCTGGGGAAATAAATCAAAGGGGCCTCTCCGCTGCTTACCATGTCATTCACATCAAACACACACTGCACACGCGAGCGGCTCGGTGGCTTGGTGTTATAAACCACATAAACTGTGCCGCAGACAATAAAAGCAGCTTCAGCATTATTCCTTGGACACGCCGTGTCCCACATCTGCTCTATATCCAGAGAATCTATATCCATCTTAGCAAGATTAATAGTATCTCCAACCGGATACAGCGCCCATAGCCCATCCTCATCCGCCACCAGGTCCATCAGCGTCTCTGGATTGAGCTGGTACACCGGGCTGCGGTCGTCCATGGGAAGCACTGCGCTGTCTGCAACCGAACCGTTCTTGAGGTCATACTTTATAACTTGGAGCTCTGAACTTTCACTGACGTAATAGAGAAAGCCATCGTAGACTGCATGACCGGTCCCGTTCCAAGCGATGGACACGGTGATCTGCCTGCCTTTAGATACGCCTGATGATGCCGAGAGCTCTCGCACGGAGTTGAACTCGTACAGCGTGTTGTCGGACGTCCCGTTGAAGACGTAGACTTTTGCTGATCTGGCATCTTTGGTCCAGACACCTTTTGGGCTTCCCAATCTCTTAAGGATCTTCATTGCTTTTAGACTGGATACGATGTTCACGCACACTGACGATGAAAACAAACATGATTAATGTCAACGGGAAGCGTCCTATGATTAATATGGCAAACTCTGAAAGCAATTTATACAGACTTGTTTAGTTTGCACAAACACTGGAAGACAGCTTTATGAAAAATGAAGCCAAGATTGTGAGTTTAATGCCTTGTTTTACTTTATTAAAGAAATAAACCAAGAAAACTGATATTGTAAGCCTCCAGCAGTGAAAGATCAACCCTTAAATGTCATGTCTGCTGTTATAAATGTGCAGGCAAGGGAGGATTGTGTGCGGCTTAACGAGGATAATTATTAATACTCTTCATTATAATACACAGGCCGTTGGGAACTATTTCTAAGATACATCATTTCGAAGACACACAATTAATTGAAATGTTTTTTGGCTCTAATAGATTCTTCTGTCGTAATTTGTCACATTTTGCTGCTAAAATTCTATTAAATTTATTCAATAAATGAAAGAGTCAGATTGTTCTAAAATATAATAAAGCTTATAGCAATCATTCAATCAAGTATGCTAATATATATATATATTTATTTTATTATTATTTTTTACCACTTTTTATTTGAGGATTCCCTTGTCAGTGCTTCTCTTTGTTCTAAAATTGTTTTGATAATATCTACAGAAGTAATGTTAAAACGTTTGGGGACAGTAATACAATTTTTTATTTATTAGTTCATTCATGCATTCTTTCTTTTGTTCAGCAAGGATGAAAAGTTACAGCAAAGACTTTTACATTATACTTTTCATCAAACAATCCTGGGAAAACAAGTATAATTTCTGAAAGATCATGTGACACTGAAGTAATGGATGCTGAAAATTTAGCTTTGCCATGACGGGAATAAATTATTATACATTATATTATTATTATAATTTGTAAAAATGTATTATTGTTAATTACTTAGTGCTGTCAAACGATTAATCGCATCCAAAATAAAAGTTTTTGTTTACAGAATATGTGTGTGTACTGTGTATATTTATTATGAAATAAATATTTTGAAAATATTTACATGTATATATTTTTATATTCATATAATTTAAATTATATAAAAAATATATTTAATATATAAACATAACATTTTTCTTAAATATATACATGTATGTGTGTGTCTTTTTATATATAAAGCAGGAATTGTGTACGCTCAGAACAAACAAAACAAAGGTTCTCAGGTGCGTAGAACAAAAAGAAGAAAGTTTTATCTTTCACATCCACAAACGGGTAAAACTTATCAAATTAAACAATTGATCACATGTAAAACAACACATGTGATATACATAATTTTGTGTTCTTGCCCTTTACTGTATGTTGGAAAAACAAAACGTGCATTGCGCATTAGAATTGTTGAACATATGAGTGCTATCAGGAGACAGGATCATACTTCTCCGGTTTTTCATCATTTTGAGTCTGCAAAACATTCTTTTTCTGATTTCAAATTCCTGGGCATTGAGAGGGTTCTTTTACATAGGAGAGGTGGTAACTGTGATAGAAAATTGTTACAAAGAGAGGCTTTTTGGATTTTTGAGTTGAAATCATTAACCCCAACAGGATTAAATGAAGAGATGGATCTTGCATGTGTTTTGTGAAGAGAAATTGTTGGCATGACAATTATCCCTCGTTGATTAAGATCAGCTGTGAACAATTTGCAATTGTGTCTATATAAGTGTGGTGTTGCTTTTTTGCCTCATGAGTAATGCAGAAAGCATGGGCTGAAACGTCTGCTCTTTGGTCTGTTTCTAATACACTTTGCACTTTTGCATATGAAAAATAAATAATTTGATTTTCGGTAGACCTTTTTTTGCAGTGCGGACAAATTCAGCTACCTATTGTCTTTTTATATATAGGCCTACATAATAAATATACACAGTACACACATACACATATTCTGTAAACAAAAACTTTTATTTTGGATACGATTAATCGTTCGACAGCACTATTGTTAATATTATAAATTGTAATATCTCACACATATTAATGTTTTAATGTATTTTATGATCAAATAAAGGCATCCTTAGTGAGCAAAATAGACTTTTTTTCAAAAACATTAATGTACAACATATGTATCTTTTGTTGCCAAAGAAATAAATTAATTATATGGATTGGAATTTTGGATTCAGCCTTGGAAAAAAAATGAATGTCTTGTTTTGCCAATGTTTTACTGGATTATACACAGTGTTAACAACACTGCACTTCAGTGGAGACAGAAGAACAGCCAAATGAAAGTGAACGCATTTACATTCATCTGCTTTGATTCCATCATACTGGATAACAAACTAGGCTACAACCCAACAGTTGTGTAACATCTAAACAAAAAGCCAACTGGCTAATCCAGTGAACTGATTGGCTTGATTCTTTATTCCTTGTTTCCTAATCAACAGAACACACCACATGTTTCCTCTAAATCAATAAATCCCCCGTATAAGCCAAACATTAGCATAAACCAGGGTTTTTACCATCAAAGCAAAGACTGTTTGGATGAGACGGCCACACGGTCCTACAGCACAATCCCAATATGGGGGAGTGTAATTGGGATGCTAGTTCTCAAAACAAACAAATGTCTTAAATCAAAGCACATGCTCATCATTCATACTCTCTGTCTTGAATTGCAGCTATTAATTCTCCCAGTTTGATTTTCCAGTGTTACAATTTTCCAGAGAAAACTCCAAACCTTTCCCCCAAACTGGTCTACTGTGTAATAGCATGCTAAATTTAGCCAGTCTCCCTCGGCCAAGAATACGTCAAGGCTAAAACTGAAAGTACATGATCACATGACAGCTTCAGCTGTCGAAACTCAATTCTCCCGACTTACCAGACAACTCAAAGAACTCTTCCTTCTTCCTCTCTCTGACAACCACGTCCTGTTCCACCATTTTGTCTGCTGCTTTCACACAAGGCTTAGGGGGATTTTTGGTTTCAGTGTAGTCCATCTCACGCTCCACACGGTCTACCCGTGCTCCTGCGCCCGCCATATCTGAACGCAGTTTGTTGTGCTCCTTGCCCAACTTCTCCAACAGGTCTGCGGCCTGCTGCCTGAATTCCTTCAGGTCGGAGTTGTAACGGCTGTTCTGTTCATGCCACAAGGCAATACGTTCCTGGAAGAATGACAAACACACTAATGAGTCACTCAATTGTTTAAGATGATCACAGAGTGCAGCTAATTCTTTCCAATGATAAACTTACTCCAATGACAAGTTTTCTGTGCATTATTAAAGAGCTTGTGGTAATAATGGTGCAGAAGTCTTCTGAACAGCATGTGTTACTGTTAGTCTCTTTTTCCCAGTCAAGGAAACCGTAGAATAAAAAGCTAATTCGTTATTTGAAAGGTTTATCTCAAGCGTTATCTGGAGTCAGGAGATGGAGAACCTGAGTAATGTCTGAGAGTATTTTCGAAAGGACTTGAGGGAACTCATTAAAGTACAATACATCATTTTGAACAAATGTGAAAAACCATTGCCTCTACAATTTAGAAATTCACCTGTTCTTGCCGAGTCGAAGGAGTCAAAATTTGTGAGACCCTTCAGTTCCACATATCAGATATGAACATTATAAATGTCTTTAATGCATTCTTGCAGAATAAAAAAATAAAAAATAAAAATAAAAACTTACTGACCCTAAACTTTTAAACACTAGTGTAACATTCATTTTTCTTCAAAGTGCTTAAATCAGTTATTTCAGCAGCTGTCAAATATAGGTTCAGTGATTTGAGATGCAAAGCCCCGTTGCTGCAGGGGCTACAGAACAAATACATGCTCAAACGTTACACAAAAATATATTACTGTATTAAAAGTATGTGAATATGGTGCAAAATTTTCAATATTGCCATTAAATATGTACAGCATCACTGTGGCCACCCCAGGGGTCTTTTGCTCCAGGCTAGCTGCTCTAGCTGAATTTAATATTACATGATTTTGAATCAAAACAAACTTTGTTTTGCATAAATGTTGTTGCTCCATTAAATATTCATTAAAAATGATTTTTTCAGTCATCATATACTGTACTTTGGGACCAGGAAAAAAAACTATTTCTTTTGAGGAGCTTTCAATCCTGTTGTACCCAATCTCATTCTCATTTTATGAAAAACACGGTTTAGTTGAATGGACTCCTGCTAATACAGGTAATCAAGACAGACCTGTCTGCATATGATATATGTAAATTGACTGAATAAATTCATTATTGTAATGAAGTGTCTACTTAATCATGAGCAATTATTTTGGTTATTGAATCAGTATAATATTTTTCAGCTCAGCTTCACTGAGAACAAAACTGCTGAGCTAAACTATTCTGTCAGTCAAGGGGATGTTTCTCTGCTCTGGGGTACAACTTCACTCAAGAAAAGAAAGTCTATGTTAAATCTTAAGTAGATGTTAGACAGCACTGGTTTAAATAAACACTTTTTAATGGTTCACTGCTGTGTTGGAACGATGTGTCTGAGGAATGTGAGTTACTTCAGGGTGTCTGTGTCACTGTTACAGATATTACATTTTCAAGTGTTTTGGAATGTAATAAATATAATGAACTCTCTTAATTGTCCTATTAACACTGTTTATCTCTTAGTTTTGATGTATGTCTAGAAAAGTGGACGTCTCTGTAAGATAGCTGAAAACTAGCAGGACTGTAGAAAGTATATTAAATGCAGCCAGACAAGCCAAAATTCTCTTACCTCCATAGCGAGCATCCTGTTTTCCAAGTAGTTCATCAGGCCCTGATAGTGGTACTGGCCTCTTGAACGAGCCAAAACGGTCAACAGAATGAAGAATATGGAGGCTTTCATGGTGGTTTTGGAGAAGGGATACTCTCAGGTACTCCACAAAACAAAAGAACACTCCAAACTCTGTGAGGCTGATGTGCTGCAGCTGCTTATGGGCCGCCCTTGTCCTCTAGTGAGCATGTGAGAGGAGAAGGGACCAGAAACACGGACTTCCAGGGTTTCAAATTCGCTGGCTCTCTCACTTGGCTGGAATGTTTTTACTAACACTGAGGGAGGAGCCATGTGTCTCTGGCCTCTCTCTGTCCTCTAAGAGAACCATGTAGTGTGCTTGAAAGATGAAGTCAGTGAAATACAGTAAAAAACTAAATATATAATGTATTATTTCCAATTTCTGCAGCTTTATGTTAAAAGTACACTCTTAAAAAATAAGGTTTTATAGCAATGCAATAGAAGAACCATTTTGGTTTCCTCAAAGAACCTTTCTCTGAGCAGTTCTTAAAATAACCATTTTTTTCCTATGAAGAATATTTTAATAATATAAAGACATGGATGTTAAATTCAATGAACCATTGATAGGAAATAAAGAACCTTTATTTTTAAGATTCTACAGACTGTTGGCTACATATGCACAAATTATCTCTGGCAACTTTATTGGTACAATAGTGGTTAAATATGACAAAACAAATTTGTTCTGAGTTAACCAACAACTGCATTTCTAAGTTTTAATAGAAAAACCTCTATCATGTTTGCTTGATCAGAAATATATCATATATGGATGAGAAAATCACATCATCCTGGTTATGCAAATACCACTGAAAGGGCACTCGATTCATTTAAAGTGAAATGCAATTGAAGATCCCTTGAATGCCGAACTGAATTATGCAGAGAGAAAATCATTCACGTATTGCAGTTTTTGATTATTATGATTAAATCTCTCTTCAGGACCAACAAAGTCAATTTTCCTCAATTCTCAAAGGAAAAGCTCTGAGAACTGAAGACTGTTGTTAAGAAAGAATGTGTGGTTTGACTGGGTCAACACTTTGAATTTTTTTTATGCTTTGCACTGTATGTTGCATTTTTTCTTCCTTCATTCTCAGAGGTTTAACCTTTTGTCTCAATGTCGATGTGCTCTCCAGGTTAAGTGACTGAAGAAACTGACCTTTTGTTTTGACAGATGAGCTCTATCAAGGATTCACGCAGCCTGAGCTCAATAATACCAAATATCCAAGAACAAAATGTCAGAATTAAACACTCTTGTCATTACAATCTATATTATGTTACTGAAGAAAACTAACATAAAGAGCAAGAATCTGAATGAAGAGGATCTATGTGTAGGCCTACACAGTAACAAGTTTGCAGTGATCAGATCCTACTGCTCTAATATTGTGTAAAAGTTTGTTTTTGCATTTATATAGCCAGATCAGTGTAACTGGATAAGTTAAATATATGACCATACATGCAACAGGGCTACAAGGATTCACTGAAATGCTGTGATTTAACCTTTTCCTGTCTCTATGATTCTTATTACTATTTTTCTGGCTCGCTTGCAGCTGGTGTCGTCATGGCAACATTCTCAGCTCGCAGACTGGGCGCCATGAACCCTGTTGAGCTTTCTGACTGATTTTAAGCCACTGACCCAATCTACAGTTATGTAGTGTCATGCAGTGTTTGTGAGGCTAAATACAAGTCAGTCTATTTTAAAAGAATGTCTTTTTTTACATAACTGCTGTGGATATTGACAGCCAATTGTTTATGGAAATAATCTACAGTAAAATATACTATGATGATTAGCTAAAAGAACTCACAAAACTCATTCTCAGTAGCAAATTTGTTTCATGTCCACTAGATGGAAGCATAAGCAAGCTGTGAAAATGAGTTCATAGATTACCTGACTTTCCAATCTATGGTTCTCTTTCCATTCCATTCCATTTGTTGCTGTTTTACATTAGTTTTCATTTTCAGGAGTGTAAAATACTTGAGTAATTTTACTTGATTACTGTACATGAGTATTATTTGTAATTTATTCAAGTACAATTTAAACTGACTACTTGTACTTGATTACATACTTGAAGAAAAAACAGTACCTTTTACTCCTTACATTTTATTTCATCATGAAAAGTACTCATTACATTTTTGCATTATTATTCTAACTAATGCACATTAAATATTGTAAACTTGCTTTTGACGTGCAAGAACCAGTGAGGTTTGTTTTCACGCATCAACACAACATGTTCAGCTTCAATTATAACTTTTATCAGGTACATTTCTGGCTTCAAAAGTTCACCATCACATCTGAGAAAGCATACTGAGATACAGTAGCAAAGTTGCCTGATGAGAGTTTAAATTCAATTTATATTTTAGTGGCCATGATTGCTTTATTAATTAAATGTTACAACTCTCCAAAAAGTGTTTAAATGAACAATGTGTGTTAAATTAACTGTAAATCATGTTTAGTGATGTTCTTACAAGGGAGTGGATAAGTATTATAATGATATACTGAATAACACTTAGGATTGTCAATGAATTATTTTTTCTAACAAAGATTTTTAGCCCATATAATGCAAGTGTATGAGACCGCTTCAAAACCATACAAAGTTAATACAACGGTCAAATTTAAAATTATTATACGGCACATATTAATATTGTTTGGTGGACGGGCATTTTGTTTCTCTGCATACTCTGGAACTTTATTTTTTATAACACATCCATGACCTCTCATCACTACACGATTTCAAAACCCACCTTAAAACATATCTTCTTGTTTCTGTGTTTCCTGACTGTTTGATCTGATCCTGACCGTATGATCTGATTCTCGTTATGTATTACATGTTTATTCTTATACATCTGTATCCTTGCTGACACATTTATTTGCTATATTATTGTAAAGCGACCTTGAGGTTTTTTTTAGAAAAACCCTATATAAAATAAAATAAATGTATTCTTATTCTTCTTATTATCATTATTATTATTATTAATTAGTGTTTGTATTTTTCTTACACACACTTATCGTTAACAGGGTTGTCATATTCACTTTGTGTAGTTTTTGAAGCTTCATCTTTGGACATGCCGTACACTTGCATTATATGCAGAAACATGGATATTTTTTTCTAAAACACTTTGTTTGTATTCATCTGAAGAAAGAAAGTAGTGAGTGATGAAACGAGGGTGTAAAGGCTGTATTTGTTGTGTTCTACTGTGCTACATTTTAATTGTTGTTGCACTAGATTGATGTTTTTGACCTGCATCCATTGTGTTTTGTTTTCTCCCTTTAACCAAAACAAGAGTTAAAAGCTGAACTAAAAAATACATACATTTCAGAATGTCTTATTATTTAGTTTGTCTCTCTTTTCCTTTAATGACAGCAGCATTTGAGCTACATTAACACCACAAGTTTGTGTAAAAACTGATAATGTTCTCCAGCAAGATTTGAACATCTTGAGCTTCAGTAGAAGGAAGAACATCTGACTGTCTGTACAAAGAGTCACATGATCAGTTACAAATTTTCTTATTTGATTAGTGCAGAACATAGTGCACAAGATTTCTTTATCATAACACTTCTGTGTTTGATTTTCAATAACATGTTGACCCTGCTGAATAACAACAGTAAATATATATACAAAAACATATTTGTGCTCGTGTTATTTATAGGGTCATTATGAAAAAAGACAGTCTGACTGAGATTATGGATGCCTGCAGAGTAGCAATTCTCTCGTAGAACACTTATAGCTCCTAAAACACAGCCTAAATACATCTGAAAAGAAAGATTTTTATTGGGTCGAAATAATGATTGAGTAGGTCAGAAAGCATGACCACCTAGTGCCAGGTCATATAAAAGAACAGACTGTGCAAAAGCACCATAAATCCCTCTGCCTCTTGTAAATAGCTTTAATACACCCGAGGCGCCAAATCACTTGACCTGTGTTAGCCTCAGCGTTTGGGAACTTTCTGCTTGACTGAATGTTCCGGACCCACCCCCTCTCCTCCCATTCTCTTGCTGTCAGTCCAGGTAATAGTCAGGGCATAATTAGCAGCACGCTCACTTGATACTTATTTTGTCTGACTCCAACCTCGGGCACACTTTGTGGACTTAATCAGGTTGTGGGCCTTGAAAGCCTGGACTTTCCTCTCCACTCTTATGTGATTCATTGTGTGGTCAAAGGCATAAGACGGGTGGGGATGGAACTTTCAAAGTGCACATAAAGAACCTTTAACACTGGGTTTGTTCTGAAAAAATTTTATTAAAAATAAGGAAAATGGTTCTTTAAAGAACCTTTATGAATGGTTCTTTGTGAACCAAAATGGTTCTTCTTGGCATCGCTTGAAGAACCTTTTGAAGCACCTTTATTTTTAAGAGTGTACTTCTTAAGATTATTTTAAGAAGATAATCTTAAAATGTTAACATTATCCTAAGAAGTAGCTACTAATGAATCATTTTTAGTATATTAAGTACAAAATTATTTGATGCAGGCGATAGCCTCGGGCAGCACCGACATTTCCTGTCATATCTCCACTGTCCTATCAAAAAAAATAATAATGCAACAAATGACTCTCATGAGCCGGTTATTTTTACTGAAACAGCATAAATTGCAACCATATCCATCCGTTTTTCTAACTACTCATCTCTCCCAACATTTCTGACTGCAGGACGTAGCAACTTATTGTCCAAATCCCAAATCAAATTAGGCCTACTCTTATGAATCGGTTCTTTTTAATTAATCAAAAACATACAGCAACCATGTAGCCTGATTTCCCGAACGAAAGATTCTTATGAGCTGGCTCTTTTTAGTGAAGCAAAAACATACAACCTGACCAGAGTATTCCGATTCTAATCAAATGACTCTTATGAGCCGGTTCTTTTTGGTGAAACAAAAACACACAGTGCTACTCCAAATGAGCCTTTTCTAACACTGCACTTTATAACTTTTATGATAGACTATCTAAGCTATGAAATTTACCCAAAATAATTCAAATAGAACCATATGGAATCAATTTGGGAGTTTATGAATTGAAAGCAAACTGAATTGTGTAATATGTAACGATCCCAGCCCTGCAGACCTTTGTGTATGTGGAAAACAAATTATTGTTTGTCAAAGAAACATAGTCTTGAAAAATGTACCCTTATTAGAAGTTGTAGGTACTTGAAGAAGCATGCCTGTGAATAATGCCACCCTCATACAGGTAATAATGAAGGAACATTTATATAAACCAAAATTATGTGATGTTTATGCAACACTGCGTAAAAAATGTTGCATCTCTTTTACCAAATCTATTTTCAAAATGTCATCACGCCCCTAATTGGTACATTAAACTACGTGTGTTAGGTCTGCTTTACAGACATCAGACAGGCAGAGGACATTTGGCACGGCTTTGGAAATGTTCTAACAGAGCAGCATTCATTTCAGAGAGCACACACAGTACAGGCCTCTTGTCCAGCGGGTTGGCCATTGGAAATAAAGACACAGTATCTAGACATGTCCACAGAGAGCTAAATCCACAGGCAGTCGTCCCAGCACAGGAGCTCCCAGCTGCCTGGCGAGCTGTACCCCCCACACGGTCTTTGGCTGTCCCACAGGCTACGTCAGCGGCCAGACTACGCCACCTCTCTCTCCTCACTGAGAACCAAAAACAAACTCTCTCATCAAAGACAAACCTGTTCCCTCGTACCTCACACATGTTCTCCGACAAGCAAGTGGGCTGAAGCAAGTTAAGCACAGCACATCTTTTTAGGCCCCGCTACAGCTGGGAGCCACTTGTGGGTTCATATGGGCCGCTGGTCAATGGCCAGCCGTCATGGGGCGTCCAGGCTCTTTGGCCAGGCTGAGACCTCAATGTCGTATTGCCAATGCTCTGCTTGTTCTCGCTCTGAAAGGCTTTGTGAGGAGCTGGGGGGTGTGATTATGTACTATTATATCACCGAGCACTAATTACACCAGCACTGCTATCCACAACAGGGCTCGACAGCCAAACATGTTGTCTCACGCTCTACTCCAAACAGCCCAGCTCTCAGCGCTAGTACTGTAATATGACTAATATATGTGGAATGCTTCGGAGTTTGTTCAGTGTGTGCTACATAATACAATTAACAGTATCGCAACCGCAGTTGTTATTCAGAATGGAGATAATGATGGATCTGGTGCAACAAAAGTGGCTCAAAAAATTAAGTCTCGTCAGGATTTAGAGATTACTAGTATTTGCAAAAGGAGGTATGATGAACTTTTGTTACAGCGCAGTAAAGACGAGTCTTTCTCTTGACAAACGAACAAAAGTGGTAAACTAATTATTTTTGTTTCTCATATCTTTGACTGCATTGTCATTTTTTCCTAATTCGGAATATGATCAAAGAGGTCGATGTGTACAAGAAATTTGGCTGAATATCATTTTATAATGTTACAAGCTAGTCAATAAAATGATACGAACTTCCCTCTTATGCCAATAGGTGGCGGCGAGTGAGTTATTGAATCATCGATTCAACCGATTCGTAGCACTGCTACTTGCTCGGAGACACGCTCTGCTGCAGTTTTGTTTGGATGTTTTTGTAGGTGGAGCAAAAATAGACAAAGTAACGAGCACCAGTACCCAAAATGTAAGTTACCAATATTAATTTAATGTGTATTGAACTGTTGTTAAAAAAGCCATGCTAATTATTCAGAAGTACAGAGATCAAAAAAAATATTTGATCCCCTGCTGATTTTGTACATTTGCCCACTGACAAAGAAATGATCAGTCTATAATTTTAATGGTAGGTTTATTTGAAAAATCCAGAAAAACGCATTTCAATAATGAAGATTTGATTTGAAGAATTGATTTGCATTTTAATGAGTGAAATAAGTATTTGATCCCCTATCAATCAGCAAGATTTCTGTCTCCCAGGTGTCTTTTATACAGGTAAAGAGCTGAGAGTAGGAGCACTCTCTTAAAGGGAGTGCTACTAATCTCAGTTTGTTACCTGTATAAAAGACAACCTGTCCACAGAAGCAATCAATCAATCAGATTCCAAACTCTCCACCATGGCCAAGACCAAAGAGCTGTCCAAGGATGTCAGGGACAAGATTGTAGACCTACACAAGGCTGGAATGGGCTACAAGACCATCGCCAAGCAGCTTGGTGAGAAGGTGACAACAGTTGGTGCGATTATTCGCAAATGTAAGAAACACAAAATAACTGTCAATCTCCCTCGGTCTGGGGCTCCATGCAAGATCTCACCTCGTGGAGTTTCAATGATCATGAGAACGGTGAGGAATCAGCCCAGAACTACACGGGAGGATCTTGCCAATGATCTCAAGGCAGCTGGGACCATACTCACCAAGAAAACAATTGGTAACAAACTACACCGTGAAGGACTGAAATCCTGCCTGGCCCGCAAGGTCCCCCTGCTCAAGAAAGCACATGTACAGGCCCGTCTGAAGTTTGCCAATGATTCAGAGGAGAACTGGGTGAAAGTGTTGTGGTCAGATGAGAGCAAAATCGAACTCTTTGGCATCAACTCAATTCACCGTGTTTGGAGGAGGAGGAATGCTGCCTATGACCCCAAGAACACCATCCCCACCGTCAAACATGGAGGTGGAAACATTATGCTTTGGGGGTGTTTTTCTGCTAAGGGGACAGGACAACTGCACCGCATCAAAGGGACGCACCGTCAGGGCCAGGGCATTGAAGCCAGCCAGGGCATTGAAAATGGGTCGTGGATGGGTATGCCAGCATGACAATGACCCAAAACACACAGCCAAGGCAACGAAGGAGTGGCTCAAGAAGAAGCACATTAAGGTCCTGGAGTGGCCTAGCCAGTCTCCAGACCTTAATCCTATAGACAATCTGTGGAGGGAGCTGAAGGTTCAAGTTGCCAAACATCAGCCTCGAAACCTTAATGACTTGGAGAGGATCTGCAAAGAGGAGTGGGACAAAATCCCTCCTGAGATGTGTGTAAACCTGGTGGCCAACTACAAGAAACTTCTGACCTCTGTGATTGCCAACAAGGGTTTTGTCCCCAAGTACTAAGTCATGTTTTGCGAAGGGGTCAAATACTTATTTCACTCATTAAAATGCAAATCAATTTATATATTTTTTTGAAATGTGTTTTTCTGGATTTTTTTGTTGTTATTCTGTCTCTCGCTGTTCAAATAAACCTACCATTAAAATTATAGACTGGTAATTTCTTTGTCAGTAGGCAAACGTACAAAATCAGCAGGGGATCAAATATTTTTTTTCCCCACTGTATTTAAAATGTAAAAAAAAATGTAATCTCTAGCTTCCGCTGTCGTACACGCATTCACAAGAGAGTGGCGTTTCAGCGGATGATGTAGGACGTAGGCAAATGCGGTGACGAATGCAAAAGTGATGATCACTGTCAGAAGCACAGTGGACAGACCAAAACAAAACACTGTTCACGAATTAGAAGTACAAAATGAGAATTTGTAAAGAAAAATGTTGGAGGGCTTTGATATAAGCTAAGAGGAGACTGGTTTTACTTTGCTGTAAACAAAATTTGGTTCTCGTGAGACAAGCATATTCTCGCCACAGCTTACGCTACGCCTACATCCTACGTCATCTGCTGGAACAACACTCTCTGAATGCACGCATGACAGTTAACGGAATCTAGGGATTACGTTTTATAAAGTTTTAAATATGAATATTTTAAATTCTGAAGACTGGCCCATGAGAGTAAAGGAACAGGGCTAGAATAGATGCTTTTTAGCAGTTTTACATGGTGAAAAATGGTACTATATGAGAGTCCACCCAACTCTCAGTATGAGAGTTTTCTTTTTGTGCTGAAGTCTTTTAAGAGAGGGTGGTGTGAAAGAATATTTACAAAGCAAACACATAGTGATATTGTTGAGCCTAACCACAGGATGGGGGAGGAAGCGGGCGTTGAGGGGAGATAGAGGGGAAAACAGAAAGATGAGGGCATGTAAGCGAGAAAGAGATGTTGCTACACAGTCAGACTGTCTGGCTACAGCAGGATCCCCAGCACTCAGCATCACATGATTCCAGAGGTCAGAGGTTATCCCAGCTGATGAATATCAGGCTGAGGCCAGTAGCACTCACTAAAGAAAAGGAGTTGTTTTCACTCCCAGAGCCTGGAAAGTTTATTTCAGGAATATATTCTGCCAGCATGAGATTGTAAACCTGTCCCACATTGGGAAAATAATGTCCACAAATGTTCTTTTTTTTCTCTCCAAGTGGTATTATTTAGCAGCTAGAGTATCTGCAGGTTTTTTTTTTTTCTTTTTTTCTTTCCTTAAAAGCATAAATGCAGTCAGAAAAATAAAAGTACATGTAAAAATAAAGATAAAAACATTTCTGCTAAAAAATAAATAAAATAAAAAAGGAGATGTACATTGTAAACTGTACATTGTTTACACGTGTTTTTTTATGTTTTTCTAATTCAAAATGTAATGTTTATTTCAATGTGTTACTCACTTTTTCTTTGTAACTGTTTGTGAACTTTACTAGCAATTTTTGAGTGAAAATTGTTTCTACACCAATTTTATTTTCAGTGTATTCATACTTTTCATACTAAATAATTACCCTGTATTCCTAAAATTAATACATCACAATTCAAGCTATCTTAACAGAATTATGACAGGCACTTCATACAACCCCTTGCACCAGAAAAATAAACATGTAAAAATACACATAAAAAACATGTGATATTGCATGTGTAGCTTGATGGCCCTTTCCCCATGTCCCTAATATTAATATCAGAATTGAAGCTATGTTGATAGAATTATCACAGGCACTTCATTTAACGCTTTGCACTGGATTTTGAGGAAAGCCCTCTGATTATTGCAACCATGTGGAGAGGACGGCCGCATTATGAGCTGCAAAGCTGGTACAAATGGAGAACTAAGCCACAGCCTCAATATATTCTCACCTGACTGTGATCTCACATTCAACTCTGCGACTGAAAAATCTACTCCGGTATGTTGAGGAAATGCGGCCAGCCGGCAATGGTTTGCCAAAGTTAAAAGGTGTACAAATTATGAGTTTGACAGTTTTGTGGTCGAATATATTTCATTTTCATCCCTTTATCTTTCATGCAAGACACAGGCCTCATCGCGGCAGGGGCTGAGAGGCATCGACAGAGGGAAGCTGAGTTACTCTCCATCCAAATGACCCGGCAGACACCCCATCATCACCCAGCAGAAGATCGCTTTCCTAAAACGAGCATAAATGGAGGTATTGCTGTAATGGCTCGGATATTTTTGACATTTATGAGCTCTATAACAAGGAGCGGATTGAGTGATGGCGCGGTGGCTGGCTGAGAGGCCGAAGGGGGAGTTTGTGTGTACGGGGGCTGCACAAAGCTGTGTCAAACCACACCACATACCATCACCAACGGGAGAATGAGAAATCCATTTGGATTGTTGACGTTGAACTTTATGAACCAGACAAGGCAATATTTCAGATTTTTCTCCTTCTGGCTGTCTCCATCTCACTCCTGTGTTACTCCTACTTCTCTCTGGAGTAACCTGGAACTCATAATCAACTGTTTCAAAGGAAAAGCTGAGTTAATGTCTTATAGGTGATCGCTGGTTGTAAATGTCAGTGTCGTTTAAAAGCAGAAAGTATCTTGAAAAAATATTGCTTCAAAAACTAATGATGTTATCATGATGATAAAAAACAGGGAAATATGATATAAAAATAATAATAATATAACTTATGATGCTTTTATTTTGCACACACACACACACACACACGTTTGTTTTTGTGAAAAGTGGGGACATCCCATAGTAGATTTTTATACTGTACAAACTGTATTTGCTATTGCCCTACACCAACCCTACACCTAAACTTAGCCCTCACAGGAAACTTTGTGTATTTCTACTCTCTCAAAAAAAACACTCTGTATGATTTATGTGTTTTGAAAAATGGGGACATGGGGTAATGTCCTCATAAGTCACCTTCTCCTTGTAATATCTAAGTCATACCCATGTCATTATACAAATTTGTGTCCTCATAACCCACACACACACACACACACACACACACACAACATTGGGAACACTTGAGCAATTGATCATTGTTTTTAATGGTAATTGAAAAAAACTAAATGTGTTGATTAAGAGACGTTTCAGTGTAATAATAAGAAATGTTTCTTGAGCAGCAAATCAGGGGCCTGTACCATGATGGTAGATGAACAAATTCAGAGTTATAGGATTAGTTTTGAGTTTTGACCAAACCACTCCAATCCAGCTTTGTTGGTACCATGAAGCTGATCATCAGCTTTCTTTGTCAACTCAGGCTTTGATCCTGAGTTTGTGGAGCGCGTGCACATGAATGTGTGACATCAGCGGCAAACAGCTAATCACAACACAGAGCAAGTGTTATTCACTTCTCGCGAGAGAGCCAGCGAGATTCAAAACTCTTTTGTTAAAGGTTAAGAGATTAAAGAATATGAGGAATTTAAACGCATTTCCACTGAAGTACTTGTCCATGAACTTGTGAAGTTAGTTTATATAGTTGATAATATATAGCGATAGAGACTCGAACATGTAAGGTCACATGTAGCCATTTTTAAAGTGTTATCTATTGATTCTACCACTTATTTATATTACTATTACATGTTACAATGTACTATTACATATGATCTGTATATATTAATATTCATTTAAAATAAATGCTTTATAATAATTGTTAAACTAAAAGTGCTTGTGTATAATGGATTAATAATAATATAAATATTATTATATTATATAAATCATATGTAAATTGTAATTATCAATTTACCCGGAGCAGGTTAGCTGTGCAGTGTAAGTTACTATGGCAATGAAGCCCCCGGAGCCGTGTGAGGCACGTTTTATTATGGATGGATGCGCTTTATTGGACTTCTTTTGTACTGTTGAATGAAAACACCCACCCACTGCCATTATAAAGCTTTTAATAGCCAGAACATTTTTTTAATATAACTCCGATTGGATTCGTTTGAAAGAAGAAAGTCATATACACCTAGGATGCCTTGAGGGTGTGTAAATCATAGGCTAATTTTCATTTTTGGGTGAACTAGCCCTTTCAGTTAACAATCACAGGTAACCAAGCTTATTTTACCTCCGTGAGTCATTGAAGTACAGGTCTTATGTTGACAATGTGATAATTTTTGAGCAGAAATTTGTTTACTCCATCATCCAGGCAAGTTCAGCATTGCATTTTCCCATCAGTCTGTCGCGGGGAACCACAGCCCCTCCACTTGTCTTATCACTCAGAGCTGAGATAATAGGGGCAGATTTACTCTGATTAGTGCTATTAGTTCTATCCCTGTCTCCTCATCACAGATGCTTGACATGTTTCTCATAACGGCCCAGCACAGTGGCGCTGAGCAGAGAGCTTGACTGATGGCTGCTCCTGGACACTGGAGGTCTGTGGGAAGTTACAACCTGACCATTCCACATAATGAATGTATCACTGGATGTTATTTAAGTGGAACGTCTCTCACAGGTTATACTGTGGCCTAAATGGAGTTGTTAAACAGCATATATGAAACACTGTCGATAACCAAAGCTAGATGGGACAGTGTGAGAAGGGCCACGTTCCAACAGGCATATTGCGTCTGGATGCCTGACTCAAATCTGTATGTGCAATTGTCTCTAATTGTGACATTGATTCGGGGAGATCTGCATTCTTCAGCCTCTTACGGTTTTCCAGTGTGGGTCTCGGAGTCTGGGGAACCATTAACACGATACTAATCTAAACCAATGGCTCCAGTTCGGGCCTCCCACGGTCTCCGAGGGGCAACCTGTCCAACCCCGAAGTACCAAAATCCCCCTTCCCCCTCGGTTTTTGCGGACAGAAGGGCATTAACGTGAGCAGTGTGTCATTGACAGATGTGTGTCAGAGACAGAGCAATTATGAGTACGCTCTCAAAGACAGCCTGTGTCATCACGTCTCGCAGTCGCCGTTCTGAAGTGAAAATGCCCAGCCGCTGTGCATTTGTGGGGTAATTAACCTAATGATGCCGCTATGTGATTCATAATGTATCTTCACGAGTCTTTCCTCAGGGTGTTACTTTGCAGTTTTGGAGTCTGAGAGATTATGAAAATGGAGATGAATGCCAGCTGGAATTGTGGTTGTATAACTATGTAAATATAAGATGATTTGTGTTTGCTTATGTAAAATCACACTGCACTCTAAAACAAAGAACGTAACATGTTTTCACAATTCTAAAATTTAACAGCATAATGACATGATGAATCATGCTTAATGAAAAAAGTGTTTTGAAACATCCCTAATTTCTATATTTTTAAAAGGAATAATTAAATGTCATTAAAGTGAATATCTTTGGTAATAGAGCAGCATTGGGTAAACTATCAAAATTTTAAAATTGTCACACTTTAAGGAGTAAGTATTCAAATGTTAAAAAAAACCTCATTTTTTTAATCAAAAAAAATTAAATGGTTTGATGCTTTGTAAAATAGTTTTTTTATATTTTTACCATTATAATATATGTGTGTGTGTGTGTGTGTGTGTGCATATATACCATAATATAAACCATAATATACAATAATTTATATATAAATAAATATAAATTATATATATCATTTTATTTTATTTTTTGCCAGGTGCCTTTTTTTTTACTCATTTTATTTAAGGAGTAATTTATATTTCATATAAATTAAAAATATGTTACTGGTGTTATCGTTACTTGTGTTACAACCATTCATTTGTGAAATGAAATGAAATTAAATTAAATTAAATTAAATTAAATTAAATTAAATTAAATTAAATTAAATTAAATTAAATTGAAGAACAAAAATCAAGTTGTCTTTTGTGATTAGCAGTAATGTCAAAATGTTAATAAATACTTACCATCTGGTTTTAATGATGCTGGAAATCAGGTAAGCAGTTTTCACAGCCCGTAATGGTAGGCACACCTTTCTATCCCCGCTCTCTCTCTCTTTCACTCTCTCTGCATGCAGAATGAGACAGAGGAATAGACAGAGACAGGAGCATCGTTCTCATTCCTGGCAAGGCCTTCAGTGTCTTACCGGAGCCTCCTTGTCTGAGCAATAGCTCCCGCTCACAATTTACAGGAAAATCAGTCGTTGCTCACTGTCTGTGTACTTAGCTCATTCCAAAGCTTTACAGTGCTGCACATTGTAACGTAAGCTTGGAGAGACTTGTCAGGCTCATTTATAATCCAGAACACCACAAATACAAGTGGGGTTAAAAAGAGAGTGGGATAAAAAAAAGAAAGAAACTATGTTGCCAGGTGGGGACTTAGAGACAGGCGGACAAATAATAATGCTAATAGCGATAATAAACAAAAAGAGTGCTATTCTGACAAATTGCACAATGTGCAACTTGAAATATCCCGGGGAAATGTCTTAGACAGTTTTAGGCAGTTTTCTTTGACCTCATCCAATCTTTCACCCAATAGACCGAAACGAGACAGGATCGAGCCGCTGCCATGGTGACCGGTGTGTTTGGAGGCGACTGGTATCAGTGGGGCTAGGGCTGTGCAGAGCTGTTTAGAGTAACTCGGGTTGCCATGAAAAAATCTGAAGCATGCACAAAACATAATATACAGGGACTCAGCGTCGCCCAGGGAGAGAGTCTCTCTGTCTGCTCTGCTCTCTACAGGTGGCCTTGTTTGGAAATGCTGACAAATAGGAAATTTGGAGCAATAGTAGAGAACTATGGCTCATTCCAAACGTCCACTGTGATGGTCTTGTATAATGTCCAGAAACACTTTTTGTGTCTCACTTCAGGGTTTGGTCATGTGGTACATATGCTGTAGTAGTGTAGGAAATGCCGGGGCTAGTTGTCACATGGGCTGCAATATATCTTAACAATAAGGTTTGGAGTCAGTACAAGCACAAATGCTTGTTTTCTCTGGGGAGTTGGTTTCACAACTATCTTAAATATTTTTTGTGAATTCAATCCGTCAAAAATATAAAAAAAAGCTCTATGTGTAATAGCTGTTGGGGAAAGAAGTGAACAATAAAACCACACTGGGACTTGGTGGTTCAGCTATATTACGAAAGTAGTTTTTACCAAAAATCATGTTCTTAGAGCAAGTTCATATGTTGTCACATGTGTTTTATATGCAGTAACTGTATACAGCCGTTACAATTTTTATGTTATCAGGTCAGTTACAGTATAATGTTATCATTTCCTTAATGCTTTCCTTAAACAATGGCTTGTCATATTCCTTACTTTTTTCTATTTTTTGCTGTTTCATAGTAGTTTTATGAAAAAGACCATTTAAATAGCCTACATATTAAATACAGTTATGTTGTGAAATGTGGCTGTATTACTTTAAATAATATTTCATATTTTGAACAAAAGTTTTATGGTTTTATTAGTGTCAGTAAAGAGCAATCTTCCCAGTATATCTAAGATTTTCTTTAATACAGAAATCTCAGAAAATTCAATTATATTTAAATTTACACTACAGTTCAAAAGTTTTGGGTCAGTAGGATTTTAGATTACAAAAATTAATACTTTTCTTCAGCAATGTTGCATTACATCAGTAAAGTGGCAGAAAAGACATAATTTTACTAAAGATTTCTATTTTCTTTAATATTGTCTACTCATCAAATAATTCTACATTATATATGGATAGATAGATAGATAGATAGATAGATAGATAGATAGATAGATAGATAGATAGATAGATAGATAGATAGATAGATAGATAGATAGATAGATGGATAGATAGATGGATAGGTTAGAATCATTTCTGAAGGTTCATGTGACACTGAAGACTGCTGAAAAATCAGCTTTCCATCACAGGAATAAATTGCATTGTTAAATATATTAAAATAGAAAACAGTTCTATATTAGTTCTATATAAGGCCTATATTTGAAATCTTCCCAATAGATTTGAAAAAGCTGCTGTTATTATCTTATGAAGGAACATTTTTGTTTTTTACAGTGCAACAATGAAGGCATAGATTTGTGAATAGGAAGACTGTTAAGCATCTAACGGTGCCTCATTTTATCTCTGGAGTCAATCCCTGCGCGTCTGTGCTGTTATCTTCCAACCTGTCCTCTTGTTGAGGATGAGGAATCTATTAATTAAAACATATAGGCTACAGCCATACGCTGTGATTGTTTATACAGTGCTCAGTGAACAAGGAAACTTCACATTCACAATGGAACCATTCATAAACGTTCACTCTCCTCTCTGAAAAAAAAAAAAAAGTTGCTCTTAGCATTTGGGCAAGAGGTAATTGGGATCACTCAGCTTGTCTGATGCTGATAATGGGGCAATGGGAAATTCCTGTCAGAGAGTTTGTGGTGCAAGGTGGTTTCGCAACTGCCTTGGCAGGCTCCGAGCGCTCCACATTGGGATGGTGAATGAGTTGAAGCATGCTCACATAGCTGTCATTAAACATATTTAAAACAACAACATAACAACAAAAAGACAAAACCTTTGCAGTGATAGTCCTCCTACTATTTGAGAATCATTAATGGCAATATGCAAGAAATAAGTCCTCTGTGAATAAGAACCTACATTTTTTTAATAAATTTTATAAAAAGAATCTAAAGAATTACACATTAATACAAAACCACTGAATACAAAGACAAAGATTTAAACAGCACAGTTAAAGAATGATGTTGGCCAATGTTGCAGCTATTTCATGGCTATAAAATTCCCAAAATATTTTTTAAAATTAAGTCATATTTGTCTTCTAACAGTGTCTATCAGTGAACATACATGCCTTGATCATTCAGTGTGGTAGAAATAACTATAGGGCAGAACATTTAAATAAATCATTTTCATATAATTATTTAACTGGTTTATGTTTAATTTTTTGTTGCAGTCTTAAATGTATAACATTATGTAATAGAAAAATGTGTAATAAAACACACATAAAAAGGCATTTCAAAAGTAGTAAACATGTAAATTAAAAAGGTTTTCAAGGAGCTTTTGTGAGCCTTATTTAACAAAAAGAAAGAAGCTGATATCTGTTATGATTAGTTAAAAAAAAATCACTGGGACATCTCGTCTATTGTTTGTATTCAGTTTTGTGGTACACTCGCATTTTTACTGTTTCTTCTCAGTCGATTCTAACAGTTTATAAAAGAGTTAAAAGACTTGATTAGTTCTCTTTAAAAATGCACTGCAACATTAATGTCCTTAACCACATGTTTCTGTGCTCCAATTAATGTTATTTTAAGAAAATGGCCATGCAGCCCTTCAGCCAAGAGTTTTTATGCCAGGCAAAGCATAGTTAGTTTTTAAAACCACATGTTCCAATAACCACAGTATAAATCTACAACTAAATTGTGAAGAAGTTTAGCTGTCTATGTTTTCAAACATTTGACTGAAAAAGTCATGTCTAGAAATTGTGTCTAGAACATAACTCACACATATTAAACAGCCTTGTTCAAAAAGATGCAGTATAAAATGTGAAGGCCTTACATGGGTTTTTAATTGATGTGTTCTATAATATTTACACATAATAGGAAAGCCTCATTTAAATTGGGATCACACAAACAGCAACATTAATTATTAGACACTTTTCCAAATATCATCTTATCTTATTCACTTTTAGAGCTCATTCTTTTGTTTTGAGCCCATTGTGATATGATGTTTATCTCCAGTATATATCATAATGGCAGGGGAAGTCCTTGAAATTGATCCTCCAAATACAGATTAATGAACGTAAGCTTGCAAAGTACAGTCTGTTTCTGTGTAGTAACTGTATCGAAGAGAATGTATGATGGTTAAGATGTGCTGTGGCTACTGTGCGGGTCCATGCTGATAATGATAACAGCTGAAAGAGATTACTTGCAGACACTGTGTAACTAGCATTCAGGTTTCAATTATTATCACTAAGTGCAAAGAAAAGTGGTGCAAAATTGTCACAAGTGTTGGGAGTACATTTTTCACATAATCTTTTATGTGTACATGGACACAAAAATTTTCACATATTTGCTGGATTTTCTTTTCTGTTGGCCAAGCATTATGGAAAATCTGTTGTTAAATTAATTACCAACATAATTTAGCATAATAAACTCAAGCTGTTGCAAACATTAAACTGTTACAACAGAACAGTGTTGTTATCATTAACCTACACTAAAACTACTAAAAAAAACTTTCGTAGTTATAAAATATAAATGTTTTACTCTTTTATAACTAAAAATAAAATATAAATATTTGAGGAAAATTGTTCCTTAGACTGAATCATTAATCATGAATCGAAGAGAAATATATTTGAACAGTATATATTAGCTTTTTTTGTTACTGGATTTTCTTTTCTGTTGGCCAAGCATTACCAACCCAGAAAATGGAAAATCTGTTGTTAAATCTTGTTTGTAATTACAATAAGACATGAAAGAGAACTTAGTTTAGTATACATGACAGCCGCTTTTTGATGTGCTTCGGATGTGTGAGTGCATAATAAACTCCTTTAAAAAATCCAGTAAAACCAAACATAGCAGAGTATGCACTGTAAACAGAGCCCTATTCTGGAAAAGGGGGCGGGAGCAGCACTCATTAAATGTGCTTCCATTAAAATACAAGTTACACCCTGGACATGGGGCGGGGCGACACATTTGGGCGGGGCGACACGTGTCGTGCCCACCCCCAATTTCATTGTTATACAGCAGAGCATTGGTTAACCTTTGCCTGAGCACTTTTATATACGTTTTTATAAACGCTGTTTGGCTGTACTACAGAAATAAAGTGCTAAAAACGATTTTTTCGAATCAATTAGCAAATGTGTTATAAAATATAGGGGTGAATGTTTTACTCGGGCAGAACAGAGCTGTGTAATTTTATAACTAAATTCGTGGCCAATAAAATATAAATATCACCTTGAAATATTAATTATGTTTCTGTGTGGAAAATTGTTCCTCAACAGGTATTCGTTAAATGAAGTTAACACTTTTCACAGAAGCAGACATACTTAAACATTAGTTTTATGCGATGTTGATAAAAATAACTGTTTATTTACTGTTTTGTATAATGTATATTTATATGAACTTTATTTTAACGGTGGATAAGCAAAAAAGAGATAATACACTGTAATAAGACAGGACAAACCCGCAAATGGTTTTATTTGACTGCGGTGACAAATAAGACAATATACCAAATATTCAGCAGCTTTTTGAAACAATTTTTATTATTATTATTTTTTTTTTTGTTACTATTTTAAATGTTTTTTGTTTTAAAACAGTTATTAAAGTGCAAATATTATTATTAACTTTAGTGCGTATCAATAAATGTAAATTTTCTCTGCAACATTTTTATTTATACTTTTAAAATAGACTGCACAAATTAAATTACTGGTTTTGTGGCTCTTTTAAAAAGAACCAGGAATCTGTACTATATTGATTTTGATTTTTTAGCCTAGTTATTATGCTTTAATAAAAAAAAAAAATATTAATCACAGAGAAGGGCTCTTTTATCATTAAAAGGTCATGTACCTATTGCACAGATTTACAGCTCTGAGTGATTTAATATTCGATAGTTACAGGTCAATGGCTACAATGATCAGAAAATGAATCTAAATTATCTCGTAAAGAAAAACATGATGAGGATGTGGATACAGGATTTCAGCATGCACTCATTTACTATAGAACCTTTAAAACTGTAAGAGAATAAAAGGCTCAAATGTTTTATTAAGATATAAACAAGGAAACACTGCTTGCCATGAAAACATTTTTTAACCTACAAGTTTTAGCATTGAGAGTAACATCTCTTTAAACAACAACAAAAACGGTTGTCTAAAACGTAAAATCAGGCTTATGTTTGTGTTTGTCCATCTCTAAAAGCATCTAAATTATCATAATTTGTATAAAATCCCAATTTAGTGCTGATCCGCAGCCTGCCGATCCTCAAGGAAATATGAATGAAGAGCTATTCCCTGAAGAACCATGAGGTCTGTCATCAAGAGTTTATTTGTAAAGATGACTTCATCTGACTAAAATTACCAGTTACTAAACAGATAATAATTAAGATAGGAGATTCTAGAGTTAGCACATAATATTTCTGTAATAGCAAATCATACAAAATTGTACACAAAGGAATGGGTTACACCAATAAATTTGCCGTGTTATAAACCAATAGATTGGGGGTGGGCGGAGCGACATTCGCCCCGCCCAAATGTGTCGCCCCGCCCCATCGTCCAGGGTGCACTCTGGGGCTACTCTTAAAATAGGCATTTTCAAAATAATATAATAAATGATCTGTGTGGTTTTTTGAGCCGAAACTTCACATTCTGGAGGCACCTGAGACTTATATTACCTAGTGTATAAAGGGGCATCTCCTTTAAAATGTCCATGGTCATGTTAGTTCATAGTGCATTAACTGATGTAAACAGAACTTTTGATCTTAAATGTATTAGTAAATGTTGAGATTAACATTAGCTAAGATTAATAAATGCTGCTAGTTCATGTTAACCAATGTAGTTAAAGTTGCAGTCCGTAACTTTTTTTGGTTAAAAAGGATCTGAAATCAATATTTGAGCAAGTACATAACCAGCCAGTGTTCAAAACTATCTCCTTGCTTTAGCTCGATTCACAACGGGTAGCTTATAATGTTTTCTAATTTGAGTGGTATGGGTAGTTTTCGCGGGAAATTCGAGCATCACACTGCAAGGCAAGGCAAGTTTATTTATATAGCGCATTTCATACACAATGGTAATTCAAAGTGCTTCACATAAAAGGAAGTAAAATAATCATAAAAAAATAATCGCAACAATAAAACCAGAAATTTAAAAACGTTTTAAAATTATTTAAAATTGATTTAAAATGAATTTAGAACAGAAATAAAACTTTGATTATACATACAAAAAAATTATTATACATAAAATACAGTGCAGTCAGTTCGGACGTAGTGCTCATTCAACAAATGCACAGCTAAACAGATGAGTTTTGAGTCTGGATTTAAATGTGGCTAATGTTTTAGCACATCTGATCTCTTCTGGAAGCTGGTTCCAACTGCGGGCGGCATAATAGCTAAAAGCGGACTCCCCTTGTTTTGTGTGTGAACCCTTGGTATTTCTAACTGACTCGATCCTAATGATCTGAGTGGTCTGTTAGGTTTATATTCAGTGAGCATATCTGCAATGCATTTAGGTCCTAGGCCTAGGAGTGATTTATAAACGAGTAAAAGTACTACTTACGAGTAAAATCAATCCTAAATGTAACTGGAAGCCAGTGTAAGGACCTGAGGACTGGTGTGATATGCTCAGATTTTCTGGTTCTAGTCAGAATCCTGGCAGCAGCGTTCTGGATGAGCTGCAGCTGTCTAATGGTCTTCTTTGGAAGGCCGGTGAGGAGACCATTACAATAATCCACCCTGCTGGTGATAAAGGCATGAACAAGTTTCTCCAAGTCTTGACTGGAAACAAAACATCTAATTCTTGCAATGTTTTTGAGATGATAGTATGCTGAATTAGTTACTGCTTTGACATGACTACTGAAGCTAAGGTCTGTCTCCAGAATCACCCCAAGATTTTTGACTTGATTTTTTAGTTGTTTGACCCCTAGAGTCAAGGTATGCATTCACCTTGAGAACTTCTGCGTCATTACGTCACGTCTGTAAACATGAAGAAGTTTTCCCGGCTACTAGGCTATTGCATGTGAGAATCCTGCAGGTGGCAGATCGTTTATAGCATTTTCTCACAGCATCTTGAATAATTAAACTTATAATTTTGATAGCGGATTGTAAGCCAGAAAGGATTATTGTGAATGAAATTAAATTATATTCCAGTTTTAAATGTGCTTCTGATTACAGATAGCCTGAGATTACACAAGATTTGTATTTTAAAGAAAACCAGTTCGAAGGGAGCATAGTTTGCTTTTTGGGTTAAACAAATTTCTTAATATGAAATTCGAATAGTATGACAATTAGATATTAGACTGTACAGAAATTGAAATCTACACGCTAATACGCACTATACTCATAGTCACGCAATGCTGATGTTGTTAACATTAATAATTTGAGAATAAAGTATAACAATAATAATAATTTGCACGGTTTGATGTGATATGAGCTAACCGATCTTTAGATTAAATCACCATTGGTTGCGCAATTTATTGTAATGCTTTTTTCCTCATTTGGTCAGTACAAAAGTGGCAGACTTGTTACTTACTTGTTCAGATGGCAATATACGGTGAAAATTCTTATTTGGGTCATATATTCCAAGACGTAGGCTAGAATCTGTGATTGAGAAGTACAGTAAACATCCACACCGGTGCGGTGACTGACAGCCACACATTCACCTCAAAACATTAGATTCATCCGTGCTGAAGCCGTGCCGGCACACAAGCAAGATCATTCCGCACACAGCTGCAATTCCAGGTTTTCAAACAGAGATGGCGACAAAAAAACAAACTTACGGACTGCAGCTTTAACAAATGAAACCTTATTATAAGTTTTAGCCGAAATTTTTAGATCTTGCCTTTGCAACTAATTAAAATAAGTTTAAGTACTAAAATTACTAACTGAAATAAAACAGAAACTACAACTGAAAATATATATTTTTTTAAACTATTTAGAAATATAAAAAACCTAAAACAAATGACAAAAGCATGTAACAGTATAACTAAAATTAGAACTGAAAATATAACAATAATAGCCCATTCAAAATATTAATAAAAACTATGATAGTATAAATAATACTAAAATAACACTGCAGCAGACGGTTTTACAGACGACTGATAATGTAACCACAATGCTTTGTATTACAAAGCTGTGGTTTTGGCTTATAATGAAAGAACTTCACCAGAGAATTAACAGCATCCTTCAGAACGTTCAGAACTTCCAGATCACTGTTTTGTTTTGAACAGTTCTGGTTCTAAGAAAAAATGTACAAAAGCTACCCTTTAGGTACTAATATGTACACATCAGATAACTACTTTTTGTACCATCTTTTCTGAGAGTGTGAGTAGAAAAGAAAAACGAAAAAGCCTATTGACTAAAGATGAGGCTTGAAGGCGCAGCGGCTTCTGTGAAACCACAGGTCTTGTAGGATTTTTTTTTTATTTATCTGTTTTTTTCATGTGACAATCTAAATGACACTCAAATGATTGGATTTCATAGATGGGTCTCTGGTGTGCCCAGGTGGCATACTGTACCACCATCAGTCTGTCAGACGTGCTCTTGTTTGCCAAAGTATTTGAGGTATCCTGGATTATTTACAATGCAAATGATGCACAGAAGCATTTTCCACACTACCACACCAAAGAATATTTTCCATGAGCTTCATCGTGCGGCACCGGGAATACGTCCTGCCTGCTTTATCGAGCAGAGAATTACGAACGTTAGCAAGATTTCAAAGCTCATAAAAGTCATTTCGAGTCAACCGCAAGCATGCCCAGGTGAATAGATAAATTTTACATTTATTGAATATAGTTTCAATTCCATTACACCACAATACAAGCAAATACTGTATATTTAAACAGGTTTGCTTACATTATTTTCACTTGTATTGAGATCTACTGGAAGGCTAAAAGCCCATTTAAAAAATAAATCTGTTTTAATTGGCAGATACATTTAAACATAAATAATTTGTATGGAAAATTGTGCATATGCTAATATATATGTGCATTTTAATTTATGTATTTACTGAAGTTAATAACAAAGACGACGTTTGGGGGAAAAGGAAGAAAAGCAACACATCTGAAAGAAAGCAAGAATAAACTTCCATGGAGACGTGAAAAACAGAGCATTCAGATGACGTATTTGGCATTGCAGTAAACAAAATATGAGATCTCAGCAGGACTCTAACATGTCTAATCGATCATGGCAGTAGCTTTCCAAACACATTCACACACACTCCTTGATAAACGCTATTGTTTGGGACTGTTAGCTGTTGGACATAAAAATAGACTGAGTCATTCATCTTGTTTCTTTTCTTGTATTTGGCTGTTTCCTTCTTTTGGCCGAGTATAATGGAAAATTTGTTCTTTTATCAATAATCAAGTCACTACAACATGCTTTTCTGAGCTGCATAGTAAATAAAACTAGCTTGTTATATTTAAATGGCATGTATGCACAAGAAGAGGTGAGCATTTTGTGTAACACCTCCAAAAGATCTCAGAATCCTTAAAGGAATAGTTTACACAAAAATAAGAAAATTTAGAATTTTTTCTCACCCTCAGGCCATCCAAGATGACTTTTTCTTCACTGAATTAGATTTTGAGAAATTGACCATTAGTAAACTTAATGATGGATTAGTTTTTATCAGCTGTTTGGACTCTCATTCTGATGGCACCCATTCACTGCAGAGGATCCATTGCAAGTGACGTAATGCTAAATTTCTACAAATCTGTTTCAATTGAAAAGAAACCCATCTTGGATGGCCTTTTATTTAAAAATAAAAATCATTTTGGGGTGAAATATTCCTTCAAGATAAATCCAAAATAGTTTAGCTCTTGTATTGTAGAAAACCTCTCACCATAGAAAACAAACTGTGTATATAAACATTCTGTATAAACACTATTAATTAGGAGGAAGGACAAAACAACACAATGTCAAAATACAAAAATCTATTTGTATACATCTATAAATCACAAAATAGGACATGGTGAGTGGAAACAGTGAGAACTGATCTTTCTGAAGAGGTAAAAACCTCATTGTAGACGGCACATGAGAGAGGCAGATGTGGAACGACTGTCCTCAGTAAAGTCTTTCAGTTTTGCATCCAACTGTCTCTGCTTTGTGGGTTTTAATATGTCCATGTCTCGTCCGTGAGCAAGCCGAGAGCTTTGTAGCAGTCACATATTGTCTCATGAGGATATATGGTGCTGGATGATAGTCCAAAGAGGAGCTATGCAGTCTTATGAGGCCTGCCAGATATAGTCTGGCTGTAAAACAAGGCTATACCCCCAACAACATGCCCATGAAATCTGAACCATTCTGTATTGTGATCGATGCTGCAGCTGCATTGTCCACGAATATGGAGGTGTACTGCCCGGCCTGTGAGAAAGAAAACATCACATTATTTAAAGTCGATGTCAATCTGCAACACATTTTACTTAATTTTATGTATTTAAAGGGGTCATGAACTGACTTTTATTATAATTTTTTTGTACTGTTCTCTGAGGTCCACTTATAATGTTATCAAGATTTTTACATCAAAAAACATCATAATTTAGAAGTAATAGGCTATTTTCTGTCCTGTTTTTGACCCCATCATCAGAACGCTCTGTTTGAATAGTCGTGGCACACTTTAGACTCAGAGGTAAACGCCCACTGCTATGATTGGCTAATAGCTGTGAATGTTTTGACAGCCTAAATTCTTCACAGATGGACGCTGCTGTTATTTAGTTTAAAAATGCATAAATACTCGATATCAAACGATCTGTAAGAAGACAAAGCAATAGTGATCACGTACTGATAACAGTTAATCACACAGCACAGCACCGTCTTTTAGTTTCAGTCATTCTGAAAATCAAATTATGCCTTGTTTGCAAAACAAATCCGCGGTAAAATGAAGTGAACAAAGGACCAAGTTCTTACTGACGTGGTCTGGCACTTCATTAAAAATGAAGTTCATCAAATAAAGTTTAACATTTGTTTTCTGTGTAGATCTGCGTTTGCAGCTCTTGTCATTTACCTACAACGTGCGTGAATTGGTGGGCGGGGCTAAACAGGCAGTGATGTGGAAGCAGGCGTTGATCTACTTCTGCAGAGGTGGTGTTTATCCACACTATTACATCATAGACTGGTACATTCCACAACTATTTGGCAGACTGGCTTCAATATAAGCTGTTTTTAGACTAATGAGAGAGTTTTAAATTCTGAAACTTACAGGATGTTTTTGTACAATGACCACTAATATGTCAAAATATGAAGGAAATTTTGATTTCTCAGTTCATGACCCCTTTAAGAAACAGGTTATTTTTGGATAATGAAAACTGTGCTTCATACCAGAATTGATCCAGACTAAATGTAACGTTTACAAAAATAGCTATTTAGATCTTGGTTAACATTATCCACTCTTTTTTAAATAATAAAAACATGCACTGATGAATCACTTAAAATAAGAACAGAAACATTAATTAACAAACTTATCATTTTATGTTAAGATTTTAACTAGCGTTTTGTTTTTGTTTTCATCTTAACAGCAGCAGAAACACCAGATTTGTATGATAAGGATACAACTACATAAAAGTAAAACTGCATTAAACTGAGTGGAGTGTGTTTAACTAATTCTTACCTGAAGTTCCAGCAGTCCATGGACAGATACTGTAAATATCTTACTGTTACTCTCAAGGCCAACAATCATTTCCAAGGACCTATTACGGTACAGAAAATATTTTGAGTGAACAAATTATAGATTTGTAAAATTCACAAGTCAATACAAAATCAATACAGTCAGTAGAGATTTGATTCTTAGTGATATGTTACGTTGCACAGAAGTTATGTGACAGTTCACAAATTCCCCTAGCCAAGATATGGAAGCAAAGCATTGGTTAGACCCCTCTACTTTTTAATGTAATGTAATGTAATTTAATTTAATTTATTTTTATTTATTTTTATTTCAGCAAAAGATAAAGTAGTATAACTGTAAAATAATTCCATTATAATTAATTTTTACTTAGTGAAATCATGGCACAGTGTTAAGGTTATTCAAAGAAAGATCACTTTGTTTTGTTATACATAAAAGTACATTCCTAAAAATGAATTACCCTTCAGTACTGTTGCTAAGACCAACAGGGAGCCCACGAGTCAAAGGTGGCGGTAAAGGTTACTAAGGTGACAAGGACTGAAGGTGAGAGGACATTTTTTAAAGGCCTGCTTCACTTTAACACAGGAAATGCCTTGCTGGTTCCACACAAGCTAGAACAGACAACATGCTTTACAGCCCATGCATTACTCACTAAGAGCAAAAGAGCGCTAACAACCAGCAAACACTGGAAGAGACTTCCAGGCTGATCTGCCACCCCCATTCCCCCTTCCCCACCTCATGTACCCCTAGTAGTTTGTTTTTCTCTTTTCTTTTAAGTAAATTCAGTTTTGTTTGATTTGTGAAAGAGGATTTTTATGACATGCACTCACACGCTTTAGCCACTGAAATAAAAACCACATGCTCTGAATGTAAAAAAGGAGCTCAACAAAAATACAAATTTTCATCATAAGCGATGTATTCCTTAGAGTCTGAGTCATGAATTTATATTGATGTGGATGTGGTCTGTGGACAACGGGTCCAAAATCGAATGTTAATAAATAGACTACTTGAGGGTAAATTATACATAATGTAATCATAATAACTTTTCTAGCTAAATTGCTGGTGTCAGATTTTCTCCTGGATGGTTCTGCTAACAGAACTGACACTAAGTCTGACAGAAAGACCTGAAATCAACGAAAATCACAAGAAACTCTGTGTGGCCAGTTGGAAACACACAAAAATTCTAGCACTTTAATTATATAGTTTGAATGATTCATTCATGAATCAAACATCACTACTTCTCTCAAGAGGTTTTCAGTAAATAATAATTAAAATTTGAGGACTTGTCCGGAGCCCCTAGTCCGGACATTGTTGGTGAAAAAAATATGAGATGGGAGGAAAAATGTATTTGAAAGCTTTTGCGTTTGCTCGCAAAATGTTTGTGATCCCTGAGAAACATTCTCTTCAAAAGTATTGCATTACCCAGAGAAACTTTGCATTTGCTCACAAAAGCACTGAAATATTGTTTTTCCTCCTGCCTCATATTATTTTTGCGAGTGAACACAGTTTCTGGGGAACGTAAAAGCATTACATTTATCACCCCCAATCTCATTTTATTTTCCATCACAATTTCCCCTTATGGGCTACATAGACTTGTAAAATAGTATAATGTAGTTGTATGAACCCCGTTTATGATACTTTTATGATAGTTTTGTGTCTATTTAAAGAGATTTTCCAAAAATTTTAAATTACCAAAAGTTACCAAAATTCTTCAAAATATCTCAACAGAAGACAGAAACGTATATACAGTAGGTTTTGAACAACATGAGGGTGAGTAAATGATGACATTTTGGGTGAACTATCCATTTAAGCTTGTTTGCAATGGCATAAAAGCTAGTATATTAAAAAAATTATAAAATGTTCCTTTTATGTTTCACAGAAGAAATAACTTCATACAGTTTTGGAATGACACGAGGCTTAAGAAATTATGAAAGAATTTTTATTTTTGGGTGAAATATCCCTTTAATGTGAGATAAAGCAAACTTACGTATATCTGTGGCAGAGTGATTCAATGCAGATCAAAACTCGGACATTGTCTCTGGCTCTCAGCTGGTTCTTACTTTTCTTCACCTCAGTGTGGTCTGCAAGAAAGTACACAAAGTACAAAAAAATATATTTCCTGAGAATACTGTTCAGACATGCACTACAAACTGTTGTATGAAGAGTAAAGGATGTTGTTTGACAGAGCTTTGTATGTGGAGCACACGACGCCACAGCCAGTCAAGTTTGACCTCCAGTCGCGTCTAAATATTGGTCTGTTCTATAAGTCTGCAGTGGATTTGTGAATTTGTTTGGGGATGTTGATTTTCTGCCACAGTCTACTGCAAAGAGCCAATTCCTTTTCCCGGAGCTGCATGGCGGCGCCACAGCTTAGAAGAGTTTTGCATTCAGAGTCCCTGGGGCTTATTTCAGTGTAACTCCACATAAGCATTGCCTCTGAAAGGACGGATGAAGGATCACTGTACCCCCTCTTTAGAGCATCAACCAACAAAAACAAAAAAAAGTATGGTTGTGCGCTTTCAAGCACGGCATACATTTTTTGGCTTTTTAAACATGCAAGATTGTGCAAGACACCCTCAATCTCAGCAAACAAATGCAGCACGGTTGGAATGTAAGTTACAGGGGAATGCAATCCCTCTGTTGAGAAAGTGCCAAGTCTGAAACACATCCATTACATGATGGCATCTCCTGATAGAGTTGACATTGAAATATTAATTTGTACTCCATGCATTTGTATTTATAGCAGAGAAACTGAATTTTAAATTAATCTCTCTACTGTATTTGGCAGACAATTTTATCCAAAGCATTTTTTAATAAAAAAAAAATCTACATATCCATCACATTTAAAGGTTTGGAGTCAGTAAGCATTTTTTTATTAATATTTTTTTTTAGTAAAGATGCATTAAATTGATCTGAAGTGACAGTAGAGACATTTATAATGTTACAAACATTTTGTATGTTTTCCAAGTAAACTGTTCTTTTGAACTTTCTAATTATCAAAGAATCCTGAAATAAAATGTAACACAGTTTCCACAAAACTATTAAGCAGCACAACAGTTTTCAGCACTGATAATAAAAAATTTTTTTAAAGGATTTCTGAAAGATCATGTGAGACAGAAGACTGGAGTAATGATGTTGAAAATTCAGCTTTTTGCGGTGACAGGAATAGATTTAATTTTAAAATATACTGAAATAGAAATTTTAGATTGTAATACTATTTTTACAATATTACTGTTTCTAATGAAATAATAAAATAACATATATAATTACATATATATTAATATTATTATTATTATTATATTCTATTACTCTTTTGACTGTAAATTGTCAAATTTCATCCATATAAAATTTTACTTCAAAAATCACTGTTAATTGTGTACATTTTTGCAGTTCATTCATGCATTCTATTGTTTGAACATGGGTTTGATTCCACTAATCATTATCATACCTCCAAACCTCATGTCTAAGACTGAAAAAGTGTAAGAAAACAAAAAATTACAAAAGACAGAAAATGTGTTACTGGTGAGGTGAACCCTTCAGCCTTTCCTTACCAATATGAACGTTGGCAGAGAACTGATAAATTCCAGTTACAGGAGCTGTAAATCGTCCAGTGGACTGATCCATCCCCGTCCCTCTGAGGAAGGCGCCTTTGGCAGGAGGCTGAAGGTATGAAACAGGTGAGAATTATAGAGGGCCTACAATGAACACGCCTAATAACCATTGATCAACACCCTTCACTCTATCTCTATCTGAAAATCATACTTTGTAAATTGCTGAGCATTCCAAGCATCTCAAGAATAGGTTTTTCAGCAGAATTCTTGCTCTCCACACACTAATAAACGCACATGCAAATCAAGCATTCGAAAATATACCAGTTTTAGGGCTCAGTTTGGGAGCACATAACCATTAAATGGTTAGAAATATGTAGACAGCTGCCAAGAATCCTCCGATTCTGTTTTTGATCATAACTGCACGCTGCAGCCATGCCAGACCACATTATTCTGCATTACGCCTCCAGAACCCACCAAGAGTTCCAGACTCAGACGCTTTCATAATGAGTCCTCCGATTAGTGTGATAAACAATGTTCGGTTCTGCCATTTTCGTGCTGTCAGCTTCGAACACATACAATGAATGCCTTTCATATACATGTCAGATCCCAACAGATATGTGAGAAGAGCGTAATTTTATGAATAAAGCTTTGCATTGACATTTACAATCGTTATTTCATCCATTTGACAGATTTGAAAGACTATATGATCATAATTTCTTTAATACGGAAAAGTAAGAATCATACATCCTCAGTGATCAGCAGAATTAAATTGCTCATAGGAGCTTAGATTAAATCTTGTCCACATTAATCAGTCGCAGTTTTTTCCGTGACTAAAAGACGCGACTAAAACATGGATTTTCTGTGTGTGTCCTTGGCTGATCAGAATGCCACAGGGTAAAGCTCTTCATTGAAACAGCGCACTGTTTCAAATGGTGTCTATTTTTATACACACCACTCACTCGTCCAAAACCTCAGACAGAGTACCTTTTGTACACCACCAAGACAGCAATGTAGCACATTTGAAAAATGATATTTTTTAGGAGGAGGGTGGATTAGGCCCTTCTTGATTGGCTGAGTAAACATTCGTCCAATCCAATGTCTTGTCACTAATGTTCATGTCAAGAGTCAATCAGGAGGTTACAATCACAGGTGGCCAGCTGTGTCTCTGAAGCTGATTGGGGTGGAGTTACAGTGTCTGTCTGACTGGCCGATTGATTTTGTAATTCTGTTTGATGATGGAGAAATTACACACTTCACTTTGAACACACACACAGGTTGGAAGCGTTTCGAAATGGTGTTTAATATTGTGTAAAACTGTCACCATGAAGAAGCCAAATGGAACCAAGACAAAATAAGCCAATATAAAATTATTTGCAACAGACTGGAATTTCTTACATTCTGGCAAAAGCCGATCCCACTGCCGCAACGAGACGATCACATGTTCGCTTTGGAAGCTGTATCATTTACTGTAAATGACTGTGTTTCTAAATAGCTGGAATGCTCATTTGAATTAGCATTAATGTGAATTTGCTGTTACCCAGTTTTATATGCAGTGTTTCCTTCGTTTTTGCTGGGCTGTTAACAATAATGTGCTTAACATGCAGCACAAGTATAAAAGTCTAGATATAGGCCTAATTGTGACTGATTGTATTATTTGACCATAAGCTATAAACACAATAACTTTTAAAAACAATAGCTTAACAATAACAAAATACATCAATATAAAATGGATGATTAAAGACTGCTGAAAATGAAGAGGGTCAGTGGTCAAGTAAGGAATAATTGACGACGGGCCGTTAAATTATTAGAACATAATGCACACCCGAGGTGGTGATACAGCCACGACTTGGCAACTTGAAGTTCATTTTCTTAGAACAGCGCTGTTGTTACCTCGCTTGTGAGAAATGTCATGTAGCTTTTGAGTTGCTACTATTTTACTGATAAAGTCGTCAGAGTAGCGCTAGCAACATTAACGCACATGTTTCCATGTCCAAACTGTATGTGTGTGCGTCTGTAAGGGAGAGAGCGGGAGAAATAGAGTATGTGCTTTCCATACATAATAAAACGGAATGTTTACTATATTTATTTGTTTTTCCAGTGTCGTTGTGGGTTTTGGCTATTTTGCTGTTGTATGATGTAAGGACCTTTGAAATAACTGAAATCATTTGGTGAAGTGATATGGACATGTAATGCGGTCAAGAGCTGCCTGGGACTACGTTCACCATGCGTTTCCCTGAAAATAATTGCACACCTTAGAACGTTAGTCAGCCAATCAGATTCAAGCATTCAACTGCTCCGTAGTATAAAGCTATTTAAAATGTAAAACGGTATTTTTGCCTGCATTGTTTGTCAAAGCAAAAAGGCTAAAAATCGCGCTGTGATTTGAGACAAAATATCCATCGATAAAAAGCCAAAATCATTGCATCAGTTTAATTTTTTTTTTACTTTTAATCATACACATACAGCGCTGTTTTTCAATTCCCAAAATAATGACTGAATTTTAATGAATAGTTCAAAACAGCAAGTTGAATCAGCTCAGTTGAGTCACTCCTTTTTGCATCAAACAATTAACTATGACATTTAAATCAGTGTAGAAACTGATTTGTTGTTCATATAATAATGTGTAATTAAAGATACATTTGTCAGAAGTATTATGCAAAAATAAATAAATGAAATATGTCACCAAAGATATGTTTTTTTGTTTTGGTTTGGTTTTGTGTAATATAAAGTTAGGATCAATTAGATCCATTATGATGGATAGATATTCCATTATAATATAAGAGATATATTTACTGTCTGCACTTACTGTCTGAAAGTTCTGCAGTTCAGCCAGAGTCTTTTTGTCCACAACAACAGGGCCTTTGAGTTTGCAGTGGAAGGCTTCCTCGATTCTCCTGTAGGAGGTCATACTCTCTAGGGTAATCACAGCCGTGGGCAGCTGACTGGGTTCGTTGGGCCTGTCCACTGCTGCTCGCCTCTCTGTGGCCTCTGTTCAAGCAGATCACAAATAGACACATCACTGTATGCACAAAGACACCTCATCACTGTATCTCTCAAAATGTCCAGCCCATCTTCATGATAGCACCTTGATGATGATAGAAAATGTCCATCACTGGGATTGTGGGTCCTCACCTTTGATCATTTCTTTGAACTCTTGCAGCAGGACCTCTTGAGTGACCTCTGCCCCAGGGGATCCTGGGGGTCCCTGAGGCCCTGGAGGTCCAGGAGGGCCCGGGGGACCAGGCTGATAGGCAAAGAAATATAACTTTTATAGAATTTCAAATCAATTTAATCAAGACTCAAATTTCTTTGAATGCTCAAAAGAGCATCTCACTTTATGTAATGACCGTATGACGTGTTACAACTTGAAATGTGTTAAGGAATGTGTTATGCAATATATTACAAATTCTCTGTTAGAGATAAATTATACATTAAAAGTTCATTCTTAGACACTCAACTTTTTTGAAGTGCAATCAGAGCCGATCCTCCCTATACGCAGAATACGCAGGCTGCATAGGGCCCCCGAAACACCAGGGGGCCCCCTTGCTCTCAAAGATGTTTTAATTTTAGTTTCGATTTTGAATTTGGCCAGCTGTTGTGAAAACATGAATGATAATTTCTTTTAATGCGGTGCGCTGTCACGCTCTCTATGTAAAAATCTTGTAACGTGAATGCCGTACAGTCTCTTGTTAAAAAAAACGAGTTGAAAGCTTACCGCGAAGAGATACTGTTTCTCGAGCGCCTACCGCGAGCGCGATTCGAGACGGAGTGAAACACGGACAAATGCGTTTCATCCATTCCTCAAAATTTGAGTCCTCTATCCATAATATAGCTTTCTCTAGTGAAACAAAGTTGTCTCGTCTGAATCAGGAGAGAAATATGCACAGATCAAGCATTGTTTACAAGCAAAAACAGTCCAAAACAGTTATAAACAAATATGTCTATAGATTTTGACATGAAAGGTTAACAGGAGATGAACTTTATCACTGGAGGAAGCATTATTATGGACTATGAACTCTATTTGGGTCAGAAGTGATGGTTTTATGTAAAAAAAAATGCCTTGATGGATTTGTTTCTTACAAACACAGTTTTTCACTTCACAAGACATTGATTGATGGACTACAGTCGTGTGGATTACTTGTGGATTGTTGTGATTGTTTTCATCAGCTGTTTAGACTCTCAATCTGACGGCACCCATTCACTGCAGAGGAGCCATTGGTGAGCATGTGATATACCGTAATGTTAAATGTTTATGTTCTCCAAATCTATTTTGATGAAGAAACAAACTCAACTATATCTTATATGGCCTGAGGGTGAGTAAATTCTCAGCTCATTTTTATGTGAACTATTCCTTTAATTTAAGACATTCTTAAATTCCACATTTTTTCTTGATTTATAAGAATTGTTCTGTACATTCCGGGTGAATGAAAATTCCTCTCCTTGCCACAATTTCAGCTCTGTCTCATGTGCTACTGTTGATTAAGTGTTTGATATATGATAATATGTGATTGTAAAGATTTTCCGCACCAGTGGTCGTTTTCGCTTTCGGCATTTTCCGGGAAAGTTACCCACAGGTCTCTTCACAAAATCCATCCATGATCCAAGAGGGTCCACTCTCTGGTTCTCACTGACCTGCTGAATAAAAACACAGAAATGATAACATGCATGTTGTTGTTTTTTGTTTGTTTTTTCATATTTCTGTATAACTTGAATATTCCGGATATGATGCACACATGAAAAAAAACTTGCATAATTTTAGGTTTGGTTAGTGTACACATCAAAGCGGATGCATAAAAAAGGTATGCTACTCCCATTTTTATATTTGATGAGTCACTAGGAGAAGTTCTAACTGTGTGTTATCAGATATTTAATCCAGAGATCATTCTCCCGTTGGCATTGAGTGCAGTGCATTGTAACTACGTAACGAAATCCAATGAGTCATAATTTCTGCTTACAAACCCTCACAGGAAAATTATGTCTAAAGATGCTATTAAATGGTGCCAGACATCAAGGCAGGTTGCACCACAGCAGTAAAGGAATGGGTCTTTTGTGTGGCATGCAGCACTACCTCGTGCCAAACACAGTCAGTCAAATTTTCTCATGAGGACTTTACTCTTTGCTTAATTACTCCTTCTCAGTAGTTCTCTCAGGTGCTACGTCAATTTTGCCCAGTAGGGTCTGTGAAAAATAAACAGCCTTTCTAAATTGATCTCTCTCAACAAGTTTCCATGAGCACAACATTACAGTTCACCTAAAAATGAGAGGCCCGAGACATTGCATTATACTGTGGGTTACTTTTTGCAACTCTTTAAACACATACAGTGGCTTTCAGTGGAAACATTGCTTGTTTTTTCTATTCAATAAGCTCTCAGAGCCTGAAGTTCATTTCTGAGAGGTAGATTTCTAACTCAGAGAGAGGTTATCAAATATGCAATCTGTGATATAACTCATTCTATTTGGCAACAGTTTGAACCCTCTAAATCCCACGCTGGAAGGACTTCAGCAATGATCAGCCAAACCAATGACATCTCCCCTTTTTTTGGTGGTTCTACAATTTGAGCTACTTTCTCAATAGTAGCTTTCAGAATTTTATATAAAAATGGTTTAAGATGGCTGTCTAGTTGAAAGAACACACTGTTTGCAAGGGTGTGATGAAAAATTACTCCTGTACATCACACCCTACAAAGTACCAATGAAGTAATCTGCTGTTACTCAGATACATTTATAAAGTAACAATCATAAAATGATCCTAAAATTTCATTTAGACTATCAAAATGAGTCCATATCTCACCCATCATTAAGATTTAAAGTTCATCTATCAATTTCAAAAGCTAAGAAAAAAGTTTCCTTTTTTATTTTAAAATGTGAAAACCCACTCTACATATTTTGACGTTCAACTGAATAGAATTTTGACAGTACTCACAAATTTAACTAAATATGAAATCATTATATAAATATGAAATATTAATATTTATTTAAACATAATGATTACTTGGTCAACTAACCACCAACAATGCTGAAGAGCTGACAATGTTTTTGCTTAGATGAAACGCGAGGCTTTATAAATCCCAGTAACCACAAATATGAATTGAATCTCCTCGAGCCCTTCCCCAAACTTCAAGTGACTGCGGTTGAGATAGAAACAAAGATAGAGACAAGTTGTAGAGGTGAGCTGTCTGAAATGGAATTTGTTTAGGTTTGGCACCGAGACCTGGATCACTTATCTGTTAAACTAACATGCTGCATCTCTTCACAGAAAGACCTGCCTCATGTTAAGCTGCAACAAAGTAAACCCTTGTTTTTCTTATACATACTGGAATGGGACAAGCTCATATTTTTGCTTGGGTGTAATTTTTTTCCCTCTCCCTCTATTCTTGTGACAGGAGACAAAATAAACAACTTAACTAGCACACAAGCCTCTCGCATGTTGGATGTCTGAGTGTTATTGTTGTGAATTAGGAGCCCGGAGACAGCCAAAAGACAGACAGATTTGTACAGATACTGTTACAGCAGAAGGCAATCCCTCAGATCTTCACCAAACACTGGGAGAAGACGTGATTTGTTTCTTTTCCATTGTCTTTTATGGAATGCTTTATTAATACAGACTGTATCATCAGTATGTCAAAGCAGCATAGAGCAGGCTAGTCGTGCCAAAAAATGATCCACAGGATTCTAATATTACCAAAAAGAACAAACGCTCAGGTCACGAAGTCCTCCGAATACTGTTGATTCAACACGGTTCTATTAAGGATCAATATCGACTTTGAGTTGTTTAATTTCCTGTGCCAAATAGAAGTATAAGCCACAGATGCTAGCACAGAAGCTAACTTAAAGCTTAAGAGGAATGCACTCTCTTTTGGCCTCGGCAAGAGAGTTACAACCAGTTTCCACAAGATGGACAAGTCAACACCTTCACCTTCACTTCAAAATATACGAGGAACTTCCATTAACACTTCAAATGATCAGAGTTGGATCAGTTGGTGTACGGGGAGGATCCATAACTCTGTCAAGACAAGGATTAACTTGCCTGAAGTTGCTGCTTGGAAATGTCATCGAAGTTTGTGGAGACACATCTATATCCACGCAATCTCATTTCATCATGTTCCCTCATGTTCTTTACTCAAAAAAGTATAAACCATTCTCTGACTGTCAGAAAGCAAGGACTCTATAAGTATGGACATACAGTTAAAGTTCTCTGAAATGTTTTTTGGATACAAAGGAACATTTTCACAGAGACTTCGGGCTGATACGGAATGTGCAGCGGTTTGCTCAGTGCGATAAACTTTCCAATATTTCAGGGCGCTGTGTACACAGTCGATTCGGTTGACAGCGGTAGCATGGCTTGTATGAAAAGCCCTATACGCTGAAGTATTTCAGATCATGACAGATCATGGCAAGCTGTTATTATCTCAGCATACCACTGGGGTGGATTTTTCTCTGATGAGTTTGTTTTGGGGCTGTTAAAACAGCAGAGCTTTGTGGAGCAAAGCTGCCAAATGCTCCATTAGAGACGGGGTAAAAAAAAAGTCGAGCAAAGAGTTTCGATGAGAGTCAGAAAGAAAGCTGAGAAAAAGAGACTTATGAGACTTTATAATAGCCTCACTGAGCAAACACAAAGCTATTTTCACATAAATAGATGAACACAATATAGAACCTGCAGCTAATTTTTTTTTGTTGATTGTCAAAAGGTTCGCCCAAAAATGAAAATTGTGTTATTTACTTAACCTCATGTTGTTCCATACTTTCCTTTCAGCTGTGGAAAACAAAAAGAGACATTTTGAAGAATGTTTCTGTCTGTTTTGTCCACATCATGAACAGCCACTAACTTCTAAATGTCTAAAAAGTATCTGCTAACTCTTCTACAAGTGCGAGCAGGAATCTGCAATTACAAAGTAATTTACTTATGTAGCGTGTCAAACTTATGTTTAATTGTAAATGGTTGTTTTCCAACTGTAATTTTAGTTTTTGGGGTTTACCAGAACAAAGTGCCTGAGCAATTTAATTAAATGTAGTGCACCTATTAGTGTATAATTAGAGTTTTTTCTGATGATTGCTGAAAAAGCATTGCAGTAATTAGTTTCAATGATTAATTTAATCGTCTTAAAACATTATTTAGGTAATAATGGAATATCGAAATTCCAACATTTATTTTTAGTTTTGAACTGTGTTCAAATAATTATCGTGATTAACAATGCAACATTTCTCCACAATTCTTAGTCCTCACTGTGTATTCAGAGAAAAGACAAAAAATCAGTTTATTTTCAGAGAAAAACGTCAGAGACTATTTTTGTGGCAGCGCGCCACAGCAAACATAAACACGGCCATAAAAATCTGCCTTCAGGCCACAATCAACAATTATACAGCAGTGTTTGATTGTGAAAAACCTTGTAACCTCATCTACGCTGTATATCCATTTCATTACACAGTCTGAAGGTACGAAATGACACAAAATGTTTTTACATGACATTAACTCAGTGACAAGTATATAGTCCAGACTTTACAAACTGGGTCTGTTCTAACACAGCCATGAGGTTTAGTGACATTTTATGAAGAAATTGCTTCTGTTTGTTGATCTTTGTACCTCAGGTCCAAAATTTACCAGACATTACAGTAACACACTGACAAGTATGTAGCTAATAATACCCAACCATTAGGTCTATTTCTGTCTAAATGTAAAACTTTGTAAAAGTATTCAGCCACAAATTCAAAAGTCAATATTGGAAATACTATTTGACAATTAAAAATACTTACAATAACATGTTTAAAACACATTCCTCAGGACTGTTGTCAACACTACAACGATGCAATAGCCATTCCCGTAAAAATAACACTCGTTGACATTGAAAAATAAATAAATCACGCAATACAAACACATCAGAAATAGTTGGCAAAAAACACTATACAGGTGCTTTACAGTGAGAAACAGCGACTGAGGGCTTTCCCAAAGTTATTGTTGTTTCTAGAAGGGTGCATCATGATTGTCTGTGCATTCATCCATGCATGGCTTGATGATTTTACCCATCCCATGCCTTTGGGCAAGGATCCCCCTTTACCATATCAACAAATAGACAGATTTGCATGCATCATCCATGTCACACACCCATTATTTCCCAATTCACCCACCATTTCTCATATATACCCTGACTCATAAAATACACCAAAATATGGCTGTACACGAATATTCACTTTTCTTAGTCTCATGTACACTCATGTGTGCGAGAGAACAAAATGCGATGATGGTATGTTCCCAAACACAGCTTTATGGGTCGGTACACAGATTTATGGGTTTGATTATATGGACGCATTCACACCACACCTCAGATTCTTACCTGCAATTATGGTTTCTTTTGGTACCAAGTCATTACTGCTTTGGAAGTCAGAACATAGAGATACGAAAAGAGAAATGATTATTTGGCTGGATATCAAGCAGCAGAAAGCTTCAAAGGCCATCATTTAACAGGTAACAGACTCGGCACCACTGTATATTTCATTACCGAGGCCTCATTATTCTGTAATTCCTTCCCTGTGGACAAGGCCTGATAACTAATACACTCCAAATGGTCGACAGATAGAGTTTTTCTTTCACATGTACATTGAATATTTGTTTGGCAGTTACCATAAAGCTCCTTTCATCACATTCTTACGTGAGCAGTGAAACAGGCAGTTAACCGCTTTGTTATTACTCAGGGGGGGAACGCTGGAAATGCGCCCATTATAGGCCCACAGGTCATTAAACAGTGACATCAAAGACGTCTGAATCCAATTTGCTCTCTATCTTCACTTGTACCAAGCACAACAACATGTATGTGTCAGAATACACTCGTAACTTTACAAAACTAACATGTAGGCGAGGTAATGAGGCTCCGTGTTGTTTTAATAACTCACGCTGTTCCATGCCATCATAGCAGGGTAAACATTGTTTAGATATTTATATGTATATCAAGTGTGCATTCCTGGCTAGTGAAGACATGTGAGGGGAGAGAGAGCCACAAGACTTATTATGAGATCTACTGAGGAATTATCCTGCCCTCCTCTCGCCATTAAAAAGTCAAAGAGTTGAAGAGAGTCTGATTGCAGCATCACACCTGCTTTGTGTGCAAATTATAACGTTGAGCTAGTTGCACTGGTGCTCATTTCCCTTATTATCTGTGGTAGGTCAAATGGACAGCTGAGAAATACTTCAGATAAACACCTACACCGACGTTATGTGCGAGACGTTCATATGAAGTGTTATTGGAAAAGTTGTCTGTCTTAGAAAGTGAAAAAATGTCTTTCGGTTTAGGGCAGTTTTTTTTATTTGAGTTATTTGTACCCCATTTAATGTCTGTACATGCTGTTCCTCTGTTCCCTGTACTCTGTGCCCTAATGTGAACGTCCTAGTCGCCAATGTTCAAGTAAATAGCAGGGCTGGATTAAAATATTTCTATTCTTTGAAATTAATCACATTTGCAAATAAGTCATTTTTAATGTTAAACTTCAGATTTATAAAGGCTGTTTTTGAGAACACAATGTATTCATGGCTTCTTCAGGTAGAGCTACTGAAGCCAAAACAGAAACAACTCACCATTCACTGGTCATTCTTTTGTAGGGCTGTGTATTGATTCCTGATTGAACTGAATTTGATTCAGATTCACAAACTTGTGATTAGATTCCACTGCTGATTTATATAATTTGATTCTGAATCATTAGCCTATATTTCTGTCATATGAAAAAAACACATCTTAGTTAATTTTGTAAATTAGACAGGGCACCGCTTTAGTCTGATGTAAACAGGTAACTCATCTTTTCGAATAACCATTAAATAAGTTGGCTCAAGAGATTGAACTACACTGGTCACGCAGAATGTTTTGATTCACTAAAAAGAACCGGCTCATAAGAGTCTTTTTTTTCATGAAGTTGAACTACACTGGTTGCATTGCACTGTATGTTTTAAGTCACTAAAATGAACCAGCTCATAAGAGTTGTTCGCTCGTGAGGCGAATAACACTGGTTGTGCTGTTTTGATTCGCTAAATAGAACCGGCTCATTAATGCCATTTGTCTGTGAATCAAATTACACTGGTTGTGCTGTATTTTTTGCTTCAATAAATGAACCTGCTTATAAGATCCATTTGTTTGTGAATCAAATTACACTGGTTGCACTGCTTATTTTTTGATTTACTAGAAAGAAGCGCAGAAGTGTTGTTTGTTCATGAATCAGACTATACCGGCTGCGTTGATTTTGAATGAAGCCTTCATCACACCCTGCTAAAAGAATAAATGTAAATGAAAAAATACAGAACGCAGTGACATCTACAGGACAATAAGCACAGAGTAAAAGACTGATATTGGGATTTTAAGAATCGAAAAGGCTTATATTGGTAGCTGGACATTAAGTAGCATATAGATCCTACAAAACCCACCTATACCTGTAAAGATGATCTCCATCCCTATGAATGTCACACAGGGTCCCCATCCCGAGTGATGCTTTCTGGCAGTGACAAATCTGGCAAAACACTGGGTTTTAGAGTGATTATGTCATTACTCTCTGATTGTATGGGACAAGATGAAAAGAATGTAAGCAAAGGGGGGGGGGGGGGGGGGGGTGACTAATCCTTCTCGAGGTGTCCTCTTTCAGGACCCTTTCTGTGAGGCTTTGTGATGGGCTTATGCGGCCTGCTGCCCCAGTTTTTTCAGGGGGCCGCACCGCCCCTATCGGATGTCCCAGACACAGCGGAGTCAGCCTGGCCTGTGAATGACAGAATCAATGGGCTGGGAAAGAGCTCTGCCAAGGGTCTTTAAATATCTCTCCACCTAACCTTCCCAGGAATTACATCATGGCAGCCTGCCTTTGCTGGGCCATGAAGGGAGGAAGAAGAAGATGAGGAAGAGTAGGTAGCGAAGGACACACCTGGGATGCAATGAAGGTACAGCATCAAGAGTTTGACTCTCACTCTTACTGTCACATTTGAACAATTTAATGGAAAAAAGTCTCACTGATCCCAAATGAGGCAGGGTTAATAAAATCGATAGCAAATTTCATAGATAATTACAAAGAACATTGCAAGCAACATTGAGATAAACACAAAATTAGATGTTATAAATAGTAAGTTCTTGTAATTGTTCTTTGATTTAAAACTTCAAAAAAAGTATATATGTGTATATATATATACACATATACATGCATTTTGACAGTCCCTTTTTGAAAATTCCTTCATATGAATGTCAAAATAAACACAGTATGGAGATATGATACAACCAGACTGTCACAATATCAGTGATGTGTAAAAACTCAATAAGACAACAACCCTTGTCAGCAAGATCACTGAAGCAGTATAGTAGGAGTGGTTGGCACAGGGGTAGCTGGGAGTTACTTGAGAATGCCAACTCTATGGGTGGGCTGAGACAGGAGCTAATTTTCCAATGGAAACCCTGATATCTAAACAATACAGGCGCAATAAACAAATACAGAGTTGGAATAGTAATATGTTGGCCTTCTTGGAGCCAGAAAATGTCAACGCACTTATGCACGATAATTCAGCTACAGACAACACGATATGATATTTTCCAAGGTTTATGTACATAGAAATGAATGGTAATTCTGTATTTATTTATTTTATACGCAAATGCAAATGCAAAAGAGTCCCTGTTTACCGTTCTCATCATCCGTAACCTACTGACACCACAAGTCTCAAATAACAAACAAGCCCTCTTTCATGTTCTGGTAGAGAACACCTATTGAGAGGACTAATCGATGCTCTGATCAGACCTTCTGAATGTGCATTCTTCACATATCTCACGCTTCAATCATCCATTTCACACATTGGAGCATGCAAACCGCTCTATTTATCATTCTGAATCTCATTCTGTTCTGGAGAATTAGACCTGTCTAATTCCCAAGAAACATACATGTTTGAGTCTGTGCCAAGCTAATCAGAAATGGTTGTAGCATCTCCATCATGGGCTTTGGATGAGCTCGATCTAAGCTTGTTTAAATAGCCAAAGTTTGCAAAGCAGCCGGCGACTTCTGCTCAGGCGCATTTACAAAGTATGATGAGAGACAACTGTGGGTGCCAAATGCAGTCGGCTGTGCTTTCTGATGAGTGTGCTGACATATTTAACAGAGCATTTAAAACACATCATTCTGAGGTATTTTCTCTGCCTGGCTGTTACAGGGTGATTTTGACACACTGTGAGGAATGATTGGTTGCTAAAATGCATTACATTTACACATTTGGCAGATGTTTCTATCTAAATAACAAAGTGCATTTAGGGGATATAATTTTTTATTCTGTGCATTGCCTGTAAATCCTGTTGAGCTACAGGAAAACTTAGTGTGCATTAGCGTACCAACTATAAATAAATAATATATTTATATATACACACATATTACCATTCAAAAGTTGGGGTCAGTACATTTTTAATAGAATTCTATTATGTTCACCAAGGCTGCATTTCTTTGATTAAAAATACAATAAAGCAGTAATATTGTAGAATATTAACTAACATAACATACCATTTACATAACTATTTTAAAATGTAATTTTTTTAGCATACTCCAGTCTTCAGTGTCACATGATCCTTCAAAAATCATTCTAATATGCTGATTTGGTGCTCAAGAAACATTTCTTATTATTATGTTTAAAACGGTTATTCTGCTTTATATTTTTTTGTAAACAGTGAATTTAGTTTTTTCAGGATTCTTGAATTAATAGAAATCTTCTGTAACATTATAAATGCCTTTACTGTCACATTTGATACATTTAATAAAAATAAAAAATAAAATCTTACTGGCCGCAAATTTTTGGTAGTGTATATAACCAATGTGTTGTATCATGTCATTTTTCATGCAATTTTAGCATCCAGTTAGGGTGAGGTTCTCAATAAAACAGAGCCCCAAGACATGTAAAACACAGTAACAGTGGCGTCAGCTGTCTGTGTGTTTTCACAGCCTTGAGACTGACTGATTACTACAATATCAGAAGTTTCTTACACTCTTAAAAATAAAGGTGCTTCACGATGCCATAGAAGAACCTTTTTGTCTAAATGGTTCCATATAGAACATTTAACATCTGAAGAACCTTTCTGTTTCACAAAAGGTTCTTTGATGGCGAAAGAAGGTTCTTCAGAATATAAAAAGGTAAGAAAGAGATGGTTCTTTAAAGAACCTTTGACTGAATGGTTCTTTGAGGAACCAAAAATGGTTCTTCTATGGCATCACTGTCAAGAACCTTTTGAAGCACCTTTATTTTTAAAAGTGTAGTAAACTGAAGAAGACACATTATAAGACAATTTTTTTTTTAAAAATCAACCGTTATCAAAAACACAGACATATGACATATACCCTGAAAAAGTGAAAAAAAAATATTTTAGCTTGTCCCATGGGCCATACTTTGAAAAATACACTGTTGGCATATTAGTACTTTAAGATAGTAAATTGTACCCTTAAGGTAATAATAAACACATTTTATGGATATATAAGGTACCAATGTGCACTTTTGAGGATGCTGTCTCAGTATCAAGCTGTTGAAGCCCTAAAGGGACAATTTCCAAAAAACAATTCTATCAGTGATCTTATAAAACAATAATTTGACTTCTGATGTAGAAACATAAGCATATTCATGTGCAGAGCTGGGAAATGAACATAGCATAAACATATAAGAAAAGCAATAAGAAACTATCATACGACATATATGATGTATACCTTCGTACTGCCATCCAGCTCCTCGCTGTTGGAAAGAGTGGTGTTGAATGCTTCGGTGTGCTGCGGAGCGAGCTCCTTCGTCCTCTTACGCATCTTCCTGGCCTCAGCCCACCCTAGAAGGATGCACTGGCTCCAGAGCACTGCCGTCACCACAGCTAGCAGCCAGACACGCATCTTCAGCCCACCAGCCAGGAGATCGTAGTAGGTTCAGAAAGCAGAAGATGTTCTCGACTTGGAGAAATACAAAAGAACAGCGAGACGTCCCACACGCTTGACCTCACTGGAAGAAAAATACTGTAATAGGCAGGCAAAGTGATTAAGGGACTTGTCCGCTCCACCTGATACCTCAGCCTGGTCTTGATCTTCTCAACAGCCAACAGTGTGAAGCAAGGGCTCTTTGGGCAAAAACAAAGCAAAGCTCTCGACTATGAAATGTGTCAAGTGTGGAGTGGTCCTGGGAAATGACAGGTCGTCGCTGAGCTGACACCAAATAAACCCATTAGTGAGATTTTTCACGCTTCCTGCCCCACGGGGGGTAGCAGAGGGCAACTGAAGAAGGTCCCAATGTGGGAAGGGGGGAGTGGATGGAAATTACTCAGATTCCCTCTCACTTTCTCTCTGGTTCTTTACCTCCGTCTCGCTCCTACTGGGATGTGGAGTCTTTCCGGTGATGCATCTGAACCGATTCTCTGGTAAGCAATGCTGAGCTCTTGCCCCATCAGTCTTCACATGCGGTTCCTTCTTGAAGCCGAGGTGGGGAAAAAAAATGTCCTTGAGGGAATTGGAAGTTGGAAACACTCCAGATTTCGTAGCCTTTGGCCTTCTCCTGCTTTTTTTTCCTTACAGGGAAAAATCAGTCCCCCACGGCCAACTTCAAAGCAGAGAAGCACTTGACGGGACGATCGCATCCAAATGCATCAGCCCAGTTCTGCAGGGTGACAAAAACACATGCACGCTCACCTCAAAGTGCGCAATCTGTGTGGACTTTGTGGTAGGTCTTGCTCACAGTTGTGTTTTCACCCTCTCCAGATCTTATGCTGTTGCTCCTGCACTCTCTCACTCTGCATACAGGAGGGCTCGCAGCAGAGTTTATCACAGCCCCCTCTCTGTCTCTCGCTCTTTCTCTCTCTCTCTCTCTTTCTGATTCCCCTGCTTCTCCTTTCCTCATCAGTGAAACTGGCAACCTCAGTGGGCTCAGCCCTGTTTTATCTCACTAATGAAATACTTAAGTCTTGAGGGAGAGCTCTTTGGCAGGCAGACTCTAGGGAATGCGTGTTCATGTGTGTAGGTGTAAATCTCTCTCTGTGTGTGTGTAGTGTCCTACTTTGCAGTAGCGCTGTACATGTGACATTTAGTCTCAGATAATTCAAACAACTCAGAAATAACTACTTTAAGGCACTAGAAAGTCATGTTTGACCAGCTGACTAGATATCTGGGTCTTTTAGAGAAGAGCTGAATGTTTATATGAGTTGATGTGGAGTCAATCATCCATTTGCATGTGTCAGAAACATTATATACAACAACTTGCAAAACATTGCATTAAGGGTAAGAGTCATTTTAGTGATCCTAATAATATAACCTTGTCATTAATCGATTATTGTTTATACTGTTACACATTAATGTAAAATGCATGATCCTATTAATCTAAGTGACAAATTACATTATGTAGATTTGTGTAACTTTGTACAGCACTGTCTCACAGTAGAGCAACAATACTGAGAGATATCCTAATGCCTTGACGCTCTCCCCCCTCTGGTGGCTGGAAATAAAGCTGCAGTAATCTTGCATTTCTGCACAAACATTTGTCAGTCTAGTTTTTTTATGTATATTAATTTAATATACAAATGTGATGTATATTAAATCAATATTCAAATTGCACTTCATTTTTATTTTATTGTTGATTTACTGTATTATAATACAGTAAAACAATAATATTGTGAACTATTAATATAGTTTAAAATAACTGTTTTCTATTTTAACATATTTTAAAATATAATTTACTTCTGTGATGGCAAAGCTGAATTTTTTAGCATCATTACTCCAGTCTTCACTGTCACATGATCCTTCAGAAATCATTTTAATATGCTGATTTGCTGCTCAAGAAACATTTCCTATTATTATCAATGCTGAAAACTATTTTTGCTGCTTAAACTTTTTATGCAAACCATGATACACTACTTAAACTTTACAAGTTTGGGGTAAGTACAATAGGAAAAAAATATTGTTTGTACTATGGAATATTTTTCTAAAACTCTCAGTATGTGTACATGCAGATGGAGGTATTAGACTCAAAATAAATTCATATAAATTCTCAGATCTTCTCTAAAAGAACCAGATCAGTCAACTAGTCAAACATCACATTTACATCACATCACTTAAAAGCACTTGTCTGAGATTATTTAAAATTGTACTAATATTTCACAATATTATTGTTTTGTTTTACTGTTTTAATCAAATGAATGCAGTCTTGGTGAGCATTGTAACTATTTGTTCATTTTAACTATTCGTTCTGGTCCAGTTTACAGAATATAAAAATGTAACAGTGTCCAAAACTGCATAAGCTGATATGCAGTGGGATTTAAATGACAGAAATATACCTACCATTGTCTACTAACCATTAGGTTACACACCTTTTGAGGATCTGCTTTGGGCAAAGGTAGCACACTTGTGTGCAGGTAGACTACTTCTCCATCACACAGAAACAATAGCAAAACACGGCACTGATTAACCTCAGGTTCTATATAAGCCACCATCATTTAATCTTTGTATCAGATTCAGAACTGTTAGTATGTGACACATCATGAAGCACATCATGTTCATAATAAAACTTGTATGTATTTTCTGTAACTGTTCAAGATGCCCGCAAGAAGCTTATGCGAGTTTGAGACAACATTCTTCAAAATCTAAACAAGCAAGGGTTTCAGCACAGATGGTCAGAGAAAAAAAAACTGATATGAAAGGTAAACAGACATTTGTATCAGTACATATTTCATATGCATTGGTCTGCTGGTACAGTAGATGGCGATATGTGCATTATCCGCGTTATCCCTCACCTCATGTTACACAAGAAGAAGACACGCGATCTTGACAACGTAGCAATGGTTCTTTCCTGAACGGCTTTCTGGTGTCAGTCTGTGTGAACTCTTGCGGTTATCGGTCTGTCCTGTATGTATTTGTGTGTTATCTGAGTCCAGAGAGGGAGGACGTCCCGTTCAGGGCCATAAACAGCTCCAGTGACCAGCGTCTGGTCTCGAGTGGCGACGTGTACAGGAACTGCGCGATGAGCTGCACATAAACAGTCGCTCAAGGTGCTTTCAGTACAGCAGGCCACTGGCTTCTCTTCGTTCATCTGATATTTTATTTTTTGGAAAGGACCGTTCAAACGTACAGGTAGGTAGCTTGTTATTTATTTCCGTTCACAAGCTGCATCTTTATTCGTTCAGACAGGTGTTGTCAAAGATTATGTGCTGATTCGTATTCAGTACTGAGTAATATTGAGCTCAAACTAATAAATTAATTGGTATAACTCTGTCAGTCCATCACGACCTAAAGAAGTCTTTGTATTTGATCTAATTTGATATGAGGTTTACTGTAAATGAATAATTTTTCAGTAGCAAACTGCACAGTCTTATTTGAATATGTTGAAATCTGCTTATTATTTGTGTTTTAATGTGATTTTATTCTGTTTGCAGTGTTTGTACATCTGTGACATTCAAGCAGTAAAACCATGTCTAACCGGAGAAGACCTCAGCCTGGCCGCTTGTGCGCCTCAACTTTGGCAGTATTTGTGATGCTGGCTTTGAATGTTCAGGCCAGGCCAGCAAATATATCAGCGTTAAAAGACAAACACCCCAACAGCAAAGAGGACAATGAGATCCTTCCACCTGACCATCTGAACGGTGTGAAGATGGAAATGGACGGTCACCTCAATAAAGACTTTCATCAGGAGGTGTTTCTGGGGAAGGAGATGGAGGAGTTTGAGGAGGACTCAGAGCCCAGGAGGAACAGGAAGAAACTTATTGATATCTTCACCAAGTATGTGTACAGCTGTGGAAACAGTGCGATTTTCCCATGATGTGCTTGCGTGTCATTCTAAAGGCATTTCTAGTTTAACCCAATGAGCAGTGAGCAATTATAGTAAGCTGTGATGAAACGGAAGTAGTGAGAGATCTTTTTTTTTTCTTCTGTATTGTGAAATACATCTGAGCAAGCTTACAGTCAAAAGGAACAAGGTTTAAGAAGACAAAATGATTGAAGTCCTGCATACAGTCTGGTATCTTTGTCGGAAGATTGACTTGATATTTTGATTAAATTACAAGCTAAAAAAAATAATTAAATAAAAAATAATTAAAAAAATATTGTTCACATTAAGATGCATTTAGAAGATGGAGTGAATTTCCATTTCATGCTAACTTTAAAAACAATCAAGCATATGCATTAAGCAAATTTTCGATTACTTTAAACTGTTGATGCCAAAAATATCTTTGATAAAACTGCACATTTTTAATTGTCTAATCAAACCTTTACTTTCTGTTTCTAGGGTGGATATTAATAAAGACAGGAGTGTCAGTGCGAAAGAAATGCAGCGCTGGATCATGGAGAAGACAGAAGAACATTTTCAGGAGGCCGTTAGAGAAAACAAGCTCAGTTTTCGTGCCGTAGACCCTGATGGAGATGGTAAGTGGATGTTGTAATTTAGACCCATGCCACAATGAAATTATATATCAAGTAGAGATATGTTGAATCAGATTTCTGGTAAGTTTAAACATGATTTGTAGTTATAAATGTTTCCTGTGTTTTACTAGAGCAAAATCATATGTATATTGTTTTTGACATCTGCCATGATGATTTCATAACACTTAACAATGATCTTGACTGCCAATTTCTCAAATTGCGCTCTCTCAGGACATGTAACTTGGGATGAATACCGTGTGAAGTTTTTGGCCAGTAAAGGTTTCAATGAAAAAGAAGTGGCTGAGAAGATAAAAAACAATGAAGAACTGAAATTGGATGAAGAAAGTAAGTTGTAATGTAGAAGAAGCATTTGTCAAATATGGTGTAGTACTCGTAACAAAGCCATTTCTAATGATATGAATAAAATATGGCTTCACTACAGCTCAGGAGGTTCTGGAGAGCTTGAAGGACCGCTGGTTCCAGGCAGATAACCCTCCAGCTGACCAGCTGCTAAATGAAGAGGAGTTCCTCTCGTTCCTGCACCCAGAGCACAGCAGAGGCATGCTGAGATACATGGTCAAGGAGATCGTCCGAGATCTTGGTAATCTTAAATTTATGCCTAAGAAATGCTAACACAAATTCATTGTGATTCTTTATTATAAGCGAACCCTATATGTTTCCTAAACAGATCAAGATGGAGATGGAAAGTTGACTCTTGCTGAATTTATCTCCCTCCCCATGGGAACTGTGGAGAATCAGCAGGCCCAAGACATCGATGACGACTGGGTTCGTGAAAGGAAGAAGGAGTTTGAAGAAGTCATTGACGCTAACCATGATATGATTGTAACCATGGAAGAGCTGGAGGTTGGTCCTCTTTTATCAGTGCTGTTAAAGGATAATAACACTTTTATAGCATCTAATTTGAATGTATATCTGTCCCTTGCTGATATTCCTTCTGTCCCACAGGAATACATGGACCCTATGAATGAGTACAACGCCCTGAATGAAGCCAAGCAGATGATTGCTGTGGCAGATGAGAACCAAAACCACAACCTTGAACTAGAGGAGATCCTTAAATACAGCGAGTACTTCACTGGCAGCAAACTCATGGACTATGCCCGTAACGTACATGAGGAGTTCTAAGACGTCTCCTCAAGTCTTTATGAATAAGAATAGCATGTATATATCCCTAAAGTGTCGCAAGGATGATCTTTGCTTGCTTCCCAGACTGGGATGAACAAGTGCATTCGGACATGTTTGTAAATGTACAAAACCTCAAGCCACACAATCTTCTGTAATGTTGCAATGCGCAGATATGACATATTATTAAGAGTTTGCCTTCTTAATGTCATAGATTTCCATTTGAGCCCCATATAAATAATTTTAGACACTTTGTCACTTTCATCAGGTTTTTGAGTGTTGATAATTAAGAGAAATGTCTGTATATGAGGAATTGGTGAGGGGAAAGATTGTTTTCCACATGAAGGTGGAATTTATAAAAAAAAAAAAAAAAGAGTAATATAAATAATGTAGTTGTTTGGAGTGCCATAATATATAAATGTATTCACATTTTGGGTGGGTTGCTTTTGACAGGGTTTGAGCTTCCTAAGAAGTGTTATTTCCAAAGATGACGAGCCAGCAAAATGATTTAGGGTGGTAATCTTGTGAAAACTGTAACATACAAAACTATATATAGCACTTATATTTGAGATCTCATCATTAAATGCCAAAATGCAGTGAAAAAGTCTAGTTAAGGAATCATATTAACAGAGTTCATATAGGATAATTAATCCGTCCAGATGTGACCTATTTGCACATTGAAGCGTTTTTAAGAACCCCATTATGTCATAATTGTATATAGCTTGCATATTATTATGTTATTACTTTTAAGAATTCAGTTCACCCTGTTACCTCAGCAGCCTCATTTAGTCAAATGTTAGCATCTTATTCCTTGATGATACTGAACTTTCTCCATTGACATCTGTATTGTATAAAGTCATTCAAAGTGAGTTAATTTAAACATAAGAGAAATGCTTTGAGAGGAATTATATTATTAGGAACTATAATTTACCCTTTTGAAATTGCTATAAAAAAATGGAAGGACCGATACATGTATTTTCTGTATTTGAGAATAAAAGTTTTATTAAAAATACACATTTGCCTCGTGAAATTAGGCTAATGTGTCCTATTGACCGTGTGTATATAATTGAGCTCTAGTTTTGGTGGTGATCATTTTTGAGCATGCTTTGGTAATAGTTTAAGATATAAATTTTATTTTATTTTGCTATATGAATTATTAATACCTGGCTTTTTTGATTAATTTGTTTTGTTATTGAATTCTATTGTGTGTTTATTGGATGTTAAAATATGAGCTGCTAATGTGTTCAGAATTATCCTTGTTCATTGACTGATCATATATTACATTCATCCTGTGGAAATTAAAGTTCCTATCCGTGTGTTTAAAAAAAAAATTACTGTAAGTAATTGTAGTTCAATATACTTAAGTATTATTTTAGAAACATTAAACTTCATTAACTGACTTGTATTTTTATTCTGTTTCTGGGGTACAAATATACTTTTTACACCTTAACATTTTGCTTAGACATTCCTGTTACATATTGATCATTATCTGGTGGATTACAACGTAAAGCTATCTTTATATTATCATCTTGCTAAACAAACAGCAAAATCACACTCCTAGGAATTACACTCAGTTAATGAAATTAAACTACGGTCTTTTACTCTTTACACTCCTTGTAAAGAGATATGACTTCATCAGTAAATTTTTTAAATATATATATTTTTATATAAAATTTACTTTTAAGTTTGTAAGTACTTTAAAATAAAATGTTTTACTTTAACACAAATAAGTTTTTATTTTAATTTTGAGCTACTTAATTTAAACAAATTTTCACAAAGTCCATGATTTTTTTACACTACTGGTCCAAAGGCTGAACTAATTAAGATTTTAAAAATGTTTTTGAAGGATGAAATATTATTAAAATAGAAAACTATCTTCTATTTTTTATATATATATTGTAAAATAGAATTTATTTCTGTGATTGCAAAGCTGAATTCTCAGCAGTCTTTGCCGTCTTCAGTGTCACACAATCTTTCAGAAATCATTCTGACATGCTGATTTACTGCTCAAGACACATTTCTTATTATTATCAATGTCAAAAATATTTGTAAGAAATTAATACTTTCATTCAGCAAGGATGCATTAGCCTACATTAATCATAAGTGACAGTAAAGACATTTATAATGTTACAAAAGATTTCAAATATGCTGTTCTTTTGAACTGCCTATTCATCAAAGAATCCTGAAAAAAGTTTCCTCAAAAATATCAAGCAGCAAAAATGGTTTCTAAAACTGATAATAAGAGCCATTAACAGTAATTGACGATAATATCTGAGCACCAAATCAGCACATTAGAATGATTTACAACCAAATTTCCAGAAATGTTGGGATGTTTTTTTAAATTTGAATAAAATGAAAACTAAAAGACTTTCAAATCACATGAGCCAATATTTTATTCATAATAGAACATAGAGAACATAAATGTTTAAACTGAGAAATTTTACTTTTTTATCCACTAAATGAGCTCATTTCAAATTTGATGCCTGCTACAGGTCTCAAAAAAGTTGGCACGGGGGCAACAAACGGCTGAAAAAGCAAGAAATTTTAAAAAGAGAACATCTAGCAACTAATTAAGTTAACTGACATCAGGTCTGTAACATGATTAGCTATAAAAGAGATGTCTTAGAGAGGTAGAGTCTCTCAGAAGTAAAGATGGGCAGAGGCTCTCCAATCTGTGAAAGAGTGCGTAAAAAGATTGTGGAATACTTTAAAAACAACGTTCCTCAATGTCAAATTGCAAAGGCTTTGCAAATCTCATCATCTACAGTGCATAACATCATCAAAAGATTCAGAGAAACTGGAGAAATCTCTGTGCGTAAGGGACAATGCCGAAGACCTTTGTTGGATGCCTGTGTTCTTCGGGCCTCAGACGACACTGCATAACTCATCGGCATGATTCTGTCATTGACATTACTAAATGGGCCCAGGAATACTTCCAGAAACCACTGTCGGTAAACACAGTCTGCCGTGCCATCTGCAGATGCCAACTAAAGCTTTATCATGCAAAAAGGAAGCCATATGTGAACATGGTCCAAAAGCGCCCTCGTGTTCTGTGGGCCAAGGCTCATTTAAAATGGACTGTTTCAAAGTGGAAAAGTGTTCTATGGTCAGACGAGTCCAAATTTGACATTCTTGTTGGAAATCACGGACGCCGTGTCCTCCGGGTTAAAGAGGAGGGAGACCTTCCAGCGTGTCATCAGCGTTCAGTTCAAAAGCCAGCATCTCTGATGGTATGGGGGTGCATAAGTGCATATGTTATGGGCAGCTTGCATGTTTTGGAAGGCACTATGAACGCTGAAAGGTATATAAAGGTTTTAGAGCAACATATGCTCCCCTCCAGATGACGTATATTTCAGCAGGACAATGCAAAACCACATACTGAAGCTATTACAACAGCATGGCTTTTATATGTCAAAGACAACCACAAACTCTTCAGCAGCTGGAAACCTATATCAGGCAAGAATGGGACCAAATTCCAACACCAAAACTCCAGAAACTCATAACCTCGATGCCCAGACGTCTTCAAACTGTTTTGAAAAGAAGAGATGCTACACCATGGTAAACATGCCCCCGTCCCAACGATTTTGAGACCTGTAGCAGGCATCAAATTTGAAATGAACTCATTTTGTGCATAAAATTGTAAATTTCTCAGTTAAAACATTTGTTATGTTATCTATGTTCTACTGTGAATAAAGTATTGGCTCGTGTGATTTGAAAGTCTTTTAGTTTTCATTTTATTTAAATTTAAAAAACGTTCCTTCCAACATGTCCGGAATTCGGGTTGTATGAATGTGAAAATCAGAATCCTCTTCATCACTCATTATATATTCTTACTGAGATATTAAGTTGACAATGGCTATGTTCTTGGTTTGTTGTATAGTTCTTGTTGTTGACATTTTTGTCTGGTTCAGTTCCTGTTTGGGAACATGCAAAGCAGATCACATCCTGTTTAAACGGAGATGGTCAAAACATTTTTAGAGTTGATTTAATTGTTGATTAGTACATAAAATGTACGCTTAGAAATTATTATAATTTTGCATTATACTTCTGCACTTTTTTAATTTGCACTTGGCATTGTGGACTGTGAATATCATTGCTATTATGACAAATTGCTTGCTATGATCCTCATTTGCAAGATGTTTTGAATTAAAGCGCCTTTTAAATGACTAAATATACATATTGAAAACATGCAAAACTGCTCATAGAACTAGTTTGTAATTTAGGCCTAGTGTAACCACAAGGAGGCAGAAAAGAGTCAAAAATCACAGACTGCTGGTATGAGCATATGTGCCTCTGAACTCTAAGACCCCAATAAATATTACTACATGTTCTTTACACATATGCCTTGCAAAATCCAGTTTACCTCCAGCTATTATTTGTGTTCACCTTAAAATTCATGCACAGCAACAAGAATTTTTGCAAGCTTGACACATGCATGTCACTTCCACGCTCAATGCATCTAATGAGCATCCAGCTGGCAATTTTTAAATTATTAAAAGAAGTAAGAGTCTCTTTTCTGTCCAATACATAAAACCGTCCCAAATGCTGAAGTTCTAGCAGAGCCCTACTATAGGGTGTGGCATTGTGTAAAGAGCAGACAGACGGGTTTCAAGTACGGTGGTGGTAGAGAGAGAGAGAGAGAGAGAGAGAGAGAGAGAGAGAGAGAGAGAGAGAGAGAGAGGGAGGTTTTTTTTACTGCTAGAGACTGTTATGTAAGGAGAGAGAGTCTTCCCACCTCCCCTCTCTGTTTTTGTTTTTCTCAATGAGCCAGGCTCTCCCTGACGCAGGCCCCTGCGCCTGTGCACTAGGCCCCTTTCCTGGAAACAGAGCCTGGCAGGGGCCACTCAGGGCAGGTTTGGGGGGGGGGGGAGAGAGAGTGATTGTGGGAGGGGGTCTCCTTCCCCTTCCTGCAAATCACATGGCTCCAGACTTGAGTCTGAGCCTTACAGAAACCTCAGATTTGGTCAATCTGGGCACAGCTCTCGTTGAGCATATGTGTTCGGGTCATTGAGTGCATGGACCGTAAGTCACTGAGGGTGGGGGACTCTAGGCAGGATTAAGTAGTTTATATCCTGTTCACTGATTATTGATATGTACAAAGAGCCTGAAGACTGAATGAATCCTTAAGATATCTCAGGATTTCAGCACTGAAAAAGCCCATGTTCATATGTTGCGATTCGATAGAGTGTTTTACATGCATCTTTTTAAAAATAATTTATTTACATTCTATTTAATGCAATATATTAATTGTATATTGCTGTAATATTAGTTCTTTATATTATTAGACTAAAACAAATTTAATATAAAAATGTATATTCTATTTTTTTATAATTATTATAAATATTAGTAGTAGTAGTTAGTTACTGCATTTTAATGCACTACCCTTCAAATGTTTTAAATAATTACAATTTTTTTTAAAGTTTTTGAAAAAGGTCTCATATGCTCTCCAAGGCTGCATTTATTTAGTAAAAAAACAAACAGTAAAAACAGTAATACTGTTAACTATTATTACAATTTTAAATAACTGTTTCCCATTTTAATATATTTTTAAATGTAATTTATTCCTGGTAAAGCTGAATTACTCCATTACTCCAGTATTCAGTGTCACATGATCCTTCAGAAATCAGTCTAATATGCTGATTTAGTGCTTAGTTAATATCAATTATTACTGGTGCTCAATTATTAAATGTTCTTATTAGTATCAATGTTAAAACGTTTTTTTCTACTTAATATTTTTGTGGAAACCATGACACATTTTTTTAGGATTCTTTGTAAAATAGAAAGTAAACAGCATTGATTTTTTATTTATTTATTATGTTACTTACCTAGTGTATCATGGCTTTTTTTCAGCATTTATAACAATAAGAAATGTTTCTTGAGCATCAAATCAGCATATTAGAATGATTTCTGAAGTAATGGCTGCTGACAATTCAGCTTCATCATCAGGAATAAATTCTTAAAACATATTAAGATTAACATTAACAGTTACTTTAAATTGTAATAATATTTTACAATATTACTTTTTTTTTTTTTTACTGTATTTTAGATCAAATAAATGCAGTCTTTGTGAGCATTTTTTTTTCAAAAACGTTTCAAAAACAACTGCCAGCTTTTGAATGGTAGCGTATATTTATAATAAACTGAAAGCATCTGATCAGTATGTTGAAGAGCTTGACAGTTTTCTTGTTTGCTTGTCTTGAAATGTACAACACAGATGCTTGAGTGTTAAAGGGATAGTTCACCCAAAAATGAAAATTCTGTCATCATTTACTCACCCTCAAGTAGTTCCAAACTTGTATGAATGTCTTTGTTCTGCTGAACACAAAGGAAGATATTCTGAAGAATGTGGGAAACCATTGACTTCTATAGTATTTTTTTTCCTACTATGGAAGTCAATGGTGCCACAAAACAGCCTGGTTACAAACTTTCTTCAAAATATCTTCCTTTGTGTTCAGCAGAACAAAGAAATTCATACATGTTTGGAACTACTTGAGGGGGAGTAAATGAAAAGAATTTTCATTTTTGGGTGAACTATCCCTTTAAGGAACAGGTTCTAATTTCGCTCCCTCCTTGTTCAAGGCACCAATCCAGAATTGTAACCTTATAAAAACACAGCAATTAGGTTGTCCTTTTGGGTTAGGGCAGGTTCTAGGAATACCGTTTGGGTTTAGTGAACTTTTTGGAGGCAGGTACAACTCCATAATGGTACCTAGATGTACAAAAGGGATCTACTTGGCTCAAGAAGATATTTGAGAGGAAAGTTGTTAAAGTAATTGTCCCAAAAAAGTTAAATTTGCTTAAAATGTACTCACCATCAGGCCATCCAAGATGTAGATGAGGTTGTTTCTTCATTGGAACAGATTTGGAAAAAATGTAGCATTACATCACTTGCTCACCAGTGGATCCTCTGCACTGAATGGGTGCCGTCAAAATGAGAGTTCAAACAGCTAATTAAAAACATCACAATAATTCACAATAATATTAATCCACACTACCTTTTAACTTTAAACCAAATAGGAGTCAATAATCCATTAGAATGCTTGATCCAGTGAAAAAGTCTATCCCCTGTTGTCCTCCCATATCAAAATCTACCAATACATTTGTTTATTTTTATTTTTTTTAAATGTTTTCACTTTTAAACAATGCTTGACCTGTGCATATTTCTCTCCTGATTAGCAGCTGTTTGGTTTCTTATTCTGACGGCACCCATTCACTGCAGAGTATCCATTGGTGAGCAAGTGATGTAATATTCAATTTCTCCAAATCTGTTCAGAAGAAGAAACAAACTCATCTACATCTTGGATGACCTGAGGGTGAGTACATTTTCAACAAACTTTTATATTTTTGGGTGAACTATTCCTTTAAGAGCCAAATATTGGTTAGAGTCTTTGCACACACTTTTGCTCTTTATGTATTGTAAATTTAAATGATAAGAAATGAAATACAATACACCATAGTCTGGTGAGTTTGCTTGCCAGTCAAGCACACCAACACCATGGTCATTTAACCAACTTTTGGTGCTTTTGGCTATGTGGGCAGGTGCCAAATCCTACTGGAAAATGAAATCAGCATCTTTAAAAAGCTGGTCAGCAGAAGGAAGCATGAAGTGCTCCAAAATTTCTTGGTAAACGGGTGCAGTGACGTTGGTTTTCAAAAAACACAATGGACCAACACCAGCAGATGACATTGCACCCCAAATCATCACAGACTGTGGAAACTTAACACTGGACTTCATACAACTTGGGCTATGAGCTTCTCCACCCTTCCTCCAGACTCTAGGACCTTGGTTTCCTAATGAAATACAAAACTTGCTCTCATCTGAAAGAGGACTTTGGACCACTGGGCAACAGTCCAGTTCTTCTTCTCCTTAGCCCAGGTAAGACGCCTCTGACGTTGTCTGTGGTTCAGGAGTGGCTTAACAAGAGGAATACGACAACTGTAGCCAAATTCCTTGACACGTCTGTGTGTGGTGGCTCTTGATGCCTTGCCCTTGACCCCAACCTCAGTCCATTCCTTGTGAAGTTCGCCCAAACTCTCTGTTGGTTGTGCATCTTTTTCTTCCACACTTTTTCCTTCCACTCAACTTTCTGTTAATGCTTGGATACAGCACTCTGTGAACAGCCAGCTTATTTGGCAATGTATGTTTGTGGCTTACCCTCCTTGTGAAGGGTGTCAATGATTGTCTTCTGGACAACTGTCAGATCAGCAGTCTTCCCCATGATTGTGTTGCCTAGTGAACCAAACTGAGAGACCATTTTAAAGGCTCAGGAAACCTTTGCAGGTGTTTTGAGTTGATTAGCTGATTGGCATGTCACCATATTCTAATTTGTTGAGATAGTGAATTGGTGGGTTTTTGTAAATGTGAGCCTAAATCATCACAATTAAAAGAACCAAAGACTTAGGGTGAATCCCATTTCTCTGTCTTACCCCTTCCCCTTACCCCTTACCCTTAGTTTTGCGCGTTCACGTGAGAGTAAGGGCTATCCCAATTCTCGTTTTGATCGAGGGGTAGGGCTAAGGGGAAGTGGTAGATACCCCTTAAAACCAAGCATTTTCGCGAGCTTACTTGAAACCAAGGGGTACCCAGAACACACTGCGCAACCGGCAACAATCGCGGCCAGATCATCCAGAGAGTCCCATAAATGTATTTTCGGCTTAAATAATTGATTTAAAAATTACGAGTTTTGTTTTGTGCTCTACACAGTCCTGTACATATATATTTGCAACCATGTTCTTAATTGAAACGTTTTAAAAAATCGCTAGTTTGCTGCAGACAATCGCAAAAACATCACTAAAACCCACGCGATCGACATACACACACTTACAGATGGCATCTTGGAAGTTTGTGATCAACACTTGTCACCTCTGGTGACGAAGCAGCCAGCTAGCGATGATGTACGATGACGTAACCATAACCAAGTGGTGTCTCATTTCATAGGGGTATGTTTTCACCCCTAGCTCTTACCACTCGGTTTTGAGGGACAAGGGCTAGGGGTAAGATGAAGGGGTAGGGGAAGGGGTAAGAGAGAAATGGGATTCGCCCTTAAACTACTTCAGTCTGTGTGCATTGAATTTATTTTATACACGAGTTTCAAAATTTGAGTTGAATTACTGAAATAAATGAACTTTTCCAGGACATTCTAATTCATTGAGATGCACCTGTAATATATTTACTTTAAAAGGGTGGTCAATCAGCAATTCTGTAAAAGACAATAATTATCTCCCTTTGCATTGAACTTTGAGCATCGTAACTTTGCAGATGTTGTTTATGCTCAAACAGCAACATTACACACTAACTAAAGTTAAAAAAGTGAAATCATAATCAATGACCCCTTTAAGTACCCCTGAGATTTTAAAATAAATGTTTTAATAATTAAGTATCACATTTGCATGTTCACGGTTCTCTGACATTGGTTAATGGTCATAAGGCGCGCAGGTAAACATAAAATATTTCTTCTTTTTTAGTAAGTGAAATATTTTGATTGTTATTTTAAAATGGTTTATTTTAATTTGACATTTGTATGATTTAATTACATGTTTGCCTTTCATTAAACTCACAAACCCCCTGCAGTTCCTTTATGAACCCCAGTTTGGGAAACCTTGATGCAATATAATGTTTAATGCACTTCCCCCCGGTTTCACAAACAAGGCTTAAACCTAATCCTAGACTAAAATGTAAATCTGAGCTGTTTCAACAAAGAAACTTGCACTGACTGATCTTAAAATATATCAGTGCCTTTGTTTTATCTTTAGATACACACCAGTGATGTTTTTTTCTAAGTACGTTTATAAAAGTTACTTAAATGTCCTAATTGAACTATGAACTAATCCTGGCTTAATCTAAGCCCTGTCTGTGAAACCGGGCCTTCATGTTGTTAATTACAGTGAAAGGACAATATTTTCTCACTCTTTGTATTTTTACATCATTATGGTATAAAATGATCCTGTTTAAATCAATGTTATAAACGAGTTAGGTCAAAAGTAATCTAAAAGTAATCTGATATATTACCTAAAATGTGTAATGGATTACGTTGCTGACTACAATTTTTGTCATGTAATTTGGAATCAGTAATGGATTACAATTTGTAAGTAATCCACCCAGCTCTGAATGCATTGTAAACAGAATGCCTTTTTTTTTTATTCCATGCCTTCCGCTGCAGAGTTTCAAAAAAAAAAGAAAAAAGAAAAAAAGCAGAACATGGAGCTTTCCCGCTTACACTTATTTTTGTCACATATCTGACATCTGCACAACTTCCACATTTCTAAAACTGGGAATGTAAACAGTGGTACCATTCTTGTTTATGTCTTGGTTTTGTGGTATAGAATTGGTCCCATTTGGGAATAGTCAGGAATAGATCTCCAACATAGGAGTTCTGGCCAGTAGCTATCAGACTCAGACTCGTAAAAACTATGCCTGTTATCCTTTTATCACTGACATTTACTATCCTCTACCTTTGTTCCTATGATTAAAAGAAAAACAAATGGATAGAAACACAGAATGTAGAAAAATAGAATGAAGGCGCACAGCTTTCATTTCTCATTGTTTGCAAACAAATTGGATGCTATACAATAATTCATTAAATCATTCAATCATTAAATTAACACCTACCTGGGTTGTGGAAGGCATTATACAGGGCAATTAAGTTTTCATAATTCAGAAATTATGCATATATATTTTTTTCACACAGATGTCCACTGCAGTTTTACAATTATGCTTTTTCTGACCAACTGTTTCATATCATGACATGAAATATTATCAAAGCAAACAAGTTCTTATAACATGCATGGTTTGTGAAGTTTGATTATTTTGTTCATTTTTAATTATGTTAAAGTTTAATGACCTAATTAATGAATCGATTTTATTGATGTCATACTCCAAGTATTTTACATTAAACTTGCATTAATTCGAGCAAATGAAATACAACATTTAGCACTCAATAAATATACATAAACGACTTTGAATAATAATTTAATAACTTGATTGTGCTCTAGTTTATTTATTTGTTAATGAACACACTAAAATGCCACTTTATCATTGTTTTATAATTTTGGACTATTTTTTATGTTTGATTAAATTACCTTTTTTGGCACAGAATCTGCAGGTTACTCGAATTCTGCAATGATAACACAAACAGATATTTTGAATTTATCAATATATAGCCTTAATTAATCCACTTTATCATCATCACAACTACAATGATGTTGAGGTGGATCAGTAGAAAAATGATTAGGTGTGATGCATTTTTAAAACCTGAGATGTTTTCAGATATTACCCGTTCAATCGCAATATTCATTTCCTTTGCAATTTCCTCATTATTAAATTAGCATTCCGCCACTGCAATTTAGATTTAATATGACCGCTTCTGACTACTGATTTGCGACAAAACCAGCACTGGAATGTTTTCGGTGCGGAGTGTGCAGAACAGAAGAATGCTTCTGCTACTCCCACTTCCTGGAGATCCAATCCGAAACGAGCAGCTGTTTCAAGGCGCCCCTGCGAGTCCGTCCAAAGCAAAACAATACGCGGAAAAACATAAAAATCGTCAATTATCGTCTACTTTCGTGTCTTATCTTCTTAAATTTGACTTCTGAGCGAATTGGTCGTGTCTTTTTAAAAAATACTGTTTTGGATATAGCCCAGCTACGGGGTTGTTTATCTGTAGTAAGGGGAACTTGAAACCGTCCTTGCCCCATGTCCTCGGTTGTTTTTCTTCTTTCGCCTGGATTCTCCATGTTGTTGGAGAAAAAGTGAGGGCTTTACCTAGACTCGAGGGGGCTATGGGTAAATATACAAGCGATAAAGTAAACCGAGACGCGAAGCCTAGAAAATAGCAGATAAGAGCAAACAAAACAAAGTGTCATGCCCCTCCCATGTGGAAGAGAATAGAAGGCGGGAATAAATAAATATCAAAATATTTTGTCGCCGTAGGATTGAGATATTTTTGCGCGAACGGAAATTATTAATTTCAAGCCTCGCTAGCTTTTAATGCCACTAAATGCGGACCGACTGTTTGTCGCTGGAAAAGGTTGGTTGGACGTTGAGGGCTGTGCGTTTGTTAGATGGAAAGTTCGATCATCACTCAAGTGCAGAGAGAGGATTCTCGGTTGTCTTCGAAAACAGGTAGGCAACGCACTGTCACATGCTAACGGTGATGTTTTAGCGCTGTCGACTCTTTCTGGTCACATACTCTTTCTGGTCACATATTCTCTGTCTGGCGTTATCGCGTTGCGCGATTCGAACGTGTTCGACGCTCGCGCTGACAGTTATTTGTCATATCGAGCTGACTGACATGTCACAGTCGCGAGCGGAATTCGTTAAGTTCAAACCGTTGGAACTTAACGAATTCCGCTCCGTGCGGTGAAATGTAAATCCGCTCCGTTTTGTATATGGTTTAATAAAGAAGAAATACATGTGTAACTTATTTTACCATGTACATGCTTTGCTGTTGCAGTAAGGCATTGCTGAATGTTTACGTAATATGTTTTTTTTAAAGAATTTCAGATGACGTGTAGAAAACGATGACATGTTTTTTCTCTGTAATATATTTTTTTCTTCTTTTTATTTGGGCTCCTTAGTGTATATTAATAAAGTATGTATTTTATTTATGTATTATTTGTTTCATTAATTATTTATGTATTGTTCCTTCACACAATAGATGTGATTCTGATGTTTGGACATTATTTAAACATATAACGTTAACGTTAACCAATCCGACCAAGTTCATTCGTGTTGCATGTTGTTTCCTCTTTTGTCGACGTCGTTTCATCGTTTGGTTAATGGATAATTTGAATGACATGTTGATTTAACCTTATGCAGATTGTGTTGCAAAAACATTTTCTGTTTAATCGACTTACCTACACTAGCACATCTCACACTCCTACCGAAGTAAAACTACACAAAACATCGAGTTGAAATGTAGAAAAACATCGGCCTAATGGAGAGCGCAAGGTGCCGCGCTGGAATGCACAACACACCCCTCAGCACACGCCCTCCATCTGCCGCGCGACGCTACGATTACACGCGCAAACCTTAACGGTTAATGAAGGCCTTATCTAGACGTTTAACGAGGAAAGGCCACGGTGTTATGCGGAAAATTACATAGTAACCATTTTGTAACCCCTTACTTACTACCTGGATAGCGAGTCTATCTGCTCACTGTTTTGACGCGCAGTTCGTACCAGTGTTTATCGCGACTCTTGTTAATATGCGCAGAGCTGTGCGCTTATTATAGATCTGACGCAAAACGATATAAACACCGTACAAACACAACTATAACCGTACTTCACTGATGTCAAGTAGGGTATTATTTCAGATGTTTACGATCTCTGGATTAGTGAATTACGAGCAGCCATAATGTTGGGAAAATAGCCAAGCCAAGTCTGCACAATTTCCTTGAAGACCCCTTGAACTCAGTTTGTACTCGCTGGCATAAAGTGTGCAGTGTGCAGTTTTTTTTGTTTGTGGCTATAACAGCAAACACTCAGAAATGATGGGTGTTTGGGATGTGAATATATGTATGTTAGACAATAATATTAAAAGGTTAAATCAATTTACCAGTATAGTTTAAAACGTATGTGCTGATTAGCTTCTAAGACATAAACTTTGTATTTATGATGGTTTGAAAATCATTTTATACCATTTTATGCAAATATTCAGACTCAGTAACTCTGAAACAATCAAGTGGTGTAACCCAGTAAAAAGCACTGAAATAGTTTCTTTTCACGTAGCATGTTAGTGTACTCTTCAAAAACATTTTCAGATGTTTTTCAAGGTAAAAAATATAATGAACTTTTTAGTCATAAATATAAAAAAAATGCTTAAAAAGGTCAAAAATATATAAATATAGAATACATATATAATGTATTTTTTTAAAAAAAAATAGCTATAATTCACACTTGTGAGGGTCTAAAAGGGTCCTCTGTATCGTGACATGACAACAAAATGGCTTCCTGCTTGTTGTTATGACACACTGACTTTGATTTGTCTGTCAGCAGTTTTTCAAATATTATTAATATTATTTTTAATTTACAATTACTTTTACTACCAATTATTTTTTCAAGAATTTAATCCTTTTAATGAAATGATTTTCTTTTTTACTTTCTCCAGACAGCTCCACTATGTAAACAGTTTTGATCTTAAACTTCACAATAAAATATCAAAAATAATGTTAATTCAGCATCTGAAAATATTATAGAAGCCATATTCAAGTCATTTCTGTATGAACTGCATTTCTTAAAGTGTTTTTGAGTAATTTAATAGATCTGTACAAGTCACGTCATTGACCTCTAAACCAGATACCAAATGCTAAGAATGTTTGCAATGTTTATGTTAAAGTTTTGTATATTTTTGTTATAGAACCTTGTGGAATTAGATTAAATGAGTTTGTTGAATAAATTGGTATTCAAATCAAGCAAGGATTCAATTTCAGAAATGTATAATGTAGAGAGTTATGTGTCATTTTGTCATTAGCTGAATATCCATCGGTATCCAGCTGTGGTTTAGTTTAATGTACATCATAACATCAAAATGCAATTCATAAAGAAAGGCAATAAAAGCAATGCTTAGTTTAAATATAAAGGTTATCCAGTATGGATGTTTTTCAGCAACTGATACTGAGGCTGATATGTAGAGATAAGGCTGATATAAAGCCAATATATACAGTACACAACGCAAATTAATTATAGCAAATGAGCCATACAGAAAATTGCAGTTATATATTAAATATTTGAAAACACAAAATATGCACTCAGGTAGCAGATAATTTGAAAATCATCAAATTAAAAAAAAAAAAATCAGGCGTGTTGATCATTGATTATATGTGTGCTTCAAGAATTTTCCTTCTAAGAATATTTTTTGAGATATTTTGAGATACTTGAATGCATTAGAATTGTGTTTAGATTAGTGCTCAGACAGCAATCTGAATGCCTGAAAAATAGCTTCCATATGTATTGATAATACGATATGTGTAAAACTGTTTGAGCAAATCTAAGACATTTTGTCTAGGAAAACATTGCTGCTGTTATACCAGTGTTTTCTGATCTTCACCTATTAGATACATGCAACACAACTGAGGAAAAAAAATACCTTGAAAAAATAATAAGACCTTGTTGTTTTCTTAACAGATTCCTTAGACTCCAGTTACACACAATCCCTTGAAACTCAAATCCGTGCTTGCCATTTAATTCACCTTGGAGATCTTTATAATCTAGGAAAATAGATGACAATTCACTGAGGATGAAATTATAAGGTTTCTTTTATTCAGCAGTTAAACTGTTTTCTGGTAAATTGATTAAAAAGCACACACACACATCTTATTAGATTAGGTCTGAGCAGAAGTGTAATAGCTAGAAACCCTGACCACTTAAAAGCTTCTAGCAGAACCTTTGACGGTCCTTAACAAAACACCCTTTCCAGTCCGCTCTAAATGCTCGGCAGTATCGCTCCATCCTCGTGTGAAAAAAGAAAGTGCATTTGAATTCATGGATACATTTTCCTTGTACTCCATTTCCTGAGTCTTTTTGTTAAGCAGGGCGTTATCAGCGAGTGTACAGATGGGCAAATACAGCACAGAGTAAATGATGACGAAAGAGGCCATTTTCTCTCATCCTCCCTCTGCTGTACATGCTGCTCGTATGTTACATAAGATGATTTCTATGGCTACATAAGCTCCCATTGGGAACGAGAGGGTAAAAGATGCCTGGGATCAGCCCCTGCTCATCATCACGGTCAATTCCTTTAGCTGAGAAAAAAAGAAATTCATTAGTAGTACTGAAGTTACATCACCATAGCAATAAAAAACAGATTCTAATCATTGCATGGCGCACTTTCATGCTGCGAGAGTTTTTGTGTCAACAAGCATGCCTGAACAAAATCATGTTTCATTTACATGCAGATATTTGCAAGGAAAAGTATGCAGAAGCCCCCTAAATATGCAAGGAGCCCCTCGGTAATGCACAACAAAGCCCGCTACAGATGTCGTGTTACAAAACATAGCTCTTATTTCTGTGGCTACAAGACTTCTAGGTCTTGTTTCTGCCAGACTCTCCTGTGATGAAATGGCAGGAGCCGTGTGTTAGAGTGCTTGTATGTTTTGCTCCAAAGGTAAAGCTGAAATGTGTGGGCTTTCCCGCCCTCTGAGATTATATAACATATACCAGCCGTGGCCAGCAGTCTCATTTAAAACAGATTTTCTGTTTCTTTGCAACGTGTGCCATCTCTGGAGAGGGGCGGCTGAGCATTTGGTCATTTTGATGTTGATAGGCACCATATTTACTGCCGAAAACATACATTTCATTCCAGTGCTCTGAATTATTTAAGAGCTCTGTCAAGCCTCAGTGGTGCATTTGATGCAGATGTATCTAACTGACTGGAAAACATGAATTTAAGTTTCTGTTTGTCATCTATTGGAGACTAAAGTGATTCATTTGAAAATATTTATTAACATTTACTAATGCACTCTGGGTGGGGTTTGACAGTAGCACTTAGTGGGATTCAAGTGGGATTGTTTATAAACCACGCAACATGAGCCTTTTTATGCTATGTTTATGCAATACAATTATCAGCGGGACTAATATATGCAAATTATGCATTTGAAAAAATTGCTTTGTGTTCAAACAGATCAGGTGAATAAAAGCTCGCCTCAGAAACCTGGGAGTAGGAATATCTTCAAAAAGCTCATCTGTTGCCTTCGAGCTCAAGATGCCCAACTGCCAACATCACCTACCCATGATGCCTTGCTAGCGCCTGAGGACAATGGGACCATTGCCAAAGTATTATAGTAACCATTAATCAACACTGTCACTTTTTTGTTCTAGTTTATTTTGTATCATTGAAACATGAAACGAATAAAGAAAGAAACATTTTAAGGATTAACTAGAAGTAGCTGCCAATCGTTAAATTGTCATTTCCCAAAAAAAATGTAAATCAACAACTGTACATTGTCAAATTGTTTTATTAATAAAAAATATTACATAAAATAATTATATATATATATATATAAAATAACTATTTTAATATTATTATTTTAAGTGTGTGTGTGGCTAGGCTTTTTTTTCTCTGGGTTATTTTATTTATTTTTTGGGTCGTTTGACTGAGTTAAAAGCCCACATGATTAGGAAATAAAAAATATTAATCCGTTACGTCTTATCTGTAGATACCAGGAGAGTGTCTACTGCCTGCAGTGACCTCTCAGGATCAGGGGAAGATCTGTGTGGTCATAGATCTGGATGAAACACTGGTGCATAGCTCCTTTAAGGTACACCCAGGTTATTAACACTGATATTGTACATTTGTCATTTTAAGGAGCTTCATACTGTGTAACTATGAATAGGTGCATTTATGAAATATTAGCTGTACAGTAATTATTGTATGTAAACAACTATTATTTGCATGCAAACAGCTGTGTTAATAACAGTTTATCACTCCACTGGTGTTTTTAACCGTATCCGCATTGTGTTTTTGTAGCCAATAAGCAATGCAGATTTCATTGTGTCTGTGGAGATTGAGGGGACCACACACCAGGTGAGATCTGATAAATGTTTGTGTATGTGAGAAACGGCAGTAATCCCCTGCCAGTGCGCATTGACTTGAATTGTGCAGGACTTGGGCCTGAGGAGAGAGTGGAGATGTTGTTGTATATTTAAAAGTGAATGATGAGCGCCATCTGCTGGATTGATGTGAGAACAACACTTCAGATTGTGACATCACAGCACATTAATTCATTTATTTTACTCAAAAACAATTGAGATGAGCACAACAACAAGCAGTACAGCCAGATTTTTTTTATATATAGTTTTAAAACGAGGAGATTGAATTCACATTAAAATCTATATGGTTCTCGTCAACTTTTCACAGAAAATCTGCATTTGGCCTCTGCCTGGTTCAAGTAATCCAGGATAGGTTAGTTCCCACTAGTACGGCCTATTCTTCATTACTTGTTTCAGGAGGAGGCTACGAGCGACAACACTAGATGGGCCCACAGAGCATTTCGTGATTCACTTTATTCACAGAATGTTGCAACTCTAAAGACTCTACATTTGAATGGTGAATTAAAATCATTAGTCACATAAACAACAACGAACCCATCTGTGTTTTAGGTGTATGTGTTGAAGAGGCCATACGTGGATGAGTTTCTCCAGAGGATGGGAGAACTGTTTGAATGTGTTCTGTTCACTGCCAGCCTTGCTAAGGTATTCAGACATTTATCACATTTCATTGGGAGCTTCGGGAAATAGAAATTCCTCACTAGTGCTGGTCAGTTAGTGTTATAGAGCTATGCTACTGTAGTGTTAGATTTATTTTCTTTTCCAGTAACAAGGTTTCCTTAACCCATTCCTCCTTGTCCTCATTCATGGCTATGTTAGTATGCAGACCCTGTGACTGACTTGCTGGATCAGTGTGGCGTGTTCCGCACACGCCTCTTCCGTGAATCTTGCGTCTTCTATCAAGGCTGCTATGTTAAAGACCTGAGTCTCCTCGGCCGTGAGCTCCACAAAACCCTGATCCTGGACAACTCCCCTGCCTCCTACATCTTCCACCCCGAGAATGCTGTGGGTTTCACTATCCTGCCGCTATTGAGCTTTTTTGTTAAAGCCTGCCTTTTAGATTTTCCCTCTTGCTATTTAAAGGGTTAGTTCACCCAAAAATGAAAATTCTGTTATTAGTTAGTGCCATGCTGCTCCAAACTTGTAAGACTTTTGTTCATCTTTGGAACACAAATTAAGGTACTTTTAATGAAATCCGAGTGCTTTCTGACCCTGCATAGGCCCAGAAAGGTAGTAAGGACATCGTTAAAATAGTCCAAGTAACATCAGTGGTTCAACCTTAATTTTATAAGGCTACGAGAATACTTTTTGTGCGTAAAGAAAACAAAAAAGAAAAACCCAGACTTCATTCAACAATTCTTCTCTTCCGTGTCAGTCTCTGCTGCGCGTTCATGACAGTACCACGTTCTGACGTCGAACCCAGATGCGCTGTGGTGTGAATGTGCATCGAAGACTGATACGGAAGAGAAGAAATTGAATAACTTTGTTATTTTTGTTTTCTTTGTGCACAAAAAGTATTCTCGTAGCTTCATAAAATTAAGGTTGAACCACTGATGTCACATGGGCTATTTTAACGATGTCCTTACTATCTTTCTGGGTCTTGAACGTGTCAGTTCCCTTGCTGTCTATGCAGGGTCAGAAAGCTCTCGGATTTCATCAAAAGCATCTTGATTTGTGTTTCGAAGATGAACGAAGGTCTTACAGGTTTGGAACGACATGAGGGTGAGTAATTAATTTTTTTTTTTTTTTTTTGGGTGAACTAACCCTTTAACAACTGTTTATTTTGCTGTATTTGACATATCTACAGTGGGGTCCAAAAGTCTCATATACAGTATATGTATATATACTGCCATTCAAAAGTTTGGGAACTGATTTTTTTTTAAAGAAGTGAATACTTTTTAGTCAGCAAGGATCTATTAAACTAATAAAAAATGACAGTAAAGACAATGTTACAAAATATTTGTTTCAAATAAATGCAGTTCTTGTTTTGTAATGGCTACTGTAAATTTGGATTTGCCATTACAGGATGCGATGGCAAAAATGTAAAAATAAATTTAAATAGAAAAGTTATTTGTAATTGTAATAATATTTGACATTATTGAACATAAATGGCAGCACTGAGCATAAAAAAAAGATAAATAATTACATTACAAATTTTTGAACGGTAATGTATGTATTATGTGTTATATAGAAACATATTCTATATATATAGTCTATCAAATGTCATGTGTATTAACAAATGTTTAAAAGCTGAACATTTGAAATTATATTGACAAATTTTACAATGTCTTTGATTAAAATTATATTTTGAATATTTTCATTGCAGACTACTGGACCCTACAGTATATGTAACAAATTATTGATGTACCACCATCTAAAATGATCTTCATGCTTTTAAAATACATAAACCCAGCAGATTAATATTATCCCAAAATGACTATATATTACTTTAAGCCAGTAAAGTAGTGGCGTATAATAAATAACCTCTGTGCCTTTAATAGGTTCCTGTACTGTCCTGGTTTGATGATACAGAGGACACTGAGCTGCTTCACCTCATCCCAGTATTTGAAGAGTTAAGTCAGGCTGATGATGTCTACAGCAGACTCGAACAACTCAGGGGTCCATAATCCCTACACCACCAGACCAGGGCAAACCTCCATGTTGTGTAGCACTGACTGCCAATCACACGCGAGCGGCTCATATGACAGGAGACTCCGCCTTCTGACCTGAAAACAAACACGAAAGCTCATAATTCTGCTCAGCACAAAGTATATGCGGTTCTGCTACAAGGTTTGAGGACCTTAAACAGTTAGAACAGAAGCCAGCTTTGTCTCAGTCATCGAGCTTGAATTTTGCAATAACAATTTACAGATTTTATATTCCTTTTTTACTTTTCTATTTTTTGTTATTAGCATTTAATTACATTTAAAATGACATTATTTGGGAGATTAAAACAGTTCAGAGGGCAGGTCATCCATAATCTGCAATTATGTTATACAGCTCAGCAAATAACAAAGCACAATAAACTTTCAGGCCAGTCTTTCTATGCAAAGTCCTACCTGAACTCAACCTCACACTTTTTAATCTTCAACATTCATAATCATACTTTAAAGAAAAACTAGTGTTTCTAATGTGTTCCAGATTCAGGCGAAAAATGTCACAGGAATACACAACGTTTTATCTAACATGCTATGCATACTTTTTCCATAAATGCAAATGTGACACCAAGCCCCCATTCATCCTTGTTTCTGATTAGTCTTATTACTTTACACAAGGCCTTGTTTAAACGGCAGTTTTTTTTACTGTCGCTGAGGTGTTAACACGGCATTACATAAAAATACCTGTTTTTAACACAGTTTTATGTGAATTACAACTACATGCTTATCTTGACACTTCCTGTATTCAATCATAGTGGCCTTATGTCTGCTTCAAGTGTACATGATGGGGTTTTATGATATGCGAGGAGCAGAATTAACACCACAGAATGAACCAAAGAGATTTATCTTGTTCAGTAATTGTCTTTCTCTCTGCTGTATTTATGCAGACAATTACTTGTACTGCCACCTATGTGTATATTTGGTTAAACTTGAATTGTCCGTCTTTGTATGATACGGTCTGTCGACGCAGACCACATGCTCCACCTCTGTACTTCATCTTATATTATTTAAACATGATCATGTTTTTTATAAGTTGTTTTTACTGTAGCACAAATATTCAAAATGGCCATGTTTTATATAAAAAAAAGGGCAGATTGTCTTTTGTTTTTTTTTAAAATGCCCTGATCTGTGTTGCCACGTTTTTGACTTTTGTATTTGCAACAATAAACTTTTCTGTGGAACATTATGTAAATGTTGTCTGCGTAGTGTCTTATTGAGCCACTGTAAGCTATTATTAATAACAGTAATAACCTTATACATAGCTGCACAGAAATCAAACAGCATGTAAATAGCATTCAAATTCAAGACACATCCACTTCTGAATGATGAAACACCACAAAACAAGCATTTGGATTCTTTGGCCTAAAATAATATTCCTTTTTAAGCTGTTTGATACCAAATAGGGTGCATCATATAAATTAAATCGTTTCAATCATCTGACAGGTAACTTGTACATCCTTGTTCTGACCACTAGGGGCAGCATAATCCATCTAAGTTTATATGAAGACATATGTCACACTTTCTGTAATAAATACACCACTCAAACATACTTAAAAAGGTTTTATTGAGTTGCATGAGTGATGGCGATTGCTTAGAAAGGAGATTATGAAAACACATTTATGGCTTTTGCAGGACAGAGTGAAAACAAAAATCAGATAGCACCTTATATAAACATTTTACAGATATATTAACAACTTCATCATAAATTCTTTTGTAAACATACCAAACTAATATAAAATATTCCTGACAATTACAACAAAGTAAATAACAGGTTATAACGGCAGGCAAATTAGGGAACTACGATAGTAACAAACTACTTATAAAAAAATAAAACAAAAGATTTTGTGACAAATCAAGAATGACATGCGTATAAGATTGAGGATGACTACAAAGTTATTTTATCTCTACAAAAATTTTACACAGGCCTGGAAAGACTGTTGGATGACAAAGCATATATGCTTGGGAATGTTTCTAATTAGTCTTTTGTTGTGGTCGTTTTGTAAAATAAACAGCTATTGAGGTCAGCACAGATTACAAAGGATTCGAGTTGAACTATTAATCTACTAACCTATGGCTTTTTGAGCAACCACTTGAAAATGAAAAGGTTTTTTTGCCTGTAATCCATTTTGCAGGATTAGCATCGTCAAACGCATGCAACGCATCTTGACTTGAATTGCACCAAAATGCTTTAGGCTGAAGAAATACGACGGGTTTGTGTGAAGAAAAAAACCCAGGAATATTTCCCCCCCAAAAAACTACCTTTTGCTGAGTAATCAACATGAAACCTGGCCCACAGGAGACTAACTCCTAACAGCTGTGAAAAGATGCGTAAGGCAGAGTCAGCATTATTACGTCAACATTAAGAAATCGTCAGCCACCTTTTCAAAATCTAGTCTAGTCAGAGCCAAACTGGGATAAAAAAAATCCTGGGTTTAAGTTTAAGCTTTGTTCGCTGATTGTAAGCAGGGTGATCCAACAATACACAGTTCAACATTAGGTCACGAGTCACAAGTTTCTTTAAATCGTTGCAAAACAAAGGTAACATACACAAAAAACAAGTCATGGCCAGATCCGGAGAACAAACTAACCTAGAGACGCACAGCGAGACACGTACACACAAAGTCAGGCACAGAACATGTTTGAACAAAAAACTTAAAAGGAGTAACCAATAAAAGGTGGTCTTGTCTTACCACACTATTCAAAGAAAATAAATAAATAAACGTAAATAATAATTCACCGTGGAACACTGTAGCTCTGTTTTATATGGATCGCACTTACTGTATGTTGCTGCTACGAGTTTTTTTTTTCTTCTTTAACCACAATGAATCAAAAGTCTACGGCTGATGCAGTTTTACACAGATGCGTTTTTCGTTTTTCTTTTCATGAAATATGCATATTAAATTAATTGAAAATCACATATATTAACATTCACTTCCAATAACTTTACACAAATGTTACCAAAGGGTGTGTGCACTGATGTTGCATGAGAACCAGAACATTCTGAGAGATTAAAAACTGGAAGACTGTCGCGATGAGCTCAGATTTGTCCTTGAAACGTAATTTATGGATAATATGAGTCGAACGTCACTACTTTTGCTACCACTTGAAACCGAGAACACGAATGAGATGATAGAGTTGATATAATGGGCTAAAATGACACCACCACAAACACACTGTAAAAGTCCTTCTTCCAACCATCAGGATAGAAACGTGGGTATTTCGTGGGTAACGTGTGGCGTGGGATTTTTTCGGTCAAAAAAAATGGGTTATCCCGTAAGTATCCACCTTCGAAAAATATCTGAAGTGTCACGAGAATCGGGGGTTACAAAAAGGTTGTACCTGGTTATCATTCAGTTCCTTTTGAAAACACTTCAGCCTTGACTACCACACGAGGACAGGCTGTCATAGAGGGAATCGCTCAGGGACTCGGGGGTCTCCAGGACCTGGGGATGGCTTGGAGACAGGCCGTCGTCAGGTCTCTCTCTCACCAACTCCAAACCGGTGTCCCTCACCATGTCTGGGTTAGCGGGAATGCGGCTTTTGCCTCTACGTGCCTGACCGGGTTGAGGAAGACTTCTCGGGTCTCCCTCACGGCTGGCTACTGAATCACTAGTCTTGTTGTGCTGCAGGGAAAACAGGCCCAAAAAAATGCAGTGAGTGAGACAGAACACTACATGACAATATAATACATGACAACACAATAATAATACTTTAATCATTTATTTAATCATAATAATACTTTATTACAGTCTGCATGTGGCTATTAAAAGGTTTATTTAAGTCAATTAGAATTCTAACTGTTACCTGTTATGGCTGACAACCAATGAATGACTGTTTTAAAATTTTATTTGTATTTTCTATAAATAAATTACAAGTGCTAGAAGTGAAGTTAGGTCCAACAACATTATAATGTACAGTATTAAAAACTGCTAATCATTTTGAAATTTGCTAAATTACATTAACTGTTATTGTTACTCAATTTAAAGATTAACTTGCAGTGAACTTTAGATGATGGCAAAGGTAATCTAGATGCAAGAAAGTAAACATGCTGCTGAACTTTACCATGTGTGCACTAACAGAAATAACACATCGTTCAAAAGTTTAGGGCCATTAAGATTTATATATATAAAATAATACTTTTATACTATTATAAGGAGGCACTAAATTGATCTAAAGTGACAGTAAAGACATTTTTGAATAAATGCTGTTCTTTTGAACTTTCATCAAAGAATGAAAAAAATGCATCACGGCTTTCACAGAAATTGTTGATAATCGAATAAATGTTTCTTGAGCATAAAATCAGAATATTAGAATGATTTCTAATGGATCATGTGACACTGAAGAATGGAGCAATGGCTGCTGAAAATTCTACTTTGGCATAACATAAATTACATTTTAAAATATAGTCAAATAGAAAACTGTCATTTTAAATTGCAATAATATTTCACTATATTACTGTTTTAGTGTATTTTTGATCAAATAAAGGCAAATGCCCCCCAAAAAGAAAGAAAAAAACATTACCAACTCCAAGCTTTTGAATGGTAGTGTATATAAATAGTTTTAATAAAATAAAAAATGATTGTAATTGTCTTGTTGGGTGACACTAGATCTAAAGTGATACTCACCCTCTTAAATGAAGTCTTATGACTCACTGGCTCCACTCCGTCTCCAACGCCAAGATAAACCTCAGACGGCTCTGCAGATGCTTTGAGGTTTGGGAAAGTCCAGTTCTTTGTGGGGCCTGATTTCATAGGTGCTCCACAGATATCAGTGCCTGAAATAAATAAATAAATCAAAGCTGAGAAATAAAAAAAAAAAAACACCATCTGGAACTACTTTCTCTTAATTAATGTACAATTATTTTACATTGAAAACTCACATAACTGATTAACCTTAAGTGACAGCTAAAACGTATTATATACCATCATGAACGATGTTTGCAATCTGGCTAGATGGAATCTTGTTTTCCAAAGTGCCAGTGTGATGATCCATATCCTGACCCCCCATATAATCCTCTTCTAAAGACGACAACTCTCTCTCCAATGTCCAGGCCTTGTGGGACATTTTCATCCCTGAGCCATGTTTTCCCTGGAGATGAGAAGGGTCACTCTCCCCATGGGCCTTCCCTTTGGGAATGCTTTTGCAACCAGCATTTGCACTATAGTCAGGAAGAGGGAAGGTGCCAATGCCACTGTCAAGTGTGTGTGTGGAGATTCCAGATCCTAAAAGAGAGGAATATGAATAGAATATATTATTAATATTTTATTATTTTAAAATATATGAATGATTGTGCTTAATAAAATAATATTACTTTTAATTATAATTAAATTACTTTTTAAATTCCAATTCTTATATTTTTATATATTATTTTATTATTATTATTATTTAAAATTACATATATAACACAGGATCACACCCTAAACATCAAGTTAATGTTTGCCATACAGCTGCTGTTGGATGACTCCCATACGGGAGCCACAGAAATTCAGACACACCTAGATTATTCATCATCATTGACAGGTTAAAACCCGTTTTTGTCGCTACATGCTAACCAATTGAAATTCCTGCCTCTGGAAACATTGAAAACCATTACGTCATGCATTGTGATCATGCCTTACCTGCAAAGTGTTCATGATGAATCGTCTCAGCCAGGTTCTCATCTGACGTGACGTCTTTACTCAGTAATGCAGAAACCTGTGAAAAAAACATTAAAAGCTCTATTAAGAACTTTCAAAACAACAATGTGCATTATATCCATGAATTTCACTTTTTACCTTTTCCATGTCATCACTGCTTCTTGTCTGAGCAGCAATTCCAGCGCTCTGGTGACTGAATACAGGTCTGGATTTACAGTCAAACGAGAGGCGTCGATGTGCCATGCTGATGCTACCAGTGTCCTTCCCATCAACCCTTATGGAAGAATTTGAATAAAATTGATTTGAAAATACTGTTCATTGTTTGTCTACAGTATATTAGTATATTTCAGCATGTTCCTCAGAGACCAAGCGTATGGGCTTTGGACTACTTTTATAACTATATCATCCTTTTAGGAGCTTTTTATTAAATTGTTTTTGAGATCTAACACCAAAAAAAAAAAAAACTTTTGGTTGAATGCAAGTACATTCTTACATTTTAGTTAAACTTTCCCTCTAATTTATTAAACCATGTGCAGAAGCCCAGCCACTATGATAATGCGAATTCCCAGCTGATTCACAAGTCAAATTCTAATTAAGTCTCAAAGCACATTTTCTCACCTTACTCATTCATCAGTTATTTCACTTAACTTTCAACACCTGCAAACCTGCACTACAACCATGCACTTGAAGATTAAGGAATTAAGGATTTAAGTAATTAATTTGGCCTTTGACTTGTAGCTTTATTGTGGGTTGATTTATACACTAAAAGAATATGTCTTGGAACAAAATAGCTGAGCATATGACTGAAAATATTATAAAAAATTACATTTAATTGCGTTAAGCCAAACCAAATGTCACAAACTACTTTTATTCTTTTTAAGAATAATATGTACTTGTGCCATCTTTCTATATAACAAATATCAAAATAAAACATTGTATAAGTTGCTTTGTACTCACCGGTTTAGCAGCTGCTGCATGAAGTTGTCAGATGGCACTCCTCTGTACATCACAGACAGCTGGCCTTGGGCTTGGTCCATCACCACCTCACAGGAATGTCCCTTTCCTTGTCGGTCCAAGGCCACTCCATTCACATAAGCCCGCTCTTCTTCAAGAGCTTTATGCAAGCCCTCCGCCTTCTCAATCAGCATGGAAATGTTTAGGCTCTCGCTCTTCTTCGTAGCCCCCTTGGAATCCTTGCCCGCTGATGATATATTGAGTTTCCATTCTCTCTTGTCATCTTTCGCTTTTGACGTTTCTGGTTTACGGCTAAGAGCGGGAAGCTTGCTTTTTCTCAGACCAAACCAGCTGGCAATTCCATTGGAAGCCTTTTGCTTGACCTCAGCCATTTGCCCTTTATCTTGCTCTTGCAGTTTTATCATATTTTCCTCAATGCCCTTCATGACCTTCTGCTCTATAGAAGATTGTGGACTGGGGGCAGAGTGCCTTTTTTCTTCAACATTCTCTACTGGCCTTGGTGGGGGTGGAGGAAGACTCTCTCCGTAGGAAGAGTTCTTCTTATTTGCCCTGAGATGGCTCCTGTCCTCAGATTTGGACATGTACCTCTGAAACTCTTGAGTAGGTTTCCCATCTCGGTTCATAGAGGGTGGCACAGTTTTAGTTGGGGATTTGAGGGGGATTTTATTAGGGCTGCCACTATGGGAACCAGCAACATTTTTTCCATTATATGAAAGGCTATGAGGTGCCGTACTCTTAGCATAGCTCCGCAAAGCCTGTGCAGCCTCTAGGTTGGTAGATGGTGGATGCATCTTAGACTTTGGGCTCTCCTGCTTGGCTAAGAATGTTCTGGAGGATTCATGTTCAAGTTTGGAGACTAGCGTGCTAGAAGGAAGAGACCTGACAGCTTGCTCAACATGCTGAAAGGCTGCTTGTTGTTTTGAAACAGCACCATCAAGATGACCTGAAGGGTATGATTTATCCTCAATGGAATCTGTATTTTTAGGAAGTCTATATTCTCCTGACTTACAATCAGAGTTTCTGTCAGCAATTTTGCTTTTCTCTGTGGTTCGTGTTGGTATGCTTACAGCGGACTGAATTTCTTTCTTCTCTGCAAGTGGAGGACAAGTTGTGGACTCGTCTGGGTTCCTCAACTTGCCAAGCGCAGCTAGTCGTTCTTTAAAAGAATGACTTGATTCACCTGAATGTCTACCAATCCCTGATTTCTTAGGAACAGGCGGTGGATCGTTCCTTTTAAAAGGTGATTCTGAGCTTTGTGAATCATTATCTACCATTTCGTTTTTCTCTTGGCTCCTGGACCTCATGCTTATCCCACTCTGAGCCTTCTGGGATGACGACTGACTAGGCAGACTGCGATGATTGACTTGCTTATGCCACACCGGGTTATCTGAGCTGTCCTCTTGGTCTGAAGATTCAGACTCTGGTGAGATTTCCTTCTGCTTGAGACTCGTTGGTCGCTCTATACCAAACTTTGTCTGCTTTCCTTTCGCACCTTCATTAACCGGGCTGGAATTTTGAAGAGATGAGCTCACTTCTCCAAGCAGCTGGGATACATCGGTGCCGCACGTTTTGGAGATGTCAGAGACATTTTCGTAGTGTGGAATTTTCTGAGGGGTCTTTTGAATGTGAGAACTTTGCGTAGGCTTGACTACACGAGTTGTTTTAGGGATACCACAGCTAAGGTCCTTTGGCAATGGTGCAGGGACATCATCAGGCTGGGGTGGAGAAGTTGGAGCAGAGTGTGACTCCGATTTAGAAGGGGGCAGCTGTCTTTGCCTCTCTGTCGTGGTGGCTTTTCGCGTGGCTACAGGGGAATTGTGCACCTCATAGTTGTTGCTCCGGCAAGGGATCTTCGAGCTACGAGTCAACTGAGGACTGAGACGAGGTGGAGCAGGTACTGCAGTACGTTCTCCAAGAGTGGGTATCTTAAGGAACTTGAGCAGTTTGGAAGGTGAGGCCTTGACCTCTCTAAGGCAGGAAACTTGATTCGGGCTGACAGCAACTTTCGATCTAATGGACTGAGGATCGGAAGGGGTGTCTTTTACAGGGACGGAGATATCATCCAGTACTTTTGAGGCAGTATGATTCTCATTAGGAGAAAACAACAGACCTTTGTGGACTGGTTCATTGCTGTCCTTCTCACAGTGTGCATTTTGTAAATTGTCTTTGAGTCCGAGAGTAGGCAGCTTTGAGGTGGCTATGTTGGCTCGACAGACAAAGTCAGTATCTTCTTTTGTTGCAAACTCTTCCTTCTCGAGTCTTTGTGGCGCTACAGAGTTTAAGTGCTTCAAGTCTGAGTCCAGTAGCGCCACATCAATTGTGCTATCGTCACAAATCGTCTCATTGCAGGTGCTTCCGCTTGACCTGTTGGATTGAGATTCAAGCAGAAGGTCAGATAACCTATTCTTGTCTCTTGTTTCCACCAACACGTGATCGGTTCCTCTGGGCTGATCTCGTTCTGAAATGGTCAGTCTTGAGTATAATTCAGGGACTTCTAATGAGTGGGGATCATTCGGTGGGTTAAGACCTTGCTCTGCTGAAAGAATGGACATATCTCCAGATGTCCCATTTATAAACAGTTCACTTGTACCTGTGGCAGGCTTCACGAGGCTCTGCATTTCCATGTTCTCTTGGAAATCCGGCCGAGACAGATTGAGGTTATCAATGGTAATGGGAGCTGAAGTGCAACAATTGTGGCTACTCTTGGCTAAGCTGACTGAATCTTTATTGGACAGCATCAGGCATGTGCTACAACTACCACATTTTACATTGCTGTGCTCTCCTCCATTCAAATGCTGATGTGTGCAAACATCTGGACAGGAATGGGAACAATGTGCTTTGGGTGCATTGCACCTGGATGAATTGTCTCTACAGGCTAATACAGCCTCCTTAGAGGCAAGAGCCTGGCTATAGTCACAGATCGAGGGAATGCCAGAGGAACGATGGTACCGAAGCGGATCTGTTTCTTCAAGCTTGCGGAGGACCTCTAAAATGTGTGCTTTCTTCTTCAAGAATGGGGACATGGCCTCCATGGACGTGGATGTGCCTTGGGTCTCTGGTATGCAATTTTGTGCACATTCGCTGTTTCCCTGTGGAAACAAATCATAGGGATGAGCTAAAGTTGTCATACAAGACTGATTCAACAAAGATTTTGTGTACGGCTCTTACCTTGGCCTGTGCATTCCTCTGAGCCTCAATCAGTTTGCTAGATTCACTGTGCTGCAGCTCGCCGATGTGCTCCAGACAGGGTCCTGGCTGCTTTGATAAGACACATCAGGTAAGCTTTAAGCTTCTTATTATATGAATACATTTTTGGATTATGCAAAACACCTCATGTATCACAACTATGCATGCACAACTAGTTTTTCTTTTTTTTTGCCTGTTTACACACAAATTCCTTGTAGTTAAATGGAAAAAATGCTTGCCCAAGCAGCCCAGGCAAATTAAACAGGAAGACGTTAATTGAGCCATTTTCTTCATTTTGAAAACAAACCTAATAGGTCATCCCTGTGGACTTTAAAGAATGTTTTGTAAAAAAAACTAACTTCAAACTAAAATTGGACATGCACTGTACATTTGTCATCGTATGTTGAAGGATTTAATCATTTACCTGCTGATGTACACATGATTGACTGTGCAGTTTCTCCTGCAGGAGCTCACACAGTGTTCTGTTCTGCCTCTCCAGATCAAACACGCGCATTTTCAGCTTAATGCATTCCTCTCTGAGATCCTAAAAGAAGAATCTACAGCTTTTAAAAAACATTTAAAAAATATATGACTAGAATATGTACACCACTTATAAAATATACAACCAACATTATATATTAAACATATTAAAATTAATTAATTATTAAAATTATTCCAGAATTGAATAATTCAATAAGTTATAATAAATAATACTTCATAAATAAATATTAATTAAATATAAAATAACTCTTTAGGACTTTGTAGTTCAAATGAAGTTTTTATAACTATGTTCCTGATGCAAAACCACAAAGTTTTTACCTTTTGATTGAGTAAAGCCTGCACAACATGGTTGGCGACCTAAAAATAAACACATAAATTAAACATAAAAGGACTATTTTATTTTTTATCTGACTATCTAATTGGCTTCTGCATTAGGCAAAAACATTGCAAATCTCCATAGGAAGGGTTGGAAAGGAACTCACCTCGTCCAAGCATCGTTCATATGCTTCTCTTTGACTCTCGTTTGCTAATGAAAGGGCAGAGTTCTCGGCCTATACAAAAATAGAACAGTTTAAACAGTAAGTCAAGGAAGAAAAGTAAACAAAACTGTATTCTTAGTGAAAGTATATGCCACTTACTTGAAGTTCTCTCACTCGCTCCAGAAGCTCACTGCTACTCTCTTCCTCTAGATAGGACTCCAGATCACCCTCCTCAGACTCAAAGTCCTCATCTACTCTATTTTGGGCCTCTTCCGACATCGTCTCTACCTAACAAAAAGAAAGAGATTGAAGATGAGAGGAGTGTTTGGCGAAACTTGTTTGAATACACATTATTAATGCAATTCCCTTTGGTGTGCTAATGAAGCAGAAATCACACACTCCACCTTTAAAGTGTTTCAGATTCTTGCTTGTTTTAACCCCTGTGTTTGCATATTGTAAACAACTGGTTAAACAACCTGTAAAGCAACTTTCCAAATATTCCTGTGTACTTGGAGTTGTTACAGAACACACCAGCGGTGTGCCTTTTAATCTCGATGTAAGAGTTAGCATGATTATCGAGTCTTTGAGACAGCTGGGCGTGAGTAAGCAGGACTTGAGTTCCTGGCAGGACACATCTTCACTTTAAGAGTGTCATCAGAGAGGATTAGACAGAAGAGGTCTGAAAACACTGGAGGATTCCAGCCATCATGCAGATTCATGACCTACTGACTTACTGACTGGGGCACAGAATCAGATCCTCTTGACCTGCATTTAAACTTAGACGAAAAAACACCTAGTAGTTCTAGTGTGTGCTAAAAAATTATGGTGGTCAAACCTGCCTGGCAAACCAAGAATTTTACCATTACGCCAATTTCGCTTTGCACATTAAGACATTACTTTATTAAATGTAGGGATGCATAGTAAGGCCAATACCATTAAGTATTTACATTTTAAAGCCATCCAATATACTGGCCAATATTAAAACTTTTTTAGATTATTAAAAAAAATGACCCAATTTTAGTAACATTTTTAACAAAGTAACATTTATCAGCCAAAAACCAACGTGACCAACAATATATTGGATAACATTTTGTTTCAACTCAAAATCTGTGAAACCAAAATATAATTTAAACATGCTTCTCCTGATTTTGATGGCTGGTTTGTTGATGTAAACATCCTTGTTGTTGAACTATACAACAACAGTAACCTCCAGTCATCTTCATCCACCTATTCCCACCACTGCACTATACCATAAATTTGACCTTCAAAATGAACACCGGATGTAATCAGCGGATGGAATATCACTGCAAAACTGAATCTGAAAATCAATATGTTCATGGGACTTATTCATTATTGATCCTCTAAGCATTCTGTGTGCTCATTTATGTAGCAAGCTTATCTATAGATGTCTAACTCTTTGCGAGTGAATAGCTTAAATGGAAACTCCATATCTGGAAGTAAATGAATACAAATGCTATTGGGGTCAGAGGGTTGGCAGGGTGCAGCGGGTCAGAGAACACTGCTCTGTTTTAACAGTAAAGATGGCACTATTTGACAGGCTCCAGGCCACACTATAGAGTTGGTAGTTCCTGCGGTGCCAGGAGGCTCCTTTCACATGACAGACTCTTTTCACAAAGACACAAGGCATAGCCTTCCGACAGAGGAAGATGTATTTGTAGCGTAACTGTCACACATTAAGCCGTGCAGAACGGAAGCATTTACATTTTTCATATAGAAGACACTTTTATCCACAATGACTTACAACACAAAAATAGATACATAAGTGATAGATCAAAATTAAAATCCAGAATTTAATCCATCTACAAATCCTATAAAAATATTTTACTTCTATTGTACCAAATGTTTAATAAATATACAAGTTATTAATTTAAAATTATTAAATAAAATAGTAAAATATATATAAAACTCACCAAGAAATTAATATAGTGAAAATCCAATGCCTTGGGGAAAAAAAGCTTGAAATGTTATACCTTAAAAAGCAAGTTTATACGATATTCCTCTGTAGGGTGAATATAGCTAGAGGAGTAGAACTAACCGGTATTCCAGGTTAGCACTCTTGTTTCTTGTCTGAAAAGAAAAACCTAAATAAAACATCCCTCTGGATTTCACTGTCACGCTCGAGTCCTCATGTGCGTCTGTCTAAAAGAGTTGTGTGATAAAGATGATTGAGCTACAAGGAAGTTAAATCTGCATATTATGCGTAATGATGACATATTGGTTTCACAACATTTGCAATACTGGATTAGCTAGAGCTGTGTCATGTCTCTACATTTTTACCCCATGTTGTTAATGCTTGACCGTTTTCCGAATGCTGGAGGCCAGGGCTGGGCAAAATCTCAAGAGGATCACCACCAGCCTCGATCATCTTTCCTTTTCATCTATGAATCACTTGCAAGCAATAAAAAAAAATGTATGGGTGAGTAAGCTGATTCTGGTGAAACCAGAGCCTCAAAAGCCTATTTTGGAGTCTTTATGACAATACTGTCAGTGGAGAGATGACTGTCAGTCAAGAAATTCCACTCTATCGCTACTGTACTTTTCGCCCTTCCTCAGAAGTCTCCAGAGAGACAACATCCAACATTCCTTAAGAGATGTTTGGACTAACTAACACGGAATCAAGATGGTCAACTTAACCAGTGGTTTAAACTTAAGTAAATAAATAAATAAATCTACATTCATCTTCAGGTCTAAATCTGTTTAAACTGCTTCCTTCTATCTAGACAAGACTGAAACAGACTATTTTTAGATTCAGTCAAGAACTACCACACATGGTTTAAGCACACTACTGAGTCTGCACTCAATTATCAAGATTTGACCCAAACATTTGCTCCATGGTGTCTCCAAGACCAGGAATGATGGAAAAAATTATTTAGTCCCACTGCTGTTAGAAACATTCCCTGTGTTTGAGACAACAGATAAGAACTCATATCATGACTAACATTTTGCAGTGATGCTCTTGTATCATTGAACTATAGCCATGATGTCGAGAACAGACGTCCCGAAGGCTAATGGTCTCAACTACAGTAAAATCATTTCTTAAACACAACTGATGTACTGTGTTCAGTAGAACAGGGCTAATCCTCTGTGCTCTTGTAAGGATCTAAGCAGATTAGCATCAGTTTGCATCTGGCCCTAAACTTAAAGTTGCAGCATACAGACAGTTATATTGCTCTTTGCTGGACACACGTGACAACGTATCCAGATCTTTAAAGGGATCTTTTGTTTATTAAATACATGAAACAAAAACTGCCATCACTCATCCTCATTTTGTATGTTTTTATTCAAGAGCAAAAAGGCTGGATTACACTAACCACACTTCAGTGTAATGAAAGTGAATGAGGACTAGTTGTGTCAAACACCAAAATTACACACAAAAAAAAACACCATAAATGTTGTCCATATGTGTCTTGTGTACTACATTCAAAGTCTTCTAAAGCCATAGCATGCTTCTGTGTAACAAATAGACAAAAAACACATTATTCACTGACAATCATCTCCTCCAGTGAGCTGTTAACCACTGCAAGCAGATCACTGACTCAGTGAGTTGAACTTCAGATCAGGATTAGTCCAAATCGTGAAGAAATCATCGAGATTATTGTGAATTTGATATACTGATACATTTAAAAGATGCAACACAAATTAATGATTTGTTATGATGATGAATGATGAATTATAATGCATAAATCACATGGACCACCTCTATGATTTTACAGTGCTTTGAGCAACATTGACAGTTACTGAACTGAATAAAAACAACACTGAACTAAATTGAGCTGAATAATGATGATTTTATCTTCTGTAAATCTGCTTTACAGCTGAAATGTAATGTTTCAGAACTGATTTTACAACAATTAACACTGTTATTTTGCTGTTTATTAATGTGAAGCTGCTTTGAAACGATCTGTATTATATAAAGCGACAAACAAATGTGACTTTTGTTACTTCGAAGCATGGCAGCATAATATTGGCAGCACTATGCATTGAAAAGGGTGGACAGGATATGCTTCATAAATTCACCTTTTGTGTTCTACAAAAGCCATCCAGATTTGGAACAACATGAGGGTGAGTAAATGACATTTTTGGGTGAATTGTCCCTTTAAGAATCATGCATAGAAAAATCCACATTGATCAACCACTATTCTGAACACTGGGGGTGGATATATCCACCATAATATCCTAGGATGGTTATAGCCCTGCTCTAGTATATACCATAGCATAGTGGAGTCGGTTTTAGAGACAAGCAAAAACAGAGGCAAACATGCACCCATGCCAACAGGATTCTTGGCAGCGCTCGAGCACAATGCAAGCCCCTTAATCCACTGATATGCTGTATAGTAAACATAGCAATAAAGCACTGTGGCATACCCAAAACAGGGCCCCAAACTCATTTGTCTGTAAAGCAGTACATTTATTGAGGCTAAGCTTCTGAGAGACTACTGTTAATGTTGGTAGGACTTATATTCTCATATACTTCTGAGTCACTGGCTTGGTATGATGCCCAGAGGAGAGAAGTCTACAGAATGTGACTAAGACTAGAAATCAAAGCTATGCTCTGAGACGAGACTCCGACAAAACATGGCGGAGTCAGACACCAGAGGCCACTGTCTCTTGTTTTGCTGGATATATCAAACACAAGAGAGCCGCTCTTATCTGACAATGTAGAGGACACAGCTTCTTGAGAGGTTGATCAAATGATGTAGAGGAGAACGTCTATTTAATCAGGAAGAAGGACGAAGGAGTTTTAGATTGCACACAATGCCAAATGTATTTTTAACCATCATGCAGTGAATCACAGGCATTCATTTACAGGCCTATCTGTACAAGAGAAGGGCGTCAAGACTAGAAGAAAATCCCAACCAGATGCCTTTTAATAAATGTAATTTATATACTTTCGGCAATTACAAAAACAAAATGATGGCTATAATATTAAACCATTTGATTCTGGTAATTAATACTAGGGCTGTGCAATTAATTGCATGCGATTGTCATGTGCATCTCGTCAGTAAAGCCGGTTCCGTGATTAGTCATAAATCTCCATCACCTGTTTTCAGATGGAGCAGCAGTTAATACACAGAGCCGTAGTTCACTGACAAGCTAGGCAATATCGCGTTCATTATCGCAGGCGATTCATCTGCACATGACAATCGCATGCAATTAATTGCACAGCCCTAATTAATACTATAATCAGTTCCTATTCTTGAAAGAAATGTAGTACAAGCCAGTTGAATTTAGTCCTTTGTGTCCGTGTGCAAAAAAAAAAAATCCATGTTTCTTTCACTGGCCTCACCAATAAACTATGAATGGATAATCAGCTGCCATGGATTCGCTTGTCATTTTGCATTTTTAGGAGGGGTGACTTCATACAGTTGCGAATAAATCTCGAATAATGCAAATTAGGATTTAAAAGAGTGTCGATAAAAAAGGGAAAGTGGATGTTGGGGGAGGCCCTGGATGGCTCGGAGGGGTGGAATAAAGCCAGTGTGAAGGCAATCAAACAGAAGTAGGGCTCTATGGGATCCTAAAATGTGCTGGGAGCTCCGCCTCCATCCCCCACACTTGAGGAGTTATTAAGAAGCAGCCAATCGGCATCTGCAGAGATGGTCTCTGATTATTCACACCCTGCACAATGGGCACAGAGCCCTCAGACACCTTCATAACCCAATTATTGATCTTTTCGCATGATTTACGAGCTGATAAAATGATCAATCATGGAGATAGAGGAAACACACAGTCTGCAAACGCAGTGAATAGAGTCATAATGAATAAAAGCACTCTGTGGCAAAGCAAACAAACATATAGGCCCTCCATCAAGTCCCTAAGGGCATTATTTTTTCTCTTTGATGTAAATTATTCCGGGGATAAAGAGTCTCTGAAGTACGGCGAGGCAGCTTCTATTCCTGAATGTGGCATTAAATATATAATATCTTTAATAATGCAAGTTTATGCAGCTGGGGTAAAGATTTCCATTGCAATTTTCCGTGTGCTTTAAAGATTATTCGTCCACTCGCTTGGGCTGTCGCATCAGTGACAGCAAAGGCCCCCCCCAAAAAAATGTTTATGGACTCTCTAGTCCTCCATTTTGCACAAAACATAAAAGGTAAGCCACGTTTCTCAGTAGCTCTCAGCAAAGTTACCACACAGGCATCTGCAGACTCATGCACTATTGTTGTCCTTTGCGGCAGTGCACCTATCTGGATGAAGTACGTTGTCTACATTTGCACGGCCTTGACTGCAGCATAAGCTACCCTAAACACACTTAAAAGAGGACTAAGCAAAAGCTCCAGCTCCTTCAAGGACTATTTGGATTCGCCGACTAACTGTGAATGAACTCCAATCTAATTCTCAATTACTTACAGGCGGCTTTGAGTTAAATAAGGTGATCACTCACACCCAAACAATGAAGGATGTAAGCCATGTTGTCCCTGATCCAATGCAAACAGACTTGTGTTTATTAACATTTTAGCATGCAACTGCTTCTCTAACCTAGATGGCGACACAATAGACGTTTTAATAGTCCATTTAAAAATGGCATCAGCTGTTTTCCAGGACAAGGAAAACTTGCATGGGTCGTTTCATGAAGCTACGCCGGCTTAAGCATACCGTTTTGATTGATTAGCATACGGAATCATAAATGACCTACCTTCAACATCATACAGCTTTCAAAAATATTAATGCAGCAAGGTAATGTACTAAAATATATTGTATAGACTGCTGTGAAACTGTTTGCCAAGGGATAAATGAGTAGTTATTCCATACTAAGCCAAATCTGATCACGAAACACACTCCCGACAAAGTGCCTGCAAACACAAGTCACTGAAATACAGAGAGAAACATACAGACGGGATTCAGTCATGGCTAAAAACCAGCGCTGCGAACAGCTATGCATAAAATTACCTTTAATTCCAGTCAGAGCATCCCAGGCGTTTCAGTGTAGCCCATGCAAGGCAAACGTGAGACACGGGAGCAGGATCCACAAACACAAATTTTTTAACGTTTCTCTTTGGAAATCCTTCTCGCGTTATTCTGAAAGTACAGTGCCTGTCCTAAGGCAAGTGTGAGGAAACTGTCTCTGCTGTCTGCAGTGGCCTCCATGTCCTCCCATTGTTCAAGGGAGTGTGAGGCAGGCATCCTACCCCAACAGACCCAGCCTACTACAACAGCTGTGGGCCAGCCCCCCACCTCTCCTCTGAGTGTCTCTCCCTCCTCCAACGGCTGCAGCTAAACATTAACCCTACAACTGCTGGAGAGGCCATAAAAAGAGAGGGGGTTATATTTCAAAAAGGCACCCCGAACAAAGATGTGGACAAGGACGGATATCCGAACGAGTGCAGGGGAGAAAATGGAGTTACCCAGGCAACTCAGCCCCTTGTCAAGGAGCAGGAGCTTCTTTTCTAAGAGGATTGAGACTGCTTTATCAGACTTGCACTGATTGGATTGCAACTGCAGATACTGTGGAAGTCAGTGTGGAGCTGCATGACCAAAAACTGACCTGGATAAATAACACTGCTGCCAAAGATGTAAATGTCTAATGGGGGAAAAAAGAGAAGCCCCAGATACATACTTGAAATAAAAATAAATTAAAGCTATATAGAAATATTTAAAATAAAATAAAATGACAAAACATTTAACAATTACTACAACAAATTAAACAGAAATTATACAAATAAAAAAGCTGATTCAAAATATGAATAAATGCTATAATAGTATATGAATAACACTAAAGTAACACTGTAATGAAGTAAGACAAATACACTAATATTCAATATACCATCTATGAAAATAATATCTAATGCAGTGTTGCTAAAATTATTTTGTTTTAGGAATTTTTAGATATAGATAGGATAATTTTTACTGGAAAGCAAGTACAAAAAAGACAATCTGAAAACTAAAAAAAAAAAGCAACTACATTAGCTATACATATTCAGACAGATGCCTTTGGCCAATACATCACATCTTGCGTTGTTTTATGGAGCGCTCTGCTATAAGCGCATTAAACTAGTCTTAAATTTTTAAAAATGATGTTCACTCAATTCAGTTGCGCTCTGTCTAGCTGTTTTTGAAAGCATTTTATGTTAACACAAACCCAACACCAACTTAAATATACAGGGCATCCTTAAAGGGTTAGTTCACCCAAAAATGAAAATTCTGTCATTAATTACTCACCCTCATGTCTTTCCAAACCCGTATGACCTTCGTTCATCTTCGGAACACAAATTAAGATATTTTTGATGAAATCCGAGAGCTTTCTGACCCTGCATAGACAGCAAGGGAACTGACACGTTCAAGGCCCAGAAATGTAGAAGGGACATCGTTAAAACAGTCCATGTGACATCAGTGGTTCAACCTTAATTTTATGAAGTTACGAGAATACTTTGTGCGCAAAGAAAACAAAAATAACGAATTTATTCAACAATATATTCTTTTCCAGTCAGTCTTCGCCACCATTCACAAAAACGAAGGTCTTATGGGTTGTGAACAACATGAGGGTGAGTAATTAATGACAGAATTTTCATTTTTGGGAGAACTATCCCTTTAAGACATATTAGGATATATACGACAATCTATAAAAGCTCAGGTATAGCTACTTCATTTTCCATGATCTGCTTTGTCTCGCACACTACTTTGGCTGTGAGCATATGGACAGATGCATCTAGTGGACCGCTTTTTTCGAGTGCTTAAATCATTCACACATGCACAATAGTCCTGGGCTGGATGCGGATGGTGTGCGTGGACATCAGCGAACTGTAATGTTGATAGGGCTGTGCAATTAATCGCATGCGATTGTCATGCGCATCTCGTCAGTAAAGCCGGTTCCGTGATTAGTCATAAATCTCCATCACCTGCTTTCAGATGGAGCGGCATTTACTACGCAGAGCCGTAGTTCACTGACAAGCTAGGCAATATCGCGTTCATTATCGCAGATTAATTACTTCACGCAGACAGTACACGAGCCAGAGCTAGGGAGGAATACTTACTGTAACACACTGACTAGTCAATTTTGAAAATATCTCATTTATGTACATAGTAAAACTAAGTCTAATTCTAAAAGGCTTTAAGTGGAACTAGTATGACTGAAATTGTACCAGTCTGGGTGTCTGTGACTAAGCGTCCTAGATAATATGGATGTAGCTCGAGTACACACTCTGTTATGTATACTTCCAAAAGACAGACTCAACTTCGCTCTAGCTCAATTATAACTGTGCATGTATACATACTTACTGGTAACGTGAGAGGAGATTTTGACACTTTCGTAACCCTCCCCTAATAAAAAAAACAATCCCTTTGCTCAAAGGACAACAAAATTCTTGCAGGCACTAAAAGCTTATCTAAGTATCTCAGAGTTATGTCTACAGGGCCGGTCTACAAGGCCAAAGGGCTGAAAAAGCTCGTCCCTGACTGTGAATGAACCTCAGATCATGCCCCTGCCAGACACTAATTCATATGTGCATGCCTGTAGGAGGAATTCCACCTCAGCTAGTGTTAGCATCTTCACATGAGATGACCAAATTGGATGAAATGACCCAAATGCAAGGGGGTCACATGTTGTCTTGGAGTCAACAGTCAAGGGGTGAGAGCTTTCTGGACAAAGGGCCATTGTGATCCTTTAAACTCCACTTTCACGTCTAAACACCCATGAGGGATAGACTTACGGCATTACATACAATGATCCGGATCCATAATGAGGTGTATTGTGACATGATGGTCTTAAATGTCAGGAATTCAGAGCAGAGTCTTATTGGGAGGTCGTCTTGGCTTTCCAATGTGTTACCGATTCACTACTCAGCAATGACATGCAAAGTGGAGCACACTTGAAAGCGTCTGTAAGCCCCAGGTGCCAAGTGACATTAACATGCTTGTAACAGTTCTGCTGAACTACATCTCCTTAAACACAGCTGGACATTTGGCCTAATTAGAAAATCTCAAAGGAAGAAATGCAGGCAATTACATTTCAAGACTGTTGATTGAGCCTGACTGAGCAATATCTGGAGCTCGCAAATGTTACATAACTACAACAACATCGTGATTTGATAGAGCTGATCAGGGAACCTTGGATTCTGTGTGGGAGACCATGAAACGCTTGAGAGAAGGATGTTACTGAGATTTCCTGGTAACAGAATTATATTCCACAGATACAGAACAGAAAGAACTGATAAGAAAATATTTTAAAAGATGCATAATATATTAAATTACATCAGTTATTTATTTTTAAAATTCGTATCTATCAATTCTCAGCCATTATATTATTATTATTAAATTGTATTATTGCATTATTAGAAGTGTCTATTGTACAATATTATTGTGATAGATAGATAGATAGATAGATAGATAGATAGATAGATAGTTTTAAAATCCTACAACAGATAATAAAATGGCACTAAATTATTATGAATAATAATAATAATAATAATAATAATAAATACTAATCCAAGATATTTTACTACATTCAAAATTAGCAGATATCAGAATAAATATATTTCCATGAATAAATATTGAAAATATATGTAAAAAATATGATAAAAATGTAAATAAAAAAAACTTTTTTTAAATTAATAAAATCAATAATAATTAATTTTGTCAATGTCAAATCAATGTGATGCTTTAATTTAGGCATTTAATTAAGGCACAATTTTTTTTTAATTTACTATTGATTTTAATAACTGATTATAGTGTTTATCTTTTAGATAGTACTACCATATAATAATAATAAAAAATACAAATCAAAAAATTTTATTCAAGCTAAAAAAAAAATATTTAGCAGACTTTAGAATAAATATTTCCATAAACAAATATATGTGTGTGTGTGTGTGTGTGTGTGTAAATAAATCTCATTTCATAATGTAAACAAAAAAAATAAACTTTTTAAATCATTAATAATTAATTTTGTTAATGTGAAATCAATGTGATGCTTTAATTTAGACAACATTGTTTTGAAATTTACTATTGATTTTAATGACTGATTTTAGAGTGTTTTTCTTTTAGATAGTAATACCATATAATAATAATAATATTGAATGACTACCACATGAAAAATATGATGGAAAAATAAATCAGCTTATTGGTATTGGCGTGAATTTTAATACCGGCGCATCCCTAATAAAAAAATCCTTGCGACAGACATTTGCTAGTGTTTGGTCCACTTCCATTTGCCAGCAGTTGGTCAATGACAAAGCATTTGGGTGACTCAGGATTAAAGGAATAAATCAGGCTCATGGCAAAAAAAGCCCCCATTGAGAGTGAGACAGCTTAATGGGCGGTAATGTGCTGAACTCCATGTGAGGTGGAGGGGCTGATCCACCTTTTAGAAATGTGACACTAGTCCGAGGGGGAGAAGGAGCGGCAGGACGCCACTGTGCTAAACTGACCGGTCCTTATGCCCCGCGGGGAGCACGTCTTCTGTATTACAGCAACAATTATGTAGTGGTAAACACTGAAAATTGAGTACCATGACTTTTTGCAATAAACAATGACTTATCTAACAGCATTTATCCTCCTAGATGGAAATCGCATCAATTCAATGAACACTGTCAAATACACCACACAAGCATGAACTGTACAAACACGCCGAGACAAAATAACCCGCCTGACAAAGCAAATTTGACTTGGAGGTCACAAACATACGAGTAAACACTGTATCTACAGGACAAGGACATCTGGTAAAGCCAAAGCGGAATAATCTTGTAGTCATGGTTACCACCTTGACTAAATGTCACCCTAGCTACTGTATTGGGAAAAAAGAGGGAGGGTCAGGATCGGGTTCCATTGATAAACAAAGGGGGGAAAAAAGCCACACGTTTAACAATCCTGGAAAAATGTTCTTCCATTGTAAAATAAACAGCTCGGCATAATAAAACAGTGGGCTATACGCTTGGACTACAGACTGGCATGTGAGCTGCGCAGGCCGAGCCGGTGTCCCCGTGCCGGCACTGCAGTAAAGTGCAGTGAAGCCTGGCTTTCAGCAGACTGCAGAGCCAGTGAACATGGACACAGCCACTAAACATCTGGACACCAGGCATCGTGGCTCAAAGCGAATGCCCTCCGGCAAGTTCCAGCTGGGACGCGCAGCCATTTCAGCTCCCTACCTTCCCTCTTTTGTTCTGCCGTATGTGGCCGCAGTCCACTTAGAAACGCAAGAATCTATATTTAAGCGTATTAATGTGTTCTGCGCGTACTTCCGTCCCGCCATTAATCCTCTGCCCTACATACATAAGTAAATTCTGTCTGACAGAAAAGGTTGTGGTGGCTAAACAAAAACTTTTATTAATGAATTTATTGATTGATTTTTTTTTTAAATATTGGAGTTTTTCAGTCCTCTGAATCAATTTCTTTTTAAGTGTAGTTTTTTTTAGTACTCGTGCAGTATATAAATAAGTATGTAACTTCTGTCAGCCAAAAAAAATTGTGAAGCCTAGTTTAAATATTTACACTGATTTAACTTCGAAAATAACTTTTATTAATGATTTTATTGATAGATTTAAGTGTAGTTTTTTTTAGGCCTCTACAGTACAAAAATAAGTAAAACATTGCATTGATTTAACATTGACAACAACTTTTATTAAGGATTTTATTTAATTTTTTATAAAGAAATAAAAAAAAAAACTCAATGAAAGATTTTATTGGTTGACTTTGGAAAAAAAGGCATAGTTTTGTTCTATTTACGTTACGAAATATGTATAACATATTTTGGCCACATGCAGTCCACTTAAAAATGTAAAAAAAAAAAAAAAATCCATATTTAAACCATATTAATACGTTCTGGTTGTACTTCCATCCATTACCCCTCTGTGCTACATAAATACGTAAATTTTGCTGATTTACACTGATTTAACATTGACAAAAACTATTTATGATTTTATTTTTTATGTTTTTTAAATAAATTAAAAACCTCAAAATTAATGATTTTATTGGTTGACCGTTTAAAAAAAAAAAAACGTTATTTACGTTATGAAATATGTATAACATCTTTTGGTCTGCCGCATGTGGCCATGGTCTACATAAAAATCCATATTTAAACCATATTAATATGTTCTGGTTGTACTTCCATCCTGCTGTTACCTCTCTGGGCTACATAAATACGTACATTTTGCTGGCCAAAAAAGTCATGATGTCTAAATTAAAGCATCTCATTGTTTTAATACTGACAAAATCTTTTATTAATGATTTTGATTTATTCTTTAAGTGTTGTTTTTCATTGTATTTACATTACGAAATATGGATAACCTCTTTTGTTTTGCTGCACTGCCCACTTAGAAACGCTATCCATATTTAAGATGCATTAATGTGTTCTGCATGTACTTCCATCCTGCCATTAATCCTCCGAGCTACATGAAAATGTGAATTCCATCGACCAAAAAAGGTTGCGAAGATAACCGACTGCTCTTATGAGCTAGACTGATAATGTGGGTGTTTTAAAAGAAGCGACCCTGTCGAAGGGCAGGATGCATATTTAACATAAACATAACATACATCAGCTTTGGTAAGCCTCTCGAGGGAATAGTTGGCGTAATTAACGGGCTAAAGGTCACTGGATCCTAAACCGCCAACGCTTTCATTTGGAGAGAAAAACGAAGGGAAATGAAAGCACGTGAGGCCATTTTTCCTGGCTTTCAAACAGGGTGGTGGTGTGGTGTGGCTTTTCAAAGGGGGTCCGTGACTGTAGCCTCTTTGTGCCAGAAAAAAGGGACCCCTGCCATATCAAATGTATGGTGCTGTACAACTGCCCCCCTCTACACCATTGACGATGAGGTTTGTTTGACTCTCATTGCTGCCCAACCAAATTGTGGACATTTATCCCCTCTCTCCCCAAACAGGATGTGCCATTGACCTGGTTTGCTTGAATTGATTAAGGCCACATTCCAAAGCATATTTCCGCTGAGTAAACTATGAATTGAATGTTTGTTGCAGCTGAAGACTGGTGCACTGTGAGAAACCAAAGCAAATGTTTGCTTCGCTTTTTTTTTTTCTCTGCAGTGTGAATGTGAAGCAAAATAAATCCATATATTTTTGCAATGGTGCATTGCTTTCACTAGGTCACCGCTGATAGGTTCTCTAAGCGCCACTGTTCAACGCAAAGGATAATGTTACTGGCTAAGTAACAGGAATGTAATCTTGACAAACCCACTGTAATATACAGTGCTTTGCAAAAGTATTCATACCCCTTAATTTTTTTAACGTTATGTTTCTGCCTTATTTTAAACTGCTTTAAATTACTTTTTTTCCCACTTCAATCTACACTCCATATCCCATATTGACAAAGCAAAAACAATTGTCACAACTTCGTAAATTTATTAAAACTAAAATAAGTACATTGAGCTTTCCTGTAGCTCAAATGGTACAGCATGGCGCTAGCAACGCCAAGATCATGGGTTCGATTCCCAGGGAAATCAAGAGCTGATAAAATGTAAAAAAAAAAACCAAAAAAAACTGCAACTTGAATGCACTGTAAGTCGCTTTGGATAAAAGTGTCTGCTAAATGCATAAACATAAACATTGCATAAGTATTCATACCCTTAACTAAATATTTAGCTGAAGCACCTTTACAGTCTCAAGTCTTTTTTGTTTGATGCGACAAGCTTTGCACATCAGCATTTGACAATTATCTGCCAATCTTCTCCTCACCTCTTCACCTCTCAAGCTCTGTCAGGTTGGATGGGGGCAGACGCACATTTTCAGGCTTCTCCAGAAATATTTGATTGGGTTCAATCCCAGGCTGTGGCTGGGCCACTCAAAGACATTCACAGAGTTGTCTGTAAGCCACTCTGCTGTGTGTTTAGGGTCATTGTTCTGTTGGAAGGTGAATCTTCTGCCCAGTCTGAGGTTCTGAATGCTCTGGACTAGGTTTTCATTAAGGCTATCTCTATAATTTGGTGCATTGAGCTTTCTTCTACTCTGATGAGTCCCTCAGTCCCTGCTGCTGAAAAACAGCCCCATAGCATGAGGCTGCTACCAGCAGACTTTACGTTTGGGATGGTACTCTGCAGGATGATGAGCAGAGCTGGTTTCCTTTAAACATGATGCTTGGAATTGAGGTTCATCAGACCAGAGAATATTTTTCTCACAGTCTGAGGGTCCTTTAGGTGCTTTTTTGCAAATTCCAAGTGTGTTTTCATGTGTCTTCACTGAAGAGAGGATTGAGTTTGGCCACACCGCCATAAAGCCCAGATCAGTGGAGTGTTGCAGTGATGTTTGTCCTTCTGTAGATTTCTCCTATCTCCACATATGATCATGGAGCTCAAGTAGAGTGACCATCAGGTTGTTGGTCACCACTCTAACCAAGGCTCTTCTCCATCCGATTCCCGTTTGGCCAGGAGGCCAGCTCTAGGAAGAGTCCTGGTTGTTTCGAACTTCTTCCATTAAGGGTAACAGAGATTACATGCTTCTGTGACCCTTCAATGAAGTCGATTTTTTTCTGAACTCTACCCCAGATGTGTCGCTTGACTAAAACCTGTTTCTGAGCTCTACAGGCAGTTATTTTGACCTCAGGGCTTGTTAATCTTATCAGCTGTTAGACCTTTTATTAAGATGTGTGTGCCTTTCCAAATCATACCCATTCAATTGAATTTACCACAGGTTAACTTCACCCGAAGTGTAGTAACATCTACAAGCAATATGAATGCTCCTGGGCTAAAATTAAATTGTCCCACAAAAGGGTATGAATACTTATGCAATGGAATCATTGAAGTTTTTTTATTTTTAATAAATTTGAAAAGATGTTACAAACCTGTTTTTTGCTTTACCATTATGGTGTATGGACTGTAGATTGATGTGGAAAAAAGTAATTTAAAGCAGTTTAACAAGGCAGCAACATAACAAAAAGTGGGGAAAAAAAGAAGGGGTATGAATACTTTCGCAAGGCACTGTATACATTAACATATACGGGTCAATGACATATAGGAATGTCCACAATAAAGAAAGGAATAAAAACATTCAAATATATATATTTGCCATGTTTAAATTTAATATCTGTACTCAAAAACAACTTTATACCATTTTCTGGTATAAAATAAATAAGCTAATGACCAATGTTGGTAACAAAAACTATTAAAAGTAATTTGTTAATTGAAATAATGCTAAAATGAAAAAATATATAAATATAAGATGAAAAGCATAACATAATTTTTTTTTAAAACAAACGTTGGCAACTTATTCAAATAAAATAAGTTGAAATGGAAGTATTAAAATTACAAAAACTAAAATTAGAAAAATAAAGCAATTTTTAAACTACGAAAAAAATAAAATTTATAAAAATAAAAGCTAATTCAAAATATTAATAATAATAAAAATAATAGCACATAAATAATACTAAAATTGTGTTAATGACTAAAAACGTCAGGTGGCATAACCGTGAAGTATAAAATAATATATTTTCCTTACAACTTGAAAAGATGAGACCATACATAATAATACTTTTTTTATTTTTATTTTTTATTCCCCGGCCTGTCAGTAACACAGATAACACATGACAGTACGTATGTGTAGCTATGTTATCATCATTCACAGGCTTTTTTTTTTTTTTTTTAATTAATTAATTTAATTTTATATACCCTTTTATTTAACCACACTATAGAAAACGAAAGTCAACAGAGAAAAAAAAAGACAATTTGCTTCGATACCTGCTGACAAAAAGAGAAAACAACAGAAGAAAACAACAGAAGACACAACATCATAGAGACTGCAGCAACAACCAACATCTGTATGAATCACAATAAATTCTAAATGTTAAATGTTATTGAGCAGCACACATAACTAATATTACAAAATAAGTTTTGAAGCAACAGCAGATCAAGACAAAGCGTGTCTGTGAGCACCTGCTTTTACACCAATGTGACTGCTTGAGTGTACACCTGTGTGTGTGAGCGCGCTTGTGTTCATAAGGTTCCTCCATGTAAATGTTTAATAGTGTGTGTGGGGCACAACAGCCCCATAGGCATGAAGCAGGCATACATGAACCACCGCAGGGACAACCGCTGCCTGAGAGCCCGAAGGTGGGACCTCCGATAGTCACAGTGTAGATGCCCCAGGGTGCCGTGGCGGCAAGCCCGCAGGTTTCCGGAGATTAATAATACTCTTAATCCTCAAAGTTTTTTTTTTATATTATGTGAAAGGGTAAAATGTTTTTTTTTTTCTTTTTAATTATTAATTCATAAATATCACTGTTTTTGGTGAGTTGCACCACATGACATTTTACAACCTAAATTACCTTGCATTGTCAAAGTAAAATTATCTGATATTTTAAGACATTTTATTAAATGAGAAATTAAATGATTAAATGAGAAAATGAGCATCATGTCAGACACGCATACAGGGCTGTCGCGATAACCGCAATATCGCAATACCGCGCTATTGACGAGCATAACCGCAGAGGAATGAAACAACCGCAGCAACCGCGATATTTCCTTTTTTTTCGTAAGGTTACGCCCTTCTCGTTTTATACTTAGTGCATATGTACTGAATATTAGTAATGATAACAATGTGTACTATGCTGATTTGTACAGAGGCTCAGTAATTTTGCACTTAACAAGCCTAAACAGACAGTGAATGAGAGAGATCGACTGAGCGCGTGCGATTACCTGCGTCTGTCCTTCAGGCTGAGTAGTGTATATTTGTGAAAACAGGTTGTCATGTCCAAGGAAAGCGAAATCTGTCTTAGCATCGATGCTCTGCTGGTCATCTGAGCCTTTAAAAGTGGCGCTCAAAGTTAAAATGATTTCAGCAGCTTGTTCATTACATATCTCGAATGAATCAGCGTTTTTAAACATGTAGTTAAATACCTACTCAAAGACAGTCGCTTACCGCCACCGTGTGGCACAACAATGAAACTGCACTGACTGACAGCCTGTCTAGAACACGCAGGTTAAATATCAACAGAAAAAGTATCTTAACGTCAGTCAGTTTATTCGTGGACCGTTATTTTGTCATTCTCTTCTGTTTACTTCACTTCCTATTTCACGTGATTTAGTTTCGGTTTAATTGGTTTCTGAATTGACCGTACATGTAACATACACACAGATTATTATATATATACATACATATATGTGTATATGCGGTATGTATACATACACATATATACGTGCGGTAATACCGCGCTATTGAGCCACTCAAAATTACTGCAAGGGAAATTCCTTCACCGCGACAGCCCTACACGCATATACATGAATGTTTTGCTTACAGGTACGAATTTGCAAGAAAACCTCACTATGCACCTCAAAAACACAACAAAGACTGGAAGGAGAGAATGCTGCAAGAGTAATTGCACATCCAAATTTCTGCAGTGTTTGTGAAAACAGTAGTAATGTCTTGGGGAGATGGCAGCCCACTCCCCTGCTGTGTATACGGCATATCTTTCCAGCATCCCAGAGTAATTGATGAGTTTTCTACATTTATATGATCCCCCAATCCATAACCATGGTAACTGTTTGCCGGGGAGCAGGGTGAGGGGAAATGCGCCAGCAGGGAAAACTGATAACAGACATTGCCGTCCTAACCCAGCATGGGTAAAACGAGAGCCTGCGTGTCTGAAGGGAGTTTAAACATGCTTTGTGCCAACGCTGGCCCATCAGTACACTTTTTAGCCTTTTATGTTGACAAGAAAGATGCTGCTGTAATGACGGCTTCCATTTTCTCACACTAATGCATGACTACTGGGCCCCAATCAGGCTGCCCGGTTATATGGAGGCTCTCAGAGCCAAACAGCCACTGCCAAAGGTCCAATTTCATGCCTCAGCCCTAATTGTCCAAAGAGCCATGTTTAGATGACCAAGCGCAGCACGAATGAAACTGTGCAAGCTAAAAACTCTAGAGTTTCACATTTGAATTTAAGGAACTGCTCACTTCCCTACTTTCTGAGGTGCTTCCTTAAGGCAAGACACTACAGGCAAAAACTATTTTGAGATTTTGGGCTATTTGGCTTTTTATAACAGACTAGTGGAAAGAAAACATCCAAAATACACTTTTAAGTGTTTATTTTATTGCACCCCATATATTTGCATATGCAGATTTCAATTACATTACATATTGTTAAAGGAAGTTTTCCCTGCTGAATAAAACAACTGAAACCAGTCTAAGCTGGTTGGCTGGTTTTCCAGCCTGGTCATTGCTGGTTTTAGAAGGGTTTTGACCACTTCTTGAGCTGGTCAGGTAGGGAGACCAGCAGACTAACCAACTAAAACCAGCTGAACACCAGCTTGACCAGCTTAAAACCCGGTTTCAGCTGATTTTTTTTTTTTCTTTTAGCAAGGTTCTCTTGCACTGAGCCAAAAATCTCCAATTCATTAGCACTTAAACACACCTAACTTTACAGTTTATCTATATTCTGTTTTAGGGGGTTGCTAAAAAAGCATCTGCCTGGTTTTATAAAAAAATAATCCCAAAATCAGAGTGACTTTTTTGCCTGGCTGTTGACAGTATTTTTTAATTTATAAAGTAATAAAAAAAACGAAATCCCCTCTGTAAAAGGTTCTGACTTCAATATGTCAACAAAATTGAACTATCCAATGTTCTGGAAATGTATGCAAAATTACTCTATATTTAATTAGATAATTAATGCCTCATTGGCATATTTAAATGTAATACAAATAATAATAATGTAATCAATCAACTAGGGTAGTATGGTGACTATTAGTTTACCATCATCTTTACCGTATTCACTTGGGACGTCTTGCTGCACCGAGTAACAAATCAAGTGACAAACCTTTCAACAACAAACATTAAAGCCGGGGGCGAAATCTGCAAGATATAACTTCTAAATTTTCCCACAGCACCCTGTGTGATTTCATTCCTGTATCAGATGTTTCACAGGAGTTTTGTTTGCATGCGGCTCATGTGGCTCTGCTTTGTGATAGCAGCTGATCGGCATCTCTGCCTCGCACCAGGATCAGGTGGCCAAGCACAATCTCCCCCAACCATTCTGGGCTCCAATCCATGGAATAACATCATGAGCCACAACCTGGAAAAACAACGAGTGGCACTGTTCGCAAGCTACAACATAACAGAGTAACAACTTCGGGCCATGTGGGAGTCGTAACGTGTTGAAATGTAATGCAGCACTATGACTGATAGCATCTTATTTAAATATGTATATGAGAACAATAGTTGCGTGACCGCTTTGGCACAGTGATTACATAGAGGAATGCAAACTACACTGCTTTAACATGAGTCAGTGGCTTTCTGCAGAATTTGCTATATTTATTAGTAGGGAGTCAAGTCATTTCTGTGGAAGCGAATAATAAATGAAATGTTTCAAGTGAAAAGTGTTTGCAATTCATTTGAGTCACTCCTTCTATTCTATAGTGTTAGAATAAATATATAATAATTTGCATCCAAAATAGTTTTGGTGACAGACATGAGACTGTAATTGCATTGCAGAGTGAAGACGTCCAACGAGAAAATCTGCTTCACACGAACCGCCTAGGGCAAAACAAGCATATGTGTGTTCTATAGGCAAAAATACATTTTAAAAGTCTTACAAATATGCAAAAAAACAAACTGTTTAGATATAGTTAGATAAACTGGAGGTAACAGTTTCATATTTTCGCACATCACTTGAGTGAATTCACAAAGGAAAACATTCTGAATTCCTCACTAAGTGTCTTGGAATCTCTAATAATGTGATCTTGCCTATGTCATCTGATTCCCATTAAGGACAATGCATATCCGCCAGGCATGCAAAAACATCAAAAGCCACACAAAGATAATGTTGTGATCGTGGGAGTAGTTCACAACATTACCACACGACCATGACTATCAGCAAACAAGGGAGCAAGGCCCCCTGCTGCCTCTAATGTCCTCTGTGGCCATTTGGTTTACTGAGCAATTTGGAGTTTATCTCGCCTCAGATTGCTGTCAGCTATTTTGGGGACATTATTTACTTCATCGGTCTGAGCATCAAAATTCCAAAAGTACTATGTAAGAATAAATGGGTGGATTCTTCAGTTAGAGGCACTTTGGATTACATGAAATCTTTAAACTACGTTAAGCTTTTGGCACATAATGTACATCTGATCATGGTCAATCAACTTTTAAATAGATTTTGGTACAATGTGTGATTGTAACGATGCGATTTTTCACTTTATGTAGAAATAAGTAATGGATAAAGGCCCGTTCACACCAAGAGCGCGATAATGATAACTGTAAATACGACGATAACTATATTTGCGTCCACACCAGCAAACAATATCATCCGTTTATTCTAACTGTGCGTTCACACCGCAGGCGGCGAGAGCATCAAAGAAGCCGGAAGTCATTCATTTTCAATGTGAGCCGGCGGCGAGCTCTGGCGAGAGCGGCGCGGCGCGTTTTGGACGGTGAGAGCGTCGAGATCAATTTCTCACTTTCACATTTAAAATATTTCATGAGGTTAACTCTGCACAAGATCAACAAGCTTGTTTGCTTTGCGGCCCCTTTAAATACAAGACAAGCATCCGATCTACGTCAGAGCGTCAGAGCGTCCACGAATCTTTCTACAGCGTTGCTTGCAGGGCGGCCAGGGCGAATTTTGACGCTCTCGCCGCCTGCGGTGTGAACGCACAGTAAGTGCATGCGCGTCTGCCGCTTTAAATTCTCCAGCTCGTTATAGCAGGATGGATTCCGATTGGTTGTCAATGTTTGTATTGTTCATCAGCTGGAAAAAAATTGTTCTGTAAATGAATCCAACGATTCGTTTCTCTGTGCATTTATCGTTATAGCTGTGGTGTGGACTCTGCTATTCTTTAATATTAAATAATATTTTTAGAACTACATCTTTATCATTATCTATATTTAACGTCCTTGGTGTGAACAGGCCTTAAACCTTGGACTTGATAACAACAATTTAACTAGCAGTCAAAAAACTAATTGACTGCTTCTGACATAAAATTCTCAAAAACTGACCCTTACAAAAAAAAAATAATAATAATTAACTATTGTTTTACTCCAAAAAAAAAAAAAAAAAAAAAAAAAAAAAAAAAGAAACGATTACTATAGTTAAACCATGGTAACCACAAATTAACCATAGTTTAAACATTGTATAACTGTGGTTATACCAATTGTAATCAATAAACAAAAACAGATTTAACTAAATAAATAAAACATTACTACACTTTTACTATAAAAAAACCATGGTTAATTTTCATAAGGGGAACGGTCTGGCGATGACACCAAGTAAAGCAAGTCTCAGATTAATGGAAATTTAATTATTTCTTATATTAATTTCTGATCTTTACATGCCAATTTGTGCAGTAGTGTGCTACTGCCACTTGTCATTTCCATCATTGATAATACAAAAAAAAAAATGAATTAATGACAGCAATAAGTGATTCTTTGTTTTAAAAACACATACTGCACACATATGTACCAAATATGTGTGAAAAACTGGTAATTTGTGCAAAGCATAAGTTTCCCTTTATATATACACAATTTCAACAGCCTTAAAAATAAGGAAAGAGCAATTAAAGAGCAATAAAAATTAAATTTTAAAACAGCAATGATTTGCTTTTTTTAAATCATCTGAGAAACAAGAAGTTGCCCTAAATGAAAAATCACCCAAATATCTCTACTGCACTGCCTTTGGAACTTGAATATTAAATGTAGAAGAATTGTAGGTTGTAAGCCAGTCTTAACATGGTTTTGAACATGGGACTAGCAAATGTGAAAAACATCTGTAAAATATTAAAGGGGGGGGGGGGGGGGCATGCTTTTACCCTCAATTACTCTTGAATTAGTTGCTGTTTTAGGGTCTCAAGCAGAATGAACTGCCAAAATTAGCAATTTTACAATGCAGTCTGCATTCTCATCACACACAAGTAAACACAAAAGTTGTGGATTGCCAAAGTGTGTAACTATAAACAGGCTGCACGTTCGCTATGCTGTAGAAAGAGGAAAGGGCTATAGCTTTAACTACATAAAACACAGTGATCCGGGAAAACTGATGCAAATGCTTAGGATAAGATAGGATTATTGTGATTTTTGTGCGCTGCCATGAAAAATATATGAATGAAATATATGTTTATATACGAAGCAAACTCAAAAGAAGTAAATTGTGGCAAAATTAGTGATTTAAACAGCCAAGTGCGATGCATTTCTGAGCAAAGCAGGATATCACAAGCATCCTCACAGTCTACAACACCACCGGTGTCCCAGATAGCCGGATGGCTAATGCCCCACATTTCCTTACACCGCGCACATCAACATTTAATACCACAACAAACCCCTCTACGTCCATAATACACTGCATTTTGCAAAATCAGCACACTTTCGACACGTAAACGTCAAACTGTGCGCGCGATAGCTGAAAAAAGGGATCTTTTACCTCGCAATCCTCGTTTTGCTTCGGAAGGTGTGAAAATATCCCCGATGAATATCGCTAAGAAATGCCTTGAACTGTACTTTTAAATCCACAGCTTGTGGACATGTTTATCTGTCTCCCCAGCCGCTGATTAGAGGTTTTATCGTCGTCTCTTCCCGTGTTTAGGTTAAAGCACTCGCAGGAAAAGTGATGTCATGGCTTGAAACTGTTGCCCGCCCCACTTTTAGTAAAAGGGCCTATCTTGTGCTCCACGTAGCGTTTCTAAGGCAAGTTTTCATTTATAGCCTTGACTTATACATTTTTCTTATTTAGTAGTACTTTTTATTTACTAACGCAGTATGTTTTTTTTTTTTTGCTAACGCTACGCTGTCATCGCGTTTTTCCCTGCTACGCATCTGCAGTGATTTCATTAATCATGATTTGTGACCAAGCAGCGATTCAGCTTTATTTATTTATGTCCGTCAAGATTGACATGCAATTTAATGTTCTGTGGCCAATCTTTAGCATGTGTTTTTTCATTTTACCCCTTTTAAGAGTATAAAACTACTATTTATTTGATATAATTATTACATAAAGACCAATGTTATTTTCAACTAGGCCTATGTTTTGTATTTAACAGCTACCATGCTCCAAAATACAACTAGCTGTTTATGTTTACAGCTTGGAAAGCAACTAGTAAATGTTCAACACCAAGACACTATTTCATTGTCCAGGGCTCTCGCTTTTTGACCAATTTCCATGACCTTTCCAGTCATATGTTTACTGGATACAGATTCTTAAAAAATAAAAATCAGTTTGAGACCAGTTTACTAATGGATTACTCTTTTTGAAACCCCTTTGCCTGATAAAAAAAAAAAAAAAAAAACTAACTCAAAAAAACAGTTCGCTCACAAATCAAACAGTGTTTGCAATCAAGTTCAACCCCACACAGAGAACAGCTCATTACTAGAACCATGTATATCCACTATAAATATTTCCATTACTCTGAAGATAAAAATTCCCTGATGTTTCTAGGTTTTCCAAGACCGTGGGAACCCTGACTATCCCAGAGGAGCCCCTTTCATGAGTGCAAATTTATAATTAACAAGAACAAGATGAGTTGTAAAGGTTTATTTTAGTGAACAAATCCCAGTATGAGTCATGAGTATCATATGGAACCAGAAATGTACTGGATAGAAGGGGGGGGGGGGTGCTTAGAGACTTTTTGTAGTAAAATACGTACCTCCTCTTTACCTTACAAAACACAAACTTTGAACTGTGCAAACAACTGGACAGGTGCAGAGGACAGCGGGGCTCTTCTGACTGTCCCATGTGCACGGGCCGATCACATGGAACGTCCTTCAGACCAGGGCACATTTTAAATAAAACTTGGCTACTGTCTTGATAAATGTCTATTGTGAAGGGTTAAGGAGATTAAGAGAACTAGCATTGGCATAACTGTGAAATAACTTTTAAATGTCAAAGATATGGAAAGCTGGAAAACTTGAACTGTTCCTTCGAACTGAATCGACTTCACCCATTAGATAACACTGGGAAAGTCAACAGACCATAAGAAGACTTTTATATCAGCCGCTGTTTGAAACCAACAGCTACAGCAAGCTGTGGGCCTTGATTCAGGGCTACAAGAGCATATATGATTCACGAATATCAAATGGAACCAGAAACGTACTGGATAGGGGGGGGGGGGTGCTTAGAGATTTTTTGTAGTGAAATACGTACCTCATCTTTACCTTACAAAACACAAACTTCCAACTGTGCATATAACTGTCCTTTTAATTTCACAAGACACTTGCAGTCTATATCCGAACACGTGCTATTGTGCTATTTTAAGTAATGAGAATGTTAGGTTTAAAATGTTTCAGCAATCAAAGCAAACGTCCGGAAATATGGCTTTTAAATAGATATCTGGACTGTTTGAAATATCAACAGAACGACAGCTGAGAAAATCAGGTCACGAGGTGCTCAGGATAAGGCATCTGTTGTTTTCGTGTCAGTCTTTTGATGAATTCTGCATGAGAATCGCTTGTCCAACTGCTTCAAGTATTTCAGATTCAACCTGAGAAACAAGACAGTAGTTTCTGGTGATTAAATGCCATTGCAAGGAACAGACATACTGCTTTGGTTGCATTGTTTAATTATTCCAACAAGTGACAGTGATAATTACCTGATCTTCCACAGACACCTCGTCTCTATCTGAGAGCTCAGCATCTTGGGCAGAGCCGTCCAGATCTCCCTGCTCCGCCCCTGTCAGAATGTCCATGGGGGCCTCGGCGATCTCTCTGATGGTCTGGTCTTCTAATGCAAGCGCTGTGTCGAATAGCAAGGGGGACGGGGGACACTGCAAACCCTCATCTTCAACGTCAAGATCCTGCACATCAACAGACTTCAATTACAACAGTGTTAAAGGAAGCAAAAATATAAAAAATCTGGATAATTTTTTTATGGCCAATAATTAAGAAATTGCTGATATTAAAGTTCTAAATGCTATTTTGTCACAAATTTTAAATAAAAACAATCATTAACAAATCATTAAAAATAGTATTAAATGCTACAAGCGAATTTAGACATCATTCCATTACAATGTGCAATATGAAAAATGGATATTTTGAGATTTGCTAAAGGTTACAATTGACCGTGTTATTAAAATATTAAGTGTTTTTAAAGATTAAAAATGACAGCAAATGTAAATTAAATAGGACAAAGTATCTAATATCAACTGTTCTCTAATATTGGCTGATAACTGAAATTAATCAAAACATTGTGCACTGATGATGTGCTAAAAAAAGAAAAACACCAAATTTATATCCAAAACAAAATATACAAAATATAATACGAATGGCCATTGGATTATTTTGAGATTCCATAATGTTTTTTCATTTAACCTCTTCTTTTATGAATCTTAATTAAATGGCACAGTTCTTCAAACTAAAGTCCATTCATTTACAGTGCATCTAAATAGCCAAATAACCCGCAAACAAAATCCAGCAATATGAGTAAATTAGCAATATTGTTTGTGTTTTTGAAAGCAAGCAATGGGAACAAGTAATGGAAAAAGCACAAATAGTTTGTAGCTTAACAGGAAAATTAGATGTTTCCAAAAACGAGTTTAAATGAGAGGTTTTACTGTGGGCACACAGAAAATGTCAGAAACAAAATTAAAAGAAGATGACTGCTGAACATCCAGATTAATTTGTTTTTCATTCATGTGAGGCTATGAGATATGATTTACACAGCAGGGGACATGTTTGAGCAGCACTGTTTGCAGGCATGTAGATACTTGATGGATACCTTCTGAATCTGAAGAGGAAGCAAGGTGTTTTGGTGAACAAATTTAGTGCAGATAGCCGAGTTAATTGCTCTGATAATACGAAACTTAGTGTGAAGGGATGTGCCAAAACACATGAGGAAAGCAACTGCACACAGCGGCTTTAGTTTTAATGAGAAAAACCAACACAATTCATACATCACTGAATTCCAGAGGTAGATTTTCTGTTGGCTGGAGCTCTGCGGCACTGAGGTACATATCTGTGGGTGCAGACGCCAGCTGCTCCGGGGCAATAGACTCCTGCTCAGGCTGGTACATGGGTGGAGGCAGGGACAGGTGCAGAGGACAGCGGGGCTCTTCTGACTGTCCCATGTGCACGGGCCGATCACATGGAACGTCCTTCAGACCAGGGCACATTTTGAATAAAACTTGGCTACTGTCTTGATAAATGTCTATTGTGAAGGGTTAAGGAGATTAAGAGAACTAGCATTGGCATAACTGAAATAACTGTTAAAAGGTCAAAGATATGGAAAGCTGGAAAACTTGAACTGTTCCTTCGAACTGAATCGACTTCACCCATTAGATAACACTGGGAAAGTCAACAAACCATAAGAAGACTTTTATATCAGCCGCTGTTTGAAACCAACAGCTACAGCAAGCTGTGGGCCTTCATTCAGGGCTACAAGAGCATATATACATCTATGTAGATGTATGCCCATATAAACAAAGAAAAATACATGTATATTAAACATATAACTAAATAAATATGCATATTTCCATTCAAAAGTATGGGGTTGGTAATGTTTTAAAAATATACAGGTGCTGGTCATATAATTAGAATATCATCAAAAAGTTGATTTATTTCACTAATTCCATTCATTGTATAATGTATACATTCATCCACACAACTGATATATCAAGTGTTTATTTCTTTTAATTTTGATGATTATAAGTGACAACTAATGAAAACCCCAAATTCAGTATCTCAGAAAATTAGAATATTGTGAAAAGGTTCAATATTGAAGACACCTGGTGCCACACTCTAATCAGCTAATTAACTCAAAACACCTGCAACGGTCTTTAAATGGTCTCTCAGTCTAGTTCTGTAGGCTACACAATCATGGGGAAGACTCAGTAGCCCCTCACTGCAGAACAAAGATCCAGGGGGCGGGGTTGGATCCACATCCAGGGGGTGGAGATTGGTAGGTTTAGGGGTGGAGATGGTAGGTTTAGGGGTGGGGATGGGTGGGTTTAGGGATCAGGGGGTGGAGACGGGTAGGTTTAGGTCTATGTAAGGTGGGAGGAGTTGGATCTAGATCCAACTCCGCCCCCTGGATCTTGTGTTCTGCAGTGAGGACCATCTTCGGAAACTGCTGACTTGACAGTTGTCCAAAAAGAATTGACACCTTGCACAAGGAGGGCAAGACACAAAAGGTTTGCAAAAGAGGCTGGCTGTTCACAGAGCTCTGTGTCAGCACATTAATAGAGAGGCGAAGGGAAGGAAAAGATGTGGTAGAAAAAAAGTGTACAAGCAATAGGGATAACCGCACCCTGGAGAGGATTGTGAAACAAAACCCATTCAAAAATGTGGGGGAGATTCACAAAGAGTGGACTGCAGCTGGAGTCAGTGCTTCAAGAACCACTACGCACAGACGTATGCAAGACATGGGTTTCAGGGTCCATGTCAAGCCACTCTTGAACAACAGACAGCGTCAGAAGCGTCTCGCCTGGGCTAAAGTAAATTTTGATTTCCTTTGGAAATCAGGGTCCCAGAGTCTGGAGGAAGAGAGGAGAGGCACAGAATCCACGTTGCTTGAGGTCCAGTGTAAAGTTTCCACATCAGTGATGGTTTGGGGTGCCATGTCATCTGCTGGTGTTGTCCACTGTGTTTTCTGAGGTCCAAGGTCAACACAGCCGTAACAGGAAGTTTTAGAGCACTTCATGCTTCCTACTGCTGACCCAACTTTATGGAGATGCAGATTTCATTTTCCAACAGGACTTGGCACCTGCACACATGCCAAACTACCAGTACCTGGTTTAAGGACCATGGTATCCCTGTTCTTATGGCCAGCAAACTCGCCTACCTTAACCCCATAGAAAATCTATGGGGTATTGTGAAGAGGAAGATGCGATATGCCAGACCCAACAATGCAGAAAGCTGAAGCCACTATCAGAGCAACCGGGGCTCTCATAACACCTGGGTGCCACAGACTGATCGACTCCATGCCACGCCGCAGGCTGCAGTAATTCAGGCAAAAGGAGCCCCAACTAGTATTGAGTGCTGTAATGCTATACTTTTCATGTTCATACTTTTCAGTTGGCCAAGATTTCTAAAAATCCTTTCTTTGTATTGGTCTTAAGTAATATTCAATTTTCTGAGATATGAATTTTGGGTTTTCATTAGTTGTCAGTTATAATAATCAAAATTAAAAGAAATAAACACTTGAAATATCTTATCAGTCTGTGTGGATGGGCCATGTTTGGAATGTATACATTATACAAGTTTCACTTTTTGAATGGAATTAGTGAAATAAATCAACTTTTTGATGATATTCTATTAATATGACCAGCACCTGTATATATAGAAATTAACACTTATTCAGCAGAGATGCATTTAACTGATCAAAAGTGACAGTAAAGACATTTACAATGTTACAAAACATCCATATTTCAATTAAATCCCATTCAATTAAGTTGATATTCATTATAGAATCCTGCAAATATGTATGTATAATGTATCATGTAAGGAGACAGCATAACTGTATTCAACATTGATAAGAAGAAATGTTTCTTGAGCAGCAAATCAGCATATAAGAATGATTTCTGAAGGATCATGTGCCACTGAAGACTAAAGTAATGGCTGTTGAAAATTAAGCTTTACCATCACAGGAATAAATTAAATTTTAAAATATGTTAAAAAAGAAAACAGTTATTTTTTTTAATTGTACATGTCATAATATTACTGTTTTTTAATCAAATAAATGCAGCCTTGGTGAACATAAGACTATCAAAAATCTTGCAACCCCAAATTTTTCAATGGTAGTGTGTTTTGTGTGTATGTAACAGGAGTGGTAATAGTACTAAAATACGGAATGAAAAATAAAAAAAAAAGAATTTAAAAAGACCTGAACAGTTAAAGATATATCGGACACAAAAGGATACGAGAGACACAGTGTCGTGTCATTGGCAGACACGGATTTGAACAGCGAGTCCCTTCCACAAATGAAATACATCTCTGGCCTAAACGCATTGCCTGTGCATAAATAAAACACACAAGAGAATTAAAATATGCACAAATAACATTAATAAAACATAACAGAGCATGACAATAGGCTCAGACTGACAGTATGGGAAAGCCAATAAAATTTAATTTAGGTCTGTCTCGTATGGCAGTGTTTAAATCTTCTATTGTCTTTCTTAAGACAGAAAAAACCCTAAGACATTATTAGAAAGTCCATTCATACCTGTGGTGTTCCTCCCTCAGTAATCGCTTGTCTTCTCTGTCTGAGCTGGCGATGCAGCAAAGCCTCCACACCATAGCGACGGCGATAACGTCGTAGAGCCTTTAATTTTTTCAGGTTCTCTCGTTCCTTTGTGGACAGCCCCTCTGGACCCGTTAACAGGCTGCTCCCTTGTATCACAGCACACAAGTGAGTATATATGTTGACTGGATTTGTGATATCATGAAATCAAAGAATGACAGCAGCTCCCTTACCAACTGTCTCATGTTCAATTTTGCGGCTGTGCAGGTAGCGTCGTTTCTTTTCTTTTAGTAAATGTTGCAGACGTTTAAATTGGTCAATGTAGAGGGACTGAAGTCTGATTAGCTTTTCACGTGTGATGAGTGCCACTTCCTCTGCTGTGTACACACCCGCATGCCTGTAGAATGTCACGCTTCATTAATTGACATCTCCGGTGACATTAATAAATCTAAATTTGACAAAACAGATAAGTAAAATAAAACTGAGGAATGTCTCACTTTAAAGGGTCTTCGTGGTCACTGTCAAGACTTTCATCTTCACTGTCGGGGTCTCCTCTCCATGTCTGATCCAAAACAACAGGATCCTGCTCCTCTTCACTCCAACTCTCCTCATCTATACAAGGAAATAAATATAGAATATATCACCATAATCACATGCAACATTGCATCTCTTGTAGAATTTTATTTTATTCTGTTATGTTCAGATCTATTAAATGTTCCATCAAATACTAAATAAAACAAAATATGACTTTTAGTAACTAATATATTTTCAAAGAAGCATTTCCATTTTAAATCATTTTTAAGGTATAAATAATTTGAACTTATTAATATTCATAATTGGTTCTTTTGCTACTTATAATACACTTTACACATTAAAATGTCACAGTAGAGGTCAGTTCACACATGCACAGGTTTGTTTGCATCACATCCAGACTTTAAAGTGATTTCTCAATGTTCACAAGGCCAAAAGCATGCCTGTTAATAATTAATGGCACGTGATTAGAAGCAGGTTACATCTCACCTAGTATGCGACTAGCTTCACTACGGCCCTCTCGACTGTGAGCTCCAGTTTCAGGCCGACTGTAGCCACTGAGCTGAGACAGCAAGACTTCAGGGGAAGGTCCTGAAGCGGATGCCTTCCGCATTTGAGCTTGCTGAACCAAAGCATTTCTGCGTGCATGTTCAGCACAGAACGATACCCTAAGAAAAAGGAAAACAACATTATTGGTCAATTATTTATAGTAGGTAGTAAGCATGTTAAGGGAGTAAACAAACACCTCACCCCTCTTTTTTCTCTGGTTTTGGGGCTGCATTGGGGCAGCGCTTTCCATTCTTGTTAGACACGTAGCTGCATTGCCTGTAGGGAGCATTTTTATCTTCAAGTACGTGTTTAATGCAGAACTCTACGCCCTCCAGACGAGGCTGTGAACAGGGTCTCTGGGTGTAAGAGCAGGTCTGAGGTTCTTGAACACGAGCAGCTTGAGTAACTCGACCTCTGCTGGACGGCAACACGTGGATCCGAATCCTGTTCATCACTGATGCAGGGAGAAAGCCAATATAACCAATCAAATAGACACCATAATATTACAGTACAACATTACCGCATAAATATTTTTGCAGAAATTAACAAAGCTTAATAGAGAATGCATTGTGAATAACCATGAAATTATACATTTTAATTCTAGATTTTTTTAAATAACTTTTACCATTTTATTATATCTACATCAAAATTTTAAAACGCCCTGATATTTTCACATTTTTCATGACCTAATACACACTCCCTTTACAGACCACATGTCATGGATGATGCACTTCATTGTCATGACTGTATTTAAATGTAAATAGACCAAAAAGGTCCAAAATGCAGCATAACATAATTATGCAAATCTACTAAAATAAACACTTACTTAAAATAATTTAACATTTTAACATAACATGATAGCGTTAAGACTTTACTGTACACAGCACATGTGATCGGATTCCGTTAAAGCATGTGTGCCATACACTGTAATCGACACAAGCATTCAAATATTCAATTCTTTAACTCTGTATTAGCACAACACGGTAACGTTAACATAAAAGAAGCAGCAAGTCCTCAAACATTATTAGAGATAACGAAGATTGACGTTTTAATCTCATGCAGAAAGCGCCAAATTCATACGTCAGTAACTTACTGCTGTTCGGCCATCTTTGAATTGGGAGGGTAAAATACTCTTGGTTTAAACTGATATAATTAATCAATATATATCATCCGTTTAGTCCGAGACTGTTTTAATACGTTATAATTTGAAATTTTTACGTGCAAAACTCACCTATAATGTAATACTTTGTTATCGTTTACGTGAGACCTTCCTGCTGCCTCTTCCAGCGATCATCGCAATGCTCAACAATGAGGAACGTCATCCATTTTAGCGCCCTCCTACGTTTACGTTGATTGGACCACAACCTTGCAAGAAACAATTCGATTGGAGGAAAGGACTCCAAGATCGAGTATAGTCCTTTATTATTGGCTACTCTATCTCAGAGCAGTGTTGCTGCCAGCAACTGTATGCGCCAAAGGGTTAAACATAATAAAAGCCGTCCAGCAAATAACAGAAGCAGACTATTTCTTTTAAATTAAATAATTTAATACAAAAGCGTAAAGTGCTTGTAAATTCATGTTTTGTTTTGTGCAATAGATTGATCTTTTCCATAGAGCAGCCATGACTTGTACATTCTTCTCAATTTCCTCAGATTTGGTTTGGGAAGATCCTGTGGGGATATAAAAATGAAACTATCAAAGAAAAACATAACAAAATATATGAAAAAAATCAATATATATATATATATATATCAGAAAAAAATCAGAATCAGAAAGAGCTTTATTGCCAAGTGTGTTTGCACACACAAGGAATGTGTCTTGGTGTTAGGAGCTTCCAGTACAGAAACAATACAGTACAAACAGACAACAGTGCAAACAGAGACAACATATAATTAAGGTAATAAAGAACACTAATAATTAAGAGAATAGGCAATAATTAAGAATAACAATAGTAATAAAAAATAAAAATATACAGAAAGAAAAATGTCCATAGACAGAACTGTGAATGTGCATGTGTCCTATCATGTACAGATGAAGGTTTGATGAGTTATTTACAGATGTACAGTACCGGGGTGTGTTATGTGTTGTTCAGGTGGGATACGGCCAGGGGGAAAAAAACTATTCTTGTGTCTGGCTGTTTTTGTGCTCAGTGATCTGTAGCGCCGGCCAGAGGGCAACATTACAAAGAGAGAGTGAGCTGAGTGTGAGGGGTCCAGAGTGACTTTCTTAGCCCTTTTCCTCACTCTGGAGGTGTAAAGTTCTTGGAGGCTTTGCAGAGGGGCACCGATAATCCTCTCAGCAGTCCTGACTGTCCGTTGTAGTCTTCTGATGTCTGTTTTGGTAGCTGAACCAAACCAAACAGTTATAGAAGAACATAGGAGAGACTCAATGATGGCAGAGTAGAACTGTATCAGCAGCTCCTGAGGCAGGTTGAACTTCCTTAGCTGGTGGAGGAAATACAGCCTCTGCTGGGCCTTTTTCGCAAGAGTCAATGTGATTGTCCCACTTCAGGTCCTGGGAGATGGTGGTTCCCAGGAACCTGAATGACTCCACTGCAGTCACAGTGCTGTCCATGATGGTGAGTGGGGGGAGAGCAGGGGGGTTCCTTCTGAAGTCCACTATCATCTCCACAGTTTTGAGAGTGTTTAGCTCCAGGTTGTTAAGACTGCACCAGACAGCCAGCTGCTCAACCTCCTGTCTGTAAGCAGACTCGTCACCGTCCTTGATGAGGCCGATGACTGTAGTGTCATCTGCAAACTTCAGGAGCTTGACAGAGGGGTCCTTTGAAGTGCAGTCATTCATGTAGAGGGAGAAGAGCAGTGGGGAGAGAACGCAACCCTGAGGGGCGCCAGTGCTGATGGTGAGAGTCCTGGATGTGAGTTTGCCCAGCCTCACTAGCTGCTGCCTGTCTGTCAGGAAGCTGGTGATCCACTGACAGATGGAGGTGGGCACAGAGAGCTGTGTCAGTTTGTCTGAGAGAAGGTCAGGCATGATGGTATTGAAGGCCGAGCTGAAGTCCACAAATAAGATCCTTGCGTAATTCCCAGGTTTGTCGAGGTGTTGCAGGATGTAATGCAGTCCCATATTGACAGCGTCATCCACAGACCTATTTGCTCTGTAGGCAAACTGAAGAGGATCCAGCAAGGGTCTAGTGATGTCCTTCATGTAGGCCAGGACCAGTCTCTCAAGTGACTTCATGACCACAGACGCGAGTGGTCATGTGGTCATATATATATATATATAATGTGCTATGGCTGATCATTATATGCTTTATCAGTACTTATTTTTTGTTATCAACATTTTTTTATTTTTTCACACATAACACAACATAGTATCCAAAATATAACAAAACAAAACAACAGACACATACTCAACATCTCAAGGTCCAATCAAAAGGGAGTGAGAGAGGGAAGGACAATAAAAACAGAAAAGTCACTCCTTTATACAATCACGTATATCCAATAAAAAACATTGCCAAGCATCAATGGTCGAAGGCCTGGCCCCACCAACTCGCGCCGTTGTACATTCACACGTCACTATTTGCATGAGGCTACGGATCCAATATGTTTTTCCACACATGTGTGGTGTAAACCAGTTCTGTATTATTGTCTTCTTCGCAGCTGTAAAACCCGCAAACAACATTCTCTTTTGCATTGAACTTATACAGAGACCAGAATCATCATTAAGAAGACACAAACTTGGGTTAACAGACCAATCAATTCGCAGTAATGATGACAAAACCAGGTTTACATGTGTCCATAGACTGATGACGACAGGACATTCCCAAAACATATGCAGAAAAGTGCCTGATGATGTAGTATTACATATATGGCAGTTCAAATTTGATTGTAGTTTCATTTTAAATCTTTGGTAAGGAGTTATGTATGCTCTATGAATGACTTTGAAGTGAATAAGACGATGAGCCAGATTTTTAGATGTTAAACTGAGATTAGACCACACTCTCTCCCAGTCGACAGATAAATTAAGGTCAGATAATTCCCTATTCCAAATAGTTTTAATAGAAAGAGGTTTTGTAATGCAATCAATAATCTTATTATATATTAATGAAACAGATGGCCGACCAGCAGATGGTGCAAACCAGTCCCGCATAGGATGAGAGCTTTATCAGTACTTATGATATTCAAACCTGTTAATAATTGACAAAAAAAGTGCACTTTACTTACAAAATCAGATTTGTTGCAGATTAGTTGAAACATACCTGTGGCTCTTCCAAGTGGTGAATATCAGCCAAAGGGACGATTGAAGGTCTTCCGTGAGCACACTGGAAGGGAAGCTGACAAGAGGAGAGCGAGCTCACCAGACTACAGCACTCCTCTTTACTCAAAATGTCATTGAACTTAATTGCTCCTGTTAAAATAAATAATATTAGATATTAAAAAATATCTTGAAAATGCTAACTATAGCAAATAAATATCCCTGCATATGTTTAAAAATTTGACATTTCCTGTGTTCCCTGTAACAGTTTCTAAATAGAATGTGTTTCAACTGAACTCAGTGGTGAATGTATAATACCAACCATGACAAGCTTGCGAGGCGAGCACATTATGAACTGTCAGAGGTAGCATTCCTCTCACTCTTCCTGTTGAGCGGAGAAGCTGCAAACATGAGTCAAAGGACAAAATTGGTCATAAATGTATCCTTCAAGCTCCAAAATCAGACCATTTGTAGTATTCTGTTCACAGATTAGATACAAATCATGTGTGGATATGCTGATTCACCTCAATGTGTTCTCGCAGATAGTCCTACAAAATAAAACATACAATTAGAGTCTAAACTGAGTTGAAATCAAATTTAAAAAAAAAAACATTAGAACTAAGTCTGACCTCTGCAATGGTTTTAATTACCGACCGTCTTCCACGGCGGAGCTCTGTGCTTTCTTTCTCTATGAAACATGTGGGAAGTCTCTCCAAAAACACATTCAGTGACTCACTCTTTGGGAAACTTACATCTAAAGCAAGACCCCTCAGGAAGGCCTGACAAGACCTTCAAGAACAAAAGAAAGATTTATGGCACCGTTCGGCAAAGGTGCAAAACTAATTGAACACACATGTACGTTTCAGAGAGAAGATGACGGTGGAAACAGGAATGTTGACTCAAACAGCTGCACTGACCTCAGAAGTCTCAATTCCTCTTCAGTTACATTAATCTCTAAGGGTGGGGTTACACTTGAAGAACACAGCCTCTTTTTTCCAGGTGTGTCTGGGTCATCCTCATAGGAGTCTACATCAAACAACAAGCAGGGTGTGGGAAAAATACATTGAATGCTTACGTATATCACTTGAAGTGTATTAGCCTTTTTAATGCTTTTACATGGAATTCATTTTGTTATTCTATTACTATAAGTTCGGGGGCAGTAAGATTTTTCAACATTTTTGAAAGGAGTCTCCTGTACATTTTTTGAAAAAAAAAATATATATATATTGTGAAATATTATTATAATGTTTTCTGTTTTTTATATATGCTACATTTTTTAAATGAAAAATAAATGTTTAATTTATTCCTGTAATGGGAAAGCTGAATTTTCAGCATCATTACTCCAGTCTTCAATGTCACATGTTCCTTCAGAAATCATTCTAATATGCTGATTTGGTGCTCAATTTTTTTTTTTTTTATTATCAATGTTGAAAACATTTGTGCTGATTCATATTTTTGTGAAAACCTTGATACATTTTTTTAAAGGACTACATTCATTTGAAATAGAAATCGTTTGTATAAATGTCTTTACGGTTACTTTTATTTAATTTATTAAAATTTGCAGTATAAAGTATTAATTTCTTACTTCCACAAATCATACTAGTCCCAAACTTTTGAATGGTACTGTTTAACCCTTATATCATTAGCATTTACCTGTTACCAACCCCTCCAGTCGAACTCTTTCATGGGCAGCATGTTGATCAACCAACACTAGAAGATTTCCTGCAGGTGGAAGCAATGACAAATGTTTAGGACATCATCACATCATTCAACGTAATGATTTTCAGCCTGCGGCACCTTCATTTGTACTGCTTTCAGAGGCTTCCTGCTCTGTTGTGTTTATCAAACAAGCAAGGAACTTCTTGTCCACTTGATTGATGACCTGAAGTAAAAATACAACAGCACAATCTTAGGTTAATTTTCACCACATAAGAAAAAGGCTATGCTTTGTGACATTGCTATTTTAAGTGTCTAGCCTTGCCAGTTCCTCAAAGCACAAAAAGGAAGGGTAAAAATACTTACTCTCATTGTGTGGATCATATTCTTGGTAAACCGGTAGGGGTAAAGAATATTGTGGATTTTTACAGCAAGACCCTCAGCTTGACCGCTGGTTACATCCAAAGCCACCTTTTCAGAATAATGAATAGAATATGTGAGTCAAATTAATTTGAATCTTTTTAACAAAAACTGCCTTGCATTAATTAAAATCAGTATTAAATAAGGTTAAATTAATAAAAAATATTTAATGATTTAATTTATTATATTAGTAGTCTTTTTACCTCTGGAGGCCGTATGAACACTGGGTTACTCCATTCTGAGAATAAAGTCGATAGCGAATCGGGACCTTGGGCTTCCTCTTAAAAGAGTAAGAAGAAAAACAATTACTTAATGTGCACTAAAAAGCTGATTTCAGTCCTGATGTCAGTCTAGAGCTGTACCTCTGCTGTCTATCCCTGAGTTAAGGGCTCTTTCTGCTCTGGGCTTGGGCAGAAAGGGAAGTACAATGTCTGTGTGAAATGGATAACACCTATACTCAAATCCTATGAGCAAAGAGAAGCTGATTATAATATAAATATCTCTACATTAGTGATCCAAAAATGGCTCACTGAATTTCTCCCACCTGTTCTTGAAATAACACTGACCGCCATGTTAGTGACATCTGTGGTACATGGCACTTGAGTCTCCTCCACAGGAGGAGAGTTGTATTTGCTGAGCCCTGTAACTTGGTTGATGTAAACCAGCTTTCCTAACCAACTGTCATAATGAGCCAGCCAGCTGCTGGACATTGGGATTGTTTCAACACATTCATTTGTAGCCTGACCTTCATTTCCTGTGTTGCTGCACTGAGGATCATGCTGAGAGGTTACGCTGGCTTCATCAACACAGTTCACTCTTCCTACAAAGGAAGTCACATTCTTGTTGCAGAGGTGTGAGTCTTCTAAAACGGAGGAAGTGTCCGGTATTGTTGTGTCCTGCTCATTTAGAGCGAAGATTGGAGTTTCATGGACAACTGAATCAACAGTTCCAGTGCATCCAAATAAAACATCTTCTAAGAGGCTTTTTTCTAATTCACAGGACTCTTCTTGAATGTGTGAGTCTTGCACAACTGGGAAACATGAATTTTCCATAGTAAGAAAGTCTGTATCTCTGCTGACCTCGCTGAATGGCTTTTTGTCTTGTTTTAAATAGGAACATTTGGCAGCCAGTGACAGTTTGTCTGCCTTGTTCCATGATGAAGATTCAGCATTCAGTAAATAAGAACATTCAGAACTATTTGGAGAATGAGCACCTGATATGTTCCTCAATAAGGGCTTGTCTAAATCTTCTAAACACCAAGTAGTTCCTACAAAGCAGTCATTGGATTTTCTAGAAGACACTGGATTTAAAAGGCTTGTTTTTTCCGTACTTGGTTGTTTTTTCTCAGCGCCCTTCCCAAACAACCTTTTGAACTTGTCAAGAGATCCCGTTTCAAAAGACAGAGCTAATTTACGACATGGTGCAGCTCTGGAAGTCTTTGAGTTGGTACCATAAAAACCCTGTTTGTCTTCTTCAGTGTCATTTAACGACAACTTCCTCTTCTTTGGAGACATTTTATTTGGGAAGCAGAATTTTTTCAAACTATCTTCTGCCTCTTTTCCATCTATAATTGAAATCTTTTGTTTTTTGCTCCCCGTCACATTGCTGTTAACTGGCAAATCATTATGGCTTATATTTGAACAAACTGCACTTTCATGTTCTTTGCAATTGTTATTCATTTCTGTAGCATCTGCAAACGTGGTCCGCAAAGACAATTCAGCCTGAAGCACTTTTTCTGCTTCTGATTCTTCACTGGAGAAGATTTCAGTGTTTGTTGACACCTTCTCCAACATTTGAACACCACCAGAGATGTCCGCAGTACTTGCATTATCCTTCTTCTCAGACAATGCATCACACTCTTCATGCGTTTCCTCAGCACTGAGAATTTGTACTGCCACAGGAGTCTTTGCATTCCTCACTGGACTACTTGATGGACCATCACTGCCATTCATGGACAACTCTGTCACCAGGTTTTCTTTAGTAAGGAATGCTTTGACACCTTCTTCAATGCAGATGAGCACATTATCCCAGTCTTTGAACTCTATCAAAGACTTGGCTGGTTCGAGGCATATGTCATACTCTGAGTAATGGCATTTGATATTCAACACATAGACGCCATGGAGATCACATCCGCCTCTTTGTTTGGGGCTCGATGTTAACGGATATGCAGTCGGGCTGTTGTTTTGTCTGGCAGCACTGCTTACTCTCTTCAAAAGGCAGTTGAGTGTTTTATGAATGTGTGTCTTCAGAAGAAGCCTCCCATTTACAAACAGGAACTGCAAGCTGTTATTGTAGTGACCCTCACGGCCGATGTGACCGGTCATTTCGAACTGCTCATGGACGTAATTGACCTCTCCGAGCTTTTGAGCTCGGCTCAAGCCATGAATTTGCACAAACCTGTAATAGGTACTGCTTGTTTTGGAGAGCTGCACCATCATGTGAGCAGAATTTTCTTTTTTCACTGTAAATGACACAGAAGGGTGCATCAGAGATATGGCCTCCACTCTCTGACGGATGCGTTCGGTTTCTAAAACAGCGTCCATTCTCTTTCTTCGAACTGGCATGTTGTGGAAGAGATTGTAGACAGACACGGTCGTCCCTGCGGAGGGACGAATGGTTTGAGCTTCAACAACATCCAGTGCATTTGTTTCATTAAAAGTTTTAACGTATGTTTTCACCGACAGCTTAGTCCTAGATGATATTTCGACCATTTCTGCAAGAGAGACTATACTGGAAATCGCTTCCCCTCTGAACCCATAAAAGTGGAGATTTTCCAGATCTTCCAGTAAGCTGCATTTGCTTGTGTTGTATCGCAGACCCACTCTTTCCATGTCTTCCTGGCACATTCCCGCGCCATTGTCGATCACCTGAAGCTTGCAGGCCTCTATGTCAATTTTTACAGCCACACATGTTGCTCCAGCATCGATGCTGTTCAATATGAGCTCCTCCACACATTGCTGCAATGAGAAAATAGTAACGCCAGAGCGCAGCTGTGCTTGAACATCTTTGGGCAAACTCTTGATCATTCTGAAAGACATAAATATTAAAACCCTTTAATGCACGGAGACGAAAAAAGTCAAATGAAACATTAATCAAAAGTGTAAATAACGACGCGCGCCAGAGAATTAACGTACAATTACTCTTTCATTTGAATGGATAATTAAATTAATATGTGTCTAGTATAACGTATATTAGGTATAACGTTACCTCTTTGGTGTTTGAATTTGTGACTGAACGTGCAATAAACAGCCGTCTGTCAGCTTTGACAGTTGCCAGGTAACAACGCCGGTAAGTTTGCTAGTTGTTATTGTCGTTAAGATGCATTTCGGTCCTTTTAAAATGACGGTTTCCTTTACTGCTCACTGTAATAGGACGTTCCTGTAACCTGTGATATAAATAACGTTTGTATGACATTTCATTCAGTAATTCATTTAAGTGGTACAACCATTGTTTCTGTTATGTGTACAACCTACTTTTACCAACAACAACGCTTTGAACTGCAGCGGAAATGACGTCGAAGGATAAGCCGCAGCGTGAAGCAAGCGACCGTAGAACAACAAACAACATACTAGTGCAACATAAAACCTCATGAATAAAATTACTCCATAACCCAAATAAATAATCAATTCACATTAATATTTTGGGAATTATACAATAATTATTATATATTTTTAATAGAAAGTACCAAAGTCATTTCTATTTGTTTTTGCAGAACCTTAATAAGCAGCTATGAGATATTATATGAGATATAGGTCTACTTTGATTACATTTCATCAGTGAAAATAAAACAAAACATTAAAATAAAAATACTCCATATTAAGATATTTGCTCATATAGTGTAAATTAGTTGGTTTACTGCCTTTTTTAAAATAATTTGTAATAATTCTAACAATATTTATATTATTATATCATGCAATTTAACTCATGGAGAATTAGCAAATGGCAGAATACAATTTTTTTCAACTAATAAAAGCTGTAGCATCTATTATTTTTGTGTATTATGCTATTTATCTTTGAAATGTAACTGGGAAAACAAATAAAATTAATTAAAATAATATAATATATAATACATTTTAATAATCAAATTAATAAATAAATGACATTTATACATTGGTTATTTATAATAATAATAATAGTAATTATTATTATTATTATTGTTGTTGTTGTTGATGATGTTATTATTATTATTATTTAATAAACAAAATTCATAATTCACATATTTTATATTTTTCAACATATTTGCAAATGTTTTTTTTTTTTTTTTTACTTATAATAGACATTTATATTTATTTTAATATTTGATATGAGGTTTGCAAAGAAAAGCAGTTGCAAAAAAAATTCAAAGTAATCTAAACATTATTGTATATGATAAATTAGAGCATTTTCAGATTTTCTAAAAACTAATTTCTCCATTTCAGTCTACATTGTGTCAGCTTGAATGAGATGGAGAATCCGAGAGAGAGAGAGAGAGAGAGAGAGAGAGAGAGAGAGAGAGAGAGAGAGAGAGCTTGATGGTGGTCAGCAGTAAATCTTCACTGTGCTGCTCTCCAGGGTGCTGAAATGCGCTGCTGAATGTGGGGGACATCGTGGATGTTCTTGGTGACCTTCACATTTAAAGATGTGTCATCAGTATATTAGCTTTAATGAATTAGTGTATAATAGTTAAAACGTAAATAGCGTCATGTAATGCATGAAAAGCTTGTTGAAAAGTCACTAATAATGCATTTTCACTTGTCACAGCATGTTGTAGTACAACAGAATGTAGTTGCTTGCATTTTGGTTATCATTCTGCATTACTGCGCGCTCTGGAAAGAAACTGAAGTGCATCAAGTAGAAAATTGAGTTTAGACTTAAAGCTTGAATTCCTGCCAAGTCAGTCAGTGCTTTGTATTTTCGGTCAAGGTCCTTTCGCATGTGTTAGTTAAAGTGCCAATCATCTGGAACATGAGGTGGGATACAGAAGCCGAACAATCGTATGGGCTTAACGAAATGGCGCAATATGAACTGCAGAGCGCGTGAGGGGGCGTGAGGATGGGTTGGGAAAAACTACAGCTCCTTGGGGGATGGCTGTCCTATATAATGTAGTGCATTTCATTAATTGAAAAAGATCAGCCGTGTTTTTACGGGAAAAGTGAATTAGTCAAGTCTCTTCTACCACTCCCCACCCAAACCCCCTTTCTGTCTCTCCCCCACACCTCTCACGCGCACATACGCTCACGCACCGCCAGGAGATGGGCATGAAACACTCCTGGCCGCCGTGGATCAAATAGCAAGGTATAACACTGTGATTGCATATTCTGCATATAAACCCAAATGGATATTAAGAAAGAAGAATCTGATCGTATGCTGGCTTCAAGAAGCCTACTTTATCAACAAAAACCTACAATGTGTGGCAAGCCATTTTAACATTATTCCTTAAAACTAACTAGTATCATTCTGTTCTCTGAAAAAATCTCTTTTGTACCTTTAACATACTGACAACCACCATAATAACGCAGGTGGTAAAAGAGAAAGCCACATGAAGAATCAAAGCTCATCACAAGTAGCTTCGCCACAAGCAGAAGTATATACTAACATATAGAAGGTGCACAAGAGTCATTCATGCAAACACAAAACACCACGATGGTAACACACATGATACTTAAATAATGCAAAAAACTTTCATTAAACAACAGAAGATGTAACATAAAGCCCAAATGTACATAACTCATAACAAAAACTATTAAAAAACATGATTATTTAAACAAAATACTTTCAAATGTGGAGTGTCATGCAGGGAATTCTGGGAATATCAGTTTATAGTTTTTGACTGTAAATTATACATTGATTTGTTATTTTTTACTTCTAAAAACTGTAGGCTACAATTAACAGCATTTTACTGTAAAATTACATGAAATGTCTGGTTAGATCTTTTACAGTTTTTCCCTGTATATAGTACGGGAACTTACTGTTAACCTATTAACATTTTGTTTCCGTAGCGTTTTTACAAAATTTTCCAGTTAAAATTGCACTTATTTTTTACAGTGTACATCCGCCATGCTGTTACTGTCACGTAACCTACTAGCGTCAGTTGCATCGCTTCATTGCCATTCACAAATCTTCTCCTCTGGCTTTATGAGATCTCTGCAGAAGGTCATCTCCTTTTCACATACTGTTTTTCAGATACTATGAATTCGAACTACTCTTCACATACTGTTTTCACATATTTGGAAGTAGGCATATTCAGACACAGCATGTGATTCTGAAATCAGCTATTCATGTTTCTTATCTAAACTCCAGTTGTTGCTGGTACTTGTTTCAGTAATTTTTTATATTATTATTTATAGCTGCATGCAACTAAACAGTTGAATAGCTGACCAGACACTAGTGAGACACTAGTATATATTTATTACAATTTTATTGGTAACAGATTTTTTTTCAGTTGAACTTAAAATAAATATATTTTTCATATAACAGCCATAAATATATTGTTATAAATAAATAGTCTATATACATAGATTATAATTTCCATAAATATAAAACAGCACAACTGTTTTCAGCATTGATAATAACAAGAAATATTTTTGAGCAGCAAATTAGCATATTAGAATGATTTCTGAAGGATCATGTGACACTGAAGACTGGATTAATAGCAGCTGAAAATTTAGCAAAATTATTTACCTTTAAAATATATTAAAACAGAAGCAGTTATTTTAAAGTTTAATAACATTTCACAATATTAGTACTATTTTTACTGTGTTTTTGATCAAATAAAAAATCTAAACAACTAATAATAAATAAATAATAAATAGGTAACTTCTTTCAAAATCATTGCAAGTTCTTACTGACCCTTTGTGTGTGTGTGTGTGTGTGTGTGTGTGTGTGTGTGTGTGTGTGTGTGTGTGTGTGTGTAAATAATAAGGTACAACGGGGATAAAGGCGCCCTGGGGTAAAAGGCCCCTTTGATATTGTTTTCCTCTAAACCACTAGATGGCACAAAAACTTGGCATAGCACTTTCCAAGACATCCGCTTTTCAAGATGCATGCGCATATTTATCTGATCCTTGACGTGATCGCAGGCAGCAGCGCAAATTTGATTCTGTGCTTACTTGATCTATTATCTGATGTTTTTTAAAATGTTGTAGATTTATGTAGCAAATGAGAATCGCTAAAATTAATGCATGTATTTTGAGACAAAGGTCTTCTTAATGATTTTCAGTTTTAAGATAATTAAAGCAACAGTTTTAAATAACGAAAGAATATGTAAAAGTATTGTATGGGTTAAATAGCGCCCCTGCTGTTGGGGCTAAAGGCACAGTAATTAACATAATAATTAATAGATGGCTGACTTTTCCATTTGTTGACATGACATGGTTAGATTCAGATGGTAAATATCATATATTATGTTGGGTCAGGGCCGGCTCGTGGCATAAGCGGAATAGGCAAATGCTAGGGGCGCCACCGATCCCTAGTGGAGTCAAAATGCGTGAAGGTTTTATTTTTATTTTATTTTTTTTTCATGTTCACTAATAAATTACCACTATGTCAAAAAGACAGAAGCCTGCTGGTACGGTGCCCAAGGAAGAGAAAAAGAAGAAGAGAAGAATAAAAACGGGACAAAGACAGAGGTAATGTGATGTAATGAATGATGATTATATAAATAAACTAGATGAGGTAGGCTACAAGTTTGTGAACAAACTTTATGTTGGCCTAGTCTAGAAAGCCTAGTCTAAAAGTTTAAAATAGGATAATAACAATGTCTGGAGTTCTCAGAGATTTTTTCGTGTCACATGACAAACGCGTTTTAATAATATTTTCACGCTATAGGTATTTATGGTATTTTTTATTTGAATTAGCTAATTTAGTAATGATTTATATTACTGGGCTTATTAAAAATAGCAACATTTTAAGTAAAATTCACTTTAAATATGTAAGTTTCTCAGTTTAATTCATGGTGATAACGTTAGAAAGGGCTATAGTTTAGTAGAACATTGCTGCCATCTACTGGAAAGATTCAAATAAACAGTAAGTTACTGTATGCTAGAGAAGTGTTCAAACAAAACCGTATTAGTTTTGTGCAGGAATACCAGATGCAACTTTTAGGGAGCACCTATATTTTTATAGTTTCACTGGAAACAATTTTAAAAAAGGTTAATTTTCCATAACTAACATGAACAAAAATAATAAATACTGTTACAAACGTATTATCCATTGTTAGTTCAAATTAGTTACTACATTCACTAATGTTAACAAATGTTACCTTATTGTAAGTTACCGTTTCACTATCATCAGCTTTTTTTAATAAAAAAATGTAACACCCAATAGTCACATATACACCTCAATTTCTCTCTTCAGATGCACTTATGAAATATCTAGCTATGCAGTTTCTGTGTGAATGTTTGAACACAATGATTATTGGTGGAATGGGATGTGAGGTAAGGGGCACCAGGTAAAATCTTGCCTAGGGCAGCAAATTGGCCAGGGCCGGCCCTGTGTTGGGTGTCCATATTAGAGATAATCACCATGTTTAGAATGAAACCATCATATTTAAAAACATGATATTAATCACATCATATAATAAAATATAATTTGTTGTTACTACTGTAAATCTATATTAAATTATTATGGGATCTTCAATGCTTTCAGAATCTTTACTTTTTAAAATGATTTTGCTTCTGTATTTTAAATGTACGTATATATTTTTTATATTAACATATTTTAATGACAATATATTTATTGAACAAAAATTAATTCTTTTATTTTTCAAAATAAGCAGAAAATAGTACAAACTTTGCTAAAGTGATTGTTTTGAACAAGTATTAACTTAGATATTATAAAAAAACAAACAAACAAACAAAAAAACATTATTTTAGCTGAAGTATTTTTTATCAATACTGTGTGCCTTTTGCCCCGTGCTGGTGAACCTTTTACCCTGTGTATGGGTTACCCCCCTTGCCACCTCATACCTTTATAAGATTTTTAAACAAAATAAATGACTTGTATGATTTATTTTCACACAAAATCTGTTGCTTGTTCAATACAAACCTAGCCTGTATATTTTTTTCTGCAATTATAAATTTTAGGCGCAGTGAAAATCAATTTTTTTCTTAAGGTGTGCCTTTAGCCCTGTTGTACCCTACATTATAGCTATATTGTAGTTCCATATTTAGGAGGGAATGTTAAAACGGCTTGCCACATACAGTGTGGCGATCACAGCAGATATGTAAAGCCGACTACACATTTCTACAAATAAAGCCTCGACGACGAATCTAAGGTCTAAGTAGATGTCAACTCTTAGACAGATATATCAGCGAACTAGCTGATCCTGGCATTGCTCGTTTTCGCAAAACGTTTCCAGCGGCGTCGGAACGCGAAGGAGGAGAGAGGCAGCAGCATCAGTAATCAGACTAGGACGCTCTCCTCAGCTCCCTCCCAACCGCACGGCTGAGGCGGATTCAACTGCAGCACTGGGGAACGTATCGCTGGATGTGGGTGAAGACCGTGTGAATGCGCGTGTAGGCTCATACGCTGGGATAGCGAGATCTGCTCATCCTAACCCTATGCGCCTTAAGAACGCTTCCCAATCTGGCGCGCTCAGGTGTAGAGGCGAGGGCGCATCCATGAGCGTCTTCTCCCGGGACGGCATGTTTTTAATTTAACCAGATTTGTTGAACAGACGGGGGAAGAGGAAAGGCGAGTTCGGAAGTTTTGATGCATATGATCACAACCACCATGATTTTTATGATCCTCGGTGCTTCAGTTGTCATGGTAAGACCCTTCGCCTGCCTAAGCACTTCATAATTCTGCATTTCTATCATTTTCAAAGTGAAATCGGGAGTTAACGAGAGCGTGGACCGCTGAAAGTCCATTTAGATATCTCATTAAGACAGCACAACCGTACTTGTGTCTATTACTGGCTGATGTGGAAATGTAATGTGTATTTTCCCCTGCAGTGGTCACAGTACCAGGTCATGTAGCGGTTGCTGTGTTCCAATACTGCTTGTCATGTCCCGGTTGACTCGAATGGTTCTTTGCAGGCGATAGCGTGTTTAATGGACATGAACGCACTCCTGGACCGCTTTCACAACTACATCTTACCGCATTTACGAGGGGAAGACCGCGTCTGTCATTGCAACTGTGGAAGGTAAAAAAAACAAGCGTTAATAATGAATTGAATTCTAGCACGAGAGCCAGACATTGACAGGTTTCCCATCTATTACTAACAGATCTTAGGCCTGGGCTATTCTCCAGCCCCCGAAACACTGGCTTTTCCATTTCATCTCATTTATCCAATCACATTAAAGGCCTCATATGTGTATTCGCGGGGTTTATGTCATAATTTGGGCGTAATTCGACTGGTTTATCAATACTGAGCAGCTACTGTTGCTTTGCGTCGGTGTTTCAGTAGGAGAATTCTCCTTGATTTCTCTGCTTGTGTTTTTTTTTCTTTCTGCGTATCAAGGTGTGATTTTTTTTCTCCAAGCACAGCTAGAGATGTTGTTCTTTTGAGTGCGTGAGTTGGCCACAAAATCACGTTGATATTACTGAAATAAAATATGATTTAATACAGAAGGACTGCGTTGAGTTAATGCATATACAGTTTACAAAAAGTGTAGTACAAAAAGGTTTGGACAAAAATGTACAAATACTCTTATTTATATTTTATATAGCTACACATACAGGACTATACTATTTGTCTTTTATGTGACTTGTTAGTTATCATTTTCACAACAGTTTCTGTTCAAGCTACATCTGTTGATTAAGTTTTTGATGTAGGAACATCTGAGGGTAGTAAATTAGGTCATATCATAATTGTTCTCAATTAGAAATGCATGTTTTAACACTTTATTATTGGTGAAGATCTGTTAATAACTTAATGATTTCATGTATGCCACATTTCTTTCCAAACATAGAGTATATTCTGTGTCACATTTCAGGACCAAGAGCATTATAAATGGGTCATGGTCAGTGAAAACTTGCTCAGTGTCCTGATATTTGCAGAAGCAAGACATAAAACTCTCATGTGAATTATTTGTTCATAAATGAAACATTAAGCCAATTTATAGATAAAGGAAGCATATTGTCATGATTTGTGCTGATCATTGTCACTAAGAGGTAGCATTTATCATTCTTCATTGGTCAAAATGTTAATCTGTTCATACAGTAGGCTACTTTAACATCTGCATATTTCTGCCTATCAATATCTAATGTGCAAAACTTGTGTTCTCTTAATACCTTTTAATACATGCAAATTAATATCTTAATGACTTTTTTACTACCTTTTACTCCAAATTTGCCACTGTTATAGTTTTCCCTCTTAATTAAAAAAAAGAGAAGTTCAAAATAGTTTTTGTAATTTTTTTCAACTAAAATATAACAGAAAAACAAAACCTAATACATTTATTTCACTTTTGAGGCGTAATGTTGCTAAGGATCAAGGTTGCATATAAGCTGTATACAAACTCACCATAAGTCAATTTTCTTTACATGAAATAGTACTACACATAAAGAAATTAGGTATCATGTACAGTCATTTTTACATAAAACTAGATGAAGAGTTGCAAATGCATAATGTCTTTTAACCCTTATCAAAGACACTTCTGCATGTAATTCTGTTGAAATGTAAGAAGAGCATTTTCCCCATAGACCTCCATAAACAACACAGTGCAGCAAAAAAATGAATATGGCATTATTTGTAACAGCTGTGTGCCAAACCATATGTTCAATGCATTTATATGTTCCAAGACAACAAACCCAGCTTGACTGAGCTCAGTTGGATCCAAATAGTATCAGTACTGTATAGAAATGCTGGCTTTCTCACCCTGCTGAGAGCATTATTAAAGCAAGCGTTTGTGTAATTGACATAATATTGTATGTCCTCATTGTCTATCTCTTTATTTAATGTTTCTTTATCATTTTATATTTAATGTTCCCGTCTATCTCTTTTTGTTGCTGAATGTAAACCTCTAAACACAGTTCTCCCCTCTCTGCCCTAGGCATCATGTTCACTACGTAATTCCATATGACGGAGACCATTCGCTCGTGGACTCATCTGAGAATTACTTTGTGAGTGACAGTGTGACCAAACAGGAGATGGACCTCATGCTGGGGCTGTTGCTGGGCTTCTGTATCAGCTGGCTGTTGTTGTGGCTGGATGGAGCTTTGCACTGTGCTGTGAGGGCCTGGAGAGCCAGTCGCTATTATGGTGAGTGGGAAGAACATTGTAACCAAGAGTATATGGAAAACATCTATGTTGATAGATGTAAAAGACAAAGGGTATGCTTGTAGGAACAATATGCAGACCAAGATTTGGTTACAGAAAATTTAATTTTAGCTTATATAGAGTAAGTGAGTGTTCATCCATTTTTTTATGCATCAAAATCAAGTTTTCTTCCCTCACGTGACAATTTATTTAATGTTATGAACAGAGGTAATGCTATTTGTATGTTTGTTGGCATTATATTTTGTTTTGCGTGATCATTTTGAGGTTAAACATTGTTGAGTGTGGTTTCCTTGCTCAATATATGCCATGTTTTGTGTGCAGGATTTAAATGGATGTATTCAGGTACTAACACTGGTTACTGTATAAAAAAATAAAAATAAAAAAACCTCAAGAATTTACGTCAAACACTTTACTGTGAAGAATAAGTGCCTTAAATGTTAATGACAATATGAAAACTTGTGTAGTTAATTTAAAGTACACTGAAAAAAATTGATGTCAAAACAATTTTAACTTAGAAATTGCCAGTAAATTTCTCAATTATTTACAAAGAAACACATTGAATTAAAAATCAAATTGTAAAATATATTCTTGTAAAACTTACACTTTGTTTTATTTGCAACTTCAACATTTTTTTTTTTTTACAGTGATGATAGCTGTATCCTAAATAATAAACATTTACATTTACATTTATGCATTTAGCAGACGCTTTTATCCAAAGCGACTTACATTGCATTCAAGTTACAGTTTTACAATAAAATACTGAAATTAAATGAATGAGAATTCAAATTGTACATTTACTTATTATATCACTGGTGTTTATAATATACCGTAACAGATCAGCTAATCTCAAAATGATTAGCAGTTGGTGTGTTAGATTGATATATATATATATATATATATAAATACCAGGATTTGTATAGGATTAATTCCTCATACATTTATAAAACCATCTTTGAAATGTGTCCCACTGTATTGGTTTTATGTTAATAAACATATTTTTTTCAAAACACTCCCAAAATTCAATTTTCTTTCCCCAAACATTTACGCGCCTATATTTTTCATTTTCATCAGCTGTCAGCGTTCCCCTTCTGCCCTGTTATTATCACCCCCAGTAGTGAATGTATTAAGATGAAGACTGTGGCTGCAGAAATTAACAGCAGGCTTTCACTCAGTGCTGAATCGTAGGCAACACAGCAGTTGTTTATAACAGTCGTCTATGGTCCTTTGAGGGCAAAGAGGTACATAAGCTGTGGCGGAATATGTAAATAGTGCCTTAAAAGGGAACACTTTTAGTTTGAATATGATTATTGTGTTCATCGCATGAACTTTTGATGGTTATTATAGGTCAAGGAGAGTGACAGATAAAAGAACAGCTTGGAAGAACAGAATATATTGAAAAAGTAGGTTATTATGTGGCCACTAACTATTTAGTAATTAAACACTCCATGTCAGGGGATGGCTAGTTGGTCAGAGGTTATTTAGTGACAATGAGTGGCTATAATGAGCAATACCCCACAATACTCGCCAAATAAATAAATATGTGGGCATTAAATTTGAAATGTGTTCCGTTACAATGTACAAAAGCAATAAGACTAAAAATGTTACAAAAATATATATTAAAATGTTTTGGTTATTTTCGTTACAATCAATAACTGAAATGCAAAGGAGTTTGAGTGAAATTAGAAGGAGCGAGTCTGTGGTGTGATATGAGAGAAATTAAATTCACTTTTAGTTCTGGAGGATTGGACTGATATACAGAGTTGGAAAATGGTGGAAATTGGGAAATATCAAAGTGCAGAATGCAGATACTGACCAGTCAGAATCAAGTATTCCAGATCATTGTGTAATATATAATATACTGAAGGGATAGTTAAAGGGGTCATATGATGTTGCTAAAAAGAACATTATTTGGTGTATTTGGTGTAATGCAATGTGTTTACGCGGTTTGAGGTTCAAAAAACACATTATTTTCCACACACTGTACATTATTGTTACTCCTCTAAGCTCCGCCTTTCTTTTTTTTGTTATCAACATTTTTTTTATTTCTTTTCACACACAACATCACAACATAACATCCACTCAAAACAAACAAAACAAAATAACAGACACATACTCCATATTTTAAAGGTCCAGTCAAAAGGGAGAGAGATAGGGAGGGAAAATGTAACAACAAAACACATCCTTCCTTTATATAATCACGTATGTAAAAAAACCCCCCAAAAAAACACTGCCAAGCATCAATAGTGAAACGCTTGGCCCCATTGATTCGTGCCGTTGCACATTCACAAGTCACCACCTGCAGGAGGCTGTGGATCCAATATGTTTTTCCACACGTGTGGTGTATACCAGTTCTGTATCATTGTCCTCTTCGCAGCCGCAAAACCAGCAAACAACATTCTCTTTTGTATTAAGCTTATAAAGAGACCAGAATCATCATTAAGAAGACACAAACTTGGATTCGCAAAGCAATCAGTTTGTAGTGAGGAGGATAAAACCAGGTTTACATGTGTCCATAGATCAATGACAACAGGACACTCCCAAAACATATGAAGAAAAGTACCTGATGATGCAGTGTTACATATCAGGGCACCAGAAATAGATTTACGGTGTAAATGTTCTAACACACAGGTTCGTTTAACAGCAGAATTTAAGCCAGTCACATTCAGTGATAAAATATTTAGAGTATGCATTAAATATTCATAATCCCAAAATTGTATTCAGTAAATGAAGAAAAGCAAAAGCACTCCCATTCTGTAAATGACATGTAAACGTTAGTGTGCGTTCTAGATATCAAACCACCTAGATGAAAAATCCTTTTAGAAATAAGGTAAAGTAAATAAAAGTATGAATATCTGTTGTAAAAAATAAAAGCAACACAGACAGAAATAACCAACAACTATAGACAAAAAACAACTCAGACCGCACGTTACCGAGAACATCTGATTGAGCAACAAAAATTGGTGATGATCCGTGACCGATCCACTTCAACGTAAAACGAGCCTCCCAAAAGGCTCACATAACCAAAATATTATTGTAATTAAACCTACTCTCCATTAGTCCCCTCCAGAAAAAAAAAGAAAAAAAGAGGGGGTTAGTCTTACCAGCAAAGAGACAATTGTATCGGATAAATATGAACAATATCCCAGGAGGAGAGAGGAAAGAAGAAAGAAAAAAGAGATCTAGCAAGCATCCATATCCCTCCCGCCACTATCTTCTTCCGGGCAGCCGGCATTGCCTCTATCCCGGCCATCAAGCCCCTCCCGCCGGGCCGAAGAGATGGCGGCCGCCGCCTTCCCGTTGCCTTGTGGAGCCGCAGCAAATGTCATCTTCTGTGACAGGGAGCTGATAAAATCCTCCGCTTTCCGAGGAGAGTCGAAACTTCTCTGCTCACCCCCGTGCCGTAGTTTAATTACTGCCGGATAAGCGAGGAAGGGCTGGAGACCAAACGCCGTCATCATCCTCAAAACCGGAACCAAGCTTTTTCTCCTGGTGGCTGTGGCTGGACTAAAGTCAGGAAAAGATAGTAGCGTGACATTGTCCTGCGTGCATTTCACCGGATAAGCCTGCCGAGCACCTTTCAGGATCTCCGATCTGTCATGCCATCTTAGTACACGGAAGATGAGAGTATGCGGCCGATCTGAGTTTTTCCTTCCATCATACACGCGATGTGCCCGGTCAATCTCGATGTTACGACCTTTCAGGGAAGGGATCCACTTGGAAAGATTAACTCTGAGGAAACCAGCCACGTCGGAGCCCTCTGCCCCCTCTGGCAACCCCACCAGCCTCACGTTATTCCTCCTGCTCCTATCCTCAATATCCGTCATCTTCTCGGTGAGTCACTCCAGCTGATTTCTTAAGTCTGTGACTGTCCTCCTATCCTCACGTGCAGCTGCTTGCAGGGGCGCCTGCAGGATTTCTTCCGAGGGTACGCACAGTTTTTTTTTGGGGGGGGGGGGGGGGGGTGTAATGGTAAAGTGATTATATTTAGTTTAGTTTTTTTATAAAGTTAATTTAGAAAAATGTTTGGAGCATTTTTTGTTTGTTAAATGTATGTTTTTTCTTTTCTTTTTTTTAAGTAACGACTAAGCGACCAGCGGCAGACAATGAGCTGATGATAGCCTATGTTTGATCAATCTAGCCTTCTCAAATCATCACGATTTGCCTAAAATAAAATATATAGATATAAACCAGTTCAAGCATACAATTCACAATGTTAGTTTAAATGTTTAAACTATATAAATGTGCGCTAGGCGCATATCTAATCATTTGTGTGAAGAGTGGAAGCTGAAGTGCACTTTGCAGGACACGGAAGCGCCAGAGAGGTCACTTGCATTTTTTTCTTGATTGTGAAACTATGCTAAAATACGCTTATTTTTGCTCATAAAGGTAAGAGTAATACATATGCGCTTGCCGTCTGTCTTGAACAGGAGCGCTTCACAATGATGAACCGAAACTCAACGAATTGAGTCACAGATAAGATAAATATATCTATAGAAAGCTTTAAATTACTACTTTAAAACTAAATAATTCAAATAGAAAACAAAAACTCTTTCATTATGTAATCTGTAAAGATGCATTTCTCTCTAAAGGCACGTCCAATGAGGCGATGGCAAGTCATTTTTTTATCACCGTCTAAAATAGCTTAAAATAATGAAAAGCCTAAAACAGGCCCGATTATATTTTTTTCTTATTTTTATGCTGCTCTGCTCTAAATACCTTACAATTCAAATTATTTTCTGCAAGGCAATTTTGTCTGATATGTGAATTATTTATTGGCCTATTTTTTAATACATGCAGCAAATGCTTTAAAAACAGCTTTAAAAAAATACTTTATTGCATTCCAGATGATTTTAAAGAACTTGTCACTATAAATTTTACGGGTAGCTTATGTAAAACATTGTCATGAATTCGTTGTATTCCCATTTGTAAAATAGGCCACAAATTAATTGTTGTAGTTTGAAAGCACGATTTTATGTTTCTATTTGGCGTAATATTTATACACATAAATTGACTTTGGCATGCAAAAGACTGATACATTCATAATTAATGGCATGGCTGGTTCAGTCGACAGAAATATGGGACACGCCTAATTTACTGCTGAAATGTTTGCGGGGCAAATCTCAGGTCAGTCTGAGCGCTCATGGTACGCACAGTGCGTACAGCCGTACACCTGCAGAATCGACCCGGTCACGTGTCTGCTTCGTCGTGCTAGCTAGCGCCTCAAGCTCCGCTCTTAGCTCTTTAACAGAATTGTTGGTCGCTTGTATGTCCGCTTGTATGTCCGCACGCAGTTCACGCAATGCTGGGGTCAGCACGGAATCCACCGCATCTCTTACTGTCGAGGCCACAGCCAAATCCAAAGTGCTTTGCTGCTCTTTACGTGCTAGCTTGATACCGTTAGCGATAGCATCGTCGAGATCCTCTCTGGAGATGGTGAAATCTTTGAATTTTTTCTTTATTGGCGATTGCTCAATCTCTCTTTTCCGAACGCCTTTGACTGTTGAAGTACTCATGATGGGTCCGATGCAAAGTGGTTCGAAATTTACTGACAGGATTACAAAATATTTGACAAAGTCAGCAGAGCGAAAGACTACGCGTGCATCGAAGTCGAAGGGTCACGTGATCTCCATGCTCCGCGTTTCTGAAACACGTCGATTTTTACAAAGCTCATCGTTCTGAGAAGCGAGGTGTGCTCTGATTGGCCAGCTATCCAGTGCGTTGTGATTGGCCGAATACCTCAAGCGTGTGACGGAAATGTAATTTGCGCCACGCCATGTAAACATAACAACATGTCTGCATTTGTGATCGTAGAAACGCCAAACAAGCACTACTCTACACTGCTCAAAACTTGCGTTTGAATAGTCAGTAGCAAATTCTTTAAATATTGAAACGTACTTACAGGCTGTGAGTCAGAAGCACCAAACTGTCCTTGCGACGTTGGAATTGCCCCACTTTATAGTGTTTACAGCCATTCATAGTGTTCACATTGTAGGCTACTCTCTCCCAGGATCAGGAAACAGTCCTCCGTAAAATGCACTGCACACACTTGAATATTTGCGTTGTACTGTTCTGGAACAGTGTTGTAAATACAACTTAACCACTTATTTCTAGTTGTGTACTCATTTGCAAGGCCAAACAAAGTAGTTTCGCTTTCACAACGAAACACACAGCGTCTCCAGGACATTGCGGTGGCAACAACAATACTACAGCGAGAATAAAAGTTACGCCTTCTTTCATTGCGTATACGTTTGGGCGGTGTTATGCAAATCTTCCCACACCGTGATGTAGACATGTGGGGGCGTGTTTGAATGAGCCGTTTCAGGGGGGCGTGGTCGAGTCTTAACTTTTATAAAGAATATCTCTTTGGGTTTGAGACTTTAATCTTTGCAACTTTACAGATCTTATATATGCACAAACAGCTTGTAACACTCCAAAGACAAAGGAAAACATGAAATCGCATCATATGAGCCCTTTAAACTAAAAAAATGTAAATTATGTCATCGTCTACTGAACTCACCCCCATGTCCTTCCAAATGCATAAGACTTTGGTTAATCTTCAAAAAACACATAATAAGATATTTTAATGAAACCTGAGAAGTTTCTGTGTCTTGAAAGTCCAGTTAACCAAAACGTAGAAAATCCAAAAAGGTCACAAAGGCATAGTAAAATTAATTTATATAAATCGAGCAGTTTAATCCACGTCTTGTGAAATGATCACTTTATATAATTAACAGATTTAATTTAGGCTTTTACTTACATCTAAACAATGATCAACATATACACATAGATCACATGGTAAACAACAAAGCTCTATGTATGTGTGTTAATATGGGAATAAAAGCCTAAATTAAATGTTCATAATATAAATAAATGTTCATAATGTAAATGTTCATAATTAAATAATTAAATGTTCATAATATAGCAATCATATCTCTTTTAAACCACTCATTTTGTTCATTTTACAATTCCTCTATGGCCTTTTTGGATCTTCTAAGTTTTGTTTACCTGTCTTTATGGAGGGACAGAAACATTTCAGGTTTTATTAAAAAAATATCTTAATTTGTGTTTCGAAGATTAGCCAAAATCTTATTGGTTTGGAATGACATGAGGGTAAATGATAACAGAATTTTTATTTTTGGGTGAACTGTCCCTTTAATTCAACCACCGAATTCAAAATATATTCAGCAGTTCACATCTAGATTCAGAGTAGCACTGAGGGAAATTACAACCTTGTGTATTTTTTTATATCCATTACAAAATGGTATTTCCATATGATATGACCCAGTGAAAAAATACTGGGGATGTCCCTCTAGTAAAGCACACCACAGATGTGAAATTGTGATGTTGATGGCAGGTCAGCCTCATTTAGCCTCAACCAGGATAGGGAGTGAAGGTGAGTTGATGGAAAGGAAGGCGGGAGGGAGATGCTGCCATGCCCCCACCCCCACCAGCACACACGCACACACACAGCTTCTTGCACCCTTGCACTGTGCGAGCGCTAAAAATAGACAAAGAGCAGCTGGATAGAGAAGGCAAGTTGGTGAGACGTGTAAGCGTGCAGTCATACTCACACACACATACGCACACACACACAATACATATACACTGCACTGAGGCACATTCTTTAAATTTTAGCTCTGATTTCCTATTTAAGAATTAAATTTCATTGATTTAACTGTTTGCTGTTACTCTTTTGTTCAGCTCATGAGTGATATAACTGATTTATGTACTGTAATAATTTAAATAATAAAATATTTTATACATTTAGCTGTTATATATTTTATATATTGTTGATATTTTAATAATCTTATAATGTAATTTTAATAATACAATTTTTTTTTTTACATTTTAATAATTATTTTCTGCTCAGTTCAGGAATAATATATCCATTAACTGATTTACATTGTAATAATAAAATGTTTGATATATTAATACTTTAATATATTTTATGTTATGAATATGTATATCCATATTTTTAATAATTAATGTAATTATTTTCTACAGACAATCCTTTTTTACAGTTTCAGTTTCTCCCCAACCAACCCAAAACAGCCTTCAAAGAAATTAAATGGTTACAATCATTGAAAATAAATAAAAATAAGCACCTAAAATGAACAGTAGTAATACAAATTTAATTATATATATATGACCCAGGACCACAAAACCATTTATAAGTCATAAGGGTCAATTTTTTTAGATTTATAATTCATCTGAAAACTGAATAAATAAGCTTTCCATTGATGAATGGTTTGTTAGGATAGGACAATATTTGGACGAGATACAGCTATTTGAATATCTGGAATCTGAGGGATGCAAAAAAATCTAAATATTGAGAAAATCGCCTTTAAAGTTGTCCAAATGAAGTTCTTAGCAATGCATATTACTAATCAAAAATTAACGTTTGATATATTTACGGTAGGAAATTTACAAAATATCTTGATGGATCCTAATAATTTTTGGCATAAAAGAAAAATCTATTATTTTGACCCATGCAATGTATTTTTGGCTATTGCTACAAATATACCCGTGCTACTTAAGACTGGTTTTGTGGTCCAGGAAATATATATATTCATATTTTAATGAAATATTTTATACATTTACTTTTGTAATATTGCTATAAAAGTGCTAATGGTGCTAATAATGATTGCTTATGACCGACATCCCCTACCTTTCTTTTGTTTAAACAAAGGAACTCTCTATTACTGAATCCCTTTAACATTCAGCTCTTCACCAAACACTTCCTCCATTTCTTTTGATCCAGCTATAAGGCTTAAAAAACCCTTATTCACTGTCTTCCTCTGTATACCCTTCACGACAGTCCTAGTGGATGGCATACCCATGGAATGCTATAAATAACCCCCCGCTCCCCCATCGCCTCCCTCGCACACACACTGACACACTTCCAACAGAGCTAGTTGTGAGGGGCGGTGCTGTCTGAGGAACTCTCTGTGGTTTCGCTACACCCCTACCCCGGTCTCCACGTCTGGACCCTCACGCTGTTTCCATTAACACATTGTGTAGACACGCTGGTTCATTGTAAGCTGTACATTTTTTTCCTTTTCTTGACTCAACTCATTAGCTTAGTCAGGAATATATGGAACTCCGCCGTTTGACCGATGCTAATGCGTTTTTCTCTGTGCCACTCACAGATACCCCTTCCTGGTCGTGGTTGCCACAGTTCTGCAACCTCCGAGACCTCCGTAGACGCGCACAGCTCCGGCAGCTGGAGGACTCCAGCGGAAACATGGTGCACATCAAGCAGAAGCTCTATCACAATGGTCATCCCAGCCCCCGCCACCTCTGACTTTAACGGCAGTTTCCCCAAAACTGCTCCATTACCAGCTGCTGCCTCAGAGACCCACTTTAATTGTTCCACTACATCTTTTAGACGTTCAAAAACCACTCGAGTATTTGCCAAAAGAAGAAAGAAGACTATCGTTGCCAATATGCTGATCTGTGTCCACGTTCGCCACGTTTGGCGAATGGTTTAGAAAGGTTTTTTTCTGTACAGGCATTTTATTTTCAATTGCTGAATCTAGGCATGCACTTTTAGAATGGGGAGGAGGTTTTGTGAGACATTGGGAGTCAATTCATGTTTTTTCCTTGCTTCCCCCCCCACACCTTTTTTAGCTTTTTCATCAGAATACAACTTTTTGGGAGGGGGTGATAAGCGGGTGGGGTGGGAGGGTGGTGGTTATGGTTTTGTGATGGTATAGTTAGAGACTAATGCTCTTGTAAATAGTTATACATATTGTTTTATGGGATTTAAGCAAACACGGGAGTAGGAGGTTCTTAGAGACGAGTCATGAACTGTATAAAAAGAGAGAAAAACATAAAGAGGAAAGAATTTTGAATGCTGATATGTGATATGTGAACTTTTTGGATGGATGAAAAAGAGATCACTCTAAAAAATGATCGATTAGCTTTGTTACTACGTGAAATAAATGAATGTATTCATTTTATCTGTAAATAAAGGAGAGTGCAGGAAGGTTGAAATGAGCGGTCAGGGCTCTTTTTGCTGTTTTGAACGTCATCCGTCATATGTGAGAGAACTGCTAGCACTTGCCTTGTCTTCCCTACACTGTGTCCAATAGCCCTTCCTGGTCTGCTTTTAAACTACTCCAAACTCAAACAAGAACAACCAGCCTGCCAGCACACAGAGCCCTGACCCAATTTTCTCTTCCTCTTTATGTCCAGACATTGCTGTTGTGAAGATAAAATGTCTGTTTTATTAAAAGTGCCATTGAAGCACAACAGTGACCCCTAGTTTTGGGATGTGTCATTTCTCAACGACTGAAGGTGGTGTGCATGGGACAATCACATAACATTCATGCTGAGGGGAAAGTTTCTGAGGCAAAATTGTATGATTAATAAGGACTCAAACTAAATATTGTATAGCAACCAGAATCTGTGGTAACTGCTGAGTTTAAAACAGTTCTAATGCTGTATTAGGTGGAAAAAATTGGTATGAGGAAGTGATAGACACGTTCAGTTCAGAACAATTGATATACGATATTGATATAATGACTGATCTGACAAGATTTTTTATTGATTTTCAAAGAAACATCACCATTATGCTCACCAAGACTGAATTTATATGATTAAAAGTGCAGTAAAACAGTAATATTGTGAAATATTATTACAATTTAAAATAACTGTTTTCTATTTTAATATATTTTAAATTGCAATTTATTTATTTGATGGCAAAGCTGAATTTTCAGCATTCATTACTCCAGTCTTCAGTGTTCCATGATCCTTCAGAAATCATTTTAACATGCTGATTTGGTTCTCAAGCAATACTATTAGATAATATGAGCTTTAGTATTCAACCACCATTAATAATACAACAGAGCATCAAATCAGCATATTAGAATGAATTCTGAAGGATCATGTGACACTGAAGACTGGAGTAACAAATGGAGAAAGTACATTTTAAAATACATTCAAATTGAAAACTGTTCTTGTAATAACATTACTGTTTTTGTAGTATTTTTCAGATGAATGCAGCCTTAGCGAGCGTATAAGAGATTTTTTTCAAACACATGACATATATTTGACATTGATTTACAGTGAATGACATTAAACCACTTAATGCTGTAAATGTGCTCTGTTTAAGGTGGGAAATTAAATATCTGAATTGTTTAACTTGACTGAGAACAATGACATATTTAAATGACAGATTTAAATAAAATCCTTTCCAATTTACCTCAATATACCCTACACTGACTCATAAGGTCATAGGGATTTGTTAGAAGCTCTTCTGGCAGAAGTGGGACTCACTTGACAGATAAACGTGGACTACTCCACTTGAGGCCTGAATAAGATTGCTTTTGATCCAGGAGTCACAGCAGATCTCTGGGTGGAAATGAGACAAGACCGATGAACACCATTCCTGTTTTACCTTGAAGGGATGTTTTAATGCTTCTTCAACCGTAATTCTTGATGTCTCTCAAATCAGAGAGGAAAACCTCACTCAAGATCGATTCGCATCTCGGGAACTGCATAAGATTAAATACATGACGACCAGTTTTCTGCTGTTATAGCCACGGCGAAGCGGCTGAGCTTCTAAGACAATGGACTGCTATGTCATTGTGCTCTGTTCGGTTTATCTTAAAATGCTGTCAAAGGTGTTTTAAAATGCTTTCTACCCTGGTTTCCCTTCTAAAGTGATGAGTTTTGCAGAATAAATACCTTTGTGTGTGGCATTTAGTATTTTGCCGTGGATCAGCAAAATTTTGTACAGCAAAAACCTGAATAATTGTTTTCACTAATGTTTCATACAGGTTAAGTAAAAAAAATACAAAGATAAAATGAACCACATCACAGGGTTTAACATATAGGTGGGTTTTCATTATTTATTAATATTTGTATATGAGTAAAAGTGAAAGTGAAAGTGACATACGACCAAGTATGGTGACCCATACTCGGAATTTGTGCTCTGCATTTAACCCATCCAAAGTGCACACACACAGCAGTGAACACACACACACCGTGAACACACACCCGGAGCAGTGGGCAGCCATTTATGCTGCGGCGCCCGGGGAGCAGTTGGGGGTTCGGTGTCTTACTCAAGGGCACCTCAGTCGTGGTATTGAGGGTGGAGAGAGCACTGTACATTCACTCCCCCCACCTACAATTCCTGCCGGCCCGAGACTCGAACTCACAACCTTTTGATTACGAGTCCGACTCTCTAAGTTGGACTTGCAACCCGAAGGTTGTGGGTTTGAGTCTCAGGTCCGGCAGGAATTGTAGGTGGGGGGAGTGAATAACCATCACTCTCTCCACCCTCAATACCACGACTGAGGTGAGACCCTTGAGCAAGGCACCAAACCCCCAACTGCTCCCCGGGCACCATTGGCTGCCCACTGCTCTGGGTGTATGTGCACTTGGATGGGTTAAATGCAGAGCACAAATTCTGCATTTAGGAATTAAATACTAAATACTATATAAAAGTATATAGGCCTAACCCATTTCTATATAGGTAACCAATTTCTGAATAATAAAGAATAATGATAAAGGTTTGATAAAGTCTCTATGTTTTTTTTGCAGATTTGTGCTATAGATGGTTGGCTGTTTAGTTTTATAATGCCTATTAATTTTTAGGGCTGAGAAGGCAGTTTTGTTCTGTATGAACTATGAAACCTGACCTTTGGAGGTGTTGAGCTTCATATCATAAGATAAACACATTGTGGCCTTATCTGCTTATGGTTTTTCATATGGATTTTAATTATCAGCCAATGTTTCCAGAACAGTTTATTTTTTATTAGTTAAAGTCATGGAGGACCTCACATAAAATGTATAACATTAAAAAAAATATATTTTTTAAATTAAAATTATATATTTTATTTCTTTTAATAATATTTTTATTAATATATTTGTATTATTTATATAAGCAAAAATTAGCTGATTATTTTTTTTTTTTTTTAAAACTCCCCATGACTTTTTTTTTTTTTTTACATTTGATTAATTTCCATGACTTTCTCAGGCCTGAGAAGCACATTCCAGGCTTTCCATAACCGTGGTCCGTGGGATCCCTGAAAGACGCTTTGGCTTCAAGTACAGTTACATAGCTTCGTGTCGCTCTTTATTGACGGAGGACACATTCACGCCCCGCTGGCATTAGGAGGAGGAGCAGATTGCAGTTGAAGCCGCTCACGTAAAAAGGAAATCCTACATAACAACACAGAAGTGGAAGATGTCTGCGTGCATTTCTTTTACTCGCAGCGCTGTTGCTTTTCGCAACAGTAGGACGTTGGTGGTAAGTTGTTTATACGAATTATTAATGCGTGTAAGGTGATTATGTGAAGATGTGCGAGACCTTCGTGACTTATAAGGAAGTTCTCGTTTGGGAATTTACCAAGTGTGACTTGTCCATTAGGCTAAGCTGGTTAGCTGACAGATCCAGCGTTAACCTGTTTAGTCATGTTACTTAACCGCTGTTGCGCAGCGTATAAAAACGTCGGCTTCATCAGATTACATAAATGTACCTTTTTTCCTAATTAAACTGACCTTCTGGTATAGAAGAGTGATATTTGAACTCAATTGTACGTTACATAGCTTAACAATGTGAGTTGAGTAACAAGGTGATGTAACTCCCGCACACTTCTCTGTTACACCTAGAGGTGGCGCTGTGAAAAGGCAATCGCAAATTCTTCTTCTTCTAGCTTTACGGCGGATCGCAGACTTATAAGTGCATTACCGCCACCTATCCCTGAAATGGACCATTGACACTCTACCGACAATCTCCTAATTAACCTCCCAAACCATCTTCAAACCTTTATCTTTCTCTTTCTCTTCTCTCTCCTCCACCCGCCCAGAGTCTTCATAGAGCTTCATTCGGCGCTGCGTGTTCAGCTCCTCCGTCCACCCTCAGCACTCTCAAGCGGGATTTGAAGGAGAGAAAGGAAGAAAAAACAACAACAAACAAATAAATAAAAATTAACTCTTATACTCGCTTGTTCAAACCAGTTCTTCCTAGATATTGTAACAATAATGATTTAGTACAATTGCAAATTCCAGTGGCTTAATTTGTTTTCACACAAAAGACCCCTTGGATAAAAAGACATTGGCATATTTATGTATTTACTTACTTGACATAGCCATGAAGATAATATAGATCTGTTTTAATTTTACCGAATATATTTTAAGGTTGGAGGAATGCTATTTGTTTTATTTATGTAATGTCTGTAAAATTTAGCATCACATGTCTTATGCTGAACTTTCCTCTCACTACCCCAGCTGGTTCGATATGCCCAGACAGCAGCTGCCCCTGCCCCTGAGCCAAAAATAAAGAAATTTCAGATTTACAGATGGGACCCTGACACACCTGGTGACAAGCCCCGCATGCAAACCTATGAGATTGATTTGAACACGTAAGCACCAGTATTTACACTGAAGTTGTAGTCATAACAGTTTACTTGCTTTACTTAAAGGAACAGTAAGTAAATAAATAAATAAAATTTGTCATAATTTATTTGTTGTCATGTCTTCTATATCCAAATGCTAATTGTTTATGTAGAATTAAATATCACAAAATGTTAATGACACTTTCTCATCCTAGATGTGGTCCAATGATTCTTGATGCTCTCATCAAAATTAAAAATGAAATGGATCCGACACTCACCTTCAGACGCTCATGTAGAGAGGGTAAAAAAACTAAAATGGAATTAAGAATAAATATATTTTACTCCTTTGAGCACAAAATAAAATCAATTCTGTGTCCTGTTAAAGAGAAGTCAACCCAAAAATGAAAATTTGTTGAAAATTGACTCCTCTGCAGTGAATGGGTGCCGTCAGAATGAGAGTCCAAACAGCCGATTAAAAACAACACAATAGTCCACAAGTAATTAACACGACTCCAGTCCATCAATTAATGCCTTTAAAGTGAAAATCTGTATGTTTGAACTTTCATTCTGACAGCCCCCATTCACTGCAGAGTGAAGTGAAATATGCTCTGATGAATAAACAAACTCATCTACTTCATCTACATTTTTGCAAATTTACATTTTTTTTGGGCGAACTATTCTTTTAATATGTTATATCATTATGACAGTGTTATGAAATTTCTATAATTTTACAGGTATCTGTGGCTCATGTGCTATGAACATCAACGGAGGCAACACTTTAGCCTGCCTAAACAAAATAGATACAAATACCAGCAAAGTGACGAAGATTTACCCCCTGCCTCACATGTATGTTGTGAAAGATCTTGTCCCTGTGAGTAAACTGAAAATCCCAGCAACAACATATGATAATATGAGTATTTATTTGTCAAATGGAATACATCTACAATTTCAAACTGATCCTACACTCATATTTCCTGTTTTTTTTTTTTTAGGATATGAGCAACTTTTATGCACAGTACAAGTCCATCGAGCCCTATTTGAAAAAGAAGGACGAATCAAATGAGGGAAAAGAGCAGTACCTCCAGTCAACCGAGGACCGTCAAAAGCTGGTTCGAGACACTCTGTTGAATATCTGCTGATTCTCTCAGTGTGAAGGGTGGTTGTGATTTTTGCTAATGATTTTTTTAAACACATGCTCATAGGATGGCCTGTATGAATGCATTCTGTGTGCATGCTGCAGCACTAGTTGTCCTAGTTACTGGTGGAATGGAGACAAGTACCTTGGTCCTGCTGTGCTCATGCAGGTATTTATTTTTCTCTTTATAACACTGCTTATATGGTCAGTAAACAGCCATTTATCATTGTTTATTGGTTTTACAAAAAAAAATCTACGAGTTAAGTCTTGATTAGTCTGGATCAGCATTGAGTTTTACATCTTTGGCCTTACATTTTTGCTGTTTTGTACCCAATTCTCAGGCATATAGGTGGATGATTGACTCTCGTGATGACTTTACAGAAGAGCGTCTGTCCAAATTACAGGACCCTTTCTCCCTCTACCGCTGTCACACAATAATGAATTGTACAAAGACATGTCCCAAGGTATGCCATTTTCCCATCAAACTGCATAGCCACACTTTACTTAGATGAATTAGACTCTCTGTTATTGAAAATTAAAGGGACAGATCACCCCCAAAAATCTGTAATTTACTCACCCTCATCATTTCAAAATTGTATGACTTGCTTTCTTCTGTGGAACATTAAAGAATATATTTTAAATGATGTTGGTAACAAACAGTTTCAGTTCCCGTTGACTTCCGTTGTATGGACAAAACCTACAATGGAAGTCAAAACGGTTTCGTTTTTATTTTTGGGTGGACTGCCCCTTTAAATAAATGTTTGCGTGCAATAGCTTATGTTTAGTGTCTGCCATCTTTTCTGTATTTAATTTAATCTGTTCTGTCCTCTGTTCTGTTTAGGGACTCAACCCTGGAAAAGCCATAGCAGAAATTAAGAAAATGATGGCCACTTACAAAGAAAAAAGATCGTCTGCTGTCTGACTTGTTAATGCAGGAAATATCATGTACTTGATGGTTTAAATTATTGTGTAAATGTGTGAATTCAGCATGGAGTGGTCACTAATATGGGATATTTAGTTTTTACATTATTTGAAAGTGGAGACCTATATTTACTTCTAATGGAACAGTAAATCTACAACTGGCCCTGCATTTCATTTCCATTTTAACTTGATTGTAGTTATACTGTACATGAATATCCAAATGCAGGAACCTGTAAAAATGGCATAATGTTTAACATATAATAGTGCAACATTTGTTTTGTGTGGTAGATTCGTACTGTACACGTAATGTACTATACTCGCTATAAAAACATATACAAATATCTGCATGTTTAAGATCACAGTCATTTGTTTACAAAATGTGTGCGCTGCATAGGTTAGAAAGACATGTTTTCTAGTAGTGAAGTGCATGCTTCTGCAGAATAAATTAGATTTATAGAAGGTAAGTCTCGTGATGTCCTCTAGGTGGCGGTGTTGAATGAGTGAGATGACAAAAGATCGTAAAGGAAGAAAGACTGGCGTCACATTCAGAGAACTGAAGCTTGAATCACAAACTAATAGTTTCTGCGGTAATGTGTAATAAAATGATGGCCTTAGAGTAAAAGTATGGGCTTTAGCACTCACGTTATAGTTCATAGATGGATTCACCAGGTATGGGTAAGTGCAGTTCGCCTGTGCATGTCTATACGAAATGAAATGTCACTAGAGCTGAACACATGAAACATCCGCATCCCATTAACGTTAGGTCTTCTTGACTGCAGGTTAATCCATAATTTTATGTTTTTACAAGCTGTAAATTTCTTGCGCACGAGATATGAATAAAACTGGATGTCATACATCTCTGAAGTTGTCATTGTATCTGTAGACTGTCAGCTTTGCTTTTGTTTTAGTTATTTGTTTAATGCATGTCGTCAGAAAGGATTTAATTAGGATTTAAATAAGATAAAACATAATCTGTAAATCTGAGGTCATGTGATGCGCTAGCTGTGTGGATATTCAGTCTGTTAATTCTATTCGTGAGCGAGGAGTTGGGTGTTTTCAGTGAATCGATTGAACGTGATGGAGCAAAAAGTTACTTTTAATAGGCGAATAGCAGTAATGGTGCAAAACATTTTTTTTTTTTTTCAACACCCATACGAAAAAGGCTTTATTTTCATAACACAATGGGCTTCAAAAAATTTTATTAAAACGTCCAAACAAAATTTTTCGACTGATGTAAATATGTAGTGAGTCATTGCTGCAAAAAAAGACGACCTAGGATTGAAATTAAACTCTATTAAACACTATTAAACTTATCAAACCTTATACAAAATCTATTGGCATATACATATCGCTAAATTGAAAAGTTTTAAAGCCTCGCCGGTGTGGTGACGTATTTACGAATTGACCCAAAAAAAAAAGAGGAATCTATTTGAACCGGTTCTTTATTTTGAACTCTTCAAAAGAACCGATTCGCGGAAATGAGTCCATCAGTATTTTACCAGTATTCTGGTATTGAAAGCACACCACCGGCTTCTAGAGGAATGTAGGCGGAGTTTTCGCGTTTCTGCTTTGGTTTACCTCAACGTTTGTATTTCCTATCTCACATTCAGGTTTACTGTGGATATTTCAGCCAAAAGGAACTATAATGTCGTAGACAAGTCTTGTGGTTAATATTTTTTTAGAAATTTTGCTAGGAACTTGCATCAGGAAAAAGACCAAAGGGTGGTAAGATCTTTTGTCTTTCTTGGAAAATACACCTGTATTTGTTTAGCACATATAATTTTAAACAGTAATCGTTTTAATTGTTAGAACTGTCTGAAACTATAATAGGGCATATTTTACATTATGTTGAGTCAAAGTTAGTTGACTTCACAAATAATGTGATGAAAGGGGTATTATGTTTCTAGCACATTTACTGCTGGTTATTTCCCCTCGTCTGTTGTCTGCTCTGCTTTTCTGAGCTGACTGAACCTGTATTTCAAGCTCTGCATCATAAGCCTGCTATAAAAGATTTTTTAAATAACACTGTTTCCTTTTTTTTTTTCCATTGTATTGCCCAGTTTCTTCTGCTAATATAGTTAATTTCTTACGAATATCCTTCAGCGCACCTGTATAAATATTTTATATGTATATTGTAGTGTTGTCAGTAGTGTGCCTTAAAATTGTAGTGACCTAAACACCATTAAATCTCGGAATGCTAAACAATCAAGTTGTTTGTGCTAAAAGTTTGTTGTTTTGTGGTTTCTCACTTTTGTTCGAAGGAAGTATTTGTAAAGTGAAAGTCAGCATTTTTGGTTGTGTAGAAACTTCACAAAGCAAGCACATGACCTGAAAAAAGAGGAAAAACTCCATCCTCACAAGTTTCTCTGCCTTAACCTTTTAAAACCTCTTTACAAACCTTTCTTCAAAACTTAAAAAAGCAAGTAGCCATTTCATAAATTTTTCACAGCTAGACAGTGACGATTTGCCAGCATGTTAATTGCAACGTGGATGTGATTGATCTCAACATTACAACCAATGTTGTACCCTACTGACGCCATATAGTGTTGGTAGATTATTCTTGTATTTACAAAAAGGGAGTGCACACTACACAGGTTATAAAGTGTTTGCATTAATGTCTTGAGTAACTACTGCTCAACAGGACTAATTACGGATCTTGTCTTTTAGGTAGCTGTGGTCCAGGGCTGGATGGGGCGACCTTCCCAGACACAGAACCCCTCATAAAGGATCCAAGACCCAAGGAGCTCAGTGCCATCTCACATATGGTACTAAGTTGGAAAAATACAAATAAATTTCTAGTTACTCTAGAACTGATAATTTTATCATGTGATTTGTTTCTCAGGATGTTCAGGGGTACAAATGGGTGTGCTGGAAGGTGTGGTTGTGCCGTATTGGGGCGGTATGTTCTTTAGGCCTGCTGTTAGTGCTCTTCAACTGGCGCCCTCGCCTCGGCATCCTGGCCCGCTGCAAATCCTGTCCCATTTCAATGGCAGATGTTTTACTATTAAAGGTATTAAAGTTTGTTTTACTGAGACTTTAAATAGTGGTTGTTAAAATATTTTCAAGTCGGAGAAGAATATACAGTAAATCACAGCTTTTTCATAATAAGGAAGGACATTTTTTATTTGTTTATGACAGGACCGATATGGACAGCAGTTTGTTGTAGATGTGCTTACAGAGGAGATTGAGGAAGGCAGGTGAGACCCGCAATACAATTATTACTCATGCTTCTCCTTTTTGTATTTATGTGCTTTAAAAGTTTCTTTCAGAAAGGAACCATCTACTTGTGTTAACCCATTCTTTGCATTTTTAAAATATTTGCAACTTCTAATTTGTAACTGTTTTACAAAAAGTTGTGAAGGTGCAAACCTATAACATAGCGCTAGATTTATACAAATATTGAATTTTACCCCCAAAATTGAAAGAAAAAAGTAAAAAAAAAATGTAATGTCATTGTTTTAGCGTGAATAATTTAATGTAACAATGTGATTTTACAGTGTTTTAGTCACATTTTAATTCATTTTAAACCCATTACAAAATGTTTTCATTGTGACATTATTTTCATGACAATTAGGCATTTTCTCACTTAAATTGAAAAAGCCTATAGTATTTAAATGGTAATATATAATTATATGTAATTTAAAAAGTATTTCTGTCATGGTAGTATTTGTTATACTCAAATTAATTTATTCTGATTTTAATAAAAATGGCATTAAATTTAATTAAATCATTACTGTATTTATTTGTTTGTACATTAATTATAAATTTAGATAATATTCTGTAACGTTTATAGAGCTATTAATTTAACTCTTGAACTTTTCCAGTTTGGAGTTTGCAGTAGGAGAAGCAGATGAGAATGAATGGAGAGACACCGTGCAGCTACACAGTGAAAAGGTAACATAAAGGCAGTCAAAACAGACGCTGTAATGTACATTTTGAGTCCATCTGCTTGATCGTATCTTGTTTTTCTTTCATCTAGAAAACACTGCTCAGATACTATGTGTTTGAGGGCATGCGCTACATATGGATTGCCAGAAAAGGAGCCTTTTGCAAAGCAAGGTACTGTTTCATATTTCTTTATGTATGTGTTGGTTTCCTCTCTTTATGGTTATAAAGCTGTCTGAAATTGTGAGGTATTAAATGATCTTCTGTCTCCAGCATTCTCAATGAAGGCTGGACCTGCGCTGACCTGCATGGCCGACAGCAAGGACTGAGTAAAGCAGACCAAAACACAAGGTCTGTACCCTTTTAATGCCTATATGAGCAATGAACATAACTGCTTTTTTTACCTTGCACATTCTTTGTCCTACAGAAAGCAGATTTTTGGGGCCAATATCATTGATGTACCTGTGAAGTCTTATTTACAACTTCTCTTTGAGGAGGTAGACCTGTTCTCCATCCTGTTCTACTTTTTTTAATTCTATAATGATTTAAAAACACTGTAAAATCAATATATTGCAATTCTAAACACTGTGTGTTGATTAAACACCATCATTCACTGGATTTGTAAATGAAATGCTTTGTGAAAAGTTCACATATTGATCTGCTCTGTATTTTTTTTTCAGGTTCTCAATCCGTTCTACATATTTCAGGTGTTCAGCATCATCCTGTGGATGTCAGACAGATACTATTATTATGCTGCTTGTATCCTAATCATATCCTTAATTTCAATCGGCGTGTCCCTTTATGAGATCCGTAAGGTATGCAGATATTATATTTGCATGTTCAAGTCTTCAGAGCTCTTTTGATGTTTTGTGAATTGAAATAGTATGGGGTTGTTTTTTGTTTCTGCAGCAAAGCACCACTCTCCGCCGCATGGCCCAGTTGATAGTGAACGTGACCGTGCGCAGAGACACGGGAGGTGAAGCTGCTTATCAAACGCCAGAAATAGGCACAATGTTTCCAATGTTGCTTAGTTTTTTTGTGCAACTATGTTTGTTTGTTTTTCCAGAGGAGGAGTGTGTGAGCTCTGAGGAGCTGGTTCCAGGGGACTGTATTGTGATTCCAGCCGAGGGTTTGCTTCTGCCCTGTGATGCCGCCCTGCTGAAAGGGGAGTGCATGGTGAACGAAAGCATGCTGACTGGTGAGAGAAAACAGACCGCCTCTGAAATTGTGCATTGCAGTAAATCTACATGCATTTAGATGCTTTTCCGTTCTTCTGTTCTCACTTTTTGTTCCGTACTCACTGACAGGTGAGAGCATACCAGTGATGAAGACGCCATTGTCTGTGTCTGAAGCCACATACAGTCCAGAGTCTCAACACAGACACACTTTGTTTTGTGGCACACAACTCATCCAGGCTAAAGGAGGCGGGTCTGCTGGAAATGGGGCCATTGCTGTTGTAACACGCACAGGTGACTTATAAAGAAATACATTTATTTTTTGTTGTTGTTGATTATACACCACCGTTCAAAAGTTTGGTCTTTAAAAAAAAAAGAAATGATTAATCTTGTGCAAGGATGCGTTTAATTGCTCAAAAGTAATGTAATGTTATAAAGATTACTATTTCAAGTATATTCTGTTCTTTATAACTTTCTAATTATCAAAGAAATCCTGAAAAAATGTATTACTGTTTCCACAAACATATTAAGCAGCACTACGGATTTCAGTATTGATAAAAATTAGATATGTTTCTTGACCAAATCAGGATATTAGAATGAACTCTGAAGGATCATGTGACTAATGATCCTAAAAATTCAGCTTTGCATCACAGGAATAAATTACATTTTAAAATATATCAAAATGAAAGAAAAAAAAAAACAGTTATTTTAAATTGTAATATTATTTCCAAATATTACTACTTTTACTGTATTTTATCAAATGAATGCAGCCCTTGGTGAACATTAGAGACTTCTTTTAAAAACTTTGAAATATCCTACTGACCCCAAACTTTTGTACAGTAGAGTATATAGAAGACAGAGAAGCCATAAAATGACTTTCATTTTTGCTTTCTTTTGTTGTTTTCTCATGAAAACAACTTTCGTTTATGGTTCTCAGGATTTTTTACTGCCAAAGGAGACCTTATTAGTTCTATCCTTTACCCTCAGCCATTAGACTTTCGCTTCTACAAGGATGCTATGAAGTTCCTACTATTTCTAGGACTTGTGGGTAAGTTGGATTATTTGCAAGCTTTCTATATGTATGTGATATAATGACATTTGTTTCTGTTAGTCTCATAATGCAGAATATGGGCCTTCATTGATGTGAATGTCTGTATTTCAGCACTGATCGGCACTATTTATAGCATTGTAATACTTTCAAAGAGCAATGTAAGTAGTTTTAAGTTCATATCTTACTTTTTTTAGTCCTTTAAGTTTTCTTCCCTCTAATTTTAGTCAGTTTCTTTCACTATAGCAATTTGGATTCAGATACTTTCATCCGAAATAAAAAGTGTTGAATTATTAACAAATAATTACACCTGTTAATTTCGCTGTGTATCCACTTCTTCTGTCATCAGACAACCTGGCAAGAGCTAGTCATCCGGTCTCTGGATATTGTGACAATAATAGTTCCACCTGCTCTTCCTGCTGCTATAACTACAGCCACTATCTACGCCCAGAATCGGCTGAAGCGTCATGGGGTGTTCTGCATCAGCCCACCTCGCATTAATATCTGTGGCAAGACATCACTTTTCTGTTTTGATAAGGTGAGAGAACAAGGTTTCAGGAGATCCTTTGTTGGAATGATCTTTATCGCTTCATTAAAAATGCTGTGCTGATGATTCATATCTTGTGGAGGGATGGTTACTCTTAAGCCTTTGCTTAATCTTATATTTGTCTATTCAAAGCCTAAGCTTCAGGCTGTTCAAATAAACTTGGTTTTATTACTCTGTGCATACTTTCTGTTTGTGTAATGATTACATCATCAGGCTAGACCAATAGACAACTTATTTCCTTTACTGCCAGTTTGTGACAACTCCCTATGTCACTTCTCTTTACACATCATCTAGTTAACATGGATAGGTTTATTGACTACTAGATGATTAACCTTGGATTGCTTTGCATATATATATTATAAAAACTCAATTTCTTTTGTAAGCTATACTCAATAAGAAGTTTGTATTTTATGGTAGGTAAAATTTAATTAATCAACACAAACTCAGCACACCTGAGAAATTGATAGGTGCATAGGAAAAAACACTCCAACAACGATGTCGAATCCAATCAATAAAAAATAACATCCCGCACACTATCAGTCCATGCTAAATATAGAAATGTATTATTACAAGAAACAGCAATGTTTCGGTCCATGTATCACCATGCTTGATGAAGGTCAGAGGACCAAAACGTTGCTGTTTCAGGTAAAATTTAATTAAAATTAATTAAAAAACAAATGCTTTTTTTCCCAAAGCAAAAATGTTTATACCTTTTTCAACAAAAAAAAGAGAGATTTTTAATGACACTTGGGATGTAGTGAGACTAGGGATGTCAACGATTAATCGATGATCGATTAATTGTCGATAAAAGATATAATCGATAAAAGCTATCGATGGTCGATTAAGCAGTTTCCTTTTGGGGTGCGTACGGCTCATGCGCAAAACACTGCAAACGTCTGTGAGTGACGGTGAAGGGGCTGGATCTTACAAGAAAATAATTTACTAATGTACAAACTACGCTTTTAAATATGATCCAAACTTTAAAAGTACATTAAAACGGATACAGTACAAAGTTATTTTGTATTGAAATGTAGTAATAAGTCATGTTCAATTATAATTTCATATTGTGCATATCGAGCACTTCGCTTTAAGGGCTGCGCACGCGAGCAGGACATTGCATATCGAGCACTTCGCTTTGACAGGGCTGCGCACGCGAGCAGGACAGTCTATTCGTTCCTACGACATATACAACTTGTTAATTCGTTCCTACGACATATTAATTTGTGGCAGCTGTCCATGTTTCATTAATTTGTTCCCTAGAAAACCCATAACTTAACTTAAATGCGGGAACAATTTAAGTCATAGTAACGAATTCTTAATTCATGGCCACGAAATCTTTAATTTCCCCCCACACGTTTACCACAGTAAGAGATGCGAAAACAGTGATTAAAAGTGAACAACAATAAAATAAACCTGCGAATCTAGAGGGTGAGACAGTGAGGATTTGGGAAAAGAAACAATAAATAATATTAAATTCGTGACCATCCGGAAAAACAGAACACAAATGGCTTGATTTAAATGTATGCGCTCGGCATGAATCAAAAAGCATGATCGCGATGTAACATTTGCCTGCTAACCAATTATTTCTCTTATTAACAAAGCTTTGTACCTCACTTGTGTCATAATACTCACATTAAAATGTTTCAAATGGGTAACAGTGTGTTTGTAGCAAGCCGGTGGTTCTGGAAGCTGATCACTGACCGCACGTCCCAGCCCCACGTGCCGTACTTTTGTTTGGGACATTTTATTTTAAATCCCGATAATGTCAATTGCAGAGGGACATTGCTATGATAATGTTTACAAACATTGCTATGATGTATCAAAGCAATAAAAAAAGGCGCATTCAGCGGTCTCCGTGACAGGATATGAAACAGCACAGCAACAGGGTATAATGATCCCGTGCAAAGTTTGATGAAACTACAGCTCGCTCTCTTCATTTATCAAATGATCATAATCACATCCATTCATTTTAATCCTGCCACAGCCTTTTATTTAGACTAAAAACCCTTTTCATTCGGGTGAGGAAGCTGGCGTTTTGAGTGGCATTTGCACATCCTGTCATGCCGGTGACTATATGCCACTGCTATAGACGCATTTTGCAGTAGTTATGGTTAACGATTAATCGATTAATTGATCGTTAATTTAAACGACGATCGATTATGGAAATTATTGAAAATTGACATCCCTAAGTGAGACCAAAAGCTTTTTACTGATTTATTCTAAATTCATCCTTTCATTATTAACTATATTATTGCCATCTTGCAAGCATCATGTGGTTTCAAAGTGAAGAAAAGGCTAGAGGCTACATTGTGCAATAGAGGTTTAGCTACGACTGATAAGATCGCTGCTTTTCATTTGCTTATCATCTCTGCTGCTGTCTTGCTAAACATCAAGATCCTGTCAAGTGAATGAGAACTCCCTATATGTGCTGCTGTCAAAAATCCTCATCACATTGTGTATATATATATATTGTGAATGAGTCGCGTTAATCACAGTCATGGACTGTGATTAATCATGATTAATCACAAATTTAAAATACTAGGATTTACCTGTAAATGTGTTGAAATAGACAAATATGACAAACTAGTTAACATAACTTTCATGCTTCCTTCTGCTGACAGATATTATGGACATAATCCTTGATTTCATTTTCCAGCAGGACTTGGCACCTAGCCCACACTGCATGACAAAGTTACCAAAAGCTTTCACATTTCAATGACATAACCATTGTTACATTTGTGCCATTGATCAGCCTTTATAGCAATAAAACGTTTCGCCATTACCTGAACCCAGTATACATAGAGAATCTATGGGGTATTGTCAAGAAAGACAATTTATGAGAGACTTTTACCAGAAAACTTAATGCAGATGACAAAATGTCAAAGAAACCTGCTTTACCACCTCAGCAGTGCCACAAACTGATCACCTCCATGCCACGACGAATTGAGGCAGTATATTAAAGCAAAAAGCCCCTACATCAATGTTTGTTGTTTTGATCACATGTATTTGGTTGTTTACTGTAAATGAACATACTTTCCAGAAGTTGCCAGGTAACATTCAAAAAAAATGATTTTTTTATTGGTCTTATGAAGTATTCTAATTTGTTGAGATAGTGAAGCCTTGTTGCTGTGGGTTTTTGTTAAAAGTTGCCATCATCACAATTAAAAAACCGCAAAGACTGTATTTTAAACTACTTCAGTCTGTGTGCATTGAATTTATTTAATACACGAGTTTCACAATTTGAGTTAATTACTGAAATAAATTAACTTTTCCACAACATGCTAACGCGTTAACGTTGACACCCCTAATATATATATATATATATATATATATTGTGTCAACGGCAACTGCTCAAGGCATTTGTTTATAATTCCTGTTGATCTTACAGTGTTTTTAACGCATTTTAAAGTTAAGTTAGACTGTAAAAGAGTGAAATTGTGTCTCATTTTCATTTGGTTCAATGAAAGAGTTGTGACAAAAGATCACAAAGTTCTAAGTATTGCTATTAAAACTGACTGAATGCTGTGATCGTTTCAGACTGGCACTCTAACAGAGGAGGGTCTGGATGTATGGGGCGTGATGGAAGTGAGTGGAGCAGTATTTAGTGAGCTGGTCCCTGACCCTCTCGTTCTCCCTCCTGGACTGATGTTCTCTGCACTTGCCTCATGCCATTCTTTGGCTTTGCTGGGGGGTCAAGCACTCGGAGACCCACTAGAGCTCAAAATGATAGAATCCACTGGAATGGTAATGGCTGGTTTCTCACAGTGTTTCATGTTCCTAAAGAGATGTAAATTCTTTCCTTATCTATTCACCTTCATGCCCTTCCAAACCTGTATGATTTCAAAATGTCTGTTTTTTGTCCGTACAATGGACATCAATGGTAACTAACTGTTCAGAATGAGACACTTAGCAGTAGCTCTTTTCAATACATTGAAAGTGAACAGTGACCAAGGGCTGTCAAATTTCAAAAGTGACAAAAAACAGCATAAAGGTAACTTCTCCTTTTGGGTTCCACTGAACAAATAAAGTTATACAGGTTTGGAACAACATTATGGATAGTAAATGATTTCAGCGATTTGCATCTCATTTCTTTAAGTCTTTTACATATGACAGATATATGAATCTGTGTTTTGTTTAATTGGTTTTATGGCAACTTTGATGTCATATTGCATGCAAATGACAGGAACTGACAGAGCCAGAGAATGAGATGGGACTTGATTCTGAATTTGGCAAACACAGAGTACTAGCAGCGATGAGACCTCCTGCATCTGAGCTCCTGTCACAAGGAAATGTAAGTAGATTCATATACAGAACAAGAAAATGGTCAACAGAAGGAAATTACTTGAAATTTTGGGGCTTGATTATGAATTAAATGGAAAGTTTACCCCCCCCCCAAAAAAAACATTTACTCACCTTCATGTTGTTCCAAACCTGAATGCCTTCATCTCTTCTGTGGAACACAAAAGAATATATATAAAAAAAAGTTTCAACTTTTTTTTGTCCATACAATTCAAAGTCAATGGTGTCAAGTGCTGTTTGGACCCCAACATTCTTCAAATTATCTTTTGTGTTTTACAGAAGAAATAAAGTCTACAGGTTTGGAACGGCGTGAATGATGTTAATTTTTGGTTTAACTATCTTCATCCAAGATACTGGATAAGGATAATATTTTAATCCTGATTTTCCTGTCCTCTTATGTGTTTTTCAGTCTGTCAGTCAGCCAGTGGCAATCATACGGCGATTCCCGTTTTCCTCTTCTTTGCAAAGGATGAGCGTGGTGACCGTTGGTCCAGGTGGAGCTTCTCCTGTCGCATTCCTTAAAGGAGCACCTGAAATGGTTGCCAGCTTCTGCCTTAGAGAAAGTGGTGAGGACCTGACTCTTAAAACTTGTCCTGGTTCTTATATCACCTTGAGAAGAACTAGCAGGAGCATATGAAACACTGCCTATTTATTTTTGCACTCAGTTTTGTTCTGTCTTTGTGCTCTCCTTGTGACAGTGCCTTCTCATTTTTCACCCATTCTCCGGGAGTATGCAGGCCAGGGCTTCAGGGTCCTTGGATTTGCCTACAAGCACCTCACTAAGGAGACCGACCTAAGCACTGTTGAAAGGTCAGCTGTTTTGTTTTATAAACAATAGCATTCAAAGATTTAGGGCTGGTAAGATTTGTTAATGTTTTTGAAAAATGTCTGTTATGCTCACCAATCTGTATTTGTTTCAACGTAAATACAGTGAAAACATTGTGAAATATTATTATTACTATTTAAATTGTACTTTAATTAGTATTTAAAATACTATTAATATTTTCTCTTTTAATATATTTTAAAATGTAATTTATTTCTGTAATGGCAAATCTGTATTTTGACATTATAAATGTTATTGCTGTCATTTATTTTATTTAATTAATACATCCTTGCTGAATAAAAGTATTAATTTCTTTGAAAAAATTGTACTGACCCCAAACTTTTGAATAGTAGTGTATTTAGTTATTAATTAATTATACTTATTAATAATATTTTTTAATGCATCCTTGTTGAATAAATGTATTAATTTTGTTTAAAAAATCCTACTGACCCCAAACTTTTGATCATTAGTGTATTTAACTTATTTATATAATAAATAGATATTTCAAAATAGACGGATGCATGCCTGCTGGCTCATGTTCACAGTAAATATTTGCTTGTAGGGTGGAGGTGGAGAAAGACATGAACTTCCTGGGTCTGTTAGTAATGAAGAACCAGGTGAAGCCAGAGAGCGCAGAAGTCATTCACACACTTAAACTGGCACAATTACGGCCTGTTATGGTTACAGGTATGTCCAAAAATAACAAGTGTAATCTAAAAAAGCTTATAGTGTACATTTATAACCATGATTTGCTTCTGGCCTAGTTACATTGTCACTAAACATTCAATTAAATTGTTTTTGTTGGCCTCTGTCTTTATAGACACTAAAAAAGTGTTCAAGTGAAAATGATTGGTCATGCTGTTTTTCTGCTCTAATCAGGTGACAATATTCTCACTGCTGTGAATGTAGCACGTGCGTGTGGAATGGTGCTGTCACATGAGAAGGTTATTTTTGTTCATGCATCGCCCTCTACTGCCAGTTCAATGGCCTCACTGCAGTTTCATCAAGGAGATGGTGCAGTAGCCACCATTAATACTCAGGAGACTATTGATATTCCAGCACAGGTTTGCTTATTTGACCTTTTAAGTGCTTTACAGATGTTACCACTGACATATCACGTAGTAATGTCTTATACAGAGTTTTTATTAATTCAGAACAGAAAAGAGATTAATATGTCCTCTTCCTGCACCATAAGGGTCTCTACCAGAACGGTGCCGGCTATCATTTGGCTATAAATGGAATATCCTTTGCGGCACTTTGTGATCATTTCCCTGAACATCTGCCCAAGGTGACTTAGATTAAGTTTTAGGAGTATTGATCCATTCCAATTTTAGACTGGTGGGCACAAATGCATTTTCTGGAGATTGACAGTGCTCATTGTTTTTGTGTTCCAGATTCTGATGAGGGGAACAGTGTATGCCCGCATGACCCCAGAACAGAAAACCCAGCTGGTAAAAGCACTGCAGAAACTCAAGTGAGTCCAGTATTTGTGGTATTGTACATTGCTTGAGAGTCATATGTAGAAATGACTGCCAGAAATGTAGATTGAGAAATTATCATTAATACATAACCAGTGAATTTGTTAGCAGGGCTTTGTAACACTGAATATAACGCCCATATCTCCTGACTCGTGTGCAGTTACAGGGTGGGCATGTGTGGTGATGGAGCCAATGACTGTGGAGCATTGAGGGCTGCTGATGTCGGTGTGTCGTTGTCTGAGGCTGAGGCCTCTGTGGCGTCTCCTTTCACATCCAAGTCTAACAACATTAGCTGCGTGCCTCTACTCATCAAGTAAATAACACACTTTTACCATTATTATGCATGGATTTTATGCATAAATTGAATAATAAATATTGTTTTTGGCTTAAGGTATTATAATAAGATCAATATCTGTATTTTATCAATATATCTGTATTTTATTTTTTATTTATTATAATTTGTGGTTGTTAATTACATTTAATAAACTGTTGTTGTGATTATTATTATTATTATTATTGTGAATAATAGTAATAATAACAAATTATTTATTGAATATTGTATCCTTGACCTAAGTTATTATAAGAATATCAATATATAATGAAGCTATTTATATTGCTGTTTTGTAATATTATATATTTATAAATTATTATATTATATACCATTTATAATAATAATTACAACAATCATTATTTTTGTTATTATTTTTATTAATAATAATGATTATTATTAGCTTTAATCAACAACAATAACAACAATAATAATAAAAAAATAATTGGATATTGTATTATTGACTTAAGTTATTATTATAATATAAATATATAATGGCCATTTATATGCATTAATGATGATAATAATAATACTAAGAATACTTTGTTTTTGTTATTAATAATAATGATTATTAATTTTAATAAACAATTAATAGTAGTCTTTAATTGGATATTGTATTATTGACTCACGTTTTTATAATAATATTAATGTATAATATGTATAATAATGTTTTTTATTAGTATTTATATTTATTTATAATAACAATAATTAATTTATGATGGGGATGATTATTACTATTAATATTATTATATAACAAAATCTAATGTCTAATTTGTTTGAAATTAAAATTGAAACAGGGAAGGCAGGTGTTCCCTGGTAACATCATTCAGTCTTTTCAAGTACATGGCTTTGTACAGTCTGATCCAGTTTGCCTCTGTACTTATTCTCTACACTGTGAGTGTTTGCCTGTCCATTTTACATTTAATTTTCTTTTAATCAGCTAAAATCAATATCCAAATATACAATGATGTAATTAGGGCATTTTAACAATAATGTTAATTGTGTGACTTATTTTGTCTATTGTAGGAGAAAACAAACTTGGGAGACTTGCAGTTCCTCTTTTTTGATTTAGTTTTGGTGACCGTTTTGGCTATAGTGATGGGACGGGGAGGTCCCAGCGATGAGCTCCATCCACAGCGACCCGCTGCCAGTCTTCTGTCTCTGCCAGTCCTGGCTAGTTTAATGCTGCACACTGTGCTGCTGATCCTAGCCCAGGTGTCTGCCCTGCTTATCACTGTGTCACAAGACTGGTAAGCAACTAACACCTAGATTTTGGGTAACATAAAAACATCTTTGCAGCTTCATACAACTGTTGTTTTACAACTCTGTGACTGTTTTCAGGTATGTGCCTCTAAATTCCACTGTGACGGGGGCTGCAAACTTGCCCAACATGGAGGACACAAGCATATTTGCCTTATCGGGATTCCAGTATATCATCATGTCTATTGTGATAACCAAAGGATATCCTTACAAAAAACCACTGTATTACAATTGTGAGAATTGAAACTTTGACCTTGTTGTGCACAATTAGACCTGTTTAACACAGCAAACATGAACTTGTTTTACAGAAAATGCATTGAAAATTCACCATAAACCTATTTATCGATAATCTTTTATTATAAATAAAGGCTTTTATGAAGCAACATAAAATAATGGAGTAAACAAATAATACAGTTTGATTGAAAAAAGATGTTCTTGAAAAAGTTTCTATTCAGTAAATCTGACTGAATCCAGATGATTTGAGCATAGTGCCAATTTGGGGTTTGAGTTCCATTTTATGTTGACTATTTACTATTTAGATGTAAATGTTTCCCCTTATTATATTTCCCCTTGTTATAATTTTCATCTCTCAGTCCTGATGATAACCATTTTATAATTAAGGCCATTGCACACTGAGTCTGAAATTGTCGCACGTGGAAAAATAAATACGACCTCACGTTGTGTCAATCACGTTTACACTCTGCCTCCGAAACTTTCTTCCATCATAAAAAAAAAATTGGATCGGGTTCGATTTTCTTCGTTTTTCACATCCGTAGCAAGAATTTTGAGAGGTGTTTTGACAATTCATTTTGTACAACCGAACGCCAAAATCCAGAATCCTTGCACACCGAGTTCACATAAATTGGTGGTCTTCTTTTTAATATGTGGCTCTAGTATCGCTAACAGAGCATCAAACTGAGACACTGACGTCCTGAAGTAAACTTTGAATCGCCCGTGATAATCCCGCTGCTCCTTAACAAGGAGGGGGAACGCTCATTCCTCTCTATAGGCTATCTCAGGATTGGATGGACCTAATATTTCCTTTCTTTTTCTCTTTTTAAGAAGCGAGAGGACAACAAAATCATCCTCACTGCTTGAAGACTCCATTTAGTACTGTTTTGTGAATTTTTTTGCAACGGATTAATTAATACGCATAGGACTCAGTGTGCAAGGTCTCTGTGCGTGACAAATTTTTAGGATGACGAATACGAAAAAACACATACGAAAATTTCGGACTCAGTGTGCAAGGACCTTTAAAGTGATTTATTAAAGGAAATAACTCACTGTGGCCATAGTCTAATATTTATGTTTAACTTTTTTAATGTTTTTTGTTTCTCTTAGTTTTGTTTGTAGGTGCACTGCTGGTCTTCTTTGCACTTATGAGCTGGCTGGTTCTTTTCCGTCATACCATCATCCATCAACTGCTGCATCTCTATGACATCAACGATATGAACTACAAACTATTGCTGGTGGCTGTAGCTGCACTCAACTTCTTCATATGCTACATGCTTGAGGTAAAGACAAATACACATATTACCACATGGCATTTGAAACATGCTACAAATATCAGTAACTGCAAAGTTACTTCTCTTCACAGATTCTTATTGACCGAGGTGCCCTGAACTGCCTTCGCAACCTCAGAGGAAAACGCAAGTCCAAAAAGCAGTACAAACGTCTGGACGTCCAGCTTGCAGAAACACCCTCATGGCCGCCCCTGAACCAACCCTTGTTCCCAACACAGTGCTCCGTCATCGGTGTTAGCTAACACCTACCTCCTGCTTTAGAATTTCAACTCTCCCAGTGCACATATCCAGGGTTGCCAAAGATCTGATACCACCTCTCGGTGCACTAGTGAGGTATGCGTACCAGGTGTTGTCCTTGTCTGCCTATTATATATGGCACAAAAATCATCATGCAGCAACAAGAATGGACTGTTAGTGATGGTGTTTCTAATATAAAACATAAATGAAGAATTAAAACCTTGAAGTATTTTGAAAGGGTGTTCCGATTCATTTAGAAAAGGGGTGGAAACATATTTCCCCAGAATATATAATGTATTTACCAAGAAATATAATATTTACAATAAATAAATAAAAAGGGCCTATTGCCTTGAAAAGTGCTTAATTCATTTACTAACCTAAATACAAAATACTGAGTATTTCTAAACTTGTATATTTCTTTTCATTTTGCGGACCATAAAAGATTTTTCCAAGTTGTTGTATTGACAAGATAATGCATACATGCTACAGACTTTATTCTCTGTGGCGTCTACGACCCTTAATTAAAGTCACAATGAAACGGAAGTAGCAACAGATGTTTTCTTCCATATTGTAACACATATCCAAGTCAGATTATTGAAAAAGAAAAAAATTTAAGCGGAGACTTGGTTTAATTTATCGGTTGTTAATTGAATATAGGCAGATATCAACCATCTTTCGGATGAGACGTTAAACCGAGGTCCTGACTCTCCAAATTCCCTCCACTGGCCCTTATAAATCATGGCCTCCTAATAATCCCCATCCACTTGATTGGCTCTATGACTCTCTCTCCTCTCCACCTGTAGCTGGTGTGTGGTGAGCGCACTGGTGCCATTGTACTGTGGCTGCTGTCGCATCATCCAAGAGGAGAGACCCCCTCATGATTGTAAAGCGCTTTGGGTGTACAGCAATGCTGCAATGAAAAATAAAGCGCTATATAAATGCCTCATTCATTCGTTCAGATCTTAATGTGAGCTTGCAGTCGATCTAAAGAAATGTGGCTGGGTTTATGCAGACTAAATATTTGGAGAACATTGACTATTTTTTATTAAACATGGATAAATCGTTCACAAAAAGATCAATAAAACATGCATTTATTAAATAGGGTAGAATTTTCATTTAATGCTGACTTTTAACAATTTTGACCTAGGGCTGGGCGATTAAGCGATAACGATAATTATCGCGATATAATTTTCCACGATAAAACGATAACAAGAGTTCGATAAATGTTCGATATAATGTTTACACACCAAAAGCGGAACGAAACAGCGCTATTCGTTTGAACCGCGCCATACGGATCATTTATCTGTTCGGCTCAAAGTTCACATTGCAGCACAGCGCAAGCACACTACAGCAGATGTGTTAACTCACTGATGAGTCTCTGTCACACGAGCACTAAACTATGAGGCGCCGTACTGGACAAAAGAGAAGCGAACGCAGAGAGACCGAAAGTGTGCGAGAGAGACCGAAAATGTGCACGAGAGAGACCGAGTGTCAAACAGCGTTGTGAGATCCAGGGTGAAGTGCTTGAATTCAGCAAAGACAACAAATGACTCGGTGATTTTAAACTAGTTTAAATCCAGATAAAACAGCGCTGACAAACAGAACAAACACTGTGCGCAACAATACAGTTAGAAGGCTTTTCAATCTACAAATCACTATCATTTACCATGTATTCACTGTAGTAACACTAACTGTCTGCACCATGATATTGTGGCAGAAATGTGGGATAATCATGAGAAATTTTGATATTATTAAAGGGGTCATGACATGAGAAATCAAATTTTCCTTGATCTTTTGGCATATAAGTCTTTGTACCATTAAAACATCCTGCAAGTTTCATAGCTCCTCCTTATTATAAACGACATATCGTTTCAAGCTCCAAAAACGGCTCGTTTTAGATCTGAGGTGCAAGGTGATGTCACGCGGGCACGATCATTTGCATAAACACCGCCTCCAGAGCAAGACATTGACAACTAGTCATCTTCTCATCATAAGGCCTGCCCACTGGAGTTCACGCTGAAATGCAAGTGTCGCGTCAAAAGCAAATAGAAATTATAATAACTGCTGCTATCTTGTTTACACAGGATACAGTATACAGATGCGCGTTCACTTTTGGACAGTCCACGCGCTCGAGTCTGTCGTCAGGACAAATGGAGTGAAAGAACGCTCGCTTTGACACGTTTGGTTTAAACTGCTCGTTCGCGCCTTTGTACAGATATCAGAAGGATCCCAGCGTAAGGAACAAGTGGATAGTTTATTTTTAATGGCATCCCGGATGGTGTCAGAGGATTGATCGGAGCATTTTGTTTTGTAAATGAGGCACAGTATCATGGAGAGTACACAAAGAAACATTTGTTGGAAGATGAAGCGGTACTAGATCTGACTGCAGCTGCATCACAAACCGCAAGTAAATGATTTCATAATGCTTTGTCTGGAAATTACCATTTTAATTTTGATCATGTTCTCAAAACATTTACATGCAATAGCAAGGGGGCGTTGATACTGTTTTCTATGTAATGACATTAGCCATTCATAACAGTGGCCGATTCCTGACAAGCCTCGTTTTAGAGAGAGGGTCAGAATGAGGGTTGAAAATAATAATTTTCCCACATTTATTTATATTTTTTGTGCAAAAAAACTTTACATCATAAGTAAACCTCAAGGAACATATTGAAATAATAAAAAAAAATCCATGTCATGACCCCTTTAATGTAGATATCAGTATTTTTTGTTATTAAGCTATAGCATTTGTGCATTTATATTAATGTATTTAGACTACTGTTTCTCATACAAATACCTAAAAACCATATAGATACATTTTACCATGGTATTGAGCGCTGTGTGTGTGGTTTTAACTGTGGTTATCATTATCTGTGTGCTACTATGGAAGACCAGTGGTTTATTTTAATACAACTCGTAAGTGTCAGAATAATTACATCTCACCACATAAAAATGAGGCAATAAAGATTTAAAATTTATGGTGACATTTATCTTTATCGACTGATATGAAAAACTTTATCATGATAATCGTTTTGCCATATCACCGAGCCCCATTTTGACACATAGTTACTACCGGAAGAGGACTAGTTTGCATAATGCACCTGCAAACCGTTGGATGCCATTAGAGGCAAAAGTAAAAATACCCCCATTTAAATATTTTGAAAAATGATCTCCAGAGACATTATTTAAAAAGTCTTTATTAAATGGGCATTTTGAAAAGTATTTACAAGCAGATTTCTGTATTCTCAGGCAGGCCATGACAAACCCGTCTGGTCTGATTTGTTACAGCACAATAGGTGAACAATGACATATCAGATTAAAGGGTATTTCCATAAACTGCAGGAGGCAGAGCTATCACTTATGGATAGTACAGGCGAGGAAGGTTTAGGAAGAAAAAAAAAAAAAAAGCAGGGCGTTACAGTCAAGGAAGGTAGTATGGCTCTTCATGTATAGACACTGTATTGCAAGAGCCAAAGCAACTATATCAACTTACACTCCATTAAAATTGTGTTAAGCCACCGGTGCAACACACTTTTCTCTTAGGTTTTAATAAACTTTAAATAATCTCTTATAGGATATTCTGTTATCCAGTCATAGGTGTTATTCAAATGATCTTGAAGCCATACTTCATGTTAACTTTACATTGCACCATCATTCAGTTAAAAACCCATCCACTGATACACAACTTCATTCATTCGCTCAGATTTCCTCACAACAACCTGAGTTCCTACAGAAGTAAAAAAAAGAAAGAAAAGAAAATGGCCAACAGCAGATTTGATAAAGAAATGAGGCGAGGGGAGCCAGCTAAATCACCCCCCCACCTTCGGTTCTTCCCAGCACAACAAATATTTACACAAGTCGTCTTTCCGTTGGATTTCACTTAAAATGCACAGGTCTGAAAATAACCTTTTTAAATCATATAAAAGGCATAGAAACTGTTTAAAAATGTGATTTGCTGCACTCATTTAATTCTCTACTAGTTCTTGTTTTTATTCTTTTTACTTTATGTAGAAATCAGGACAGTCAGATGAAGACCCATGTGTAAAACAACAAGAAAAAAGAAGAGATAACCGTAAACAGTAAAGAACTTAGTCAGCTTGAGTTTCCACAACATACCCTCACTGTTTCTTACCCATTTAAAAACATATGGCAATTAGCAGACTGAGCCAGTAATAACCAAAATTAAAACAAAAGACAAACACAAGCAATACAAAAGCTTGAGAGAAAAGTGTGGAAGGGAGGTCTGAATAATTAGTGATATTTCTAGAATTATTGCTGAAGGAAGCTGGTGCCTCATACCATCTTTCATCGGTTCTAGCACGTCCAGCACTTGTTATCTTCGGTTTCAAATGTCTCTTCAGAGGGCTTGACATGACAGGATGGCTGCCAGTGACGGCTGAGTTACGCGAGGAAGGGACAATAGTTCTGCAGTTCTGTTTCATTTCTCTCTGTTTTCGTTTTGATTTTGAGGGCTGGGGGCTGGACATCACAGTGAGCAGTGTTTCCGCAAGCAAGGTCCTCATCACAGTGTAAAAGTGGGGAACGTTCCCCATCCGCTCCTCGAGATCATGTTTCTTTCCCCCGTTACATTCCACACATGCCGTGCTGGATTTGAGAGGGTTTTATACTTATTTGAAAAACATCCCAGATCCTAGATATTGATAAAAATGATTTGAATTTCAACAGTGTTCTGGGAGACCCACTATCACCTCTCCCGTTCTCCCAGGAAAGGCTGCTATTCCTATCTGCGCTGGTGGTGAAAGCCTTGTGTACCATCTGGACCTGCTGGCTGTCGAACCACATGGTTTCCTGATCTGTTTTCCTCTGAAAGTGTATGGCTGCTTCCACGTGGGGATCTGATTGAGGATAGACAATATGTAAAATGTACAATCGAAAATATAGTAAGCATTTTGGCATAATATTTTAAAGCAGCCATTCGTAAATAACAAAATGGCTTCAGCCTTGGTTCTGGAAGTCTCCACAGAGATTTTTTTTAAGTTTTCTTAAAGGGGACATCGGATGCAAAATTCACTTTTACATGGTGTTTGCATATAAACGTGTCTTAGTGTGTGGACACAACCACCCTACAATGATAAAAATCCATTTACTTTTTTTTTTTTTTTTTTAATCATAGATGAAAACAGGAAGGGGGGGGGGGATTGTGGGCATGCTCCACACAGAATTTATTTTAAAGATATTTGAATTACATACTCATTTATAGTTACTGTAATGTATTTTTTTTTTTACCTTATGTCCAAAACTGTAATTTTTCTCTCTCACACACAAAATATTTTTAAACATCTTGTTGCAACATTTTACAAAAATCAAGATTGAAGATATTTGGTCAAAATCCAATGTTATAAAAGATGAATTGCTATGCAGGCTATTTATGACAATATTGGCTGATTAGATGGCAATGCTGACCTAAAATGCAAAATGTTTGCCCTCTCTCTTAACCATTCCCTCATCCCAGACCTCAAATACATAAAATATTATCCTTTTTAGACATAGTTTTTGAAGTAAAGAGTAAAGAAAATAGGGGCCAGTTGCATAAACTTAGCCATCAAGTTAAGAATGTGTCTTAAGAACTAGTTTGACCAACTAGCAATTGCCATGGGGTAATTAGTCTTATTTTTCCAATACAAATAAGACCAATCTACATTTTCAAACTGAATTAAAAAAAGCTATTACCAGTCTTGAAGAAAAAAAATGAAATGACTAACTTTTTAAGAGTAGTCTAAACGGTTTATGCAATCGGCTCCAGTTCTTTATTGACCTTTGTAAGATCACTAGTACCCTTGCAAGCACCCCCCCCCCCCTCCCTCCTCCTCGTCATAAAAGCACTTTCTCATTGGATCTAAGCAAATCTCATAGCATCCGATGTCCCCTTTAAAAATAAATAACTCAGAGGCCATTCACGCAGAACATGTTTTTGCTTTGAAAAACACGAGACGTGGGCAGTGGACTCAGGAAAAAAAAATGCAAGGTCAAGAGATTAGTTTTTTTTTTTAAAGTTGAACTTTTCACTGGAAAACTCACACAGAACATGTTTTTGCTTTGAAAAACACACGTGGGCAGTAGAATGCAAAAGTTGAACACATGGAAAACTAGCACAGTAGAATGCAAAATCACATCCTATGTAAACCAGCCTTAAACCATGAACAAAACAAATCAGCTTTGTGACAAATTACAACTTTATCAACTGATTAAAAGTATGAGAAAATTGTGTACAATTCTTTGAGTGAATTAACTATATCCCATGAAAGACTGAAATATGTTACTGATTTAGAAAAAGCTTATGGTAAATAGGAAAATATTTTGATTTCTGCTCAAAGATAATATTTTTCCACAAGAAGGAAAAAAAAAAAAAAAATATATATATATATATATATATATATATATATATATATATATACACACACATACATGCATGCATACCGTTCAAAAGTTTGTGGTCAGTAAGATTTTAAAATGTTCTTAAAGGGGTCATCGGATGCCCATTTTCCACAAGTTGATATGATTCTTTAGGGTCTTAATGAAAAGTCTATAACATACTTTGGTTAATTTCTCAATGGTAGTGTAAAAAACACCCTTTTTACCCTGTCAAAATCAGCTCTGTTTTCAGCAAGCCGTTTTAGTCCATGTTGCTTTAAATGCTAATGAGCTCTGCTGACCCCGCCCCCTCTCTTCCATGGAGTGACGAGCAGACTGTAAACTTCAGCCGCGAAACTTGCTAACTAGCACATTATTAGGAAAGGCGATTTGCAAAGATTCATAAAAAACCTTATACTAACTTCTTCTGTAGATGGGAAGCTGGATCACGAATGATTCGCGTGAACATTAGGCAGATTCGGGATCGGCGCATTCCCTTCAAAAACGAAAGTAACGTTAATCCTCTGCATCTTCAGCGGCTCAGATGTCGGGAGTAAATGACGACTGCTATGTTCATTATTACATCCAACAACAAAACACCTCAATCGCTTAATCGGAGACATCTTGTCTTCCCCTGCACCGGAGGCGGACAGCTCTCAGATCACTCAGGGCGGGTCTAAGGTAAGACGTCTTGTCAATCAACTATCGTGGGAGCGGCCTGCGCAGAACTACGTCATTCTGACAGGAATCTCAGAACAGCCTGATTTGAGAAAGGGGATTTAAAAAAAAAAAACACTGGGTGGATTTTTATCATTATAGGGTGGATATGTACATACACTTCCAACACACATTGATGTTCAAACAACATGTAAAGTGTATTTTGAATCCGATGACCCCTTTAAAATAAATATCGTGCTCACCAAGGCTGCATTTGTGATCAAAAATACAGTAAAGACAGTAATATTGTAATGATGAAATATACATTTTTAGTATATTTTGAATGGTAATTTATTACTGTGCTACGTAAATAATGTCCTATTATCCTTCAGAAATCATTGCAATATGCTGATTAGGTGCTTAAGAAACATTTTTTCTTATTATTCTTATTGTTGAAAACAGTTGTGCTGCTTAATATTTTTCTGGAAACCGTCATACTTTTTTTTCCATCTTTGATGAATAGAAAGTTCAAAAGAATAGCATTTATTTGAAATAGAAATATTTTGATACATTATAAAAACCTTTACTGTCACTTTTGATCAATTTCATAGTAGTATGCTATAATAGTAATAAACACATAAAGGATATTCCCATAATCCACAATATAAATAGAAGTTGTTGCAATATCATAAAAAAAAAAAAACAGTTTAAGCTTCCAGAACCATGAGAGTTTCTCTCCATTTAGCGTGTCAGTATTTTACCGGTCTGAATTGGGTCTTTCCTGTGGTGTGTCATCAGGAGTAGCACTGCCAAGAATTCTCTTCCTGGCCTCTGCGTATTCTGCCTCTCGCTGAGCCAAGGATTTTACTTGTGGGGAGGGTCGAGTTTGTGTCACAGATGATCCTAAAGATCCATTACTGGAGGGTCGCTTTAAAATACGAATCTGAGGTGGGGGTGCTGCGGGGAGGGAGTCATCCTGGATTACGATCGCTGTCTTCATCGGAGAACGGCTCGAACTGCCACTTGAAAGTCTGGAAGAGCATCAAAAAAATGATTAGAGTAAAACAAGCTACACTGAGCAAAACATGAACTCAAGAATGACCAGACATACCTTTCTTTCTGACTGATTCGAAGCTTTTCCTCTAGTCTTCTTTCCATTTCCTAAGTCAAACACAAAAAATTAACACTTCTACTGGAGGAATGTAGCATAAAGTAATGTTATAAAACAGTACAGACAGGCCGCTTCAAGGAGGGGCCTCTGAAGCAGCAGCAAGTTTTCAGTTTCACAAAGTTATTTATATATCGTTAGTGCAGTGGCTAAATTAATGACAGGGCTGAATTACAGAGTGCTGCTTGAGTAGGTAGACAATATGAGGCTTTTCTAAACAGAGACTTGAGGAAAACTTTCAAATGGAGGGAAAGATGTGTTTACAGAACCTAATACCTGGGGTGTTGACCTTGCTGCCAGACAAATACTGACATAAATCTTTAAAAAGTCTCACATTTTAAAAGAGCAGTTATGATACATAACATATTGCACGCTCTCTTTCTCTCTCTCTATATATAAATGAGTAAAGAAACGCCACCTGAAATACTAATGAACTTTTTTTTCCTGTCAAGGGTATTTTTAAAGGAACATCTCACCCAAAATAAAAAATCTGTAATTTACTCATTCTTATTTTGTTGTGAAACCATGAATTACGTTCTTCTATGGAAAACAACCAGAGATGTTAGGCAGAATGACAATCACACTGAGGATTCACTCTCGTTCTACTGAAAAACAAAATGCAATGAAAGTGAATGGAGAGACTGAGACCGGATTTTGCCTCAAATCATCTATATCGTCTGCTCTACAGACGCAAGAAGGGCAGTAATGCCAGTAAACGACAGTTTTTTTCTTTGAACTGTTGAGTGAACAATTCTTTTAAATGCATCTACAAAACAATAGTATCGCTCACAAGATCCACACATCTGTATAACTATTCGAAAGTTATAAAAACCGAGCTTTTTGAGATAAACCTTCCATTTTCCATCTAAATCACTACAAATACTTTACTAAATAAAGATATGTGGATTTGCAAATACATTGTCCCAATAATACTGCAAATACAGTATTATTTACAACAGAACCAAAGACAAATTGAAAACTTGTGAAAACCGCCTGTTGACTGTCTGAATGGAGACTATCCCACCTTGATATTCCCTGCTTTGAAATAGTATTTCCGCATAAAATCAACTCATCAAATTCTACATATCAAAAAGACATAACTTAGTCCCTTCTCTACGACACCCAACAGGTCTCAGCCCATCCGGCAGCCATCTTTGGTTTCTAACGCGGTGGCAAAGAAAGATTTTCCCCTTTTTATTCATCAGAAGTTGCCCCGGCTAACTAGCATTAGTTAGCAGGCAGTTTCATTACGTTATGTCATTTGCTTAATTGTTTTACGTGACGCACGAACGTGTCGCTTCACCAACTGCCATTTTCAAAATCGCCTCTATATTACCCACTGGTTTAAAATAAGAGATATCCCACAACATTTGATTTGGGACCAGTTTCCCTTTAACTGCGGCCTACCGCCCAACTCTAAATATACAGGCGTGACTAGCGCGCTAGCATGAGGCCGGTGCTATGAATCAGCCTAATGCTCCACGCGAGGCTATCTACATTGAACAGACAGTTTGTGGAAGCAAGAAGGAAAGCGCAGCTATCGCATATTTACCCCACTATCGGCGGCCTCTTCCCAGCTGTCGGCGACCTCCTCATCATCCATGTTTCCACTCTTGGCTAACTAGGGGCTTCCCTCAGTCCACACGCTAACGCACATTTTCCCTCTACAGCGTCAGAGAGCCGTTTAGTGAGCCGAAGTGTTACACAGTAGCGCCATCTGCTGCAGGGAGGATCGAGCCTCTGTGCTGGAACGTGTGGATGACAGAATATATAACTTGGACATAAAACAAGCATTATCTAATTCATTCTAACCACCAGCATAGACTTATTCAGTCTCCTACAGTAAAAATAAAATTAATATAATGAATGTTTTAAATTAGCTTATAAATCCAGTTTTCATACACTTTATTGAGCACTGCAGCATTATTTTATAGGTATTACAAGTAGGCTAAATGCTATTTTTATAGGGTTACTTTAATTTTAACATCTTGCATTTTTTTTTATATATGTGAATATATATAATTATTGCTTATGATAGGAAAGTTTCACATAAAGCAAGTCACTCCAAGAAGTGCGCAGTCTGCCACTGAGCATTTCGTTACAAATCAGAATGTGTACAAACCAGTACCGAGCAGTTGTGCAACAACAAAACGCACCTCGTCTGCTTCAGTCCAAGGTTCTCAAGGTATAAAACCCGGCTTATTTTCTCCTAAAAACAGCTTAATTGTTTTGTTTGTAGTCTACCACTAAATTGTTAAACGCATTTAGCAACATCAACTCAAGCATAGGCCTACATAATAAACGTCCTAGCGAGAGATGAAACGATTAGACAGAAAAAGTTTGACATAAAAACGTTTTGGTGGACAGTTATTAAAACGGTTATATGCTCAATCACTGTTAATTATAAGGAAAATATGGATGGGACAACACGCGAAAGGCTGAGTCAAATTCAGGGTGTCCCATTACTAGAGCGGGTGGTGAAGTACTGGGCAACAGTGGAGAAGTTCCAGGCGTCAAATGAGGATTTGCTCATTGCCACGTATCCTAAAGCAGGTAGAGTACAAAAGACTGAAAACAACATGAAAAAACAACACAATGCAATGTGAACAATGAAATAATCCTGTCTGTAAAAGGAACTACGTGGATGCAGGAAGTAGTGGATAGCATCCTGAATGAAGGAGATGTTGAAAAGTGCAAGCGGGCGCCCACTCACCTGCGCATGCCATTCTTAGAGATGACTGCTCCTGATGGTTCAAGTTCTGGTATGTATAGAACCAAACACTGTTTAGCAACTTTAAACATATAATTTCATGCAAGATATATCCTATGCATAAAAATTTATAATTTTATAGGTATAACTAAGTTGGAGGTTATGGATCCCCCTCGTGTTATCAAAACTCATCTTCCCATCCAGCTTGTGCCTCGTTCTTTCTGGGATGCTGGTTGCAAGGTTAGAAGGTTAGATTTCATGGGCTGTATTGAAAAATACAATATAATGTGAAAGCTAAACCCACCTTCATTTTTCCATAGGTTATATATATTGCCCGTAATCCAAAGGACACTGTGGTTTCATATTATCATTTTGACCGCATGCATCTTTACCAGCCAGAGCCTGGCCCTTGGCCACAATATCTGGAGAAGTTCATGAAAGGGGAATGTGAGTCACGCATGCTGCAGTTAGACTGTTCACTACAGCAATTGCCTTGTTTTGTGTAAAATGCGAATACGCTTAATCATGATATCTTAAATTGAACTCCTAATGACTGAATTTTTTTCAGTGGGTTGGGGATCCTGGTATGACCATGTTAAAGGATACTGGAGGGAAAGGCATAACAAGAAAATCCTTTACATATTCTATGAAGACATGAAAGGGGTCAATCAGCTTTCAAAACATATACTTATATTACATATTTTTCTTATTAAAAAAGTAGTTCAGATTTAAATTTGCTGATATATACTCACCCTGAGTCCATTCAAGATGTAGATTGTTTCTTCATCTGAGCAGATTTGGAGAAATGTAGCATTACTTCGCTTGCTTACCAATGGATCCTCTGCAGTGAATGGGTGCCGTCAGAATGAGAATCCAAACATCTGATAAAAACATCACAATAATCCACAAGTAGTGCAAGTAATTCACAAGCTACATGTTTGTAAAAACAAATCCATCAGTAAGATGTTTGTAACTTCAAACCATTGCTTCCGTCTAAAATAGAGAAAGTCCTCTATCCATATTATTGCTTTCTCCAGTTAAAAAGTAATCTTGGCTGAATTAGGAGAGAAATATGCACAGATCAAACACCGTTTACAAATGAAAACAGTCCAAAAACTGTCCAAAACTAACAAATACACTGCCCTCCAATAGTTTGGAACACCCCTGGCAAAGTGTGGTTTTGGACGATATCAGCATAAATCCTTGTCATTTTTTGGTGCAAATACATTAAAGTAACTTGACATTATCATTGAAGACCAGCAATAAAACATAATAATGGCAATATATACATGTCAAAGTCAGACATGCCCCTTTGCCAGCTGTGATGCGTGGTTACTGGTTTAAACTTGGCCCAGGTTTTTAAAAGATTTTTGGGTCAGCACACCTTAATAGCTTCAACAATTGATTGCCAATTAAAAGTCAATGTTTGAATAAACTGACCGCTCGGATGCCCAGATTATGCAGAGCTGTAATAGCTGCTAATGGTGGATATTTTGATGAATTGAAAATTTTAGTTTTTTCTATGTATAAACTGTTTATGTAATAAAATATGTTTTCGTAGTTTGTGTTGTCCCTTATCAGTGCAAAATTATCACAAATTAAAAATGATTCATGCCAATATTGTTCCAAAACCCCATTTTCTAGGGCGTTTCCAAACTTTTGGAGGGCAGTGTATGTTAGTGGATTTTGATGTGAGAGAACAACAGGGGATGGACTTTTTCACAGAAGGAGATATTATTATGGATTATGGGTTCATATTTTGGCCAGAAGCAACTGTTTAAAGTTAAAATGACTTGATGGATTTGACTTGATGTCGTGTAGATTACTTGTGGATTATTGAGTTGCTTTTATCAGCTGTTTAGATTCACATTATGATTTATAAGTGATAAGTGATATAATGCAACGTTTTATTTTATCTACATCTTGAGTGGAGTCAGTTTTCAGCAAATTTCATTTTTGGGTGAACTATACCTTTAACTTTTTGAGCCTATAAAGTCTGAGTATTTAAGTCACTTGTATAATTTATAATTTCAGGACCCTGTTCACGAAGTAACCCGCGTTGCTCAATTCCTTGGACGACAGTTATCAAAAAGTACAATAGAGCATATTGTGCAAATGACAACGTTTTCTGCTATGCGAGAAAACCCCATGGCAAACTACTCAACTATCCCAGATACAATCTTTGATCGCAAAGTCTCAGAGTTCATGAGAAAAGGTGATTTAAAAAAAAAATTGTATGATTGAGAAACATGTTATGAATAATTTAAATTGGATTTGTGCTATTGTTTTTCAGAATTTATATTTATTTTATTTTATAGGTGAGGTTGGTGACTGGAAGAATCACTTCAGTGCAGAAGAAGATGCTGCATTTGAGGAACATTATCGCAAAATAATGGCTAATTGTCCTATTCCAATACGGTTCACATTATGAAAGATTGAAATGAAGTGTGTTTGTTTTCTATGAAGTGTGTTTGTTTTTGAAAACATAATTACAATTTCCTAAATAAATTATTATTATTAACTATGTAATCCCATATATGTTTCTATTTTTCCTCATAAAGTACATTGTACATTGTTGGGCAACAAACTGTAATATTAATGTACTACTCTGGATGGGTGGTAACTGTTGACTGTTCAAAGCTCTTGAATGCAGTGTAAAGTTCAAGTCCCCTCATAAAATCTCTGGAAGGTACACATGAAATCAGTTAACGGAAATGAAAAAAATCCCCAGCAGAGGGCAGAAATGTATTGTTGTTGTTGTTTTAATTTCATATTTGTACAATTTTGAATCAGGAACAGGCCTCAGAAATATTTGTGGTAATACATTAATATTAAAACTTTGTGGCTGTAGAGAAATAAACCATACAGTTGTAAAAACTGATCAAGGCCTAAGTGACCTTTGAGACTGTGCTACCAAACCTCCAACTCTCATATCTGCACTTGATAAAGGTTATACATGAGTGAAGTTCGCAAACAACGCAACTGAAAATAACAAAATAAGGTCAGTAATATTGATGATTTTGATTTGTTAAGATTTAGTTTTGTGTGTGTGGCCAATTTGAGTAGTATCTATGTTAACAAATTGGCGCATTAAACTATTTCTCACTTACATAGGCATGTTGTCCTTCATTTCCCGGTTTCTGCCAAGTGTTCCTTCTTGGCTAACACCAAGTGCTATTCCTTTACATAGTGTTTTACAAGGTGAGTCATGAAATGAACATTCTGTCACAAATGTTCAGTAATAACGGAGTTAATTTACTGATAAAATTTTGATAATAGATTATTTATTCACTTATTCACACATAAATAGCTAATAATATTTAAAACATTATCTTTTGGTATAATCTTGCCCTGCATTGTGAAATATATATATATATATACAGTGCCTATAGAAAGTCTTCATACCCCTTCACTTTTTTCACATTTTGTTATGTTAAATTGCTTTTTTTTCACATAAATCTACACTGCACTCACCATAATGAAAAAAAGCAAAATCCGGATTATCACAACTTTGCAAATGTATTATTTTGAAAAGGAAACACTGAAAAAAAATTCTTCATACCCTTTGCTTTGACACTTGAAATTTAGATCAGGAGCATTCCAGTTTCACTGGGTCGTCTTTGAGATGTTTCTATACTCCGACTGGAGTTAACCTGTGGCAAATTCAGTTGATTGGACATGATTTGGAAGGCACACACACCTGTCTATATAAAGTTTAACAGCTGAAATGGATGTCAGAGCAAAAACTAAGCCATGAGGTCAAAGGAATGGCCTGCAGAGCTGAGAGACAGGATTGTGTTGAGACAGATCTGGGGAAGACTACAGAAAAAAATTCTGCTGTGTTGAAGGTTCACAGGAGCATTTGGACTCCATAATCCTTAATGGATGAAGTTTGCAACAATCAGGACTCTTCCTAGATCTAGCCTCCTGGCCAAACTGAGCAATCAAAGGAGAAGGGTCTTGGTTAGAGAGGTGATCAAGACACTGGTTGAGCTCCATGATCTTATATGGAGATGGGAGAAACTTACAGAAGGACAAACATTACTGTGACACTCCACCGATCTGGGCTTGATGGCAAAGTGACCAAACTCAAGCTTCTCCTCAGTAAAGATACATGAAACCCTGATTGGAATTTACAAAAATACACCCAAATAACTCTCGGACTACTATGAAAAAAAAGATTATCTGGTCTTATGAACCTCAATTCCTTATTCATGTCTGAGGGAAATCAAGCACCACTTATCACCTGCATAATACCATCCCAACGATGAAGCATGGTGGCGGCAGTATCATGCAGTGGGGGTGTTTTTCAGTGGCAGGGACTGGGGAAGTGATCAGAGAAGACGAAAAGCTGAATGCAGACAAATACAGAGATATCCTTAATGAAAACCTGGTTCAGAGTGCTCAGAACCTCAGACTGGGCTGAAAGTTCACCTTCCAACATGACAATCACCCTACGCACACAGCCAAGACAATGCAGGAGTGGCTTAGGGACGACTCTATGAATGTTCGCGAGTGGCCCAGCCAGAGCTGGGACTTGGAACCAATCAGACATCTTTGGAGAAACCTATAAATGGCTGTCCAACGATGGTCCCCAGCCAACCTGAGATGATCTAAAGAGAAGAATGGCAAAAACCCCAAATGCAGATGTGCAAAGCTTGTTGCATCATACCCAAAAAGACCTGAGGCTGTAATTGTTGCCAAAGTGCTTTTGAGTTAAGGGTATGAAGACTTTTGCAATGTAATTTTTTCAGTGTTTCCTTTTTAATAAATTTGCAAAGCTGTGATAAATCCAGTTTTTGCTTTGTCATTATGGTGAGTGGGGTATAGATTTATGTGGGAAAAAAAGTAATTTAAAGCAGTTTAACATAATAGCGCAACATAACAAAATGTGAAAAAAATGAAGAGGTATGAACACTTTCTATAGGCACTATATATATACACGTATATATATATATACGTATATATATATATAATGTGTTTTATGTTAATCACAGGGCTTGTGGGTGCTTGTGGAATCTGGGTTCTTCGTAACCTTTTAAAAACATACTTGTTTGTTGAGGCACAGAGGTAATATTTATGTGCTATGTTGTTTAACCCATGCTGTATGGCTGAAGATAATAAATATTTGATATAATATATTTAAATAATAAGATACAACAGTTTTTGTGTTGATGTTTTTGTACATTTCACTTGTCTGTTCTTTTAAGTATCGCAGATCCTGAAACAGACATTAAACGACGGAACAGACTAAATGGTGGACTAACAGAGAAAATTCAGTTCTGGATCCTAACAGTGGTTCTTTCAGTTGTGGGGTCTCGCGTTGCATCACTGGTAGTTTTAGAGTTCTCTCTTAGAGCCATTTCAGCAAGGATCACAGGAGGACCAGTATGAGCGTAATTTATTTGTGACATTTAATACATTTGTGCATGACAACTCGATATCATTCTGGATAAAATGTTCCGTTTCTTTTTGTGTAGGACTCAATAATTGACCCATTGTTACTGCTGCTTGTCCAGTGCCAGTTCTCCTTGGGCTGTGCATTAACCTGCAGCCTTAATTTCCTCCATGAGGGGGCACCGCAAGGCTGGCTAAGCCTGCTCCTTGCAGTTGGACTGAGCTGGTTCTTGGCAAGCCGGTGCAGCAGAGTATGGCGACATGTAAATACAATGTATCCAATACATAGTACACAGCGCTATTGTGGACTTTGCATTGGACTATTAACCACTGGCAGTTCTATATTAACCTGGCTCTGCAGTGCCCTAATTATAACTTTTAGTGTATCTGGAATTGCTGCTATATCAAACATAAACCAACACTTTCTATCAACCACTGAGGCTCTGAGATTTTGGACCCCACTCACAATCTGCTACACTCTGCTGGTTGTGTACATGAATGGTAAGACAATCAAATGGCAAAATGTAATGGTTTTAATACAGTTCTATTCACTGGAATTTAAAAGCGCAGTATTTATTTGAAATTATATAATTGATATGTTGATTATTGTATAACTTAAATTGATTAATCCATCCTTGCTGAATAAAAGTATTAATTTATTAAAAAACAACAACCAAAAAAAAAAAAAAAAAACTTACTGACCCCAACATTTGAACAGTATTGTACATTACATGGCAAAACTGGCCATCATTTGAGTCTAATCATGAGTATATAATCAATCTTTCAGAGGATCGACATCATCCGCCTGGCCAGCAGATTCTCAATACAGTTGTTGTGCGACTGGGTGGGCTTTTTGTGTTACTGATTACAGTGGGCAGCTGGTCAGATGTACTCCATGTTCTAATCTGCTTCACTGGTGAAGCTGCATGCCTGTTTACATCTCAAGACCTTTTGGAAGCCATATATCAGGTTAGAACTAATAATTGATTGCATTTGCTTATGTCTTCTTCTGATCCCCAAGGCATTCAATAGATAAGATTTTGTGCATAAAATGTAATAACATACTGTATTTTCACAGCATGTCACCTATGTGCCTAAAGACCCATTAAAAAGACCTGGAAATCGGGAAGAACTAAGGAACTTCGAAAAGAAACTGGACTAGGCTTGGATGAAAACAAACTTGACCTATATATTTATATGTATATATACACACAAACCCACATCTCTGCAAAATACAATCTAGGTTGTAAACACAATCCCATGAGGGTCTGTGGTTTGTCTGAAAAAAAGTAGCTACATTTAAGTATTTAAGAGATATGTGCCTTTCAATTCTTAAATATTTCAAGCTGATTTAGTCCCTTACCATTTTAGTACTGCATGAAAAAACATATGAATGCCTTCCATAACAATAAATATAGCTACTCAATATCTGTATGTATATGGTGAATTACATTTCCTCTACACATATAGGCCTATTTATATAGCAAGTAATATTCATTTTGACTTGGATAGGAACAGTAACAAATTTGGCCAGGGTCACCCAGGCATTATAATAAAGACACCTAACACAACAAAAACAGTTAAAAGTAGCAATTACACTCAATAAATAATTGCGTCTTGTCTTTTAACATTTTTGAGCCCTGTAACAATTCAGTTCAGTCAATTCCTTGGAAGCAGCCAAGCGCTAAAGAAGTTAAACTGAACTTGAACCCCAAAATAGCTCCACTGGAAACAAAATGGCCGCGTCGCTGTCATTTCTTTTGTTGTGCTGGGTTTAGTCTACACTAGGTTATGCTCAAAATGGCGTCATATTTCAAAGAACATTCTTTCGATAACTGGCGCCAAAAATTAACAACTGGACATTCAAGAACATCGAGTGTGATTTGTTTGTGACGCGTAAATCGCTCTGGTATGCATTCTGTACGTGTTTAATTCTCCACAGTGAGGCTGTTTCAGGACGTTTTAAAGCGCTCAAACATACAAGGACAAAACATTTCTCTCAAACGCATTCCACATTCTGTCGCTTTTTTGTTTACAATCCCGTCGTTTCCTCTGTCGAATAAATACATTACAATTATTCTTGTAAATTTGGTAAAGCAATACATGTCTTCACGTCCTTAGAAGTTTGCCACACCGTCTTGTGTTTAGGAGCAAGAAAAAAAAGAACATTTGTTGTCCAAGTATCCAGGGGATTAATTTATTGTATAACATACAACATTGTTTAGGCCTAAAGTGCGTTTTTTTTGTACATCCAACGAATCCCAAATCCAATCCCAAAAGAACTGTCAAAGAATTACATTTTATTAGTTCTATTCCAGAAAGTCCGTGCAATTCCAGTAAAAATTCAAGACTGAATCTGAAGATGTGGCTTGCTTGAGAAACTGCTCCACCTCAGCACAAGTTCCAGAATGTTCTGCTACTCGGAGGGTTTGTGATCGCTCTTTGTCAAAACTCTATGTGGGCGTGAAAAGCGCACGCGCCATTCATCCATTGCGGTTCCTGTTTTGCCGCATTCTGGCGCATGCGTGAACCAAATCATACGCCTCGTGCATAGTTGGAAAACAGACAAATGTTTGTTTTAATAAGGAAATGTTACATGATTGGGCATTATCTTTGGTGTTTCTTCAAGACAGCATTTAATTGCCACAATAAGCTAATCTTCGCCTTTATTTACATTTTGGACACTTGATCCTAATTGTTAACAGGCTGTACTGTCGTTAATGATTAAGCTTACATTCGACGCGAGGCTTGTCTTTTCAATTAACTAAAGACATCGTTCTGGCCGTTGCAATTAAAAGTGGGAGATGTCCGACTAATCTTCCACAAAAAGAGAGAACTATTATTAGGGAGAATCATCCAGTTGACTTAATTATTTCTGCACTAAATGCACTAGTTCATCCGAGTACAGAAGATCTCGTTGTCTTTTGTTTTGACTTGTGAGTCGTATATAAAACAGACGGTTCCCACCTGGATTTTGGGAAAACAAATGGATGTGCAAACGTATACAAAGCAGCAGTACTGAAGCTAGTAATACTGTCAACACAGTCCTGCCACTGACTCATGAATAAAGAGTTTGCGGTAAACCACACGTCTCAAACAATTTACACCCCAAGATTATGATTAACTTGCAGTTTTAAAGTCCTGTTCTACAAACAGGCTGTCAAATGTCATACTAAAGCAAAGGCAACCAAGTCTGACTTTTACCTTGCAACCTAAACCAGGGAATTAATCCAACGTATATGCACATTTTAACACTTAAAAGTGATTTACAATAAAATACATCATGTCCGATGATTTGATCCATGTGGTATTCCGAGTGCTCATTGCATATGCGCGATCTCGTCATGAACCGGAGCGCGCTCCTCGACAGCAAGGTTGAGGCTTTCGTAGTCAACACAGCTTTCAAGTGCAAGCGGGTCCAAGCGTAGTGTCGAGTCAGAGGAACTACTCGTCCACCGTAACACACATTCAGCCGGATTTAACTCTGTAAACTCTTCTGTATGATCGGGGGTCACCAAAACGCAGTATGGTCCGGGAAACCAGACATTTATGGGTGGGGAATTTACCAGAAAATGTACGCGAGGAAAAAATTATCGAGCACTTCAAACGGTAAGTGACGATTTGCTGAGAGCGAGACAACATCCAGCAATGTGCTTCGTTCAAATGTTTGGGGGAAAAACAATAGCGGTGCAGAGTTAAACACCTTAAACGTGTGCCACAACTTTCGCTGCTATTGAGTTGGCTTGTTTTGGCTCACTTAACGTACGCTGGCTAGCGAGTTAGCTTTCGAGAGTCGCAGTCGTCGCTAGGTTGCTAATTAGCACGGAGGGTCGCATACAAGCGCGTTACTTGTAGCTGCATTACTGCTGGCTTCAACTTGCGTTAATTTGCAACCCAGATATCAGTAGCACTATTGAAAGGTAGTAACGTTTGTTGCTTGGTGGTTAAAAAAATACTGCGAGCGAGCTGAATGGGCTAACGTTAAATGCTGTCTGTACTACTAAAAGCATTACAGTGGGTGTTGTTTTGAGCTCGGCTCAGATGTCATGAATGTCAGGCGAGCGGTGGCCGCTTCTAGGAGAAGTCAAACAATAGCAGTGTGGGGGTACTTTCAAGTTTCTGTTCGAAAATGTTCAGGACCAACCTGCAAATTATAATTTATGTCAGTCTATGAACATGTGGCGACAGTTCCTATAGGACGTTTACGTTAAGTTGTCAGCCAGAAGTTTGTGTGTGGTGGTGAGGTGAATCACATACATGGGCTGTTTTGTTTAGTCTGGCAGCAAGGCATGATATTCAGTGTTAAAAAGCATCTAGCGTTCAAAACCACCCACATACCCGAGGGGTTTAATGTACATTTCTCACCTGTATGGATTCGGGTAATGCAAGGTAGCCTATCGTTTTTACAAGTTACAACCTGGTTTTGGGTGGAAGGCGTAACTAAATCTGAATAACACGGTTTGTTGGAACTAAATGGTGCGAATCTGTCTTTATCTGAAACAGCGTGGCGAGATTGCTCCCTTATTAACGTTAGTGACATCGCAATATCGTGTTACACCAATACATCTGACTTTAAAGTCGGTTGCTCGATTGTTTATATCGTCCCAAAACATAAATTATTATCGCATACATTTCTGTAAAAGGTTGGATATCTAAATATATCTAGCTTTATCTGCATACATACAGTATAGTCACGTAAAGCGAAACTAACGTTACATCGCAAGTTTAAACTACACGATGTTTATATGGTCGCAAAATGTAAACTAACTTATATTATCGCCCAGCTCTATGCGACGAAGGAATTATATTCATTAACGTCATGTTTTTCTGTAAATCCCCTTAAAACAATGTAAGTTGGTGTAAAAAGCGCTATACATATAGAATTGACGTGACTAAAGGCTGTATAACGACTTTATTGACCACATTCATTAACGTTACCTACACTATGCATATAGTCTGTCAGTCACATATTTGTACAAATACAATTAAAACACACAGACGTAGTCTTTGAAAAATGCATGTGTGATCGAACTCATCATAATAATGTTGTTTTTGTTTGGTTGTATAGCCTGTATTGTGCTGGAAATGTTTAGGCTGAACATCATAACAATACATAGCAAGATATTACTTTGCGAGTCGAGCACACAGGGAGGCAGGCACTAGTATGAGAGAACCTACATATAAGATTTGTGTAAATAATTTATTCATTTTTGACCAACCGCTTTGTCTCAACAGCAGGCTTTTGTTTGTCTATTTAGATTTGAATTGTGGCAATAACGGTCGCTCCTTGAATGGGAACTAAATTAAAACACGCTCATGCTAAATTGTGACGGAATATTAAAGGAGAAATAGTTTTCTGATGTATACAGGAAATAAATACAGATATATACATTTATATAAATAAATGGAACATATTTCTGTACCCCGAAGTGATTTGTGTACGGTGTCTGTCAAAGCTGAGGTCAGTGCGCCAGAGGTACTTATTGAAGATGGGGGACGCGAGAATGAATAAGCAGTGTGAATAGGTTTGTAAAATGGCGACGGAGATTGTGTAGTGAGTGTGAGAACTAGTGTGTCAGACAGCTGCTCACCTAGAGCACCCATTTGAATGCCTATTGTTTATTACACATTTTCATATTTTGCTTACCAGGTGTTGTTTTAACCCCCATGCACCTGTTTTGTTTATTTGTTTGATGATTGACAGCAAATTAATGTATAGTATATTTGCATGAGGCTTATACAAGCACAATATTTCAAGAATTGTACAGTAAAAATTAATGTACGTTTATTAAACATGTCCAGAAGAGGTAAATAGAGCAGATCAAAACATCGTAATGACGTTTCAAGCCTGAATGATTTGACAGAATTATGACATTTGACTGAATTCTGGCATTCACATATACATATTGTGCAGCAAGATGCTATTTTGCAATTCTGTGGTGCACCAGAAACAGGCCATCAAAATCTGATATTTGTTTTCCTGTCATAATTATTGGATGTATTCAAATGAAAGGAGATATTACTGGCATATGGTTGATGCTACTCATACAGTGGTACATTTTTGTGTGATGATGCAGAAGGTAGGCTGTTTTTATTTGAATAGCCTTATTTACATATTGCACAAATGACTGGAATGCAGGTTTGTCTTCACTTGGGCTTTTTCACCATCTAATCTGCCCTTTGCGGATTGGCAATATGTATGATGGTTATTCATATCAGCATAATTGATTGCAAGTATCATGCAATGCAATGCATTTGTGTTGGCTACAATTAAATACCTTTTCTGCTATTTTTTGCTTTTTTAGGTATGGACGTGTGGAGAGTGTCAAGGTGCTCCCGAAACGTGGATCGGAGGGTGGAGTGGCAGCTTTTGTGGATTTTGTGGACATTAAGAGTGCTCAGAAAGCTCATAATTCTATCAACAAGATGGGAGACAGGGACCTACGCACCGATTACAATGAGCCAGGAACTATTCCCAGTGCAGCTCGAGGCCTGGATGATAGCCTGTCCATAGCCACTCGTGGGCGGGATGTTTCAGGGTTCACAAGGGGGGCAGGGGGCCCTGTGTATGGGCCCCCTGTGTCACTCCACAGCAGAGAGGGACGCTTTGAACGCAGACTAGACGGGTAAGTGGACATAGTTTTTCTGAAGGCAGGGGGACCATTCGTTTCTTGTAACTCATCTCTCCCTCCCAGTTATTTCCGTCATTAATTGGGCTAATTTATTGTTTTGGGGGCGGGTGACATGAGGGAAATTAAGAGAACACACTGGAGGGTATTAATTTGGGCATCACGCTTTGATGGTTGAGGTCTGTCATCGCTCACCGTGTAAAGCGAACCAGTTTTGAAGTTTGTCAAAGCATGGTGAACATGCACCAAAATTCATTATCATTATGATAATATGCCTCTGCATGGGGATTCTCTCAGAGTTGGATATCGCTGCAAAGAGAATCCAGGGCATGTTTTGGATATCAAAATATTCCGGGATTTCTGGAAGTGAGCACGAATCTGTGACCGCGGCCTTACCTGGAATTGCCCTATTCTGGAGTACTGTACCGCCCAAGGTGGATTAATGGGTTACATCATGTGTTTTTGCTCTGTTATTGTAACACGATTACGGTGTTGATCAATTAAGACCCATTGATTGGTAATTGGATTATTGAAATGGGTGGTTTAGGATCAGTTCTTTCCATTCCATGATCTGGAGCGCTCTGGATGGTATTCTCTGGATTCTTAATCACACTGGATTAATACTACCCAATGACAAGGATATTCTATCACTACGGTTTCTTTTCTCTTTTTTTTTTCGGGATTATTTGTGGTGTTAGGGTTTGCCTTTTAATTACATGGGAGACTTCTGCCATTGATCAACATGGTAGAATGTGACAGAAACGCAGTGAGCAAATTTCTTTATTTATTCATTACTTATTTCTAGACCATTTAAGTTCATTTTTGCTTTTTTTTCCTAAATCCCAAAGAAAAAAAATTGGATTTAAAGTAGCATTTGGTCTAATATACTGAAGAAAGAACTGATTTTTGGATCCACACAGTAAAGCATGGAGGTATTGCTATTGTGGGGCTAAAGACATCTCGGTTTGGATGTGAAATATGCCACTGGATTACAAAGCCCCATAATGGATCTGGGACTACAGCAGTCTATGGATACATTACAATTAAGAAGAAAGTCGGTTTCTCCTAATGGACTATTCCAAAGCCAATGGATTATTGATCTCTTTTTCCAAACATCAATGAAGATTCCACTGGGATTTGTAAAACATTGATCGAATGCCCATTTTTTTCAGAGTTGACTTGGATTATTACCATTCACAGCGATTAGAACATTGGTACCTACCTTGTTCTGTTGGGATATCAGAGAAATTAACTGTTTTCAGCTGTAAGGAGGTGGTGGGATAAGATTCCAAATAACTGAATCTATTTTTTTTTTATGCACTGAAGAGGGATTTAAAAGGACAGAGGCATCATGCAGAAAATTTTACATTTTTATATTTTTAAACATCTACAGAGACATTTCGCTTCAAAGGACTAATGAAAATAAAGAACACAAGTAATGCTGTATGAAGAACAACATTATGGAGTTATATTTTTGGACTTCTTTCTTCGGCCTGTCTTTGATCTGATGGGGATTTTTTTGGCACTGAACTGAGTTGGACATTCTACCTCCTGACTTCTACCTCCATACGCTTTTCCCATATTGATATTGACTTATTTTTTAAGATGCATGGATTCTTTTTGGCCGAACTATTAAGTTGGATCCTGAAAGATAAGGATTACTTCGTTTTTTTTTTTCTTCCCATTTTTACATTCTACATTTTTAACCCCCTTTTTTGCTCACAAAGTTCTGTCTCCCTAAATTGTATTTGGAATTGTAGGTCGGGTTACTGCTGTCTGAAAAGGTTGGTATGTTCTGCCCTGTGTATTTTAGCTGTTCTCTAACCCCTAGTTTGATCCCCTGTCTTTTTTTCCATCTCCCACTAACAGATGTAGCTGTTAAACAGGCTGTTTTTAGTAGCTTGTTGGCATTTGCAGATTTTTACCTCACTTTGCTGTCCCTTTCCTGATTCTCACTCTTTTTCACACTCCCTGGCTTTTTGCCTCTCTGCTTTACCTACGTGAATAATTTTAATATTTAGTTTGAGGCTTATCAAGAAAAAAATAAGTTTTTTTTGCTTAAAATAATACAGCAATGCTAGCCAAACACATAACAGCTCTATGAAAATGAAGGAGATGGCAAATGAGCTGTGGAGTGTTGTGATGCAATGTGTCACCACTGTTTGTCAGTTCTTGTGGAAATTACAGGAGTGGTGGACTATATGTACTGTAAAGGTTGATCACACCAAGTTACACAGCTGGCTTCACTAAACAAAAGCATCTTTTTCTAATGGAATCCAAACTTATTTAAATTAACTAGGTCAGATTTGTTGCAACATGCTCACTATCACTCACTCTCAGGACTAACAAATACTGCATCTCAAGCTTTTAATGGAATTTGTCAGGTGTTATTTAAACCTTTTAGTGATTAGAAATGACAGAATTTACTTATTAATATATTAGCTATTTATAATACGTGTAAATCTGCTATGTTGCTTGGCAACCATGCAGTTATTAATGGTCAGTATAACTTTGTGAAATAATAGTTTATTTTGATTATTATCATTATTAATTATAAATAATATTTATTCTTAATAATAATAATAAATAATTATTAATTATTATTAATAATAAATGTAACTGTTGGTAGCCCTGTTGCAAGATTAAACAGACTTTAGGTACACTGCTTCTTGTCGTGCCTATAAGAACAATTCCAGTGTTTCCCATTCATTAGCTAGTCTGTGGCGGCCCGCTACAGTCTAATCTGTCCCACCACAGTTTCAAAATAAACCAAAAATCTATTTATACTCTTCATTATAACATAAAAGGTTTTTAACGTTGTTTCATGTCATTGCTTTCGCAAAGCATCAAACGGACTAAACGTGATATGGCTTTCTCTTCATCAAGCCTGTTTGCGCTGTGTGTTTCAAAGCCAAGCGCGCACTTTGCGCACGCGCACCAGTTACGCTTTTTCACATTAGCATAATTTTCAACATTTTAATGGGCAAATGTTGACAGTATTTCGTTAGATTTGAAATGAGACGTTTGTAAACCTCTTTTCACAGAAGATGGAGTTTTCCGCCAAAATAAAAGCTCAACTGCAGTTTCCACCAAAATAAAAGTTCATAGGTTTATCTCTTGCAAGCACGGATTAAAATGAACAGACGCGAACAAAGAAAATATTGTACAGGCAGAGCAAGCTCACTGTTTATTGGATGAAAAATATAAATATTGCGGTGGGGGTTTATATGAATCTATTTCTGAAGGGAACTGGCTTGAGAGAAGTTTCGACTGCATTTTTCCCCTCTTATCACTGCTCTTCCATAAGCGCCACCTGAGAGTCAGAGAGTGAAATTCAGCCTGTCTGCTGCTTTTGTTTTATGCAGGTTTTATCATAATTTCACAAAGCTGAAGTCAGTCAATTCTGTTTTTGCTTCAAATGTTGACATGATACAATCAAATTTAAATAATAAAAAAAAACGTCTCATGATACATCTACATGTAGCATCATTGTTTGTATTGTGATTAAAATGCAGTGGTTGGTACTAATTTTAAATGGCTTTTTTTTTTTTTTTAAATAGTAGTAGTTGTAGTAGCAGCAACTGCAAAAACAGTTTATTGGCCAGGAAAAATATTTGTGGCTGGTAGATTTTCTCAAGTCACCAGAAAATGTTGTTTGTATCGTGATTAAAATGGCAGATGTGGCAAAAAGTTAGTTTTAGGCCCTGCTTGCATGTGTAGAAATTAGGACAAAAGTATTGTAATTTCCCTACTGTAGAATAAGGTAAAATAATATACCTGTGAAATATTCATTTTCATTTATTTTACAGTGTAATTGTTTTCCAATAAATGGCTATTATTGTCATAGGAATAATAATATAACATTATTATTATTATTGTCATTATATTCTAATTTGTTTGGCTTCCAAATTCACCGGTGTGAGTGTAACTTAGACTGAGACACTATATCACAACTAAAAAGAGGATTCAGTCCCCCTTTAAACCTCAAGTGCAAGTCAATTCACCAGCTTTTTTCTTTTAAGTTTGCACACTGAACCTGTGTTGGAGTTCTTAATTTTGAACTCTCAAATTGTACCACATAGATTAATTTAACTTTAAAATGTAAAAAAAAATCTTATGGGGGGGCATGCCCCCGTACCCCCTTAGAGGGACCGAGGTCCACCCACCACAGTCTCACAAAATCCTGTGGGAAACACTGAATTCTTAACTATGGTAATATTATTGTAATAAGCCTCTTTCACACAGAGATTCCGGAAAATACACGGGTAATGTGTTCCGGGAATCATCCCGGGATCGTTTGATTTTGGTTCATTCACACTGCCTGTGATTTTCCGGAATCTGTGCGTGCGTTCACATACAACCCGTAAAGATCCCGTAAAGACACGTGACATTTCATGTGACGTGTATAATGCGCCGCGCACTATTGCACTAAACTGGCGAATGATTTCAGCTTCAGCGTGGATGGTGAGGAGCTCCCTGATCGCTGCTTCATTCCAGTTTACACATTTTTCGTCATGTGAACGTTGATCTGCCTTCAAAACACCCGGTAAAACAGTCGAACGATAAAGTGCGTCATCACTACGACACACCCTTTACGGCATTGATCCGGCTTTTGTTCACACAGCGCTCGTTCCGGGACTGAACCCGGCAATGTTACTAGGTCCCCAACCCGGGATCAATCCCGGAATTAATCCAGGGACGTGTTTGCGTTCACACAGAAGGCACTCTGGCAATTTTCTGGCAATTTATCGGGACCAAGTGAAAGGGGCTATAGACTACCTCTCATAGGTTAGGCTATTGGTTATTAATATTTTCTGTTGCACACTTAAGACTATTCAAGTTTGAGAAAGTAAATTAAACAATTTTTATTTGCAATTTGATCACTTGTATAAGTTTAAATACCCAAAGATTTATCATTGTAAGTTATTGAAAAACCGGCAGGTAGAGTGACTGATTTTTTATTTTATTTATTTAGATAGGGACGGATACAAAGAACATAGGTAAACTTAAACGGTTATCTGATGTATGCATCATAGTGTTTTTAGCTATTTAAAACTGTTACGTGTTCTATAAAATTAGGAGAACTCATCAGTATATAATTTTTAAAATATAAAAAATATAAAATATATAAAAGTTTTTGTTTACATAATATGTGTGTGTACTGTGTATATTTATTATGTATATATAAATACACACGCATGCATGTATATATTTAAGAACAATTTTACATTACTGTAAATATTACTGCTTTTTCCCTCAGCGATTTAAAAAAATATATGTAGGCTTTTGACTCGAAAAGAGTTGTGGAATGATTGCAGTTATGTTTTAATAGTTGGAAAAGGCTACTGAAACTGAAAGTCTTCACGTGTTTCAAAATGGCCATTAAAGTGAAGCTAGCATAGAGCGTAGCGTGTCATGGCATCCCTTTTACTCATTCCTTTCTGTTAGGGTTTATTTTGTTCCTCTTTTAAAACAAAACAAAACATGGTTTAGAATCACTCTCCACATGAATTATTATTATTCTACAGCTTGACCAGAACAAATGATGTTGGAGCATATTATTGTAAAATACCTTTATTCCGAAATAAGGAGTTTTTATAACCTGTGGCTTTGATTCTATTCTTTGAGAATGACTTTATTGTATTCATGAAACCTCATTCCTTTTAGTTAATTAAATCACAAAATGAGGCAGTAATACGTGGTTATGTCATTCTATCATAGAAGGGAAGTAGGTTGTCTAGAATTCTTAATTAAAATACATATTTGCTTTATTATATTCATGGTAATACAGAAGAAAATAACTAATATCTAATTGGTCATCTCTAAGTGTCATGTAATTGCAATTTCTCACTAAAGACAACAACAACAAAAACGGTAGTTTTATGCATTAAAAAAAATAGTTCATTTTAGTTATCTAGAAAATTGTAAATTGCCATTGTAAAGTAAATGAATCTCCTGATTTTTTTTTTTTTTTTTTTTTCTGTGCCCTGTGTAACTTGGAATGTGACTGACCATGCATGCATGACTTTTGTCATGCATTATTTTCTTCCCCTTTGTTTTCAGTATGGATTCAGTTTGATTTCAGAAATGCAAAAAGAGTAAATTGCAAAAGCAAAATCCCAAATGAATAAACAAACAAAAAAAGTCCAAGTTGTCCTGACCTGTTATCAGTATTTGTATTGAATGCTACAATAAAAGACAGTCCAAGACAGCATCTTTCCAAAATGCACTTGCAGTCTATGTTTTGTTTAAATCACTCTTCAACGCATGTCACTTGACTCGTATGCCTGTCAGGGATGAAATTAACATTAATTTCATTCTTTCCATTTTTCTTTGCCATCCTCCACCCCTTTCCTTGTCACGTAGGGCTGCGGAGGGTCGGGAGCGGTCTTACGATCACAGTGCCTATGGACACCATGAGCGTAGCAGCAGCAACAGCAGTAGTTTCGATCGCCAACGTCACTATGAGACTGATTATTACAGAGACTCTAGGGACCGGGCCCTCAGTGGAGCTAGCGGGAGTGCCAGTTCTGCCAGTGGCAGCATTGGAGGTGGCTCATCGGGGGCCAGTGTAGGTGTTGCAGGGAGTGTTGCAGGAAGCAGCGGTGCTGGTGGAAGCAGTAGCAGCGCTGCTGGAGTAGGAAGTGGCGGCTCGACACCGGGAGGCATTGTCTACTATGGTTCACGAAGCCGGAGCCCTACTCGTTTTGAGACTACAGAGACTCGCTATGAGCCCCATGCCCGTGAAGCTTTCACACTCGCCAGTGTGGTCCATCGGGATTTATACAGAGAAGAAAGAGGCAGACGAGGAGAAAGGACATACCACCACAGTCGCAGTCGTTCACCACACTCTTCGCAATCACACAATCCATCACCACAGAGGCTGCCGAGTCAAGCAGCGCAGCCGGCACGCTCCCGCAGTGGCTCAGGATCTCGCAGTCGTTCCTCCAGCTCTGACTCTGTCAGCAGCACCAGCAGTAGCGGCAGTGGCAGGTAAGAGCAATAAAGCATCTTGGTGCATCTCTTTAGCATATCGATGGCAGTATATTTAAAATAAAATCTTTATATGTTAAAGGCATGGTTCACCCCAAAAAAGGTAGGTTGTGGCTATGTGACACTATCCATCATTGCTTTATTTGTTTAAGCATCTCGGCCAGCCTGACACTAGGCTTGCTGCGATAGACGGTGTTGGCGGTGATACCGGTGTGAAGCCGCAACACCGGTTACGTCACTTGCCCACCGCGGCACCGTCCCTCACCGTCGTTTAGATTTTTTATTTATAGTAATAAAAATAATTTAGTTCAGTTAGAGAACAGACACTAGGCCTACAATTAAATCTGAACGCGGCTGCTCAATGCAGCACATTGAACGAATGACAGTCGTGCATCACATATCAGATTTATTTTATCACGTGAGGAGAGTGAGTCGAGGTGACTGACATGAAGAGTGAGGTGAGACAGACAAGACGATGGCAGAAGAGTTTGAAAACTAAATGTAAAAGCGCCTGTTTTAAAAATATTTTGGATTCTGGATATTTTGGCCGCACGCGTGTCATTTACATATTACGTCATCAATACAAACCAACCAGATTTTACAAACCAATATTATTTATAGCCTAAATATTATGATATCTAAATGATTACATTTATTGAAATAAATAAAATTATTCTACTCACCATTAATAAAACACCTGATGCTGTCGGGAGCTGACCAATTTTGTGAAATTCTGCTCGAAAGGAGTAATAGCACAATGAAGTTGCGATTGTAAGTTGCAGTCTATAAGACGCTCCAAAAGCGTGACTTGACACGCAACACTGCAGAAAGTGTGCATTCACAAATGTAACCTATGTTGATCCAAATATGGAAAGCATTTTAGAATTTAATAATCTGAGGTTCTCTCCAGAGATGTTTTGCCACATTTCTGTAATTAAGGATGATTGCTGCGTAGTGGCGGGGCAAACCGAAAGTTGATGCTGAAAGTCCAGCACTTTCTTCACTGCTCAGGGGTGCAAACTTGTCACCTTTCGGCGAAATTCACCATTTTCACCTTGAAATAGTCGTCGGATCTGCGAGTCATCTGTGTCACGTCACCTGCAGCGTTTTTTTCCCCTGTTGGCAATGGGCCCTGTTGGCAGACACGTAAATAAAACAACCTGAATCTCCTGAATACTTGCCTCAAATACATGAGAAATATATGTATAGAAAGCTTAAAATGTCTACTTTTAAATGAAGTAAGTCACGTCCAAAACAAATATTCTATGTTAAAGTAATCCGTATGAAACCGACACGATGTCCAGTTTTCCCATCTCAACTCATTATATCTAATCCACCGATATAATGAGTTCTAGCTCTAGTTTGCGCCTTTCAGATTCAAACATCCACGTGAGGCGCGCGAATGTAAACGCCCACATCGCCTCCGCGTAAACAAACAAGTTCATCCCGGCTACTTTCTGTTTCTGGAAGAAGATCTGCTGAGAGAAATAACCCAGAATTTTTTTAACCCAGAAAAGTTTTTTTTTTTTTTTTTTAAGACGTTCACCGGCATAACTGTTGCGCAAAGTTTGCACGTTGCTTTTGTGATATCCATTGGCTCGCCTTCATGGTTTAAAACAGAAGTATTTCGAGTATTGCGACGTAACCGCAACCCCCCATGCATATCTTAAACGCAGGGATACATGAAAGAGGAATCAAATCAGTATGCTGCGCTGTCTGAAACACGTCTCTATGCTTGTGCGCGCTTCGGGTGTGTGCGAGAACAGCGCGCAAGTAACAAATTGAGTTCTGTTTCGTTTCTTCTTCTTGTGGTTTTAAATAGCTTGAACGTGTAAATTGGCAAATTAATCTGCGAATCACATGCCGAACGGTGGGGTCTGGACCTGGTCTGTATATCACGGATCAACTGCGATCCGTTTAAAGCCCTAGCCATGACCGATCAGAGCAATCTTTTATTTACTAATTTAACATGAAATCGTCAAATTGCTACTTGATATCAATCGCATACAACGAAAATACAGAATAATTAGAAAAATCATTTACGCACAATAAATAACAGAGCATCATATCTATACACATTTTACCCAGAACTTTCTCGCGACCTGGTAGGAATTCTTCCACGGCCCGGTAGTGGGTCGCGACCTGGTGGTTGGGGACCTCTGCACTATACCATTCAAAAGCTTGTAGTCAGCATATGGAAATAAAACTTTTATTTAGCACACAAGTAATGATAAAGACATGTATCATGTTACAAACTTTGCTGTTCATCTGAACTTTCTATTCATCAAAAAAAAAAAAAAAAAAAATCTTCTCAGCTCTTTTCAACAGAATAATAATAATAATAAATGTTTTTTGAGCAGCAAATCAGAATATTAGAATGATTTCTGAAGGATCATGTGACTGGAGTAATGATGCTAAAAAGTCAGCTTTGAATGTTCCTAATAAACTGTTTAACTGCACTCCCAAGTGAATCTCAAGTTATTTTGTGTGATAGCTAAATATATTCTAAATAAACTACAAACAAAAAATATATACATTTATTTTGTCCTCATATTCTTTCTTGTAACTCTTCCCTCTCAGTCACATAACCGACTGAATGGCTCATTATGCAGCTCATTATGCGGGCCTTTGTCTTCTCAGGTGTGAATGTGAAGGTTGACGCCTTCTCGCATAGACATTTTTTACTCAAAAAGTGACTTATAAAATTTAAATCAATATATTGTTTTCTGTGAGTACGTAAACAAGATGATTTTCACATTATTTCACATCAAAAACACTAGACTACAAGATCCAGTTCTCAAAAGTCTTGTGAACAAATGTTCTGTATGTGTTTTATGGCCTTATTTCAGTGACTTCAAAATTTTTGTTTTTCACTAACCACGCATAAACGTTGCTTTCTCAAAAACACAATCATGTACATAAATGCTGCTAACATATTATTGTAGCCCAGTTTGTGCTGTTTACAGTGTTATTAGACTTTAGCCATTTATATGTTTATAAGCAACTGAAAAAAGCACAAATGTCAGGCCATGTCAAAACTTATCCAGGCCCCCAAAACACCCTCAGACCCCAGAGGGTTAATGTTCTTTCCCTCATCCAACCAATCTCACTCCTGAAGCCTAACTTTTAGACGCTGCAACTGTCCATATGTCGGACGGAATGCATTTGTATCTGCTGTAAATTATGGTGTTCCAGTTTAAATGGTGATTACTGCGTGAGGCTGCTGTTTTTTGTTGTTGTTGTTTTGCGTGAGGCTGCAGTTGCGATAGCTATGAAGATTGTAAGTTACGTTATCGCTACATTAGTTCGCTACCCTTTGCAAAAATGCTCCTCAGTCTCGACCTTAACATTTGTCTCACATATCAGTAAGCTATTACTCTGACATGAAGTCGATTTGAGAACTGTTTGACCTACAAGTAAAGCATACCGTTTAATGTATAGTAATATTAGTATCACTCAGCTGAAGTGGAGGCAGCGCTAAGTGTCAGCCTGTAACAGCCTGTTTCAAGACGGAGAAACACCTCGCGTTTAGCCCATCAGCTGCTTCAAAAGTTTGTGTGCTGAAATTAAGATTTACAGTGGTTTATTTGACCTTGACTGGTCTGCAGAAAGCCAAGTCCTGATCCCAGCTGAACACCTCTGGTGTGACTTTATATGCAGACCGTGAGCCAAAAACTCATCACCAAACACCAATGACTTGTGTAGACACTATAAGGACAAAAGTGTTGGCACCCCCTTCTTTAGAACAGAAAAAGGCACTAACAAAACTGTGGCAACAAAGATGGAAACACAATTCATGTATTTAAAAATTGTATTTCCATCTCTGTTGCAACAGTTTTGGATGTGTCTAAAATGACAGTACCCTTATGTACAAGTCATTGGTGTTTGGTGATGAGTTTTTGGCTCAAGGTCTGCATTTACAGTCACACCAGAGGTGTTAAACTGGGATTAGGACTTGGTTTTATGCAGACCAGTGAAGTTCTTCCACACTGACTGAATCAATCATGTCTTTTTGAAGCTTGTCTTATACACAGAGCCATTGTCATGTTAGCATAGAAAAGGGTCCTGTCCAAACTGTTGCTATAATATTAGAAGCACACAATTCCCTAGAATATCATTATATGCTTTAACATTAAGATTTGTACTCATAGAAATGACTAAAGTAGTCACACATGTTCATTAGAAGGGGGCAGCCCAATACTTTTGGCAATATATAGTGTGTGTGTGTATGTATATATGTATGTATATAGGTATGTATATATATATGTATATATATATATACACACAGTGGGTACGGAAAGTATTCAGACCCCCTTACATTTTTCACTCATTGTTATATTGCAGCCATTTGCTAAAATCACTTAAGTTCATTTTTTTTCCTCATCAATGTACACACAGCACCCCATATTGACAGAAAAACACAGAATTGTTGACATTTTTGTAGATTTATTAAAAAAGAAAAACTGAAATATCACATGGTCCTTAGTATTCAGACCCTTTGCTGTGACACTCATATTTAACTCAGGTGCTGTCCATTTCTTCTGATCATCCTTGAGATGGTTCTACACCTTCATTTGAGTCCAGCTGTGTTTGATTATACTGATTGGACTTGATTAGGAAAGCCACACACCTGTCTATATAAGACCTTACAGCTCACAGTGCATGTCAGAGCAAATGAGAATCATGAGGTCAAAGGAACTGCCTGAAGAGCTCAGAGACAGAATTGTGACAAGGCACAGATCTGGCCAAGGTTACAAAAAAAATTCTGCTGCACTTCAGGTTCCTAAGAGCACAGTGGCCTCCATAATCCTTAAATGGAAGACGTTTGGGACGACCAGAACCCTTCCTAGAGCTGGCCGTTAAAATGAAAAAATGAACTTAAATGATTTTAGCAAATGGCTGCAATATAACAAAGAGTGAAAAATTTAAGGGGGTCTGAATACTTTCCGTACCCACTGTGTGTGTATATATACAGTCAGGTCCATAAATATTGGGACATCGACACAATTCTAACATTTTTGGCTCTATACACCACCACAATGGATTTCAAATGAAACGAACAAGATGTGCTTTAACTGCAGACTGTCAGCTTTAATTTGAGGAACTGCCTGAAGAGCTCAGAGACAGAATTGTGACAAGGCACAGATCTGGCCAAGGTTACAAAAAAAATTCTGCTGCACTTCAGGTTCCTAAGAGCACAGTGGCCTCCATAATCCTTAAATGGAAGACGTTTGGGACGACCAGAACCCTTCCTAGAGCTGGCCGTCCGGCCAAACTGAGCTATCGGGGGAGAAGAGCCTTGGTGAGAGAGGTAAAGAAGAACCCAAAGATCACTGTGGCTGAGCTCCAGAGATGCATTCGGGAGATGGGAGAAAGTTGTAGAAAGTCAACCATCACTGCAGCCCTCCACCAGTCGGGGCTTTATGGCAGAGTGGCCCGACGGAAGCCTCTCCTCAGTGCAAGACACATGAAAGCCCGCATGGAGTTTGCTAAAAAAACACCTGAAGGATTCTCTGGTCTGATGAGACCAAGATAGAACTTTTTGGCCTTAATTCTAAGCGGTATGTGTGGAGAAAACCAGGCACTGCTCATCACCTGTCCAATACAGTCCCAACAGTGAAGCATGGTGGTGGCAGCATCATGCTGTGGGGGTGTTTTTCAAGGAAAACAAGGAATTAAAAAAAATAATAATCACAACAATAAAAACAAGGAAAGTCTCTATACAAGCGCTCATTTATTTAAAATGAATTTAAAACCGTTACGAATAGAAAATGATTATACATAAAATACAGTGCAGTCATGTTAACTAATGAAGCTTAATGTAAAGTGTTACCAATTAATTGTGTAATAATTGTAATTACATAATATGCTTTTCTAAAGCTGAAGTGACCTTTATTTATGTTAGAATATGTATAACTTAATATTCTAACTAATTGCAAAAACGGAATAATCAATCAAAGTCTACTGATTAACCAGTGAAATAATCGACGATTAGTCGATTAATCGGTCTAATAATCGTTAGATTATTAAAATCCTTTGCAGTCAATTACAGCCTGAAGTCTGGAACGCATAGACATCACCAGACGCTGGGTTTCATCCCTGGTGATGCTCTGCCAGGCCTCTACTGCAACCGTCTTCAGTTCCTGCTTGTTCTTGGGGCATTTTCCCTTCAGTTTTGTCTTCAGCAAGTGAAATGCATGCTCAATCGGATTCAGGTCAGGTGATTGACTTGGCCATTGCATAACAGTCCACTTCTTTCCCTTCAAAAACTCTTTGGTTGCTTTTGCAGTATGCTTTGGGTCATTGTCCATCTGTACTGTGAAGCGCCGTCCAATGAGTTCTGAAGCATTTGGCTGAATATGAGCAGATAATATTGCCCGAAACACTTCAGAATTCATCCTGCTGCTTTTGTCAGTAGTCACATCATCAATAAATACAAGAGAACCAGTTCCACTGGCAGCCATACATGCCCACGCTACCACCACCATGCTTCACTGATGAGGTGGTATGCTTAGGATCATGAGCAGTTCCTTTTATTTAGATTATTATTTAGATTTAGTTCACTTTTATTTGTTCCCCACTAAATAATGTTATTTCACTAAATGTTTAGATTTTATAAAATTGTGCACTCATGATTTTTCTAGAATAACTTTTGCTGCTAAATTATCCACTAACCTTGTTTATAATAGTATTTGTGTCATAGATTATGAATGGGCCTGTTTACACCTGGTCATTTCATGTGTTTTCTCTGATCGGATATCTATCTGATTTGTTCAAACGTTTCCATTTACACTTGGCCACATAAATGTGTCGTCGCAAAATGGATATAAATCCGATCTTCAATTCCCGCGCTATATTTCAATTTAACGAAGTTCAGGTCAACGTAATCAAAAGCGCTGCATTTTATTAATTATCAGCTCATTTCAAGATCAAAGACCGCAATAGGAGAGAGCGTGGCATCAGCACTGGAAAGATACATTTGTTTTACTACTTTTAATGAAGATGATTGTGTTGAGCGTCTGTGACTTACTTTCAGTTTCATTCGCGGCAGTTTGCGCGTCTGCTTGCTGAAGAGATACTCAGCTACTCGTCCGCGGTGATGCGTGTTGCATTAGCGCAGTCATATCTGACTAAAATGTCATATAGCCTATAACACGGTCTCACACGTTTATTATTTTTACATTTTGGGAGGAGTAAAATTCACATATGTGGTTTCAACAACCAGATGCATTTACACATGTCCAGTTCATCTGGAATGCGGCCCAGACCTCCTCCTGAAGTGTTTTGAGCGATCGGATTTATATTACAAAACGCATGACCAGTGACCAGGTGTAAACAGCCCCTATATATATTTTCATGTTATTTTTCATTAAAATGAAGTTGTCTAGTAGATTGTGTTTAACACACAAAAGAGTGACACAGAAGTATAGAAACTCTACATTGATAAGAAGAAAAAAAAAAAAAAAAACTGTGCTAGGATCGGATTGGAATTGGCCGATACTCAGAATTTTCTGGATCGGATCTGAAAAAATGGTATAGTTGCATCCCTACTAATGGCTGCTGATGACTATTTGAATTGAATTCTGCCAACGTGCGTGCTTGTAAGTGTTCGTTAAATGCATAACATTAATTACGTGAGTACATAGATCTGCTCATGTCTGAAAATAATATATGAAAAACTAAATTATTTTACATAACAAAAATGTAAAATAACTTTCTTAATCGTTTTGCTAATAAACGTTCTACATTTTATAATTATTTGCTCCTCAGTCTTTACTGATTTTCAGTTTTGTATACCTATTTAAAATTGGTAATTTATGTTATTTTATATTAGGCATATAGCATGGTTTATTTTTGTTTTGTTAATAAAAGTTATATGTTCTAAGTTGTATTTTGTTGTTGCTTGAATTGAATTTAAGCAATTGATGCCGAATTGCCGCTAAGTTAAAAGTGAAAGTAAAATGTGCACGGTGCTTTTACAAGCTATTTAAGCAAAGGAAAGTGAGGAAAAGTGGGAAAACTCAAACGACCCAGCCCCCACCCCACCACCACCACGACCACGACGGTGATACCGGTATTACCGGTGTTGTCACACGTCGATTAACCGGTGGGAAAATTTCCTCACCGTCACAACCCTACCTGACACAGCAACTTTGGCTCAACCAGTAGCGTGAGTTTGAGTCAGGACTATCTGTTTGGCACATAAATTACATTTAAAAACCTCTTAGCATGTTGATGCTTCAAAAAGATCTTTTAGAACTTGTACAGCCATTGATTAACCCTGTAAATCCATCATAGCATGACAAAGATGGTCATAGTAGGATACTTCTCAGTTGCTAAATTGCTTATCTTTGGACTCAATCCACATGCTCATGTAATGGCATGTGATAGCTTTGTTTTTGGTGGTCTTGGTGATCCCCAAGGTTTTTAAGTGGTTGATAACAACAGATACTGATTTCAAATTAAGTAGGCTTTTACAACTTTTGTTGCTATTGCTTTACCTAGTCAACCTTTACAAATTCTTGTTGCCTTTTCTTTTTGTATTAAATTATCACTAAAAAGTGAGGAAAATGTTTTTTTTTCCACTTACAATGAAAAATATTATGTTAATCAGCATTCTACTAAATGGATTGCAATCTTCTTATTGGTATTCACCCATTTCCAAGTCAGTAAGTTGTAGATGCATCTTTGGTCTGTGTGGAAAGTTTTCTCTCACATGTGGCCACCAAGATCTTTCCTCTTTTTTTTTCCCCTGTAAAACTGATCATGCTCGGCAGATTACATAATGATTGTTAGTGTACGGTGACCAACCTTTTGTTTATTTAAAGGGGTCATATAATACGATTTCACCTTTTTAACTTTTGTTTGTGTGTAATGTAGCTGTGTGAGCATAAACAACATCTGCAAAGTTACGAAGCCTCTTAACATCATCATCATCATCATGACTTACTTTATAATCACTAACAATCAGTAAAATATTCATTATTCTCTACCTCATACTGTCATGCTGTCAGTGTCATTTGCACACAACACTTGTTGTGTTCCTGTCACAGGTCTGAATGACAGGAAAGGATGTATATTTACAAATGACATGAAGTTGACCAGACAAAACATGAAATATTTTGTGTTCATATTGTCTGCAATGAAATACAAGTCAAAGTAAATTTAGAAATCACTACTTTCTTTTTTTATTTGCGTATTCCATACTGTCCCAACTTTTTCTGATTTGGGGTTGTATTTCAAACAGAAAACAAGATTATTTTGCTTCCCCCATTGACAGATTATTTTGCTTGTTTCAAGCAAAAACTCACTTAATTTTGACATGGTTTTTTCTGAAAACAAGACAATCATTTTTACTTGTCTAGAAAATCCTTCTTGATTTAAGAACTTTTAGATATTTTGGCTGAAAACAAGACAAAAAATCTAAGAAAAGCATTTTTTGCAGTGTAACGATTCTAATGGATTCACAAGTTTCAAAATAAGTGTTCTAAAGCAGCGGTTCACAGGTACTGCGCGATCCTCTTCACTAATATCCTCTGCGTCTCAATCGGGCTCAAATTGATAAGCAAAATAGACGACGCCATTGTTCACAATACAACCGGAGCACATGCCGCTGAGGTGAGGGGCGGGATGTTTAGACGTGCACTAGAGGCGGTTTAGCCAATCACAACACACTGGGCCAGCTAATCAATCAGAGCCCATCGTGTATTTCTGAGGGAGGGGCTTCATAAAAGCAGGAAATGATCAGCGCGTTGATCAGAGAAGCTTTTTTAACAAACGAAGCATTAACACATGTTAAATTGCACCCCATAAACACAATCAAGCCTAGAAAAAAAAAGTCAACCACCCCTTTAACTTTAACTTTAAGGGGTTAAATAACGCGTTAATGCAATTTTAACGGCACAAATTATTTTAACTCGCGATTAACGCAATGCGTATTTTCTGCTTGACCCGTGGCCCAACCCGTAGTTGGAGAAATGGAGATGCACAGTGTTGCCAACTTAGCAACATTGCAGACCCCTTTAGCGACTTTTTTCCCTTCAAAAAAAGCACCCAAACCTAGTTTCTGAGAATCACTGGTACTGCCGCGCGAGCGCGAGGTCTTGCTTTCCCAGCGCACGCACGCACACACACCTCTCTCTCTCTCTCTCTCTCTCTCTGCGTCTGCTCAGTTCCTCTTCAGCGATCGGAGAGAGGAGCAGCGCTTTAATTCAGTTAAACACAGATATTATGTTGCTTCTCTAATTTTACATGCAAGTATAGCCGAAATCACAGCACAGCTATTGTCTTTATCTTATGTGTATTTGATTTCATCAGACGATGGTGCGATTATCATGATTTTTTGTGCAGATTAACATCTTGGAAGGGAGCTGGTTATGTAGTCTTAATGGGTCGCATTTCAGTCACTATTTCATATTCATTCCGTTGTCTGACAACAGAAACAGTAAAATATACCAATGAAAACAGTTTTATTGAGAATTTAGCTTCATCAAAATACAGTATGTGGGCACAGAGAGGGAAACAAACTAATAATAAATGTACATTTTGCATTTTCAGAAGAAGAGCTGCCCTGTGTGCAAAAATGTAAACAGGTTTGTGTAGTAAATTGCTCAGTGCAAAGAAAGAGAAGTAATGGGAACCTGGAATTTCTATTTTTATGTGTCTAATAGACATGAACAAGTTCTTTGAAAAACATCTATGACCTTTGAAACATGTCTACTCTTCATGCTCTATGTTGACTATGGTTTCAATAATAATAAACATACATTTGCATAAAGCATCCATATTTGTCCATGCCCATGTTGATTAGAGAATTAAAAATTTGAAAAGTATTAATTTAAGGTACATTTAGAACAAATAAAAATGTGTGATTAATTGTGATTAATCGCGAGTTAACTCATGACAATCATGCGATTAATCACAATTAAAAAATGTTTATCGATTGACAGCCCTAGTTATAATACATTGAGTACATTGATTTTGTTGTACTTCAATCAATCAAACCTCTCAACCACACTTCTAAATCAAATTAACTGCACTAGTAATCTTTTTTTCTTTTTACATTGTTGTTTTAACCTTAGACATTAAAAAAAAAAAATTCTGAGCCATTTCTGCTGATTCTGTGCTGTAAACCAACAAAACCTGAAAAAGTCCAATGAAGCGAATACTTCTTATGCAAAATATTTTTTTTCCCTCTCATTCCTGACCCAGTTGCAATATACCGAGCACTTTGAGTCTGCATATTGGGATGCCCTGGAGCGGATATGTGTGTAAGCCATAACTACTCCTTTGGACTATAACTTTATCTTTGTGGGAATCTCTTTTTATCCTTGAATTTTAAAGTATAGGAAATGTTTCAGGACAAATATTTAAACAGTTATAGATGACCATATCAAAGGGAATGCATTTAGTTAGTTTTCCCCCTCTAAAAATTTAGATTTTAAGCATGTCCAAAGACAGAAGCTTTATTGTTTTTGTCGATGTATAAATCTATTAATCAATGCAATTCAGTTCTTTAATATTTGGTTCATTTTTTTACTTGGACACTTTTTTTTTACTTGTGTTTATGGACAGCATAAATACAGCCTGGGTAATCACCTGCATGTTATTGTTAAACAGCTGGGTGAAACTGAAATTCATAGACTTCTTGGCCTGCACCTATGTGCTGATGACTCTTTATAACCAGGAAATATGGAAATGTACTAGTCGAGGTGCTTTCTCAGTAAATCATTACCAGTTAGAGGAAGTAATTGAAAACCAGTTTTAACAATGACATCATACTTAAATGGTCCAAATGTTGAGAAAGGTGTCTAATATAATTTTCAGTATTTTCAGCTGAACTATTCATTAATGACAACCCCAATGTTACAGAGTCATGAAACTCTAAAGGCTTTTTCACACCAAGACGCATGTTTGGTGTGCTAAATAATTTAAATTAATTCCAAAACCGCGCGAACATTCGCATGCCAAAGCAGCTCTCTTGTCTCTCTGTCCTTGTATTTATTGTTGTTTAATAAATGGCAGATTTGCAAAAATTTAAAATTGTGTACCGTTGTCCTGTATAATGCTGAATTCTTGCGTTTTCATTATTCAGCACGTTTGCGGTTTCTTTTGTGCTTGTCTGAACAGACAAATCACATGCAAACCGTGTGTCTTGGTGACAACAGGCCTTAAAGCATGAGACGTTGACTGACCCAGTTGACGTTGCGTTCTTTCACTCTGTGATGCTGACCAGGCTAGACACTGGCTTAAGGCATTGGGTTAGCCATCAATGACTGATGCTTCAGACTCATTTGTGTGCAAGATGCATTTTGGGGCGTGATTGACAAAGGCCCTGCGGCTTTAGGACATCAACACAGACCTTCACTTGTAATGAGATGTGGTACATTTGCATGCCATAAATTCTCTGGAGACTGGACATAGGTCATGTTAAACATCCTTTCCTGCTTGTTTCTATTCTCCTTTAAATGTTATTGCAAGGCCACACTGTTTCTCTCTAATGTCTTTTAAAACTGTTACCTTTAGAAAATGCCTTCATCCTAGACACAGCTGTTCCATGTGCATCAGCCACACAGCAAACAGTGTAAGGCAGGCAGAGACAAAGCTCGCTGCAGACCAATGAAAAGCAGTAGCTAGCTTTCTTTGCTACCCATTAAGTAGTAGGAAACACCAAAAATGAGCAAAACTTCCCTGGGATTGAATCCAAAAATGTCTGTTAGCAATTCGTAATGTTGTAACCTCTAAATTAATAAGTCAGAAATGGAAAGGTTTTTCTATTGATATCTAAGGCTAAATTTAGCTGAGAGATAATCACCCAGAGGGTGAAAATGTTCTGCTCGTGATGATTTTATTTTTGGTGCACCATAGTAATTAATATGTATAAAGAAAGTTTTCTTTGTTAAAGCATGCACCAAACAACCGTTTTTGTGTTATTTAGCTGTAAACTACAGGGTTAGCTTCCATAGGGATCGAGTGCTGTTTTATATTTATATTTGTTTGTTGACATGCAAGGAAATCTTGAGGGTGCCTTTTTCGTTTTCTGTGACTCAAGTATTCCCTTTTTTGTTTTTAAAGCGGAGTTGGTTCGTTTATAAATAAGGGCCATTGTGCATAAAAAAAATGAAGCATATTGTTTTCCTATATGTTAGTTGTATTGTACGCTTCTTGGGGAGAAAATGCTGTAGGGGAATTTTAAGAAACAACGGCTGGTGTATTTTCACACTGCCCACTTGAACTCCCCCCCACCCCCGTGTGATCCAGTTGAAACTGGAAATTTCTAGCCACTGCTGGCTCCCTGCCCACTCCCACAGGCCAGCCCCTATCAGCCACACTTCTGAGAGCGAGAGCGAGTGAGAAAGGAGGGCAGTGCAAAGATGTAAACAGACAAAAGGAAAGCCATGTATATGGCTGAATCATTGAGGAAAGAAGTATCCATGTAATTTCAGTGTCAGTTTTAGGCAGTTAATATATTTATATGTAGCATTTTAAATTTATAAGCATAATGAAAGAAAGATGGATTTGTGTATATGTGTTTATTTAATTATTATTCTAATATTACAATTGTGCAAGCTACCAAATGACTTTATTTGAATAGAAAGAACCAAGCACTTGGTTCTTTCTATTCAAATACACTGATTTAAATTTTGAACAAATTTCAGATTTTCATGCAGTCATCTGGTAGCTTGCACATCAGTGGCTATTTGGATATGTAGAGAAATAAAGCATTAATTCACTAATTGAAACATGAAAATAACTAGCCTAACACCAATGTAATATTTATGTAGATTTAGTAGACAGCCTCATACAAATGATTGTCAGGTGTGCTTGCCGGTCCTTTCTGTGCGAGTAGAGGAATTAGTTTTAGATATCCATCTTTTTTTTTCTCTCTCTGTAATACTCGATTGCAGCTGCCAAATAAGATTACCTAGAGTGTGGTAGATACTTTCACTGTCACTGAGAGGCACTGTTTCTTTTTTGCAATACTGACAGAATTTCTTTTTTACAATAGTGCCTCTCTGAGGTGGGAAAATAAACTGCATGAACAAACTGTATTAGCTGTTATATATATATTATCTTTATTGTATGTACTATATGTTTAGTAGTTAGGTTTTGTAAATTCCCTTGAAGTATTCACCAAAAAAAAAATCTTATGAGGCTATATGTTTGCCTATGTTGTTAAAAAGTGAAAGTGACGTGACATACGACCAAGTATGGTGACCCATACTCGGAAATTGTGCTCTGCATTTGACCCATCCAAAGTGCACACACACAGCAGTGAACACACACACACACACACACACACACACACCGTGAACACACACCCAGAGCAGTGGGCGGCCATTTATGCTGCGGCGCCCGGGGGGCAGTTGAGGGTTCGGTGCCTTGCTCAAGGGCACCTCAGTCGTGGTATTGAGGGTGGAGAGAGCACTGTATATTCACTCCCCCCACCTACAATTCCTGCCGGACCGAGACTCGAACTCACAACCTTTCGATTACGAGTCCGACTCTCTAACCATTAGGCCACGACTTCCCCACAACGATTATCCCCCACAGAACGAGTATTGATTGATAATCGTTCTGTTCTGCAAAGTTCTGACCCACAGCATTTTTATAGCACTATGTATTTGTTAGTGTTCACCTTTTGTTACAGTCTACATTCTAAGCAGGTTTGTGTTTTTATTCTCTTACAGTAGTGATTCCAGCAGCAGCTCCAGTGATCGGTCTCCAGCTAGATCTGTTCAGTCAGCAGCTGTACCTGCCCCTCCTGCTCAGCCCCTACCTTCATTGGACAAAGATGAACCTCGCAAAAGTTTTGGTATCAAAGTGCAGAACCTCCCTGTGCGCTCAACGGGTGAGGCTTTTATGAAGTCAAAATGAAAACATGCACTTTTCAAACAGCAAAACAAAAAACATTGCTCAACTAATTTAAGCATTATCTTGGAACGCACTTTGGCGAGACAGCATCTAAATTAATGTGATTATGCTCTCCCTATCAATTTTAGATACAAGCCTGAAGGATGGTCTTTTCCATGAATTTAAGAAACATGGCAAAGTCACATCAGTTCAAATCCATGGTGCCTCTGAGGAACGATATGGATTAGTGTTCTTTCGCCAGCAAGAGGACCAAGAAAAAGCTCTAAGTGCATCTAAAGGGAAGCTGTTTTTTGGCATGCAAATTGATGTCAGTGCTTGGCATGGCCCAGGTAGGTTCCTCGCATTTTGTACAGAATCCTTTGTTGTTATTGGGTTTAGAAGCAGCATTTGACCCAACATTGTTCTCAAATCTATTGCTCAATAGAAACAGAGAGTGAGAATGAGTTCCGACCTTTGGATGAACGTATAGATGAGTTTCACCCCAAAGCTACAAGGACATTATTCATAGGAAATTTGGAGAAAACCACAACTTATCATGACCTGCTTAACATATTTCAGCGTTTTGGAGAGATTGTTGTAAGTAGACATTTGAAAGTGTGCTTTAAAAATTGTGCAAGTTTATAAAACAAAGTCACTGTATTAACTCTGCATATTTATGTACATATTCTGTTTTTACCAGGATATCGATATAAAAAAGGTAAATGGTTCCCCACAATATGCCTTTCTCCAGTATTGTGACATAGCAAGTGTCTGCAAAGCAATTAAGAAAATGGATGGTGAATACCTTGGCAACAACCGGTTAAAGGTGAGGATGAGATCAGATTATTATTATTATTATTGGAGTTCTTTTGTTACATATAGCTAACAGCCAATTCTCATTTAAAACAAACATTAAAAAAAAAAAAAAAAAAGAGTATTTATAATTTAAAAAAAATGTTACTCATTGGAATTAAAACCTATAGATTACACAGGACATTGTTTGATTTAATGTGAATTTTTCTTTCCTTCAGCTTGGTTTTGGCAAAAGTATGCCTACAACATGTGTATGGTTGGACGGCTTGTCCTCCAGTATTACCGAACAGTATCTCACAAGGCACTTTTGTCGTTATGGACATGTTGTAAAGGTGATTTAAAATTTATTTAATTTCTTTATGATTTCAAGTTTCATTATTACAATTTATTTATTTTTGTTCTGTTCTCTTTCTTCATTAGAATAAATGCATTGCATTTTGAAGTTCACTTGATTTCTATACGTTAAATTTTTATTTTTATTTTTATTTAGGTTGTGTTCGACCGACTAAAAGGAATGGCCCTCATCTTGTATAATAATATAGAGTATGCGCAGGCCGCTGTCAAGGAAACAAAGGGTTGGAAAATTGGAGGAAATAAAATAAAGGTCTGTAATATAATATGAATTGTCCCACTGACAAACCAACTGTTTGTTTGTCTAACACTGTTAATTAAATTTGTTTGTAGGTTGACTTTGCCAACCAGGAAAGCCAGATGTCTTTTTACCGTTCAATGCAGGCATCTGGGCAAGACATAAGAGATTTCTATGAAATCATAAATGAACGAAGGTGAGAGGATGAATGGTAAAACCTCTTTTATTTTTTATTTTGTAGAATCATCCTTTCAATTTCATTAATTCTGTTTTTGTTTTTTTGCAGAGATGAGCGCCGGCCGCCATATCATGAGCTCACAGCTGAACGGGCATATTATGAGAATGTGCGTACCCCAGGTTCCTACACAGAGGATCCACGTCGAAAATATCCTGCCAGAAGTCGAGAGTTTTATTCAGAATGGGATCCTTATCAGGGAGATTATTATGACCCACGATGCTATGATGACCCCCGTGAATACAGGGATTATAGAGACCCATATGAGCAGGATATTCGGAAGTACAGCTACTTACAAAGAGAGCGTGAAAGGGAAAGAGAGCGATTTGAAACGGATTGTGAACGAGACCACGGTCGACGAACAATTGAACACAGTCAAAGCCCATCCCATCCACGTCGTCCTGCTAGTCCTGCTGCCTCCCCATCCCTTTCTGAACGTCCTCCCAGTGACTCTGAACATCATGTTTACAGCCGCTCATCTGAGCGAAGTGGCAGCTGCAGCTCACTTTCTCCACCACGATTTGAAAAGCCAGATAAAATTCATTTGGAGAGGCACAATAGGAGTGATAAATCGGAGAAAGACAAATCAGTTTTTGAGGCAGAGCGTGGAAATGGAGGAGAAAAAGACAGACGTGCTGGACGTAAGGAAAAAGGAGACAAGGACAGGACTGAGAAACAAAAGCTGAGGAAATTGAAACTTGCATCCCCTACTGTTCCATCATCAGAGCCAGACGTTGAGCTTGACAGGGACACCAGCCCAGAGGCTATCTTAACTCTGCGAGGTAAATCCAGCAAATCATTGATCAAAGACAAAGACTATTCTGGAAAAGGAAAACTTGATCTGCCACCTTGTGTTGTCCAGCTGACAAGAGTAAAGGAGAAGGAAGGGAAGTTAATAGACAGTATCCTCAGTGAGAAACAAAAAACAAAGGTTGGGAGTGACCCTGTTCGCTCTCCAACCACTCCACCCTCTGCTGATGACAAGAGTATGCCTTTCTGCATAGATACTCAGGCTAGAGATTTCTTTAAGCATGGAAAACATCTCAAGGAGAAAGGCTTGGCTAGTCAAGTTGAGGTTGTGGATAAAAAGGGCAAAGTGAAAAACAAAAAATACTTCAAAACTGATTTTGCATTTGACACCAGCTCTTCTATGGATGCCGACCGCTTGGCTGCAAGGAAGAGGCGATTTGAAGAAACTTCTGGAAAGGCTGACAATTTAAGGAAGATAAGTCAGGAGGAGGATGAAGTGAGGTTAAGGAGAATTATTGATGAAACATTGCTGAAAGACATTGATTATGATAAAAAGATGCAACGAAAAGAAGCATATAAGAGAGAAAAAATGAAGCTAGAGAGGATGGTTACTGTTAGTACTACAAAAGAAGAGCTAGACACTGTAATGTCAGTAGGCCTCAGTCTAGACCTTCAGGCTCGACTTGGGGAACCAACTGAGGAGGCAACAGATCCCTTAGATAGCCTTGATCAAAAGACAGGTACTGTTGGATCTCAAAGTCAACCAAGTTTCAGTCTTGCAGTCTCTGATGATGGAAGTGTAGATATGGAATTTTCAAGAGACCAAGAACAGCAGCACTTAACTAGCTACCACGTACTCTCCTCAAGGCTAGAAAGAGATTCTGAAAGTAAAGAAAGTTTGCTCTCAGACATTGATCACTCACAGAGTTGCAGAAAACAAATGGAGCAGAACCGTCGCCTACAGCAGCAATTGCTAGAGTATGATAAATCTGATAAAACTGAAAGCACACCCAGCACTGATGCAGAGGACTTTGAGCATCGAAGTCTTGTGCATGAGATAGGAAAACCACCTCAAGATGTAACTGGCAATTCACCACCCAGCAAGCGAAAGAAGTCAGGACCATTTGAATTTGATTTTGACACTAAAAGACAGAGAGATTATCAGAGGTTCAGACAGATAAATGATGAACCTGAAAGGAGCCTTGCTTCACTTCCAGGGACACCCTTTGCTGAGGATGCATCACAAATGCTGGAAAAAGAGCCAGATTCACCCGTGGCAATGAATAAAAATTGCTTGCATTTTGATGTATCAAAATACAATATTGGCAACGCAGTGCGCCAAGGGCTTTCATCGCATGCAGAGATTTTGAAAGTGAAAACATCAGTCACAGAAGAGGAGTTCTGTTGGGAGAGCAATATTAGGCAGGGCACATTGAGAGAAGAAATGAGCTTCCCCACCAGCATTGTTAAACGGGAAAGTATCCGAAAACGTCCTGAACGTGAATTAGAACCCGGGGAGGTTCAGTCAGACTCTGATGAAGATAGTGAAAGCAGACACCTTTCGCTAAAGCCAAACTCTTTCAAAAGAGAGCATGAAGAGAGGCTTTCAGATGTGAAGTCTTCTGAGTCCCTAGAAAAGAATAAGTTCTATGAATTTGCATTAGATAAGACCATAACACCAGACACCAAAGCTTTGCTTGAGCGTGCTAAGTCACTGTCCTCATCTAGGGAAGAAAATTGGTCTTTCCTTGGTCATGAATCAAAATTCAAAAGCTTTCGGAATAGCACAGACAAAGAGAAGTCTGAACCCACTCCAAGGCCTATTCCTTCTTGGTACATGAAAAAAAAGAAAATTCGCTCTGATTCTGATGGAAAGCTTGATGATAAAAAGAAGGATGCCAAGCCTGATGAACAAGAACGACAAGAGCTCTTTGCTTCACGCTTCCTTCATAGCTCTATCTTTGAACAGGACTCAAGGCGACTTCAGCACCTTGAGCGGAAAAATAATGACCCTGAAGTTAGAGTTGGTAGAGATAGTATTACAAGTGATTCCCATGGGGAACAAGTTGGAGCAGGAGGATCAGACCTCTCTCAAGAACCAAGAGTACTTTTTCATAGCCGTTTCTTAGAACTTCAGCAAAGAGATAACCAACAGCTGCCAGTTTCAGGAAGATTTAATCTTACTGAGGAGGAAGAGGAGGAGGAGGAGGAGGAGGAGGAGAAGACATTGGATGAAGAGTTTGGGCCTTCCCCCAATGTATCAGAAATTTCCCAAGAGTTAACAGTTAGTCACATTCCAGCTACAACATCACCAATGTCTCGGTCTAAAGTTTCAGAAACTTCTGTGCAGCATGACAAGCCAGTTTTGCCCTCTACATTAACAAACAAAGATGGTCCAGAAATAGTGAATGAGCAGTCAGAAGATGCTCCAGTAAATTATCTGCCATCAATTAGCCTAAAGGAGGAGAACACAGCTGTTACAGTGAGTGCTATGCCCACTGAACCCATGATAAAGGAAGATGTAACTCTCAAAGAACCTAATGAAAAGCTGAGCGAGTCCATAAGAGCTGTAAACCCAACTGTTGAACAGGATATTGATGTCAAACCTCCTACTCCTGGTGCATCTCTAAGTAATATTGAGCCAGAATGTGATCCTTTTCAGGCATCTTCTGCAACATTTTCAAAGCCCAATCAACCTCAAGAGATCGCAGAGCTTTCAGAAACAAAAACAGAACCTGTTAATGCTTCTCTTCACAAGGTTGCATCCCCACTGGATGTGGAGCTGCCAGAAACAGAACCTGAGGTTGGACAGGTACAGCCACCACGTAAACAACCCAAGAGTAAAAAGGTAAAAATGGTCTCACCAACACCAATCCCTCAAGTTGCTAATGAGATACCAGCTACACGAAAGAGTGAACGCATTGATAAAGAAAAGCTGAAAAGATCCTCATCTCCCAGAGGAGACTCTACAAAACTCATTGCTGACCCCAAAAACTCGGCAAAATCTCCAGTTCATGCAACAGATTCAGAGCAGGGCCTTGAATCCAACACAAGCCATGGCAAAACACGGCAGCGACGGAATGTGCGATCTGTCTATGCAACACCCCATGAGGATGAGGCTTCTCAACAACCAGGAAAAGAAATGGCAGAACCTCCTCGTTCAACCCGTAAGCGCAGTAGCGATAAGGAGGCTGCAACACAACATATGGTAACCACACCTGGCAAGAGAGGTCGTCCACCCAAGACTCGCAAAAGAGGTAATGATATGTCTCCAGTTAAGGGAGATCAGACAAAAAATTCTGAGAGTGAAGATACTGAAAATAAGGAGTCAACAAGTAGTGGAGAAATATCTAAAACAGCAGAGACTTGGCGCTCTCCGCGATCCCAAAAGGGGCAGTCTTCACCAATAAGAGCAGGGCAAACTAGAAAAACATTGAAATTGGACAAAGTTTCAGGTAGCCCAGAACCCATTCAATCAGACACAGCAGCGGTTGATGTGTCACCTGCCCTAGATCACCAGAGTGAATCCAAAGATGAAACTTCAATGCAAGTTGGACAATTGTCTCAAGATACCAAACAACATAACATATCAAAAAGAGAAAAGGGACTTGCACAACCTGCTGAAGAAAAATCAACAGATAACAATATAGAAATCACTTCTGTAGAAAAAATACAGGCATTAGATCAGAAGAAAGTCAATGCATCAAGGTCAACACCGAACACCAAATTGATGCCTGATGATAAGTCTGTCAATGTTGTTAATCTCACTGTGGATACAGTTCAGGATGCCCTTCATTCAGGTGATAACAAAGCTGTAAGTTTGGAAGGGTCTTTGAAAACCAAAACCACACAGATGGTAAAAGAAGACTCAAACATCCCAATTTACCACAAAGAGGAAGATGTTAACAGTCCTGAGGAAAAGAAGGAGACTCTTTCAGAAATGGAGCCTCCTACTGATCCTGTGGCTGCCTTGCTTGCCCGTCAAATGGAACTGGAAAGGGCAGTGGAGAATATTTCAAGACTTACAGATGAACAGCATCCAGCACCTTACAAAGAGCCTCGTACTGAACCAGCTACCCTAACATCACCAGTTATAGTACAACCTGCAGATGATGCAGAAGTAGAAAAGCCTGCCAATCCAGCAAATGAAACTGAACTGGCAGCTGCAATTGATTCCATTACTGCTGAGGATATATCAGGTGATGCAGATGGATTCTCTGCTCCAACAACATACACAGCCCTCCTTCCCACACCAGAGACGCTTGTTTTGCCAGTATCAAGTGAGGTTATTGAACCTGAGACAGACTTGACTGTAAAGACTATTGTAGAATCTGAACAAGGTAGTATTATGGTTCCAGATTCTAAATCATCTCCAACAAGTAACACAGATATTTCACTCACAGAGTCGCCATTATCAGAGGCAGCCAAAAAAGGAGGAAGAGCACGACCAAAAACACCAAAGAAATCCAGAGGACGGAAGGTTTCTTTGAACAGAAAATTAAATCTCACTGATGATGCAGTGCTGGAACCTGAATCCACTATTGTCAAACTTCCAGAATCTATCCCAGAAGAGATTCAAACGGCCAACCCTAAGGCAGCAACATCAGCAGCTACAGCAGCTGTAGTTACTGTTGCTGCTGCATGTAAACATGAAGCTACATCTACAGTGACTTGTGACATGCCAAAAGAGGCAGAACAGCCTGCTGTTGACCAGCCTGAACCTCAAGAATCTGCCTTCCACTCTGGGAATAACAGTCCTTCTTATTTAAGGACAAAACGGCCATCTCTTGAACCAGTAGCACCTGCCCTTACGTCACCTACAACTTGCCTGAATTCACCTGCATCATCCAAGACTCCTCTCAGGCCCCCTGAGTGGAACACTAGAACAGAGGAGAAAGGAATTCCTCCTAAACCACAAGTTAGTGTGGCACTGTCTTCACCAGGAGTTGGGGGACCCCCAGCAAATCCCCCCATGCCCCCTGACACAAAGGCCTCTGATATTGACCCAAGCTCCAGCACACTGCGAAAGATTCTAATGGAACCGAAGTATGTGTCTGCTTCAAATAGCAATGCTGTCCCAAGTATGCAGTTCACAACCACATTAGCAGATCCACGGATGTCTGATAATGCAAATTCAGTTGAGGCTGAGCTTCCTTTAAAGACTTCTCTACCCGAAGACAGACCTAGCCCTGTAACTCAACTTGTACCCCGTACAGCACCAACCCAGCCACCAACTCTGCAACAATGTGAGTCACCACAGATCCTAAAGGAGAAACTGGCTGTAACTTCCACAGCTACTTCAGTCATTAGTCGGATCCCTTTGCCCTTTGATTTTGAGGACACTCCTCGCATCTCGTTAAGCAACCGTAGCTCTGGTATGTCCTTACCCAAGCAGAAGTACCGTACAGGCATGAATGAAAATAGCAGGTATCATGGGCTTAACCCCTCTGATGATGGCGGAAGTGTTGGGCGCCCTATTGTCGAAAGCACACATTGTAACACAGGGTCAAGTCCTGGTTTGAGGGTCAATACATCCGAAGGTGTGGTAGTTTTGAGTTACTCTGGACAAAAGACAGAGGGACCACAGCGGATCATTGCTAAAATAAGTCAAATCCCACCAGCCAGTGCCGTGGATATAGAATTTCAGCAGTCTGTAACAAAATCACAGATAAAACAAGAACCACCATCTCACCCCTCTACCCCAAAAGGATCACAGACACCTACAGGTTATGGACACGCAGGGGTAGTATTAGCTGGCCAAACATTCAGTGCTCAGCCTGTTATTTCCTCAATTAATCAGGAAAGTCCTAGCTCTGAAAAATCTGAACCATCCTACCACACTGCTCAACAAGGAGGTTCTGTGAAAACCTTCCAACAATCCACAAGCCATCCTCAACTTCTGAGGTATGGTCAGTCAATTACACAGCAGCAGCATATTAAGAAAAATGGAGCAACTGAAACTTTTTCAATGAAAGCTGAGATAAAACCATCACAGACCTTCAATGTTAAACCAGTTTTAAGCCCACACCACCCATCTTTGGCAGGCAATCACATCTTAAGTCCAAGTGCTGCACATGAAAGGGTGGTCTCACAACCCAAGCAAGATTCACATTCTCCAAGGGCATCAGGCCATTCCACGTCACCCTATCCAAAAGTTTGTCCTCCTACCAGCTCGGTTGTTTTGGGACCAGCTGGTCCTATGTCTCAGTATGTGTCAAATATACACCATGCTGAGCAGTCGGTGATCATGCCCCCTCATAGTGTCACCCAATCTGTGCCTATAGGTCATTTGTCCCAAGGAGATGTCAGAGCCAGTACTACATCATTATCTGGAATAGGTTATGGAATCCGTTCAGAAAATCTATTATCACCTCGATCTGCACCTCCACAGCGTTCCACAACTCCTCAGCCTGCAGTGATCAGAGATGTTGTACTGAAGTCACATGCAAGTTCATCTGGTGATGGTCAAGTTGTTGGGACAAGCAATGATGATCTGCAGAGTCTCCCTCAAGGACTTCGTAGAACTTCTGCACCACAGTTACAACCAGAAAGCATAGTAATGCAGCCCGAATTCAAAGGTCTGCATCACAGAGCATTGCGTCTAGATCAGTATGCCAGAGATGTGCGTCTACTTGTGCACCAGCATTTGACTGACCATCCAGGTGTTGTTGAAAGTCGCCAAACTCGAACACCAGAGGCAATGCAGTCACCTTCACACATATCATCTGCTTCTTCTAAAGTCTCCCCTGTGGTAAAGAACGCTCCACAGACTATGAGGGATGCACCAAAAGCAATGGAGCTTAAGATGCCACCCTCCCCTCACTCTGGCAATAGGATAATAGGACACCCACCTGGCTCTGTGATGGTATCTCCTCAAGGAGTTCAGTTGATTCATCCTGGAAATGCAAACTCCATGTCTGAATACTACAGAGAAATGCGTGGCTTCCATCCTCCGTATCCAAGTCATTCAGTAATTGGAATTAATTTGGCTAATCGTGGAATATCTGCATCACAGGTGAGAGTTTTTTTTTTTTCTCTACAATCCTAATTTGTGTATTACAGTTAATGATCATTAGCCATGATTTGATTTCTTGATTTAAGATGTACATTCTTCATCAGGTCTCACAAATTGATCATGGTCAGAGACACAAGGTTCCCTCTGTCTCCTCCATTGAGTCTGTGGGAAGTTTTGGCGAATCAAAACTTGACGGTTCTCACATTCGACACCCAAGCTCCATGGATTTGTCTCACATATCACGGGTTCAGGGTGAGACTGGCTCCCCCGCTTACACTTCTCCAGTGACTATAACACCCAAATTGGAGTTGCCTATCACCGTGCAGAAGGGACCTCAAGGACCTAACCAGATGCCACTGCCATCCTCAGCCAGTTCTCAGATGCGATCAGACTTTAAAATTGACCACACAGGACTTCGGTCCGTTGATATGGTGCAGTTGTTAACGGTTTGTAAACTTCTTTTTAAATTATTATTTCTATTTGTTTTTAAATTCCATCAGAAATTCAATAGAAAACATTCTTTAGGCAGTGAACTTGACTTCAGCCTTTGGGACTTGACAGTTTGTTTTTTTGTACTCTGGAATGTTAGTCAAGTTTACATGGCCTTTTTGGCCATGTATTCACTCTTTTTTTTTTTTTTTTTTTTGTTGTTCTTTCACCAGCCTTTTAATCCATTGACTCATTGCCGCATCTGTTTAACTGTGTATCACCTAATAGTACACAGAGATAAATGGAGCTATTTACAACGATCAATTTTCTGATCATTTTTTTTCTTTTCTTTTTCTTCTTTTGGAGATTTGTATCTATGGTTTTTAAAACACTGATCTGAAAGATCTTTGGGATTATTAGGACATGGGGTTAAGAAACTTTTTATTGATTAAGATTTCTTTTCTGAAGAATAATCAGACTTCTTTTGAAGAGTAAACTTCTTTTTAAATTATTATTTCTATTTGTTTTTAAATTCCATCAGAAATTCAATAGAAAACATTCTTTAGGTTGTAACAGAGTTTTTGTCTTCCTTTAAGCAGAAATACCCAATTATTTGGCAAGGTCACCTGGCACTTAAGAATGATACTGCAGCAGTACAGCTGCACTTTGTGTCTGGTAACAATGTTCTGGCTCACCGTTCACTGCCACCGCCAGAAGGAGGTGCCTTTCTTCGCATTGCCCAGAGAATGCGCTTAGAGGCCTCACAACTTGAGGGAGTTGCAAGACGTATGACTGTAAGCATCCTGTCTACTTTTATAGCCCTTTTTCAAACCACGTTAAATCTAATTTATCCATATCTATCAAATCTATGAAATGTCAGGACAGTATTGGGAATTTAAAGGATTTTTTTTTTCCTAGGCTGAAAATGAATACTGCCTTCTGTTGGCATTGCCCTGTGGACTGGACCAAGAGGATGTCCACAACCAGACCCATGCTCTTAAAACTGGTTTCATCACTTACCTGCAAGCAAAACAAGCTGCTGGAATTATCAATGTCCCGAACCCAGGCTCAAATCAGGTTAGTCCTCTCAAGAATGAAAATTACAGTGATAGTTATAATTATGTGCAGTACAGTTTTCCTGGAAGAAAATAGATTGGCAAATGCTGATGTCTAACCACTCATTAAAGTTTAGATGCTTCCATATGTGAAAATAAATAATTCAGCCATCTGCTGACTTAAAATTGTACATTCCACTAACAAAGAATTTTCTTCCGTCTTTCTTATAGGCAGCCTATGTTGTCCAGATTTTCCCTCCTTGCGAGTTTTCTGAAAGCCACTTGTCTCATCTTGCTCCGGACCTTCTCAATAGCATCTCCAGTATCTCTCCCCATCTTATGATTGTTATAGCTTCTGTATAAGAGGGAGATCCCAGCTTCCCACACCAACATGCCAACACCAGCCTTTGGGACTTGACAGTTTGTTTTTTTTGTACTCTGGAAAGCACCTCAATGTTAGTCAAGTTTACTCCTTTTTGGCCATGTATTCACTCTTTTTTGTTATTGTTGTTCTTTCACCAGCCTTTTAATCCATTGACTCCTTGTCTGTTTAATTGTCGCATCTGTTTAACTGTGTATCACCTAATAGTACACAGAGATAAATGGAGCTATTTACAACGATCAATTCTCTGATCATTTTTTTTCTTTTCATTTTCTTCTTTTGGAGATTTGTATCTATGGTTTTTAAAACACTGAAGATCTTTGGGATTATTAGGACATGGGGTTAAGAAACTTTTTATTGATTAAGATTTCTTTTCTGAAGAATAATCAGACCAATCATTGCACTATGTTATGAAAATCAAAAAAATGAATAAGTTTGTACAAATTTGGTTATTGAAATTGTAATTTTACTTTATTACTTGGACATGCTTCATTCACCAGCCATTTTTGTGGTAGAGACTAAAAATGTTATCTAGTCAAAGTAGTTCAGTTGAATTCCTTTGACACATTTTATAAAAACAAAAAATAATGATTAATAATGTAACATAAAGCAGCTACTGTTCAATCATAAGTAAACAAGTTACTTCAATGTTATTTGTAGAAATTGCTCTCAATATAGTCCTTGTTATCTCCGAAAGGGACAAAATGTGGGAGCATTGGGAGTTGTACAGTTTACACTTGATGCCTCAATTAGGGATTGTATGTATACTTTTTTCGCTTTCCTCTTAATACTTGCAAAGTGAATCGGGCGAAGGCCTGGTTGTAAATATGATGTATATTTAAAGACTTTCAAAGCAGTTGACAAGCATAAGAAGATTGACAGCCTCTTGCCATCAACCGTGAAAGTGAACTGTCAGTTACCACTTGAGTATCATTTCAGATTTTTGTTTTGTTGATGTTTTTGAAATCAATCCTGTGCCATAATTTTTAAATGGAGAAAACTAAATGAATTGAGATTCAAGTTTTGTTTTGATACTTGACTTTGTATTTGTCACTTGATCTTTAAGGCCTGCTTTTACATTGCCTTGTTTTATGCTTTTTGTCCCCTACCTCTATTTCTACATTTTTTATTTTCATGTCGGTAACTATTTGGGGGATCATAACTGATGATACTGTCCTTAGGACCCCCGAAGTGTTAAATTCTGTTTTCCACCGTTTCTTTCTTGGTTTTTTTAACATACCTCTGAATGTCCAACAAGAACAGTGCAATGCAAGTGGTAAATATACTTTGTAAAGAGAAAAAACAAACATGAAAATATGTAAAAATCTGTCAGGAGACATGATAGAGACCGGCTTTTTTTGGTCTCCTTTCTTGATTGTTGTCTCCTTGAGCCAAGCTGTAAATAATCATTTTCATTTTGTTGCTTTTTTTTTCTCTGTCTTCGTTTTTTATGTCAGGGTCATTATTTTGTTTTGTAAGACAAGACAAAAGTATGTAAAGAAAACCGATGCAGAAAGTAAACCATGAGTCTTAGTTTTGCCATTTCATTGGGTTACTACAGATTCTCTCATGGTCATTTTGAAGGCACTTACATTTTTGATATACAAATTTAAAATATCAAAATACCAAAAGAAAGGGTAAACAGATACAGCTGATCTTAAAATTTTGTCTGATTTATCTTATTTCATCATTTTGAGTGTATTTTGCAGTTCCTCTATGAGGACATTTAAAGATGTAAAATAAATTTTGTTTGTTAACACCTTTGCAGATCATTAAATGGTCATTCACTCTCTGTGTGTTGCTGTTTTTTTTGTTTGTTTGTTTTGCTCTGATTTCCATCCACCATCAGTTTTACACTTGTTATACTTGCCTATCATATAAAGTTTATATCATATTGCTCACTGGTGTTGGTTAATATATTTTATCATTTTAAGAATGCCTTTGAAATTAGAAACGCATGAAATCAAGTGTGACATTTAGTTGAAGATCAGTGACATACAGTGGCAGTGTCCATAACAGCCACTTGATGGCAGTATTGTGATACTGATAACGTTCTGTATTTTCATCTAATGGTTTATTATGGGTTTTGGCTTAAAGTTCATTACAGTCTTTTGTGTGGTTATACAGTGAACCTGAAAAAGACAAGTGTTATATCTAGTGTTTTCTCTTGAGGTCAAGCACATCTGATAATGTTAACCCTAAATTAATGCTAATTCTTTTCAATCTTAAAGGGATAGTTCACCCAAAAATGAAGATTCTGTCATCATTTACTCACCCTCAAGTAGTTCCAAACCTGTATGAATGTGTTTGTTCTGCCGAACACAAAGGAAGATATTCTGAAGAAACAGAGCAGTTCTGGGGCACCATTGACTTCTATAGTATTTTTTTTTCCTACTATGGAAGTCGCTGGTGCCCCAAAACAGCCTGGTTACAAACTTTCTTCAAAATATCTTCCTTTGTGTTCGGCAGAACAAAGACATTCATACAGGTTTGGAACTACTTGAGGGTGAGTAAATGATGACAGAATTTTCATTTTTGGGTGAACTATCCCTTTAAGGAGAACTATAATGCTGTAAATAGACACATAGGAATACCAAAAAGCCATACCATACCAAAAAAAAAAAAAAAAAATGCAAATTTTTTTTTTTTTTTGGTCTGTGCATATTTTTTTTATTTGTGTGTGTGTGTGTTCTGAATAAGAAAGAAATGCATACAAGTTTGGAACATGGTGACATGACGGTGTGTAAAAGATGACAATTTAAATTTTTGAGTGAACTGTCCCTTTATGGACATTACTTTTATAGATGCAATTATTTCAATGTTTTGCTACTTTCCAAAAAGTTAGAAAAGTTTTAGCCAAGTATGCTTGTATGCAAGATGAATATAAACGTTTAAGAATAAATGTTTGTGTATTTGTACACTGTGTGTGTGATAGAGAGTGGGAACGAGGTATTTTGTGTTCTAACCAGCCCTTGGTTTGATTTGCCTGATCCTGTATAAAATCAAATTCACAAACCCGCATGACGTTCCACAGGGAATTCATGGAATTCCCAGGGGCAGTGTTTGTGGTCATGCTGGCATGACCCTTGAAGATCAGGGAATTTGTGAACGCTGTGAGCTGGAAGACACATCACAGAGAAAACAGTCTTCATTTATCTAATGATCCAAATGTATTCCATCCCGACCACAGCGCACGTTATTCAGGAATACTATCTTGCTCCAAAGCTGTGGCTTTTATGTCAGGTTTAATAACAGAATATATACGTATTTTGAACTGTACTTAAATGAAAGATCTCACATTCTTTGAGATTGAGATTTAGCTGCGAGTAAATCTAGTAAAGTTTGCACTACCTATAAATCTGAAAGACAAAACGAAGGGCAAGTTGCAGACAGGTTATGCCAAAGCCCTCAAAGACATATCGCTCTCCATCATCTTTCTTTTCATCCCGGTAGGATGAGGGGTGTGTTCATGGAAAAAAAAAGAGGTGGTGAAGTATATAAGATTTACAATGCCATGCCAGACCAAGACCAGGAATGCTAATTGACACCCACTCCTGGCAAAGCAGTGATGCATTTGCAGGAAGTATGAATCTGGAGGGCCTAAAATAATGAAAGGTAAGTAGAAGAAGCATCTGTATTGTTCCTCTCCAGTTATAAACCAGGCCGACGGCAAAGGTAACAGTAGGAAGTTTGGTATGTAGTAAAAACCACAGTTGGAGGACATTGCAACAAGAACAGGCATGCAAATATCTAATTCATTCAAATTGCTGGGAGGGTTTTTGACTGCTTTATTGAGGCCATATGTCGGCGGCCGAGTACATGTGATATGATACTTAGATACTTAGATGGTATTTTTATAAACACATCAGACCGCTTTAGAAAGATCTGTTTTGCTTTTCTCTCTAAGCCTTTACTTATGAAAATTAGAGTACAAAAATATGAGAAGTATTCGCTTAGGACCACTATAGTCGTCCAGTTATACATAAATGCATTTATTATTTTGTACTTATAGTGCATGTAGGGATATATGTGTGTATGCAGGTGCAGGAATGAATTGCAAAAATGTCTCTTCCAGACACGTGTTTGTACTGTCCTTCATCTTTCCAGCTCTCTGTAATTCTATGGGCTTGAACCACACTGACTGGGCTCTAAAAGACCAAATTAGAAAGAGAAGGAAAATGTTAAGAATGCTGAAAATACTGGGGTTGGCTTTTCCTTTTCTGATAAGTGTCTACTTTCCACCAGTCATTTGGGCACGCTAAACATCCTTGCAATTTAAATGATCTCACAAGCTGCTGAGCTGATACATTCCTTATCAGAAATAGATTTACATGTGCACCGTTCACTCCTTTTGATTCTTAGACAAAAACCTAAACCTAGCAATCATTTATTTATTATATTTCAAATGTATTCCACAACATGCAGGGTGGGAGTTGATGCTCAGATTGTAGAGGAATGTAAAATTGCTCAAAAACTTAACCCCTTAACTGTCACCGTCCCACCTGTGGGACGCTTGGCGCTCTTTTTTTCGTTGTCTTTTTTTCCTAAATCATCCTAGTAATCATCATAATCATTTGAAAGCTTAAAATCTCAAAATTCATCCTGTGAAAACCATTTTGAAATTGGACATTGTATTACCATGGAATTGGTACTTTAAAATCTTTTGGCGGTCTCCTCCCCCTTAGTGGGCGGTGTCAAGTGTCATATTACACAATGTATTACTGACTTTTAGAATCAAAACTTTTTATAATCGTGACAAAATACATATCGTCGGAAAGGTCTGACTCTCAGGATTCCATATTTGGTGGTATTTGGACCACTTTTTGTGATCGGAGTAATATTGACAGAGAAATTTAGACATTTGTGACAGAAAAATGCATCAAAAAATTTAAATGGAGTTTGAATGGCACCCGGTGGCTGTTTGTGGTATAACGCTCTAAATAAAATCTCAGGAACCTCATTTTTTTTCATATCAACTTCAAATTTGGAACATAACTTATTTAGACATAAGGCTTTAATTTTATATCAATTTTAGAGTAAAACATGTTATGTAAAATATTTATTTTATATAAAATATAAAAAATGTAATACTGTGTATTTTCTTTACAGTAAATTTAAACTTATATAACTTTGTTACTTTCATATTTTAAAATAATGTGGTGAAAAGTTTTGAAGCACTGCAACAGTTATTTTACATAATAAATAAAAGTTTTATAATAATTTTATAATAAAAACACAGTACCAGTCATCATGACATTAACTAGTGTGTCCAGATGTCAGACAAAACTGATTTTTATAACAAAACATTCTTGTCAAGTTGTATGCCACTATGCTATGATCCACAGTGTTGCTTCCCTTTTATATGCACCAGCTTCAGTTGTTAAAATAATGATTAAAAAGCACTAGTTTGTCATAAACTTAAGTACAAAGGTAGAACAGAGATGTGCGAACAATCGTGAATTAAAAATGTGTAGTCACTTTTTGTTTTTGTATATCATGCAGTTCAACTTCTTCAAAGTGCTGGGTAAGCTACAGAAAGAATAATCAACAGCAACAAGTGTGACAGCTATGGAGAAAGCAACATTTCATCTATCTATCTATCTATCTAAACACTTTTCTCATGCTCTCTCATGCCACACATCCATTTTCTCACGCAGTCAGTCAAAAGCAGCCTCCGTCAAAACTGTAATAAGGATAATTGGCAAAACAGATTTGGTAAAGGCTCCTGTGCGCATTTGTGTTTGAGTCATTCTTCAATTGGGGTTGTTTTTTTCTAATAAAATATATTGCTATGCATTTAAAATTAGTTTAATATGCTATATCCATTAAAATGAAAGCTTAAGAACATTTAGATTTTTAAATAATTTAATTCAAACACTGGTGACAGCCACTTATGTCTATGTCATTTTGAAGTAACACCACAGACGTAATATAACACCACAGACTTTGTATTGCAAGTTACTATAGGCTCTGTGGTGTTACCAGAAAAGACAGTAACACCACAGACAGATCAGCCTAAATACAGACTTCTCTAAAATGGAGGCTGCCATCATGATGATTTCAAGATCAGGGGACAAGTTATCAACACAACACCACAGACACTAATAAAGTGCGACACATGAAATTGTCAGAAATTTTGCTAACTTTAAGCAAATGAATAAGAAAGAATGTACTCCCCATGCACCCCTCAGATCAACCAGCACCTGCAGTGACCTTTACACACAGGAAGTAGTCCAAATAGAATTCTCTCTTTTCTTAAAGGGGCGACATCCATTGTTGTAACACCACAGACATGAATTTGGGGGACACAAATTTTTCTTAAATGTAACAAAATATGTTTTTTTTAAAACAATTTAATAAAATTGTACATGTTAAATACAATCTATATTCACAATATAACCACTTTATTTGGGTTAAAAATGTTATATTGTTGCAATTAGATTCCATGATACCTCTCTAAGGTATGGCGGGAACATCCATATTTTGTTACAAATGCAATCTCTAAAACTCAATTAAATATGTATTTTAAAATAAAACATGTAACTATTAACAGTGCACAAATTGTGTTTACCCTACAGAATACAAACATTCAAACATTTTATGATTTATTGGTATTTAAAGTTTATTTCAACTGTTGTAAAGTAGAGGGACACCACTTGTCATTCACTTCTGATTTACTCATCACTTCAAAGAATATCCTCTAATAGAAAAGCTTTAAAACATCCAATCTTATAGACATATTCATAAATAAGTTGTAACTTTTACGATTGTAAAATTATTGAATGATTGTATGACTGTATGATTTATTTTATTTTTATTATAATTTTTACTTATTTAGTTATATTTCTGTTTTACTCTTGTTCTAATGTTTATGTGTATCTTTCTGATATTATTGTTAATAATAATAAAATAATAAAAAAAACTAACGCCGGTGCTACTTTCCCGTTTCTCGAGTCGTATCACTCCGCAATCTCTCTCTCTATCACTCTTTCTGTAACGTAGCTATGTTAGAATAGTTCATTGCCATCTTGCCAAACGGGTAATTTCCAGCTGCAGGAAATATGGAGGTCGTTTTTTCAACTTGTAGGACTTCATTTTTAATATGGTGAGCATAACAATTTTGACAGATACGCCAAGTTCTCTGATCAAACATCGTGTGTATAAACTGTGAGAAACAAGGAACCGCTAAGAAACACGCTTCATTAATGAATATGATAACTAAATACACATTCATAACTTCAACATTTGAAGTGGATCAAATGAACTTCAAATGTTGACTAACATTAGTGTTATGATCTACCTAGTCCACGGAAAAAGTAACTGAGATTGCGTATTATTAATATACATTTTAATATTGTAATATTGTTGCAGATCTTGTTGTGAGGTCGTTGTTTGGTGTGGACTATATTACTTAAAATAATTTAAACTCGAATATTTCAATATTATCTCAATATTTCATGTCCATATGTGTGTTTTGTTTAATTTATTTTATAAGTAGCACTGTAGTAACTGGATAATGTGCAGTTAGTCAAGGTTTAGTCAATGACTGTATATTAATTTCAGCTTTTTTTGGTGAATATCAGTGAGTTTTTTTTCTTTTGTATTGTGGTATAGGGTTGTAAAGTTATGAAGAGTAATATTTCTAGTCAGTTTTGTTATGTTATTAGCTGGACCCCTCAGTGACAGGAGAGGTACCCATCACAGATAAACAAATACAGCACACATATAAATAGGCCGAAAGGCATGTAGGCCCATAGTACAGCTCCTTTCATATTCATTTTTGTTAGTTACAGTGGTCCTGACCTCCAAAAGGCTATCATTTAAAATATCTCTTACAGACATGAAAAACTGCTGAAGACATTTTTGGACGATTAAACCTCTCTTTACAGTATTCCTCTCTTAATGTCACTCTTCTTACATCGTGCTTAGACATTTGATAACATAAATATAGGCTGCTTTTAGATAATCGCTTCACTTCAATGACATACTGTGTTTATCTGATATGAGCCTCTTGCGTGATGGCAAATTCAAACCAGACGGCTTGATTTTTCTGGCTTTTTTTTGGGGCCCACTAAAGCTTCGTGTCAAGCTTCAACACAGTTTACTGTGAATAGCTGAATCAAAACAAAGGAACAAAAAGGTGTGAATATGAGAGCCTTCTGACCTTTTAGTTAGGGCAGACTCAAATTAATCTTTTTGAATGGGCAGTGTTCCATTTTTGTCTCTGAATTAGTCATAGGAAAAAGGAGACCTCACTGAAGATCACGCGAAAATGCTCTAAAAGATGACGTATGTCCAGAAGCCACGCTGTTGTATCTCACTTGCTGGCAGAATAGTCTGAAGAAAGCATTAGGATTTGATGTAGCTCTTCTTTTCATACCCAACACAATGGCCAGGATGTGTTCAGTGCTGGATCAGATAGCACTGGGGTCAGCTTGCTCTTTGCGTAGCAAAAGACTGGAAAAGGTCATTGCTGCTGTGATAGGATTCACCTTATGACTTAAACCATGCGAACGTGTTACCTCCTCCGTGACATCATCTCCTCTGCTCTGAGGCTGAAATATAATCTCAGACACAAGTAAAGACGGGCCTTGCACATAATTATATCTCACTGCAAAAAATGTTTCTCTTTGGGTCAGTTTGGGCAGAGCGAGGATCAGATCAAGAGTGTACAGTGCTGGCTGGAATCTGGCTGCACTTTCTGAGATTTGTTTTGCTTCTTGCGATTCTGGTTTCAATACAAGTTAAGCTCAGTTTGTGGCATAATCTTGATTACCACATAAAATAATTTTGATTCGTTCCTTGTTTTCTTTGAAAAATTCAAAAACTGAGGTTGCGGTGAGGCGCTTACAGTGGAAGTGAATACGGCCAGTTTCAAAATCCAAATTATGCTACATAATTAATATAACATAACCTGTAATATTACTTTAACTAAATCACACAAAGTTCTGTGTGTGTGGTGTTTGTGTTTAGTTTAAAACATGCAGGAATTCGACAAACCCAGAACTCCCACAATGCCTGGGTTTTGGGTGAGGCAGCGTTTGGGCATATCTGTTGCCCTGTGAAATTAATCCATTATAGTCAATGGATTATACCAAGTTTGAAAAAAATCCACAAGCTAAACAGTAAGCTTTTTCTGACTTGTTGAAATTGTTGAAAAAACACAAGATAGATGCAGTCCCAGCAAGGATGTATTATTCATAGCTTTTGACAGTAAGTCTGGTGTAGGCGTATTTAGCTGACTGGATGTTTAGCTTAAAGGGAGTGTATTTCATGACATACACTGTCAAGCATTATTGTTATTTTTGTCAACCTTTTTGCAAGAAAATTTACAATAGCTGGGTATTGTTGAATTTTTATATTATTAATAGGTGTCTTGACAACAGCAAACAGACTGAAACAGTTAAAAATAATACAAAATGTCAGGTTATTAAAACTGCTCATTTCCAGAGAACAAAATAAACACACACACACATAATAGCTGATTACTCACTAAAAACACCCACAGATCATGTATTCAGGCCGTCTTATTTTGACGTAACAGAGTTGTTATATTTAAGTGTGTGAGTGGTTTACTTACTTTTTTAATTAGTCTTCCCATTAACACCATTATATTGTTCATTTAGACTAATTCGTGAATGCGGAAGTGCAAACACAAGAGGTGGGATTTAGTGCATGAACCAATCACAGCTGATCATAACCAATCATAATCCAATCATATCGTGATGGTTGCCTCCTCTTGTCACTTTTCCCCATTCATTCTCAATTACCCCCCACTAAACCCATTGCTCGCTTTAGAGAGTCTGTTAAAACTCAATGGGCTCAGGGGAGGCGAGAGAGTCGCAGACTCCTGCTTTAACTTTACCTGCTGGTTTTGCTGTTGGACAATGTTTCTTCAGAAAAATGAGTGATTTATACACTTTTTAATGTCATATTTTGTAATATTTGCATTGTTTTTGTACTACAATTTTTTTTCTCTTCCAATTTTTTGAGGAGGCACTGCCTCCCTTGCCTCCTTGGAGGAACCGCTCCTGATATGTATGGAGACAGAGCAGTTCATTGATTAAAATTAGTAACTGTTCATGGACACATTTTTAAATAGAAATGAAAAGCAATAAATAACATGAGAAATAGAGATCCTCTTTAAAATGGCACTTGCTGTTCGGGTGCAGTGGGCATGTGTGGTCTTGAAAGAATCATATATGCAGGACTACAATGCAACATTTCGGATTGCATAAGTTGTTCCTGCCTGTTGGAAGTCTCTCACACACACCCTACCAACACACCTGATTTATTTGTGGTTAAGGTGGAACTTCAGGGACATGTAAGAGCAAGCAGACGGAGCTAGAGAGAAATAGGGCATGGAAAAGAGGAAGAGAGATGCAGTATAGGAGTGCTACAGGACTGGCACCAATTTAACCGTCACATGTACCGTACCATTGCCTAAAGCACTCATAAGAGAAAGGGGCAGCTTCTGTAATATGACATGCTCTCTTCAGCTCCATACATTTGACAGTCTGCATACTAATCATGTTCATTGAGATACAATTTGGTAAAACACATTTGAAACATTTTTAATTCATTCAGAGTTCTGAATCAACATAACCGATATTCACAATAGAGCTGTCTGAATGTGGACACTGTGGGACTGTTCAAACTAATTCAGGAGAATTTAATAGAATATTGATTCAAATAATATTGAAGTGTGTTTTATTAGTGTTTAATGGTTGTAATAAACAGTGTTTTTTTTGTTCACCTGTGGATTTTTGTGTTTTTTTTGTTGGGAGGGGGTTTGGAAAGAGAGCGTCTGCATCTTTAAATGGTCACCATGTGCCAGTGTGCTTAAATTGAAGAGGGCTGCTGTCATCTGGTGAATCATTCTGAGGGTGGTGTTTAAGTCGGGCCAGCAAGGACAGACATGTTCTCGTACCTCACTTAAAGCCCCCCATGAGAAGATGATGGGTCACAGATTCACAGCAGCGTGTAAGATGTGACATCTGTCAGCAAATGAGGAAATGATTTGCAGCCTTCAATTCCAAACCACTATTTGCCTGTCAAAATAGAGGAGCTTTCTTTCACAAGCCTGCCCAGCTGTCAACGTCATCTGACTTTTGAGGTCAGTGAATTTATTTATTTAGGACTAGTTTTAGGGTCAGTTTATTTATTTATTTTTGGAACTACTTATTAATTTATTCAACTTTAACCTTTATTTAAAATGCAGTTCATTCAAACAATTAATACACCTTTTCTATGATGATGTGTATGTTTTATATTTAAAAAAAAAAATCTTGGGAATGTCATGTGGGGTGACTCCCTAAAGGTTTTTTTTATATGAATGAAATTTTGAATGAATAATTCATGATATTTGTAAAACAAAAATTGGTTTTACTTTTAGAATTTTTTTTTTTAAATAATGAAGAAGATTGACTTATGGACTCAGTAGTACATATAAGAAAATATTTTTTTGTTTGATGGTTACACATTCAATTTTTTAGAATCATTAAATTAAATCTTTCTTGAAAAAGGTATAAAACATTTTCAAAACCATATAAAAGCAACGCAAATACAAAGAATACATTTCTAAAAACTTGTGTACTGTTTTAAACATGATTTTTTAAATATTTTTAATATTCACATTGAGAATTTTGTGATAACTTTCGTATTCGGATTGGTTTTGTAAAAAATTTTAGAAAGTATTGCTGGATTCCAGTTTTTGTTTCAGCTTCTTGCACAACACACTACACTGTTCTTTGCTACACCCAAACTGTCTCTCATTGGTTTCGATTGTTATCTTTCCACTGATAATGAAACTTCCATGACCTTAATAACCGTGTAACAAATCATCCTTGAGCTGCTACTTCCAAAATTTAGGGTCCCTCATTCTTATCAAGCGAATAACACATTTCCATCTGTTGTAATCCTTTTTTATCTCGTTTTTGACTAATCTCCACTTTGATCCTCCTCTTTCCTCCTTTTCCTTATGTGATACCACTACATTATGAGTTTCCCCCTCCGTCAGTAATTTACACAGCTGCCTTCCACTTTCTCTTGGCTGTGGCCCCTTTGTAGGGCGAGGGAGGAAGGAAGGGCCAGTCAGCTGGTTGTGGGGGGGTGACATGCCTGACGTTCCTAATGCCTACCTCAATAAACCAACGTTAACCTCCTGGGGCTCAGACTGCTGGAACAGGTGCCTTATTGCCGTCTGCTCACTTAATACAGAGCAGTGAAGCCGTAACCCATTAGCCAACCACAAGTGCACACAAACAGTCTCGCTCAGAATTCAATCACGCAGTTAGGACACACAAACCCGTGCATATAATTTGCTGCTCTATCTCTTCCTGCTGCCAGGTTCATCTGATATGACGCATGACTGAACACACTCAATGTTGGGTGGGTCGTGAGCACTGAATCAACAGGTGGCCATTCAGCAAGACTGGCATTAATACAGTAAGAAAGCCATGATGTGATTTATGCCAACTCTGTCAGAGTGAAGTAAACGCTTTTTGTATTCTCAATCTCTCCATCTCTCACGCACATACAGTTTCCATGAAGAGATAACTTTGGAGGATGAATTCCCCAGTGACAAGGTAATTCACCTCCAATGAACATCTAGAACATCCCTTCTGCTGGTCTTGTGTTAACTGAGCCTTGAGCATATCTAATTAAACAGGAGGTATATTGTTGTGTTCCAAGTCAGAGCATTGGAATGTTGTTCTAAAGGCCCCTGGTGCCCAGAGAGCATTTATTCATTCAAGTGAATATGTGCACTGCTTTATGTAGTCTGATGATCACATGATTGCCCGGCTATCAGTGGCTGCTCGTTTCACTGCCGGTCTTGATTCTTTGGTCTGTTTGTGTTGGGGTGTGTCAGTGAAATGATAAATGAGATTTATGATACCAAGCGCAAAAATGAAAATTGCTGTAATCCACAGGAATGTTGCATCAGGTTATCCATCTGCTGTAACTGTACTGTATTGTGAAATATAAAATGCATATTTCTGACTCTCAATTCAGATTGGATAAGAAAGATTCAAAGTTGGGAAATGACTATATATGTGACAGCACATTTTATATTAAAGCGATAGTTCACCCCAAAATGAAAATTCTTTGGTCATTCACTCACCTTCATGTCGTTCCAAACCAGCATGACATACTTTCTTCTGTGAAACATAAAAGAAGATATTTTAAAAACTAAACCATATTTTAAAACCAAACCATTTTGGTTAACATTGATATCTATGTATGTAAAAAACAAACAAAAAATAACTTATTTTGTGTTCCACAGAAGAAAAATAAATCCTAGAGGACTGGAATGACATAAGAGTTAGTAAATGATGACATAATTTTAATTTTTGGGTAAATTACAAGCAAAATGTAAATTGTAAATTACAATGGCAAGTAACACATTGAATTAAACATAGCCCAATATTTGTTTTATTTACAGCTTCCTAATATTTTTTACAGTGTATCTCTTTAATTCACCAAATTGCTAGGCAACTGCAAACACACTGCTGGATATTTCAGCTTTTTATTAAAAAAAAAGTTATTTTAGTTGTAAACAGTAAAACTGTTTACCTCTAGTAAAACATATCGACTGACATATCGCTCGAGACATAAAAATGATATAAAATTATAATTACACTTAATTTGGAGTACTACTGTGCACGATTTTAATGTCACTATTTATGAGGATTGTATGATCATTTAATAATATCGGTCTTTAAATGCAAGATATTTAAAGTGTACTTGCAATAGTTCCACTTTAGCACAATCAAATATACTCCAGCATATCTTTAGTTGGACTTCAGCCCTACTTCCGCACAAGTAAAGTGCATTAAGTACAAAATTAGTTGTTCCAATTTAGCAGACTTCAAGTATACCGGTTTAGTATACCAAAATTACATTTGCAGGGTATTTTTATTAAGCACATCAATATGTAAATGTATTTGTAGTATACTTGGCATGAAATAGATGTATTTCAAATACATTTTAGTATATTTATTTTTCACTAGGGACTGTTTATGCAGCTCTTTATTGAACACTGGTGTTTGTTATGTAGTGATGTTACCACCATTTTTTTAAACAAGCCACATGAGTCTGTGTGTTTGAGTGATTTTTTTTATGGTTAATAGAGTTTTATGGTTAAGAGGCACTCCGTTTTGTGTAAAATCACTGTAGTGCACAATCTCTCATGGTTTATTGCTTTAATTTAACCTGATTTCATCAATGTGCTAGTGATAATCATTTCATTTTCTTGATTACACAGTTGTGACTCTCTCTCTATACAAATGAAAATAAACATATGATCCATCAAGAAGTTGTGATGCAAAGGAAAGAGTGAAGACCCCATCTCCAGCCCCCTTCAACAGAACGGGCTGCATTTCAGAGATGCTGAAGCGTTGGAAAATCGGTCAGTGGAGTGGAATTTCTCTTTATGTCTCTTTCTACCGACCACACAGTCTTGCAGTAATTTTAGGGTTAGGGCCGCAGTGGCATCTCCTCTATTCCCATCATTATCTCCATCTGCAACCACATACGGTAGAGTCTACAGTGCAGCACAACCGAGATGCTGAAACGACATTTAAAGTGTTGGAGCTATAGATACTAGTGACGACTCTCACTCCAATTCAGCCAAACAAACGTAGATTAACCGTTGATCTCTCTCTCTACCTTATTCTGTCATTAAGCACAAAAGGGACCACACCTAATGTTTAGTGCCCTACGAAGTTGTCCTCATTCAAATTTCCTGTTTTATGATTACGTATGTTATCGCTGAAGTTGCTTCATAAACTTTCTGTGGTGATGGTTCTCAAGCGAAACCCCTGTTTATGCCCCTTCATGTGGCTCAGCTGTGTGTGGTCTTCTGCTCTCAGCGTCTTTCAGAATTATGGCCCATAGTCTGTGATCTTACAGTAAAATGAACTGTGATCGAAGTAAATATTCTACCAAGCACTTTGTGTCGCAATAAAAAAAAAAATCATCTTCTTGAACTTTTGACCCGGTATATGCGAATTTACTTGCTAATGACTCTTATCATGTGATTACACACAGTGTGTCAATACCAATTCAATCGTTACCATAACAAACTGAAAGCCATATAAAATTCACACTTTATTCATTGACAGTTTCAGTGGAATATTCATTAAGCATTTCCCTTTATTAAGATATCCCTGACAATGTTATTTAAGCTGATTGATATACTATTACAGCATATCAGTTTTTTCATTTTTTTTATTTTATATTAAGATTTTCTATTATTATTTTGATTTTCATTAATGTTTAGTAATTTTGTTGTTTTTGTCATTTTTGTACTACTACTTATTGTTACTATTAAATTATAAATTTGTGCAAATTGTTTTGTCATTTTATTTCATGTTTCAGTTATTTTAGTTGTATTTTAATCAGTTAAACTAAACTAAATACTTGAATGTTGCCTTGTCAACTAGCTGAATTAAATTAAAATTTTTATTTTGTTTTATATTTTATTTTTTAGTAAGATTTGTTTTATTTCAAGTAAAATTGTTATGAATTTAGTTTTAGTTAACAATAATAACCCTGTCCATGATTTATGCAACATTAGCCAGACTTTAAAGGGATATTTAACCCCAAAATTAAGATTCTGTCAGTTTACACACACTCATTCTTCAAAAAGAAGTGTTTTTCGTTCATAAAAAGTAACTTCTTTTGTCTTCTCCAGAGGAAAGGAAGTCCTACAGATTTGAGATGACATGAGGGTGAGTAAATGATTGCAGATTTTTCATTATTGGGTGAACTGTCCCTTTAAGAGCAGGAAGCCCCAGTGTTTCCACAGAGGTGGTTGACTGAGATATACATTAGCTCACACATGCGTCTTTGAGCAACACTTGCTGCTGTATGTTGATGGGCTAAGTAACAAAAGACCTGCTGTTTGAGTGGACTACCACCTGTCCTTCAACAGCACTGCCTTCACAACTTCCCCCACACTTTCAAACCACTCTTCATCTATTCATGACTTAAGTTTCAAGATTTACGATGTTATTGCCGCCTTGGTAACTAGTGTACTTCAAGTGCTTTACATTTTATACTCTCAAATTGCTCTCATGTAAGAATATAAACTGTACTCTCAAAGAATACAAAATAAGAATAATGCTGTCATCATTCACATAAAGGCCTTAAAATGTAATACAAATAATTATATCCCAAAATGTGTTGTAAAATCTATCAAGAATGATGTTAGTGCAAGAGTAGCTACTTTTTAATGATACATTTCTTTTTCAAATTCATCTCTTAAGTTCATATGCATGTGTGAAACAAGGGTGTGAGGTGAGAATAGTGGTGTGGAAAGTTAAGGAGATGGCATTGTTAACCAAAATATCTCTGAAATGTTGGGAGCAGCCCCTGGTGTGAAAGATTTTGCGGGTATGGTGTCGTCAGAGGTGTGGAAAGTGGATTTTTTTGGCAAGAGCAGTGCAATGAACTCAACAAACGGGTTACACATAATTTTCAGCATTTTGGTAGTACATTTCAGTAAGAAAGATGGTTTGAAAATAAATCTATATTTAAGAGTTTGAGTAATTTTGAAAATAATAAATCAGTTATGTACAAAAAATATTCCCTATTATAGCCATTTGTTGCTGTTTTGTAATCTAAATGAACTGAAAGTGGGGTGACTGTCGTAAAATGCTCTCTGTCAAATAAATCCTTTCACTTGTGCACTTTTTGTTGGTGACTCCACTGTGTGGCTGTCAGTGGAGCAGCTAAGTAGGGGTCTCAAACACAGGGAGCTTGACTCCTAAATTCCTAAGAGTTGCTATGGGACACTTTTGTCATGATTTTAGTATTGTACTCAAGTTAAATACCAGCTCTTACCAGTTCTGCTTACAGTTGATATATTTTCCAACCAAACAGCATCTTTGATTATACACATTTTTAATCAATAAACAAAATAAATATAAAATTTTGTATTTTAGTGTGATTGATATTATAATATTATAATTTTCATTAATATTTTAAAATGTGTTTTTTATTTAAATTTTTCATTATTTTAATTTTAGTTAATGTATTGATAATTTTGTTATGTTTTCATATTTTTTGTATTTGTTTTTCTGTTTTAAAAACATCCATATTTCATATTAGGTTTAGATATTTAGCACAAAAAGGAAAAAAAAAATGCCTATTTCGTGTCTTTAGACCTAAGTTAAAAATAGCCGCAGGGTTAATATGTTTTTTTTTTTTATTTCAAGTGACAAAACGGTTTGGTTATGGTTTTAGTTTTAGTCAACAGTAATAACCCTGGTCCCATATAGACTATACAACATGCCATACTTTCAAAAAAAGTTGATAGTTGAAACATACTTTATTAACAAAAACAAGTGTTTTAAAAATTGGTAAAGCAACATATGTAACCAGACAGACCACCATTTTGGAAATGTCATGGCAACAAAAAATGCACACATTTCACATATACCTGGGTGTTCATTATATGTCCTTAGGGACTCATTGAAAGTGAGGGATTCTTTAAAAAACCTTTCCAGAAAATGTTTTTCATGGGTCTGAACTTAATTTTTGTATTTGTTTTTCTTTTTTTAAACATCTATATTTTATATTAGGTTTAGATATTTAGCACACAAAAATAGCCTATTTAGATAAGTTAAAAATAATTGTATTTTATTTTATTTTATTTCTAGTAAAATGGTTATGGTTTTAGGTAACAAAACACACATTTTTTATTTATTTTATTTTTTACAATAAACATGACATAAATGAAAAATAAATGTTATAAATTAAAGACAATTTTTACTTTAATAGTTTATTACTACAATGCATTTGATATCAGTTCAAAATATAATGTAAAAATGATGGCATTTGTTGTATGGTTTTAATTGTTAGGCTACTGCTGAGAAAATCAGGATCTTTGACATGGATAGAACAAAACCCTCATTTAAAGGGGAGATACATCCATTTGTCTTAAAAGTTAAAAAGTTGGTATACTGTAAATTTTACAGGTAAGCTACACTCTGAAAGAAAGGTTAGGGGCGTGGTCCCAGCACGGAACTCATACATGTCAATGCCCATGATCACATTCCAGCGGGCGGGGTTCATGAAGCTCGTGCTCAATGAGTCTGTCGAGAGCGCAGCTGGACTGAGCGTGGAGCAGCCAACATCACTGTCCACTCCGAACACAACATGGATTACAGACGGATTAAGCGTATTTTATTTGTCAATGTATTTATGAACTTTGTATTTATTTCTCTTCAGAAAAAAGAAGGTACGTGGAATTTATTCTTTCTAAACTTCACTCAGGTTCTCACACACATGGTTTAAACTGTTTTAAAGCTTTGTACTGTGGCGTGTATAGCTACAAATGTCTCTTTGGAAATCATTTGCATTGTTGCAATGTTTTGCATAGTGTTAAATCAACCTGTGTGAGAAATAAGTGATATTTAATAGCTACTGGTTTCGTCGATCCGGTGCAAGTTTGTGCGTAAAATTTCATTGTAAAGTTTGAATAGGCTACCTCGAGTTGCTGAAATTGTTTAAAATGTAGTAGGCTATATGCCTTTAATAGGCCGTTTTATATCTAAATATCATGTCGCATTTAATGTAGCGTATCTCACGCGAACGTAAAATATTCAAGTGAAGTAAATTTATAAGCGAAGAGTGAAGCAAGAAACATAGGCTGCTAACCGGACTTTGCAACGAGTCTTTCTATTATGAATTTTTATTTTTTAATTATTCTTATTTTAATTAGTAATAGTAGCAGCAGACATAATTTCCACGTTTGTTTCTAGTAGGAACCAGGTATTCTTGTATGTATTTACTTTATTGTTGCTTTATCAATTACTGCTGCTGTGTATCCTGACAAAAATATTGAATATATGATATTTTTGCGTTATTGTCACAGAAGTGCTGCTGGATATGGTGGCTTCGGGAGCAGAGTTGGGTTGGTTGACATCGCCTGTTGAGCACGGGGTGAGTTTACTGTACTTCTACTGTGAGAGCCTTCAGTTATATGGGCTGTATTTCTTTTCGTTTGTTTGTAATTTTTGAATGAACAGGTTTTTCCTTATTTGACACGTATAATTCAGACTTTACCCTCAAAACGTTCCTGGAAAAGTTTAGAGGATTGCACATACTTTGCCTGCTGAACACTTGTAGTCTCGTGCGATTTTAAAGCCCTGTGTTAGCGACTGTAAAACTGAGGATGTAATTAACTTTTAAAGGTTGGCGCATATGGTGCTTTTTGTGACGTGAGCTGAAGCTATAATGTTAACTAGAATTTAGAAGCGTAATTGGTTTTGAAATCAAAAGGATGCGCTTTATAACATGGTAGCTCATGGTATAGACCAATTTGGACCAACAACGAACCGTACTGGTCATAGTGGTAGTCAAGCTTGGTATTAAGGAATGATAGCTGGTTGACAAGGTTAGATCAGTTAGTGTATTTTAAAACTATGTTCCAAAAGAGCTACTGGGTTTTCTAGCAGGGAATGATCTGGGATGGCAAGTACAGACTTGTTAAGTTTCCTTCCCACCAATAGGCTACCTTAAAAATGTGTAAAAAGCAAATGCATGCAAAGTAATTAAACCTAAAGCATTTTCCTTCAGACTCTCATGGAAAAAGCTGATAAATTAAGAATGTGAACAAGGTGTCAGCATGTTCAACTTTATAGAAAGTTAACTGCACTCTTAATGAGCTGCTGTTTATTTAAAGAGTTCAATGTCTTTCAAATGTATGCAATGCTTTAAACCACAAAGTTCCTTTTATATGGAAGCATTCGTTGCAGAGACCGTTTTACTGCCATGCCACACACTACGAAAACAATGCACCTCTCCTGTAATTAATATCACGGTGCACATGAAATAAGAGCTAAGAACACACATGCACACTACATGTGAACAGATATGTTACAGCACATTACATCAGTCATGCAATAGAAAGACTGCTGCATTGTTCCTTGCCAGAAGTTGGTGGGTAATTGACCAGCATCCTCACTACTACTTAAAATTCCACGGTCAGGACATTTTGTGTTATTTTTGTCCTCAGCATACGCTGGCATCTTTTCTTTGAATTTTTTTTCCACAATCTTGGTTTTGACTTTCTTGCTAACATCCATTTTTTTTTATTTCACGTTGCAGTGGGAGATAGGCCAGCGGGCTGTGAACGGCTCTCTGTTGTATAACTATTATATATGTAATGTGGAGGAACGAGAACAAGACAACTGGCTTCGTACTACATTCATCCAGCGCCACCCCACCGCCTCTCGGGTCTTCGTGGAGCTGCGATTTGTAGTCCGTGATTGCAACTCTTTCAATGCAGACTCACTTATCTGCAAGGAGACCTTTACCTTGTACGCCTCTGAGGCAGACGCTGACATTGGCACTGCTTTCCGCAAAGGCCAGTTCCGCAAAGTGGCCACCATTGCTCCAGATGAAATATCCAGCCTTGGGGAGATGAAGATGAACATTGAGACAAAAGTAGTGGATAATCTTTCTCACAAGGGCTTCTACTTGGCCTTCCAGGACATTGGGGCCTGCATTGCCATCTACTCTGTCAGGGTTTACTATAAAACATGTCCAGCAACAGTGAAGAGCTTGGCAGTGTTCCCCGAGACCGTGGCAGGGGGAGAGAATCAAGCCCTACGGGAGGTGGCTGGAAGCTGCGTCTCAAACGCTGTAAGCGAGGACCAACCTCGCATTTATTGCACCACGGATGGGGAATGGGTGGTACCTGTGAGCCAATGCCAGTGCAGACCCGGGTTCGAAGTCATCAACGATGCATGCCAAGGTAAGACATAAGTTTCTTTGTTTGGTTTCCACAAGCTGAGTCCAGCACCAGCTGTTGTCACTTAAGATTTCTGGTTAGGGTCAGGAATTTCAATATTGACTAGACTTCCACATAGATTGTGATTTAGTATTTCAGTTGTAGTATACCATTATATAAATTACTGTATTATTTTACAAAAATGTTTTTGTATTATTGTGAATTTTGTCTATCCTTGCCATATATGCTTGTGGCTTGTGATTATTTTTCAGCACTGTATATAAGAAATACTATAAGAAATATTATAAAAAGTATTTTTTTCCTTTTCTTTAATGGCTCTCATTTTATACAATGTAGCATACTTTTCACACACTATATTTTTCACTTTTTTAAGTTGCTTGTTGTAATAATGTTTGGCTATATATACAGATGTGTGTGTGTATATATATATAGAGAGAGAGAGAGAGAGAGAGAGAGAGAGAATTTTTGTTCTTTATACCTCTATAAAATGTACCATGCTTTCTACACACTGTATTTTACACATTTTAAGTTATTCATCAGCCATTTTGTTCATGCTGTCACTCTTAAAATTTCAAGTGCTTTGAAACCTGTTTGCTCTTCTTCACTGTGCATTTGACTCCCATAACCCCCAGCATTCTTTAAAACACAAGTTCAGACGTCAACGACTTTTGCATACCTATTGTGCTTTAGGCAGAACGTTTTAATGACAGCTTTAAATCTCGCATTGAGGATGTGACAATTTCTCTTTCTATTAGGCATATGTCACAGTCACCTGTTTTTTTTCTCCTCTTGTGTTCTTATCCCTGCCACACCAGAGCAAGATCAGCCATGTGACAGTCCTAAAGTGCTTTGTGACTGTGGAAATGAGAGCACTGGCGTGTTGGGACTTGATTAGAATAATTCCGTTTTAAACGTCCTCTAACCTCAACACTTTAACATATTTCCAAAATTCAGCCACATGCAGCAACTGGTAAAATGCAGGCGAGTAAAACTCAAATGATAGCAAAGTTTCAAACAGGGCATCTGAGTTAAAATTTCTTAATTGTTGCGGTTACACATTACAGTTTCCAAGCTCATGCGCATGCATTTTTTTGGTTCACGCACATTCCTTGTTTTATAGTCCAGGAATTGTGGGAACAGGTGTGTGTGCTTGGTTTAGAATGGGAAAAGATAAAGTGTCAGACTTTGGAGAGGGAGGAGATTGTAGTGGAAAGGTGGAGAATGGAATGTAAAGGTAGCAGAACAATGTAGTGCTGTGTTCAGAGACAAACCCCCCTCCGCAGGACCCCCCCGCCAGCGCCTTTTTCACTCGGCTGATGCATTCCTGCTAGGTTTATTAAGGAGCCTTCCCAACTACTGCCGGCCTGAGGAATTCCCTGAGGAGAGCTCCAGGCCAGAGCTGACTCCCGTTGATGGATGTACTGTTGATTAAAAGCAATCATTGTCGAATAGCCAGATCAGGGTACTATGGGTAAATGCGTGGGTGGGGTCAGACAACCGTTCGTTCTCTGAAACGGATGGCAAACTGTCCTGTGGTGGTGAGAGTTCTTAACAATATAAATATCAGACATGCACGCGGCACTGTGGTTTAATCAGTATTGACCCTTACACAGTTTTCCACTAATAAAACACACCCTTTCTCAGTCATAATGAATAAAAGAGCGCATACCTTTGTTGACCACACAAAAAGACGTGCTGCCTGACCTATGCTAGACTGCACTAGGAATTCATGCCCACACCCTGTCACTCGCAGTAAACCGAGGTTGCCAAAGTTGGACAGCTATAGTTTCTGGAACGTTTCAAAGTGCTATTGGCCTCCATATTGTTGATCTATAGAAAAAACAAGACACTGACGAAGCCGGATGGTCTTGAATCTTTCATAGTTGCATTATATTTCAGTAGAAAAATCCTTGTGCTTTACTGTAAATAAGGCTTTTCCTGCACTGGAACATGTTAAGCCTAGAGTTATGGGTGACCAAGTTAGAGTTTTGTGTGTATAATGTGTGGTGAGTGACTGGCTGGGTAGTAATTGACTTGGGTGTGTGTCCTCAAGAGCCATAAGTACTGGTTTTGGATGGATCTTCTTCCTATCCTGTTACTCTGGTCTTTTCTTTTCTTGCTTGCTTTCTTGTTTTCTTGTTCTTAGTTTCCCACCTTTATACCCTCTCTCAAACTGATCGTGATCCCTAGAGTTTTCTCAAATTAAACCAACTAGGCATGGTTTATATTTATTGTCATTGGCTGTTCCAATGACAATATGTTATTTTTGGCCTTGACTGCAGGTCTTGGAAGTGACATGTATTAAATGTTTAAACATCCACTTTCACACGGCCCTGCAAACACTGTTGAAGCTCTTCTGGGAGATTTCAAATGGTGTCGTGTAAATAAACAGCTTTGCTTATCCCCGTCTCCCAGAGACAAATAGATGCTTTTAGGCCATCCCTAGTTTACATGCAAAAGCATTTTAAATAAACGTTAGCTCTGACTCACATACATGTACGTGTATGGTCAAAAGGTTGTGAAATTTTGGAATTCCTTGCTTGAGAAAGTGCACAGAGCATTCGAATACCTCGAGCCATTGGGTGACAGCGCAGAAGTGGAATACAGAAATACTCTGAAAGTGAGATATCGGAGTTTGCTGGGCTACGAGTAAACAAAAGTAAAAAATGAGATAATTTTTAGATAATAAAATATGAGCAATTGTGCAAGCTTAAAATTCGTGCTAAATATAGTTCAGCAGTATTCCACCAGAATAGAGTTGATGAAAGCAGTGATAATCTGTACCCTGAGGTGTAATTATTCTCTGCTTTATGTGATGCTAATGCCCTCTTCTTTTTGCCTTATTTAATTCTTGTATACCTATTAAGCCCCAGAAACCATTTATCTCCACCTATGGGATTCTTAATCTTACTTAACTAGCAGTCAACCACAACAACTCATTGCCGGCTCTTTCCATTGCAGTACCATTTGCCTGGGCAAGTTTAGATAATGAGGAGCACTTCCAAATGGGTTTGGTTGACATCTTTGATCCTCTGTCAACCTTATGTGCCAACATCAAACGAAATGAGAGTGGATGACATGGTTGTTCTGATCATTTCAGGATAATGACTGCTAAAACATACAAATTAAATGAAACTATGCTCACTGGAACTCAAAATGTTTGCGTTGACCATGTAGGAGGAGGTGAGCGAATGATAAAGTGAGTCACCATAAGGAGGGAATTGTGTGGATTTTTCCACCTTAGTAATTGGTCACGTACAATTCTGCCATTTTTGCGTCTATAATTTGGTACTTTTTTGAGTTCAGTGACATAGTTGGTCCACCAATGGGGTGTAATATTTAGGTTTGACGCTCTATATACACTGTGGCTTTTACATGAGAGGAGTTAACTTTAGGATCGTGTGCATGTGCTGAGTGTATTGTGCTGCTAGTATGTGAGATCAGCAGTTTCCTGCCTCCATGTCAGCTCTGCGTCCCCTGAAACAGGACAAGCTATAGCGGAAACCGGAGGCCTGCTAATCCTCAGTGACCCTCTAACTCGTCCGCTCAGGGTTTTCTATTGTCGTTCTCAGTCACTGGCTTCATTCACTTATTTATTTCCCACTTATTAAGGAATTTTGTTTATGCCTTTGCTTAACATTTTTGGCCTTAACCAGACTTTTCCCATCTGTGTTGCCATCTCAAAGTTTGGATGATGGGCTGATGTTTTGTATGGGCCAGAGCACTGGTTGTGCCCATTCAGTTGAGAGATTAGTTTTTTTTTTGTTGTATTTTTAGGTTTCTTAGTTAACTCTTTTCTTAATTAACAAATCTTCTAGATGAGTCTCAGTGTTCCTCTGTCCTTTTGTGTGCTGTCATCTTCTCTTCCTCTTGCCCTCTTTGCTTTAGAATGAGTGGAAAGTGTGAAAAGAGAGGGATTAGAGCATTTATTGTGTCTGTTAACGACTAGATGAAAGAGTGAGTGGAATTGTAAAGCATAGATGTAATTCTCTTACAAATGTTCCATTGGACTGATAATCCTTTGCACTAATGCTCTCACCACACCTAGAGACCATTCCCTCCCTGCTGGCTTCATGTTACCACTGCACCCCCCCCCCCATACATACAAACACTCACTCACAGCTCTGTCCCGTCTGACCATACGATCCACTCCAATGACCTTTCAGAGATCTTTTCTGTGGAAAATGCATTTTTGTTGGAAAATTTGTTAGAATATGCATAAACCTTTCAAAAATATTTAGGGATGAACTGATATTAAAACACTTGCAAATAATGATAACCTGAAAATTATTTCATTATTTAATATTTTATTTTCATGCCTGATGGTGTAAAAATCAATACTATTTTGTCTGACAAAACTATTGATTTTAGTTTTTAGCTAGTTTAATTTTACAAAAAAATAATGTTGTTATGTTAAGTGAATCAAGGAATCCCAAAATTATTAGTTACATTTATGCATGTATTTAAAAAATAGACAGAAACTCTAATAATATACAGATCAATAAGAAAATATCCAGCTTAGAATTTTCAATATTGACTCTTGACTGATATGATGAATTAAAAATCATTACTATAGGCTGAAACCTGATTTCATCTTTTTTTTATTGTGCATCCCTTAAAAAATATTGATCTATTTATTAAACATTAAACAATTAAACTAATATATATTAGTTAAAGTGTGCTGCTCCACCAGGTGTTGATGAGCAAGTATATCAACACCACAGAGTAAAACAAAGTTAAGATATTAGAAATATTATTATAAATAATTGTTTATATATTTATTATACTTTTTAATATATATTCTTATATTTATAATAATATAATAAAAAATATTGATACTTTATATATATATATATATATATAAATAACAAAAAATAAATATAATTAAATATATAAACTTAATTTTATATATGTTTGTATAAAGATTAGTTAGAGCTATCAGCACATATAGCTGAGTTGTAAAGTTGTCTTCACCTCCTTGTAGGCTGCAGAAAACCAATGTTTATGATTGCACCATGCTATCTTAATCTTCATTTTCTTATGCGTGCATGTTTTATTTTCTCAGTGGCTCTCTGTCTGAATTTAACCTCTTCCCCTGTGAAACGAGCCCCTGGTCGCTGTCCGCACTCACTCTGCTCTGGTGTTTGTTTTACTTGGCCATCAACACCTGGCGGAGCAGCACACTTTAACTCAACTCTGCCTAGGGCTACATGTAAGCCCCTCCGTGCCTAGGTTTAAATGACTAGGCCTTTTGTTTTTCTTTCCTTTTTCTCATTCGAAACCCCCCCTGTCAAACTCTTGTCCTGGAGGGGTTTGCGCTGTCCCGCCGCCATGTAAACACTCATTCATTCAGCCCTCCTTCCCCTTCTCTGTCGACCCATCCATCCATACATCCGTCCATTAACGTCACCCTCTCATCAGTCTTCGCTCCGACTGCTCCACTCAACCCACATGGCTCACAGACCCCAGTAGGTCATCGGCGAGCAGGATCCAGCTACTCTCACAATAAACAAACAGTCACTCAGAGGCTCTTATGGCCTGGGCTCTCGGTGCCAGATAGCGAGACGGGGCCCATGAAAGACGGCCGACACATCTCTGCATCTCTGCTGGGAAGTTTGTATTACATAAATGTAATCAACGTTCCTCAAAAGCCATAAGTCGTTGTTTGCCTCTGACCTCTCACTATGATTTTGGCGAATGAGCCAGTTTCTCCTTTCCAGAGTGTGTCTAACATTCGCCTTCTCTATCCATGCATGCTTTGATTGGCTGCCTTAGGAAGGAAGCTACGCGTCAGCCTTGCGCTTCCTGCTTCCTGTTGTGTCCAAAATGCGAAGACAAAGCCCCTCGCGCAGAAACACATTCCTGCAGTATTTTGGAAAGTGAAACGTTGGCTAAAAACACCACAGTAGCTTTAGAATTCAATTGAGTATCGCCGTGTAAAATAACTTTTCTAAATTGTGAAAAAAACTGATTATTGGAGTACATTTAAAAAAAAAATATAAAAAAACTTTCAGTATTTATACATCAAAATTTCAAATTTAATTCAGTGTGTTACTTACTTTGTCTTTGTAATTATTTAAATGTTTTTTAAAAAATAATTTAATTGCAGAAAAATTAGAACTCAATGCTATTTTGTCTGATAAAAACTATTTATTTTAGTCTTTTTACGTCAAATCAATGTTGTTACGCCTAAGTGAATTTAGAAAACACAAAATAAATAGTTACATTAATATATGTACTATTTTGATGGTAAAAAAAAATAAGAAAAAAAAATCTCAAAACACACCCTCCACAAAGAAATATTTATTTATTTGAATTATTTCTTATATTTCCTAGCAATTTCGGAGCGAAAAATTTTCAAAGCAAATCCTACATCACTTTTTTTTTCATTGTGGCTTGAAAAGTTCATAGATCTGATTCCTTACACACAAAGTGTTTTGAATAAGTTTGGAGTCTTTTGTAAACTTTTTGCATAAAAGGATTAAAGCCGCCCTCCAAACGCCATCAGGTTTTTGTCCGTGGCTGTTAAGAAGCCAGCCAGCGTATTAACGCGTCATGTGGCATCTACACTATTCGAAACAAGTGTTTTCTCACTTGCTGCCCCGAGTGGCATTCTGCGCCTGTTGTCCGGACTGAATGGGCCGGCGAATGTTGTGCTAGACGCTCACATGTGGCAATGCGGCAAGCGAGGGGACTTAAGAATTTGGAGATTACGAGTGGCGAGCCGAGAGGGGGGCGATATGAAACGGGGTTCACAGCAGCAGCTGTTTGGCCCCCTTCGCAGTGAATAGGACAATTCTTTTTCTTCCCCTACTCCCCCCTTTCCTTTCAAATCCCACCAGGACTCGTTATCCCTCTCTCTGCCTCTCCCTCAGTCCCCCTGTCTCCCACACTATCCCCACCTCCGCAGAGGGGCGCGTTAATGAGTTGCAGTAAAGTCTCCACAACAGCTGGCACAGAAACAAGATGAGGAGTCAACTTGAAAGAAGAAATAAATAACACATTGGCTCGATCTTCGCTGCCACGCTGAATTCTTTTCATGCTGAGAGTTTTCTTTTGAAATAAGAGAATGCATGCTCTCAAATATTAGAGGTAATGTATACCACCGTTAACCCCCTTCCTGTGAGGGAGAGCAAGTGGCTCAACCCAAAACAAGGCCTCAATTGATACAAAGCATTCAGGAAGGAGGAAGCACCCTACTCTGTAATTATAACTGTTTGGCAAATCTTCAGATAACAAACCATTAGAAAACGGAAACAATGATTTGGTATGTGACCACTGTGCTACAGAAATACAACGACTGCAAAAAGTATTTGCTAATTTTTAGCCACACATAAAAATTGCATTCATATACACATTTTATCTTTATTTATTATAATAGTATATTTATTTTCTTAGCTTATTATAAGCTACATTATTTTCTAATGTGATTATAAATAATGATTATAAGCAAAAATATATTTAAGATAAAATAATTACAGAGATAATATTTTATTATAATATTAAAACCATTATAATATTATATTTATTATAACATCTATCTTTGCTTATTTTACACTACGGTATTAAAATAGTGCTATTAAAAATCTTTTAATGGAAATAATAAATAAAATTAAGACAAAAAAGTGGAGAAACTGCAAAAAAGTCTGCATGCCGTTTTATACTGATAGACTTCCTCATCACAGGTATATGTTTCGCACTTCTTCAAAGTGTCCTAATACTGACATTTTTGAGCAAATGTCAATAATCATCTCTGTACTAGTATTACACTGTCTTTGCCTCTGGCAGTATTTCAACACACAAATACAGATATTTCACCGGATCAGACACATGGTGTACATGATTGTGTAATATTGCAACCAATAATCTAAGCCTTGCGTGTGTCTGAGCTTGTTGCCTGACTGATAAATCTTGCACTTGAAACTGAAAACCAGATATCACAGTTTCATTGTGAAAGTAAATAAATGGTCCTGTATGTGGCTGCTCCAAGAAACGAAAGAGCCAGATTCAGAACGGAAGCAGTGTGTGTTTGAGTGTGCATAGGGTGGTGGTGGATTGTGAATGAGAGTCTGGACAGCGGAAGGACATGAGCTGGGCATGTTGGAATGTTTCTAGACAGATTCCGAAGACACCTTACTTTTTCTTCCTGTTTGTACATTTACAAAGTCTGATTGACTAAAGTTATGCTTGAAAATCTTTTTTTTCTTAATTTAATTAATCAGCAAAAACATTGTGTGACCCCAAATGTTTTTGATTACAAGTCATACACTTTTGCAAATCATTTTTTTTTATTATAGAATACGGTTGTAAATAATCAGCATTCTTGTCATTATCCTTTTTTTTCATACATTTTTTGTGGCCCCAAACCGATTTTGGACACTTTTGAATACACAATTCTTCACATTTTAAACCTTTTTCAATGACATTTAACCAACTGATCTCAAGGTGATTTTTAGGTTCTGCATGATGTCATTTCCCCTCAAGTTTACACAGGTGTCCAATTTAGAGGAGTAACCACAGGTTCATCACATTAACTATGGACATGTTCTGTGATGTTTGACAACCACAGCCTGTCCAAGTACTTAATTTTGTACAGTACATTTATCATGTAAACATTAAATCTTGTAAAGTCATTGTGCTGCAAGTAAACGCTACATTATTTAATATTTTGTTCTATAATTCAGAGACAATCGTGCATTTTTAAGTGTGGCTTAGTGGTTCAAAGACTTTTTGGGACCACTGTATGCCTATGTATTATATAATATAATATATAATACGTATATATGTTTGTATGTATAATATCTACTGGACTTGGTTGACAACAACATTCTTCTATTGTTAGATTCAGCATTCATCCTGTCTGTTGGTTTATGTGTTTTGTTCTGTTTTCTCTCATGGTGGAGTTTTGAGAGCAGAGGTACCGTGCTGGAATGTGGGATGACTGGTCCTGTTTGTAGAGAATGGGGGGGATGGTTCACACAGGATGAGTAGGAGTGTGCTTAGTCTTGCTCTGTCAACTTTGTGCACTCTTGCACAGAGCTTCAAAAAAAAAGCTGTAGAGAGAAAAAAATCATCTTCAAAGGAGGTTCATTTACTGTGTTCATACATAGATGATCACTTGACATATATATATACGCTGTGAGCAGTTTAATTGCACAATTTGCTCTCATCCTCATCCAAGTCATCATACATGTACTTGTTTCTTTTTGCAGAATGTCAGTCTGGCTTCTTCAAATCTTCAGTGTCCAGTGAGGCCTGCAGACCCTGTCCAAAAAACACCCAGCCCTCAGGTCCTGGCGCCACCAGCTGCACCTGCAAGGACGGCTTTTATCGAGCACCTGAGGATCCTGAAACAGCTGTTTGCTCTGGTGAGAAGCTGCTTCTACATCTCACCTGTCATGAGCTAGTTGCTGTCATTTTGTATTTACATACAATATCCTTTCTCTGTCACTCTTTTCTGTAGGGATTAACTAAACCAGTACAGGTGAATGGGTAAATAAAAGGCTTGTCTGCTCTTTGTCTGCTCAGGTTTACCCTCCGCTCCTCAGAGTCTGGTGGCCACCACAGCTCAGATGTCAATAGGCAGGCTTCAATTGTCATGGAGGCCCCCTGCAGACACCGGCGGGCGCAGTGATATCACATACGCTGTGGTTTGCGAGCGGTGTGAGGGGAGGGCATGTCAGCCTTGTGGTGAGAAAGTGCGTTTCGATCCAAGCAACACTGACCTGAAGGAGACCAGAGTCACTGTGAGTGAACTGGAGCCGCATTTGAACTACACCTTCACCGTGGAGGCACGGAGCAGAGTGTCCCAGTTCAGCAATAAGAAAGCCACCAGCAACATCAACACTGCTTTACATTATACAGGTCAGTGCTCAACTGATCACGGTAGTAGAAAGCAAAGTGGCCAGTTTAACAGATTTACTAACTGGTTGAAATTTTTTTATTTTTGGTTTCATTTTTTTCTGCCGTTCAAAAATATGGGATCAATAAGATTTGTATTTATTTATAAATTAATACTTTTATTTTTAAGCATTAAATTAATCAGAAGTAACAGTAAAAACATTTATAATTTATAAAAGCATTTATTTCTGAAGGATCATGTGACACTGAAGACTGGAGTAATGGCTTCTGAAAATTGTTTTACCATCACAGCAATAAAATACATATTAAAATATATTAAAATAGAAAACTGCTATTTAAACTGTAATAATATTCCACAATATTAATGCTTTTTCATATAAATTTTGATTAAATAAATGCAGCCTTGATGAGAATAAGAGACTTCGTACCGACCCCAAACTTAAAAAAAAATTGTTTTTTTTCCATTCTCATTTTCAGTTTCTCAATTTTTACTCTCTTTCATTTCATTTTCACTATTTTTTCTTTGGGAAATGAAAACTATAAAAATATAGTTTAAAAAATTATAGTAGTAGGCTTTAATTTAGGTTTAAACGTAGCAGAAATCAAATCGTTTTAGTTTTTTAGTATAAACAGCAAAAAAACACACACAAAGTCGGATGTTTACAAACCTGATTCAAACCACATCCATTTGTGGTTTGAAATCCGACTAAAATCAGATATTTTGTGAATTATAGTCTGTGCTGTGACTCCAGTCAGATCGAATTTCAGTTTTTTTTTCCTAACCCCATTGAAAGTGCACAGTGTTTACTGGGACTGTTTCCAATTACACTCAATTTTCCCCTGACTATAGCGAACCATGTGACATTCACTATTTGCACACAGTCCTAAAGATCAGATTTTAAAGTTTTGGGTGTATAAGATAAACAAGCTCATATACGTCAGAGACTCAAACTTAACTTGTTTTACCCCCAGATCCCCCAAAAGTGACTGCGATGCATGTTGTGGACAGCAGCTCCACCAGCCTGTCACTTCAGTGGTCTGTTTCTCACCGTTCCAAGCCAGTTGCCACACGTTATGAACTGATGTATCGCAAAAAGGTCAGTTACAATATCCATTTCAGTCTTAGTACGTAACTGCAAATCTTGATCCATGATGTTATTCTCCATTTCATCATCTTCCTTTCATTGTCATGTCCACAGGAAAACGATGAGGAGTTAGCCAATGGAAAGGTCACTACCTACACTGTGCTGGTGCTGGAAAAGAACTCGGTTCAGATCAGTGATCTGTCTCCTTCCACCGTCTACTTGTTTAAAGTTCAAACTCTCAGCCCAGAAGGAAACCCAGGCAGCTACAGCTTGGAACAAGAGTTTTCAACACTCCCGCAAGGTGAACAAAGTGAAAATGTTTGCTTTTATATGAAATCAAAATTTAATTTTTTTATGGCTTTCAGTTCTCTTTATTTTTAGGCCATTTATGTGTTCACATACCTAAACATTGACAAAATTCACTGTTTAAAATGCACAGCCTTTTTCTTAGTGGAAAATTAACCAAAATACTGATGACTCATTCTGCACTACACAGATATTTGTATACAGTCCAATCAAATGTTCTCTAGAATGAGAAAGTCCCGCCCCCCAATACTACCAGCAAATCACGTTCATGGCTATGAATACATGCTACATGCATGGCAATAGCATGTAGTGGCACTACATGCTATTGGCTATTTAAAAAAGGAGCAAACACGATAAATGCTATACATCAACACAGACAAAAGAACTGTGCTGGGCAAGCAAATTCATTGTTTTTTTTATAATTAAAAAATATTAATTTTAATGCATTAAAATTAAGATTTGTAAAATAAAATGTTCTATTGTTTTTCTTATTATTATTAATGGATTATTTTTTAAATCAGTGTCAGAATGTGTTGTTTTTGTTTTTTAAATAATCTACTTGTCGTTAAGTGATAGATAATGTTTCTTTGCTCTTTTATGTTATGGAGTGTGTTTTATTCTTGAATGACTCATTTGCTTTGTTGTTGTTTTCCCAGCTTCAAAAACAGGAAACACAGCAGTGATCCTCGGGGCCGCGATCGGAGGAGGCGTCATGCTTTTCATCGTGGTAGTGGTCCTGCTTCTGCGAAAACGGTTAGGAACAAGCACTTCACACACACACCCGGCTTTGTACCTCTCCCCCAGTCACTCCTTCAAGCCGTTCCTTTTCTTTCTCCTTAAAAATCCATTCAGTTTTTCCTTTTCACCGCTCTCACACTCTTACTGAAACGGCTCCTTACCACTTTTGAGGAAGAATCAATTCGCTGACTGTCCGCTGACTGCTCACTAAGTGAATCTTAACAAGAGGTGTGTTTGAAAGGAGATGAATCAGAGAGGCATATTGTGTAAGATAAGAGGCGACGGGATTGTAGCGGTTCTGTGAAGGCAACCTGAGCCCTTTCGTAGTTCCCTGTGATAACCCAGACCTCTGTCACCACTTGGCAAACACAGACCACTTTTTTTTCTAAGCACTCCTCGATTGAATGGAGCCGGTCCAGCGCTAGCCACTCTTAAAACTCAAGTCTGAAAAGAAATGTGTCGGTTTGCTGAAAAATAGAGCACTCATTGAGTTGTTTTTCTACTACAGGCGAAGAAACTCTCACACCAGACAAGGGCCAGAGGACACCTATTTCTCCAGCCCAGGTTAGTGGCATTGAATTTCATTTGGTGGCTTTCTTCTTTTACAACCCCTCCTCTTAAATTCTTCCTGAATTCTCTTCAATGCAGACCAGTTGAAGCCGTTGAAGACCTACGTTGATCCTCACACGTACGAAGACCCCAACACGGCGGTGCTCAAGTTTGCCAGCGAGATCCATCCTAGTCACATCACAAAGCAGAAAGTCATCGGAGCAGGTTAGTACATCCATGGCAGTTTGACAAGCCGCTGTGGGGCTGTTTTGAATGCATTCTGGGGGAAGGGAGCTTCAACACTCATTGATTTGAAGTTATGTTACAGTTCATTGAGAGTGACAGCTTTTTTACAGTTCATTGGAGTGACAGCTTAAACAAAGCGCACATTAGAAATTGTCTGATTTGAGCTTTACATGTTAGAGCTGGAATATTTTTAGTGTAGTAATTCTTTCCCTCCAGAGACATTTTTTTTCCCTCCCAATGTCATTCAAATTGAATTAGTGTTGTTTTCTTAACTCGCTCTGGAGGTTTTTTTCATATCCCACATGGAGGAGTACTGCTATAAAAAAAACCTGAGTTAATTAATCATGACTTAAAAATAAAACAAACAACCGCTAAATTAGACCTAAGTCCTAAAGTGTTTATAGGCTATATATCAAACTTCAAATTTAAATGAGAAGATCAGTGCGCCGTGGTTGCGTTTCCCCTCTCAAGCCGCCCACAGGACGTGGCCCTTGTCCACTTTCTGTCTGCTTGTTGTACACAGATTCTCATGCCCCTTCTGACCCCCTCCCATGAATCCACTCACTAATGGTTCATAGGCTTCTCTGTGGCCAGATGCATGCTGATTATCATTTCAAAGCACCTCCTTCATGTTTTTAAATAACCCCTATATGTCATGAGGCACGATTTAAGCCTTGTCATTTGGTGTGTTGCTTATCTGATGCCTGTATGCCTCTCACTTTGGTGGATTGTGTTGCTGTGCTGTAGGTGAGTTTGGAGAGGTGTATCGAGGAATTCAGAAAGCTCCCGGTCGGAAGGAAACAGCGGTAGCAATAAAGACGCTGAAGCCAGGATACACAGAGAAACAGAGGCAGGACTTCCTCGGTGAGGCCAGCATCATGGGACAGTTCTCACATCAGAACATCATCCGACTGGAGGGGGTGGTCACCAAATGTGAGTGCCCTATCAAGTGTAGTCTGCATTTAAAAAATAAATAAATATATAGTTTAAAAATTCTCCTAAAGAATTTATTATTTATTAGATAATAAATATTGTAATTTATGAATAAATTGTCAGGTAGCTAATTATATAATTATAATTAAATAACCCCTTTAAAAATATATATTAAATAAAACTTATATATACATACATACACACAGACGCACACACACACACACACACACACACACACACACACACACGCACATATGCACTGTTTTATTTAATTCAAGAAACTAAGGAATGAAATATTAATTTTGTTTAATCTTATAGTATGTATCAAAAGTGCATATATATACACACACTTTTTATTATACTTTTTATTATTTTTATACACTTTTTATTTAATTCAAGAAAGTAAAAATAATATATTTTTTATTTTATAGTATAAATATATATATTTTTTAATTAAATTTAAAGTAATAAATTATTTATAGATATAGATATATTTATTTCTTTAAATAAAAACATGCTACATATTTTTTAATTCAAGAAACTATGGAATAAAATATTAATTTGGTTTAATTTTATAGTGTATATAAAAAGTGCATATACTGTATATACACTTTTTATTATATTTTTCATTATTTTTTTATATTATACTCTTTATTTTTCCACACCTTTTATTTAATTCAAGAAACTAAAAATAAACTATTATTTTTTTAATTTTATAGTACAAATATAAAAAATATTTGTATAAAATTCATAGTAAGAAATTATTTGTAGTAGTAAATATATATGTTTCTTTAAATAAAAACATGCTATATATGTGTGTGTGTGTGTGTGTGTATAGCGTTATTTTAAAAAAACAAAAGTAATTTATTGTACTGTAAAAGTGTTGTATTAAATAAATAATAATACATGTTTTTGTTGTTACTTGAGTTTTATCCTCTGAAAATATTTACTGAGAACTTATATTTGTTTTTATTTTTCGTCTTGTAAAGCCGCTTTGTCTTTGTCTGTTTCTTTTCAGTCAAGCATGCCATGATTGTGACTGAGTACATGGAAAATGGAGCTCTTGACAGATACCTGAAGGTACGTTTGTCAAATTCATCACCGAGGCAGAAAAATTATGACAGATGATGCTGACATACCTTCAAAGTGATTTAACATGGCAAATACTTTACTCAAGAATTCCCTTCTGTGGTTTTCCTGTCACAAGAACAACTAGAACTAAAACTTTTACTTCTTCACAGGACCATGATGGCGAGATGTCATCCTTCCAGTTGGTTGGTATGCTCCGTGGCATTGCGGCCGGAATGAAATATCTCTCAGACATGAGCTATGTACACAGGGATCTGGCTGCCAGAAACATCTTGGTCAACAGCAACCTGGAGTGCAAGGTGTCTGACTTTGGTTTGTCACGTGTTTTGGAGGACGACCCTGAAGGAACCTACACCACCAGCGTAAGTTCACATAGCAAATAAATGTGTGGTTACAAGCTGCTCTTAACTCCAGATGTCTTTATTTTACCATCACTACAACCTGGTTATTATTTCAGAATTTTCAGAAATTACAAGGGATTGCCGACACTTGTTTATATGTTTTTTTTTCCCAACAGGGAGGTAAAATTCCTATTCGCTGGACTGCTCCGGAGGCCATAGCTTACAGGAAATTCACGTCAGCAAGTGATGTGTGGAGTTTTGGCATTGTCATGTGGGAGGTCATGGCCTTTGGAGAGAGGCCCTATTGGGACATGAGTAACCATGAGGTACGGACTGGCCACACCACGTCGGCTATGAACAATAACTCCGCTGTTTGTCCCAAAGGATCTTCCGTCTTATCTGACTACTTTTGTCTCTCTAGGTAATGAAGGCCATTAATGAGGCTTTCCGCCTTCCTGCTCCAATGGACTGCCCCTCTGCTGTCTATCAGCTGATGTTACAGTGCTGGCTGCAAGATCGCTCCAAACGGCCCCGCTTTGGCGACATTGTCAGCATACTAGACAAACTCCTCAAGAGCCCAGATTCTCTGAAGGCCATTGCAGATTTTGACCCTCGGTAAGTGCTCAACACATACTTTGAATTCTTAAAAGGCTCGTACAAAGCTTCAAAAGGCGTGAACGGCAGAGAGAAGTTGAGGCATGTACCGTCTATTACACAATTTTGCGTAAGAAAGTCAGGTGGTAGTTCAAACAAAGCCATTCCTTGGTAAAGTTAAGACATGCAGCCAGTGCGTACCAGTGGTGCCGCTGAATGGTTTGGCATCTTCAGATGTTTATCACATTGTAGGTGTGCAGGAGGGAGAAATCTGACAGTTTCATATCTTTATCAGATTCTCGAACCGAACAGACAGGTTTTCCTCTCGCAGTGTGTCTCTTTCCCACCCAATAATTACAATAAGGGAAAGGCAAAAAAAGGTCTCACTGTGTGGTTTGTTGAATGTATTTGTGTTCTGTCTTTGTCAGAGTTTCCATTCGGCTTCCCAGCACCAGTGGCTCAGATGGCTCTCCCTTCAGGTCTGTGGCCGAGTGGCTGGAGTCCATCAAGATGAGCCAGTACAGTGAAAACTTCAACATAGCCGGAATCGTCAGCATGGAGCAGGTGCTGCAGATGAAGAGCGAGTGAGTAACACAAATGTCCCCTCGTTCCGGACCTTTAGAACACTATATAAGGAAAGCTTGTCTGTGAGCAATCAGATGAGATCACGCCAACTGTCCAAAGTCCATTTCTGCAGAACTGATTTCTGCTTTAATTGGTGTGTCATATCCTGGTGTCCCGTTTATCTGGAATAGTGATTAAAGTAGTCATCAGTAGATTAAAATTATATTTTTTTCTATAGTTAATTCATATAGAGACTGGAGTCATAATTTTTTTTTACTTGATCTGTTATCATGACTGTTTGCCCATAAATGGTGTTTCTGCCATACAAAGACTGCAAATGACCTTATTTTTTGTTAAATGTCTTATTAATTTAATTTATAAATAAATTAGCTGTTGTTGAAGAAATGTCTCCACCATGTACTGATAAATGAAAGTTCAAAGAATAGTTATTATAGTAAAAATAAATAAATAAATAAAATAAATTGTGTATCTTTATTATTGTTGTTGTTATTTAATAACAATAACATAACAACAAAAATAATAATAATGAAAATTATTATTAAAAGAAAATAGTTAACATGTAATGTTTTATTATTATTATTATTATTATCTCACTATTCAAATATGTAATTTTGTTTATATTTGCATGTATTATTATTATTATCACTGTTCAAAAAATTATTTAGCTTATTTACATACATTACACTATTCTCACTTACATTTTTTTTAATCTTATATAGAATTGTAATTTCACATTAAAAATGGCACTGTTTGGACATATAGTATACTATTTTGTAAACTTACTTCAATTTCCCCTCTTACATAATACAAAATTAGTATTCTGACATTATGTAAAATAGTCCTTTGAATAAAATGGCCCCAGATGAACACAATTTGAGAGTTCTGGGAATTTGTGAAGGAATTCAGGGTGTTTGGAGAGCTTCCTTTCCTGTGGCCTACAGCCTACACTGAGGCTGATTGGTCAGGACAAGATCGTATTTAAATAAGATGGTATCTTTTAACTTTTAATAATTCCTAGAACATATAAATATTTTCCATGTTTTTGTTTTAGGGATCCGGTAATTGAATGTGGCTTAAATGTATGCTTTGGTTGCAAGGATAATCTCGCACAACCGCAGAACATTTTTGATTTACTGTATCTGGCGAGCGTGGAAACCACATAAATTGTAATAACGATTTAACCTTCTTAAGACTTTTAATCGAGTCAAGCAGTAACATTTGACTTAAAAACATTAAAAAACTTTCAGCAGCGTCTCAGCAAACACCTTAAAATGCTACTCGTTGATTCAAGTTTGAACGGAAAACACTGTGGCATCAGAGAAAGAATAGACATGGTTTTTAGTGGCCTGGATGTGGTGAATTATGGCATGCTGTTCCCCCTCCCCTCTTCTGCCATCCCTCCCTTCCTCCCACTGTTTCGGCAGACTCTCTCATCCCTCCCTTTCCCAACAGCGCTAGTCAAGGTCTGTGCTTTCACTGTAGCCAGGAACCACTGTTTCTGCCTGCTGGGGCCGTGAGGCTATGTGGCTGCTCCCCCTCACATCAACACGATTGGACTTAAAAGTCAGGACATGAGATGAAAGAGTGTAGGGATGGTGAAGGAGAGAGCTGATGTACATGTGGAGGTAAAGACGACAGTGCTGGACCTCACGGAGGAGGCAGTTTGACTGATGAAGGGCTTGGGAGTGTAGTAACAGCGTAGCTCCAAGACCTCTGGCTCAGCTCCCGTGGGTGTTTTTAGCCTAGAAGCTCGCTGAACTTTGTGTGGAGGACCAGAAATGTCTTTGATGTGTTTGTCTTTTATTTTATGGCCGACTGTTCCATCTGGTGTCATCTGGTAGCACTCTTTAAAACCAGAAACTATTTACAAGTCCTCCGCTGCCTGTGCCGGCCAGCTCTGATTCATGGCTGGTGAAGGGATTCCTTGTTAAATCATCAAGGCGCTAATTAAAAATGTAATTAGGATTCTGATAACATGCTATCTTTCAAACGCCTCCTCTAAATTACTTTTTGAAAGACAAGATCATGTACAGTATAATTTTCAAGCAACCTCCCACAGTGTTATTATCTTTGATGAAAACTAAAGCAAATAAATAAATATCTTTGATATAAAATGTAATAAAAAAAATTAAATAAAAACTGGGGAAACTATCCTAAAATACATTTTTAAAAATATATTTTTGACTCCAAAGACACCTTATTAAAATGAAGTAAAAATGGACATAAATTTTTTTTAGTTTTAGTTACATTGTGTAGTAAAAAAAAAACTTTTATAAACTGTTATAAAAAAAAACTGTTATAAGATATGAAAACTAAAACAGAAACTAAAGAATATACATTTTCTAAATAAATAAACTGAAATAATAATAATAAAAAAACATATTGGCAAAACTGACACTAAACTAAAATACATTTCATGACTCCAAAACCAAAATAATCTCAAATTAATTCATGCCATGTTTTAGTTTTAGATACATGCTGTATTATAAAATTGAGTTGATTAACTTTGGCTAAAACTGACAAACCAAAATTGACAAAAACTCCTCTCCCCTCAAAAAAAACAACAACAACAAACAATTAAACTGCAAAGACAAATTTAAAAAAAAAAAAAAATTAAACTAACATAACTCGGCAAAACTGAAACTGAACAAATACTAAAATAAAATGAAAATGGACATAACTTCATTGTTGTTTTAGTTTTTAAATGGTGTATTATAAAACTTTAACTCTTATTATAAAACTACAAAAAGTATTTGCATGGGATAATATTAAACGTTGCTAAAACTAAATCAAAACTCAGACTAAATTAAAAGAGAAACTAAAGAATAAACATTTTGTAATTTTTTTAATAAAACTGGAAATAAACTAAAATACATTTTAATGAATCCCAAGCTAAAATAAACTAAAATTAAATTAAAATAGACATAAATTCATTTTAGTTTTGGAGATATGCTGTATAATAACATTTAGTGTATTAACTAAAATTAAACAAAAACTGTAAGAACTAATAAAAAATAAACTGAGAAGACAGACTGATAACTAAAAATATAAACAAAATAAAAATTTCAAAACCTTAATAACCCTGCCCTCCAGTTCTCACACGCTCTTTCTTTTCTGTTTCCCAGGGATATTCATAACATTGGCGTCCGTCTGCCGGGCCATCTGAAGAGGATTGCCTACAGCATCTTGGGGCTGAAGGACCAGACGAGCACCCTGAGTGTGTTTGCAGTGTGAACTGTCTTTAAAATGCACCGAAGGGACCAAACCCTTTGGCTGTGGACTGAATAAACTCTCAGCTGCCTCGGGATTGGACTGCAGGGACAGCCCTTGACCTGGCCATAACCCTCCAGTCTAGCGAGATGGACTCTCACCGCTGTGGAGACATTGGAGTAGCATTTGGTGTACTTATCAAAAATGGAGGAAGTGTAAAACAATCAAAAACCTATTGATGTATGCATCAAACCATGTATATTAGATATATTTTTACTATACACATGTTTATTTTTTAGAGAAGATAGTCATTTCTTTAGTTTCGTTTTTAAATTTTTTGTTTAGTTTCATATGCATGCTTAATTTTCGCCAGAGATCGATCAATGCTAGTTAGCAACCACTTTACGCTCAGATCTTATGTTGCTCCTCCAATGCTGTTGGCACTGTATTGCTCTGTACTTGATTGAACGTTTCAGCAATACGAGAGAAAACCAGACCCACAGGTCTTTCTGTACCAGAAACGTAGACTCAAAGCTGACGGTTATGGGTTTAACGTAAGACTTAACGATGTTCTGCTGAGATCAAGGTGATTGTAATGCTCTCTGGTTTCTATCATGCTTGAGTTGGCCATGATTTGATGTCTCGCACGATGACATTTCTTTACAATTGCACTCTCAGCGCTATATGCTTTGGACCATCAAGTTTAAAGTCTCTGGTTTAGATGAAACGGAGCAGCGAGGCGTTCCTTAAATCCTGTGTTTTCTCTACAAACAAGAAGAGAGGAGGCACCGCCATGAAATAGCACTTAAATCAGAAATCTCAACAGCTGTCTCATCCCTTATCGTTATAAAAGGTTACGGCAGTGATGACATTAAGGATCGAAGGGAACAAAGAGCGAGCAAAATGACAAAATGGAAATGGGTTAAGAAGAAAAAACTGTTCTGGAATAGATTGTCAGACTAAATTAAATGGGAAATGCGATCCGGCGGTGTTCTGCAAACAAATGCATGATTCTGATTTTCAGATATTTGCACCAAGTGACAGTCCTAGCAAACTAAGAAAATGATCAAACAGACAGTTATGCAGTCAGGATATGTGGATGATATACCAAGGTCTGTTATTCATTCTGTATCAGCAGATTAAAGTCGCCTGGAGCTGTGAATTGTGGAGACTATCTTTGGCAGATCTGGTTTATGATTAACTGATCCAAGATATGCTGGGATGAAATGCTATGACCTTTCTTGATTATTTCCTCTGACTTATAGGACCTCAATATGATTTCACATGTGGGGTAGATAAGCCCCTTGTATGGAAAAAGTCTTTCTCCATGTTTAACTCCTTTTTATTTATTTATTTGTATTTACAGAGGAGAGAAACAGCTACGTAATGTCCTTAACTCTTAATGGATATTGCAGTTCCTTGTTAATTTCACTTTATTCTGATGATTTCTAGATGTTGAATGCAGATGGGTTTTTCCATACTTAGAAATGACATATTTAGTGTTTGTTTGCTGTTGATATTGTGTTTCATATCTTTTTTAAGTGGGACGTTGATACTGGCAAACTGCAGGACTTTTTTGGAAAGGGAAATTTGTCATTTTTGGTCACCTATCTTGGTTCTGATCTTTTTCTAAACATTGAAATTTGAAACGCTCAGTACAAACGTGCATATTTCCAAACAAAAAACACTTTGATTGGGCCAATTGTTTTGTATTTTATTTAATAGTCTATTTATTTTTTACTTTATTTATTGTTTTAATGACACTGAATTGGGATTTATTTGTAATGGAAGTTTGTCTTTCAGTAACAATAAAATCTTTGTAGACTTTCAATTCAATGTCACATTGATTTCTTTACTTGTTTCTTAAACAATAAAAAGGCATAATAGAATAGAAATGAAGTTGCTGCTTCTAATCACAGCTTCATTGTAATGCATTAAGCGCTGCTGTAGAGAGCAAGTCAATACAGCTCTGATGTACTCAAGGATGCCAGAAGTTTTGCATGACTGCATTATCTAATTGGTCAAAGCAGCCCCTTTTTTAATTAGTTGCCGGTTTGCAGTCCATCTGTAAACTATGACAGAAACCAGTGAACCTTATAACCTGTGCAGGACAATTTACTTTGTTCTCAATTTAGCTCCTCCTGTCCATAACCGCAGCCTCACTGAAGCCAAATTAAGAGAGGCTTTTGTCTGGCGCCCAGAGTATTGAATTTATCAGCTGCTGTTGAGTGATGCAGGTAACAATGCCACTAATGCACCCTTTTGATAAGGTGGAAAATGTCATGGTTGGAATGTAAATATTTAGATACGAAAATAATCGGACAGGGGAGGCTGGCTAAAGAATGAAATGCCATCATGGAAGTCAGACAGGTAGAGCAGGGAAACAAAATGTCCCGTATCCGTTTCTTTGACCTGCATTATGTCTGCTTGTCTGTCATTGTCTAGGTCATCTTTTGTTCAAATGCCCTTGCACACGTGGCCTGGAATTATGTATTTTAGTTTTACATAACATGTGCCTCATGTGCTTTAGTGTGTGCGCTGTAAAAAAATAAATAATTCTAAAATCTTAATAAGAGGGCACATTGTACTGTATTATTATGCAGGAATTTTCCTTTATTTTTTTTACAGGTGTTTCACCTGTGTTTTGAATTTTGCACTTCATTACACATATTAAGGTTAACAGAAATATTGGTAAATTAATAAATAATATCCTGGCAGAAAATTACCAATGCATTTTTTTAACAGTGTGTGTTTGTCTCCCGTGAATCAGGAAAAATGTTTTAACTTGCTTTTTATCTCTGAAAACACATTAATGTTCCACTGACGTCACTTAGGCCACACAGTCTTGTACAGCGCTGTTTCCTTTCCCCCCAGTTCATACACAAAACTTAGATTTACATACCGACATCATGAAAGTATTGATTTGCAGTTTAGCAAGTCAGATGTTAATTAATTTACCGTGCCGAGGGATTCAGTTCAGTGAATCTGTCTTTAGAACCATTCATTTATTTTAAACAACCGGTTTATAAGGGAAACAGGCTGCACCTCGCTCTGTTTTTCATTCACTAAAAAAGAACCCATACGACTCAGACGAGTCATTTGTTCATTAATAAACTGTCTGCGACGATAACTCAATTATAAAGACTGCTTGTCATTATTTTTGCCGTATGCGTTTTTGTCTATTGAATTCAGTACAGACTGCAGTGCAAAGTTTTGCGAGCTCACATTTACAACGCAGTGACGCTGACCTTTTAGCTGCGATGCTAACAGACAAAACAAGTCACTCCCAACTTTTTTTTTTTTAACTCAACGAATATCCTATTTCACTTGGAAATAGGTCTACGTCATATTGTGAAAGTAAATGGGTTGTGAATAGTAATTAACGTTGACTGTAAAGAAAATACAAAGAGAAAACCAGTGAAAAGAAAGAGAAAATCAGTTGCTGTGAAAATGAGGGGGAAGACATTTTAAAAGCATTAACCAGCATATGCCAATTGAAGTATACATTTACATAAGCATGTAAACAGGACCATTCATATCTATGAGCAGAAATGTCTCAGAATGTGGAGGTACATTTATGTGTGTTAAGCTAAAATTGCAGGCTACAATAGCATAGGTGAGGACTGTTGAAGGCTGGGCTGTGGTGCTTTATGCGCTGTACACATGGTTTAACCTTAATGGCTAAATGTCCTGTGTGAGGCGGCCTGAGGCCTGTGGCTTTCATTTTTAGGTTTCCTCTTTCTTTACAGTGGCTTTGAAAATGTCCCCGCTCTTTAAAGAACTCCCATTGTGAAAATCATCATTATACAGTTCAAGTATGAGTTTTCCCTTTTATATTTATTTCTTGTCTTTTCCATCGCCCTCTTTTTCATCTGAACACACAAAGCCAGAAGCGTTGTGGAATTTACATCCCTGGCTAATTTTAGGGATGGGTTTCTGACCAAAAAACACATCCTCCAATTTGGGGCTATATTGGTCTTCGTCCCTCAGTTTTTCTCTCTGTGTTTCTCACTCTCTCCTCACTTATCCTCACTCTCTTTCTCCGTTTCAAGTCATTCTGTTTGTCTTCAAGATTTTTGCATGTTTTTATGCTTTGCTACCACACACTCACCAACTCTTTTTCTCATCATATTTGGTGTTTTCGGTAACTTACGCTCAACCAAATGGTCCTTGAAGTTGTTTAAGGGTGAAGATTTTGCATTGAGCATTAAGTGGTGAACTAAAACACAAATGTGAACAAAGTGCTCTCAAATCAAACATTACAATGTATTAACATTGGACTGCATAAACTCAACAATGTGCAAAATTATTACCATTACATAAGCTTGAACTGGATAAATGACAGTTCTTGGTTTTTAAATGTCTTTTTAATTTCGATGGTTTCATGTTTTCTGCAGTGTGCAGCCAATAATTTACCGCACAAAACACATTGTAGTCAGCACAAAACCACATTTATACTTGCTGCATGTGAACCCAATGCGATCTGGGATATATATATATATATATATATATATTACCTTGTGTAGTATATATTTATTAGTTGAGTAGCTTTTTTTCCCCCTACAAAATGTGATGCTATAGAAAGGACAAGCGAACCATTGTGAACCACCAATTGAGAACCACTGGTTTAAGTTATGTACGTCTTCATTACTTTGTGACAACAACTTGCTTTTATGTAGGCTTTTTTCAGCTCACTGTGTAAACACATGTGTAACGTGTATAAAAACATCTGTGGATTTGACAAGTTTTTTCAAACCTAGTTATATACAAAGGCCACAATGTTTGTTCTCAGCTCGATTAAAAACACCTTTGAATGTGTATTATATTATAGGACATGCATTTGGCCAAACTTTTCTTTCTGCCCTAAAAATGTTAGGGTTTTTGATGACAACTCTATGGAAATAGATTTAACTGTTTAGCAGTTGTGACATGTATAAATTTGTGCCTAAACAAATGCTACTTTGTGATGAAAGTGTCCTTGATATGTTTATCTTTAACACAGCTTATCTTATCTGCATTTTTACAATGTGCAGGGAAGTGTAGTTTGGTTAATTATGCTTACTAGACTGTAACACATCTATCAGTATGCCTTAAATACGGTTCTTTCAGACCTTGACAGCTTGACAATGAAATATGAACTTTTTCCCTTTGTTTCCCCTGTTAAGCTTTAAAGAAGACAGCTGCAAACGGCACAAAACTAGCATGATTGCTTCCTGTGAAGTTTCTCTGTGTTGTTGTACGTCTTTAGGTCACATAATTACTCGCTCGACAACACAAGCTCTATTTTTCGGTTCTCTGTAGTATTCTTTCAATTAGATCTGTTTTGCCTTGTCCCTGAGTGGCCATGACAGTCCTTTCAAACTTTATCGACCCTATTTCTGCTGGCATTCTTCAGCAGTTCCCTTCTCTTCAGCTCCTGTCTGCATGTGTTCTTGGAGCCATTAATCGTTCCTGCCTGCGCAATGTGAACCCCAGCAGATAATTACAGTAATTAAACCAATTAGGCAGCATATGGAACGAGAGTTAACATGCCCCGAGGACACTGAGGTCTGCTATTCATCCCCTGCATGAGCCTCTGCTGAGGTGGTCCCCGTATCTGGCACTGCTTAAGGAAGGGGCCGGGGAAATTGCTTCAACCCAATTTTGGATTAAAGCAATTTCCTTTTAGCTGAGCCTTGAATACGGTGTTGCAGATGTATGCTGCTGGCCTGCTGCAAGAGGGGACTTCAAACAAAGAATGACAGCTTAAAGACAACTGAGAAGAAGATAATATGAAACAGTGCCTTAATTCTGCGTTGTGAGCTGAAGTGTTTTATTTGTCACCCCTTAGTCATATAAAGTGGTTTTTAGCAAGAGATACAACCCGATTTCCGGAAATGTTGGGACGTTTTTTAAATTTGAATAAAATGAAAACTAAAAGAATTTCAAATCACATGAGCCAATATTCTATTCACAATAGAACATAGATAACATAACAAATGTTTAAACTGAGAAATTTTATAATTTTATGCACAAAATGAGCTCATTTGCTACAGATCTCAAAATAGTTGGGACAGGGGCATGTTTACCATGGTGTAGCATCTTCTACTATGAAGCCATGCTGTTGTAATAACTGCAGTATGTGGTTTTGCATTGTTAGAGTTAGGCCTTCCCTGAAATACACGTCGTCTGGAGGGGAGCATATGTTGCTCTAAAACCTTTATATACCTTTCAGCATTCATAGTGCCTTCCAAAACATGCAAGCTGCCCATACTGTGTGCACTTATGCACCCCCATACCATCAGAGATGCTGGCTTTTGAACTGAACGCTGATGACACGCTGGAAGGTCTCCCTCCTCTTTAGCCCGGAGGACACGGCGTCCGTGATTTCCAACAAGAATGCTAAATTTGGACTCGTCTGACCATAGAATACTTTTCCACTTTGAAACAGTCCATTTTAAATGAGCCTTGGCCCACAAGACACGACGGCACTTCTGGACCATGTTCACATATGCTTCCTTTTTGCATGAAAGAGCTTTAGTTGGCATCTGCAGATGGCACGGCAGATTGTGTTTACCGACAGTGGTTTCTGGAATTAGTAATGTCAATGACAGAATCATGTCGATGAGTGATGCAGTATCGTTTGAGGGCCCAAAGACCACGGGCATCCAACAGAGGTCTTCGGCCTTATCCCTTACACACAGAGATTTCTCCAGTTTATCTGAATCTTTTTATGGCGTTATGCACTGTAAATGATGAGATTTGCAAAGCCTTTGCAATATGACGTTGAGGAACGTTGTTTTTAAAGTATTCCACAATATTTTTACCCACTCTTTCATAGATTGGAGAGCCTCTGCCCATCTTTACTTCTGAGAGACTCTGCCTCTCTAAGACATCCCTTTTATAGCTAATCATGTTACAGACCTGATGTCAACTAACTTAATTAGTTGCTAGATGTTCTCCCAGCTGAATCTTTTCAAAATTTCTTGCTTTTTCAACCCTTTGTTGCCCCCGTGCCAACTTTTTTGAGACCTGTAGCAGGCATCAAATTTGAATTGAGCTTATTTAGTGGATAAAAGTGTAAAATTTCTCCATTTAAACATTTGTTATGTTCTCTATGTTCTATTGTGAATAAAATATTGGCATGATAAAATAATATCATGTGATTTGAAAGTATTTTAGTTTTCATTTTAGTCAAATTTAAAAAAACGTCCCAACATTTCCAGAATTTGGGTTGTATAAAATAGCAGCATAATTCTGTTGTGAAACGGAATGTTTCCTCAGTCTTGTAAACTGTTTTCAGCAGCATTTTTTTGTTTGTGCTTCACGCTCTAATAAATGTTATTAGTCTATATTACTCAAAGTGGTCATTTACTTTTTATAAAGAGACATTATTACATGGCTCTCTGTAATACTTGATTCTGATTGGTCAAACAGATCAATTAATTTTCGGTCCTAGAATTTGATTGGTCGAGTAGCATTCCAAAATGTCTTGGGCTGAATCCGAAATCGCCCCCTATACCCTCAAATAGTGCACTATTTGAGGGGACAGCCATTTTAAGTGGTGTTCAAAACCATAGTGGATGTTCTTGAGTGCACTCATTCAATCCCACAATGCACCGCAAAAACGAGTGTACAACCGATGTACACTCAACGGCTAGAGAATCCCCATAATGCACTGTGAGAGTCGCGCTCCGAATGAATTCCCGCATCTCGCCAGAAGATGGCACCCACAGCTGAATCATCCATTCATTTATTTTAGAAGCGCTCGTCCACGGCGTAATACAGCGTAATACAACACAGGTACAAATTAATTGTAAATTGACTATTAGGGTTTATACATAATTTCCGTGACAGAGTTCAAGATAAATCCTTCAATCTTACTACTGGAGCTGCCCGTTTCAAATGATTATTAAACAGCAAGCAAACTATGCAAACGCGGTAGTCCTTCCGGTGCACTCAGTGTCCGAATTCACTCACTCGTTTTCATTCACTCCTTCAAGTGAACTGTATGAGTTGACTAATGTAAGGAATAGTGAATGAGGATATAGGGGCGATTTCGGATACAGCCATAGCTTTTGTCTTTTTTAGCTGGTTACATCATCGTTACGCCTGTAGGTAGCAGTAAACTGATTCATTCAAAAACATGGATTCATTCAGGGATGAAACAAGTGAGTATGAGTGAATCATTGAATCATTTTTAACCGTTTCGTTCAAAACACTAATTCATTCACCCTACGTCCCAATGTGTATACTATCCTCCCTATTTGCCCTAAATAGTATTGAAAATTACTAATATCACATAGAATTTAGTATGGATAGTATGCACATTGGGACGCAGGCTCAGTGAAAAATGAGCAAATCATTGAATCACCTACTCAAACGATTCTTTCAAAACATTGATTTATTGAAGAACCAAACACCACCACCACAGTGTGTTTTGTGTGAACAGGCAACAACTGATTCTCTTTTGGCTTCATGTGAAACTTTTTTTACCCTGTTGGAACAAAAATACACAGTAACTGGCAACACTGTGTATAACATGTAAGTTCCTCACTATCAAATTATATTTGTTAAACTGTTCGAGTATCAGCACAGCACTTTTGCACATGTAGCTAATGCTGCTTAAAAATGACTGCTAACTGCATATTTAAACGTTGCCACTGACATACAATCTAAAGCTCAACTAGTTTGACGTCTCTCATATCACTTAAGGTCTCTTTAGTTCTCAAACATTAATATAATTAAAAATAAAAGGAATATTTTAAATTGTATAATTGTGCAGTTAGGCTGTCATTGTTGTAAAACAAATCCCTTCAGGATGATTCAGGATAGACACATGTGATGTCACTATCTTCACATCATATTTCTGTTTTTATTGTGAAATGGCACTAGTCAACACAATTACAATTTTGTTTAACAAAAATACACTGGTTTTCTTGTGCTGATATTATGATCTCGATTCTTGCATGTATGGGCCTCGTGAGCTGAATTTTTGCGGTGCTGCAACACATTTGTCCTGAAGCATTCAAACCCTTGCAAATGAGATTTGTCAAGTTCAAGTTTTCTTATGTTTCAGTACAAGATTTACTGCAGTAAAAACAGTTTAGGTTAGCTATATTAGCCAAGAAACAGGAATGAACTGGAAACTAGATCCTTCCTCTGCCTCTTCTCTTCCTGACAGGCATTTGCAAGCACTCGACCAAACCTCTGAGGCGTTCAGCATCAGTAGAAATGACCAGAAATGACACATGCAGATCATATCTGTGAATCCAGCTTTCAGCATTTTCTTTGGAGCAGATAAAGAATGTGGAGGGTTTTCTCTTCGACGGCAACAAGTGGGGGGTCAGGATTTGCCGGCGGCAGCAGGTGAGGCGGGTGAGATTATCTTTGTCTGAAGTGTGAGAACAGCAGACAGTGGGAGGGAGTCAACAGTAGTGGGAACCTGCTGAGCTGGTGCTGTGGAGCAGGGATGGGTCTTTACAGCGAGAAAACACTGGACAGGAAGAGCAGATCAGGTTTCTTTTGAGTGCCGATGGATTGAAGCTGTAAATGCGGGAGATCTTGATCAATAATGACTTCTGGCGTATGGAAAATACAATACTTTGAACAAATGACATTGAATTTATGGGTTTGTGGAGATTTATTACAGTAATAATGTGTTGTTTCACAGCATTGGAAATCCCCTGCTGTCACAATGCAAGGCTGTTGATTAATTTTAGTGACATAAATTGTACATGTTTTAACATGCTCATAAAAAGAAAAATAGGTCTTGTCTAACAGCTTCTTTGGTAGTCATTATAAGCCAATTTTCTTTGGTAGGCACTTTTTTCATTGTCCTCAGATGACTCAAAATTCAAGAAGATTTTTGGTTGCTCAATCATGAAATATCATCGTGCATGACTCAAATTTGTGCTCGTCACCTGTTTTCTGGTTTTCAGGGGTGCAAGTTTTGTTTTGCACTTATTTTGTTGTAAATGGATTAAAATGATAGAAAATTCTGTCATCATTTATTCACCCTCTTTTTGTTCCAAACCTGTATGACTGACTTTCTTCTGTGGAACTTAAAAGAAGTAATTTGAGATTTTTTTGTGCTTACTATATAAATCAATGGTTACCAAAATGGTTTGGTCACCATTTGGTCAGAAAGAAAGTCATACGGGTTTGGAACAACATTAGGGTGAGTAAATAATGACAGGATATTCTCATTTTCGGTGAACTATCATTTTAATCTCTAAAAACATTTTTTTTAATTTTTTTTATTAAAGTCAAATTTTTATTATTTTGTTTAATGTGGTCTTTTTAAAATATACTCTTTTTTTAATTAAAGCTAGACTGCAGCAAATATTTAGACATTTTGAAAACATCCCCTGATTTCTTCTCTTCTTAAAGGAGTTAACCTTACGTCCCAGGCCACTGAGTAAAGCGTTCAGTCCAGCCTCTCCAGGGGAATAACCACCGACAACTCATAAAATGGATTATTGCTTTAGTTATGTTATTTATGGTGACAGAAGTATGTAAACTGTATGGAGACAGAGAAGAGAAAAAACACTCAGCCAAAGACCACCAAAGTCAGCAGCCAAAAATAAAATCCGTGGTGTTGAGTTGTTGTTGTGAGTGACGGGATCAAACAAGTCCCACGGGAAAGGGATTTTTTTTCATGAACCAATGTGAACGAAACATTGCTTTTCATAACAGAATCTGCTTATCATTTTTTAAACATTTTTTTAACACAGCAAAGCAAATTTATACTTCAGCAATGAAGCTATTATTTAAGAATCAAGAACTGTTTTAAAAGGAAAGAACAAGTTACCTGAAGTAATTTTAACAATATTAATTTATACAATAACAATATATAAATATTAAATTTACAAGAAGTACAAGTATGACTGGTCGATAGCAAATTGATTTCAAAATTATTAATTATATTAACTATTACTAATATTACTATTCACTGAAATATCACAATGCAATTGCTGAACTTTAAACGTTAGAGTGTTGAACAGTTGAAGCCATCTTCAGAAAAAGGCCCTTAATTTTCTAATTAACTCTCAAATGAACAACAACAAGAGTTGGATTGACTTTTCACTCATACGTCATTAAAACTGTGCCTTTGACTGATTTCAGTGTGCTGTTGTTGTTCATTTGTATAATTCCTTTTCAGACAGTTACAATGTCCTGTGTTATGATTAATTATTCATGATAAATCTGATTACTTAGGAGAGATAATCAGAAAACAAAACACACAGATGACGGTGGAGGTGAGTGGAAGTTGTTGAGAAGACTCTGTGGAGTCCAGGATCTGCAATTAAACTGATGAAGCACACAAGCGTGGATTAAGTGCTCACTCAGATGTTCAGTTAGGCAACACAAAGACGCACACATACATTTGCTGTGCCCTGTTCTCCAATTATAATTCATCATTCACGTCTCAGTGTGTCATCAGCAAGATTATATTAGCAAATCTCCAAGCGCCAAACAAAACCCTGAACACACAAAAACACGCAATTCGTTCCCCCTATTAACCTGTTTAGTGACTATTTGAGGCTTTGATTTTGTTGTTGTTATGTTTCAGGGTTTTTGGGAATTCATCGTTTTTTTAATTTAAGTTTTTTGTGGAAATATATAAAAAAATATTGTGGAAAAATAATATATACAGTATACACTGTAAAAACAAAATGTTTCAAAAAGTTGTTTCAACTTAAAATAATTTGTTACCCCGCTGACTTAAAATTTTTAGTTTAGTTAACTAAAATATTCCAGTTGTCACTTAAATGAACATTGAGTATCTTCATTTCAAGTTGACTAAACTAAAAATTTTTAGTTGCCTTAAAATTATTAAGTAATTAATAATAAAAAAGTATAAGTTAAGTGAATTGTCAATTGTCACTTTAATTATTATTTACTTAATAATTTTAAGGCAACGGGTTTTCTCAATTTTTTTAAGTTAAATCAGCATCACTTTTTAAAGTGTGTGTATATATATATAAATATATATATATACATACAAACATACATGTAGATGTTTTAAATAAAAAAACACTTTCATTATCATTTTTGTGTATTGAGATTTAAAAAGGAGTGAAATCCACCTCTAAATTTCTCAGTTATATGGTAATAATAGGTTTCATAGTTTTTCCATGCTGTGATGATTTTGAGAAATATATAGAGCTGGTGTGAAAGAGCATGGAAATCTGTGGAAATAGTAAATGGATAGTTAAATGCACAATGGAAATTTATGTGCCCGCAGATGTCAGAGACACATGTGAAACCTCAGAGAGCGACAGAGAAACCGCTTTTGACATGGTGCAATTAGTGTAAATCTTTATTATTTTCACATAGAAATGTTTGAACCAAAATTCACTTAAATCAAGTCCTATTTTGTGTGGAAAAACCTCATGAAAACTGTGTGTGCACAGTGCACGTGCATTTGATTACCACAAGGTGTCAGACTTTCCTCAAGATAAAAGATGGTTTTTCTCTATAGCTTTGAGCTAGCACTACCAAAGAAGCATTCAAGAATGTTCACTGTGTGTGTGTGTGTGTGTGTGTGTGTGTGTGTGTGTGTGTGTGTGTGTGTGTGTGTGTGTGTGTGTGTGTGTGTGTGTGTGTGTGTGTGTGTGTGTGTGTGTGTGTGTGTGTGTGTGTGTGTGTGTGTGTGTTATAATGAGGTAAGCGAGAGATGTTTAGCAAATTAAGTTACAGTTGCATTGTTTTTCTTTCTTTGAGGCCCTCTAATACACGCAGTGCCGTTAAAAAAGGAAGCAGGCTTGCCCATGTGCAATGAACATGACTCGGGGTGATGTCAGTAAAAAACAATTTGAACAATGTTTGCTTACTGGATTACAGGTTGACATGAGACAAAGAGAGTGAAAAGAATTTCTTTTTGAAGCCACAAGTTCAGACACGTGTCACTGCATGCTCTGAGACATGGAAAAAATAAAGTGAGAGTGTAAAGATAAAACCCAAGGGACATTTTCCTTTAAGACTTATTTATCCTTTAGACTCTTTATTTAGTTAAACAAATAAAGCTTTCAAAAGACTACATTTACAAAAACTTTGATATCAGTAAAAACCTGCATAGGATCTAAAATACAGTTGAACTATGTAGATTTGTATTGTATTTTTTGATAAATTAGGGTGAATTCAGGTAAATGATTCACATGCCATACAAACCGAAATGTTTTTTGTGTTTACCCAGATTAACGACATGTTCAAATGAGAATCGGTAATTAATTCAAATGTAGGTTGTTTGCCAATTTTTGCTTTCTAAATGATCCACACACATAAAGACACATTCCAATTCTGTATTTATTGACTTTGATGTCCGTCTTACATGAATTAAACAAGAGTAAATGTCAAAGAGTAAAATAAAAAATGTAACTCAACTGTAAATACAAAGAATAATAGTTATCTACTGTACATAAGTGATACATCACAGATCCCCACCGTTCAGTCTTTTCAGATAACATTATTATTAATGAATTAGTCATGAGAGCAGCACCATAATTATTTGAAAAGCCATGCTGAGATTATTCTCAGTTCTTCCTCTGAACTCTTCGTTTGTGTGCCCTTGAGGAAAACCATATCCTCCATCTGCTCAAGATCTAAAGTGTGAATCACTGACCCCCCATAAATCACCACATAAATATGTTTAATACATGGCTGTAAATTGCATATAGAGGAAGGAAGGAATAAATAAATAGTTATATTTTCTACCATTCACAGTGGTTGTGCTTCTGCATGCAACTTTACTTTGTGACACTGGAGGGCAGTAGAAAGCTTCAGTTATTGAGTATGGAAACCCATTTTTCTTTTCTGCTTTTTTGGACATTTCAGCTACCTTGCAGAACCTCACCTGAACAGATCTAATCATAAACACACCTTTATATTCCAATTTATTTGTATATCAATCTCTATCGTTTTTCCCTCGGTTCATATTCTGTCTTTTCTAGTTGTAATTTTCAGCTAGGTAACCCACAATATATCAGTACCATATCTATTGTCGGCTGATATTAGAGATTTTTAACATATCATTGCCTGCTGACATTATTTATTTAACTATGCTAATTCCCCCACTTAAAATTCATTTTTAAACCACTAATAATTTTAATAACACCGTTAAATGTTAATTTTAGAAAATAAAATGTATTAAAGCCTTTAAATACTAAATTAACTTTGATATCAGTAAAACTTTTGATCTAAAGGATAAGGATCTAAAATACAGTTTCATACAGTCTAAAATACAGCCTGCTACATATAGATAATTTATTTATACTTGTTTATTGTCTAATTTCATCAATGCAAGCAAGTTTGTCATTAAGCACCAATGATTCACATGCCATAAAAACCTAAATGTTTTTTGTGTTTACACAAATTTAGCAACATGTTCAAATGAGAATTTGTAATTAATAAACATGTAGGTTGTTTGCCAGTGTTTTGCTGTCTGAATTGTATATCAGTACCATGTTGGGTACTGGCTGATTTTAGACATTTAATTATGCTAATTTCCCCTATTTTTATACTCACTTAAAATAGATATTTAAAAACACTAATAATTTATTAACAGTGGTAAATGTAATGTTTAGCAAATCACAAAATTATTATTCATTTTTTATATTATACATTACATTACAATATTTTGATGCCTAAATTTGCTTTTTTTTTTTCAAGGTTTAGGTTTTAGTTTCAAAATCATTTTATAAATATTGCTTTATTATCAAGATCGTTTTATTTCAATATCAGCCTGTTATCGGTTATTAGTCACAGCACAAAAATAATTGTCAGCTTAATGGTATCTCCCAGAATTCTGATATCAGTGCATCCCTAATGTAACCTCAATAAAAGGTAGTAATTTCAGTGTGTAAATGATGTGAAAGTTGGGTCTGAGAGAGAAAATGAGAGCAGAAGGGGGAGGAGAAGAAAGGAGAGGAGGGGAGGGACTGAGTGCATGCAGTCTGTGTGCTGTTTTCCCCACTTCTCTCTCTTTCCCTCTCCTCACTTCCATCCCCACTTGAGAAACAGTGCTTCACTGTACCGGATGGACACCAGATCATCCTGGACCTATCTTTTTCCTTCTCTTTTTTCTCCACCTCTATCATCCAGTTGGCTCTCTCTGCTTGTTCCAGATCCCCTTCTACCAAACACGCACTCATCTCTCTCTCCCTGTTGCTAATTTTTCCCCGTCGCCCCACTCTCAGTCAGCATGGTGAACAGATAACTGCTAAGCTGTTGAACATGGGCTCCTGCCTCTGCAAAGGTCACCAAGGTCAGTCTCTTCCTGATTGTATCTGAGTTTGTCTGTCTCTTTCCGTCCTGCGTCCATCAACCTACCTGTTGGTCCATCCGGTCTTCACTCTTATCTGTTTATCCACCTGTCTGCTTATCTTAAGCATTTACATAATGCATGAATGTGCTGAAAATCACAGCTTATTCAAATATAATGCAAAATTAACACATAGAGTTGTGAGTGACTGAAATAAGTGCAGTCTATATGAATAAATAGTTTTATTGTTTGCAATTTTTATAGTTTTTTATAATGATGCACTGTTTTTTCCCCCAGCAGCAAGAGCATGTTGCTGCTAAAATACTGATGCTTACATACTGCACTGTAATTAAATATTACACAGCTTTTTGATACTTGATTCTGATTGGTCAATCGTGCCTCACAGCGGTCTGATATTTCCTAATATTCGCTGTGTATATATATATATATAGATAGATAGATAGATAGTGCATAGATACACACACATACTTGTCTCACAATTTGCGATTATAAATTATCAACTAAAGTGAAAATTAAAGTGAATAATTATTTTAGAGGACTTAATATTAAATTAATAATACACTATTAATATTACTGTTATATTGTTGCAGTGTTCGTCTTGTTACTAGGCTGTTTGTTTTGTACATTGTTATTGACTATTTTTTTTGTGAAAGGGTTAAAATTCTATACAGGTATGTTTCTAAAATCATTCTCAATCAGTATTTCATTCCATGTTTTTAATTAATTTTATGAGTAGCTGTGTATTAAGTGTTAAACATTTGTCAGGGTTCGATAGCTGCATCCCAAATAACACACTATACTATACACTATGTAGTGTGCACTATTCTCAAGTGTGTAGTGTATGAATTATGTAAGGTTATTTTGTCATTCATCAGATAGCACCTCCCCCTCTGCCACATAATTAAAGCTGCAACACTTGAGTGCATGAAGTGTCCAACAGACTTAGTGTTTTCACTGAAGTGCATCATCCGGGAATTTTTTCTATTTGGAGTTTCCAGTGTGAACACACTACTCGCACTATTTATACTACAAAATGATATAGAATAGTGCATAAGTACACCAATTGGGATGAACCTATATTGTACATTATCATGACTAATAATAAAATAATCATAAAATCATTCTCAAATTAATATTTCATGTCCACTTGTTTATTTATATTGTGAATAGATCTATATATTATAATATTATATATTATAAGTCTATAAAGATGTAGATGTGTATTAAATGGCTATAAAATAATTTTCATATCAATATTTCATGTCAACATAATTGTTTATTTGGTCAGAAGTTCTATCCATGTTATAAGTGTATTAGGTAACACTTTAGTATAGAGACCAGTTCTTGGTAGTTGCTTATTAGAATGCATATTACTAGTACTTATATGGCTGTTTATTAGTACTTACTGTATAAAGCACATATTCTGCATGACCATATTCTACATCCCTAATCCTACCCAATACCTAAACTTAACAACTACCGTACTAATTATTAATAAGCAGCAAATTAGTAGTTTATTGAGGCAAAAGTCATAGTTAATGGTTTGTTAATAGCGAGAATTGGACCAAAATTAAAATCTGTCCGGCTTGTTTTGCGATAATGGCTGTATATTATCGCTTATGGAATGACTATAAAAATTCAAACATAATTCTCATATCAGTATTTCATGTTCATGTATTTATTGATTTGTTGAGTAGCTGTGTACTAACTATTAAACTCAGGTTTATTTTGCGATAATGGTTGTTCATCAACACTTGCATAATAAATAAATAAATACTTCTCAAATCAATATTTAATGTCCACATATTTATCGATTTTGTGAGTATCTGTGTACATTATATCTTACATAATGACTGTCTTCCTACACTGAGGGATTTATTTTAGTTATTTGTCACTAAATTCACAGGCCAAACAGAACCAGTTGTTGACGCTGGAGTAGCACAGCTAATTCTGAGAAGTTTCCTCTGAGCGCCGGAGGGAAATTATTCTGTTCTCATTTGTATCATCCCATCTGAATAAGACAAGTGTATTATGACTCGTAAACCAGCGAGACAGCTCAATCTGGGTACACAGATGTACTGTCACAGTATTTACAAATGGAGTCTAAGGTAAGAGGTGACATTTCATCCTCAAGGTGTCCTCCAAGGAAATGGCACCGATGAAGTGGATGATTGTAAATCCCAGGGAGCGGAGAGTAGTGTTTGTTTGTCTTGAGTCCTGTGGGGGTTAGAAGAAGGTCCAGGGCTCTGTAACTAAGGCGGAGCATGGAGCGCGAAATGCCAGGGTCAAAGCTGATGTATAATGCTGCATATGTGAGATGGATGGAGTTTCAACGTGATGAATGGGAGGTGGGTTGTAGAGGGTGAGACACGCACAACACGTGACATTGTAAAGGTCACGCATTGTCAGTTGATACCTGTTAGCAAATAACATGCTGGCGGGAGCCCGAAGCTCCACAGGTCTGAGATTAGCTGTCCTCCTTGAGGTCTAACCTCAAAAAATGTGGTGACGAAAAATGTGCTCTCGAACATTGGGGATCCCCAGGGAGGTGTTGTCAAGACAATCTCGTTACTATGGAAACATGAGAGCAACAGTAGTGAGTCCCGTCCATCTACTCCAGATCAAACTGCTACACACACACACACTGTTATCTGTCACTGGAAAATATATTAAATAAACAGTTTGCAATTAACAGCAACATATTTTGTCTCTCTAGAGCTGCAAAGTGGCCAGCAACACCCCATGGAAGAGCTACACTCATACGCTGAAGGACAGCCCATCTTTAAGGTGGGTTTTGTCACAAAAATCAAAAGTGGAAGTGTATATGAAGATGTATAAATGTCAATGATACATGTGAGCGCTTTCACACTCTGAATGTGTAAGATCTGGTAAAAGTGTCTTGTTAGGTGTAATTAGCACCTGTGATTCACTTGCAAATGTGATTTCTGAAAGGTTTTATTTGGTATGTTAGGCTTGTGTTTCCTGTCTTGTCATGTTATTCAGGGTAACCATCAGCCCTACAATGGCAGCATGTCAGATAAAAGGAGCAGCAGCGGGTATGACATTGGAGAATTGGCTACATCTTCCCTGCTGGGTGAGGAGCAAAGAGTGCATGTTAGGCACCGTCACACTGTGTGTTGTTTTGCTAGGTTTTTCTATCGTTCGGAATCATTCGTCTGAATCAGAAGAGCAGTCGACCTTTACAGAAGCTTGCTAATGTAATTTCCCTCTGCCTGCATATCTCTCTGAACAATCTCTCTCTCTCTCCTTCTCTAGTGCCTCTTTAGCCACCTGTTTCCTTTCCTTTTTTTTGCTCGATTCCTCCAGGCCCACTCTTTTCAGAACGTTAATTACAGACTAATAATGCGTTATGGGTTTTTAAGCTTTTCCAAAGAACATTTTTGATCATTTCAGTCTAATTATAAATGCAGTCACCAGCTGATGAATATGTATAATGAGGCAAAAAGAACCACAAATCTCTGATCGACTGCAAAAAATTCTAGAAACGAACCGCTTTGGGGGAAAAGGCTATTAGGAGGATTAATTTATAAAACACATGTCATGGGGAATGCAAATTATTGCGACTTCAAGTAATAGGTTTGTAAGGACTTGCATGATAATTACCAAGTTTGTCTATGGAGAAATGTTTCTTTCCACTTGTCCCCAACTGCATTGGGCACAAAAAGTACAATAGTTTGTTTAACAAAAATTGTGGACATGTCTGAATAAAGTTTAAAACATATTGATAGTTTTGTAATTTACAATAAATATTAAAATATTGCAATTAACATTAAACAAATAAATAAATAAACACATGCTAACAAAAAAGGATTGAAAATGAACCCTATATCACTCAGTAAGGGCAATCCAGTTTGAGACCAAATGTTTGTTTGGAGTTCTTATAGTTCACCCAAAAATGAAAATTGCTGTTAATTTACTTACCCCCAGGCCATTCAAGATGTAGGTGACTTTGTTCTCTTCAGTAGAACTGTAAAGAAGATTTTTAGCTGAAACCATGGTCCTTGGTGTTTCATAAATACAAGTCCATGGCTACAGACACTTTAATAGTCAAAATAGCATATACAAGCAAAATAATATTAGTACCTGTTGCTCCTAGCAATATATTAAGGTCTTAGGAAGCAAAGCGATCAGTCTGTGCAAGAAACTGAACATTATTAAGCTTTATATATATATATATATATATATATATATATATATATATATATAACAAAGTGAAAATTTATTCTACAAATTTTGTCAAAACTATGACATTCCTTTATGATTTTAATTGCTGGACACAATTGTAAATGTGAAGACCTTTGAGGTGTTGCAGGCCAAAATAAAGTTTTCATGCTAGGCTATTACATAATTGTTCCTTTCACATAGCTAATATTTCTCAAAACATGGTGTGCCTCTAATGCTTTGAAAAAAATGCCATGGGGCCCTAAAGTGCAACCCAATGAAAATGTCTTCTTGTCCCTGCTTTCAGACACTAATCCTAAAAGGCTGTTCAGTTTTCGATGACTTTGGAGAGAAAAAGCTCCACATCCCTTTTTTCCCCAGATGATTTATCCATTCTCACTTTTGTCCCTCTTTAGCATCACCTCTTCACCTCCTTCCTTCTTTTCATTTCTTTTATTTCATTTGATTTGCTCTCATGCTAATCCCTCCGATCTCCTCAGGACTGCTGGCCACTGTTAAAGACCACATCACTAAGCCCACTGCGATGGCCCAGGGCCGAGTCGCCCACCTGATCGAGTGGAAGAGTTGGGGAGGGGAAGCGACGTCTGGAGGTGGCTGGACGAGAGATGGTGGAGGATGGGGAGGTGTGGGAGCCACACTGCAGGAGGACGAGCAGCTCTACTCCCACCTCACTGATGAAATCAAAGAAGCACGATTTGCTGCGGGTGACACAGCGTTTATATATTTAACATTTAACTACCCAGGTTTAAACTAATCTCAAAACTTCAGACCTGCATAATAAGTATTATTGCAGTAATACCTCGATTATGTTGTTTAATGCGCCTCATGAGTTCAGCATGATGGACATGAACAAATGCAGGGTTTTTCCATTCGTTCTTTCCACACTAATAGCTCCTCTTGTGATGTGTTGATGCTCAAATCAGTACTATAGCAACCAATGTAGATATACCGGATATTGACTACTGACTATTGTCTGATCAAACAGATCAGATATCATCACTTATAATATGACAGTGTCATTGGGGTGGTCTTTTTTAACTTGTGGCTGTAAACAACTACCTAGCAACCACACAGCAACATGCTAAAAACACTTTTAACAACCACATAGCAATGCCTTGGCATTGACTTCGTGTCATTGTTACTGCAAAAACTGCTACTATTTTCTTCACAAGTGTACATTTCAAATCTTGCTCCGAAGGATTTCTGTTTTTTAATTAATAGTTCCCCTTAAAGTAAAAATTTGCTGAAAATGTACTCACCCTCAGGACATCCAAGATGTAGATGAGCTTTTTTCTTCATTGGAACTGATTAGCATCACTTGTTCACCCATGGATCCTCTGCAGTGAATGGGTGCCGTCAGAATGAGAGCCCAAACAGCTGATAAAAGCATCACAATAATCCACAAGTACGACTCCAGTCCACCAATTAACATCTTTTGAAGTGAAAGACTGCATTTTGGAATAAACAAATTCATCCTTAAGATGTTTTTAACTTTAAACTGTTGCTTCCAGCTAAAATACAAGTCCTCTATTCATAATATTACTTTCTCAAATGAAAAAGTTGTCTTGTCTAAATCGGGAGAGAAATATGCAACAGACATGCAGCTTTTCACTTCACAAGACATTAATTGATTGTCTGAAGTCCTGTTGATTACTTGTGGATTATTGCGATGCTTTTATCAGCTGTTTGGACCCTCATTCTGACGGCACCCATTCACTGCGGAGGATTCATGGTGAGCAAGTGATGTAAGGCTAAATTTCTCCAAATCTGTTATTATGAAGAAACAAACTCATCTACATCTTGGATGGCTTGAGGGTGAGTGCATTTTCAGCAAATTATCATTTTCACTGTCTAGACAGGTGTGAAATACCACTTTTGGTCTTGGTAATTGTCATGAATATTCATTTAAATGTTAAAAGTTCCTTCATAGGACATAAGTGATAAAAAGCAGAGTTGATGTAAGTGCATATTTCTTATGGGTAATTGTATTTTTTCTGGTCCTCTATGTATATGTGATCTCTTTCTTCCTCTCACAGGTGTGGCGGAGCAGTTTGCTCTGGCTGAGGCAGCGATGAATGCCTGGTCGTCCCAGGATGTTGAAAATAATGTAACAGGCAGTACAATTCCAGTACAAGGTATTAATTCCACTGTTATTATCTCCTATAAAGAACCTTTTTGCAGTGGAAAGGTTCTATGGATGTTAAAGGTTCTTCGTGGAACCACAGATGCCAATAAAGAACCCTCATTTTTAAGAGTGTAGATGTAACCATGCTGAAAAGATCAGCTTCACTGGTCACCAGTATTAAGGGCCCTATGAAATCTGTTTTATTCCCCCCCCAAATTCGGTCTTTTTTCCCTTTTATTTTTTCTGGATTTCATTTTTTTCTATTGTAATTTTTCTAGACTCTGTTTTAATGGTTACATAAAATGTTAGTAATCAAAAAGCATGTCTAATTAATTGAAACCACAAAACTTACATAATTTAACAGCATTTTTAAAAGTTTAGCAAAAATTACATTTTAAGGCCCTATGAAATATGTTTTTTATGAAATATTATTTTTACCAAATTCTGTTTTCAGTTTAATGGTTTCATTAAAAAAGCATAATCAAAAGCATCTCTAAATAATTTGTTATAAAAAAACTAATTTAATAAACTAATATTTTTTTTTCCCTTTTTTCAGAAATACAGTGTTGTGTATTTACATTTTTCTGGTAAATAAATTCTGGTAACTAATTTTTTTGGTAAATTTTTTTATAATAATTTTATTATTAGTAATAGTATCATTACATTAGGTAATATATTTCTGTCACAGTTTCTTCAAGTTAAACCGAACTTTTATTTTGCGTTGTTATGAAGACCTTTAAGTTTCTCTGTTTATATGATATAATGATAGTTTTTCTCAAAAGAAACTGAAAAATGCTCATGAAGTGACTCTCAGAGCAGTTCTAGAGATCATGTTCATGTGTTCATGTACTCATATGTTGAGGCGGCAGAAGCTGAAAACACAGCGAGCGCCATGCACACTTCAGTGTGTGTAGTAAGAGAAAACGCGTGTCTGTGACATTCATTCACACAGAGACATGCAGAACATGCAGGATTCATATTTAAATGGTATTTTTGCTGCTTAATATTCACAGACACTAGTCCATATCACATTTTGATTTAAATGTACTGACCTACTGATTTATTCATCCAAAATTTGGCAAATTCCGTGACATTCTTTATTATACGGTAAGTTCCATGTTTATGACCAGATTTTATGATTCCGTCTGCATTTAACACATCGCAGAAATCATGGGGCCCTAAGTATTTTAGCTGGTCCATGTGAAAATATACTGGCTATTCGGGTCCACTAGCAAAACCTGTAAATGGAAATAGTCTTTTTGAAGATCTCGCAACTTACTTAACCATATATTATTATATATTATCCCATTTATATTATATTTATATTCACATCCCTTGAATAAAAGTAGCACAGTACATTCTGACCATCTGGTTCATCTCATGCTGTCCCAGCTTGTATAAAAATACTGTTATTTCATTACAAGGTGATGATAGCCCTCGTGTGGTAAGCACAGAATAATGACAAATGGCCTGTTTAGCCAGGAACAAAAAACATTTTACTCTGGTACTGATGAGTCTTTCAACCAGGCACATGAATAAATGACTGCAAAACAGAAATTTCTGAATGTGTCTTGGACACGATGACTCATGGATCGAGCAGATCAGAGCTCTATATTGAGTTTGGATTTAATGGGTTTATTCATTTATGCTATCATTTTCATTCTAGGAGATGTGTGCGCTTGAGGTCTTTTTAATTTCTGCTCTCACAATGATGACGATGTCTTTACAGACCCCGAGGGCCTCTATCTTTCTCAGTTCCTATTGGATGGAGGGAGTCTGGGTGTTCCTCTGCATCTGTACAGAATGCACATAGAAGGCGATGACACCAGCTCTCTGGCACCTTCTCATCCTCCTCAGTCTCATTCCCCCAGTCATTCTCATTCTCCGCTGGACACACAACGTCCACCGCAGGAGCAGAAGATCTCGCCGATGGAAGGGTCCGTGCGACACGCAGACAGCAACTCCCTGTCGGAGGATGAGGTTTTTTATAACTGAAATTTTGATGATGATAGTGGAACAAAAAAGGAAAAGGTTTTTCGCCTGTTCTTTGTGTTCGATGAGAAGCGTATGAGGTTATGTCTGGGGTTATCGCTTTACCGTTAAAGTATGTAATAGCCACAGCTGAGCTCTTTGACAAGCAATGAATGCAGGGATCATTGTACACGTGGACATGTTATTTCCATATCACGTTGCTTTTTTGCAAATGAAAGCGTCTCTGTTTGCGGTAATGATGATGGAGATTGGACTTTATGTTAACAGGGTCAGACCAATTACGTCTAGAATAAGGTAAAATGTCATTGCACATGAATGCATCTAAAAATAATACATTGACAGAGGGGTGATCAAGACCATTCATGCCCTTTCACCTTCCACTGAGTGTTTGATATTTACAACAGCCTTTCACAAAGAAGCGGAGGCCTATTAGCACTATAGACTGAAGAAGAAAGAGCCAAAATAAAACACGCTTTCATCTCCACAGACATTTTCCTGGTGCATTTCCACTAAGAATGACTCAATGGGACTACAGAGGTGAATAGGATTCTTTTGTGAGGACTCTGGAGGGTGAAAGTGACTTATGCCTTTGAGCAAAGCCACAGTCATTACTTGGGACAGTGAGGTGGAGATTTTAACGATTTTTCATATTGCTAAATGTTTCCATGGAGATTTTGAGTATAAAGCATCTAACACAGCAAATGACTACATGTATCCTCAAAGCTGAAGTGTGTTATTTTAATAGCCTCACCAAACAGAACTGCACAATATTGACTGTTTTCAAGTACAATTTCTAAACATTCCCACTATCTGCTATTGGTTGGAAAAAAGAAAGCCCCGCCCAACTCATGCCATTGGTTGATCCAGTGTCGCTAGTCGGAATACTCAGTCCATCAGGACACCAGTGTTTACATATTTTGGCGAAATTAACCTATAGCTTACTTGTTGTATAAAAATTATTATTATTAATATATATATTATTAATATTATGTAATATAATTAATATTTGTGAATATCTATTATTTGTATTAATTAAGATTGATCATATTCATATTATTAAGATGTAATATGAGATGAAATTGACGTAAAAATGGCTTACTTATAGTAAAAAATATTCAAAATAATTAAGATGAATAATATTCATATTATTAAGATGGAATATGAGAAATATAGACTTACTTGTAGCAATTAATTGATTAATTAATATGATCTTAATATTAACTCAACCTACAAATGGCTTACTTTTTTGAAAAAATTGAAAATTATTATTAATATTAAATAATATTAATAATATTCATACTACAGTGGAATATGAAATGAAATCAAACTATAAATGGCTTACTTGTAGCAATAAATTGATTTATTAATATTAATGTTAATATTATTAGCATTAATATAATATTTTAGTAATATTACACACTTCAGCTTTGTTTTGTTTGTTTTTTTAAAGGCGATATGGTCACAACTGCCACAGATTTATAAGTCCACATACATGTAGAACTGAAAAAAGTATTACCACAGATAACTTTGAGTAACTTGCCTCCATATTGTGTTAATGATTGTGTCAACCGTTTTGTGCAGTCCTTTGTATGTGAAAAATTATGATTTAATCTTTAAAAGATCTATTGCGGCAGAAATCGCTTGCTAACAAGAAAATTCTTGTGTGTTCTTGCGTGTGTCTGAGACAAAAGAGCGAGAGCTGGAATAACAATCGTCTGCCTTTTCTCCGTAATTAGCTCTATTCACACTCCACTGACAAAGAAAGATAATGGAAAGACAGAGATAGTGAAGGATGAGGTAGAAGAGGGGAATCAGCGACGGAGGGGATTATAGTAAATGCAGAAGCAGGAGCGAGGAGGCTGTTGGGAGGTGGAATAGTCAAGTGTTATCATGCTCCAGGGTCTTTTAATAGAAGTTTACACAGTGTGATCCTCGTGTGGTGTCAGATAATGTGTGTGACTGCTTTGGTGCTCCAGGGGAGGGTTTGAAGTAGGATTTAATTGTGTTGATAGAGGCTCTGGGGCGATGAGCAGAATTTAAATTGTGTTTGTAACTGGAATTCAATTTCAACACAATATATTAAGGAACAATACACTGAATTTAAATGAATTCTTATAAAACCTTTTCTGAGAAAAAAAAGCACAAGGAATAATGAATGAAAAACAGAGAAAAGAACAGAATTGGGATGGTTGAGAAATTAAACGAAGGTCATTTATTACTGAAGCCTTTGTTCTGTTCTTTTCTCCCAGCGTGAGGCTCATAAAGCTAACAAGCTGCATGAGGTTACAAACAGATATCTCATTTCATTCAAACTCTAGACATGTACATCATATTATACAGGCTTTAATCAGATCCATCCATACAGCATGACAGCAGTAGGGTACGACAGGACCTTCAATGTCTCCCTTTTGTTTTTTCTGAAGTGTATGACTCTTCGAGTCGAAAATATAAAAGTGTTGACGGCAAAAGTCCATCGGGAGGTCGGTGCCGATACAGCCTTGTGGGCAGCATGCCGACATATAGCGCTACGGGTGTCCTGAGTTCGAATCCCGACTCAAGGACCTTTCTCTGATCTGTCCTATCATAATAAAAGCGAAAATGCCAAAAAAATAAATCTTAAAAAAAAGCCCATTGGGAGAGCTACAAAGAGCTGATATAGTACAGCTATCAAAGCACCTGTGATTGAGCAAAATAGGCATATTCAGCTATATTTGGTATAGCAATGTCTTGAGCAACATTTATAAACATAAATGTGTATAAACATTTCATTGTATTTTCCTCTTTAGCCAACATATTTGACTATTTAATTTCAAGATGCAATAAAAGGGGTTTTGTACCTAAAATGTGACCCTGGACCACAAAACCAGTCTTAAGCAGAACGGGTATATTTGTAGCAATAGCCAACAATACATTGAATGGGTCAAAATTATTGCTTTTTTATGGCAAAAATCATTTTTAGAAATATCATGTTCCATGAAGATATTTTGTAAATTTCCTACCGTAAATATTTCAAAACTTAATTTTTGATTAGTAATATGCATTGCTAAGAACTTCATTTGGATAACTTTAAAGGCAATTTTCTCAATATTTTGATTTTTTGCACCCTCAGATTCCAGTTTTTCAAATAGTTGTATCTCGGCCAAATATTGTCCATAACAAACCATACATCAATGGAAAGCCTATTTAATCAGCTTTCAGATGATGTATAAATCTCAATTTAAAAAAAAATTGACCCTTATGACTAGTTTTGTGGTCCAAGGTCACAAATATTATCCTTCCACTTATGGGATAACTAATGATAAAATCACCCTGGTAAATTAGACTTTCATTAGTCCCATAAATCTACATTTTAAAAAATATTTAAAACTACATTTTAAGGTAGATCAGTGAGTCCTAAAATCAACCCTTTTGTAAAATTTTGCCATAAACAGATGTTCAGCAAAGTGTTCTGGTGGTGGTTTTGCTATTTTTGTTATAAAAATTAGAATACATAAAATATTGTACATTGGAGGAACTTCATCCCTGTTGTACACTGCTAAATTGCTGCTTCGTTTCAAAAGATTTCTTTATTATTTCACTATGAATAATTATCCACATAATGATCTGAGTAAAATCACCAGCAGATTAAATGATTATCAAAATGGGAAGCACAAATTGATGCCTGTCCTGGGTGTGTGATTCTGATGTCTGAGCTAATTGTCCATGCATCAGACTTCCTTCGCCATCTCTTCGATTATTTTCTTCATCTGGAAGAAAAATCAGGTGTCATAAGAACATCCTAAACATACATATAGTCAGTGTGAGCAGTGTATTCATCAGTATTTGGTTTGTGTATGGCTGTATGTGTGTGTACAAGTTTGTCGTTGTGCAGACTGCTCTTATCACCTCTTTCCATGTGATGACTCCACACAGCCGCCCACTCTCCGTTATAAACAGACGCTGCTCACCTGTGATACTCATGATGCAATGAGCCTGACAGAACACACACAAACACGCATTATAGAGGAACACTGGACAAAAAAACATACACAAAATAAAGTGAACAAGCTACCATTTATTCTCACTGCACCTGCTTTACAGTGCTTTCAGGAGTCAGATGTAGCCGCACAGGTTGAATAGAACATACTTCCTCAAGCTGTTTACATAAACCCTACAAGAAAAAAAGATTTAGTGATGATGAGAAGCAGATACATTATGTGTCAGATTTTTGAGCCGAGAGGATTTTGAATGTAACTTGAAAAAATGGTAACACTTTACAATACGGTTCCATTATTTAAAATTAGATATACTTCATTAACTAACAATGTGCAGCAGATTTGTCACAGCATTTATTCATCTTTGTTAATGTTAGTTAATAAAAATAGAATATTTCAGTGTTCAAAATTAACTTTATTCTAAAGTGTTACCAAAGTTACTAGATAAATAAAAATATCATGCTTTTAAAATAAATTGAGTCTCGTATACTTCAGTTAATTTGCTTAATTGCTGACAATTTGATCATTTTACTTGCGCTCGTGTTTTTTTCCATAAAAAACATTTAGCTTGATTTATTATTTTAAAAATTATATATATTTTTTTTATATAGTTTCTTATCTGAACCTTATCTCCTTGCATTCTAATTGAAAAATTTAAAGGGATAGTTCACCCAAAAATTAAAAATCTGTCATTAATTACTCATCCTCATGTTGTTACAAACCCATTCAGTAACAACCTTCAAGAAGTCCTTCGTTCATCTTCGGAACACAAATTAAGATATTATTGATGAAATCCGAGAGCTTTCTGACCCTTCATAGACAGCAACGCAACTGACACGTTCAAGGCCCAGAAATGTAGTAAGGACATCATTAAAATAGTCCATGTGACATCAGTGGTTCAACCTTAATTTTATGAAGCTACAAGAATACTTTTTGTGCGCAAAGAAAACAAAAATAATGACTTTATTCAACAATTTCTTCTCTTCCATGTCAGAATTCGCTACACGTTCACAACAGTACCACAACGCATGTGTGTGCATTCCTCTGCTTGTAAACAAGGCGCAGCACATCCGGGTTCTAGGCAGTCGTGGCCTAATGGTTAGAGAGTCAGACTTGTAACCCGAAGGTTGCGGTTCGAGTCTCAGGTCCAGCAGGGATTGTAGTCTCTTCCACCTTCAGTACCACGATTGAGGTGAGACCCTTGAGCAAGGCACTGAAACCCCAGCTGCTCCCAATGGCTACCCACTGTTCCGGGTGTGTGTTCACAGTGTGTGTGTGTTCACTACTGTGTGTGTGTGTGCACTTGGATGGGTTAAATGCAGAGCACAAATTCTGAGTATGGGTCACCATACTTGGCCACACGTCACTTCTCTTCATTTCATCAGAACGCCGGCTGCATCAAAGCACATGCGTCGTGGTACTGTTGTGAATGCACTTCAAAGACTGACACAGAAGAGAAGAATTATTGAATGAAAGTCTTTTTTGTTTTGTTTTCTTTGCACACAAAAAGTATTCTCGTAGCTTCATAACATTACGGCTGAACCACTGATGTCACATTGTCTATTTTGATGCTGTTCTTACTACCTTTCTTGGCCTTGAATATGGTAGTTGTGTTGCTGTCTATGCAGGGTCAGAGAGCTCATGGATTTCATCAAAAATATCTTAATTTGTGTTCTGAAGATGAACGAAGGTCTTATGAGTTTGGAACGACATGAGGGTGAGTAATTAATGACATAAATTTTAATTTTTGGGTGAACTATCCCTTACGGTATGTCTCACTACTTAGAGTCACATGAAGAAATACGATGTTTCTGTGGGATGATTCACATGTTTTAAAAGTTCACCACAAACTGAAAATTCTGTCATCTTTTACTCTCATGCCATTCCAGACCTGTATTGTGTAATTAATTTCTTCTAAAGATATTTTATAGATTGTTTCAAGTGTATAAGGCCTACAGTCAAACCAAAAAATATTCAGACACCAGATATAATTTTTTATATTTTTTTTACTAGTGAGTGCAGGACACTATAGTTCATTTATGTAAGTGAGGTTAGCAAAATAAAGTAAACTGGGACATATTATACCCAAAAAGTGAAAAACAACAACAATGAACTCCACTGATTGTCTTTTGTATTTGCAAAAACAAAACAAAAAAACAAACAAACACTGAGATGAGACACAGTGTCACTGGAAAAACATGGCACTCATGTGCGAGACACAAAAAATCAGTGAAACTCTACACAATCATCAAAAATGTTAATCGTATAGTGCATGTTTACATAGGAAGAACCAATTAAAAAGAATCCAGCCTCTGAATTGAAATGCTTTTTCATTATTTTTATAATTGTTTCAGTAACTTTTCAGAATTCTTATGACTCTGCACATTATGGGTTCAATTACCTCATTTCTATGCTGATGCAGACACTCTTGCAGCTGTGATTTGTTGATTGTACCCAGGAGAATAGAGGAGTCTGGGAGATAAGAGAAAAAGTAAATGACATGGCAAAGCCAGAGCCTCAGACTGTCAGTCTCATTTCATTCAATAGCACCATCATTGTACTGTACTGGAACATTATCTTGAGGGTGCAGTCTTGATTGTTTCTACTCATCAGCATGCAATCATTTGGCCTTTGGCTCTTATTGGCACACATTTCATTGGCTTTCACTCTCTTCTGTCAAGCAACAAGGTGCCATTAAAGTCAAAGAGGTGCAATTGTGTCGTTGAGCTGGTGATCCAGTATTCGTTAGACTCACCGTGAGAGTCCACCACAGGAAATTCATTGTCTGCGCTGTCGTTTAGGATGTGCTTCAGACTCGCCAGTGTCTCTGTCCTCTCCAGAACAACTCCTGCTGGGATCACAAACTGCTTGATCTGAACATTGGCCAACCTGTAGGAGAGCGTTCATGATGAAAACAGTTTACTATCCAGCCATCACTGCCTTATGTCTCCCCTCAGAATCTTGTCATCTCAAGAAAAATGCAGTTTCATTTCAAGTCATAACACGGTGGAGCCTGAAGGCAGATGGTTAACTCACTTTGGACAAGCGCGGATGAGAGATGGCAAGTGCGGGAGCTGTTTAATAAGGGATATGCCGTCGTAGAAAGATGGACGGTGCTTCGCACGAGCCACCGCGTTGGATACCAGCGTGGCAACCAGAGCGGGGACAGCGTGAGAGCACTGGCCGGTCATTTCCAGAGCCAGTAGGGCAGGAGAGAGCGTGTGTGTCACAGCCCCAGAGAAGGCAGCTGCTCCTGTACACACATACATGCACAGCAAAATATGACCCCATCAATACATTTAGACAGGCCTTATCTTCTCTGAGCCTGCAGTGTTGATAATCCCCCATCAGAAATGTGACAGGATAATAAGTTTGTTTACCTGCTAGCGCATAGCCACCCGGGTTTATCAAACTCTTTCCTGATGAGATTCCATCTGAGAGCAAATAGGCCGAGCCCTCGCCTACCAAACGCCCCACCGCAGCACCTAAAACAGACAAATGCTGTTTCATTGGGGCTTTTTTCAAATACCTTTTGGTCTGGATTCACTGAAAACTGCATATGCATACTATTTAAAATAATACATTATAAACTATTATAACCATATTTTGCCAACTACCATTGAGTGTAGATGGCTGAAGATATTTAGCAGAACAACGTATTTTATTTCAGTTTGTTTCATTTATTTAATTTAAACTTGTTTCAATACTTTGTTATATTTTATTATTTATTTTTTTACTTATTTTTATTTTTGTAAATTGTATTATTTTTGTTTTCAAATTTATTTTCTAAAAATATTTTTTTCAAATACGTGTTTTTCAAAATATTGTTATTTATTTGTTTCAGTACTGTATCATATTTTATTTACATATTTATTTTATAATAATAATCATAATAATGACTTTGGTTTATTATTTTATTTTTTTTCAATATTGTACCATATTTATTTTATACATTTTATTGCATTTTAATTACTATTATATATTTGTTTGTTTTTTTCCATATACACAAATGCTGAGTTAAATACAACCTAGCGCTGGGTAAAATATGGACGAACCCAGTGATTGGGTTGTTTTTACCCAGCGGTTGGGTTACTGCCCAGAAGGTTGGGTTAACTATTGGTTGAAAACAACCCAGAATGTGTTCTGTCCAATATTTACCCAGCACTGGGTTGTATTTAACCCAGCATTTCTTAGAGTGTAGTATGATGTAAATCTGTATGATGACCTAATTACCTACCGTAAACAAATACTGGCATGAAATAGCCAGCAGGTAAAGGCAATGTACAAGCCACGACCAACAGCCCAACCTTACAGAGAAATCATGAAATCATCTTATGAGAACTTTTTTAATCTCTTGAACAAGCAGTTTATGACCACAATAATAATTATTGCTACTTAATTGCTACTTTATACTTAATACTCATTTAATTTCACCTTTGCAGTAATGAATAATCCTAGTGTTTGGAAGTAACTCTTGCCAGGTGGGTTCCATGCCTGCCAGAATGCTTTCTGAGGTTCAGGCAGGGCAGATGCATTCTGGGAAACGGTGTACCAGGAAGTGCCATCTAACAGTGAAGTAAGAAGCTGCTTCATTGTGAGCTGTTAGAAAACAAGGAGAAACTGAAAGTAAATACATGAACAGTGAACATGTAAGTCTGATACACTGCCAATATTCTAGAAATAGGCCTATCCTCACCTCAGCAGCTATGAAATGTCCCGCTGAGTGATAAAACGTAAAGCAGGCGAGGAGAAATGCCACTATGGCTGAATAAAGGGACTTTCTGGATAAGATTATGAATACAAACAAGAGGCCGCTCTGGGTTAGATCACAACAAATATCTCCAGGCATCCAATCAAAAGACATACATCTGCTGTCAACATACAGTGCCATCCATAAATCTGAGACCATGTTGCAAATCTAGGATTAAAAATCTAATATAAACCAGTAAATAGCATATTTTATGAATGAAGACATAAATATTTAAAGTTACACATTGCTATTCTGAATTGAATTCTACTTGAAAAACAAAAGCAAAATAGAGGCACTAGTGGTCTCACACATTTAGACATCATCTACAGAAAAAAAGAAAGTCTATCAAATTGTACAATATGATTTCCAGTCTGTGGGAATAAATCTTTCATCTCACTCTGTTGCCAGAAGTCTGCTGATGGGTTTGTTTGTTTTGACAAAACGCAGAGCCCAGCGATGACAGAATAAATAAATGACGCTGAGAATACTGCAGAACAGCCTGAATCAGAGGAGAACAATTACTGCTTCATGAATGCTAATAATATAACCCAAACCCTGAAGTAACAGATATGAGTAAGCAGTATTAACTTATGACTGTCCATCACCAACATGAGAACTTACCCAAGCAGAGCGAAAATAAATATTTCAAAAGGCTGATAGGGAAGATCAGAAGAAAAGCTGGTTTTAAACAGGGCCTGGATGGTTTCTGTGGACATACATCAAAGAAATATTGAATCACTTCTCTCATATATCCTTTTAAATGAAACCAGATTACATTAATGTGGTGTGATATGTTCAGTTCAATCATATCTAAATCAAATTCATAGACTCAAGACTGATCTAATGGCCTTAGAGCACTGTGGTGGATGAGATTACTATGAAGACACCAGTAGCATCCATTAGGGGGCGTTGTAGGTAGTGTAAACCTCTCACCTTGATCTCTACTACAGACAGAAAGCAATCTGAAGGTGATTGCACCGCAAGCCGCTGCAAAGAAGCAGGGACAATAATCTCTGACTGAATAATGAGTCCCCATCACTTCTATACTGAACAGAACACCTATGACAATGAAACAGAGATAAAAATACAGGGAAAGGTCAACTGACAGACTGATTGACTGATGAGATACAGTAATAACTTTGTGTTTGTTTAGTACTAAAGGATATCACAGACCACAATGACGTCAACTCACCGCTGACTGGAGCCCCAAAACAGCTCGCGACGCCCACCGCTGACGCCACAACCAGCATTTCTCCTTTAGCTGCTCTCTGAATGAACGGAGCCACAAGAGTCATTAGCATAAGTAGCCTTCTATACAATTTCAATCTGGTTCTCATAATGGAAAATGCAAATGGGCTGCATGGTGCATGTATTGCAGTGCTGTTCAGCTACCTGTTTTCCACCACGGCAGGAAACATGCAGGCGACTCATGAATGCACCCACCATGACAGATAAATGGACAAATGGACCCTATTGAGATGATAAGTTGTACTGCAAAAGGTCAATATATTCAATAAGCTCCACATCCTCATTTGCATGTAAGATAGGTTCTTACCACTTTGCCGAGAAACACTGTGCTGCCCGAAGCTAGTGTGCATATCAGGCCAAATAGTTTAGCGAAGAGATTGGAGAGGGACAGGTAATCTGGCATGTCCATCCCTAAGAGAATAGCCCTCGCCTCAGGAACACCAGAGCCTGAGGGGTCAAACACATTATGCAGGACCAAAACAGTCCTTCTCAAGAAATACTCCTCATTTATGATTAAACATGTCTGTGTTTAATAACATCAGCATAATCCAAAGCAATCGTCTTTATTGCTGTTAATAAATCTTTGGCAGCAGAAGCGTCATGCCCATGTAGAACTGGTTTTTGAGCCAAGTGGATTATATTTAAATTATGTATATTTGAAACATGGTGGTTGAAATCACTTATTCTCTATCTATCTATCTATCTATCTGTCTGTCTGTCTGTCCGTCTGTCCATCCGTCCGTCCGTCCGTCCATAACATGGTGGTCGAAAACACTTACTATCTATCTATCTATCTATCTATATATACAGTATATATATATATATATATATATACAGTATCTCACAGAAGTGAGTACACCCCTCACATTTTTGTAAATATTTTATTATATCTTTTCATGTGACAACACTGAAGAAATGACACTTTGCTACAATGTAAAGTAGTGAGTGTACAGCTTGTAAAACAGTGTAAATTTGCTGTCCCCTCAAAATAACTCAACACACAGCCATTAATGTCTAAACTGCTGGCCACAAAAGTGAGTACACCCCTAAGTGAAAATGTCCAAATTGGGCCCAATTAGCCATTTTCTCTCCCCGGTGTCATGTGACTCGTTAGTGTTACAAGGTCTCAGGTGTGAATGGGGAGCAGGTGTGTTAAATTTGGTGTTATCGCTCTCACTCTCTCATACTGGTCACTGGAAGTTCAACATGGCACCTCATGGCAAAGAACTCTCTGAGGATCTGAAAAAAAGAATTGTTGCTCTACATAAAGATGGCGTAGGCTATAAGTAGATTGCCAAGACCCTGAAACTGAGCTGCAGCACGGTGGCCAAGACCATACAGCGGTTTAACAGGACAGGTTCCACTCAGAACAGGCCTAGCCATGGTCGACCAAAGAAGTTGTGTGCACGTGCTCAGCGTCATATCCAGAGGTTGTGTTTGGGAAATAGATGTATGAGTGCTGCCAGCATTGCTGCAGAGGTTGAAGGGGTGGGGGTCAGCCTGTCAGTGTTCAGACCATACGCCGCACACTGCATCAAATTGGTCTGCATGGCTGTCGTCCCAGAAGGAAGCCTCTTCTAAAGATGATGCACAAGAAAGCCCGCAAACAGTTTGCTGAAGACAAGCAGACTAAGGACATGGATTACTGGAACCATGTCCTGTGGTCTGATGAGACCAAGATAAACTTATTTGGTTCAGATGGTGTCAAGCGTGTGTGGCGGCAACCAGGTGAGGAGTACAAAGACAAGTGTGTCTTGCCTACAGTCAAGCATGGTGGTGGGAGTGTCATGGTCTGGGGCTGCATGAGTGCTGCCGGCACTGGGGAGCTACAGTTCATTGAGGGAACCATGAATGCCAACATGTACTGTGACTTACTGAAGCAGAGCATGATACCCTCCCAACATGATAACGACCCCAAACACACTCCCAAATACACAACTGAGGGTAAAGGTGATGGACTGGCCAAGCATGTCTCCAGACCTAAACCCTATTGAGCATCTGTGGGGCATCCTCAAATGGAAGGTGGAGGAGCGCAAGGTCTCTAACATCCTCCAGTGACTCCAGTGGCAACCTGTGAGGCTCTGGTGAACTCCATGCCCAAGAGGGTTAAGGCAGTGCTGGAAAATAATGGTGGCCACACAAAATATTGACACTTTGGGCCCAATTTGGACATTTTCACTTAGGGGTGTACTCACTTTTGTGGCCAGTGGTTTAGACATTAATGGCTGTGTGTTGAGTTATTTTTAGGGGACAGCAAATTTACAGTGTTATGCAAGCTGTACACTCACTACTTTACATTGTAGAAAAGTGTCATTTCTTCAGTATTGTCACATGAAAAGACATAATAAAATATTTACAAAAATGTGAGGGGTGTACTCACTTCTGTGAGATACTGTATATATAGATAAGACATGGTGGACAAATAAGACAGATTCTAAATATAAGCAAATATCATGTAGGCCTAACTGCAATTTAACCTTTTAAATACAGTGAATATATTTACTTAAAATAATTATGGAAAATAAAATAATAACATGCAAACTGATGCTCTCATTTTTTTACAGTGTACAGATGAATATCTAGCTGACCTGCAGAGAATGGGCAGATGCTATGGGCGAAGCTGGTGGACAGAGCACAAAGACAGGCTGGGTAAAGCGTCCAGCAGAGGAACTGCAGCAGGTGGTGACCCTTCAGACATCCGTACAGCCATTGGTGAGCTAACAAGAGAGAAGGACACGGGCTGAGGTTTAACAATGCGCGATAAACGCAAGAGCGTCTAAGGTCAGGTCTGTTTTTGAAAGACCTTGCCCCACTCAGCTGCTAGAATGCTTCAGTGCTCAAACAGTTAACCTACCCACTTGCATCTGTATGTAAATTGTGTACGAATCATTTTTGAGTGACATGGTGGAACCGCTCACCATTCAGCAGCTTGGCTACAGTCATATCCATGAAGAAGCTCATTAGAGCGGTGATGATCCCTAACAGGGCATAACAGTACCACTCCATGCTAGCAAAAGACACCAGCACCTTCTTCACATACAGCACACACTCTGCCCAAATGTAAAGAACATAAATTACAGCTGATAACTATGAGGTTTGATAAAATGAGATCATTAATGACGGGGGAAATGATCCACCTCACCTCTGATTCGTGACCGCGATTCTTGCCATGGTTTCCATGAACGCTCATTAGAGCTGATTAGCTTTTCTTCTGCCTTATCTTGGTCTGTCTTATCTTCATTGGTGCACTGTTCTTCATTTTCTTCAAGACGCTTTACATTTACACAAGTCTCATCCATTGTCTAAAATGCAACATGTTAGTTATTTTGATGAATGTTGGTGACCAAACAGTTGATTGATATCCATAGGATTTTTTTCCATACTATGGAAATCAATGGCTACCGTCAACTGTTTGGTTACCAATATTCTTCATTAATATCTTCCTTTTTTCTCAACAGAAGAAAGAAACTCGTACAGGTTTAGAACAACTTGAGGGTGAGTACATGATACACATATCCAAAAAGAGTCCAGTATACTGCTTGGTAACAGGCATTTGTTACCATATTATTTTGTTATTCTCCTTATTTACCTTGAATGTTCAAAGGAAATAGCTTACTTATGTATTGCAAAATAAAGTGATATGGCAACGCTGTATGGCAACCACTCACTGTGCTTTTAATCCACAAACTCTTATTAAAAGTACAATTTTAGCAGAGTTAAAATCATAAAATAATAATATAATAATCATTGTTTCATGTCCACACACTTGTCATTTTTGGTGAGTTGCCATGTAAGAAGCACATTATTCCTAATAATGAGAAAAAATACTTAGGAAGTTCCAAAATATTGCAAATGATTTAATGCCAACCCAAAGTCATTTGAAAACTAAAAAAAATAACTTTAAAGAGAGCTCACCTTTCAGCCAGTTGACTCATTCCACATGAAAGACCGTTGAGGTCAGAATCAGCTCTGGCATTACCAGATGTAGCTTGAAAGGAAAATTAAGCTTTAACTTATTTATGGTGCACGTCCTCTCCAGCTTGCCTCTGGGCAGCCACTGAATTGGAACAATGTGAAATTGAAGTTTCCTTTTTTGTTTTCTCTGAAATTCATTTTGATCTCACAAATGTCATTGAGACAAAGCTCGTTGTGGCCTTTTGGAACTTTTAATTAGCCAGTTAATGAAATGACCTGTGATGTGTTATGAATCTTTGTTGTTAAGGCCGAGAGAGCAGAAAGTGATAGAACCCGGCTGACCTTTAGAATTGTCATCAGGACTCTTATAACACTCGCACGCTTTAATGAGCCCTGGTGACATTTCTTAACAGGTGAAAAGAGAAGCCCGAAAAGTGTACCAAGCTTTTCTCACACGGCGCATAATTTAGAATGTGATTGCCCCCTTATATGGTCTCTGTTTGAACACTAATTCACATTGCATTAACCTTCGTTCAAGGTGAAAGCAATCACACACACACCACACAAATTATTCACTTGACTCAATCCTTCATTTTCACTGAGTTTCTTCATTTCACACAGAATTTCCAAATCACACAGTGCTGTGGTGGAAATACTTAATATTATAATTTCATCATGCAACAGTGCATTCCATTAAGCTATTTCAGACCATAAAAACAATAATGCATAATTTGGGTCCACAATCAGCATCTCAATCCCATCTTATCCCTTACAAAACAAAAATATATGGTAAAAACTGAAAAAAGATAATGCAATATATGAAATAATACATTTCCATATATGGGAAACTAGTGATTATATTTTTCAATATACTGCAATTAATGTATAGACCATGTTTTAATACATATAAATATATACAACAATGAAGAAGAAACATGCACTACATTTTTACATGTAATAGCTTTATTGAAACACTCAATTCATTCTTTTTATAGCATTTCATATATGAAAAGATATGTGATAGTAAATAAGAACAAAAGTGTTTACTAAGAACGAATATTATTTTTTTATTTTTAGACAGTTGGATGTCTTATTAAAGTCATGGCAACACAGTGGGTTGGAATTAGATTTGACATAACTTAAAGGATCAAGTGATATAATATCTGAAAATATATCACAATATATATTTTAATTGCATGAATATTTCACACACATTACTATGTGAATGTGACTGACTATGTAGTACACATATAGTTACATATATAGTTATACAAATATATTTATACACACAGAACCATATTTGATCACATGTACCTCTTTATATTAAGAAGTGTATTCCATATAAAATGTAATATATTAATCATTAATGTATAAGGCAATATATTTTCATTGCGTAAGGGATTTCCTGCCCTCTGAAATTTATATTATAGTCACGGTGATCAGCACTAACTCAGATGATAAATTAATCTTTTCAAACAAACAGCAAGATGCATTATTCATTTCCATGTTGTTTACACACAAAGGCAAGCAATAAAGCCATTACTGTTACACATGCTCATATAATTTCACTATTGCCTAATTTAGCTGAGGGCTCACATGGGCTAATGCTTTAATTATGATGGAGCCACTTTCTCTGCACTCTGAAAACACAAATAGATAACTTGTCTTATCGACTTCAAACAATTTCATGTCCTTTGGTTTTGGATTCTTCTCTCTAGCGTTTTCCCATATTTTGTGACACAACCCTCACTGCAAACTGTGTGACAAAAGATGGAATTTCAGCTTATTTGAAAAACTCCCTGATCATTTTGGAATTGTTTTATCCCCACTGACAGATTCAATCTGTTACTCCTTGAGGAGTGACTGGATCACAGGGTGAATATGTGTGAAATGTCACAATAATAATCCTTCCCTCCCGCCATGACTGATGAGCGGCTACCCTCTGTCATTCCACATTCTGTTCATTTTCCCTGTCAATTTCCATTCGTTTTTCTCAGATGGGTCCAGACACCAGTGGTTTTTATAGAATCATGACAGCCGCAAATGCAAAAAAAATAACAAAAACATATATTGACTGAGGTCATGTAGATGCCACCAGGCTATTTAAATGCATTTTCTTTCTCATCTCAGCCTTTATTATTGTATGATTTGTTTTGGTACTATAATTTGAGACTCAGTTTTGTGTATTTACAACTGCATTGTTTGTCACTCTTGTACTTCTGTCCCTCAGTCCTATAGCAAAACAAGCCATTCACACTGAGCAACAATGATAATCCAATATTATGTAATGATCAGCAGCCGACAGAATCACAAACAGTGTAACACAACACAAACTCTCTCTCTCTCTGAGCTTCCATGTATGTTTACATAAATTGCATTGGACCATTTTCAGGTCCATTTTATTGTATAAAAAGTGTTTCAACATGCATACAGTACCAATAGTAATATATGAACATGTACTTAAAGACAACTAAAGCCTTGGCTTCTTTATCTTTGGTTATAGCTGCATAAATATGATATATACATGTTTGTAATAATTATGTTTTTTTTTTATGCTCACCAAGGCTGCATTTATTTGATCAAAATACAGTAAATCAGTAATACTGTGAAATATTATTAGTTTAAACTATCTGTTTTTTATTTCAGTATATTTTAAAATGTAATTTAATCCTTTAATGAGCACCAATAATAATTGAGCATCAAATCACCATATTAGAATGATTTCTGAAGAATCATGTGACACTGACGACTTGATTAAAATAGAAAACAGTTATTTTAAATTGTAATAATATTGCACAATATTAGTGCAAGAAATGATTATTATATATAATATTATAAGCAAACTAAAACCAAATTTTGGTCTCCACAAACCCTTATGTTTATTCATGCTGTTACAAAACCGTTCCCTGAGGGCTGTCCAATGACATCCATAAACTAGCTGAATTCTTGGGAGGATATCAAGTGAACTTTCTGAAGTGAGCTCACACTAAGCCTGAGGACAAACTGTGCTAGTCGCGATTATACTGTTGACTGATTAAATGCTCTCTCTCTCTCTGTTTCTCTCTCCAGCACAGAATCAAATTAGAAGAGCTTCATTGGTGACACAGGCTGTAGGAGTTAATGTTTAAAGTTTTTTGGCTGGATTTAGACGATCTGTGAAAGTCTTGAAAGTGATAGGATATAGTGTGATTACATGCCATGAGAGGCCACTAGATTTGTCATTCTGGACAACACAGAGGCTCCAAAGAAATGTGAAAATATTAATGCCTTAATTGCAGTTATGAACATCTAAATTCTGTCATCGTTTACTCACCCTCATGTCATTCAAAACCTGTATGACTTACTTTCTTCTGCAGAACACAAAAGATGATGTTGTTAACCAAACAGTGAAAGGATATCTAAAAAATATTACCTTTTAGCAGTGCATTAAACTGCATGGGAAAATTAAAGGAAAAAAATACATGCAATTTCTTCAGTGAGCAGTAAACCAGCACCAAATTGTCTATTGTTAGCAACTCTGCTCCAAAAACAAATGCCTCCTAATCCATTTTCCTAACGTCATCTGTCCCTCAACTTCACGCTCTCATCAACATTCCTTCCATCTTTCTGTTAACCCTCTGTCTGAACTTTCATTCCTCAACATTGTTGTTTATGCAGAGATGATGAACCCTCAGGACATGTGTTGACTGTAATTTTCTGATTGACAGCTTCTGACGCCTCTTGCGAGAGTGCGTTTGCAAATCACGGCAAATTACTGCGGATGGCAGGCTAGAGAGAAATGGATGGAGAGCACACGGAGCGAGAGAGGAAGGGAACGGCTATTTCAGGGAGTGAGTGTCTGGAATGCCAGCTGTTGACTCACCCTCCCCCCCCCCTCTACCTCCGTATCTCTCTCCCTTTCCTATCTTTGAGTCTTTGTCAGAGCCCCTTTCTCAACCTCAAACCCTCATCACACAAAACTTTTCCAACCACTGAGCCCCTCTCCCTCACATGATAATTATAGCACACTGTCATCCCACAATTACACACACACACACACACACACACACACACAGAAGTAACAACTCTCAGGCTAGACCCAGCATATAAAAGACAGTCAGACAGACAATAGCCACACCAGGGAGACACAGCTAATAGAAAGAGTGAGAAAGGTTCTGAGGCTTGAGAGTGGATTCATACAGTGTTTTGAATAAGGACGGTGCAAAACTACTTCATTTATAAACTCAGTGCTCACTGTATCACTTCAAAGCTCTGACTGGATATCGATTTAAGGCAAAGAAACCATCTAAACACTAATGAGTGCGACCAACTCCTCTGCTTATCGATCGGAGCGCAGTTTCCACCAGACATCCTCCTCATCCTCAACCTCAACAAACCCATACATGGAGAAGAGCCGGGGACTCTTCGCTGAGGACTTTGGATCTTTTATGTGTCCAAAAGATGCTTTGGGATTTCCAAGTGAGTTATTAAGCCTGGTTCCATTTTTTTAATGGATATTTTCAGCCTAATGTAAAATAAACTGCTTTAATTAAAAAAAAAATATTTGTCTTGAGGGAGAATCAGAATTTATTGTTTATATTCACATTGACATTTTCTGTACATAAAATAGTGGATACTGACTTTACAATGTGACAACTGCATGAGGCCTAAACATTTATTTATGGTATATGAATTTCAAGACTGCATAAGACATTTGACTGTTTGTCTGTGTGGAATGTGTATGTGAAGGCAGATGTATTTTATATTCACAGTTGCATCCTTGTATGTGTAGAAGTGTGTTTAAAACACACCAGATATACAAGGGCACCTGGGGGGCAGAGAGAGAGGGTAACATAGGGAATGTTTTGGGCCAAAGCCAATGCGGTGACTTCACTGTTGGGGAATGACATAACAGTGCAAGGGCGGTCTGTTGCTGAGCGTATATATATGGATATGAAGTGCTGGTCTGAGATTCACCAAGGCACATTTTCACACATCATTAGAAAGGGATATTAATGCACAGGAATGCCCATTTGTAACATAATGGTGCTTGTGTAATGTAACTGAGAGTATATGCATGAGATTTAATATGCATTAGATTTAATGAACTCTTTGGTGGTCTTAGGCCATTTTAAACAGAAATATTTTATGTTGTCACTTAATCAGATTTTATGTTTTGTGACTTAATCAGAATTTTGCAAACCTTGGTGACTTTCACGGCACTTTCTACATGAACACACACAAAATCATGGAAAGAGCAATATTCTGTACAATCTACAATAAGCCATATTACAGTCGTTTTTGATCATGTCTATATATACACTACCAGTCAAAAGTTTTTGGACAGCAAGATTTTTAAGGGTTTTTAAAGAAATCTCTTATGCCCACCAAGCTGCATTTATTTGATCCAAAAAACAGTAATATTGTGAAATATTTTTATTATTTAAAATAACTGCTTTCTATTTGAATATATTTTAAAATGTAATTTATTCCTGTGATTTCTAAGATGAATTTTAGCATCATTACTCCAGTTACATGATCCTTCAGAAATATTTTTTTTAGGTTTATTTGATGAATAGTTCAGAAGAACAACATTTATCTGAAATAGAAATATATATACTGTATATGGTATACAAATAAATGTACCTCTGATCCATAATTGAGGAATATCCAAAAGATTATTACTTTAATTATAGTTTCAGTCACATAGAATGCATTTAAATATAGAATAAAGTTGTCCATGAAGTTAAAAAAAATGAAGGGGGAAACATGGACATGGAATTTTGATTTGATCTGATCCAATTCTATATGCTTGGCTGTATGTTATTTAATGCTTCCGCTAATTAATCAAGAGACCATTAAGGCGTGGTAACATTAGCCATTGTCTATTCTCAATAATGTAGCGAATCAATGTATGAAGCACAGCTGACAAAGAAAGTCACTTTCAAACCAAGCAGCTTTTTGTTAGTCAACGTGGCAAATGCAGTGTGACCAACTTGAACCCGTTGTGAAATCAGTGTGGAGAAATCTTTCGCAAAATTACCGCTTGAGTGGATTTGTATTGAAATGATTGAATTTAGCCCTTGAAAATTTGCCAAACAATGGTACATGTGACCAAACCTTTACAATGTTGACTATAAACCAATCTGCCTAGCAACAGCAGTGCAATGCTTAACAGTAATAGGCCAATACATATTTAAATCCCAGACATCTGTTTTTTATACACAATATAAAATTGAGATACAAGATGGCACCAGTTGTGTTTGTATGAAAGAAGAGAGAGGGAGCTGGCAGTGATCCTATTACTGAGAGCCATTTAATAATATTAGATTGTATTTTTTCCATTAGACAGAACAGGGACAGTTGGAAACATCAAGACTCTGGGAGACGAATACCAATTCACAGTGGATGTCCGAGACTTCTCTCCTGAGGATGTGATAGTCACCACCTCAAACAATCAGATTGAAGTTCATGCTGAAAAGGTAAACAGACACAGGCCTCTGCATAATACAAATTAATTTTCAGCATATTCATTCCCTTGTGTATGTATTTTATTCAACAGCTTGCTAATGATGGAACAGTGATGAACACTTTTACCCATAAATGCCAGCTACCAGAGGATGTAGACCCCACCTCAGTGAAGTCAAGTTTAGGGGCTGATGGGACTCTCACTATAAAAGCACAGAGAAACACTGCAAAACTGGAGCATGCACAGACGTTCCGCACAGAGATCAAAATTTAGATCTTTCCTCTCCTGCTGTATCTGTTTTCCTGTGATAAATGACCTTGATAATAGTTACTTAGTCCTGCTTTGTCATTCCTCCATGACCTTCTCTCATTACTTCTCATTAGACTTGGGTGGAATTTAATCCTGTCACATGTATTCGAAACATTTAACACAAATGCACTGCTAACGTCAATTCCCTGCTAAATATATATCACCTTACAGTACACAAAGAACATCTGTGATTCAAAATCCAATTTAAATCTGTAAAGAAACATAACAGTTTAGGATTTGGAGAGTATGAAAGAAAATGTATCTTTAAATGAATAAGAAATGTTTCAAGTCTGCACTATTTCTGTCACTAAGAGTAATCACATTTGTTAGATTGATCACGTGACTCTTTCTGCAGATGCTCAGATGTTCTTCCATTTAATCATGCTGGAGAACATGATCATCAGGCTTTATACAAATGTGTGAAGTTCATGTAGCTTGAATGCTGCTGTCATGAAATCAACAAGAGCATTGAAAAATATTTTTAGTAGTAGTTGTCTAAGAATTTTGGAGCTTGTTGTATGACAAACAATCAGAAGCGAAACGTATTCATTGAACTGATTGTTATTGTTATCAAAAGGTATATTTTCTAACTGTAAAACTGTGTTGTGTTGGGTGATTTAAACACTATTCTAGAAGATAATAAAACCAGAACACATTTGATGAGTATTTTGAGCTTGTGAGTCAATGATTTGGGTCTTGTCCTCTTCCATTACATTGGACAGGTACTCTGTGTCTCTTAGTACTTCTATAAATAGAGTCGGCTGTTATTATTCAGTCTTATCATCTACTATTTTTGTGCTTTGTCATCCATCAACCTGTCACTTTGTTGTATCACATACAAATGTATGCAAATAAGCACCTGTTATACATATTAAGCCATTATTTCTTTACAGTTCTTTTGAAATCAGTCTCCAAGCTTAATGACAAGAAAACCAGCGTTTTCCAGCACTTAAAGTGTGTATTATATGAACATTACATGAGTTTTAAACATCACATAAATATGTAGGCCTATTACAGATCTGATTTGGAAATGTAATGACTTTAATAAGCTTAATTTATAAGTAAATCCAATTATCTAAATAAGCAAAGAAATAGGCCTGCCATTTTGCCCAAAGCTACACAATGGTTCACTGAAGGTTTAGTTAATTACTAAAATGTGCACTAAAAAATGCTCACTTAGATCTGCATAGGCCTATATCATTTGAAACCATATTTTAATAACTCGTGGTGGCGTTTAAAATGCATTAATGACCCAATTCATAACCTAATCTGTGTTTTATTTTCTAAATATTTCCTCACTCTGCTATTATGATTAGATCAGTGTGTATTTTAACAGCTAAAGCTCGCCGTCATGTGGTCAAAAAAATGTTTACAGGAAAAGTTCGCGCATGCGCAGTTGAGCTTAACTTCCAGCCATTCGCTCGGCCATTATCAATCGATCAGAGAGCAGAAGATGGCGGCGCGTCGAGGCTGAGCACTGAGATCGATCACCGAAACACTCGATTGGACGGATCAGCTGAAGTCGGTGGAAAGCTAGAAACTCGTCCGTTATATGAGGTAAAGAACGTCAAACAAGACACAATCTTCAGATTGTTTTTAGGACTACTCTTCAGCTAAAATCGAACGCGCAGCTAAAATAAGCAAAGAAGAGGCAGGATTACAGCCCGCCTCTGTTAGCGCCATCTTGATCCAGCAGCAGGGCCAGGCAAACTGAATTAATCCCGGAGCTGAGAAACAGAGAGAGAGGACTCATAATCAATCCGCAACATCGTCACACATATGCTTGTTGGGGAATTGCGCAGTTGCTCGTCAAATCACTTGTCAAATTTACTCGCTAAAGCCAGACAATCAGACATCATTGTGCTCGACTCGTCTCGGGCTGATAATGATAGATTAAGTTTAAATGCTCGACAAAATGTCCCGAGATGAACGTTTCAGTGTCGCACAGAAACACACACGGACTGTTATATAACGATGTTTGTTTATTTGAAGTAAATGATGAAGTCTGTTGGATGATTAATGTCTGACAATGAACATGCACTGGATCATAATGAGAATAATGCACCACGGATGGATACTTTTGTACTGTAGATTAGATATTAGATAATTCTGTTGAAATTAGTACATATTCAATATTATAGACAATATTGCAAAACAACTGACTACCATAACTGTACCATAAGAAGGGAAATATACGTCTATTTATATAGAAAACAGCAGTACAGTTTTGATTAGATGTACTACATCAAAGGACAAGAATAAATCTTCAGTTTTAGTACTTAAAATTGTGAAATAACTTGCTTGGAAAAGTACAAAGAAGTTGAATCATGGCTATAATCTCACTATAGATACTGAGGAGGAGACTTTCCCTTATATTCAGATAAATGGCAGGGTTATTGTAGTTAACAAAAAAATATAAATTAAATTACTAAACTCAAACGATTTCTTTAATTTAATTTAACAAAAAATAAAAATATAAAAAATTAAACTTATTTTCTCTATCTAGTTGCTTTTTCATTTTGTTTAACTTGATGCATTACAATATTAAAATTATATATACATATACACACACACACACACACATTTAAAAAAATAATCCAACTGCCATAAACATACAATTGTATTAGTAAAATTGTGACTGAAATTAATTATATGAATGGGCTCGGGACAGTGTTGACCAGACGAAGGCCCAAACAAACTGGGACGTTTTGATTTGTGAGCCTCAAATGGAATAGCAACAACAATGATTTTTTTTTCTACTTTGCTTTTTATGATCAGGAGGATACTGTTGCCTAAAGCACTGTAGTCCACTGCTTCAGTTATGGACTTTCCTTGGCATAGTGGGAAGGTTCTTGGGCAGCTTAATGAACAACGTCAGTTGGGTCTTCTTTGTGACTGCACTTTTGTGGTGGATGGAGTAGACTTCAAGGCCCATAAGGCTGTGCTGGCAGCATGTAGTGCTTACTTTCGCACACTCTTTTTGGACCAGAAAGATGTTGTTCATCTTGATATCAGCAATGCTGCAGGTAGGCTTGCATTCTTAAAGATAACTTTGATTAAAGGGTTAGTCCATCCTAAAAATGTAAATTCTGTCACCGTTTACTAACCCTCATGTCATTTCAAATGCATTTCTGCGGAGCACAAAATAAAATATTTGAAGAACGTTGGGAACCAAAACACTGAAACATTTCTTAAAATATATTATGTTATGTTTTGAAACGACATGGGGGCAAGTAAACGGTTATTTTTATCCCTTTGATCTTTTATGCTTAATTCTATGTAATTACATGTTAACATTTCTATTGTTCGTTGTTTTCTACCTTTGTGTAATAGGTTCCATCTTTTTTTTCAGGTCTTGAGCAGGTCCTTGAGTTTATGTACACAGCAAAGCTGACTTTAAACCCTCAGAACATAGAGGATGTTCTTGTTGTAGCTACTTTCCTTCAGATGCAGGAAATTGTCAATGCTTGTTCAGCTTTTCAGTCCTTGACTGTCCCTGCATCATCTAAGCCTGGTTAGTGTTGAGTTTGCACTTTCATAAGCCATTAGTTCAAGACTGAACAGGTCTGTTACAGGTCTCTCACGCCACCATTTCTCATTTGTGTTCATGTAAAGTAGTAGTAGAGCCGGTGGAGGAACAGCTGCGATCTGTGAGAAAACCGGAGGATTCGAGTTCCCAAGAGGAGCAGGAGAGTCATTCAGTGACTCAGAATGCAGTTTCTGAAGAGAAGGAAGCTCCTGTACAGTCAGAGACAAGAGAAACCCAGGAGGCTGCAAGTGACATGACTGAGAAGCAAAGCACAAAGACTTTGAGATCTGTCAGCAAAATTAGTTGGCCATCCAAAACGAGACAAAAAAAGCCCGGTGTTGTGGATTCCAAGACTGAAACAGAGGAAGAAAGTGCCACAAAAGAGATTCCACAATACGAAGATGACCCTTCTGATGCTGACTACACCCCTAGTTAGTGTCCATTCTCTACTCTTAATGCTTTTGTTAATGTTAACCATCTTTTAAAACTTGTGACACTTTACCGCTCCTACAGAAGTCTCTCAGAGGGCGGCAGCTAAACGGTCGTATGTTAGCACAAGGAGAAGCAAGTCGAAATATGCAACTGTTCACACGTCCACAGAAGGTAACTTCTGCCGTATATAACTTTGGTGAACATTTACCTCACATTTTTGTTTTTATGTTTATGTTCATAACTGTTAACATTTTTGCTAAAAGTTGATGACGCTGAGGAAAGTATGTCAAAAGCTCAGAGCATAGAGAACATGATAGAAGAGGAGGATGCAGAGGATGAAGGAGAAACAGAGGAAGAGGAAGAAGCAGAAGAGCAGATGGAGACACAGGATGAAGAAACATCGGGTTCGGATGGGAAGAAGTCTGCACTTGTGGCCGAGAGAAGTGAGTCCAGAGCGTATGGCTCCATCACACACAAATGTGAGGTGAGAGATTCTTCAGTTTTGTAATCCTTATTGTCTTTCTCCTGTAGGTCTGTTTGATACAACTATAAATATATACATATACAGTATATATACGGTATCTCACAAAAGTGAGTACACCCCTCACATTTCGGCAATCAATTTAGTATATCTTTTCAATGGACAATACTATAAAAATTAAACTTGGATATATTTTAGAGTAGTCAATGTGCAACTTGTATAGCAGTAAAGATTTACTGTCCTCTGAAAAAAACTCAACATACAGCCATTATTGTCAAAAAAGCTGGCAATGAAACTGAGTACACCCTAAGTGATAACAGCTATACATCGTTTAACCATGCAAAGCCACATGTCCTATTCATCATGTTCATGTTTATGTCTGCTTGACAGGACCATACAAATTTGTGTATCTTGTTTTAGAGCAGTTAAAATTTGGTTCGAGTACAATTCTCTCATACTGACCACTGGATGTTCAACATAGCACCTCATGGCAAATAACTCTCTGAGGATTTGAGAATTAGAATTGTTGCTCTCCACAAAGATGGCGTAGGCTATAAGAAGTTCGGTAACAGCCTGGAACTGAGTTACAGTACAGTGGCCAGGGTCATACAGAGGTTTTACAAGACGGGTTTCACTCGGAACAGGCCTCGCAAGGGTCGATCAAAGAAGTTGAGTCCTTGTGCTGTGCGTCAGGTGCAGAAGCTGGCTTCAAAAAACAGACGCATGAGTGCTGCCAGCATTGCTTTAGAGGTTGCAGAAGTTGAAGGTCAGCTTGTCAGTGCTCAGACCATACGCCACACACTGCAACAAGTCGGTTTGCATGGCCGTCATCCCAGAATGAAGCCTCTTCTGAAGCTGGCTCACAAAAAAGCCTGCAAACAGTTTGCTGAAGACAACCTGGCCAAGAGCATGAATTACTGGAACCATGTCCTGTGGTCTGATGAGTCTAAGGTAAACTTGTTTGGCTCAGATGGTGTCCAGCATGTGTGGCGACGCCCTGGTGAGGAGTACCAAGAAAATTGTGCCTTGCCTACAGTCAAGCATGGTGGTGGTAGCATCATGGTCTGGGGCTGCATGAGTGCTGCTGGTACTGGGGAGCTGCGGTTCATTGTGGGAAACATGGACTCCAACATGTACTGTGACATTCTGAAGCAGAAGATGATGCCCTCCCTTCAGAAACTGTTTTCCAACTGCCTTTGCTGCTGAAGGTGAAGGTGATGGAGTGGCCAAGTATGTCTCCAGACCTGAACCCTATTGAGCACATGTGGGGCATCCTCAAGCGGAAGGTGGAGAAGCACCATGTGTTTAACATCCAGCAGCTCTGTGATGTCATTATGGAGGAGTGGAAGAGGATGCCAGCAACAACCTGTGCAGCTCTGGTGAACTCCATGCCCAGGAGGATTAAGGCAGTGCTAGATAACAATGGTGCCCCTACAAAATATTGACACTTTGGACACAGTTTTGACATGTTCACTTAGGGTGTACTCATTTTTGTTGCCAGTTATTTGGACAATAATGGTTATATGTTGAGTTATATTTAGAGTACAGTAAATTTGTACTTCTATACAAGCTGCACATTGACTACTCTACAATATATCCAAGTTTCATTTGTGCAGTATTGTCTCTTGAGAAATTATACTAAAATTTTTGCTGAAATGTGAGGGGTGTACTCACTTTTGTGAGATACTGTGTATATATATATATATATATATATATATATATATATATATATATATACACATACTGACATACACATACACACACAATGGTATATATAATGGAAATCTAATTCTTGCAGGACTGTGGGAAGAATTTTACACACACAGGCAACTTTAAACGTCACATGCGCATTCACACTGGTGAGAAACCATTTTGTTGCAGAGACTGTAATAAATCCTTCTCAGACCCAGCTGCCTGCAAAGCACACGAGAAAACACACAGGTGAGCATGATACTGTCTAATGCTCTTCCTCTACAGCCTTGTATGACTTGTCAACTATAAGACGTAATATAAAAACCATATTTCCACAAAAGCTTCACCATGCAAAAACATCCACAATATGCAGTTTCTCACTCTATGTTTCTGATTCTCCAGTCCTCTAAAACCATATTGCTGTTCCACGTGCGGAAAGAGTTACCGGCAAATCAGTCTGCTAAACCTGCACAGGAAGCGACACACAGATGAGGCGCGATACAGCTGTGAGGATTGTGGGAAGCTCTTCACCACTTCTGGAAACCTGAAGCGGCATCAGTTGGTGCACAGTGGGGAAAAACCCTACCACTGTGACTACTGCGAACGGGCCTTTTCTGACCCCACTGCCAAGATGCGACATCTAGAGATCCACGACACAGACAAAGGTCACAACTGTCAACACTGTGACAAGAAATTCAACCAGGTGGGGGATCTATTATCTTTATAATTGTAATTATAAAAACCTTTACACTAGTTTTGAAAGAAATTAATACTTCTAATCAGCAAGAGCACACTAAATTGATCAAAAGTGACAGTAAAGACATTTATAATGTTTCAAAAATCATTTATGATGATTTTTTTTTTCAAATAGGCCTAAACGCTGTATTTTTTAACTTTCTATTCATCAATACAATCCTGAAAATATATATCAAAGTTTCCACATAAATATTAAGCAGCACAAATGTTTTAAACTTTGATAATAGGAAGAAATGTGTCTTGAGCAGCAAATCAGTATATTAGAATGATTTCTGAAGGATCATGTGACACTGAAGACAGGAGTAATGATACTAAAAATTCAGTTTTGCCATCAGAGTAATAAGCATTACATTTTAAAATCTATTAAAATAGAAAATAGTTATTTTAAAACTTAATAATATTGCACCACATAACCGTTTTTACTGTATTTTTAATCAATAAATGCAGCCATTGTGGGCATAAGAAACAACCTTTAAAAACATTCAAAAATCTTTTGAACAGTAATGTATATTTACATAATAGTTTAGTAATATCATTCTAAGCAATATATATAGTACCATACTCTGTGTGACAATATATACAGTCATGGCCAAAAATATCGGCACCCTTGGTAAATATGATCAAAGAAGGCTGTGAAAATTAATCTGCATTGTTAATCCTTTTGATCTTTTATTTAAAAATTCACAAAAATCTAACCTTTCATTGGATAATAAGAATTTAAAATGGGGGGAAATATCATTATGAAATAAATGTTTTTCTCTAATACACATTGGCCACAATTAACGGCACCCTTTTATTCAATACTTTTTGAAACCTCCATTTGCCAGTTTAACAGCTCTAAATGTTCTCCTATAATGCCTGATGAGGTTAGAGAACACCTGACAAGAGATCAGAGACCATTCCTTCATCCAGAATCTCTCCAGATCCTTCAGATTCACAGCTCCATGACGGTGCTTCTTCTCTTCAGTTCACCTCACTCATTTTCTACAGGGTTCAGGTCAGAGGACTGGAATGGTCATAGCAGAAGCTTGGTTTTGTGCTCAGTGACCCATTTTTGTGTTGTTTTTGAGGTTTGTGTTTGGATTATTGTATGGTTGGAAGATCCATTATAAGATTTCTAACACTTATTGATTTTTTATCTGTTGGTATTTGATAGAATCAATGATGCCATGTGTCTAAACAAGATGTCCAGGACCTCCAGCAGAAATATAGGCCCACAACATTAAAAAACAGCAGTATATTTCATTGTACACATGGGGTACTTTTTATCCCTGTGTTCACCAAACCCATCTTGAGTGTTTGCTGCTAAAAAGCTCATTGTTTAGTTTCATCTGACCATAGAAGCCAGTCCCATTTGAAATTCCAGTCGTGTCTGATAACTGAATATGCTGGAGATTGTTTTTGGATGAGTGAGGAGAATTTTTCTTGAAACCCTCCCAAACAACATGTGGTGATGTAGGTGCTGTTTGACAAGTTTTTTTAAAGGTTTTCTGACCCCGAGACTCAACTATTTTCTGCAATTCTCCAGCTGTGGTCCTTGAAGAGTCTTTAGCCACTCAGATTCTCCTCCTCACCGTGCATTAGGACGATATAGACCAGGGGTTTCGGTCCTGGACTGCAGAGTTTAGCTCTCAAACACACCTCAGTTAATCTCACCAAGTTGGAGCAAAACTCTGCAGGACACCGGCCCTCCAGGATCAAGTTTGATGACCCCTGATATAGACACACGTCCTCTTCCAGGCAGTTTCGTAACATTTTATGTTGATTGGAAATTCTTAATTATTGCCCTGATGGTGGAAATGGGGAATTTTCACTGCTCTAGCTCTTTTCTTAAAGCCACTTCACTAATTTGTGAAGCTCAGTTATCTTTTGCTGCACATCAGAAATATATTCGTTGTTATTTCTCATTGTGATGGATGATTAAGGGAATTTGGACTTTGTTTTCCCTCCTATTTATATTTCTGTGAAACAGGAAGCCATGGCTGGATAATTTCATGTTCATAATCACCCTGGAGTGCTCAAAATTGTAAATATGAATGGAATATACTTCAGAGATATTTTACTCATAAAAATTTCTAGGGGTGCCAATAATTGTGTCCAACGTGTATTTGAGAAAAACATTTATTTTATAATGAGATTTTCCTCCATTTTCAATTGTTTAGTTCAATGAAAGTTTTTTTCAATAATACTTTTTTAAATAAAAGATCAAAAGGATTAATAATGCAGGTTTATTTTCAGAGCCTTCTTTGATCATATCTATCAAGGGTGCCAATAATTCTGACCACAACTGTATATTTATATATTACAATAAATACTTTAAAAACTATAAATGAAATACAAATTATATTTAAAATAATATTTTTTTTTATATATTTTTAAAAGGTTTATTATATAATTGTAAGCATCACAACAGAATGTTATCTATATTCAAAAATATAATATCATGCAGACAAAATTTATAGATTATACCATATTATTGTCATTAAATTGTAGCCATTATAACACAAAACTTTTTTATTGGGCATTACAAATACAGACAACTCAAATCAGATTTTTTTTTTTTTTTTTTAAGTTTGGAAACCTGAAAGCACATCTGAAGATCCATATAGCAGATGGGCCACTTAAGTGTAAGGAGTGTGGGAAACAGTTCACCACCTCAGGTGAGATTTACACATTGAGACAGGGTGTGGCAATATATATATATGTGCGTGAAGGAATTTTAATGTGCCTCCATGGTCTGTTCACAGGCAACCTGAAGAGACATCTGCGTGTGCACAGCGGTGAGAAGCCTTTCATTTGTATGCACTGCCAGAGAGCATTTGCTGACCCCGGGGCCTTGCAGAGACACGTGCGCATCCACACAGGTCTGAGCCGTTTCTCACGCCCTCAGCCACTGTTACCTTTAAAGATTTATTTGACCGTGTCTGTCTTACTGTTTTAGGAGAAAAACCCTGCCTGTGTCTGATTTGTGGAAAAGGCTTCACGCAGGCCAGTTCACTCATAGCTCATGTTCGCCAACACACTGGGGAGAAACCGTATGTGTGTGACCGCTGTGGAAAAAGGTAACTGAGAAATTGCATGAATGATTTTCTTTAGATTCATTATGGCAACATATATAATAAAAGTGTATTTCAACTATCACACCTCGAAGGTTTGTTCAGTCCAGCCAGCTGGCCAATCACATCCGTCATCATGACAATATCCGACCACACAAGTGCCACACCTGTAACAAAGCGTTTGTCAATGTGGGAGATCTCTCAAAACACATCATTATTCACACAGGTAAGATGCAACATTTTGAGCTTTTTCTTATGTATTTCTCTCTTATGTGCTTCTAATGACTTCCTGTTTACAGGAGAGAAACCTTTCCTGTGCGATAAGTGTGGCAGAGGATTCAACCGTGTGGACAATCTGCGTTCCCATGTGAAGACGGTGCACCAGGGGAAGGCAGGCATGAAGAGACTGGTGGTGGCTGAGGAGGACGAGGAAGAGGAAGAGGAGAAACTGCTGCCGGACTCCGCACCGGACTCAGAGCTCAATAATGAGGTCAACATCGTCACAGTCACTACAGATGACATTGTTACTTTAGCCACAGAGGCTCTGGCTGCCAGTGCTGTAGCACAGCTCACAGGTGAGCGAATATGACTAAACTGATGAGTTATTACACCTTGTAGAAAGGTTGTAGCTCAATACTAAGGGAATATGCTAAATCTGAAAGTGACTGTAATAGCGGTTGGATGCTCTGCTGATATTATTTGTTGTCCTATAGTGGTACCAGTGGCAACCTCTGTATCTGCAGAAGAAACTGAGGCACTGAAAGCAGAGATCACCAAAGCAGTGGAGAAAGTACAAGAAGCAGGTATATAATATATAGTTTATTTACTATATCATAATTTATTCATTGACTGGTGTGGTATTATAAGTTATGATAATATAATAATAATAATACAAAATAAATATATAATATTATTATAAATAATAATAATATAAATTATTTAAATTATATTAATAGGATGTTGCTTTAATAACAAGTTACATGTTCAGCTACTAAATTTAATTATGTGTGTACCGATCAAAGGTTTGATAGAAGTCTCTTATACTCACAAAGGCTGCATTTACTGGATTAAACGTACAGTAAAACAGTAATATTACATTCTTAAATGTATTATTAGATATAATTACAAAACATTGTTTTTTTTTTTTTAAGTGTAATTGATTCCTGTGTGCCATTGCTCCAGTCTTCAGTGTCACATGATCCTTCAGAAATCATTCTAATATGCTGATCTGGTGCTCAACACACATTTCTTATTACGATCATTGTTGAAAACCATTATGCTGCCTAATATTTTTGTGGAAGCATCAAACTTCATTCTCCATCTGACTAGTAGTGTGTATATAAATTAATTAATAAAATAAATTATACTAAATATAAACAAGATTTTTTTGATATATATTATACCCCTTAAAACAAGTTTTTTTTTTTTTAAATAAGCTGAAGTTGATTTTTGTTTTAAAAATCATACGGTAACACTTTATTATAGGGACCAATTCTCACTATTAACTAGTTGCTTATTAGCATACCTATTATTAACATATTGGCTCTTTATTAGTACTTATATTCTGCATGACCATACTCTACATCCCTGCTGGTTTTTGTTGTATTTGTTGTACTTGTATTTTTTAAATTGTTTTTGCCATGAAAATAGCCTGTGATGCTGACATGGCATTAAATAAATATATACTACTACTACTATTCTACATCCCTAATCCTACCCAATACTTTACTTAACAGCTACCTTACTAACTATTAATAAGCAGCCAATTAGGAGTTTATTGAGGCAAAAGTCATAGTTAATGGTTTGTTAATAGCAAGAATTGGACCTTAAAATAAAGTGTGACCAATCATACTGTATCATATTGAAGCTGAAACATTGTGCTGCTCTATCCCTTCAGATCCCAACACCCAGATCTTGTATGCATGTGACTCATGCGGTGAGAAGTTCCTGGACGCCAGCTCCCTCGCCCAGCATGTGCGCATTCACACTGCCCAGGCCCTGGTCATGTTTCAGGCAGATTCTGACTTTTATCAGCAATATGCAGGTGACGGGACATGGCAAACCACCGAGCAGGTCATCCAGGGAGGCGAGCTCTTGTTCCGGACACGGGAGGAGGACGGTGAGGAAGGAGAAGGAGCTCTAGCCCAGCCAGAATCTCAAAGTGAGGGGGCAGAGGAGGAGACCAGTACACAGGCAGAGACAGAGGAAGGGTCTGGAAAAGTGAAGTCTGAAAGCCAAGCACAGTGAAGAGTTTCTGACCTAAATCGATCCAAAGGATGGAGTTCAGACTGTCACAAAGTGAGCTATTTCTAACATGCTATAATAAAACACACTCTGCTAGATAGATGTCATATCTCAAACCGCAGCACAATATGTGTACAGCATATTAAACTATATTGTATAGAGTTAAATTTAAATAAATATGACAAGAAAAAAAATGTAATTAAATATTAACAAAACAAACCTAATTTGTATGTTGTTTGTTAGACTTTTTAATACTAGTGCCTCCATGTATATGTCCTATGCTAGATCATGTATTCTCTGTTACTGAAGCCAATTAAACATATGACTGTCCTACAAGTTTCAGTTTTCCACAAATCAGCTACAGTACTGAACTGTTATTTATTGATTTATTAGTGATTCTTTTGTTTGTGGAGTTTAATCATTTTCTATTTGAGCTTAATACTGCTTGACATAAACATAAAAAAACATTAAACCGCTGATTCTAACTGTATGCTTATCATTTTCATGACATGTAGAAGCTGAAGAAACTCACAATAAACACTTTTAAATCCTCTGTTTTAGCATAACTCATTTTTTACTCCTTTAGATGAGTGATGAGTGTGATGCAAGCAAATTTCTGTTTTTGAATATCACAGCTTTCATTGTCAGAAAACTCTTATTGAAACTAGTACTGCAAGTGTTCCAGGTCATTTTGGTTCAATTCTGTTCTGTGTGAGTTTATTGAACAGCCAGTTGATAATGTATCATAATTGCATACAATAGTGACTTTTCAAAATGACTTAAGCCACATTCAGTGCATAACGCTCAAAATCACCTAAAGTTTGCTATTAGTTTGTTGGGCCATTCCACCTAATGGGTGCCATTTCTGTCCCCAGGACATTATATGTACAAATATGCATAAAAATTAACTATGAAATACATTTTATTATTAAGCAAAGTGTCCTGCACATTAATCTAACTGTAAATTTTATTATTAAAAAAAATATATTAAAAACTACCTAAAACACTGAAAAATTGCATTTTTTAAATGTCCCCAGTCCCCAACGTTACATTTTAACATGGAATATAATGTTTAAAATCCTTAAGAAATAATTTTTATTTTGCATTTTTGTGTTCCTCCATATCCCATCTGTCCTTTAAATACATTTATTTCAAAATAAATCTATAATATTTTAGATAAAATACACATTTTAGTCGTGTCCCCAGGTTTTCACTCAGTCCTGTTACCCTAACACATTCCCCCCTCTAATAAACTTGGAAAATTCCACAAGACACTTTTTCAACATGATATTGCAACATCTGGATCTTATGAAGGCAATGAAATGACGGAAAGCATGTGGTCTCATTTTCTTTTCTGTATATTTGATGATATTGTAATGGTGGCTGGGAGCGTCAATATAAATATACTGTCCTGTTTTAAAAATACAAATCTTTGGTGAATCACTATAATTTGCTGAGTATCCTCATAATATTAGCATGTAGTCCATGTGGCTATATTATATGTATTTGCTAATTTTATCCTAAAATCTCAATCCTGTTACTTTCAGTCCTGTTACTCATATATTCTATACTCGTATATAGAAACTGAGTAATAGTAACAGGAGTGAGTAGTGTCATCTGATTTATTAATGTAAATATTAGGCTTCATCCATATTAATCTAGATAAATTTGAAAATGCATCTTTTTCTCTATCTTTTGGCCTTCTATCCACACTGAGACAAAGCGTTAGCGTTTGAGAAAACTTATGATTGTTCCTGCATTGTTGTTTTATATTACATTCCTGCAAGTATGACAGTAAATGTACTTGAAATTTCTGTCCTGTTGCAATTATGTATTAGACTCATACATGGAATGGAGTTTGAGTGTGACCTGCACTGTGAGAAAACAATATCCACAGAAAAACTGAAAGGATTTATTTCTTAAGTTTATTATTTTTAATAGCAGTTTTAATTTAATATTTTTTTATTTATAAATTTTTGTTATTTATATCTTATCTCATAACCCGTCCTCTACCCCTAAACATAACCCTAATAAAAACCTCTGCAGACCACTAGATTTAAATAGAAACATGATTTGGCCTTTTTTTTTAGCAGTGAGGTCAGCTCACTAGTCAATTTTCAACACTTTCACAATATCGGTGCGGGCATTAATACCTCATATCTGTAGTCAAACCTGTATACTAATATAATGGATACTCATTCCTGTTACTAAATAGTTTTTTCTTAAAAAATAAAGTTAAACCACTGTTGTTGTTTTTTATTAAGTTTGGTCCATAATTTATCATTGTTTAATAAATTGCATCATAGAAAATTGATAAGCTTGAGGTTTGAGCTATGGGTTTGAGTCACCTTTAAAATAAAAAAAATGGGGTTGTGTACTTTAGAAAAATACACCTTGTGTAGATAAATAGTGATTTATTTTTATAATAAATATTTTTTTTTGACCATGAAACCATCAATTTCTTTAACATAAACACTTGCCTGAGGGGAAAATGAAGGAATTTGTTGACATATTTTTAAACATGCTTTTTAAAAGACATAAGAGTTTTGGTAACAGGACTGAGAAAAATGCTTCCATCTTCCACTTAAAAAATGTGTAAAAAATTAAATAAAGATACCTGAGATGGACCAATACAGATTTTGAATAGATAAATATGTGTATTACTAGATTCACTCTTTTTTGGAAGTTTTGTGTTGATTTTTGTGTCATTATCGGTCACTGGGCTAAATGTCTGTATTATTGCCAGGAAAGCAAGGCTACTGGTTCTTTACCCTAATGTAATAGAAACGTTTTTTGTTGTTGTTGTTTTGAAACAGCACTTGAGCCATATAACAAAGCTTTCTACTGAACGCAGTTTGACATGGACAGCAGGTATCAGAGGAAGGGTGCTTTGTAGTTTGAAAGTCGTGTTTTGTTCAGTAATGGGCTTCCAGGGGCAGTAATGCACACTGCACTTTCATGTGGTGTTTTCAAGTCGCTAGCTAATTTATGACCAAACATCAGCTTCAAAACAAGTTTCAATTGTTTCATAGCTCACGGAGCTTTATAAATAAAAACAAAGAAAAGAAAATGGGTAAATGAACATAAAACAGGTATGGATTTTGATAATCATTCATATTTAGCATCTATCTATCTATAAACTTAACATTCAGTTTTATATAAAAAAAAATTGGACTAAATTTACCATACATAGGCTAGCTCTCTGAAAAGCATATAGTTGTGTTGCACTGACCCCTGCTGGTCATACAAGTTTAAACCAGTGGATGGAAAGATGTCTGTACATAAACACTAAAAGGGTATGAACATTTTCTGCAAATGTATCTATACAAATAATCGATTCAATAGCATAAATTCGATTAAAATTAAATTACATTAAAATTAAAAATTAGATTAAATTAATTATTTGTTTAGAACATATTTTACCTAATGAGGGCTGTCTCATTATAATATTCATGAGTCCATGAGGCAGCACGCGATTGGCTGCTGCTCTGTGTCAGAGTTCACATCCGCGTTAGCGCTGACGTTGTCCAAAGGAGGAAAATGGCGATGGGTTGCTTGTCAATGAGGGCCACCGCGACTCCTGCAACATTAACCTGCAAAAGACGAGGTGCTACAATGGTCCCCACGTCGTCTGGTGGGTTCAGCAGAAGCGCACTGTTTGTTTTATCCGTGGCGTTAATGTTGCAGGCAGTTTTAGGAGACGGAAAGACTCTCGTTCTGCTGGACAATCCCAACATCAGAGACACTCATTCAATCTTCTTCCGCAGTTTAGCAGGTGAGTTATACATTATCTGATATTTTCTTAAGACACTTTTTAAATTATTATATTAGCATCTGAAAATATGCTTCACATGGTCATATGAGTAGAAGATGCATTTTGAGTCTATGTGAATCTGATTGAGTAATTGCACAAACATACCTGCACAGACGGAGAAAGGTATTGCACTATTCATAGAAAATATTTTAACTCACAATTGCATTCTTGTTGTCAGATCGTGGATTTGACCTTGCCTTCAAGACTTCTGATGATCCTGGTCTCTCTTTGATCAAGTATGGCCAGTTCCTCTATGACCATCTCATCATTTTCTCTCCATCAGTGGAGGGTGAGTTTTGTTATAGTGAACATAGATTTTATGTCATGCTGCCATTTTTATGTTTGAATATCCACGTTTACATGTTTCCAACGGAACAGATTTTGGGGGCAACATCAATGTAGAGACCATTACAGCCTTCATTGATGGTGGAGGAAATGTTCTTGTTGCTGCCAGCTCTGATATTGGTGAGTGTTGTATTGGTTTTGCATAAGCGCACACGTATTGGCCTGTTGACATTAATAATATCACTATGACTTTGACTCTGGCAGGTGATCCTCTGAGAGAGCTAGGCAGTGAATGTGGGATTGAATTTGATGAGGAGAAAACTGCTGTTATTGATCACCATAACTATGACGTTTCTGATCCTGGTGAGGTAAGTAATGGATGGAGGAAAAAATACAGCTTTGAGAATTTATGAAGTGAAGGATTAAATATTTAAAGTTAACATGAAATTAAAATTGATCCTATATTTATTTACTTAGTTACAATGTAATGGAAGTACCAACAAATCTTTTCTTCCATAATGTTAGGTACAGCCAAGTGAAGCAGATTATCGTAAAAGAAAATAAACTAGTTTTTGGTTGGACTATCCCTTTAATGTAAATAAGATTATGTAAAGAATAGCAAATAACAGTAGATGAACTTGGCCTCCTGATTTAAAATGAGTTTCTGTTTCATGTTGAATCCATATTGTGTTTTACATTCTACAACTTATGTTTTTTAAACATATTCTCTGTACATTTACACCATCATTTCAAATCATTGTTTGAAGCTTGGTCAGGTGCATTTAAGTTGTCCTTGTGTTTTTTACAGCACACCCTGATTGTTGCAGACCCAGAGAATCTTCTTGAAGCCCCAACTATAGTTGGCAAGCCCACTGATAAACCAGTCCTGTTCAAAGGTGTTGGGTAAGTGGTCTCTTGATACCCTGATCTCTGCTTCTTTTGCTAAATTTACTGTTTAGCAAATTACGAGTTGCCTTGCGTTTTCAGCATGGTGGCTGATCCAGATAACTCTCTGGTGCTGGACATTCTGACAGGATCCTCCACCTCTTACTCTTACTTCCCAGATCGCCCCATCACTCAGGTAAATATTTCAAAGCTTTGATTTTTCTTTATTTTTTTGTCAAATTAATTCCCATTCACCTCAATCTCCGTTTTGCTTTCCAGTATCCTCATGCAGTTGGAAAGAACACCCTCCTGATCGCCGGTCTGCAGGCAAGAAACAATGCACGTGTGGTTTTCAGCGGGTCACTGAACTTCTTCAGTGATGCTTTCTTCAACTCGCCTGTGCAGAAGGCTGCCCCTGGGTCAAAGAGGTCTGTTATGTAACTGTGTATTCAGACATTAAAAATGCATTGTGGTATTAGTTGAAATAATATGGATTCTTTTATGTTTGATCAACTGTGAAGTTCAGGCCGTTAACAAAACTAACATTGACATGATGCAAGATATATACTCTCTATTTGTTTAGAGATGGTTTGATGCATGATGTGTATATTCTTCTTAGATATGAACAGACTGGTAACCAGGAGCTGGCTGAGGCCCTGTCTCGCTGGGTGTTTAAGGAGGCTGGTGTTCTCAGGGTTGGGGCTGTTACCCATCATCCAGTTGGAGAGAGTTCTCCCCCTGCTGCCTACACCATCACTGACCTTGTGGTGAGACATGGCATATATTATTTATATAGGCATTATAGTTCATTTAACAGTTAACACATGATTTGTGACTATTCTGAAGAATGTTTTGGTTAGTTTTTTTTGGCTTACTACCCCTGCTTGTATTGTTCCTACAGGAATACAGCATTGTGATTGAGATGTTGTCTGGTGGAAAGTGGGTGCCTTTTGATGGAGATGACATTCAGCTGGAATTTGTCAGAATTGATCCATTTGTTAGAACCTACCTCAAGAAAAATGGTGTGTTGTTATTATATTCTGTTTAATTAACAGAAGTTCTCAAATGCATGTATGCTACTGTTCAACGGTTTGGGGTCAGTGTTCAGCAAGGATGCATTAAATTGCCACAAAAACATTTATAATGTTACCAAAGATTTCTAATAAAAAATCAGTTCTTTCTATACTCATAATTCTGAAGGATATTGTAATGGCTGCTGAAAACCCACAGAATGTTTTTGAATATTTTAAAATTACTTTAAATTAAGCTTTTGAATGGTAGTGTATGTTAATAATGATGTATGCCATTAAAACATGTGACTGCTGCTTGTTTAGGTGGAAAATACAGTGTAGAGTTCAAGCTTCCAGATGTTTATGGCGTTTTCCAGTTCAAAGTTGACTACAACAGACTTGGCTACACACACCTGTACTCTTCAACCCAGGTGAAATTCAGAATTCATTGTAAAACTTGCTCTTGCTCCAAAAATTCCATGGTGATTTTCTCAGATTCTTGATATATTTACTGATTCTTCTGTTATTCCACAGGTTTCTGTCCGCCCTTTGCAGCATACCCAATATGAGCGCTTCATCCCCTCTGCCTTTCCATATTATGCCAGTGCCTTCTCTATGATGGCAGGACTCTTTGTTTTCAGTGTCGTCTTTCTACATATGAGAGAAAAAGAGAAGTCTGATTAAAATGGGAATCAGTGAAGAGGAGTGCAAAAAAATGTAAAAACAAAAATGGTCTTCAGACCTCTGGCAGTCATGATGAATAGAGATCTGAAATATGTTGGTATGGGCTTGTTTTGGTGAGTTGAGGTTGTGCCATTACAGCTAAAAGCAACGTTTGTACATTTTTTGAAGGGGGGTTGGGTAGTCTAACAAAAGACATGTTTTTGTTTTCTCGTTTGCCATCTGGTAATTTAAAGTGATTTGGGGCACACTTCATGTTTTATTTGTACAAAAGGCAACTTTAATTGGTTTTATGATACAACATGCACTGATGTTTTGGCTCTTGCTATGAACATTTTGTTTTGAAATCTACCATTTATAAAAAGAGGAATGGATTCTCGAAATGTGGTTGAAATACCTGAAGACAGTAAAGTTTCAATATTCCACCACTAAACTTTTTGTCATCTTTGTTGTTCAGTTGCATCAAATTTGAAAGTGTCTGATTCTATTCAAATACAGATTTATACAGAACCTCAGTTTATACAGAACCTATCTCACAAATGTAAACTACATGGGCAAGTTTTTTTTTTTTGTGCATTTCATTGAATACATGTGATAGAAAATAGTATGAATATGTGACAATAGAACCAACACTTTACATTGTGTTTATATATACCAACCTTATATACACGGATAGTAAAGCATTATCATTTTAGACATTTGTCAGTAACTGTGTGTATATATATATATATATATATATATATATATATATATATATATATCTCTTACTGACCCCAAACGTTTAAACTAGTGTACATCATTTTAACTACTGTATACAGTATAAATTTAACGTGTTATTTGCAAGAGAAGTTTTCTTCAATTTTGTGTGATCCAAATGATTAAAAATCTTTGCATGCTTTGACAGAAAAGGACTGAAAAAAAATCTAGATAATCCTTCTGCCTTGAATAAAGTTTTAGGACAGTCCTGTCTTGAAGGCCAACTATGTAAATTTAACTTCAAATAGTCATTTCATCGATATATTCTTGTTTTAAGGAAATCTTAATAAGGAACGTTCAAGACAATAATGATTTTTTTTTATTCGTTCAAAACAAAGATGTGAAAGTAAGGCGCTCGACGAATGACGTCGAATTAAACCGACACCAGTTGTAGTCCATACGTAGCGACTAGCAACTTGTTTTCTTAAAACAGACAGCTTTTTCAAAAATAAAGTTTGAGCTATGACTGTTTATAATTTACGTTGTTGAAGAAACGCGAAAGTCTCCTTGAGTAATGTTAAGCACAGAGCTTTTGGCGGAAACCCAGGGCGAATACAGGGTTGGCCTACAAATTTACGTCATCACTAAACAACTCGTGGCCTGTGAACAACACAAGCGCGAGTCGGGAGCGCGCGTCAGCTGACATCCGCAGAGAGAGCACAGCCAGACATGGATCAACTCAAAGTCAAAGACAGGATCCTCGAAAACATCTCTCTCTCCGTCAAGAAGGTAAGAAACCTCTATACATGCAGCGAGGGTATGTATCAACCTTCTCTAGTTTATAATTTGAAGGATAGTTTGAGGTTTTTGCGGTTTACGCTATCAAAATAGTTGGGCCTCCCCCCTCCTGCTGTGTTTTGAAGACAAACGCCTTGACATCTTAAGAAAAAACATCCAGTGTTCCTTATAAATCCGAATTTAATAAATACCAGGTTAGCCAGACAGCTGTCAATGCACTATATTGAGTTATTGTAGTTTATATTGTGTACTTAGCGTTATTAATGTCCGTTTATCGTAAAATACATGCAAGTCATTTTATTTAGGCATGAGTCAAGTAAACAAGTAAACACCGTTTACTGCATCATGGACACATCAAACAGTGACACGATGCCCTGTAAACAAGTCCTGTTATTAAATAAGATTCTATAAATAGGGGAAACAGAGCTTACTACTTATTTTATGGGGCCATCCCAGGACATCCCGTCTTTGTATGGTCGTTTTGTTTTGCAGTAACTTACTGAATCTTTGCTGTTTGCAACATCAGAATGCTTGTTCTTTCTTTCTTCCTTGAGCTGTCTTTTGCTGAGTGTTATTCTGATTATTAGCAGCTTCCACACCCTCGTTTGAAATCAGTTGACCTATTCAGATTTTAGCTGATCAGGTGCTTGGCATTAGTACGTTCTCATGGTTTTGTGATGGACTTGCACACCAAAAAGCTCTGCTTTCATCAGTGAACCACAGAACCGTCAATTCTTAAAATGCATTTCTCATCAGAGGTTGTTCGTCTAGAATGAAAAGGATTGCTTGGAATGTCGTGGCTGTGTGCACATCAGAAATTTACCAGATAGGACATACAGTTTTCATTCACATTCAAGTGATTGCTTTTTAACATTTTTCAACATTTAATCCACAGTTGCAGAGTTACTTTGCCGCCTGTGAGGATGAGACGCCAGCCATCAGGAATCACGACCGGGTTCTTCAGCGGCTGTGTGAACACCTGGATCATGCTCTGCTTTATGGGTTAGACAATCTGCACCAGAGCCTTTCAAAACGGATACTCGTTTTAAGTAGACATTTGTAGGCTTACCGATCTTCTCTTTTCTCTACATCTTGAAGGCTGCAGGACATCTCATCGGGTTACTGGGTACTCGTATTACACTTCACACGACGAGAGGCCGTCCGACAGATTGATGAGCTTCAGCACATAGCTACCAATCTTGGCAGAAGTAAGATCAAACCTTTGCCACCTATGATGACTTATTGATGTGCTTAATAATTGTTGAAAAGTACAGTACCATTCAGAAGTTTAGAGACGGTAAGATATTCAAGTAGATATATTTTTAATGTTACAAAAATGTCTATTTCAAATAAGTGCTGTTCTTTTGAACTTTCGATTTATCAAAGAATACCAAAAAAGTTGTATCACAGTTAAGCAGCAACTGTTTTCAATATTGATAGTAAGATTTGTTTCTTGTGCAGCAAATCAACATAGAATGATTTCTGAAGGATCATGTGACACTGAAGACTGGAGTAATGTCTGTTGAAGAAAATTTGGCTTTGTCATCAAAGGAATAAATTACATTTTAAAATTAAAACAGATTATTAAAAGAGGAAAACATTATTTTAAATTGTAATAATATTTCATTATGTGACTGTTTTTACTCCGTTTTTGATATAATGGTGAGCATAAGAGACGTCTTTCAAAAAATGAAAACATCTTACTGACCCCAAACTTTTGAAATGTAAATATGAAGTGTTTGCAGATATATTCAGATGCTGAATATTGTGGCACTGTGTGGATTTTTTTCATGTTGTTAACTATGACTGCTATGTTGTTGTTCCACAGGTCGTGCCTGGCTCTACTTGGCACTCAGTGAAAGTTCTTTAGAAAGCTACCTCCGACTTTTTCAAGAGAATAAAGGACTGCTCCAGAAATACTATTACAAGTAAGTGGCTTTGAAATAATAGATATTGTTGTTCTTCTGTGGTTTCAGACCACAGAAAAAAAAGCTTCCTTTCAGCAGTCATCTGATTTTTGTGATGTGTGAAAGCTGTTTCCTCCTTTACAGAAATGCACTGGTTTGCAGTCATGACCATCTCACTCTGTTTCTTACGCTTGTCTCTGGCCTGGAGTTTATTCGCTTTGACCTCGAATTGGTATGACTCTTCATTAATTTCTCCTGTCTAGAATTGTATAAGTATAGTTTCACAAAACTAAAGTCAGACCATTCTGTTTTTGCTTCAGATTTTGAAATTATATAGTCTAATTTAGATAAAAACTGCTCATGCTGCATGTATGCTGCATCTTTGTTTGAATGATGATTAAAATGCAATAGCTGCCTCTCATTTTAAATGGAAAGAGCACAGACAAAGCCTTAGTTTGTTTATATGAAGAGATTTCTTTTATTTGTGTAACTTGCTTATTTGATTTGGGGTTTGTTTTAAAATTTCAATTTAGTTTTGTTATTTCAATTTCACAAAGAAACGTGCAGCAATAGCCTAATAAAAGGACACTTCATTTACTGTATAATGTCTTCAATCTCATTTTGTTAAAAATAAAATTGAGAAAATCGAATCGTGAAATCAAAATCGTGAATCGAATCGTGAGTTGAGTGAATCATTACATCCCTATTTACAAGTTGTTTCAAAGATGAGAAAGTGTATGAAGGTGCTCTGACTGGTCAAAAAGTTTTTTTTGTTTTTTGTCAATCTTGCCTTCAATAGTTCATTTTTTAAATAGCCCTGCTATGTGACAAATGAATTAAAATAATTTAACAAATAGGTATGAATATCCCATGTTGTCTCTCAATGTAAGGCATTAATTAATAATTTTGTTTGTATAATTATAAATTATCATTAATTAATAATTTAAAATGGTTTTAGATGGAGTATTGAATGCCATATACACTTACCAAAGATATTTGTCAACTAACTTAAAATATAAAAATACTGCTCTTCCATTATTACATTTTATACTATTCTATATCTTTTTTAATGGAAGATTTCAATATTTCCACTGCCTAATCCTTAATTTTTTAATTTGTGACAGGATGTGCCATATCTGGATGTTGCTCCTTACATGCCAGAATACTACAAACCCCAGAATCTGTTGGATTTTGAGGAGAGGTTGCCAAGCTCTGATAGCCTGTCTCTGCACTCTTTCACATCCCTCACCTCCACTAACCTTGAGTGGGACGACAGCGCTATTGCCCCATCCAGTGAAGGTGAGCTGCTTGGCTTCAGTTCACCATTTTATCCCTCCATTTCTCTCTGTCTATTACTATTCCAGCTTCTGTTTCTTATTTTCACACTTTTATATATTTGTTTTCTTCTTTCTTTTCCAAATTGGCATATTTAACTTGATATAATTGATTATTCTGTACCAAGACTACAATAATCTTTGTTAAAGCTTGTTTAGCTAAAAGATCAGGGCACTGAGTGTTCAGAAATCTCAGGGACATTACATGATCACACATCAATGCTTTCATTTCATTCAATGACACATTTCAGTGCTCATTATGTCACAATGTCTCTTTTGGTTGTCAGTATGTATTAGTTCCTTATATGCCAAGTTTCACATTCACTTTATATCTCTTTCAGTTTCTGTTCTTCTTTCATTCACTTCATCATTCTTTCCTGCCTATTGATGATCTTATTTCTCCTTTTTTAGATTATGATTTTGGTGACATCTTCCCTGTGTTGCAGTCATTGCCAAGTGCAGACTGGGAAGGTGGGACATGGTTATTTCCCCCCTCCCCAATCTAACATTCGCAACCCCAACCAATCCATCGGTACAAACCTACTAACCAGCATCGCATGGCCATTTCACTCAGTGCATGTTTGTTTTCATGCACAGAAGCTGTTATAGGCAGTGTGCTTGTGATGAGTTCATATATGGGTTACTGGTGGTGAATATGGTCTGTATTACACTACACAGAACCAAACCCTCTGCTAATGCAGGGTTTGCATGGGATGATACTAAAACATACACAGTGCCTGATGCAGCTGGAACTTGCTGTTTGTTGTCTGATTGTGTTTCCTGCCATTGCAGCTGCGGTGGTTTGGCGGCTGGTTTGAATGCTTGTTGCTTTCAAAGCTTTACATAAATACTTTTTTTTACTTAATGTTTATGAAATGATGACGGTAATAATCAAATAGGAGTCTTTAAAATATAGACATATTTTTGCTTGAATGATATTAAAGTATTCTCTGTAGAGCTGACAAAAGTCATGTTTAATTCAGAAACAACACTTGCAGTACTTAATGAAGCATTTATTATGCAAAATTATGTTCAATTTCTTTCTAAAAAAGGCCGGAATAGTCAGAACCATTGCACAAGCACATGCTTCTGTCTTCAAAACTGCATTATTGTCACTATATACTACTTTTAAAAAATTTGATGTCACTTAAGATTTGTTTAAAAGAAATGAACACTTTTATTCAGAAAGAAAGCATTAAATTGATTCATAGTGACAAAGATATTCATAATGTTACAGAAGGTTTCTATTCATCAAAGAATCCTTAAAAATGTGTCATGATTTCCATAAAAATGTTAAGCAAAAATTTGTCCTACAGGGTTTTATAATGCATTTATATATAATTGCAGCTCAGGTTTGTGGCAAAAATATAAATAGTTTTTTCTTTCCATATATGCATTACTAAACTAAATGCATGGAACCTGATGTTAATATTTAGAGGCAAATTTGGGGAAATTGAGATTGCCCTGTTTGTGATTATTTGCCAGAAATGTAGATGCATAAAAGAATGAGATGGAAGTTGCTAGAAAGCTAAGTGTGTGTTTCAAAACAGCTTATGTTTGTTGAATGTCTCTGTGCATTTGTCATGATTCAGTATCTGCCATAATACTACAATGAGCTCCTAATACCTGCACGTCTAAGGTGTTTTCCCTTCTTGCTCTCGTTTTCTGACAGAGGGAGACTTGACCGATCCAGTCAGTGGGCCCCGCTCCTCAGGATCAGACCCTCAGACTGTTGTCAGTGACTGTGTTGTAGTGAGGGCCTCTGCAGGATCCATCAGGACCACATCTCTGTCGCGAAGCCCTACATTTCGGCACAATCCCTTCAATGAGGACTCAGACACTAACACTTCAGCTGACGTCACCCCAGTGCACATGGCTAGCCGTCATGCTTCCACAACAGGAGACGATGCTGAGATCAACACTGAGCTGGAAGTCATTAGGTGTGTCTTGAGCATTAGATCTAATGCTGTAGGATTGTAGTAACATATCAATCACACATTATTAGTTGAAATGGTGAAGTGTATAATTTTTTTGTGTGTGTGCATTACAATACGTCTCTTTCGAGTTTGTAGGTCAACTTCTCAAAGACTGTAGACACCGGAATTTAAAAAAAGCATTTGAGCAGTTTGAGATGTCAGTTTGTAGCTCAATCAGTGGTGTGAGCTTGTCTAAACCAATTAAATCTGTAATACTTGGAAAAAAACCATCTGTTAGCATTCCCATTTATCTTTATGGCAGTTACTCAACTACAGTATCCTGGAGGAAGTCCAGTTTATGGTTTAAGAGCCCTCCAAAACAAACAGTCACTGACAAAACCGCTTTACATTAAAAAAAACATTTAATAAAGTATATTTACAATTTTGTAGTTTGCTCAAATAAATGTATTTAATCAGAATGGCCATCAAAAAAAAAATAATTGCAAATATTATTTGGTACCTCTAATGGCACTGAAATGACCCACTTGACCTTCCAGCTCCACTTAAATAATGTTCTTGTTTATTATTTTACAATACTTAATGTTAAAACTATTTAGCATTATGTCAGATTAATTAATTTTTCTGTTTGGTTTGTGCTACAGAATGGCAAGGCGCAGAAGGCCTGGTAAGAAACGACGGGGAAGAGGGTCGACAGACTCTGTGAGCAGCGAACAGAATGTCATCTCTCCAGACACAGCTGACACTGAGGAATGCCTTCAGATTGTAGTTGAGAGAGACATTGTAGTTAATAACATTAATATGGACAGTCGGGGTCCTCTGGAGAGGCCAAACGGTCCTGGCTCAAAGTCTGTGAGGAATGGGAGACCAGAAGGAGAAGATGAAGACCAGGAGGCAGGGCTGAGGCTTCCTGAAATGACGGACACTTCTATGGACAGTGTGGGCGAACCCCTGCGTGACGTCATGGACAGACTGAACGGTTCTCTGGATGGGGAGCACTGGCAGCGGAGTGAAGGTGAGGAGGGAGAGGGTGGAATTTGCACTAGTCACGATGGACCCCCCCATCAGCGGCCCTTTCGAGAGGACTCGGGCGGTGAACCTCCAGACCCAAGTCGTAGCTTCCTGCAGGCCCCCCTGCCACCTGCGGACTTCTACTGCTTTACCTCCCAGAGTCCAGACCCTGCTGACTCGTGTGGTGGGCACAATGACTCTGCAGGGAATGGCGAGTCGCAGGATGTTCCTGTTGGCGATGAAGATGAGGGAGAAGCAGAGACACCAGCTACAGGGCAGGATCCCTCCATCCCCGTAGAAACGTCAGCTGAGGAGGAACGGAGTAAAGAAGAAGAAAAGCAGCAGGAGGAGGATAAAGACCACGCAGTACAGAGCTCCCATGCTGCAGAGTTTAAGTGAGATTGTAAACTGATTGTAATCAGTGACTAATTCTAACTCTATTGACACAATATGTGATTTATTATGAGATTAAGGTATTCGTTTTTTGTTTGTTGTACAGGGTGGATAACAATCACCTTCTGCTGCTCATGATTCACGTTTTCAGGGAGAATGAAGAACAGCTCTTAAAGGTGAAACTCTGTTTGATTTACATCACTGAATGGATAACTTTGTATTTACACATTCTTTTTTTCAAAAGTTTGGGGTCTTTAAGATTTTTTAAATATCTTTTTGAAAGTGTCTTATGCTCACCAAGGATGCATTTATTTGATCAAAAATACAGTAAAAACAGTACTATTGTGAAATACGTATTATTACAATTTAAAATAATTTTGTCTATTTTAAAATGTAAATTATTCCCATGATGCAAAGCTGATTGTCACATGATTCTCTAGAAATTATTCTAATATGCTGATTTGGTGCTCAATAAGCATTTATTATTATTATTATTATTAATGTTAAAAACAGTTGTGCTACTGAATATTTTTTGTTGAAACTAATACTTTTTTACAGGATTCTTTAATTAATAGAAAGTTGAAAAGAACAGCATTTTTAAATAGAAATCTTTTGTAATGTTATAAATGTCTTTACTATACTATCACTTTTCATGATCTTAATGCATCCTATTTGAAAAAAAAAGATTTTCAGTTATAGTGTACATGTCGTGAACGATGCTATGCATATATTGCAAAGCAGTTGTAATTACCTGTAGTTAAACATGTTGTTATTGCTGTTTTTATCAATGTATAATAAGATTAACAGAAATTCTAGTGAAATGTAAACCTGTATTGTAAACTGGTGCTATCCTGTGGATTGATTTGCATTTGTACATTTTATTTCAGATGGTGAGAATGAGCACAGGCCACATGGAAGGAGATTTGCAGCCTCTGTATCTGCTGTTGACGGATTGCTACATTTACCTCTTGCGAAAAGGTCAGCAAACCTTCAGTGGAAGAGCAGGACATTGTTTATATGTCTGCAAAAGTGCTTGTTTGCATTTGTTGTTGTGTCCCATTGATTTTCAGGGGCAGCAGAGAAGCCTTATAGTGTTGAGGAGGCGGTATCTTATAACGAGCTGGACTATATCTCAGTGAGTAAATAATCTGAAGCCTAAATGATCAGCTTGACATGCTGCAGAGAGATTAGAGCCCTTGTTTGTGCCTTAGGTTGGATTTCACCAGCAGACTATCACGCTGGTGTGCACTAACAGAAGACGGCAGTTCCTTTTGGACACAGCCGACTCAGCTCTGACTGTGTAAGTTTTTTTAAAATTAAAGTGTATCCCCATGAGGTTGATTAGTATGCATGTCTTTGAAGAGGATCTGTTCGTGTTCTTTCCTCAGCTGGTTTCTGACTGTGCTGAAGGCGGCCTTGGAAAATGTCTGTAGGGAGCCTCCCTACCCCTCTGTTCTCACTGACGCCACCATGGAGAAACTGGCTCTTTCTAAGTTTGTATGCCAAGAGACTCAATGTGAGGTAAATGGGGAGATCTATCACCCTAAATAATTCATGAGAGTCTGGCAGACAGTGGCTCACTTTGATAATCTTGGTTCTTCATGCTGACTCTTTCTGAAATGCATTTACAATTAAACCATTTATAATGATCATACAGTTTAGACCAGTGGACCTCAACCAGGGGGCCTCAGCAAACTTCCAAGGGGGGTGCAGAATGACTTAAAATGATTAAAATTAATAGATTATTATTAATACAATTGATATTAATTATATTATTAAGACATTAAAATAATTATAATATAAAATAATTATATTTAAAAAATTGTAAATATTTATTTTTTCCCCCTCAGTAACTATTGCCCCCCCCCCCCCCCCCCCCCCCCCCCCAAAAAAATTGTTTATTAAAAAACAAGCAGCTTTGTCAGAATTATATTATGACATCCCAATCTCTTTTTGGGGGGCCTATAAAATTAGAAATTAAATTGAAAAGCATATTCAGGTGTAAAATAAACAAATATTACCAACAATAACATCTATAAAAGTTTAACATTAGTGCTATCAATTGATTAAAAAACAACTAATTAATCACACATTTTTCTGTAATTAATTGCAAATATTTATGTTATCATAATTTCACATTGAACCTCCAAATTAATGTAGAAACAACATAAAGAAGGTATATTTTAAATATGCATTTAGGCATCTTTTTACTAAGTAGCCTATTAATGAAGGCCAGTATCATTGATACAAAGAATGTTACTGATATCTCTATTATATGCATTTTCCCTCATTTTTAGCCATTATAGCCATTCAACATTACAGTATAATTGAAAGCCTTTATTTTTAACACTTAATAGGCTACGAAAAATATGACAACTTTTAATTTAAGTGAACTTAAAACAATCTTCACATAAACTATAAATTGTATATCCTATGTATAAACTATAAAATAAATAGAAATTAATCTTTATTCAAACTATAAAAGTTAATCGGTGACTAGAGCAGTGGCGTGATTTCTCCTTTTTCTTTTGTTCTTTGATTTCCATCAATGACAGACTTCACTTTAAAAGCAGCACTGTCTCTTTAAAACCTGATGCGCATGACGTGGATCTGACACGCATTCGGTTTATCCCCAACTCTTTACCGTCATTTAGGACTTTATAACTTCCGCCATAACCGCACATTTTGACATAACTGTGCGTTTTTGTCCGCTGAAGCGGCTCAGCAGCGTATGCGGACAGTCGAACGCACAGCCTTTCAAACTATACTCCTTTTGATAATCATCTTCGTCCAGTCTCTGCGCTATTTCTCGCCAGAAGATACGACCTATAGCACTGTCATACTCGTTTAAACTAGAGTTGCGGATATCTCTTAACCCCCTCAAATAAGCACTTGACAGTGCTGCCGTCTATTGATGTTGCAGTCTCCAGTAGATTGTGGTTGTTGAGCGTCTTCCTTTTCTTTTTCGGCTGTGAAACAACAGCCCGCGCCAGTGTTGCCACCTTGTGGACAAACTAATTAGTGCAAAAACAATTTGTGGTTTTGTAGGCAAACATCAATGCCTTGAATTTTATGCGAGCAGCTATTGGTAGCCATTGCAAATTGATGAACAGAGGTGTGTGACGTGCATTCTTTTCGGCTCGTTAAAGATTAATCTTGCAGCCACATTCTGGATTTAGTTGTAGATGTTTAGAACTGGCTGGAAGACCTGCTAAGAGAGCGTTGCAATAGTCCAGCCTAAACAGAACAAGAGCTTGAAGAAGGAGTTGTGTAGCATGTTCTGAAAGAAAGGGCCTGATTTTCCTAATGTTGTATAAAGCAAATCTGTCCTGCTGACCTTGTGATAACTGTGTTTGTGTAGTTATCCGAGATGAGCATCCGCCTGTATTCTCTGGTTCACTGGGAGGACCCAATGGATGCAGCGGTGGCTTCACCAACATCTCCGTCCGGCTCCAGAGAATCCAGTAGCGCTAAAGAGGGGGCACTGTTGTACCGTGCTGGGAGCACTTATTTGGGGAAGGAAGTGTGGAAAAGCTGTTACTTGGTTCTCAGGTACAGAAGGGTTTGGCGCTTTAAGCTATTCGACAGAGTTTCAGCAAGCTGTTCATGTGTCCTGAATCTAAATCTCCTGTTCACCTGGCAGCAACGGCATCCTGTATCAGTATGCGGAGAGAACAGATGTTACACCTTTGATGTCTGTTACCATGGGGTAAGCTATTGTTCAAGTTTATAGATTTCACTTTTAGAATCCCAATATAAATGTTCTTTTCAATATGAAAGATGCCCACTTATAAACATTTACTGTATGTTTGCATGTGATTGTGTTTATGTTGTAGGGGAGGGCACTGTGGAGGCTGTAGGCGTTCAAACAGCTCAGAGAAGCCTCATGCTTTTCAAGTGATTCTGACAGAACATCCTCCATTAGAGCTCAGTGCAGAAAACGAACTGGAAATGGCCGACTGGATGCAGCTGCTCTGCCAATCTGTTTCTAAAGGGGTGAGCTGCAATTATACACACACTAGCATTTTTGCAAGTTCTCTGAAATATTAGCTCTTACTTTCAGCAACTAGCATTGACGCTTCTAGACTGTAAAGTGGGGCAAAAAATCTGAGAAATATTTGTCTAGTGTATTCCAGCTTAGATTGGATGCTGTAGATGTTTTCTTAGTACAGCCTGTCCAGAATTAACCAGAATGTTTCCCAGATGTTGACCACTATTGTGTATTTTTGTTTCTCAGATTATTCCACAGGGAGTAGATCCTGCTCCCTGTATTCCGTGTTGCCTTGTACTCACAGACAGGAAGTTGCTCACATGTCACCAGGATTGCCAGACCAGTTTTTTCCGTTCTCTAGGAGGAGCTGATCTGAACGATGTCACAGCTGTTTGCCTGGAAGGAGATAAAGAATACTGTGTCATTGTAAGAGTTCATTCATATTGTTGTGCGTCAAGTGTCTCTGGAAACAGATGATTGCTGTTAAAAATATATATTTTTTTTTAAACAAGTGCACTAATCACCCTTTATGTCTGCAGGAATTTGCAGAAGATCGTGCTCAGTTTCTCCCACCCTGGGTTTTGTATTTTAGCGCATGTGAGGAGCGGGATCGGCTACTAGCAGAATTAAGTCAAGCTTGGGCTGCAGTTTACCAGGCAAGAAAACACTTTTTTTCATATGCAGCAAATAATTTGTTTTCTTCTGTAGTTTAATATTTAGCAAAGAATCATCCTTTTCTGTACTTCAGTTCCACTCTAATTTGCATGTTTATTTGATGTTTTTGAAAGGAGTCAGACGCTTTTGTTGGACTGTATTCCCATAATGGATTTCTGATAAAACTGTCAGTTTAGTGTGTCATAAAAAAAAAAAAAAGAAATTATAATTTTTTCAGCAAAGGCGTATTCAATTGATCGAAAGTGACAGTAAAATATTTTGTTACAAAAATTTAATTAATCAAATAATCTTGCAAAAAATATCTAAATTTTAAGTAGCACAACTATCAACATTGATAATAAAAAAATCTATATTGAGCACCAAATCAGCATATTAGAATGATTTCTCAAAGATCATGTGGCACTAAAATGAATGCTAAATGGCTGCTAAAAATTCAGCTTTTTTATCACAGGAATTAAAATGTATTTAAAAATGTAATTTAGCAACATTGCTGTTTTTACTGTATTCTTGATCAAATAAATACAACCTTGTTGAGCATAAGAGACTTCTTACAGACATTCTTATTAAAGGGATAGTTCACCCAACAATGGAAATTTGATGTTTATCTGCTTACCCCCAGGGCATCCAAGATGTAGGTGACTGTTTCTTCAGTAGAACACAAACAAAGATTTTTAACTCAAACCGTTGCAGTCTGTCAGTCATATAATGACAGTCAATGGGACCCAAGGCTTTGAGAGTCAAAAAAACATACACTGACAAAACCAGACGATACATTGAGGTCTTAAGACATGAAACAATCGGTCTGTGCAAGAAACTGAACAGTATTTATATCATTTTTTACCTCTGATCCACCGCAATGTCCAACTGTCCTGAGCGCGTTCACAACAGCTGGCGTGTGGCGCATCAACGTGCTCTGGTATAGTAGACGCATGCGCGGAAGCGATCTAAACGGATACAAAAATTATATACTGTAAATACTGTTTAGTTTCTTGCACAGACCGATTGTTTCGTGTCTTAAGACCTCAATGTATCGTCACGAGCCGCAGGGTTAATTTGTTTTTTTCTGTGTATGTTTTTTTTTTGATTCTCAAAGTCGTGGGGCCCATTGACTGCCATTTATATGACTGACAGACTGCAACGGTTTGAGTTAAAAAAATCTTTGTTTGTGTTCTACTGAAGAAACAAAGTCACCTACATCTTGGATGCCCTGGGGGTAAGCAGATAAACATCACATTTTCATTTTTGGGTGAACTATCCCTTTAATATTATTTATTTAATTGATCTACAGCATGAATTTCTTCATATGTGTGTCCAGGTAAGCCTACCTCGTAAACGGGTGTCTGACCCGTCGGTGCAGAAGAGGTGTAGGGAAGCGCTGGAGCTGATGAAGAGTGCATGGCAGAGGAGTGACAGCCTACACAGAGGACGATCAGAGAGAGAACCATGGTGCTGACGACCTGTCCATCACTACAGTGAGCCCAGGATTAAACAAGACAGCATGGGGGAGTCAGCTCACTAGCGAACCTACTGTTTATGTAGGTACAAGCAGACTCTGTGAGCTCTCCAGACCAGAGACAATATTGAATAACATGGGCTCATATGATATTTATCTACCAGTAATGAGGCCTGACTTTGTTTACACTTGCCTTGCACAAATATTCAAGGAGTTACGATTAAGGCTTTGGCTTTTACAAGTGGAAATCTGCAACAGGAAATCAAAAAGAGAGATCTAGCAGTTCTCTTCTATCACATGTGATCAGACTATATAGAGTGTAAATACATAGTGTAATAACTCAAAAGTTTTTTTTTTTTTTTTTAAACCTTCCCTCCTTGTACAAAGTCTATGGACAGATACTGTACATGCCTGTACTATATAAAGAGGTACAAACTGCTTTGTGAGCACTTGCGAAGGAGAATTTTAGTTATGTTTACACCATTAGTATTAGCTGACTGCTTTAAGTTAACTATTTGAAAGTAATGGTTTGCATGGCAGCTTGGCACAGACACTCAAAACACACAGAGAGAAAAAGGGGAATTGGTCCAGGTTTAATTTAGACATCTAATATCAGTCAGCACTGCTAACAGTGATGGTACGGTACCAGCATGTAATCGCTGTTGTTATATTGGACTGAAGTCATTTGTTAGGATCAGATGGCATTGAGATACTGTAATAGGGTCATACAATTCTAAAATATCATTAGTTGAAGATATTAAGGCTCTTGCAACTAAAATGACAGTTTAGAAGTGAAGGAGTTGATTACAGCAGAATTGCACAAGGTTCAGAATTGCACATTCATTGGTGTTTTTTTTTTTTGTTTTTTTTTACTTTTGTTAAAATATCTTTTTTTTTTTTTTTTGGCATTAAAATGATTCCCGATCATGCATAAGTATTCACAACTTTCTTGATTTTGAAAAAAACAGCTTTTTTTCTTTTCTTTTTTTGCGATTGAATGCAGCCAAGCATTGGTTTAAGGTCAAACGATTCAAAAGGTATTATCAGCTTTTTTTAAAAACACTGATCAACTGTGTTTTAGCTTAAATATCAAATCCATTCCCAGTTTCTCACTCAGTGGTATAATATACCATTTCCAGTGAAACACTGTAAAGTTGAATGTAGAGTGGTTTTAAAGAAAGCAGACTTGAGTAATGTGGATAGACTGTGACAGATTGTGATAAATGGAAGCGGAATCTCAGGTATGTTGAAGTTTGTTCCAGTTAACAGTGATTTTAAATGCATTGCTGGACAATGATGGAATACAGTTGTTCATTAACAATTGAAATGTGGTTTTATGTTTTTTTTTTGTTTTTCTTTTAATTTTAGTTTTAAATGGGAGTGACCTACAGTAGTCAATTATGTTGTTCTAACACTCTAATGTCTCGGATACACTAAATGCTGCATGTACATTTTGGAAGATGTCATAACATGATAATAACTATAAATAAAAATGACTTTTTTTTAAAATGGTGAAAAAGTATGAATAATTACCTAATATTTGTAATGACATTGACATTAAAAGGGGTAAAAACCTGTGGTCATTAAGTGAATCTTTTTAAAACAGAATATTGTATAGTAGAACAAGAAGTTCAGAGAAATAAGGATAAATACTGAAATAATACAAACAATCCCAATATTGGCATTTAAATAGGTTATTTAAAACAAGTGTTAAAGGGATAGTTTACTGCAAAATGAAAAAATGTCCTCATTTACTCACCCTAATGTTGTTCCAAACCAGTATGTATTTTTTTTATTTATTTTTTCTGCTGCTGAACACAAAAGAAGAATGTTGGCTGGTAGCCATTGACTTCCATAGTATTTTTTCCTTACTATGGAAGTCAATGGCTACCAGCAACTGTTTGGTTACCAACATTATTCAAAATAAATTATTTTGTGTTAAACAGAAGAAAGAAACTCATACAGGTTTGGAACAACTTGAGGGACATGATGAAATATGAAAATAGTGCAATATCCCTTTAAGAAATATCTACTTCATAGGTGAACTAGAAACTACACAGACTTAATGGTGCCATCTAATGGTATTGAACTTGACAAAATACTCCTATTTTCGGTGACATTATTGCACATTAGTTTTTGTAAGTATTTAATTCAGACCAAAATTGAACAAATCAGTGCTATAGAACTAAAGTCCTCTTGTAGCTTCTTGTATAGTTTTTGTTTTCCACATGCAGAAACATTTTATCAAGTCTATAGACTAAATAACCTAAATATGTTTGTTCACAATATGAAGGTATCCAAATTCTAGCTCGTTTCACAGCAATTTTTTTCTAAGGAAACCCTAAAATATCTAGTGCTACTTTCCATGCATGTGCAGAAACATTTAGAGAGACTTGCAGATCCAGTGATAATGGGAAAACATCTAAAAAAAATGTTTTGATTATGAAAATCATTCTGTATAATTTGGACCCACGTTTCCAATTATGTTCTTGCTTTCCTCATATATATATATATATATATATAGTGGTGAATTTCTGCAGTCAGGTGGTATTGCTGCTTTTCCAGTCATCCTTGCCTCTGTACTCAATGTACAGAAGGTGCTCAAACCCTCCTGCCTCTCACTATAACTGCCCAACCCCTTTTCTTTATTTCTCTCCCCCCTCTGTCTGCACTGCCGCAGTAATATCAAAATATTAACGCACCACAGAGATTTGGGGGGATGGGGTGGGGGACATATCAAGCAAAAAGGATCACATGGTACATACAGAGATTATTTTGTACTCCTAAATGTTTTTATATCTCACAAAGCTCTTGCACTTGAATAGTGAGAAATACGAGCTATTTGTGGCTCTCAGCCAAGCATGCAGCACTTAAGACTGACCCAGAAGTCTGCAAATACCATTCAAACGGCTAATGGCAGACTTTAATTGCTGTTAAGTGCTAATGATTAGTGCAAGACCTAAATATACACAATGCAAATAATGGCAATGCAACGTGAAGCAGTATTCCTCTCTGACTCAATTCCTAACTTTCAGGTGGCAATGTTTCAATATCCATGCAATGCAACGTTTTACCTCTTTGCACCGAAGGGTTTTGGTCTGTCCTTCCTTCCAATAGATTGTGTACAATACATCCTTAGGCAATAAGATTTATGCTCCTTCTAAAACACAATTTAGTGCATTTAGTCTATAGTGTATCTGAGACAGAATTTATGTGGAACCCTAATGCATTTAAAATTTGATCATCACCTCAGAGTCTCAAATGAATAGTGATTTGTCTACCTGTATATGATACTGCGTTTTGCATCCGTCTTTAACAGGAAACAGGATATATGCATTCTTGTTGTAAAGTGTATTTACATGTGTTTTTCCTTGCTGAAGATGAAAGGATAGGCTCGTATACCAGAGGATTTACGGTAAGTGTCCCTCTAGAGTGCTGAGGAGACGGAGGGATGCAGTGAATGAGAGAGAGAGAGAGAGAGTGCAGAGATGCTGCAGACCCACTTCTGCCCTTGTTTTGTCTCATCCGCTTATAGAGGCACTTAGTGCATTTCCTCTTGTCTCCTCGCCTGCAGCTCTTCTTTGGGAGCAGGAAATGCACTTATTCTTTTATCTCAAATTTAATTTATGTGCATAATTTATTGGACGCTGATGTTCTGCAGGAGTGCCTGGACTGGAACGTGGGGCTGTGTACATAGATCAGTTTTACTAAAGCTCTGAATGAGAGTTAAACGACCTAGTCTCTTCTAGCTCCACCTCAGAGTTTGATTCTGGCTGTGTCTGATTATCATGCTGAAGAAGAGGAACCCTGAGGTGCTGATGGACCGGGAGGTTCTGCTGGATCTGGACTACAGCGGCGAGACTCATGGTCCAGACAGTTATGGAAGCCTGCAAAATGGGGGCTTCATCCCTCCCAGATATGTGAGTGTACTGATCTGTGTTGTATGGCATTATGTACTGATGCATACTTTATGAGATACATTTGTTCATCAAAACAATAGTTCTAGTTGCTGTGTGTAGCAATATCGTCTAACTCATTGCAGAGATGTTTGGTTGTGTGCTAAAATTGCTGTCTAATTAGCACATGACTTTGCTGGTTTGGCAACCGGTTTATGTTAATGCAGTATTTAGACATATTTATTAAGGATGTATTAATTTTATTTTTGCTAATGGGTTAAATCCTTAATTGTTTTTACCGGTCTCATTTCAATAAAACCCAGTATAGCTGTAATTTTTGTCAGATTGTCTTTTACAACAGTTAGTTCCCAACTTCCCATCCTTGAATTTGATTGGCCGAGCAGAAGTCCAACTGCTGGACTTTTCACTTTATATCACTCTGCTTGTCAGTGTTTGTGCATTCTAGACGAGACTGTCAGTCTGTGCATTAGTGGTGGAGATTTTTCCATTGACTCTTTCTGTAGGTTACATCATTACACCAGTAGGTGGTAACAAGTGACAGCCTTTAGTAATGAGTCATTTAAATCATTCACTCAACCTGTTCCGTCAAAAACACTGATTCATTTCATTCTTTTGATTAATTCATTTCACATTACACAACTCTTTATGTCATTGATGTCATTTCCAGTCACTGATGTTATTTCAGAACACACTTTATACTGATGGTCAATTCGCAAATAAGTCAAAATATTTAATGCTGCCCGCAAACCACTAACCCTGATTTTCCACTCATCAACAGTTAATGGAGTTCAAAAAAATTAAATTCAATGCTTTTTTTTTTTACACGAGTTATGATCGCTATGGTATGTGTGAATGTTCAAAGACAATCTGAGACAAGTGATGATGTATCGCAATTGCCCGAGAAATATTTATCTGGTAATGCTGCCCTCCACATTATGTTAGCCCTGATTCTCCACTCGCTAACTAGGAATAGTTCACACACAAAAAAAAAAATAATTGCTGAAAATTTACTCACCCATAGGCATCCAAGATGTAGATGATTTTGTTTATTCATCAGCCCTGCTAAAAAAAAAAACCCAGCTAAAACTGGTTGGCTGGTTTTAGCTGGTCTTCCAGCCTGGTCATAGCTGGTTTTAGAGGGGTTTTGACCACTTCTTCAGCAACCAGCTAAAACTAGCTCAGCCAGACTGGGAGACCAGCTAAAACAAGCTACTTCCAGATTTAAACCAGCTAAGACCAGCCAACCAGCTTTTCACCAGTGTTTTTTTTTCAGCAGATTTGGAGGAATGAGAGATCGAAACGAGAGTTCAAACAGCTGATAAAAACATTACAATAATTAATTGTGAAGGGAAAATCTACATGTTTGTAATAAATTCATCTTTAAGATGTTTTTAACTTCAAACTGTTATTTCCAGTTAAAATAAAGAGTCCTATCCATAATATTGCTTTCTCCAGTGAGAAAGTCATCTCATCTGAATCAGGAGAGAAATATGCACAGATCAAGCACTGTTTACAAGTGAAAACAGTTCTGAACAATTGTAAACAAATATATTGGTGGATTTTGATGTGACAGGACAACAGGGGATAGACTTTTTCCACTGGTGGAAGAGTTATTGGGACTATTTTGGCCAGAAGCAAAAAGTTAAAATCATGGATTTGTTTCTTACAAACATGCAGGTTTTTACTTCACAAGGCATAGTTGATGGACCAGAGTCATGCAAATTACTTATGGATTATTGTTAGGTTTTTATCAGCTGTTTGAACTCTCATTCTGACGGCACCCATTCACTGCAGAGGATCCACTGGTGAGCAAGTGATTTAATGCTTAGTTTCTCAAAATCTGTTTCGATGAAGAAATAACTCGTCTGCATCTTGGATGGTCTGAGGGTGAGTACATTTTCAGAAATTTTGTGAGAACTATTCCTTTTAAGGTAGTTTACCGACAAAAGCCTTAAATCGGATCGCAACGAAGACACGGCCTGAGAGAAGCACCGTTAGAAGTTATGTGGCCCACACATGATTTCAGCTCTGATTTTCCGCTTAATACTATTTTTTGCTAACACAGAAAAAAAGACAGAACAACAGCTCCTTTGCTCTGTGTTGCTTAAATATATTCATGTTGTCATAACAGTTGAATACTGAGGATGATGACCCCATATATGTTCATTGTGAGCGGACCTCAAGCCCACCTGTTCACCCCTCAGGCAACTACTTCAGAGACAGCCAAACAAAAATAGGTAATGGTTTGATGAAAACGGTATTAATATGCCAACCGCATCGCTGCCCAAGTAGTCATATTGAGCCTATTCATTCTTGCTCCAGACTTTGTGCTGGTGTGGGAGGTGAAGGTGCGTCGCAAGCGTCGAAGGGGACAGTCACAAGGAGAGGCTGCAGAGGAGGCAGTAGAAGCAGCACAGGAGGAAAGCAGGTCAGAGAAAAGAAAAGCTCAGCTGGCCCGATGGAGGGACAAATTCATCCAGAACCTTCAGAGTGCTGGACTGTTGATGGAAAAGGTTAAGCTATTAGGTTAATTTTCTCAGTGCAGTGCCATTTATGGTACTTACCGTGTTGTTTCTAATGGTTTTCTCTTTATTATCAGGAGGAATCATCCAGTGTAAAAAAGACTATACACTATCTGAAGCTCCATGCTCCATGGGATGTGTTAGTGTACTACGCTGAGGAGTTATGTCTTAGAGCACCTCTGCAGGTTAGAGCCATGTTTTCATGTTCACCTTCCCAACGCAAATACTGAGGGCTTAAAATAACACTAGAATCAAGTGAAGTGAGCTCTGAAATGAGTTGTATATGTTTATTGAAAGGCACAGCCGCACCCAGACTTCAACACTTCTGCTCGAGTTCTTCAGAAGCTCTGGGTGCCGAACATCATGAAAGACTCAGTCCCCAACCGTCCTGTGGACTACTACACATGTGCCTTCCGCAAATCCAAAATGGAAAAGTTAGGCTTTTTTTTTGTCTAGAAGTGTACACGATGATCATCTACTTGCAGAAACAGATGTGTAAATATAGCTATTTACTTTGATTTTCAGGTTTCTGGGCTCTGATGACCGTGAAAATTACTTCACCAACACACAAAGACACCGCATTGTGAGTGTGCAGTAAACAGCCATGAGAAAAGCAGAATCACATAGTGTAATAAATGATTACATTCACTAACATTCAAAAGTTTGGAGTCAATAAGAGGTTGGTTTTTTATTTTTATTTTTTTTAAATAAGTCACTTTTGCTCACAAGGCTGCATGCATTTGATCAAAATAAGGTTTTTTTTTAATTTATTTTTTATTTTTTTATTTAATATATTCATGTGATGGCAAAGCTGACTTTTCAGCAGCCATTACTTCAGTCTTCAGTGTCACATGATCCTTCAGAAATAATTCTAATATGCTGATTTGATGCTCAAGTAACATTTCTTCTTATTATCAATGTTGAAAACAGTTGTTGTGGCACTTAAATATTTTGAGGAAACCTTGATACATATTTTTCAGAATTCTTTGATGAATAGAATGTGCAGCTTTTATTTAAAATATATTTTTTAATAAAGTCTTTATTGTGACTTTTGATAAATTTAATGTATCCTTGATGTACAAACCCGATTCCAAAAAAGTTGGGACACTGTACAAATTGTGAATAAAAACAGAATGCAATGATGTGGAAGTTTCAAATTTCAATATTTATTCAGAATACAACATAGATGACATATCAAATGTTTAAACTGAGAAAATGTATCATTTTAAGGGAAAAATAAGTTGATTTTAAATTTCATGGCATCAACACATCTCAAAAAAGTTGGGACAAGGCCATGTTTACCACTGTGTGGCATCCCCTCTTCTTTTTATAACAGTCTGCAAACGTCTGGGGACTGAGGAGACAAGTTGCTCAAGTTTAGGAATAGGAATGTTGTCCCATTCTTGTCTAATACAGGCTTCTAGTTGCTCAACTGTCTTAGGTCTTCTTTGTCGCATCTTCCTCTTTATGATGCGCCAAATGTTTTCTATGGGTGAAAGATCTGGACTGCAGGCTGGCCATTTCAGTACCTGGATCCTCCTTCTACACAGCCATGATGTTGTAATTGATGCAGTATGTGGTCTGGCATTGTCATGTTGGAAAATGCAAGGTCTTCCCTGAAAGAGACGACGTCTGGATGGGAGCATATGTTGTTCTAGAACTTGGATATACCTTTCAGCATTGATGGTGCCTTTCCAGATGTGTAAGCTGCCCATGCCACACGCACTCATGCAACCCCATACCATCAGAGATGCAGGCTTCTGAACTGAGCGCTGATAACAACTTGGGTTGTCCTTGTCCTCTTTAGTCCGGATGACATGGCGTCCCAGTTTTCCAAAAAGAACTTCAAATTTTGATTTGTCTGACCACAGAACAGTTTTCCACTTTGCCACAGTCCATTTTAAATGAGCCTTGGCCCAGAGAAAACACCTGCACTTCTGGATCATGTTTAGATATGGCTTCTTTTTTGACCTATAGAGTTTTAGCCGGCAACGGCGAATGGCACGGTGGATTGTGTTCACCGACAATGTTTTCTGGAAGTATTCCTGAGCCCATGTTGTGATTTCCATTACAGTAGCATTCCTGTATGTGATGCAGTGCCGTCTAAGGGCCCGAAGATCACGGGCATCCAGCATGGTTTTCCGGCCTTGACCCTTACGCACAGAGATTGTTCAAGATTCTCTGAATCTTTGGATGATATTATGCACTGTAGATGATGATAACTTCAAACTCTTTGCAATTTTTCTCTGAGAAACTCCTTTCTGATATTGCTCCACTATTTTGGTGATCCTCTTCCCATCTTGACTTCTGAGAGACACTGCCACTCTGAGAGGCTCTTTTTATACCCAATCATGTTGCCAATTGACCTAATAAGTTGCAAATTGGTCCTCCAGCTGTTCCTTATATGTACATTTAACTTTTCCGGCCTCTTATTGCTACCTGTCCCAACTTTTTTGGAATGTGTAGCTCTCATGAAATCCAAAATGAGCCAATATTTGGCATGACATTTCAAAATGTCTCACTTTCAACATTTGATATGTTATCTATATTCTATTGTGAATAAAATATAAGTTTATGAGATTTGTAAATTATTGCATTCCTTTTTTATTCACAATTTGTACAGTGTCCCAACTTTTTTTGAATCGGGTTTGTATAAAAGTGTTGATTTCTTAAAAATGGTAGTGTATATGATGGAATTAAGTGTATGATAATTGCTTACACCTGTGCTCATCACAGGTGTATGAAATCTTAGCAAGGACTGTGTATGGCAGGAGGAAGCGTGCAGAAGTTGGAGTTGCTCGTCTTCTGAATGAGGGGGCTTTTACGGGTGCATTCCCTCTGCATGAGGTTAGGCACAGGACACCATATACGGCAATGTGCCTCAAACGTGTCTTATTAAAAGTACAGCAATGCATTTAAAACATGTATGTTTTATTAAAAGTACAACTTTTTTCTTTTTTAAAGGGCCCATTTGAGCTCCCAGGTTGTGACATGCAGCCCGATCAGTTGAACAAGAGGCAGGTACTGTACCACTATTGGTCCAACTGGTTAAAATGGTATAAGTACCAGCCTCTAGATCACATTCGTGAATACTTTGGGGAGAAGATTGCGTTTTATTTTGCATGGTTGGGTGAGTAGGCACCATAGATCCTATTCATATTTGCCTATGCGTAATGCATATTACAGACATATTTTTTATGCATTAATATTTTATATATATTATTATTTTTATATATTTGTTAGTAATATGGTCATATATTTGTTATCAAATTAAATAAAATTAAATGGTATATGTTTTGAAACCCATTGCCTAGGCATTGCTAGTGTTGCAAACCACAAAAACAAGTACTGTCAATATATTACCAATTATAATAACCAATAATGACCAAATTCTACTGTTCACAGGATTTTACACAGCCTGGCTTTTGCCTGCTGCATTGGTTGGGACGTGCGTCTTTGTTTTAGGTATTTTGACAATGGGATCCAATACCCCAGCGTAAGTGTCTTCCATATTATCGATTAATAGTGTTTAATAGAACTTCTTTCTGCTCTACATGACTCACACATTTAGTGCTCCTCTAAGCTATTTTGCTGCTATCAGAAATAATGTCATATCAATGGGCTTTATGACCTTTATTTGTTACTATAGCAACTGTTGACCGCATGTACTTGAAGGACTAATAGCGATGAGTTGGAAATATTTGCTGCAGCTTATACCTCAGAATAAGCAAGCAAAATAATGAGAATCAGAGAGCAAGAGACCAAAATTAGAAGCACTTTGTGTATCTAATATCCTAGAAGAATTCATTTGTACATTTTGCCTCCTTGGTCTATTGATCTTAACATAAAACTATACTATTGCTTCTTGTAACCACAGTCTTATTACATTCCTACCAAATTTCTAATATTTTCTTCTGTTTGATCAACACAATTTCACCAGGACAATGCACTTCGAAAACACAGGTTGTATGTTTGCTTTCATTTTAGCTCTACCATTGTTGCCTGTTTCCATTTGCCATCTACAGGAAGGAAATCTGTGAGAGTGGAGGACTTTATCTAATGTGTCCTCTGTGTGAAACCTGCAAACCCTGGAATATGTCAGACATCTGTCCCATGGCCAAGGTAATCAGATGTGTTAAGTATTGTCTGTATGTGAAAGACACAATATTGTAGCATTTGATATGTTTGTATACAGTAGTTTATGATTATGTGTATGGAGTACATATGTAAAATATGCATTGCTGTTTATAATTTTGAAATCAGTAAGAATTATTTTAATGTTTTTTTAAAGAAGTTTCTTATGCTCATCAAGGCTGCATTTATTTTATCAAAAATACTGTAATTTTGTGAAATATCATTGCGATTTAAAATAACAGTTTTCTATTTTAATATACTTATAATATAATTTATTCCTGTGAAGCAAAGCTGAATTTTCATCAGCCATTACTCCAGTCTTCTGTGTCACATGATCCTTCAGAAATCATTCTAATAAGCTGATTTATAGTCAATGTTGGAAACAGTTGGGCTTTTTAATATTTTTTGGGACCTGTGATATTTTTTTCAGGATTCTTTGGAAAATGAAACGTTAAAAGAACAGTGTTTATTTAAAATATAAATTTTGTGTTATAAAATGCACTACTATTGAAAAGTTTGGGGTCAGTCATTTTTTTTTTTTTTAAGAAATTAACTTTTATTCAGCAAGGATGTGTTAAATAGATAAAAAGTGATAGTAAAGACTTATATTGTTAGAAAATATTTCTATTTTGAATAAATGCTGTTTTTTAAACTTTTTATTCATCAAACAATCAAAGTAAAAAGTATCACAGGTTCCAAAAAATATTAAGCAGCACAACAGTTTCAACACTGATAATAAATCAGCATATTAGAATGATTTCTAAGGGATCACATGACACTGAAGACTGAAGTAATGGCTGATGAAAACTCAGCACTGTGTCACAGAAATAAATTATATTTGAAAGTATATTAAAATAGGAAAACAATATTAGAATTGCAATAATATTTCACAATATTACTGTTTTTTTGTATTTTTAATTAAACAAATACAGCCTTGATGAGTATCCATTAAAAAACATAATAAACCTTACTGATCCCAAACCTTTGAATGGCAATGTAGTTGTTTTATGTCATATCATTTTTGAAATGTAGTATGGTCAATAGTGATATAAAAACAGGTTATGGTTAATCTCAACTCTTCTTTAGGTGGGCTATCTGTTTGATCATCCTGGCACTGTCTTCTTCAGTGTGTTCATGTCTTTGTGGGCCGTCACGTTCCTGGAATACTGGAAACGCAAGAATGCCACTCTCGCTCACCACTGGGACTGCATGAATTTCCATGAAGACGAGGTTTGACGTGTTTTGTTTTGTTTTTGATTATTGGAATTTGTTTTGCCCCTTTCACAAAACTCAAGAAGGCACTGTCCTTATGAAACAAACACGTTAGGTATTTTGTCTCAACATTTAGAAAAAAAAAAATATATATTTCTAACATTGTGGGTCTTATTAGATTGGCGATGTATATCAGAAATAGTAAAAAATATCTATTTATTTTTTTAATGAACAGGAACCACCACGTCCTGAGTTTGTTGCCATGGCTCCTGCAATGGAGGAAAACCCAGTGACAGGAGTAAAGGAACCCTACTTTCCAGAAAAAGCCCGGATTTCACGCATGGTGACCGGCTCTATGTTCATTGTTATAATGGTGAGACCCACTGGAGTTGTCAGAGGTTTAATGGGGCTACAAAATTTTAATTGGCCAGTTAGAAGAGAGATAATATGTCATAATTGTCACCCATAATGGTTCCTCTTTCTCTCAACCGGTTTTCCCAGCTGTGTGTAGTGATGATCTTCTTGGTCACAGTGATCATATACCGCAGTATAGTGAGTGTAATGATGTTTGAAACTGGGAGTTCTGTTCTGCGTACTCAGGTGGGCACCCCATCGATCTGCATTAAATTAAAATATTAGATAACTTGCCGTACTGCACCATTGCATTAATCTCCTCCGCACCTGCAGTAGCTCTTGAACTCTGAATCCACTCCGCACACACATTTTTTCTTCCAGGCTGGGAATATTGCCAATATCTCCAGCAGTTTGGTGAACCTGGCTTTGATCTTGCTGATGGGGCAGGTCTACACAGCCCTGGCAGAACAGCTCACTAAATGGGGTAGGCTGTCTGCACACATCAGACCCCATGCTCAGGGCTTTAAATCAAATCAGGCCAGTGTTGCCATTTTGTGTGGTTCAGGGTAATGAACCTGCCCATCCACACTTGCTTTGAGAATCAATAAGCCAATAGGACTCTAGTCCTTAGTCCTACTTTCTGTGGCAGTTACAATAAAGCTTTGAGACACATACACGCCATCAAATAAGTCTAATTGATCTTGTTTCCCCAAATATGGCTCTTCCTGAAACATTTTTCCCTACAGAAATGCACAGAACACAGACACAATATGAAGATGCCTTTACATTCAAAGTCTTCATCTTCCAGTTTGTCAACTTTTACTCGTCGCCCTTCTATGTAGCCTTCTTCAAGGGCAGGTAACCTTTTAAATTAGCCTACCAGAACAAAGCAATCTTTTGTGCCATAATTTTCCAGATCAAAGCTTTCAGTGCACTTTTATTGCTCTTTCATTGCAGATTTGTGGGCTATCCTGGTCATTATGGCACACTGTTTGGGATGCGGAATGAGGATGTGAGTGCTTTGCCTGCAGTTTTATGATTGCATATAATCAGTTTGTATTTTATGTTATCATATTTTATTTCAGACAACAATATTTTGTAAAAAGAACGCAAATCAGAGTCATGTATTCCAGACAGCCTTGTAATAAAGGCAAAAAATCCACAATAGTAATTTCCAATGAATGCTGTGTATTTGAACTTTCTATTCATCTTCAGCATTGATAATAACAAGAAATGTTTCTTGAGCGCCAAATCAGCCTATTAGAATGATTTCTGAAGGATCATGTGACACTGAAGACTGAAGTAATGGCTGCTGAAAATTCAGCTTTGCATCACAGGAATAAATTACATTTAAAATATATTAAAATAGAAAACAGGTGTTTTAAATTATAATATTTCTCAAAATTGTTTTTTACACTATATATCTAACTAAATAAATGCAGCCTCTGTGAGCATAAGAGATTTATTTAAACAATATTAATGATTGTGCATGTGGTTGCAGTGTGGACCAGGAGGTTGTCTGATAGAACTGGCTGAGCAGCTCTGCATCATCATGGTGGGAAAACAACTTATCAACAACGTTCAGGAGTTTGTCATCCCGTACGTTTCTCCCTCAGAGCCTGACTAGTCATATTTATTGGAGCTGCAAATAAGAGCTTATTATATTGTAGAGCAAACCACACTAGAATACTTCTTGAGTCTCAACACTGCAGAATCAGAATGATTTTATTTGGTCCTCTGAGAAAAGCAAGTCAGCAGTGTAGGTCAGTGCTGCAGGGATGGCGCAGCAATCTTCTGTGGAGGTGGATGTGTGGGTCAGGCTTAGCCTACATTGTGGAGAACATATTGAATAATAAATGAACATCTTAAAGGGGTAGTTGATTGCGATTTCACTTTTTTAACATTAGTTAGTGTGTAATGTTGCTGTTTGAGCATAAACAATATCTGCAGACTTGCGGCGCTGAAAGTTCAATGCAAACGGAGATATCGTCTTTTAAAATTCTGGCAGTTTAATGCCTACAAAAACGACTGGTAAGGGACTACAACGAGTTACTTCCCGGGTCTGATACGTCACAGACCCAGATAAACCCCGCCCCCGGGAACACGCAGCAAAGGGGGCGAGGCCATGCTGCGCTGCTTTAGAGAAGAGGAAGAGAAAACTAGGGATGCAAGTAAAAATCTCTTCATATATGAATCGCGATTCTGTCTTCTAACGATTCTAATGGATTCTCAAGTTTCAAAATCATTAAAGCAGCAGTTCTTAATACTGTTACTCTGTCGCCCTGCTCTGCATCTCTCTCTCTCTCTCTCTCTCTCTCTCTCTCTCTCTCTCTCTCTCATTCAGATCATCAGATAAGCTCCAACAAACTGTTCCAATTATACACTTATTTTCACACAGCAATGAGAAGCATTATAAATGGACACGCGTGCGGTTGCTGTGCTGTATTAAAGCTTTAATCAGGATAAAACCGTATATTAAAAGCTAACAGAAGCAGTAGCACTTACAAATAGCAGCGTATTTAAAAGTATGAGACAACAACAACCAAACATACCATTAAGAGCCGTGCTTGCACAGGTTCTGCATGATCCTCTTCACTAATATCCTCTGGGTCTCAATCGGGCTCAAATTGATAAGCATAGACAACGCCACTGTTTACAATTCAACCAGTGCACATGCCGCTGAGGAGAGGGGCGGGACGTTCAGACGCATACTGGTGGTTTAGCGAATCACAACACTGAGCCAGCTAACCAATCTCAGCCCATCGCGTTTTCTGAAGGAGGAGCTTCATAAAACCAGGAAATAAATCGAGGCGTTTGTCAGAGAAGGGACAGAGAGGTGTGGAATAACGGTAAATTATGTGAAAAATAATGCGTTTTTAAAAAAACCAAGCATGACACATGCTAGACTGCACCCCATAAACACAATCAAGCCTAGAAAAAAACCAGTCAACCACCCCTTTAAATGACAAAAGCATTTCTGTGAGGGTTAGATTTATAGGCAAAGGATAGAAAATATCATTTTATTTATAAAACAATAGAAGTCAGTAGAAGTCCCTACAATCATAGATGGGCTGTGTGAAATGCATAATAAAAACGCATAAATGTGAGCAAAAATAGCTGTTTTTACTGAATGATTTGTTTAATGATTCATCTGCCGATATCACTGTAGGGTGCAATGAGCAGACAGATGACTGTATCACTGCCAATACTGCAGCATGTCTCAACTCTAAGGCGGCAGTTCTAGCAGTTTAGCAGAATAAATGTCACACAGGAGAAGCTTTTAGCACTCCCTTATCAATTATTCATCACCAGAGTCAAACTCAGGCAAAACCGGATCTTCCAAATGAGCACAGTTCTATTTTAGACCTAGAAATAGCCTCAGAAGAGCCATCATCATCATCAACAGAACACCATGTCTATTGCTTTGGTTGTCTCATTCTTTCCCTCTTTCTGCTTTTCAGTAAAATAAAGGCTTGGAGACAGAAACGGGCCTTATCATCTGTCAAAAAGGCCCAGAAGGCAAAGGAGCCCAAGCGCTGGGAGCAGGACTATGAGTTGATTCCATGTGAGGGGCTTTTTGACGAGTATCTGGAGATTGGTAAGATGATAATATTTCACTTTTTAATGAGATTTTTGTTGCAAGTTTCTGTCAAAAATGTGTAGCTACTGACGCTGGAACATCATGGACCTCATTTCTTGAGGGGCACCAGTGGCATTCCTGGCTCACTTGGTGTACTAGACAAGATAAGACATGACAAATAAAAAAAACATTTCTAACAGCCAAGATCATTATATAAGTACACTACCAGTCAAAAGTTTGGGGTTAGTAACCCAAAACTTTTCAACAGTAGTATTTATAATACTGAACTTCTTGTCATAGTCATTTCTGCTAATGTAGCATATTTTTTGCCTACAGTAATCATGCAACTTATTATAAACTTTAAATTGATGTTACATTTCTGTACAGATGCTCTTGCTATGCTTGTAATAAACTTACACTATTTGATCTTCATTACTGCCAGTCTTGCAGTTTGGCTTCATCACCATTTTTGTGGCGGCCTTTCCTCTGGCTCCTCTCTTCGCCCTGCTGAATAACTGGGTGGAAGTGAGGCTGGACGCTTATAAGTTTGTGTGTGAATACCGCAGACCCGTGGCAGAGCGAGCCCAGCACATCGGTGTGTGGTTCATCATACTGGAGGCACTGTCCCACATGTCTGTCATAGTCAATGTGAGTACCTACAAAAATTTGTAATATTTTTGATACTTAAGGTATCATATCAGCAGAGTCTAGGTGAAATTTTGCAGTAAAAAATACTCCATTGTCAATAGTGATGTATGAAGCACAGCTCACACAGATGTGAAGCCGCTTTCTCATGGTCAGCACAACAAATTCACATGACCAAATTGAGCATTGTGACATACATACATGACTTGTCTTGTTACGTTACATTAATCCAACATCATTTTTTAACATCTTGCAAGGTTTCAGATTTGCTTGTGATTTTTAATTTTTTTTCCCCCACAGGCTTTCCTCATTGCATTTACCTCAGATTTTTTGCCTCGCCTGTTGTACCAGTACAAGTTTAACAATGACCTGCATGGATATGTCAACTTCACGCTGGCTTACTCTCCACCCAGTTATAACTACTCCAGTCATACTGTGTGCAGGTAACATTGCTAATGCAGTTTTATAGTGCAAGAAATCTGAATATATCAGTTTTGCAATGTAAACTTGCAAAAATATATATTTTTTCTCTTATTTCAGGATTTAAAAAAAAATCTTTTGTATTTTATTATCTTGTTTCTCAGGAGTGTCCTGGCTGTTTTGCAGTAGAGGGGGAAATTGTTAATCAAAGCAGTGAACTAAAATTATAGCTGTCAGCACTGTTCTATTTTCTTCTCTTGTGGTCATTTTTTTTGTCATGACTTTTCTTGTTGTCAGATATAAAGCATTTCGGGATGAAAATGGAAAATACACGCTGGTGTATTGGGAGCTTCTGGCTGTAAGACTGGGCTTTATCATTGCCTTTGAGGTGATCATTGATCTTCCTCCTGCAAACCACATCACAGTCATATTCTTCCTTGAATTTGAGCTTCCCGGTATACACTGTGACCAATTTAAAGTCGACATGAAATCAAAATGAACCCCATTTACTCGAGATAGTAAGTCAACTAGATAATGTCAACTTTTCATTAAAGTTCCATCCTTTATTTATTTTTTAATTAAATAAACAGAAATATGAAACCCTTTGACAGTAAAGAGCATCTCACACACACACAAGGAAAAAACAATACATAAACTAGTTAAACAAATATACTATGAATAAAGTACACAAAAATAAATAAAATATAATTAAATATATTTTTAAAAAGTTAATAAAAAATGCATTCGTAAATGAACAAACAGATCAAATATAATGGAAATCATTGATAAGTGGAGAAAAGTGCTTTAAGCCATATAAATAATATCACCAAAATCTTTCTTATTTATATCAGATCTTTATATATATGCCTATATATATAAAGAATCTGCCACTTTTTTATTATTAATTAAAGATTAAAAAAGTCAGTCTATGTCAACTAAAAATGTGAGTAGGATTTTTAAACATCATGTTTTACCCAGAAATATCTCGTATTACGATAGTAAAATGGGTTGCTGATGGCAATTTACGTTGTCTGTATAATGACCTAATTGTTTTATAGTTTCATTATTATTAACTAATGATTATTTCTATTTTATGGTCATCTTAATAATAGGTTACACTTTATTTTAAGGTGTCCTTACAGACAGTGTAATTTTATATTGAAGTACTGAGTAATATTAATTAACTACATGTACTTACTATATTGTTAGGGTTATGATTAGGGTTTGGGGTAGGGTTACTTGCATGTAATTATGCATAATTTATTGTTATTATAATAGTAAGTACATGTAACATGTGTAACAAAGACAATATAATGTGTTAACTAATAATAAAGTGTGTGTACTCATCCTCAGCATGTGGTGTTCTTCGTCCTGCGTGTCATTGACTGGATGGTTCCCGACATCCCTGAGTCCTTGGAGCTGAAGATCAAGCGGGAGCGTTACCTGGCTAAGCAGGCTTTGGCTGATAACCAGGAGGCCCTGCTGGTGAGTAGCTTTAGGTGATGTTAGTGCACATAGTGACATCCACACCCTCCAGTGCAAACTCATTTGTGAGCCATGCTTGTTCTCATTACCACTCACACCAGAGAACTCAGAGACTGAGGCTGCGTCCGAAAGCTTAGGCAGCTGACCTGATGCTTCACTGCGTGATAGGTACCTCACAAAATTAATTTTGGACAGACCTCTGAGGCAGCAGAATAGTTTATTGATCTACAACAAAAGAGAGATCTTTGGTGACTTGGTGAACTAAGCAAATATTTAATTACTTCAATACTAATTTGGTCAAAACATACATTAACACACAAACTGACCACCAACCACAACTTTCGGACACCATTTTTATTTTTTAGCTCAGGTGTCTCAGAATTGAATGCACAGGATTGTGGGATATCAAAGACAGAATCATCCTGACATCCATGCTGCCTTCAAAAATAGATCAAATGAAGCCATTTCAGGAGACAGGAAGTGATGCTAACTTTGGATTTAGACATACCTTGATGCCTTCCTACCTCAGAATGCATCCTTCCAGGCAGCATTTTTCTGTTTTCAGACGCAGCCTGAGATTTTATTACTGAGGAATATAACAAGTCTTCATGTTGTTCGACCTAGAGCAGCGCTTCAGTGGTTGGCCTTGTCATGACCAAAAATGCAGAAAAGGCTTTGAAATATACACTACCAATCAAATATTTTTAATTTAACAATTTGTACTAAATTTAGCAACAGAAAACAGGTGTTTCATATTGTACTAATATTTCACAATATTACTTTTTTACTGTATTTTTGATCAAATAAATGCAGCCTTGATGAGAATAAGATACTTCTTTCAAAAACATTAACATATCTTAACAACCCCAAACTTTTAAATTCACTCATTTAAATAAATGTAATGATAAATTGAATGCTATTTTCCTTTAATTTCCTTGCTATTTCTTTTTATTTCTGTTCATCTCCATTTTCACAAAAATATAATTTCTAAAAAATTAAATGAATGTGTGACATAGTTCCAGCACTCTAGTAAAAGTGGAGCAAAGACCTTGGAATTACCGTTACTTTTTTTTTTACTGCCCTGGTTTATGTACTTCACATATTCTGTAGAGTAGAGGGGGGGAAAGATCAAAACATTTTTCAACCCACTTTTCTGGAAAATATGTTAGGATGATGCTCTGCTTCTTTAAGGTCAGAGTGTATATTTGGCTATGTGCACTGGATTCTGAACAGTGATGTAATAGAATATTCAAGGTTAAGGGGAACAAAATGTAAAAGTTTAAGAGTCTGCCACTGAAAAAACATCTTTCTGAATATTGCCAGGATTTCAATGTTTTTTGCTGGTTATTGCCCTGTTGTAGGGTATATTGTTTTTAATTAAGTTGTATTTAAAGGGATAGTTCACCTAAAAATGAAAATTCTGTAATTAATTACTCGCCCTCATGTCGTTCCAAACCCGTAAGACCTCCGTTCATCTTCAGAACACAAATTAAGATATTTTTGTTGAATTCTGAGAGCTCTCTGACCCTCCCATAGACAGCAAGGATACAACCACGATTAAAGTCCAGAAATGTAGCAAGGACATCGTTAAAATAATCCATGTGACATCAGGGGTTCAACCGTAATTTTACGAAGCTACGAGAATACTTTTTGTGTGCAAAGAAAACAAAAATAATGACTTTATTCAACAATTCGTTGTTTTCGTGGTTTACGCTTTGATCTGAACGAAAACAGTGTATCCGCGTGGCACAGCTGACACAGAACAGCATACGTTGTTTATGTTCAGTGGATACTCTCCAAAATGGCGCCAGGGTGACACGGAGGAGACGAATTGTTGAATAGTCGTTATTTTTGTTTTCTTTACGCACAAAAAGTATTCTTGTAGCTTCGTTGTTTATGCTTTGATCTGAACTAAAACGTATCCGCGTGGCGCAGCTGACACAGAACAGCATACGTTGTTTACTTTCAGTGGATACTCTCCAAAACCAGGGTGACGTGGAGGAGACATTGTTATTTTTGTTTTCTTTGCACACAAAAAGTATTCTCCTAGCTTCGTAAAATTACGGTTGAACCGCAGATGTCACATGGATTATTTTAACAATGTCCTTGCTACATTTCTGGACTTTAACCGTGGTAGTATCCTTGCTGTCCATGGGAGGGTCAGAAGCCTGTGTTATACTTTCCGCGACCGCGAGTCCGCTAGGGTCCGCTATGGTATGCGTGACATAAAAATCATCATCGGAGGGTGTGCGCGGATGGTCCGCGTGCCTCTCATTTTTTTGTGGCTGAGCGTACAAGTACGCGCGGTCAGTAGGCTACAAAAGCACCAACTTTGCTACTTGAACTGGTACAATCCGTCGATAAAACAATATAAAGACAGCCAGATGTGCAATAACTCTGGGCAATTGTTTGTTTACTGTTCAAGCCGATCTACTGCACTGAAAAAAATGATTCATTGAATTTACTCAATTTTTTTAAGGTAAGTGGTTGCAATCAATTTATTTTAGCTACATTTAAATAAATAAATTTAGTTTACTAACTTTCAACAAAATTGAGTAAATTCAATGAATCATTTTTTTCAGTGTGCGCATGTATAGAACACGTCCGCAGAGCGCACCACCAGCGCACGCTTTCGGAAGTATAAATACAAGCAGTCCGCGTCCGTGTACGCGTCCGGATTGCTCATGCGGAAAGTATAACACAGGCTAGAGAACTCTCAGAATTCATCAAAAATATCTTAATTTGTGTTCTGAAGATGAATGGAGGTCTTACGGGTTAAGAACGAAATGAGGGTGAGTAATTAATTACAGAATTTTCATTTTTGGGTGAACTATCCCTTTTAAATTTTACTTACTTTAATAGTTTAGAAACAGACCTGTCTCTCAATAAATAAATAAAAAATTATAATTAAACATGCTTGTCATCATTTACTCAAATTGTTCTACACCTAATAGTAATAGTTTATTTGGTCTGTTGAGGACAAAAGAAGATATTCTGAAGAATGCTGGTAACCAAACAGTTGCCGGTACCCATTGACTTTCATAGTATGGAAAAAAAATACCATGGAAGTCAGTGGCTACCATCAACCATCTGGTTATCAACATTCTTCATAATACTTTCTTCTGTGTTCAGCAGAATAAAGAAACTAATACAGGTTTGGTAAATTTGTGGTGAACCATCCCTTTAATACAATTTTGTGACTAATTAAGGATGCCTCTAAACAATGTACTAATTTCTTTTTTTTCTTCTTATTTCTCTGCTTTTCTCCTTGTATGCTGGTCCTTGAAGCAAGCGAAGCGCCTCGCTACATGAGACTGACCTGCAGGGCAGGGGCTTCTCCAGAAGGGGGCATAGTCGCTAAGAAAACACTCTACACCCTTAGAAGTGATCCAAGACAGACTTGTTTTGGGGGGAAAAAAATGCACTTGGTACTGAAACTTGGCTTGGTTTTGTGTTGGTTGATTAAGTGTGTGTGAGCATGCATTTCAAAATGTAGAGGTCTATGCCAAAATTGTACACTACCACCTCTACTTTAACAAACGGCTGTTTACATATGACTTCCTCTGGCTCCAACTATACTAAGACATGTGATCACCTACACATCTCACTCTCTCTGCCCTTCCGATAAATTGATATATTCCTGTTCGGATTTAGTGGGAGGACAGGGAGGTTTGCTTTTCTACATTAATACTAAAGTATATATTTGTACTACTGACAAAATGAAAATTGTGAAAGACATTAAGAAGCCTATTCTACATTGTGTTAGTGTGAAATGCTTATCTGAATAATACCTTAATATATTTGCATTTGTCATGTCTATCTCCGGGCTGTTTAAGGAATTATGTTTTAAAATAATGCTAACCGTTCAAAAATCAATGGAGTGTTTAGATGCTGGAGGACAGGATTTAAAAGGATAGTTCAGCCAAAAAGTTAAAAACGCATGTCATTGCAAATAAATATGACTTTCTTTGTTCTGTGGAACACAAAAGGAGATGTGTTGACTAATGTTAACACTAATCTCTTTTGAATAATGAAAGTTGATGATGATCAGGGGCTGTCAAGCCAAAAAAGAGTTTGTGTAGATCAGAATTTCCTGCAAAACAAGCCGCTAGAATCACTGGATCATGAGCCGCTCAGTGCTGTGCTTCACTTTGAAGTGCATAGTGCATATATTTATTTAGCAGATTTTTTTAAATTGTGCAGTCGTACTCCTTAAGCCATATAGGTTGTGTAATAAACATAATGAAATGTAAATCATGAGTCACTGAAAATTTCGTGGTCACCATTCACTTTCATAGTATGGAAAGCAGCAGCTTGAACATTCTTCCAAACATCTCCATTATTATCCCATAGAAGGAAAAAAAAGGTTGAGTTTGGAACAATATGAGGCACGATAAATGATCACAGAATGTGATTTTTGGCCATACTACCCTTTTTAATTCCTAGTTATGCCTGTCCTGTCGAACAATGGCTAATTGTGCAAAAATGGTTAGCTTGAACAAGAACGAAAATGATATGCTTGAACAAGTTAGAAAGGTGAACAAGACAACACTAATGCTAAGCCAGTGAAGTTCTGTGTTCCAGAGCCGAGAGCCAATGCCAGCTGGCAAACGCTTCAGATCCTTAATCTTTGGTTAACACGTCCATGTAGGCAACTTCTGCCCCACTTTTCAGCTCTGCTTTCTGCAGAAGATCTCTGGTTCTCACATTCCATTTAATTTGATCAAGCTTTGTGCGAGCTACCTGCCCTTATGAAACACTTTACCGACCAAAAATGCACCCGACATCCACTAGTTTTTTTTACTGGAATGGATCAAGCAACTCTGATTTATTAAAGTCAGAAGCAGACAGGTGTTCTGATAATGATTTGTCTCTAACCCCACCCACTCAAAAAACGAAAAAGAATCTCCATCGCCTCAGGCTTTTTGACTTCTCTCTCTCTCTCCTCCTCTACTTCATTTTTTTTTTATTGTTATGATTGCTGTGCGTTTCTACACCGTTCAGCCTGCAGGAAGGGTTGGTTGGTACATGTCAAGCTACTAAAGTATGCAACGTGGACAGCAGCCCTTTTGCTTATTAATTAATAACGAACTCCATGTTCTTCATCACCTGCAGGAGTGACCCACAAAACCGACACTCTTTAATGTGCTTTCACTCCTGAATAAACTAATTTCTTAGTGCAAACACATCAATAATTGGCTGGAGATTAACATGAATAGGTTTTGTTTACCAAAGAGTTCAATGATTTTTTTTTTTTTTTTGGCTGATCTTCTAGACTTTCACATGTTCTTGCCTGATAAACGACTCTTTCAGTTCCTCTAAAGTGAATAAATGAGGTGTGTAAAAGGGAGAGGATTTAAAGAAGATTTAAAGCGCATATCTGAGTGAGTTTCGGCATGCCCTCTCAGCTACTTGCTATCTTCAAACTGATACTTACCTAATTATACACACACACATGCACACACTCGCATGCAGTCTTCTTCCCACCCTCTATCTCACGCCCCCACCAAACTAACCCTCCTAACCGACCGCCTGCTATTCACTTGCAAAGTACTGCTGTTGACACACAGGAATCCAGACCCACACACGCATGCTCTTTCTCCCTCCTTGGCAGGAAGGACTCTCCTCTGAACCAGACGACAGCTTGCGCCCCTCTCATTTTCCTCTGCTGGCAGGTGTTAGAAATAAAACCATAAATAAGTGCAAGAGAGAGCCAGAGACAGCGCAAGAGAGCAGGACAAATGTCTGTCTTCATTTGTTGCTGGAGAGCGGGGGAAATATGAGGGAAATGAACGATATAGAAGAGAAATCTATTATTTTGAGTAGCTAGAACAGTTAGGGTTTTATTTGCCTGCTGTCAGCTGTATTTTTGTGTGTGAAGGGGATTGAAGAGAACACTCGGATCATCTGGGCTCAAGCTGCAGCGTTGTTGATTGAGTTTGAGTGCAGCTGAGGGGAAACAAAGTAACCGAGAGGAACACTAGGCAGTCATGGACACTATAACACCTCAGCCACAATCCTGGATGACTTGGATTTGCACACTGGAGTTGGACCCCATCCAGCCCACAGTCCACTGATACAAATGAGGTACTGTTTTTTGTTTTTTTCTAAATCTGTGGAGATCTGTTGCATTTTAGATGATGTTTTGGGGAAATACTGTATTTTGAGTTACACTGTGCAGTGGACCAAGTCTGATTTACTCTAGGAAATAAATGAAAGGTTTTAGGATTTTGAAAAGAAAGAATGCAATGAAGAAGAAACATTTCAGATTCTGATTTCTAGGTCACTAATCAAGTAAATTTGTAGCATTGATCATGTGAACTACTTTGTACAGAGAGTCAGATGTTCTTGCTTCCACTGAAGCTCAAGAATCTGTTTAGATCATCTTTGGAAAACATGAACATCAGGTTTAACACAAACCTGTGGATTCATGCAGCTTGTGTGCTGCTGTCATACTAAGAAATTCAAATCAGTTTTTCAATTCAAGTTCACTCAACTGGTTGTTCATATAAAAATATTCCTAATTCCTAAATTAAATGTATTATGTTTCTATTTTATACATATGTTTGTATTTTTACTATATAACAAAAGTATTTTTAATAATTATTTTTATTAAAACATTGTCACTAGTGGTCTCAGATTTTTGATTCTTCCTGGTTGTTAGCTGTTTAAAGAAGTGGCTAATGGTTTATTTTGCCTACTGTTACTTCTCAACATTGTAATCTTATGGCTTCTTGTTTACTGTGTAACACGGTGAATGTTTAAGGTCACTAAACATATTATTATCATTTATATCTGTCCTGCTGGGTTGCTCTGCCAGACACTTTTTTTCTTGCTTGAACAGATGCTCATGCATGAAGTATAATGTTTTGATTTGCCATTCATGATATCCTACCTGCATAGACAAATCTCATGATACGCCTGGGATATGGTCCAGTTTATAAAATCCTGGTAGAGCAAGCAGAAACACTGCCCTCCAGCCCTCCTAACAGACATCAAATCAGATGCAAATATGCCCATGCTACCGATCGCTTGCAAGCTACTTAATGTTGCATGAATAATAGTGCGATAGATTGAGCAGGATATGAGCCCAGAACATTCTACTGCTGCAGGGAGCAGAGATGGTAAGTGTGTGCATGTGTGAGGGGCAGGTGACTGCATGTCTGGAACACACAGTAAAAGAACTGCACATGGATAGATGGCAGCACAGTCATGAACTCAATGTCAGAGTGCTGTACTGTGTGAAGCAATATAGAAATATTTGTTTATTTATATGAAGAGTTCATTTGCAAAAACATAACTCCGTTTTTAACAATTTTCGAAAATCATGTTTTTTCATTGTGCATTCCAATTAATCTCAATCAAACTGCAGTTGGGTTATTTTGATTAGGTAAAAAAAATACAGCTAACTAACACAATAAAAACATGATCTGTTTTTGCAAATAAACTCTTTGTATATATATATATATATATATATATATGTGTGTGTGTGAATTGTGTGTTTGACAGGAATGAAGGCATATGCATCGATGTTATGTTAAGAGCTCATGAAACCTAATTAAGTTCCAGGTTATGTATCATTTACATATTAACTTTGTCCCAGATCGATTTCTTAGGAGAATAACAAAAAATGACACACGAGATCATTGTTGATGTGCAGTAAAAGAGTAAAAAGCTATAAAATAATTGTGGATAGCAAAGTCCAGATAAATTACTCTTGGAAGAGTTTGATAAGAAATGTTTGCGTTCATATTGACAGGATTTAATATTTATTTTAGTTTAATTTAATATAGTGTTTTCCTGAAAGAAAATGTTATGTATTTTTAGTTAACAATAACAACACTAATGGGAAGTTATGATAATAACATGGCAGTTCTTCCAGTAAAATCAATAGGTCTTCCACATCTGTTTTTAAACAGGAGATCTGTCCACTTGCTTGATTATTTACATTTACATTGTCATTTAGCAGACGCTTTTATCCAAAGCGACTTACAAATGAGGACAATAGAAGCAATCAAAAATCAATCATTTACTCAGGTGTCATAAGTCTGGACTATATGCTCTTCTATTGAAGTCATGATTCATAGAGTGCTGTTTCGTCATCATTTTGTGTCTAATGTGTCTGTGACTTAGCTGTCTGTTTTCATATAAGGTCATATAGACTGATTGTTTCATGCCATGTGTGGAGCATGTGTTTTGGAATGTTTTCTTTTCTTTCTGAGCGGGAGGGTGAGACGTCCTCTTTATGACCTAGCACCTGTCTGATGGAAGGCTTTATGTTCTCCGCTACACTGCTGTGCGGGAATAGCAATTATCCCGGCTGCCCAGACGAAATTATTAAAAAGCAGAAACCTCGCAGCTAAAACTGGCTTCATAACGTCCAAGTTTAGGTAATTTGCTTGGAAACTGAGAGATCCTTTTAACGTGAGTCATGAGTGAATGGCAACATGAGGATGTGGGGTAAATAAAAAAAGTATCATGTCACAATAAAATCTCCCTGCCTTATTCATTCTCATCCTGTATAGCCTCAGAAACCATTGTCTGCATTTGCTTCGTAACACCATTGGATGTGTAAGAGATATCCTTTTAGTATTAGAGTGATTATATCCCTCAAATATGGGTTCTTTTTGAATGGAGTGAGATCAGGTGATTTTTGCTTCCTTCACCTCCACTGATTAAAGACCCATGAAGACAGTGCATTTGTACGAGGGGTGAGCTTTTAGGATGTGTGTTTGAGCATGGATGGATCCCACAGGGTGTGGTTTGATGGTGCTTTGCTTTAGTTAACATGTTGGCAGATATGAAGATCAGAGAGACAGTGGGGGCGGCCAGACCCTTGGAATGTCTATCGTAACCTGCGGCTTGCCGCTCCTCCAGCTCGGCCGTGCCAGTCTATGTGTGTGTTTGTATGATTCACTGCATTCTCATAGTTCTCAGCAGCTCTGGATTGCTCATATATGCTGGTAGAGATAAGAACAGACTGGAGGGAGCAATAGATGGCACGGGATGTTTTGGTAATAATACAACTGAACTGCCATGTGTACAAGGAAAATACACTGTTTTTTTACTATTTAAGGTCAATGATAAGATGTCATTTTTGTCAGATTAATTAATTGATTCAGAAATACATTGCAATGAGTACACATCTTCTACGATGAGCATGTTTGTAATCTCTGAATGAAAATTCACCTAGATATTTTTTAGGACAGAGTAAATAAATGTCAGGGTGATATAAGTGTCTGGGTATTATATCAAAGGAAAAAAAGGCAATTTTTTTTTAATTAATTTTATTAGATTTCTGATCCGATTATGAAAGTAAAATGGTAGTATTTTTTGTAAATAAATGAATTGTATACTGTGTGTGTGTGTGTGTGTATTTATATGTAAAATATAATTGTTTATATTATTATAAACCATTATATAATATTATAATATATTGTTTGTAAATAAATAAATAAAACTAAATAAATATAATGTATGTTAAAATATATGTTATACATGTAATGGTAGTATTTTTTAGAAATATTTTGTAAATGTAAAATAAATAAATAAAAAATAAATAAATATATATTAACTTCCTTATTTATTTATCGATCCACCAAAGCAAAGCACCGGCACCACAAATTATATTTAAATACCAAAAAAAAAAAAGATTCTTTATGTATATAATTTTAAAATGATTAAAATACACTCATGTGTGTTCAAGGTGTAACCAAAATATGCTTTTTACTTGGTCATAAATTTACTATTTTTTAATGGTTACACCACATGACATTTTTAGAGACATTTTTACTTGATCATTTTTTTACGCCATTGACCCCCATGCCATGTTATATAAATATGGTAATCATTCAGTTCCATGATTTCCATGGTATTCAATCACCATGGTACAACCGCGGTACTTTTTGTCACTGTCATGTCAGAAATAGTATTTGTATCATTTGACTTAAATGTAATGCATGCAATTTCTCTGACTTTGCAGTTCATTTTATCCCATAAAGCACTCTCTAACTCCTCCCATGGTCTGTCCTGCGTACGGAGCACCTGCCCCATCACCTGTCAGTTGGAGGCAACAGGCTGATTCTGTATTTGCACCTACATGTACCAGAGTTGCAGTCTGGGGAAAAGGACGCCATGCCACACCCAGTAATACTCTGTCCTCGCTCTTCACGTGCAAAAACTTTCTCTCCTCACTTACCCTCGTTTAGCTTGCCGAATTCAGGTCAACAGGGCCACGCGAGGTGGAATGGGTGTCTAAAGCCCCTTCACTCAACTCTATTAGTCTGACTGGCCTTAAAGGGCTTGTAAGGGCTAAAAAAACAGCAGAGCTCACCTGCAGAATGAACAGATGGTGACGGAAGAGGTTTGGGGAGCAATAAGAACAGACCTTGTTTGTGTGACTGCACGTTATTAGTGCCTCCCCCAATGGTCAGCACAGATAGGATGCAGACACAAATAAGGCCTGTTCTTGTTGCGTGAGCTCAGACAGACCAGACTCTTTGTTTGTACTCGGGTATAGCTTACTGGGCAATTTAAGTGGAATGACAGAAGCGCAGTTATTTGGGGAATGTGGAAAGTGTCAGAGATCTTTATTGGGATTGGGGGTCGACCATGATAATGAACTTGCTTTTCTTCGGCTCACAAAAGGCTTAATGGTTAACCATTTTTATTGTGTCCTCATTTTGCTTTTACAAAAGGCCATTGGATTTCAAGACTATACTATAAAAGAAACAGGTTATGAATGTTGTAATGTGTTGGAAGGCACTAGCATTTTTTATTTGTCATTTGAAGGAACTTTTTATGGTTTAAAAACTGGAACATTTGTCTATAAAAAGCTAATAAATTCTTAATGACAGTAGGTGCAGATATCTTGACATATTTTTGTGTACTTTATTCTTGTACAAATGTGTGTCAGTGCAGGAGTAAATGAGTTTTGTTTTTCTGCACGGTGCACATGTTTGTGTTTGTCTATGAAAAGTGATCCTGAAAAAGCCAAGCCCTACAGGTATGTGTAAAAGGCTTTTCTTTGGCTCTGCGCACACCTGCTTAGCTACGCAGCCTGCAGGCTTTTTCAGGCTGGCTTGGACCTAATGTGAATAAAACAATTTGTTTGTGTTTTATTTCATGGATTGACCTGAATACAGTCTGTAAGAGAAAATCTTAAGAAATACCAGCAATGCAGGTATTATGTGGTGATTTCCAATGATTTTTAAGTTTAAAAAAATATTTAAATAAAATTTAGTATAGCAGACTGTTTTTGTTTTTAGTAAATTAAATGAACCATAATTTTACCTTATTTATTTTGTATAATATTCATGCATTAACTATACTTTATTTTTAGTATTATTTTTTTCTAAAAAACACTTTAGACTATTTATACTGCACCACCTTTGCATTAAAATTGTTATATCTGCATATTAAAATGTCACAAACACTCATTTCATTCTGCTGTATGGTCATTCTCAAAGTGTAAGCAGTGTAGCGATCACATTTCAAAACAAGCTGCTCTGAGTGACTAGTCTTTACCTGTCCATATAATAAAGCAGAGGGAGGGGGAGCGTTCGCCTGGCTCGGTTCACCTCCCGAGCAGTGAGTGAAAGAAAACAGGAAGTTCAGTGTGAATGAGTGTGATGTGAATGGAACAGTTAAAGTAGGTCATCTTTGAAATGTGACAAATTTAACGGCACATTAAAGAACAGATTGAGCTATATAAATCTTGCAAACATCAGCAGGGCTAGTGAGTGTCATGTCAATTGTAGTTGTAAATCATGATACCGTGATGTTTGCAACCCATTTTACTTTCATAATCTGACGTATTTCCAAGTGTAAACTGTAGGGTGGGACTTGATTTTATCCACATCAGAATGGAGACGGACCGAATGTGAGTTAGCTACAATGCCTAAATACTAACGTCGATGGACAAGCAAAATATTTTCAGAAGAAAAGTAAGTTATTATGTTTCGACTTAAAGATTAAGACGACAAACTATTTTGTCTTTGGAATAACATGCACTAAGGAATTGCTCACAATAACACAAAGAACATGCATTAGTTTGGCTCAATTGGATTTTGCTTGATTTTAAGCACATTTATTAATGAAATTTGCTTTTATTTTCTTTCTTAGACTTTTTCCCCTTTTTTCCTTGTTGATGCTTTTTGGGTTACTTGTTGATCAGTAAATTAATGTAAAGGCCCTGTTGCAAATTGTTTTCTATTAAATGAACATTAACAAGTAATGCTTGCGATAAAAAGCATAAGTGCCTATAATTAAACCTTAAAAGAGATTTGAAAGCGCTAATATATTTTGGACTAAGCAAGTGTCTAACCAAACCTATAAATATCCTACAGAAGCATTATTCAATAAGAACAAAATCAATGTAATAATAGTTCTTTGTTTCCACACTCAGCACTAGTGCTTGAGTGCATAACGCTCCTGTATTTGACTGGGTGTGTCTAGTATGAATCGCTTTATGTATTCCCCAATTGTAAGTCGCTTTGGATAAAAGCGTCTGCCAAATGACTAAATGTAAATGTAAATGTAGTATGGGAGGTGTTACTGTTGAAAGAAGGTGAGTGCACAGATGTCCTAAAGAAATGGTAACATTTTTCTTTAAGACGAGACCGTGGGGTTCAAGGTGGTCTAAAGAAGCTCAGCTTGTTAGAGTAATACCTTAAACCAGGCATTGTTACACCTATGGGCTTCTCTCTCTGTTGTGTTGGAGTTGAGAGGGTTGAGGGCAATGTTAATGCTTTGGGAACTTGAAAAGTGATTTCGGTGTCTGTCTAGATGGAGGAAGGCCTTGGGCACTTTGAGGGATCAGGCCCCACACCAAACACAAACAAAGAAGTGTTCTTCACCTCCAGATGTCCTCTCACCCCATCAGAATTTAAATGCTTCTATATATAATCTCTAAAATGAGATAATCTAATTTTTTCTCGAAAAATACTTTCACAAATTAGTTGTCCATTATAAAGTAATCCATTATATTATTTAAAGAAAAGTGAAGAGTCAAATTAGAACGTCTTGGGGCAGCAAACAGTTGCTTAAAAGTAGGTCCACAGTCTGTCTAGCTTTGAAAGTTAAGTATTAACCTTTTACAATAAAAGTGCTGTATATTTTAAGGCCACTTCATGCCAGGAAACTATTAAAGATATAGTTCAGTTGAAAGTGAAAATTCTGTCATTATTTTGTCATCATATTGTACTAAACCTGTATTCTGTTCTTTTTCCATGGAACATAAATGGAGACTTTTTAAATAACTATTACACAGTTATTTTCCGTACTTTTCAAAACTACAATTTATCATCAAAACATTTAGGTTTGGAACGTCCAAACTGTTGACCAAAATGATCAAAACCTGAATGTTTTGATGAAGTAATAAGTAAATATGAGCTATCCCTTTAATATTTGACTAATCGTGTAATTTTTTTGTTACCCCATGCATATTGCTATCAAGTTGCAGCAGCTGAAAATGAGCTGAGGTGTTTGAGTGTGAAAGGCAGATGCCATGATGGATCTCTCTGGCACAGGCCAATTAGACCAGTGGTGTCAGCCTGCTTCAGAGCAATATAACATACAAACATAAACCTATGACACCACACTGTTAGACCCTGTGCTCAAACAAACAAAAAATTCTAGAAATTAAGAGGGGGTTATTTGGGGTCTACATTGTGTATAGTCATTTATAAAAAAATATATTTTACAAGAGGACTTAATGTGACTTAATGACAGCTATACGCTATGAAAAAAAATATTTTGCTTTATTTCAAACACAAAATATTTGTCCTCATTGTTATTGCTGACATTGATGAATATGTACATATTTGTGGATTCATGTGGTTGCTATCAGCTTCCATGGGCTTTTGCAGCATTGTTTTCTTTAATCATATACTGTAGCTACAATGAAGAAGATGGCAGTTTTCTATTCACTTACTTTGTTGACGCCCTGACTTACAGGAACCCTCCAAAATTACAGGGAGAATGTATACAACAAAGACCAAAACATAAGGAAATAACATGTTGAGAACATGGAAAATTACATGGTGGATTTTACTAAAAATTGTCAAATGGGTAAGACTTCAACCTGAATGTATGGAATAGCTATTGTAATGGGCTGTAATGTAGTGTATTATTGAATTTGTTTTATAGTAATAGCTATGCACAGCATTCACAAAATTACTCCTGCTATTTGTACATTACATTTAATTTGTGTAGCACGGTAAAGGGTTTTACGGTTATATTTTACAATGGTTCCCAAGTTTTGCTTGCATGATTTGACATATTTCTAAGTGACATGGGATATTTAGCGAGAAATACCATAGGACAAATGTGAGTTTGTTAAAGCATTGCCTTAATAGCTCTTTGGCTATTGGCTTACATTATCCATTACATGAGCAGAAAAGAAAAGTCATTTCAGAGAAAGAAATAAAGTAATTATATTTTGATTACAGATTACGAAGACGTTAAACAAAGAATACCAACTGACCAACTGACTTTTATTTGTTTGTGTGTGTGCATGTAAAAAATCCAGATTCATTCCTTAAATCTCACATGTCCTGTGCAACAGTATTCTCTATCTGGAGAAATAAAGAGACCTTTGTTTAGAGTAGGGAACAGGTAACCATTTGTGCAGTGTGTTTGTTGTACAGATGTGGGTATAGGTTTTATCAGTACTGAGGGTCAGATTGTGTTTTTGTGAGTATGTTTGCTTGTGGATCATGTTGAATCGTGCAGTTGGATTTAGCTGCGTGTACATTCAGCTTAAAAGAGAAATTGAGATGGGGGGAGACTCAGGTTATTTTGTGTCCTCTCAAAAAAAAATAGATGTACTACAGATATTGTTTGAGGCTTTCGAAGATCAGCAATAGGTAGTTTCAAAACTATCAGATTAAACAATGATTTATTCAGTTTTACATTATATTTTTTGGTTGATGACATGTTGACACATAAATTGCATGCAAGGTAGAGTTAAAGGCACCCAGGGGCAACCCAACTAGCATCCTTGGGTGGATTTCATCTGCAAGTTTAGAAAACATCTCTCTTTATTTCATGGGTCAGTGAATAAGGCAGATGTGGGTCATCAGCACTGACAGTTTGCTGAGCCTTCATTGCTTTAATAGCCCAGGAAATGTCATAGCTCAAGCTATCTCAGGCTTGCCTGTCCCTCAGGGCAAGACACTGAATACTAATAAGTGTTGCTTCTCCCATGACCCAGATTTGTTTGGGTAAATAGAGAGCTGTTTGGAAACATGAGAAATATGTACGAAAAAAAAACTCTTCCAAGATGACCTTCTCAGTCAGGGTCTTTTTCGTGAAGCATTCCATCTCAGGTATAAGCTGCAAGCAAGACTAGACACTTGCCCATTATCATAGTTGGAGAGACTGAAGTGTCCTCATGTGACTGCCTTGACATCTTCAAGCAGAAGCTGCACTACAGAAGCAGTTTTGAGTAAGGGATCCAGCTGTAAATGATGTAGATAAGTATAGAGGATGAGGGCTGCATGCTGCGCTCTTTAATTAGAACAGGAAGATGCAGCGGCAGCGACTGAGCCAAGTCTGCCACGGGGGGAAGAGCAGAGCCTGTTCAGAGAGACTTAACTTTACCCAGTGGAACACCAAATCCACTAAGAACTGCAGAGATGAGCCAAGCTTTACTGTGCATAAATCTGTGCTGGCACAACAAAAACATTGGCCAGAGGGATCTACTCCACTATGCTCAAATTTGGAGATGCAGCATCTGTCAAGACAATAGGTATGTGGGTTCATGAGTTATAATACTTTAATTTTTTTCTTTCTATTTTTGTTTCCCAATTTCTTTGCAGTACCCATGTGCCTCCTGAGCCATGCTCCCCGGCTATGGATTCTCTCCTCTCCTTGATTTCCAGCCTCACCTCCAAGCGTTCCATTGCAGAGGCGAGAGCTCTGACATGTGGTTCCCAAGCTCAGTTGAGACCCAGGCTCTGAGCGACTCTCAGGAAGGTAGGCCTCTCCTGCAACAGCATCAACACATTGCCGTGTGTCAGCAAGAGACGTTGGCCTTCATTGACATTCAGCAGCCAAGCGTTAATGGTTTCCAATCATGCACACTGGAAAACTGTAGTTCTTCTCTTTGCTCCAAGCCAGTCAGATGCAGTGGAAGCAGTCCATCTGATTTTGCCAAGAATGGGAGTACAGACACAACACTGGACAATTATTTGACCCAGGATAGCAATAATGTGGAAGGGGTTCAAGATCATACGTGGACATCCATTACAGCCTTACCTGAAACGGTTTATGAAAAACCTGAACCAGGAGTTAAGGGACTCAGTTCTCGAGACTTGTTTCTGCCTCTGTCCTCTACATATGTACCTGAGAACAGGAACTCTTTGGAGCCTCAGCAGCAGAGCTCCCCCTCTTCCCCCTTAGAGTTCCAGAGTTCGGACCCATTTTGCCCTCAAAGACGCACATCTTTGGGATCCATAAAGGAGAAGTCCATAAGTAAGTGCCTCTCTCATTTAAGTCTTGACATGTTGTTCCTACATTCCTGCTTTAAACAACAAATAGTTTGTTATAGTGCAGGGTTACTTTCACCTCTCGAAACTAGAGCTTTCTGATAGCTGATTCTGCAGTTCTCTGGAGGCTCCTAAATACAGTATACATTTTGGATGTGGGAGTCTCTACTAAAAGGTTGATGAATTAAACAAGTTTATATGATAAGTCCAAAATCTGTGCTGCTGACAGGTCTCCAGCAACAAGCCTGGGACCTACTGTGCTAAAGTGATTGTGTCTGTTAAAACTAGAGATGAATGTACAAGTGGATGGTTCCACTCAATATGCCTTGTTGTTAATAGGGCGTAAGATGAGGGTATACTCTCCAGACACTATGAATGATGGGTCTCTCAGCAGCCCAGGCGTGGAGTGTGATTACCTGCTTTCAACATCCTTTGAATCGTTCGTAGAAGGAGGCCTTGGCATGGTGGGTTCTACCATACCCACATCCAATAGTTTCAGCTCTCTCCCAGAGGTAGATGAGGACCTTTCTCTTCTTGCCTTACCAACGCCTCCGAAACCTTTCTTAGATCCCCTTCAGGAGGGTGCCAGATTGGAGGGGGGTGTAAATGATGGGGGGAGGCAGAGGTTGGGCATGGAGGACTGCGGGGCTCTGGAAGGCCCTGCCCTTAACAGTGGGACCTCACTGCCTCTGTCCCGTTCTCGCTCAGCAGACAACGAGCGCCGGCGCTTCTCTGCCTCTGAGCTCATCTCTCGTCTACAACTCTCCCAGAGGAAAAACTCTTTTACCCTTAAGCTGGGCAAGTCTCTTTCTGCTCGTGTGGCCTCGCGGGACCGCCACCAGTCTGGAAACCACAGCTCAGACTGTAAGTGACTCATCAGGACTGATTAGCCTAATGAAAGACTTTATTGTGAAAGGCTTTTGCTGTGATGTCATTATCACACTTCAGCGCTATATTTTCAGCTCTATTCCTTTTGTATACCTTCTCCCTCCCTTGTCTGTTTGTAGACAAACCCAGCTCCAAACATCGCTTCTCAGGGGGATCAAGTGACAGTGCACCACATAGTCCGGTGGGGTCTGCACCACCTCTGCCCTCTGCTGACCGTAATCTGCCACAGCAAAGGAGGAGTTCCAAGCAAAGGTGGCTCTAAAACTCAGCTAGAGATCAAAAGCAATGAGTAGAATATCACACATTCTGTTTTATAATGTAACATTTCTGCTGTTTTTCACAGTATGAGAAAGGGTTCCATTGATGAGGATGGAGACAGTCCTCCCAGTAGCTCTAAACGCCTGTCACGCTTCTTGCCAAACTGTAAGTCCAAAAAACAACAAATCTGGAATTTGGTATATACATATATATAGTATTATTTACCAGTTTTCTCTTCCTCTCTCTCAGTGATTTTGTATCAGGAATACAGTGACGTTGCTATCAACAGAGAGATACAAAGGCAGCAGGGGGCGGAGCCAGGAACCGATGAAGAAAGAGGAGACTCTGTGTCCTCTGGCAACCTGTCTCCATCCAGTTCATTCCGCTCATCTCGAGGCTCCGCCTTTTCCCTTTGGCAAGATATTCCTGATGTTCGGTCCAGTGGACAACTTGACAACTTTAGCAATGAAGAGCGTAAACTGCAGGAGGTGACTATTTGTTTTGTTTTGTTTTTTATCAACCAGCACATTTTGAAAGAAACAATTCATTTTATCTTTACTTGTTTTCTCATTTCAGGCCAAGTTTGAGTTGGTGACGTCGGAGGCCTCATACATACGCAGCTTGTCTATTGCAGTTGACCATTTCATGATGTCTCCTGAGTTGTGTGAGTGTCTTGGGACACAGGAGAGGCAGTGGCTCTTCTCCAAACTGCCCGATGTGAAAGAAGTCAGTGAGAGGTGAATAAAGAATAACTACAATTTTGCTATTTTTGAAAGAGTATGTCTTCTTCAGAGATGTACACTATCCCTGTTTCTATTCTCCTCATGTCCACAGATTTCTTCAAGATTTGGAGCATAGGTTAGAAGGAGACATTCTGCGTTTTGATGTATGTGACATTGTCCTTGACCACTGTCCTGCACTGCGGAGGGTTTATCTGCCTTACGTCACCAATCAAGCCTATCAGGAACAGACCTATCAGCGGAAGCTGTAAGCAGTCTTTTACTGTAAAACTGTTATCTAACAAGCATAACAATATGTATGTTGCATATTGCATTATTGCTGTTAAAGAGGTTTATTAATTTGCTTTGTGGTGTTTTCTTAGACAAGAGAATCCTCGTTTCCCTGGAATCCTTGCCCGCCTGGAAGAGGACCCAATATGCCAGAGGCTGCCTCTTACATCATTCCTTATCCTTCCTTTTCAAAGGATCACACGCCTCAAAATGCTAGTGGAGGTATTCCATCACACCAGAGCATGTGAGCGGAGTGGAGCGGGGAGCGTAGCGGTCATATTTCCTTCAGAGCGGAGAGCGCCTTCTGAAGATTTCGCTCCGCTCGCTCAATACGCTCAGCACCGTTCCCTCAACCCAAAATGCCCTTTGGCATGGGCGGCACTAGGGAGGGGCTAGCAGGTGCTCCAGCACCCCCAAGAAAAACCAAAGCACCCCCATAAAAAATGAAATAAAATAAAAACATTTGACTCATTACACATGCATAAATGCTGCAATGCAATACAACGTGATTTGCAGTCGCATGTAATGTCAGCATTTTATTTTAAAAATGGATCGGTTCCTTGTGCCAAGTAGGCCTGCCCCCGACTAAAGATTTTTCTAGGCAACTAGTCGCACGTTTATATTAAATTGATTAGTATAATAACCTACTAAACCATCCGTTAATATAGGCATTTAGGCGTATTATTCCGTGCTCAAACGCACGCATAAAGGTCTCTGCACACAAAGCTTGCCGCAAAGCACCGGATAAAGTAATGATTATGAATGCATCGGGGAAAAAGAAGAAATTGTAATTATTTATTAATAAACTAGTGCTTTCTCAGACTCGCCATCTCCACAGTGGACGTGCCTTTAATAGAGAAATGCACCTATACGGACTACATAGAGAAGATTATTATTATTTTTTTGGTTTTCAAGCTTTCTGCAGATTTATTTCTTATGTCTGTGAGCTGGTTCATTGTTGTGACGTGCTCCATTCACGGAGACTGCATGAGACGACAGAAAGTACATCCAAAAATGACGGGAGTATAAGCTCTTTCAGCAGAAAAAAATAAATAAAAAAATGATTGCGTGCACATAGATACAGTAGGCTAAGCGCGATAACACTCCCACATTTTTCATAAACATTGGAAATGCGCCTATATAGCGATTTTATTATTCATATAAAAATAATAATAATAACAACCTGTTTTGGTCATATTTACTATTAATTGCCCAGCTCCCCCTGTCATTGATCTAGCACCCCCTCAGCACCTGCTCTTTGGTAATTTGCTAGTTCGAGAATCTGTGGAATAAGCAATAGTTTGTCTAATGTTTCTAAAAGTAAATTCTAAAATCCTGTAAAGATTGACAGACGTTTTAATAGACCGCATTTCCCCGCAGTTTTGGTCTTTTAGAAAGTGTATCTTTTATTAATGCCACTAAATAATTCTTTAGGTGCATTTCATCTTGTGTGTGTGCTTTTCATGGGCCTGATAAGCAAGGTGTATTTTGTGAAATTCTATGTGCATTTATTTAATCATGTGTGCGTGTTTTGAATGTTCTGTTGCACAATAATTGAAGCTGTGTTTTCATGGAAATAAAGTAGGCCTAATGAAAATCAAATATACCCTACTTTTTCAGTTATTTATTTTTTAGGAAGGTTTGCCAAGTGGCTTCAAAAACAAGACATACATTACATTTAAATTACTAAAATTAATTAGAAAAAGTGCAAGCTGAACGTCACCCTGAAACATAACTGGTACGAATTTCATTATAAACGGGGAAAAAACACACAATTAGGCCTACCAGAGAAATGTTATGTCAGAGCGTGATCTGAGCGGGATTTGGTTTACCGGTGAGCGTGAGCGGAATATTAGCGGAGCGTTATGCTTTGACCGTGAGCGACTGAGCGGAGCGCACGTACACAGAGCAAAATATTCACGCCGCTCCGCTTCGCTCACATGCTCTGGTGATCATCACACACATCCAAATGTGATAGTGATAGAGGGCACAGTCTCCATCTTTTATATTTTGCAAAGCTGTCTTAAAAGTTGAAAACTATTATCAAGCTTTAGAACAAGGCTTACAAAGTTCATCAATTAAATTGTCTTGTGGTAATGAACTGTGCCCGTTATAGAATATCCTAAAGAGAACAACGCCTGGATCACGAGATGAGGACACTGCCACCAAAGCACTTAATGAGCTCAAAAAGGTGAGTAAAGTAAGAGAGGGCCATTTTGGAGAATATGAAAATGAAAACTAAATCTGGTCTGTTTCACTAGATAATAAAGGAATGTAACTCCAGTGTGCAGTCCATGAAGAGGATGGAAGAACTAATCCATCTAAACAAGAAAATTCACTTTGAGGGCAAGGTATAACATTTAGCATTCATTTTAATATTTAATTAGATACATACTGTATATCATGCAGGGGCATCATGAACCAATTTTTTATTTTTATTATTGAGATGCCAGTGGCAGCCCTGCCTCATTTGTTGCCATTTGCAAAGTATGACGTGACCAATAGGGGGATTTTTTTTTTTTTTGACGACTTTCCATAAACAGTTAGTAACTGAAAGGTGCATTTTTAGGGTCTAAATGTCTCACAATAAATATCACATGACTAAACTTAATTAAAGACTTTACTTACAATAGTTATCAAGTATACAAAATAAATAATTGCTTTTGGAAATTGCATTCAAAATCAGTTTGAATAAGCATGACACTTCTGGCATCATGTTTTCATATTACTGGCTTGTCAGTTTATGTGTTTGTTTTCTTTTGTTTTAGATTTTTCCTCTAATCTCTCAGTCTCGCTGGTTGGTCAAACATGGTGAACTGCTAGAAGTGGACACACAGAACTTGAGTATTTCTGGGTCCAAGTTTAAACTTACCACTCGGCCTGTGTACCTTCACCTGTTTAATGATTGTCTTCTGCTGTCCCGAAGGAAGGAGTAAGTCTAATGGGAAAGAGAGACAAATAAAATGAGAAAACTAGCACATTTGTTCTTTAATGTCCAATGTAGTATCTGGTTCTTGAAGCAAACCCGACTGAAAACCTTGTTTAAATGATATTACTCTGCTACAAAATCTGTCCCCTCTCTACCCTGTCACAGCACATGGAAGTTCATGGTGTTTGTACATGCAAAGATTGAGGACCTCAAGGTGAAAGATCTAAGCCAGAAACTTCAGGGAATCTCAGGCTTCATCTTCTATCTGCAGTTATGTGAGGGGCAACAGCTAAAACACCAGATTCTGCTCAAGTCACCCACAGAGTGAGTGCATTCACATCATTCTCAAATATTAACATCCAAAATCCTGTCACTGACAAATAGATCTGAGTGTTCCTGGAAAATGAGTCACATTGGTTTTGGTTGTGTCCTCACAGGATGCATAAAACTAAGTTTAAAACAGAGTCAAGAACATTTTGTTTTATATGTAGGAGCAGCAAACAGAGGTGGATATCAGCCATGTTTCCCTCCGATCCAAAGACAGCTATTGAGCAGACCAGTGAGAATGATGGTGTGTACTTTCTTTGTCTCACATCTTGTCATGCATTTCAGATTTAACTACATTACTGTACAAATTTAAAACTGTTATTTAAATGGTATGTAAAAGTGAATCGTGGCTGGTAGCATTATGTGGATAATCGCCAAGTTAAGCTGCAGTGTGTACCAGATACTTTATGATGAAAGTCAAAATTAAGCAGTTTGGACTGTTCTGCCTAACATACAAAGTCATCAGTTATTTCTCTGACATAACATTGAAAATAAAGTGGATTATACAGTTCTGCTCAAGAATATCCTGTTTACTTGTGAACTAAGTACCTCAAATAAAACTCTAAAAGGAATAGTTCACCCAAAAATGGAAATTGGCTCATCATTTACTTACTCGCATGTCTTTCCAAACCTGTATGACCATATTTCTTCTGTTGAACAAAAATGTCTTTAAATGGAACATACAATGAATAAATATTGATTTTTGTGTTTCACATAAAAAAATAACAGCATACAGGTTTAGACATCAACAGATTGAGTAAATGATGACTAATAATTTCGTGGTGGACTATTCCTTTAATGTCTTAGATTCCATACGATGAAGGACAGCAAATCCAGTTATCATCAGTCCTCATTATTACCCCTAACTTTTTGTGTACAGTCTACCTTGTGATGCTAAGACTTATGTTTTAATACAAAATATTGCTAACACTTTAGTATAGGGACCAATTCTCACTATTAACTAGTTGCTTATTAGCATGACTATTATTAACATGTTTATTAGTACTTATAAAGCACATATTCTGCATGACCATATTCTACATCCCTAATCCTACCAAATACCTAAACTTAACAACAACCTTACTGACTATTAATAAGCAGCCAATTAGGAGTTTATTGTGGCAAAATTAGTTAATTGTTTGTTAATGGCGAGAATTGGACCTTAAAATAAATTGACCAAAATATTTAAACTTAATGTCTGCATTTGCCTGCACAGATCTATCTCAAGTCCAGTGCATCAAGAGCTACCAGTCTCAGGAGCATGATGAGTTAACGCTGGAGAAAGCAGACATCCTTCAAGCTGTAACAATTACAAGTGATGGTAAGGAAAATCATTTCCCTTCCTCTGGCTACACTCCATTTTTCCCTTTGAAGAAGAGAAGCTGGAGCACTGCAAAGAAGAGATAAATTACCTTTTATGTTTTCAATTCACAGGGTGGGTAGAGGGGATCCGGTTGTCGGATGGAGAGCGGGGCTGGTTCCCCAAAACGTACGTGGAGGAGATCACAAGCCGCAGTGCTCGTTTGCGAAACCTCCGTGAAAACATTCGCATTAAATGTGTCTCACAAAAATTAGAGGGAGAGACTCTCTGAGACCTTGAAGTATCGGACATTGTTTTAAGCTTCTTGCATCTGCTTTAGCAATCCAGAGTAAATTTGTACATCACTGCAAATTTGTGTGAATATTTCATGGCTAACATTTTAGCTTTATTAAGGTATGCTGTAAAAATCTAAACTATGCATTGCATCTATGGAGGACAACAAGTGCCACATAAAAATAATAATAATAATTTATTAAACTGAAAATAAAAATGTAAATAAATAACTTTGCAAAGTTTTTACAAATGTATTTAAAAAACATTTAATTAATTATTAAAATCGTGGTTGAATATTAAGATAAAATAATGATGCATTTAAAAAAAATCAAAGTTATTGTATAAATTCAATTTGACAAATTAATAAAAAAAATAGTTTTACATATCTATTTTCATTTTAATGAATTATTGATTTCATCCTTATTTGATGCTACTAGTCCTCCTTAATCAATTAAGAGTTTTGCACTTCAGGTTTTAAGTATCCCTAGCTCTTCAAGCGATATTACCTTGGTTACTTTCTATGGCTCGCTTGCAAAGAAATGCATGTGTTGTTACTGCATGTAGCATATGGTGCTGTGCTTTCTGACAGTCCATAGACACACACTACTCAAAATACAGCTGTCCCAGGCTCACCATGTGGGTGGATGAAATCTGGATATGTCAGCTGTTAAAATGTTTAGCAAAATAACAAGATCCAATTTAAATGGGTTAATTTTAGGTGGTATAGCAGCCATTTCACTCTAAAAGTGTATAAGGACTTCTCTCCGACTTGGTTAAATGAAGTGAGATGTCTTGTTGTTAGCAGATTCACTGAACAGCCAAACAGTAAAGATAAACGCTCATTTTTACTAGTGGAAAAAATGGAACCAAATTTTGGATTTTTTTTTTTTATGATGATGCGGTTGCAACATAAATATTAGTTTATGCCACTAGTCTTCGGTAGATAATCATTTACTAAATAGTACTGGCATAATAACAAGAAGTGTTCTTTCAAATAATGACTATTATTTATGTCAGTGAAACTGCTGTTTGTGTATTTGTTGTTTTGGTAAGGCAGATTTTTGGGGCAATTTCTTTGTGGAGTACTGATATGTTAAATCACATTTGAAATATAATCCTTTATGGATTTTGTGACTTTATGTGACTTTGTAAATAAATAAATGCATATATTCTAGCTGAAAGTGTCTCAAGGGCCTGTATGAGACCAATACCAAAAAAAAAAAAAAAACCTGAGCTTTCCATTTGTGTATAAAGTTAACCTTACTGTAACCAGGATTCCCAGCCACGTATGCACACAGCTACAACAAAGCATGCCTCATAAACATCAGTTTCATTCCAGGCTCACCTCATATCCCATGGGGCAATAAAGCAGCCGGGTAGCAGGTAAACAGAATAGTTTCTTTGTCACAGCTGTCCTAAGAACCTTGAATGGTTTCCAACTGCTGTAAATCAGAGGTGAAAGGCTGCAGAAAAGAAGCTGCAGTTAGAGACAGATAAGAGACGGGCTGCAGAGGCCCAGGAATGCATTTCTAATTAAAGCCATTCATCACAGTGAAACATTTCCTATCAATTTTACATAATGCACTGTACTTACAGTTTTAGTAGCAACGTAGCAAAATGCATCCATGCAGGTTAAATTAACTTCTGCTACAGGGTTGCAGCAATAATTAGCTACTGTATCTATCTAGCCTCTTTAGCAATTGAAACAGTAGTGACACACACACACACACACACATATACTGAAACACAGTAATATATAATATAAGAAGGGTTATATTGACCTATTAAGATTTTGCTTGCATCTACCTTGTAAATATATTTTTGCTATTTTATTAAAAAGTTTTCAGATGTACAATAATTACAATTTTAACAATATTTCAAGTGTAATTTATGAGATTTGTTGTATTTTGAATCCAATCTTTCTTTGTAAAAGGCAAAAAGTTGATTATACTGATTTCAAATTTAAGGATTCATTAGTTTGAATATATATAATTGAACCAAACTCTATCATAACATCTCAGTTGATAGTTCATTATATTTTATTTTTGACTAAATATCCCACGTTTCTGTCGTGACTGCACATTTTTGGTAGTGACTAATGTTTTGGTGGCAACCACATAACATAGCAGCATTTTAAGTAACACAAAAACACTACTAAATACAAAATACAAAAAATTTGCATAACTGTACTAAAATGTTGTTAATTTCCTCCAAATAAAGGATTATGTGTTCCCGTTTGTCACTACCGAAACAATGGTGACATGTTTCGGTCATAACTGTTACAGTAGTGACAATTTTAGATACAGTACTTTTGAGCCCAGCCCAGCTCAAAGATGCTAATCAGCACATGGTTAGCTAGCACAGTTCTGAACAGTTGTACACACATAAAAACTACATTTTATGGAATAACACCCCCCCCAAAAAAAAAAAAAAAAAAAATGATGTCACACAACCAAAACTTCACCACGTTTCAGTTGTGACACTTTTGGTTGTGACCCTTTTACATTTTGACCCTAGCATCAGCACATGGTTACCTAGCACAGTTCTGAACAGTAGTAAACACATAAAAACTAAATGTTATGAAACCACATTCAAAAAAGTGTACTTAAGTTAATTGCAAAAAAAAGGTGTTCGGTAGTGACTTTCCTTAAAGTCACAGATTTTCAGACATTTGAAAACAATTCACCTCAAAATGATGGGATCTATCTACTCACACCATGCAGCTACACAGGAATATTTCCTGATCATAAATGTAGGGGTGTAGTTAAAATCAGTCTCAGCCAATGGACTAAAACATACACTGTTTTGATAGTGACACTTTTTTTTCATTATTTTTATAATTTACAAAGAAAATATTAAATAAATAAAGAACTTCACTTATTTAAAAAAAAAAAAAAAATCTAAAATATATTTTTTAAACCAATAGAAGCTAATGCAAAAATTATTTCAAATTCATCTTCATAATTTAAATTTAGGGGTTAGGTTTCATGACAACCATCTCCCAATTGAAAGTACTCAATAAATAATTTCACATATATTAAGCTTACTGATATTTTAAATGTTATTGTTTCAATAGATAATAGATGGATTATCTAGAAATATTTGAATTAAATGCTTTTTAAATGATTTATTTGGTTGTGGGACTGCAGTTTGCACCAATTCTGTAGAATATACATATATATATATATATATATACATATACACACACACACACACACATATATATATATATATATATATATATATATATATATATATATATACACACACATACATATATACGAACACACAGACACATATATATATATATATATATATATATGTGTGTGTGTGTTACTACGGTTTAAATTGCTAAATATATTGTATATAATATATAAATATAGGGTGAGACTTGGTTCTATTCATTGGCTGTTTATTGGATGCAGGCAGATATTAATGCGAGCTTGTAGTCTATAGTAAGAAATGGACGGGGTTAATGCGGACTAAATGAAGTGCATCAAACGTCACCAGAGAGACTGTCATATGCATGAATTGTTGACAATAAAATCAATAAGATGCATTTAGAAAATAGATTTTCATGTCATGCTGACTTTAAGGGCCCTACTAGCCTGAAGAAGAAAATGTCAATGCCCTATATTAAAAAAAAAAATTTTTTTTTTACTGCTACTCTTGAGTCCAATGTCCAATCTTCAGCAAAGTCACTAGACAATCTTCAGACCAAACCATAATGAAAGTTATTGAATGGATTTTTGAGTCTTAAGGGGAATTTTGGGAAATAACACAATACCAGTGCCAGTGGCTAAAGGGAAATAAGGCTGAATCTTCTCAATGTATCTGTGTATCGAAATTAAATTTCATAATTTGCAATGCTACTGTGTCCTAAGGATACCTGCTTTAGAGCTGATCATAAAAGGCCCAAATTCATAACTGCTGTCTTTGGATTATTTGCATGATAACCATATTTCTGGCATATTGCATGTCCACCATTTTTAATTTGAATCTTTTTGAATTACAACAGCAGTTGGCAACACACCAAATCAGTGTCTGGAGTGGGTACACATTTTGTCTGGTAGTTAGAAGGTTAAAAGTTCAAGTCCTGCCTGGGGTGATGCTGAAGTTGTACCTCTGCTGTTGTTGACTCTGCATCTCACTGAGTGCTATGTAGGCTTATAGACGAAAGGGTTCATTGTGGCTACGTAAATTGAGACATGCAGGTATATTTTGTTTCCTTATCTTCTAATATTGTTCCATTAAATCGAACACCACAAGATGCCAGAACAATACAGAATCCTTAACAAGCAGAACAGACACAATGATTTACAAAGCTATTGTACCCTAATGGAATGCATGTCATGTGGTATGATGCCATTTTAATGATTACGGTATTTTGTGTCCTTCTTGTCTGATTGTAAATACACAACACCACTGCCCTCTGCTGACAGTAACCTGCAACTACACAGAAAGCGTCCCAGGCCAAGGTAACAACACTCACTTGGCTTGAGAATATCGTAGGGTTGAAACCCATTCTATTTAACTCTTTTTTTCAGCTCTCTCATCATATATGATACCCTTACAAAAATTAACCACGGTTTTATAGTAGTAAAAGTGTAGTAACCATTTTTTTTGGCATATTAAATAGCATTTGTATAACCACAGTTTTACTACAAATACCATGGTTAAACTATAGTTAGTGTAGCAAAACCATGGTTGATTTGTGGTTACCATGGATTTTTTAATTATTATTATTTGTAGTAAAACCATGGTAAATTTTCGTAAGGGGAGGTTAACAGATTGTAACCCACTCCTTATTAGTTCACACAGAGCTTGCTTATCTGGGTGTCTTCGGTAGCAACACAACGATCTAGCTTGAAATCTGTCATGGAAACTAGCTTGTATAAACCGCAATTAAACGATTTAACAATGAATTAAAATAAACTTATACCTGTATGATTTCACTGTGGATGCCATCTTCTGGAAAGACACGGGGTTTTATTCGGCGCGACCCTCACACCGAGTCAAGTTAAAGGGATAGTTCATCAAAAAATGAAAATTCTGTCATCATTTACTCACCCTCAAGTAGTTCCAAACCTGTATGAATATCTTTGTTCTGCCAAACACAAAGGAAGTTATTTTGAAGAAAGTTTGTAACCAGGCTGTTTTGGGGCACCATTGACTTCCATAGTAGGAAAAAAAATACTATGGAAGTCAATGGTGCCCCAGAACTGCTCTGTTTCCCACATTCTTCAGAATATCTTCCTTTGTGTTCGGCAGAACAAAGACATTCATACAGGTTTGGAACTACTTGAGGGTGAGTAAATGATGACAGGATTTTCATTTCTGGGTGAACTATCCCTTTAACATCGGTTCTTGCGGTGCATTATGGGGTTTAATAAGTGCTCTAGTCTAGATAGTGGACATATGGTTTCCGACACCACTAAAAATTATTGTCCCCTTAAATTTTGCCCAATATATGTGTATGGGGCGAATTCATACACAGCCTATGTCTGGGTCAAAGTTTAAAAGTAGCCTACCACTCTGCCTGTGAACTTTAATGTTAATGACTGTCTTTTACTGTCTCTAAGGAAGAGGCAAACCCATAGGCTAAATAAAGAAAAGGGGTGACATAGAGCATGAGAAACTTGTAAAGGAAAAGATTAGTTACCCTCTGGCTCTATCTGTTCTGTCCCATTGTCTGAAACTAAGTCATTACAAATCACTTAAATGTTGTTTGATGTCTTTGAAGAAGAAAAAGACTTAGCTCAGAGATATGAGACCCTGGAATTAATTACTAATTAAAACAATTTATTACATCACATTTAAACATTTGTATTCATAATTGTAGGCTATACATTTCCACTCCCCACCTCAAAACAGATTATCATGGAGCAGACTGTACTGTCCAAACCTGTAAGTTGAAGATATTTCCTCACAAGCAGTGAAGAGATTTGTTATTTAGGAGTAAAATGCAACGGTAAAATGTTCATTTGTCATCAGCAGCTTTCATTGGGCACAATATATGGAGTTCACAGCCATTTTAATTTCCATCCGGCACATCCTCAGCTTCTGCGCTTCTTCGGTATCAGAGGTGGAGGGGTGTGATGTGGCAATGAATCTGCCACTTTATCAGGCTGTGGGAGATGGAAAAATATATATTTAAATGTATTGTATCAGTAATGATTAGGATGTAGGCCCATTTACATCTTGTAAACTGTGGTAAACACTGAAGTTATTTGTTTTGCTGTAATGATCATTAGCTAAAATACAATGACTGAAGTCTTGCCTGTTGTAACTGGAAGATCCAGCTTTGATAGTCCTCAGGGTTAGTGCAGGAGACAAGCAGAGGCTCCATCAGTTCACCTGGAAAACACATCACTTTCAGCATGAAGATTACAACAGCTTAGAAAACACACTTGACGTTGAAGTCGGTACTTTATGTGGCTTGAAATCTGTCAGAATGGTGCACGACATGAACCATAATTCCCATATTTTTGATTAAAAAGTGCCTTTAAAGGTCATTTGATATTTCTATAACTTGGTGCCATTTCAAATTAATTGCCTCTTTAACAGTTTCAACAAAATTCAAGTGACGAGGAACACTCTGAGAATCCAGTCTGAGAGTGTTTATCATCACATGGCTATATTCTGAAGCTGAGTCACAAGCTTCTGTATGACTACCACAGGTCACTTGATTTCTGACTCTTATCTCAAAACATGAAATGTATCTAATTTTGGCTTTCTTGGGGTACATAAAAGATCAATATATCATAAATATAGTATATCCTAAAATACCTCCAGCAAACTAATGAGATAAACAGCACAACTAATGAGTAACCCCAATAGTTTGGCGTTACGCAATAGTTATTTCTTAGGTTCTCATGACAATTCATAGTGAACTGACTGATATGGCAGATAAACATAGCACAGATATGTGCTTAAAGAAAGTAGAGACCATTACCACATCCACCTCCAAAGTGCAGAGTGTGATGTAAAAACATTACCACAAAGTGACAATATATAGCTAAATGTTCAGGTCAAAACAGAACAGAATATTTTTCTGTCCCCCTACGAAGGTCTGTGGTTAGAATTACTGGCTCCATACATCTTCATTTGATTAATTTATATACAAATTACAGGTTATGTCCAAGCGTTCCCTTGTGAAAAAGAAGTAGCATACTTTTAAAAAGAGTGCTTATTACGCAATAATTCAGACAATATATACTAATTTGCAAAGTTCAAACTGCATAACATTTTTAGTCAATTGCAGTTATCTGAAATTAAGAGTGTTTTTTGGTGTTGAAACAATTTTCACTCAGAATTTGCTAGTAAATTTAACAAACAGTTACACAGAACAAGCAAGTAACACATTGAATTAAACTTCACATTTTTAAGTAGAATAACTGAAATAGCAATGTCTTGCAAAACTTACTCGAATAATCTTTGCTTTATTTACACCTTTGAAAAATCATGTTTTACAGTATACATCTTTATTTTTATAATTACTTGTCTTTGAAATACAGTATGGTTAAAGTGCACTGCCAAATTTGTAAACTAAAATATATTTTAATTTTATTTCTATGTCTAAATATATTTATTTCATGCTGTAATGATTTAATATTAACATTAAACGTAATATCAAACAACACACAACATTTAAAATAATAATAAAGTACTTTACATGTGCTTTAGTATGTTAGTCAACACAACAAACTTTTTTTTAAAGCTCAACAAGATTAAAACTTAATGATTTAAAATATGCTTTAATGATAAACGTTTAATTTGACATTATTTCAAAGTGCACTTTGTGTTTTACAGAATTGGATTATCTGCAAGTATTTTTTTTTAAATATACTTTAAAATATAGATTTTAAGTACACTACAAGTGCACATTAAATACAATTAAGCACACTTCTTTTAACAAGGGTAGTTTTGCAATAATAAAGCTGTTCAGAAACATACATACCTGTGAGTTCAAACTCCATTCTGCCAGGTAATGCAGATCTTTCCATGGCTTTAATGCTCTTTAGTGGCAGACGGCCCTTCAGTATAAAACAATACAACTCAGTAAGTGCTTTGATGTTGCATAAACATTGTTTATTGTCACTTAAATTGAGGTCAAATGATAATGATTCTGGCCAGAGGGTCTTTCATGAAGATGCACTTGATAAAGGAACGTTACCCACTCTCTTTTTAAAGGAACAGTATGTTTAAACCCCACTGTCAGCACTTTTTAACTAAGTTTATTTTTCAATCAAATAGGGTTCACCAATTGAGGTTGGCAAATACATTATAATGGCTGACAGTAGCACACATACTGCTGATAATGCAGTGTTCTGTAGAGCTCATTGTTTAGTCAGCAAAATCAGCTTACTTCATATTTCACACGTACACGATGACAGTCGAGAGTCAGAATGAGGAGGTCACATGGGAAGAGCACAAGCAAACGCTCCTGAGGTCCCAGGAAACGCCGGTCCTGTTGTTTGAGAAAGGTCAGTTTAGTACCATCCTGAATTACACGGACACCACACTCTATTTATAGATCTATTTATAATCTTACCTGTGTGTATACGTTGTTAATGTGCACCAGTGAAAGGTATCTGGGATAGCCCATGTGCTGAATGGGCGTCCCCTCCCATTGCAAGATGGGAGACCGCAGTAAGTACCTTTTAAGTTCCTCCCTCTTCCAGTTTTCATTACATGGCACCTGTAACAGTGAAAATAAAATGTAGGAGCAACTTTTTTTTTTAATTGCCAATGTTTTTGTGAGTTCTATATAGGATATATATTTCAGTACAAGACTGAATAAGATCTACCAGGTATGCGAGAGCACTATGGGACGGGCTCAGCTGTTGCCTTAGGGATTTGTATCTCCTGTCCTCGATGTTCTCCATCCAGGCTTTTGTTTCAGCAGCAGTAGCACAAACGAAGATCTTTGAGTCCATCATAGGCCCTAAAGGATATATCATAAATATAGGGGTACTATAATCAAAAAATTTTGTGACCTCCAAATTTTCATATTCAGGTTTAATTAAGTGATTTCTTTTGGTCTTACCGCTAATCTCAAACATATGTGGAGAACTGGGGTCCTGCTGTGAGATCAGACGCACCTCAATGGCTGAGAGAGGAAGAATGCCCTGCAACGAAACACAGATGATTGAAGCTCATGCCATTTAATATTTGATAATACTTATAAGAGTCTTACCTCATAAATAAAATCATTATTAGAGCTGTCCAAAGCGAGGATTAACAAATGGAAGGAAAATAAAACCAGGTATCTTTCACTCATAGCCTGCAAACAGAAATCATAATGCAATAAGTTGGAAATACGCATTAAAAATATTAATTTGGCTCCAAACATTGAGTAAAATCAAAGGACATCTTTTTCAGTAGTCAGTGGCAGATTGGCACATGAACGGTATAGTATAAAACTATTTAGTTTAATTGTTACCTTTGTGAATCCACTGTGTAAATACACTGAAGATGAGTGGATAATGTCTCCATAGGTGTGTGGTGCCTGTCCTTCCCATTCTCTGATAGGTTGAGTGTATAGCCTATGATGGAGCTCTTTCTTTTTCAAGCCCCAAAGCACCAGCTGACAAACAGGAATACAAATATCACTCTACTTTATGTTATATGAAGAGCATGTAATGTTGATAAATGCACAGAAGATCATTGTATTTATTATTATTAGTTTTTTTTAAGCTGATAAAGACATACTTGTGAATTGTTGTGTTTTGTTGTGTCCTTCACAGTCACAGAGACAGGATCTGGGTCCTTACACAAGACACAAATGTAGAAATTCAGATAAAGCTGATCAAACTCTTATTCAGTGCAGACATTGTATTAATCTAGATGTATATGAACACAGTGGCCCATTACTTAACATCCCAGAACAGGGGTCATCAAACTTGATCCTGGAGGGCCGGTGTCCTGCAGAGTTTAGCTCCAACTTGCCTCAACACACCTGCCTGGAAGTTTCAAGTATACCTAGTAAGACCTTGATTAGCTGCTTCAGGTGTGTTTAATTAGGGTTGGAGCTAAACTCTGCAGGGACACCGGCCCTCCAGGACCGAACTTGGTGACCCCTGTCCCAGAATGTTAGTACATTATACAAAATATAAAACCAAGTGGCGTCTGTACACCAATAAAGCTATTTTCTTTCAAGTAAATGCCAGTCGGTTTGATTTTTAGGTGTCAAAACTTTTTTCTTTTGTGGCCACTGTGTACTTTGTTTTGTTTTCTATTTGTCTTTGTTAATGTCTTTTGTGGAAACATAGCTACGCCCTTTGCCACTTCCTGTTTACTGGCTTACCTCCTGCTTCAGGTGCCTCACAGAGGGACAGCGATGAGGACCTTCATTTGTGCCATTCCTTATGGACATTTGGAGCCTGCTTTCATCAAAACTCCAGATTCTGAAACAGCAGATGGCTAAACACTGTCAAATCACTTTATCTTGCAGCATAACAGATGAGGATTTAAGAAATGGAATGCAAATTGTTGTGTTCTGCAGCGCTGCACTGTGTGATAGATTTAGCGGGACAGAATTTTGGTCAAGGCTGTTCTATAAAATAATCATATTTGGCTGTTTTGCATGTGAATGTTAATGCATTTCAAGGTTAAGCATGCAAGAAAAGAAATCTGTGTTCTGGTTTGTAAAAAAAAATGTAACATGGAACAATGATTTATCATTGTTGTTATTTATTTAATTATAAATTATTAATTAATTGTATATATTTGCTTCATGTGGTAAAATTAAAAAATATTAGTTGAGTTGATATTACTAATATCAAGAAATATTGGGTTATACCAATAAAAGTAATTTTAAGGTTCAGATCAGGTGGAATCTCCTTCATGTGACAGCCTCAATTATCTATATTTTAGCATGTGTATAGTTTTTCATTAGTAAAAATAACTATGAAGATCATCGCTATCTATACATCCATTTGGATACCACAAATAACAAATAATCACCCTATAGTCAGCCTGAAGTCATTGCTTTTATTACAAATTCTTTTTCTGCGCACTTTAACAAATACTTTTTTAATGAGGCTTGTTCCCTAAATGTTGCTTATTTCATCCCCAGACCCTCTGTTCCCGCTGCTTTTACCCATGCTGCTTGCTGGGGAAGTGCCCAGACATAAGCAGCTTACTGTGGGTGGTGAATGACAAGCAGACACCCGCCATCTGACCATTAATGTGCTTGACTCTTTAAAATACACCCACAAAACACTTCGACAGGTATATTGCAAGACTGCTGCCCACTTAAATGAGTAATTTAACTTTATTATTACTCTAAACAGACAATGTTTTCACCACCGATGCATATTAACAACCTGTGTGTATTCCACATATTGGCCGTTGTCTGATCCCCGTTTTTCTGCTAGTTTGGCCACATAAAGCTTATGAGCTCTGATTAACTCCCACTCTAATCCCTACAGTCACCTATTGAGAGGATTGAAGCTTCCAGCTCGGAGTAAGACACCAGACTGCTCAAACACACTTGGCTCCTTTAATTAGCTATACTAGTTGCATTAGTTCTGCCTCATTTGAGATGCTCTAATGAGATCTGTAGCTGCAAGTCTGCTGCCCATCCACGGTAAACACCACCATTGTGAGGGGTATAAAACAACTCAGACTTACACAAGAAGCTCACGATGTTTCATACAGTTACATCAGATACATTTCAGATGGACGGAAATGAAGCAGAACAGTTTGATGCTTGAAAAAGGTGTCCTTGGAAATAACTTGGCTGAAACTGAAATTGTCACATTTTCTCACTATAAAGACCATTAGTCTTAAAATATATACACTAAAAAACAAACCCAACAAACATTGGCAATGCTAGTGGACAGCCACTTCTGTTTTAACATACACAAGATTATGAACAAATACTCATTTCTTTTAAAACCTCTTGTGGTATTCGAAATGTTATCAAACATTACCTAACACTCTGAAAGAAGGAAGTGCTACTATGTATATTCTGACTGCCCAAGAGCCTGGTTCCTACTAAACTGCATTTGCAAAGAAACTCTTACCCTGCATTGTTGATTTCCAGGAGTTCGATCTCATCTGGGCCCACTTCATCAGTCCCTGTATGCCTCTGGGTCACACTGCAGCATCCCATAGCTTGTCTACACCTTACCTCTCCTTTCCACAAACACGTCTCCAATGGCTTCTCCTCTAAACTACACACTGAGGGCCATCTGGTCACCCCCACACGCCCCACACCCCGACAGACTATAAGCAGGGTTCAAGAATGAGTCTCACAGAAGCCAGACATTGGAAAAGACATTGGACAGAAGCTGACAAAGTCGAGCGAATGAAGAGCAGCAAGAGAGGTGTATGAAACTTTCAAGCACAGCAGTTACACACAAATACTGCACTATTTCTTCCTGTTGGTATCAGTGGTGACAATATATACGTTATTCAGCATCTCTGGTATTTTCATAATTAAGTATATTTAAAATCCATTGCTAATCAACATTAGTACAACATATTTTTCTTATTCTCAAGAACTTCACAAAAGGAAGCATTTAACAGTTGTTGTCTAAAAAGTTATAATTTCATAAACAGGTTTAAAAACGCGAATACAAAATAATTTTAGCTTTAGCATTTTAATTAAAGAGGGCTGGGCGGTATATAGAGTTTTGAAAGATATATTCTTTATAATCGATACGTTATTATGAAGAACGATTTACAGTTTTACGAGCGACTGATAAAATATTAGGGAGGACACAGACTGAGCTGCTGCGGAGAAAGTTTACATTTGTTCAATTTGTTTGCCCTTTATATGGGGCTATAAAAACAACGTAACATACAAGCTATAGTTTATAGTTTCAGTTTAAAGCGGCTCGCGCTCTACCTCTCAGTCCGACAGAAAGGCTGCGTGTGCCGCTGCAGAGATGCTTCTCGCGCTGTTTAATGTGTTTGCTGTTTTCCGTAATGCATAACTTACAATTCACTTAATCTGTAAATGTTAGAGAGATGGAAATACATTTTGCTGTCAGAAGTCGTGAGCTTTTGCTTCTCTGCTAAACTTCAAGACTTCATTTAGAAAGCGCCGCCGCGCGCATGCGCGCCACAACGGCGCGCAAGAAATAGCAATAACTCTCACTAAAATATACATTTTGCTGAAAATTTGTAGTTGTAGCCTGTGAGCTTCTTACGTGCGTCGGAGAAACAACAAAAAAGCCACATGTGAGTCTACCGGTTCCATAGACCGGTGCCATGTGTGTTTACTGGTAGTGAGGAGCATGATAGTGTGTATAGACGTCTAATCTAGTGTTTGTCGCATGTGCCACAGATGCAGGAAGAAGGAGGGTCCTGTGGTTGCAACACAACACACACAAAACCCGGGTGATTGTCTGAACACTCAAAGAGAACATTCTAAATTTACTTCATTGAAGAAGTTATGGTAATTTGGTGAAAAAACAATTGATGGTGATGAGCAGAAGCATCATATTTGATTGAGTTGTGAGATAAGACATAACCTCACACCCTCCCCCTACCCCCCAAAATAAACTTTTTTCTTTTTTTCAAAGAAATATCTTTATAAAGCAAGGACACATTAAACTGACCAAAAGTGACAATGTTACAAATATATATATATTTCAAATAAATGTTGTTGTGCCATGAATACATGTTCCTTTGAGCTTTGTATTCATCAGAGACTCCTGAAAAAAACAAAACATAGTATCACGGTTTACATAAAATATTAAGCAGCACAACAGTTTTCAGCATTGATAGTAACATTTATCAATAATCAGCATGATTTCTCAAAGATTATGTGACACTGAAGACTAGTAATGGCTGCTGAAAATTCAACTCTGCCACCACAGGAATAAATTATATTAACAAAATTATTAATATATAAAATTTATATTAAAAAAATTATATATAGGCTGTAAATAGGCTATATATATATATATATATATATTATGTTAAATGGCTTTAAAAAAAAAAAAATCCACAACAATCTACACTCCATACACCATAAAAATAAAACCATAAAAAAAAAATTAACATCTTTGCAAATTTATAAAAAAATAAAAAACTTAAATGATTCCATTACATAAGTATTCGTACCCTTATCTGGGACAGTTGAAATTTAGCACAGGAGTATACATATCACTTGTAGATGTTACTACACTTCGAGTGAAGTTAACCTGTGGCAAATTCAATTGAATGGGTATGATCTGGAAAGGCACACATGTCTTAATAAAAGGTCTAACAGCTGATAATGCATATCAGAGCAAAAACCAAGCCCTGAGGTAAAAAAACAAAACTGCCTATAGAGCTCAGAAACAGGATTGCATCAAGCCACACATCTGGGGAAGAGTTCAGAAAAATTCCGCCGCATTGAAGGTTAACAGAAGCATGTAGTCTCTGTTACCCTTAAAGGAAGAAGTTTGAAACAACCAGGACTCTTCCTAGAGCTGGCCTCCTGGCCAAACTGAGCAATTGATGGAGAAGAGCTTTAGTTAGAATGGTGACCAAGAACCTGACTGACACCTGGTGACCAAGATCATATGTGGAGATAGGAGAAATCTACAGAAGGACAAACATCACTGCAACACTCCATCAATCTGGGCTTTGTGGCGGTGTGGCCAAACTCAATCCTCTCTTCTGTGAAGACACATGAAAACACACTTGGAATTTGCAAAAAAGCACCTAAAGGACCCTCAGGACTGTGAGAAACAATATTCTCTGGTCTGATGAACCTCAATTCCAAGCATCATGTTTGAAGGGAACCAGCTCTGCTCATCACCTGCAGAGTACCATCCCAAACGTAAAGTGTGCTGGTAGCAGCCTCATGCCTCTGCCCAGCGGCAGGAACTGAAGGACTCATCAGAGTAGAAGAAAAGCTCAATGCACCAAAATATTGAGATAGCCTTAATGAAAGCAGTCCAGAACATTCAGAACCTCAGACTGGAGAGAAGGTTCACCTTCCAACAGGACAATGACCCCTATTCACACAGCAAGAGTGGCTTATAGACAACTCTGTGAATGTCCTTGAGTGGCCCAGCCACAGCCTGGGCTTGAACCCAAACAAATATTTCTGGAAAATGTACGTCTGCCCCCATCCAACGTGACAGAGCTTGAGAGGTGAAGAGGTGAAGAGATGAATGGCAGATAATTGCCAAATGCTGATGTGCAAAGCTTGTTGCATCATACCTAAAAAGACTTAAGGCTGTAAAGGTGCTTCAGCTAAGTACTGAGGGTATGAATCCTTATGAAAGGCACTTATTTTATTTTTTTTAATTTCAATTTACGAAATTGTGACAATTCTGTTTTTGCTTTATCATTATGGTGTATGGAGTGTAGACTGATGTGGAAAAAAGTAATTTAAAGCAGTTTAACAAGGCAGCAACATAAAACGTGAATAAAATGAAGGGGTAAGAATACTTTCACAAGGCACTGTATACACACACACACACACACACACACACACATTATATACACATTATTTTACACAATATTAATGTTGTACTGTATTTTTGTTTTAAAAAATGCAGCCTTGATGAGAAACCAAGCAAAACTTGTTTGGTCAAAAGTTTTGATCAACATGAGGACACAATAGATGAGAAAGGTGTGAATCAATTGGACATTATTTAGATATATAAGTGGCCTGGGTGACATGCAAATAATAAAAAAACAAAATGTCACTAATAAACATACAAATAACTTTTTTGAAGTCACGTTATACTTAAAAAAAAATTAAGACTTTGTAGGAGCATCAATTTGAATGAACATGATGCTTCTGTTGATGAGGAACAACATTAGTCATAAGCAGAAGCAAATTCTCATCATCCTGAGAATAAAGCCCTTATAATAACAATTGGACTATATTTGTCATCAATCATCCATCATCTTCCTGTTCCTTTTCTTTGTTCCCTTTCATTTCTGTCCCCCCACGGTGTGGAGGGAGCATGGCTCAGCCAAATGAATTTTGGATGTTTTTAGGTTGCAGCTCATGTGCTCCATTTTGTCAGTCTGGCGGCCTTGAGCTCCAAGTCTTTGTGTGGTGTTTGAGCCTTTGCTCAGGGCTGGTGTAGACAATGACCTGATAGCACTTCTTACCGGTTGTGGAGGCACGTTGAGGTTGGATATCACTGCAGGATGTTGCCAGGTGCACTTGCTAAGCTGAAGCTCAACACGAGAACGCTGGGGTTTGGACTGGTGTGGTCGAGGCTGATTTGTTTCTTGAGCTTTGGATATCAGAGGCTTCTGGGATATAGGTGAAGGTTTCTTTCATTGGTAACTCCACAGTCTGCTGTGAAGGTGGGATGGTATTGGACAAAGCAAAGGAAGAGAGGATGGTGGTGGAAGGGACCGGACATTTGGCTTGAGTTTCAGAATATTTGCTGGCCCTATTGGTTGATTTCTCTGTTTGTGTTGCATTGGCTACAGTTTTGTTGGTGTTCATGTGGGTGGAGCTGCTCTTCGGATGAAGCATTGAGAAAGGCCCGGTGGTTTTGTGTCTCTGTTTGGTTATGGCCACAGTCTCACCACTATACAGCAATAGAAAATCCCTTTGACTGATTAAGTGGCAGCAGTTTCAGTCCACAGCAAGACTTATTGAAGAGTTCCAAAGTAAGGTCTGAAATGAAAGGGTGTCACATCTACAACAAGTGTTGTCACACCTCATTTTATTAAGTTCTAACAAATTTTCACAGCTTTCACACACATGCATTATTCAGACAAACTACAAGGTTTTATATCATTTAGAATTGCATATTTTACACTGTTACATCACATTTAAAACACGTTCGTTTGTATATAATTGATCTATATGTGTTTATTTTCTTAAACAAATAACTCACCAAGTGCCTCGGTGACTGTCTGTGGTATCACATCTTTCAGTACTTCACAGTTAGTATGCAGGGCAGGGTTACAGTTCATCTCGAGCAACCAGACCTGCCCAAAACAAGCACATCACAATTTAAGTGACTTCCCAGGCTATGAAGATAAAAGGAGCCTTTTGTTAAAGTGACCAGATTTCTGTAATGAAATCATTTTGTAGTTAAGTGGACAATAATGTCTATGTATTAATAATGTCACACTGCCGTTCAAGATTTTTTTAATGTTTTTTTAAAGAATTTTCTAATTATAATTCTCATTCTAATATGCTGATTTATAATCAGTGTTGTAAACATTTGTGCTGCTTAATATTTTTTGGACCTGTGATAAATTTTTTTTCAGGATTATTTGATAAATAAAAAATACATTGAAATTTTGTGTTACAATATACACTACTATTCAAAAGTTTGACATTTTTCAGCAGACTTTCGCCAGTAGATGGCAGTCTTACCCTACTCAAACAGCTCTATTTATTTTATAGTAATCACGTATATTTTGCCTAAACTACAAATATGTTTATCATACTCATTTTTTGTAATCGCTGTGGAGATGAGAGTGTAAACACATGACAAGATTACACACTGACATTGAGTGTGAATCATGTGCACATTTCAGTGAAGAAGGATGTCAAGTATTTAATATTTCTAACGCATAACCCGTAAGGTACTGTTATAGCTTGATGTGTCAAGTATTATCGAGTTAATGCTGTGCAATGTAAATGTTGTTGGTTGTTATGTGTGAATCCATAATGATCCGGTAACCTGGAGACCAGAATGTTCCTGGCCTGGGGACGCATGTTTACGCTGACAGTACACAGGTTGCCTGGAAACTGCTTGGCAGGGATTGAATTTAGTATGCTCCTTAGGGGACAACCGGCCTCTGAACATCATGTTTGCAGAGAATCATGCCAGCATTAGAAAACTGTATCATAATTGTCTTGAAGAAACTAAGGAGATTACAGAAGAGATAAATAAAGACTTTCTATTTGTAATGCGTCTTACCGCATTCAGAGGATAATTCTAAAACTAATCTGCTGTGTCTGACTCTGTAAGCCTTTCGGGCTTCAAACACACACATTTCACTCTTATAAACACTCTTTTGTGTCTCACCTTGAAATCCTCATCAATCAAGAAGTCACAACCAATTAGGTCAAAGTAACCAAGTTTGCAGTCCAGCTTGGCTTTGACAGCTTGAAAGCACTGCATGATAATATGTTGCATCCTTTTCTGCAGAATGACAAAACACTTGGTTAGGATGTAGTTTAATTATTGTTTTAGAGTTGATATTTGCCTGTAAAAAATGTTATTATGTTTTCAGCTCCAAGATAAAATGCTGCCCTTCATTTAGCACATTTTTATTTTCCAATTCGGTTTCATCTTTCTCAAAATATTTGATGAGCTTCCCTTTTAATATTTCATATATTCTCAAAACCATTGTTACCATGACAACAGTACAAGTGCATCCTTTCAAGCAATTTGAATAAATCTACATGCAGTTATTACTTTAAAAGATACATGTAGACATCCCTACTAAGTCAGATTAACAGATATTATCAGTTAATTACTATTGATAATAACTTATATAAACCTATAAAAAAATAAAAATAAAAAAATAATTATCAAACTCACTGCAAAAGGACCCAGAGCCCAATCTTTAGGCAGACCCTTCGGAAGCATGTGCGTCTCATTAATGTATGTATTGAAGCGATCCATGGACCAAACGGTCTCCTCTTTAAGCAGGCTGTAGAGAGGATTTTTCTTCTGCATGCACTGAAAAAAGAAATTGTAGTATCTTACAGCCTATATATATATATATTACATACGTACAGTATTATTATTAATTAAGCTTTTAATACACATTATCTTACTTGATTGGTCAGGTGGGCTGTGATATTGTCTGAGTTTGGGTCATAAAGGTTACATGTCAATCGGATGTAACCATGACGAAAAAACACCATGTATGGCGAGGTGCAAGCAATTAGAAAATATGACCGCACATCAAATTTCCGGCCTTTTAGTAGCAAAGGGTTCTGGATGTACCTTAAAGAATGAGAAGAGCATAAGAAAATAAAAAAAACATTATTACTGATTAAATATGATTGTTTAAATTAATTTAATGGGAATATGTATCAGGCGTTTTTATTATTTATTAATTTAATGTATAATAAAATTATTTAATTAGTAATTTAACTAGTTTTTTTTTATATTTTTTACTAATTTTTGTGTTAATTTTGTGCACTATTTAATACTGCTGCAGATTTCAGTGAATTGCATGCCATGCTGTTCTAACATCCTCAAAATGAAAAGATAAATCTTTGTAGTTTTGTCTTGCTAGCATGACAGAAACTAGCCCATGACCTGATCACTGCCTCCCTGCAGAGCCGGAGATGCCTGTTAGCTTCCTCTGTGGCATAGCTACTGTATTTTGTAATGCTGACTGATTTCTGAATGAAAAGTTCAGAATGTAGACATCAAGCTCTTTTTGATTGATGTCGGTGGCATTGGCCATGGATTCGGCAGGATTATAGGACACTGAAGGCATGATTCACAGCATGATTACATATAATTAGAGCATGTGACCTTTTGAAATTGTCAGCTTTACTCACTGTTGAACAATCCGAGCTTGTGGCAAATTGAAAGGTGACTTCCTGTTGGACTGCTCTATTGTGTTCTGCAGTCGTTCTCTGAATGTGGTTATGTCTTCAGGTGTCCGCAGTAGAAAAATACCACGGCCTTGGTTAAGACCTGTGGGCTTGCAGATCCACATGCTGGATTTATCATTGCATATTCCTGAAGGCCACATCCATTTTGCATTCATTAGATGCAGTACTGTGTTTATTTCCAAAGTTAGGAATCTATATATACTTTATATTTAATATACTATAAAATATTATTTATTCCTTTGGTGGTAAAGCTGAATTTTCAGCAGTCATTACTCCAGTCTTCAGTGTCACATGATCCTTCAGAAATCATTCTAATATGATGATTTATTATCAATGCTGAAAACAGTTGTGCTACCTCTTTTTTCTTTTTTTTTTTGGAACCACTTATACTTTTTTTTCTCTCAGGATTTTTCGATTAAACAAAGTTAAACAAAACATAATTTTTTATTAAATCAATTTTTTTTTTTTTAAAAAAAAACATCAATTTAACATATCCTGGCTGAATACAAGGTAATTTATAAAAATAAAAAAGGGTCAAAAAAGGAAAAAAGGGGGGATTTTTTTTTTTAATACCAGTGTTTATTGTTACCAAAGATTTCTATTTCAAGAAATGCTGTTCAGAATAAATGTACAGTTTTGAACATATGACACTTCTTTAAAAAAACATTAAAAACAGTAGTGTATATAAAGAATTTCATACTTGTATTCAATTTCATACTTGTATAAAATAAACACTGAAAAAACTGTGAATCACAGATTCTTCAAAAATATTAAAACATTTTAAAAAATATTAACAATGTGACACTGAAGACTGGGGTAATGGCTGCTGCAAATTCAGCTTTGCCATCACAGCAACAAATTATTTAAAAAATAAAATGAATACAAAATATTTTAAACTGTTTTCTTTTAAATTGTAAATTAAATTGTAAATTCTAGACCTTGGTAAGTATAAGAGACCACTGTCAAAAACAACTTACAAAAAATCTAAACTCTTAAGGACCCCAAAATGTTTGTAACAGAAACAGTATTTCTTTAACGACTGTATCTATCCATATATTTAACCTGCAGCCATACCATTAAAGAAAGCCTCTCTCTCATCTTTCATGTCCATACGAAAAGTGACAGGGAAAAAATCCTCCAGCCTCATCCTCCTGCAACATGTAAACAACTTTAGTATGTAAATGCAGCCATTAAATGAAAAAAAGTAGGAGAAGAATATTGCATTGGCTACACATTTTGTTATGCTACTCTGGTAAAGTTTTTCCATTTATAACCTGTTTCCACGTCCATAGTTGACCTTGCTGCTGACTCTGTCATACTCCCGCAGGCTGTTCAGAAGGCCTATCTTAGAGGTCAGGACCTTATTATTGGGTATCTGGTAAATCAACTGGCCACCTGTACGAAAATAAACAGACAAAGTGTAGAATGCTTTTTTCATGATTGCTGTGAACCTGACATAACAAAACAGATCACCTGCTCTGAAGCTGTAGTAGGCAGCAGGTGATTTAGTTTCACACCATTTCAGCTTGTAGTCCGTCCTGGTCTTGTCATATATGCGCTGCCAGCCTCGACTCTCACAATATGATACAACTCTAAATATCAGATCAGACCATGTCATGTTTAAAAGCTTTAAAAAATGGTTTGATAAATTCTCAAGAAGTGGCAAATCTCCAAATCCATTTTTATTTTGTAAAATTTCATTATTCATTATAAGCCACTGATATATACTGATTATATAGTAGCAGGCTTCTCATGGACCTACTGCAGACTAAAGACCAAAGAAAGACCAAGACAAACACCAAAGCTGCAGTGTGTCCACAATTCATTAAGTCAAGTTGTATAATTTGTGCACCTTATAACACATTACAAATCATATGTTAAAAATAAATATCAATATCCCATCCAACACCAAAGTTTTTTTTCCACTCACATGGAGGCCCCGTTGCTTCCCCCAAAGTAGAAGAAGGGTCCAGTGCCCCTTGGATCTTCAGGCCGCTTGTCTCTGTCCCTCTCAACAAATGAGACACTCACTGATCATGTACACACAAGAAATACAAAGTAAACTTCACTTTCTTAATACATAGCCTACAAATAATACATAGACTATATTTTACATTATATACTGAGACAAAATTGGTTGGAAAATTGGTAATGATCCTTGTAAAAATCATGAATGTCGTTACTTGTGTTGGCTGGGGCGGATTGAAGTTGGAGTAGTGGGAGACACCTGATCTGAGAAGGTGTTTAATTACTCTCACCTCCTCTTCCTGACCCGTGAGTGCACGCCTGACTAGACTTAACTCTGTATCATGTTGTCTAGTTTGTTTGCTTGCACTCAGCCAATACAGTCAATACTGATTAAATAATTCATTCTACAATTACTGTGGTATTTTAGCTTTAAAACTTAGCGATACTACCAATACTACAATATATTCAAATTGTTTGTATGTAAATTATTAAACAGAAGTATCATAATTTTTTGTAATTTTTCTTAAACGTAAGATATTTTACAAACATAATAATAATAACACAATAATAATAACTACAAACAATTATTATAATAATAATAATTTAATAACTAAAATAATTGTAAATATTAATTTCAAACAAAATCAATTTTACAAGCATAATTTATTTTATTAATGATAATAATAATAAGATAGTTATTATTATTATTGTTGTTTTTTTGTATTTATAATGATCGTAAAATAATTTATAACAAGTTACACGTTATGTTGTTATGGCTGCACTCAGTAATCTTTATTTTATTTAACAAGTTGTAGATATAAAGAAACAAATAATACTTAAAATTTATTCAGTCCTATCCAAATAAAGGCTAAAAAAGTGCAAAAACATACATACATATACATACATACACACACACACACACACACATATATATATATATATATATATATATAGATAGTCAAATCAGCGTCCTAATATAAACTGTTTTACATGGAGCTTTTTGCCTCATGGGGGCAGACATGTTGAGATCAGTCAAATACTATTCACTAATATCCCCTAATAAATGGATATTTTTTCATTGCTTTGCATTTCTCATTGCCTCATCCCTATAGACATTAAACTACAGTACAGAATCCATGATTGCCTCCCATCTACAACACAAACACTCTTACACACCTGGCAGGGCTCCATCTGTATGTTTTACTCTGTGAGTGACCCGCCTCCTCCTCTGTGTCTCCTTGTTCTTCTCCTTCTCCATTCCAGCTTCATTCACATGTTGTAGCACCATGACCTCGACCCCAGCATTCAGCGGACTGCTATTCTCCTCCTCGTCTGATTGGCCCTGGTCGTCCATCGTCTGCTGTGAGTCTCCACGGACATGCTGTGTGTCCTGTCTCTGTCCAGCACCTGGCTCTTCTCCGTGCTGACGGGGCTCAACCCAGCTCTCACATGACATCACAGTCACTCCCCTCCAACCAGCCCAGATCTACAGAGAAAAAAACAGATTTTCCAGCAGCACTGCCCGACTGACCTCTGTAAAGCCAGTGATCCAGAAAAAAAGCAACATCAGATATGCATGGCTACGTTTCAGCTTGGTATTTATTGTGATCACTGGAATAAAACAGAGGAGTTGCTTGAGAAAATAACCTTGAAACTGCAGTATCAAAAAATTATTTGAGCTCTAGCACTCATTTTAGCAAAATAATACATTTATATTAAGGTAAAAATACTTATTTTAATGAATACAATTTAAAAATGCATAATTAAAGACATAAAATAGTACACATTAGATACATGGCCGTAACCAGGGTTTGAAAATTAGTGAGGTCTGGGTGGGGATAAGAATTGTGCTATAATAACCCCTACAAACATAACTCATTATATACACTAACACTTTAAACAAGACAGACATGTAGATGTTTGTGAAAGATGTTTTCTCTGTTTTAGAGAGATGAACATTGTTAAATTATACCATAATTATTGCATCAAAATTTGTCAATACTTTACTATAGGTTAGGGTGGATAATTTTATCTGTTGTTTATTATTCATGTAACAATACATATTACTGTTAGCCTATAGTTTTCCTTAATAACCATTGCTATATAGATGATAACTCTGTCCAGTGCTTTTATGAATGTTTTTAGCGTGATTTTGTGAAAATTTAACTACTATACTGAAAAAAAAAAAACTTCGTGGCTAGTTTTTGCATTTTTCTTTTCATTCTGAAGGCTAACATATTGTTCTACAGATCTGTGTACTAGTGTTGAATGCTACTGTTTTTAATAGCGTTGATGATACAAAATTATGTTGTTGTTTTTTTTTTGCGTTTTCATACCGAATGTGGTAACGTTATCCTGTCCGTGGGCTTTTTTGTTTCCTGTCAGTTTAAGTGCCAGATATTGCCATGTAACGTTAAAAAAAATAAAACCGAAAAATAAATAAAAATAAACCGACATTAGTTCAAATCTTTTGTAAATAAGATAAGATAAAGATATCGCTAGCCCTAAACTGCAATATCCCGCTTTATTCGCTTTCCAAAGTGTCAAATTAAGTAGAAAAGACAAGTCCAAAGACGCTAATGTTTGCTGGATCTGGCAACACGCGGAGGCTGCGCTCACTCACTCCAACAGCGTCTCGCAGCGATCATTTTATACCACTGACGCTAAACATTCTTGGAAACTGTAATCTGAATTATACATGCAGACACTCATATGAGGAGTTTTAAACAGCAAATTAGTCATTCAGAGAAAAATTATTTTTGAACATGAAAAATTTACTGAGGATCGGACCTCGGTGACCTAACTGGCTACGGCGAACCAGGAAAAATGAGATTAGCTAAGCATCAATCAATTTAGTAAATACAAATTGTATTAAACTTACACTGATTTTGGAGGTCACAAAATATGTTTATTCTTCCGTTCCTCTTTTTAAAAGTTCCTGTCTCCTCTGGGAACAACTAAACCGGTCGTGTTTGTATGTTATGGCAGTCTATCATTGTTTATTCAGTCCATGTACTTAAAAGACTTTTGGAGCATGCTAACTCAATGCTCACCAAACTAGCCAGGCCAATGTAAACAACTGCTTGTTACCTAGGAAATAGGTGTCTTAGCAACAGCTGCTACTGAAGGCTAGAATCTCAGAACAAAAGAATCACTCCAGGAAATGATTCCCAGCGTTTCCAACCTAACACCATTCATTATTAATTGTCTGCAGATCATGTTTTGGCATTACAGTAATGTGAGAATGCAATGAATTGTGCGCACTGATGCCGTTTGTTTTATCTCTCTTAAGCTATTGTGTTCAATTAGGTGTAAAACACATTAGCCATGGGGAAATTAGATCTATTGTGGGTTAAAACAAAAGGCACTCAATCCTTACTGGTTCTTCTTTTCTTATGTTGTTCTGTAACATCAAATATCTTAATTTCAAAATGGATGAATGTCCTATTAAAAATTGTTAGGCAGTGGGTTTAATTTCTTGGCTGTATAAAGGCTTATTCATCTCTTTATGTTTTTTCAGGATTGTGTTGTCATGAGCAAAGCATAAACGTAAAACATCAAACAAAGAACAAACCCTCAATAAATATCAAACCTAAACACACCTGTCTCTATGCAATTACTCTAATAAGAAAAATAGACGCCAAACAGATCTTCATAGGTCGTATTTACATTCTAATCATGTGTTATTGTGTTGCAATTATTTGCTGTGATGTCTAGTACCATAATGATTCTATTTAACTTTTCTCTAATTTAATACAGTTTGCATTGAAAACATGTTATCAGCATCAGTGTTGGGAAGGGAAATGTATTAGCTTACAGATTACAAGTTACGCTATTTAAAATGTAAAAAGTAGACAATTCAATTTCAATTACTTTATTAAATTAATGTAACTGATTACATTTGATTACTTTTCTAAATTTCTAATGAATGTTTTCAACTGTTAATCATTTTGAAACATTTAAAGCAGGCAGGTTTACACTTACAGTACTCAACACTCATTGCTGTCAGACTTTCAAATCCTTCTTCACTTGAATTAAGATCATAATCATTTAACATCTCTTTTTACTTTGAGGTCATTCTAAGGTTAAATGGTTAAATACAGATTTAAATCATAACAAGATATAGTTTAATAGCTATGATACTGTTTTTGAAATCAAATCTTTGCATACCTACAGGAAACACTGGCATCTAACAAAGCCTAAGAAACAGTTAATCTTAAAGCATATAAACCCAAATAGGAAACAAAACAGTTAAGCATGTGTCCTATTCTGTGTTCTAAACTCCTGAAACATTGGTGTCTCATATTTTAAAGCAATGAAATTTGGGAAAGAAATCAATCACATCTGTATATGTGTGAAAATATTCAGATGTAACCCCCTTTGTAATCGTTAACATTTTCTTAAGTAACTCATTTAATTACACATTTTTCTCAGTAATTGGAACATATTACAGTTAAATTAATTTAATTAAACTACGTAATTCCATTACATGTAACTAGTTACAACGCAACTCTGCGTCACAAATTTACAGTGACATGGAAATATGAAATATCTTTCTTTTTTTTTTTAGTTGTTTCAAAATTCTAAAAACTTTCAGTTTATTTCCGGGTTAAAATTAGATTTTGATTTCCACATTTTGCAGCAAGGACAGAGATGTTAACCTTGTTGTGCATATTTAGATCCTGCAGAGATTTATTAATGTTTTATATTCAGAGGTGCTAGTCATTTAGCACATATCCTAAATTTCAGGGTGTCTCCCAGAAAGTGTGAAAATTACTGCTCTTTATAACAACCGACTCTGGAAGACACACCCAGACACCAGTGGCAGTTAACTGTAATCCCACTCCTGACACTCATTTGACGTTCCCCCCCCTTAAACCGGCTTCCACACAATCCCAATAGTTTCGGCTAGGTCTTGCTCAATGGGTAGAATTAATCCAGTGCGATCAAGAATTCATGAAGGGAAGAACTGACTACACCACTCATTTCAAGAAATATAGTTATACTTATAAGCAGAATAAGTACTCATTATGAGGGTCAGTGAATAGAAATGCTACTTTTAATTTTATTTCCTAATTTTTATAAACATAAAACAATTTCATTGTATAAAGTAAAGAAAAAAACATTGCACGTTGTATCCCGTGAATATGTTTTCAACTGTCTTTTACTTCAAGCCACAAGCTCTTAATGCAGTAGCTTCATGTTGTCAGATATGGCTTGTAGTTATGTTAGTACATTGCTGGTTTCAGCCACACCTTGCCAGTAGGCTGCAATCTGATAGACGCTGTGTACAGAGTGCTGGACAAAGAAAACAGGTTTGTTTTACAGCCATGTAACTCCCCTGGCTCACCATCTGCTTATGAGCATGTGCGTGTGTGTGTATGAGAGAGAGAGAGAGACTGTATATTTGTTTTTGGAGGACTGACCTATTCCTCGTCATTGCCACCAACCAGGAAGTACTGAATCTTTTACGTACATACAGTAAACCAATGTGCAGTTTTTATAGAATTTTTTTGAATGCTTCTAAAACTCACCATAATTTTGAGACACAAGGAGTGGATAGGACAAACAATGCATTTTTATGCACTTTACAGTTGGTGAAAGAGTGATGTCAGTTTATTGTCGTCATGTTATGCCAACAATGACTTGTTTCTCAGTCACCAGAACTTGATCAACTGGCGTGAAGTAAATGAGGGGTGACGTGGCTATTTTGTACAAGGAGGAGCATTAATGAGATAAGGAACACTAGGTCCTTTACAAATTCAGATACAGAAACACCCCCCCCCCACAAAAAAAAATCTAATTATCACTAACAATTTTCTTAAAGTGTTTGCAATTGCTGAGAACAGAATGCCCTTAATAATCAAGAATATGTGGGTAGGAGTTGTGATAAAAACCCTTTGCAAACTAATCGTGGAGTTCCCTATCAGTATGACTACTTATCCACCCTAAAGCTATGTCACAGCCGTTTAAACACGTGTTCATCTTGACAGCCCTTTCTACTTCATTAGCAATCCTAGGTTAACCTCACCCTCTGTTGGTTGGAATCTAGTTTGACTACATCTGAGCAAGCACAGACCAGTGCTGGAATTCTCCAGTGTTTCCGGCAATGTGGAATTCTCTTGTGATGTCACGCGATGGCAGGCTCTTCTGCTGCCTTCACTTGAACTTATTTAACACGGGTTAATGCTCAAAAACATTTTGTTGTTTTATTATTTACCTATTTTTATTTTATTGCAAACAAACATTAATAGATTCACAATTATTTGTTTGAATATCCAATTAGTACCAATAACTGGTAAAATAGTTTCTATTAAAATGCTGATGTAGTGTACTATAGAAGTACTGAAGGTGTAACTTACATTAGGATCATAGGAAAACACCTGGGAAACACCTTTGCTAAGAAATGTTTCTAATTAAATTAGTCAACTGAGCACTTGGCAGCATTTAAGATCCTGTCTGGGTGCATCTCAGCTATTAACGTTAAATTATAATTATGGATTTCAAACAGGATCTCACCCTGAAGCCATGTGACTTTTCACAAATATGTGATTACTCTGGAAATTTGCATTAACAGTAGAATACCTGAGAAGTAATACAATTAATATGCATGAGTTTTTACAGAATATTTTGTGTTCATGTATATATACAGATGTAGAGATATATACTGTATATACAGTGCCCTCCACTAATATTGGCACCCTTGATAAACATGAGCAAAGGTGGCTGGAAAATAAATCTGCATTGTTTATCCTTTTGATCTTTCACTCAAAAAATTCACAAAATTCTAACCTATCATTGAAGTAAAACAATTGAAAGTGGGGAGAAAATCTCATGATGAAATAAATGTTTTTCTCCAATGAATGTGGGCCACAATTATTGGCACCCCTAGACATTCTTATGAGTAAAATATCTCTGAAGTATATTCCCATTCATATTTAATTTTTTTAGCACACCAGGGTGATTATGAACATGAAATTTTCCGGCCATGACTTCCTGTTCCACAGGATTATAAATATGAGAAACACAAAAGCCAAATTCCCTTAATCATCCATCACAATGAGTAAAACCTAAGAATATAGTTCTGATGTGTAGAACAAAATTGTTGACAAAATAGAAAGTGGCTGCTAGAAGAGTTAAAGCATTGAAAATCCCCATTTCCACCATCAGGGTAATAATTAAGAGGTTCCAATCAACAGAAAATGTTATGAAACTGCCTGGAAGAGGACGTGTCTATATCGTCCTAATGCACGGTGAGGAGGAGAGTTTGAGTGACTATAGACTCTTCAAGTATCACAGCTGGAGAATAGTAGTCTTGGGGTCAGAAACCTAAAAAATATATATCAAACATCCCCTACATCACCAGAATTCTGACATGTTGTTCGGGAGGGTTTCAAGAAAAATTGTCCTCACTCATCCAAAAACAAACTCCAGCAAATTCAGTTGTCAGACAGGACTGGACCTTCAAATGGGACTGGCTTCTATGGTCAGATGAAATAAAAAAGGGATAAAAAAGTACCCCACGTCCACGGTTAAATATACTGCTGGATCTTTAATGTTGTGGGCTTGTTTTTCTGCCTGAACATCTTGTTCAGATGCAAGGCATCATGGATTCTATCAAATACCAACAGATAAAAAAATCAAAACCTGACTGCCTCTGTTAGAAATCTTATAATGGGCTGTGTTTGGATCCTCCACCAGAACAACAATCCAAAACAAACATAAAAATAAACACAAAAATGGGTCTCCGAGTACAAAATGAATCTTTTACCATGGCTGTCCCAGTCCTCTGACCTGAACCCTACAGAAAATGAGTGAGGTGAACTGAAGAGAAGAAGTACTAACATGGAGCTGTGAATCTGGAGGATCTGGAGATATTCTGAATAAAGAAAATGGTCTCTGATCTCTTATCAGGTGTTCTCCAAACTCTTCAGGCATTATAGGAGAAAACTCAGAGCTGTTATCTTTGGAAAAGGACGTTGCAATAATTGAGTGCCAATAATTGTGGCCAACATGAACTAGAGAAGGCATTTGTTTCACAATGAGATTTTCTCCCCACTTTCAATTGTTTTACTTCAGTGATAGGTTGGAATTTTGTGAATTTTTTGAATGAAAGATAAAAAGGATAAACAATGCAGATTTATTTTCACAGCCACCTTTGCTCATATTTACCAAAGGGTGCCAATATTAGTGGAGGGCACTGTATATCTATCTATATATATATATATATATATATATATATATATATATATATATCTTTATATATACACGTTTTAAATTAATTAATTAAATAAATATATTTTGGTTTGACTGTATGTTGAAAACAGTTTATATTTTAATATATTACTGTCACTTTTGGTCAATTTAATGCATCTGTGCTGAATAAAATATAAATTTCTGTCAAATGTGTATATATATACAACCCCAAATCAGAAAAAGTTGGGACAGTATGGAAAACGCAAATAAAAAAAGAAAGTAGTGATTTCTAAATTTACTTTGACTTGTATTTCATTGCAGACAATATGAACACAAAATATTTCATGTTTTGTCTGGTCAACTTCATGTCATTTGTAAATATACATCCTTTCCTGTCATTCAGACCTGCAACACATTCCAAAAAAAGTTGGGACAGGAGCAATTTAGGGCTAGTAATGAGGTAAATTGGTTAAATAATGATGTGATTTGAAACAGTTGATGTCAACAGGTGATTGTAATTATGATTTGGTACAAAAGCAGCATCCAAAAAAGGTCTAGTCCTTTAGGAGCAAAGATGGGCCAAGGATCGCCAGTTTGCCAACAAATACGTGAGAAAATTATTGATTTAACCGTGATCTCCGATCCCTCAGGCGGCACTGCATCAAGAATCGTCATTCATCTATAAGCGATATCACCACATGGGCTCAGGACTACTTTGACAAACCTTTGTCAAGTACCACAATACGTAGTTACATCCACAAATGCCAGTTAAAACTGTACTGTGCCAAAAGGAAGCCCTATGTTAACAGTGTCCAGAAGCACCGTCGACTTCTCTGGGCTCGGAGGCATCTGGGATGGACCATCACACAGTGGAAACGTGTACTGTGGTCAGATGAATCAGTATTTCAGGTATTTTTTGGGAGGAATGGATGCCGTGTGCTCCGGACCAAAGAAGAAAAGGATCATCCAGACTGTTACCAGCAACAAGTCCAAAAGCCAGGGTCTGTCATGGTATGGGGTTGTGTCAGTGCCCTTGGCAAAGGTAACTTGCACTTCTGTGATGGCACCATTAATGCTGAAAAGTACATAGAGATTTTGGAGCACAATATGCTGCCTTCAAGAAGACATCTTTTCCAGGGACGTCCATGCATATTTCAACAAGACAATGCAAAACCACATTCTGCACACATTACAAAGTCCTGGCTGCGGAGGAAGAGGGTACGGGTACTTGACTGGCCTGCCTGCAGTCCCGACCTGTCTCCAATAGAGAATGTGTGGCGCATTTTGAAGCGCAAAATGCGACAACGAAGACCCCGTACTGTTGTCCACCTTAAGACTTGTTTGCAGGAAGAATGGGACAAAATTACACCTGAAACACTTCATCACTTGGTGTCTTCAGTCCCTAAACGTCTTTTAAGTGTTGTGAAAAGGAATGGCAACATTACAAAGTGATAAATGCTTTACTGTCCCAACTTTTTTTGGAATGTGTTGCAAGTCTGAATGACAGGAAAGGATGTATATTTACAAATTACATGAAGTTGACCAGACAAAACATGAAATATTTTGTGTTCATATTGTCTGCAATGAAATACAAGTCAAAGTAAATTTAGAAATCACTACTTTCTTTTTTTATTTGCGTTTTCCATACTGTCCCAAATTTTTCTGATTTGGGGTTGTATATATTCACACACACGTGTATATATATATATATATATATATATATATATACATTAGTGCTGTTAAACGATTAATCGCAATTAATCGCATCCAAAATAAGTTTGTTTACATAATGTGTGTACTGTGTATATGTATTATGTATACACACACACACACACACACACACACACGACAAATATGTTAAGTTTATACATTTAAAATATTTATATATTATATCAATTATATGAATATAAATATATACATGGAATTATTTTCAAAATATATACTGTATGTGTGTGGATTTATATAAACATAATAAATATACACAGTATACACACATTATGTAAACAAAATCTTTTATTTTGTATATATATATATATATATATATATATACACACACACACTTGAAGGAAATTAATATTTTATTCAGCACAGATGCATTAAATTGACCAAAAGTGACAGCAATATATTAAATATATTAAACTGCAAAACTATTAAACTGCACAACTGTTTTCAAAATACAGTCAAGCCAAAATTTATTCAGACAACCTCAACATTTCTCACATTATCAGTTTATTCGCTATAGTTTAGAACAGTGCTGTCCAAACTCGGTCCTGGAGGGCCGGTGTTCTGCAGAGTTTAGCTCCAACCCTAATCAAACACCTGAAGCAGCTAATCAAGCTCTTAGGCATACTAGAAGCTTCCATGCAGGTGTGTTGAGGCAAGTTGGAGCTAAACTCTGCAGGACACCGGCCCTCCAGGATCCAGTTTGGAGAGCTCTGGTTTAGAAAATGCTAATAAAACATGGCAAGAACTCAGTTAAACTGTGTCAGAACAAATTCATCTTGATAATGTCAGATAACTTTGATAGAAAGGTATGTAATGGATTACAATCAACCAAAATTATTCAGACCACTGTTAGTATGACAATATTTACACAACTATCAATACTTTGTTGGGCCAACCTTAACAATGGTTAATTTTGTTCAGTCTGTGGTGTAAAAAGGTCGCATTAGCAATTAAAGAAAAACACTTAAGCAAAACATGGTCAGGTCAAAGTGTCTGAATAAGTTTTGGTCCCAAATTTTTATCAATTTTACTGGTAGTCCACTGTATGAAGAATTTTTGTCAGTTTACTTTATTTTGCTATCCTCACTTACATAAAATAAAATGAAGTGTCCTCCACCACTAGTAAAAAAAATCTCTGATGTCTGAATAATTTTTGGTTTGACTAATAAGAATAAGAAATAATAAGAAATGTTTCTTGAGCATCAAATTAGCATATTAGTATAATTTCTGAAGGATCATGTGAAATAATGGCTGCTGAAAATTCAGCTGTGTCATCAGATGAATAAATTACATTTTAAGATATATACACAAATACAAAACAGTTTTAAATTGTAACACTATTTCACAGTATTACTGTTTTAACTTTATTTTTGATCAAATAAATGCAGTCTCTGTGAGCATAAGTGACTTCTTTCCTAAACATTAGAAATGTACATTCAGAAAACGAACAAAAGATCCTTTGTAATCCTAAACATGGTTATTTTTAGTTGCTGTACTACTCTTCCAACCAATGACAAAAGAGATTTAAAGGTCCTTCTATGTCATAGTTTAAAGTTGGGTGCCAAATGCTGCATTATAGCAGCAGACAAAACCCTCTGTGACAGACCAATATTTCAGAGATAACAGAAACGTAAAATAAAGGGCCATTGTGTTGGTTTTGTATCAGAACTTTATTCCGCCATTGTGTCATTTTACATTTCAACTTCAAATGAATCATTCATATGACCATTCACAGTAGTTTTCGTTTGAGTACATAAAGGTAAAAAGCTCTTTTACGTATCATTGTCCTGCTGTCCTTGCACCTCACTATGACAGGGGCCTCATTGGCAGTGTGCTTTCCACAGCAACACAATGAGGTCCTGGCAGAACAGGGCAAATTGAGGTAGTTAAAAAGGAGCTCTGTTCACATGTAACTGGATCTTGCTTTGCTCTGAGGCCAGGCATTCCGGTCGACCCACTGAGGAGTCACATGAACACAATGACCAGGCCAGCAGCAGAGCCAGACCCAGATTTACTGACAGCCATTAACATACACCTTACCTGACCGCTGAAAACATGCCTGACTGACCTGATACAATCGAAAGAAATGTCTCAGACACACTCAATTAAAGCCTGAAGCGTTTGCGTTATTTCTGCACCTTTCAACACGCTACAATTGATGTTATATTCCCTTTCGTTGCTCCCGCATATTTGCAAATCAGCAGATAGTTGGAAAGAAACTAGTCAACACTGTGGGCTTTTTTCCATGTGGAATTTAGTTACCATGGTAACACTGGAGGATCGTAGTGTTGGGTAATCAGCATGTGACAAAAATCCTTTCATCATGCCCATTTCTGATCTAGCTTTTTACTTGGGCCCCGAATAGACTCGGTGTATTAATAAGCATATTGTAGTAGCCTCATTTTACGGTACATATCAGAAGAATTATGATGTAATTCCTTGAAACAAAATACAATGAGTAAAAACATAAAATATACATACAAGTGCATGTCCCAGATGTCTTTCTTGCCAAGGCTGAATTACTTTTCTTGCTGGTTTATTGCAGAAACTTTGACTCATAACACATGGAAGAGAATTGCAAAGTATCAATCTTCCAGTGCAGGATTCACAGTTTCTCTATACATATAAAAATACAGCCCGTTAACAACATATGTGAAGACTGTTGGGAGTTATAGCCAATGTTTGCATCCTAACGACACGTTTCTTGATAAAAGTTAGCATGACAGGAGCTTGATTTGCATATGTTGATAGGAAAATGACATTTTCTACATCCTTCTATCAAGCACACTGAAGTTATTCTTTCATTCGGTGGGTTGAGATGACATTAGCATGTAATGGACGGCATTACCAGACAGTATTAGACACAAATTATTAGATCTAACCATGTCTGGTAAGACGCCCATCAACAGGCCTGGCTTTGTGGCCTCACACCTGATAAAGAGGAAATTATGTTAACTCACAAAATAAGTGCTCAGTTTGGTATATGCCATGAAACTATTTTGTTCAGAACAAACATTTGCTGAGGTTTGAGTTCACAGCCAAAAAATTAACCTGCTAGGATTTCAAAAGGGACCTAGATTACATGGTTATGTAAATACGGGCAATAAAAAGACAAAAAAGGGGGATGGTGAGTGACAAATGAGTCCATTTCATTCATAAGCGAAGAATAAAAAAAAGTACCCCATATAAGCAAATATGGGTGTGGTTCAGTATTTGCGAGTCAATTCACCCACCTTAAACAAACATTCAGTGCTTCAATGACTTTACAACCACTGCTTCTGCCCACACATCAAGCTTTAAGGTATAACATAAATAAAGAAAAAAACAGGATTTTCTGTTCCCTAAATAAATTTACAAGTGGCAAAGGACAGTATAGTTCACATTCACATGTTAAATCAAACTACTCAAGGTAAAGCTCCTAAAAAAATGGCGTCAAAGACCTGCTATCATAAAGATACTCTACTGCTGAACGACATGTTTAACATGGACATCTGCCAAGATGGTTTTCTGTGGGAACATATATAGTCAGGGATAAAAGACAGTGAGGAAAAAACGGGAAGTGGAGGAGTTGAGGATGTCATTATGTCTATTTTTATCAAGAGAGTTATGCTGAGCTCATGTGTCAGTTGCAGGATGTGCCACGCAGGTAAAACGAGCTGGACCAATCACGGCTCACCTGCTATCACAAAAGCCACACTGAACATAAGAGGGGGAGGGGACGAGGAAACTTTCAGCAGGTCTGGTTTAACAGTCAACCGACTGGTATTCTTTAACTAAGGCTGGGTGGGGTTCAGACGTCTGAAACACAAAATGGGACAAGGACATGAAAGAAACAAAGCCCCTCGAGTTTCTTCTTAGATAATTTCTAAAGGCTTTCATCTAAAGCAGCATTTCACAATTATGAACTTTCTTTGAGTTTTCTAAATGGTTTCCTATCATTAAAGACATACAGTATAAAAGGTATATCCTACGTCAGTTCTAGACTACACCAGGAAGTGCAGAGAGGCCGTTATGGTTTGTGGAAACATGGCTTACGCATACAGTATTTACCTAATTGTCAAACAAACATATGCTCTGATGTGGCTTTCTCATCCCAACGGTGGAAACAAAGACAAAACAAATGCTGTCAAACGAAGGAGTGATAAGAATTGCTACCATGACAACAGCAAGGTAGAGTCTTTCCCATATCATATCACATACGAGGACATGTACAGTAAGTTGCAAGTAGACTAGCATTATAATATGGTCACTTGAGTGAACTAACACAAGGACTTACCCTTGAAGCAATGAGGTCACCCAACAAACATCGTTACCAGACAGTGTTAGAAAACAGATACACAGTCCAGCACTGTCAGGTAAGATGACTGTTAAGCGCCAGCAGAGAGGGTTAATATTTCCAGGACATTGCTACAGAAAGATCTGGATCTGACGTTCGCGGACAGCCATCATCATCATTACCAGGCAGTATTAAAGAAAATATTGAAATCCAATGCTGCCTCGTAAGATGGAGAAGACTACCCAAATCAATCTTAATAAGCAGGGAAAATCTCAGTCTGGTGAAATATATCAAATGCCACACCAAAACACATTGCTGGAACTTAGTACTAACAGAATTATAAGCTACTAATTCCTTTGTTTAAAGTTGGATTGGTAATGGCATCATTTGGGGAGTCAACCATAGAAACTACACTTAGAATCAACAGGGCTCTGACTCAGTCCGTCAACTGTCCCAGACAAAGGGTATGCCAGCAAAATAACCTGCTCAAAAACAGGTAGAGCTAGTACTGCACATGGCTTTGTTCATCTGAAAACTGCAGCTGAGGAGCAGAGTGGGCCACTGAGACAGTTAATAATTGCCCAAACCTGTTCTGACTGGTCTGATTTGACATCATGGCCAGGCTGGGAGGGCTGTTCGCTTTAACAATATAATGTTGAGACAACAAAATATGCATTTCTGCTAAACGGCGCCCCCCAAACCCAACCCCTTGGCACTGAAAGCAACAAAGGCCTTGCTGGGTGGCGTCGAAAGATTCGCTCATCCTCACAAACCAAAAACCCCGGTTGTCTTATTAAGCGTGAGAGAAACGGTATTATTGCGAGTGTGGGAAGGGTTGACGGATGCTAATGATAGTTGAGTCGACGCACTGTGTGGTGATAACAGCGTGCAGGAATGTTGTTTCAGACTGACCTGCGACCGAATTCGGCATTGAGAAAGTCCTTCCTGTTTACTGAGTAACGTCTGTAGTGCACAAAGTTAGAAACTCCATCTTTGGCATACTGATAGTCGAATGGTTTTTCACAAATGTTAGCATAATGGCATAATGGTAAAATTACCGAATGATCTGATTTTAATGATAAAATAAAAGTAGATTAGACCTTAAAAGTACGTTTTGTGTGAATGTGTAGTAGTAGTTGTTACGATTATGCTGTTCACATGCCTAAAATGGGAAAAGCAAACTCAAAATCATGCTAATTATTTAAAACAATTCCCACAAAGCGAAAAAGTGACAAAGAACTGAATTTACAGATCTCATGAGAAAATGAGAAATGAAGAGAGTGTTAGAGGGAGCAGAAGAAGAAAGAATGGGATGGAAAGAGAGAAAGAAAGTGTAAACGTAAGGGTAGAGAGAGAGAGAGAGAGAGAGAGCGCCTGTAACCTTACCGTCATGAAAGGGACCCTGGTAAAGTAACAAAAAAAGCAAGTAAGGGGGGAAAAGAAAGACCAAAAAAAATCTCAAATTTCCAGCAAGTGCTTGAAAAGGCTTCAGCTTCCTCTTGCTCAGTCAGGACCCATGAAATGAAAAGCCCAAGCAGACCTGCTCTCCCAGACCGCAGCCTCTATTTGGTTAATCATCAGCATTATAAACCAGTGCAGCAGGCCTTCTGAGAAAGAAAGAGAAAGAGGAAGAGAAGAAGAGAGAGAGGGGAAAAAGAATAAGTCAGAAGCAGAAATCATTTTAAGCACATACTTGAGTGTTCTCGTCTATCGTCAATGTCCATCTGTGAGAATAGGTCTCCCCTGTTCTGTTTTTCTCTCTCTTTCCCTCACATTTCAGCTGCCGTCAGGTGCAGGTTTAACCTTTCCTGGCTGTCTGCACGGGTCTCTGGGCTGAGAGTGAGGTGTGTGATCAGGTAACCCTGCCCTCCTGGTTGGAATGTGACTCCATGCTGAAATGGACAACCTGAGGGGTAAACTAGGCTTGGCCTTAATCAATAGTTTGTGAAGAACAAAGACGAGGAAACCCTAAACCTTACTTAAAGGCGGGCCTCGCTCCGACGACTCTAATTGCGCTTCAGGTTTAAATGGCCGTGTTGTTTCCTTCAATGTAGAAATAAGTAGTCAATATATTCCCTGGTTTCTGAGTTTAAAGTTGCCTTGATATCATGCAAAACAAGTATATTTCCTTGCTCAAAATAATTCTTCCTGATAGGAATAGGAAGTGGATACGGGTTATTTGCATATGCGGCATATGTGGTATTTTTTCCAGAATTTCCAGAGAATCCCTTTTAATCTTTCAGAATAATTATGCTAAATGTCTTTTTTTTATTAAATGTAAATATTTTTTTTTAAAAACGAAATATTTTAAATAAAATAAAAAAAATGAAATTATCTAAAAAATAAATAAATGCACAGCTGCTTATAGACGGTGTCCCATGAACATGCTTATTGTGCACTGAGGCAGATTGCTGCTCTTAAGTACACAAGTTCAATGTGCCGCACTTCCGTGACCTCTCACCCGCACGCGGTAATTAATACGCCATTTTCTTCCCTCACACGGAGGAACAAACACTACGGCACGAACCCCTGCCCGCTTCCAGCACTAACGGCTCTGTGATAAAGGCTTCATCGGCCTCCAAACGTGGAGATCTGTTACCTTTCCACATTGTCCCGGGGAGAGCTTAACTCTCATAATGCTTCGGCTAGGTTATAGAACTGTGACAAATGACTCATTCAGATGAGGGAATGAAACAGACTCATTTTCCTCCACCCACCAATCAAAACCCTCCACCTCACTGTGCATCCATTGTGCTGCCCAGCCGACATTTTCTTTCCATGGCAGAAAAGCTGTTTTAAAATGCATTTATCAGCAATAAAGAAATTAAAGTATGACATAAGCCTGCCTTCAGATGCGATATCAAGACTGCGTCACGTCAAGAGAGGAGTTATTATTAATCTAAAGCAGCGATCGTGATTATCAAAAAAGAAGGATAAAAGAGCAGACGACAGCTTAGTGCATATAAACTAATAGACACTTGTTTGCGTTTCGCATCAGAAGCCGACAAAACAGCAATCATCGTCTCGCTTCCTCTGAAATCATGCCAAAAAACACGCAAAGACAAGTCTTACTACAAGCAGTCAGGAGAGCAAATGCTATTAATCTTCACATGCTTATAGAATGAAGAAAATTCTAACTAAATGCTGCTATTTTTCCACTATAAAAAGCTTTTAAAAATATGAAAATATTTTTAATAATTAGAAATAATTCACAACACCCTTCTTTATCAACAAAGGCCTTTTCGTCAGTCATTAGACATTAGCGAGCGTCCTTCTAAAGCTGTATTTTCAGCAAAAATAGAGAGGGCTCCTAAGCCCCCTCTTTATCCCCTTTGACAAGTCTGGCGGTTTGCTTCTACCTGCCCAAACTGGTCTATCCAGTCAAGGAATGACAGTTTGTGTCTATTGTGTTCCCTTTTTCTTTCTGTTTAAATGGATTGAAATTTGATACAGATTATCAGAGCCCCAACCGACTTCAAAAAACATCCTCTCCCTGTTCTGTGTCACTCATGAGTTTGTACTGTAACTGTAAATACCACTATGTGCCTACCATGACATGGTCTGTTAGCAAACAGGAACAAAACTAAGGGTGGGGACAACGAGCGCAAACATAAACTCAAGCAAACCACGCAATATAAAAAGACATGAATCATTTTAGTTGAAAAAAGTTACCCGTTCCGTCCTCGAACCGTTCCACTAGATACCAGACACTGCGTCAGTTACGCCGCTTCACAAGCACGTCCTTCTCTTCTCTCTTTGGCTGAACGACGCCCTTTAGATTTTTGCAACCCGAAAGCCAGGAAGGAGACCATCTTTAGATTGGAAATCGGATTCCCAACACGACGCTGGGCGTAGAAACGTACGAGCCACAAATCAGGTGAGTCTTTGTCTCCACAAAGACGCTCTTCGCCGGGAGCTCGAGGTGATGCTACCTGTTTAACCTCTTTGAGAAGAGAGACAGAATTTGTAAAGAGCTTGATTTACATGTAACAGGCCCCCTCCACCCCTACAGGTGTAATTTTCATGCCGCAGCCAATCTCCTTAGCCTCTAGCGCTTACAGGTGTGTCCCAAACTCCATGATAGGTCAGTCCCGCCCCGGAGAGCCCTCTCCTACCACCTGCCCCCGCCCAACCTGCTTTTTGTTTATGATGTCATCTCCAGCTTTGCGTGATTGCACCTTCTTTTCCTACTTCAACAGAAATACCCCATTCATGTCTATTCTAAAACAGACTCACTGATTCAAAAAACCAGAGAGAAATTACATATAAGAAAACACGGCCTGTAAAACCACAGAAGTAAAACTAAGGAGCAACTGCCCTTTGCCCTTTTAGTATTCCCACACCCATCTGAACTGTAACCTCAGTCATATAAAACATTATGAGCCGAGGGGACACAGGTAAACTCAGGGTTGTGGCTGTGTGTCATCAGGCCTTGAGGCATCTGTTCTAAGCCACCGTCTACTGCAGGCTGGTGGGCCGGGGTCCAACGTAATAGCTGGATTAGTTTAAACAATGCAGACTGACTTGATACTAATCCTATGTCTGACAAATGTCAACGAAAGTCAGGAGAAAATATACTAATGGGCAAATATTGTGCCATTCTGTGAGAATTCATAGCATTTGTCAGTTTCTCTAAGAGAAATGTGATTTTTGGGAAGTTTGTGAGAAATTTTTGGTTGTGAAAACTACTGTTTTTTGGGGGGGCTTAAAAAAAACATTTATTTACCTAATATACATATTTATAAAAAAACAAACAAACCACAAGCAAATCTAAAAATACTAGATTATATTATTTTATCATGACCTATTCGATCAGTTGCATGACTATGAGCAGATTGTCTTTCAGGTAATCATATAACGGATAATGAGAGCATTACCGCCATAGGAACTGTCAGGGGCACAAAGGAGCATATCTTAATGATGTTGTTAAGGGGGTTTAATGGGCAGGTGACTCCTCAGCCATCACTGATTGTCTGTGAGCATCATGTCAGAACAAAAGACAACAGAAGAGGTTTTTCCCATGAAAACCCGATACTTCAAGGTGTGGACCATGTTGACCTGCCTTACCTTTGCCATCAAGGACACATTAATCTCTTCACACCAATCTGAACTAAAAACATAAAACTTTTACTTGTGAGAAACACAATTCGGTTAATATGATGACATATTTAAGATTCTGCACTATTGCACGGGTGAAAGATGCTCTTTCGATCATTCTCAAATCATGCTGGAGAACATGATCATTATCTGCACAAACTTGTAGAATAAAAAATAAATCTGACATTAAATGTAACATTTTCACTCAAATTGCTATATTGATATAAAGATTTATAATTCAAAACTGCATTAAATAAAAAAAAATGCTAAATAGAAGCATTTTTATCAGTGGTCTCAGACTTTTAGTTTTCACTGTATATTAAAAAGAAAATGAACAACTAAAATAAACATGCCATGCTACTAATTTCATACCTTTTTTAGATGCAACTACAAATGCAAAGTACTGTTACCCATAATTCATTGAAAGAAAAAAAAGGATGAATGTAACTAGTTACTCATTGACTCCCATACGATGTTTCCTCTGATACAGTATTTCTTGATCAGCGGAGCAGAGAAGTGCTGCACTAAGGTAAATGGGGACAAAGGGCCGTATCCATTAAGCGGCCGATTGCTCAGTGCTTCTCTCCCCTGGCTGTCCAGTGACAGAGGGCCCCGGTGTGACTGGAAGGAAATTGGCCTGTCTAAAAGGTTTGCTTTGTTTAGCATTCTTTCATTTGCATTCCAAATGAGGTTTGAGAGTGAACTGGCCAGGCACAACCAAAACTCATTTGGGTAGAGATAGATATCAGCCATGGCTGTCACGCAAGGCTAGCATAGGGGACAGACATCAGCTCCCTTTGCAGATCCATGCCACAGGCTGCAGGCATGGCCCCTCGACAAGAAGAGAGCAATCACGATGATATGTTCATCTGTGGTCCATTTCATACTTTTTCTACTGCTCGTCAATCATTTCCCTTGGACATGGTAATGACAAATAGTAAAATGTAAGCGTTGGCAGAAGCGCATACACTTATTTACTTACGCATGCTCTGTGCCTGATCGGAAGCAAATGAACATAAACAATGTAAATGTATAGTGATGTGCTGTTTTCCATACTGGTTTGCATTTAGGAACCAGAACGAACACCGGGGATGAGTCACTCCTCACTGGAGGCAAACAAATGACTAAACAGAGTCACTTGGTTTAACTTTCATTCTCTTGATATAACTTGAATATCTCACTTATACCAATCAAACATTCCAGATTCAGGACAACTGAACTAAATGTTATTCTTAACTAATAACATTAAATATATATTCTTAAAAATATATTCTTGCCTTGGTAATTGAAATAAGTATATCTAAAGATGTTTCATTAAAATGACTAAAACTGAAATAAAGCAAAATATAATTTTTTTTTTTTACAAATGAAAAAATTACAAAAGAACAAAATTAAAAAAAAAAAAAATTAAAATTAAAACTGAAAATATAAAAATAAAAGCTAATTTAAAAAAGTATTATTTTAGTAATAGAAATAATACTAAAATAACACTGGTACAAGCTAAACTCAATCAATCCAAAAAACAACAACAACAACAAAACTGGAGGTTATGATAAGTCACATACAATGAATGTAAATGGGGCCTTTTTTTATGATTTAGTATAAAAGCAGATGATTTAGTATAAAGCTATAACGTTCTTTTTGACATGTTTACAGTCATTTAAGGGGTTCAGCCGCAAACTGTCATGGTAAGTTGTAAAATATAATATAACTTCACACAAAAAATAATAATATTTTTTTTATACTTAAATCATGTTAGCATACATACTGTTAATGTCTTTTGGCTACATTTTCGAAACAGTGAGTATTATTTTAATGTTTACAGATGTTTAAAGCATCTGATTTTTGAAAAATTTAATTTCAGACAAATACCAGTCTTTACATGACCTTCGAATTTTCCATATAAATTTATTTTTGCAAAGGAACTTCTGGTTACTGCTATGTTTTGGGATACATTAACCTAAGGCGCTCATGCTGTGATGTGAGTTTGAGTCTGGCTCGCGTCATTTGTCTATCCTGCCTATCCTTTTCATTGCACTTTATGACTCTTCTTTATAAATAATAAAAGGCAAAAATAAAAATAAAAGGTAGCATGAATAAAACTGATATGAAAAAGCGCAGTGCTGCACAGTGATTGTGTATTTTACCAGTCCATGTCTATCAACACCTGTTGTATGTTTTCATCTCTTTGTGTCTCTCGCTCTATTTGCTTTGCTTTTGTTTTTTGGTCAGGCCGACTCCTGTGTAATTATAGAGTTGTGTGTGTTGTCTTAGTAGGAAATGAGAGCTTAGTCCAGATGGGTTAAAGATTCTTGTTCACTAAATCTATTTTTTTTTTACACAGTTCATAATATAAACCTGCTATGAAAACAAAACTTACCATAATGTCACAAATCACTGTCTACAGTTTGAGTGTAACTTCCCTTCCTGCATCTTGAAAAGCTTCTTCACCTGTGGAAATTCACCAGGGGATGGAGGTTTGAGGGGAGACATAAACGAATAAGCAACCACAGCCTTGCTCTGACTTGCCACGCATTACCTTCATTGGGTAATTGGCCTCCGGGGACCGTGGGTGTAGTACATGTGTGTCACCGAGTCCGTCTGTGTGTCCCCAAGGAGAAGTTGCCATAGGTGAAGGGAAAAGAGTCAGACCTACCAATTAATGATGCACCGTTTCACAACAACACACTAGTTAACACACCAAACTGGCCCTTGCTTGGCCACTCACTCAAAAAATTACAAATGACTACCAATATTTCAGGAAAAGGAGTATTAGAGTTTATCATTAACGTCAGCATTAGTTTATTCAACCAGTACAACTCTTTCACACGTATTGTTAGTTGAGCATGTACAAGGTTCTGATGCACTGACAAGAAGTCTGCAGTAGGGTTGGGTACCGAAACCCGGTACCAATATGGCACCGGTACCTATGGAACCGGTATGTACTAGAACCGAATCAGAACGCAGATTTCGGTGCCTTATTTCGGTGCCATGCATGAGCGATCGATTAAAATATTTGTCCTTTGTTTCTCCGAAACGCACGTAAGAAGCATCACAGGCTACAACTACAAATATTTCAGCAAAATGTATATTTTAGTCAGAGTTATTTCGCTCCTATTTCATTGTGCGCCGTCTGTTTGGCGCGCATGCGCACGGCGGCGCTCATTCTAAATGAAGTGTGAAGTTTAGCAGAGAATCGCAAAGCAAAAGCTCACGCACTTCTGACAGCAAAATGGAAATATTTCCATGGCTTTCTAACATTTACAGATGGAGAATATACCTGTGAATTGTAAGTTATGCATTACGGAAAACAGCAAACACATTAAACAGCGCGAGAAGCATCTCTGTCAGCGGCACACGCAGTCTTTCTGTCAGCGCATCTGTGAGAGCGAGCCGCTTTAAACTGAAACTATAAACTATAGGCTACTGTATCTTACCAGTTTTTTTATAGCCCTTCATATAAAGCTTGTCACATGTTTAGAACAAATTGTATTATGCACTTTCTCCACAGCAGTTCAGTCTGTGTCCTCCCTAGATATTTTATCAGATGCGCTCGTATCAAACTGTATATCAATATTATATATATATATATATTATAATAGTATATTAACTGTATTGCTTCATAATAACATATTGATTATAAAGAATATAGCAATATATCGTACAAACTCTATATACCGCCCAGCCCTAGCTTTAATTAAAATGCCTAAAGCTAAAATTCTCTTGTATTCGCGTTTTTAAACCCGTTTAAACCAACAAAGTAGAACATTATAACCTTTTTAGTCCACAACACCAGTTAAATGCTTCCTTTTGTGATCTGATAGCTTCTTGTCACAGAATGAGGCAGAAAATATGTTCCATAGGCTACTAATGCATTGATTAGCAATGGATTTTAAATATACTTAATTATTATGAAAATACCAGAGATGGCTTGAATAACACAGACAAGCTATATATTGTCGTAGTCGAGTGTTTAATGTATTTGTTTTATCATTCAAAACATTTATATCTTCTGTTTACACAGTTACAGGAATAACAATGCCTTTGTCCATATTGGGGATTTCCTGGAGCTTCATTAGTTCCATATACAGTATGTGTGTGTGTGTGTGTGTGTGTGTGTGTGTGTGTGTGTATATATAAATATAACAAGTATCGGTTCAGGCACCGTTTAGGCACCGGCACCGTTTTAAAAGTATCGATTTGGCACCGGTATCGAAAAAAACCAAACGATACCCAACCCTAGTCTGCAGTCTAAGTGTTTGAGGCATAAAAGACTTCTTTCAAAAACAGTAAAAAAAAAAAAAAAAGACCAACCCAAATTTTGGGGGTTTATTTACTAAACGATGCCACAATAATGCAGAAGACCAAAACAAACAGTCTAGGTTATCTCTTCTTGTGAACTGCAATGCACTGGTTAATGTCAAATCAATATCAGATAAAAAAAATCAATTTAGATTTAAAGCAACCCTATTAAATATTATATTGACTCTGCACACACATCCAACAAAAAGCCTCTCTTTCCCGGTATGACCCTCAACAGACCATCAAACACACCTGTGCTGGGCCTGTTTTATGTCAACTAACACAATGAGGGAAAAACAAGAGCGAAGGAGTTTGTTTGGAAAACTAGGCTGGCTGTTGTCCCACAGGTCTCTTCTTCCATTGTTTCAGCTAAAAGCCTCGTATGCTCGCTCAGCTTTTAGACACACACTGCATTGTGAGGCAATGTATGCTTTTCTGGATACGATGCTACGAGCAGCCATTACAACAACTCCTACTATTACACACCTGCAGGCACAATCATTTTAAGAGAGTGTTTGCTTATTACATTATTACAGAACGTTGTGGACAACATCAGAGCCCATTCTGCTCATTGATCCTGCATGAGTGTCTCCATTTATAATGATAAGGGATCAATCAGATTTCAGGGTTCATGCTAAGTGAACGTCAATGTCACAAACGTCCATGTTCCTTTATGCTTTGTTTCAACTTGAAAAGAGCTTGTGAAATCTGTGTGGGCACAGATGGAAGAGCAACAGAAGGGCTGATAATGATGCAAGATCTGTTTGTGAGACTGTCTGCCCACAGGGAGCTCTGATCATGGGGAGACAGACTCATCCACAGGCCCCTCTGGACCCATTACCATGGAGGACGCTGGATGTATGGCCCACAGTTATGTTTTATCAATCCTACCCAGATCAAAAGAGGTTCACAGACATATCAAAGTTTAGAATAAATTGTGATTTAGAAGGATAGCAAGTAATTGTGAAAACTTAAGAGAACGTTATTAATCCACACTAAGGCAGGTGTCTGAGACAGTTTCCAAATAAAAGTGATGAATATCCTTGTTCTTGAAACCCCTTAGATATTTTCAGGAGGACATACCTTTATTATTTTTCTGTGAACAGAATTTGTATGACATCACAAAAGGTGATCTCTTTAATCAGAGCTGGATCTCAGAGCGTGGAGGGAAATCCCAAGAGGTGCTGCTGCTTTCCTCTGGGTGATATCAATATTCACAGCAGTGAGAAACAACTCCTGACACATGGATTCTCATTATAGACAGATGGTGAATCACATTTTCCCACAATTTTCTGATGCTATTCAGATCAGCCTCCAAATCTGTTGTATAAGTGACTGTTATAATAAATCTCTGCATGAATCCATCAATGAGTCATTGATGAATCAAATCAACCAACATCGCAGGGTAGTGTCTTTGACTCTTATGTGTATGTGATGAATGTATCATACAAAATCTCTCCAAGGCAAACTTGATTTACACACTGATTATACAACTGCATAGCTAAAGCATGCCTCTGGTTTTTAAAAAGAATACCGGATGAGTCATTTTCATGTGTAGGAAATTTATACAGCTCAACAAGCTCTTTAACCGCCTGTGATTAAGACAGTTCAAAAGAGCAGGGAACCGACGGGCCCAATTAAAAGTGATTTATAGATGTGATCTAAGAAAGAAACTTTGAAACTTTAGTGGAAATGGGTGAGCAACCAATTAGCATGGCTGTCTCTGAACTTGAGCAGTCCACACAGAAATAGCTTTAGCAAATAAAAGACGGACGTTGCTGCAGTGCCTATTTTACTAATTAACTGAAAACATGAAGTGGAATTAGTGCAACGTATTTTTTCTCCAGCAGTAAGCAGTAAATTATAAATCTGTATGAGTTATGTATACACAGACACACACACACACACAAAACATAAATATTACCAATAGTGTATTCATACACAGAAAACACAAAACAACAAGCAAAGATTCAGAGTGCTTCTCGTGCTGTTCTTAAGTATATTTTCCAAACGGCAGACTTTATCTATGTTCGCCTGCTTCACATCATGCAAATCATTTTCTTGTGAATGGTGAGAAACCAAAGTCCAATGCTCTAAGCACCATCTGACACCATTCTCCAAATACTGTCTCTACGGGAGAGCTACACCACAGAACACTTGCCCATGTTAATAACACAGCACTATCAGAGGGCTGGGTAGTTTTATTGCTGCACAAATACAGCCCAGCAGGCCAGTCTGTCAATAAAGAGTCTGCTTATGCAACAAAAAGCAAAAGAGAGAGAAATTCACGCTTCTTAAGAACCTTTAAACCTTAGACATTTTAGAAAACTAAAATGCTTGACATAAATATCTGGAGCTTTTTTTGCGATTTAAAAACATAAATGAAGAATCTAATTTCCAAGTAATGCATTATGATCCAAACAATCCACAATGCAGTTATTGGTTAATTAATGTTTTATCAGAATGTTTGCATACAATTTTATGGCTGAATGTTATGGAACCAAACCACAAGGGTTGAGACTGTGTTTTTAATGACAGTAATATAGACTTGGTACACTAATCAAATGTAATCTTCACTAACAACACAGCAAATTCCTGTTGAACAACCCTGCCATGACCAACTTTACAATGTGTGCCTACATGCTGTTGACATAGCTTTTAAGCTCTCCATATGAGCAAGCAGCTGTATGTGGATGAGGACATCATTGGATGAGGACGATTATCACAATAGCACAGCATATAATCTAATGATACACACACACACTCACCCCCCAACGTGCCAGACCAGCAACATCCCTATACAAGGGGGGGGGGGGGATTGCTGGCAATGCTGGATCCCCCCCATACTAACATCATGACGAAAAACAGATCAAAGAAAAGCTACTATCACATTTGATCAAGTTACAGTTTCTGAATGTAACAGTGAAGGCATGGCTCTGGTATGCTGGGACTGCACGGACTGTGGCATTGCAGAAAAGAAACATTCAAGGGCATCTGAAATTAAAAAGAGAGATGCCCAGATGTCTGTACAATGAAATAAACATTTTTAACCATGAACAATAAGGGAAAGCATCCTAAATGCAGAAAGGCATGATGTAGACAAGAGACTGAAAGGCCATTCTGGTCCAGTTTCATCAACACATGTGAGCAAAAACAACATGACCTGTTCAGATGCAAAGCACGAGCAGACGCAAGTTCTCAAGGTGTAAGAATATCGTAACAGCAACATAAAATTCCAGTTTATGGCTATGAAAAACTACTTCATGAATTTACATAAGCAGTTGAATGAATTTATACAATGTTGGCTGTTTCACTGGCTTTTATTAATTCTATTTTATTAAAACTAATAAACTAAAACTATTTTTTATCCATTAAATTTTCCATCTTACTTTAGGATCAAATTAACATTTTTCAAACATAGGAATACTAATTTTATGCATTTAATCATTTAAGATTCACACTCATTTACTTATAGTTAGTAAAAAGGTTGATAATACAAAACAAAAAGCAACACAATAAAGAAGATAACCATGGACAGCAATACTGAAAGCAAAAAGAGGAAGCACTAACATATTGAGCACCTCGAGAACTTCCTAAATCTTAACCCCAGGTGACCTACCTCAGAAGAAGCCCTCCAACTCAAGGCCTTTCAAGCTCAGATCCTTAGCCGCATGGTATTTGACCACAACGTACTACAAAAATACATACATAAAAATCCAGAAAGCTATATGGTGACTGCTCTGAACTTTCTGAACATGTTAACAACCGTTTTCCACTCAGCTAACCTATCTACTATCTGTACGAGAGGGTGTACCGCATGTGTGCGCGGACTCAAGCAGGGGGAAATGATGTTGGGCGTCTAGGGTGGCTGGTTTGAAGAATGCACAAGTGTTATCACCGGAGGTTATGCAAGATTAGTTTGGTGGAAACCTTTGCCTGGTACAGTGCTGGGCCCCTGCTGCACGCAGCCAAGGAATCCTGCCCTGAAAATTCATAATTGCCCTTGCTGAGCAGGAATCCACCATGCTCACCCAGGATGCACCACTTAGGTTATCACACAAGCTTCTTTTTTTGTACTATTTTTAGTTATGAACTAATTCCCTCCCTGAGTCTGAGGTCACTGGCTGAAGGGAGGTATTAAAGGAAATAAAAAGGATGAAGGCTGCAGTTTCTTTAAAAAAAAAAAAAGGTATAATTTTAATTTTAGAGAGAAGTATGTATTTTTACTGGAAAATATGAAAAATATTTTAAGTATTTCAGGTCAAATATGCAGAAACGAAGTAAAAATCTGTTGCTCCTACAACCAAAACTTTTAGAAGAAACTTTCCATACATTTAGAAAAAATAAAACTTGTTTTCTTTTGCTGCACACATACATACAAGAATAGTAAAATTACAGAATTACAGAATGAAATACACGCAGTGACTCTGAACACCTCCATCTCAAGGGGTGGGGGGTGGAGGTGGGGTTTACAGTGAATGGCGGTAAGGTGAGGAAAATGGGTATCAAATACTCAGATGAAAGAGGCAGAGCAGATTTAGAGCCTTTTTGTTTCCGTGTGTTCAAAGGAAGCAGCTGCTGACTGCACAGGGCTTAGGTCCTATTCATCTGTAGGGCGAGACAGACGCAGTATCCTGAGGCACAAAAACACACACACCACACACAAATACACACTTCAAAGTCTATAGAGACACAGACTGCTGCGGTGTGGTATACTCCGCTCCATAACTCTGTCATTAGCTTCACACACAAGGCTCAGAGAAGCCCTGAGCTTGCCCAAAGTCTGTATCAAATCAACATTTATCAGGCTGAGTATCCTTATGAATTTGAAGTAAAACCTATTTTGATTTAAAAATACACTACATGTATCACTATCAATCCTTTTTTATCACTGGAAATAGTCATTTATACCAATATATGTCTTTAAAAAAGGAATGTCTAGAAATCAATGACAAAGTAAACACTGGGGTCATATGTCAACAGGTGACATGCAAGACTCACGCCCAGAGGCGGCCGCCCATCCCCCAACTGCATTTCCCATTCGCTTGTTAAAAATTCAAATATTCCCTCGGACGTGTATGTGTGCGTGTCTTCCTGATGCATAAGCCTCCACAAATCTTCAGTTAACATTTGCATCACAAGCAAATCACTATTGTGTGGTCATTTAGTATAAAGAGAAATGCCCTTATTTCACCAATTATCTGCATAAAACCATTAGTGTAGTCAAAGTCAAACACATGCTGTGAGCTAAAAAAAAAAGAGAATAAGATGAAATGTCTAGTTATTTATTCTTTTCTTTCTAAGTGTGTGACTTTTAATGCCTCTCAAAAATGCACACTAGTACTCAAGGTTAGACAGGAAATGAGGACAGAAAGTGAAAGGCTTAGGCAAACTTTACGAGGAGTAGAGCTTGCGCTTTTATTTTCCTATTCAAAAACATTTGCATGGGTTGTTTAAGCGCATGGTTTTTGGTCTGAGCACTCTGTGCCTGGCTGATGCTTTTCTGACACCCTGTGTGTAACCAAACTAACATGCAAAGCTCACTTCAACAGAACAGAGCACTAGCTCCATGTACAGGAGTGTACTTGCACTGATAACCAAGGTCATATATCTGTACCACCTGCTCATGACCGTTTGGCTTCCCTGCCACTAACACAACCCTGACTATCTGATGTAAGAGCAGTAGTTCGCAATACAGTACCATTGTAATTTATCATAAAAGAGAAAACAAAAATTAAATGTTATAATAATAGTATAAATATAAATACTAAATACTAATATAAGAAAATACTAATATTAATATAAAATTAAATATAATTGTATTATTAGCATTATTAATAATATTATTATTATACAAAAAGTAACATAAGAGTGTCCGTGATAAAAAAGGAAAAAATTGTTTAAAACATGAGACAAGTTTTCAGAAATGTATTTTTGTATTCATATTAATTTCATATGGTTTTGAAAAATGTTTATGCCATTTTTAAGAAATGTTTACTGACTCATCAACCATAACGTAAAGAAGTAATACCATATTTCCTTACACCTTAAATACATGTGAATGTTTATCTTATATATTTATATGTTTATCTTTATATAACTGTTTCTATGTTCAAAATTAATTTTCATTCAGAAATTTAAAACATAATGGAAGAGGTGTGTTCTGACTGCATGCATGAATTGCCTTTGTGTATTTTTTTTTTTTAAGTAATGCATAAGATAAATGCACATCTTGTCACATAGTTGCATTTTGCATTATTTTTACCTGCTGAACAGACCTACAACCCAGTTGAGAATCAGTGGTATATATATATATATATACTATATTGTCAAACGTATTGGGTCGCCCCCTTCTAATAAACAGGTTTGACTACTTTAGTAATTTCTATGAGTACAAATCTTAATGTTAAAGCATATAATGATATTCTAGGAAATTGTGTGCTTCTAATATTATAGCAACAGTTTGGACTATTTTCTACTCTAACATGACAATGCCTCTGTGTATAAGGCAAGGTTCAAAAAGAAAATGATTGATTCAGTCAGTGTGGAAGAACTTGACTGGTCTGCATAAAACCAAGTCCTAATCCCAGTTTAACACCTCTGGTGTGACTGTAAATGCAGACCTTGAGCCAAAATCTCATCACCAAACACCAATGACTTGTACATACACTATATAGACTAAAGTATTGGGACACCCCCCGTCTTTAGAACAGAAAAATGCACTTCCAAAACTGTGGCAACAAAGAAGAAAACATAGTTCATGTATTTAAAAATTGTATTTCCGTCTCTGTTGCAACAGTTTTGGAAGTGTCTAAAATGACTGTACCCATATGTACAAGTCATTGGTGTTTGGTGATGAGTTTTTGGCTCAAGGTCTGCATTTACAGTCACACCAGAGGTGTTAAACTGGGATTAGGACTTGGTTTTATGCAGACCAGTCAAGTTCTTCCACACTGACTGAATCAATCATTTTCTTTTTGAACCTTGTCTTATACACAGAGGCATTGTCATGTTAGAATAGAAAAGGGTCCTGTCCAAACTGTTGCTATAATATTAGAAGCACACAATTCCCTAGAATATCATTATATGCTTAAACATTAAGATTTGTACTCATAGAAATTACTAAAGTAGTCAAACCTGTTCATTAGAAGGGGTGACCCAATACTTTTGGCAATAGTGTATATTTAGTTTATATATACTGTATATATATATTTTTTTTCTACTCGCACTGCTAATATCTACCAGGTCTGTGAGGCAGACAACAATAGAAATTAAAAGCAAAGCCGACCACAGATTGCTATGAGCTTCTGCTTGATTCCCTGAATGGCTCCTAATCTACAGACGCATTTAGAACGTGATTATTAGTGGACTGAGTTAACGAGGCCCATCTGTATCAGTACAACGGGACAGATGGCCCATAGGAGGACATCTCAATTATAGTGTACACTGAGGTAAAGAAAACACCTACCCCAGATTTACCACAAAATCCATATGATGTTGAACAGGTGTTTGTGCAGTCAAGGGAACTTTCTGCCTTATGTGAACGGCAATAAACTTCAGTCCCACGTTACTTCAGGGATAAAAGACAGCCCTCACAAATTCATATTTATTTTACATTCAACATCATGACATAAGTGGCGCTCTGCACAGTACATGGAAACAATGGAGTGACATATCAGGGGAGAGCAGCAGAAGATAAAATAAGCACCTGTCCTAGGAGTCAATCCCATAAGGGCTTTCAGACAGTGAGAGTCATTGCATCAGTCAGTTCTGTGCTATGGAAACCAGGCCTCTCTGGCACGCTCTATTGAGCAATGCACACACACAAACACGAGTGTTCGCACGGAACCACAGACTACTATACAACACCATTAAACCATGTGAAACTGGAATTATTAGAGGGTAGCTGACATGACATATCAAGCAGTGACAGCACTAACCTGCAGTGTGAGATGTTAAGCATTGTTTAAAACTATTTTAAACAACATTTTTTCTCATTCTTTTATAATTACTATGCATGCTGTTTTAATGATATCATAATGAGAACTATATAAATTACTTTTTGGTCACTGCAGAACTATATTAGTTAACTCAGACACAAATTATAGCACAGCTAAATTACTTAACACAGAATCTAAAACAACCACTTTTCCAGAAGTAATATGATCATTCAAATGTTCTGATGCATTTGGATTTTAATACAACTTACAACAACAAAAAAATCTTTGATCATTAATTTGGCTGATTAGAAAATGTTTTTATAAAGCCTGTGGCAGAAATCAATCATTTACACATCTACATTTGGCCAGTTTAATATAGTCGCATCTTCTGCAGATAATTTGCTCGACACTATGAATTCTGTCATCCATCCACCCTCATGTGGCCTGAAACTCATATGACTTTTATTCAGTGGAACAAAATGTCAAAGAGGCTAATTTCCATACAATAAAAATGCAGGGTGATCTGTCAAGTTTATTGCAAGTTTGCTTGGTTAATTAAAAAAATATATTAGGTCGAAGTTTGAGCCCCAGGGCTATATGAAAAATACAATACCATGTGTTACAAACAACGATGCTTCATCTAGGCCAAATCACATTTGAAAACAATCCTCGAACTTTATGACCAGTCGAGCCACTTGGGTGACATTATCTCTGGTCTCATTCATCAAGTGCTGCTGCTGCAGGGTTTGTATTTCTTTATTTATTTTACTCTAATGCTAAATAAAATTTGTGTATGCATATCAACACTTTGAATGCTGTGACTCACATAACTGAGGGCTGGTACAGATGACATCTTGGTTTACTGTACTAGAGTCTCTCGATGACTTTTTCAGACGAGGGTGAATCAGCGAGGACGACATGACGCCATCCGCCTGTTCGAGCGCCTCGTGCCGTTGTCATTACTCAGCAACAGCGCCTCCTTCTGGAACCTATAGACATAACAGCTAACAGAGCCATGTACTGGATGCACTTCAGTTACATTGACTCTTTAGTATCTGCATGTCAAATATCATACATATTTTTTTAATTAAAATTTTAATTATTCAAAGTATTCAAATTCACTATGCTACTTTAAGGTGATATTCTGCTTTCCTAATATATCAAACATAGCCTTGTATATGTGTTTTTTGATCGCTTTCGTATTAATAGACATTGAAATTGCACGTATATACCCACATTCTTGCTTGAAGACATTAAAGTGGGGTTTACTTTTTATGTTTTTATATTTATATATTTATGAATGCAAAATTTCCCAGTATGTTTATGCAGAAACTTACGTTTTTCATATTTTCGTGATTAATATTAAAATCCAAAAAGAATATGTCTATATAAGATAAATTAAAGTCACATAAAACATTCTGGACAATCAAGGTATTACTCCAAAAAACATTAGCCTTCTCCAAAAAAGACTGAGCAAAAGGACACTCATAAAAGACCTCAGACAAAACTTCAAACAAGGTGTGTCAGTCCTATTTTTACATTTACAAACAAATAAATGAATACATTTATGAATTATCAATTCATTATATTATTAATGAAATTAATAATTGCATAAGCTAGTTCTTTGACTTTGTTAAGAGTGAAAAAAAATCAACAACGAGGGAGTGAATATACACAGAGAGAGAAAAAGAAAATGGCAAAACCTTACTCTCAGGATTTGAGTTTTTGTGAGGCTCCAACCTTCCTAAATATGAATACATTAAAGCACATATAATTTAAAATCAATATGATGCAATAAGATGCAAAAGTAGGACAATGTTTTTAATCGTCTTTGCTGCAGTTGAAATGCTACAGATTTTACAGCAGTGTTCTTGTGTGTAAAATGATAAAGCATCTACGTCTCTTCAGTAAATTATTTTATATTAATAAAAAACAGGTCCGTTTTTTTTTTTTTTTTGGAAACATTAGCCTACATACAATATGGTCTACCACTACCAGCCCTAATCAATTTGATCAAGTTCTATCAGGTCACATTTAAAACAAGACACGTTTTTATGATAAGTAAACTTTTAATAAAGCAGCCTAATAAATGATGAAGCAACTTATGTCTTGTCGACGTCCCGTCCTAAACTGATCCTAGAACTAGAAGAGTGCACGGTAGCCTTCTGTTGCTATGGTTACCTAAAACCTACTGTAGGCCTACTTCTGTTCGAGAATGTCTGTTTCGCGCATTCTGAGAGCGTTTGTGATTACAGAAATGTTTGAAAACGGCGTCGAAACATATATATATATATATACTTTTCTGTATAAAGTCTACTTGTAAATCCTGTAATAGCCTACATTTGATATTCTGATATGGAAATCAGTCATGAAACGAAGGTGTCACACTTCACCTGATGTCTCATAATATTAAAGCGTGTAAATCCTTATATTAATTAGAAAGATAAATGAATCAGAGAAATACTCTTTCAGGACCAGTAGGCAAACGTGATAACAGAACATTATAACAACCTCTCAAAAATATAACAACATGGCCGATGTTTATAGGCTTGTAGAAACGAAATAGCATATTAGTTTCCAGTAGACTACTTTACTACAATAACCCGACTGCTACAGTCAAATCAAAGTTATTAATACGTTTAAATGGCACAGTGATGTATTTATTACTCCTTGACCGCATCAATGCTCCATCACCGACAGAGGGCGCTCTGACTGTTAGTGTTCACACAGGTGAGAAGCCTATCTTCCTGCTGATTTGTGGACGATGATGATTTTTTTTGTACTATTTGTTTGTCCATTACATGTTTGGCCTCTTGCCACATACTAATTTGATTAAATATAAAATATTTACATGGCAGGTGAATGTATGATAGTGATGCTAAACTAATTCACAGAGCCTGGATTGCTCTTTTCAGAGATGACTGAACGACACCTGCACTCAAACCGGTTCACCTTGTTTTCATGAGCCTGGCTTGAATGTAGCACCAGGCAGTGAGAGATCTTGTGAAAACTGAACATGAAAGAATGGCCTGTATAATGGTCAGTCCTGTGTTCCTGTGTCTTGTGTGTTTCCCTCCCTCATGTGCCCTTATATGGATTTTCCTGTTCCTGTCCTTGTTTAGTTTGATTAGTTAATTCTTATCCAGCTGTGTTTGATTAAGTTTCTCGTTTCATCCTGTGTATTTAAGTTCCTGTCTGTTCAGTTAGTTTTGGTCTGGTCTACTTGTTACGTTCCCTGTGTTCCTGTGTGTCTCAGCCCTGCCTTGTCTTGCCCTGTTGAATTGGATTAAAGACTGTTGATTTGAGTTTATCCTTATCTCCGTGGTCCTTGTTCCTCCCCGCTGTGTGTGCACCGTGACAGAAGACCAGACCCAATCAGAGAGTGAGTGGCACTTCTTTTCACTGTTTTATTTTCCGTTTTTTGAAAGTTTTTTTGTTGGTTCCTGTTTGTTTTTCCCACGGCATGGAAGTCGCTGCTCGTCATCCCACCCTAGCCTGCTGTAATTAGGCGTGGGAGTTCGGCGGGATCACCGCGAGTGCTGCGAGTCCGCTGGCCACTCGTCAGTCAAGTTCGCCGGCTGCTCATCAGTCAAGTCTGCCGGCCACTCCAAAGTCAATTTCGCGGGCTGCCGCTCGCTCAAATCCACCGGCTGTTCCGATGTCAAGTCTGCCGGCTGTGGCTCTCTCATGCCCGCTGGCCATTCTGAAGTCAAGCCCGCTGGCCACTCCGACGTCAAGCCCGCCGGCTGTGGCTCACTTCAGCTCCAAGGTTCGCTCCAGTGTCCTGACCAAGAGTCCAGTGTAGGCTCCAGCGCCTGACCAAGAGTCCAGTGCAGGCTCCAGCGCCTGACCAGAGTCAAGTCTTGTCCCCGGAAGTATTGTCCACAGGAACTGTTTTAATCTAGTCTTGTCTTGTCCATGGAGACTCGTCTGGGGCAGGCGGCTCCTCTAGTTATGGCCGTGGAGGCCATTCCCTAGCCGCCTGCTTCTCCTGTTGCTGAGATGGAAGCGGTTCCTGAGACAACCCTGAGAGGGCCTCAGATTCCGAGCTTAGCCCATGGAGGGCTCCTGTTCCTGTGGATAGCCCTGTTCCTGAGTTTAGCCCCATAAGTTCCCCCAAGGACTTTTTTTTTGGGGGGTAGTAGGGCTCCGGCTGTAGTGGCCGGGCCGAGTGGTGAGGCCAAGGCCACGAAGACCACCAGCCAGGGCCTCCTGAGCTACCTGCCCCGCCATGGCTCCGGAGTCCCCTGATCCATCCTGGAGGCCTCCCCCGTGTCTGTCCTGAGGGGCCTCCAGAGTGCCCACCCACCCTCCCCTTGGATGTTAGGAGGCACGGGCAGGGCCGGCGCTAGCTATAGGCAGAGCAGGCGATTGCCTAGGGCCTCGGGCTTTGAGGAGGGGCCTCCATAACTGTAACATCACCAGTCAAGTCAGGCAGAAATACTTGCCTCATTGTTCATTGGATATAGCTGAATTGTCACTCATCTGCAATTAAACCAATTAATGTTGCAGTTTCAAAGCGGGTCCGCCTTCTGGATATTTGGTAACAAAGGCATCAGTGCTGCTTGAACTATGCGATGCAAAATAGGCACGCAAAGAAGTATAGCTCCTAATGCAGGTGTGTGAGTTGTTGTCATCTGTTTTGGAGTGATTGCAATGTATTCTAAATATAAACTTGTTCTGTCGATCAGCGTGATTTCTGAAAAGATAATTCACTGCTTTATTACGAGTTTAAAGGAGCGTGAGCACCGTTGATGCGCCAAGACGCGATCTTGAATTAGCGCGTACAATAAATGACATCACGTCCGGAGCTGACTAGCAAAATAGCTACAAAAAGCAAATAAGTTTGTATCCAAAGTTAAAAAGCAAACACACTAGAAAATGTTTTTAATGGTTCAAAAACATTGATGTCATCTTCTAAATTCGGATGATTAGGATTACTGCTCTAACACTTATAATTTCAGTTTCAGTTTTTCTGCTTAGTAGCGACCGTGTCTTTCTGTTCCACTTGATTTGTGTATTTAGCCTATGTGTCATATTTAACCATGCAATACATAATATCATATTATTGATATTAATAATATGACAATATCTGTTGTCAATATTGATTAAATGGGACGGGGAAATCCTGCCCATGCCCATAGGGGGGAAAAAATAAAAGATAAAAGCACTTACTGAAGTGGTATTCTGGAATTGCGATTAAATTAAATAAAACAGCAAAAAAATAATAACAACAACAACAATAACATCTTCATCAAACAAAAAAAGAGATTACCTTAGATAAAGTTTGATGTACATACAGTACCAGTCAAAAGTTTGGACCCATTACTATTTCTAATGTTTTTGAAAAAAAATCCTTATGCTCATCAAGTCTGCATTTATTTGATCAGAAATACAGAGAGAAAGAGAGAGAAAAAAACTAATATTCAGCAAGGATGTGTTGAATAGATAAAAAGTGATAGTAAAGACTTATATTGTTATAAAAGATTTATATATGTTTAACATCTTTTTAATAATCAAAAAATCCTGAAAAAAGTATCACAGTTTATAAAATAAACATTAAGCACTGTTTCTAACATTGATAATAAATCAGCATATTAGAATGATTTATGTAGGATCATGTGACACTGAATAACTGGAGTAAAATAAAATTCAGTTTTGAGGAGCATAAAATACTTCTTTCAAAAACATTTAAAATAGCTGTACTGTACAAGTAAATATATACAAAATTTAATGTTAAATGTATAAATAAAAAGGTTAGGAATCATATTTGTGGTCATACAAGTGCTTTTTATTGGGGGTGGGGTCCTCCAACATGAATTTTGCCTAGGGCCTCCTAATGTATAGAACCGGCCCTGGGCACGGGGACGCACCTTCCGGGAGGGGGGAGTGATGTCAGTCCTGTGTTCCTGTGTCTTGTGTGTTTCCCTCCCTCATGTGCCCATATATGGATTTTCCTGTTCCTGTCCTTGTTTAGTTTGATTAGTTAATTCTTGTCCAGCTGTTTGGTTAAGTTTCTCCTGTGTATTTAAGTTCCTGTCTGTTCAGTTAGTTTTGGTCTGGTCTACTCGTTACGTTCCTGTGTGTCTCAGCCCTGCCTTGTCTTGCCCAGTTGAGTTGGATTAAAGACTGTTGATTTGAGTTTATCTTCGTCTCCGTGGTCCTCGTTCCTCCCCGCACCGTGACAATATAATGTTGGTAGTGCCACTGCTCAAACCATAGATATTTCCATGATGTTATGAAGCATTTTGAGCCAAACTGATTTGATCCAGGAACAATCACTCATTGGTCTCAAGTAGTTTTCCTAAAGCGTAATCCTTCCTGGCAACCAAAACCTTCCCGTCCAAAAGAAGACCTCACAGTTCACATAACCGCAGACACAAGCATTTTCACTCCATTAGGCCTAAATGTTTCTTAGAGAGAACAGTTCCCAGCTAAAAAAAAAAAGTATTCTAAGAATGATTTGGTAACGTTCCCAATAAGTTATGAAAACGTTATTTCTGAATGCTCTCTGAAAGTTCTAAAACATCCCGTGTTTAATGTGTTTGAAGACATAAAGGGAATGTTCCATAATGGAACTTCCATTGTATTATTTCATCAAACATGATGGAAATGTTACTTTTGAATGTTCTCTTCTAAATGCTCTTGAAACAAATAGTGAGTAGCATTTAACAAACATTAGACAAACATCCAACTAAAACATTTCAGAAAAAAACATTCCATGACTGATGTATAAATAATGTTTTGTGCTAACGTTATTAAAGACCTGCCAGAACGTTAGCCAATGTTCTGTAAATTATTGTCAGCACTGCTCAGCTGCAAAAGAGGTGAATTTATGAATTTTAACATGCATTAAAGGTTGCGGAAGATGTGCACAGCTCACACACAAGGTCTTGATTATTGCCAACCAGAATATTTTATGCAAAGTGACTTTCTGACTCAAGGTTAGAAATGAACCAGGGTTATGAGCAATAATTACACAGAAAGTGACACTCTGTAAATGCTTCACATACTGTATTTCAAAATTTGCAACTGCAAAACTGAAAACCGTGAACTGAAATGTACTGTAAAGGTTGACAGTATACAGAGAGCTGTATTATAGGGGCCAGCCAGTTATATTCTGTCCTCATATTGCTCAGGAATTTTGATGTGTGTGTGTGTGTGTAAGATGCACTTGAAAATCAATGCCATGGGTGCCAATTCTGCCCCTCTATAAACAAATTAATTCTGTCTAATTCTACTTGTGTGCACTTCTTCATTTCATTTCATTTTTTATTTATAAAGCACATTTAAAAACAACCCAGGGTTGACCAAAGTGCTGTACAGATCAGAGTCATCAAATAAAAATACAAATTACAGTCTCTCAAACAGCAAACAAAAACACTAGAATAAAAGATTAGAAACCCACGCTAAGAAATGAGTTTTAAGTTTTGATTTGAAAGAGGAAAGTGTTGAAACCATTCGGGTTGATACCGGTAGGCTATTCCAGAGTTTAGGGCCTACTGTCGCAAAAGCTCGGTCTCCACGATGATTTAACCTAGATCTACAAACAGAGAGCAATCCAAGGCTGCCTGATCTAAGTGATCTAGAAGGATTATGATACTGTAAAATGTCAGAGAGATACGTTGGTGCTAGGCCGTGTAATGCTTTAAAAACAAAAACAAGAATTTTAAATTCTATTCTCAGTTTTACTGGAAGCCAATGCAGAGAGGTTAAAATGGGAGAAATACGATCGAATTTTCTACTGCCAGTCAGCAGCCTAGCTGCAGCATTTTGTACCATTTGAAGACGACTGATAGATGATTGATTTGCTCCATAATAGAGTGAATTGCAGTAATCAAGGCACGAAGTAACAAATGTGTGAATAACTATTTCAAAGTTCTTTAAAGAAAGAACAGGTTTGACTTTTGCAAGTCGTCTTAAATGATAAAAGCAGGATTTGACAACAGAATTAATTTGTTTATCAAACTTGAGACCTGAATCGAACAACACACCTAGATTTTTTGCACATGGAGTAACATGAGGGCTTAAGTCGCCAAGGTCCAGGTCACCAAAGTCATAGGAATCACTTGGACCAAACAGTATAACTTTGGTTTCTTAAAGGGCCACTCACCCAAGTTTTTCCCAGGAACATACATGTGATACAATAGGTAATGAGGCATCCATTGGAGGGATGAAAACACACAACTGTTTGGTTACTAGTCCAGATATTCAGGTTATACCACCCCTTTACAGGCCATGTGGTTGTAGTGTCTGTCCCTGTGCAGGTCTAACTACTAGACCAGTTTGTGGGGAATTTTTCAAAAACTGTACCAGTATGTGGTAATTCTGGAACTCATGTGCATGAACTTGCAAAAAATAAAGATTTCACACATACTTAACCATTTCAAGTCTTTGTGAAAGACCGAAGTGAGGTAAAATATTACTTCACCAATAATAAAAAAGGTAAACAGATTGTAACCTATTTTTTCTAGGTTTTAATATTTATCAATAATGAATACTCTTACTTTGTTGCTTTAGATCTGTGCCAGAAATGGATACCATCTACAGCTCCTTCTGTTGAAAGCAACATTCTGACAGCAGGGTGTTGCTTGAATTTGGCATTTTACCTCAGACCAGTTTGGTTTTATTTATGTTAATGATCTTTGGGTGTAAAGCTGGTTAATGCCAGGTGCATGTGGATATGGAGAGTCATAACAGAGTGGTGCAGGTATGACCTAAGAACCCGAAAGACTACTTCACCGCTGGTTCCTTCGAGATTTTCTTGTGGGGTTTTATAATAGGGGTTTTCAATTTATGAGTAAAATAAAGACTGTGGTAAACATAACTTGACGGTGTATTGGTGTTTTGTTCTACGACATGAACTGCACACACTCACACCCCAAACTGCCATCTAGCTACAAACATACATTTATAAAAAATAAACATAACTGCTTCAAAATTCGCACTTATGGTGTGGGTGTGTGCAGTTTACAAAACATCAAAATCTTGAAGGAACCAGTGGTGAATTAATCTTCCAGATTCTGACCAGTCAAATTAAAAAATACATGAATTAATGAACAACTTACAGAATAGAAGTAAACATACATTTATAGCTTAATTGGCCATGAGATACACTAGACATAGGTCAAAGTACATATGACAAAACGTGATGATTTCCAGCTAGCATGTTATAAAATAAAATAAAAACTTTGACCCTGATTTATTTTTTCTGAAAGTGTTTTGATAACATCCAATTAAACCTATGTGCAATTCACAGCCGTCCTTGTCCTCACACATCTCTAGTCAGTAGATATCCCAGTGCGGCACTGTGCTGGTTATACCTGTCCTCTGCTGTCAGGATATCAAGGGCATCTCAACGGAAATCTTGGCATCCATAATTATGTAGAGTTTTCGTGGTAGTGTGGGGCAGGGTGACAGCCGTTAGTTTTATTGTTCCAGTAAAGACTCAAGCTAGAATCTGTTTAGTGTTTAATGTTTACACAAACACACACTCCCCCTCGACTCTGAAGCTGTCGATCCACATGCTGTTGTTGGTTAGATGCATATACACATGCATTACAAAATAAGTTCAAAGCAAAGTTTGTGTGGTTGACACAGGTGATTCATATCACATTCAGAAGGATATATAACAACATATAACAACAACCATCATAAGATTGGCCTGCTATATTATAACGTGGATCAGTGGATCACAAGACATGCCAAACATGCACCTCTCACTCACTGAAACACTTGGAGAACAGAGCTCTTAACTTTGGACCCCAGGGGAAATATTTAACAAGTGAAATCAATTTTGGTAATTAATTGTGAAATGAATGACTACGAGGAAAGTGTAATTTGTCCTCATTAGAGTGAGAAGGGCTTTTCCCATAGTTTTTCTTCTCATAAAAGAAAAAGTGCACTGAACGTTAACAGCAGCTGATCGCTATTTTTAGATTCAGTTCCAGGTAACTGCATCTTATCTCATCATTAGTATCGTGATATTAAATTTGGGGGCTAATACAGTCAAAAATGATTTTTTTAAAGAAAGAGATGTTATAATTTAACACAGAATCCACAATAATCCACAAATTGAATTCGTTTAGAGGGGTGGTTTCGGATGACTGAAGATTTAAACAACAACATGTTACTGCAAACAATTCTGAGAAATAAAATGATTTTCTTGCATTATAAGGTGTTGATGTTGCTCACCACTGTTTTGAAGTCAGCTACAGAGCCTTTATTTAGCTCATCAGTGTTTCACAGGTAATTGGGCAAGCATTGTTGTGATCATGGGAGACCATCAGAGAAGTATCGGTCATGCATTCTCCACATTCCTGCGGAATGAGATGCAGAGGAATGACAAGAGTCTGAAAGTGGAGGACTTGATATTGACTATTGGGGATTAGGTTATATTAGATGAACAGATTACCATCAGTTTGGCTCACTCAAAGTACTTTGTTGTCGTTGTCTGTTTACTTCCTGCAGGTCGACTCACATTATAGTATGAACAGATAGTTCATGTATTGATTATTCTTTTAGAGCTTTTTGCTCTCTATGTGATTGGTTTTTATTATTGTCATCTCAGTTTTGTTATTGACAGCTGTCTGGCTTCCGTATGGTGTAAACGAAATGTTTTATTGTGTGGCATGCCTGACTAAACATGAACTTAACCAGGTCTTTTTTGCCATAAACAGATATCGTGCTTAGCTGCTCAATGACCAGTACAAGAGCGTCAGCAGTCGCAGGTATTCCTAACAATTCCCATCTCATAAAGTCACAAAACCAGATGTAATCCTACAGCTCAGTTTAAAGATGCGTTATCAATTTTTCCATCTCTTCCTTATAACAGTGTAACCAAAACTAGAGTGGCAAATCAATGTAAAAGTACATGATACCTTGTGATTTTATTGTTGGCATTGTTTGTTTATCTAATGCTAACCAGTAACAAAAATCTTTAAAGACTCAAATAAAGAAGCACAGAAGCTCAGCTCATGAATATAATATCTTACAGATGAGCTCATATAATAATGATGACAACAACCCACATACAATGTGACAATGTTAGGATATAACCATTCATGTGTTAACCTTCGCTAAGGCTACAATGTTTCTTTTGCTGTTATTGTAGCTTTCTCTGACTAGACCGACATTTAAAAATATACTTACTGACCAACTACACACTTAAAAATAAAGCTTCCAAAAGGGTTTTCACAGCGATGCCATAGAAGAACCAGTTTTGGTTCCCCAAAGAACCTTTCAGTGAACAGTTCTTAACAGAACATTTTAATAATTCTTTGTGGAACCATTGATGCCAATAAAGAACCTTTATTTTTAAGAGTGTAATTTCATATATTTTACTGAGCATCCCAAGTATTGACATGAAGGCATGCGGGTTGACTATGGTAGATAAAATGCTAATTTAAAATGTTAAATGAGTAAAATGCTCAATTGTAACTAAGTTTTGGTATTTCTGAAATTCCAGGAAGTAATGATGATACAAACCAATCAGATTAAATGAAAGTATGCAGCATGCTGGGAAATGATTGGAGAAGACTGAACAACAGAGAAAGAAAAAAAGAGGATGGGCAAATGAAGAGAATGGAAATGTTATACTATGAATATTCTTTCCTTCATCCCATCCCTCCGCCTCCCCCATCTCTGGCACTCCCTCAAGGCCGTGTTATTGTTCCTGCCTATCAGTGTCATTTCCATAGCGAGTGCTGAAAGAGAGTGGATAAATTGAGGCAGGTGAGAGTGGACACGAGACACTGAGAAGGAGCTCGGCAGGCACCGGCAGCCCACCTGCGTTCAGCTCCACTTTTACCAGACTCCTAAGAGGAGGACATTACATTATCAAGAGGACTGCTGACAGCTCCAGAGCTGATAATGCATTTGTGTCCTTAGGGAGGCGAAGTGATGAGAAGATAAAAGAGGAATCACTGGAACAGGGATAACACTAGTGCTCAAGTTATCAGAACAGGTAAGAACATGTGCAATACTTGTCGGCCACATGTGGCGGTTCTTCGGCTGATAAACAGAAGGGCAGCCGTTTGGAAATAGAACTGAAGTGAAGAAAAACTGGATGAGTTACTCAATGCCCAAAGGGACGTTAACTTTAACTGCCTATTGTGTGATTCTAATCTTGTTTGAGAAGACTGGAGAATAATATAGAGGAAGATTTACAATATTGGAGAGCGAAGTGAAGTTACTGCAAGTCAAAGTGGGGCACACAAAGTGTTCTCAGAGGTCTGGAAGAGAGTGTACAATGCATAACATGCATAACAATACAAAAAAAAATGTGATCATAAACTAAAAAAAAGGTTAAGATTTTAAATTAAAAACAAATAAAATGTAAAAAAATCAAATTGCTTTAAATACTACAAGTGAATTCAGGCATCTCATCATTATAATGCACATTACAGAAAATGGATATTCATTTACATTAAATTATTAGCATTTTTAAAGTGCATGAGCAATTGCATATCCAATGTAGACTAATAAGGATGAATAAAAAAAAAATAAAAAAATTAGACTGATGACTAATATGGTAGCAATATGTTGCGCACACTTAAAGGTTTGTACCTGTTTAAAGCTTTTAAGTACAATGCACAACAACAGATTAAAAATTAATTTAAAATTCAGGGTTATTTTGCGTAATAATGTCAACACAGACATGCACACAAGACATCGAGACTAAATATACTGACAGAATGCTGCTGAAGCCCTTTATATGCAAATGAAATGGGAGAGACCAAAATCTAGGGGTCAACAGGGCTTCACGTAAACCGTTTATGACCTTTCCCAGATAAGAGCACATAGGCTGCACATTAGCTTGCTAACTGCAGTTTTGTCCTTGGGCTTCAACCTAGACATTAAATCAAATTAGTGGAGCTACTTTCAAACCCCTCCCTATCTTCCCTAATGGCTCTTGTTATCAAACAGAGGGTCTGTAGATTTGAGAGTGTCATGTGAAAGTTCAAGCATTAGGGCCTGCTGCACACGGGGAAGGAGAATCAGGTCAAGAACATTGTCAACACTTAGTTTGTTTTGCCTGGGGATCAACGGAGGCGGTTGAGTTAATGAATAACCATGAACTCGTGCACTAATGCTGGTCAAACAGTTTGCGTTGAAGTGTAGATCATGAAAGGAGATAGACGAATAGACTCAGGCCGCAGGTGTTCTTGAGGCCATGGCTCTGAGTCTGGGGGTTTTACACAGTGCTGAGAGACTGGCTGCCTGGGCACCGGCCTGTTCTCCAGGAATGCCAAAGCCAGACCAATATAATGGAGAACAAACAGGAGCATTGTGCAGTGCAGCGATGGAGAAAGAAACACACACACATACACATAGGTCTGCCCTGCAGGGCTTGTGAACAGGCCATCTGCTCTCAACCAAACCCCCACCTGAACCTGTGCAGGCACAAAACCACTTAAAAGAGGCTGGATTGGAAGGACATATTATTTAGCTCAGGATGGGCTCTGAGAAATACTTCACTGTATTATACAATGTAGTGAGCTGTAGAGTCACCTTGTTGATAAAATTCTTCTCGGCTCCAAATGCCAGGACTAGTGGAGCGATGACTTTTCGAGAGACTTAGCGTGCTGAAAGGGTTTCTGAAGGACAGTGGTGCTGACGTTGGCAGAACAAGGACAACAAAGCGGTCTGTGTCTTACTAACATTGTAAGCATGGGTGTTTGACCTTTACTAAACATTTGTACTTACTTAAAAATAGATTATAATTAGAACCACAAAGTTTTTACAGCTTAACGCCACAGAACCTTACAAACATTTCATCAATTCCGAAAACCAAGAACTTTTGGATGCTAAAAATATATGAAAAAATGGTTATTGATAAGACAATTCTTTGCTGAACCGAAAGGGCTACAAAGAACTATTTAAGAACATTTTAAGAACGTTTTTATTATTTAGTTCTTCAGAAAAATATCTATGTACTGCTGTTTTAAAAAACTAAAAAAATCAATGAAGAACTGAGGAAACAATAATGCAACATTAAAAAACACTCTTTATCTCTAAAGAACTATATATCAAATCAAGAACCCTATACACTCTTGAAAAAAAGGTTCCAAGGTTTCAGTGATGGCATAGAAGTGCCATTTGGGTTCCTCAAAGAACCTTCCAGTTCTTAAATGAACCATTTTTCTTGTGTGAAGAACATTTTAATAACCTAAAAAACTCCACAGTGTGTATACTGTGAAAATGGTTCTTTGCTGAACCTAAAGGTTTGCAAAGAACTAGTGAAGAATCTTTTTCATTTTATACATCTTTAGAAAACACCATGTACTGGTGCATCAACCCAGAAACCAATATATTGATCTGAAAAAATATTAGGAACTAAACTCCAAAGAATTGAATAGCAATTAATAATAATAATAATAATAATAATAATAATGATTAAAAGGTTACAAAGAACCATTGAAGAACCTTTATATTTAAGAGCAAGGAAATGCAGGAGGGCAAATGTTGTGAAACAAAACAACGCAATACAATTTGTAACAGTGAATACACAGTAACAAGTTTTTGTGTCAAACTGATGACCTATTTTGTAGAACCGATGACCAACTCAAAGTCACAGTTAATTTTTTAAAGGGCATCATACAAAGGTATGATGATGAATCCATCTTCTTGCTTGGGCTTGTTCTGTGGCCCATTTCTGATTGCACTGTAATGTCCATACAAATGTGTATTCTCAGTGCTGTCCACATGCAAACAATCATAAATCACCTGGCGGTAAATGTTTACTTCATAAGCTGTGCCCTAGTTTTGCTTTAGAGCCTACGGAATGAACCTAGATTCATTTTGAGATGTTTGTCTTTCTTGTTCCAGTGAATCCGCACGAGGAAGAGAGTGGAAGACCATATTCCTGGGAAATGGAGCTGAGCCCCACGATGTGGCACACCCAGGTGGTCCCGCTAGAAACAGACCTGGAGAGGGTGAGCTCTCATCCCGAGTGCTCCATCTGCTTCAACACCTACGACAACGTCTTCAAAACGCCAAAACAGTTGGACTGCACTCACACCTTCTGCCTCGAGTGCCTCTCCCGAATTATGACCACCTCCATGGACCCCCAAAACTCTAAAATCTCCTGCCCCTTCTGCCGCCAGCCCACTACCATTCCAAAAAAGGGGCCTCCGGCTTTGACCACCAGCCAGGAGGTGCTGTGTCGCCTCCCCGTCCACCAGCAGCAAGAGGAGCCCGTGTGGATGGATGGGGAGAGGCTGTGCTATCAACGGCCAATAGATATTCCAGGCGTGCCAGCATTCTGCATCTGTGTCGATATTGGGGCCAGTGGACAAAGCGCCGTATCTTCTTCCCAAACTCGACCACGACTTGGGCTTCTGGAACGGCTGATGGATTGGAAGCGTTTGCTGCTCTTTATATTCCTCATGATGCTGCTGCTGGGGATCGTCCTGTGGCCCCTGCAGTGCATTGTCACGACGGGCTCCATGCGTTGTGTGCCCCAGAACTTGCAGATATCTACTACCACACCTTCTACTACTACTACAGCCAACGCATAAGCGAGACAGACACGTTTAGATGGATATTGGACTTGCTAAATCAGGATGACTGGTGTCAGTTTACATCCATACCTTTGTGCAAAGCCTGCTGGGTGCTAAAGGAATAAAGGCAAGCAGCTGGACTGCGGTAAAGCCTGAAGAACTGTATCAGGATCATGTGAAGGAGCGTGACAAAACTGATTGATGATCAACATTGATCAAAACAACATTTTTACAAAACAAAAGCAAAAACGATACAAAGTACGGTCACATTAGCGAAGTTCCAGTCAGTAGTGTAATGTTGTGATTGAAAGTAACTTGCAAACCAAGCAATTCGTGAATTCGCATGACCAACATCACAAATTAAATCTGTTTTGAGAACTTTTTCACTCTCGTGAGAAACTCGCAAAGATCACAGATTCCTATTGAAATGACTGGACTTTGCCCATGAGAAACAGTAAATGTGGCCTCAACTCAATCCAAAGAAAACAATGTTTTTTACTTGTACATTTATGTATATATTTTATTTGATAGTATTACATTCCATGAAGAGTATTTTGTTTACAAAAAATAAATAATTGTTGCTGTAAACCGCACAAGGAAGTTCAAGGAATGGTGTCCAGAAATGTTTTTCAGTTTTAATAGGTGCAATATTCATGATATGACTGATAACTCAGGTCGACGCACAAAAGAAAGGAAAAGCAAACAGGTTCACGTGGCTCTAATTTATCACTTCCTGCTCTGGGACGGTTAAACGAACACGCCTCAAAGAATAACCGTCTGAAACCTAAGCCCTGCGGCGACGGGTGCTCTGAACACACTCACACCAACGTAAACTATTCCACTGTGTGTGTTTCGTAGGGATGAATTATCAGCTTCCTACTTCCAGGTGTTTTTAGATAAAAAAAACAAATGTTATTAAACCCTAAAGAGAGAAGGAAATTATAGAGAGGGAAGGAAATAAAATATAGGTCAGCAACTGTTTGTTTGGAGCAAGGTGAAATGAGTCAAAGACAATTAGTTGAAAGTTCCCAGTGTATGCTTTATTATGCAATAACTAGTCCTGTATTGTTATTTTGAGATGCAAGTCTTTACATTAGCTGTATCTTTCAGGGCAAAAGGCATTTTAGGCTGAACCAGTGCAAGAGGGAACACAGTCTTTATCACACAAGGACAATCAGCACGACACAATTCAGATCAAGCCTACTGATCACCAACTGAGATAAAAAAAAACACCAACATATTCAAGTAAATTTAAAAAGAAGACTTCAAAATTGTGATAATGCAAGCAGATAGCTTCATAACTGTTGATGTTTTGTATAATAGTAGAAGTAATAATAATAATAAATGTTAACATCGTCCTACAATAATATGCTAAACGGCTGTGAATATTTCCATCGCTGTATTAATGAACAAATTAAATGTACAATTTACAACAAATCAATAACTGACCCAATAAAACAAAAATAAATGACTGATCTATAACGCAAAACACCATACTGATGGCAAATCAACAAAAAATATCCATTATATATACCTCCAAACAAAAGGACATTCTGACAGCCATTGACACTATACCTTGTTCAAATTGAATTTCAAGTCATTACATCTTTGAACCATTTTCACAGAGGTAAAAATAAAACTAATTTAAACAGCAGACAAACAGCTTTCAGATGCCAGTAGTACATTGCTGTAACATGATCAGGTACATAAATCACTAATTCATTCAATCAGTCAGTCAGTCATTCCAAGGACAATGATTATCATATGCAGTGACATTGCTTTTACTTCCTGGACGGTCTGACAAACTGGTTCTCTAGTATAAAACCCAAACATTTCATCCATTCAAGTGCAAAAAAAAGCAGACCCAGGCCTCCCTCTGAACATATACAGTAGCCCTTCAGATCGTGACATCACAGATCCCCTCATGTGGCCAAAACCAACACCACATTCACAGACGCTGATTAATCACATACATTATGCCCTGCTTTCTCTAAGCTAAGACACACACTACTTTTAAGTTTTTTGTCGGTAAGATATTTTTTACACTTTTTCACCAAGGCTAAATATTTGACCAAATATAGGCTGCATATATGACCTCCAAAAATCCATCCAAAACAAAAATATTGTAAAAATACTGCAATTTTATTGCAAATCTATTTTAATTAATTGTAATTTATTCCTGTGACGGCAAAGCAGCCATTACTTCAGTCTTCAGTATCACATAATCCTTCAGAAATCATTCCAGGCTGTTCAAGATATTTTTTAATCATAATCTAATGTTAAAAAGTTTGTGCTGTTTAATTTTGATACATTTTTTCAGCATAACAGCATTTAAAATAGAAAACGTTTAAAATAAATGTCTTTATTGTCACTTTTGATAAATGAATGCAACCCTGCTGAATAAAAGTATTCATTTCTTAAAAAAAAAAAAAAAAATCTTACTGACCCTAAACCCTTACTGACCTGGTAGTGTATATATAACATCTTATGACATCACTGCTGACCTCACCTAATAATAGCTACGTGTGGATTACGGCCATGTTTTAAATTACTTTTTTCGCCCTACACAAATCTATTTCTTTAATCTTAGCTGTGGGCCATCTGGCCTGCCTCCTTTTTAGCTAAAGTCTCCACCGAAATGTCATTCACGTCAACAGCTCGCTCGACATCCTGAAGTACCCCCTGCATTGTAGATGTTTAGTAACACCACGTTTTTCAATTTACGTTTGGCCTCCTCAGTGCAATCACAACCCGCTATTGACATAAATCAATAGCGGGTTATTTATCGGGCTATTTATAACACCGCAATACACACATACTCTGTTTATATGTGATAAAAGAGCTTAATGTGTCTCTTAGGAGGAAAATGTGGAATAATATAGTCAAAACTGCATTATATCAAAAAATGCCAGGCCTAGATTTCATAATCACATTCACAAATATCACAAGATAAAATTGCTCAAAAGGAATCATAGTTACAAACAAAACGACTAGTAACAAACAAACAAAACCATACCTAATAAAGGCTCACCTCAAGTTTTCAGAACAATAAAGCCTACGCATAGAGGGAGGAGCCCGCTGATGCAGAGGCAGCCTGATTGGTTGATAAGCCTTTGATTGACAGTAGCACTTGACTTCCTCCAATGGTTCATTTGCCTGGAGGTAATGCTCAATAAAAAAGAATCATAGCAGAAGCTTTTATTAATATGATGTACAGGCTGCTAATTGGCACATACTGTATAGATTCTGCCACACTGTACCAAATCATCCCATTTAAAACACCTACTTACATAAGGTATCCAAATCGAATTTGACCAATCACCTCCCATGTGCTCTGAAAAGAAAAGGGGGGATCCTTGAGGCTGGACGGTGTACTTTTCTTCTTCTTATATCACCGTGCCACGAGCATCACTCAGCAGAGCGCAAATAACTGCTGCTTGTGAGATACATATCAAAGGTCTTTGGTTACAGTAGACGACATCCAGTAGACAAAGCAAGGTCTGGAAACAGCCGTAGATAGCATGGAAAGAGCGTAGCTTCATCCAAAATTACGTCACTGAGTGTAAATATTCATATTTCATATATATTTCACACATGTACAAACCATCATGTAGCTTAGTGCAGTGTAGAGAGGCTTGTTAGACTAGAAGTGGGGAGAGAAAGCACCAAGTCACGAGTCCTTTGCGGGAACAATTTCGGCTGCTGTTGAGGCACTTGGTTTTGGAGTGTGAGTTTCTCAGACGTAGTCAGTCAGGAAATGAAGAGAGGAGCTGTTGGTGCCCCCCACCCCCCAGTGCTGTAATCCAGTGTTGCTCCATGATCAGGTGCTTCTACACAGCACCTCTGCTGGAACTGCAAAGGAAAGGACGAGAACATTTAGAGATACATTCTTTAAAAAGGTGTGCCACTTTCATATGTCTTGGTTCTTTTGCAAATGGTCAAATCTGATGCATTAGTTCAGGCAGTGGAGACGTTATCTAGTGGATCTACTGTACACTGGTTGCTATAGTAATGATGTAGGCGTCAGCAAGATGCCAAATGACTTTCTTTTACAACGGCTGAGTGCCAAGCTGTCAGTATGGAAAGAGGAGGAAAAATTGACATTTTATGGACACATGAGTCTTTTCCCCCTATATCTAGAGTAAAATGTTCTAAATTCTGCAAGATAAAAATGCATATTTAAACTGTGGTCTGACAAATAACACTATTAAAAATCAAATAAATCCAAACCACATACTTTATGGATATGACTTCGATAGGTTTTTGCTATTCAGTCTACAAATAACTAACTAGATTTCAGTCTATTCCTACATTTGGATTTTTGCTGTCAGTGTAAACGAGCCATAGATAACATTAATATTATGCATAATTCCTAATCCTGTGAATTATGGGACTTGGAAGACCAAAGTAAATATCTATGAAATAAGTACTTATTTAAATACCCAACAGTCATCGGTAATAAAAAAGTTATGGCTGCATTTATTTGATCAAAAATACAGCAAAAACAGTAATGTGAAAAATAACTGATTTTTATTTAAAGATATATTTTAAAATGTCCTATATTCCTGTGTTGGCAATTCTGAATTTTCAGCAGTCATTACTCCAGTGTTCAGTGTCACATGATCATTCAGAAATCATTCTAATATGCGGATTTAGTGCTCAAGAAACATTTATTATTATTGGGATTTGTTTGATGAATTGAAATCTCAAAAGAACAGAAATTCTATGATTTTTTTTAAAAAGACAAACAAAAAGAACGAAAAACAGGAAAAACAAGAAATTATTATTATTATTTATAATTTACTATATTATTATATAGATTGTATTTTATGTATCTATTTGCTAATAAAGTATGTATTTAGAAAGCATGCTAACCTTTGAAAACATCAGTAGTTGTGCGTATTCTTTGAAGTATGGAGTTATTTTCGAGGCCATTTGGCAAACAGTGTTGTTCTGTAAGATAATACTTTTTCTGATGGTGGGCTGCAACAAAGACACAACTCTCACCCCCATCTGTTCCTTACTGTCTTTCTCCTACTCATTTTGTTTCTGTATCTCTACTCCAACAGCCTTGATGCAGGTGTGTGTGTGTGTGTGTGCATAAGCATGGCTGCAGCAATGTGTAACACTGTGAGAGCGAGGGTGGAAAAACATACTCCCAGAGTCCCTGAGACAGCAGCCCACATGGCTTATCTCCTGGTATTGCTGCTGGTGGAGCCCTTTGGATTTTTGATGTTCAAATTCTCATAAACACCGGAGTCATCATTCATTCTGTGGAAGAGTTCAATAGAAGAGTGTTACTAAAATAAATAGGAATGAAAATATTATTTGAATCTATTCGATTATAGGGATGCTACAAAATCGAAACTGACACCGTTACGAACTTATTTTATGACTTGATGTACTGTATGAAGTTGCATATTGTGTTTATGGTTCTAGAACAACTGACTCACAGCAGCGTCAGAACCCTTTGACGGAAAATGATTCACTTAGCAATAAATATCTTTAGAATTGAGGAAGTGTAGGAGATGGTAGAGTTTACCTAAAGAAACTCATTAAAGGTTTTCCAGTAAGAACACTGTGTGGGCCATTTTTCAAAGAGTGTGTTTGCGTGCAACACAGGAAATCAGCACTTACACAGATGAAGAGCGAGACGAGCTCATGTTTGGCTTGGCTCTGGCATTTGACATCTGTGGGTACTTGATGTTAGAGTACTCTCTCTCCTTTGTTTTATTCCTCTGCAAAAGAAAAAAAAAAAAGGAATATAAAACTGAAGCATTTATATAAATAGCGGATGTCAAATATTTAAATTCCTTAGTATTTAACCTTCTATTCAACAAAAAATCCTAAAAAAGTGAATGGTTTCCACAAAAATATTAGGCAGCAACCAATTCAGCATTGATAATAATAAGAAATGTTGTTGTGCACCAAATCAGCATATTTGAATGACTTCTGAAGGATCATGTGGCACTGAAGACTTGAGTAATGATGCTAAAAATTCAGCTGTGCCATCACAGAAATAAATAAAATTTCAAAATATATTCAAATACAAAATAGTTATTTTAAATTGTACCAATATTTCACAGTATTACTATTTTTACTGTATGTTTCTTCAAATAAATGCAGCTTGGTGGGCATAAAATCTTGAATGATAGTGTATATGCATACCGTATCTATCAAACGGTACTGGAGAAAGCTACATTTATGCAGAATTGCTCTTTACTTATCTAAGATGCACAAAAAAGTTTCATCAAACTCTTCAAATAATGAACTTAGTTAACTAACTTTGACAGTCCTAAAAAATAAATAAGAGCAGAATCCAAAAGAAGCTTTGATATATCATTTCGTCAGTGAATTTGTCACATTATTATCAGGTGAAATGAAGTGTGTAAGCACCTGCTCCTCTTCCAGTCTCTTCTGAGCCGTGTCAATGTATTGCTGAACAGCCATGTAGATGAACTTGTACTGGGCCTCGGTCTGAACCATACCGGATCGTTGCTGGCGCACTCTCTGGATGGTCTTTGGGATGTCGATGTCACAATCCAACCCTTAGAGAGTCAGTTCAGTTGTGTTATTTTTTATCATAACATTCATAACAGAGATAATTTTGTATAAAACAGTTACCTTGTCTGTTTATGATGTCGATAAGGATGTCAATCACAATAATTGTGCCTGTTCTTCCAATCCCTGCACTAGAATGACAATGACAAATGGAAGTTTAGATTATGGGGGAAATGTTATATTTTTAAACAACTATGTTGACATCTGATATAATCAACTCAGTTAAGCAATGCTTTATGAGTATGGCAGTCTCAAAACTACACTGTGTGAGGTGTGCTATACCTGCAGTGAACCACTATCGGTCCACTCTCTGGAATGGCGCTCTGGGTTCTGTTGACTTGCTCCAGGAAACTCAAGACTCCTCCAGGTTCATTGGGAACACCGTGATCAGGCCAGCTCAGGTACTGATAGTGCCAGATACACCTAGGAGGCTCTCTCTTTAATACAGATGAAAAAAACCCATCAGATTATTAAACAAAATTAAGGAAAAACACTGCATCTGTCCAAAAATGTAACATAACATGTCACTAAAGTAATGTAGAAGGTTCTATCCAAGCTGCTACTGTAAACGAAAAGGTCAAAGGTCATGACTGCCCTCCAGTACCGTCATCTCAACTGTCATGAGAGTGATCTTACCCTGTCTAGACGTGTGACTTCAAGCTCTCGCCGTATGTAGTCCTGAGCTGTGTGTTCCTCAATGTTCTTCACACATACCTTCCCAAACTCCTTTGTTGAATTTAAGTCCGGCCAGTACCGCACACACTTATTCTACAGAAAAAAAATTAAGTTTTTAGTCCCCCCCACAAAAAAAAAATGGGTACATTTAGTTAAATAGTGGTGTTTTGAATTTGAAATATTTTTATTGATATTTTAAAATGGAGTACTTTAAAAATTTGAAAACATACTTAATGCTTAATTTGAGAAGAACTCCATTTTAAAATATCAATAAAAATATTTCAATTCAAAACACCACTATTTAACTAAACACATTTTTTTTCACCTGTTTTTTTTTTAATAATGAATACAAATAAACTAAAATGTAAAATAAACTAATAAAATATTTAATTAAGACATTAAAATCTTTTTTTTTTTTTTTTACATTTTACATTCTTGACCATTTCCGAGAGAATTGTGAGTTCTTGTGAATTTAATCTCACAACCTACATATTTACAAAAAAATAAATAAAGCATTGTTTCATCCAGTGCTGGACCTCACCCGTCCTCTCTCCATCTCCTTGGTTGTCATCACAATAACATGAGTGTTTTCCTGGTACACCATTTTCCAGAAGTCTAGGACGGTGTTCTGAAGGCAACCCTGAGTGGCGATGAACACTTTACCTTCATCCATATGGCGACCTTCTTCATTCATGCTCTAAATGAAAAAAAAAAACAATAAAGACAACACTCAGGATTATAAAGAACATGCAGTGTGTACAATTTTTGATCACAGTTCCAGTAACCCAGCAAAAGCTTGACATTTAGATTGACATGTAAGTATTAGGAGCGAAGAGAGGGATTACTCGGATATAGTTAGCATTGATGTAATCGGAGCCTGGCACGTCAGGATCCGCCTCCTTGATCTGCACTCGAGTGGTGTCAACTGTAACAGAGAAAATTATGATCAAAGCAGGAACAAGAGCCCTGGAGATCAGCTGCTGCTCTCTCATTAAATTCTGAAACATATCTGTCCATTATTAAACCAGAAAAAGAGAGTTACTCACATGGTAGAATGTTCTTATATCTGTTCTTGTTTTTATTTTCTGGACTCTGCCCCTCTTTCCTGGGGTAAAGGAGTTTACATTCTTGCTGCTGTAAAACCTACAGAACCACAAAGGACAAGATAAAGTAAGTAAGGATGAAACATGGTTCCATGTATCAAGTAATGAACCTTGGGAAAGTATTCATTCTAATTTTGCTGTGTAATGAGATGTTATGTTAAGTCAGCACCCCCTGCAGGAATGTCCCATTTATCTGGACAGTTACCGCCCAACAGGAACTGCAGTTTAAGAGGTCAGCGAGCAGAGTCTTTTAATAAACAACTCTCACATCACACACTCCTCTGAGGTTTACTACAGCGGAAAGTACGCTGTCTATTCTTTCAAACAAACCTGGACTGAATCATCACATCCCATGATGAACAGAAAATATGAGTAGAAGAATGAATATGGACTGAAATACCTCAAATTCTTCCCAGAAGCCTTGCTTGGGTTTCTCTGAGTTGTCAGCTACTTTATTTAATTCTCGTACCCTGTTTTCAATGTTTGCTGCATTTATCCTTGTGGCATTGAATGGCTTGTACATAGAGAAAGAAAGATAACAGCAAGAAAATGTCAAAAGGAATTTGTAATTGTAATTATGTAATTATGAGGGATAAAAGACTGGCATTTAATTAAAAGGATTAAAGCACAAACACACTTCAAGCTAAACATTTAAAGCAAAATATTTATACAGAAATGTTATTTGTTAGGTTTCAAAAGCAATGCAACAATGCAATATGTATTTACTGTTCAAAATTTTTTTTTTTTTTATGTTTTGAAAGAATTCTCTTATGCTCACCAAGGCTGGATTTATTTGATATTATATAGTGAAATATTACAACTTAAGTTTTCTATTTTAATATATTTTCAAATGTAATTTTATTCCTGTGATGGTAAAGCTGAATGTTCAGCAGCCATTACTCCAGTCTTCAGAGTCACATGATCTTTCACAAATCCTTCTAATATGCTGATATGCTGCTCAAGAAATATTTATCAGTGTTGAAAACAGTTGTGCTGCTTAATATTTTTGTAAAAACCATGATTTTTCCAGGAATTTTTGATGAATAGAAAATTAAACAATAAATAAATAATAAGCTTACTGACCTCAAGATTTGAATGGTAGTGTGTATTATTTTATGTACTTGTTTTTTTTTTTTGCATTTGTAATTCACTGTTTGTGTGGAAAAAATATATCCCTTTCAGGCTTGATTGACTCACCTGTTTAAGGTGTACAACAATTCCACTCTTCTCAACCATGGGGTTTTTCTTATAATGCTCCACTAAATCTGCCAAAGTGTCAAACCTCTCCCCTCCTCCTACATCATATTTTCCATCCTGGTGAAACAGATCAGATAAAAAGGCTAAGCTTTCTTTTCTTGAGAAAATGCTGAAGTTTTATTCCATATTTACCTGATAACGGATCATGACATGGGTAACTTTAGTCTTGCGGTCTACGTTTTCATGCTTTTCTTCATTAGTGAGAACAGAAAGCACAAAGTCTCCTGGTTTACTCTGGCTTTCTCTCACCAGGAAGCTGCCGGATTTACCCTTCTCCATAAGGAGCTTTTCAGCATCTTTCCCTGAGAGATGTCCATGATACCACCTGAGAACAGGAAAAACACAACAATGAGGCACAGAAATACAAATATTGAGATTATTTTTTCCTGTAATGGCAAATCTGAATTTTCAGCAGCCACTACTCCAGTCTTCAATGAAACATGATCCTTCAGAAATCATGAATAAATTCCATCTGGAATAAATTATCTATTATTTAAATAATAACAAACACAACAATCATAATATCTGCATCTAAACACATGTTTCCTGCAATGTTTCATATGCAAACCTTCTTCTTGTAATGCAAGTGATTAATAATGGCTGCGCCCACACACAAGAACGCCTACTTTTTTATCATCACCCTCAAAAATGTGCACGTTTTTACTTGAAATGCACATTTCCAACTTTCACTATAGAAACTATAGTGTAAACTATAGTTTGTGGTCGGAAAATGAGCAGGGGTGTTCGTAGAGATCTTGCAAATGTAAAGACGCTGTGAGCTCTCATGATATGAGGATATGTGTGGGAGGCGCTCGCTCATAACCTGGAAAAACCACAAAGACGAACCATATATCATTTTTGAATGTAAATACAATGTTTTTCATCAATAATGTTTTATGTATATAAATATTTCACTTCGATTTCACAACCTAGAGGATGTTGCACCATTTAGGCCCCATATAAACACCAAACCCAAATATGTTTAGGTAAAGGAAGTTACAAAGTTCACTAAAACGAGACTGGACCTCTAACGCATAAACATCAAACACAAACAGAATCAAGAAAAGACCTGTTCCACAGCACTAAAACAAACTGTTAGTCATGAAATCAAGATAAGCACAGTCTAGTTCTGACAAACAAACCACAGCCTGACGTGCCATCAGTATGCTACTCTTCCTTTCTAATGATCAGCCCTCTGCAGGGTTTGAACACTAGGGGGCAGGATTTATTCTGTCCACACTGATGCCACTGTCAAGCTCTAAGCTCTCCGGGTGAATCTGGAGCTGCCGTACCTCTCAGACGTGGGGTCTTTGCAGTTGAGGGGGTATTTCAGCTCGATAACATCTCCATTGCGTTCCCGCAGGAGGTCGTGCTGCTCGGTGTAGTACTGGACCAATTCAGCCAGCGTGGCAAACTTCTCCCCTCCGTACAGGTCATAATAGTCTCCCGAGTTCTGGATTTTAATATGGGTGACCTCATCGCTCCTCCTGCCCAGAACAAACAGATGGGACACAACAGGGAAAATGCAGGGAGGGAGGACATGAGGGATGACAGACAGGATGGAAAAGATGAAAAAGACAGATAACAGTTAGGAGGTTGGCATTAAAAACTCACACTTTAAACCAGGGTAAATGCTGAGGGAAATATCTTACAATGGTAGTTTTAACAGACACAAATGAGTTTTGAAAATGTGACTAATAATAGCATCAATTACAACCAGCTGACGATTATAAACAAATTCAAATTTACTATAAAAAGCTTTTATAATTTTACAGCCATCATAACGTGACATTTTAGCTGTAAAATATGCAGCTGTTCTTGCAAATACATTTTTTGAAAAGTGTTTTATTTTTATTATTTTATTTTATTATTAAAAAGAACAATGTGTAATGATTAAAAAACATTTTAAAGGATTTTTGAGCATTTTTCATGGTATATACTTTTGCAGTGAACATCATATTCAGTTCATTTTAAATGAAAAATAGAGTAGTAATACAAGTTAATAGGAACACAGTTATGGTTTGGTGTTGATGGGTCTTTGCAAACACTGTTAATAATAATAAAAAAAAAATATTACACTTAAGTAACAGAACTAAGACACTGCGATTGAAGACATTCTTATCTGCTTAGACAAATGACCTTAGAGATTTGGGGAGGAACAAAAAGTTAAAAAACGAGGGACAAAGTGTTTTGCAGCAACCAAAATTATAAACAATACACTTAATGGAAAATTACTCTCAGTAGACTTCAGGTATACTGTCATCAAAACCGTCAAAAACTGCACTGCAGCTTTAAATGGCAGCGTATGGAAAAAGCAGAAAGGAACACCTGCATAGATATAATCAGCTGTGCTCAGGCACAAAACCACAACTTAACGCCTCATGAGCAGATCATACCTACTACAGCAATCCAGCTCAAACACACACACATAAAACTGCAGAAAAACAAAACCAAGCGAAAAAACAGCAAACGATCTAATATGAGACCATGATTCCTCTCCCATTTAATTTCTCTGGCTTTCTCTAGGAATTCATCGCTCTATCCATCACTGGCCTGGCTCATGAAATTGCACTCTCCACTGTGTAATTGCATTATGGAGGTAACAGAGGAGGCAGAGCAGCACGGTCTCAGCAGTGTGGGGCTAATGGCTGCTGACTGCAGCAGATGAGCGGCTCTGTGCTCTGGGTCCGGTTGGGCTACTAATGCAATCACACACACACACACACACACACACACACACACACACACACACACACACACACACACACACACACACACACACACACACACACACACACACACACATTTGTCTACATCAACATCAAAATGAAGTCATACTGTACACTTCTATTGTTTTTCATAATAATAATAATGATAATAAATCTACAAATAACATTATAATAAGAAAACATCTAAAACAAATTAAAATAAAATTTAATTATATATAACATTTAAATTAAAACAACTTGAAAACTATATCTAAATTAAGTTTACAAATAATGTTATTTAAAAATAAAGAAAATACAAATAAAACAACATTTTTATATAAAATTCAAACAATTATTTAAAAAAATATATATATTTTATGAATAATTTTTACAATTGAGACATCTCTGGATATCCCCAAAAGCATTTTTTTTTCTGGATCTAAATTGTGTGGACAATTGTGGAGACAACTGAATTCCACTTCCCCTAAAATATACGCAAACATAATAAAGACCTTATCTTACTCTCATGCGCATGTACTTTCTGAATTTGATAGATATCAAATATGCAAAACAGGAAACACAATGAACTTTCTTATTTGGTACTGCATTAAACTGGTGCACTAATTGCAATATATTCAATGTAACTGCCAACTTGCTGTTCTTCTGGTATTTTTATTGGCTGTTTTATAATAGACCGATGACACCCTGTCAGATTCCTTCAACTCCAATGTAAATGTTCGGAATGTGTGGATGTGATTCAGTCATTTGCATGAGGCTGTAACATGTTCAGAGTCAGAGTAGAATGACTGAGCTCTGGCTACTGTCAGATTCAAGGACACCTGCTGACTAATTTTATCTTCGAGCATGAGTTCATCATGGATTTTCCTGATAAAACCAGCCTCTGCAGAAACTGAGAAACACAATACAGCTATTGAGCTCCTCTACATGTCTATGCTTAAAGGTGCAGGCTGTCACTGTAAAATCACTGTCACTGGAGCAACAAATGCTTACGAATGAAGAGCATTAATGTGTCTATGATGATTTTTCTTCGTTAGAGAAACTCGAGGATGAATTTGGCAGAGGTGTTCAGCTATTCTTCTACCATATTACATGTCCTTCCTTAACACAATCAAGTGTTGCACACAGGGCCCAAAAATAACACTTGCCAATTGCCAAATGAAAGTAAAATTGACTTGGGTGAGTAAATTAAATGAGTGATTTACTCACCAGTAACTTTATTAGGAACTACAACATAATACACGGTTTAAATCTAATTTTAAGTAAGATAATCCGAATATTGCTTATGTAAGTAACACAAGACAAATCGACTACTAAGGAAAACATCTGTTGAGTATTATAACAACTTTTACCTGGAAATTTACTACCAGAAGTGATAGTTTTTCTCCAGAACTCCATGTGGCGGCACATATGTGGACATTTTTTCACATTAGGCTCCCAAAATAAAAATATGATGAACAAAATCATGTGATTCTTCAAATGTTTCTATTTTTGTGATGGATAGATGGAGACAAAATTATATTGGAATTGGATTACCAATTCTGTTTACATTACAACAGTGTTCAGACTGTCAAACATGCATTTGCCACCAGTGGACTGTAAAATAGACATTTGGCTGCAAAACAATCTTCTACAAGGCTGCCTCAGGTTACACAATACAATGCTATACAATTCCATAGACTTTCACTTCACATTCTCTTCACACTGGGTCTGGATTGATTGTTACTAGAGTAACAGTCAGTGAAAGTTTAACCCAATGTAGTGCGTCAAACTATATGCATCATGAATGTGAAAACAGTTTCATAGGGTCACTTCCTTCTGCTCCTGATAGCATAACAGCCGGACAGGAAACATCGCCTGACACATTTCACCTGGCCCTGACACATCATATGTTACACTGCAGCGCAGTGACTCGGCTCCCAGCGTTCTGTCCGCTACTTAACGGTTAACAATAGAGCAGACGCTGAGCAATAGTTTCCACCCAGGAAAAATGGTGCGAGACAGATAAGAGAAACAGAAGCATGGAGGAGGGGAAGATAATACGAGTCCCTAGGTGTCCATTTGGCCATATGACTCCTCCCTTTATCTAATAATGCATTTTAAGGGAAGACTTTTCCTCATAACTTTGTAATTACGGTCTTATCAGTCTACATTAGGCCTGAGAGGCAGAATGGTAGTGAGACGGTTTGTTTTGCTTTCAGCTGATATCTGCATAACTCTTGTACTGATGCATTAGGTCAATTTTATGCTTCTTTATCTACAAATTTGCTCACTACATTCCAAACACACTTGCTATGAAATGTTATTTGAAATTATGTTATGTATTTATTTGTTTTACTGAGTCTACATACTGTAAGTCATGACATTTGTCATGGTATCTGCTTGTTATTATTCCTAAATAAATCTTGGACTCTGACATGAATATACATTTTTGGTAGAGAAGATTATATGACAATACAGAGAAAAATAAAACATCACATAACGGACCGGTCATTTGGACAACGGTTAAATATAATGTCTAGCAGTAATTGTACAAAAACATATTAAAATTAAGAATGATGCAGCTGACCAATCATAATGAAGTATTTCTATGTGCCATGTAATAAATATGGGTCGGTCCATCTCAGCTGTTCTTGATCATTTTTAATTTTCCAAATTATTATTTTTTTGATTACCTCTATGCATGTAGTATGGTAAAACCACCCAATTTTTATAAAGCAAAAAGTAAAATAAAAGTAAAAATGGGTGGTTTTGCAATTGAGTCAATGTAAATAAATAAATCAATAAAAAAAGTTCAAGCAATCGACTTTTTGGACAATTTTTGAAATGATCTCTATATAAATATGAATGTGGCCCAAAAACAATATTATATATTATGCAAAAATCTTAAAAGTCAAGTATAATTGCTGCATAAATTCTGCAAGTGGAATTTCAAATATAATTCCATTTCATTGCTTGAAAAAAAAAGTTGTTGGCAATTCTAGAATGTGCAGCAACAGTTCTGAAAAAAAAATCCAAGATGAGTCTACATTTGGTGATTGCATTTAATACTGGTAAATATAAATATAAATAAAAATAGTTCAAAGTCTGCTGATGTCAAACTCTAATAAAACCAAATGAGAGTTGTGGAGCATTATTTGTATGCCGCACAGAGTTGCAACCTATGCAATGCATTCCAAATTGTTCACTCATGAATTTTCAAGATACAGTAGTTAAGCAGCTCCTTGTGTAGGCACTAGGCAGAAGGAAGCTCACTAGAATTTGGAACAGAGCTATGTCTGTGTATATTCCAGTAATTTGCTGCTGAAAAGCACAAAACGTGTCCAACAATACACTAATCAACATCCTTCACTATTAACTTGTTTATATACCATGCATCTGATAATCAGAACAAGCTGACCTCATCGCTTCACAGCTGGCCAGATAAATCAGTCTACACAACAGACAGCTGGGCCCCGGCCCTAAAGGCTTGTGGTGGAGCTGAGCCACGTGGACTGAGATCTGGAGAATATTAGATACAGTGAGAGATCTTACCACCATAACCACAAACAGCAGGTCTGGGGCTCCATGGCCTCCACATCTTAAAGCTATTATAAAAGCCTGTTTTTCTCTCTCTCTTCCTATCCATCGACTCTCCAATCACTCATCGGACAAGCAGCTGCAATGCTCACAGACCTGCCCACAAGCTGACACTATAATCATTAAGCACCAGCCCAGGGGCAACTTAAGAGCCCAGAGGTTCTAGAAAATGGGAGGGAAAGTGCTGTCTATTATTGTCATCCATGTTCAAGCATCTAATACTGATAGCAACCAATACAAATACTGCTGTAATCCTCAATATGCTCTGACAGAATGCAATGTATTGCAATGTAATATTTAGTGAATATTCCCTATTGTGTTTGTATTTTATAAAGTGATCTCTTGAGTTTTCACTGCATGAAACAAACATGGATTTGACATAGAAATCTATGACACAAACAAGCATTTTAATGCTTTACCAAGCATGAAAACAGCCAGCTAGACTAACAAGTACACTTCTAAGAAATCAATAACAAACAGATAAACATTTAACAGGAGAGGTTTGCAATTCATGCTCAACTTCACAAACGACATAAGAGTCCTGTGGAAAAAAAGCATAATTTAAGCACAGAAGCGCAGTGGGGCAGATGTGGAGGAGTGCACATGACAGGACAGTAAATATGCCGACCTGACAGACAGAGTGAAATCTCCTGGGTTGCTCTTGCTGGGTCTCGCTAGAAAGCTGCCATGGACGCCCCGTGTCAGGAGCAGGTGTTCTGCCTCGATCCCAGTGATGTTGGGATGAAACCACCTGAAATGAAAGCAAAATGACATGCTCAGCAAAGACATCAAGACAGCTAAGAAAGCATCTCATGATCAAAAATATGTGAACACTTCTTGTAAACGTGGGAGGCAAAAGTCTGACAAAGTTACTAGTACAACTTTTATGCTTCATTTTTATACACTACTGTTGAAAAGTTGGGTCAGTAAGAATAAATTATTACTTTTATTCAGCAATTATGCATAAAATTGATTAAAAGTGACAGTAAAGACATTTATAATGTTTATAATATATATATGTATTTATCAGGGGCATTTCCTCTGAGGAGGCAAGGGAGGCAGTGCCTCCTCAAAATATGACATTAAAAAGTGTATAATTTACTCGTTTTTCTAAAGCACTAAAGTTAAAGCAGGAGTCTGCGACTCTCTCGCCTCCCCTGAGTCCATTGAGTTTCAACAGACCTTTTAAAGCGAGCAGTGGGTTTAGTGGGGGGTAACTGAGAATGAATGGTGGAAAGTCACGTGAGAGGAGGCAACGCCTCCATCACGATATGATTGGATTATGATTGGTTATGATCAGCTGTGATTGGTTCATGCACTAAATCCCGCCTCTTGTGTTTGTGCACATTCCGCATTCACGAATCAGTCTGAATGAACAATATAATGGCGTTAATGGGAAGACTAATTAAAAAAGTATGTAAACAACTCACACACTTAGATATAACCACTTTGTTACGTCAAAATAAGACTTGAATCTTCCTGAACACATGATCTGTGGGATTTTTTATTGAATAATCAGCTTGGTGAAATTTAAAGTAAATCTCTGTCTGTGACCAATATTTACTGAGCTTTGAGGACTGATGATCTGAAAGATTCAAAAATAGATACAAGTTAACCATAAAGAATAGCTGAACATAAGTTCACAATTAAAATTTTACTGCCTTGAGTTATTATTGTGGAATAAATGTAAAATGCTAAATTTGATGAGATTCATACTTGGATTTAATTAAAAGAATATTACATTGTTAATGTAAAATAAAATAAAAATAATATATTTTTTTTATAAATTATATATATTTATTTTTTCTGAAAGTGCAAGTAATTTTTATTTAACCCAGAAAATGTGACTGGGACATGATTTTATATCTGGTGTATATACACACACACACACACACACATATATATACTGTATATATATGCATTTCTGCATCCCGTGGCTTTCCAAACTCTTTGGCCCACCCGTTTAGTGATGACATCAAGCAAGATTATCCATATGTATATTTGTGTCCAATTTCATGGCGAATGCCAGTTCTAATCAGTGTCGATTGCTGTATTTGAAAAGTTATTTCCTAATCCTTCAGGGTCGATGGGGGCTGGAAGGGGATGAGAGGTCATGTGTAATCTGGGCTAGTGTTGGGCCCCAGCTGTCTGGCTGCCTGCAGCCCGCCTGTTCATACACCGGCTCCCTCACGTGAGAAGGCTTTGTGAATGGCTGTCCAGGGGTCAGGAGTAATTTTATCTGTGTTTCTAAGCGTGGCTGCCTGCTAGGGGCCCCATGTCTTAATCTCACTTTAAGTGACCGCACGTGGGTCACTTACTTTCATCTTGACAGAACTGTGCAAATCCTGTCCACATTATATGATTGCTATTACTGTATATACACATTACAGTTCAAAGGTTTGGGGTCAGCAAGATTTTCAAGAAGCCTCTTCTGCACACCAAGGCTGAATTTATTTGATCAAAAATATAGGAAAAACAATAATATTGTGAAATATTATAATAACAGAAAAGTATTCTTTATTTTAATACATTTTAAAATGCAATTTATTCCTGTGATGGCAAAGCTGAATTTTCAGCATCATTACTCCAATCTTCAGTGTCACATTATCCTTCAAAAATCACTCTAATAAGCTGATTTCTTATTATTATCAATGTTGAAAACAGTTGTGTGGATTCTTTGATCAAAATTCAAAAGAACAACATTTACATGTAATTGTATCTTTTGTAACATTATAAATGGCTTTACTGTCACTTTTCACAAACTTTTGAATGGTATAGTGAACACATAATTTGTCAAATAATCTGCCTTTAATTTTCAAGTGTTAAATACAATAACAAAATATTATATAAATCTATATTGTTTTAAGTGAATTCTGTTACAGTATGTATGAATTACAGGAATATTCAAGATTCAATACAAGTAAAGCAGAATCTGGCTCTCATTACAGAAAATAATTCTCAAAAATTAATTTAGATGTTAGCTAGCTAGATACCTTGGCGACACTGAAAACAGCAGAAAGGCACAACAAAGCGGTACAATAGTACATTATACAAAACAAATGCTTATGTTTGCAAGACAATTTTGGAGCACTTGAGATGGAACGACCCATATATTAGATATGAATTTGGACCAAAAACAAAATAGCATTGTGTGATGCACAGAGTTGAAACCTATGCATGTATAAACAAACATGCATGACAAAGAAATGTAAGATTTAGTGACAATGCAGTTTTCAACTGAATCCTGGTGCATTACTGTGAACAACTCGAAATGTTCAACAGAATGCCTCAAATGTTGCCTAAAGATTAACTTGTATTTAAAAGCAGAGGTCTTAATGAACAGATGTGAGTATTGTGTCTTACCCTGATACTGTGAGTTTAAACTCTAACTCATTATTCTTCCTCTATCTTTCCATGCAACGCAAGTAAGCATCACTCACTTCCTCCAGTTCTTCACTGCAGAGGAAGTGTTGTAGCACCCTTGACGTTGTATCTTATCGTGGAGGCTACCTGTGAGCATTAGTAATCACTGTTTCACTGGTCACTGCAGAGGAAGTGTTGTATGCACTTGACTGTATATCGTTGTATCCTGTGGTTCTCTGGTCTTCATGAAGTTCTATCTTTCCCTCATCCCTCACGCTGTTATTGACTCCAACCTCCTCAGTATCAATGGGCGTAAAAGCAAAACATACTTTTCCTCCTGACCTTTAACCAACTATATTTGTACACAAATGTATGTACAGGTTTGTAATTGTAAAAGAATGTAAAACACTTAACTGATTTACCATATATTTAACAATTTAATAAGAAAATACACATAATTATACTGTAAAACACTGAATGAACTATGGGTTTTGGAAGTAAAATGTCTGAATTACCTTATAAATTATGCTAGAATATGTATAATATTCAATAAGACAAGATATGAATGTTTACATTAAAATATTACTAGTTGTGTTTTTTGGTAAATTAATTTTGTAACTTTGTCTGTGTGTGTTTGTGTGTATGAAAATGTGAACTGTCTATACATGTTTATTCTTGTTTTTGGAAAATGACACTGTTTTAGTTGTTTAAGATGAACAAATGAAATTACCACAATGATATCCCTAGTAACAAAGTAATACATTTATATACATTTATTCATACTAAGTATAGTTAAAATCTATTTACATATTTACTGACATATTGCTCGATAGTTACTGATATAAAAATTATAATTGAACTTTATTTGGAGTACTTGTGCACAAAGCACATTTCTTAATATTAAGCCTAAAATGTGTTTTAATATCACTACTAATAAGGATTGTATGATCTCTGTATAATGTTGGTCTTTAAATGCAAGATATTTAAAGTGTAGCTGAAGTATACTTGCAATAGTTCCACTTTAGTACAGAGAAATATACTTCAGCATATCTTTAGTTGGACTTCAGCCCTACTTCCTCACAATTAAAGTGTATTAAGTACAAAAGTAGTTGTTCCAATTTAGCAGACTTTAAGTATACCAGTTTAGTATGCCTAAAGTACAATTGCAGGGTATTATTTATTAAACACATAAATATTTAAATTAATTTGTAGTATACTTAGCATGTATTTCAAATACATTTTAGTATATATTTACTTTTCACTAGGGATACCTTATGACATTTATTGCCACCCTGAATGAGTTAATGTTTTTGTGGGAATTTCTGATAACTTCAGCTGACTTATTTTTTATTTTTTTATTTTTACAGTGTACAGGGCATACAAAAAGATATATTTTAAAATATCTATAAAATGCCCTGTATCATAAACATGCCCTATATACAAATTTCCGAGTATGGGTCACCATAGTAGTGGTCACACACCACTTCCCTTTCCCCCTTTCCCTTATATGTCAAGAAGAACTGAAAGAAAGATATAGCATTAAATGCGGTCTGTGCTGTATAGATAAACATGTCATCATACATTAGCTGATAATACATGGGCTCTACATCATTTCTGCAACATTAAAGCAAAAGACCAGAATATTCTGTTTTAGAATATTTAACTGAGACTTCAAATCATTCATTAGGATATGGAAAAATATGCAACTCACAAAAAAATTTTTATAATTTTTAATTTTATAAATAATATAAAATATTTCTGGAACATCAAAGACTAAAATAAATCCAAAATATGATTGAATAAATACTGCTCCTTATGTCCATGTTTGGAAAACATCTTAGTAGATAATTGTGGGATTTAGGGGTTATCAGAAAATACATATATAAAATCTTCATTTTGCATTCTGTAAAACAGCAGGTGACACTAATCCCAGCTAAGCTGTTATGTATTTTCATAAAACAATGATAGTGGGCTTAGTCTGACCCCTTAACCTTTCTTTTCAGTTCCCAAAACTGCTCTCAGCTCTTCACTAAAAATGTTCTCTGAAACTATAGGAACAGATAACAGTAACTTCCCAGTTTCACGATAATAAAAAAAATCAAGATTGCACGTAGCAAAAAAAAAAAAAACAGCAACTGGATGTGTTTCTCTTGTGATGGAGACCGTTTGGTCCTTTACTCAAACAGGTCTGTACAGATGCAGACATTCAGGCAAGCATCTGCACCAAACAGCTCCAGGTCACTTCTAAACCTCACAGCTCCCAGCAGCTCTCCAGGAGCTTTCCTCCAGCACAACACACACAGCCACAACAAACCACAAACCATCCTGCAAAGTGCGCACACTCCTGCACAAGCAGCGGCACCGAAAGAAATGCGCAGCGCTATTGCATGTGAATTCAGCCGTGAAAACGGCATAGTCCGGATACAAAATGATAACAGCAACTAATGCCTCATGTTCCTACCTCACCATTCTGTTCGGAGCCTGTCAGAGCCCCTGCTTTGCTTCAGAGTTTGGTAATCCATGCTCAGTCCAGTTACACAAGGAGGAAGAGAGGGGGCAGGGACTTGTAGGAGTGCTGCTGGTTGGAAAGAGAGGTGGGGGTGTTTAATCTGGGATTTGGATGCGTGAGCTGCCCTGATAGGAAAGCCAGCCAGTACAATCAGCTTTTGAGCAACTGTCCATCCCTCCTGCCCCCCCCCCCCCCCCCCCCCCCCCTCTCTCTCTCTGAACGTGACGCAGCGTTGCCATGCTGCCTGACACACTCTTACACCCCTTATCTTTATCTGTGCTACCATTAGGTTTAAATGGAGAGTGGCAGCTTTTGGAAAAAACAGCACTGCACTCACCAATGAAGGCAGCAAAAGAAAATGAAAAAAATATAATGTAAAAATATAAAATTGTACAGTGCAAGATTATATTCAAAGCAGCTTGGGTACTAAAACATACTGACAAACTATAGAAATTTTCATATTTGTATTGTTTTATGGTATCAGATAATAGGAATTATGGTCTTATTTTCCAGTAAAAATACTATGCTTAAAAACAAGGTACACGGTACAAGGTACATCCCAAAAAAATTTGGATCAGTAAAAGCTTATATGCTTTTGAAAGAAGATTCTTATGCTCAGCAAGGCTGTATTTATTTGATCAAAATTACAGTAAATATTTTTGAAATAATTTTACAAATTACATTAATTTCATATATATATATATATATATATATATATATATATATATATATATATATATATATATATATTTTTTTTTTTTTTTTTTTTTTTTTTTTTTTTTAGTTTCCCTCTGTTGCCAAAGCTGAAATTTCAGCAGCAATTACTCCAGTCTTAAGAAATCACTTACTGGGAGTTTGGTGCTTGAGAAACAAGTATTATTATTATTAGCTGAACATGGTTGTGCTGCTTAAAAAAGTGTTTTTCCACAATTTTGCTTCTCATGTAAAGTTGTCATGTTTTAACTATGGTTCAATATTTTTACTGGTAAATGTTTTTTTTTTTTTCTTCCTTTTTTTTTGAAATAATGCTACTATAAAACAACAGTAACTGATTTATTAAACATGGAAGTTTGAAGAATGGTTTGTGCCAGCGCTCAAGCACTTTTAGTGTGCACTTGCCAGCTTATGCGAACAGTATGCTCTGCTACTGTAGGTTGCATAAGTGAAAAATGCTTGCCAAGTAATTTATTTTAAAATAGACAGAGTATACATGTGAATAAATTGTACTGCTCAGGGCAGGCTTACAAAGCTTTTTCTAATTACAGACAAACTTTGGCATGAGTCACTATGGGACAGAGAGAATTAGGACAGACTTGATCGCCAGGAAAACACCCGGATTTCCCCAGAACGGAGCTGGACACACAATATCATGAGTCCAAAATATTAAGAGTTTAAACCCTAAGCTTTAGTTAAAGCTGAAGTGTGTCATTTCATAATTGCAAAAAATGATATTGAAAGGTTTCCCTGCCATCTGCCATTGGTTGGACAAACAGACAGTTCAGGCGCTCCAAATAGACATCACTGTTTGAGCCAATGTTGCTATGCCAGGGTACTCAAAAAAAAAAACACACCAGTGTTTTCTGCCAAAGAGTCAGTGTTTAGACTTTCAAGGAATTAACCTACAAATGCCTCACTTCTGGCCATCTCCACATCTTAAACTGGGGCACAAAGTATTTTAAGGTCAAAAAATGGTACACTTCAGCTTTAAGTCTTATCAATTCTCTTTAATGCTTCATCATGGAAGTAATATAAACCTTATAAAATCTCATAAGGACACAATAAATGTAATCTGAGGCCATTAGTGTTATAATGGTCAGATTAATGAATGCAAAGGAAGAGCGCTTCTGTTCTTTTAGCTTCCTCTTCGATAAAATAAATGCATGACTTTCTCCCCTGGTTTAATAATTAACAATCATTGTCCAGCTTGCAGCCTGATATAAATAGCAATGAACTGGCAAACAAAAAAACAAAAAAAAAACAAAAAAAAAAACAAGATGAACGAAACATAACAGACATTGAATGTATTTTAAAAATAATATAACAATTTTAGTAATAATGAAACCAACATGCAAATAAGATTCAAAATATCTAAAAACACGAATGGCCACACAATCCTCTGTTGTCACATCCATATTGGCACATACTGTTGAGTGATACCAGAGACTCTCTTGCTTATGATAACTCGGGGGCACAAATGGGTTGTACAGTGAGGGTCAGATAGAGAGAGATAGAGAGAGAGAGAGTGAGCGATATCAGCGGAAAGTGCTGCAGCAGTGTTCTGACAGGGGAAACACACAGGCCCACATGCACACAGTGAGCTGCCTCTTCCCTTTTACATAATGTCTCAAGTTCAACACAGTTGGCTATTTAAAGCGGCAGGCTCGGTGACTAAAAGCGATATACATAGTACCACCAACTCAGCTTCAAAGACCCTCTCACATCTATATTGGGGGCAGACGGCTCCCTGTGGCTGGATTTTGGTACCGTTACTGATATTTTTAGAAAAGCTGATTATGCTGCCACATGTCAGTCTAGCGGTGACATGGTGAGTCAGTTCAAACACACACGGTCTTGTAGTTTGTCTCATTTTACTTCATCTGTTCATTAGCTTAATTTTATGTAATGATTTTTCATAATTCTGGTAATTGTTTCAGGATTTGATTTTTAAAATAATAATAAAAAAAGTTATTATTTTGTTTAAAACATTATAAATATCTTTCCTGTCACTTTTGCTCAATTTAATGCATCCTAGCTACGTTGTTTTTTTTCTTAAAGTCCTACAACTGATAATAATTGATATGATTGAATAATTGAATGATTTCTGAAGGATCATATGACGCTGAATGCTGTAATAACAGCTGATGAAAATGTAGCTTTTTCATCACATGAATACATTTCATTTTAAAATATTTAAAAATAGGACACAGTTTTTTAAATATTTTAAATAGTAATAATACTTCACAATATTATTGTTTTTACTGTACTTTTGATCAAATAAATGTAGCAATAGTAAGCATAAGAGAAAATATTAAAAATAAGTTTATTATTCCAAACTTTTTTGACCAGTAGTGTGTAGATATATATATATATAGTGTCAGTTATGGGTATATGGGTGCCACCCAGTTATAGTTATGGGACATTATGGCAGCGAATCTGTGTATATATATATATATATATATATATATATATATATATATATACATACATACATACATGCAACCCGAATTCCAGAAATGTTGGGACATTTTTTACATTTGAATAAAATGAAAACTAAAAGACTTTCAAATCACAAATCATATTTATTTCACAATAGAACATAGAGAACATAAATGTTTAAACAGAATTTCTTTACACTTTTACCACTAAATGAGCTCAATTCAAATTTGATGCCTGCTACAGGTCTCAAAAAAGTTGGTACGGGGGCAACAAAGGGCTGAAAAAGCAAGAAATTTTGAAAAGATTCAGCTGGGAGAACATCTAGCAACTAATTAAGTTAATTGACATCAGGTCTGTAACATGATTAGCTATAAAAGGGATGTCTTAGAGAGGCAGAGTCTGGAGGCTCTCCAATCTGTGAAAGAGTGCGTAAAAATATTATGGAATATAGGGCTGGGCGATATATCTCATGCGATATGCATGCGCATCTCATCTGTAAAGCCGGTTCCTTGACTAGCGGTAAATCTCCATCACCTGTTTTCAAATGGAGCTGCATTTAATACATAGAGCCATATATCACTGACAAGCGACGCAATATCGCGTTCATATCGAAGGCGATTCATCTGCGATAATGAAAGCGATATTGCATAGCTTGTCAGTGAACTACGGCTCTGTGTAGTAAATGCCGCTCCATTTGAAAGCAGGTATATAAGTACTAGCATCACATATATATAATATATAATATATATATATATATATATATACAGTGGGTACGGAAAGTATTCAGACCCCCTTAAATTTTTCACTCTTTGTTATATTGCAGCCATTTGCTAAAATCATTTAAGTTCATCATTAATGTACACACAGCACCCCATATTGACAGAAAAACACAGAATTGTTGACATTTTTGCAGATTTATTAAAAAAGAAAAACTGAAATATCACATGGTCCTAAGTATTCAGACCCTTTGCTGTGACACTCATATTTTTAACTCATGCTGTCCATGATCATCCTTGAGATGGTTCTACACCTTCATTTGAGTCCAGCTGTGTTTGATTATACTGATTGGACTTGATTAGGAAAGCCACACACCTGTCTATATAAGACCTTACAGCTCACAGTGCATGTCAGAGCAAATGAGAATCATGAGGTCAAAGGAACTGCCTGAAGAGCTCAGAGACAGAATTGTGGCAAGGCACAGATCTGGCCAAGGAATTTCTGCTGCACTTAAGGTTCCTAAGAGCACAGTGGCCTCCATAATCCTTAAATGGAAGACGTTTGGGATGACCAGAACCCTTCCTAGAGCTGGCCGTCCGGCCAAACTTAGCTATCACTTGGTGAGAGAGGTAAAGAAGAACCCAAAGATCACTGTGGCTGAGCTCCAGAGATGCATTCAGTTGTAGAAAGTCAACCATCACTGCAGCCCTCCACCAGTCGGGGCTTTATGGCAGAGTGGCCCGACGGAAGCCTCTCCTCAGTGCAAGACACATTAAAGCCCGCATGGAGTTTGCTAAAAAACACCTGAAGGATCTGATGAGACCAAGTGGCCTCAATTCTAAGCGGTATGGAGAAAACCAGGCACTGCTCATCACCTGTCCAATACAGTCCCAACAGTGAAGCATGGTGGTGGCAGCATCATGCTGTGGGGGTGTTTTTCAGCTGCAGGGACAGGACGACTGGTTGCAATCGAGGGAAAGATGAATGTACAGGGATATCTTGGACGAAAACCTTCTCCAGAGTGCTCAGGACCTCAGACTGGGCCGAAGGTTTACCTTCCAAGAAGACAATGACCCTAAGCACACAGCTAAAATAACGAAGGAGTGGCTTCACAACAACTCCGTGACTGTTCTTGAATGGCCCAGCCAGATCCCTGACTTAAACCCATTGAGCATCTCTGGAGAGACCTAAAAATGGCTGTCCACCAACGTTTACCATCCAACCTGACAGAACTGGAGAGGATCTGCAAGGAGGAATGGCAAGGATCCCAAATCCAGGTGTGAAAAACTTGTTGCATCTTTCCCAAAAAGACTCATGGCTGTATTAAATCAAAAGGGTGCTTCTACTAAATATTGAGCAAAGGGTCTGAATACTTAGGACCATGTGATATTTCAGTTTTTCTTTTTTAATAAATCTGCAAAAATGTCAACAATTCTGTGTTTTTCTGTCAATATGGGGTGCTGTGTGTACATTAATGAGGAAAAAAAATTAACTTATGATTTTAGCAAATAGCTGCAATATGTGAAAAATTTAAGGGGGTCTGAATACTTTCCGTACCCACTGTATATATATATATATATATATATATATCCCTATATATATATATATATATATATATATATATATATATATATATATATATATATATATATATATATATATATATATGTGTGTGTGTGTGTGTATATAGTGTCAGATATGGGTATGGGTGCCGCCCAGCTATGGGACATTATGCCAGCGAATCTGAAAGTGTGAGTTAATTGATTAACCCCCAACCCCAAGTTAATTGATTAACCCCAAGCCCCCAAGCACATACATGTAATGTCAAATCAATTCACATAACTAATGGTACATTCAAGGCTAGACGCAGTAGCAGCCTCTCTCTCCCCTTACTGAGGGAGAAATATGTTGCCATTTTTGAACTCGCCCTGGGTTAGACAGCCCAAGGACATGTGAAACAAAATCTAACGTCAACGATCATATTCAAATTCTCGACAGCTGATAACAACTCTTCCAATAGAAATAGCCTCCTGGAATGGGATCAAGACCTGGCTTTGCGTCCTAAAAGGAGAGTTTTAAAAATTAAAAAAGTGATGATTTATGATATGAACAATGAAATGCACAACATCTATATACTTCAACACATTGCCTCCATAAACTGTATCATGATTATGGAGACATTAATCTGTATAATCTACGCTTCATTTGATCTGATAATAATCCCTTAAAATAATTCCTTAAATAATAAATACTGTGGGTTTAGAGTCATGCTGTGAGTCTGCTGGCCTGATTTTAAGGGTTCATTTATAAAATGATAAATGATAATCATCAAGCAAGTCATAATGTGAACTACCCACAAATTATGCAAATGTCACACTTTTGTTTTTAATTTTTACCATAAATGTCAATAGCACAAGGAAAATGTACAGTAAACCACGACGACCCCAGTGCTTTAGTAGGATTAAAAATGGATGACTGTGATAAAAAAATATATATATTTTCATAGCAAACCTTTGGTCACTAGCAGAATTCCTGGAAATTTTGGACAGATCTCATTTCACCACACTGAAGGCAGTTTTTTCTGTCTGTGAATTTTGAGCACTACTATCGGTCCTGTCCCTTCTGCTTTCAGACAAACAAGTCAAACTCTCAGACATACTGACCCCAAATACTGACATACTGTTTTGTTTTGTTGAAAGACATGAATGTTTATTTAGCAAGGATGCATTAAACTGATACAATTTCTATTTCAAATAGATGCTGTTCAAATAAATTTCTATTCATCAAAGAATCTTAGGGAAAAAGTATCACAGTTTCAACAAATATATTAAGCAGCATAACTGTTTTTAACATTGATAATGATAAGAAATGTTTATTGAGCAGCAAATCAGCATATTAGAATGATTTCTGAAGGATCATGTGACACTGAAATAGGGGTAAGAGCTGCTGAAAATTCAGTGTTGCATCACAGGAATGAAATACATTTTAAAATAATGTATATGAAAACAAAACTGTTATTTTAAATTGATATCCATTTAATGCCCTTAAGGTTATTTTAAGAATAGCGCTTTGGTCAACTCATGGTTGTTTTTAAATGTGCTTTAGAAAGAAAGAAAGAAAGAAAGAAAGAAAGAAAGAAAGAAAGAAAGAAAGAAAAAGAACTTAGTGTGGAAATTTTGACAACATGCGACTATTTTCATGCAACCAAAATATTCATGACCCCATATTTTCATGACCCCACAAAAATAACCACGCAATGAGCCATCTCTTCCTTTTTCCTCTTTCCTGTACACGCTTACTCACATGCACACAAAAGATGCTTTATGATCTAGAGAGAAAGAAATAACAATAATGCCAAATTAAAACAAAAAAGTAGCAGGTGGAATAAGTGACCAAGAAAAATTATTCCACATTACATAAAGATTTCTTTTGGCCTTCCCAGAACTAGGAGCAGTGTAAATGTTTTTTACGGTAATGTGTTAAATATCCATGAACACTGAGCTAAGTAACTTTGTTAGCCTCCTTTATGCAAAACCTCTTGTGAACAATAAAACATTTGTATGGGTAATATATGTAAATCCTACATTGAAATAATTTTTCAGTTTCCTGTTTGTATAGCACAGATAACCTCACTTTCATTGCATCTTTTTCCATACAATGAAAGTGAATTTTGACTGAGACCATCATCTCCTTTTATGCATGTTCCACTGAAGAAAAAAAGTCATACAGGTTTAGAAGAACAGGAGGGTGAGTAAATGTTGACATGTCCCTTTAACTGGTGTGAAAACTGATCTCACTTAATAACAGAGGATGGTCTGTCTAATATGCAAAAGTGCAGGGAGCTATACTGTACATTTTGCAGATTTGCAGTTTCTAAGGCTGCCAGTCCCTAACATCTCTTTTTGTGCTCAACTGAAGAAACAGTCACACAAGTCTGTAAGAGTAAAGGACGACAGTTTACAAGTTTGGGTGAACTATTCCTTTAATGAGATGAGAAGGACATCAGTAATGATAATCTAATGATGCTAATAATAGTCAATGGTAATTGTTGGCAGCAGAACTATTTATATAACAGATGATGTAAATGCACAGTAAAGGCCAAAGGATCACAGACTATTACTCTGACAAATGAGAGCTGCTGGTAAAGACATAACCAGCACTGAATCCTGAAACATATTGTCTTAACGGTTAGTGCACACAGTAGATAGTGCAAGCTTAAAGCAACACCGAGTGTTGTTCCCATGCTGTATGTTATTTACCCAAGGCCACCTGTGCAAACTCTCACAATAACTGATGTGTGCTTCAGCTCTTTGTGTAGGTGCATTAACCCAGGGAATCTCTAGATCTCTGCTTATGCAGATATGACACTCAGAATGAAATACAAATCATATGTCCAACTTTAGGAAACAAAACAGCCTCACACCACACTTATCCTTGGGTTAATGTATTTTAGACGCAGCCTAAAGGCCTGTTCACTTTTAACCCTGGCTAAATTTAAAACCCTGCTCCAACATTCACGTATAAAATGCCTCAGGGCTTACCTTACTAAATATTCATGTGCATTGTACAGTAGTCGACAGTTGTTTTGTTGTGTTTTAGAACTAGAAGACATAAGACAATCAGAGGGCATTTCTGGACAAACAGTTATTAAAACAGGTGCTTGCTGTTATTTGTCCAATCAATTTGACTGACCTCACACATATGCTAATAAGGACGTTAACAGGAAGTTTCAAACAGTGTGAAATCTATAAATAATGACTAACCCAGGATAAAGTGTGAACAATGTGAAACATGTCACAAGATAAATAAGGAAAACAATTTCAAAGTGAAAAAGTAATACATGTTTTGCAGCTACATTTAGCCTACATATAGGCTGTATTAGAGCTTGTGTGCACATTTCTCTTATTTTTCAATCTACTATCTCAAATCTCTGTCTTTATTATTTGAAGTTATCATTTTAGCACACGATGTAGTAAATACAGTAGGAGGTCATTACCATAAGTATCCTAATAAACCGCCTCAATAAACTAATGAAGCACAGTTTAAATACTGCATTAGAGAGGGAGAACTGTTACAGAGACTTTCAGCTGATTATTCATATTCAACATCCGGTAGCGAGAGCGACACAGGCTACAATCTACATGCTACTGAAATCAACAAAAGAAAAAAAAAGACTGAAAATATTCCTAAATAGTCTATGCTATAAAATTGTTGAGCGAAGCGAACAGTATAATGGGCCAGACAGGATCAGGAGCCTGGAGTAAAGACCGAGTCCGATTCATTGAGCTGTGTGTCGTGCTCGATTCATTCATTCAGTAACAGTAACCCTCAGCACCCGCTCTTGCAGTTTTAATGTAGCCTTCAGCTTACCTTCGAGACGTCATGGCCGTCCTGGGAGCTGTCAGATGTCAAAAGTGTGTGAGCGGAGTGAGGGGGAAAGAGTAATAAAACGATCCTGCCTTCGCCGAGTCACTGCAGCAGAGCTGAGCGCGAGCGAGGGGCGTCACACAGCGCCCAGCTCTCACTCACTCTCTCCGCCTCTCACTGACACACCGCTCACAGCTGACTGGAAAAACTTTATCCAGCAGGTTCAAAACGAGTCAATTATTATAAAGCTCGTACCATTTCCCGGGACCATATGACAGGATTAACCAGCCAGAAGGTGACACAACGACTCATTTTGTCTTCTCTGTATAATAAAGACCGGGGACGGTTTGGGCAGTAACACCGTTAGTTAACCGAGCTGCAAAGATGAAATCATAATCATACATACATACATACATACATACATAAGCATACGACTATGTAAATCTATATCTATCTATCTATCTATCTATCTATCGATCGATCGATCGATCGATCTAATAAAACATTGGTAAATGGCGCTCTTAAATATTAACAAAATGTAGGCTACATTAAAATATTTTTTTTTGCAGATATACACATTAAAAATTACAGTCCAGGAAAAAAAATTCTCAAAATTTGTAGGTCACTTGACAAAACAATTTATTATATAATGGAATATATAATTTCTGCCACACATTGGTAAATCATAATTATGATTATGAATATGAGAATTATGATTCTCTATGGGGTTCAGGTCTGGTGAGTTTGCTGGCCAGTCAAGCACACCAACACCATGGTCATTTAACCAACTTTTGGTGCTTTTGGCAGTGTGGGCTGGTGCCAAATCCTGCTGGAAAATGAAATCAGCATCTTTAAAAAGCTGGTCAGCAGAAGGAAGCATGAAGTGCTCCAAAATTTCTTGGTAAACGGGTGCAGTGACGTTGGTTTTCAAAAAACACAATGGACCAACACCAGCAGATGACATTGCACCCCAAATCATCACAGACTGTGGAAACTTAACACTGGACTTCATGCAACTTGGGCTATGAGCTTCTCCACCCTTCCTCCAGACTCTAGGACCTTGGTTTCCAAATGAAATACAAAACTTGCTCTCATCTGAAAAGAGGACTTTGGACCACTGGGCAACAGTCCAGTTCTTCTTCTCCTTAGCCCAGGTAAGACGCCTCTGACGTTGTCTGTGGTTCAGGAGTGGCTTAACAAGAGGAATACGACAACTGTAGCCAAATTCCTTGGCACGTCTGTGTGTGGTGGCTCTTGATGCCTTGACCCCAGCCTCAGTCCATTCCTTGTGAAGTTCACCCAAATTCTTGAATCGATTTTGCTTGACAATCCTCATAAGGCTGCGGTTCTCTCGGTTGGTTGTGCATCTTTTTCTTCCACACTTTTTCCTTCCACTCAACTTTCTGTTAACATGCTTGGATACAGCACTCTGTGAACAGCCAGCTTCTTTGGCAATGAATGTTTGTGGCTTACCCTCCTTGTGAAGGGTGTCAATGATTGTCTTCTGGACAACTGAGATAGTGAATTGGTGGGTTTTTGTTAAATGTGAGCCTAAATCATCACAATTAAAAGAACCAAAGACTTCAGACAAACTACTTCAGTCTGTGTGCATTGAATTTATTTAATACACGAGATTCACAATTTGAGTTGAATTACTGAAATAAATGAACTTTTTCACAACATTCTAATTTATTGAGATGCACCTGTAGTATGTCATACTTTTTACTCTCATAATTATGACTGTATATCATAATTATGACTTAATGTCAAAGTTATTATCATTAATTAAAAATCATTACTGTAGGCTAATATAAATATTAACTGTAACATAAAATAAGCATTAACTAAAATATAAAAAGTTGACCATTTTTTTTATTTTCGCTTAAAGTACTAAAATAACTAAAACCAAATATATGAAAACTAAGAATGTGTATGGTTTAATGTGATTACAAATTAAATATTATAATGTGATCTTATGTAAGAGATATTTTAGCACCTATTGGCACCTGAATTCTTAGGCGGAGAAGACATTTAGAGGTATACACACCTCTGAAAGGCCCATAAATAATGAAGTGATGTACATACACATTGACTTCTTTTCCTCCAGTCTTATTTTAGCAGTTCCTTCTATGTAATTATCACATTTATTTCATTTCCAGACATGTTTATTATTACTCTGTTAGCTGTAATGCTGCTATTTTTGTTAGGAGATAGAAGATACACAACGGCAGTGTTGACTCTGCTTTCATTTCAGCAGTTTCCATTTGGGCCTGACCCCATTTGCATTGGGGTGATTTGAAGGTGGCAGCTGTGGGCACCGCAGCAGTGCCATGGCTGCCATGACGCCACTGGCCCTAAGGAAGATTAATCTGCCGGGGATGTGGTTATGCAATTTTCTGAAATGCAGGGCTTTATCTATGGATTTCTCTCTCTAGACAGAGTCTGACCGGGTGTTCTCTATGCAGTTTAAGAGCCAATGCAAACAATGTGTCTGTAATTTCATACTCAAGGACAGTGTGTAACTGTTTTTGTGAAGGCCTACTGGGAAACATCAATCACACTACAATATTCATAATGTTATATATTACGTCTGCCACATTAGTAAAAAGTATGCTTTGGTCAATCATAATTATGAGATATGACATAAAAAGTAAAATTCTAAAATATGTTATGTCATAATTATGAATCCTCATCTCAAGATTTCAACTTTTTAAGTCATATGATATATTATGTCAGAATTGTAACTTTTACTCTCATAATTATCACTCAGTATGTCATAATTATGACTTGGTATTTTGACTTTTATCATAATTGTGACTTAGTATCAGAGTTATGATAAATTAACTAAAAGTAAAAATACAGTTTCAGTACTGTAATATAAAATAAACATTAACTGAAATAACAAAATATAAAACTTATTTTAGTTTAAGTTGAATTACTAAAATAACTAGAACTAGATAAATTAAATCTAAAACTTAATAAAAGTACACAGACATAAAAATAAAATGAAAACAGAAATATAAAAATGAAAAAATACATAATTTGAAATATTAACAAAAACTATAATAAAATAGTCAACTTTTTAATGTCATAATTATGTCATACCAAAGCATAATTATTATTTTTTTGGTGCAAATGGACTTCCATAATATATCTATATATGTAATTATATATATTTATTATTACACTATATATTTATTGAATCAATTCCTAAGCTCATTCAAAAACACTGGAATGAAACAAGTGACTGTATTCATGAGTGAGTCATTGATTCAATCACTTAATGATTCATTCAAAACTGGGATGCATTTAGTAACAAAATGAGACATAGTGGTTGATGATTATGCTGTTGAAAATTACACGGTTAACTTAGTTTGGAACTATATTCATTTTTGTGTGAATTTTCCTTTAAGGAATTCATTCACTAAAGGAAGAGCCAGTGCTGCTGACAAGCTCTGTTCCAAGACGCCCCTTGACCTTAGAGCCCGAGGACTCTTCGGTCCAAACTAAAACCCCATGAGGAGGAACAATGGGAGCCACAGATCCCCTGAAGTAGCCAGACAGCTGAAGCCTTGTTACTGCAGTAAAAGCCTCTTTATTGCACTGCTGTGAGCATGTGTACTGAAGGAACCCTAGCATGGATCATTTCATATGCTTTCTCCTATGCAGAGAAATCCAATGGATTTTTTCCATTGACCATTTTTACCCCAGCGCCAGAGTTCTTTGACAAGATCTATTTCTCTAACATCTCCAGGCAATCCCGAGCATGTCAGGTCTGATGACATTTTATATCCCCTTAAGAGAATGATTGTTACATAACTGAATAATACACTATCTCTTATAAATTAAGACATTACTGTAAGAACACCATCAAATATTCTTTTTAGTGTTATTTCAGGACACTTCAATATTATAACAATATATAGTAAAGATAGCAAAATAAATAGCCTTAAAAACTTTTAAGAATAAAAAACACTTTAGAAACATTCCATATGTTGCTGACATAAAAGGCTGTGCATTCAATATATATATATTTAACTATACATACATATAGTATATATGTAACTATATATACATATGTATATATAGTTAAATAAATATTTTTTTCAGCAAGGATGCATTAAATGGATAAAAATACACAGTAAAGACATTTTGTCACCACAGGAACACATTTCAATTGAAGATGTATTAAAATAGATCAATAGAATAAATAATAAAATATAATAAATCAGTTATTTTAAACTGTAATATTTCACAATGGTGCTGTTTTACTGTATTTTTATTACATAAATGCAGCAGTGGTGAACATGAGACTAATTAAAAAAATATATATATATCAATCCCAAAATTTTTGTAATATAATATAACACCAGGGAGACTCTAGATTAGACATTTTGGGAACTGGAGGGATTTATTCACAGACATTATCAGGAGTAAATGTTACAGAAAGTCAGGTCAGTTTGTTTTACATTTTATTTTATGGTGGTTGGAACACAAGACACAAGTAATAAAGTTAGTAATGGTAACATCATGCCTCTCATTCTGTGCACTGCCCATCAGATCTAGTTCAATCAAAACAGTAGTTTACAAATGCCAGACTGAGAATCCTTTTAAGACATAAATAAGATACTGAAAATAGTATTTGTACAGTAAATAGTATTTTTGTAGAGTCCAGAACCACTATTATTGAGGCCTTCTGGAAATTCTCATAAGCATTATTAATATAATTATTAACATTTATGAATTAATTTACATGATGGGAATGAGGCTAATATACTGGCTAAGGTGAGAGCACAGAACAATATGGACATGAACTTTTGTCACCCATGAACGGTGAATGATTTTTAAGGCATTTCTCAGTTTCCATTCACACAGCAGATTTCCATGGCGGTTCTCACCATGAGCCTCGTCCCTTGAGAGCAAAGCTACTGGAGGAGGATGTCAAAAAATAACTCCCATTAATACAAAAGAGATCAAAAATCCAGTCCGCTGGGAAAGTGAAGTTGAGGGCGCTATACTAAAAAGGGTGGATGGTCCATACAGCTCGTGCAGTAACGAAGGGCTCCCGGTCTCGGTCTGGACGGCCGATCAAACCCTAGACACATAAATGATCGATTTCCCCCGGATCTCACCCCGTGTTCAGGATATGCCATGTGTAGACAAGTCAGACTCGCTTCCAGTGTATAATACTAAAACAAAACCTCAGTAACAAATTTACACTTGAAAAAATCACAGGGCTGTACATGATGACAATTACGATCTTGCATGTTCCAGGGTTTGTTAAAAAAAAAAAAAAAGATATGATACTTTACCCTGAACAGGCATATTTGTAATGGAATATTGCAAAGCATCTGGTATCAAATTCATATTTCTTACACCGAACAGCACCACAGCATTGCATTTGTCTTGGAACAGGTTACAAAAACCATTTTGACTTGACAAACCCATGCATTACTATTTTTCACTGTTACCGTTGAACATAAACAGCTGTTATGGGGGCCACAGTCATAGGATGCAAGGGGTCTACATACATCATCCCTTTTTTTATAGCAAGTGCTGACAGCATTTTAAAGCGACATTTTCATTTGATATACGATAGAAGAATAAAAATGCAGTGAATACATGATTTTTGTTCGATGACGGAACATGCCAAGAATGTCAATGCTGTTCTTGTCCACCTGATGTGTTTTGAGTCTCTCATCTCTTCCTGTGTTACAGCGCCTCCCAATGTTGAGCTGTTGCAACAACCATTTTTTCCAACACGCACACACACACAAGTCCAGATTGACAAATAGCATATATATATATATATATATATATATATAAAATTTCAATATCTCCAAACTTGAATGATCAAATGTTAAGATTGCAATGTAGTCAGCTACATTTCTGCCCTGAATGGAATGATGAAGATCAAGAAAACCAAGGCAAAATCAACGCAACACTTAAAAAGATGCATGCAACAAGTGGTCATATAGTATATTTATATATATGTAATTGCTCTTTAGATATGCACAACACATGAGACGAATGATTGCAACAAAAAATAGCATCTTCAAAATTCACAGTCTCATGTATTTCGTTACTATTTATTACAACTCACAGGTCTATGATGTTTGCATGGGGAAAAAAAAACAATGGTGAATTTTGAGGAATGCTAAATGTTACGTCAGCTACTATCAGTACTCCAAGTTTTGAGCTTTCGTCCTTGTTAGTGGTATCATAAATGAGGAATATCGTACATAGTCTTGCTCAGTGTTTTTAACAGTTGCTGTCGTGTCGATAAAGCGGAGAGTCATTTTTTAGACCTTTTTAAACATTAATGGACCACAGCAACAGCTCAGAGGAATGTATGGTGAATGCTGGACAGCAAGCTATGGCACCGAGAGAAGGCAATCCAGACGGCACAAACAGCACCAACCTCATCTGCCACTGTTCAAGTAATGAGCAAGTACATGTTCTGTTGTTTGTCATAGAAACAGGACAGATGGAATACGACTTTTTGCTTGTCTTGTGACACCATGTTCGCTGACTGGTGACTTGATTATGGTTGGATGCAATGATGGGGAAAGAAACAAACAAACCAAAAAACAAAATTATAATTAAAACAATGTAATTTTTCCAATTTAAAAGGCAAAGGAAAGTATACAAAAAAATAGAAAAATAATTACAGCAGTAGACATGGTGTTGGGAGGAACGTGGTGCCAGACTATTTGGCAGAACAGTGTAATATTTTGGGACTGTTTAAGGCGTCCTCAACCAGATGTAGTTCCACCCCGTCGACTATCACGTCTTTTACGCAGCCAACAAAGCCTGTGCTGTAAGCCTTGGGCAACCGGCGAGCTACGGACAGCTCTTCCAGACCACCTGAAGACGAGAAGAACGGACAAGATCAGATCAAGTGTACATGATATACTGCACAGCACTTCATGTTCACACAATAGACAGACTTAAATAAACCATTTCAACTGATTCAAGCTCAAGTGCATAAAATTGATTTAAAAAGCCATCCAATCACTTAAAACATACTCAGAGGTTGTCAGAAATGCATGCTATCACATTGCATATGACATGATGATGATAATTTCCCCCCCATAAATACATGTCTTCTATGATCAGCATGATTTTCATTTCTGAATTATTATTATCATTTCATTTTGATATTTTTGGAGGGCAAAAGGTGAAATGGTAAAGTGAAAAGCTTTAGCAATTTAGGATAATATTTGATCAATTCCTTAATTTGGTGGACCAAAAATATATAAAATAATAAATAAAAAAAATAAAAATGATATATATATTTATCATATTTATAAGTAATGATTTTCATATTGATTTTTAAAGGTGGGTATACTCAAATGCATTCACGGTGTGCAGAAAATATTTGTGTGTATATATATATATATATACTGTATATATATACACTGTATATACTGTATATATATATCCATGCAGGCGAGCTACAGCACTATATATTATTAAAGGCCGATGAACAGTCTGTGGCTTATGGAAACCCTGTGTAGAAGACTGTTAAAAACTTAATCACGCCTGAGACTCTGAAGGTGTAACGTGCGGGTGTCAGAATGAAGAAAGATAGAGACACAACACTCAGGAACAGGTGAGAAGATCTAACAGTGTTTTTGGGAGGCCAGGCTCTGGGGACGTTCCCTGACAGCTTTCCGAGTGAGAGTTACGCTCGCCTCCCTCGGGGATCTGACACTGTCGAAAATCCAGCTCCGTCTCCTGCTCTTTGAGCACGGCGGAAAATGTCCCCCCCCCCCGTTGCAATTCACTCACGTTTCTCTCTTCCTTTCGCCTCCCCACGTGTTTCCCCTTTAATCGGATTGTATGCTTTGCCACGGGAGGATTGACAGGGCTAATTTCAAGTGAATTACATCTGAATAAGTAAATAAATAATGACATTTGAAAGAAGGGATTTTCGGAGGGAGCTCTTGATGTTCAGGCTGTCTGAGGATAATGTATTCTAGCCACCGGGCATCCACAGCACCTGTTCAACTGGCTGGCCTGTGCTGAAATACTTTTCACAACCTTATAAGAAGATTTTGCACCCTTAAAATTGAATAAATCCTCCTTTTTAATCTTTATAGGTTTGTCAAAAGAGAAAGAGAAGGCAAACACTTTTTAAAACACCCTATAGTAAAGACTCATCCTGAAATTATTAATTAACCATAATAAAGTAATATTGTGTCTTAACATGGACATTTTTGAGAGATGCTCAGGGGTAACAAGAGATGCGCTCTTCAAAAGCACTCACTGTGGGGGAAGATCCAATTAGACGTTACAAGCTAAGTGGGGACTGTTGATATTAGGTGTGTCGGAGCAGGTGTACGTAGTCGGTTTGTAAATGAGCTACGATTGAGCAAAGCGGCGTAAGATGGACTTACCCAACCAGAGAGCGCCGTCTGTGTCCAGCTGTGTGGCAGCCAAGGGTGATGACCCAGTGACAGCTGCCTCATTACCAACCTGCAGTGAGCCGTCTCTGAGCGCTCTGTGGAGAGTAGAGAAATAAAGCAAGATAGTGAGTCACAGACCAGCATTAACATTGAAAATGTGATTTCCCCTCACATTTCTGGAAGATTGGCCTTCTGGCAAGCTTGCGGTTAATATGTACTACATTTGTGGCAAATGAAATTGTAGTAATGTGGAAAATAAAGATTGCAGCTTTTTACTTGCAGTCATAAACCTGCAGCAAGCTTTGAATAACATGCCACCACTGGGAAATGTCTATAGCGAATTTGTGGCAAATATAATTGTCTGGCATGCCTGAGGCAAATATGAATGACTGCCACTGCTGGCAAAACTGTGATAAATATAAATGTTCGTCATTGCTAGCAAACAGTTCTATGGCAAACTGTGTCATATATACTGTAAATAAGGGCTGAATAATAAGGATGGCCAGCTGTTTCAGGGTCGGTGTAACAGAGTTTTGGGAAAGTTGACAAAACTTCAAATTTGTAATTAATTTTATGCCTTGCATAAACGTGTCAGCTAAGTACAATTATTGTTTATAAATGAGGCTTTGTTGAAATTTAAGATTGATAGAAATTGTCCTGTAGTGTCACTAGGAACTGGTTGACAATTATAAACCAATCAGTATGTTTTTCTATGCATTGTTTTGCAGCATTTTCCAAGCATTTCTAAATTTGATTTCAATTTTTTAACCGAAGAAAACTAAACATTAGATTAAAAAACACATTTATACACTGCTATTCAAAAGTAAGGGGTCAGTAAGATTTTTTATAAAGAAATATAACTTTTACTCAGCAAGGATGCATTAAACAGTGACAGTCTAGTTCAAATAAATGCTGTTTTTTATTTCTGTTTATAAAAGCATCCTGAAATGTATCACATTTTCTACAAAACAATATAAAGAAAAATGCTTTCAACATTGACAATTAGAAGAAATGTTTATAGAGCATCAAATCAGTATATCAGAATATACTGGATCATATGACACAACGACTGGAGTAATTACTGCTGAAAATTCAGCTTTGCCATCACAAGAATTACATTTTAAAATATATTAAAACAGAAAATTAAGTTATTTTAAATTGTAGTAGTATTTCACAATTTTACAGCTTTTACTGTATGTTTTGATCAAATAAATGCAGCCCTATTGAGAATAAAAAAAACTTTCAAAAACATTAAAAACTCCCACCACACCAAATTTTCTGAATGGTACTCTATATTCTTAAAAATAGTTTTATAATAAATATTAAATAATAAAGAAACATACATTTTAAATGTGAAAATTTTAAATCACAAACAAACAATTATACATGAACAATTTTAGAATTTTTTTAATCCAAAATGTATAATTGTTATTGAGGGTCAATAAAGTTGTTGGCAGGTCAAGTAGAAATCTGAACTACTGGCTTGAAAGCACAAGCAGAAAAAATCCTTTCTCTTGAGCCCTGTTAATGTCTGCAATACTCTGTCAAACCTGAGGTGATGATGGAATAACTCTCAGTGTTTTACCTGCTGGCCTTGATTCGTATCCAGCGGTTGGTGTTGACCCGTACAGAGGAGCGCAGCACCACAGGCTTGGAGCCGAGGTCATAGGTCATCTGCACACGGCCGTCCACAATGGCGAGGGCGATGTAATCTGATCGTTCCACTCCCTTGCCGCTCCACAAAATCAGACCGTGAGTAGCCTCAGTCCTGATGCTCAGTTCAAATTTATTCACCAGCAGGGCCTTCTCACTAGATCAAAGAGAGACAGGAAATGCTATCACAAATCCATTGCTGTTTCAGAGACGCCGTGTAAACTGCAGGCCGTGCATGAAGCCCTGACTTACCTGCTACTTTAACAACAACAGTGATGGAATTATGGGTGAAAACATAACTTCGATACAGTCAGAAACCCACTGAGGGTTTGAAAACTAATGAGCAGACTGAACAGTTGTGGGTCTCTGTGAAACAAGGTAAACTAGGCCACGCTGATGGGGGAAGGGCGTATGTGTGACACACTTTTTTAACACTTCCTATTTTGCCTTCAAGCTCTATATTTTCTCTTCCTGTGCAGGGAGCACTAAGGAAGGATGCCCATATCAGCTGCCGTCTGATGTGTGTTTTGATCTGGTTCCCTGGATGCAGCCCTCCCTTCTTGTAAGGCATAGAGAAGGTGACATCTGCCCGTCCTCAGGGAGGACAGTGTCACTCGGAGCGAGCTATTGTTCAGGTCATCAGGGAGCCAAAAGAAAACAACACAACTCACGTTCTGCCTCCTTTGCAAGTACACACAGATACACCAGAGAAAAAAAGCGTCTATTTTTACAACAATTCCTTTGTTCTCAGTGGTGTACCTGCAGCCGTGGCATCAAGAGAGCTATTATTTGAGAAAGCGAGTGCTTTTGTGAGACAGAATAGCGAGTGTGTGGGGGCTTGTTTGCTAAATCAGGTAACGTGTAAACAGGAGTAAGACAAGTGACAACAACATGAATAAAGACACAGACAAGACAAAGACAAAACGGAGAGGAACAAGACAACGGACACGATACACAGAAGAAAAGAAAGCAGATGGCGACTGCGCTCGCATCTTCACACCACATCACGGCGATTAGAAACACTTTCTCCACGGTGTGCAAACTGTGATATCACCAATGGTGTTTATTTGTGAGTTTGTTTGTATTTGTGTTTCCTATCAAAGTGAAGATTGGGTGAATAAATAAGCCGCAGGTGCAATTTATTATTTGAGAATTTAACCTAGAAAGAGTCCAGTCCAAAAATACGTGTTGGAACGATTCATCTGAAGACGGGCATAAAATCAGATGCTATGCCCGACTGACAAGTCAAATTTCAAATCACAATATTAGCAGCTCTACTTACGACTTGAGAATTGGAAATAACATATCTTAATTCGTTTGATTAAAAAGACAGAATTTCATTATGCTAATGCCGTTGATGAGCCTGTGACGGCGTAAAGCTGAATAATTATTCGCTGTAATTGAATTCTTTCCCGATGAGACACGTGTAATGTGCTGACTGGACTCTTTCCACAGGCCTTCCCTTCGCGCGGCCCCAGGCCAGAGCTTCGGCATCAGGGCAGCTAACTGTGATTATACACCACTCTGCTGAGCTCATTATTGATCACGTCCCATTAGGATCTCAAGCATCTAGAACATTCTAAAGAGAAGTAAGGCTTAACCCATTAAAGCTGGATCCCATTTACAAAGAAACAGATCTATTTTGAGTATTTTGCTTTTAAAAATATCTTGAGAGCAGCAGCTTGTGTAATAGGGTGGTGCATCATTTTTTCATAATTTAAGTGATTAGAGTGGTTTCTGCTATCCACCTATAGGGGGCAGTGGCTCACATGGGAATAGCCATTAAATACTGTACATGTTTCTAACATCTTAGCAGGTCCACAAAGAATCTGCAGTCACAGAACTCAAGATAGATGCTTTTTTTTGTATTAGCACATTTGTTCTGCTTAATATGTTACCATATGTGACCCTGGACCACAAAACCAGTCTTAAGTCACAGGGGTATATTTGTAGCAATAGCCAAAAATCCATTGCATGGGTCAAAATTACAGATTTTTTTTAATGCCAAAAATCATTAGGATATTAAGCAAAGATCATGTTCAATGAAGATATTTTGTAAATTTCCTACCATAAATATATCAAAACTGAATTTTTGATTAGTAATATGCATTGCTAAGAACTTAATTTGGACAACTTTAAAGGCGATTTTCTCAATATTTTATGTATAATGTATAATATTTTATGTATAAATCTCAATTTAAAAAAACTGACCCTTATGACTGGTTTTGTGGTCCAGGGTAACATACGTAATCTGCTCCATCCTTCTGGGTTGTTTATTATTATCATTATTATTATTACGTCTCATGCTCACCAACGCTGCATTTATTTGAACAAAAATACAGTAAAAACAGAAATGCAATTTGAAATAACTCTCTAATATTTTATTACATTATAAAATGTAATTTAATCCTAAACTCAATTTTCAGCAGCCATTAGTGACCAGTCTTCAGTGTCACATGATCATTCAGAAATCAGCCTAATACGCTGATTTGGTGCTCAAACATTTTCTTATTATTCATCAATGTTGAAAACAGTTGTGCTGCTTAATATTTCTGTGGAAACTACTACTTTTTTTAGGATTTTAAGTATTTAATCATGTATGTTCACTGCAACTTACAACTCAAAATGATAGAGCATGTCACATATTAAAATTCATCCTGCAGATTTCCGCATGTTTTGCCCCTAAATCAGCCTAGAAAATGCAAAAACTGCACATATTCTATCAAGGCTTGTGTATTACAAATGATTTCAGAGTGCAAGCTGCGATGTGCTACCTGACAAAAGCCCTGGCCTTTAGCCTCTGCAGGGTGGCTGAGTGTGGGAGGACGGCATGTCATTGGAAACAGTTCAGGCAGAGAGGACTCACCTCTGGTCAGATGGGTTCTCCAGTGACTCAGGGCTTAGAGGAGCAAGGGAAGAAATGATAGGCATGCAATAAGCGCAAAAGGGTGGAGGGGAAGAACAGGGATCGCATAACATACAGACAAGAAGACCTGCACCAAGAAGCTGGAGTGACCTCACTAAATTATTCTAGTCTTTCAGTTGTTATGCCAGCCTAGGCAAAGAAATAACACTAGAAGACTGTATCGGTGGTACCAGTGGTCCTGACATGCTGTTTTATTGTTCTGCGCTGTCACATGGTTGAGTTACTGCAATTTATCAACAATTCCATCATTCTCAACCAGTCAAGAGAGCAAGAAAGCGAGAAAAAGAGCAACTAAGTGAGTATATGTTTGAAAGACTGGTCGTTTTCGATCAAATTCCAAAACCTAGTGAGCTGCCTTAGGAGCCAGCATTTTAAGGCATCATAGGTCCACTTAACTTAATTACTCAGTTTGCTACTCTTATGAAAATTAACCATGGTTTTACTACAAATAAAACAAAAAAAAGCATGGTTACTATTGTTAAACTATGGTAACACCAAATTAACCATGGTTTTGCTACACTAGTTTAACCATGGTATTTGTAGTAAAACCCAATATTTGAGTGTGCTGTGTTTTATGTTGTTATGCTAGTAGTGTGTTGTTAGATTAGCAACATGCTAACATCAAACTCTACTAAAATCAACTGCAAGTCAAGATTCTATTTATATGGTGTGATTTTCTGCTTGTGTAAAGCATTACAAACTGGTCATTTAAATGGTTCAATGAGAGTTATTATGCTTCCTAAGAAGGCAGCAAGATAGCTCACTAGGTTTTGAATAAGCTAAATACAAGATACTTCTTTTTGTCAAAAGGCCAATTATATAAAAAAGGGCATTAAGGAACAGGACACTTAAATGTTACAAATGGGTAAATTGATCCAAGGCTGCTGAGCTATATAGAGAGAATAAAGACAGATGAAGAGCACAGTAAATACTAACAGAAATATTACTCTACTCCCACAGATACGGCGCCACTATGCCGGCGTCCTCTGAGGAATTCATTAACTTTAAGGGCTCTGTTCAAAACCAGATCAAGCTAAATTGATGACACTCATTTTGAAGGGCCGGTCAGCTTTCTTGGTTGAGATTAATTTTAATCTGGCACTTCATTTGTACAGGAAGTGACACGCATTAAACCCCAAGAAGAGTGAAAGTCAATGAAGAGGGCCTTGTCCCTAACCGTTATTGATGTCAGCGGTGGCTCGCTCTCTCTACTGGACGGAGACTCTTTAATTGCGTCCAGTTTTCTGAGAGACAAATCCTTGATTAATGTGCCACTTTCGCTTTCATCCTTGGGCACAATTATTAGAAATCACTGGGAGCGATTTGACAAACAAAGTGACGTGGCTTAAAAGCCGGGCAGGAACTTTTCATGAGCATAATACATAACATAATTCCATTTAATCAAGCTGCCAGCTTTTTAAGGGCTCAGTGCAGCCACTTAGACACTTAATTACATTCAGAAGGAAACAAATAATTTAAAATAAGAATCACTAAAAGGAACACTATAACGGATTGAACATTTCCCTAATGGGGCGGCAAAATGCCATTTAAACCCAGCTGTAAATACTAACTAAATATTGATGTATATCGTGCTTTAAAAAGTCAAATAATACTTGCAGTTAAAAGGGGCTTCATTCTTTTTTTTTTCTTTTACATAAGAATACATACAGACATATTTCTGAAGTCAGTTTAGGTATTTCCATGCATGATTCCTGTGGGAATCTATCAGAGTTTCACAATGCTCATTATCATTCATGCCAAGCATGCATTCCTGAAACTGGTTTCTGATGCAGCTGATAAAAATGCAACCTTTCCTGGAAAAATATATATTTATGTATAATAGATGAGCCCTGTATTTTTCAAACATGTTTTCCTGAATGTGATGTAAATGAGAATACAAGGAAAAAACTAATGTCATATGTTGGGTTAAGTCGATGGTTTGTCTTAAATAAATGTTAGTTTCGCTTAATCAAATCCATCCCAGAATGTCTCCGGGTTACTTACTCTGGGATCTCATTGGTCAGTTGGCTTGAGAGAAGAAAGAAGACAACAGAGTACACTCACATGAGACAGACAGACAAGAGCAAAGACAACAAAAGCTGTGTACAGAGACAGACAGGTTGACACAAACACACACACAACACATAACCGAGATGAGTGCCCCTGTATGTCCTACATTGAGATTCACCCTGTTTCCGAATGCTAGTTTGTGAAATAAGTGGTACGAGGTGAATTTCTCAGTTGGACTAACATTTTTCTAATGGGAACTCTCATGTGAATCAGTTCATCTAGTTAAAAAAGATTCCCTGTAGCACTGGAAGGACCAATGCATTTTAAATGGATGGCTCATTTAAATTAATCTGTTCAAGAAAACGATTTAGAGTTAATGTAGTCAAATATTTAACTAAGTTCTGCTGTTCATCACGGTTTTGAATCGGGATGTGTAAATTACAGTGTTTTAAATTAAAATTTAAATCCCCCTAATTGAGATCCTTTGTGCCAGAAAGCATTGTCCTCATTAAAATAAATTATATCACTTGATTTATATATGTATTATATTTTAAAATATATGGCCTTTATAAATAGCTTCACTGTAGTTAAATACTTTTAGTAATCTTTAGTGTAGATATCTGCACCTTCAATAGGGTATTTTCACTGTAATTTAACTCATTTAAAATTTGAGTAGCTTTGAAAGCTACATTTTTAAAGTAGCATCCCCAACACTGGTGGAGACATTGCAATAGCATATATAACACTTGTGATGGGCTTAAAAATTCATTCTTTCTCCTAGAAACCGAGAAAATGTTGACGTAATTGGTGCTTGCTGGACCGCTGACACATCAAACCAGCCAAAGGAAGAGAAATCATCTTATAAGTGAAGAAGGAAGCAATTATCAAGACATGGCCATCCATGGTGCTTTAGGATATGTGTGGAAGAGACGTGTGGTTTTGAGATCCCAGTGATGGTGGAGGAAGATTCATTACAGCGCATAAGTGTGGTACGTCGTAGTGGAGTCATGAGACTCCTTCGGGTGCTACGCTAATTAGAACCAGGCAGGGTTCACGGAAAACCAAAGAGACAGGCCAGTGGAAGTGGTAATTGATGAGATCAAAGCATTAGCTAAAACGAGGAAGCACGTTGGACCTTAAATGGGGCCGGAGTAATCTAGCTTGTCATCACCCCTCATTGACTGCTAATACAGAGATGGGATGCTCAGGGCGGATCGTGATCATCGGGGAGGCCATTGACATTACCTCTTGGTGACTCCGTTGTGATATTCGATGAATGTATGACCATCGAATGCAATGGCCTCGGTGTCCCCAGCGGATTTCTCGATTATTGCTGGAAGGGAGGAGAGAAGACGGAGTGAAATTACACCAATCGATGTGAGACACAGCACTGTTTAATTAAAACAAAGAAGGAAAGTGTGATATATCGCAGGCTTCATGCTTGTGTGGCTTAATTAAGGTTAAAGATACAACAGTAGGACCCAGCAAGGTTAATGAGGTGAGCAAAAGTTCTTGGGTTTCTTGCAACTGTGCCAATGTGCGTCTGTGATAAGCATACAAATGGAACGAAGGACGATGGCTGGTGTTATTTGTGAAATTTGGTGTGATTTAGCTAAATCTGCATATGGAGCATATGATTGGCTAAAGCTGCCATGAGCGTTTCCTTTTAAGTAAGTCGTATGTTGATGTATGCAAAAGAAATATGCAAATCTTGCCTTAAAGGAGTGTGAGGGAGTTGGAGGAGAGGCCGTACTGGGTAATACGATTATACATAATTTTTTTTTGATGAAATAAGGCACTAACCGTCCTGGCAGTGCTGTCCAGTGAATCCGTGGCGGCAGACGCACTCGTAGCTGTCCAACAGAGGGTTGCAGCGGCCTCCGTTCTCACAAACATCTTTGGAGCAGGGGTGGTAGGGATACATGGACACATCACTGGAGTGAAGGGCGTTATCAGATTTCAGGATTGGAATTCCCATTAGAGTAATCTATGGAGACAGATGTTTCAAATTAGTTCAAAATAATTTTTGTAAGTCAAAACTATTTCATTTTTTTAATGCATGTTTTTCGATGTATTCCTGTTTTAAAGTAGAAAACATGAAAAATGTGTTCTTTGTGATTTTGTACCCAAATATAATAACCTGTGCTTCTTCGGAAACAACTTTGCATTTCCGGTGATGTCATGAAGGCCTTACAGGCTATTGGACAACGTTAACAAATAGCCAAACAGCTATTTAGGGGGTGTTTTAGCAAATCACATTTATCTCTGGCTTTATTCTAGTAAGTAACATCCATTTTTTACTATCCATTTAATTCCCAATGGGTAAATTCAGGTTTATTCTCACTGAATATCCTGTTTCTCTCTAAAAATACATCAGTTGGTGGAAGTAAAATGGCATGTTAATGAGAATTCATGACTTTAATGCATCTGTAATAGCTCTCACCTTCTGAATGGCCCCTTTGAAGCCATCTTTGATCGCAGCAGCTCTGGCTACTTTGCGGAAATCCGGGGCTCCGCCCACAAAGAGAGACTCCTTCAGATTAAGATCTGTGTGCTGATTCTGGAGAGTACAAAAATGAGCATGAGAAACCACACAAACTGTTCCTTGTCCTCTATTCGCTCTTCAAACTTAATAAAAGTCACATCCTTTAATGCAAACAAAATGGCTATAAATTTTTATGGGTCATCTAGTAGAGCAACTGCAGTAAAAGAGTGGATGTTTACTGTACATCAGCAGGCTTATTGATTCAACTTTTACACCTAATCCTTATCCACATCAATGTGAGTGTTGTATTACAAAACCATAATTGATTTAAGCTCAGTTCCCTGAATGGTAAATGACTCTAACGAATAATACAGGAGGAAAAGAGGTAGGAAAAAAGTGAGAGAGAAAATTGCAGCGATTGAAATGAGGACAATTGATATGGATGGTTTTTTAATGAAAGAATGTAATGGATGCCTGATTGTTCCTCGGACCTTTAAAATCTTGGGCTGTAAACTCTAATTGGTGTATCGCTCACAACGCAGATGACCATGAAATGAGCGTTTCTCCAACCTGTGTGAAAATCGCTTTAGTTACAGTGGGATTTTTCTGCATGAGGCTCTACTTAAAAAGAATTAAAAATCTTTATTTTATGTAGGCCAATAATTGCCTTGGGGGAAAGGCAAGTTAATTGCTGAAAAAAAAAAAAAGATGGGACATCAACAGCAATGCCAATTTCTGACGTGTGGTCCAGCACTCATTCCAGCGATATAAAAAGAAGAATAGCTAAGAACGGATACAGGCGAAGGCTTCAAAAGCTCTGGCTACGGACCCGGAGGCCAGTCCAAGCATGCGGTTGGGCCAAGACAGCATAGCCAGGAATGCTTTCACCCAGCTGCTGTTTCATGTGGTCAGAGACGTGTGCAATGAGAAGTCTTGACACAAAGCTGCAATGCACTGACAGCCACAGGCTGGGAGAGACATTTTCACTCTCCCGTTCCCTGCCAACACGAGCTGAGACTGAGATTGAGCAGGTGAAGTGAATAGCTAACTGCCAGTGTTATTTAGGAAGTTTCCCCAAGGGCCCTTGAAGCATCTTGCCCACTCAAACTGGCACACGACAAATTCCGATTTCTAAACCAAGAATTTGAATGCAATTTTCAAGAAAAATGAGTATCTTCGATAATTAAGTTGCACGTTTGTTGTAGGTAAAAAAAAAGGTGTTTGTTTAAAATACATTGGTAGAAATGCGGACAGTTGCACCTTGCGCAAATCATTTGCTTTAAACTGAAAATGACATTATTTAAAAAATGTCAAAGTTGATGAAAATCATCACTAGCTGTCGTATAATCACCAATAATATTATACATTAATAAAAAAATTATAAAATGTATCTTTATTAATGATATACTAGCATTCTAAAGTTTAGGGTCGGAAGAAAAGTAATAATTTTATTAAGCAAGAATGAATTCAATTGATCAAAAGTGACAGTAAAGTCATTTATAACGTTACAACCAGAATAATTTTTTGACACTTTTTTACTAGTGGGTGCAGGACACGATAGTTCATTTATGTAAGCGAGGATAGCAAAATAAAGTAAACTGTGACATAATTATACCCAAAAATTCTTCATACAGTGGACTACCAGTAAAACTGATAAAAATTTGGGACCAAAAATTATTCAGACACTTTGACCTAACCATGTTTTGCTTAAGTTTTTTTTTCTTTAATTGCTAATGCGACCTTTTTAATACCACAGACTGAACAAAATTAAGCATTGCTTGGTAACTGGTTGACCTAAATTGGTATTATCTAATTGTGTATTTAAATTTAACAGCTGACAGCTATTCAACCAATTTCATTACATACCATTCTATTAAAGTTATCTAACATTATCAAGATAAATTTGTTCTGACACAGTTTAACTCTTGAGTTCTTTTCATATTTTATTACCATTTTCTAAACTATAGCGAATAAACTGTTGAAGGTGTCTGAATAAATTTCGGTTTGACTGCATATGTATGAAAAAGTAGATATAATACTATATTCAAATAGAAATAGAATAGAGTTATTTTATATTCCTATAAAAATGTACAATATTACTGTTTTTACTGTATTTTTGATCAAATAAATGCAGAATTTGTGAACATAAGAGACTTCTAACCCTAACCCGAAAGTTCAAAAAGTTTTGGGTTCAAAAGTTACACATCTGAACATCTAAGTCGCCTTGGATTCCAAAAAGAAACTCTCTCACTAGACTATGATGTCTCGCACTTATTTATAGAATGTCTTTCTCTTTGGTCATGTCTTGTGTTGCCTAGGGCAGCAAGTGAGCCAGGACTGTCATTGGTACCACCTCAAACAAACAAACAACAAAAAAAATGTAAGACACCCTTGAAGGGTCCAAAAACAAATGTGCCAAAAGAACAACTCTTAGCTCTGTACCACGCGCTCTTCCTCTCACATCTCTTTCTTCTCTTGATAACACTCCCTTTCTCTCCCACGCCAGCAGCATCTCTTTCACAGTCTACATCCACAGTGAGGTGGTTTAATGGCCCTCCCACGCGAGACTAATGAAGACATTTCATTGTTGTTGGAAGGGTGATGAAACAATGGTGGTCAAATGATAACTCTCTCCCTCGTCGCCCCCATACCAGCTGGTCTGAGGTGAAAGCCAAATCTCTCTCTGCCTCGTTCCTTTCAGCATATGGAATGGTTTGAAGAAGAGGGGAAAAAAAACCTCCCCTTCGTTTCGTTTGATCCTCTACCAGATCTTGACTAATGGACAATGAAGCTGAAATGGACAGTTGCTTTTGGTGGGAATGAGGATGTTGATTTGAGAAAGCGATTTCAGACTTCAGTCATTACCTTGCGTGATTTCTTATATCCAGACAGCACACAAAAAGAGCACAGGGGAAGGAAGAAAAAAAATGTTACCAGTGTAGAAAACACAGAGGATGTCAGTACACACAGAACTGCATGCAGTAAACTGTAAGCCTGAGGAATAAAATATTCACACGCGTAGCTCAAGCAAGACACTTAGCATGCAGGTCGCAAGTAAATAAATATATATGTGTGTGTACAGTGCCTCGGAAACAAATGTTCAGAGTAAATCAGAAATGGCATTAAAGTTGCGCAATGTTTTACACTACTGCACCTGCATTATTTATATTTGCTTTGTGATACGGCGGTGTAGTTAGAGTCTGTTCAGTGGAACGGCCATCGAGGCAATATGAAAGTATTATATTTTTGGCCCCTTTGGAACAAGACCCTTCTGGTTTCTTCACATTTTTTCCTGTCTCATCCTCTCACGCTTTCACTTTAATAAGATTTTCCTGCCTCTACTGCTGAAATGAAACACAATTATCATACGTAGGAAGGTTTAATGACGAAAAAAGGCACACTTAAGTGCCTACGCGCAAGACTACATCAAGCTAATCACAAATTACACTATTTAGAATAACTGGAGGATGAGAGAGTTTCGAGATTATTACATGGCCTCGATTTGTGTACGAGAGCAGCCCGATTGTTCTGCTGTCGTACTTCGGCTTTGACACGAGGCTGCTGGGATTGATCTGAGTGGGTGCGAATCCGTAGCACAACAGACAGAGTCATTTCCACATGGCAATTAAAAGCAAACAGAGGGCACAGACAAAAGACCACATGTGCGAGACGTAAAAGAGGGAAGTTTCGAAAGCTTCCCACACATGCACCCCAGACCCTGCGTGAAAAGCAGCCAACTAAACAAAGAATGCACCAATCAAAGCATGACTTGCTGGACAATATCAATTAGCTTCATGGTAATATCATGGTTTCTTTGAAATATACCATGATAATACCATAGTATTATCTGAAATGTCAATATCATAGTACATGAATATGGTAATCATGCAATACCAGGTTGTACAGTGGGGTCTAAAAGTCTTTTGAAAATTGCTTGTATTTTACAATCTTAATTTAATATATATTTTAAAAGTTGACATTCTTAGCATAACAGTTTGAGTAAAAAGTTGATTCGGAAAAAAATGATATTTTAGAATTATTTTAGAACTTGGTTTTTGTTTGTCTCTCTTTTGCTTTACTGACAGCAGCACTGGATCTGTATGGACTCCTCAAAAATGATATGTTCTCCAGCACGATTTGAGATGATTCAAAGAACATTTTGAGCTTCAATGGAAAAACATCTGACTGTCTGTACAGTCACATTATCAGTGTCACAAATTATTTGATTAGTGACATAAAAATCAAAAATATTTATTTATTTTCAGTCAAAATTTCCAATATCCCAAAAACTATTTGTGCTTTTGGACTCCACTGTATTTCAAAGTACCATCACAGTACTTTTTGGCAAGGGACAGAACAGCTAGTTTGACTTGTTCTTGTAAAGAAGGGTGATGTTTGTGGCCTTTATAGGGCAGCATAAGAAGCATAAGAGGGTTTTCATACCGGCGCTTCTCCTCTGACAGGGTCTTTGCCGTTAATGCTGATCTCTCCTTTTCTGCTGGCCCTCTCCAGATTCACTGTGCTCCATTCGTTCAGCTTGATTTTTTCTTTACTCCTGTTGCACACACACAAAAAGATGGGAAAAATGTTTACTTGCCCCTCGTAATAGCAATATGAAAATAAACCCAAAAGCTACAGTTAGATAAATTGAAACAGAACACAACACAGCCAAGTAATTTGAATTTAATTCCATTCGAATATAACTATAGAGTGCTGTTTACCTAATGACAGCTGGTCCTTTGCCCAGGTCATATCTAAACTCCAAGATACCATCATTCAGGGAGAGAGAGATGAAATCTCCTTTGCCGTCAGTCTTTTGACCGTTGTAGAAGATCATGCCTTTGGAGTCATTGGCCAACAGAACCACAGTCATGCTGAACTTTTGCCTAAGAACAAATGAGTATAGCTCGATTAGATACATAAAAGAGGTTTTCTTCCTTGATACAGGCAAAACGTATTGTGAGAAACAATGTTCACATTCAGTCAGCAAATATGCATCAATATTGGTAGAAATGGATGGACTAATTACTGAGTTAACAGCTCAACCAACTGAACATAATTTCTGAATCTAATTCAACATGTCCGAGTCTAAATTAACTTGAAATGACTTGAAACATTAAATAATATGAGTGAGATGAAGCATAATTAAACCAGCGGTGTTTACCAAATTAGTATTAATAATTATTTAGTCTGAAAAGAATAGTCTCAAAGATATTTAGTAACTGTTAAAATATTATTAACAACAATAGCTAGCAGTAACAAATACACAAAATATGTTTGTTTATTGAATTATTTATTGTATGATGATGAATATTATATTAATATAAAACACAATATTGATATAAAGGTACAAGACACTTTCAAATAAAATATCATACTTCCTCTTAATAATAATCCTTACATATAACATGCCTTTAACCCAAAAACATTAAAGGGGTCATATGATGCTTTTTTAAAGATCATTATTTTGTGAATTTGGTGTAACAGAATATGTTGACATGCTTTAATTTTCAAAAAACACATTATTTTTCAAATACTGTACATTATTGTAGGTCCTCTATGCCCCGCCTCTCTCAAACGCTTCGCTTTCTACAAAGTCCCTCCTTCCAACAAGTGCAGTCTGCTCTGATTGGCCAACTGGCACAGTGCATTGTGATTGGCCGAACACCACAAGCCGCGTCGGCAATGTAACGCCCCTTTCCATAATCCTGAGCTTAAACTTTCAAAATTAAAGACAGTTAATAATGTCCTTAGTTTTACCATCAGTTCAAGCCCGAGAGGGGAACAAAGTCATGTGACAGACACAGTGATGATGCTCGTATGTGTTTGCAAACAAGCCGCGATTAAAACGATTTCTGACGGGCTGTACACTCCGCTGTGATGTGATCCTGTCTCTCGCGCACACACACACACACACACACACACACACACACACACACACACACGACACGCAAATCTCCGCATTTGAACAGTCAATAGCAAATACTTAAACTAATAACAAAACATACTTACAGTCACTGATTCAGAAGCGCCAGATTGTCATAGCAAAGTCAGAATTACCTCCTCTCCTAGGTTCACGAAACGGTCGTCCATAAAATGCGTTGCTGTTCTGTTGTAAGTAATCTTAAAGATTCCTAAATGCATCTACTTTCGGAAGGCCAAATAAAGTGCTTCTGCTTTCGCCTAGAAACACACAGCGTCTCCCTGACACGGCTGCATCAACACTACTGCGGTTACTGAAACCAGGCCTTACGCAAATATTTCCGCATCATGACGTAGACATGTGGGGGCGTGTTTGAATGAGCCGTTTTAGGGGGGCATGACATAGTCTTAACTTTGATAAAGAATATCTCTTTGGTTTTGAGACTTTAGTCTTTGCAACTTCAGGGATCTTATCTATGCACAATCAGCTTGTAACACTCCAAAGAGAAAGGAAAACTTGAAATCGCATCATATGACCCCTTTAAATATAACTAACATGAATTAATTAAATATACAAATGGAACACTACTATGTGCATCATAATAATAAATGCAAAAAAACAATAGCCAATATATAATGCAATACCTCAGATCCTGGCCGTAGAGATGAAGGCCCTTGAGCTCCAGGAAAGAATCTCCAGTAAAGTAAGGAATGAAAGCGCCTCCCTTGTTTGACACTGAGAAATATGAAAAAGTCCATTATGCTTTGCAGATAACTTAATGTGTTTGAGATGTTCCTCCAATTATGAGACCAGACAGTGACAGTGTATAGCTTACCCGATCACACATACACTCACACCCATCAGCACATAGCACTGCCACTCAGCCCAGCATGCATCCCGCAGTAATTACACAGGATGAGCGCATGCTCAGTCTGGGATGGTAGACTGAGATTAAAAAGCTAATTAGCTATTGTTTAACACAGCGGCAGCTTCACTATTGTACAAGAAGACACAACACTTGCAGACACCACAAGGAAGTGAGGAGTCAAAATGGAAAGTGACAAAGGAGAGGCCTCTATTTCTGTCCTGCAATCAGCTTAGGACTTCGCAACATCCAATAGTACAGGACAGGCCTGTTGTTTGGAAAATTACTGACAACTGAACAGTCCTTTTTTGTTTTACACATTTATTTTGAAATATTCCATTAAACTACAACAATTTATTTATTTTGAAATATTCAATTAAACTACAACATTTTTATAATATAAAACATTCTACTTTCACAAAACTAGTAGAAAAGAAAGTGTAAAGTACTGGCCCTTTTGTAATGCACAAACATATTGTAAATTAGCATTAGAATTAAGCATTTGTTTAGCAAACTAGGATGCTTTTTTCTTATTAAATATATATATATATTTATTATAAGGACATATATTTATTACTCTAAAATACACCACATTGATTATCAAACACTATTGTAATTCACTGATTATAAAAATCTTCATTTCACAATGGCAGCTAATGAATGAATCAAGCATTACTTTGTTCTTTAGGATAGCAGTGCTTCAGAGACAATAGCATATTGTATCTCCTGAGTCAAGTGTTTCCTGACTAGACTGTTACGTAATGTAAATTTCCTTCTTTCAGCACGCTGCATGTATTTATCTTCTGGCCTCATCCAGAAGGGAGCGCTCTCCTGTTTCTGACTTGCTCATTTCAGAAGAGCCAAACGGTGCTGGACAGTCTCTTATCTGAGAGAGAGCCACTCTCCCTGGACACTTTGCCCGACTGACTCCCCATTAATCATGATGTGCAGCTGACTGATAGAATTACTCATCTCATTGATTCAAGCGATAAAAAAAAACACTCTGTCTGATGGATGTGCTCAACGCATTGATTCTGGTTCACCTCAATTTATTTTAATCACTTGCTAATGGAGACTTTCTTAGATGAAAAGGTGACTCTATGGCCCCTCTCGTTTGACAGTTCTGGGTTGAACAGGTGCTTGCATGTGTGTGCAATGACATACTACAATCCTGGGGTACCTTGTGAATGATAAAAATTGGCCCGCCCACTATTAGTGACATCATATTGTTAATAAAAATACTGAAATTGTATCGCTGATACCGGTAGTAGTCCTGATAGTCCTGAAAATTAAGTTTTTAACCAATCAGTAAAGACTTCACGGTGACGGAAATGAGTTGGAAGCCGTACAATATGCGACAATGGGGTTCCAAAAGTAAAAGTTATTTTAATTTTCTTCATAGTGAATTTTTTACAATAACTTATAAATCTTTAAAGGCAACCCTACTGTGAGCTACAAGGTTGGTAATTGGCTGTATATGCTTTTGTTGAATAAGCCCACAGTATTTCAACTTATTTTGTATCATGTTTAACAGCGGGAATCCTTATGAGAGACTACATTACCCATGATTATGTAAGAAATCTCCACCAATCATTATTTTCCTCATTAAAGGAACAGTTCACCCAAAAATGAAAATGTTGTCATCATTTACTCACCCTCGTGTCATTCCAAACCTGTATAAGTTTCTTTCTTATGTTGACCACAAGAGAAGATATTTTGAAGAATTTTGATGAACCAAAAAGTTGTTGGCCCCCATTGACTTCCATTGTAGGGAAAGAAATACTATGGAAGTCAATGGGGACCATCAACTGTTATCAAACAGTTGATGGTCCCCATTATTGACTTCCATAGTATTTCTAGCATTCTTCAAAACTATCCTTTTAAGACATTAAGTACACAGTCATGTGTCTGTGTCTTTTTGTCTAATTCTCAAATACTTTTTTGCTTCAAATCAAAGTTTGTAATGTTGTGATTCACTTGTCTTCGTAGCTGCTTGGTTTCGTTCATGGCTTATAACTCTTTAATGTAGACATTTTTAAAATCCCTATGGAGAAAATGAATGGAAAAATACTTTCAGAACCAATGCACCTGAAAAAAGTGGGCGGTCACTCTTGTACTATATAGGCTAATTTAACCTTAATTTAACTGGCTCATGGCCTAGCGCATAGGGCGGGACTCCCCCTGCACCACGGGTGGTGTCCAATACGCCTGCGCACATGTATGTTCCTAAACCTTTCATTTGGTTTCCCCTTTTCTAATGCTTGCAGTCTAAAACATCTGTAGGAATTTTAATGAGGTGAGAGAGGGAAATGCAACAGAGTGAGAGTGCTAATGAAAGCTTCGAAATGGCGGAAGAACGAAGCATCTCTTCCCTGGTTAGGGTCCAGCTCCCATAGGAGAGTAATCCACCCCCCCCTCGACCCACCATATGTTTGATCTTCCAGTTCAGGATGGCAGCTCAGACATAGTATAAAATGGAAAATAATTTCAAATCACCTCCCAGATGCTGACTCTCCATTATACTAGCTGGTAAAACCTATTTTACAGTACTGGAGACGCCAACTGGAGAATCTCACTTTTACCTCCCCACCACAACCTCAGCCCTTTTTTCCCCTTGATAATTCTACAGCCAATATCCAAGTCAGACCAATCGATCCTGACAAAAATCAATACTGAAATTACAACTGAGATGTAGCAGTTATTTCAGCCCTTGGGAGAGTTGATACTCTAATTTACTGTATTTTTACTATGATGTAGTACTGTACCTTTTTCACAGTGCTTGCCTTCATGTCCCATTGGACATTCGCATTTGTAACCTCCCTCCGGAAGGACCTGGCACCGTGATGACGGGTGGCATTTATTGGGGTCGCAAGGGTTGTGGGCATCAGCGCAGGTTGGACCTGTTAACAGAAATTGATATTTCTGTGAAACAAAAGATGATAAAAAAAAGCCACTTGGGGAGGAATCCAACAACTTCCTGTCAATCCTCATACAAACTGGCTAGTTAATTCACAGTGTAAGGAGGAAGAGATGAACTACTTGCACTGAAATGAACGAGAGAAATTAATATGGTGGCAATCAGTACTGCCTTACAAATCAAAAAGAGTCAATCACCTTTTTGATCGAGTCTGTTTACTAGCCATTAGCTGAAAGATAGCATTACTGTGATAAATACAGTTTTTAATCATGATTTGAGCTAAAAAGAAGCTAAATTGAAATTGAGCTGCCTAGATGTGTTACAAAGATATCCTTTGAGTGAGCTGACTTGAATTTCCACTTAAACACACTCTTAAAAATAAAAGTTCCAAAAGTGGGGTTTAGCAGTGATGCAACAGAAGAACATTTTTGGGTTCCCCAAAGAACCTTTCAGTTCCTAAATTAACCATGTTTTCTTAGTGTGAAACATGTTCTTATTTTTTTCCACTATAAAATAACTTTTTGTTCAATGGAAAGATACCATGAATGTTAAAGGTTCTTCATGGAACCATAGATTCCAATAAAGAAGCTTTATTTTTAAGAGCGTAAAGGATTTCTAATAGGATTCTGTTTTGAATGATTACAAATTAAGATTAAGCCGTCATGCCGCATGGTGTGCTTGTGTGCCCTCCTGGTTTGAGACTGAAACTTCTTCAGGTCAGCGCTTCTAGCCTCATCAGAACACTCCCATCATCACAAAGAACATAGTAGGAGATCACGCCACGGGCGGCAGCTGCTGCTTGCTGTAATGAAAGCCCCCACCGCGTTCTGAGACGCTCTGCTAGGTGTCTCTCTCTTTTGCTCTCAAACTATAAGGCCGCTCTATCACGGAGACAGTGCGGCAACCCTCCAACTTACAATCCTGCTCTTTAAACATTAAAGGTTATCCCACATATTTATCCCTCTAGCCAATTTCTTTGTGTACACTTCTACTTCAAAGGGTCTTCATTTTCCTACACACCTCATTGCAGCCATTCTGCAGCACTGAAATAAAGTGGAAGATATTGAACTGTATTATTATAAAGGTTGTTCAATAAAGGCTTGTGAGCAGAACAACAGAGCAATTTACTCTGGGCAATATTTCAAATGTCTGGAGCAACACTGCAAGATGGAGAGAAAAAAAAGCTTCTTCAAAGTGAACAAAGAGAAAACAGTAACTTCTACAGTGTGGATAATTCCTACTGTTCCTTATGCTGTGAGAAAGCAAAGATGGACATACAGGAGAAAGCCAGAAACAGTTCAACATACAGCTGCAAGCAGTAATTACAGGACCAAGCACACCAGTAGAATATACTACTGTTCACAAGTTCGAAGCTGGTATGGTTTCTTGATGTTTTGAAAGAAGACTTCTTTTATGCTCACCAAGGCTGCATTTATTTGTTCAAAAATACAATAAAAACTGTAATGTTGTAAACTATTGTTATTATTTGTAATATAATTTTTTTGTAAAATTATAAATTTTGCCTTGTAACATAAAAAAAAGCCCAGTAAGACCCAAGATACAGCTTTACTCTCTGTTCAGCATAATCACAGTCAAATTTGTTGGTGTTTTACAATCAAGTGGTTTTGAAAATCAAAAATCCACATTTTTTCAGTCTTGGTCTAAAGATGACCTGAGCCAATTTTGTTAGATTGAACAAACTGTGTAGCAGACATTGGAAAATGCTCATCATATCATGACGTACATGGCATTACATACTAGGAATAAATTGGCACTAGAAATATTAAGAACTGCCTTAATGGGTGTGCCAAATACTTTGCTTAAAGAAAATGAATTCTATTTAATTTATCTCCCAAAAATATATTTTATATTATTGTATATTTATTTATATTATATTTTTACAAATATCTAATATATTACGGTATTGCTAGGTTTTTATTTAATTTAAACACATTTATTCAAAATAAATAAATAAACAGAGACATGAGAGACTCGATCAGATTCAGTTAGAAGTTTGGTGCTTCAAAAGTAGCTCTGAATTAACTGAATAATGTTTGATTTTGTTTTATACAATCATTTTTTTAAAATGTATTGAACTGTGAGAAATATAGCTAGTGTCTGTTGTTCTGAAAACATTGACGTTTTTTCTATTAACTTTCTATCCATGGTGTGTATATTCAGGACTGGTGAAGTTTTTTGTATTCGCTGCATGTTTGTCCTTGCTGCCTTCATATTATTGGGTAAACACTCATCTTTCTTACATACCCATAAGGCTAAAAACTGATTAGACAAGCATCCTCTGCCCTGCTGAATCTTTCATCAATACAGTCAAGTCCAGATATTCAGAACTCAACAGAGAGTGACTGCAGAACCTTTTATAATTCAATAGTGTATAGTTAAAGGTGAAGGTTGTCATTTCTGCACCACTATTGGCACCAAATTGAACAGCAATCTGTTTTTTTGAAACAACACTAGCGTAACCACTGAAAGTGTTCAAAGAAAATATGTTAAAGTCAAAAGGTGCACTTACCAGAGAAACCATTGACACATTTGCAGTGGAACATCTCGGCTTCTTTGACCTGGCAGGAGGCTCTGTTCTTGCAGGGGTTTGGCATGCACGGATTGTTGCCGCACTCGCCCACGCCTGAGCCGTACAAAACGCTGCCGCCATTCTCTTGCAGGTTATAGAACAAGTTGTTGACGTCCAGCATGCGGATGCAGCCCACCAGGCCCGTTGAAACTGACGTCCTCTCCTTTACACTGCAAGAACAAATCAGTTCTTGTCAGTTCCTTAATGCTCGTCTTAATTCGTAAATGACATGGAAAATGTAACAAAAGCATGAAATGATTAAATAAAAAACAAAGACGTCTTCTTCTCAATTGAGAAAATACACTCTTTGCCTGACTGAGAACAGATGGAAAAACATTCAATTAGACCCACAAGAACTCACGTGGTGTTTCACCACATCTCTGATTGATGCTAATTTGATTTGGCTATTTCTGCTCAATCTTATTAAGTCATATTAGCTGTTCTGGCAGGTTTCTGCAAGCATGCGCAGACAATCTCAGACAGTCAGTGGTTTAGGTTATTATTCTCCATATTGTTTCATTATGGCTTCTAACAAGACTAAAGAGGATCTTGTTAGTGTTATTTGGAGGCGTTCTGGAGCTTCTCTTACTCTGGTATCATGTCTTCAAGCACTCCTCCGACGAAAAGGTCTGTGTCCAGGTTGAGTCCATCTGTTCCTGGGGGACTTTGTCCTTCAACGTTCGGCTCATTGTCCACGCTCAGCATGGCATTACGCCTGTTACGCGATACTACGAGCTGATGCCAGCGACCCGGTCTTACCAGGACCTTACTGATCACTGAAGCCGTCCCAGAGCCAGTGTTAAACCTTCATGGAGGAAGAAAAAAATAAAATAAATTGGTTACTGGATCTGTAATGGTCATGAAAATCATTCTGAATAAGAACTGCTAGAGTGTATAACAAATGTGGGTTACTTACCTGAGCTCCACATGTCCTTCAACCAGTGCCAGAGACAAGAAATCCTTTTTGCCCTTTTGGTCATTGTACAGCAATATCCCTGTCATTTCCGAAGCCCTAAACTCCATGGCAATTCGCACAGTGTGGTAGGCCTTCATGGTTTGGAAAGCCAGGTAAGACTTGCCACCAAAGGATGGTATGAAGTACTTTATAACTGAGTAGGGCAGAAGGTAGAAGACAGATAAAGCAGGTCATCAGAGGCTCTCAACCAGGCATTCAATCCCTTAACAGTCTGCTCTCTACTGATAGAGCGACAAACAAAACTGTGCTTAACTGTGTCTCCCTCAAATAACGCAGATACCCCTGTCAGTACTACAGTAATGTGCAGTTAATGTTGTGTTTGCTATATTCCCAAGGGTGAAAAAACATAGACCTGCAATGGTGAGTACTGTAGTTCTCTCTGGACCTTTCTCCGTTAGACATTTACATTCCAGACAGAGAATCCCCAAGATCAGAAATGTATCAACACCTCTCTCTCTTTCTCTCTCGGCTGTCTCTCACCCTTTTCTCGGGAGAATGCAAGGCTGATGAAGCCTTCTCTCTTCATCACTCTTTAATGGCCCGATTGATCAGAGGAAGTGTTTGAGGGCTGCTTACAAGCCTTTAATTAGTGCCTTTTTTCACCTCACAGCGGTTTGATACTAACTAAAGTTCATCGATGTAATTAGTGTCAATTATAACACGACACAGCTGCAAAAGGTAGTTTCATATCCCAATACCACCAACAGAGACAATGAATTGAGCTAAAATTTCTTCAGGCCAACAGCAGGGCTACAATTTTAAATTCAATCCTTATTGAATACTTTTTTTCAAAGGATTCAAATATGCCGAAATATTAATAATAAATAATAACAGTTATAAATAATACATATTTAATTGCAATCAATTATTAATAATAATTAATATTCAAACATATCTGAAATACTCAAGTGTACTTCTGTTGTGGTTTTTATTTCACACCAAAAGAAAGATCAAAAGAAATAGGAAACAATACTTTGCTTGAAGAAAATGATTATAATAAAATGAAATGCTAGTTTTTCTGCATTATGACATTATTTTCATTATAATAAAACACAATTCCTAAAAAAGTCACATTAGCATAATGCAAAAAAAGTATATATTTATTTTATTTAAATACATAATACATAATTTATATGATAAATTCTATTAACCACCACTGAGAACATTATCATAATTCCCAGAAAAACCCTCAAAATGTAATTGTCCAGACACATTGCAGTAATGAGATGTATAAGAAAAAATGGATAGGAAAAATGTGTTTAATTTTCATGAAAATCACATCATAATGCAACAAATAAATCTTAAATGGTCCAAAAAAAAATTTTTTGTTTTATTATGCAAAGATTTTTTTTTCTATTTATTATGTGGTCATTAAAATGTGATCTGGCTATGATTTCACCCATTTGTCCCTGCAATGCACTTTTTTGTAGTTCTCCTCACCTTTCTCGCACACAGCTCCTCCTCTTCCTGCAGGACAGATGCAGGTGAAGTCATTGTCCTCCTCCTCGCAGGTTCCACCGTGACGGCAGGGCTGGGAGTCGCATGGCCTGTTGCCGTGGACCGCCAGTCTGTTCTTCAGCGAGACTGTGGTTGTGGGGGCCTTGGATGGAGTGGTGGTGGCTGGTGCGGCTGTGGTGGTCCTGCGGCTGGTGAAGGGCCGTCTGGTGATGGTTTGGCGGAGCGTGGTAAATGCAGAAGTGGGAGAGAGCGTAGTGGTAGTGGGAGTTGTGACTGACGCTACAGTGGTCGTGGTGGTGGTGAAGAAAGGAACAGATGAAAGGCCTAAAAAATGGAGAGAAGGAAAAAGTAGGTCAACAGGCCTTAGTCAGGGTAGACATATATAATTTTTGACAAATGAAACCGAGGCTGAGACATACAGTCTCACGTTCAATAAGCTGGATCTTTTTGAGTTATTTGAGTCCTGCGGGCACTCGTGGTTATCAACTGCCAGCTTGAAGAGCAATCACATTCAACAAAAGGGAAAAAGAGAAAGGACGGAAAAGCAATTTCAAGCAGGTTACCATAGGTGGTGATGCGGATGTTCTCTTCCTCAGGTTTCTTCACAACGATACCAGTGTCTTTAGACGCCTTGAGCTGTTTGAGAAGGGCTCCCTCAATATCCTCCACACTAAACCTTGTGTCTGTAGCACGAGAACACAACATTAAACAGAGCCAGAGGTGAACATATTGCACAGCAGAGTGTGAAGAACTGGCACTAACCAGCACCAACCACCCTTGCACTTGACATAACATACTGCAAATATATACAGAAAAGCCTGCGTGTAATAGGCCCTTGGGAGAATGTGTTCTTGAACCGCCATGCATTTCAGGGACGTTGGGATGAAACACTCTAATAACGCTTCCACAGATGGCCCTGTTACTGGCCACCACAGACCGCCTTTATGACAGGCGCTTGTGCTAGAATTGTGCTCTTGTGCCGCTGAAGGGAACCAATAAAAAGAGAATAGCGAAGGAGATTTTTATCAGCTAGTGTGATGCTCAGGGTCTTAAAAGCATGAGAAGCGATGGAGACTGAAATAAAGGAGCTTTTTCAGAAACCCTAGCTGATAAATTACCTCGCTAAAAAGGCCACGCTCTCTGACTGCTCCGGCAGACAGAAAAGACAAGAGACGTATCTTCAGGGATTCTTTTACTTAACTTATACGCCTCATTCTGCTGTGTTGAATTATTATTTTCTTCAAACATACAAGGGAGTTTTTATGTGCTTTTTATTTCTTGCCGCAGGCACGTTTCTAAAGGAGTGCAGACTGGAATTTTGATGTGAGAGGAGGGTATAAGTTGGACTGTGTGCTTTGTGTGCTAGAGCTGCTTTAGAAATAAATTAGAAGCAGCTTGAAAAAAGAAAGTAAATAAAAACAGGATAACGAAAAACAGAACGACTGGGGGAGACAGATAATAAAGAACATTGAGGGGAAAATTCACTAAACTGTGCTGTATAGCACAAAAAACAGGCTTCACTAAGCACTAAGCACATGCAATGCAGTTTAATCCAGATAAATGCACTGAAATATTCATATTAACTTACAAATATTCTTGTCAGTGCAACACACCTCATTGTCTATGCAAATTAGGCTAATTTTATTTTCAATTTTATTAAACGTTGCACTTTCATGGAAAGTTGGTGGTAAATGCAATTTTATGTAAGATATGTCTGTTGTAATGGCAACAGCTATTAATCAATGGTGATCAAATGATGAAGAAAAGCATTATAATTAGGCATATGTCCAAATGTGCATTGTAGTTAAGTACACTTTCTGCATTTTAAAGAGCCAGGATTGTGTAGTGATGCTGCACTATTGTGGCACAGCATTCTATACATTCAATTCAAGTTTTCAATTCAAGTTTATTTGTATAGCGCTTTTCACAATACAAATTGTTGCAAAGCAGCTTTACAGAAAATTTTAAGTTTCTACAATATATTTAGGAGTAAGTAACATGGCAGAAATGTACAGTAAAAATCATGCAGTTAGTTAGGCTCAGTTGAAACTTTCAAGTCAAGTGTTACCTGTCCTACTGCGAGATTTGAACCAGTGTCAATCGGCATGGGAGGCAGGTGCGCTAACAAGGACACTCTAAACAGCAGGCCCTAGCGCCAGTCACTAATGTGCCTCTTGAGGTCAGAGGAATGAGGTTTCTGTACACCACCTACTAGCTGGCCTTTGTAACATGCACCCGCCTAAACCTCACTACCATCCGGGTCACGGCACCAACGTAACTGGTCCTATGCACACTTGTTGGAGTGGGACTCAAACCAACGTCAACTGGCATGGGAGGCAGGCATGTTTTCACCTCTTCACAGCCACTAGCTGGCCTCTGTTACACAAGATGTGCTCAGTATTAATTTTGTGGGGGAGTTTGAGCAGTTAGATCAGGGTGCTACAGTCCTGAAGGGCTACAGTCCTGCTGAGTTTAGCTTCAATCCTAATTAAACGCACCTGATCCAGCTAATGAAGTCCTTCAGGATGATTTGAAAACTACAGGTATGTGTGTTGGAGCAGGGTTGGAACTAAACTATGTAGGACTGTGGCCCTCAAGGAGATAAATTTGGCACCCCTGCGTTGGAATATTTGGTAATAGTGAGTTGGCCACTGAAATGATACAAACAGCATGTGTACATAAAACACTATCATTGGGCACAATTCAGATCTTTTTGAGTAAACAATCTTTAAGAAAACCTTTGGTGTAAATTTACCTGGGTCAAAGTGAACCTCGATAAAGGCAATTATGGAGTTGCTGGGGGCCAGATTCTTCACACGGACACTCTGGAAGTCTTTCTGGACATCTGACTTGTGGAACAACTCATTCAGCTGGAGAAAATAAAAGCAGAAAGAAAGTAAGACAGAGAAAAACAAAGAAGTAAATGCCCCAAGTGCAGTGTGTGAGCTGGTAATAAGCTCGATATGCTGATCTAGTTCTTGTTAACACCAAATTCCTCCACAGGATGAGAAAGTGTGTCAGTGGAAAAACTCTACTGAACCCCATCGGGTCTCGGTGCACAAATTGACATTTAACTACAGCGCAGAAGTAATTACATGAACACGTTTTGAAGTCAGAGGTAAATGTCAGATTCCAATGCTGCCTGTTTAGAATCGGCTCGGTTTCCACCTCGGTACACGTAGGAGAGTTCTGTCACTGATTTGGTATAATGTAAGACGAGCATAGTTGCTGCTGGTTCCCTGAATACAAAGACCATTTCACCAAAACCAAATTCATTTCAGTGCACCTAGTTGGTCACAACTAGAGCAAACGAGAAGTGGTTTCCAATTAGGATGCACTCAATCGACTCACAAACTGCTTTGTGAGTGGTTCTAGCACTTTCTGACGTGTGTGCACATTCTGTAAGAGTGCCTCAGCAGGAGGTCCATCGAGTACCCCATTCAAGTCACCCAAGGGCCTTATGTTTTCCTTCTTCACTCTTTTCATTCACAGCTGCACTTGAATTTGGAAAAGCGCACAGTTGTCGCAGACATAATGGCTTTTGCCTCTAGGCTGACCCTGTGTGAGTTCATTGTACTTTTGGATCCATGCTGGGCAAGAAATGAAAGGAGACGCTCCCTCCCTTCCTTCAGGCCTCACTGGAGAGACCCCCAACAAAACCAGGCTGCCCAGCATAGCCGGATAGAAATGCTGACCCAGAAACTGGTCTCTATCCTCAGAAGCTGCTTACACAGAGTCTAGTGGACAATGTTGAAATTAAGTGAAGGGAAAGACAGGGTGGAGATATCGAGGCGTGAAGGGGAGGGGGTGCTCTGCTGAACCTGGGGGCATCATGAACATCATGAAGAAGCGGGATTAGGACACGCTCAAGGCAAGTGAAACCATTTCAATTGCTGGCTCTGTACTGCCCATGGCCCCATTTGAGATTTGGACCTCACCGAGAGAGAGAGTGAAGTATGGGGGATTAGCTTTCTGTGTCAGGTAGAGCGCTCCTAGAGAAAGGCTGATTACATCCTCGCTTAGTCCCTGTCGGGAATCTCGGTCACAGCACTAGCTAACATTAGAGTGATAAGTGGAACTCATTATAGTACTGCCCTTCATTCCCAGACACGCCCAAAATGGGTTAACAAGCCGAGAACAAATCGCCAGCTTCTTCGGCAGATGCCGGCAGGTAGTTTGCATTGTCAGCTGAAGAATGCAAGAAAAACTCAGTGAAGGAAGCTAGGCTATCAGTATGTCAAAATTATCGGTGCGTTGAGGCCAAGATACCAGCCAATGTTGAAACTGTGAACTACAACTAAAATGATAAATAATCACTTTTTGGAAATTAATTAAAACTAAACCAAAATCAACTAACAAACTAAATATATAAATGAATAATACTGACAAAAAGGTTATTAAACTAGCAGTGATGTATCAAATGCACTTCTTGGTCCAAATGTTTGTTTATTTAATTAACTTCTTTGTAATTGTTCACTATTACGATTATTATCTTACTGTGTTTTTTTTTTGTTCTATTTGATTATATTGTTCCTATATTCCGTTCCTGCTTTTTTTGTCTTTGTAATGTACCTTAAAAAACTTTGAATAAAAAATTATAACTGAATAAGAGAAAAACAAAAGGTAATTTTTGGCAAAGTATTAACAAGAAAAATAGATATTTAAAAAAAATATATATTAACTAGTGCTGTCAAACGATTAATCGTGATTAATCACATCCAAAATAAAAGTTTTTGTTTACAGAATATATGTGTACTGTGTGTATTTATTATGTATATATAAATACACAAACATACAGTATATATTTTGAAAATATTTACATAAATTTACATGTATATATTTATATTAATATAATTTATATTATATATAAATCTATTTAATATATAAACATAACATATTTTTCTGAAATACTGTATATACATACATGTGTGTATTTATATATACATAATAAATATACACAGTACACACACATATATTATGTGAATAAATATTTTATTTTGGATGCGATTAATCGTTTGACAGCACTAATATTAACAAGAAAAAAAAGAAAAACCGTCTCTGAATTTAACTCTTAAAATTTGAGGCAATGTTTAATGGATTTAATTTGTTTATATTTAACTAATATACCACATTGAAAATTAAACAGCATATTAGTTTTTGCTGCACTCTTAAAATTAGTATCAAATAATGTGAAATTTCACTAGAATTGGTATGTGCTACTGAAACGTTGGTATCGTGACTAGTGCTAGCGGACTATATTTAGCATCTGGACAGTTTTGAGTGCAGGTTGCTAAAATGGGATTTGTGTTGATCACAAACTTCAAAAACAAGTGTCTGTATTTTATTTTTATGTTACTGCACTGCTTTCCAGACACTGACAGATCACCAGACACATATTCAGGCATATTCAACCTATTTCGTTGGATAATTCCACCAATTATCACAATGCATTCTGAATTAATTCCCAAGGGGCCAACCTCAAGAGAAAAGAGACTGGATGGAGAAGTAAAGGGTTGAAACAAACAAGAAAAGAATCTGTGATAAACAAGAAGCTAATCTTCAGTCAAGTTTCAGTTATTCTGCTACTTTTTAGAACAGCTAAAGTGTTTTGAAACAACTGAGCTGCCACACAACTGAAAAATAAAGCATAACTAAAGCAGCATAAAGTTTTTGTAGTTTTTTATAAAATTAAACTGTAACCGAAATCTGAACTTCTTTTCAAAGCTGAACTGAAAGTGAACTCAAGCATAAGTTTGAGCTGCATAACTCACAGCGCTTTCGATGCTCCGGGCCGTTTCGCCAAACAGCTCTGACTTGGGGTCTTCCATCTCAGGCGTGTAGAAGACCTCCTGATCCTCTACCTTATCCAGGTGCAGGAAGCCGCTGAAACGCATGGTGGCTGTGGGGCAAGGCAGGCAAGCACATATGGTTATATAAAAGACACTTCGATGAAACACAGTGCCAGTCTACTCTTAGCTACACACACTTGTGGTTGGTGCAATGCCAGTCTGTAAGTTAGTGATGGAGCTTCTGTGAGGTTAGTCGTGGGGTTCACTGAGTGAAGAAAGAGAGATTTGTTTGCAGTGGAGGTGGAGGTATGGGGAAGTATGTGAGAATATGGACAAAGGGAGAAGGTCTGGAAGGAAGGATGGACTGGAGTTTACCAGACCGAGACTCTTCCCAAAAGCTGGCATGGAGGACTGAGTGGAGAGAGATCGGTTAGACAGCGACACTGACATACATTGCACAATATATCACAGATAATAGGTTAAACGACACTTTCATATGTCCCGATTAGGGTCGGGGTCATCATTAAACATTCCTTTAAGGTTATTGCTGACCTTTCTCATTGACACTAATAAGCGGAAAGAGTGAGAGAGGATCAGAGGCCCGTTTTTACATGACGGAGAGAAATAAATAATGAATAAACGACTGAAGGAGAGCGGGGAGCGGGCCTGATGCTGGGTTCTGTGCAGCATGTAATCAGCTGAACAAATTGCCCAAATCAATCATGCCGGCCAGGCTCCAGCTTGGCTGGGACCGGGATAAGCACTTGTATGATTATCTTGAAAGATAGCCGTAATTGTCTTCTAATCCCAGGAACGGGTGAGTGACAGAAGCTGGTTAAAACTGCATGATAAGGGTCTTTTTGCACAGACACACATCACCTCGTATCTGATGGGACTTTCAAAAAAGAGCAAATGGGGGAGATTTGAATGTGAAGAGAGATGGGGGGAAACAGCGATCGGATTCTAAATCGGAAACATCTGAGGACAGGAATTTCCCACGGAGTGCAAAGACATGTGGAGAAATCAGGCTTTAGATGTGGATTCAAATTAAAGTCCCAAATTCTCCACCACAATACGGCTATGGTCCATCATTTCTAGCGTCTACTCATTAAAACTGTCTTTATCTTTGGTTACAAAGACTCCAGATGGCTTCTTGTTGTACAATGAGCTATATAATTTTAATTTACACTAGATATGTAAATTTATTCTTAACTAGCATTTTAACTTTTAAGCAGAGGGGTAGGACAGAGGCATCTAAGACTCCCTAGTTTAAATCATAGGCTCACAATTGGTCCATAGAGGACAACAGAGGAGAATAAACACAGACTATAACAGTAGCACGATTCCAGTAATAAAAGAAATGTAAGACTTTTATTCCTTAAATACTTTTTTCCAGGGTCCAAAATGATTTTTTTGAGAAGTAATTTGAAAAAAATCAGACATAAATATTTCTCACTTAGCATGATAATGTATTTTGTAGTATATTTAAAAATATGGTACATATAAAAACATATACATGCATATAAATATATATTTTAAATAAGTATTTGTTCATATATAAATAAATAAATTGATAATATATATTTTTTGTATAATTACAGTTTATAATCTGAGGACTGGAAAACCAGATAACATAACATTCAGGCAGCAGGGGGTAAACTGCACTGTTTGCTGTTTTCAGCCTTTCAATAAAACAGTTTAATACGAGGGGGAGTTCTCCTTAGTGCTTGAGAGACATGGGGAGAGCTCGAGCTGACAGCAGAGACTGAACGCAATGGACATTAGGGCCCTCGCTCTCGGCTGCTGTGACACATCGCCAATAAACGGTGGGAAGTTACGAGACCCGGCTGACGGATATGAGAAGAGACGTGAGCACTTGACCTAGTGTTCCCATACAGAGAACACAAAACATCTGCCTGCTACTGGCTGTCTGTCCTGTATTGATTAGTCTCCATTGTGTGTAATTTCTGCTCTTATAAAACAGATGGGGCTTGTGCGCGAAAAAGTTTTGTGTGTGTATGGACGCATCTGGTCTTATGCCAGTCAGAACACATTTTGGAGAATTGGTTTATCCATTTGCTACGGCTACTGACCCTGAACCTGCTCCCCTGCATCTGGCATACTCAGGGTCCAAAATTAACTGTTTATATACACTACCATTCAAATGTTTGTGGTTAGTAAGATTTTTTTCCTTTTTGAAAGGAATACTCAATTAACTTTTAAGTCAAGACAAAATAAATTCATCAGTAAAAAAGTTTGTTACAAAATAAATAAACAACATTCTTTTTAACTTATTCATCAAAGATTTCTGGAAACAAAAAACTGTCATGGTTTCCAAAAAAATATTAAGCAGCACTACTGTTTTCAACATTAATAATAATGTTTCTTGAGCACCAAATCAGCATATTCCAATGATTTACGAAGGATCATGTAGCATTGAATACCTGGAGTGATGGCTGCTTAAAATTACACCTATATGTATACTGTATATATGTACACACAAAATTCAATTCAACAATGTATAATATATCAGTTCCTGATAAAGTCACCAGCCAACTGGTGAGTAGTAAGCACATTTTACAAGCATTTGGAGCTTGACAAGTACAAATTTTGGACCCTGGGCTCACAAAATCAACATCCATACGGCATATCTAAGATAATACATGCTCGTAGACAGTAGTTTCCCCTGTCATTAACAACTCTGGCCCCCTCCTCCTCACATCCTCTCTTCCAGGATAAAAATAATAAACACGTTGGCAGCTTAGTCATAGAGCTGGTCATACAGTTAATAAATGAACACGTGCTGTTATCTAAGAGTGATTGGTGGGAACTTACAGGGGCAGTTTGTATTCTCAGAGCTGATGGCGGCCGTCTTCCCATCGGGACAGCAGCCGAAAGGTGTGTTGTCACAGGAAGACCGTTCTTCGGCTGTGGGAAGAGTGGTAGTTGCTACTGTTGTACCTGAAGAGAGAGATGAAGACGTCACACGAGCAGGATTTCTAGAATTTGATGCTTCTAAGCAGCAACTAGTTTAAACTGATATCTCTTGTTTGTATAATTGCAAAAAAAATTAACATGTCAAGTTGTAGAGAAGGAAAATTATGGTGTAAATAATTACAGAGGCAGACGGCTCTATGGTTGACTCTTTGATTTGCAGTAAACAATCTGCGAGTAGCTGCGAAATGACTTTTAAATCTTTCTTGATGTATTCCTACTTTTTAAACTCACATTTAGTCAAACCATAACAATAGCTTGTTAAAACTGTCTTAGCTATAGAGCCAGCCTCACACCTACAAGGATATATACAGAAGATTAGCACTGTGAGTTGGAGCAAAATATCTCCTGTTTGCCAAACAAGCCATAAAGCCGTCAGATGTTCAAGGGCTCTGTGAGTATGAGAGAGGCAGTGTGTGAAAATAGTGAGTGGTGGAAAATGACTTTTGGCGTAGAGCTGGAAAGCATCCCTGGACGTCTTTTCATCGCGTCTGTGGGCAAATTTATGAGCCGCTGCCCCAAGGTGCACGCTGGCCGCCACACTGCTTCAGCCCTACAGGCTATTGGTTCACTGGGATGCAGAAAGTCATCAGAGAGTCCCAAGAGATGCCTCCCACTCCGATGTCAGACAGACTTCATGTGTCCTGTGTCAAAGAGCGCTCCGGTCCAACAGTGACAAGAGAATAAATCTGAGGCCCTGCTGCTCTCTCTTATACCAGTTCAGGCAGTTAAACAGTAAAGCTAGCATTAGCTGAGTAAAAATAGCTGGTCTACTTTATGTATCATGGTGTTGAAGGACACAAAACAAGTAAAGGGATTGAGGGATTTGTCACTTGTATGTCAACCAAGAGGTTATCATTTTAGAGATGGCGGTATTGGAGAACAAAATTGGAGTTTCGTGGCTCTTAGAGTCGATGTCCATTAGTTTGCAGAAGTGTGCAGAAGGTTGACAAAAAGAACAGAACCACTTTTTTTTTTTTAAATGGCAAACTGGGCCAAACAAGATAATTTTTTTAAATTAATTTTAGAATTGCAGCTTCCCCTATTTTTAGCTACTTGCTATTTTTTTTGCTAGAGGCAAGTAATGCAACTAAGGATTATTTAAGTCAACATCATAACAATGTTAACATCATAGCTTTTTTTTTTATTAGCCAACTTAATATACTTGTAAATTGTAGGTAGCAGTTCCTTTCTTTCATGGTATGAGCTGTCAAGGCAGAAAATAACTACAGTAGCTGTGGTTCTCAACTGGTCTGGCAATAATAAAATGCAACAAGTAACATAATCAAAAATAGTTACAATATATATATAAATAGGATATAACAAAATCTCAATAGCAAAAATGTCAACATAGGAAAGAAACTGTCAATTCATTTCATGGGGTCTATGTCTTGAGCTCGGTTCCTGACAAACACAGACTGTGCAAGGAGAGAAAGGAACAGTGGTTACATCGACTTCATCTGAAATGGCCTTTAGAAGAGGCTTACTCATAAGGTTAGGGCACGTTAAAAACTGAAGCTAGTCATTTTGGTGAATTATTCACCAAAGTGATTCCAAATGAAACCGCTCACTTAGCAGTTGGATGTCAGGTGTCAAAACCTCTCAAATAATAATGGGCGCTGAGATAATGGGCAGTGCTAAATTGATATGCCATTACAATTTGAGTCGAGGTCATCTCACACGCAAGGTCACTCCATACAAGGGAGAATTTCATCATTTCTTGTCATCTGTTCTTGACAATTATGCCTAAACCCCTTATGACTGAAAGATTATGGTGAATGCATTACCAAGTGGCTCTTCTCCGCTCTCCTCCATTCCGCTCACCATCTCGTCGTCCCCACTGGGCTCTCCACTGCCCGATTCGTCAAAGTCAGGGCTGGAGTCCAGGGGTGGGGATGAGGTGCGGGGTGGTTTGTTGAGTGTGGTGGGGCGGTGGGTGGTGAAAGAGCTGGAGTACTTTCCTGCCTCGACCACCTTCGGTGGAGGCAATGCCTCCACCACGAAGCTGTCCAGATCCTCGAGAATGCTTGAAGTAGTGGTGGTGGTGGTGTGGCCATGGCGCTGTTTGGTGATCTTGACGTGAGCGGTGGGAGGGGTGGTGCGGTGGGTGGTTGGGAAGGGGGTGGGTTTGGCCGTCAGCTCAATGGATTCTGGGAGAAAGCAGGAATGGAATGATGGGTAAGCATAGATGGAAATGTTTCTGTAAGCCTTCTTTCTCACCTTTGAATTCTACCTACACCCTCCCACCCATTTCTCTTTGCCATTAAAACAAACAAAAAAAAGCCTCAGCATGGTTTCAGCGGGGCGTCCTTAGCCCGAGCAATGCTTTGTATGCCTCACAGATTCATATCAAAATCAGATGCATTGAAACACCGGGAATAAACCCACTCCTGCCTGCAAAAAGCATTGTGTTTCCATCATATCACTTAAGCTTCATTACACCCCAACACCTGAACACCTGCAAAGAGCCCCTTTTGTAGTGAAACAACAAGGGCTTAACCTTAAATGATTAGTTCACCCAAAAATGAACATTTTGTCATTTACTTGCACCTCATGTTGTTCTAAACTTCTATGACTGACTTTCTTCAGTGGAACATAAAAGGAGAAATTTTGAATGAATGTCCTTGTCGTTCTTTTCCAAGTAAAATTGGTCCAAATGACTAATATATTCCTTGTCACTGAAATCTGGATTAGTTGGATTTGCTCACAAATCATTCAGAACGATTCAGTGAACTGAATAAGCCAATTTATAGAAAAGATATGACTTAAAGAGTGATTCATTCTAGTCCCATAAACTCTAATGAACATGCTAAGTAGAGATAGAGTGCATTGTCAAGATTTTCAGTGAATAATGACTAAAGAGATAGTTCACCCAAAATGAAAACCAAATGCTGGTACTCAAATAGTTTTAGAGAACTTAAATATCATATTTAAGTTCCACAGGAGTCATGCAGGTTTGCAACAACATTAAGGTGAGTAAATGATGACAATTTGTATCTTAGAATTTTGGTTTATCCTGTACACAAAGCTATTTTATGGCTTCAGAAGACTCCACTTCAGAAGAACCACTTTCATGATGCTTTTTTTTTGTCATTTTGAAGCTAAACAGTTTGAATACTCATTCACTTTCATTACATTGAAGAATAGCAGCCAGACTATTCTTTAAACCTTACCTTTTAAAAGTCACACAGGTTTTTAATGACAAGAGAGTGAAAAACAATGACAGAATCTACATTTTTGAGTGCACTATCCCTTTAAATTACCCACAAATTTAATAAACTGCACATGTAGAAGACCCAGGTTGCTTCACCGTGTCTTTCTGATGTGATTCTTTGAGGTTTTTAAAAGCTAGGATTTCTGCAAGCTCAACCCGATCATTACACAGACTCTTGACCAGAAGAGTTTATACACTTCTGGGTTTAAGACTGCAGAATATGGTTGATCTGTGAGAGAGTGTGCTTGTGCATGTGAGAGAGTGCCTGTAGATATGAATTATATATACATATTCAGATGTTGCCCTCCTGTAGGGAGGCTTTAATCACAGACAGCCAGAGCCTCTAGTGATGAATGATTGATATAAATAGGGCAGAAAAGCAGGGTTTAGCTGCAGCTTCAAAGGAAGCCCTCACTTCATGCAGGCATCCGTCGACGCTCCAACCACCGCAGCCTTGTCAACACTCTCGCAAACCTCTCCAATGCAGCAGCTGGGCTCAAACTTAAAAAAGACATTACCAATGCAAGAGTCTTCTTCAAAGATACATATTCTCTGATATATATATTTAAAAAAGATTCAGAAGACAATAATAACCGTGGCGTGAAGATTTCACCACAATAGGGACCAAGCGCCCAATCATCCGTGGCTTCGTGCACAACTTTAACGGATCCCTCGTGTACAGGCTAACCGCGCTTGGTCTGGAACCTGATAACATGCTAGCACAGGCTCTTAATTACATGCTAATCATCTCGCATTTCAACAGCGAGTAGCTGACGAGGTGTGAAATACAATACCTTACAGAAATACTACTTCTATCAGACTGGCTGTCACAGCCTGGGCGAGAGGGAGCGAGTGTGTAGATACGCTAGCTTTGTGCGGGAGAGCACCGATGCTATCGCCGTGTGTCACGGCATGCGTTTTCTTATTTCGACTCGGCTGCACCTGTCATTCAGGAGCTCAGCGTAGCGTTCGCTTTGAGGGAAAGAGAGATCTGGGGTGTGGGCTTCGAGTCGCTTGCCTCAGCTTTGGGTTTTGTGACACAAATACGCATGCTGAAAGAGAGCAACTGGCAATGGGAGCAGTCAGTTCGGCTTAATCAAGTTTAACGCTCCATTTGGTTTTCAGAGAGGCAGGGTGCACAATTAGAAGACGCAAAAATCATTGTCATCTTCAGTCGCCATAGCCGTATACTTACTCTTGAAAGGCTGTTATTAAGATGGCTTTCTGTCTTTTCATACAACATTGTACTCGCGTGTGTATTTTAGGCTGAAGCGAAGTTGAAAGAGGCAGAGAAAGAAAAGAGTGAGAGAAAAGCAGAGAAACTAGGAAATGAAAGGGGTAAAGATTGTTCCGGATTAAATGTAAGTTAAGCTCTGTAAACAATGTGTTTAATGCAAATAGAGCACCACAGAAAATCATTTCAGTTTGTAACTCTTGTACTAATGAAACTAACTATGATTTCAGACTCAAGTCTGTCCACACTGACAGCATTTTTGAAGTGTAAAGCCCACCAAGAACGATAACTATAAAGATAATTATATTAGCATCCACACCAGCGAACTATATCATCGCACACTATTTATTCTAGCGCACGCGCGTCTGCCACTTTAAATTCTCGAGATCCTTATAGCAGGATGGATTCTGATTGGATGTCAATGTTTCTATCGTTTATCTGCTGGAAACAATCGTTCTGAAAGTGATTACAACGATATCGTTTCTCTGTGCCTTTATCGTTATAGTTGTGGTGTGGACTCTGCTATTCTTTAATATTAAGAAAGATTTTTAGAACTATATCTTTATCGTCCTTGGTGTGAACGGGGATTAATATTTAGCTATGTGGAGCAGAATTTTGGACCAATGAGATTTCATGGGGGCGGGGCTATTTGCAATATAGCGGTGCAATGTCTTTGAATTAGAAGCCAAGCCATCGACAAAATATCCAATCTCAAGATTTACATATTACTTCATCACTTTGTACAGCAGTGGTTCCCCCAATGTCCACAACAATATTTGAAGCTGCAAGATTTTTCCAGTTGTTCATGATTTATTGGATATGAATTAAGGGTTAGGATCTTTTAAAATATTTTTCACTCACAAATTCTACCTGAAATTTATGTGACCTTTTAAGGTCTAAAAATCATACTTAAAATTAGGCTACTTCATATATCCAGGTTTTTTCTAGACAGAAGGAACCCTGTTTCTTTAAAGAAAAAAAGTCTTGAGGGAATTAATTAAAACAGGAAATATCTTGATTTATAGTTGTTTATTCCCTTGTACATTCGCTGAGGCCTCTAGTGGGTCCTGGCCACTTGGTTAAGAAGCACTGGGTAAATCAAATTAAATTAACACTAATGCTCATTTCATATTGTTATTAAAACATAAATATGCTTACAAACAAAATGGGAGTTATTTGAGATGTACAGTTGTTTTAAATGCCCTTATAGCGGTGGTACAACTGTTGTAGTAGGCAGATAAACTCCAGGTTATATGACATAATTCTTGTGGGAGGATTTTTCCCTATGTAAATAGTACCTTGCAGGGTTTACCGCCTTTACATGGTAATGAGAAAGTTGAAAAATTGGATGTAACTCTGCACAGACAAGGTTAGTAAGCAATTTTATCAGAACAGACTTCTGAAACAGTGTGTATTTTAACGTCTATGCCTTGCCCTGTAGATTTCCATTTTAAGTTTTTTTTATTTTTAAACACTGAGGGATGATTCGAAATGCTTTTCTGTGGTATGACAGAGATAAACGGGTTTTGAACCAGGAAAATATTGTTTAGAACAAAAACGATAACCAAAACTAACATCTACGCTGAAAGCCGCCCGTCCCATATGCTAATGCGTAGACTGCCAATTTGCAGCAAGCGTACAGGTGATGACACCATATGTGAGCGCAAGGAACTGCCAAGTATTGGACTCTTGATGAGCCAAAAGTTTCTCAGCCATTCAAGACCCTGAACGCCCGGCGTCATGTACCAAGATGTGCCACTGATTGCCTCATCTGCTGCCTGCTATGGCAACACGAGGAGTAACTCGCTGCGTGTGGCGTTTCATAGCACCATTTGTCATCAAGAAGAGTTGATGATGAGAGAGCGTCAAGAGATCAGCGGGAGAAATATAGAGAGAAAGGCAGGCTTTCGGCTAATTCACATCCAGTCACACGTGAAATGAGCTTGTGATCTAACCCCTCCACCTCAGGGCTGCCGAGCAGTCTGAAGCCTGGGCCGCTTTACCCCACATGTCAGAGAAGAAATTAATAAATGGTCCCGCTGTTGCCAGTTCCGCCCTAGGCTGGTGAAGATCCAACCTAAGCCCGCTCTTTACTTCCTTCCAGATCCCTGAATAAACCCAGAAGAGCAGCTGGATTCTTGTCATACAGGCAGGTAATGCCAAGAAACAGAGCAAGACAAAGAGGTGCTCTGGTTAATGACTACAGGGATGATGGTCCAATCATCATCTCTAAACATCAGTTTGTGGTGTGTTGTGTCATAACCAGGTCCAGAATCAATTTGCCAAATGTGAGCTGTAATCAAATAACTAAAATATCTGTCAACGTGAACTGCTGTTCTCAAAAAGAATTGATTGGATGGTGAAAATTAGTCAACTAATATGAACGATATGGAGTTTAAATGGCTGCTGCCAAAATCTACAACTGCAGATGATGATGATAACTTGCTATAATCTGAATGTTAGTATTGTATTATTTGTTTTTATATATATATATATATATATATATATATATATAACACACACACACACAAATGTATGTATTCAATTGTTTATTGGCTGATGCCTCATCAAAATGTCCAAATATTAATTTTCCTGGCTGATATATTCCCTAGTGAAAATTACATTTGAATTAAATTAAATTTATTTCATGCTAAATATACTACAAATACATTAACATATTTATGTGCTTAATAGAAATACCCTGCAATTGTACTTCTGGTATACTAAACTGGTATACTTGAAGTCTGCTAAATTGGAACAACTAGTTTTGTACTTAATGCACTTTACTTGTGCGGAAGTAGGGCTGAAGTCCAACTAAAGATATGCTGAAGTATATTTGGTTGTACTAAAGTGGAACTATTGCAAGTACACATACTTCAGGTACACTTTAAATATCTTTCATTTAAAGAGTGATATTATTCAAAGATCATACAATCCTCATCAATAGTGACATTAAAACACATTTTAGGCTTAATATTAAAAAATGTGCATTGTGCACAAGTAGTACTCCAGTAAAGTTTAATTGTACTTTTTATATCAGTAAGTCTCAAGCGATATGTCAGTAAATATATTAATAGATTTGAACTATACTTACTATGAAATAAATGTATTTTACTTTTTTATTAGGGTTGTTTTGTCGCTAGTGAAAAATGAGAGTTTGAAAAAGAAAAGTGGGAATTTGAAAAAACAGTGGCTAAACAGAATTGTTTAACATTATCCAATAGCCTGAATGACCTCAGTGACATCAGAGGAAATGGAACAGCGTTTTACAGGAAAAGCAAGATCACATTTTGGTTAAAAATAAAGACATTTTTCTCTTTAAAATAACACTAAGGAACAGTTCACAATTACACCTGGAATGCGAAATTATTTTTTGTTGAAGGCAAAGAATGAGCGATGTGCTGAACTTTTTAATATTCTGTTGGCAGAGAATCCATAAGGACCTGGTTATAGCTATGAAAAACAACACAACACAGAGTCATGTTAGATCAAGCTGCACTTATGTGGCATTAACAGGTCTGACAGAGTGGCTGCATGGGCTGCTGCTGAAAATGTCTGGCACCTGCCACTGGCCCTGATCCAGGATTCGGCATCTGGCGATGTCCACCATGTGCCATGTCCATCTCAGAGCAGCTCTGACGTGAGCTGGCATGGTGCTTCTTACATACAGCCGACATGAAAGTCTTAACCTTGGCCTTCTACCAGGTCCCTTTGCCCATGCATGTACACAGCGACCGATGAACGATATAAGAGAGAAAGAGAGCGATGCCCAACTCTCTACACAGCCTGCTCTACCCAAAGCAGGCCTCCCGACAGCATCAGCAGCCAGATTGCAGGTGCTTCCTTCAGACTGTGCAGTTAACTCTCCCTAATCCACACGGGGGTGATGCAAATCAAACAGCTCAAATGTCGCCCAGTTCCAGGGGATTCAAAGACTCCAGCCTGAAGCCAATCAGCACGGCTCTATCTACAGGGGAGCATCTGTCAGGCAGCTTTCCTGTCCCCTTGAACACCCGTCACCCGCATCAAAACCCCCCATATACCCATCCCACACACAGTGACCCCATTCCTAAATATGGGCCATGCAGTTTGCCCCAACAAACCTTGTAAAACTGCAAAAATTAATATCCTTAATCAGTATTTTTCACTCGTTTTCCAGTTTAAGCACCTAAACATCCTTAATGTAAAGCCATTTTGTGTAATATAAGAGCTTTTTTTCAGAGAATATTGTGGGAATTTTATTTATTTAAATTTTTATTGTATTGTTTTTTTCATCTCCTCACACTATTTTGTTACAAACACATTTAAAATAAATTAAAAAATACTTTTTCTGACTAAATTTGATAAAAAAATACAATAAAAATAAATAATTAAGAAACACATTAAATTTAAAAAATCATTCAATGACATTTGTTATAAATACAATACAATTGATAAAATACATTAAAAATACATTCTCTGATTTTTTTTTTTAAATGGACAAAATAATACAGTAAAAATACAAAATGTATTCTCTGAAAACATTGTGGTATTTTTATCTAAGATTATACTACACATTTGTATTTGTCAAATAGCCTATTTATCTTGTTTATTCATGAAATATTTTACTGGAAAAAAGACAATAATAATGATTAAGCCTTTTTTTTTGTTGAAGAAATGATGAAGACTGAAGTAGAGGTTCATGAGCCAACGACTTTCTTAATTGTGACCCTGGACCACAAAACCAGTCATAAAGGTCTTTTTTTACATTAAGATTTATGCATCATCTGAAAGCTGAATAAATAAGCTTTCCATTGATGTATGGTTAGGATAGGACAATATTTGGCCAAGATTAATATTTGCCCACTATTTGAAAATCTGGAATCTGAGGGAGCAAAAAAAAATCAAAATACTGAGAAAAACACCTTTAAAGTTGTGCAAATTAAGTCCTTAGCAATGCATATTACTAATCAAAAATTAAGTTTTGATATATTTATGGTAGGAAATTTACAAAATATCTTCATGGAACATGATCTTTACTTAATATCCTAATGATTTTTGGCATAAAAGAAAAATCGATAATTTTGACCCATACAATGTTTTGTTGGCTATTGCTACAAATATACCCGTGCTACTTATGACTGGTTTTGTGGTCCAGGGTCATAATTAATCATTCACACTTTCTTAGATGCCTGTATGCATTAGTGCAAAAAAACAGATAACAAATCTGATTTCAAGAGGCTAATCTCACCTTTGCACTGGCCTAAATGCTCCACAGTGATCTCTTTATCTTGTCTGCATGCGATGGTCCTCAGCTGGCATCGGTCTGCATAGGTGACCCCATCAGAACCACATACCTGTCCACAAACATGTCCATGTCTATTATTAGAAAAGAAATCTTCATTACTAGAGTAGGTGTAGAGTGTGGATCTGTGACTTATGCAAGCTCACCTTGGTCTTGTTTTTCTCATCACAATCTGGCGATGGGCACTCACAGTGAGCCTGTCCGTTCACCTCCACACATGATGCTCCAAAGTGGCACACAAGCTCATCACAGGACTTGGGTGCCTCAGGTCCTATGGAAAAGATTGGCCTCTGGTTAATTCATAACTGATATTTGAACTTTTAAGGGTTTCTGAAAGCTAACACACATGGACAAACATGTGGGAAACCAGCATCACAAAACACAATATACGCTGGTCATTTCAGTGTGGGCTACTTGTTAATCCACTTCTGATACGAACCCTGCGACCTCCTCCATAGATATTCATTAGAAAGATGGACTTGCATCAGTAGCAGAGCCGGGACCTTGCCTGCCACAGAAGTCTACTCTTTACTCTGACATCAGAGCGCTGGGCTGCACTGCCTGGCCTGCAGCATTGACTGGCTTCCTCTTCTGCACTTTCATGTGGCAGCTTTTATCTGGCAGGAACGCTGCATGAACACTTCTATGCTGGGACTGTTGAGTTCATTAAGCTCTTCACTTCCTGTCAATAACTCATGGTGACTTCATTCTACTCACCATGCCAACACAGGGGGTGACATCAGGATAGCATTTCACTGTCACCCCTGGTGTGCATTTGAAGATTCAACTTTGAACTCCATTGATTTAAACAGATTATAGCATATAGTTGAATGTAGAACAAATTAAAACAGTTTTATAATCATTTGTTAATGATGCCAGAAAATACTTGATGCCACAATATTTAGAATAAAGTAGCTAATTATTTGGAATTTAATAAAATTTTTAATGGGCTTTCTACTTTTAATTAACGTATATAATATTATACTGTAGTCTCAGCCTTTTAAGATAATTTTAATAATTAATAATTCATCATTAAAATCAAATCAATTATTCAAATAAAATTATTATTTTAGCATGATAGATACTAAATAAAATATATTTATTTAAATAAGATAAAAAAAACAGTTATTTTCACATAATGAAAATGGTAAATGATCATAAATGATAAATGGTCAATATAATATTTTATAAAATTTAGTTTGAATTATATTATTATTATATTCTATAATATTTTGTCTAAACTAAAATAAATTGTTTAATGCTACAAGTGATAATGTATAAAAATGGATATTTATTTTCAGGCTTCCAAAATATTACATTTAACAGTGTTATTAAATTTGTGTTTTAAGGATTACAAATATAAAAAACTGGGCATATAATCATCCAAAACTAGCCACTCTACAGTATCAACAGAATATAAATAATATTATTAATAACTGGTACAGATATATTGTTAATTGATACCCCAGACCATCTCAAACATACTGCCGGATTCGAACCCACATCTTTCTGAGATCTCACCACTATGCCATGGTTCTAACTAGGGCTGTGACGGTGGCAGATTTGTACCACCGCGGTGGTAATGGACCAACTACCGCCGGTGGCGCGGTGTTGTGTATATTTATATATATAATTCTGAAACACAAAAATAAATAAACGAGACTCAATCATCTGTTAACAAATGTGCGTGTTTATTTTAGCACTTCCATCAGTGAACACTCAGCCTGCAAAACACTCAAATAAATATCAAAGAAACAATACAGTTAAATAGGAAAGTAGCCTTAAATAAGAAAGTTAAATACACTCTGTCTACCTCACGCGAGCGGCGCGGCGATAACTCATTATAATCAGTGATGCTGTCTACACTAGATGCGGCGCGATACAACACGACAAATCCCTCACAGTAAACTGCCTCGTCCTATTTATGACGTACTGACACAAAGTTCAAATGTCCTGTAGACAGACTCAACCTGTTGTGTTGCGATGCGGCGTCCGGTTTAGACACGATTCACTGTTCCGCCACCAAGCAAGCGAGGTAACTCCTCGTCTGCACGCGCTCTCTGTGGAATAGGAATCGTGGCTTATGTTGCCACATTTCTTGTTGGCATCTTCCATTAACCGCTGTCTCGCTCGTATTTGGCCAGTTTGGAGAAAGCCTCACCAACACAAACCTGACCAGCCGGGCGTTTGCGATCACGTGAACTTGAAGACACTTGTACAAACGCGGATGGGTGACATGAATGGAAATGATTCCAGATCGGCGATGTAGTATTTGGTTTCCCAACAAGGTCCATCGCTCATCACAAAATAAATTTGCTGAATGCAGAATAAACTGTATTTTCCTGTGCTCAAACCTGCCAATCTACAGGAAACGCTGTGTATGGCGTTTGAGGTAATTTCTGAATTAGCATAGATTTATGGTCTAAATAAAACAATTTGCAACTGTTACTGTTATTACACTTGTATTATGCTTGTTATATAGTGTGTGACGTCACATGCACTACTGCCGATGGCAATAGACAACCGCGGTGACAACCGACCACCGCCGGTGACGCGGTTGTCACGGCGACCGTCACAGCCCTAGTTCTAACCTGACAAAAACAGTTTATTAGATACTAACAGATATTTAAATAAGATTTAAAAAAAAAAACAGTTGTTTTTATTTAATGAGAATGGTAAATGGCCATAACCGATAAATGGTCATTGGTCAATATTATATTTTATAAAATTTTGTCTATATTATATTATTATATTCTATAATATTTTGTCTGAATAAAATAAATAAAAAACATTAAAAACTATTTTTTTTTTATTTCTACAAGTGATAATAAAAAAAATAAAAAAACTGGGCATATAATCATCACTCTAAAGTATATATATATCAACAGAATATAAATAATATTAATAACAACTGGTATCGATATATTGTTAATCGATAGACCATCTCAAACATACTGCCGGATTCAAACCCACATCCTTCTGAGATCTTACCACTATGCCATGGTTCTGACATGACACTAAAAGCCTTATTTGTCAGAACACTTTTAATCAACAAAGACTATTAATTAACCAGTGCCGTCATTTTTATTATTTCTACACATGCCCAACATTGCGAAAAACAGGCCTAATTATAAGTCATAAAGTCACAACCTAGCTGCATCAGAATTGCAATCCTGGAGAGATCGTCTGAGTTTTGTGCCAATTAAAATCCCGGCTTTACCTTTGTCGCAGCCGTTGGCTCCCATCTTGCTGCCGTCGGGGCACACGTTGCATTTCATGCCCTTAACTCCAGGCTTACATGAGCACAGCCCTGACATCTGCTCACAGTCGTCACGAACCGAACCCACTCCATCACAGTTACATGCTGATGAAGAGAGAGAGGGAGAGAGAGAAAGAGAAAGAAAGGGCTGTCAGCCTTATCTGCTTGAACAGTTTTGATTAGATTCCTTGTCTCTTTCTCTTCAATTTCACTCTGACAAAAACATCCACACATCCACCAAATGCATGCAGGCAATCTGAAGCTGCTCCAATCTGTGACCCCACAGCTACAGCAATAGTGCTTGCTCTGTGTCAATGACCGCAGTTTGGTGGAGTTCAAAGCGGGGTCAAGAAGCCCTGGGGTGAGAGTGAACATGGCTACAGAATGTGCTAATGCTCCGAGGACCCCTGGGACAGAGCACAAACTGTTTCAATCACGCTTGTTTTTCTATCCTCGGCTTTGTAGCGGCATACAAACACACAAATACGTGCGTCAGAGCTTTATTGGTCTGTAGGCAGAACTTATAGGTCAAGCCACGTTGCACTCTCGCACAGTTCCCATTACCCGCGGTGGCTCGGAGGCTTAACTCGAAACGCTTGTTTTGACAGAAATCGCATTTGAGGCCGGAAGGATAGTGCACGTTAAACGAGTAGGTTGTCACTTCGGATTTTGGATTAGAAAGGAACATTTAACACATTTAACAGAAAATGCCCCGAAAGCAAATCACCAGGAAAGAGAGAGGAGAGGAACGCTTACGTGTGCAGCCACTCATGTTTTCTGTAACGATGCCTCGGAAGTTCCAGAACCCGGGCTCGCAGCGGTCGCACTTGAGTCCCCCGACGCCAGGTTTGCAGGAGCACTGGCCAGAGGACGGGTCGCAGATGCCTCCGTATGAGCCGTAATGATTACACTGACACACACCTAAAGAAGCAGCGGACACAATCTATAAGTTGACAGCATGTGGGATGCGACAAGAAATTGTGAACTACACAATTGCAATCAGTCGGAACATATTTTTCGTTTAATACACAGTTACGTGACATTTTGGACTGTTGTCAGGTAGTGCTGTCAAACGATTAATCGCGATTAATCGCATCCAAAATAAAGGTTTTCGTTTACATAATATATGTATGTGTACTGTGTTTATTGATTATGTATATATAAATACTCACACATGCAGTATATATTTTGAAAATATTTACATGTATATACATTTATATATTTATATTATTATATTTTATATTATATATAAATATATTTAATATATAAACAAAATATTTTTCTTAAGTATGCATGTGTTTGTATTTATATATACATAATAAATATACACAGTACACACTCATATATTATGTAAACAAAAACTTTTATTTTGGATGCGATTAATCACGATTACTCCAACCTAGTCTCATGGCATTTATGTACCTGGGTGCACTTTTTAGCGAGACACGAAATACGTACCAATAACTACATATTACTGCAGTTTCACTTTCCAAAAGAAACAAACACTAGAGGCAGTAAAGCTCCGACACCTTTTACTCCTTTTCACACAAATTTTCAGAGTTTTGATTAATAAAGCATATTTTTCGCACAATTACTTTAAGAATATCATGTTACGACTTCAAAACAACATTAATATGCTGGGAGATTTGAAAACTGATGCTTTCGAATGTTAGCATCGCACATATCCAGCGTCATATCTATGGGTTTTCATAGACGGTAGGTTTGTTCGGTAGCTCACCGAGTACGGAGACGTACTTAGGAGGCGAGGAGCTCCGGATCGAATCCCGTGTAACCACGGTTCGACAAAACAGTTCAAATCTGCATATAAGGAAGTTGAAATGGCACGGTTGCATCAACAAATACGTTTTTATACCAGTTATGCATTTGTTAACACTATCGGGTAGGTTTAGGGTTGGGTTTGGTGTAGGGCATATTTCCAACACGATAGAGCATTAACTTTTAGGGACAGACCCCGGATATTTGAATTCTGAACCGCCGCAGTACGTACCTGAAACAACGCAATAAAAACACAGCAATACGTACCTATATCAACATAATAAAAACGTGCCAGGGTTCATGTATTTAACCTGTGTTTTAGCGCCACTCAGTGGACATTTCTCTTTGAAACTGCGGCGAAACGTGCAGTAAAGTACGTAAAACGGTGTCACACAGAAAGTGCACAGAGGTACATATTTTTATGAGACCAGGTTGGATTAATCATTTGACAGCACTATTGTCAGGGATGCAAACCGCAACAGCACATTGCCCATTTATCTATAATTGGCCATAATAAGAAAATAAGCATTTGGAATTGGCTAGAATTTTAAAACTGGTTCATCCCAACTTTAAAAAGTAAAAGTTCATTCACTCACATTTTGCATAATTAAGCATAATTACTTTGGAATATTTATTATTATTATGAATCGTTATGCTTATAGTTCAAGAGTTGTGTTTTAATTGGCATTGTGGAGATAAAAATTTGTATAACATGTCAGGATCAAGCAGAAGCCTCTGCCTGGATCAAATGAACGAATGCCCAGTACACACTTATTTCATTCAGCAAATATTGTAGAAATGTTATGTCATCTTATTAATATTAATGAGCCTATAACATTCCCTTTCCCTATGTCAGATCATTCCTTCGTCCATGCTTTTATCATTTAATGTGTTAAAGACAGTGTTTAAGACCTCTACAAACACTAAACATTTAATAAAATAATGAAGTAAGATTGTGAAATATTAATTGTAATAACTATTTTCTATTGTAATATATATTAAATGTAATTTATTCCTGTGATGACAAAGCTGAAATTTCAGCAGTCATTACTCCAGTCTTCAGTGTCACATGATCCTTCAGAAATCATTTTAATATGCTGATTTGCAGCTCAATAAATATTTCTTACTATTATCAATGTTGAAAACAGTTGTGTTGCAGTTTTCTGGAATCTCCGATACAATTTTTTTCAGTATTCTTCAAAAAATTTCAAAGGAACAGCATTCAAAAGAAAAAAGCTCAAAAGAACAGTATTTATTTGAAATAGAAATCTTTAGTAACATTATAAAGGTCTTTACTGTCACTTTTAATCAATTTAATATGTCTGAATAAAAAGTTTCATTTCTTTAAAAAAATGTGTTTGGTCTAGCTTATGTCTGATATTTAACATGACTAAATTAAACTGCCACTGAATAGTTGATAGATAAGGGTTCATGGCGGTTATACGTACTAGGACACCCAGCCAGTCCAACACCCAGGGCAGCGGTCTTATTGTCTTGGCAACATCCGTAAACAGTTTTGCTACAGTGCTGGGAGGCGACGAGCTCTGGAGGAGCTGATATGATAGCTAGAGAGAAGATACAGAGCAAACAGGGGTGGGTGGGGGAGAGAGAGAGAGAGACATATTGAGATCCACAGTGTTCTTAAGACAAATTAAACTAAACAATCCAAGCTGAAATGCAATTTAGTACAACACAATAAGAATCGCTTAAGGAGCAGAGGTGGGAGAGCCTGCATCTGGCTGCCAGATAACAATTCTATTTACAATTCCTGACACCAATTCAAAATCAGGAAAAAATTATGCTATTACCAGCCGTGAAAACAAACAATAGACCTCTCGTCGAATGTCTGGTGGGTGACATTTGACACATTCTCAGGGGCCTGTTTTCTCCATTTGTTCTCGTCTCAGATAGCACCGTTTACACCTACCCCGCAATGTCAAACAAAGATTTATGGACTCCGGGTTTATGGACGCAAATGCACAAGAGCGCAAATCAGGACGTGCTGATGTCAGTCCACTCTCGCTATAACCTAATTATACTATTTTAGCGTTCCCGGCTCACATACGGAGGAAGTTTGTTGCGGTGTTTAACTATAACGTTGTGCCGGAGGCAGATGGCAGGTGCCTATTTGTCTTATCTGTGCTGTCATTTGTTTCCCAGTCTTTCCACACTTGTTCTGTTCGAGCGTTTCTTCTCTAGGCCATTGAACTGAATGGCTGCGAGCTGGCAGGTTTGTGGTTTCGAGTTCGGAGCTAGAAGGACTAGGCTGTCGTAAATCAGGGGGCCGTCGGCATGAACGTTCACGTCCTGGGGTATTATAGTGATGTGTCACTGTGCCTTTCACAGCATTTTGTGGCTCCAGAGATGGGTTCTGTCCACACCTCATTAAACTTCTCCTCTCTGCACTGAGTCCATTATGACAAAGGTGCTTTTAATTTGATTCTTTCTTCTCATCTCACTGCGATTCTTCACCATCCTCTTTCTACACTCATTTGTTCTAAAACACAATCCTTTCTGACACCAACAAGGTGCTGCTAAAAGCGAGGCCGATCAGCTTAGATGTTTATTTTTATTGAAGTATCGTAGATTATTGGTGATGGTAATGGCATAGATGGGGTGAAGATCACCAACCGGTTCGTTTGAGTAAGTGTGAACACTGCTATCCGAACCCTGGTTCGCACCAAACAAGCGGACCGAACTCTGGTGCGGTTCGAATGAAATATGAATGCAACACGGACCAAATACTTCTGAACGAACCAAAAACAGGAAGTAATGACAAAATGCGACTCTATGCGACATGATTTGACGACACTGAACGAGTGGTGTAACCAAAATTATATGAGCAGAGGGCAAACATGGAGCAACGATGAGGTAAAGTGCCTTTTGCGAGCTCCTTGTGAGTTCGCAGGTGGTGAAAATAAAATTAAATGTACACGCAACAATGAGCGCGCTTAGACCAGCAGACGGCATTAAGTGTGTTCGACTTAAAGTGGCGCTGAGCAGACCGGTCGGTTAATGGGTGCTTTGATATCATACACCCGCAGCGCCGCTTTAAGTCAAACACACCTTTTGTTTGGGGTGTCCAATCCTTCTTGGTCCGGACCAACTGAACCAAACAAACCAAACTACAAGTGTGAACACACCCTTAAACTCAAATAAAAATAGTAACATAGATTAAAAAAAATATATAAGATAAAGATAAGAAAAAAATGACAAAAGCATATTAGAATTACTAAAACTGGAAGAATATTTACAAAAAAACAACAATTAAAAGGAAAACTAAAAATATAAAAATAAAAGCTAATTCAAAATATTGCTAAATACTATGGTAATACATAAATAATATTAAAAAAACACTAGTTGTTTTGAGTCTTCAATCAAAACGGTAAACGTTATGAAATTAAATAATATTATATATCAAATTACATACATTAAATATCTGTATCTAAATAAATATTACTAGATTTAACTTGTTTTTCATTTTTACATTAAAATATTTTTAAATTAATCAGGCACAAAGGTTCTTTTTGGTAGAAATGCTGGTTATTCTAATTTAAAAAAAAATAAAGTACATACATATTGACATACATATTGAAAACAGCAAAAGTATAAATATTATAAATATCAATTTAGTAGCTTTTTGTAGCTTTTTTGCCTAGCCCAGCTCAGTATCTGCTCTGAGCGTCACAATCAGCCAACAAATTGCAAGAGGCAGCTTACAGAATCCTCTGATCTTCACTGCAAGGAGACTCTGTGCAAGGTTGTCTAGAGGTCACCGAGACCTAATTTCCAATTAGCAAAAAGCAGCAAGGTGCTCTGGAGGCCCGTCAGCTCTCAAAGGCACGGGTCAGAAACTGGGGGAGGAGAGACTGCAGCGTGCATATCAAATGCAGGGCCCGATGAGATTTCCATTGATCTGAGCTGAGCCAATGGGAAGCAGATGCCAAAAGCTCCTCGCACCGGTTGAAAGTTCTCCAAAAGGATTTATTTTCCATGGCCACTGAAGGAGCATGACTGATCTGGCTAGAGGGCCTGTGAGGCTCTGAAGCAGAAAACTCAGAGTTCGAGAAAACCATAGATAAAGGATGAGGGGTGCAGCGCGTGAGCGAGGGAGAGAGAAAGAGAGAAAAGAGCGTGCATGAGCACACGCAAGTGGAGTCAAGCTAGGCTTGAAGCCTGAGGGAGACTCACACTGCTCTGATCACAGAGCCACGCTCTTCCTCTCTCTGTGGTAGATGCTCAGGTCTGGACTACACGAGCTCAAAGAAACACTGCATTCTGCTGCAGTGACTCCAACAACCATCCTGTCAGAGCTCCTGGAGTGTTATTCTTCAGATGACTGAGGAAAACATAAATATTAGAGGAAAGAAAAGGTGCTCTCTTACCTGGGCAGGGACCTTGGCTCTGGAGCAGCAAGTCCATTTGCTTCTCGCACCTGGCCTTCTTCAGCTCACACTCGCTGGTGTATGTGTTCCCATCAGAGCCGCACACCTGCAAGTGTTCACGGAGAGGTTAACCCGGCGCGATTAATGGATTCAACAAGATTTAGCACACGTTTTAACAAGTCAAATGCTTGGGCGGCACTCTCTTCGACTGGAAATGGTGAGGCGTGTGAGTGGACATACTGGGCTGCGCGGCACTGTCTGACAGGTGAAGTCACACACGCAGCGGTCATCCTCCGTGTCGTCATCCCATGATCCGCCATATCGTCGACAACGATCCTGCTCACAGGTTTCAGATCCTGAACCTGAGCCTCCTGAACCGCAGTCTGTTGGAACACACACAAATACCCTTGTTTACTTCATAGACCCTTTATTGATTTGAACTGTCCATAAAGTAAATCAATCATTATACTAATTCTAACTCAAACACTTAATGCAAACACTTTTAAATATGAAATGAGATTATTTAGTCTATTTATGGGGGTCTGAGGCATAACTATGTCAACATTTAAAACATTTTTTTGTCTCCATTAGTTTGTTAAAAGAATCCTCTGTTAAATAAATTTTTTAAATAAAACTCAATTGTTATACTAATTCTAACCCAAAACCCTTATTAAGTGTCTGGCATTTTTAAATGCAAAATAACATTATATAGTCCATTTATGGGGGGTTGATGTATAACATTTTTGTCTACATTAAAATTTTATTTTTTTTAAAAGTTTTTCACCATTTTAATAATTTTTGTCTTCACTGATATTAATACATTTTTAAAAAGACAAATATTCCATCCATCTCTTAATTGACGTAAATTCATAAACAACATGCAAAATATGTAAAAAAAATATCCATATTAAATAACCAAACCATGTCTAAATAAATGCAAAAATCAATAAAACAAAATGAATACTAAATATTACAACTGTATTATTATAACGTATAGTATGAAAAATGGATATTCATTTTGAGACATTAAAAAAAAACTATATTTTTTTATGTTATAACCTATAACCAATAAATGGCCAACATCAAATTCTATATTTTGTCTAAATAAAAAGAAAACACTCTAACACTTTAATTAAAATGACATAAAACACTAAACTAAAATCAGTTGTTAAATGCTAATCAATACAAAATATTGCATTTCTTTTCAGATTTGCTAAACATTACATTTAAAGATGTTCTTAAAGTATTACTGTTTTTAAAAAAAAACCTTGATGACCATTAGATAATAGCAAAGGTAATCTAAATGTAAAAATGATGAGGTACCGACACATTGTGTCTTATATTTTGTCATATACCCATAAACACCCATACACAGTTGTTTTCCTCATAAGAAACACAAGGCAGGTCCCCAAATGTAGCTTTGTCCACACAAAGAGCAATAACCCATGCACAACCTCAATTTACACCATATAAAAGAACAAATAAAATCACTAACACTGATTGCAGGGAGATAAACAAGCAATCTCACACGAGACCTGCGATCTGAGCGTAACAGCGGGTAAGTACTTTAGAAGTCACAAAGAGCAAAGACAAATAAGACACGCAGACACTGGGGACCTCATGCAAACACATATTTGCATATCAGTATGCCGCACATTGTCTTCTAATAAAATAAAAATATTCCCAGGTACTCAAGCATCTTGTTTTAACTTTTGCTGCCAAGAATTAATGGTCAGAGCTTGGCAAAGTATTCAGACATTCAGCGCATATGGAGCAGCGAATATTGAGATTTTCTTCACGTTGGAGTGAAGATTGAAGCAAAGGCACTGCTGGAAGAACAAGATAATGACCAACTATGGAAATACCCAGCAACTAACGAAATAAATTAAACAAGACACCAGTGTGCCACCAGCAAAATGTCTCTCACATTTCGATTAGAAGTGTAATAACTGACAACCTGTAATCTAACACAGGAAATCATTGTAAACGGGTGTTTCACGGCCATCTTGCGTGACGTCAGTAATCACACTACATTATGTCGGGTGCAATTAGTCTCGGTGCGAGTTCAGGGTTAGTTTCTCTGTGTGAAACCCCGATGGATAAATCTCGATTCTCTCCAGGATCCAAACTTTGGGGATTATGGGTGAGGAAATCGTGAGGGTTTTTCTTCAGATGAGTCGCCTCATTAAACACACTCTTATCTAGCCTATTTAATTAGAATTAAAGTTCATTAGTCAACAAAGCTGACTTGCTGGAGATATAAAGCACCACTCTTTGTAACAGAGCATTACCGTTTGTTATTTTTAATGAAAGTTGCCGAGCAGCTCTAATAAAAAGAGTGTAAAACTTGCTGCAGTTCATAACTGCGTGTTTGCCTTCATTAAGGAAAGAAAAAAATTTATTTGCTGAGAAAAAATTCTATAGCTATACATCTGTATCTATGCCTATATATATATATATATATATATATACAGTATATAGATGCTTTCTGAAGGATCATGTGACTGCAGACTGAAGTTGAAAGTTGAAGTCTGTTGAAAATTCAGCTTACCATCTCATAAATAAATTACATTTAAAAAAATATTCAGATAATCAATATTTATTTCAACTTGTAACATTTTGCAATTTTGAGGTAACTACACAACTTTGTATTATTTTCTTTTTGGGTCTTATATCTGCAGATACTGATATATGCAATTAATTGCAATTAATCAGCCAGTTTATCATTAGCATCAGGGAAACACAAAATCCACATGTCGATCGATTTGATTAATGAGGAAAGACCAAATGCCTGTGGATGCTCTTTCCCACATCTCCATTGCGAGTTAAACACGTTATTTTCTTCACATGCAAAGCTGGGTAGGGTAACCTTGTGCACCCTGATGGGAAAATCGATTGTGCATAGGTGGAAATGCCACTTAGCATAAAAAAATCTCCTTAAACAGCTTATGAAGCCGGTCACAGTAAAGGCTAGGGGTTGGCCAGCACTGATACGTCTTATCAAAAATCCACATTGACAGCCTTGCAGGGTCGATACTCATGGAGGCCATTCAATTCATTAGCCTCAGCCTGGAAACAATGAAAGCACTCAAGCCTGAAGCCCTGGCCACAGTGATACAGAGAGCAAACGCACTCACTGTGTAGACATCAGGTTTCTGCTTCAGAGCATTAGTGATCCGACGCTGTGATGAAGAGATTCGGTATTTTGCTTAATGTGAGCTGATCTGAATTTACGCCTTAGGGCAGAGTCTTGTTAAGATCAGCCAAGAGACTCCAAGGGGAAAGAATGTAGCATTTGACTATGATTATTACAAACTTTCTCATTTTTTCACACCAATTGCCTATTATTAAGGCACAGCAAACAGAGAAAACAGTTACAAACTGTCTGAAGCACAGGGGAAGCACAAAGTGCTTCATGATGCACATACTTTCACAACAAATACATTTAATAACTCAATAATAACAATAACAATATATATATATTTATATAATAATAAATATATATGTATAAACATGTTTTTGAAATATTTTGAAAAATCTTTAGCAACATTATAAATGTCTTTACTGTCATTATTGATCAATTTAATGCACTCTTGATGAATAAAAGTATTAATTTCATTAACATTTCTATTTATCAAAGAACCTTGAAGACAATGTGTCAAAGTTTCTGCAAAAATATTAAGCAGCACAACTGTTTTTAACATATATAATAAGAAGAAATGTTTCTTGAACACCATATTAGAACAATTTCTGAGGGATCACGTAGTTTGCATAATTGTTATGTTGCTTCATAAAAGCCGATAAATTTATAGTGCACTTTCAAGTGTTTTCTGCTAAGTCATGCACACTTTGCACAGTAAAAATGAGCTCAGCACTAAAAAAAAACTAATCTTGTAGCAGAGCTTCTTCTACACAGCACTGTGCTGCTTATACACTCAGTGTAAATACTATAAACTGTAATTTAAGCATATAAATAAATGTGCTGCTTGCGTTTGTGTATGAAATAGACCTGATACCACAAGCAATTCCAAAGCGACAAAGCAGTTTTGCACTGCAAAGACCCATTACAGATTCAACGCACGCTCTCATCCCCTCATCAGTGATACAGTAAATAATACGCTTAAATGAAGGTTTCTAAACTCTGACTCTGATAAACCTGACCACTGAGCAGCAGCAGCAATCATTTCCATATACGAGGCTCTCCGGGCCACCTAAGCCAAATTGTGCAAGCTAAGCACAAGATGAAAGCGTTTACGTTCCCGGTTCTGTTGTGCGTTAGCAGAAAAAAAAAAACGAAACGTAAAAAGGTGAATAAATAAACCTGGTGGAGTGAGTGGATACGGGTGGGGGAGGAGGTGCTAATTAGTTTCGGTCCTTTGATGTCACCGCCACCCGCGCCGCACGCGAACCTTTCAATTAGCGAACACCAAGATGTACACATCAGCTGTCCTCAAAGCCCTTTCCCGTCTCTTTAACTCAATCATGTACTTACGGAGTCCATTTAGCCATGCGTTTTCCATTAAGACGGAGAGCTGAAGGAATAAAGAGCGAGCTAGAGTGAAAGCAAAGTGGGTAAACAGACACAGAATAACTCCAGTAGAAAAAAACAGATGGTACCATCAAGAGGTGAAAGGTTTTTCTGGCCGATGAGGAGATAGATGACGGGGAGAGGAGAGAGATATGGAAAGAACGGGGAGAAAAAAAATGTCAAGCGGGAGCTCGGCAAGGACAGTGACCTTCAGACTTAACTGCTAGTTTGTTGCAGGTGGTTGGGATGCCTTACTGTGAATGCATAACTCCCATGAAAACACACACACACACACACACACACACACACACACACACACACACACACACACAGACCTTCTAAATGTCACACTTCACTTTGGCACACACACACAAACACACACCTTGTCTACCTCTCTCTTCCTCACTCTCTTTTTCATTTCTCCCCTCGAGAGTCAACATTCACATTCATCACAAGTTGTTGACCTCTGTATCTCAAACTATGGGTATACACACACACACACACACACACACACACACACACACACACACACACACACACACAAACAAACAAACACAACCTTTGGCCTTCAAGATCGGCTGGATGGTTAGTTGTAAGATTGGGGAATAACTAAAATATTCACAATATACTGTACGTGCAATGACTTTACAGGTGACAAAATTAAGGAAAACTGTGAATATTGTGACTTTTTTGGGACATTTGATTTGATAAAAGGCATCACATGACTTTTAATGACGCTGAGAACATTAAAAACATAATTTACTCCAAAAAAAAAAAAAAAAAAAAATTCACCCTTGTTTACTCATTCTCATGTTGACCCGAAACTGTATGACTTTCTTTTTTTTTTCTGCAGAACACAAAAAAGGATACATTGATTAATATCTCCATGTTTTTTGCCCACCCAATAAAAGTCAGTGATGTCTAATGTTGTTTTGGATGCCATTTACATTCATTATGTGGGCATTTCTAAAATATTCTTCCTCAAAATATTGTCTTTCATACTCTACAGAGGAAAGAAAGTCAAAGGTTTGTATGGACATGAGGTTGATTAAATTGTGACAGAATTTTCATTGTTGGGTAAACTGTTCCTTAAAGAGAGTATCTTCAGATTTAAACTTCAGTAGTAAAACTGGCAATAGAATGGGACAGTTTGATTAATTTCATGTCAATCGATTCAAAACTGATTCAACAATTAATCAGTGCTCAGAATTTATTTTTTATTTTTTTAAATACATGTAGATAAATATTTCTTATTAATACTATGTATTTTTATAGTGGGGAACATTAATAAAAATATTAAATATTATTTTTTTGTGTTCATTTTTATGAAGAATATTGTGGAATATTAGATATTCACATATTTTATTTATGTGTATATACATTTACTAGATGTTTACTGTGTTTTAGAATTATTTAAAAATAATAACAATAATTCAGCTCGCTACAATAGCTTGTTTTCTTTTCTAAATGAACAAAACATTTAACAAAAATCCAAAAAAAAACAACACTTTATATCAACATATTTATAGACTAAAAAAAGTTACCTTTTTTAAGCTATAAATGCCAGCCCTAGTTGGTTGTTTTCTGTTTACTTGTGATTTGTCTCCTGCAGATGGGCATTACTGAAAGACCTGGACAGTAGCTTAGAGTAATCGTAATGCTGCCAACATAAAGAGCAATAGGGCATCCTGACAGCCTGCAGAAGTTCTTTATGAGAAGATACTTGTGTGTGACGGATGACTGCACACTCTCTTCTGTTTGCCCTCTCCCAAACTCTCTTCCTGTGGGTGATCCGGAGCATGTACTGATGCTTCATATGCTATTATGTTGCTATTTCCAATGCATAATCCTATTTAGTAAACGTATATTCAATTAAAAGCGGGCCTCGGCCCCAAGGTGATGCTCGGTTCTCTCATATCGCTTTGTCTGTGTCTACAATAAGGCTGACTTCAGACTAGCAGAGTGTGAAATTAAACAGGTGATAAATTCACCGCTACGGCCAGACGCAGGGAACACTGTCATTTTTCATTACCTCCAAATAAAAGAGTGAGAGAACACTGCCATTTCTTTCTTATGACTAATGAACATGCGTATTGAAGCCAGGTCTAAACAAATGAATAAACCATCTCTGTGTAAATAAACAGCCCCTTTGGCCCCTCTGAGAAAATGTTTTACTTTGACACTATATTTTGTGCCCACAACCGCAAAATCATACCAGGCATCACACAAATGGAGTGCGGTGTTTGAAAGCTAAATGTAAGATAGTCAAAACAGCTCAGTTTTCGTCAACTTCTAAATACAAAGACCTGCTGGCTGATGTGTTATAGCCGCTGCGGTGTTGCATCACTAGTCTAGAGAATAAATTGACAAAGCAGGTGTCACTGGCCTCTGGGCAGGATCTATTGACCGGACCCAGATCCTGCAGCTTTTAACAGCAACTCCTCCACAGCTTACAGAGCTGGAAAGAAAGGTCTGATGAGACTTAGAGGGGAAAAATGTGTGATTTTTTATATTTTTTTTACTGCCAAACAGCCTGCTGGGAATGACTTAAGTGAGATATTACATCAGGACTATATAGAAAAGTGGTAGGGTACATTATAGTTTATTATATACAGAGCTAGGTAGAGTACTTTGTAGATTAAATTGTAGTCTGTTACTGATTTCAATTTACATGACAAAAATTGTAGTTTGTAACGTAATCCATTGCATTACACATTTTAGGTAATATAATAAGACTACTTTTTGATTACTTCTCATTTATCATTTTGGAAAATCTTGTACCATATAGATATAAAAATACAACGAGTAAGAAAATGTATTACATTTATAGTAATTAACAACATGAAGTGCATAAAACATTACATTACATCAAGGTTTCCCAAACTGGGGCTCGTAAATGTTCGTGAGTTTAATGAAAAGCTAATAATTAATTAGATCATAAAAATGTCAAATTAAAATAAATCATTTTAAAATAACACAAATCAAAATAAAACACTTACTAAAAAAATGAAATATTTTATTTGTTTACCTGCATGTCATGTGACCATTAACCAACGTCAGAGAACCGTGAACATGCAAAAATGATACTTAATTAATATTAAATACATATATTAAATATTTATTTTAAAATCTCAGGGATATTTATGGGATACATTTTCTGCCAAAAGTATTGCAGTCATGCATAAAAAAATTATAAGCGTGAAACCAAAATGTAAAAATATAAGTACAAATATATTGCACAAAATTTTAAAACTAAAGCAAAGTTTTCAGAATAGCAAACAATGGTCACAGATCGAAAAACTAATAAGCGAAAATCAAAAACGCATTTTTAAAAAATATGCATGAATCAAAACTTTAAACATTTAAAATCATATTGCACAAAACTGAAATATTAATGCAAAATTATTTGACTTGCACTCAAAATCATGTTTTCCTTTGATATTTTTCTGTTTTTTGTGCTCTCAGATATTTTATGCTCATATTTTTATTTTTTGTATGCTTATGCTAATTTTCACTTCGCTCTTGCTTCCACGTTTAGCACTTGCTTTTCCAAATGTTGCAGTTTCATGTAAATCAGGATGGGTTTAAGCATCATCATTGGTCCACTAGTTCTAGATTGACAGCTCCTTCTCTAGCCAATCAGTCGAAGAGGGGAGTTGACGTCACTCCATTGCACCTCATTAGCATATTCATGTGTGTGTGTGTTTTATTGCACATATATTGTGAATATTACATATATACAAATGTACTATTAAATGTTAGTACAAGTAAAAGCATGGTACCATCTATAACTGCATCAAAAATAGATTAAAACTGAATCTCAAACACTGACACAACAGGGACCTACGGCAAAAAGACAGAGAACACAAGGTGCATACTGATGCCTGCATTTCATGCTTCAAATATGACGGGTCACTAAGTGCAGTCAAAGCAAGGAGGTTAAATTGGCCGCAATAAACTGTTTGGAGTGAATGCATTAACTCGGCTAGCCCTGAATACAACTGTGAAAATCAGCAAATAACAGGGAGTTCAGCGCCACACTTATCTTGTCGCATACATGAACACATAAACCCACCTTCATCACAGACGCCAGGTTTGGCCACCTCAATCTTCCTCTGTTTCTTGCAGGAGGCCAGCCGCAGCTCACAGTCATTGTTGTAGGTGTTACCGTCGCTGCCGCACACGAGTTTCACCGGCTGACCCGTGCACTGCTGACACTCACACTTGTTCTGCACGCACCGCGCTCCCCAGCTACACACAGTGCTGCCACAGGTTTCTGATCACACACACGCAACACGCACAAATCACAGGATAGGATAGTTGAGACACAAAGAGATGCAAGAAACATGCTCACACCTCAATAAACGTCCTCCTGAAACTCCAAACGCATTCACATGGGATTCTGCTATGTAAAAAAGCACCACGTAAAATCATGTAGCATGCATGATTTGGAAAGAGTGCTAAAACAGTTTCTTGTGTTTTGACAAGAAAACGGCACTGCAAAACATTTTCTTCATCAGTATTTTGTCTTGTTTTCTAGTACCACATAATTCAACAATTTAAAAAAACAAAACAATTTGCTTGAAAAGTAAAACTGCACAAGAGTTTTTCAGAGAACATATATTTTGAATTAAGTAAATTTTTCTTCCTAAATTGTAAATTTTTCTTGCTTAAAGCATAATTATAAGAAAATGGGATTTATGCATAAACAAACAAAACAGATAACCTTAGTTCAAGATACATCAGAAAAAAGTAATATCTATCACAATATTGTAAATTAAAGAAACTTTTACTGGAAATCAAAACAAAAATACTACAGAAAATGATTTTTTTTGCAGCAAACGCAGACTGATGAGTGAACATGTATGAAGGTGATGGATGAACTGATTGTTGTTTTTCTGTACTCACTGCATTCTCCATGGGCCACCACTCTGAGATCCAGCTGCTTAGTGCAGGCTTCCACGTTCAGCTTGCACTCGTTCTCATACGTCACCCCGTCGCTGCCGCACACGGGCTGCCGTGTTTCCAAACACCCTTTGGGGCACACGCACCGGCCAGTCTGAGTGTCGCAGATCGCTCCAAACGAGCAGTTGGTGCAGGACTCATCTGCTGAAAAGGAAGTGTGACATCAACGGAGAGATTCAGGCTACAGATTCACACCATCGCTCACTAGGATCAGCCTCAGCTGCCCGGCCGCCTGTCCACTTTATTAAAATCTCTCTACAAAGTCTGGGCTAAAGCATCCTTCCATTGTGCAGATGGGAGCAACACTGCTCTGTTTACATGCAGACACAGCAGAGCATCTTATAACGTCATCCATTTCAACTGATGTTGTGCCTTCAGACACAGATACAGCCCCCCTGACATGACATTGCATTTAATTAACCACGTGTCAATATTTACTGAGGAACACCCCAAATTAAGCTATTTGATACATTTACATTTAGTCATTTAGGACATGCTTTTATCCAAAACGACTTACAAATGAGGACAATGGAAGCAATCAAAATCAACAAAAGAGCAATGATATGCAAGTGCTATAACATGTTAGCTTAATGCAAGTTTTTTTTAAAATTATATAATAAAAAGAAAACAGATAGAATAGAAAAAAAATATAGCAAGCTAGTGTTAGAGGCCTCTTTTGCTTTTGTTAATTGTATAATAAATAAACAGAAAACAAATAGATAGAATACAAAAAGAAGCTAGTGTTAGTTTTTTAGTTTTATACTAAGTAATTAATTATAATTTAATATGATAGAATATACATATATTTAAAAAAACATGTAAATAATTCCATTTATTCTATACAAAAAAATATATGGAATTAATTACATGATTTAATATATATATATATATATATATATATATATTTCATGCAATTGAAAATCACATATTATTGAATACAATTATATTACATATAAAATATATGGCATTCATTTCATGATTTTTGTTTTATTTATATATATATCATTGTTACATTCATGTAATTAAAATCACATATTATTAAACTAAATTGTATTACATATAATAATTGCATTTTATTTATTTTTTATTTATTTTATTTAGTCATTTAGCAGACGCTTTTGTCCAAAGCATTTTAATATATTTTAAATTAATACATTATGTATTATATATGAAATGTATTATTCATTTTACATTTATATTTAATATTACATTTGAATACATTTTATTAATTTCTTATTTATATTTATTTACAATTATATTATTATAAAATGTATATATTAAGAAATGTTAGATATATTATATATTATAAAATGATTACATACAAAATAAAGAATTTAAAATAATTATTATTAATATGAAACAATTAATAGTATTAAACTTTATACAAAATGTTAATTTGTGATATTAATTGCAATATCATGCAATTCAATTATTAACTGAAGATATAAAATCGTTCTAGTACAATTTATTTCCTTATTACACAATTGAAATATGGGTCAGAGAGTATGATTAAGGGTTTTAGTGTGTGTGTTTATTTTTAATTAATCACAGTTAAAGTGTTAAATTGACATCCCTAGTTCTCAGATATCTTGCTATGATTACCGAGAGCCCAGTTAATCAGTAAAACAAAATGTGGTTCCAACTGGGAGAGAGGGAGAGAGGGAGAGAGCATGGCCGATGACAATTACACCTGGGGGATTGCATTAGAGCAACTGCTATCACATTCAATTAGTGCTGGGGTAATAACAGCACCTGATTTAGTGTTAATGGAGAGAGGTCCTCATGCATAAATCTCTCGTCTCTCTTCTACCAACCTGTTTATTGCTCATTAATAAAGTGACCTCACCTCCGCTCAGGATCTGAGCTCAGTCAACCTCAGGGACTGTGCTCGGCCGTCTTATTAAAAGCAGCTGCAGCATGCTGCCCAGCGGCCGCCCAAGAGCGCTTCGTCGTGACAGTCCAATGCAGGCCGATAAATCACATTCTCATGGCTGCTGGTATTCTCCTTTATCAGTATGTGTGATAAAGGCATTTCTTTATCAGTTGCAACATGCTTCCATGCTTTCACAGCCTTGGCAGAGGGGAGCGCAATAGATACGGCAGTCGGTTACATATAAACAGCGATCCAGCATACAGAGCTGGACCCGAGATACGAGTACAGACACAGGCCATTAGGGCAGGGCTTAGCCTTATGGGAAACAAGAAGAAATTCTGTCCATTCAGGCCCAGAAATGAAAATTGTGCCATCATTTACTCACCCTCATGTCATTCAAAACCTGTATGACGCTCTTTCTTATTCGAAGCACAAATAAAATTTTGAATAATATTTCTCTCTTTTGTATGCAGTTACAATGAATGGGGACTAGAGCTTTCAAGCTTCAAGAAGAGCACAAAAGCACCACAAAAGTATCATAAAGGTATAAAAAAGGTTTGTACCATTTGGGTGTCAAATACATATCTTCATACAGCAGCTTTGTGTTGAAAAAGACTGAAATTTAAGTCATTGTTGAGCTGAGTCATCGAGTCGTTGAGAACTGAATCAGCCTGATATGTGAACGAATCATTCAGTTTGGATCAATCAATTCAGAATATCATCACTACTTCTGTAATTAATTTTTTTCTTAGGTTATTGGAGTTAAATTTTTTATGTTATTTGCTTATTGTCATTAATTGTGAAATACTACCAATTTCTCAGTGAAAATTATTTCTACATTTAACTTTGTTCAGTGTAGGAAAGCTAGAATGAATGTTTTCATTATTTTATTTTTTCGGTGAATAATGGTTCAAATTATTGTTATCAAACACCATGTCACTCTCCAAGAAGGCACAACAGCGCCTACACTTTCTCCGCCGGCTGAAAAGAGCAAGTCTCCCTCCACCCATCCTCACCACATTCTACAGGGGCACCATTGAGAGTGTGCTGACCAGCTGCATCACTGTCTGGTACGGGAACTGCAGTGCTGCTGACCGCAAGACCCTCCAGCGGACAGTGAACACGGCTGCAAAGATCATCGGTGCCCCTCTCCCATCCATCCTGGACATTTTCCTTGCACGATGTTCCAGCAAAACCAACAACATCATGAAGGACCCCACCCACCCCTCCCACAGTCTCTTCCAGCTCCTACCATCAGGAAGACGGTACCGGAGCATCAGAGCCCGCTCCGCCAGACTGCTCAACAGCTTTTTCCCCCAGGCTGTGAGAGCCCTGAACTCAGATCACCCCGCCTCCCTCTGAAACCCCATGCAAACCCCTACCTCCTGAAACATGACCCCCCCCCCCCTCTCCAAACACCCCCCAACCTTACCACACCAAAGCAAAAAACTGTGAACTTTTTTTTTGTGCAATTCAAAGTGTGCTACACACAGGTGAGTGGGCCTGTACAAACCACCTGTAGAAACACACTCTCCTCTATGCGCACTAGACACTTTTCACACACTGCTGTGTGTACATAATCCCACAAAAGGCTCAGCAATATATGTATGTTTACATGCTCATGCACTACAAATCATCTTGTACTGTTCCCCAGCCAGCTGCTGACTCACAGTGTTTCTCTCTGCACATGTACAGTATTATGTGAAGCATTCGTATAGTTTGTATTTCTTATCTTTTATCTTTAGTTGTATAGGGTAAACATTTATATAGTATACTTAGTCAAAATCTGTCAGTAGGTTAGTTTGTGTATAGGTTTATAGTGTTGTATGTCTGTATTTATGTAGCACCGTGGTCCTGTGAGGCACGACATCTCGTTCCACTGTATGTCCCCACATGTAGCAGAATGACAATAAAGCTCAACTTGAACTTGACTTGACTTGACTTGAAATGTTCAGAATTCAATTCCATTATAATAAAAATTTAGATTTTGTAGAAAAATAGATGTACATTTTGTATAGTGATGTAATGTACATTTTGTAGGGAAAAAAGATTTGGAGATTATTGGATTATGATTTTCAAGAAAATACCATTTATGTCTTTCTAATTTAAAATTTCAACTTTAATCCAATGTGTTACTTGTATTTGTCATTAATTGTGAAATACTAACAATTTCTGCGTGAAAATTGTTTCTACATCAAATTTTGTTCAGTGTAGGAAAGCTAGAATTAGGGTGAATCCCATTTCTCTGTCTTACCCCTTCTCCTTCCCCTACCCCTTCGTCTTACCCCTAGCCCTTGTCCCTCGAAACCGAGTGGTAAGCGCTAGGGGTGAAAACATACCCCTATGAAATGAGACACCACTTGGTTATGGTTACGTCATCGTACATCGTCGCTAGCTGGCTGCTACGTCACCAGAGGCGACAAGTGTTGATCACAAACTTCCAAGATGCCGTCTGCAAGTGTGTGTATGTCGATTGCGTGGGTTTTATTAGTGATGTTTTTGCGATTGTTGTGCAAATCAGCGATGTAACGTTAGCGTAGCAAACTAGCGATTTTTTAAAACGTTTCAATTAAGAACATGGTTGCAAATATACTGTATATGTACAGTACTGTGTAGAGCACAAAACAAGACTGTCGTAATTTTTAAATCAATTATTTAAGCCGAAAATGGGACTCTCTGGATGATCTGGCCGACATTGTTGCCGGTTGCGCAGTGTGTTCTGGGTACCCCTTGGTTTCAAGTAAGCTCGCGAAAATGCTTGGTTTTAAGGGGTATCTACCACTTCCCCTTAACCCTACCCCTCGATCAAAACGAGAATTGGGACAGCCCTTACTCTCACGTGAACGCGCAAAACTAAGGGGAAGGGGTAAGACAGAGAAATGGGATTCACCCTTAATGTTTCAGATTTTATTTTCAGTGAATAATGGTTCAAATGTTCAGAATTCAATTCCATTATAATGAAAAGTGGATTTTCTTAAAAAGAAAAAAAGATTCAGAGATTACTGGAGTATGTTTTACAAGAAAATGCTATTTCAGTCTTTCCACTTAAAAACTTCAGCTTTAATTCAGTGTGGTACTTGCCTTTTGTCATTAATTGTGAAATACTACCAATTTCTGAGTAAAAATGATTTCTACATCAAACTTTTTTTTCAGTGCAGGAAAGCTAGAATGGATGTTTTCAGAACTTCTATGAATAATGGTTTAAATGTTCAGAATTCAGTTTTATTGTAATGAAAAAGTGTTTTTTCTTCACAAAAAAAAGTCATAAAGGTTTGGTGATGACAAAAGTATCATTTTTGGGTGAACAATTCCTCTAAAGGTGAGTGGTAAACTGCTCTCTTTTGCCCAGAGAAAGGAAGGAACATTGTTAATGTCAGGTACAGAACAGCAGTTTTTGTGAATAGCTGTAAAAATTCCCTGGCGATTGGTGCTTGGGCAAGGGCACCGGCTCTATTAGTCTGCTCCATCTCCTCCTGGTTTTTATTTACTGCCCTCTCACTCCTTCCACAGCCTGATGATTTTTTCCCCTTCACTTCCAGCTCAGTGTCTTGCAGGTAACCTATATTCCCCAACTGTGGCCAGTAACATTTCAATCACCAGTAAAAAGTGCTTATTTGCTGCTGACTCGTTGGCTGTTCTTTCATTTCCTTGCATATAAACATATACGTATTGGTTCTCAGAGGAGCAGATATCAAATACTCCATTACAACCGCACGCTTTCCTGTAGCTGCGTGACAAGGTCAGCCGCCACTCAAATGTGAGGGAAAAATCAGAATAATAAACAACGTCAGTCATATCTCTATCAGACTGCACCTGAACTATAAAGATAAGGGCATTTATGAGTCTCCCCTGTATGCGGAGTGAAGAAAATGAAATTAAATTTGGCCACAAGCACATCATACACCCACTCATGTGGGTGCATTGCTACCAACAGCGACCCACATACAAGCTTTCACGAACAAATACACACAAACACAGCTGGGGTCTTAGTGAGGCACAGGCTGTGGTCTGAATGGGCCTGGATAATTAACAGTGATAATAATAGAATTCACTTGTGGTAGAGAGTGTGGCTGTGTACACAGCACTAAATGAACAACATTTCCTTCTGTATGGTTAGCTGTTTGCAGCCGCCTTTTATTGCCTATTTCCATTGACACCTGCTCCAGCGAGGGGCCGGACCCATCAACATTGATGTGATGCTGTAATGGGTGGATTTTTTTCAAACTACAATGATTATTTCCAGCTGGAAAAACTAGTTCAATCCTGTTCAAGGTGGTTAAGCTTGTTTATGGAATACCACAGCTGGTTAAAAGATGGTCTATCATCTCTAAATTGCTTGTCCAGCATGATCTAGCAGGTCTAAACCAGTCACACAATTTCACAGTTCAGCTGATTAACCATCTAGACTGGACCAATCAAAACTGGACCATCTACCAACCACCACAATTTTTACTGGATTAGTTTTCAGTTGTTTCTCAATGAATGAATGAATAAACTGTAAACATTTTAATACATTTAATAAAGCTTGTAAATATTTACATAAATAATTTCCTTTCTAATTACATATTTCTAATTAGTATTTCTAATTATTTTAATCTAAATTTTATCTAAATATATATTTTTAAGTTTATTGCTTTCAATATTTTTTTTATTTTTTTTTTGGGGGGGGGGCAAAAATAAAATGATCTTGGACACACTTTATTTTAAGGTCAGATTCTTGCTATTAACTAGTCATTGTTAACTATGACTTTTGCCTCAATAAACTGCTAATGTGCTGCTTATTAATAGTTAATAGTTAGTAAAGTAGTAGGATTAGGAATGTAGAATATGCTTATGCAGAATATGTGCTTTATAAGTACTAATAAAGAGCCAATATGTTAATAACAGGCATGCTAATAAGCAACTAGTTAATAGTGAGAACTGGTCCCTATACTAAAGTGTTACCATTATCTTTTATTTACAGGTTTTCTATGATTGTGGGAAGCCTATTATTACCTTCTACACATAGAACATCAAGCTTGCCGTTCCAAAACAAATCTGTCAAGCTCAAGCATTTCTAAAATCCTCTATTTCTAGTCCTGAATCATCAGTTTTAAGATTTCACCATGTATGCATGAAAACTGACTTGTTTGGCCCAAACCAAACCTGTTTCTGTGGGTTAAATCTCTGTGGGTAGTTAAGCTTATGTTCCAGAAGCCTGTGAGGAGAGAGATATCACTCTCATTTGTCATTTGCTATCTGGCAACATATATAGCATGATAGGCGGCACTGCAATAAAGGGCAACCGTGGCCTATAGCGATCTGAGATGAATTCTACTGCTACCAAATGACCCCCGGCATCCATTTCGAACTCTTCACTGGAGGCAGAGCCAATACACACACATGTATAAACTGCAAACACATGACACTTCTTTCGACACAATAGCTCCACCTCATTCTCTCTGAACTTAAGCCGACAGTGAAAGGGACTGGCTTTACAAAGGGCTCCAAGTTTAGCAGAAAAAGCACCCTTAATATTCCCCTCCCAAGCACAAAGACAGCCATCGAAAATGATTTACAAGCCTTTTGTGAAGAACACACATAAACATGCGTTTGTTTGGAGGGCGAGCAGGCCTCTGCAGACTTATCTGGAGCGTGCTTACAAAAGCCAGACAAAAAACCCATGACTCATGCAAACAATTACTGTGAAGGATGCTGCCCTCTTTAATTCTAACTTAAGTGCATCGTTTCAAAAAAAAAGGTTGCGGAGGAGGAAAATTACAGTCCTCTCTCGAAATATCGGTGGAGTGCTTAAGTGCAGGGGGTGGACGGGGATGAAGGCAGTGAGGGAGTGAGTGGCATCAATGTGTGTGTGTGTGTGTGGACTCACCACATGGTCCTTTGTGCTGCATCTGTATCTGTTTCTGAAGGGCACATCCCATGGCCTTCATTTGGCATGAGCTGCTGTAAGTGTGCCCGTCACTGCCGCAAACAGGGTCTTGGTCCTGCAGACAGGCGTCTGAGCATTCGCACACAGGCTCGCTGTTCTTAACCACGCACACAGCTCCGAACTCGCAGGTCTTCTTCAGGCAGGGGCTCTCCAGGTTAAGATCTGCCCCAAAAAGCAGAGAAACAAGTTATCATTCTACTTAGATGAAGATGGGAAAGACAAGGAGGAAGGGAAAGAGTAAAGGCTGCTAAATCCAGATGTCATTCCACTTCTCAGTGCTTAATCAGGATTCTCTACACATGTTGTTTTGACTATTACAAGAGGGACATCCGGATCCTGCATTTAAATTGCCACCACCATCCATGTTCCGAGTTTACACATGTGAGACACCAAAATGCTGCTATGATTATCTCTATATCAAACATTTCAGGATCTGGAGTGACTCCAGTTTTCTGTTCACACACGGTACAAGAGTTTAATGGATTCTCTCTTGCATTTAATTGCGGTTTTCACATCCATAACCACTGCAGTATTCATGTGAAATAGCATTCCTCTTTTATACCTGTGAGACACCAAACCATTGCTATGATTATCTCTATAGCAAACATTTCAGGATCTGGAGTGACTCCAGTTTTCTGTTCACACACGGTACAATAATTTAATGGATTCACTCTCGCATTTAATTGTGGTTTTTACATCCATAACCACTGCAGTGTGCATGTGAAATGTCTTTCCTCTTTTATACCTGTGAGACACCAAACCGTTGCTATGATTATCTCTATATCAAAAATTTCAGGTTTTTAAGTGACTCCAGTTTTCTGTTCACATACGATAGAATAATTTAATAGATCCACTCCTGCATTTAAATGTGGATTTCACACCCATAACCACTGCAGTGGGTATGTGACCTATGTTTTATTAGAAATAGTTTATTTTGGACACAAAACACAACCATTTTCCCCAACCCATAACACCTGATGGTCTGAGAAAATGTTCTACGAACTGCTTGCTAAACAGATATGCACTCTGACTTTGCAGTTGTAAACATGCAGCCCATTAGAGCATCCAATCAGAACACTAACTACTCACATCTCATTTCATGCATCACTAACCAAGCCTCCCTCAACTACAGACAGAAGGCAAAAAAAGACAGACAAGTAAAACACAAAGCATCATCCCAGAAAAGGGAGAGCTCTAGTTAATAATTCAGTGTGCTGGGCTACAGCACAGATATGAAATATGAACATGAAAGAGAGTAGCTGGGACTCTCAGTGGTGCCACAGTAGTTCCACAGTAAGTTCATTAACTGCTGCAGTTAGTAGACAGAGGGCCGAGGGACAGTGGGACTGAGCACAAGCCCTGTTTTTGATGCCAACACAGAGGGAAAGAGAAAGAGGAGAACGAGAAAGAAGAAGTGGGTCAGTGGTAAACCAGCACAGCTCACCGTCCTCTAGAGGAGAACCTTTCGTCACCAAATAAGGCTTCATTTTGCCCAATCAGGAGGATTTTTTATAGAAAAGGTAAAAAAATAATGCACAAAAAAGATGGAGGTTTCTAGGGGAGATTCTGTAAAAGCAATGACCCTCATTTTCATTCCAAACCTGAGTGATATTCTTTCTTCTGTATAAAACAAAAGCAGATGTTAAGCAGAATGTTCATGCTGCTCTTTTCCATACAATGGAGTTTGAACAATGCACCTGTGATCACTGTGCCTAAAATCTTTTTTGTGTTCTACAGAAAGTCAAACGGATTTGGCATGACATGAGAATGAGTAAATCTTGATATAATTAAAACATTTTTTTTTTGTTTAACTGTTTTTATAAACAAATGCACAACATGCTGCACATTTGTATGCTTGGGCTCCATAGCTGAGGGTTAAGAAATGCTAGAGGAGTAAACATGATGTGTTTGCACTTTCACACTAAGATTAAAGACATGTCAAAATAAAGGGCAGCCCTTCAGGCACACTCAGTATTGTGACAGGGTGACAGCAAATGTTTGCAGGTGCATGCTGGTCGGTGTATGTGAGTGTGTGTGTATAGAAGATTACATGTTTTTGACTTTTTGTTTGTTTGTGAGTATGTCTTTGGACATGTATGTACATATAAATGAGAACCCCTCCATCATGTGGCCAAGTATGGTGACCCATACTGAATTTGTCCTCTGCATTTAACCCATGTGCACACTTGAATTGGGCAGCCATGTTGCAGTTATGTCTTTCAAGGGAGTCGTGGTATTGTATGGTACAATACCTGGGAATCGAACCTGCAAGTTACAAGTCCGACTCTCTCCTATCTTTAGTGTTTGTTTTAAGAATGTGTGTGTGTCTGTGCGCCCCTACCCGTGCTACACACGGTGTTGTCACCGCAGTAATTTATTCCTGGATTAGATGCTATCGTTTCCAAATAATATTACAGACACTCAGATACATTTAATATCGCACACAAACAGCTATCATACTGCCTTCAGATAAATCAAATACGTCCCTCTCCGTAAAAATAACTTTCTTTTCCAATATGTTATGAACAAATAAGGACAAAATAATGAGAAAAAAAATGAACATCATTGAGCTTATTGAAGGGAGAAGAGATTTGCTGTGTTCCAAAACACACTGAGCTGCTTAAAGAGGCAGCATTTTCAAGAATGCTAGTTAGGGCAATATGATTTGGGGAAAAAAATATCTAATTATGATTCTAATAAAAATTGTGATTTAAAATGCAATTAAAAAACAAACAAACAAAATGTGCCAGGTTTGCTAAGTGTCTCTTATGAAAATTAACCATGGTTAATTTGTTGTTACCATGGTTTAACTAGCAACCATGGTTTTTTTTAGATTATATGTAGCAAATGGTTAATTTTCATTAGGTTTGTTTGTAGGGCTGCATAATTTGACCAAAAATTGTATTTTTTATTTTTAATGAAGAGTAATAGAGAAAAAATTGTTAGATACCTAGTTTCAGTGAAATTCTAAAGAAGTCAATCCTAGAACGCATTTCAACAAGTTAAGTAAAAATAAAATAAATAAGACGGGAATGTTGATAATAAACTTAATTTTAAGTCAATACTGATAAATATCAATAAAAATATATACTCATTTTTGTGAGTGCTAAGCATTTTTACAGTGTTAGCTTAGCAGCATGCTAACAAAAACTGTATTGAAATTGTCATGTAGTGCTATTGCTATGGTGCACACACTACGTAGAAAGTTCTAAACTGGTACTAACAAGATTCCATGGCAGTTAAGATGTTGTCTTAGAAGGCAGCTGACTATGTAGACAGAAGGCAGCTCACTAGGTTTAGCACTAACAAACAGAGATAAAACAGCCTGTGCTTTAAATATTACTTAGCAAGAGTGAGACCCTCAGACAGTCTCATGGCTTTAGTAAACTGCCAGAGACCAGGGGAAACGATTTGAACGTAACCCTTCTCTAACCTCTTCCTGGCGCTCACCTATAATCCCGCCTCACATCTGAAGGCGGCAACCAGGGAGAAGCGCATATCAAACACACATGAAGCACAGCGTGCATCAAAAGACCATGATTAGTACTCCAAAGCATGTTTTTCATGACAGAAATCAAGCAGTGCCACACACATCTCTTTTAAACCCACACATGCAACTGCTCGGCTAAGCCAATGAAAATAAAAACAGAAGTGGGAAGTAAGCAGGTTACTTTCCCGACTTGCTGTGTTCCTGTGCCAATCTAAAAGTGTCCTACAGTAGAAGCTCCTCTAAGAGAACGTTTCCGGCTATTGATTTCTCTGCTGAGAATGAGAGCTTAAAATACGTCTTGAACTGGCACGTAACTGTGTAAACAGTGGATCGGTGCCTAATTTCGCAGGCCTTGAAAGCGGGCTTTTCCTCCAGATCTTCTCTCTCAGCGCCTTTCCATCTGTGCCTTCTAAGCGCCCGGCTGGAGGACAACGAGATCAGGCTCATCAGTAAAGCCCTCATGGCCTTCAAAACGCTTCAGTGACCCATTTCCCAAGGCACGGATCCTAAAACCCGAACCGCAGCCTTTCGATAATGCTTTGTCCCAAGCTACCCTTTGTTTCCTTACAAAGATGAAAGAATCGCTCTCCTTTTTAAAAAAAAAAAGAATACGAAAAAAAGTAGATATGAAAAGAAACGTTCACTTGTACAGTTTCTCATTTTCAGTTTTTCGTCTCTAGGGGATGGGGGAAAAAACTTGCACATTTAATAAGTCAAGGAAGAGAAAGTTCTCTGTTACTATGTTACATGCAGCCACGATTACATACTTCATAAAAAAAGCAGCCTGGCTTTGGTTATTGAGATGGCTTGCATATTCTCTCAGTAAAAAATGAGCCCTTTTCGGAGCCTCTTTGAAATAGTGGGCTGTCATCCCCGAGGCCTGTGCTGCAGTGCCAGTCTTCAAGGACTCCAACTGTAAGCTGGATGACAGCCATATGCCTCGACGGGACTGCCACTGGGACGCAATGCACGTAGAAAGGAGCGGATTTGAAGTTTTTTTTCAGAGGTTAACGTATGTAAAAGAAAGGAAAGCTGCGTAAGCAACGTTGGAAAGTGGTGGAGGACGTTAATTAAGAGCCTGTGTGAGAGTGTGAGTGTGGAAAAGCGGGTCTAATAATGAGAAGGTGTGAAGAAATAGCGGGACTCGGAAGAGCTGAGTAATTGCTGTGATCAGGCCTGAGAATCTCCGCACACCTCCGACCCCTGCGGTCTTATATAATATGCGCGATGTGGCTCCGCCTCCTGCTCTACATCCACACTTTGTTTTGTATTACATTATGCATTCGTTCTAGTAGCGTTTAACTACTGCTGCCACTGAAACATGATGTTAAGGACTATTAGCACATAGTACGAGATTCTCCTATTGAGACGGCTTCCCTACATGCTTTATCCTGACACGTCGCCCACCCAAGGGACACTCCCACTCACGTCTTGCCACCGTTACATGCTATTTAAAGTGCAGGTCTCTTGAGCCAATGAAGATTTCTTTGACTTGGTTTGCAGGGCTGTCAGAACGCAGACAGTCAGCCAACACTCACTTCAGGGGGTCCGGTAAGCTCCTTCAGCTCAGCTCTGGCGCAAAGTTAGTGAGTTTAGCACAGTGTGAACGCAGAGAATTATTCCTACGATCTGCTGTATGCACGCTCATGCATATGGAGATCTCAGCCCTCGTATCGGGATTACAGGGCGTGTGCGAATCGTGATACAAACAGTCGCACGAGCGTCTCCTCTAACTCTCCGCTCCCTCGCATCTTGCCAATATGAGAGGAGTTTGCGAGTTTCAGCAAGCTGTGCGTGTCTTACTTTTTCACGTCTGCATATCAGAAGCAACGACTTCCCCTGCCACGTCCCCTTCGATTCTGTCTTTCTCTCTTTCGTTCCCTACCTTCCCCTTCAGCTTGAGGGGAAACATTTATAAGCATGTAGGAGAAGGTGCAAGGAAAAGGGAGGGAAGAAAATATTAGCATGACACAAGCAGAAATCCCCCCAGAGGCGGTGTTTGGTTTCTGAAGGAGTACTTATCACCAAACAATGGCTTCAAGGGCATAGAAACTTTCTCCCCACGCATTAAGAATTTAACCAAGGAACTAATTCCGTTGCCCTCCCCGCACCGCAAGGGAGGAAACGGATGAGGTGAGACACCGTGAAACTGGACAAGCAAGAGGAGCGGAAGAGAGAGAACAAGAGACAAAGAGAGGGAGAGAGAAGGGAGGACAAAATAAACCACACAAATTAGATTAGCTTGCTATCTAATGTTGGACACATTGAAAATAGAGAGGGTTGGTGAAATTCTGAACTTAGGAATTGGCTTTCAGTTTATGAGTGTGAATTTGAATTGAACTGGCTGCATTGCAAAATGATTTTGAATTGAAATTTGAATCGGAATGAAAGGAAGAGAAATTTACTTTAACTGCAATTCAAAGAAAATCAACAAACAAATCACATCATTACTAAAATAGCTAATAATTGTCTAATTCTTAATATCAAAATATATATTTATTAATAATTATATTTATGATCAATTATTATTTATTTTATGGAAAAAAGTTATTTATAAATGTATATAATTATAATTAGATTTATAAATATTATAAATTACAAAAATCTATTCCAACACCATGGCCAATACAATTAGACAATTCATTAAAATAATAACAATACTGGCAAATAAACAAATAAATAAGCATTTTATACTTACAATTTATTAACAGAATAATTACAAATATTATATTTTATATATATAACAAAAATATATATAATATAATAATATTATATAATAACACACACACACACACACACACACACACACACATATATATATATATATATATATATATATATATATACACATACTGTATATAAATCATATATGATATATGTAAAATTTAAATCAAACAAAATTAATTAAATACTACTACTACTACCAATAATAATAAAATGATGATTTTTATGCATCGTCATCGATAAGCTTATGCATAATACTGAAAAAAAGAATTTAATTTAGATTGTACTTCTTTAAATTCAAATTACAATTCTGCACCCAGTTTGCTACCTCAATTCAAATTCAGGAATTGAACTGGAAATTTGAAGTCATTCATAATTCAGTTCTGAATGACACAGAAGCCTGAAAACTGAGCACAGAGCGAGACAGATCCATGGATCCCTTCAGCAGAAGGGCGTCACACAGGCAGACGTTAAGACAAGCATTGCACATAGCACTCTGAACAGAGACGAAAGGGAAGCAGAGGAGGATGAGGGAATGAGGGAAAACGAGGGGGAAGGCAGATGTGCATTACAGAAGCTTGCTCTACAAAGAGCCTCCTAACAAACACACATAACAGAATCCGGCGAGGGCTTTCCAACTTACAACAGCGACCCAGATACAACCCTTCCTCACACAGCGAGGTGCAAAGGTTCATGCTAATTATAATCACGCTACCCTGGCTCTTCAATCTACGTCTAATTGGATTCATTACGCACATCTCACTAGGCCCTCCAAAGTTCAATGGGTGCTTAACTTGTTATTGTTTCTTTTTTTTTTTGAGAATTAAGGAAAAAAAATCTAAGTTTATGCCGTTTTCAGCAAGAGATACTAATCAAATAAATATGCAAATTATAAATATTAATCAGAGTGTGTTGTCACCTGGGGCGTTGATGCAGGCACCTCTTTTCACGGAGCTCTTGCTCAATGACATTGTCAGTAAGTCTGAGCCCATTGTTAGTCTTTATGAGTTACTGCCATGGGAACAGAGAGACAGACAGGCAGAGACAGAAAGCTGGTATATTCTGAGGGTCTGTTCACTTCACACAAGCTATGAAACATCCTCCGGACTATAATGACAGCTGTGTATTTAGGTCAGCTTCATTTGCAGGATCCATCTTGCTCTGCTTAGAGAAACGGGCTGCTTTCTTTCCTTATCATTAGGAGTCCATTACGGCTGGCACACCCACCGAGTTATGGAGTTCTGAAATTACATTGGATGGAGCTGAGCCATGATAATGCACAAAGATCATCATTCAAGGTCTCATAGACTTCAGTCAGAGCAGACGCTGTATTTAATTTGATGTAAACGAAAATGAGGCTGTGAAGGACGGAAATAGCCCGTTAAATATATTGTGCTGGCGTATACCTGGATAGAGTTCGTTCAACCATTGAAACCTGGAAAACAGATTCCCGGTGGACATAACACAAGTGTGGTGGATATTGTGAAGACGAGCCCAGGACCTAATTTAAACTAACCAAAAACAGTATATATTATCATCTGATAATACCAAAGTACTACTATATTCTGCTGTATAGTACCACGTTCATCACAGTACCATATGTGACCCTGGACCACAAAAGCAGTCATAAGAAGCATGGGTATATTTGTAGCAATAACCAAAAATACATTGTATGGGTCAAAATTATCGATTTTTCTTTTATGCCAAAAATCATTAGGGTATTAAGTAAATATCATGTTCCATGAAGATATTTTGTAAATTTCCTACCATAAATATATCAAAACGTAATTTTTGATTAGTAATATGCATTGCTAAGAACTTAATTTGCACAACTTTAAAGGCAATTTTCTCAGTATTTAGATTTTTTTTGCTCCCTCAGATTCCAGATTTTCAAATAGTTGTATCTCGGCCAAATATTGTCATATCTTAACAAACCATACATCAATGGAAAGCTTATTTATTCTTGATGCATAAATCTCATTTTCAAAAAAATTACCCTTATGACTGGTTTTGTGGTCCTGGGTCACATATACTGAATAGACTATTGAAATATGGATATAAATATGAATGTTATTGTATTACCATGTGATACCATAACTATACCATCTGCAACTTCCTGTGACTGCCCTCATAAGACAATGCTAACATACAGCAGAATATATATAAAGGGCCAGGCTAAAATAAAATAAAATATAAAATAACATGAAAAGTAAAAAAAAGAAAATACAATCAGAAAATAATAATCAATCAGAACTATTATGATTTAACTAAATAAAAAATAATCTTGCTACTTATGTTTTTTATTAATCAGAACAACTATGACTTGAATAAAAGCATTGTTGCAAAATGTTTAATGCAACAAGTAGGTTTAAAAACAAAAAACTGTTGTTGTTTTTTTGCATGAAAAATGCCACGTGGAGACCAATGACATGCTCTTCATGAACTTTATGACAAAATAAAAAGCACATTCATCACAATACTGCTCAATTTTACATCAGCAGCAAAAACCCTGCAAACTAAATATGAATATTCAATATAATCGCCCAACCCTATCTGGTACCCCTTTCCTTTTGTCACTCGTAAAATGACTTTGACACAGGTGTTCTTAGACTCATCTCACACATCCAAACAACAGACTGAAAAACCCACGCTGACATTAATAGGACCTGAACTCTCTATCCAACACCATATTTTAAAGCTCCATCAACAGAATGCAGGTAGACTTTCAGATGAAGAACCACAGACTGGTCTTGTGTATCTTCAATCCTTTGTTCTCAATCTTTCTACTTTCACAGTGTTTTCTGTTTTCCTTAGGAGCTGTAGTCTCTTGTTGACCTTTCTCAGTACTACACATTTCTTTGATTTTAGAGCGAATCGTCTCTCGACGAAAGCTGCTGACACAGTGACCCAGCTCTGCTTGTCTCCAAAGACAACGGGAAGCAGATGAAATCATGTCAGACACTGGAAAAAGTACTGACATGCTCAGCGTTTGAAATGACTCTTGTACACACACAGCTTCTCTGCTATTGATTAGCGTGTGACAAGAGGTCCATTTAGAGGTTTTCCACTGCGGGAAAGGTGAGCTTTGTCACGCTTGAGTGTCTTCTAAAGGACCGAAACACACTTTAGTAAAACATAGACTTCACTTAGGCCCTTGTCAGTATGAAGGCGGTTTATAAAACCCGCAGGAAGCTACTGTAGCTGTTAGCATTCCTATTGACAACATCTAATGGGAACATGCAAAAAAGCAAAACCTGAAAAAGTCTAAATGGATTTAACAGAAAAAGAGACAGAGAGAAGACAAAGAATGTGACAAAAGCAAAACAAGACGACTAAGCAAAGCAACTTTCTTCTGCATTTACACATCAAACTGAGAGCAGGTGTCCAAAGCACAAGACTTTCGCTCATCAATGCTCCGTATCTTCCTCGGCATGAAAGGCAGTCAGCCTGGCTCAGGTCCGCCATGGAGCTTTTGATGTTTAATTAATGTTCTGTTTGCGGAATATGCAAATGTAAATAAATGTATTAAAAAAACATACTGTAACTTGCCACCAGCGAAAGCCTGAAAGGACCAAAACATTTACTTTGTCAGAAATAATGAAATAAAGCCAAAGACATGAGCACTACTCCTCTTTACATGTTAATTTATGCATCTTTTCACTGAAGACTGGAAAACAATCCTAATGAGTCATAGAGGCTGATAGTGAGAAGAGAATAAAGAAGAGAGAAGGAGGAAAAAAAAGGAAAGATTCATCCAGCACTATAGTTGCCACATATGTGCTGCCAGGGAGTAGGACACACATAGCATTCAGAATAATTGAGAGGGATATTTCTGTACCGTTAAAATGCGCTCAAAATCTGAACCCTGCCAAAACAGCCCTGGATACACGTCCCATAATTAACACACTGTCCAGATCCTGTTTCTTCCCTTTCAAACATTTTTTTTTAATAACTGCTGCAATAATTTTGAGGTGTTTAATGCATAGCATAAGTGGAGAGTGGCGCACGAAACAGGCTACCTCTGAATTACTGTACTTGAATATAATTTATTTCTTGATTGTTAATGCAGTAAATTTGGTAGATATGCCAGGTGTGCACTGCAAAAAAATCATTTAATAGTTTTGTCTTGTTTACAAGAAAAAAGTAAATATTCATAAACAACTTTAAGATATTATATATTTATTTTTCTAAGAGAATTAAGATGTCTCGTCATTTGTCTCGTCAACCTGTGTTCCTGTGGCTAACCTGTGTTCCTGTGGCTCAGTGGTAGAGCATTGCGTTAGCAGCGCAAAAGATTGTGGGTTCGATTCCCAGGGAACACACATAGTGATAAAAACATGTATAGCCTGAATGCACTGTAAGTCGCTTTGGATAAGCGTCTGCTAAATGCATAAATGTAAATGTAAGATATTCTCTAAAAACGAGAATAGATTTTCAGCTATTACTAACCAAAAAGCATCAAATATACTCTTGTGTTGTTAAACAAGTACAATTTAACCATAAAAAGCGATGTCTGACTAATTTTTTTTATATATATTTTGAATCTCATGGATATTCAGCTCCTATGGCCTTATGGGATGTCCAAATGGGGTGTCCAAATGTCCAATGGTAGCACACTTTGCAGATGCAGTGGGTCATGCAGGTATTGCTCGCCTGCATATTCGGACATCCTACGCTTTACTACACTGCTTCTTATATACTGTATAGGAGGGAAGTACACACTAGAACTCAAGGGAGAATGCCAAAGGGATGTGCCACACAAGTGCGCAAACATTTCAAGCAATGCAAGCCCATAAACTTTCTTCTTCTATGGCAATCTTCTTCAATCTTCACTGAGCGACTTATAAATATATTTAGTACTTTTCATTGTCATTTTTGAATGACAGCATATAGTTTAATGTCAGACATTTGACAGTAACCCTCTTGCCCTCTAGCAAAGGTTTTCTGCTGCCAGAGTGATGCCAGGACACTTTAAATATGGGAATGCTCGCTTCCACATTTTGACAGAGTTTTTATGTCTGCGTAATTGCGTAGATTCTGTTTCTATGCTTAAGCATAACAGAGAAACTAACATAGCTCCTATCAAGGGGGCTACATGCATGCATCCATGCAAACCGGTAGCGGGGCAACAACAGGGTCAGAATGATTGGGAAGTGATTCATCCAGACAAACACAGCACTCGAAAAAGAGAAGAGCTCCATGACCTCACTTCCCTTCCAAATAGTGCCATGAGGACTGGAGCTGCAGGGAGGGCCACTCTAACCATCCTCCATCACGCAAACAAACACAAGAGACAGAGACAAAAAGGTACAGGTAGAAAAAAAGACATCAAACCAGCCCTTTGAGGGCCCCCCTGAAGGAGACCCACAGGTCTGAATTCCAATAAGAAAGGTCAGAGGTTGAACTCTTCCCCGCTCGCAACGAGTGGTGTGTCCGGCGGCGGCCCTGAGCAGACGTCACACAGACAAAGACAGACAGAGAGACACACTGGAACAGAAAAAACAGTTTAAAGACAGCCAAAAAAGGACATAAAAGGACAAAGGGGGAAATGACGAGACATTTGAACATGGAAGGACTGGTGTGGACGACTGGCACTGGAGGGGTGAGGACATGAATGAAACATGAAGTCAGCGTTTCATGTGTCATCAGAGCTGATGGCAGAATGAGAACGGCATGGAAATGAAAGAGAATGAGCACCTTCCACAAGAGTTTCCCACAGGACACAATCAAACACAAGCAGACATACAATGCTAATTAAACAACATCTATTTCGCTGACATAAAATTACAAGAACACACTGAAACACATTGCACAATTCTCCACACTCACCACAGGGTCCTTGTTGCTTGACGGGGATGTCTGTTTCAGTCCGGCACTCTTCGAGTTTCCTCTCGCAGTCATTGGAGTATGTCTTTCCGTCCTTTCCGCACAGGGGCTTGTACGTGCCGTCACATTGTATGGGGTCGCAGGAACACCGAAACTCTCTGTTTTCCAGCAAACACATGGCGTTGAACTTACAACCGTTCGGGCAGCCCCCTGGAGACCGGAGATACACATATACATGCGTCAACAATGTGAAGAACGGCAGTAACCGTCCTGGTGCTAATCAACACTGACTGGAGGCATCTCTCTTTCTCTCTCGCTCAATCAGACATCGGATATTGACTCACTCAGGGGTTTTGAATTAATTACCGTGCCTGATTATTTAATCAATTATCTAATTCCATTCAGATTGATTTGGGGTGTTTTTTTTCACACTCAGAGTTGTGTTAAGCTGTCACAGACGGGCCGTGGCAGTGTATAATTACAGCAGCCTTTCATCTGTTTGAGAAAATTAAGAGACTTATTATGTTATTGTACAATCCGAGCTTGATTTATGTTTGATTGCATTATCCAACCTATCTTTAAGGATGTGACATACATGCTGATGAAATTGGACTCACAGGAAGCTATAGGAATGGAAGTGAAATTTCATGAACTACATGAAACTGCTTTCACAACCCTATTACTTCCACAGTGTGACGTATTTGTGAGTAAAAAGTATATTTAATGAGATAAAATCTAGGGCAAGACTTGATTTAATCCATCGGGAATCGTTTGGATTGCGAAAACTGAGTTCCACATAAGAACGGACCTATGAGAGATTGCTGAGGAGAATTTCACTCCTGAAATACTGCTGGTGTTGTGAAATATCTATAACCCTACTCTGTGACACTTTGTAATGTCAGATCAAAAATATAGCAAGTTATCACAATATTTTGTTCTAACTAATCAAAAAAAGCCTTTCTTAGCTAGTTAGCATTGTGCTATGCTAGTAGGCTAAGCTGTAGCTAGTACACAACATCTTACCAAAGCTAAAAAATATAAGGTGACCAGATTTCTGAATGGAAACATCCCACTTTTTTGTGCCTTCATTTATCCATTAGTTAGCAAACTAACAGCTTGGTGTTCTAGCGTAGCATAGTGCTAACCTGCACTAAAAGGCTCTTTTGATTAACAATAACATGCTCCATCTGGAATTACTGTGAAAACTGGGTGCTTCATAGAAGAACAGACCTAACAGTTTTCAGTTTATTATAGAGTACTCTCTCTTGAAAAGCTGCTGGTGTAAATATCAATCCACCCCACATAATCATATCCCCTCTGGAAGTCTTTGTAATGTCTGGTCAAAAATGTAGCATATTATCACAATATCTTGTTCTAACTAATACAAATATAGCCTTTTTTTTAGCCAGTTAGCTCTGTGTTAAGATAGTAGGCTATGCTAAAGTAAATATTAGCAAAGTTAAAAATGGTGACTATATATATCCCTTTCTTTGTTTTCATTTAGCCTCACATCATATTACTAACTGTTTAAGAAAGACTCTTTTGATTAGCAATAACATGATACACATTTGATCAGGATCGGAAGGATCTAGAACAACTGGCATCTACTTTGAGGAGGTTTTGAGATATGGAAATAGAAAATTATGGTAATAATAGCAAATAACATGTATTACATTAACACTAATGATGTAAGTGAAACATTTTGATTTATGTATTGAGAGCAGATCCCAAACACATGTTAACATGCTAGACATATATTTAACAAAGTAAGACATTCATTGGAGACAAATGCTATCGTTTCTCGAGTTGCACTGACACAGAAACAGTTGCTCTGTACTGGGACAAGAGTGGCCCACAAATAACACCGCTATCGCTCACGGCACAAACACAGTTCAGACACAGGCACACACACATACACACTAAGCCACTGTTCGCGCACTATCACAGCTGAACACACACTCTCTCTGCGCTTTGCCACAGGGCTTCAGAGCGAAGCAGGGACGATCTTTTCATCACCCGTGAAGATACAGTCTTGCCACAATACACCTGCCAGAGCCCGACAGGCAAATTGGATTTGTGGAGATTGGTATCGTGTAGGCATGACAGTACTGCTAACCTGACTTAATTTGTCCAGAGCCTCCTCACCGCATCCATGATGAAATAAATCAAATGCGGCCGTAGGGCTCCTTTATCAGACACGAGCATGAGCTCCTGGGAGTCTGTGACATCTCTGCTTTAGGAGGAACTCACCTTTCTCCTTGCAGCTGCCTGAAGAAACCTTCTTGAGCTCCAGGTTGTTCTGCAGGGCCGTCCGCTCCATCTGACACTCGCTATCGTAAGTGTGGCCGTCGCTGGCACAGATGGGCGTACTGTCAGGCGGACAGGAATTGGCTGGGGCAAAGGTAAACTGCTTGTAGGTCTTTGGGTTCACCCGACAGGCCACACTCAAGCTGTTTAGAGTGTCACTGCAAGGATCTGAGGACAAGAGTGGAAAAAATGTGTCAGTCCGAGATGGCAATTCATGACTTTCATTGTATTTTGTTGATATAATGTTGATAATCTGAATCTAAATATTGCCAAAATGTTACCAAATACTACCAAAGCTTTCTTTGTGTTTTCATTTAGGCATCAGTTAGCATACTAACAGCTTGGCCTATTAGCGTAGCAATGTTCTTTTTAAATATGCAATACCATACTATGGAAGGCGGATACAGTCTTGCACAATACCGGCATCCATTCTGTTACCTCACAATTACATTTATTGTGCCTTTTTTGTCAGTATTATTTTTTATGAAATAATAAAACTATTTTGTCACTATTATTATATTTTTTTTGGCGTTTTTGCCTTTATTGTTATAGGACAGTGTAGATGAGACAGGAAGCAAAGTGGGAGAGAGAGGGGGGGGGAGATCAGGAAAGGTCCTTGAGCCGGGATTGGAACTCGGGACGCCCGTATCACAACAGTGCTTTATGTTGGCGCATTGCCCACAAGGCAATCTGTGCCGACTCACTATTATTCTTAACAGAAAAGGTAAAACCGTAATGTTATGAAGCTAGACTGACACGGAATAGAAGAATTGTTGAATAAAGTTGATATTTTTGTTTTCTTTGCGCACAAAAAGTATTCTCGTATCTTCATAACATTACGGTTGAACCACTGTTGTCACATGGACTATTTTAACGATGTCCTTACTATCTTTCTGGGCCTTGATTGTGGTATATGTAGTTGTGTTGCTGTCTATGCAGTGTCAGAAAGATAACAGATTTGATCAAAAATATCTTTTGATATTTGTGTTCTGAAGATGAACGAAGGTCTTACGGGTTTGGGACGACATAGGGTGAGTAATTATTACATTAAAACATTAAATACATAAATCTTACCAACCCCAAACTTTTGAACAGCAGTACATGTATATTTTTCCTGTAGATCTTGATTAACTTTTTTTTATAAATGTTGGATTTAAACTCTTAAGGACAGCAACAATGCCATTTTTTGACTAGAATGTTCTTCTTTTTCTAAGCATCTTCTAGGCACTATTGATTGAGCTGTTGTCAGTGGCGTGTCATTTATTGAGAAGAAATACTGAAAAGTGAAAAGATAAGGGTGACAGCTGACGGGACGGGAGTGATGAGTATGTGGGAGCTGATGGGTCTTTGTGGCTGCAGGGGGCTCCGGGCCCTGGCCCTGTATGGCAAGATCATAATTGTAATAGAAATGCCATGATGGTTATTGAAATAAGTGTGACAGTTTCGCCAGCCTCCACACTTTTCAGAAACAAGACGACACAAAGGACTTATCAGCCGGTGTCGTGCTAAGACAATGCCGAGCCGCGAGCGAGTCGCACAATCGCGGGAGAGAAAGAAGCGCGGAGACAGAGAGAAAAAAAGACAAGAGAGAGAGACAGAAAGGACAGAGGAAATTAGACAAGAAAGACAAAACACGTAAACAAAACAAAGAACGAGAAGAGAGGAAGAACATAGGCGAATAAAGAGAACAAGAAAATGGGGAACAAAATAAGCGGGAAATGAAGACAAAGCCACAGAGATAGAGAGACATCATGAAAGCAAATAACACACAGATGGACACATGCACACTAGGGATGTATTAAACGACATATTTCAGAATCAGCTAGTCAGTGGCTTTTTCCTGAATGACTAGTCAACTAATTAGGCTAGAAATTAATTAGTCAGCTACAAACCCACTCTAAATGCACACAAATCAAATCCAATACTTCCAGCAATAAATAAATAAATTCATTCTTAGTATTTTTGTCTTGTTTTACAAAAAAAAAAAAATAATTAAGCATCCTTACAACAAAATAAATGTACTTATCAAAAATAATGATTGTTGTTTTTCAAGTAAATTTCTCCTCTTGTAAGGATGTTTAGATATGTTTTTTCCTTAAAAACAAGACAAAAAAGGATTAGGCCTATTTTTGTTTCTCAAACATTAATAATCTCAAATAATAATTTACGGTTACAGTCAGTTAAGTTAACCCATCCTATATGCACACCCAATAGTTCTAGCATAAATAAATAAATGTATGAATGAATCATCTTTTAAATCAAGACGAAACAAAAATAGATTATTTTTGTTTCTCAAGTACATTTATCCTCTTTAAAAGATGTTTATGTTTTTTCTGAGAAACAAGACAACAATAATGATTATTTTTGAAACCAGACAACAACAACAACAACAATAACAACAACAATAATAATAATAATAATAATAATAATAATAATTTTCCCCTCACTTAAATTTATCTTATGTTTAGGATGTTAAATAATTTTCCCGGGGGAAAAAAAACAGATTAAGAAAATTATTATTTGCAGTGACAGATCGTACAACATGACATTTAGAACATTTATAGAGATTTTGGAAGTCATATTTCTTATTGTCTTGTTTCAAATGTAAATATGCCAAAGTTAAGTCTACGCATCCTAACTGCACACAAATCAAACTCAATAGTTCTAAGGCTCTGAATTAAAAACAAATATACAAGCATTAAGCATAAAAGCCCAGGGAGAGAGGCGGGCCGACAGAAAGTGTTGCTGCCAGGTCAGGGACTGGTGTATACTAACACAATAATAGGACGGCTCTCAAAGGAGGGGAGTATGGAGCTCGACCAAAAGGGTCCAGCACAATGCGGGCAGTGCCTCCAACAACATCTCGCCACGCAAGCCAGCCATTACCACTGGAGAAACCATTAGCTCCCATTAAGAGAGGCCGGCTGGAGCCAGCATTCAGTGTATCGCTGCCTAACAGTGCCATGCAGGGGTGGCTGTAATTAGCCAGGCACACTGAGCCCCGCTCCAGCAGGGAGTATGTATGAGGCCGCTCCATTAGTCCAGACCCTGTATCTGTGTGCCTGACAGTTACTGGCCAAGACCTTAATGCATGTGTTGGAGGAACAGTAGCTGTAGCCGCGGTTTACAGGAATGAATGTGTATACAAGGCTGGCCAAAAATGTGTCTAAGTGTGCTTTGAAATAACAGTGGCCCATGTCCTGCTGTATGATTGATTGTGGGTTTGTTGTGTTCCTCAGTTCTCTGTGTAAAACAAAATGTGTTGCAACACTGCAGGATTTAAAAAATAAATAAATAAATAAACAAATAAAATAATAATAAAAATATTTTTCATGGAAAAAATATGCACAATAAATTTACTTGAGATGCCAAAATGATGTTTTTAGGATGTTTAGATGTGTTTTCACAAGACAAAATTACATGATTATGCTTTTATATTTTGCTTTTCTAGCAAACACACTGTCTTCTAAGGTTGTTTAGATGTTTTCTTGGAAAACAAGACAAAATAAAAATAATGATTTTTGTTTCTAAAGTAAATTTGATCCTATATAAGGCATGCTTACAAATGTTTTCCTCAAAAAATAAATAAATAAAATAAATAAAAATAAGGATTAATCAGTAAATTTATCTTCTTTTAAGCATGTTTTGACATTTTCTTTGACAAACAAACAAACAAACAAAAAAAGATTTATGTATTTTTGTTCCTTAAGTAAACTGGTCTTATTTTAAGGATATTGAAACATCTTTTCCTGAAAACAAGACCAAAATAATAATTATTTTAATTATTGCTTCTCAAATAATTTTGTTTGCTTTTGTTTATAGGATATTTAAATGTTTCCTGAAAAAAATAAAAATAAATTAAAAGACCAAGCAGAGGCACCATCCTTTTTAAAAGCATCTTTATAAATGTTTTCTAGGAAAACAGACATACAATAATGTTTATTTTTGCTTCACAAGTAAACTGATCCTCTTTTAAGGATGTTAAGATGTTTTCATGCAAAAGAAGACAAAACAAAAATAGTGATTCTGTTTCTCAAATAAATGTATGTTAAAATGTTCTTGTTTTAAGGATGTTTAAATATTTTTCCTGGAAAACAAGGCAAAATACAGTTTAAGAAACTGATTATGCAGTGAAACATGATTTAACTTTTGTTGTATAGACAGTTTAGAGGTCATATTTCTTATTCTGTCTTATTTAATTTCATTTTTCTTATTTTCAATGGAGTGTCCCTCAGTGATAAAAATACCATTTGTATGTGCTGACTGAATCAGAGTCAGTAACCGCAAGGATGGTGTCTCGAAGTTAGATTTAGAGTTGCTGTCTGTCCTCCTTGGTGCTTTGCACTCTCGAGGGAGTTAAAATGAAAGACACTCTCCCAAGAGCCATGGAGAAACATACTCCACATGTCCTCTGGGACCCGAGGCATTCCTCCAGCCCTGCCGCCCAGAGAGCCATCATTTACAAGAGGTGACTTCCCTCTGAGTCTGTCTGCCTCGCTCTGCCGCAGGAAACACCACAATGTCACACACCCCAGACAAGACACAAGACTTGCTTTCAGAAAGTCTATAAAAAATACAGCCAAAATCATCTTCTGAACTGGTATTTTTGTCTTGTGTCTTAGTAAAAAAAATAACTCAACATTCATAAAACACTCGAGAAGCGAAACTGCACAGGATAATGAAACTTGTTTTCAGAGAAAATATTTTCAATTACATTTATGTTTCTAGCCCCATGGGCAAAAACCTCTCTAACTTTTGTTAGATCTGTGCATTGGAACAATTCCAACGGCAATGAAGTAAGAAAAATATACTTAATTTTAAGACAAACTCTCTGAAAACAAGTCTCACTATTTTTGCTCCAAGTAATTTGATCTTTTTAACTCATAAACAAGACAAAAATACAGATTAGGAAAATGATTCTTTTGCACTGCAGACTCTGAGAATAGAGGCTGTGGATCATCTAACCATCCTACATTTTTAACAAGAGTACAGTAATGTTCGGTAAAAAATGGCAAGGTTAAATAAGGAGGAGTGTTTGATCTTCGTTAAACACTAAGGAAACAACTGAAAAGGATCTAATGATCATCCTCTGAGAGTGCAGGGTATGCTGGAGCAAATATACGGAGACAGAAAGCAGGGCTTAACCTGCTGGAACTTTCCAAACATGCCGGTCTGTGGGGCTCTTTATTGACTTCTCTTAAAAATGTGAATGTGTCCAGACTTCATCACGGAGTACAGACGAATAAAAGTGATCAAAATAAAACTCTGAAATGTCAGAGAGGGGCGGAATAAGCTGAAAAAAGAATCTGACAGCTTGTCAGGCAGCGTGGAAGGGAAATGTCATTAGGCAGTCCAGGGTGGGAAGGGGGCTTTTCATGAACGACACTCTGTCCTCATGACTCAAACTCCCCACTAACATGAAACAGCCAGGATTTAATCAAAGAAGAAGAGCTCAAAAATCCAGACAGTTAGCATGGAGACGTGTGATGTGACGGGAGCTTTCAGCAGAATAATTGAGCTGTTTAATTTTTTACTCAAAATTCATCCATAATACTCTTTAACAAGCATTCAGAATCCAAAATCACAATAGGAATAACGCAATACAAGTGATGTGTTGCATAATCAGATACTTTTTTAAATTATCCTTTAATTTTTTATTATGGTCTTGTTGTTGTATTTATGTGTGTACACTGGAAGCTTCATTACCAAGAAAAATCCATTCCCTGGCAGTAAAGTGCTTCCTGATTCTGAATTCTTTCAAGTAATATAACAAGAAATTTTACTAAATGTAATTTAATTTAATACTTTTTACAGATACATTATGTCAAAGTTATTTTCCTGCTTTCTATCTGTTTCAATGGAAAATAAAAAAATAAAAAACTGTCTAAAAATGTAAAATAAATAAATAATTTTGTTAATTTTATTAATAATAATATAAAATTAATATATAAAACTCCTTAATAATATAAAATAATGTATTACTGTATATGTATATATATATATAAATATATATATATTCATACACACACATATACACATAAATATACAGTAATTTATTATATTATTTTATATTCTTATTATTAAGAATTATTTATAAAATAGGTAGGTAAAATATATGTAAATATTTTCAAAATATATGTGGTATGTGTGTGTATTTATATATACATAATAAATATACACAGTACACATACATATTTTATGTAAACAAAAACTTTTATTTTGGATGCGATTAATCGTTTGACGGCACTAATATATATATATATATATACATATATACATACACACACAAACACATATATAGAGCTGCCATATGTTTTGTTTTAGAAAGGGGATCACTTGCATTTTAAAAGTGACCACAATTGCATTCTAAAAGCTGCCAAAATGACCTGTGATCACTTTGAAGGAAGTTGCAATGCAAGAATGGCAAGATGGTAACAGAACTACATGTGATAATCACATAAATGGAATGCTTATGACTATTTAAAGTCTGCACAGACTCACCGCAGCGGCCTTGGTGATGCACGCGGATGTTCTTCTGAGTGGCGCAGGCTTTCATGTTGAGCTCACATTCGCTTTGGTAGTCCAGGCCGTCGCTGCCGCACACCACGTGCTTGGGGACGTTCTCACAACTCAGAGGACACATGCACTTGGCGGACAGACCGTCGGATGACTGGATGCAGGTGCTGCCAAAGCTACAGGTCACCTCACTGCATGGGTCCTTCAGGGCTGAAAAACAAGGACAAGAGAAAGTGAGTTTAGAAAATGCCTGAATAACATTTGACAACATAATCTGAGATGCAGTGGCTCTTAGTGTGTTGCTATGTGGTTGCTTGGTTTTTAAGTTTTATAAAGTATGCTCGTACCTATTCATGCATCTAGCACACACGGTACAAGAGGAGTTCACGTGCCAAAGTTTAATGTTAATGTTAGCACAAATTACATGATGTACCGTCGGTCGTGTTCGGATAATTGGTTGGCTGCTTGTCATGTTCACACTATAAAGTCTGTTTAAGGTGGGAGTTCATGGGTGAGCTCCAAACATGAACCCTATTACTGAGATAAGATTGGGTTAAAATGAGGCACGGTCTCCCAGCACCTCCACACGGCTCAGACGTGCCCCGTGTCGATACAGATGGCAGAGTGAAGTGGCTTAACCCGGGCTGAAGAACAGCTCAGTGCCCCAGACTTGAATATTCGGTCACAGCTGGGTGGGTGTACAAACAAGTCACTCTAATTCACCACGGACCTTTTCAAGCAAGCTTTGCATTCACAAAACATTCTCAATTGCTATGCTTCAGCGTACCCGTCCTTATGCTGGAGGGACCTAATCAGCTTTTTTCACTCTGAAAATAAGAAAGCCACATTTTTTTCTGAAAAAGACTTGTCTATTTCTTATTAAACATTCCACCACTCAGGAATGAAGTTGAAGAAATGATTTACGCAAAATTTCTGTCATCAGTTACTATGCTGTTCCAAACCTGACACAAACAGATCTTAAATCCTGGCTGCTCTCTTTTATATAGTGAAAGTGAATTGGGGCTGTCAAGTTTCAAAATGACAAAAAGTGTCTTAAAAGTATCATAAGTGGTCCATTTGACTCATGCATTATATTTCAAGTGCAAGTCTATTGAAGCCATATGATAAGTTTGTGTGATGAGAAATTTATAAGCATAAACAAATCACACATTTCAATCAGATTTTTGCCAGTGAATCAGTACAATTTTAGTATTATTTATATACTTATATATTGTAATTAATATATATAAAAAATCTTTTATTTTAATATTTTCATTTGGAATGTTAATTTTAGTACTGTGCTTTTGTCATGTTTATTAATTTTTAGTAATGTGCTTATGTGCTTTTGTCATCTTTTTTAATTTTTGTTTTTCTATTTAGCTGTAATTTATTTATATTTTTTGTTTTAACTTCTACTTGAACTTATTTTATTTGAGTTATTTGGCATTTGTAATTTTTAAGTTTTTAATCTAATATTTTTTATTATAATAATATTTTTATTGTATTATTCCAGCTTAATTTCAATTAATGAAAAACTACTGTATTAGTTTTAGTTAATAATAATAATAATAATCAGTTGATGCCACTGACAAAACCAATGGAGGATTTGTTCAAAAACTGGACTGATCTGGATCTCAAATCCAGTTTAGGGACTCAAATATTTGACTGCAGCAGTTAACACCTCACTAGTTGAAAAATACAGTTAACAAAAACTTAAATGTCAGTCTGTGCATCAGAAAGAAATCGCATGAAATTCTGAATATAGCACACAAGACTTGAACCATATACCATTTTTTAGGATTCATTAGTGTCCTTTTTGAAGCTTAAAAGCTTCAGTTACCACTCACTGTAATTGCATAGAAAACCACGACCAGCATACTCTTCAAAATTTCTCCTCTTTGATTATGCTAGAAAAAAAAAAAGTCATACAGGTTTGGAATGACATAAGGGTGAGTAAATGATGAACTAATCCCTTAATTCTACATAAATGAGAAAGATGGAAGTTATAATTTGCAATACACCAGGGCGATTTAACTGGAATGAATATATATCTGTTTCCGATACTCACAGGAACCATCTGATTATTATCATTATTATTTAGATGATACATATTCATGAGGCATTGACAAACACGGAGATGCTGAAGAGTGAATGGACCGTGTCACTTCAGAGAGGGCTAGTTTCATTTCCGACTGTCCCCACACACTTCATTTCATTCTCACTATCTCCGTCCCTGTTTTCACCTCTGCCGTGCGTCATATCAGCCTCCAGTCTCCTCTATCATTTGTGGGTTTTACTTTGTGTAAATCTGTTAAGAGAACCCACTTGTTTAATTAAAGGTTTGTGCCTGTCTCTAAGGACCACGCTCCACTTACGCACACACAAACCCACTCGCACGCATGTGATAAACCTGGCAAGCGGCATCGTAAGGATGAGATCAGTGGCGCTTTCGTGTGTTGTGTGATCAAAGTGTTCATTCTCTTTTCCTCCTCTCTCTCTCTCTAAAAAAAGATGACTGTGCCTCCCTCGTCTTTGCACGTCTGAACCTCGCACTTCATCAGCCTGGGCTCGCTAACTAACCAACCAACCACTCGCACTTCCAAAAAACTCATTGTGAATGTTTGTGTGGAGGAAGTGCTAATACACGCCCTGATACTGCAGACAGCAGCCACATACAGGACCTGGTTTACACTTTGTAGCGATGCTGAATTAAGGAAAGTTGAGAGATACGTACATTGGTATACAAAAATCTAGAATAGACAACAGTCAAAAGTCCTCATATCTTCACTTCTTTTGTAATAAAAAATAGTGCTGTCAAACGATTAATCGAAACCAAAATAATAGTTTTTGTTTACATAATATATGAGTGTGTACTGTGTATATTTATTATATATATATATTAATACACACACATGCATGTATACATTTAAGAAAAATATGTTATGTTTATATATTTAATATATTTATATATGATATAATTTATATGAATATAAATATATACACGTAAATATTTTCAAAATATATGTTGTGTGTGTGTGTCTTTATATATACATAATAAATATACACAGTACACACACATATTATGTAAACAAAAACTTTTATTTTGGATGCGATTAATCGTTTGACAGCACTAATAAAAATAAATAAACTCAAACATACAATGTCAGTTAAATGCTGTAGATCTCTATGTTTAGTGTTTTTAATTACAACCTAATTAGTTTAATTACAATTATGTTAATATGGTAACACTTTAGTATAGGGACCAATTCTCACTATTAACTAGTTGCTTATTAGCATGACTATTATTAACATATTGGCTATTTATTAGTATTATAAAGCACATATTCTGCATGACCATATTCTACATCCTTAATCCTACCCAATACATAAACTTAACAACTACCTTACTTACTAATAAGCAGCAAATTAGGAGTTTACTGAAGCAAAAGTTGTTATTAATGGCTTACTAATAGACAGAACTGGACCTTAAAATAAAGTGTGACCGTTAATATAACACTATTTGAATCATTTAATAATTTAAGCCCTTAATTGTTGAGAACCACTGGACTAGTGGATCTTTGTCATGTGACCATATGTGTAGAAAAACCCAAACTTAATTGAGAGATGTACATGTGAAAAGTGACACACATTTTTAATGATAAAAACCACTATTTAATGATAAAAACTACTATTTGAGTGCAATATTTTATGATTTTTTTTAAAATTGAAAATCATTTATTTATTGCCATATGATTCATCCCTAACATGTTGCAAATTGCAACCCCTCTCTCGCCTATGCAGTTTTATTTTTTCCCTAAAATGATAAACAAGTCTGTTCAGTCTATGATGGCCTTTGAGACGGGCTGACGTATTTCGGTACTTTCCTCATCCTCACAGTCATAACTAATGGCAGCTGAGCTCTGACTCATTACTTCTGCTTCGACAGATTGGCTTCATTCACAAAAGCCTGCCTCTAAGACATCTGATTTCATCAGTCTGATGTAAAGCGGTTCTTTAAATCAGTTCTTATGTGTCTGTCAGGAAGTACACATTGAGAAGAGTCCGACGATCCACATAAACAGCTTCCTTCTCAGTGGCGCTCTGTTTGTTTTGTGACAGTACGCAGAATTGCCTCCACGAACCCATTAAATAACAGTCGGTGCTTTTCCACCTATTGTCGCTGAGAGTTGATGAGCGTCGAGGAAAAGGATGAGCTGATTAAAATGCAAAGGACCGCTCCGGTATAAGGTGCGTATGCAGCTCTCCGCTGTGTTAGCACAGATAAGCTGCCCTCTCAGGCTGAGACAAGCAGGCAAATTGCCTGTTAGAATGTGACCGGCATCGCAAGCCGAGAGGCTACGAACCATTGGGGTTGCAACAGAGATGAGCCGTTTCCTCCTTATGCTTTAGTGCTCATTTTCAAGGATAGAAATACAGTATCCTGAGGAAAGAGCGGGAGTCTATAGTTACCTATTGATGAACTGGAAATGTCTCTCGCAGCCAATTAACTGCTCTCCTCCAGCTCTGAAGAGGTTAGGACAGGAAGAAAAGTAGGAAATTATAGAACCTATACAATGAACTAATAAGGCATAAACAGAGAGAGAGGAAGTCGAGACAGCGAGGAAGCTTCCACTGATCTGCCTTTCAGACAGTGCTGTGATAATGTTTTAGTGCTGGATGTATTAATGCGTAATGCATGCAGGGAGCTGTCAACGGCCACTACGTGATCCTGACGGGATCGGCTCGGCACAATCCGCCCTGCACCGTGAGCCCCGGGCGCCCTCTCCAGCGTTACAGAAGATGTATGTGTATGTATGAGCATGCGTAAGTGTTAAGGAGGATTGAGAAGAGCTGCGGGTGGTGTCGCTCTCATTTCCTCTGAATATTATGGATTCAACACAAGTGAACCACTATCAACAGTATTTGGTGGCATAATAGCACAAAAAAACCAGCAAAAATTGAGGTTACAGTTAGGCAAATACAATAGAAGTGAATGGGAGCAATGTCATAAATACCAAGTTCTGTCATGAAACTCTAGATGGCGCATGCTGATGAGTCGTTAATGCAAACTGATGATATTCACAGTGTTAAACTAGCTGGCACAAGCTGATTGGTTCATGTTTCATACACAGCCAATAAGCTTGCTGCTTTACATTTAAATGGCTGGTTAGCATCCACTAGAGCATTTCACAGCACGATTTCAGAGTTACTCTGAAACCCTCCACCTTCCCCAGCTCCACCTGTATAGCTCTGCAACGGGTTATTATATATGTTACTTGTGCAGCAGCAGTATGTCTTAAATACTCGCAGCACTGTAACAGCATATGTATTGGCAGTAGCAAGTTCCTGTACTTGCTTTGCAGCAGTAGCAGCAGCAGCAATAATCTCCAACAACAGCAATTCAGCAACGTAGCAGATCTACTCTGCCAAGACCAAATACATTAACATTGTCATATCCATTACCATGCTAAAATCTGAGAATCAACCGAGAGTTGTCATGATAGAACTTTATCTTCAAACCAAACAACACTTCTCTCTGGTGAGGTATGCTGAAGTTCTCCAATGATTTCGTCCAGATAAACTCCACCTCTTTTTTACAAAAAACCTCAAGCTCACATTCAAATTTGCTTCCATCCAATCAACAACCAATGAACTAAACCAAGTCTCCACCAACATGTTTTCTTTCATTGCTAATCACAATTTGGAAAAGATTTGAAGCTACTTAATGTTGTTGCTGTGCAGTTAAAACACTAAGTATTTTAACGTTTACAGATTGGCTGCATTTGCTTTCATTGTCACACAGTTTAACGCTGATTTTATTTTTTTGGTCCATAATAAATATTATGTCACAAATGCTGAGCTTAACTTGTACTCAACCCAAAATAAGGTCTACAAAGCCTGGAGAAAACTATCCATTAGTATTCTCAAGCATTCGTGTTTTTCGCCATATTTGCTGTGATGCATCAATAGCAAAAACTGGAAGAGTACCAAAAAAATTAAGCTGAACCTCCACAGATGACCTCCAAACCCAGTGTCCCACCCTCTGCTGTTGTCATCCCTCACACGGCGAGATGATTTGTTCTTTTGATGTATTTCTTCAAAGGGCTTATTTGACTGCAGCTGTCTTCCTTTTTTTGCACGCCTCAGTGTTGCCCTTGGATAAAGAAAATTAGGCACAAAAATGGATAATACACATCTTTTTGTGGCTGCATTCAAAGGCCAGGCACTCCTGTTCTCCTGCGATAGCTGTCAGTGCGCATACTTGTGTAGTATTCCCGAGGTGAGCCACTCCTGACCTCAGGTCTGTGAAGACACAGAGGTAACATCACGGGCAAGACCAGCAGGATGACGTTAGCTAACGGGTTTAATACACTACCAAACACATCTATCAGAGGCAAGGTTTATCTCCTGTGAGCTTTAGTGCATGTTAACCCGATGCAGTGCACTGCAAACACTAGCACAGGCTTCAGATCGCAGCCTAAGACTGGATTTAATTCAGCATGTGTGCATTCAGTATGCAAAAGACAAATCTATGCATCCGCACGGACTGGAAAGAGATCACAATCAAGATGAATTCAAACATAATCCCTGCTTCTATAGCCTGCTAAAAAGTGATATACAATTATGTTCAAAAGAAGTAGAAAATTAATTCAGAAAAAAAACAAATATTCTGGAAGTGAAAACTGGAGGCACATGGTATACAGAAGAAAAAAAATTACTAAAATGTGAATATGGCTAGGTCATTGGTGTTCAAGGTGGTTGTTAGCAGTGCTGGACAGATTACTTACAAATTGTAGTCCATTACTGATCACAAATTACTTAACAGAAAATGTAGTTAGTAATAATCTGTTGGATTACACATATGATAATGTATTCTGAGTACTGTTTGATGACTTTTAGATTACTTTTGACCTTACTCATAAAACAATACTTTCTATTCTTTGTTATTCACCTCAAGAAGTGCATTGAACATTACCTTACACCAAGGTTTCCCAAACTGGGGTTCGAGAGGTGGTGAAAAGCTAATAATTAAATCATAAAATGTCAAATTAAACTATCCGTGTGGCCTTTCCATTTTCTATGTAATTATAGTAACCTGACTAGTGGCTGGTGTGTGCAGTTCCAGAAAACTGGAAGACTTTCCAAATGTATATAAGCAGTAGGAACTTTTAGAAAGGAAAATTTAAGAGAAAAAAACAGAATTAAGACGAATCAATGCATTACCAATAATTTACTTCCATTGTGTAAATAATATGTAATCTATAAAAAAATGAACTGTAATCTGATTCTGAGCACTTCACTTTAAAATGTAATATATTCTAATTACAAGTACTTAATTTTTGGACACTGATTACATAATCCAGATTACATGTAATCTGTCTAGCACTGGTTGTTAGGCATTGCTTGGATGTTGTAGGTAGCTGCTAGGATGTTCTGGGTAGATGCTAGGCCATTGCTAGGTGGTGTCAGGTCAAAAGAGCACACTCCCAGTCTCTATAATTTTCTGATCTTTACAGTAAATCGAATCTCTGGTTTCTCCAACAGTTCAAGTCTATGTTATATTCTTGCCTGTTGTTCCATCTGCCAGGTGAAAATCATAAGTCTGGCTGCTTACAGAAGTAACAGCACACCTTATAAAGTTGCAAGATTGGAGGTGTAATTTATAATTCATTTCTGTAGCACAAACAATGTGGGTCGAGATACATTTTGAAGTTTAATACTTAATGTTAGGGGTTTGTTAAAATTCACTAGTACAAGCAGTAGTGGTCTAATAGCGATACCTACTTCAGCAAGCAAAACTAATTAACAATAGCAAGGCTCAAGCAGGCACTGCACTCCAACAGAAACAGATCACCAGATTCAAAGCGGCTGCTTTGGGATTTTCAAAGAGGTCAAAGTTTAATGATAGTGGGCAAAGAAAAGAGCAAGAAACCTTATTTTGTAGGCTACATACATCTTACATAATGATCTTTCCCCACACTGCTCTCTGTTACTGCAGTACTCAAACATAATGACAAAGATGGAATTGTTTGCTTTGGCTAAAAGCAATATCCTAAAAAAATAAAAAGTTTTCTTTTTCTTTTTTTTTTAAACAAATTTTGAGTACAATCAGCAAGCACATTTGAAGCTAATCATTTTCTTTTCCTTCGAGCAAGCCCTTTCAAACACGCACACACATTTATCAGCTGGTATTCATGCGTTCTGCAAGTTGATAATATACAGTCTGTCGGGAGAGACGGAATTAGATTTTCAAGTGGTTTAGCAGCTCCATACAACAAAATGTGGATACCCAGAAAGAATTAAAACAGCAAATATACATGAATATATATACAGTATATATATATATATATATATATATATATATATATATATATATACATACATACAGTATACAACTGTATATATATATATATTATTATATATTTATTTTAGGAGTGCCACGTTCGGTAAACACTTTGGTTTAGGGGTCACAGTTTATGAGGCCCCTTTACAGACTTAATAAAAATTCCACACAAATTACATTTTAGGAAATGATTGCAATGCAGTTTGTGTGCAATTCTGGAATAGAGATCAGCCAAAATAAAACTAAAAATCGGTTCCGATTTATAGCCGGTTGACCAGTGCATCTCTAGAACCTGAAACTTTCCCACACTGCTGATTTAAACAAGCAGGTGTGCCATCTGAACTCGCCGTTCTTGTTTTAGGTTGGTGCGTAGATCGTCTCCTCTTCTGCTCTTTCCTGTTCATCATCTGACTGCATGAACCGAATTATGACGTCCGTACCGTGAAGGTTTGGTGCTGGGTAGTAACTGATTACATGTAATCTGGTTAACATAATCAGATTCCAAAAATTGAGTACTTGTAAATTAATTATATTACATTTTAAATTGATCATAATCAAATTACAGTTACTTTTTTACAGATTACATGATTACATGTTTGCACAATGGCAGTAAACTATTCATAATGTATTGATTCACACTATTTTTTTTTTCTCTTAAATGTTCCTTTCTAAAAAATCCTACTGCTTATACAGTACATTTGGAAAGTCTTCCAGTTTTATGGAACCGCACACACCAGCCACTAATCAGGTTACTATAATTATACAGAAAATGGAACGGGCACACAACTAGTTTAATTTGACATTTTTATGATTTAATTATTAGCTTTTCATCACCTCTCGAACCCCAGTTTGGGAAACCTTGGTGTAATAATGTTCAGTGCACTTCTTGAGGTGGATAACAAAGAATGGAAAATATTTTTTTATGAGTAAGGTAATCTAAAAGTAATCAAAAAGTACTCAGAATATATTTTCTAACTGAGCAACAGATAGATCAACTTGTTTTACTGTATAAACAACTGATTAGAATTTGACTAGTATTTGATATCTACAACATCATGAAGAAATGAGAACAGTATTTAAAAGAAATCTTTCTCAAAGTGGCTGGCCTCTCCTGCACCTGTGTGCTCCGTGGAGACTGTAAGAGACATTAAGAGCTCTAGAGAGGGTCATGTGAAGAATCTCTTTGTCACCAGAACCCCGCTGGCTGATGGGAAGGGTTGCTCTCTCCTGCATTAAACTGAGAGAGGTCGGGCAGACACCTCTGTGATTACTGCAAAGGGCCTTGAGTGGACACAGGCAGGTATTCATGAATGGCTTTGTACTCTTGCGCGCTTGAATGTGCAAGCGTGTAAAGTGGCGTGGGTCTGTGTACGTGATTCAGGAAAGGTCGCGGAAGAGAAGGACATCGTTGGAGGGAAATGTAATCATGGGCCGAAATGAACTCATCTTGTTTAGAGGTACTAGTCGTTTGGAAGAGGATGTCTTGTGAGGAAAATAGAAAAAGGAAAGGGTAAGAAAGAGGACAAATAGCAGCTTATTATCATGAAGATGATGGGAAAGGTAGTGGTTGTGCCGTTGGTGTGTGGCGGCGTGTCTGACTGTGTGCTACACAAACAGGAAGCTGAATGTAACAGTCAATAATCATTATCTGGCACAGCGAGCGCATGTATTTAAGTACGGGAGTGCATTCAAACGTTGTTTTCAAAGGTAAAATATAATCAAACCCAATCAGCTGCAATTGTTTTTAAGAACAAGATGCCTTTATCTTGCTTTAAGATACCTTTATGATTTACTTTCAAAAGCACAGAATGTGTCCTGAAGCATACTGCGGCCATCAAATATCAAGGTGCGTGGTAGACATACTGAACAGACGTGGTAAATACAGGGTAATATATACTCTATTTAATTCAAATTAGTGCAATAATGATCACTCACTTCATCAGCAGCCTTGATTCCAGAATTTTTCCCATTTTCGCCATAGGGATTAAAAAAAAAACTTCAATAAAAAGCCATGAACCAAACCAACCAGCTCTGAGATGAATCACAAAATTACAATTTTTTTGAAGCAAAAATACAATTGAAAATCAGAGAAAAAGCCAAAGGCTGTGTACGTCTTTTATGAGGCAATGAACTACATAGCCCATGAAGCTTTGTAAATGACATAACTGAATTTGCAGAATCAGATGTCTATGAATCAGATCTCCTCATAAACATACAAAGTACAAAATGCTATACAGTTGAAGTTTATTACTAAATAGACAAATATATACACAGGAGAGATTCAAATTTTGTTATTGCTGAAATAAGTTTTTATATAGAGAAAGTCAATGGGATTTTTACTGTAGTGCTGTGATTTTTACTGCTCCTATGATCAGCTTGGCTCTTGAGTATTAATTAGATGAAAGTAGCCATATTATGACCACACAGAATACGATTAATCGATCGACAGCTGATGAAAATATCAGGTTTAAAAACAGACATTTTTATGCAGCCGCTTACATTTTTTTTTTCAGTACACTCTGGTCAAGTAAATGAAGCTCTTAAAATACAATTATTATTGTCCAAATATTGGACAGGGGGTCCTCAGAAATTTCTGAAAGTGGTAGAAATGTTCTAACGGTTGGTAAGTCCCTGATTGTTGCACTCAATACTCCACTCGAGTGTTGTAGGGGTTAAAAATAACAATGCATTATTCAGGCCAGTCAAATGCATGAATACATGAATAAGTTGTAAAAAGCGTCTCCCATCTGGTATTAGAAGCGAGAGCGTGGAAAATGTGCCTTTTTAATGTGCCCGTCCTGCTGTAATCTGCCTTATCTCACTTAAACACTACATCCTCCCCCTTCGGAAGTGAGCAGGACGGCAGAGAGAGAGAGAGAGAGAGAGAGAGAGACAGAGGAGGAGAGCGAGAGAAACAGATTTGTATAAGAAGTATCCTCATTCTCCAGGGGATAAGCAGCAGAATGAAGCTCTGGTGATGGCATTGATCATATTCTCGTCGACATCTGGGTGTTTTTGTGTGAGCCTATATAGAGTAGCTGTGTGGAAGTGTTGGTATAAGACAAGCTGCATGTGATATACCAGATTTGAGCCTGATGGAACCCAATATGGGGATTCGAAAGTTTGAGACCACAACAACAACTTAGGATTTAAAATCAAATAGTATTAAAATGCAAAATTGCCAGTTGTTTTGGGTCAAAGAATCACATTTGCAGAGCATGTTTAGGTTTTATTGCCCTGTGCAGATCCACATAGACCCCTAATACTATTTACCAAAAGCATGCTGGATCATATTAGCAACATTTTTCAGATGAGAAGATCACTCTGGTTTTCAGCTGAATGAAGTTTTCAAAAAAAACATCTCTATGATGGATGTTGCTAGATCACAGAGTATCTGCTTCCAGAATTCATTTAAAGAACTCCATTATTGAAGGAGACTGTCGGATCTTGCTATAATTGTTTGCCGGTGGACAGGCCCAGACTGTGTAGTAGACGTAACCCAAGCTAAATTTAGTCTGAGAGCGAGGAACCGCAGGTTTTTTTTCTGCAGATGGACTAAGGAAGCCGAGAAGCCGCTGATGAGTGTGAATTGAGTCTCCTGTCACGGAGACAGGTGAATGTGTTGTGGCGAGCGTCTCCACGCACGAGCACGGGAGCCGACGTAGGGGTGGAACAGGGTGAGCGAAAAACTCATTTGCACGAGGCAGGGCTGGCTACGTGCCATCGGCGGCGGCTGCCGAGCTCAGTGGCCGTGGAGGTGTCACCAGGACCGGAGCTGTGCCGGAATAACGAGCCATCACGGGGAACAATCAGCCAAACAGGACGTTAGTTTTCACACCACGTCTCTAATAAGGGAGACAAAAGTGCATTTACACACACCTAAACCATTAACAAATCCTTAAAGTTGATGAGTGTAATCTATCATTGTTAAACATAGAATTTATCTAATATCAATACAGACTAGGGATGTCAATTTTCAATCATTTCCATAATCGATCGTCGTTTAAATTAACGATCAATTAATCGATTAATCATTAACCTTAACTACTGCAAAATGCGTCTATAGCAGTGGCATATAGTCACCGGCATGACAGGATGTGCAAATGCCACTCAAAACGCCAGCTTCCTCACCCGAATGAAAAGGGTTTTTAGTCTAAATAAAAGGCTAGTGGCAGGATGGTAAAATTAATGGATGTGATTACGATCATTTGATAAAAGGAAGAGAGCGCGCCGTAGTTACGCACGGGATCATTATACTTTGTGTGCTGTTTCATATCCTGTCACGGAGACCGCTGAATGCGCCTTTTTAAATGGTTTCATGGTGCTCGTTTTTTTATTTTTAAAACATCATAGCAATGTTTGCAACTGACATTATCGGGATTTAAAATAAAATGATCCCAAACGCAAGTACGGCACGTGGGGCTGTGACGCGCGGTCAGTGATCAGCTTCCAGAACCACCGGCGTTGCTACAAACACACTGTTACCCATTTGAAACATTTTAATGTGAGTATTATGACACAAGTGAGGTACAAAGCTTTGTTAATAAGAGAAATAATTGTTTAGCAGGCAAATGTTGCATCGAGATCATGCTTTTTGATTCATGCCGAGCGCATACATTTAAATCAAGCCAAACGCGGCTTTGTGTTCTGTTTTTCCGGATGGTCACGAATTTAATATTATTTGTTGTTTCTTTTCCCAAATCCTCACTGTCTCACCCTCTAGATTCGCAGGTTTATTTTATTGTTGTTCACTTTTAATCACTGTTTTCACATCTCTTACTGTGGTAAACGTGTGGGGGGAAATGAAAGATTTCGTGGCCATGAATTAAGAATTCATTACTATGACTTAAATTGTTCCCACATTTAAGTTAAATCATGGGTTTTCTAGGGAACAAATTAATGAAACATGGACAGCTGCCACAAATTAATATGTCGTAGGAACGAATTAACAAGTTGTATGAATGAATAGCCTATATCTGTCCTGCTCGCGTCCGATATGTGCCCGATATGCAACAATTACCTAGGGAAATTATAATTGAACATGACTTATTACTACATTTCAATACAAAAGAACTTTGTACTGTATCTGTTTTAATGTACTTTTAAAGTTTGGATCATATTAAAAGTGTAGTTTGTACATTAGTAAATTATTTTCTTGTAAGATCCAGCCCCTTCACCGTCACTCACAGACGTTTGCACGTGTTTTGCGCACGAGCTGCACGCACCCCAAAATGAAACTGCTTAATCGACCATCAATAGCTTTTATCGATTATATCTCTTATCGACAATTAATCGATCGTCGATTAATCGTTGACATCCCTAATACAGACAAACATATAAACAGCACAATCGTAGATTGACAAGGTATATAAACTTTACTTAAAATCAAATCACGTGTTGAAGAGAGGTGTACTAATATATTTTAAGTGATGTAACTTGAATTTTTGCCCTGAAAACAAAATAAAGCAAACATAAAGCAAATCAAAGCAAAGCAAAAAACAAACAAAAAACACCACAAAACAAACAAACAAAAATAATTAATAAATAAAACTCAAAACAAAACCCCCAAAAACAAAACAAAACTAAAAGCAAAAAACAACTGAAAACCCCAACAGACCAAAACAAAACAACAACAAAAAATTATATATAAAAATAATAATAAAATAAAACAAAATTAGAAAAATTCCCATAGACAAGTTCAAGGTATGGGCCTGAATATTATACGAGGTACAGGCTCTATCACCTAACAACCATCCAGAAAACCCTAGAAACTGCAAAGCAACACTCACAATACGTCACACCTTTTAGCATCAAGCTTCAATAAATAATAATTTCAGAATAAATAATGAAATATATATGAAAGCTTTGCTGAAAGGTGACACTATGATGACACTTTCTGTGACACTAGTGCAACATACACACACACACACACACACATATATATATATGAAGAGTTCAGATGCAAAATCCTCTAAGTGCCATATGAAATTTTCATCTAAAATTAGGATTTTTAGCAGGCTCCTCTGTTTAGGTTCAGTAATTTTACTCTAATGGCAATGTATAGGTCCTTTTCTATGCAATTAAAGTGAAATAACTGAACATAAACATAGGAGCCTGCTAAAAATCCTCATTTTAGATGAAAATTTCAGACGGCACTTAGAGGCTTTTGCATCTGAACTCAAATATATATATATATATATATATATATATATATATATATGTGTGTGTGTGTGTGTGTGTGTATATGCATATGTATGTATATACACAAATACACACACATATACATCCAAGCATTATTAATCAATCATTTCTTTGAACACATTCTGTCCTTTTCTTCTGAGATGGATCACTACTATCAAACAGTATATCCCTATGCTACTTAGCCTCGGGGTAAACTCAGAGAGTTGCTTTATATTGACTAAGATGTGTTTGCTGAAAGATCATAAATCAAGTCTCTCATGGCTGCTGCTGCAACTGTTACGTGCTTGGATGAACGTCAGCTTTGACATTATTAAAGGACAGTAAAACATGCATGTAGCGTGCCATGACGTGAGAATCGGTTGACAGAGAGTGTGAGAAGCAACCGAGGGAGAAAAACAGCTCATATGTGTCCAACAGTATCAACACCTGAAGTTATAGCAGGTAAAGGATCTGAGAGAAATGAGCCATACTTCCCAAGTGAAGGAACACAGTTTCAGCCGTCAATAACGGGACAAACATATTGATTCCTCCATTAAGCAGCTTCCCATGATACCCTGAGGTTAAGGCTTTTCCTCCCCCGCTCTTCTGTACAGCAGAATAACCTCATTTAGACAACAGAATCCGACAGTTTCAGCCTCTGCGGCTAGTTTAAGTTGTAGGCCTGGTTTAGGGAGTGAATATTTGATGCCCAGATTTTACCTCCTCCGTGCTGTGGGTACTCAAAAGCGGTTTTCATCAGCCGAGTCAGGCTGGAGGTGAAGAAACGTTAATGTGTAAAAAAAAAGACAGAGTGAGAAAAGAGAGCGCTCCTGGCAATCACAGTAATTCCAGACGTGCTCTGCACACATATGATCAATCCTTTCATTGATCAATCGCTCTGGCCCAATGCTCCGCTGCACCGCTGCCAATCTAGACGAGTTCCAGCATACGGCCCGTCTGAAATGAGCTCCACACACACTCCACTTCTTTCCTCTGCTCGCTGACTCTCTGACTGACTGACTCACTCACTCACTCACACAAACAGCTGGAGACGCTGTTTACCCACCGGAGTTCAATATTATCAAAGCCCCCACGCTCCCCTGCTCATCTTTAGAAACAGGGCACCTCTCTGTATTTCTTTTTCTGTATCACCTCTTATCCCGTGCCGGGGTGTAAATTAACCCTTTGCCACACCTGCCAATGCAGTGTGAACTGAAAATACCTACCAGCTATAAACATTTTTCTTTTGGCCACTTTTGATTCAGTTTCCAAATATTAATTATCAATCAGCACAGCCATTTTTAACATTGATACTGATTATATGAAATGTTTCTTGAGCAGCAAATCCGCACATTAGAATGGTTTCTGAAGGATCATGTGACACTGAAGACAGGAGTAATAAAAAAATAAATATAATAGAAACCATGTATTTTAAATGGCAATGAAATTTTACAATTTTACTGTATTTTTGATTGAATAAATGCAGCTTTGGTGAGCATACAGACTTTTCAAAAACATTAAACTTTTATATTTACTGTTAAAGCATATTTAGAATACAATTTACTATTACAGTGGTGGCCAAAATGATTAGAACACAAGTAGTTTCACCAGCTAAAAAATGTTTTTAAGTCAGTTATTTCTATCTTTTGCTGCAGTGTGTCAGTAGGAAATATCAGTTTACATTTCCAAACATTCATTTTGCCATTAATTGTAATAATCCAGTGAGATTTTTGTTTGCACAAGGAGTCTGACAACAGCCAGTGCTCCACACAGAGATCTGATCTGATCATCATCAGTCTGTCTGGAATCACATGAAGAAACAGAACAAACTGAGACAGACTAAATCCAGAAGAACTGTGGGAACGTCTCCAAGATGCTTCAAGAAACCTCCCTGCAAAGCTACAACACTGTTAAAAGTTTTAGGCACTTGTGTAAAAATGCTGTAAAATGAGGATGCTGTCAAAAATAATGTCATAAACAGATTTTCTTTATCAATTAACTTCTATTAACTAAATTAAATCAACATTTGGTGTGACCATCCTTTGCGTTTAAAGCAGCTTTTGCCCTCGGTGCACTTGCGTGTAGTTTTTCAGGAAGCTTTGCAGGGAGGTTTCTTGAAGCATCTTGGAGACGTTGCCACAGTTCTTCTGGATTTAGTCTGTCTCAGTTTGTTCTGTTTCTTCATGTGATTCCAGACAGACTGATGATGATCAGATCAGATCTCTGTGTGGAGCACTGGCTGTTGTCAGACTCCTTGTGCAAACAAAAATCTCACTGGATTATTACAATTAATGGCAAAATTAATGTTTGGAAATGTAAACTGATATTTCCTACTGACACACTGCAGCAAAAGATAGAAATAACTTAAAACCATTTTTTAGCTGGTGAAACTACTTGTGTTCTAATAATTTTGGCCACCACTGTATGTAATCTAAAAATATTACATATTTATTACAAAAAAAGTCCAAGGGTTAATTTTGGATACCACCGGAGTAGAACTTGGCAAAAGACTAACCTGACTCTCATCTCCCATCTCAACCTCTCTGCCCAGGAGAAACACTGAACCGTCCGTTATCTATGGCCGCTGATCCCATTTGAGCGAGAGAGAGATGACCCCTGATAGCCACACTGTCAATTTCATTAGCGCAATAGCAGGGAGGCTACTGCCCATTAAAGCCCTGCTGAGGAGCCAGCACCGATTAGCATGGAGCCGAACTTCAACTGCATTAACACACCGGGACAGTGTGATCTTTAATGCGTTTCTCAATGGAGGCTGGAGTTCACTGGTAGGCTGGAGCTCTCATTCCTCAGGACTGATCATTTCCTGCTAGACACCAAGTGAGGTGGCTAATTAGAGCTCTTTGAAGGCTTTGTACGGCATGTTCCACCGAATCACGTAATTACGGCTCATGCTGCCCAGGCCCACTGCCACAGAGCCCGCTTAATGACGAGCCACATTTCACATATTAGTTATCATTCATGGAATGAAACTGATTGGAATATACATGATGAACAGTGTAGAAAACACAAAACTCATATTCTCCACTCCACAGACCATCTATCCATGTGGGGGTTCATGAATATGGAAACTTGTCATAAAATAGGGATAATTATTGTTTTTGGCATGCAACAAAAAAGCTTGAATTTGAAAAAAAAAATGTGTGAGCAAGTGGAAGGGTGTAAATATAATATCTCACTTGACCTTGTCATGTAGTAAATCCACCTTTTGAGGATGCTCTAAATTAGTCTAACTAAAGAGTAAAAATTTAAAAAGAGACAACTAATAAATAATAAATGACCAAAAGTGTTCTAAGTTTTCAATAAATAAGTAAATGATAAAACTTGTAATAATAATAATAATAATAATAATAATACAACTTTTCTCGCAATTCACAGTATTTTTTTTTAATATTTATATTTTATATATTTTTTATTTAAAATGAATTGGAAATGTTTTTCATCCAGAAACAGACTAATGTAACTTTTTTTTTTTTTTGTAATTAATATTTAAATTTTTGCTTTAGCACATTCATTGACAAAAAGAATGTGCTAAATTATATTTTATTACATTATTAATTTTACAAACAACACATTGTCTTTATAATATCATGCTTACAATTTTTCTTACACAGTATATAATGTTTACACATAAAAATGTATTTACATTTGAGGAAAGCTGTCCTCATCATATTTTGGGGTCCTTGGCATAAAAAAAAACTTCTGTGTAAGAAAAATGCTGTTTCACTGTTTAAATGCACTGTAAGAGCAACCACATATTTTTCTAGAATTTTGTTTGTGTGTTCCACAGTTAAAAAGAGAGTTTGGAATGACATAAGGATGTTTTTTTTGTGAATTTTCCCTTTAATTTGAAAATAACAGTCAGGCGGTCCTCACAAGTATAGATACTGATTTTTGCATGTGACTAGACTCACCACAGGGGCCTTTGCGCATCACCTTGATGCGTCTCTGTGTATTGCACTGGGCCTTCTCCAGCTCACACTCATTGGAATAGGTAGAGGAGTCAGATCCACACACCGGCGCCACCACAGACATGCATACAATCTTCTTACAAACACACTCTCCTTTAGAGGGGTCAGTCGGGTCTCTCTCACACACCGCTCCAAATCCACACAGCTTTCCTCTGCAACCTATAAAGAGACACAGACATAAGAATCAATTTTAGAAAGCCACAATCATGTGACAAGTGCAGCGTTCTAGAAGACTACAGTCATATGAGGGTGGAACAAAAGACACTTGTAAAACAGCTCATGCAAACCAGCACTCAGTTTAAAAACTCTTTTAGTTAACACATGACCTTTAGAGCTCCTGTCTGAAGAGACGTGTACAACATTATTATCAGAATCAATGAAAGCACCATCTCAACACAAGCACTCTGCTAGGAAGACCTGGTTTTAGACAGTTCATTCAAAAAACGAAAATTGACATAATTTAACATTCTATACTTGCATGGCATTCTTTTGTGGAACACAGAATGCAAGCTTTCAAGCTTCAAAAAGGACAAAAGCATCATAAAAGAGGCCCATACCACTCAAGTCTTCTGAAGCCATATAAACAGATTAGAATTTGACTCATTACACACTGAAAGTATTGACCAGCTCTCTAGTTTTCCTTGGAACATTAATGAGAGTTCATGAGAGAAGCTCCGATGTCCAATTTGTACACACATCATTCTTTTGAGTCAAAACTTTTCAATGAATCAGTTCCTTTTCACAAAACCAGTTTGAATGATTCAATCACAAATCATGATCTTGAGCTCAGAAATTTCAGTCTGTTTCTCACACTATTATATTATTTCAAACAACTATATAGAATATAGAGCATGAGTTGTATGGGCCACATTTATAATACTTTCATTGTGCTTATATGTTCATTTTGAAGCACTAGTCCTTGTTCAGAGACCATTTTCATATTTTCTGGGGTTCTCAGAACTGGAAGTCATCATTGTTGGCTAAACCCCTATAGAGGTGAATGGAAATGACGGCAAATATAATTTTGCCTTCCCATTTGCCCCCAATCCACAAAAATCCACAATAGCGTTTCTATGACTTTCCAAAAGAAGAAAAAATATTGAAAGATTGATTACATTGGTCAGAAGAGAGAAGGATGACAAATCTGCCGTCACTCCCTCAGTCATTGTATTTGAAGCACTCATGCAGCCAGTTTCCTTAATGTACGGCATATATATATATATATATATATATATATATATATATACACGTGTATATGTGTGTATATATACGTGTATATATGTACATGTATGTGTGTGTGTAAATAAAAGATTTCCAGTATATTACAGAATTTTCATTTTTGGGATCTAAGGAGATGTACAGTATTACAGTTATTTTCTTATTCTAAATCAAAGCAAGCACAAGTCTATGCTGAGAAGACCTGGTCTTTGATGAGTGATCTTTAAAACACACACACACACTCGCTCTTTCACTTTTTCTTATCACGGACTACCAGAACATGTACAGACAGGGTGGCATGACCACTCGAAATGCTCCAGGATCTGTCTAGCTGTTCCTGATCACTGACTTCACTTCATACAAGAACACACAATCACATAAAACACACACACACATACACACAACTTTTCCTCGTTTCTGATACTGACAGGTGAGCATCTGTGTTAACTCCTCTGAGACGGTTTCGTTCTATTGCTTTCCTGTCTCACAACTGCCATCAAAACACAAACTTCCATAATTCCCCCAGGCAGGGTCCACTATGGAGCTGCCACAAACTGATTGACAGCCATCAGGTAAACACAATGGGCTTCTTTTTTTTTTATCAGTGACCAGCTACCTACACAGAATCACACATGTGGAACGTGAGTGTGCACACATGAGCTTGAGGCATGAGGAGAGTTGCATTTAAACTCCGCTGTCAATCCGACATGCACACCTGCCCACTGCTGTCTCCTTACACAGTGCTTGTCACCTCTGTGCCTGTTTGAGATTCATCGCAGCACTGTGGCGGCCCGGCCCTTTGTTGATTCTGAGTAAATCAGGTCAAAACCAACAACTTGAGGACACAGTCATAGAGACTCTGTGAAAGCCTGTGGATCTCGGTGGGATTGGGCTGCAAAGGACGGCACTTCCTGGAGGCACGCTCTTCAGTCTCGTATCTAGAGACTAATTAAAGAGGCTGGTGTTATTCCTATTATCTTACACTGTATAAATTAATGTTCAGAAGAAAACAAGAAAGAAATTGAAAAGCAGAAAATAAGTCAGTTTGTTTTCTCAATCATTATGTAATTATGCTCCTTAAGTAATAAAGTTATTAGGAATGCACCGAAATGAAAATTCTTGGCCGAAGCCGAACAAAATGAAACACTGGGCCGAAGGCCGAATACCGAACCCGGTTTTTCAAATTTTTTTCCCCATGTAGGCCTATTTTGCCATTTTTTTTCACCATTGCATAAATTAAATAGCCAAAACGTGCTTTTTACTGTTTTGTCCTGCTTTTCAAATAAAAAAATCAATTACAAAACAACAATTTAAAAATATTTACTTAACACTGAACATTTGTTTAACATTCTATCAGACATTATACCAACAAAGCACAATTCTTTGCCCATTTTTGGGACCCCCTTCTTGAATCAGGCATGTATTTTTTACTGTACAAATAAATGTAGCCTTTCTGAGCAGAAGAGACTTCTTTTAAAACATTAGAATATATTACAATCCCAATTTGAACACTATGTGTGAATGTTATAATAAATGTAGGGTAATTATTATTATCATTATTATTGTCTTATTTGTTTATTTTATTTTACAGAACAACAGTAAAATTACAATATTAACATTTATGAATGTTGATGAAGTTGTTGCTTTTTCTTAGATTTTATTTTGGCAGAAACCCGCAGGAAGATCTTAGTGCTTCTTTTTGTTGACAGCAGCCACAGCCGGTTCTAGACATTAGGAGGCCCTAGGCAAAATTCATGATGGAGGCCCCCACCCACCCAAAAAGCACTTTAAACAAACATGATTCCGAACCTTTTTATTTATACAACATTTAATTAAAAATGTTGCATATTTTTACTTATACAGTACAAAAGTTTGGACAGATTACTATTTTTAATGTTTTTGAAATAAGTCTCTTATGCTCATCAAGCTTGGATTCATTTGATCAAAAATACAGAAAAAAAATATTTAACATGTAAAATAATGGTTTTCTATTTTAATATATTTTAAAATATATTTCTGTGATGCAAAGCTGAATTTTCATCAGCCATTACTCCAGTTTTCAGAGTCACATGATCCTTCAGAAATCATTCTAATATGCTGATTTATTATACATTTTAGAAACAGTGCTTAATGTTTATTTTATAACCTGTGATCCTTTTTTCAGGATTTTTTTATTATTAAAAAGTTGTTTAAAAAAATATCTAAATCTTTTATAACAATATAAAAAACCTTTATAACAAGTCTCATTACTATCACATTTTTTTTTTTTAATCTGTTTAACATATCCGTGCTGAATATTACTGTTTTGTTCTGTAATTTTGATCAAATAAATGCAGGTTTGATGAGCATTAGACATTTCTTTCAAAAACATTTGTAAAAAATTTGAATGGGTCCAAACTTATGTAAATATTAATCACAATTTATCTAAGGTAATCTCTTTTTTGTTGGATGAAGATGTTGTTGTTGTTGTTATTTTGCGGTTTTATTCAATTTAATTCATAGTTCCAGAATACCACTTAAGTAGATGAACATAAGTACTTTTATCATTTTTTTTCCTAGCTGGGTATCTCCTCCCATTTGATCAATATTGACAACAGATATTGTCATATTATTAATATCAACGATCTCTACTAAGCAGAAAAAAACGCTAATTTCTCGTTAGTTGAAACTGAAATTATAAGTATGTTAGAGCAGTAGCCTAATGTAATCATCAGCAGAATTTAGAAGATACACCTGAGATCCTTTATTTGAAACATTAAAAAAAAAATTCTAGTGTGTTTGCTTTTTAACTTTGAATACAAACTTCTCTGCTTTTACTTTTGTAGCTATTTTGCTAGTCAGCTCCCGACGCGATGTCATTCGTTGTACACGCAAATTCAAAGCGTCGCGTCTGGGCGTCAATGGCGCTCGCGCTCTTTTAAACTGGTAATAAAGCGGTGAATGATCTGTCCAGAAATGACGCTGATCGACAGAGAATACATAGCAATCACTCTAAAATAGATGACGACAAATCACACACCTGCATTAGGAGCTGTACTTCTTTGCCTGCTGTTTGCATCGCATGGTTCGCAGCCCCTGAAGGATGTGTTAGTTACGCAAACATTTAGAAGGCGGGACCCGCTTTGAAACTGCAACATTAATTGGTTTAATTGCAGATGAGTGACAATTATTTCAACTATATCCAATAAACAATGAGGCGTATTTTGCTGCCCGTCTTGACTGGTGGACTGGCATTTAGGGGATGCTACGGTTATGGAGGCCCCTCCTCAAAGCCCGAGGCCCTAGGCAATCGCCTGCTCTGCCTATAGCTAGCGCCGGCCCTGACAACAGCATGCAGATATTTAAATGATTCTCATTACGAATTCGGGAAGATGTTTGACGCACATATCACATTGTCACGTCTTTAAAAAAATATATAAAAATGTTACTGAGCAAATGACGAGTAACAGTGTTTTAGCGCATATTTTGAACCCTGGCGCCGCGAGCTCGTGCAGCGCTGTTTGAATACATGCAGTCCGTGCGTGTATTTGAAAACACAACATTCTGCAGTTTATTTACTAATCGTTTTAGGCCATTTCGCGATTTCAATCATCACAGTAACCAGCAACAACCACCTCTTCCTCTTCTCATCGGAGACATGAGATGCAGCGCTAAGCAGTCTCTTACTGTCGGTGCTTCATGTTTGTAATGATTTTTGCGTCTTTCTCTGACAGTTTTAAATACTTTCACACTGCAGACGTGTTTGCTGCATTAGTGCGTGCCTCTATTTGTTCAGTACAATTTATTCGGTCTTTTCGCTTATTCTTATATATTTTATATTATTATATTCTTATTTGTATATATTTTGCGTATTCTTATATATATCACTTATATATTTTCGGCTGAACAATTTCGGTTGCCGAACATTCAGTGCATCCCTAAATGTTATAATCAAATCATTATAATTATTTTAAACCACTTAACCTTTTACAATTTGCACAAAAATCTATATTCATCAGGCAAAAATGGACAGCCAGAGAATTAAATAGCTATATATATATATATATATATATATATATATATATATATAGGAATGTTGTAATATTACAATTCTGGCCAATACAGATACATGATTTAATGTTATGTCCGATAATTGTGTAAAACAAAATAAAAATCAAATCAAATAAATAAATAACAAATAAAAATGCATTTTAAATAAATGCTGTTCTTATTTTTTCTTCTTTTTTAACACTTTTTTTTCATCAAAGAATCCTGAAAAATTAAAATAATAATAAATAAATAAATAAATAAATAAATAAATAAATAAAATAAGCAGCTCAACTGTTTCCAACACTGATAAAAATTCAGCATATTAGAATGACTTCTGAAGAATCATGTGACACTGAAGACAGCATTGCATCACAGGAATAAATTCAATTTTAAAGTATATTAAAACAGAAAAACATTATTTTAAATTGCAATAATAAAATATATTTTACTGGCTGAAAACCATTATGGTAGTGTTTTATTAAAATACATACCGTACACCAATATTACACCTCCAAAATCGTTTTGCAAAACGATTCCCATCTTTCTGATTACTATGTGAGCCCACATAATAGTATTTCCATCAAATTAATTAATTTACAGAACTTTAATTAAAGCAATTAGAAACTTTAGATGCAAACACTTTTAATCGTGTAGATATTAACAGCCACAAATAAGAAGTCAGTGTTGACTCACAGTGACTCACATTTCCCCACAATCCCTGTATCAATGGCTGTGGACTGTGTGCTTTGCACAGAGAAATCAAGCGTTTAAACCTAGTGGCTGTTGAGCATTATCAAATATAGATGTAATAATAGAGTAGACCACCTGGATCTATGGTCAGCGCCTGAACGGTCTGTGACTCTGAGCCCTAGAGAAACACACTACACTGCAGCACACAACCGTACTAAATAAAGCCTGTGAGCGTGACAGGTGTTGAGTGTCGAAGCGATGCATATTCATGTTTTAATAATACATATGCATGTGAAACATCTACTACTTAACGCTTTTTGAAAGGGGGGAGGGAATTTGAAGTCCATTCCATCACGAGTAAATCTTTTCCACGACATGCGATTCTCCAGTGAGACGGACCACACAGATTTTCATCCATACGTGTAGTTTATCAATCATTTAATAATTTTGCATTCTGCATGACTTCACGTCAAGTGTTCAATTCGTGCTGCAACACCTGCGCCTTTGTTGAAACTCATATTAAGTTCTCTTTTATTTGTAGCACACTGAACAAGAAGCCAAAATCTACACAGATGCTCCATCCAGACTTTTGTCCTAACCAGAAATAACACAATACTTAAGTGAAAAAATCTTTAATGTAATTTGTTTTTGTATATTCACTAGACAGCAGTATACTGAAAATAAGTTTATGCTCATTTTTACATTTAGATCATCAATTGAGTAATCTGATACTTTTTTGTACCACAAATAGACCTAAGTGAAAACCAGGCTTTAGTATGACTAGTTATATATAAACTAACGATGAGGCAATAATAATTGGCTCAAATAAAATATCAAAACCAAGTAATTACATGGTTTTATTGAACAACACTGTTAAAATACATAATGTAATATGCCTATACATAATATGAACATTACCAACTTAAGTACATTATATGACGTTTCACTTTACAGCGTATTTAAACGATGTTTAAATCCATTAAAGGGGACCTATTATGGAAAAATCACTTTTATAAGGTGTTTGAACACAGTTGTATGGCCGCAGTGAGTGAAAACATCCAGCCTATAATGGTAAAAATCCACCCACTCATTTATTTATAATCTAAAAAAATCATAAAGAGTCTCTCAGAGCAAGCTGTTTCAGATTCTCCCTCTGTTCACGTCACCGAGGGGAAAAAGTCCCACCCATTTGTGACGCTGCCCTATAAGCACAGACACAGCCCTGAGTGAGAAGCTGTGGTCCGCCTCCGCCATTACTGATTACTTGCTGTAGCTGCTGGAGATATACACTGTCAGCGCCAAAGAGGCATTTCAAGTGTTGTGTTTTGGGATGCACTAACGAACATAGGAGTCTCCATAGATTCCCTCCATCTGAGCCGCTGAGGACACTGTGGTTAAGTTTCAGCTCCAGACAAAGTATCACGCGTTTGTTTTCCAAATTGCCCTTCTGAAAGAGCTTCTTGGCACTCTGTAAGGCTAATGATGCTAAAGCTACCATCGTCTCTGCCTGTATTTACTGGTGCTGTCTTCATGAATGATCGTGAATAGGAATGTGGTGGTTAAAAGTTGCATATGAAAGCAATGCGAGTCGATCGCTTGAGTTTGTTGAGCTCATAATCACGAGTGGGACTTATAAAGTTTGTGATAGCATGCCATGCACCATGAGACCAGCTATGTTGTTATTTTTATCCCGCAGTGCTCCTCATCTGTGTAATTCATAAACGTGAATTTATTATGCACAGTACAATCAGATGACTGACTTTTAAACCGAGTATGTTTTCTGTAAAGATAACAGGCTTGTACTAATAGTGAAATGTTTATTTGCAAAGGCTAGCACTGCTAATGCGGGAGCTTGAGCTCTTGAAGCTCCGCCCTCTTCTCCGGGAGCACCAGCTCATTTGCATTAAAGCAACATACTCAAATACAGGGCGTTTTGGCTCACACCCTAAAAGTGGCAAGTTTAACAAGCTATAAAAAATTATCTGTTGGGTATTTTGAGCTAAAACTTCACATACACACTCTGGGGATATCAAAGACTTATTTTACATCTTGTAAAAAGGAGCAAAATAGGTCCCCTTTAAATTGTAATATTTGGCCACATGCAACCAATAAACTTTTATTTTGAAATCGTAATGTACAATAAATGGCATATTTAGAAATAGGTTGATGTATTCTCCTGTGTTGGCAAAAGTTTATAAATGATTTACGTTACAAATCTAGTGAGATAATGAACACTGTTTTAAAAAGGTGAACTTTAAGCAATTCAAATTCATGCAGAGGAAGAGTTTAGCCCTTTTCACTCATACAGTCTTTACTGGTAAATTACAGGTAAGTTGCCATTAATAGATCATGTGTGAACAGGACCTTTTCAAAAATCCCAGTAAATTTGTTCTGGCAATCATATCATTCTTATGGAGATGACATGATTACTCTGAGCTGTTTACAAAGCTCCGCTTCTTTTTAATTAGTTTTTCTATCTAAATATGTGCTAGATGGACATCTTTGACCATTGTGCCTCGCAGCTTTTTCAACATGTCGCGCTTCTCCATTCATCAGGGCTGCGACTCTGCAATTAGATACCATTATGCGTCTCGTGTTTATAAGAGCAAAAAATTCTGATTGGCTAATAATGTTAGTTTGGTTAAGAGTGAAATCTGTGCTCCTCTCATACCATTGGTAGGCGAACTCATGAACTCGAAAGTGATATCAACAAGGTTTTTTTAAATGTAGGATTTTTTTTTTTACGCAGCCAAACGCTGCACGCCGGAGATCCGGCATGGTGCCGGAGAACTTTAAGCCCTGTAGATTTTACAGTTTTATTTTTTTAATTATTTAGACAAAACAGTATAGAATTTTACCATCACCAATTCATCAGTTATTAGCAATAAAAAGAAATAGCGGCTTATTATCAGGGAAAATTTGATTATTGAAGCATCTTTAGTTCTGATTGGCTGAAAGTGTAGCAATTATGCATTCTGTGTGGAGCGAAAACCTAGTACTTCAGCACATATTGCTCATTATATATGCATTAGGTACTCATGTCTTTTGCAACCTGTGTTATGTAGAAGTGCGAGTAGAATCTTCCTGTGGCTGCACATTTCTGCCATGATGTCAGCCTAGGCGTTTTGAGTTTCACGCTCATTTTCCAGCCATGTGGTGCCACAGCCATGAGCGCTGGAACATGTTGCCATGACAACAGCCCTAGAATCAATGGGGAAAAAACGTTGTTGGCTTTACAATGGGCCCCATTCGCACATATAGATGTATATTAATTTGTGCGAATGGAAGCTCAAGGCTTCAGATACAGTATATATGTGCTTTCCGGATCGGATTTTTTATGAATTAACTTAAATTGGAAACTGTGTATAGTCAATCTCTATATATTTTATAGAGCCTGTAGTCCTATAAAATACAATAATAAATGTATCTTGTTCATTGCATAAAATGTCGGTTTTGTGTTTTGTTAAACTGCTTCGGTTTGAGAGGAAGAGACCCATAATTGGTTGCTTTTAGTTTAAAACTGAGTCATTGTAATCATTTCACTTTAATAAAATTAATGATAATGCAAAATGATGGTCCAGTGGCTGTACATAAGACAAAAAAGTGATACTAAAACACATATTAAAACACATTATTGGGTTGCTAAATAAATGGCTGAGGAATAATGGCCTGTTTGTGTCAGTGAGGACACGTTCATCTCCTGGGAGACATCCATTTTCTGAGATATTATTCTAAAAATCTCATTTATAACAAGACCACCAGAGGTACGTGTGATACACCTCTGCTCTGTGCATGAGTAATGGAGAAAGACTCTGGAGACTTTGACCACTGACTCACGGTGAGGCAAACACAGCATCAGTTTTGCTCTACAATAACAAAAACAGACTGAGGGAGCGAGTGATTGGTGTCTAGTAGAATGAGCAGACTTCAGTATAACAGGTTGTACGTAAATCCCAGAGGCTTCCTATACAGATTTCTCACTGTTTACTGTCTGATAAAGTTATCGACTACTCTGCACTGCAGTTATAAACAGTAGTTATTTGACTGGAGTTTCAGCAGATATTCACTGTGTGACAATATATGTGCAAGTTCGGAACTAAGGACTTAAGTTTTCTGCAATCTAAACTCCTCAGACTGTTTTCTGGTAGAAACTAGTCTAACTGCCCTTACATCTTGTCCAAAGATTGTCTAATTGTTCTCCTAACCTAGTCAAGCTCTCTTAGCCTGCACAAAGCTGGTTTAAGCTGCTATATCTGGTCTCTTAACCAACCTGAAGATGGTTTAAAACAAGTCTAACTGGTCTCAAAGTCTACCCAAAGCTGGTTCAACCTGATCTCCCATTTTGAGCCTGCCTGAAAATGGTTTAAGCATGTCCAGTTGGTCTCTCATTCTGCTGGTTTAATTGGTCTCCCATTCTAGTCAAGCCAACACAAAGCTTATTTAATCAGGTACATCTGGTCTCCTAAGTTGGTTTAAGCAAACCTCACAACAGCCCAAAACTGGTTTATGCAAGTCTAACTGGTCTCCCAGCATGTCCAAAGCTGTTTTAAACTGGTCTAACTGATCTCCCTTTCTAGTCAAGATCTCCTAGTATCCACAATGCTGGTTTAAGAAGGTATAACTGGTCTCCCAGCCTGCCCAAAGATGGTTTAAGCTGGTCTATTTGGTTTCCCATTCTGGTCAAGTTATCCTAGTTTCCACAAAGCTGGTTTAAGATGCTACAACTGATCCTGCCTGAAATTGTTAAAGTGGTCCAGCTGGTCTCCCATTCTGCTAGTTTATGGTGGTTTAATTGGTCCCCCATCCTGGTCAAGCCTAAACAAAGCTTATTTAATCTGGTATATCTGGTCTCCTAAATTGTTTTAAGCAAATAACTGTTTAGCCTGCATAAAGCTGGTAAAATATGGTATAATTGACCTCTCAACTGGCCAAAACTGGTTTACGCAAGTCTAACTGGTCTCCCAACATGCCTAAAGCTGTTTAAACTGGTCTAAATTATCTCCCATTCAGGTCAAAATCTCATAGCTTACACAAAGCTGGTTTAAGCAGGTACTGTATAACTGGTCTCCAAAGATGGTTTAAAATGGTCTATTTGGTCCCCCAGCCTGGTCAAGCTCTTCTAGCCTGCACAAAACTGGTTTAAGGAGGTATAACTGGTCCCCTAACATGCCTGAAACTGACTTAAGTTAGTCTAGCTGGTCTCCCAACCTGGCTATCTGGTGTTCTGCTGGTTTTGCTGGTCTTTGCCGACTGTCCAGCTGAAGGGACTCTAAAGCTCCTCTAAAACCAGCAAACCAGACCAACGTGGGAGACCAACAAATCTTCTTAGACTGGTTTAAAACATTTTTTTTCCTTAGCTGGGCTTCCCTCTCACTCTGTTTATTTTGTCCACTTTCACCCACTTCCTCCATGTCCTTCCATTTCATTACGTTTTATTAAAAACTAAAATGAAGGGTCGGGGAAAAGAAAAACAAATATAAAAGCTGGTGTTATTTTGTTTCTCTGTAGCTATAGATAGTACACTGGGCAAGGGCAGGTCACGCCAAAGACACCATCTATTTTCTCAATTTCCACATATAAAAGCCCAATCAATTCCTCTCTCTCTCTCTGTGCTCATTCCCGCCAGCTCGAGGCCTTGACCCCGGCTTAAACCCCACTGAACTTATTTACCAGCGTCGACTCTTGGTTAAAACTCTCCCACACATCACAGACAAAGGGCAAGGGACAGAGAAAAGAGCCAGAATGAAGAAGTGCTATACATGAAAAGAAGATACACAGAAATGTGATTTTGTTTTTCTTCAGGCATGTTTATGGCAACCACTTTTAGGAGGGAGAGCCCACTGGACTACCAAAGGGCACTGTAGCCCTGGACAGCTAAATCTATGATGACAGGGTGGTCAAGGATATAGATGGAAGGCCCTTTTTCTTAAAGAATAAACACTCCAAAGGTTAGCAAGTAAACTAACAGCAAGTAAACTATATATACGGTTCATATGTCAGACAGTAAGTGGGCAGTTTTTAATCTGAATAGATTGTTGTGAGTAGTCAAATGTCTGGGCGAAAACTAGCACTTCTCAAGCTGAAATATTAAAGATGGAGACCTGAGAGCAGGACCAACTCTGTCACAATCTCATCTCTGGCACAAAAGAAAGCAGACAAGCATTGAAATGATTACAACTTCCTGAAATATACATGAATAAGTCACTGGTGCCTGGCAGTGATGCTACGCAAGATTCTATTATTTAAAGCCGTCCGGAGCAAGTGTGTTGAGGAGTGTGTCTTCCTCTCTCACTCCATCTGAACACGCTTTCATGCACATCCTCCTTTGCACCGTGTGTACCCATATTCCCCGCGCTCCTTCTAATCTGCCCTGTAGTCCATCTACATCATTATGTGCTTTTGTTCAACCGATTCACTTAATTTATCCCTTTTCCCCCTCACTCAGCCTTTTCTTCCACCTCTCATGGATCTTTTTTTTTCACTGAAAAGACGAGAGTGAAGTAATATTGAAATGGGGTAAAATGAAGAGTGAAAGTAGGGCTGCACAATTAATCGAATTTCTAATCGTGATTACGATTATGGATGCCATGATTACATAACCGTTCAAAGCTGCGATTACAAAAACAAATAAACAATTAAAAATGCCCACTTGCATTATTCTGTGTGCTTAAGAGGTGTTTGCAGCGCGGGGTTTAACAAACTCAAACACACTGGATAAAATACATTTTGTCTTACTGATAGTCGTTGTCACTTTGTTGTGCATGATAGATATGTTAAACGCCAAACATGTCAAAAGTGGAACAAAATAGCGGTACTCGTTTGAACTGCGCGCCACACTGACCTTTTATCCGCTTGCCTCAAAAGAAAACAGCGCAGCGCGAGCTTAGAGCGTAAGCGTTTATTACAGTGACCAGTCGTGATCAGTTGCACTCAAGTTCAGCGCAGAGTTCTCCAGTACAAATCACGTCTCTTTAATTTAAACTAGTTTAAAGCCAAATAAATCGGGGCTGTTATTGTCATCAACACTGATGCAGCAAGCAGCAGAAACAGTGCAACAACGATCCAGTTAGAAGGCGTTTCAATCCACAAATCACCCACATTTACCATAGTTTTACTGTAGTAACACTAACGGTAACAATGGTACGGTGGCAGAAAAGTAGGAAAGTACGGTGGCATATTGAGTATTATTATATTATTAATATACTAAATATGTTAAAGGAGTAATGGAATATAATTACATTATTTTTTCTTTTTTTTTTTTTTAGTTTTAGTATAACATTATTATACGATGCATAATTTTACCTTTTTTTGTTAAAAGAAGAAACCAAACCAATGTATACTGCCGTGCAAAGGCAAAATACCATAACTTCGATTTTTGTCGAAAATGAGTTATTGATCTTTTTGGGACATTCAAGACATCCTTTATCATGTACATAAGTATCTTGAGTCAATTTCGTTGTTTTTTCGAGAAAATAATGGGTCGTCTCAACCATAACTTCAAAAAGCCCTGGAGAAACCAAGGCAGAACACCTTATAACACCAGTACCGCTCTTTCACTTTGTTTGGAACGCTCAAATTGAGTTACGGCATTCTGCCTTTGTTTAACTATGCGTCAAAATGAAGTTTACAGCTTGGAGTTATACGGTGTTCTACCTTTTTTTTTACTGTCCATTAAAGTCTGCCGCATTTTAATTACGGTGTACAAACAAATTAGATCGCAATCTACAAAACAGCTCCATATAACAAAGCACTGTAAAGACTAGACACCTTGGCAGCAATACATAATCGTGAATAACCTTTAAAGATTATTATTTTATTTTTTCCTTTTTGTAATGCAGATTATTCACCAGGCTGTGACTTCTAGTTGGATGCGTGTGTACTTGAATGCCGTAGCATGATTGATCATAAAATCAAAAGCCTACTGACAGTTCACAATTAAATCCATATCCTACCTTTTCTTGTAACCCGATAAAATCAATCCATGGCGCTGAACGTCGTCGGAGATGTTTAATCCACACGCATTTCTGAGCATGCCTGCTTGCTGGCGTTCACATAAATCCACAAGTCGTTCTTTTAGGTTTGGCTATTTCATTCAAGTCAATATAAGCAATTATGCTATGTCTAGCATTCTTTTACGTTACTGAGCATAGCAAATAAATTGGTTGCAAAACGGTATCCACTCACATGTTTAACTTTTAGTCTGCTTATTCCAGTCAATAAATAAATAAATAATAATAATAATACAGTCACATTACTATATGCAATAGCCTATATGAGATGGCCCATGATCACTAGATTTTATACAGGTGTTACTATAACGATTTTGTAAATGGTGATCAGCAACAAAAATATTGATAATGTGGAAGTTATTATCTTTTGCCTTGGTGTGACTTCTCACTTTTTGCAGACAATGCAAAGGCATAGTACATTAACTATAAAAAAGGGGTAAAAATCAAGTTTGAGCTCACAATTTTTTAATGTAGATAATTTTCATTACTAAAACATCTAATTGCCAAATTTCCAGTGTCCTAACTATAATTAATTTGTTTTCAGCCTGTTTTTAAATATATATTTTATATAAAAATATGGCATGCAGCTTCAAACAATGGCATAAATCTGTTCAAAATAACCGTTATTAATAATCGCAATTACAATCTTAAGGGAATAATCGACAATTATGATTTTTGTCATAATCGTGCAGCCCTAAGTGAAAGTGCATGTTTCCGGAAATCCATTGAGTTATTGCACTTGGTGAAGGGAGCGGCATAGGACGTGTTCAATAATGGAGAGGGATGGGGGTCTGTGGCATCTCCTCTGGACTAAATCCAAGCCATAGCCAGATGGCTTCATGCTACACCCCCAGGAACACCAAAAGAGCTCCAGTATCTATACACAAATCTGCTAAATTACAGTACACTAGGGGGCGAATTCACTAAACATGGCATTTCAACACACAAAAACTGTTTTTATTTGACATCCATTTATTTGGCAATCCAGTTTAACTAGGTGTTAATGCACTGAAATAGCACTGTGCAATTAACACTGCACTATTACCACCTGCAGAAAACAAAATTTCATTTAAATGAGATGCTTGTGAACATTTTGAATTGATCAAGGCTGCAGTAATTCATGAAATTAAGGATGCAGCAATATCAATTCTGTCTAAAAATGACAAGCCTCTTTTAACATATTTTGATGTTAAAATTTGTAAAATCTGTAAAATGTTATGCTACTGCATACAAAAAAAAATATTATTACAATTTAATATAAAAAAAAAAATAGGTAGAAATTAAATTAAATATCCTAACTGTAGAAAATTCCTATAATGGTCGATTAATACCATTAAAATAAAATTAATAAATATCATAAAATGTAAATAAAATCACTAACATCGGCTAATAACTAATATGGTGGCAATATATTATTTGTTATAATGGGCATTCATTCAAACACAGTATAGTCAAGCACATTTTCTGCATTTTAAAAAGCAGATTTGGTATTTGGATCATAGCGTTGTATAGTCCTGGTAAAGTATGCTAGATCATGGTAGACTGCATCCTCCACAACTTAACACTCAAACTGATCTGAAACTGCATAAATTCCTTTATTTAATCTGGCACTTTAACAAAGCAGACTGTGTGTGCAAATGAATCAGAAGGCACAATTAATTTTGAGTAAATTCCTCTTCCATGTTTTGCAATACATTTAGCCATTTCAAATAGGATTTTTTAACAGACTCTGCCAATCGTCATCAACTTCAAATCCTTCCATTGTATAATTTTCTCCTTGGAAGACATTTTCTTTTTTCAGTTTGATTGAGATGCTTCCAATTTTAGCCCCTGATTGAGGAAAACTTGCCATTTAGGATGCTGGATTGCTTCGATTAGGATTTCACTTTGGGTTTTTATGATGCTAAATAAATCCGAGCCAGTCTATCTGCAATTTATTCCTGAAAACCCCACTTGCCATCAGCATAATTTAGATAAACAGAGCTGGGACATAACCACACCCTCATGTCACGGTGGAGGTCAGCAGCTGTGGCCTGCTGGAGTGGGGGGGGGTTGGTCTAACAGCAGGGCTGGCGAGTGCCCATCTATGCCAGCCAGACAAAGAGCTGCTCGGCCCCCCGAAACCCCACCCTTCTCCATCTCGCGCAACACCCTGATCAATAACCTCGCTGCCGATCAATACCTCCACAAATCACTTCATTTTCTCTTTTTCTTTCTCTAGCACTTACAGCTGGCCGTGGCAGGAGAGAAAGAGAGAAAGAAAACAAGCAGGCTGCCTAGGTAAAATGTGACCTGCCCTCCAAACCAAAGAACAAGTAAGTGCAAAATAAAACCCATTAAAAGCCACCCAGTATTTCACAATAAGAGAGCTCGTTTTAGCTGCTGTCATTGTTTTTCCTTTTTTATTCCCCTTCTCCCTCTTCCTTTCTTACTTAATAACTCTAAAAGGTAAGTGCAGAATACGATCGGGCTATTTTCCTGAAATCAAAGCGAACTGCAATGCGCATCCATCAAACTCAACCCGTCTTCTGTTCTATAAGAAAAATAATTCAATACATAATAATTCTCCACAGTCAGAAAAAGGCAAATATACATTAAAAACACAGAATAAACCCAAAGGTCAAGAGTTTTGCCTTATAAAAACAAGAACGAAATTAATCATCATCAAAGCCCCTGCTAGGTTTTAAGCTGTCTATTTTTTATTACTGCCCCTTGAGTTTGTTATTATGTTGTTCTGTGGCTTATCTAACCCTCAAAAGTATGTTTTTGCCAAATGGAGAGCAGGGGAAACTATTCTGCATTTCCTTTTTGAGTTTCCAATGACTCTGGTTCACATGCTTTCAAGAGATTCAATCCAACTCATTGTGCAGTCAATGCATTCTCATATCATTATAGATGAGAATTCTGAGAAATTCTGTGCTCTTTACAAAAGACAATGAGGCTATGAAAACCACACAAAAAAGCATGTTAGCGACGGTCACATGCACCTTGCCGCTTCCCTGTAAAGCATTTTCAGCATCTGCTGATTGAATTGCATTCCTCTCAAATTTGCTAAATTCTTCCCCTCCAAAGACGACCGCATGATGAGGCATAAATGCAGCGTGATTTATAACGCTGAAATAGCTACGTGCCATTATTTATCCTTGCATCAATAAAGCTGTCTGTTGGTGTGTCTGGAGTCACGAATATGACCAAAACTATTGGAAAAGAAGAAGGTGGGGAACGTGTCCACCATTCCTAGCTCTTCGCATGGTTTGAAGGGTTAATATAATCCTTGGCTGCCTCCTCCACCCGACGTGACCTTCCTCTCCTCGAATGTCCCTGCATATATCACTTTTACTGGGAACTGCTGAGTGGGATTTGCCAAAAGAAGGGGGATTTAGCTAATGATATCATTAAAAAAAGAGTGCCTGTGATGTGAAAGTGTGGGGGAGAAGCTACGATCTGAGTGACTGTTAGCAAAAGAAATGGAGTGAGGGTGACAAACAAGACCATCAGGCGAAGGCCAGTGCGTCATGAGCTCCAGATCAGAGCTCGGCTCGATCTTTGACGCAGACGTCCCAGCAGGGCATATTAAAGCCAATTACCATGGTGAAGAAACACTGCCCATCCACCGTCCACCCCATAGTGTATCCATCCCCTAAACCCAACCCTTCGGTAGCTCTTGGCAGCACGTTACCACACTGTCCGTGGCTCGGTGGCAGCTGCGAATGGTGGTGCCTCAATTCCCTGACAGGTTTCCATCATGTAGTGAACAGATGGAGTTCTACACCCCCATCACACCAGTTACACTAGCAATTCTCTCTCCTCTACTTGTGAGAGAGTGAGATTGAGAGAAAGCGAGAGGAGGAGAAGGCTAACACCCGCCACAAAATCTGACCTTGCTTTAAAAAGCCTCTTCTTGACGCTGATTTTCGCTCAACATATGCGCTTCCGCTGCAAACGAAGCCATGGATTTGTTCACCCAAAATAAAGCGAATGCTACTACAAGGCATCTCCTTGTATTTGTGCACATTTGTATTATGTGCACAAATACAAAAAGGTATTTGCATGAAGACCAAATACTGATCCAAATGTCATTCTTTCTAAGCTACGACACATCATTCATGGTTGCCAGCATGAAAGCTACTGCATTTGTTAAAGGGACAGTTCAACCAAAAATGAAATTTTTTTCATGATTTACTCACCCTCGTGTCAATCCAAACCTGTATGACTTTCGTTCGTTTTTTTCATCAATACAATGAGTGGTCCAATCATGTTTTGGACTATCATTATATGGAGTAAAAAAATAAAGTCATACAGGTTTGGACAACATGGAGTGGAAAGTAAATGGAGTGGAAAGAGAAGGAGACCGGCTGAGGTCTTGAGTGCCCCAGCTTTTGAGAGAAACCCAATGGGGAGTTCTCCAGAAGATTGACTGGAGGTGGAATGGACAGGTTGTGATTGACAAGGTCTTGAGGGTCTCTGTAGAATCATTGTTGGCTCTTGTAACATGTACTGACGCTTCAAACCACCCAGCGTAATGTCGGCCCCTGGGCCTCCATCACTCACCCTAAAACACAGTCTACTGAGCGGGTTTTACATCACAAAATTCTCCCCTACATGCACTCTTTTAAAGAGGCCGAGAGGACTGCCTGAGGATTCACGCTAGTCCTGAAATAGATCCAACAGGAAGGAACAAATCTTGCACTGGGCTAAAACGAATGCCAAAACCATTGCAGACTTCATTGTCCATAGTTCAATAGTGTAACTGACATTCCCAAGAGCTCAGGTATTAGTGTAATGGCATGTGCAGACACTGGAACAGGTAACAGGCACTCTGTTTTCACCCTAATCCAGCTTGAGCAATCAAACAACCCTAGCTGGACTACTACCAAAGACACTTCACACCTGAAAGCTTTCGGCAAGCAAGTCCTTGTCCCTCAGAGTGCAAGGAATACTAGCAATGACTTTACCATTTACTCTAGGTTAGAGGTTTACAACATCTGATTCTAACAACCCCACCTAATATGTATATATATATATATATATATATATATATATATATATATGTAAATAATGGCATAATTTTTAGGACTTATTTAAAGCAACATTCAGCATTGATGATCATATTAGGTTATATTAATAATTGTAAAAAATATTTTAAATATATTTTAAAAAATACTTTCAAAATGAAACAATTATAATTATTTAAAAACTCTAAAGAATAAAAATACTAAAAATAAAGCACATTTAAACTGATATTACATTACTAATTTTAAATTATGTGCACAAAAACAAAAAGGTATTTGCATGAAGACCAAATACTGATCCAAATGTCATTCTTTCTAAACTACGACACACAAGCCAAATCATTTAATTAGAAAGGGTGAGTGCCAATGAAATTATTTGTTATAGTTCTTGTCACAGAGTCAATAACCATAAAATTAATAAAGAGTAGAATGAAAAATGTGGTGTAACTCTTGTGGTGCTAATGTAATTTGTAGGTTGTGTAATACCTGTAATATTCATGTACTGCTTAATTGTGATTTGTGGGGTCCCAAGAATTTTGGAACCTAAAAAAACGGATTGTGGACCAAAAAGTTTGTGGTCCCCTAATCAAGTTTAAAGTCCAGCACACCTGTGGTGAAGTGTTTACTTTCTTTCTTTCTTTCTTTCTTTCTTTCTTTCTTTCTTTCACTTGATTCTACTACTTCAGGAGTAGCAATCAGACTGAGGGCCACAAACCCAAGGCTTGACTTTAGACACAATTGGAAAGTAATTATACACGAAGAGCCAATTTTCTAAATGTCCCCTCCTTTTCTTCATCTCTCACTCTCAGTTTCGTCTCTTTTCTCCTGGCCTGTATAAAAATGCTCTCTGATTTGTAGCATGTGTAGTGAAGGATGACAGATAGGATTGTGCTCTGAGTCACAAAAATCCTGGCGGATCTCTCCTCCTCATGCCCCCACCTCTCCCCAATGGCACGATGAAGTAATTATGCAAAATTAAATATATCCTTGGTTGATTAGGGTGCCATATTAAGGGAAGTTACCAGTAGGGATAATGTCGAAGCGAATTAGGTACAAAAATATCCTGCTTGTGAGCAGTCCCACAAAGGCTGACTCCAGAGCAGAGATAGTTAATGGCTGTTTTAGGCAGCAAATGTCACATATTCAAGAATTTGAGGTGATCTGCATTAAGTGCACTTGAACTGAATGTATTACCCTTTTTTCATTGATTAATGAGACTAGCAGTCAGGTAAAGTGAATGGCCATTCTGCAATTGCTTGTGATAGATGCTAATGTTGAAATAGATGAAAGCGCACTGAATGTGGGGACCTTTCAAATTTGAGCATTTTGAATGATGAATGGCTCCATGTGGCAGAAAAAGGCTATCAGGGAAATCAGTGGTTATCTAATAAATTTGAACAATTAACTATCATTCACCATCTTGTAAGAATATTACTTAAGCCATATCACACAAGCAAGAGTGCTGTTAAACTCAATTTCACAGCTGCCAGCAGCTGATCACAGACATGCTGATATTCAATGCAGTACTTTTGTTTGTAATATTGAGCAAAACAACAACTTGTGTTTTAGGCAAAACTAGGGCTGTAGCTATCGAATAGTTTAGTAATCGAGTATTCTACCGAAAATTCCATCGATTAATCGGATAAGAATAACTTTTTCTTTATTAAAAACCAATACTAAATATGCAAGAGAAAATAAGACAGGTCTCTTAAAATGAACAAGTAATTTGTTTCCTTTTTAGAAAAATTTACATTTTTATTGCTGAAATTGCATATATTAATAACTGTGAAAACTAAACCCATTTAGTGCATTTAATTGCCATATTACATTTAAAATGCAAATACAAATGTATAAAAATCAATTTCAAATTACTTTAAAAAAGGTAAACATAGTACAACCTAAAACTAAGACATAAATCAAAATAATAGTAATAAAAAAATATATAATAAAACCTAAACCCTTTTTCATTTATTTTTTGAGATTGCTGCTACATGTCAACCATGTACAACCTATTTGCACATTCCTCTCTTGTACAGTCATGCCTATCTTAATATTTAAGTCTACAGTATACTATCATGCACATTATTTTATATTTTGTTCTTTATATCTTTTTCTTTTTTATTCATTTAATTTTATGTATTCTTCTTTGTGTTGTTTTTTTCTATAATATTTGCACTGTCCATGGAGCGGACCTGACTCACATTTCACTGCTGGTTAATACTCTCTGTATAATCGTGTATGTGACAAATAAATCTTGAACTGAACTGAACTGAAACATTGTGCAACTTAACTTTCAAGTTTCAGCCTAACTACAGCTCAGGCATGACACAAGCCTTTACTGTCTTCTTAGAAGGCTTTGTGGCTTTTGTAAGAGGCAAAAATTAGTGGACAGGAAGCTAACGTGGAACAAAAACAAGAGTCCATACACATAACATTTATTAACACATTTAAATGTCTCTCTGCATATTGGTATGTGTGTGTGTGTGTTATCCTTTAAAGGAGAATGTGGTTGCTAACACAGTGCTCGGCCTCTGTGTGTGGTTACAGTAAATGGTAGGGATGCACCAAAATGAAAATTCTGGGCCGAAACCAAAAATTCTGGATGTGCTTGGTCGAAAACCGAAACCGAAAATGCTTTGTAATAATTATTTATTTTATTAAATAATATAAAGTAATTTTGTAAGACTTTTTAATTTAACTCAATTTTAATGACACAGAATTTAAAAAACACAAGCCAATAAAATAACCACACTTTTATTGAAAATATATTAATATTAAATATCAATGTATTATTTTTATTCCGTTCTATGCAGCAGAATCAGACATAACTGTTGTTGTTGTTGTTTTTGACTAATGAACGCTGAAGTCTCCGCGAGAGTCACGCGCGCTTCAGTGTGTGTGTGGTAAACGAAAACGCGCGTCTCTGCCATTCATTCATACAGAGATATGATCGCGTAATATAGTTAATAGAGTTAATGCTCATCATATCGCAGAAATCAGTGGGAAATTAATAGAAATGATGATTCTGTGTAAAGAAACATCAACTAAACGTATAAAAATATAAAAACCTTGGCAAAGCTATATCAGCACATGTGAGCAGAGCGTGGATCAGATCAGTGAAGGAGATTTTACCAGCGTTGCCCAGTACAGCTGTACTACAGCATGCCGCAGCGCTACTGCAAACAGGAACAAGTATACTACATAGAAACTTCCTGTCGGTGCGTTATTTGAGGGGACTCTGCTTTTCTGGTGAGCATGAGCGGTAAATGAGCAGAATGCACATTGATAGAGCGGAATATTGAACGGAGTGTCACACTGCGCAGTGATGACGGCTGGAGGAGAGTGAAACCTGAACACTGCTGGGCGGCGCGGCATATATTTTCGGCGGCCGAAAATTCAGTGCATCCCTAGTAAAATGGACTAAACAATTCTTCGAGGCACATAATTTGCCTTGAGGATTTTTTGTATTCTAATTACTCGAGTTACTCGAGGAATCGTTTCAGCCCTAGGCAAAACGTGTGTGTGTTTATTTAGGTGAGGCTGCTCTCGGCGGGTTCATGAGCGCTGAAAGGCCGCTGATGCCCTGGAGCTCACATCTCCGGAAATGTTCAAATAGACGTTATCTTTATTAACAAACGGCATATTTGAAGTCTAAACAACTACATTCTCGCACAAAAAACTCTTAAAACTACATTCCGTGACACAAAAACAGTATTATTCTAGGGTTGGGTGATGTCTTCCAAATTGGCATCGGACATTGTCTACAATGAAACATCGCGATGGACGGTGACATCGGGGGTGGGGATGCGGGGTTAGGGGTGTGCCTGAAGCATGAATCCGTATTCAGAAAGGCACGAAAAACAAATAGCGTGTTCTACGGAACCACTAATGGACATGGTTAGCTGCTTGCTAGAGGTAGCCTGTTACATTACAGTACATAAAATTTCACTTACCACATAAAGAGAGTAAGGAGGGATGACTGAGGATGATAGTGAATGATTTGCAGATCCTGAGTAAAACTGACAAGCATCTAATCTTGTAAAATGTATGGTAAGTACTGCTGCTCCGTAGTATAGAGTACATGTGATCGCGAATCTCGAAAGTGAATGTAAAGGGAGCACACATTCAAAAGCGGTTTCAATGCCCTGCATATTAATAGCGGCTCCCTGACGCCCAAAATTTATATACAGTATAATTACCCAACGATATAATTGTGTGAGAATGTATTGAAATATATATATTTTTGCCTCCCATCTCGTATTTATTCCCTTTAGGGGTTCCGTAGTACACGTCATTTACATGGTATTGGGATGCGGCGGATTGCAGGAGAGGGGGTGGGGGGAAGGAATCACGATGCTGGCTCAACAATGCTGCAAGTGGAATTATGGAAATGGTGAAATGGTTGGAGTTCTGTTATCACTACAATATTGCACTCCTGAAAAAAGCTCTGAGCCAATCAGATTCGAGGACCAGAAAGAGCTGTTGTATAAGACAGTTTGTATATATATATATATATATATATATATATATATATATATATATAGAGAGAGAGAGAGAGAGAGAGAGAGAGAGAGAGAGAGAAGAATATAGACTTTTATACTTTATTGTACAAAACTAGGGTAAAGGTGAAAAAATAAAAGAATGAGAAACAACGGTTAATGGTGTAACAGCATTAGCGTAACAGGTGTGATTTGATATAATTATCTCCTCCACCATCTCAAAGTCAGACACACAAACACAGCCTCTTTTCCTCCACAGTGAGGTCATTTTCTCCATACGTCTCTCTCTAAAGCAGATCATATTTCTCTCTCCCTCCCCCGCACTGCTGCTGGTAGCATGTTGACACTTATTAAAGCTGAACGAGGTGGCGTGTGGCTGAGTCGGGTTTGAATGGAGAGACAAGGTGAGAGGAGACACACCTGTATGAGGCCCTAAGACTTTGCACAGGGCCGGAGGGCGATGCGCAGGGGCCATGAGAGGGCTAAAGCCAGACAAATAAAAGGTCAGCATGAATGTTGCATGAGCGGTTTGGTGCTGAGGTTGCCATGCCGACCGGTCTGGGTCTTTCCTGGCTCCAGCTGGGCCTCATCTGTGAGCTGACTCGATGAATTGGAGACACCCGAACAGGACATGCATATTCATCCGCCTCACATTTGTGTTTATCTTAAAATACAGCTCTAAACTAAAACAATTACACATACTTTTGCCAACAGCAGGTGGGAGCGAGTTAAATTAGCAGGTGAGCACCAGTGTGTGAAGTCAAATGACTTCGGAAACGTAATGAAATCGCGTCTGCTAGGTAGCGCTCATGCTGAGTATGCAAGCACACATTGTATTTGATACACAGACATTGTCTAAGGTCGTCTGCTGCAACATAATTGCATTTTCTGGCATTAGCTAAAAAGCGCTACTCATTCTGTTGTTAAAGGCTAAGCACATTTTGCCACTTGCATTGATCTCTTCCCACAAATCTCTTCCAGAGACCGGCTTAGACTACTGCCTCCACAATGTGTCTCTGTTGTCAATGCATTGATTTGAAAGTCAATGTGGGTATTTATTACATTTTACCAATCTAAAGCTAAAATCGATAACGTAAATGCTTAATGCTAGAAACGGTAATGACATTCAAGAGCAGCCTAGGAATACTGAGATCTCACAGCTGAACAACACACGACACAAGTCTCACAGCAGAAGCTGAGGAAGATGACATCCATTTGTGCTCCAGTCGATGACAGAATGCTAACAACATGCTAATGCAGTCAACAGTCCTGCACACAGTGGCATGGTGAGCAAGTATGGCAGAATCTGAGGTGTTTGAGAAGGGCAGTTTGGAGGCTGAGCTGTGTAGGTGTACAATAAAACATTGATAACTATCAAAATCAACACAAAAAAAGCCCTATTTTTAAATGTGTTTACATTCAGGTTCCGCCTAAACGGTTTATGACTTTACCTTGGATAAAAGAACACAGTTTAAGCAGTTAACACAGCCTATTAGGTATAATCGGTGTAATCCGGGACATAAACAAATAAAGCAGTCCAAAATGGCTGCCATGAAGGTAGTTTCACAACAAAAACCTTTTGTCACCGTGGTTACCAGTGTAATATGGCAGCAGAAATCACCTGTGTACCTCCCGTAGGGTTATTTGAGAGGTTAATGGTGCACTTTAGAAGGAAAAGGACAGAATGAAGCAATGCTAAGAGTTCAAGACCACCTGATTACTACTGAGGTAAAAAGGCTCTGGTCTTGAACACTGCTGACTGTAATCTACAGCGATTCAAGAGAACTGAATGAAAAAATATGTGAATAGTCAATATGTGAGCATTCACACAGTGGCTTATTCAAAGCAGAAAATGAATGCTAATCATAATTTAAATCTTTTTTGTGTAAATACAGAGTGTGAAACCTACCTGACCGGTCATCCAATTAGTCAATAATTGAGGTAGACAATATACATTAATTTTATAAGCATGTACTACATAAGAATGCTGAATGCTTCTTTAGACGGTTAGCATGCTAAAAACCTTACATGGCTGCTAAGGCTGCATGATTCAATAGAAGCAAATCCAAAATTGCGATATGGGTTATTGCAATTATAAAATCACAAAAGCTGTGATTTAATTAAATAGCCTACATGTACTGCATGTTTCAGAGTTAAATGTGGTGCTGTGTTCTTTATACGTGAGCAGCTCATTATCAAATGTTTTCAGAGTCTCAGAGTTGTTTGGATGGCAGTAAATGCTGCTCCACACAATCTCATTTCTGCTTGTGCTGTGAGTTTGGGTCACTTATGTGCATTTGGGAATGCAACAGACACCAACAAAAGAAAGCTTTAAGGACTTGCAGTTTTCAACCAAAAAAACAAAACAAAACAAAAAAAACGTGATGGTTTAAAATGTAACAGTTAAGAAACTAAGATACTGAACATTTGTATTTTAAAATAATATTATTTTACAGTGAAATATTTCAGCAAAAAAATCTTGTAATGCACAAGAAAGTAAGTCATAGACATTTGGATTGACATGAGGGTGAGTAAATGATGACAATTTCCATTTTTAGGTGGACTACCCCTTTAAGAAATGTGTCAGATTAAGTTTTGGTGAATGCAAAACTAGCCTAGTTAACTGTTTTCAACATAAATTCGTGATTTCTATAATCTCGATTAGTCATCTAGGTAAACTAGAGACTAATCAGTATAAAAAACAAGTCGCTTTGCACATTCCTACACTCCATATAGGAACAGGATAGCCAAATGCTCTCAGAACAAGTGAATGACATTAACTGCAGAATGCATCATCTGATTCATCTGTCACTAATTAAATGGGTAAACAGATGGAGTGTTTTCAGGAAACAGACATAAAAAGCTTTTAGAAGAAGCTGGACAATCTGAGCAGAGCCGCACTCAGGTGTGACAGCACACACACATACACACACAGTAGACTTGTGAGGACTGACAAATTCCAAAATACATTGAAAAACCTTGCTGTCAAACAAAACGGCTTGTACGTTTGAACTTGCATGTTCCAATAGCATTAGCGAAATGAGTTCTCATGCGGTGCTGCCTGGAGTGCAGATCTACACTGACTCTGTATCACTTATTTTTTTCCTTCCCCCTCTCCGTCAGTGCATTACATCATCTTTTAATTATTCATCCTAATTCAAACATACACACACACACACACACACACACACAATCAGCCTCACTGAAATCTTCCTCAACTCTGCATGTCAATAATGAATCTCAACCACCTCTAAAAATAGTCTGATTGACACAGAAAAAAAGCACAAAAGCTTCTGCTGCTCATCAAATGAAAAAACAGCCATTTTAAATTCACATTTAAAGTCTTCGCCAAAACCAAAGAGGGCTAAAATAAGAAATCTGTTCTTTTCCTCAACACAACGTCTTAATAATGACGAGTGAAACGGACACGCACAGTTGACGGTTATACCCTGGTGACTGATACGATGCTGGCAGGCATTACGCCGCTTATTAAAAAGGTGGCACTTCCTGTTTTGCCGGTAGTCACCTGGGGTAGAGGAGCATATGGCGACTCTAGCACATAATCTCTTTTTCTGGGAGGCTTCCACATGCAACACAAGCACCCCTTCCCGATTATGTCATCGAAAGCCAGACGCCTCCGCGATGGCCGTTCCGTCTCGTATGCATGAGCGAAGATGTGTTGGCTGATGGGAAAAAGTGCAGCGAGAGGTGCAAAGAGCAACGAACACTTGACTTCAATTTCGGCATTGAGCAAAGCAGCCTAAACTAAAGGTGGCACGGGCGAGCCGATATAGCAGCGGGTTGTTAGGCATCGCATCAAAGACTGTTATTTCTTCTCGGACGGAGGCCTCAATCACGAGTATCTGACAGCGTGCCGCATGTATTCGGCAGGACGCTGTGGTCTGGAATTATGACTGTAAACTAGAAGGTGCCAGGTGATGTGAAATAGACCTCAGATCTCCAGATCTGCTATCTCCTGCTGAGACCTGCACGGTCAATATCGCAACAGGCCAGGGCTAAACTAGCCATATCTGCTTCCACGCACTGCTTGTTTCCTTTTCAGCTGTCTGAGGGTGGCTGTTTCTCTTCTGTGATGGATAAGACTGCAGTGTTTAAAGGTGCTGCTGTCTGACTGGAAAATAGATCTGCACTGACCCCTCAAATTCATTTCTGAGCATCATCTGTAATCTTATAAAAAAAAGTTTGAAGGACTATGCAGCAGAGAGAGCTTTACAGGATAACCGCAAAGACGGTATAATGGATCACAGGAGCTTGAGTTCGCTGTCGCTCGCTTGTGTTCTGCTGGAGACAAAATAGAGGAAAACTTCACAAACAACAGCCATTGTGCTGAAAATTATCCATAACTGATTATGATTACTTGAGCTCTCAGATCTGCACAATTACACCGCATAAAGGAGTATGGATTGTCGTGCGAGCTTCCAAAAAAAGACCGGCAATGCTTTATGGGTTTCTAGTCACACAAGAATTGATGCACAAACGGTACTTTAAAGAATAGCAATAGGTGCCTCTTTAGAGAAATTCATTCTGAAATATTCAACACCTGTGTGAAATATTACGTTCAATGCAGTGGAAACAACATACCTACAATTAAGCATTTCTGAAATGGTCCGCATAAAATACAGTTAAATGTATCGACAGCTGGGCTGAATGCTGACAAGAACGGGCCATTTTACCCAAAAAAAAAATCTGTCATCATTCTATTTACCCTCATGTCGTTTCCTTTAGGATTTATTTTTTATAAGGAAAACAAAATTAGATATTACGCAGAATGTCCCAGGTGCTCTTTTCCACATAATGGAAGTGAATGGGTAACACAAGCACAAAAAAAGAAGCTTCTTAAGCCACTGAATTGCTTTTTCAATCATTTTCAAAATCGCATTATTCACTGAGTTTTTTTTATTTTAATGATAAAAATAATAAATATTCACAAATTTTATTCATTTATTTTAAAATCTTTATTTATTTATTTTTAATTTATGTATTAATTAAAAAAATACCGGTTTGCAGTAGGGCTGCACAATTTAGCCTACATTTTTGTGATTATATATCAATATGACAACAACAATAAATAAAATATTATTATTATTATTATTGTTGTTGTTGTTGTTGTTATTATAGTATTTCAGTCTGTTTCTCACATAATGCTGTATCACATGGACAAGTCACATAGATTTATTTTTTTGACACTGGGACATTTTGTATGGAAAATGCAGCGTGAACATTCTGCTTAATTTCATATGGAATGGAACAATATGACAGTGATGATAACAGAGTGAACTATCCCTATCCTTTAAATAGAAAAAGAACAGATTTTGCAATCCAGCTAATATTTAACTTGCATTTGAAGTTTGAAGACACTGGATTTATTTGACAGTAAGAAGTGCAATCTTCCTATAAAGCCATTCTATAAACTGAGCCACTAGACTGAAATACGACTTCTTCCAAAAACAGAAAGTTTCTGACCACAGTGACCCTGACATCTTCCATTTTGACAACCAAACTGGAGCACTGACAGCTCAGAAAAAGCAAAGACTGGCTGCAGGGATTTCTGCCGCACATCCAGACACGCTCTCACCTCAGCTGGGCCCGATCCAGAGCATGTGCCCCCTTCCCTTCCTCAGGCATCAACGACAGACACCTCAATCTCATCCAGCTGAGCCTACGGCAGACATTCTCAAGAAATAGCAAAGCAAAATACAGGCTGATAGAAAGGGAGATGTATACAGCCCTTCGAGAAGACGACGATGAGTGAGATGGTTTAGACACAGACGCAAGCAGTGCATGAAGAGAAATGCAAATGACATCTGCATGCTTTCTCATGTTGGGATAAGATGCAGAATCTGAAACGCCCCTCCTGCTGGCATCTCCCCACGACGCAAAGTGTGACTGAAATATTGATATGAATCTAATGATGAGGTTTCCATCACTGCAATGCCTAACTAGCTCTTCTCAAAAGCAGCTTGAAAACGCAAGAACATTTCTTCTTATAGTACATTATGCTTTGCCACGAGTATGTCCTCACGGCAGGGTCCTGAAGGGACCCAGCCATGAGCCTTGCCTGCAGCCCCGTCGATGCGTCGGAGCCCCGGGGTTGGTAGGTAGTGTTGGAGCCTGGTTTGACTTCTGGGAGGGCCCCTCAGACGGGCTCATTAATTTCAAGAGCCGCAAAACCAGCATTCCTACAGTCTGAGCTGAATGTCCAGGCTAAACTAATTGAGGTAAATCAGATCCTATCATGATGGACACAGCCTCAGAATGAGGCATGATGGGAAACAGTACAGGATAACAGCTGGAAGAGATCTCGCCAGGCTCCTGCCGGGCGGAACGTCATGCTTAATGTGTTACATATGAGGAAAACGATGGGAGCATAAATTAAAGTTAGTTTTGTTACTCTAGAATGACTTCAACATTCTCATTTTGGCACAAGATATGCTTTTGACTGATTAAAGATGATTAACGCTTCAAGACGGGTTGAATAATAAGCAAAAGCATTGCTGTGTAACTTGAGCATATTTCCTGCCATATATACAAAGTATTTTGATTATGCATTCATAATGCATCTCCCAGATCACCAAAGGGGTCTTGCACACATCTTTGTTTATGCACCAGATGACTTTTCTACCCTTCTGTCTTTTTTCCAGATTCTTTTTGCCCCAGCTCTCTTTCTGTCAGAGAGGTGTGTTAAAATTCCTTCCCAAATCACCACCTTTCCAGCTGCCTGGCTTTTCCTTCTGTGACACATACAATCACTTTCATTATGCAAATGATCTCGATGCAGGCTTCTCCAGAGTTGCATGGCGGAGTTGCAAATGGCTGCATACAAAACAGCCTTTATTTGTCCTCTTTCAATTAAGGATTCCAAGATGTATCATTAAAAGCAAACAGAAGGGTAAAACACGTCCTCCTAACAGGCATCTTCCAACTTCTTTCCCAACATGAAGAACAATTTAGTAATAAAAACTGTGTGCAAAGATTTTCATGCAGAAATTATGATTCATGTTGGTATGTGTTTAAAATGTAGAATACAAAATACAATTACTATTTACATTTTATTTTTATTTTTTTAAAGGTAAATATACATTTCAAAATATACATATTCACTTTCATTTGGGGGAATTTTTATTTTTAAATAAATACTTTATTTATAGTGACAAAGACAGAGAGAGTCTTTCTGGATCTATACATTGAAGGCAACTCAGTTTCCAGGTTTAAATGGTGAATTGGATTTTTCAACCTTTTTGTAACTGACTTGATTGTTTTTTGGATCTATGTTGCATTTTATGATATTATCTTGAGATTTAAAGGTGTTTTTTGTATATGCAGATGTGTATATGTATTTATGTATATGTTTTTTCCCTTTGTAAATCTAAACAATAATAATCAAATTTATTGGGTTTAATATATTATTACAATGTATTATATATATTTAGTATATTATTAATTATATTTATGAAAACTAATTATCTTTGTGTTTTTACACTTATTTAGGTGACTGTCATGTGACAAATTGATTTGATGTGAGTTGTTTTAATGTAAAGCCATGTGAGAATAGTAAACTAACAAGCAATGATTATATACATGATTATATGTAACAATTTCAAAAACATAAATGGCAGTAATAACATTTCAGACGTTGTAAAGAGATTCTGAAAGATTTCTATTGAGCCGCTGTGTATAATACTCATTAAAAGTTATTTCAGTCAATGGACTCTACTCAACTGAATTCGCCCAACTGAGAATCAAAATGAGAGTCAAAGTCTCTCATTTTCTCTCTTTTATCTTCTGACGTTGATACTGAAATCCTTACAGCACTATATAATACAAAAGCAGCATCTGCATGCAATATACTCAACAATGTGCTTCTTGATGGAAAGTAACGCTAGTTTACATGCACATGAACACACGCTCACACCTGCACAGATAGCCACATCTATCACGATCACTCAAGGCGACGGCTGGCTCTCGGTTCTCGGCAGGCCACTGCCGTAAAAGAGTGAGTGTCAATAGAAATGTTGGCCTCCAGCCTCGCCAGGCTGTCTAAGCACCTTGTCATAATTGTGTGCAGTGGCGCGGAGCACACATGTCAAACAAGCCATTAAGGGGAAGTCTGGGAAACAATACAAATTAGATGAGAATGAGTAGGACTCCTTTTGGGTATATGTGACCGGAGGCAATGGACGAGCACAAATACTCACAACTGGGTCCAAACAACTGTCCAGTGTGATATCGGGTCTTGCATAACAGGGAAAAGGGACTGGTCTTCTTCCATGGGTGCAAAGACCTTGTCTGTTTTTGTTAGAAGGCATGCGAGAGAGAGAGAGAGAGAAGGGGAAAGATGGTGTTTTGGGGGTTTAAACAGGGAGATTTATGGTTTCCTGCACTCTTCATGCAGACCTACTCCATCATGTCAGCAGCAGTCCAGGCACAAACACTGACTGTGCTGCTCCTGCTGCCGCTGGAACATTTGAATAGAATTACAAAGCAGTTTCGCCTTACAGTTACACTAGACTGGACAGAGAAGCCAGAGAACACACAATTTAGAGGACAGTGGCCCTCCTGCTGTGACGATTTGCTTTTATGATGACAATCAAAAAAAATAATGCTGTGCAAAATCTGACTAGCAAGACACATAGTGAGTCTCTTCATGAAGAAAAGTGAGGCGCTATTACAGGGCACAACACGTAACCCATACAAATATGTACTATTGAGGGTCAGAAATAAGCTGGTTAGGATAGCAACAATGTATTTGTAGATGTTGTAACCTCTCACGCTGAGGGATAAAAACCTCTTTTTCAATTTCAAATTCAGAAATGTCTGTGTATTGCAGCCTTTTTTAATTGCTTCAAGTCTTAGATATTTCTTTATATTATATTAGATATTTATAGTGCATGTTCCTTGGAATACTGTGTGGTAAAATAAAATAAAACGGTAATGATAATAATACTATATTTATAAACGAATGCAGAGAAATGCTTTTTGCTGCCATTAAAAGCCCAAGTAAAGGCCAACAAACAAATAAATGTGGCTATGACATATACTGAAGGTAACAGATGGTACCTAGATATGTACTATGGCACTGAATAATTACTCTATTCAAGTACGATGGTATTTAGAAGTATACTATTGCTGTATGTAATAAAAAAACAAAACAAAACACTGTAATACTGTGATAATTTGTGCAAATACATATATACACCAAATATTAAGCTGAAAATTATGCATTACTGTTTGCTCATACACTATATAACATCCATAAAACTGTTACATAACTCAAGTCTTGAAAAATGATACTAATAGAAAGACAAGTCAAAGTCTGTGTAATAAAAACTGAAGTGTATGCGACATAATTGGTTTCATAATGAGACTAGAGAGCGTTCTAATTTTAACGGGTGCGATTAACAATTAAGAAACCGATAGGTATTGCCCCCGCATTACGGTCCCATCAAGTCTTTTCGCATTTCCTTGTAAGCCTGTCAACAACATCTGAACCCTGGATCTATGTGCCAAATGATCACATTAATCATACAACACAACATCTCAAGGTATTCCTGCCTCACTAATGCATCTGTGAATGCTTCAGAAATAGTACTCAATGTTTCATTATCATCCCAAATGCATTACTGCTATGCATTGTAATTATTATTATTAAATCCAAACTACATCAGTAGACGTCTTCCGCTCACAAAGAGTGTTTTAGCGCACTGCATTCTGCTGCCGATTTGGTTCATGTTACTATTCAAGGGAGTTAAAAATATCAGGGTGATTCAAATGTTCTGAGAATGGAATTTGTATAAGTGAATAATATAAAATTCATAAATTAAATATAAAATAAATACATGTCAGGTTGATACAACTGTCCTGAGAATGGAATTCCTATGAATAAATAAATAACATAAATAATGTATAATACTTAAAAATGTATTTATATAATAAACGATAGGCCTATATAACTTTTTTTTTTTTTAATCAAGTCATTTATGATTTATGAATGGCATTTCGGAAGTATTTTTGTCCTAACCAACAAGCAGAAAAAACTAAATCAGAAAGAACCACCTGCAGACTCTCCTGACTTTGTGAATATGAGATAAGTTGAACTTTTTAGGTTCAAGCTCAAGCTGTAAAATGTACACTCACGTAAGGTGTATGGAAAATGTTACTACATTTACTTGAAGGTTCCACCATATGACAGTTGTAGTACATTACATTGAAAATTGTCTTGAAAATGGTATAAATGTTCTTTAAAACCATATGAAACCAACACGAATACAAAGAGCACATCTCTAGGAACTTTCTAAGTGTTTTTCTTATCTTTATCATGGACACTCTTACTTGTCATTGACCCAAATGCCAATTCGACTTGAACACAAAAGACTGTGAGTGTATATTTTCAATCTGAAGCCCAGGTAAAACCAGAGCCGTGACAAAACCTCACTGATGTGAATGTCAATATGAATTGCTTTCCTCACAATTCTCTGGAACAAACCGGCCACATCTTACATCTACTTTCTTAACCTCGATGCGTAAACTTGCCATCTCTCTCCTCCAGAAATCAATAGCTTCCATTTCTGCGCTGTACACTGCTGAGTTGTGTCAAGAATATGTTAGACAGATTAATATCAAAACAAGTTTTGCCCACACCTCCCCGATTTCCTCTCCATGACAAGCTCTTCTGTTTGTTGCTTATGCAAGCAACTGCTGATTCTACAGAACTACAAAGACAGCCGTTCTCGAGAATTTCTCGCAGTTGTATTTATGTTCAGACAGCACAGAGGGCAACAAAACTTCCAGGCGTAATGTCAAACTCGAAAACTTTGGTGAACGCTCGAGTTAGGTATAACAGTTAATCCCCAGATGAATTTATGCCACATATTTGATATCTTGATACGCGCCGTTCTCTGCAAACCAAAAAAAGAGAGGAGATGAACATGATTTTTCGGGCTCTTTTGTGTGAAATCCATGACATGAAAAGATTTAATTAAGATAAGAGACTTGTAATAATTAATTCTGCTTCCTTCTGTCAAGAACACAGCAATGGCTGAATAAATTACACAAGCCCTGCCTTTTATTTATTATCGTTTCCCCTTTCTGAAGACGCCGTTTGAGCTTTTCAAAGCTAAAGAAAGTTTGGCAGGGTCTCTGAAAGTTAGTCCACAGCTCGGGCCCACATAAACATCTCAGTCCTACATCCCACCACCTACTCGATTCAATCTGCTATTATTTTCTTTTGCAGGTACAGCTCAGCCCCGAGGGGGAAAACTCGCTGTGACAAACGCCTAACGGAAGGCTGCATTCAGATGGAGTGTATTCATTACCACACGTCGAGATGCGTAGGAGTGGTTTGTCCGTATTTTACCATCTCATTTCCAACATGACCCAAATTAAAGCAGGAATGCTAGGTGACCTATTGCTACAGGCGACATCTTCTCATACGTAACTCTCAAACCGGTCAAAAACATCTGATCTGATGGTTATAAACTACCCGACACAATCCAGTCATTGTTTCTTTGACTCCTTCTAAAAATAACATTAACATGCGGCCAAACCATGTACAGAATCCCCTCAAGTTTATCACTTGGCGCACACAACGTCGTAAGTGGGCCGGATACAAACAAACGAACATTTGTTTTACCGAAAGCAAGATGTGTTCCTCAAGCCAACTTTCTAAACCGCCACAGAGATAATTAACGGGACAACGCTCAGCCAAATCTTACACGAATGACCTTTGTGTGGGCAACACAGCCCTGAGTTTGAGAATCTGGCAGCGTTTGGTTTGCTGACTGGAGCGGCTAAAACTCTGAAGGACATCCGCTTAATAAACGGCCTACAAAACGACGCTAATTAAAGGTTGCTTTGTTGCTTTGTCAGGTTTCAGCTTACACATCTTTTATTGAGTTGGAACGGGCAGATGCACATATAAATATGCTTCAAAAGTGGGGGAAACTTCAATATGGATTGGTTTCTGTCATTTGAAGGGGAAATACTTCAATTGTGCTTGTAATAGCGGGATACTTAGATGTCTGTGATGTGATTCCGTTTAATTAAATATCTGTGGATAATTTGGTCTGGGAATGTCATTACGTCCTTGGAACGGGGGACATGTTTTGCCTCTCATGCTCATTTTCCTAATGCACAGGCTTTTATATAAGTACATCTCAGTCTTGTAACGAATTAATATGGCAATGAAGGATCGGGGATGGAAGTGTAATTGGACAACCGATCTCCCTTGACACTTAATGGCCTCTGAAAACAGCGGCCGCGGGGCAGGGGATGAGATAGCCGGGAGGAGAGCTTTTCTGCGGGCTTGTGTAGGTCTGGCACATAAAGAACTGTCCGTCTGAGAACTCGCAGAACAATCGGAAATGTAATTAAGAGCTGGCTGCGGCTTTTAAACGCTCGGCTAGAGCGGAAACAAACAGGCGAGGAAGAAGAAACATCTATGTATTGAAAATGTGCAGTGTGATCAATTGCCCACAGTTCAGAAAGCATCAAAGGGGGAATGGAGTTTTGCAACTTCACTCGGCGACTCGCAATTTCTCTCAGAACTGCAGGTTTTCAAAGCAATCTCTAATGTCATTAAACTTCTATTAAAAAGCAGTTAGAAGCCTCTATTTCCTCTACGAGTCAGATGTATACATTTTAAGTAAATTTTTTTACGAGTTTCCGATCTCTTGGTAAGGAGTAAGGTTAATCAAAACATCAATCAGACATAATTACCCAGCAGTGCCGCATGGACAGTGTTTCAAGGAGATAATAACTATTGTCTTGTAGCTGCAGGGGAATAAAATTAATCTCAAAGCCCGGATTTTCAACACAAGCCTTTTCTCAAGCCCTCAGACAGAACATCCTATGAAGCAGGTGATTGGGCAATTATTGTGCAAATCGAGCCTAGACCCAGCAGAGCCGTTTCTTCAAATGCAGTTGTAATCTTGTCAAAATTACTGGAAAAAAAGTAGGGTTTTTTTGGTCAATAATTACAAAGATAGGTTGTGATGATAATTAAATGTGTTTAATGTAAACATAATATTGATAAAAATGTGATAAGAAAAAAAAAATGCAAGAATAACAGTACACTAACAATGTTTTTGGGAAGAAAAAAAACCTAGAAAGAGCATGATTGTTTCATATTAATCAAATCATATTCAATAATGTCCGGAATTGACCCGAATTGAACCAGTGAATGAATACTGGTGAACTGAAGTGTTTTACTAGGCTAGCATACTAGCAGATTAATATATATATATCACAATTACATTAACATTAATCACAAATATATACAAATAATATATATAATCACAATTTGTCTACGTACATAGATACACATATTATATATTATATTTATACTTGAATATTTGGCATAATTTTGCATTTGTTTAGTCTCGTCATCGTTGTTCAGTGTTGTTATTGTTAACTAAAATGATTAAAATGGTTTTGTTCACTGAAATAAAATAAAATATAAATATTAGCAAAACTGACATTTAAAAAAGCAATGTTGTCTTGTCAACTAACTGAAATCAAGTTTATGCTGAAGTGCTAAAATTAGACGTACAAAAAAAACTTAAAGAAAAAAAAAAAAAAATCCTAATTACTAAATCTAAAAAGTAAACTAAAAATATAAATATAAAAGCTAATTCAAAATACTAAAAACTATTAAATAATACTAAAATAACACTGATGATCTATCAAATTAAATGTCATAATCAGACTAAAATGGTCAATAAAATATGACTAAATATTGACTAAATTTAAAGAACATTTTCACCAATATACAAAAGCCATGATCAAATCATAAAAATGTGTAAAAATGAACGCAGCATTGTTCTCAGAGCGTTATTACTGTTTGTTTGCTGCTCCTTTGGTCATTCAGGTCTGGTTCGGTGCTAACAACCACGCTGAAAACTTTCAAAATGTTTGCACATGTGCACTGGAGTTAATTATACCACATGTAATTTCAGCGCATTAATACCGACTACACCCACACACATGCAGCTATTTTGTTGGAGTATTTATGACGGTGTCCATAATGAAGCTGCCTCCAGCTCATAAAGAGAAGCATCTCCACTGCCAGCAGCTCAGGAGTAACCTCCAAAGCCCATTTCATGTTGTCGCATATAAATATTCATTAACAGAGTGGGGAAACCAGCTGTTTCTCCCAATTAATCTGTGCAGAGATATGCCATTTGCCAATAAATTGTTGTTGTATAATTAATGACTCTCAGTGCATGGTGACAACTAGAGAAACAATACCTCATTTAATATGGAGATTTATATTCATAAACTTGGCAAAAGCAATCAGCTAATCAGCTTGAGTAATAAACGAAGCTGCGTCCCAAGGGGATGTGGGAAAACTTTAGCCGCATGCCCAAGAAGTCAGCCACCCTGCATCCCACCAGTCTAGATAAATCAATTTGTCAGGAGATTTCTACATCAAAGCAGATGTCCCTCCCTGCTTCTCGCTGACCATGTTAACATGCTACACACAAGCCAGCAGTGGGAAGCGACGCGGCGAGGACGCCCACTTCAAACAGCAAACGGGCCTGAGCTGAGATCATTATCTGGGCAGGTTGAAAACACTCCGGTCAGGGGAATTCTTATGGGACTTACCATCAGGAGGAGAAGCCGGTGTGAAGTGAACAGGTTTATCTGCGGAGGAAGAAGAGAGAGAGAGAGAGGCACATTAGTTAAAAGGAAGACATCCGGACGGTCTCAGGCGGTCAGCAGTCGTTTCGAATGAGTGGGTGGATAGTGGACTACATGACTCTTTCACAGAGGTTAAATCTAAAAAAGAATAGATTAAGAGAGATCAGTTGGAATATGAGATTAAAGGAATATTGCGGGTTAAATACAACTTGAGCTCTATCGACAGCATCCGTTGCGTGACATGCTGTCAAATTTGTTTGCACTAATGCACTTACAGCACTAAAATAAATGTTAAAAACATAATTTTTCAATAAAGGTTTGGGGGCAGTACGATTTTTTTTTTTTTTTTTTTAAAGAAATTAATACTTTTTATTCAGCAAAGGCACATTATATCAAAAAGTGATCAAGTGATCAAAAGTGACACTAAAGACATTTACAATGTTTTATATGTGACCCTGGACCACAAAACCAGTCATAAGTAGCACAGGTATATTTGTAGCAATAGCCAACAATACATTGTATGGGTCAAAATTATTGATTTTTCTATTATACCAAAAATCATTAGGATATTAAGTAAAGATCATGTTCCATTAAGATATTTAGTAAATTTCCTACTGTAAATATATCAAAACTTAATTTTTGATTAGTAATATGCATTGCTAAGAACTTCATTTGGACAACTTTAAAGGCGATTTTCTCAGTATTTAGATTTTTTTTGCACCCTCAGATTCCAGATTTTCAAATAGTTGTATATCTCTCTCTCTCTATATATATATATCCACAAAAATATTAAGCAATACAACTGTTTCAGCATTGATAATAATAATAAATGTTTCATGAGCAGCAAATCTGCAAATTAGAATGATTTCTGAAGGATCAAGTGACACTGAAGACTGGAGTAATGCCTGCTGAAATTCTAAATATATTTCATAATATTGATGTTACTGTATATTTGATCAAATAAATTCAGTCTTTGTAAACATAAGAGACTTAAAAAAATAATAAATAATTATATAAATCTTACTGACCCCAAACTTTTGAGCTAGTAATATGCAATTGCATTCACAGGCTGTACATCAAAAAGCCACACAAATTAGTTTTCATACAAGACTAAACCAATGTTCTTGGTCAGACATTCAAATGTCGTGTTGGACAGATGAATCACCAAAACACACCAAAAAACAACAAACAAATGAAACATTTGTTTTCTGGAGATACTGACTTGATTCTCTTGTGATTTTGACAACAAAAGTTGTTTTTTCAAGATTTCAACTTAATTCTTTCATAAAATCTCAACTATTTTCTTCAGATTTAAATAACTTAAATAACAAAAGTTTTCTGTTGCTTTTTCGTGGCCATTTCTATGCTCATACGGCTGTAACATGGATAAAAAAAATTGAGTTTATTTCAGCAACTCATTGAAGCTGAAATGTTTTTATGTCTGTCAGTGATAGAGCACTCTACTGTCTAACTGTATGACATTCGTGAAGGAAGCTACAACTTTATAGTTTAAAACACTGACTCTGAACATGTGTTTTAATTTTCATCTTGAGCCAGCTCAAGGGAATGGAACATCTGCATGGTAATAGAAAAATGCTTGAGAAATCAACATCGCAAAAACAACTTATGTTGAGGTCACAAGAAAATTACAGATCGCAAGAAAACAAGACAGGAAAACAATAATGCTTGTCCCTTCAGGCCTTTCGTACATACATCGTACATAAGCAACAAACGTCCATTATAAATGAAGATACTTTGAAGAATGTTTTAACTGGTTTTAGACACAATGAAAGTCAATGTGGTTCAAAACAACACTGAATCCCTTTGACTTTCATTGTAAGGATAAAAAAAAAAAAACATTGAGACATTTTTCAAAATATTTTCTTTTGTGTTCCACAATAGAAGAAAGTCATACAGGTTTGGAACGACACAAGGGTGAGCAAATGATGACAGAATTTACATTTTTGGGTGAACTATCAGTTTAAGCTGTTACACTAATAAATGTTAAAATATTCAGACTACAAAACCAGCCAAAAGTGTTGGGCTGAAACTCATTAAAATCAGCACCGACTGAAAGCGAGAACTGCCACAGAAGTTGGAAGCGACCCCACTCAGTCTAACTTTCCTCCAAACCGAAGTGATTTTGAAAACACTGAACTCGCGTACCTTATTACTCTTGACAGAACCGGCGTTTCAACAACACGCGCATGAAGCCATCTAGCTAAAGTGCAGCTACAACACCCTGCTTCTGCAGGCGGGAATAACCAACGCCACAAAACTATCACATCAATTGCCCAGCCAGCCGGTTGCACTTACACACACACACACACACACACTCTCCCACACACAGGGTCGGAGCTGGAATCTCTGCTCCTCTCTTCACCAGCACCCCCAACTGCCAGGATAGAGTTTAATTTTAGGCTCACTTCAAATTGCTTGTCAACAACTGAGCGCAAGGAAGATTGGAGAGCCGGCGCTGGAGAGAGGGAGAGAGAGAGACAGAAAAACAGAGGTGTGAGGGAACAAGGAAGCGAGAGAGAGAGGGGGAAACGGCTTGCTGTGCTTCTCTCCTTGAATAATGAAGTGTCTGTTGAACTCGTCCGAGAGTCAATCATGACAGTTACAGCATTTCATCCTCCAGGAAACATCGCCAGAGCTGAGGGTGAATAGCACACACACAGATGCGTATCATAGAGATAAAACATGTACTGCTCACACACTGTAATGCATAACCCTGTGACGCCCCCAAGCACAGCTCGACTTTCTTATATGTCCAGTGGCAGAAGAGGACAAAACAACTGTCTGCGCAGGTCTCACGGGAACGTTTGTTTCACATGTAAATGATACGCGGCTGAGAAATTCAACGCAAGGTTCACCTCAAGCACATTTGCTTTACTTAAAGAGATGAAAATCGTGTCATCTCTATTCATTTATTATGTTGTTGTAAACCTGTGGTTTCTTCTTTGGATCACAAAATAAGATATTTATGATATTTGTATGAAAATCAAAGGAGTCCAATGCTGTTTGGACTCCATTGACTTTGAAAATATCTTTCTTTTGGGTGAACTTTTCCTTTAAGGGAATCGGCAGGGACCTGGTGATACAATATTATATTGATACTTGGGTCACACTACAATAACATTGCAATTCTTTATGTTAAATTATTCAAAGCTGTTGTATATGCTAGCACAGCTATGTAGGAAATTGTTGCCAGGGACAGTTGACAATTTTACAGTTTAATGGTTGTTATACAAAAAGTTGGCCAATTAGTATTTAAAAACGTAAATGTTAAATACTGATAAAAAAGCAATATTTTAATTCATGACACTATAGCGTTATTTTAATGCCAAGAATTTACAATATTTTCAAGAAAATGGAGATTAACTGATTAACTACAATTTAAATCGGAGCAAATCTAAATAGGTGAAATTGCAATAGATCAATGAGCACTCTATGATTTCCGTTAAATTAAAATGAGCAAAAATGTAAATGTTAAATATTGCTAAAAATAGGAAGGAGAAAAGTATTGCAATATTTTTTATACAATACCAATATTCTCACACCAAGAATTCGCAATATTTTTGTGAAAAGGGAGATTATCCACAATCTTAGTAGACTAAATGTACTGTAGCATTAGATCAATACAGACTCTATTATTTCTATTCAACCAAAATTCAACTGAGAACGAGCCAAGAATATACCTGCACAAGTACTGAATTAATTAAGTATACATGATAAAGAAGCGAGTGAGTTAATGATTGCAAAATAACTAAACATAAATCAGAATATTATAGAATCAAGCAAATTCATGTCTCACATAACACTATTTAATGTAAATTTAAATCAATACTGTAATTTCAAACATGCAATTAATAATTTATTCGTTAAATAGCCATGTAAAAAGCATGTTAAGGCAGATACACTCTGCAATTTGTGGCCCCAAATAGACCTCAACTTGAACTGTCAGGCAGGCTATCATATCTGTGCATATACGTATGCCAGCCATATGTTTTCATTCAGTGTCTGTCCTTCTCTCTTCCTTTCTGTTTTTATTATCTAGTTTGCTGATGTGTATGTATAGGCTGATGGATTTGGTTGTGGAGCTGAGCAGCTCTAGTCCTGTGTGGCCTCTCTTCTCTGTGCCTGATAAATGAAAATGGAAATGACTAACCTTTGGTCTGTATCCCACTCCAACAAGCTTTCAAATGCTACGATGCACCTCTCCATGTTAATGGTACTTCTTTCACTCCGTCCCGTTTTTTACTCTTCTTTGAGGAGCAGGGATGGAGTGCTCTAACTGAGTTTATGTTTAAATCTAATGGAATCTGTCTGGATTAAATCGATTTTGCGACATGGTCGGCTTATAAATGAACCTCACACTCAGACTCCTTTATTGAGGGATGGAGAGGGCACATTTTTAGAATTTCATGAAGGGCCCTTTTTGGTCTTTTAATATAGATCTAATGCAGAGGCACCGTGGATCTCTTTAAGTGAGGGCACAGGTAAGATTATGAGAAATGAGGTAGGTAATGGTTTACAGAGGGTGCATGGGGCTGAATACTCTCTTTTTTTTACTGTTTTCTCCTTTCCAGAGCCTTTCTTTAAAAATAAATACTAAACAATTCCTATCTAAATAGGTGTAAATTATTGTCTCTATACAGAACAAAGTCACATATATTCTTCTATGTAGCTATTTAACCGTGTTTTAATATCTAAGATGGCCTGAGGCCCTACCAAAGGGCTAATTTAAATTTTGTTGGGTACTTTGTGACCCAATTTGTCAAATATTTCCATTAACAATACACCAGTGTCTGGAGTGTAATTTCACATGGCATCTTACAAGCTTAATGCTGGAGAACGGCCAAAGACAGCCACTGAACTCAAGTGTAAACAGACTATATACATATGCGTGTGTGTCTGACAACCGCTGCACAAGCTTCCTGTTAAAAAGTCATCTAAATTTCAATATCATTAAGAATTTAATGAGACATCAGCACTGATGCATAGCAAGACCATTTTCTAATCAATTAAACTTATTTCTCTAGCAGAGCGTACTAATAAAATCTTACAAAAGCTCTAAAATCATACTGTAGTCTTAGATAATGCATTTCTATGTAACTGAGAATTCATAGAATAAGAAAACCCGGGATGCAACGGTGCAAAAAGGCAGATAAAACAGGACAGAGATAGTAATACATCTAAAACAGGAAAAGAGCAGCATTACCTGCTGCTCCATGTCATCAAAGCGCACTGTGACATGGTCTGGAGCTCATGTTTCGTCTCCAATCTTTTCTTTGTAAGCACAGTGCCAAAACTATCTAGCAACACACACCGGCTGGCGGGGCACCCTAAGACACCAAAGCGTTTGCAGATTCACTCAAGCAGATACAGTAAGCACTGACGCTAATGCCAAGCTTTCACATCCAAAGGCATTTAATCTGCCCCCTTTATCCCACTGTGCAGTCTAAATACCACTGCTTCAGGGATGACAGAGCGCCACCGAGCAGTGTTTTTAGACACAAGCGTTCAAGCACTTTGTAGGATGAGGACAGTTTATCTGTGTCATCCTTAATCATTTCACTGTCAGGCAGGGGATCGAAGCCAACGCATTAGGGATTAGTTTTTGATTGCCATCGATCCTTATTGAACCATCCATCCGTCAAAGTGTCTCCCCTCTGCCTCCCTGAGCATCACTGTAAGAAAACTCGACAGAGCACACAAGGGAAAGGAGCACTAATATGTAACTTATCAAGCCACAAAAACTCTACGGGGTCATGCACAAACACGAACACACAAACACACATATATATACATACGCTGCAAGTCATGTTTCACTAACTGTGACCTACAGTTATTGAGGAAGAGGAGCACAGCGAAGCCGAGCGTGGAAGTGGCCAGCAGTATGAGACAGATGTTGCAAGGAATCATGAAGTACCGCACGACCAGCGACACCTTGTGCTGGTACATGCGGTCCCGCTCCGGGGGCGGCGTGGGGTACTGACAACTGGTCATACTCCACTCCGCGCCGTCCCTAAAGTACGCCAAGTCGGCAAGCGTTCCGAACAGACTCAGAGAAGAAGGATAAACAAAAGAAATCCGAAAATGGCTTCAGCTTAAACTCCAGTGGCGTTTCTTATCGCAGTTCCTTCCTGAAAAATGTAGACAAATACTTTTGCCAGTCTCCAAGCAACGCATTTTGTTCCCAAATTACAGCCACTCTGGAAGGGTACAGGTCCTACAGTCCCCAACCCTCCGGCGATCCCTCCAATTCTTTTCCAAAGCCAAGGGTTGGTTTGTCATGAAAGGTTAGAGTGCGAGTTCTCTCGAGTGTATCTGACAAAAAACTCCACTGGACCCCTGGCCTAGATTGGCAACACGACAAGTGAGTGCAAACAATCCCCGCTGCACTTTGTACTTTAAATCCGCAAGCGCAGAACTCCACGGCTTGGCGAATTAGTAATGAATTGGCTCTTGATTTGTCTTAAGGGGTGCTTGTCATTTTTTATGGCACAATGAATTCCCTTCTTTCAGGACGTGCTGCCACCTGTCTGTGCCCGACAGTGGCATGAAGATGCCAGGCTGCTCTGGTTGTGGCATGTGTCAGGATGCACTGCGGGTGTGGCTAGGCATCATGCTAGCCGTCTGTCCAGGGAAACGCTCGGTTGCCCACAAGCTGGAATTAGAGTCATTAGCCTCTCTCTCACACACACAAACGCACAAACTTTTGGAGAGTGACCCCTTCCCAAATCCTCTGGAGAACTGCAACACTAGGCTCGTCTTCGGTCGTAAAAGTCTAAACTTTTCTCCCCCCGCCCCAGGCTGAATCTCCAGAATGAATGAATAATTAGCCCACAGAGAGTCAGCAGCTGTCTTTGGCAAGCTCGACCATATGCCCCAGAGAGCAGCAGGGTCTTTTTTCTCAAACCCCCCCCCTCTATTCTTCAACACTGGTCCTCTCTGGCGACTGCCTCTCTTTTTCGGAAAGTACTCTGGATGAAGCGTACAGTCAAAAGTTGTGGTGTCTGGTGAGCACTCTTCCCCCAGATGCTCCTGTCAGCGTAGAGGCGTGCTCCTTGATCCGGGCAGCCGGAAACAAGATACGAGGAACAGCTGAGATTGCCACGGCAAAGCGCGCAAAGCAAACTAGACAACTGCTTCGGACAGTGCTGTTAGTCCTCAGTCCTTTTTAGTGGATAACTCCTGAGACAAGACAAGCCCCTGTTGTGGACTCAGCCAAGTTGTTTGTCGCTCTGGAAAAAGTGGCTCTTCCGTTCTCATTTCTTTTCATTGGAGTCAGAAGCTATTTCTCTCTCTGTTTAGCTCTCTCAAGCATCCATTCCTCTTCTGGTGTACCTCCTCGTGTCCTGGGTTTAAACTCGCTCCAGCTGAGCCTCAGAGGAAGTGTTCACTGCCAGCCAAAACATATACTCTGATCGCTGCTATTCATGTCAGAAAATCCCCCAGGCAGCAGGTACTCTGTCAGCGGAAGCTTGCGTTCAGCCAGCGCTTCTCAGCCAAAGAGCCAGGGAGCGGCATGCACAAATGAGTGGAGCCTGAGAGGAAAAAAGCAGGAAAAAAGAAAACAAACTGGCCGATGACACTTGGTCCACCTCTCCGTTACGTTAAACAATGCACGGAGCGTGTTTTCTGCATCCTTACGGCACGGACGCTCATGACTCCCTCTCTCTGCCTCGAATGAAGGAGAAGACAGTGAGAGGGGGAGTGGATGAGGGGCTGTCTCTAACAAAGGGTTGGGAGGGGTGAGAAGGGGGAGGCAGTGAGGGAGGGAGGGGGAAACTGAGAATAAAAGCTTTTGGGAATACTTGGGAGTGTTTTAAAGGGGGGGAGCTGGAACGACAGCGAAAACACAAAAGGGCAATTGGACCAAAAACATGTCAAGCCTTTTGAGTTGATAGTGATTTAAAGGAGAGTGTTGCCAACAATTGTGCTAAATTGTAATTGCAAACTTTGTGGTTTAAATGGGAAAGGAAAAAAATGTGAGTAAAACAGAATCTGACATACTGTATTTACTCTCGGTTTTGGTGATTTTTTTATGAGCCATTACGGAAAACAGACAATTTAAACGTAAAGGACAATTTGAAGGAAAGGACTTAGATGCATTTAAAATTATATATGCATATATACTGTGTGTGTGTGTGTATGTATATGTATATGTATATATATATATATATGTATATATATATATATACACACACATCTAAAGTAAATCCTCTCTCTTTATATATATAAAAAAACAACAGTAATAGAAAACGCAGAACTGGAATGAACGATGGTTCCAAAAAAAAATAAAAAATGAAACTGGAAGCAACAGGCAAAAAAAAAAAAAAGAAAAATATTCATCTTCTCGTGACACCATGCCATGCTTTTATTCATCTGTCACACTGTGAAAAATAAAAGCAAAAATGAATATTCAGTAGAAGTGAAAATGAATATACTGGCAAAAGATCAGTGGGAAATGTGTTTTTAATCCATAGCATTATTCCACTAGGTTTCTCGCCTATGAATGTTTATTTTATGCTCTAAGCCACATAATGAGGTCAACAGCACAGAGAGCTAATGCTTCTTTTTAAAACCCCCCACCTTCAATACTGACTGGCATATACACAATGGATGTTCATCTTCACAAAGAAGCCAGTACATATTATCAATTATTTATACGCTCTGTTTCTTAACCCACCCCTCGCTGGATACCCGTCATGCGCACACACACACACACACACACACACACACACACACACATATATATTTTTACAAGGTTATACTCCGTTCCGCAACAGGGGCCGTTTATCTCTTTGGGCACAGCCTATTTGTTGACTTTATAGGGGGCCCGTGGAATCGAGCCCCTGATGTACATAGCAGAGAACACGGGGTCAGCCGGGCCTCCAGCACAGGGCTCTAGGTTCACTCACCAGCTGTGGTGCTGCACCCCTAAACAACACCCACACTCCACCAGGGCCATTAATCTCCCTTCAGCCTGACAAGTAGACTAAGAAATGCATTTAGCAAAGACAACTGGGCATCTAGTGACATTCATGCGGATTACAATGTCCTGAAACCCCCATCAAATAATAAGGAGACAGAAGAGGGCGCCACATCCGGTCGATTTTACACACCCTCTGTCATGACTCGAATAAGACCTAATTTGACTTCAAAGCGCTCCGTAATGCATCTTTAATGTGCATGCTATCTCAGAAGGTTAACATCTCTCTCAGTGTGCTCTCTCAGCTGGCAGCTTCCATTAAGAAACAACCACAAACTCTCTGCACTTCCCGCACTTTCATGACGAGCAGCCTCAAGGCTTTTCATCGACTTCTGCTTGTTCCTTGTGCCATGTTTCTGGTATGACGCATGTGGGCTCATTTCAGGATTGAAGGGATAGGAGTAAAACATAGAGGGGCACTTCATGTATTTTAAAAGAGTGGTGGTTATTAAAGTGGAAGATATGAGAAATTCAAAAGATATTCACTTTCAAGTGTCTTCAGTAAAGTTTCGGATTCAGATTCTTGCCAGAGAACAAAATAAGTCAATCCATCCCTCTAAATATGCTATCTATCTATCTATCTATCTATCTATCTATCTATCTATCTATCTATCTATCTATCTATCCATCCATCCATCCGTCCATCCATTTATTCATTCAAATACCCATCTCCTTGCCCATACATTTACCTGTGCATCCAACTATCCTTCTATTCATCTACCCATATATCTATTCAAACATCCATCTATCCATTCAACTCTTCATTCATACAACCATTCAAACATCCATCTCTATCCACTTACCAATCCATCCAACCATCCATCTCCAAAACTATCTTAAGGTGACACCTCAGTGAAGAGGACAGACATCAAACATCTTTGCCTTTTCAATGGTCTTCTCATCAAAGTTTCAACAATGGTTTAACCAAAGGAGAAACAGTTTGCTCCAACCCTCATAATAATTCTTAAGACATTGAGCTTCCTTCACAGCAGCTGGCTGAATGTCTTATTGTATGGACTATCATCAATAAATTAGGCTGTTTTGATTATGAGCAGATCCCCCCAAGTGCTCAACTCATTACACTACACAAGCAGTCAAAAAAAATCTGTCAGGAAAAATAGATGCGAGACAGCGCAGGAGATAAAGAGGGAGGTGGAGACTGCCAGCAGAGTATGAGTGAGAATGAGCTAACTGCACCTCCAGCCAGATCTGCTCTGGTTTCCTACAGCTGGGAGTTCCTTACTCCACTGCGCTGTCATACAGCTCACAAGAATAGAAAGCGACACCACCCCACCAAAAAAAAAAGTGGGAAAGTGGGGATTTTTCCTTCGTGCTGTCTGCCGAGTGCCGATGTAACTGTAACAGAGACATTACCCATGGGAAATGACATCAGCGTAATTTAACGTGAGAACACATCTGCCGACTGGCCTGCTGCTCGGTGAGGCACACCGCCTGTCGACAATGCATCCAGGTGTGAGCTATCACACAGATGAAGCTGTTCGTTCAATATCTACAGTCAATTTCTACAGACTTGGCTACCCAAAAACCATATGGCGAGATTCCAATCCTGATTTCCACTGAATGTTAATCAATCTAGTAGTTTTGTTGTTAGCAACTCGAGTTTTGAGACTCTCTCATATGGTTCTTTATGGTATCCTACAGCCCACAGGCTTCATCTGACAGATGTCCAAATCAAATCACTGTCAATCTGCCAGATTCAAACTGTCCATTTTGCTGCTCTGCTTAACTGATCCTAATCCAGACAAGTCTGAGGAAACGGATGGATAGTTATTATTCAAAGCTTATGTTTGCCTCAAATGTGGTTTAATACTATCTTGATGAAAACGACAGCAATTAATGCTTGGACAATACAATAGGCGATACCATGCGACTGTGGAAATGTGGAAACATTTTATTATAACTTCATTATATAATTGCTTCAAATGTGGCTTATTCAGTAATATTTATAAACTATTACCATTCTGAATTATGTATTTAACTCAACTGGTGCATAATAAAAAGCCTTTGACGCAAACGTTATAATGTTAAAATATTAAATGTTTATGTAAAAAATAATAATAATAGGGATGCAAAATTGTAAAAATTCTGGCCAATACCAGTAAGTTAGTATTTTAATGGCTGATAATCAGTTAAATGGCCAACATTTTAATTTGAAACTAATTTGTCTAAACAAGTTAAAATAATTTTGTTAAAATAAACATAGGCATCACATTGCTATAAATGTACAGTATGAAAAATGTATTTTCGTTTTGCTAAAAAAAAACATTTAACAGTCTCTTTTATGATGTTTTAGGACCATTCTTCTATTTGAATAATTCAAAAGGAGTTCTGCTCCATAAATGCGATTTTCAAATCTGATCTTTATCTGTTAGCACAGTGCAAGAGCCTGTTCCACTCTAGTTCACTGCTATCTACATTGTAGAGGTCACTGGAGAGGTCTCTCTATCTCTCTATCTATTGTGTGTATGTATGTGTATATGTGTGTGTCCTCAGTCCAATCCACTAAAGACCACGGCAGATAAAACACAATTACCCTAATCCTTCTTTCCTTACCCAGTCCTCACCCTAATACCTATTAGTCGATGTGTGCTCAGCACACGGCCGTATACCGTACATCACATATTGATTTTGGTTGAGGATACCCACCGCCACTCAGGTTAAGTGCTTTAGGACTGATGAAAACCACCATCACATAAATCCAGCCTTCTCCCATATATCAAGGAAACAATGAATAAATCATTCCAGAGGAAGATTTTATTACTCAGATGCTTCCCTTTCATTGCTCAGGAAAGTTAATTAGGTTATTTAGTTATGTTGTCTAGTGATGCACAATATATCAATTCCATATAGGATATTGACGGATTTGATTTATCGGTATCAGCCAATAATGCATATTATTATGCTTATTTTTACATTTAGATTAACTTTACCATCATTTAACACTCACTAAATGGGACAGTCATCCAAAAATGAAAATTCTGTTATCATTTACTCACCCTTCAAGTTGTTTTCTGCTGAACACAAAAGATGATATTCTGAAAAATGTTGGTAATCAAACATTACAACATTCTTCAAAATATAATTTTTTTGTGTGTTCACCAGAAGAAAGAAACTCATACAGCTTTGGAACAAGTGGAGGGTGAGCAAATGATGACAGAATTTTCATTTTTGGGTGAAGTTAACTTCACACTTTTACACTTAAAAACGTATAATTTAATAAATAAGTACAATGTAAACTTTAGCAGATTTCAAAATAAACATCCATTTTTCAATCCGTATATTGTAATTTTTTTTATTTTATGTCTAAATATACTTTTATCATTTAAAATTATTACTTTAATTTATTTTTTATTAATTATTTTTCGATAAGTTAGTACAGAATTAAAGTTAATAATTAGTAATATGAATAAAATAAAAATATAAATAAATGAGATAACTGTAGAATAGAATAGAATAGAATAGAATTTATCCAACTGACGAGAAACAAGAAGTTCAAACTGAAATTTCAGACTCTGATATCCTGCAAATGTGAACACAGTTTGAAACACTGTTGAAATCTCATTCCAAACTCTAGAAGAGACAATTTGAGATTATTTAGTTGGTTTTCTCATGAGAAAAATCTGAGAAACAGCCTCAAGCCAATTTGCACTCCATTTAATCTCACAACTGTCTAGGAGAACAGATGAGATATTTAAAGAGATCTACCATCACATGTATATCCAGATTCCCCAACCTCTTCCCTCCCCATCACGAAACCACCTGCCTAAGCAAAGATGTGCATGCAAGGACGATTCTTCTCCCACAGCTGGATGTTCAGCTCTGGGTGGAGCGAGCTCATTACCCTCCCACTCAGACTGCTCCTCACTCCGGGACCAAGCTGTTGAACACAGGCAGGAGCGCAGCTGCCCCGGGCTGAGAGCTGGGTCTCTGGGAACGGGCCAGGCGCTGCGTACTAATGGAGAAGAACTAACCAGCAACAGCATTTACAGCCACTCATTCATCAGCATGCTGTTTTCCCCTCTCATCATGGTAACTACAATAATGATTGCAGCATTTAATACTTGCCATGCTCCAGCTCCCCACTCTTTATTCGTACTTTATTTCCCACGATGTTTTCTTAATGGTCCTTATGGGGGCAATTGAGCTGGAACCGTGGTGGGGTTCTTTGAAGGGCTGCTGAAGCAATGTGCCAAAACAGAAACTGCACGACCAGCAGAGAGTGACTGTTTTTTGGAGACTTGCTTGACTTTGGCTGTGTTTGACACCGGGCTTCATGGGAGCTGGCATCCATGACAGACAGGGGCTGTGTGATTGAACTTGCAGGTAATGCAGGTGGCAGCAGCAGCTGTGGAACTAAACTTGAGGACTATGGCAAGCTTGGTCCAAATAGAGCAACACACAGCAGTGCTTCTCAACTGGATTTGATTAAGGATGCACCAATATTACAAAAGCAATGAGCTGATGAGCATTTTCATATGGACTATAACTGATAAATGCCAAATATAAAAATCTACACTATTTTGTTAAAATAATTAAAACATGTTTTAAAACTATGCAAGTTTATTAAAATAATTAAAGTATACATGTTTCTTTAAATAGCTAATTAAAATACTAAAAAATCCAATATCTGCCAATATGTACATCCAATGAGAACTGATAATGATTATTTAGGGATGTCATTAAAAAAAACAATAAGATGATAATTATCATGTTAGTTATAAGGCCTATAACTGATTAATGGCAAATATAATTATCTATACTATTTTGTCAAAATAAATAAATTGAAAACTATGCAAGTTCATTAAAATAAAGTATTTAAAATATTTTTTTAAATAATTAAAATACATAGAAATCCAATATCTGCCAATATGTACATCCAATGAGAACTGATAATGATTATTTATGGATGCACTAATACAAAAACCAATAAGATGATGATAATTATCAAGGCCTATAACAGATAGATGGCAAAAATAAAAATATATACTATTTGGTCAAAATAAATAAAAATATAATACATTTTAAAAATATATATGCAAGATCATAAAATTATTTGAAATGTTTTAAAATATTTTTGAAATAATCAAATATTTAAAAATACAATATAAGCCAATATGTATATTCAATAACAAGTGATAATGATTATTTAAGGATGCACCGATATTACAAAACCAATTTTCATGTTATGGCCTATAACCCATAACTGCCGAATATAAAAATCTATACTATTTTGTCAAAATAGTTAAAAAAATGATATAATAAAAAACTATGCAAGTTAAATATTTGTTAGAATATGTTTGTTTTTTTTGTTTTTTTTATAATTAAAATATTAAAAAATCCAATTTTGATGGATTTCAAGTTCAAGTTCAAGTTGAGCTTTATTGTCATTCCGCTACATGTGGGGACATACAGTGGAACGAGATGTCGTGCCTCACGGGTCCACGGTGCTACATAAATACAGACATACAACAATGAATTAAAACACTATAAACCTATACACAACTAACCTACTGACAGATTTTGACTAAGTATACTATATATACTGTTTTCCCTATACAACTAAAGATAAAGATAAAAAATACAAACTATACAAACTATGCGAATGCTTCACATAAATACTATACATGTGCAGAGAGAAACACTGAGTCAGCAGCTGGCTGGGGAACAGTACAAGATGATTTGTGGTAGTGCATGAGCATGTAAACATACATATATTGCTGAGTCTTTTGTGGGATTGTGTACAGTGTTAGGAAAAGTGTCTAGTGCATAGAGGAGAGTGTGCTGCTACAGGTGGTTTGTACGGGCCCACTCACCTGTGTGTAGCACACTTGAATTGCACAAAAAAGTTCACAGTTTTTTCTTTGTTAATTGTGAAAAAACTGTGTTATTTGCATAGCCAATAACAACTGAAAACATTATAGTACACAGTAAAATCCTGAGTGTTAAATTAACACTGCTCGGAGCATATATGGTCCCACTCTAAAAGAGTGTTAAAGTAACACTGAAGCAGTGTTAAAGTTAATGGGATAATTATGTGATTAATTAAGTGCCGATTGAGCATTAGTGATGAACACCTGCTGTTAACAAGCAGAATCGCTGAAGAAAAGAGAAACACAAGAACTACAACTGACTTCAGCCACAGCCTTAGATGAAATCAACTGAAATAAAATATATTAAATCTCTCAAGATCTCAGCAGAAGATGATTAATCATCTCCACAAACAGCATCACCAACTTCACTCACTACTAACCAGTTTGACTTTTATTGTCATGCATCTAAAAATTTCTTATTGAGAATTAACAGAGGTTTAGATATTAATGTTTATTGAAAATAATAAAATTTGAATTCACCGTTGTGGAGATAAGCGTTTGCTTTAGTTGGGCTCTTGACTCTCAACTTTTTAACATTAGTTTTTCTATGGTTGCTGTAATTGTGTTTATGAAACACATTTGTTATGACAAGAAAAGCCAAGAGAAAATGTAATCAGATTATGGCTATTATTTGATAATGACGTAGTTGTCATGTATAGCTTGATTCACTGATGTCATCATTGGTGTTGTATATATTTAGTTTGTTATTGATCACAACTGCATTTTAATGAAATATGAATAACTTTAAAAACACTTTGCACACCAGTTTAGAACATCTGTACTGTTTAGACACGCAGACATCAAGAATCAGCATATGAATCTCAACAATGGTGACGATCATCAGACAGATTGATGTTGCATTGCATTCTGGGTGCACCAATCATAACTCATCCATGGCTCCCAGCATGCATTGCTACATGAATAAATTATGCAGCTGCATTGTCTTAGTATTTTTTATTCTTACTTTCACCATTGCTGAGATTCACATGCTGATTCTTCATGTCTGTGATTGCCAGAATTGAAACTTCTTTATGAGCCATGTTTATAAAAGTGGTTTATAAAGTTTTCTCACATTGTCATCTCATATCATAGAACTGCAATAATATAGAAATCATAAAAACACTACATATTTAGGTAAAATGCAATCAGAGACTCAGACACATGAAATAATTTCATCATAAGTTCCTTGCCATCACATATGTGCTTTATAAACACAATTGTAACAGCCAAAGAGAAACTTATATTTATAAAGTCAAGGGTCATGAGGCAACTAAAGCAAACACTATTCACCAAAACGGTAAGTTGAAAAAACAAAACCAAACAAACAACAACAAAAAACACATCTAAACCTTCATTCTCAGTAAAGAACTTCTGTTTTAGATAATCCAGAAATAAAGGCTAACTTGTTAGTAATGCATGAAGCTGTTGATGTTTGTGGAGTTGTTTAATTATCTTCTGCTGAGATCTTGAGAGATTTAATGTCTTTTATTTCAGTTGATTTCATCTAAGGCTGTGGCTGAAGTCAGTTGTAGTTCTTGTGTTTCTCTTTTCTTCAGTGATTCTGTTTGTTAACAGCAGGTGTTCATCACTAATGCTCAATCAGCACTTAATTAATCACATACTTATCTCATTAACTTTAACACTGCTTCAGTGTTACTTTAACACTCTTTTAGAGTGGGACCATATATGCTCCGAGCAGTGTTAATTTAACACTCAGGATTTTACTGTGTACTGATATATCATGCATAATTATATTTATATACTGCATATATTATTATTACATTAATTAGTTAGTTAGTTAGTTCTAAACATTGTTAAAAAAATGCTCCAAAGAACTCCATTGACATTTTTTCCTCTGCTGAATACTTTAGATACACCAGAACCACTCGCCTACATCACTCTATAGAGAACAGATGACCACTTCTGCAGCTACAAAACTTGTAAGTGTCAGACATATAACCGAGTGCTGTTATTAAATGTATATAAAAGGATGCACTTTGCGTTTAAATGCCGTTAAGTAGTTCAACGCATGAAAAAAAAAATAATGGCATGCTGTTTGGAGCTTCTGTCTCCACACAAGCACCTTCACCAACATCTGCCTGGTGCGCAGTTTCATCACGGAAACTTCCGGTCCATTTATCTGCAAATCTACGCTTGAGACAATGCTTGTTTTCAGTTCATCCTCCACTATCAATAGCGGCACAGATTCGCCTCACACAATTAACCTCTGCAGAATAGAGGCCAAATTCAGCCTGTTTTCCATCTACCTATAAATTAAGCAGAGGTGGAGAGGATGCAGTGATTGGATGACATGCAGAGCATCCCATTTTAGAAGAGCAAACACGCTGGAGGACCAAATGGAAATTGTTTCGCATACAGTATAGACAAAACCCAGCTGCTCCTCAGCATATTCCAATGAATCAACCACTGCAAAGCAGCAAGTGCTCGGGGACCAAAGGGAGCGCTTCTTCAACCCATCTGGACATTTTTTTTATCCATCTACAGCTTATTATGATTGCTGTTTCCACACACACACACACACTTACAAATGAACATCCACACCCAAACTCAACCTAGCAATGGGCAATCTATTCTCAAAAGCATTTACAATATTTCAGAAAGTTTTGGGTTTAACCGAGGAAAGAATATCTCCAGTGTTTTATGTTTACAGAATACTTCACAGTCCACTTTTATGAATATTACATTTCCTTGTGGAGGCCTAACAAGCTTGAGCAAAATATAAAAATCATGCTATATGGAGACCAGCTATTATGAAGTATTACCATTAAGGCATCCGAATAATACTATATAACCTCTACGGCTTATGTTCTACCATTATATAGCTCCATTTCTGAACACACTCCGCTCAAAATTATGCACACGCACAAAATGAAGCTTTTTCTCTTATCAATTCTGACAGTGACAAGCTATTATACGCAGGGACCGTTTCATTTGCATTTACAGTAATGAACTCTTTCTCTTCACCCTTTCATTCTTCCATCTTTCGGCTCGTTCTCCAACATGCCGGATTGTCTTGGAGGGCAGAAGGGAATCTTAATTGGCATACATCCTCATTTCTCGCAAGCCATCCGAGGAGAAAAAAGGAGCTTCAATTATTTATATTTCAAATCAAGAGCCTTGCAAAACCGGCTTCCACAAAACAGCCTTTTCATCCCTTCTCACATCAATCAGACAGATTTCAGAGAGTAACTGTCAAAAGTGGGAGAAGCTTTATGCAGCTGTGTATCTGCAATCAGGCGCTGTGTGTATGAGAAGACAGGACAGGATTGTAGTGTTTTTTTGAGGACTATAGCGGCATTGAATCCCCTGTCGAATCACTGGAGGCACCGGGCCCCGTAGCTCACGGGGTCGTTTTGACACAGGTGTTCCAGAGACGTGGGAAACGGGGTTGTGCCATCAGCTGATACAATCTGTCAGCAGTCTGAGACACTCAACACAGGAAGACAAGATAGATTCTTCTCACCTTGAGATTGCCTGCTCCTTTCTTCTCTCTTCCAGAACTCTTCAAAGGCTAACTACAGCTAGTTCTACACTTTTTGAGAAGACACTAAGAAAACACTTAGTGGCTGTCGATTGATAAAAGCCTTGCATGTTAAATAAATCTGCTCGGACCGTTGTGTGCATTTCTCTTGCCTTTAATTCTCCACTTTATGAAACACAACAGACTCAATCATCTGAGAACGAGATCCACTATGAAAAAAAGGAGACAAAAATACACCCACACAGCTGCTTTTTGGAAGCGTACGCCAATGATTGCTGTGCGTTTAAACATAACAGATGCCTCATCCATTATTCACCTGCAAACCAACAAAGAGCGGCCACAATAACAACCGTGGATGAAGAATTTCCTCCAAGATTCTATCCGGACCCTGAGGAAGGAGGGAGATAGTGAGGGAAGACAAGGAGGAGAGATTGTAAGAGAGAAAAATAACAACACTCTGCGTCTGGCGTGGACATGACCTCAGACTTGACCAATGCAAACATTTGTTCTGCATGTAATCAGCAAACGTAAGCATGCTGCCAGAGAAACTGACTGAAGGAAAAACATTGAGCACGGTGGGAAGTAACAGAGGGTGATTTCACATTATACTTCATGCTGAATCATATCGAATGATTCAGTGATTCATTAATGACCCGTTTTTTTTTTTTTAAACAGGTTTAACTGATTCAAGCCCTATATTAAAAACTAACTGATTCACTCACAAGTCAGGCATCGCTACGGCTTTTAAGCAAGCTTTACTCTACACAAGAACAATATCTAGCAAATGAAATATTCTGTAGAATAACAAAAATATTTAAATGAGACTTTTCCTGAAAAATATAAATAAATAAATAAACAAACAATTCTGATATTTCCAGGTTTTCCAAGACTGTGGGAAATGCAATACTATTATGTCGAAATAAGTAAAAAAAATTAAATATTAAAAACTCTAATGGCATGTTGCAATTGAATTTCTGCATCACAGTATTATATACAATATGTACAATATGAAAATTTAATAATAAGTATATTTATTTTTACAAATAAATACATTTAGAATTATGGGCCCTAGGCCTAAATTATTATTAGTATTATTATTATTATGTTAATAACTATGTTAATAATAATAATAATAATAATAATTGAATTAAAGTAAACTGTGCCACTTCTAATTATTCACAGTATTATATGCAATATTTACAATATGAAATACGAATGATAAATATATATATATATATATTTTTACAAATAAATACATTTTTAATTTTGGGTCCAAGGTCTAAATTACTATTATTATTATTATTATTAACATAGTTTTTTAACATAATAATAATAATAATAATAATAATTTAATTAAAGTGAACTGTGCCACTTATTATTCATCTCAATGACACAAAATGGTCTAATTTACCAGAATTGATCCTTTTCCTTTATTTATGACAGTAATGGGTCATAAAAAAATCAAATTTAATTCAAATTCAATACTATCATGACCAAATTAATTAAAAATAAAATATTAAAAACTAAAACTACTAATTTGAAATGTTTTGGTGAATTTCAGCATTTAAACATAATAAAGCACGATAAGAAAAATGGATACTAATTGTAATCTTTAGAAAATCTCAAATTTAACAGTGTTATTAAACTATTATGGTTTTAAAGATTGTTAAAGAAGATTTTAATTGTGCTTTAAACAACATCAAATGTAATCTACATGTTAAAATGAGATGAGCATGAGCAACATACAATGTCAAATAAACACTAACAGGGGAGTAAAAGTTGGACCAAGTAATCAAACCAAGTGTGAAACACTGCAACAGTAGGCTAAGCTCATCAGACATCATGTCTGCCAGTCTCACGCAGACGTGCGAGGACTCCACAAACCTCTGCCTCACAATAGCCTTACGCCAATGCTCTGCAACAGCTTCCCTTCAGATAGCGTGTCTGTTCCGTCACTGTTCTGATGAAAACCCAGGCTTGGTTTGTGCAAGCAAGTCAATTTTGCCTTCTCTGACCTGTCCAATGTGTTCACAGGTCCGTGCTCGTGATGAGGGCGTTGCACGGATGGAGGAAGAGCGCATCTTCTTCCTTTGACCGAAGCCTCCATGTTTTAATGAGCAACTCAGGGGCCATGGGTCAGCCGCAACAACATGGCCCACCTCCCAGAAATCCATTCACCAACACAGCCTTGCCTATTTCCTTCCAATTACATCTGCTGCTCTCCTGTGTGATGACTTCATTGCATTTTCTGATTAGAGGGAACATTGTGAATGCGTGGCTGCTACCTTGTTGGATTGAGGATACTCAAGATCTCACCCCTCCTCGACTCTGATGATCTACAACCCCCCCTTTCTGACAATCATTCCTACATTTGGCTATCTGACCCAAGTACCACCCCACCCCCAGCTCCCTCAGGATAGCAGTCATGTCATGTGACTCCCCTCACCAGGCAACAAATTGCCTCCATGTTCCAGTGTTCCGGAGGGCCGTTGCCATGTGACACTCCTCAAAAAGATCCACTGTCACACACATGGAACAATGGATGATTTCATTCATTCTGAGGTTGTTTGTGACACACAATCTCGGAGGCTCTGAGAAATAGAATTACATGCTGATCGCACGGATGGCTTGAATCAAAAAGAAAAGAGGGGATATCGATCAACCGCACATTGAAGAAGATCATTAAACTAATTACGGAATGGTGAATTAGAGGTGTTCGGTAGCCTTGGGTTTCCTCTGGAGCTCTATAGGCAACCCTGGACCCATTTTATACCACAGCAGTGTAAGATGGCTTTCCAACTAGGAAGACCTATTTACACTGAATGCTATCTTAAAACAAAACGGTGTATCTCTAGGGACTCTTTCACACTGGTAGCGAATTGCAGGTCCATTTTTCATTCACTCAATAGGCTTTTGGGGTCATGTGTCTGAACTAGCATTCTAGCTGCTGCTGATAACACTGGCCCACAAATACAGCACACATATAAAGACTAGGCATGCTGCGATAGTCGGTGTTACCGGTTTTAAGCCGCAACACCGGTTACGTCACTTGCTCACCGTGGCACCGTCCCCCATCGTCGTTTTGATTTTTTTTTATAGTACTAAAAAAATAATTAATAATTTTGTTCAGTTAGAGAACAGACATTAAAATAAAAACTGGACACGGCTGCTCAATGCGGCGTGCTGAACGACAGTCACATGATCACACATCTGCAGGAGGAGTCAGATTTCATTTATCACGTTAGGAGAGTGAGGTAAGAAAGACAAGACGATGGCAGAAGATTTAGTTTCGAAATGAAATGCAAAGGCTCCTGTTTTAAAAATATTTTGAATTTTGTAAAACCTGTTGACTTTTGCCGTTTATCAACATTTGTTTCTTATTTATTTGGTTCCCCCGTGTTGGCTAATTTTCTTCTTCTTTTTTTTTTCATATTTAAACTTTGTGTAGGTTATTTGTTATTTCATATCAGGCCTATAGCATGGTGTATTTTTATTTGTTTTGTTAAATAAATTAAACATTCTATGTTTAATATAAGTGAGGTGGTCATTGTGCTGTTTTGTTGTTGTCCATTACAATCCATTGTCTCCGAATTGCTGCTCATTCGAAAGTGAAAGTAAAATGCGCACTGGAATCTCCAAGCTATTTAAAAGTGAGAAAAGCGAGGGAAAGAGGGAAAACTCTAGCGAACTACCCCCACGAACACCCCGCCCCCGCTGATACCGATATTACTGGTGTGGTCACACGTCGATTGACCTCAACGTCACAACCCTAATAAAGACGCAGTGCTAAACAGAGCAAAAAAAAAAAAAGAATATGTGAAGAAATACTGAAAAAAAGGGAATGTATTTGATCTATATAGACATTTCTGCTTATTTGATACTTTTAGTTAATTGACACTTAGCTTATTTATTTTAGCAGTTGAACAATTTTTATTATTATTATTATTATTAGTGGATCAATTACATTAACAATAATAACAACAGTAAAATAATAATAATAATATAGTCATTGACAGTATAATATGGTGTGAATTGAGTTAAAATGTGCCAGAATAATAATAGTAATAATAATAGTATATGATAATAATAATTAGTAGTAGTAGTAGTAGTAGTAGTAATTGTTGATCAATTACATTATTATCAATAACAACAGTAAAAAAAAAAAAAAAAAAAATAATAATAATAATAATAATAAAAATAATAATAATAATTAGTAGTAGTAGTAGTAGTAGTAGTTGTAGTGGATCAATTACATTATTAACGATATCAACAGTAAAGAGAAAAATAATATAGTTCTTTACCATATTATATGTGATAAATTGAGGTAAAATGTGCCACATTTTGCCACAAATTTACCTAAATTTATCTGAAGGAAAGGTTGGGCGTCTAAAAGCTACATTTTAAGTAATAATAATAATAATAAAACGAAAAAAGTACAATAACTTATAAAGTAAATAATAATAATAATAATTCTAATAATAATAATAATAATAATAATAATCATCATCATCATCATATTAAAGCACTGCAATACCACAGATTTAATTACATTTAATTACAATTTAGCAGCTCAGAGAGAGGGATGTTAAACATTAAAGCGATATTTAACATTTAAATGTATGCATTGATTTCCTAAATTGAGAATGAAAAAGTAATGCACTGATTATGAACTTAATAATTGATCATTACTAAAACAATACAATACAAAACAATTTCACAACAGATGCAGGGCATGTAAGTAAAAGGTTGCTCTTTAAATCAAGACATTTTCATTCAAGTCATTACTCACATTTGTGTCTCTAATGTCAGTCAACTGTTTTTATTTTGCAGCGCAATTGCAATATGTTTGTGTTCGTGAATATTTGAAGAATGTATGTGCATATCATTTTTACATCTTCCACACATATTATTCTCTATTGGTATCGATTTGGCATTCATACCGAGCTATCAGAGATTGTATTATACCAAAGCTGAAGACTTTGGGTTCTATCCAACAGTAATGTACACGTAATTAACGTAATTAGCGTGCATCGGGTGCACAGCGGTGTAATGCAGCTTCTATGCAGTGTAAAAAACACAATATTTTGGCTCATAGCCGTGAGGGGCCCCCCATAGAGGGCCGGGGGTATCTCTACACCAGTGAGCCGGTGGTAGAAATCACACTTGGGCTGGACAGAAGCAGAGACAGCTGAGAATGTGTGCGAGGTGAAGACGAGATCAAAAGAGTGGAGTGGAAGAACAAAACAGACAGATAAAAATACAGTCTCTCGAGAGAAAATTAGAGTGAGTGGGGAGAGAAGAAGAGGTGAATCAGACAGGAAAGTGAGGCAGAGTGAGGAACAGAAGGGTGAAATTACAAAGAATTGAAACCCAAACTAGATTTGAAAGAGTCTGACGGATAACTTAAAAGAAACTGAGGGGGACCGAGAGAAAAAGTGCAGAAAGAAACTGAGCACTGCAAGCCATCAGTCCAGCTGGTAGGATCCATGTGTACATTTCCGTCTGACACCCACAGGGGACGGCCCGTCTTCATTGTGCACGATGACCGCTGACCACAGACTGCTGACTGTGGACACCAGCCAGAATGCATCTGTAGCCAGGCAGTGACCCAGCCAAAACCAATCCTCCGCTGGGCTTAAAGGAAGTGAGGGAGAACCAGGGGTTGGAGCCAAAATACTCACAAACATGCCCACATGAAGACGAGACAAAGCACACACACAGCGGCACATTTCGGGGGAGAGGTTTACCATCGCCAGGTCAAAATACCAAGCCGAGTTTGACAGTGATGAAGCACCAGCATTCCAGCCAGAGGACAGCCAACTGGGAGACCACCGTGGAGCGTCTCTGACCTGTCTGCTGGCCAAATGCGCGGATCAATAAGTTGACCTGACGCTCAGTCTACCACCTGCCCGCAACAACTCATTCTCTGAAAAAATAGGCGCCCCCTTTTCCTCCATCCCACAATCAAATGCTCCTCATATTTCATAATCCTCCCTTCACTCCGGTATAATTTCCACCGCTATCGATCAAAACAGTCTGTCTATAATTGCTAGGTCTTTTTAGCGACTCCGTCAGAGAGTGAAATGTGAGAGGAAGAAAGGAGGAAAGACAGAAAATGCGTAGTGAAATGAACAAGTGAACTCATCTTACTCAAGACAGTGGCACTTTAGTAAAGGTTATTGTCTTATAAAAGGCTGAGAGCCTGGAATAATTCACTTGGAAATCAATTTTCATCGCACCATTCATACATTAGCGGACCATGATGGACTGTGGGAGAAAAACTACCACCTTCTCTCGTTTCCTCTTTGTCGGATTTTTTCTCTCTGTCTTTCGCTTTTTTTCTCGTGCGTATTTCGCACTGACCCCATTTTCATTTTCCTCGCTTTCATATCAGCTCCGGCGCTTCGTTCTGGCTCGTTCCGAAAAAACGAATTAACCTGTAGATGAACTGACCCATTCTAAATACCTCAGGATGACAAAGAACCGGACACATGCTAATCCTTGTTAACACAAGATACAAAGTGACACTCTGCAATGAGGTTCAATGTGATTGGGGGTGGAAAGCATATCCATCCATGTGTTCTAGACATGCAGGCCTTGAGTTATTTTCTCCCTTTATGTATACCATGGTATATGTGTGATGCTTATTTTTGAGATCCCTGAAAAGAAAAATATCATTTACTCTTCAAATGGTGCCATGAGGAGCACTTCCAGTATAAACAGCTTAGTTGATTAGAATGGAAACTATTATGTTTTGATGTTCCACTTGTGGCTGATGTAAACACACTGTAAGTGTTTTTTACGGTTGCACAGCAACATCACAATTTGATGCACAAACATAAAATTCATCATATATGAGGTCACAGGTGTGCTTATTTTACACTAGCTTCAAACACCGCTTACCCAAACATATTTATAATGCATTAGGGTTCTGAGTCTGTTTTTAACTCAAAAGTTGCATAATGTAAAGTTTTTTTTTTTCTTTTCTTTTTTTTCTTTACATTTGACCATTTATGTGAAACTTATGGTTCATTTCTCATGAATAATTTTATTTTTTGGCTTACATCTAAATTATATATTTATAACTACTTAACATATAAATGTGTATATACACACAATTTTGAGTGGGGCCCTGGAGTTTATATTACACATTAGAGAATGTTTATATATAGATACATAGATGGATAGAAGGATTGTGGTTGGTGAAAATTAATCTTTGCCATCACATAAATTTCATTTTACTATTGTAAAAATATTTTATTTTAAATTTAAATGTATGATAATTTATCACAATATTAGTGTTTTATGATATTTTTGATCAAATAAATGCAGCCTTGGTGACTTTGACAAAACATGACAAATAATGAAACATGACATGAAAACATGACAAAAACATGAAAAATAATAATAGACACCAAACTTTTGAACCGCAGTATAAAATATATATTTAATTTAAATAAATAAAATCTAAATTTTATTTTACTATTGTACTAATGTTTCATTTTAAATTGTAATAATTTTTAACAATATTACCGTTTAGTGGTATTTTTGATCAAATAAATGCAGCCTAAATACAGGCGACTTTTTCAAAAACATATTGTAATAATTCACTGCTAGCACTGGGATCCATTTGCAGCTTGTTTATTGAACAGGTAAATATCCACTCACAATACTGAACACAGCAAGAGCAATATAAGGACACAGGCAGAATCAGGATAGTCAAACAGTTCCAAGGTCGGGGCAGGCGGCGTACGAGCGTGGTCATCAACAAGCAAAGAGTCAGGGCAGGCAGCAATCCAAGAGAGAGGTCTATATCCAAAGCAGAGGTCATAAAGGCAGGCGGCTAACTATCAGGAAACGTTAAACTAAACTAGGTCAAACACAGGGCAGTCAAAACAATCAAAAACGCTTGGAAATGTTCACCGGAGCAAAACAAGACTTCACAGTGATGCACTGCAAGCTAGCTGATTATATAGTCCAGGTAATAAGCTACAGGTGGTGCAGCCGTGATCAGCCACAGGTACGAGGAGGGAGATGGGAAATGTAGTGAAAACTAAAACTCAGGAGATGGTTCCCTCTGATGGCCCGAAGAGGGAGCCAGAGGGACGCACTCTGCAACACATATAATAGACACCAAACATTTGAACCGCAGTATACAGTACATATTTAATTTAAATAAACTAAATTTATTTAAAACTAAAAGTGTGGCCCTTGAGACTAAAGTAATTCTGCGTTGTGACAAGAGTAGAGTAGTCTCGTTCTAGAAGGAGCGCTGATGAAAACGACCACGATGCCCCTAATCATCCCGAGGCCAGCTCGTCTTTGTCTGCCGCCCACCAGATGATGATGATGCGGCTGTGTGTTCAGGACTTGCCTGTACTGATAGCTGTAATGAGGCCAGCCAGTGTTTATGGGTTAGTGTAAATGTTTAATGTGTTATGCTGATGAAGCTTCTTTCTCTCAAGCCCTCAGAGGGGCAGTGCAGTGTTAAATGCCCACCCAGCAGCCCACCGCCTCCCCCCTTCAGCTCGGCTCCGTCCTCAGGAAGCCAATTACAGCGCCGTATGACAGCACATTCAAAAGTACCAATTAACTCCATCAGTCCCCGCTCCTAAACGCATATCAAAACAGTCTCTTAATGGACATCCTGTTGAATTCAGTCTTCCTCATCCACTATTTTCCTTCGTCTTATGAGACCAGCGTGTCATAACCACCCCGAAAGGCTCTTTTTATTATTCTCACTGCAGGAACAGAACAGTATGTGGTGAGTGCACATAATTGTTTAGCCTGGAGTGCACATAATTAATGAGAGAGTGTGATAACAGTATTGCTTTGTTACATCTCATTCTATTAAAGAATTAAAAATTAAATTAAGTGATAGATAAATTAAGAGTGAAGCCCTCTTGTTCAGTTTTGAGCTTTTTTTTGGAATGTTAATAGTTTGTTGCACACTTTTCTTATCAATTATCCAGACATAGTCATTTTTTCGCCCTCAATTTTTAATGTGATACTGCATGCCGTGAGGGACAGTAGCATCATCCATTGTATACATAAAAAAATAAAAAATAAACCCCCAAACCAATTTATCCAATTTGTTTCACAATGGATTAGGGCTTGATTTGTATGATAATGGGAGAATTTGCACGAATAAATTGAGATGTAGAATGCGCAGATTTCACGTTCCTTACAAAATCAAAAAATAGCCAAAAGTGATTTTCCAAACAAACAGCTTTTGTTTATTGTCTATAACAGCCATTGTTTCAGCCATAATATTAGCATGCTGGATTAAGTGCACATTTGCATAGGCTGTAAAATCCCAGATCGTTCTAATAATGTACACAATGAACAAGGCTGCAGCCTGGATTCTCAATTTGAAACTTGCTTATTGTTGGCATTAGGTTTATAATGTTTCCCATATGTATGCTAGCACCTTTTCTAAACCACTTTCCACACATTAGCTCGGAAGAAAGATGTGCATATAGATGTTTAAAGGCATAGCTGACCTAAAAAGTTTTTCATCATTTGCTTATTTTCCTCATGTCATTCATATTACTTTCTTTTTCTTCTCTGGCACACATAAGGATAAATTTAGAATATTGTTTCCAATGCTTATATTACAACGAATGGGACCTGAGGCTTTCAAGCTTCAAAAACATCCCAAAAGTATACAACGTTTTCACTATATTTCTAGTTTGTAGCTTTACATTAGATAATTTCACTGAAGTAGCACCATCTGATTCATGAACAAGACATTTTTTAGAGTCAGCTCTATTCAAGTGAATCAGATGAAGTTGTTCACAAAATGATTCATTCACAAATCAACTCTTGACTCAATGATTTGGTTATAACAGTTAAAGTCAGCATGAAATGAAAGTTTTTTTCTTCCTTAACTGTGACATATATCCCAGTGAAATGACTTCTTGAAAAAGAAAAAAGCTAACTAGATATCCTTATCCTGGATATTTTTTATTTTGTGTTAAAGTAATTCAAAAAGGTTTAGAATGGCATGAGGAATATGAGGCTAATATGTATAGGCCTAATTCCAATAGAGCAAGTGATTCAAGCGTATCACTATTCATATCTGTCACGCTTCCCATTCGTTCTCCGTTTTGACACATACAAGAGTGCTAGCATTAACAACTATGATGGGTAAGTCAGCATGACAGCCAGAAATGTGTCAACAGCAGAATTAATCAGTGTCAAAATGCTGATTGAGATTATGAAGTGTAAGCGGGGGTGTGTGGGGGGGTATCTAACGGGATCCTTAAGCAGCAACTCCACACGCCTCTCCTATTTTTACAGTACGCTCCCTCACGGCAGGGCTCCTTCTTTTAAACGCTGCGATTGTGAAGTGATGATATCTTTTACACATTTACAGTGTCACGAAAGAAATGTGGGCAAAATAACAGCAGCCTCAGTATTAGTCATACTCATTGAAATACTACCTAACAGTGGACTCACAATAGAAACAGAATGTGTAATCTGAAGAGCTTTGACCCAGCTGTCTACGCTCTGCTGCACAAAACACATTTCTCAGTTTTACGTTTTGGTTGATGTTAGGTTACAATGCAGAACAATAATTTAAGGTCCTAGCAACAACACATTCAATGAAACATAACAAAATATGATGTGCAATATACATGCCAAAAAATACCAGAACCAAGCAGCAATGTTGAGAAAAGTTGTTTCTGTTGCATAAACATCTTAATATTATACTACTAAATGAAAGCATTGTAAAACTAACAAATAAACAAAAACCTTGAAATAGACTCAAAACAAAAGCAATACAACAAACGTTTGATCTGGTTTATTTTTTTAGTAAAAACATGTTCTTTTCTTTTGATCTAGTTTATTTGTGTCTGGTCTGGTTTGTTTTGTTTGGTAAACTGTTATGTTTTTAATACAAAATTAACCCAGACGAAACAGTAATGTTTAACCGTTGATACGTTGATACAACCATATACCAGTTTAGAATATTTACATGACTTTTAGCGCGCAATCAGAACAAATACAAATACAAAAAGACAACATATTTCATAACTGAAATTTATCACTCACTAACACCACTTTTATGTTATCGGTAAACAGTGTACGTGAAGAAAAAGTACTGGAAATGCCAAATATATTGCCAGGTTGCATGAGGACGTGTAACAAACATAACAAAAAGACAAGCTAACAACAGGATATCCTTTATGGCACAAATAAATATGTTAAAAACAAGTATGTCTGATAAAAACTTTATCACAAAAAAATGGGCTAGCTAGGTGCATCTTTTACACTGTCTTTTGTAGCTGGGCCGAAGGGAGGAATTGGGTGGGGGGCTGGTGGATCAGGGTCAGGGTGAGCAATTCCCTCACGCCTGTCTGCTGCCGAAAGACCGGCTCCCGTCAGGCAGCCTAATGGAGACCTCAGCCCCATTTGAGCAGACCCCCTGGAGCCTCCCCTCACACATCAGAGGAAACACTGACGATGTGTGCATTTAAGCAGGGGAGCAGATATGAGAGTAGAGGGAGGGTGGAAAAAAAAATCAAGGGGCTAATTATGGACAGGAGCCAGGATTTTCTATTAATGTACAGCACTGGGGATCATAGATGTCTGCACACCAGATGGACCCCCCCACTTAACACCAAACCGGGTGGGGGTGAACCTCAAGCCTCTTGCCTGAATGCTAAACAGTCTTTTACTGTGACCGAGCTCATCTTCACATTTCAGCCACGGTGACCTCTAGGGTCATCGCTCATCATCCGCTCAACACAATCAGCCTTATCTTCTAACAGCCGTGTACTGTATTGTTCCATCCGTCAACCATAAAGAGACATGAAATCAATGGGGCATTTGCTACATAAAGCAATTGCATTCAGTTATCCATCTACGTAACGATCTCTCCGAGAGTGTGGGCAGGAGTATAGATTATGATGTGCAAGAGGGATCTGTAGGTTGACCTCTAAAGGATTTAGGATCTGGTTGTCATGTACCTACAACAGCTATGAAATCAATACAGCTGCTAATAAGCAGTGAATGTCGATGTTGGTGCAGCTGCGCCCCCTTGTGCATACACCTAAAAATACAGTTTACCTCATGGAAAATGCTGGTGATAATGCCAAAGGAGGTTTCAGTGAGCAGCCATTTTTTACATAGTGTAAAGAACATTTAAAAAATCTAACAAAAAAAAAAAAAACACTATAAAATAACATTTTGTGCATCGGAAAGTTACCATTACAGTTCTTCATGATGGAACCATCAGTACCAACAAAACTGTGAAGGTGGTATAGCTCACACTCACCTTGTCAAAACAACATGTCTAATCAATCTGTCACAAATAAGATTTATAACACCATCTTACATACTTTAGCATTTTTAGTATATTTTCCTATGTATTACTAGGAAAATTGCCTGCTTTCTCATATGTCACTCAGGAATATCTGTTAACAAGCATATACAGTCAACAATAATAAACAATTCAGTTTAACAATGCATCTTTCACTAAACTCTAATTTATCTGAAGGTTTTTGGCACAGTTTAGTCCACACATATCCTATTTCAGTGCAACGTTTCATCCGAGGTATGCAGAGGCCAAACCTGAGCTGAACTGTGTTCCATCTCAGTTGCTTCATGGCAATGAGGATAGCATGATTGTAAATGGTGAGCATGCAAGAGAATCAATACCTTCAATGGCCACCAGATGGCAGTAGGTGTTCTGTGCAAGTAGGTAAGGCCTATTCTGGCATGTTTCCTCCACACCTGTCATTAGCAGGTACAGTAAACAGCTACCTGCTACCTTTAACATTTTCATGTACCTTTATGTCTTATCTTTATTTATGGATGTTAATAACATGATCTGTCTCCTTGAGTAATCAATCACGCCTTAGTCTAATCAAAAGTGGGTAATCAGAGAGATCTTTGGTGACTCCTTATGAGAAGAGGCAGGTTGGCAAGGTCTCAAAAGGCTTTGTGGTGAACATCAACACCAATTAGTCATCATAATGCTGTCAATTTTGGAATTCGGATGACAAGGAATGAGGAATACTTAGCTGATTTCATTCCTAAAGCATTACTTATTGCCCTGAGCTCTGTACAGAACAACAAAACAATCTAACTTGCCCTACAAAGACAAAAACGGTAACTATACAATCTCAAATATTGAGAAAATGTGAAACAATTATTATTAAATAATAATTTTGTAATAAAAAAAAAAATCATATCACAAATTATTATAATATTGTTATTGTATTTAACATTAATAATAATAATAATAATATATGTTATATTAAAATGATTATAGCTTTAAAACAACTACAATAATAATAATAGCTTTTATTATTGTAACAAATATTAAATTGTTATTAATATTATTACAACTAAAACTTTTACACATTTTACTTACAATTACTACATTTTGCTTTTGTAGGGCAGAAGCCCTCATGCCTTTCAAAACATACCAGAACCTATGAGTTTTCATCACTACCCTCACTGACTCACCCTGGAGATCAAAACAACAGTAATTACCAAGAGTGAACATTCAACACAGACAATAAAACAGACTATTATGGTTTATCTCCTGCTGAAACAAGCCTGGAGGTCTTCACAAAAGAAAAACCACCATGTGGAACAGGCGGAGGCCAATAAGGCCAGTAGGATGTTTGTATTGCACACTACACTAAGAACATAGCCAGACTTGGCTAAACACTGACAGACAGTAAGCTGCTAAACGTTCCTCTGCTGCCCCAGGAGGAGCTGCTGGTAAGTGCATGCCGATCCTCACGGATGAGCGATGGCCCTCAGCCAATTAAACAAGCCACGACAACAACTGCTACAAAACTTCAATTTGAGTGCCAGTCAGACATGGTCAAACATGGTGAAAGGTGTTAAAAAGAGAGGGAATGAGAAATGAGAATGAGAAAAAGAGAGGTGGTTGGGTTTAGAATTACGTTAAACTTGAACCGGAGCCTAAATTTCATGGCCTTGACCGAATAAGGCATGCATTCGGGTGAACGGTGCTAAAGAAAACATGGAGAATGAGTGGAAGCAACTTTTGAGTAATGAGAAAGCCCAGAGGGAATGTGTTGATGACTTCTGTAACACATTTTTGTGCTGATTTTAAAGGGAAAATCGAAGGTGAAATGGATTTGCACAAAAGAAAATGTGTTAAAAGGAGCCCTTAAACTATACTTTTACTGGCAGCTATAAGCATTTTCAAATTAGCCAAATATTTAAAGGGATAGTTTAATATTAAAATGTTTACAATATTAAATTATTTACCCACCTTTATGTGTTTTCAAACCTGTATGACTGACTTCTTTTGTGGAATTACAATGGTTACTGGAGCTTTAAAGCTTCACAAAAGTACAATAAAAGTATCATAAGTTCTTAATATCAATTGTGCCTTATCAAGTCAAATGATAGTTTTGTGTGAGAAACTAATGCAAATCGATGCACTAAAAATCATGAGAGTACATATTATCATTTCTAAAAGCAGAAATGTCTGAATCATTTAGTAAAACCAGGCTGAATGACTCGTTTAAGAACTGGAGGACATTTATACGTGTTTGGAATGACAAGCAAATGAAGAAGATTCTCATTTTTGTGTGGCCTGTACCTTTAAAATACAAATTGAATTTTATATGACATCTGTTTGCAATTCAGCAGATGGTAATGATAATGCAGAAAATGCAATAGCTGGAAAGCATCATTATAAAACAGGCAAAAAGCTAAGCAGCATTCTCACTGAATATTTTTGTGATCTCTAAAGGCATATCTTGTTGCATTCTTTTATGTGGATCTACTAATATAATGTTACACACATCCTCTTTCCAGGTGTTTCGCTTTGACAGGTTATGATCACCACCCATCATCTGTGTGGATGGAAAGTCCTGGCATGTCAACTCAAATAGAGCCTCACATAAAGCCCAAATTGTGCCAAAGTTTTCCATTTTTTTACCACCATATAGCGTTACAATCTAGATTTAGTATTACTCTTATACCCTACTAAACCACATACGCCAGTCACACACGCACATCTAGAGACTTTCACTCACTGTGTGTGGAATAGTAAACAGCCAATTAAAGCATGTGGTGCGTTTGCGACAGGTTCTGTAGCATAGATATGGGTCTGCTGGGATCCCGTTCAGCTCTGTGTGCTGGGGCAGCTGTCGTGTGCAAAACGCAGCCCAGTTCTAACTGATATGCCGTAAACACGCAAGGACACAGCTGATCTCAAGACAGCTATAGGGCCTAGCTATAGGCTGAAGAGTTATGTCACAAAGATATTTGATTTATTATTTTATATCATTATTTACTCACTCTCATGTCATTTCAAACCTTGTATTAGGTTTATTATTTCTAGCATAAACTATAATGAAAGATCAATTAAAAAAAAATTACAATTGTAATACAAATAATACATAATTGGGGGGGGGGGGGGGGGGGGGGTGATGTAAGTGGTTTATTCTAACAAAAAAATAAATAAATAAAAATCGACCTGTATGTACTAAACATAAAAGTGCCTCCAGATAACACATTTCACGATTCTAGGCAATAAATAAAAATATTAATAAATAATAATTTAAAAAATAACTAAAATTAAGCTAAATCTAAAAATGATAGTGAACTCATTAGAAAATAACAACTGAAAACTGAATACAAATAAAAACTTGATTAAAAATTCAAAACTATAATAACATAGAAAAATAACACATACCTGTACGATTTAAATTTTTCCTAATAAAAGCAAAATGTGATGCTCTTTTTTCTTACAATAAAAGTGAATGGTGACCAAGGGTTGTCAAGTATGGTGGCCCAGTAGTGCACAACACAACGAAATCTCCACAACACAAAGAAATCGCCACAACACAATACATAGGACTAATTTAGTTGTGTTGTGGCTTGGTTACGTTGTGTTGAGCTAATTTCGTTGAGTTGTGGCTTGTTTCTGTTGCGTTACGACTTGCAGGGGTTAAAGCAAAAAACAAATCCTGAGCCTGAACTTTTTTCCCGGGTGGGGGTTTGGTTGCGAGGGTGGACACATACGCAGGGTTATTTGGCAAACAAAAAAAATAATTATTTGAATGATTTTCCTTGAAACTAACTAGTAACTAGGCTCAGACTACTGAAATGGTTTTGTTCAAAAGAAATAATGGTAAATTAAATACTAGGAAATTAATATAAAATAGGAAGACAATTTACTACAGAGAACTACAGTTCAGTTCAGTTCAGTTAATAACAACAAAAACAATAAAATGCTCCAATAACTGGAAACTTAAACAGGGTTCGTACAGATAATGCAAAATTAAATTCCAGGACTTTCAAGGACTTTTCAAGCACTACTTCACTTATCAAACAACATCATTATTATCTTTCAAATTCTAATTACTAAACTAACACAACAAAATGGTACAAATAAAGTGCAGCACATGCAAAGAATGCAATGCCTGTGGCAACTTTAACATTTGAAAGGATACTATGGCAAAGTTATCACTTTCCTTATTCCTTATGATTGACCTGAAGAATGAAAGCTATACCATGCACTTGGAAAATTATGAGCTATATCACCGCTTATCGATACTAGGGGTGTGACAATACACTTATCTCACGAGATGAGACAAAATACAGATACTTGGTTCACAATATTTTAATACTATTTAAAAGAAATTTTCAATGACAGAATCACAAAAAGTAAAACAATGCAGTTGTATTTTGAAATATGTTAACTAATCTAGGGCTGTAACTAACAATTACTTTGGTAATCAAGTAATCTTATGATTATTTTGGCAATTGAGTAATCTGATATTTTTTAGTAATACAAACAGACCTAAGTGAAAACGAGGCTTTAATATGACTATATTTACATATAAACTAACAAATAGGCAATAATAATTGGCTTAAATAAAGTATGCCTATAACATGGACATAAGCAACTTAAACCATTATTATAACAAATAGCCTACCAGCAGAGGGTGCCAACGGCCTGGTGTTGTTTCACTTTACAGCACGATTCAACGATGTTTAAATCCATTTCATTTCACATGCAAACTCAGAGCGAGGGTTTAAACTTTTATTTTGAAATCGCGATGTACAACAAATCGCATATAGAAATATGTTGATGTATTATCCTGTGTTGGCATAGGTTTATAAATGATTTACGTTACAAATCTAGTGAGATAATGCACACTGTTTTCCCAGATGACAGTTAAGTAACCCAAACTCACAGCATATACAGAGGAAGAGTTTAGCGCCTTTCACACATAGTCTTTACTGGACAATTACCGGGAAGTTACCATTAAGAGATCATGTGGGAACAGGACCTTTTTAAAAGTCGTTCTGACAATCATATCGTTTTTATGGAGATGACGTGATTACTATGAGCTGTTTACAAAGCTCTGCTGCTTTTTAAATAGCTTTTCTATGTAAATATGCGCTAGAGTGACATCTTTGACCATTGCGCAGCTTTTTCAACGTGTCGCGCTCGAGACCCAGGCTTCTTTTCCATTCATACGGGCTGCGGCTCTGGATACTATTATGTGTGTCTCGTGTCTAAGAGCAAAAACTTCTGATTGGCTAGTAATGTTAATTTGGTTGAGAGTGAAAGCGGTGTTCCTCTCATTTCACTGGTAGGCGAACTCGTGAACTCGAACGAGATATCAACAAGTTTTTTTTAAATGTAGGTGTATCTTTTTTTTTTTTTTTTACAGCCGAACGCCGCATGCCGGAGATCCGGCACAGTGCCGGAGAACTTTAAGCCCTGGATTTGTTTCCATTGTGTTGTGCACATTTTGTTGCATTGCGGCTTGTTTCTGTTGTGTTGTGGAGATTTCATTGTGTTGTGCACTACTAGGCCACCATAGTCAAGCTCCAAACAGCACAACAATAAGGACAAAAATCACCACAAAAAGTAGATACAAGTTACATGCCATACTTTTATGTTTTTAATTATTATTTTTTAACCTTGACAGCCCCTGGTCACCTTTTGCTTTCATTGAACAGAAAAGGGCAGCATGAACATTCTGCAAAACATCTCCTTCTGTGTTCCACAGAATATCATTGCATAAGTTGACATGAGGATGAGCAAATGATGACAGAATTTTCATATTTAGATTAACTATCCCTTTAACATGGGGGGAGGGGGGATGGCTGGGGTTCATAAGAGGAAAAAGAAAATCCAAGCAATGACAGACCGGATGAAGAGGACCACAGAGGATACTGGGGAACAATAGACCTTGCAAACTTGCTGGTTTTGAAACAAACCTAATCCTTTGTCAAAACCATTTCCAATAAGAAAAAATAACTCCCAACAGAACATGATAATTACCTAAATCTGCATTCAGCAGGAACTCCTGAACACTCCCGTTTGTTTAGTGAGATTCAGTGCCAAGTGAATCAGTGAAAACAGCATCAGTCATTGTGACAGACAGCAGTGAGCCCCTAATGAATCTAAACATTTAGCTGCCGGCTGCGCCAAAGCCCAAGTGCTGCTCGACGGGACTCACTCTTCACTACCGCATAATTGCAATCTCCCAGGTGCCTGAGATAACATTAAACATATTATCGCCGTTCTCACTGTGAGATAAAGAGCACAATGAATCTGATATTGTTCTGTACATGACTTCTTCTCCTACCTGAGGAACGCATTCGATCTAACGCAGGCCCTGCCGACAAAACATGCAATTTTCCTTTGCATGCATTTTTAATGGAGCTTCTTAGAAATGACTGAATGGCTGCTCAGCAATGAAGGAGGGATGGAAAAACATGGGGGATTACTACAAAGGGACTTGTCGGTCAGCAAATTCGTGGCTTTGGAAAAAAGGGATTTCTCATTTGGCTGCAACAAAAGGCTAGGTGAGGTTCAGTATGAGACACAAAAATTTTGCCTCATAGCTGGAAGAAGAAGAAAACGCTAATCAAATTTGGAGGGGGGGGGGGGGGGGGGGGGGGGGGGTCATAATCTATCAGAAAAGTGGGAAAGAAACAGAGTAGGATCTAGCTAATGGGACAATAGTCACTGAAGGCCCACACTGTGCTTTGGTGGAGTGCTTATTGGATGGTGTTTATATGTGGCCCTGCCATGGTGACAAAAGAAATAGGGCAGGGTTTTTCACACCTCAGAGAGAGAGCTGGGTAACAAACAGTCTCATTGAACCTCAGCAGCCGCTGGAGTTACAGGCAACATCAGCAACTCACTACACTGTGAGCTTTTGTACAGTTAGCTTGGTAGAATAAAGGAAAAGCCACTTGAGGTTATGTGCTACAGTGATTTCAACATGGGGAACGGGAAAAAAGTGAAACTAATCCTGACAATTAGTAAAACCACTCCTACAATATATCTTTATAAAACTGTGACTAAAATAGATGCCACTAATGCTCAATTCAATATGACTAAACAATATTAAGTTATTTTCTCTATTGATTTGTTATTTTTAAAATAATTTCAAGGATAATAATAGTAATAATAATAATAAGCAGTAGTATTATTACTATTATGATTCTTTTTTATATAATTTAAATGATAAAAATCAAACATCACTAAATATATTGCTATTGCAACAATAATATTGTAATATAAAATAAAATATCTAGTATGTTGGTAATAATAATAATCATAATTAAAAATTCAGGATGTATACATATAAACAGAAAAACAAAATCCCTAATATAAATGATTACATTAATCTAGGGCTGGTCTGAATACCATTTTTTGAGCTTCGAAGCTTCGGTATAAATCAACATCGAATATTCGAAGCTTCGGAGGGAGGGGCCTGAACATATTTTTCTCTCTAATAAAGGCAGGAATCTCTGTGCATCTGTCTGTCTGCTTGCATTTTTATTATGTCGAGAACCGTTCATCCAATCGACTTCACATTTTGGTGCAATATGGACACGTGACACGTTCAGAATGAATAAACTTTTAATAAACTACAGAACAGCGCGCGCCTCACGCGGGCAGGGCTTATATGCTCCGAGAACGGACACTGCACTAGTGATACAAAACACACAGGTCTGTTAAGAGCAATACTTTTAATAAGGTAGCCCAGTGCTTAATTTGTAAATTGAGAGGTCCCGGAATAAAGCGGGGTAACAGATCACCTGTGATTAGAGGAAGGAGAGGACCAATCTTTAGTGATTGAAAGCGTGCATCAGTTGCTTTTAACAGGGTTCGTACGGTCATGAAAAACCTGGAAAAGATATGAAAATTTAAAACAGCAATTTCCAGGCCTGGAAAAGTTTTGTTAAAGTCATGGAATTTTATTTCACACATTTATGTATAATAGAGTTATATTTATTTCTGTATAATAGAGTTATATTTAATCAGGTCCTGAATTTATGTGTATATCGCATAGTTTTACTTATTCCCGCAGCTTTCGAGTTTATAATGAGGGAAATTCCTGCAAACATTTATTGAATATAGCATGTAGGTTAGATGAGTAAATAAATCCACACAAACTGTCAGATTAAATCAGTCATTTGAAAACAGCGTGAGTGATTCTCCTCTCTTTCACTCTCTCAAAGCGGCTTCACATCAGCGCATCTCGTCTGCACTACAAGAGCTACTGCACGCTGATCCAAGACTCGCATCTCGGGACAGTTGACAGAAAGAAAACGCAGTTTTGAGATAGCAGAGGGTCCGTTCACATGTCGCGTCTTTTGCGCGCTTAAGTTCATTATTTCAACTGTAGATGTGCGGCAAGCGCGCTTATAGCTAATAGAAGATTTTTCATGAAATATATGCATGCTATAGGTCAGCATGAACGTCTTTCATTGGCGAACGGTCTGTTGCTGGTGCAGATGTTCAGCCAGGCGGACAAGTTGAGAACCGTTTCGCGGGGATGCCAGGTGTTCAAAAAAAAAAAAAAAAAGAATATTCGAAATTCGAATCTCAAAATTGAAAATCGAATGCCAACCCACCGAACGAATATTCGAATATTCTGGTCCAGCCCTACATTAATCATAAGAAGAAGAAGAAGAAGAAGATCACAGAGATGTGAAAATAGCCATGTATATTAATCAATTGAACAACTATTAATAAAATAAATATACTGTATATATATATATTTTAAAATATGAAGTGTTTCAGAAAGCTTTATCCTTAATTCTAAGAGGAACAGCATGTTCTGTCAATGATGGCTAAATGACTGCCTGTCTGCTGCTGAAGAACAATGAAAACTTTGCTGTGTTCAAAGTAAAATCTTAATAACCGTGTCTCTTTATGTCCTAGAGGATTATGGGATGTGTGGAACAGCAATCACAGCCAGTAAACAAAAGAGCTACTAGCAGATAATGATGAAAATTCAGGCTGTTGTGCTGTAGAACTAACAGTAATTCACTAGCATGCCTGTGGCTGAGATGTGTGTGTGTGTGCTTGTGTGTGTGTGTGTTTGTGTGTGTGTGTGTGTCTAGGTGCCGGGCGCCATCATCAGGGCTGCTCCCTGCAGGTGGTTGTTTATGTGTTTGCATATCTGTAATGGAAGGAAGAGATAAGTCACATCTCTGCAGTTAATGAGCTCTCCAGGCAACAGCTGCCACCATACGGGGCACCACACGTACACACAGACTCTGCCACCCTAAACCAAACCTACAAAGCCAAATTAAATCTCAAATTAAGACTCTGTGACTTATAAACTGGACACTGCTGAGTTTATTAAGATAGCAGGGTGAGAGCAGAGTATTTAGTCTATTTATCAGTGAGACGGACACAAAAATCACTTTCCCAAACCTCTGCATTCAGTGCAGCTTAATAGTGGAATGATCTTAACAATTCTATCCTAACCGATGATTTCTCTCGACGTTAACAAAACGCCTAGAAAAAATTCTTCCATAGCACTGCGCTAATTCTTAAAATTAATAAATAAAAAATACTATTATCTGTTATTTCTCTGTGCTGTAAATATATCTTTGTTCTAGACAGTAATAGTAATTCTAGAACTTTGTATTAAAATATCTAAATTATGGCTTTGGAACAATATTGACTCTAGTACCTGATGTTAATACTACATCTTAAGCCTCGAAACAGCCTTGAAAAAAAAGTCAATTAAAATTAAAATGTTTCTTCAAAAATACAGCATTTCATTTGCTGAGCTTCGAAGACAATTAAATTTCAACATATAAAGAGGGAACTAAGTGAATTAAACAACCCATCTGAATTTGATATATAGATTATCTGTTTATGACATTAAAAATTACATTTAGAATAAAGGGAAAAAACCTTGTATAATATTTTTGCTTTATGGCAAACTAAATTAATCTGCAAAATTACACTGTTAAAAAAAGCAAATCAAATCAAATCAAATCAAATAAAAAATTAAAATCAGTAGAAAAAATATGAATCTCCTGGTAATAAATGACCAGTACATTTTCTGTTATTATAAATATATATATATATATATATGTGCATCATGAATCATATTTGTTGTAGCATTCCTCATTTGTAAGTTGATTTATATCTGACAAATAGAAATATAATTGTAAAACTGTTTAAAATATATTTTTTTTTTACATCTGAGAAAAATAGATAAAAATATCTGTCCCACATAGTTCTGTTTCAGATGTAGTTTGTCTATAGCTGCACAAACATTTAAAAAGAAAACGTGTGAGACCCTATGGAGGGGCTATTGTGTTTCATTGAATAACTTCTCTCTCCTAGAACAGGACTCCATTCCTTTTCAACACTGGCTTTTTTTTTCTCCCTTTATCCGTCTCTATTTCCTCTCATCGCACTGACTTTCGGACATGGCACACACTCATTGATTCTTCTCATTCAGTCTCCTGGGAGAGAAAAATTCCCCTGTTCCCATTTACTAAAGTGGGGACTATTAGTGCACAGGGTGAACGGAGAAGGGCCTTCCACCTTTTAACCACACTCCAGGGGTTTGGCTGCAGATTGTGTGCGCGGAGACCACATTGATCTTTCACACACTCATTACCACCATTTTCAATTAGAGCCTGGCACAGCTATCAGCCACTTTTTGAAAAAAGAGGCCCTGCTCATTCTTCACAGGCTTTCAGAATCCTCACAAGCCACCTACTCAAAGAGGCTCTCTATCCTGGCCTTTTCCCTCAGATAGGACAGCGGCGGATAATGCCGTTCGCTTAATACGGGTGACAACAATGCTGGGTGGGAGGAATGATTCCAAAGCATCATGGAATGCAAACACAAATTCAAAACACATCTTTGGCTGTTCGCCGAGAGGAAGTTTATAAAGCAATCCCGCCGATATAGCCGTAGATAAGTTTCAGGCTCTGCAGAGCAGTAAAAAGGGGATTTAAGAGTAAAACATCTAAGCAAGCCAGAGTTTAAGTATTCAAGAAGTTAGTAAGAGCTGTGCTTACCTGCATTGATCATTCTATGATCTTCAAGAGGCAAAAAGGAGGGAGAAAGATAAGAAAAACACTGGTTAGCATTGGTTAGTGGCAAAGCAGCAAACATTGGGGAGGCTGAAGGATCATGGGATGCATGAAAATGGGACAGAATGAAGTGGGACATAAAAGCTCAAGATAGAGAGTCAATATCCCAGGCCGTGTGCTCAAAGCATGCGCTTACCAACTAGCCGGGGTTTTTACAGACATCTTCAATCTGTCCCTCTCTCTGTCTGTGGTTCCCTCATGCTTCAAAAAATCCACCATTGTGCCCATACCAAAGAAAAATAAAATCACATGCTTGAACGACTGGAGGCCCGTTGCTCTGACACCCATCTTCAGCAAGTGTTTTGAGAAGCTCATCAGAGACCACATCTGCTCTGTGCTGCCTGCCTCACTGGACCCACTACAATTTGCATACCGCAGAAACCGTTCCACAGACGACGCTATTGCCTTCACCCTGCACACTGCTCTCTCCCACCTGGAAAATAAGAACACCTATGTGAGGATGCTGTTCGTGGATTATAGTTCAGCATTTAACACCATAGTGCCTGCCACACTGGTTGCGAAGCTCCAGACTCTGGGACTGAACAGATCTCTGTGCAGCTGGATCCTGGACTTCCTGACAGGCAGAAGTCAGGTGGTCAGAATGGGCAACAACACTTCATCTCCCCTGATCCTCAACACTGGTGCCCCGCAGGGCTGCGTTCTCAGCCCACTCCTGTACTCCCTGTACACACACGACTGTACAGCTACACACAGCTCCAACGTCATCGTCAAATTTGCCGATGACACAACGGTGATAGGCCTGATCACCGACAACGATGAGACGGCCTACAGAGAGGAGGTGAGTACCCTGACTAAATGGTGCCAGGAGAACCACCTCTCACTCAACATCGACAAGACCAAGGAGCTGGTGGTGGATTTCAGGAGACAGAGCAGAGAACACACACCCATCTCCATCGACAAGACACCTGTGGAGAGGGTAAACAGCTTTAAGTTCCTCGGCGTTCACATCACCGAGGATCTCACATGGTCCACTCACACAGACGCAGTGCTGAAGAAGGCACATCAGCGCCTCTTCTTCCTGAGACGGCTGAGGAAGTTTGGAATGAGCCCCAGCATCCTCAGATCCTTCTACACCTGCACTGTGGAGAGCATCCTGACCGGCTGCATCACCGCCTGGTTTGGAAACAGCACCGCTGGCAACCGCAAAGCTCTGCAAAGAGTTGTGCGAACTGCCCGCCACATCGTTGGAGGTGAGCTTCCCTCCCTCCAGGACATCTACACCAGGCGGTGTATAAGGAAAGCCAGGAGGATCATCAAGGACTCCAGCCATCCATCCCACAGACTGCTCTCTCTGCTGCCCTCAGGGAGACGTCTCCGCAGCATCCGATCCCGCACTAGCCGACTGAGGGACAGCTTTTTCCCTCAGGCATCAGGGAAATGAACAGACAGAACTAATTCACCCTACATCACACTCCCACTCACACAACATGCCACGCACTGCACTTTACCGCCGTTCACTGGACTACACGCACACACTGCAATAATACAACCTATCTGCTATCACTGGATACCATACAATGCACATCCACGACATTGCATATGTATAATCTGTTGCACCTTTGCACAACTATCTACTGCACAACTAATCTGTTGTAAATCTATAATCCGTTGCCCTTAACATATCACAATGTTTAGATGTGTACATAATGTAAAATGTGTACATAGTGTATTGATAACTAAGACTGTCTTTATAGTACACTGTGTGTATTGAGTATGTGTATGTGTATTTTGCACATTGTCTTCTGTACAGTCTGTAAATATGTACTGTCTATATGTAAATTGTTCTGTTCTTTTGCACTGTTTGGAGCACGCTCTCAAGAATTTCACTCACCAAGGCACTTGTGCTGTGGTGATGTGACAATAAAAGTGATTTGATTTGATTTGATTTGATATCTGATGAAACTGAGCCATCAAGTTTCTCATCTGCAGAATACTTACTTGTCTTTGACCGCATAGTATTTAATACAATCAGAAATGCAAGAAAATTAATAATAAATCAGTAACTAATGTAGGCTAAATAAAAAAAATACGAATCTCATTAAAGCTATGTCAAGGTCACTACAAAATAAAAAAATAAAAAAATAAATACAAAATGTTGTATCAAATTATTTTTAATAATTTGGAATAATAGGAATACATTTTCTATGCATTTTAAGGGCTGTCAAAATGTGAAGAAAAAAGGCAGCTACAGTAATGCAAAAAAGGGGATATGTTATTTATAAAACAATATTTTTATTTGATCATTTTAAAAATACATTAAATATGATAAAATTTATAAAATAAAAATATTTTGAGTATTATAATCCATTTATTTACACTGAATTCAGTATTATCATTCATACATAATGGTAGTAGGGTGCTTAAGGTGCTGATTTTAATAATCATGATAATATGATAACATAATATGTAACAGTTGAATGCACTGTAAGACCCTTTGGATAAAAGCATCTGCCAAATGCATAAATGTAAATATAATAATAGTATATAATAGTAAATAATAATAATAAATAAATAAATAAGATAATAGTAAAAAAATCCTTGTGTCAAGACTGGAATATTTTTGCATTATTGAAATGACAATTTGAGGAACAATTTGTGCTTAATTGTCATGAATGCAAAATAAAATAAGTAAAAAAAAAAATATATATATATTTTAAAACAACAACAACAACAACAACAACAACAACAACAACAACAACAACAACAACAACAACAACAACAACAACAACAATAATAATAATAATAAATGCTTCAAGAATCCCAACAAACAAACTCATACATACAAATGATTCACTTATTTCTGATTTGGGGATAAAATGCAACCTGTTTTTTTTTGTGAGATTCACCCACATCCTTTATTTTAAGATAATCACAGCTGCTCTTCCAGACAAAAGACTAGCTAAATCATCACGTTCCAGCAGCTTGAGATCACTCCATTAGGTGAGTGAAGCACCTGGCTGACACACAGGCACAAATACTTGTTCCATGCGTTCATGCTGTCACCATATCAACCTCCACTCTGATGCAGATTGTGGGTAACTGACACCGACTGCAAACCAGGTCTCATTTATAAAGCATGAGCGTGTGTGAGAGAATGAATTTACCTACGCAAAATAAAGCAGACCGCCACTCCACAACAGGCCATTACTGAACCTGCCATAGGCAAAGCCTTTAACAACAAGTTCTGACACACTAAACCTTCACTTAAACCTACACCTGTGACAGTTGCATTCATATCACTGTTTCATCTCAGGTCTCAGCTAAACAAAATTTATTATATGAGTAAGACAGACCAGGATGTTTGTCAAAAATGCACTTTTTTGAAGAAAATAAGCAAATGAAGTGTGACTCACTAGGCTTCCAGACAGCGGTAAGCTTGAGTCTGAGCTGATAGGAAATGATGGAGAAGAAAACAATGACTCATTTATGAGCATCTCGCCTATTATAACTTCTGTAATCCGGCATCTTTATAAGTACAGTACATGAGCTTTCAATATGTTCGCAGCAGGGGGCTTCCCATCAGACAGGAAGGTGGGGTGCGTTGTTCCACATGCTGCTTTCGTCACATATTGCAGACATGGTGTGCACAATTCGGTGGAAGAACCTTATTGTATCTGTATACTTCTTTTGTGGACCAGGAGCTTTTAAACTAGACCACAAGAAGGAGCACTAGAGGTCTGGGGAAATAGTGTAAATTAAATCTATAAAGTTGAAATTTACCAAATTTGACATTATTACTGTTTAATTTTAAATACTGATTGGTAAACGTATTCAAAAACTGTAATGAATTCTGTATGAACTTCTTTGGGCTATTTTGCATAAATGCCACTTTGAACACAAACCCACATCTATCAAAATAAGTCTGTGACAAATATTCTGGGCCCAGTGGGTTTGGCAGGTCACAATAAAAGTGAAAGAGTCTAAAAGTTGCTTGGGAGTCACAGTAGAGAGGGCACTTGAACTCCACTGCAGCATTAATACAGAAAACAAAGAGCTTATTGAACTTGCAGGGGGACATTTGTATCACCGCAGAGCAGTACAACTCCAGTTTCCCCTGAACAGGCCCCCAAACACTGAGGTCCGCCAGGGACACAAGTGCATGGACAGAGGGGGAGGAGGCAGAGGAATCTAAAAACATGTTCTGGAAACATCAAATGCACTGTAACTGATTTTTGTAATTTTAACAGTATTTTACTGTAATATGTACATGATAAATGCTCTCTAAATGAGAAAGTCCCTGCATCCAAATATGCCTAATTCTCTAATCTAAAAATAAATCAATTAAAAAAAACTGTATGCGAGACAAGTAGTATGTCCCAATAGTGTGCGAAATGACCCGGATGACGTATTACTTCCGCTGAGATTCTGAAGTGTACATCTGATGAGTTGTGAATGGCAGTGAAGCGACACAGCTGACAGAAGGTGACGTGACTGTGACAATATGCCGGAGGTCTGAATTTTATATTTAATATTCATACTTTATAGAACTTTTTTTTACATTGCAAAGTAAGTTTCAAACCAAATGTTGTACCTACAGCATGTGATTTCGGAGGGCTAGTAAATAGCATATCATGACAATTTCGAAAAGACTGCACCTATGATATATGTCCCAAAACCAGACTTACTGTTTCAATCCTTTTCAAGTGGGGTCTTAAAGTTTCACTTCCGAAAGAACCAAAACCAACATCATTAGCTCACTGTCACAAGAGAAGGGAACTCTGTAATTTATACAGACCATGGATCAATTACCCTTTCCTGTGACACTGCTAACTCTCAAATGCTACTTGTGCTATCTATGCATTTCAGACCCTCCTCTGTCTGCAGTAGCCTTGACACTACTTAACTCCAGAGCTAAAGGTCATGGACCCTTATTTGCATTTGAGAGAACTTCTGAGACTATTCTACATTAAGTGCCCTCTACATTAGATTTCCTTTGCATGTAAGACTTTTCAGACTTTCCTCTTTATGTAAATCAGGTCATTTTTTGGCTTGGCATCACATAACTGAGTTAAGCGGAGCCGTGAAGTCATGTGGCTTAGCTATTCTCCATTCAACAATGTTCAAGTGGGGCAGACTTGGCAAAAATTTCTACTCCATTGTGTAATTGTGACCAAACAATCCAGTTAAATCCTCTTAAACTCAAACAGGCCTTGAGAATAAGCAGGTAGCATAATACGGGTACATCAAGAACAAGCAACAGCCTTTTTAAACACATACTGCTTACACAAAAACTACATCAGACTAGAGCTATACAAATACAATTGATAGATTAAGCAGTTTGACAGGTGGACAGACAGACAGATGGACGGAATTATAGACAGACAGAAAGACAGTTAGATAATATAAATGACAATATTAAACCTAAATATCAAATTTCAAAAATAAGATAGACAGATAGACAGACAGATTAGACAGACTGACAGAAAGATAGATAGATGGAAAGACAGACGGACAGACAGATAGATAGGCGGATAGATAGCTGGATAGACAGACAGATAGCTAGATAGACAGAGAGACAGATAGGCAGATAGACAAACGGACAAACAGATAGACAGGTAGACAGTTGGACAGATAGATAGACAGATGGACAGACAGAAAGACAGACAGATGGACAGACAGATAGTCGGGATAGACAGACAGATAGATAGATAGATAGTTCAATAAACCTTGAACTTAAAAATAGATGGATAGACAGACGGACAGAAAGATTGCTGGATAGACAGACGGACAGACAGACAGAGAGATAGATAGGTGGATAGACAGACAGATAGATAGACGGATAGACAGACGGACAGACAGATAGCTGGATAGACAGACAGACAGAAAGACAGACACATAGTTAGATGGATAGACAGTCTGACAAACAGATAGATAGGCGGATAGACAGACAGACAGACACATAGATAGACAGATGGACAGACATATAGATAGACAGAGAGACAGATAGACAAACGGACAGACAGACGGACAGACAGATAGCCAGATAGATAGATTGATAGATAACATCAATGGCAATTGATCAATTGAAAACCCATATATTACATTTAGAATAATAAAATAAGACAGAACCAGACGGATAGACAAAAAGATAATATAAATGAATATAAAACTCAAATATTATATTTAGAAAAATAAAATAAGACAGACAGACAGAGAGACAGATAACAGACAGACGGATAGAAGGATAGATTATATATATGACAATATAAGACCCAAATATTACATTTAGAAAAATAACAGACAGACGGATGGATAGACAGATGGATAAACAGATGGATGAAAGATAATATAAACGACAATATCAAACCTAAATATTACACTTAGAAAAATAAAATAAGACATACATACTTGGAACTTAAGGAAAGTGAAAAACTGGCCTTGAGTTTGAATAAAGAGTTAAGACATGCAGTGACTTGCATGTGTCTCTACTCTACAAATCTCATGAAAACATTGCGTATTGCTTATAAAGTCCGTCTTCATTTGCATTCACAGTCAACAGGGGGTATAACTACACGATATGGATGGAAACGCAAAAGGACCTGTTTCACTCAGAGCACATAGTCTCACAATACTGTAATTTCATGCTATACAGCTCTAATGCCCAATCATTTTAGGACTGTCTTGTTTCATTCAGTGTGAGTGGTCAGATTAAATAATCCATCATGAGTGTCTACAAGGTGCCACGAAGAGAAAATCTTGGCCTTTAATCGGTTTAAATAAGTGAGAGGTTTCATATCCTCATAAATCAGTGCATTTGGGAACAAATTATAACTTTGTGACAAGTTGCCCACTCACTGGCAGCATACAAATTTAAGTGATCGATTTGGTGAGGCTACAACACAAATTCGATTTACTCTAAGCTATAAATCGGCGCGAGACACTCTCATTAAAAAGCAGCTAGAGCAAGGACCAGGGGTGACTTATTTTGAGTTAGACACACAGATTCAAACAGTGGTGATGACAGAATGTTATTCTATCTTTTTCAGGGCCATCAAAGTTATTGACTTATGGTATTTAACAGATTTGATAAATCTGTTAAAGAAAAAAAAAGCTATGCTATCAAATTAATTTCTGAATTTGCTTTGGCATTAGCACAGTAAAAATACAGTACATACCTGAAATATTACATAAAATAAAATTTTGTAACCTACATTGGGCAATATAATATAATATAACTTAAGTATAATAAAACATATATAAAAACAAATATAAGATAAAGTTAAAAATAACAAAAATTATAAACACTAAGTTATAAATAAATAGGTCTTTACACATGGACATATATACCATATAGGCCTACCATAATATTTTAGTCCTCACTAGTTCTTTTTTTTTTCCAGGGCTGTCAAAGTTATTGTGTTCACTAACAATATTATTGTAATTATTATTAATTATATTGTATTATACTGTAATATATAATGTCATATAGCAATTATATTATATTATATTATATTGTTACATAAAAATACATAGAAACAAATATAAGATGAAGTTTAAATATATATATATATATATACACAGGTATATATATACATACACATACACACACACATACACACCCTAAGTTACAAATAAGTGGGTCTTTATACATGAAAATATATAGTTGCCATAATATTTTAGTCCTCGCTACTAGAGCATCATATTGGGAACATTTTAAAGTTTGAAAGCTTCCGTTTTATGGTAATGAGGCAGAGTCAAATGAGAGGTAAAGGTTAAAGGGCAGAGAGCATTCTGGGAAGACGTGCTCTCCCACAGACTCACAAATCTCATTACACACTGGTATGCACCGACAATTTGAAGACTCCGAGTTAAAAGAAAGAAAGAAAAAGGCTGCAATTTCTCTCATTGGCACACTGCACTAGCTGACTGAGCAGTGAGACTTCCTCTAAGGCATGAATCAGATATAATCCCATATAAACCTACAAAAACATCCACAAATTAGAGGAATTAAAGATGAACAACTTAAAAATGTCCCTCTTTCTGCATGACGTTTTCATTAGGGTACACTAGCATTAAACCTTCCTGGACCTCCCTCGCCCCCGCCTCCTGGCAGGATTTTATAACACTAATCATTTTTCATGCGCTGCGCTAACGAGGGTGAATCCACTTGTGAGAGAGCAGCTCCATGCCTCCAACCAAATAGACTCATTTAATGGCACTAAAACCCCTGCTATTACAGCAAACTGCTTTTAATCTTCCCAATCAAATGGCACACAAATCTGTCAGCTCCGCTCTGTGTCCTAGCAGGCGCGGGGGCACGACCCAGCATTAGCATGAATCAGCACGACCCCAGGCAATATACAAACACAGCCACACACAAAACAGCCTGAGGATGACTGGCTTATTGGGGATCGTAACTAGATTGAGCTTTTGGGATGTTAACGTAGCTCTCACTGCACGTAGGAACAGGTTGGAAATGGTTAGTTATGGCACATTTCTGTTTAACACATCTGGAGCAATAAAACTTTCACCTCTGGAAGAATTTCTGGCCTGATTTGCACTGTTCGAGTTTTGCACTAGATAACAAAAGTGTCTGCTAAATGTAAATGCAATATTATAGCTAGGTGCTATAACAAATATTTATGATCTTTTATGTTTTTAGCAGACGCTTTGATTATGCTGCGTTTATGTAAATTTTTTAGGAAATTCAATAATTTAAAGAGATCACCCAAAAATGAAAATTCTGTCATTAATTACTCACCCTCATGTCATTCCAAACTCGTAAAACCTGATCTTCAGAACACAAATTAAGATACTTTTGATGAAATCTGAGCACTTTCTGACCCTGCATAGACAGCAACGAAACTGACACTTTTTTTCACCTTTCGGCAAATCGGATCATTCTTCCGTTCTGCTCCTGACTGCTTATAGGCAGAAACTGAAATGAGAAGCACCTGCCCTCAGGACAATTCCATGCTGGTCGGACCAATCGGACGCTATACTACAGGACTGTTTTGATCACGTGGACTGGGACATGTTCCGGACAGCGTCTGATGACGACATAGAGGCGTACTCAGATACGGTAACGTGTTTCATCAGGAAGTGTGTAGAGGACGTAGTGCCAACAAAAACAATCCGCATCTACCCCAACCAAAAACAGTGGATTAACAGCGATGTTCGAGCAGCCTTGTCAGCGCGGACATCTGCCTTTAAATCTGGAAACTTTGACGATCGAAAACAAGCCAGTTACGATCTCAGGAAATCCATCAAAGCCTGCCCAACAACAATATAAAAACAAAGTTGAAGAACAATTCAACACCAACAACGCAAGAAGCATGTGGCAGGGCATCAATAACATCACAGATTTTAAAGGGAATAAACCAGCTACAGTGAACATTGCCGCCTCTCTACCGGACGAGCGTAATCATTTTTATGCTCGTTTCGAGGCTCACAACATCGCCCACACAGAGAGCGCTCCCGCGGCTGTTGCAGAGGAGGCGAGTGCAATCTCCATTTCTGTCGCGGATGTAACCCAATCCTTCCGACGGGTGAATATCAACAAGGCTGTGAGTCCTGATGGCATCCCAGGCCGTGTGCTCCGAGCATGCGCATTCCAACTAGCCGGGGTTTTCACAGACATTTTCAACCTCTCCTTCTCTCTGTCTGTGGTTCCCTTATGCTTAAAAAAAATCCACCATTGTGCTCATACCTAAGAAAAATAAAATCACATGCTTGAATGACTGGAGGCCCGTTGCTCTGACACCCATCTTCAGCAAGTGTTTTGAGAAACTCATCAGAGACTACATCTGCTCTGTGCTGCCTGCCTCACTGGATCCGCTGCAATTTGCATATCGCAGCAACCGTTCCACAGACAATGCTATTGCCTTCACCCTGCACACTGCTCTCTCCCACCTGGAAAACAAGAACACCTATGTGAGAATGCTGTTTGTGGACTATAGCTCCGCATTCAATACCATAGTGCTTGCCACACTGGTTGCGAAGCTCCAGACTCTAGGACTAAACAGATCTCTGTGCAGCTGGATCCAGGACTTTCTGACAGGCAGAAGTCAGGTGGTCAGAATGGGCAACAACACTTCATCTCCGCTGACCCTCAACACTGGTGCTCCTCAGGGCTGCATTCTTAGCCCACTCCTGTACTCCCTGTACACACATGACTATGCAGCCACACACAGCTCCAACGTCATCATCAAATTTGCTGACGACACAACGGTGATAGGCCTGATCACTGACAACGATGAGACGGCCTACAGAGCGGAGGTGAGTACCCTGACTAAATGGTGTCAGGAGAACCACCTCTCACTCAACATCGACAAGACCAAGGAGTTGGTGGTGGATTTCAGGAGACAGACCACACACCCATCACCATCGACAAGACACCTGTGGAGCGGGTAAACAGCTTTAAGTTTACACAGATGCAGTGCTGAAGAAGGCACATCAACACCTCTTCTTCCTGAGACGGCTGAGGAAGTTTGGAATGAGCCCCAGCATCCTCAGAACATTCTACACCTGCACTGTGGAGAGCATCCTGACCAGCTGCATCACCGCCTGGTTTGGAAACAGCACCGCTGGCAACCGCAAAGCTCTGCAAAGGGTTGTGCGAACTGCCCGCCACATTGTTGGAGGTGAGCTTCCCTCCCTCCAGGACATCTACACCAGGCGGTGTATAAGGAAAGCCCGGAGGATCATCAATGACTCCAGCCAACGTCCCACAGACTGTTCTCTCTGCTGCCCTCAGGAAGACGTCTCCGCAGCATCCGATCCCGCACTAGCCGACTGAGGGATAGCTTTTTCCCTCAGGCTATCAGGCTAATGAACAGTCAGAACTAATACACCCTACAGCACACTTCCACTTTACGATATACCACGCACTGCACTTTAACTCCAACACAGTTCAAACTGGACTACACTTACACACTGCACAAATACAACAATCTATCTGCTACCACTGGATACCATCCAATGCACATCTATGACATTTGCATATCCAGCTTATGTATAATCTACTGCACCTTTGCATATTATTTTGTGTGTATATATGTGTACATAATGTAGGATGTGTACCTATGGTGTATAATGTGTATTGATAACTGTAAGTATGTCTAATAGTACACTGTGTGTACTGAGTATATGTATGTGTATATTGCACATTGTCATCTGTATAAGTCTGTAAGTATTTAATGGTACTGTCTATATGTTAATTGTTTCTGCACTGTCTGGAGCACGCCCTCAAGAATTTCACTCACTAAGGCACATGTGCTGTGTTGATGTGACAATAAAAGTGATTTGATTTAATTAGAAAATTAAAATTTAGACACTTTAAATTAGAAAACATAAGCTAACTGTCGTGAATCAGGCTAAAGCAAGGCGATAGTTTTTTTTTTTTTTGAAGTGACGTATGGCCAAGTATGGTGACCCATACTCTGAATTTGTGCTCTGCATTTAACCCATCCAAGTGCACACACACAGCAGTGAACACACACACACCGTGAACACACACCCGGAGCAGTGGGCAGCCAATGCTGCAGCGCCCGGGGATCATATATACATAGATATACACACACACACTTGAACACTGGCTGGTTATGTACTTGCTCAAATATTGATTTCGGATCATTTTTAACCCAAAAAAGTTACGGACTGCAGCTTTGATGATCAAATGTCTTACGGGTTTGGAACGACATGAGGGTGAGTACCTATTGACAGAATTTTCAATTTTTGGTGTACATTTTTGGTGAACTAACTTTAATGCATTTTTTTATTTGCCACTTAGTTTTTCTAAAGAGGTGTCATTATACTAGTATCAGGATTCTTCCTTTTATCACAAATACAAAAGTGAAATGGTAGAGATGTTTTAATAATGTCTCTCATTTAAAGATTGATTGAATTTTCATCAAGTTCAAACTGTCTGTTCCAATTCAACAATTTACTTGCATTATCATGGATTATTAGCATTATCAATGCAATAATTACAGTATGCATATTGTATAATATGTATATATGATATATACACAGACAGACAAATGATATATACACATACATACATATATATATATATATATATATATATATATATATGTGTGTGTGTGTATATCTATGTATGATACAATATTATGTATAATATTGTATATATGACGCTTCGAAAATCATTGTTATATGCTTAGTTAGTGCTCAAGAAACATTTCTTATTATTATCAATGTTGAAAATGCTAATATTAATGCCACTTAATATCTTTGTGGAAATTGTGAGATATATATATTTTTAGTTAAACATAAGGGCTTTTCACACTTGAAATTGTTAACCCTGGGTCATCCTAAACCCCGGATAAGCGGAATCCTGGGTTATCTGTAATCACGTTTCACACTGCTCATACTATACCTGGGGTTAACTGTTAACCCTGGGTATTCATAAACAGACGTTTCACACTGTACATTCCTAAACCCCGGGTTAACGTTCTTATTTGCATATTTGTGGTGTCACTGTCACTGATTGGACGAACAGCAGGCAACCTGTTTACACGACTTTTCCCACGTCTTGTCAGTTATTAAAAACAATGTCTCAGCGTATGTCTTTAGATCAGCGAAGATTGAGGAACAGCTGATAATAGCTGTACAGGCAGGGATAGCCATTTTTAAATAAATTTAGTAGCAGAGCTACTGCAAGCGATTTAGTGCTGGAAATCCATTTATCCTTTGCTGAAACTTCTGCGTCTTCATGAAGAGCGCAGGTCATGGTTGCTTAGCAACGGCAGACGCCATAAGAGCGCAAGCTACAGAGTGCTTTGGAAAGAAGGAGAAAGTGTTTAGCGCGCTTAGCGTTTTAAATGCATTTTAGGCGTGACATGTGAATGGCCTCATGAGATGCACAAAGGCAAGAAAACAAAGACAAAAGTACAAAAGAAAGAAAACAAGGAGCAAAGTATGTGAATATTTCTTTGAATTTCTTTTAAGTGTGGAGAGACTACCGTTAGTGTTTACTTGTACAGTAGCATAAGAATAATACTGTCTCCTATTCACTCCTGTTCACATGCTTTCCGTCTTTTGATATTTCTTCTCACCGGCTGCAGTTTACACGACGCGCATTTCCTGTTACTGACGTGACATGAGCCTCACTGCTCAATTTCTGATTGGCTGTCTGTTGCCAAGAGTCCAGCAGCAACAAGCAAACACTGCTCGTTTCACACTGAACAAACTTAGCACCGCAATGCGGAGATAACACCACAAATGCGGTGCTAACCCTGCTCCGGAGCAGGGTTTCATAACCCCGGGTAAAATGCGGTGCTAACACCGCTTTCAAATTACAGGTGTGAAACGTGTCTTTACCAGGGGCTAAAAGCGGTGTTTAGAACGACGATAACCCGGGGTTAAGCGCAGTGTGAAAAGCCCTATAGAAAGTTCAAAGAACAGTTATATTTAATGTTCTTGCTAAATAAAACTTCATCTTAAACTTCTGAATGTATACACACTACATAAATGACAACAAAAATGTAATGCATATAATTAAAAATAAAAGTTTTCAACCTAACTTTTGATATCATTCTTCTAGGGCTGCCACTAACGACTATTTTTATTTCGATTAATCTATCGACTAATTTATTGATTAATCGATTAATATAACCGATTAATTTCCCACAAAATATCAACAACTTTACTTAAGAATATTTTCTTAAACCAAATTAAGTAAAAATTAAGTGTGACGCACGTGCTTAACCTACACGCATGTAAATAATTAAAGAGCATATACTGTGTTAGAACTGCATCGCATATAATTATTTAATTAAATCATAGCGTTTGTGAATTCACAATTATGCTTAATTATGATTTTTAAATGGGTTTAATATCATGTAGCCTTGGAAAATAGTCTAATAATGCGTTTTATGGATTCTTGTCCGTGAAATGCGGCACTTCCGGTATTTTGCCGGTTAGTCGACGCGAGCAAAATGAAGTCGATGATTTTTCAAAATCGACTAGTAGACTAAAATTGACGATTCGCAACAGCTCTACATTCTTCTAGATTGCAAGATTGCAATCGTCTGAGTAATAAGCCATGCTGAAAGTGCCCATCAAAGTTGAAACCAAAAAATAAAAAAATATCAATCAATCTCCAGCAGATCCCAAGCATAGATAAGCATGAGGTCAGGTATGGATGATTAAATGGCCTCGCTATTCATCAGACCTGATTAGAGCCGAGGTCTCCTCCTGTCTCTCTCTCCTCTGCCTACAAATAAAGCAGCCCATCGAAAAGGTTGCAATCAATCTTTATAATTTTGTCTTGTCTTGTAGTTCAATGAAAATTAATGGAGTCTGCACCTTATTTATTTTATGCTAAAGAAAACAGTGCAAAATGATGTTCAGCTTAATGGGGTTAAGCCACCTTTACCCATCATACAGCAGCATTAATTGGGAAATCCAACTCTTCCATCCCCTTTCAGAATGGTGGATCATCTGCACCGCAATAGGAAAAGAAAGTAATGTGAACATATGATGTAACATGTAAAACAGATGTCATTATCCAGTAGACCATTAGAGGCACTACAGTATTGAAGGCTTGGAGGTGCACCAGCATTCTGATAGAGGTCACCGCAGAAGCAATCTCTCTAAGTGTTCTCGCTGGCAATAAAGAAGGAGATTAAACACAGGCTTTAGCTTCAGTCACTGGACAGAAGACAGAAAACCAATCAAGCAAAAACAGCTTTTTCTTTCTTGGGCTTCTGCACTGTCAGAGATTGTTACTTGGTATCTCTTCTTCCTTCAGTGTATCCCCTCCGTTTTATTTACATAATCCAAAGTAAGACCCTCGACCCGCTGACAGATCCAAGGGTCATTATAAGTAATGCAGTTTCAGCATCGCATTAACCTAATGAAAGCAGTGACTCATGGAACGCTTCCCAAGATGCACTGCTCTTTCCGTGTCTCCCCACTGAGGTCAGCATTACTGCTTAGAAGTTCAAAAAGAAACGGATAACGGAGGCGGCTGCTGAATCCATAGTCTTCTTGGCACCTGCACTGCATACAAACTCGCTTACTTTTCCTCTTTGCGTCTGACTTTGTCAATTCAGCTCTGATTAAGTGGAAGGTCTGAGGCGTCTGAAAGCAGTGCCAGCTTTACAGAGCATAATAGAGCTGCTTTTTAGAGGGCAGCAAAGTGCCATTTCACATACCTGGGAGAAAGAAAGATCGTCAAGTGACTCGTATGCCCACCGAGAGGCTAAATGCAGTATAAATGACAGCATTAGACAGTAATACTAGAGGAGTGAAGGACTGAACATCATGAAAAACGTCAAGCTTAGTGACTGCACTAAAAGACTGTGTAATGACCGTAGAAGAATTGTCACTCTGCTAAGTAGGTAATCACACAGACTTCAACCCACCTAAAGCTTGGTGACAACATACAAATAGTGTTTGAAAGATGAAAGGCATTGCTTTCTTGCTGAAATATTAATATGATTATCAAAACTATGATTATCCATCCTTTACAAAGAACTAGAAATCTTTGCATTCACGTTACAAGATTAAGTGAAAAGCAAAGACTGATCAATTCACTATTAAAAAAAAAGTCAAAATACTTTTGGCCATGTAAGAAACCTCCTTAAAATGAAAAAATAATTAACGTAACGTAACGTAAAGTAAAGTAATGTAACGTAATGTAATGTAACGTAATGTAACATAACTTAATGTAACTTCATGTAACTTATCGCAACTTAACATAACGTAACTTTCTTAAAAATAAATTAAATTAATTAATTAAATTAAATATGGGTATTTCCACGAATACCACTGTGCTCCAATAGCACATTTAAAAAAGGTCTTTGTAAATAAATTAAAATAAGTAAATACATAATAAATTCTTTGTTTTTTACCTCAGTTGTGTTAATAGAGCCGTTTCGATTTGTTTCAGTGATGCTGGCTGAGCAGAGCGTGTTTCTTTCAAATGACTAAATAGATTGTGCTATTTAATAATGCAGGGAATAACACAAAACTAGAAGTAGAAAATGACTGGGTTTCAATAATAAAGGTCGTGCAAACAGATGTCCCTCTCCAATGTTAATCGTATCAGCTTCTTAATGGTTTCTAAATTAAATTTCAACATACAAGCATGCAATTAACATGTTCACTGGGGCAGAAAACAGACGTTGCAGAGTCGTGTATCATTATCTCAGTGGAATCAGCACTAGACTAAACTTCCACTTGTTCCATATGAGTCAGATGATTCATACATGTGTGTGTTTGTGTTTTCAGGCCATGCACTATAGTAATGAGGATATCGAGCTTGGGTTTCATCAACAATGCTGGAAGTTTTAGAAATATTCATCCTTCATGAACCTACAGGATGACCATGAATTAGACTCTGCTGGAGTTCATCAAGTTCAGAGGGCCGTATTGTGTATTAACTGCTGCAGTGAAGCATTAAGACTGAGACAACGAAAAGCTTTTTTGGCCCATATGAGGCCTTGTATTCATCTGACCATTCAAGGGAATCTATTGCTTGACAATAGAAGATTTGTTTTTGCTCATCTGTAAACCAGTTCAGAGGGCAGAACATCAAGTAACTTGGGAGTAATCAAATGTACCCGTAAGAGACTAGCCGATCCAATTATTTCTCTTCATTTGTTTTCAAAATGAATGCAGACAACCTCTCCCTGGATGTCACCGCTGAGAAATGTTTCACTCTTCTAGCACAAATGCACTTCCATTTATGGAAGCACAAGTACTTTGGACACAAACAAATAGCACATCTGTGAGAAGCCAAGACAATATCCATTTAAGAAGTTCTGGGCTTCAGTGTCACAGACAAGATTAGAAAAAAACAATGTACAAAAGCACCTGAAAGGCAAAATCTCTTATAAAAGTATCTAAGAACAACACCCACTCATGATGACACAATAATACTGAAGTTTTATCTTCATTCCCAAAAACATCTTGTTTCAAGAAGAGTTATAATTGTGCTAAAGGTGAAAAAGTTCCTTTTTTTCAATGTTAAAATGGTCCAATATTCCAAATAATCAAAAGAATAAGTAAATTTTATGCTTATAGGAACCCTCAAAGGGTTAGTTCACCCAAAAATGAAAATGAGTCCATGTTTTACTCACCCTCGAGGCATCCTAGGTGTATATGACTTTCTTCTTTCAGATGAATCCAATCGGAGTTATATTCAAAATTGTCCTTGCTCTTTCAAGCTCTATAATAACATGCGCGGGTGGTAGTGTTCAACAGTGCAAAAGTAGTCAAATAAAGCGTGTGCATCCATATTAAAACGCGCATCACACGGCTCCTGGGGGTGAATAAAGGCCTCCTGTAGCGAATCGATGCGTTTTTGTAAGACAAATATCCATATTTAAAATGATAACAATTTTTTCTCACTTCTGCTAACTGACATAGAACGTATGTGACGCGTAAGCACCGGAGGTTCGTGACGAATGCGGAAGCGCGACGGAGAGAGAACAAAACAAAACCGCGGTCATGAATTAGAAGCACAAAACGAGGATTTGTAAAGAAAAATGTCGGAGGATTTCGATATAAGCCAAGAGGAGACTGGGTTTCCTAAGTAAGGAAACTTTGCTTCCTTTGCTCCTATAAACAAACGTTGTTTTTTGCGAGACTCACACGCGCATGCGCTGCGCCTATGTCATCCACTGGAAAGACAGTAGGCTTGTTTGAGATTAGCAAAATCTGCGCAGAACCAATCACCGGTGATCACCGCGAGATGCATGCCGTTAGAAAAGTGTCTGAGATACGTCCGCCTTGCTCTGATATCATGCTGACGTGTGCCAAAAAACTCTCGCGAGGGCGAGGCGGCTGTGTCGGATTGTGCAGTCGAGCGCAGTTGCTCTCCACCGACTGCGCTGAACAAAAGCATGATGGGAAACGACTGACTGACGACACAGCTTAATGCTCATTGGTTCAGACAACCGTGATGCTGTGTCCTCTTCTAAATTGTTTTATTTTTGTATCTGAATTCATGCAATTATGTATTTAAATTATGCAAGAGTATTTCCAAACACTATATGACAGTGCAATCTCTGTGTGAGATATGTGATTGTTGACATATTTCTATAAAAAATAATTTTGTATTAAAGTAGAAATGGATGATAAATCCGCATTTCGTATGGAATTAAATAGAAAGCACTTTGAGTGTCTTGTTCATCATATTTATTTTCATATAAATTCAACAGAACTGAAATTATATCGTGTTTATCAGCAGCACAGCACATGAGTTAGAATGATAACGCATGAGAACGCGATATCCGCCTTTGATCTCGTAGGTATCTGTTCCACTTCGAGAGAGCAGAACTGTTCGTCTTAACTGCGCTTCTTTCACTCCTCCCCTCACTGCAGCCGCCTACTCTCACCTACATTTCAGACGAGGCGCATCTCAAACAAGCCCCCGGAGACATGTGATGCATGTTTTAATATGAATGCGGGCACTTTATTTGACTGCATTTGCACTGTTGAACACTACCACCCGCCCATGTTATTGTAGAGCTTGAAAGAGCCAAAACAATTTTGAATATAACTCAGATTGGATTCATCTGAAAGAAGAAATTCATATACACCTAGGATGCCTTGAGGGTGAGTAAGGGTGAATCCCATTTCTCTGTCTTACCCCTTCCCCTTCCCCTGCCCCTTCGTCTTACCCCTAGCCCTTGTCCCTCGAAACCGAGTGGTAAGCGCTAGGGGTGAAAACATACCCCTATGAAATGAGACACCACTTGGTTACGGTTACGTCATCGTACATCGTTGCTAGCTGGCTGCTACGTCACCAGAGGCGACAAGTGTTGATCACAAACTTCCAAGATGCCGTCTGCAAGTGTGTGTATGTCGATCGCGTGGATTTTATTAGTGATGTTTTTGCGATTGTTGTGCAAATCAGCGATGTAACGTTAGCGTAGCAAACTAGCGATTTTTTAAAACGTTTCAATTAAGAACATGGTTGCAAATATATATGTACAGGACTGTGTAGAGCACAAAACAAGACTGTCGTAATTTTTAAATGAATTATTTAAGCCGAAAATGGGACTCTCTGGATGATCTGGCCGACATTGTTGCCGGTTGCGCAGTGTTTTCTGGGTACCCCTTGGTTTCAAGTAAGCTCGCGAAAATGCTTGGTTTTAAGGGGTATCTACCACTTCCCCTTAGCCCTACCCCTCGATCAAAACGAGAATTGGGACAGCCCTTACTCTCACGTGAACGCGCAAAACTAAGGGGAAGGGGTAAGGGGAAGGGGTAAGACAGAGAAATGGGATTCACCCTAAAAGATGGACTAATTTTTATTTTAGGGTGAACTAACCCTTTAAGTCAGTAGCAAATCATGTAATATACTATAGATAAACATAAATTTTAAATATAGTTATATAATATAATATGAAAAATAAAATGAAAAAAGAATGCAACAAGGCATTAAGAGCCGGTGGATGTAAACTTTGAAGACTGGACTTCAGAAGCTACACAAATACTTACATTTATGTAGACATTTTTTCCAGAAGACATAATAAGTACAATTTACCCTGCTCATCCAATTTAAAACGTTTACACCCCCCCGTCTCTTAATGCATTGTGTGGCCTTCTTGAGCATCAGTACATGTTTTCACCTTTTGTAATAGTTATGCATGAGTCCCTCAATTGTCCTCAGTGTTAAAAGATGGATTTCAAAAGCATACAGTCAATGATGGAAAGGGTTCAAATATGCAGAAGATGCTGGGAAACCAAAGAATGTGCAGGAGCTGGAGGATTTTTCAGAAGAACTGCTCGGGATCAACGAGGGACTCATGAACAACTATCACAAAACATAAAAACAGTTGTGGATCATCCAGGAAATGACACATAGTATTAAGATTCAAGGGTATGTAAACTTTTAAATGGGGTCATTTTTATAAATTCAGTTATTACTTTGTCTTGTGGAGTATATGTAAACATCTGTTATGTGAAATAGCTAATTCAGGACAGTACTAAATAAAAAATAACATGCACTTTTCATGATCCCTCTTATTTTTTTAAATTATTAACATTTTGCACATTTTGCAAGGGGTATGTAAACTTATGAGCACAACTGTATATATATATATATATATATATATATATATACACTGTATATAAACAAAAATCTTTGCTGCCAATTTGCTAAAATTTTCCCGTCAAAAACATGATTTCCTCCCGCTCTCTAAATATTTTCTCTTTTGTCGTTATGGACATCCAGTTTATTGATCCAGGAGAGGAAATTTTGCATTCTCACTTCCAGACTCTTCCTGCTTCAAGCCCTCAAATTATATCAGTATCCCTTCTGTAAGAAAACAATGCAATTTATTCTTCCCACACAGAAGCTTGATCCCAAAGCACAGCTAATCCATTTAATAGTGATGCTGAGACTGGGACTGAGATACAGGAAAAAGAGAAGGGTTGGGAGAGAACAAGCAATGGAAAAAGAGCGAGGAAGAGGGTGCTCTCCTGCTGTGCAAGCATGGTCAGCTTGCCCCAGAATTTCGGGCTCGTCTCCGGTTTGCATTCGGCAAACGCACCCTCTGCTAACAATGGCCACTTATGTTTCCATAGGGACTGGAGCTTATGGGTAGGCTTGACTCTCTCTGCTCAAGAGAGGCTCATTAAAGTGCTGAAAAGCTCCATACAACATGGTGCAGTGTGCAAATCAGCGAAACATGCCGCACTGACCGCACAAGGTGATTTAAATAGCGAGGTGAAAAATACTGCAAATGAAAGGAACCACAGCAGATGGCCAACCAACCATTAAAAAAGTACAATTCTGAGAAAAATAAAAAAAAACATATTTTTTATTAATATATATATATATATATATATATACACACACACACACATACAGTATATACTATATATTATATACTGTATAATATATTTTATATACTATATATATTTTTACACATATATAAAAAACATTTTTCTTGAAGCCAAAATATGTTTATTTTTAAATAAATTTATTTTTAGACTTAATTTTTCAACAATTAATTTATATATACATATATATATATACAGTATATATATATATATACATATATATTGTTATTTTCCCTGGAAGCATATTTAAAACTAACTAACAACTAACTAACTAAATAAACAAATCATTTTAAAAGTATTTTTTACTATATTTACAATACAAACTTTTAATATTGACTAAATAATTATTCACTTATCAGATGGAATTTTTAAATCACTTCATCCCTAAATTCTGAATCCCAGACATTTTGGACACCACCATATTTATTTCAAAGGCATGAAGACATAATCGATTTCAAAATGCGGCAAATGGTGCAAATCTTATTAGATTACAAAACGGAAGAGCTACAAATTGTTATTTATAGCTTTGCGAGGTCTGACATAAAGCGGAGCGAAACACGAGAACATCTACCTACATAATGACAGCAGGAATTCAGGAAAAAGTGGTAGACATCTGGTTTATCCAGTGCACGTTCTCACATAACAGGCTAATAAAGTGGGAGTGCTGGAAATGTATAGCTCAGAGCTGTGGATTCTTTTCCCCCTCCGTACAGCTCCTCTGAGAGGAATGCTGAGCAGGTTAACACAAGAACACTCAGACACGTCTGCACAGGTCCCCTTCCTCTATACATTTACTCCTACACGAAGACGGCACCTTCCCAGCTGACATTTAGTCTTTGTGCGACGCCTTTTGAAGTAACTGTGAAGTAACTGACCACCTTACGCTGACAAGATGAAAAAGACAAAAGTGAGCTAACGTTACAAAAAGGAGATCATCTAAAGAGCCGGAAGTCATCCATGAGGGACAGGAATTCTAATTGTGCGTTCAGGCTTTTGTAGATGCCATGCAGGATGGAAAGGGGACGCATTCTCCAGATATTATTTCCCCTTGCTGTGGAAAATGGGTGGGACAATGGATCTTGTTGACTTCCATTATGGGTGGATGGATTGGCTGAGCCCCGTCATCCAAATGCTCATGTTACCTGCACTAGACAAAAACACCCACCAGCTACCAGAGTCACCAGACGACACACAGACATTAAACACACAAAGAGGAAGACGTGTGCCCTATGTGTACCTGATATACAAAAGACAGGCACACTAACACACAGACACTGGCTAAATGGTTGGGTCATTATGTGCAAATTAAAATTACTAATAAGTCTATCACCGACTGCAGGGTTGCCCAATTTTTTTTTACACAAAATTACTCTTCAAATTAATTAATTTTTATATTTTTTAATTTCATCCAAGGAACTGTTCACATAAAAATGAAATGTTTATCATTTATGCACCCTCATGTCTAGGGATATACCAATACATTATGATTCTGGCTGATACTAATAAGCAAGAGTATTTTTTTTTTAATAATGCCTAACCACCAACAAATCAATATCCAGAATTCTATACTTATATCTGAATTTTAAAAACACAATTAAAATAAAGTAATACATTTAAAATAAATAAATAAGTAAATAAAATGAATGAATTTAATAAATTAATGCATAAATAAATAAATAAATACTGCCAATAACAATAAGTTGTATATTCCTTTTCTCTACCATGTGTGGTAGACCATGTGTGATTGGTCACAGTATCATTACACAGTCACACAGTAACAATAAAATGCACCATATTTCTTTTTTGTGTGTGTATGCATGACAATTTACACTTTGTGTGTGTGTGTGTGTGTGTGTGTGTGTGCGCTTGACAATTTTGAGATTGGTCACAATAACTTCACAGATTGTACAACTTTTTTATTTATTTATTTATTTAATTTTTTTGGTCCTTTTTGCAGTTTGGAAATTATGTTTTTCATTGTAAACGAGAAAAAAAATTCAAGGTCAGAATGACATGAAGGTGAGTAAATGTCCTTTTTTTATTCTTTTGGTGAACTATTCCTATGGCAAGCATTAAGGCCAAGAATCATGGGTACATTCATAATTAAAACCTTTTAAAAAGTGGACGCCCTGCAATCTTCAGGCTGCACCTGCAGTGTCAAGAAATCAAATCATTTGGGTTAAAATAAATTTATTTTGTCCTTGCACAATTTCTAGACCCTTAATAAGAAAGAAAAAGTAAGGTAAGAGGTGAGGAAGTAGAGATAAAAAGAACAGGGCACCTTGGCAGATCAGCTGAGGCCTGTGGGTGGAAACAGAATCGCTGGAATTCCTGCCTCAGACGGCATGTCCCTAATCTCATTATCTGAACGAGTATGAAATCTGCATTCCTGCACCCCTTCACCTCCCCTCCCGGGCCTGGTCCACTTAGTCTCTCCCTCTCTCTCGCTATGACAGCGGACACTTCAAAAGACTCTCCTGAATGAGTCTCAAGAGAAACGGGATCCGGCACAAAGAAGCCACTCATCTGTAATCTATAGAGGACGAGCATCTCCACCAGTGATCAGGGTGACCTGTCAAACACATGGCCTATCACTACAGGCAAAGAGAAACATACGTATAATGACACCAGCTGGATAAGATAAAGCGCTTTTTAAAGCTGCAAAATGGACTGGAAAGGATTTCTATAACTGTCAGCTCTGACTGAATGTGTTTTTTCAGTCAGCGACGTGTCAAGAAGACTGACACTATGTTTTGTCTTCCATTGACAGGAGGCAGGTTCAACTTCAAACTGACCCGCTTTAGCATGACCTGCTAGCAATCCCAAGAGAGCAAGAATTCATGAGAATGTGAGTTGTGAGTGTGATGAGCAATACATATGAAGTGAGAGTGAAAAAAGAATTGAAACCATTTAAATAAAATAAAATAAAATATACACAGTTAATTTATGGGCAAATGCAATAAAAGATCAATCTACACAAACCATATCATAGAAAGGGTGTACAGAACCGTAGTATGCTAAATATCAAATGTCAAGGTTAAATGCAAGGGTGAAACCTAAATAAACAAGCTAATCAGCATGATTTAAAGGTGAGCACTGCTTCAGATGTGTCCTCTGAAAATGTTACAGGCTCTATGTCTGTGTCATTGGTCTGGGTGAGTCTGTCGGTTTGGTAAAGGTGACCGTCTCTGTCATTGTCAAAAAAAAAAATTAACATACAGAAACAACAATAGGTAGGCTTTTCATAAGTTGACTGAGCAGCGCAGAAATTACTCTATTTGTCTTTAAAGATGCACCATTTTGGAAATTTGAACAACGTAGACATCTTTTATCACTATAACCGTGTTTTTCTATTACTTTGTAAAATAAAGTAGATAAAAATATAAATTTTTAATACACACGCACACATACCCCACAGTAGCGAGACATACTAACGCAGTAAGGTGAACTTTCCCAGCCACAGCTCTTTAACAGTTCTGGGAAAATTAATAGTTAAAACATTTCTAAACCACAGAGGGCAGGGGGAGCATAAAAATCCTATTAACCAATACAAAGGCCGCAGTGTTTGGCTCTGACACTACGGCACTTTGCTTTAATGAAGTGGCCCGTTAGCGCTGAGTTAGCACCACGCCAAGATAAAAAAATTAAATAAACAGCTGATGGAGAATAAAAACTGCATCATTCACTTTGAAGAATGCACAAAGATAAATATTAGCATTCTGTTAAGACTGCGCTCTCCGCATTATGTTTCATTATGAACTAAGCCAGTACAATGCCAGCTGGGTTACATGCTCAGTAATGGGACAAGCACCCACTCCCATGAGATAGGATCCAATAAAAGAGCCATTTAGACTGGGGAGTGAGGTGCTGGAGAGGGCGCTAGTAGGTTTACAGGAAGGGACGGGCTTCAGCAGATGAAAGGGCCTCTCCCTCACGTCCGCTTTATGAGACAGAGGACTTGTTTTGACTGTCTCCTGGCTTTTAATATACATGATAAAGGACGTCCTTAGAAAGGACGGCTTAAAAGCACAGGCCCACCACTGACAAAAAAAGCACACGGCTTCCTCACAATGACGATTGTGTGTGTCTCAGCACTGCTTTTCATGTGAAACTTCCTGGATAAGTACAAAAAAAAGACAGGATGCTCCAGAAACTGTGGGCTTCTACTCTGTTACATGAAACAAATGGAAACAATGTGTCTTGGAGTGAAATATTGGTAGTATGCGTATGTTTGGAAGTGAATGGCTTTGCTTCTTCAGTTGTTTTCTCTCATTGGACAAATTTTTATGTGTATTGATTCATCCACCCAGCAGACACTGAACAAACGTTACAAACGCTTGGCTGAGAGGAGTAGAGGGGGCTGTTTGTTCACAGCAGGACTGCCGTACACTGGCCAACACTGCATATGAAAGCACTTGAGAACAGACACACACATTGCTATTCCATCCCATTCTCTCATTGTCTTTCTCTGTCAAGGCGTGACAGGTGCAGACACCAGTTTACAACAGGGTTGGGATAAAGGAAGTACTGCTGAAGAAAACAGAAGAAAGGAAATGGTGGCTATCAATATTCAATAACAAATAACATGATAAAAATGCATCCAATTACACCCTCTGACCTGTATGTAAATTCTGTAATAATTCTTAACATCTTCAAGAGAGGAGCAGCCTGGTAAATCTGGCAACCAAATTATTAGCTCTGTTCCAAAAGCTAGTAAGCTGCCTTACTGTCAACAGCCTATAGACAACTGTATACTGAGGTAAACAACAACAAAAAACATGACAACCAACTAACAACATAAATGAGTGATTTGAAACTCTACATGGTCAACAACTTCAAGAACGACACAAATAGCGTACACAAGAAGCCCACAACTGATACTATGGGATTAGCATTTCTAATTAGCATGCTGCTAAGCTAATGAGAGAAACGAGTAGAGGAAAGAAAATGGCGGCACAATAACAAATATTAGGGCTGCCGATTTAAAGTGTACATTTTTCATGAAAAATGATACAATCAAATAACAACATAAACTGAAATTTGATCGCCTTGCTCTGATGTTGCTAACTACATCGACAAAATTTGGTGTAGAAACAATTTTCTCTCAGAAGCTGCTAATAAATTACACAAACAATCATAATGTCACGTAAAACACTGAATTACATGTGAAATTTTGTAATAAAATAGCTGAAATAGTGTTTTCGTGTAAAACATACTCCAGTAATCTTTCTTTTATTTACAACTTCAAATTTTTTATTTTTTTTATAGTGTATAGAAGGTAGTACCTTTAAGAAGGGAAATGGTTGCTCTCAATGAAACTAAAGATCTATTGAAATCCCTAATAAATATTAGTAACGGACTGCTGCACTAACGAGAATAATGAACATGTTTAGCACTGCATGTTTGTGAAAAATGTTGCTGTCTGACAACATGGTACTGTTGTTTATATTTACTTCCTGCCCCAACATGATCAGTCTTGGAAGAAAGACTGAAGGAAAAGCATGAGGGCTGCAATTACAGCTGATGGAGATGTGAGAAAGCACCGGGTATGTGGAGAGAAGAAAAAAGGAGCGATATAGAGACAGATGACGGCTTATTGGGGAATGATGAAAGTCAGCAAGTGTCTTACCTGAAATGGCAGTCCGCAAGGCCAGTGATGGAACATGAAAGAGAGGGAGAGAAAAAAGAGTCATGTTAGAGTACAGAAAAATCTGGCAACCAATTATTATCTCTGTGCCAAAGCCTAGCAAGCTGCCTTGAGGTCTTAGCCTACATAAGCAGCATGCTAACCATAATGGTACCATCAAGTGACTTTTTTGTAACACAACACTGGCAGGGATTCGAAAGCACCCCTTACAACAGACACAACTCTCAATGAATTCCAAGAAAGTGTTATATTTTAATATATTTAAAAATATTTTTTCCTGTGATGGCAAAGCTGAATTTTCAGCAGCCATTACTCCAGTATTCAGTGTCACATGATCCTTCACAAGTTATACTAATGGAACTCAAGAAGCATTTCTTCTTGTTATCAATGCTGAAAACAATTGAGCTGTTTAATATTTTTGTGCAAAGCAACAAAAAAAAAATTCAGCATATACTTTACAGTTTAAATTTCATATTCTACAAGTCATTCTCAGGGTATGTGCAGCCAGTTTGGAGTGTCTAAGATAATACGCTAAATATTCAAAACTGCTTCCAGATAAGACCTCTCAGGAGTATCAAGACGTATAGAGTAATTTCCCTTTAGATGTAGGTAGATGGGAAGGTAGATACTTTCTTTATCCCTGAAGGGATATGTAATGCAACACAGCTGCAACATCAAACAAAGAGTGCTTAAAAGCACAATTATACATCCGCACAGTAAGGTTGAACAGTTGACAGTTTATGTCTTCAATATAGTAGTGTATTGAGGTCTGCCAAGCTCCATCCTTTCCTCAGCTGCCATCTTTCAACTCTCTGACACTCTCTGAAATATTTACAGCAAGACCAAACACATGCATATTTAAAAGCAGATTGCGATACACTTGAGCTCCCCACTTGGAATATAAACCAATGGCTTCATGACAAATTACAATAGTTTCTAAAACAGGAAATGGAGAAGAAATGAAGAAAATAAGCAGAGAAATTATAAAGGAACAAATCCTGACTAACACTCCCTCGAAAATCCTTGACATGAAACCCAGAATGGTAAGGATGATCTCCTTTTGAAAGAAAAAGGAATACTAAACACATAAACCCATTAACAATAAAACTAGGCAGACGTATTTGAAGAAAAATGGATATTTTACTAGATTTCATCCATTGGGAATTGAATAAAGGTCCACTCACACTAACGCCGGTTTCACACTGGATGTGCAAGCAGTGCGGAGGCAGCACAGAAGCAGTGCGTATGCAGAGCAGGAGCAGCGCGCGCCCATTGTGCTTTCATACTGGCAGCGTTTGTCGCACGCAGCTGAACCACGGCTTGTACTGCAATACAGACGAGTATCGTCATTTCTGTCATATTTTCCAATTCCCAGCGTTCTCCTCCGAACACTGTGTGCATGTGCTTTGATGTATGATATGGCCAGCATACTCTGTGATGCGACCGTGTCCCCTCCCCTCTGTCCCACGCACATATGTAAATAACATGCTATATTATATATAGGTAGTTTACACGATAAACTTGAGCCAAGTTTTCAAGATGTGTGTACGAAAAAATTGCCGACCCTGCCAGGAAAAATTATGTCTGAGTCTGACCTTTCTCACATTTTGTATGAGGAATATTCCTTTTTGCCATCTAACAGAAGGCTTAGAGTTGCATATGCTAGATTGAATTGGCTATATTACGTAAATCATTTGTGTATCAGTCTGTAAAATTAATAAATCAGAATTGGGGGTTGAAATAGGCCTCTGGGCTGGGAAAATAGAAAGGACTCACTATTCTGCACTGTAGCCGTGTGTTTATGTATATACTGTTGTTGTTTTTTGTATTAAGATGCGTCTATTGTATTGTTTGTTTAGTAATTATCGATGTGAATTGATGTGAGACAGTACAAGCTGTGAGATCCAAGACAAATTTTGGAAAGAATTCCAACAATAAAGTGTAATTGCATTGAATAATTGAATTGAAAAAGTAATCTTAAAGCTAACAAATGCCTCTAGTTTTATTAATTTAATAGACCTTTGAAGTTTGGACAAAAACTCATGGAAGTGATGTGTTTTCATGCATTTTATTTTTTGATATGGTGATTGTGAAACACGAAACACATCACATGATATTATGGTGAAATTTGTTATTTTTCATGTTAATCGGGTCAATTTTGATCAAGAACTATGCACTGTGACTTTAATTCAGCGTAAACGGCGCAGCAAAAATAGACTCGGTATGCGCTGCTTACGCGTGCAGTGTGAAACAGGCGTAAGATCTACTGTATAATGTTAACCCTAAAGTTTTAATAAAATAAATCTACATAGCTATTTGACTATTGGTCGAAATTAACCAATAGCTCACAAGGCCTTAGTGATGTCATCAGGAAAGGAAAGTCTTTTCAGAGGAAGCATAGTTAGAGTATTTTAAAGAAAGACTACACAAGACACACATTTTTAATCTTTGGAATACCATACAATGGAAAATCAGACCAAATAAGCGAATTAAGAAACTAAATTGAGTGGATTTCAATTTCACATTGACTTGGAAACTGTGGATGAGGAACCCTGCCAGATGAGCAATTGAGCTCCTAAGCATCAAAGCTGACCCTGTGTAAAGCACGGGCTGACCTGAAACACAAAGCATATCAATGTGCTTAAAGGGAATTTAATAATGGACTCAGGTGCTTAGGGCTCTTCTAAGAGAAAGTGTGAGAAATTGAGAAGGTCCTGTGGGGGACGTATTGAAAGGCGCCTACTAGTACTTTGCACTGGATCACACGTGAGGTCATCACTCCTTCAGAGGGTTTAAAGATCTGTTTTTGTGTGTAAAGATGTGAGAGAAGGGGCAAGGGGAGGAGAAACGAGGGGGTTGATGCTCTTCCTCTATCAGGCTGCTGGTGCCATGATGCAGAGATAACCTGTGCTGGGGCAAGACGCTAGACAAAATATGACTCTTCCCCCGGCCCCCCCATCGACATGATACACATCATGTCTGGTCTGCATGTGCACTCTTTTGTATGTGGCCAAAACATAGTGAGGACGGCAGACAAAAAGTGTCCTTCAAAGATCTTCAAACTAGGGTTTGTGTCATCCAGGAGTCTGAAAAGGGACCAAATGGGACAGTAAATAAAGTTAAATGATCATGTAGTTCTAGAAAAGTACAGTCATCTTAACAAGCTCACTAAATGAGACAGACTGCAATAAAGTAGAGTTAAGATAGCTTAAGTGTTTTTCCTCCCAGACTGCCGCCCACTCTTTCGCCTAAACAAATAAGTGGGGAAAAAAACGATCTTGGAAATCACTCAAATCTCTTGTTTTAGTTGCTACTGGCTTATCAATCAAAGTTGCAAGATCTGGGTTTATCTCATAAAAACACTCACTGCAAAAAACAGAATCGACTTTCGTTCCCCTGTGAAAAATAAGGGGCAGCCAGTCACGATCCTCCAAGGCGAGGCGGCTTTAAGGTGGCGATTTAAAACCGGGGACCGAGCCTGAGCCATCAGGGAAATTGCAGTGTAGGGCGGCTCACTTTGAATGCACTAAAAGTAATCAAGTTGCACAGCAATCTTCATTACAAGGAGAGCACTCTACTTTATTGAGATTCAGAGGAGGAGATGTGCCAGCACAGTGCACAAAGGAGGAATTTATTGATTGCACTTAATGCAATAAGTATGCAGGTTCCAATGCAACTTCATCGTCCACCCCCGGCCCATTTTGGTTGGCCAAAAGAAGAATGGGCCATAAACCCTGGCCAGGGATGGATCTCAGCCTCTGTACTGCATTATGTACCATACGGCTGCAGTCTTAATGGAAGGTGAGTCCACAGAAGAAAAGTGAATTTTCTGCAGCATTGATCTGCAGCATGCGATTCGTAAAGAAATGTACAATTACAGTTAAGATTTAGCTTAATGGTTCCATTAATGATTCTTTCAGTATGGAATCTATCATTTAAAATAGTAATAATTCCACTACCAATTTACAAGATAATTCCAATAATAAATCATTTTCACAAAATTCTTACAAATGGTTTGTTTAACAGACTTTTTAATTAATTTTTACAGTCTTTTTAGAGGAGGCACAAATGCAATCCAATAACTGGCTATACAAGAAACAAAAATACTAAAGTTGTGGTCACATTAGTGAAATTTTGGTGAAATTTGGCCAGAAAACATGTAGTGATGCATTAGGCACAGCTCACTTTCAGAGTAAGCAGCTTTCTGTTGGTCAACAGCAAATTTGTGTGAGTGAAATCGGCCTTACCGAAACACTTGATCATGAGGATTCCTATTGAAATGACTGTATATCACCTATGAAATTCTGCAGTACAACTGTAAATATCACTAAATCCTAACAGTATTTAAAAAAGCATAATTCATTCATTAATATTTATCAAATACTACTGAAAAAAAAACAATATATTTGATTCACTAAAAAGAAGCAATTTGTTAGAGTTATTCATTAAGGATTTAGATTACACTAAAAAGAACATGTTCATTTGAGTTATTCATTCAGGATTCAGATTACACTGGCTGTGCTTTATGATTCTGATTCACTAAAAGACGCATGTTTGATTCACTAAAAAGAACTGGTTCATTACAATTATACGGTCAGGAATCAGATTACACTGGTTATACTGTATGATTCACTAAAAGAACCAATTAATAAGAGTCATTTGTTCAGAAATGTGTCCACACTGGTTCCGCTGTGCGTTTCTGATTCACTAAAAAGAACGTCTCGGTTACGTACGTAACCCTCGTTCCCTGATGGAGGGAACGGAGACGTTATGTCGTGACGACATAGGGGATTTACTTGGAAGCCCCAATCATCTCTGTAAAGAGAAAACGCCAATGAATATTGGCTAGTGGAATTTGCACACCTGAGCCACTCCCCGTGCATACGGGTATAAAAGGGCGACAGGTGCATCCACTCATCAGGTTTTCCGCTGAGGAGCCGAGAACGAGTCCCAGGCAACCAGCGGTGGTTCAAGATTGTGGCATGGGGACATAACGTCTCCGTTCCCTCCATCAGGGAACGAGGGTTACGTACGTAACCGAGACGTTCCCTATCTGTCGGTCACTACGAGTTATGTCGTGACGACATAGGGGTCCTATGGAAAGCGCCACAACCTGAACCCCGTCACGACCTTGTGGCATGCAGATGTTGACAAGCGAGCACGTGACAGACAAATGCCATGCGAAAGGTCGCAACCTTCCCATCGCCCCAGTGCAAATTCGCTAACCTTGGTGCCCGCAGGGACCATTGAGTACATCGCTGCTGGAGATAGCCAAGCCGCTGTTCCTCTCCCAGAAGTCGGAAGGGATTTCGACCTTCAATGAAAGATGCTTCACGTCTTTCCTGTTTGTTGTTACAGCTTGGCAGTAACGACGGGGAAGCGAGCCTTCCGGAGAAGGGCGCTACGGAGGCCACATCCTGCCCGAAGGGAGGTACCATGTGGAGACACTGATATGGACTGACCCAGGCCTGGGGCAGTACTACATACGACTGGACCCTGGGGCAGATCCTACCTAGGAGTAGGGAGGAGGGCTGCCAGCAGGGCCTGACAGAGAGCTCTGTCAAAGGGAAGACACGGGTTTACCGTGAGGGAAACCTTACCGTGGACGAATACACGTATGGGATTACCCGAAGGGAATCAAAGCCATACGGACACCTAGCCGAGTACAGGGGCTGACCGGAGCCCCGGGCGAGCTAGCACAAGTACTGGGCCTGGCGTCAGACTGCTCCGCCCAGGCTGACTGCCGGGGGTGCTGTAGGAACTCCACCAGGGTTCGCCGTCCGGGGAACTGAACTGGAGGAGAAAACAGGCGCTCGTATCCCCGGGTGAGGGGGAATGGCGCAGCAAGCGTGACACCGGCCAGTTCTTCCCGCCACTTACCTGTTACCCAACACACGGGAAGAAACTGGCTCAACGCGGAGACTGTAGCATCTCGCGAAGGTGTTCGGTGTCGCCCAGCCCGCAGCTCTACAGATGTCTGCCAGAGAGGCGCCGTGCGCCAACGCATAGGAGGAGGCAACACTCCGTGTGGAGTGAGCCCTCACCCCCATGGGGCACGGCTCGCCTTGGGATTGGTACGCCAAGGCGATGGCATCCACTATCCAGTGGGCCAACCTCTGCTTGGAGACAGCCTTCCCTTTCTGCTGACCTCCGTAACAGACAAAGAGCTGTTCAGAGCTTCTGAAGCTCCGGGTGCGGTCCACGTATATGCGCAATGCTCTTACGGGACACAGCAACGCCAAGGCTGGGTCTGCCTCCTCCGAAGGCAGTGCTTGCAGGTTCACCACCTGATCGCGGAAGGGCGTGGTGGGAACCTTGGGCACGTATCCAGGCCGGGGTCTCAGGACAACGTGAGAGTAGTCCGGCCCGAACACAAGGCACTCTTCGCTCACCGAAAATGCTTGGAGGTCCCCGACCCTTTTGATGGAAGTGAGCGCGGTCAGGAGCGCTGTCTTAGCCGACAGGTATTTCAGCTCGACTGAGTCCAGCGGCTCAAAGGGACCCCTCTGAAGTCCAGCCAGGACGATAGAGAGGTCCCAGGAGGGCATCAGGGGTGGCCTAGAGGGGTTCAACCTCCTGGCACCCCTCAGGAACCTCACGATGAGATCATGCTTTCCCAGGGACCGGACGTCCACTGCATCGTGATGGGCCGCGATAGCGGCCACATACACTTTCAAGGTGGAGGGTGACAGCCTACGCTCCAACCTTTCTTGCAGGAAAGAAAGCACTACACCAATCGTGCCTCTTCGGGGGTCTTCTCGGCGAGAAGAACACCAGTTTGCGAACAGACTCCACTTCAGTGCATAGGCTTGCCTTGTAGAAGGAGCTCTAGCCTGAGTGATGGTCTCTACCACCGCCTGTGGGAGACCACTCAAGTCTGCCGCGTCCCGTCCAGGAGCCACACATGGAGGTTCCACAGGTCTGGACGCGGGTGCCAAATGGTGCCGAGCCCCTGAGACCAGGGAGGGGCTGTCGCGAGGAGAATGAGTTCGGGAAACCAGGTCCGGGTGGGCCAGAACGGCGCGACCAGCAGGACCTGCTCCTCGTCCTCCCTGACCTTGCACAGTGTCTGTGCGAGCAGGCTCACTGGGGAAATGCATACTTGCATAGAGCCCGAGGCCAGCTGTGTGCCAGTGCGTCCGGCCGAGGGTGCCCTCGGTCAGGGAGAAATGCAGCTGGCAGTGGGAGGACTCGCGGGAAGCAAACAGGTCTACCTGAGCTTCCCCGAATCGACTCCAGATCTTTTATACCCGTATGCACGGGGAGTGGCTCAGGTGTGCAAATTCCACTAGCCAATATTCATTGGCGTTTTCTCTTCACAGAGATGATTGGGGCTTCCAAGTAAATCCCCTATGTCGTCACGACATAACTCGTAGTGACCGACAGATAGGGAACCAGTTTATTCTACACTGTTCATGCTATCTGTTTCACACCAAAGATGAATAAGTAGTACAAGAAACTTTATACGGTACTTTAATATGGTATTCTCTTCCCATTGGAGAAAAAAAGCATGTGCAAGAACCAACCAAATGCCCTTTTTGAATACAAAAAAGCACCGTTCTGCTTTAGCAGACTGTGCAGGTCTGTGTGGAGTGAAGATAAAACAGGTTGATGCACAGCGTGCTGATAAAATGGAGCAGTATCAAGTGACTCGTCAATAACGGTATATCGATGGCAGACCTGCAATGAGGAAGGTGATCACATAACCAGATAACTAGACAATTACTGTCCAAACAATCATAACAAATATGAAGCTGAATGATCCATTTGTATTTGCTCTACTAATCCATTCTATGCAACATTCTGACAAAGGATCAAAACATAGCATTAGTCACGATCTATAACGCTCAAAAAGGAATGATGTATGGGGCTTAGCATAAATTAATTTACAGGAACCCCGTGGGGATATTCAAACGTGAAATACACACTAATGCCCTTTGCGTGTTTCATATCCTAATCTACCTTTTCCAAACAGCAGCTGCTGTACCTCTCTTGAGGACAGAGCAATGAAAATAAATAAATGGTCTAGGACTGCCCTGCTGCTGTGATCCATCAGAATGAGCCATGTGTTCCCGTTCACTCCAGCTGTTCCGGCCTCAGCCTCACACCTCTGGTGCCCCCTTTACACCCCTACCAGAGTCACCTTTAGCCCTGCCCCGTCAACTTCTTCAGACACGCTTACCATATTACACATATGAATTTGAACCAAAATTAAGGGATAAAATAAGCATCAGAGATTTTAGTTATTTAAATCTAAAAATACTATAAATACTATAATAATAAAAGTATTAATAATATTAATAATTACTAATTAATTAACATACTAATTAACTAACTAAATAAAATACTAATTAATAATACTATAAAAGTATTAGAAATACTTTCATAAATTAAAAATACTATAAAAACGCCTGCAAAAAGTACTATGGTACTGTTCTTTAAAATACAGCATGGTACTGGGTGACTTCCATACTCATAACCTTTCAAAGAAAATGCCCAAAAAGAACAAAATAAAACAAAAACCATAATAATACTAAAGTAGTTTTTTTATGAAAGATGTGAAGAAAGTCTTTTATTCTCAACTCAAAAGATAATTATTGACAAACCTGCTATGTTGTAAGACGAACAACATGTATTTGCAGGAGTTTATTGTGCAACATCTCATTTTGGAAACGTATAACCTGAAATTTGCAGTGGCTCGTGAAAGCTCTGAAAAACAAAAACAATATATCAAAGTATTTTTTTTTAAATTGTAGCCAAAGGCAATTTCTTTTCACATAATGGTTTAGCGGGTTTAAACTGAAGTGAAGCAAATGATTAATGTTGTGCTTCTGAATCTAAATTCAGGACGCCCTAATTCAAATCCGCATTTTGCTTTTAACAGCTGAACTAATGAAATTATTACAACAGCAGCCCCACAAGTCTTCCTTTTTCTGTCGGAAGAAGAAAAAAATCACTTCCTGCTCCCTTATAAACTAACAGTTTACCACAATGAGAAGATTTTATTTTTTTTGTAATGTAAGAAACATTATTACAATTTAACCCTCTGGTTGTGTTCGGACTCCTGTCACTCTTGTTGTGTTCCCGGTCAAAAATGACCGGACTCCAAACAACTGCTTATAAATCTGTCATTATGCTATATTATCACTAAATATTGGATTCATTCTTTTTGTCAACTTGTTTTCTTTCATTTAGGACTGGTTTTGTGTTTCTATTTGCATCTGATTAATCGTAGGCCTCATTTATCCGAAAGTAGGCTCCTCGTTTTTTGAGTGAAAAAATGTTTTTTTTTATGAATAATTTTCACAATATTAAACAAAAAATTATAAAAATTTGCACTGTTTCTCACACTAGTGTACTTTAATAATTAATCAGGAAGTTTGCTTTTAAATGCTTTTATTTTGTACAAAATTGCAAAAAGTCACACTTGTGGTGTTCCCGGTCAAAAATGACCGGACTCCGATCAATTGCTTATAAATCTGTCATTATGCTATATTATCACCAAATATTGGATTCAATCTTTTCGTCAACTTGTTTTCTTTCATTTAGGACTGGTTTTGTGTTTCTATTTGCATCCGTTTAATCGTAAGCCTCATTTATCCGAAAGTAGGCACCTCCTTTTTTGAGTGAAAAAATCATTTTTTATGAATAATTTTCACAATATGAGATAAAAAATTATGAAAATTTGCACTGTTTCTCACACTAGTGTACTTTAATGATTAATCAGGAAGTTTGCTTTTAAATACTTTTATTTTGTACAAAATTGCAAAAAGTCACACTTGTGGTGTTCCCGGTCAAAAATGACCGGACTCCGATCAATTGCTTATAAATCTGTCATTATGCTATATTATCACCAAATATTGGATTCAATCTTTTCGTCAACTTGTTTTCTTTCATTTAGGACTGGTTTTGTGTTTCTATTTGCATCCGTTTAATCGTAGGCCTCATTTATCCGAAAGTAGGCACCTCCTTTTTTGAGTGAAAAAATCATTTTTTATGAATAATTTTCACAATATGAGATAAAAAATTATGAAAATTTGCACTGTTTCTCACACTAGTGTACTTTAATGATTAATCAGGAAGTTTGCTTTTAAATGCTTTTATTTTGTACAAAATTGCAAAAAGTCACACTTGTGGTGTTCCCGGTCAAAAATGACCGGACTCCGATCAATTGCTTATAAATCTGTCATTATGCTATATTATCACCAAATATTGGATTCAATCTTTTCGTCAACTTGTTTTCTTTCATTTAGGACTGGTTTTGTGTTTCTATTTGCATCCGTTTAATCGTAGGCCTCATTTATCCGAAAGTAGGCACCTCCTTTTTTGAGTGAAAAAATCATTTTTTATGAATAATTTTCACAATATGAGATAAAAAATTATGAAAATTGGCACTGTTTATCACACTAGTGTGCTTTAATGTTTAATCAAGAAGTTTGCTTTTAAATGCTTTTATTTTGTACAAAATTGCACAAAGTCACACTTGTCAAAAATGGCCGGCCATTGAAAGTGAATGGGGAAGAATGAAAGTAAGAGAAACAACTAGTGTTCAGGAGAATGTTGTGCTTGCAAACATAAAGGCCTTGGACCTGTGCGTGTGTGGATGCATGTATACTCACGCTATCACACTCACACACACACACATCTATGCATACAAACTATTGAGAATTACCAACGCTATCTCGCGGCAATTCGTACGTATTTTACGAGGTGGCTAATTCGTACGAATTCGTACGACCTCACTCGTACGATTTAGTAAGATTTGTCTAAACCCCACTGACGGGTAGGTTTAGGGGCGGGGTTAGGTGTAGGTCATTCGTACTAATTCATACGAATTGGCAACTCGTAAAATACGTACGATTTAGCAAAAATCGTATGAATTCCTACGAATTAGCCACCTCGTAAAATATGTACGAATTGCCATGAGATCGGGCTGGAATTACCAACGCTATCTCACGGCAATTCGTATATATTTTACGAGGTGGCTAATTCGTACGACCTCACTCGTACGATTTAGTACAATTTGTCTAAACCCCACTGACGGGTAGGTTTAGGGGCGGAGTTAGGTGTAGGTCATTCGTACAAATTCATACGAATTGGCAACTTGTAAAATATGTACGATTTAGCAAAAATCGTATGAATTCCTACGAATTAGCCACCTCATAAAATATGTACGAATTGCCGTGAGATCGGGCTGGAATTACCAACGCTATCTCACGGCAATTTGTACATATTTTACGAGGTGGGTAATTCGTATGACCTCACTCGTACGATTTAGTACGATTTAGTACAATTTGTCTAAACCCCAGTGACGGGTAGGTTTAGCGGCGGAGTTAGGTGTAGGTCCTTCGTACAAATTCATACAAATTGGCAACTCGTAAAATACGTACGATTTAGCAAAAATCGTATGAATTTGTACGAGTGAGGTCGTACGAATTCGTACGAATTAGCCACCTCGTAAAATATGTACGAATTGCCATGAGATCGGGTTGGAATGACACCTATTTCATCCTACCCTGAACTGCATGCAATATGCTTTTATGAATCTGATATTATAACTCTCTCTCTCTCTCTCACACACACACACACACCACATGCTCAAACTGCCTTGTCTTTATCCTGCATTGACTTCAAAATAATCTTTTCTTTCACCACATATTCTAGACAAAACATTATGACAATAGGTTTTGAGGCTTTCGTGTTCTCACAGAGTAGACGAAAGTTTACAAATAAATGCTAGAGTATACAAATGCCTCACAGTGCCTTGCTTGTCATTCACATGAGGAAGGGACAACTAAGGATGAATCTTACAATGAAGATGCATTGCAAGATATATTGGAAGAGGAAAACATCACTGAACAAGCTGAAAACCTTGCAACAACTGAAGTGGAGCAATCTTCTGATTTCGAGGACCCAGCTGAAGTTGATGTAACGTTCTGGTCGAAGGATGGAAAAAAAAATATTATTTTGAAGTCAATGCAGGCCAAAGACAAGGCAGTTTGAACGTGTGTGTGTGTGTGTGTGTGTGTGTGTGTGTGTGTGTGTGTGTGAGAGAGAGAGAGAGAGAGAGAAAGAGAGTTATAATATCAGATTCATAAAAGCATATTGCATACAGTTCAGGGTAGGATGAAATAGGTGTAATACTCACAATAGTTTGTATGCATAGATGTGTGTGTGTGTGTGTGTGTGTGTGTGTGTGTGTGTGTGTGTGTGTGTGTGTGTGTGTGTGTGTGTGTGAGTGTGATAGCGTGAGTATACATGCATCCACACACGCACAGGTCCAAGGCCTTTATGTTTGCAAGCACAACATTCTCCTGAACACTAGTTGTTTCTCTTACTTTCATTCTTCCCCATTCACTTTCAATGGCCGGCCATTTTTGACAAGTGTGACTTTGTGCAATTTTGTACAAAATAAAAGCATTTAAAAGCAAACTTCCTGATTAATCATTAAAGCACACTAGTGTGAGAAACAGTGCAAATTTTCATAATTTTTTATCTCATATTGTGAAAATTATTCATAAAAAATGATTTTTTCACTCAAAAAATGAGGTGCCTACTTTCGGATAAATGAGGCCTACGATTAAACGGATGCGAATAGAACCACAAAACCAGTCCTAAATGAAAGAAAACAAGTTGACAAAAAGATTGAATCCAATATTTGGTGATAATATAGCATAATGACAGATTTATAAGCAATTGATCGGAGTCCGGTCATTTTTGACCGGGAACACCACAAGTGTGACTTTTTGCAATTTTGTACAAAATAAAAGCATTTAAAAGCAAACTTCCTGATTAATCATTAAAGTACACTAGTGTGAGAAACAGTGCAAATTTTCATAATTTTTTTATCTCATATTGGGAAAATTATTCATAAAAAAGGATTTTTTCACTCAAAAAATGAGGTGCCTACTTTCGGATAAATGAGGCTTACGATTAAACGGATGCAAATAGAAACACAAAACCAGTCCTAAATGAAAGAAAACAAGTTGACGAAAAGATTGAATCCAATATTTGGTGATAATATAGCATAATGACAGATTTATAAGCAATTGATCGGAGTCCGGTCATTTTTGACCGGGAACACCACAAGTGTGACTTTTTGCAATTTTGTACAAAATAAAAGCATTTAAAAGCAAACTTCCTGATTAATCATTAAAGTACACTAGTGTGAGAAACAGTGCAAATTTTCATAATTTTTTATCTCATATTGGGAAAATTATTCATAAAAAATGATTTTTTCACTCAAAAAATGAGGTGCCTACTTTCGGATAAATGAGGCTTACGATTAAACGGATGCAAATAGAAACACAAAACCAGTCCTAAATGAAAGAAAACAAGTTGACGAAAAGATTGAATCCAATATTTGGTGATAATATAGCATAATGACAGATTTATAAGCAATTGATCGGAGTCCGGTCATTTTTGACCGGGAACACCACAAGTGTGACTTTTTGCAATTTTGTACAAAATAAAAGTATTTAAAAGCAAACTTCCTGATTAATCATTAAAGTACACTAGTGTGAGAAACAGTGCAAATTTTTATATTTTTTTGTTTAATATTGTGAAAATTATTCATAAAAAAAGATTTTTTCACTCAAAAAATGAGGAGCCTACTCTCAGATAAATGAGGCCTACGATTAATCAGATGCAAATAGAAACACAAAACCAGTCCTAAATGAAAGAAAACAAGTTGACAAAAAGAATGAATCCAAAATTGAGTGATAATATAGCATAATGACAGATTTATAAGCAGTTGTTTGGAGTCCGGTCATTTTTGACCGGGAACACAACAAGTGTGACTAGGTGAAATAAAACCCACAAAAAATTAAGAAAATTCTAAAAAAATTAGTGAGAAGTACTTATACCCTATGTGCACAAAGTCAGTAAGTTTGAGTCCAATGCGATAACGTTAACTAGTATTTTCGGGAAAACGAAAATCTTTTTCGGGTCAATTTGACCCGAACACAACCAGAGGGTTAAAGCAACTAGTTCTATATTAACTAGGGCTGTCAATCGATTAAAATATTTAATCACGATTAATCACATGATTGACACGAGTTAACTCGTGATTAATCACAGCTTAATTGCACATTTTTATTTTTTCTAAATGTACCTTAAATTAATACTTTCAAGTTTTTAATACTCTAATCAACATGGGCATGGACAAATATGGATGCTTTATGCAAATGTATGTTTATTATTATTGAAACCATAGTCAACATAGAGCATGAAGACTAGACATGTTTCAAAGGTCATAGATGTTTTTCAAAGAACTTGTTCATGTCTATTAGACACATGAAAATAGAAATTCCAGGTTCCCATTACTTCTCTTTCTTTGCACTGAGCAATTTACTTACACAAGCCTGTTTACATTTTTGCACACAGGGCAGCTCTTCTTCTGAACATGCAAAATGTACATTTATTATTTATTATTAGATTTGTTTGCCTCTCTGTGCCCACATACTGTATTTTGATGCAGCTATATTCTCAATAAAACAGTTTTCATTGGTATATTTTACTGTTTCTGTTGTCAGACAATGGAATGAATATGAAATAGTGACTGAAACGCGACCCATAAAGACTACATAACCAGCTCTCCCTTCCAATATTTTAATCTGCACAAAAATCCTGATAATCGAGCCGTCGTCTGATGAAATCAAATACACATAAGATAATGACAATAGCTGTGCTGTGATTTCGGCTACACTTGCATGTAAAATTAGAGAAGCAACATAATATCATTGTTTAACTGAAAGCGCTGCCCCTCTCCGCCGCTCGCTGAACTATGCAAACACACAGAGAGAGAAAGGTGTGTGCGCACGCTGGGACAGCAAGACCTCGTGCTCGCACGGCAGAGTCTCAGAAACTAAATAAGGTTTGGGCAAACCCTAAAGATTTGTCGCTAGGCGCTTTTTTGAAGAGGGGGAAAAAAAGTCGCTAAATGGGTCTGCAAAGTTGCTAAGTTGACAACACTGTGCATCTCCACAGGGCTCGCAAAATTTCAAAATCCCTGGTAGCCCTTCGGGCAGGTACTCTTCAGATTTTGGTAGCCCGAAAATTAATTTAACTAGCCCAAATAAAAAAAATACCTTTTTTAAAAATATATATATATATATAGAAAATCAGATAGGAGTTTAAATGTCAATCAAAAATATTTTCAATACACAAATATCAACAAATATGAAGGAATCAATTTTATTTCACTATTTACAGGGTATCTGCAGAATTTTTTAAAATAAATTTAAGGCAATTTATGGCCCATTTTAAGAGCTGCACAAGTAAAACGAACAGTATGAGCGGGGTTGGACAATGTGGTAACAGAGTATTGAGCCATAAAATTACATGATTTACAATTAATACAGGTTTTCACAAAAACAAAAATCTTATACAACAGCATTTCAGCCTTTAGACCATTTTTATGAAAAGGGATAAATCAAGCATCTAAATTATTGTTAATTTAAAACGTATAAATATGACTATTTTAATTGTTTAGATTTTTAAAAGGCACATTAACTTCTTTCTCATTTAGAACTGTTTGCTGAGTTGATATTTGTACTGATCTGACCATAAACGGCAAGAAAGACTTATTGGAAATGCAAATTCATTCTCTGCCACGAGGTGGTGTTTTAGGAGCGCTGAAATATTGCGGTTTCCCCGGTAACGACTGAACACAAAGCAGCTCCGCGCTCATAAAACCTGCTTAATCAGGAATTATAGGTAAAATGAAATTAAATTGCCAACGACACGTTTCTGAGGACAGTCGGTTCCCTTCAGATACATTCAAATAAAGACATCCGCACTGCGTTTTGACTTGAAAAGTGCAGCTCATATTTATTCAATGACATCATTGCCTTTTGAAGTTGAATCCAGCTGTATCGTGACTCTTGTCTTTCCACCCCTAACTGTAAGACCTCTTGAAAATATAATTAAGACATTTCTTATACCATTTAACATATTTAAAACTTTTATGTCCTTAAGTTTGATACAACTCACTTTAGGAGTTTTTAAGAACCCGTGGGGAGGCAGCCCGTCGGGCAGAGTGGTGATACATATTGGTAGCCCGACTGGAAAACACAATAGCCCCGGGACGTCGGGCTAGCGATTTTGCGAGCCCTGCTCCATTTCTCCAACTATGGGCTAGGCCACGGGTCAAACAGAAAATGCTCGCTGCGTTAATCGCACGTTAATAAAATTAGTGCCGTTAAAATGAATTTGCGTTAACGCGTTAATTTTGACAGCCCTAATATTAACATACTTTAAAATGTAATTTAGGCCTATTCCTGCAATGATAAATGATAATGTCGTTACTCCAGTTTCAGTGTCACATGATCCTTCAGAAATCATTCTGATTTGCTGATTTGCTGCTTAATAAATATTATTTTATTATTGTGAATGTGAAAACAGTTGTGCTGCTTAATATTTTTGTGGCAAGCATAATCCTTTTTTTCAAACAGGATTCTTTGATGAACAAAGTTCAAAAGAACAGAATGTATTTGAAATATAATTCTAGTATAGTGAAAATCTAACATTACAATTTCTAACATTATAAATATCTTGATGAATTAATTTCATCTTGCTGAATAAAAGTCTGAGGGTGAAACCGACTGTATGAGTTCATTGAGTGAGCAGGGTTATGTTTGCATGGCTGACAGGGGCAATTCATCTGTGTTTTCATAAATCATGAGTGAATCATTTGAATCTGTCACAGTCTAAACACTCGTCCACATCAGCACTTTATCTCTACCTCTTTAAATGAGCCTCGGGCCACCCTGAGGAATGGACATTCCTCTCCTCTGACTCTCACATCGGTTCATAAAATTTCCATTCATCTGTCACCGGAATATTGACGTCGACTGGGAAAAAAACAGATGAGAATCTGATGTCTGTAAAGACCTGAAATCCTCCTTTGGATAGCTGTTATTTATTAAAGTAATCTCTCAAGATCAGTATTGACTTCCAGGAACAACTTTGAGTCCAATATCATTTCTGAAATGGATCAAGTCAGGTGGGTCTCCGGTTACATGATATCTGCCGAGACTGTATATACTGTAAGCCAAAATCATTTTTGTAAAATGTAAAGATTAACTGTTAGTTGAACCAACCAGTGATTTAATCAGAATTGTAAAAAATGATCCAAGGTTTATTTCAGAGATTCATTCACTTTAGCAATTTAAACCAACACAAACTCATATCAGCAGAAGCTCAAAGTAGCATTTATGTCAGCATATCTAAGAGTAGACAGTCTAGCTAGATCAATATATTGCAGCTTTTACTGTAGCCTTTTCATATGGGAGACAGTTTCCTAAAGCAATCGCTTTATTCTTGGATAGGAGAGCGAAAGTGATATGTTCAAGTTGCTGAGTCTGTCTGTTTGTTAGCAAGTTCTTATAACCATATGCTTGCAAGTGTAAGTTTTGATAGCCTGGGGACATATAACAAAAACATCATAAATCAAGAATCCCAGCTGTTTAGTAACCATGGTGATTTCAGGAAACTTGAATTTGTCACATCTTACCTTACGTTAGAAGGTAATACAGCCCTTGAACTATTTGAGATGAAAATGAACTAAATCTCAGGTGTAATCGTATGTATCATGTGTCATATTTACAATAAACAGAGTGTTACGTTGACATAAAGCACCACAATGCAACAATCCAAACAAAGTTGCGGTTGGTCCAGTGTTTATGTGCGAGGCACTCATTTCCAAGTCACGTCTACAAAACACCAGGTTCCAACACTTGCCTCATTTCCTCTCACAAGTCGAAAAAACAAAGGCAAAGAATAGCAGGTTGTAGTGACAACATGTCAAACGCTGAAAGATGTATTGTTTTTATTATTCCAAAATACCAAGGTATTTCCTACACTCTTATTCCTTCCTTTTGCACAACTGCACACTGGGCGTCTGAATGAATATTCCCACACAACCTGCCACCCCTTACTTCAAGTGTGCCCTTTGACCCCAGTCACGAGAACAGAGGCCTGTAATCTCCTTCTGTCTCTAATGAGCCCCATATTGCCATACTCGTTCAGACAAACAATCCTCCCAGTGCACAGGAAACAAGTGCAAGGTGTAAGAAAAGGAAGCAGAGGGACAAAGAAGGGGGCTCTAACTTAAGAGGGGACTAAACTAAAACTTAAATAGAAATAAATAAAATATTTACTTGAAATGAAATAAATGTTAACTAAAAAAAAAAAAAAATTAAATATAGTAAAGCCAATATTTCTCATTTTTAATTAGCTTAACTTCATGTACTAAAATAACTAAAACTGAATAAAAATGTATATTAAAAAACAGACATATAAAAAAAAATCCAAATCAAAAAATTAAAATGGAAAGTGTACACATTACAAATATCTAATAAAATATAGCATTATTATTACATCGTAATTTAAATACAGCAATAACAAATTACTGTACTGTAACACTAAATAACATCTTAATGAAAATCATCCTCTCTGGACGTATTTGGCACAACATATAACCATGGTTTCTTCTAAATAAAACTCCAGACAATAAAGACACACATGGCACACATGCTTTCACACCCTTACAGTATAGCCTCTGTTTCTGCCCAGCCATTCAGAAAGTCAGCTGCAGGTCACATGACCAACAAAAATGGGTCACTTCAGGACAGAAGCATTCTGAGATTGCACTCACATTTTCAATTATTCAGCAAACAAACAATAGGATGACATTAAGCATTACAGCAAAAATGAAACCCAGACAGACACTTAGTCTGCTATCTAGTGCCAAAACAAAGGAAGTGGCACTGTAAAAGACACCATTGTTCACCAACTCACTTATTTTCCCCCCCTGTGATGTATTGATATTCTTTGATACTGTAGACCACCCAGCACAAAGAAACATTAGTCCAGATGAATAAAGCACTAAAATGCAGCAAAATAACATTGTGACTTGTATCTAAATTATTGTAAATGTTACTACTTGCATTCCAAACCAATGTGGTACTAATGTTGGTATTTTAAGATCGAATCTGACTCGCAACTATTCCAGATACTAAAAAAGTGGTAAACAATTTGAAAAAAAAAACATGCTGATTGCATCACATATCAACCTGAATCTAGAATGTGTTGTTTTGAAGAAAACAGAGACGTGTTTATCACTTCGGTTAACCTTCTTACACAAGTCAGCGTCTAGGGTATCTGCAGCAACTGTTACTTTTTCACTTGTGGCACTTCAAAAAAAAAAATCCTCCATGGAAAGAACTGGCAAGCACTGCAACATGCATAGTTTACACTGGCATAACAGAGACAAAAAAGGAAACGTGAAAGAACTTGCAGCGGTAACCTCAACAAGGGGCTTTGTGCGATATCTGTTGAAACATCTCACAGATGGTTTAGGCAGATCTCAGAAGAGAAGCAGAAGCCTGTCAAAATGCTCTCACATGGGTCAAGGCCTCGGCCTAATTGATTTCCTGTGGAAACTATACGTGCAGGAATACACCATCAATCATGCCAACCTTAGCTCACATGGAGACCAATTGCCCTGGATTTCAGCCAGTGTTATTTTAGTATCATCAAAATACTATTTTTGTTCATATAAATATTTTTCAATAATTTCAGTTCAAATGTTGTTGTGTTTTTTCATTTTTAGTAGGTTTTTTTGTGTGTTCAATATAGTACTTATTAATTTTTACTTCAATTTAATTTTGTGTTACTTTAGTACATCAACTTAAAACTACATTAAAATGACAAATGTTGCCTTGCAACTGGCTAAAATAAAAAAAACTTTTATATTTAATTTTTTTGAATTATGTAGTTTCAGTTGAAGTTTTAGTTAACTAGAATATAACTAGAATAACTGCACTGCAAAAATAATAAAATGATAATAAATAATGATCATAAAATAAATATTTAAATTGTTTTTGTCTTATTTTCCAGTATTTTTTAAAGATAATTTACTTGAGAAGCAAAACTAAAAAGTCTTGTCATTTTATGCATAAATATTATTAAAATAATTAGAATTGGAATAAATTTAAATCCTGATTTTTTCTTAATTTTTCATTTTTTTAACTTACAATATTTTTTAAGTGTATCCTTGCCTCAAAGATGTGTATCCTTGCCTCAAGCCACATCTGTGTTATCCATGAAAAGTAAAGTCAAAGCTTCCTGAATATGTCCTCCCAATTCCATTAGTTTTATTAAGGCAAGATCAATGGGAGGCAGTCTGCTAAAATAAATCAGTTTAATAATGCAGGGCTGGAGCCAGTTATGGCCTGAGTGAGCATACATTTCAGCACTAATTATTCAGGGCAGAAAATGTTGAAGTACATCAGATGCTCCATAAATACTAAAGTCTTTAGCACTGGGAACATTCTATCCTCTCTCAGTCACATAGTGAGTCAAAAAAGTAACAACCCCCCTATTGTTATGTGTTTATGGGTTTAAATTTATAATATGATTCATCTTATATATGAGAGCGAAAGAGAGAGAGAGAAATTCTGTTCTACTTTGGCACATCATCCACTTTGATTTAGGAGAAGAAAATAAATTTGTACTTGGAAGTAAAAAGGTCTGCACTCCCACAACTTAAAGAGAACGAATGAGTCTTCTCACACAAAAACACACTAGATTTTCCCTTTCAAGAGAAAAGTGAGGGAAATACCAGCAGGACAGAGGAGTACAGGGAGGCCGAGTAATGAGAAAGGAGTTCATTGTTCTGAAGAAGTGACTGTAGAGTCAACCTGACACAGGTATTCAGCAAATAAGGACGGCATTGTACTGGCTAGCATGGAAAAACTCCAACATACAAACACCTGTTAGAGCCGACCAACAGTTGGGATTTAAAATGACTTCAAAACTGGACAAGATTCCTTCATCACACAACAATTTTATTTACCATTCCACAGAGATGTTTGTGTGAAAGCAGAGAAGAGGAGGATGTGATAACTTACACTATCTCTCTATTCCCATTCTCAGTTCTTAGAAACTCACGTTCACATTGACCCGTGTCAAACTATTTATCCCACAATCCAATGGGAAGTGCCAGCTTTCTGAACATCTGCTAAATCCATAGTAAAGAAAATAAGTGGAGATCAACACTCTCCCTTTCTCGGTTTTCTTTTTTCTTTTATGATAGTCAGACACCACAACTATGAAAAGGTGTAAGGACTCCCAGCGGGGCCATTCGCATCACTTCCAGCCCCCACCCAACATTTGCCCGGCGTTTCCATTTCAAGCCCTTTTTGCGCTCGTCTCCTCCCAGGGCCGGCCAGGAGAGATACAGTTGCATTCATCCATTGTGTGGCAGCGTGGAGTATGCAGGCATGCTATTCTCTCTCGACTGCGAGTGACCGCTGTGATCTAATTACGGGCAGAAAGATGAAGTCGTCCCCCTTTTCCAGCCCTGACAGCTGAATCTGCTCTCAACAACAAGGCCCAAAGGCCTCTAGCCTTATCCTGTGAAAGTTCACCAGCAACAGAGATGATCCAGACAGCATGAGGAAGGGATACAATAACTTAGGGATGCATCATATTTGATCCTGGCTGGCAGCAGTCACGTTTTTGGTCTTGTTTTGCCCTTAGTACTTCCTGTGTTTCCTTATTTGGTCACCTTCCTGTCCTTGTTTAGTTTCATTGACAGCAGCACTACGCCATTCATTATTTTATATGTTATAATTAATAAATGGCTGATATTAAAATTCAATACTATTTTGTCTAAATCTACTAAATCAATTTAAATGTTGCAATACAAATGAAATTAGGCCTAAAAAAATTACAATGTACAGTATTAAGAATGAATAATAATAATAATAATTGTGGTGTATGTAATTATTATTATTATTATTGGCCAATAACCAATATATTGCACATCCCTATCAATACATCAATATAAAATAAATTCATTCATTAAAATAATAATAACAATAATAATGATAATAATTATTATTATTATTGTTATTATTATTATTGTGGTATATCTGAAATAAATAAATAAATGTAATGTAATTTATGCCAACATCTGATATACCACACTATATATATATATATATATATATATATATATATATATATATATATTAATTCTGCACCGACAGAATAAATAATAAATAATTGGAGACTTTCTTTGTTATCCACTAAAAAAATTCCCAAGTAAAAGCTCAATCTACTGTTGTGATTCATGTCATTACCAGAAATTGGTTAACATTTTAAGAGGACTTTAAGTTTATAGCTTATTCCAACAGCTCTGGGTTGTTTTTTACAGGGAGAGGAAAGGGTCAGACGGACCACACAGTAAGGAACGCTGGTGGGTCTGAAAAGCTCCATGGCCGTCACAGTTTATAAGAGCAGTCGTCGCTCACCTCATTGTTCTGCAGACAGCTTTGTGACACTGGAGGGATGTGAGCTCCCAGAGTCCACCGTTAGCAGGGAAGGCTAAGTTCATATCCACGGAGACAGAGCTGTCATTTCTCTGAGATGCTTATCACATCCTGTCACAGAATACAATATCATTTGACAGCTGCTTCCATCAAAGACTAATGTAGTGTAACAGAAGCTAAAGGTACAATTACCTGGGTGCAATTCTGAATTATGATACTGTCTCTCTAGAAGAGTGAGAGCCTTATATTATATAGATAAATCAGTCCTCCTTGATGTCCTAATCCTATTTTGTGGCTGCAACACAGTGCTGTACCACCTGTATCTATCACACATCATCTCAAATATGTCCAAAATGCTATTCAGGACATCCCCGTCGGCCATTTTCACTGCCTACCTCCAAAAAGTGCCAAAAACACAAAAGTCTAACAGGAAAATACAAAGTTCAACTCTTTTCAACACCTTAGCTTACATCTTACAGTACAGCTAATAGCTAATTCCATTAGCATAATGTGTGCTTGTCTTTGCTAATGAGGCTTTATTATTGCAGTGAGGTAGTCTTTCTGTTCCCATAATCAAACAGCAATAAAGGGAAGGAAATCATAATTCCACCCTGGCTGTATAAACACAAAGTCTGAGGTTTGTTTTCAGTGTTTGGAAATGGTAGACAGAGAACCATAATGATAGCATAAATCATGTTTTGGAACAGAATAGCCTACTCAAAAATTAAAAAATCTTGACTTGGCTATTTGACTCGATTTACCTCAATTTAGGAAGAAAACAAGGGACAAGTTGCAATTTGATTTTGTAGTAGTCATTATTATATCAAACATGCTGTTGATTGAGCTTAGCTTGTAATGAACCTGGAAAATTGAGGTACAAAAGAGTGTACTGTGAGTCATTCTTGTACTGGGAATATCCTCACCATTTAAGAGATTAAGGTTAATTAAAACCTTAGCGGCAGCTGTAAAATCATTTGTGGGAATGAAGATGAGAGCAGCCTACTTAGTCTATCTCAACAGCCCATCAGTCCACCCCAGTCTAATGACATCAGCCGGCAGGGTCACATCCTCCCAGAGCTCCCGAGACAGAAGAGAAGAGAAGGACAACACACAAGGCTTCTCTCAAAGAATCTAAGTAAGAATTCAAAAACAAAGTGGGAACAAAAGGAGAGGGGGGACAAATCTGTAACATTCCACATCCTGTCTTCTCTTATCTGGCCGGGGGCCACGCCGTTTGAAGATATGCCCGAGTTCAGATATGAGGAATCGAGAGACCCAGGAGAAAGACAGAGCTTTCTGTGAACATGAGCAAAGCTTTTCGCCGGCTATTTATTATTCTGCAATATCTCCCTCCAGACTATGCCACTGGAAAGCAGTTTATTTGCAACTCAAGGCATCTGCCAGAGCCGCTGCAGGCGTTTTATTGTTTCCTGACACCTTAAACAGGCTTTTAAAGGAATACTCCTGGTTTAGTACAAGTTAAGCTCAATCGACAGCATTTGTGTCAATGACAATTACCATAAAAATGTCCACTTGTCCCTACTTTTCTCTACCAAAGTCTGGGTTACAATGAAAGTGAATGAAGCCAAGTTGTAAGCATTAAAATACTGTTTCAATAGTATAGCCACAAGACTTAAACAACATGTGTGGTACCATGATTTTAATGCTCATAACAATGGAACACCATGAAAAGGATCATTTAAACAGCTTTATTGCTTAAATAATACACACGTTTTAATGAAATAATTAACATAAGCGTTTTTATATAAATACAAGCTTCATGTTTATGTTATATAATAAATAAATACTCTAAAATTGGCCCCATTCACTTACATTACAATAACTCAAAGTAACCTTGATATTTGCTCCTTTTAAAAAATAAAAGGGATTAGTTTAAGTAATTTTTTGTAGTAATTCAGCATTAAAGTTATGTGTAAATTTGGGTTAAATGGGCAAAAAAAAGGTTGATAATCAAGAGTGTAGCAATAAATGAGCAACAAGCTCACTTTCAAACCAAACCAAGTTTATGTTGTCAACGTGACAAATTCACATAACCACCTTGAACCAGTTGAGAAGTCTGCAATTACGAGTCATGTTCCCATTGAAATGGCTGGGTTTCGCTCAGTGAAATTCGCAGAATGTATGGATGTATCAAAATCTGAGACTTTTCTTGATTGAAGTGGTCAGTTTAGAGTAACAAGGTAAAATTATTATCAACAAACCACATAATTCACTTCTGGACATGAAAAAGAAACATTTGCGTCAGGGTGTAAGGACTGGAGATGGTTGACTGAAAATGAAAACCAGCTGTTTCTTTTACTACAGTCCACATAAGGTTATAATTGAATCTTTTTTTTAAAGCTAATGATGTGACAGGTGCACCAGGCTTTTTGTCATTTGTTGGAAATGCAAAATCTCCTGACATGCCTTATCAATTCAGACCATATGTTGTAGACGTCTGCTTTCCATTACTTCCAGTTAACCACCAGCCTGTTGCACACTGAACTTGGACTTGTACCAGCTCTGGCTGGATCTAGTGATTGACACCAGATGTAGAACCAGCCGGCTTCCTTTTCCTTTATTCTGACCGCAAGGGGTGAGCCGAGGTCTTCCTCAGACCAGCTCCACGAAAGCTCTGCTTCCTGGATCGGTTGCGGATCAGAGTTGTCAAAAGTAGCATATTTGGCAACAGAGGTTAACAGTGCCTAGCGGGGTATCTTGCATTGACATTTTCCAGGGTTACCAGGCAACTGGTGGGAAGGGCGGCTACCGCAGCATGCGCCGAGTGCGTGTACGTGGTTTAGGTAGCTAATTTGGACTGGAACCAGTTAGCATTTCCTGCCACATGGAGGCTAACAGTGGATTGTGGTGGGAACAGAGCCCAGAAGCTGAGCTAACGGGTAGACATTTCATTAACAGCACAGTTGCCGATGTTGAGAAGACCCTGGGTGACCATAATGAGTAATGAATAGCAGTAGTGGGGAAATGAGTGAGTTATCAAGGTCAACTGGAGTGGTTCAGCTCCAAGCGCAAAAGGTAGACTGCCGCTATAGTTAGGGATAGCCAGGTCTCAATACTCATGCCACATGTTGGTTTAAAGGTGCATTTTTGGTCATCTTAAAGAACCAAATTTACAGAGGTCTTGATGATTATACAGCCACGTATTGGTGTGGATGCAAAAGCAATATTTCTCGTTTGTCATTGCCAATATTGAAATACTACATAGAATTTCCACTTAGTTTTTTAAATTAAGTTTTTGCCTGCGGTGTGACGGGAAATAAATAGTGCAGAAACGTCTGGCATCAAGCACGAGTGGTATACGTTAATCTAGGGCCCTATGAAATCTGTTTTATTTTTTTCCCAAATTCCAAATTTTTGTTTTGTTTTCATTTTTCTATACTCCGTTTTAATCTTTCTGGACTCTTAAATTAAATTGTATTAATCAAAAAGCATGTCTAATTAATTAAAATCATGAAACTCATACAATTTAACATCAATTTATTAAAGGTTTAACAAATATTACATGTTTAGGGCCCTGTGAAATTATTTATTTTTCATACATTCTGTTTTATTGTTACCAAATTTTAGTCTAATTATTTGAATGCATAAAAACAACTTAATTTATTAAAATGTATTTTTACAATAGCCTTATGAATTTTTTTCTCAGAAATTCTGTGTTGTTTATTTAAATTTTTCTGGTTATCAAATGAAGGCATAAAACATTCATTTAATTTATCTTTTAATCAAATGAAAATTAAACAAACTTTTATTTTTTTAGCAAAACAAAAAAATACTATTACTATTACTAAGAAATTTGTGATTATTTCTTAAAAAATAAAGTTTTTACACAGAGTTAAAATAATTTAATTAATTAAAAATTAATTGACAGAGACATGAAGGAACAGGCAGGATTCATATTTAAATAGTATTTTTGTGGCTTAAGGTTTACAGATACTAGTCCATATCGCGATTTGATTTAAGTGTAATGACCTACTTTTGATTAATTCATCCAAACTTTGAAAAATTATGTGACATTCCGCATTATATAGCAAATTCTGTTTTTATGACTGGATTCTGTGATTCCGTCTGTGTTTTCTGCATTGTGGAAATCATAGGGCCCTAGTTAATCCTACTACTACTTGCAGCTGCATAGCTACAGCATGTTAACTTTTTTAACTAAAACTAAAGTATAAATAACTAACAATATAAGCGAAAAAATAAGCGAACAATAAGCGAAAATGGAAAAAAAATAAAATGTAAATTAAAAATTATAAATCGTACTAAACTTATTGTAGACCTTTGTGAGAATTTATGTGAGAATACAACATTACAGTATATACATATTAGTCAATGTACTATTGATTTCTTTCAGCGTTAAACAATTCCGAAGTGGGAAAAAATACTTACTGAACCTTTAACACCTCACAAATGAGAGGCCTGCTGATAAGAGATCAGTTTTGAAAGGGCCACTTAGCATGGTTTATTTTACAGGGCTCTCAGGGGAGCAGCCAGCTGAACTCAGCAGGAGAAAGGAATCTGTGGCCTTCAGAGCAAGCATATGGTCATTGTCTGTACTTGACAGACAGGGGGAACAAAACGCTTTAAATTAGGCAAATCGGCAGAGGGGAAACAGAGCCTTGAAAGTATTTCATACACACAGACTACATTATTACAGAAAAAACATGACACAGGAACATCTTCACATTATAAATGAAATATCTATTGAGTGATGGTTACTGTATGTGGTCATGTACTTCGTTCTATGTGGACTGAGCAAAGAACTTGCTGAGAACTTGTTCTAGTCAAATAGCAAGCAAGGCTTCTTATCTATAAGACTGAAACAGATTATGCTTTTTATGGCTTGATTACACTATTTCTTCTTAGTGTCCTATAGCTTAACACCTTAATACACTGAATTAGATGCTTGCTGCTGTTGATATGCTGTATGTAGCCTACCATCAAACTCCTTATAGTGTGTCTGCATTGTCTTTTGCCCTGTGACATCACATTTTATTTACCCTATCCCTCCCTTCCCTGCAAACAGCATGTCTTGATGACTTTTTCACCCGGCATTTCCCTAATCAAAGTTCATCTGCATGCATTCGAATGGTGACTATGCCAGCACGTAAACACTGACTCACTATCCTCTAACTTCTGACCTCAATCATACTCTCTTATCAAGAGTAGTCTGCTTTTAAACACTGTACTTGGCAAACAAAGCGTCGCTCACGAGTCTGAAAGAAAAACACATTTCCTTAAGATGTTGATTTGCAGCAATTAAACTTATTATTATTAAGCTTATCGTTTATATTTATATAAACAGATCATAAATTCAGTGAATAAATACATTTATTTATTTGTTTGTTTATTTATTTTTGGTCTGATTGCCCCAGTATGGCCTAGGCTGCAATATAGGAAAAGCAAATAGGTCAAAAGCATTTACGAATGCATTGGAAAACAGTTCTAGCATGATCTTTCCTCTCAAATACCAATTAGCCTTGATTTGCAAAAGCCCACTGAGCAGAACCACAACATCTTTAAAGTTTTGACAGCAAGTTCCCTCATTACACACCGTGTTGCTTTTATCCACAGAAGAAAAAAAGCACTTCTGTTCAATTCTGCAATACTCTCTACTCCACATTTACAAAGGATGGTTCAGCGGCTCAGGCTACAACAAATTATCTAAACACTGAGGGAAGCTTATAACAGCAGAATGCCTCCATGCGCGTTGTTTGAGCTCCCTGTTATTTTCAGCTGTCTCTTTTTCTGTTTGTTTCTCCATCACACACTCAACAAACCATTCACTGAACTGTTGGCCAATAGTTTGCCTTTGTATATTACCTGTCAGCTATAACGGACAGAAAAAAGAAAGACACAGAGGAATAAGAGAGCATAAGCACAACAACTCAAAACAGGCCTTGGACATAAATAAAAACACCCCCTTTCCCTGTCTATCTCCACTCTATATTCTCTTAAAACACCTGTGTCAACACCACCGCGTTTTGCAAAGCCTTTTGTAATGCAGGTAGCAATTAATGCAGTCCCTGTACGACTCCTTTCTGCAATCTTTGTTTGAACTCGTGACTGAAAGAAGAAACGATCCAGTCCCATTAGTGGAGGACAGGCTTAAAGCCCCCTATGAATGAAAGGCAAAAATGACTTTGCCGCCGTCTTTTTGTGGTTCCTCTCCTCTCGGCACCCAACATTCCACCTTCAGAGTACACAGACTCCATCAAACAAGGCAGGCTAACAGTAAACTGTACAAACACAGTTATCTTTGAACTTCTGTGGTGAAGAGGGTGAATGAAATCTCTCGTTTTTGATAAAGAAGTGGAGAGACCACAAAAAAAATGAACACCTGCTCTTTCAGAGCTTCCACCAAACGTCCATCAAGCACAGAGGACTGAATAGAGAAGAATGCTAGAAATGTGTAAAAAAAAAAAGCCTTACGAAACTGATTTATTAAGTTTAATTTGACTGTCTAGAGAACAAATTCCTCTGCAACCATAAAGTAAGATGCAAATATCAGCTAATGCAAGAAGAGATGATGCTATGAAGTGTTTTGCTTCAGATGTTGGTTACTCAAGAGTGACATTAATACCAGGGTGGAGCTTGTGTGTTGAAAGATGAATCCAAGAGAAGGTTGAAAGGTGAATCCAGAGGTCATGCTGGGGTTGTTAAAGGAACCAGAAAAAGAAAAGGATTTCCATCGATGGTCACAAATAGAAGCACACCTGCAGACTGCTGTGATTTATGCAGGGTGGGGCTACAGGACAGGGATAACTGAAGATGTGAAACGAGACAGGAAGGACTAAAGGGATATGGACAAAAAAAATGGTTGAACAACCAGATTCAAATATACACATCTATGCATAAGTAGTGGTAAGAGGAAACCTGGGAATCCTGAATTAATTTTGATTTCATCCATAATAATATGTTAATTCACATTCATTAGTTATGCATGTCTTGAAACATTCATTCATATCTTCATATGCATTCGCATATAAATGTACAAGAACAACGCATCTGTTAACGGTGAAGTGTGTAATTTCTTTGCCTTTAGTGTCATGAAAAGTTTCCATTGGTCGGCCAAAAAGATATTTCATCCCCAAATTCTTGCCATTAACCACAACAAATTACATTTAAGCATTGTATAACGTCTGTTCATGACTAATGAACTTTTAGCTAATAAAAGTGTGTGCAGTTCTAATCCCTTAGTGACTAATTGCTATTAAATCTGCAAAACAGTCCCAAACAACCAGCCTAAACTCCTGTCTACTTGAGCAAAAATTGAGACAAGCTTCTTTAGTTTAAAAATAAAATATATTATGCTACTTTTGATTATTATTATTGATAGGTTTGTGTCTTTTCTCTCACGTTTAGGCACAATCTGCTAGTAGAAATCATTAAAGTGGTTCTTTATACACCTGAGATATTCTGTTTGTGTGTTTTCTCCTTCTCTCTTATGATGCACTCATGGAAATCAACATGAGCCACAAAAAGGACACCTGCAGATCCCTAGCTGTTAGTTCTTCTTGACCTCCTAAAATTTAATCTGCCTTACGTTTGGGATTTTATGAGAGCCACACCTAGATGAAGTAACAAGGGTTTTGAATTCGCTCCAATTTATCTGCATGGAAAAGTCTTTGGAAATGATTTCAACAGCTTTTCCATTCTCGAAAGCACATTGTTTTTTTTAATTTTTTTTAGATCCTCAGAAATCTCTGTGTCCAGGGTGTGATTTATTTTTGTATGAGCTTATTATCTACTAAGGATGTGCAAAATTATGTATATTCAAAATAGACTCATTAGTTGGTTGTCTTCGAATCGGATGTGTTTTTCAGGGGTGTTTGAGAGTTCTTGTATTAAAAACCAGCTTCATGGAACATAACAAAATTAAATAATGCTGAGAGATTCCATTCCTTTTATCTGTAGGTTCAAATTATATTTTCAAAACACGCTGTATATGTTCAATAAACACCTTTAATCTCTGTTATTTATGGAAAGTTAATGTTTAATTAGAAATTGATTTTTAGTACTGACACTGAAGTTTGCATTTTTCAAGTTTTATTTATGCAGGATGACAGATCATTCTCTCACCACTGCATCGAGTGCTTGAATTTGGCTTCTCTCCCCACATTTCATTGGCATCTGCAAGTGTACAATAAATTGCTAGACGTCCCAATTGCCAACGTCCAATTTTTTTTCAGAATCTGCAACAAAGCTTTCTGCCCACATGTCTCCGGTAACGTGTAGGCGTGAGTCAGGGCACAATCCATTCACATTGATGCCCACCTAAAGGAATTTTATTATCCCTTTCTCTGGGGTTCTGCCAGGGTTCTGCAAGCACCATTTTGCAGGAGTAGTGTTTCTTTTGTCCCACAGATGTCAGAGTAATCAGATTACTGCAAACCGATAAGGGCACTCATCTCCGAGTCACTGTTATGGCAGCCTTTGAGCTGCCTGTCTGAAAGCAAGCTTTTCACTAGGGAGGATCGGACAGTAAAAAGGCTGAGCATTTTCAGGCCCATCCGTCAAACTCTGACAGGGTATGGATGTAGACTTTAAATAGACTGCTTCCAGGGCATATGTCGGGAGGAAAAGGATGATGCTTCCCTCTGTGTAGATATCTGCAGCTTAGAGGAACTGAGCACTTAGATGAGGCTCCTTGAAGAAGCGTAGATAAATACACATGGGGTCTCAAGCACACTTCCTGACTCGCTCCCTTTCTCTCTCTCTCTCCCACACCGTTGACTCTTTTCAATCTCATTTCAGCACTGGAAAGTACTCCACCTGTCTAATTTAAAAGAATTAATGTGTCAAATTAGGTGATTGACTTTAAGTTAAGTTTTAATGAGTAAAAAAATGTTCAGTTGCTATGAGACCACTGGGCTGGAAATTAGCCTTGCTATGAAAGGAATAGTTCAAACAAAAATTCAAACTTGCTCATAATGTACTCACCCTCAGGCTATTCAAAATGGGCTAGCTTGTTCATCAGAGCATATTGGAGAAATTTAGCATTACATCACTTGCTCACCAATGGATCCTCTTGCAATGAATGGGTGCCGTCAGAATGAGAGTCCAAACAGTTGATAAAAACATCACAATAATCCACAAGTAATTCATATGATTTGATCAATTAATGGCTTGTGAAGTGAAAAGCTGTGTGTTTGTAAGAAACAAATCCATCATTAACTTTAAACCGTTGCTTCTGGTCAAAATATGAGTCCATTAATATAGAATAATGAAAAAGTTCCTCTCCAGTTGTCCTCCCACATCAAAATCCACCAACATATTTGTTTAGAACTGTTCTGGACTGTATTTGCTTGTAAACGGTGCTTGATCTGTGCATATTTCCCTCCTAATTCAGACAAGAGGATTTTTTTATTCGAGAAAGCAATATGAATAGAAGACTTTTTGTTAATTGATGACAAAATTGATGAAATTGACGAAATTGACAAAATTGTTACTTGATGGTGTTTCTGTGGCTCAGTGGTAGAGCATTGCGTTAGCAGCGCAAACGGTTGTGGGTTCAATTCCCAGGGAAAACACATACTGATAAAAAAAAATGTATAGCCTGAATGCACTGTAAGTCGCTTTGGATAAAAGCGTCTGCTAAATGTAAATGTAAATGATGAACTGAAGTTGTGTTGATTTGTGGTTTATTGTGCTTTTATCAGCTGTTTGAACACTTATTCTGATGGCACCCATTCACTGCAAGTGATGTAATGCTCAATTTCTCCAAATCTGTTCCGATGAAGAAGAAAAATCTCTACATCTCAGATGACCTGACGATGAGTAGGCCTACATTTTCAGCAAATGTTCATTTTGGGGTGAACTGTTCCTTTCAGAAATGAAACACACAATGGTTTCCATACAACACCTTTCTGTTGACCAATCAAATGAAAAAGACCACTGGCAAATATCTGAAAAGGATGTGTTTGCCATCTTTAGCCCCCTTCTCTCAGCAGTTCAAGGGGGAGGGGCAAATGTCACTTCATTTAGGGGCTTTTGTCCCCATCACCCCTGGGGGCCCTGTGAGAAAATACAGCCGGAGGTGCAACAATTGTCAATAGAAGGTTTGACTGTTTACACAGTTTAAAGTGAGTTCTATAGAGTTGGAACTGTCCCCATCCACTTCAAACCGAATCCAAGACCAAATCCTTCCAAAATTGTAGGTGACTAAATATACAGATCAAAGAATACCAACCTTTTGTGTAGTTTCCATACTTCCCAGCAGAAAAACAGCAGTGGTGTACCTAGTGTAAGTATTTTGCTGGGTAGCCAAGAATGGACCCCAATCAAAAGATATTACAAAAACAAACCACTTCTTGAAGGATCTTTGATGTGTTTCCCAAACAGTTCTTATTGGAATCTCTCAAATAGGAGTCAAACAAACACAAACAGGGGTATCAGAGAGGCATGTTAATGGAATCCCCAGTGCAGGACAAAGCCAAATAAAGGGCCAGTGGTGACAGGCACTGCCTTACCCACTAAACGCAGGGCGACCGTGCGGCCCACATCAAAGGCCTGACAGTCAGCATATCCAAGCATTTACAGCTCTAATCTGTACACACAAGACTTTATACAGCTCATATGAATGAACAACAGGTGGAGAGATGTGACTTTGATCACAAAATAAGAATAAGTTTAACATTTTGATTTAACGTTTATTCCTACCATATCTGCAAGGAATTTCACTGAAACCTTTACTGATAGGCTACTTTAAGTAAAATGAGCGTCTAAAATATAAATCATTAATAAGTAAATAAAAAAGTAATAAAATGAGTACCTTGAACACTGAAATACCTTATTAATAAATGACAAAAACATCATTAAATTAGGGTGTGTGCATGTGTTTTTATTATTTTTTTATGGGAATATATCTGCAATACTCAATCTCACTTTATGTTCTCATACACAATTTAGTTTCGAATATGTTCATGTTCAGATATTTTTACTGGAAAAAATTTCCTCATTCTATATTTTCTCTTCTTAGTCCAAGGTATGCAAAGCAACGTAAAGAAACCTTAAAGACTGGATCAAAGGCTGGTTAGGAATTCTATTTCTAGAAGGTTTTGGGAACAATAACCTCAAACACTAAGGAGGAAATCTCTGTGAATAATCAGCAGACATGTGGCCTTGTCTCTTTGACCTGGGCTCATTATTTGTTCCAGATTAACCCACGGTCCCTCCCGGAAAACCATGTTTTGGCTTCAGAGCCTTGGAGTCCTGTCCAGCTGACCCCATTAGAGAGCCGCTTGTGACAAGCCTACTGACACCCGGTTTCCAGAAAAACAGAACAAAGCGTGGCAGACAATAAGAAAGTGCAATAAAACGTGTGGGAGTGACTTGATAAATGTCACTTCGGCCTGTCTAGCTTCCCAAACCAAAAGACCTGTGCTACCAAACACTTTTCCCATATTTCTCGCACTCCTTCCCAGTTTATTCTTCCTCTCTCCCAGCTTCACAAACTCACATCACACTTTGATGAACAGGCTGCAACAATAGTCCAATTCTTCTACAGCACCACGGGCCCTCCTCTTAATCCTGTCCCATAACCCACCTCCTCAAGTGAACTTGGTGTTTCTGCACTAGGGAGCCAAAGCTAATCCTCCCAGCCCACTCTTCCTGCCATCATTGCTGAACACGGTCAACACTATCCCCCCTTCTTTACCGAGGGGCCCAGGGGGAGCAAAGCAGGGCCTTTATCTTAGCTCTCTGGCCCTGTTGGAAACACTTAGGTGGTTGCGTAAAAACTGTGAGCATTCGCATTTCCTTTTTCTGTTGCTAGAAAACCAGGTAAAGGCATCTCAGACCACCACTGATGAGTAAATGTGGAAAATCAAGTCGCACCCAGTCAAGCAAGAACAATGGCGTAAATGTCACAGGATAAAAAGGAGGAACAAAATCAAACTCCTAAAAATCCTCCGCTTTTTGCCTGGGGGAAACTTGTTGTTGCAATGTTTCAATTCCTGTATTTTACTCAACAAAACAAGGCACTAAAGAGGCTCTTAAATAGCACTTTTTACCACTCACTCTTATAAAACAATGGCAGAATTAAATACTCACAGAAAAACACTAATAAAGGTCACAGTCAGGTAAAAAAAGGCCACTTTTAATAATCGCTGTGGGGCTTTTATAAGGACAGCATCTGATTTGAAAGATAAATTTGTCATTCTCTGACAGTCTAGTTCTGACTGACTGCATGTAATCCAGCAAGTGTAAACTTATACTTGTGCACCAATCCGCTGGATAAAATAGTTGCATATAAAATAAGAATGGATGTGAAAACCAAATATAATAAATCTAAAATGTATAATTGAAAGTATAATATATAATAATTTAATTAACATTCAAGTAGCAATAAATTAATAAACTATGCTAACAATAATTCAATTATTAATTCAATACATTTTATAAAATATATATATATATATATATACACAATCACACACACACACACATATATATATATATATATATATATATATATATATATATATATATATATATATATACACATATATAATGTTATTATTGTTTAATAATTTATAATTTTTATAATAAGAAAAGTTATAAATTATTATAACATTATATGTGTATATATGTGTGTGTGTGTATATATATATATATATATATATATACAAACACATTATTAGATATTAATAGATTGCTAAAATGCTAAAATATATATGCTAAAATATATAATTCAAAACATAATAATAATAATTATATAATTCAATAAATATATAAAGTACATTTATTTAAATAAGAATTAGATCATTTATATATAATCAAATTAAGAATTATAATTAATTTATACACACACACACACAACTAATTACAAATTATTAAAATATAAAAAAAGTATTTATTTATTAAGAATTATTCAAAATATTTATTATATTATTGTTATAATTTCTAATAAAAATATTTTGTTTGTTATAACTTATTAATAATTATAATTTTCATAATTTTATATTCTATTAATTCTATAAAATAATTCTACTAAGAATAATTCTATTATAATTATTAATTTCTCTTCTGCATTGATTTGGAGGTTCAGTGTGTTTGAAGCAACATATGGAGCAAGACGCAGAAAAAAAGCTTTGAATTTCAAAAAACCCACTCCTCACTTCAACCAAAATCATGCAACCGTGCTCCGCAGCCCTCACACGCTCCGAGGACGCATGGAGGTGGCCGCAGCCGCCACCCCATTTAGCAAGGTCATTTTTCATTTGAATAACGTTGTGGTTGGGAACAGATGGGGTGTGCCACGTCAGGCCGGCGCTGAATAGAAGGATGAAGTGACAGAGGGGTGAACGTGGAGGAGCTGATTATGTGCAGGGGGCGTCGAGAGAAGGCTGCTGCTCGTGAGCAGATATGAAGTCTGGGCTCCATTCACGACACTCTACTGTAGACAGACGGCTGCTCCGGGCAGGGTCAATTATTCTTTTCTCTAAAGGGACAGCGATCCTAGGAAAGAGATCACAGCTTAAGAGAGCGAGGGGATGGGGAAGGAAGAGGGGATAGGAGGGAGAAATCACTTCAGCATGCTCCATTGTCTCCATGTAAATACACCCTGATCAAGATTCCACTAGCACTCTGCCAGCAACTGGCACAATCCAGCTAAAAGACAGAAAACAAGGAGTTCGAGGGGCAGTTGAAACAGGAAAACGGAGCACTGAAGGGAAACCACAAAGAAGTGAATGCCACACTTCTTACATCTACAATCCATCCTTTCAATAAAAGAAACGTTTGATGAACGTTACACCACATGTATCTCTCAAACATTACTCACTCAACTCTCAAACATGTCGGTAGATGTCTGTAGTACAAAACAAGTGATCTTCAAAAGGTCACTCTTTATGAAACAGGTGCTGAAGAATGTAATGCTGGCACACTACGGCATAATTTCCAAATTTCTGAGAGCTAGGTTCTGGGAACCAATTTGACTTTTTTTTACGGTTTCTCTGCCAGTTCCTCACACCCCACCCCCATGAGGTCAGCCTGTAGTCCCTCAGACTGGTCATCCATCTCACATTGAAACCATGAACCCAGCACATTCCTTCTGCCACCCCGAGAACAAAAAGCCTGAAGAGGGAATGAGGGACAGAGGGAAAACGAGAGAAAACAGAAACCACAGCAATTCATGAGGTGCTAAATTTCCTTAGAAGTCCAAGTATACAGAGTCTTAACTAGTGATGTACCGATATTAAAAATTCTGACAGATAAATGGTTGACATCGGAAGTGTGCAGTATTTTGACTACATAAATCTGTCATTTTAAATGCTACAGTTGAATTTTGACATGACTACTACATTATGACTTGTCAAAATATAGCATAAAGCATCATACCTTAAATCATGAGGTTTGAATGAATGAATGAATGAATGAATGAATGAATACCATGGACTTGCAAGGTAGAACTGGACCCAAATGAAATGAAAAAATAAAATAAAATAAAAAATACAAAATATTAGGCAAAGATGTTAAAATTGATCTGTCAACTGAATTGAATGAAAAATGTAGTCAGTCCAGGACAAGAGCAATCTCCACTCTCTCTCAGGTGGGCTGCTACTTTGGGAAATAAGCATTAAAGAATGGAAACATTCCCTCACCTGTCCTGGATCTGACCTGCACTCCAGCCACAGGTTAAAAACTCTCAGAAAACACTTCAGCGTCCTTAACATGCACGTAGCCACACAAAAACGTTGATGTAACAGATAGCATTGGTCTGGACTAGTCTCTATCCACCTCACCAAATGCCCTGAGGGGAAGTAGGAGAATTCCACAGAAATTCCAGTTGGACCTCCACTTACCAAACACTACACAAAATCATACTTAACAGCTCGTTTCACAGCTTTGCCTCACATAAATGCACAAATGCTTTCCTATCAGGCATGGCCTCTAAGCTTCATGTAAAATTATAAATATTTGAAAATGCAATATATGAAAGCATCCTGTTTATTAATATGAGTCATATTTTATCATACTCCAAATTGCATATTGTCAAATGCCACTTTTTAACATTTCACCCCTTGAAGTTAATGAAATGACTCAGACCTTTCAACACGTGAGTCAGCAAATGACTCGCTTTCTCCTACTCATCTCACTTTTCTCTCTGAGCTCACTCCAGTTGGTTTCATCTTTCTGCACTATTAAATTCTGATTCATGCATTTGCTGAAAGAATATCAGAATCGATCCTTAAACCCAGCACCCCAGAGAAACCAGAAAAATTATGAAGCTTAATTCTGGAAATAAGACCGAGACAGCCGTTTTATACAGTGCCTGTATTCTCAAATGACGCTTTAAAGCAATAGATCACCCCCCATTTCCATGAAATAACATATCACCTGTATATTCTGTTTTTACTCATACAATGAAATTCAATACAATATTGACATTTGGATTTTACAAATTCTTCAAAATATTTACTTTTGTGTTTCACAAATAATTACAAATCATACAGATTTGAATCTACTTGAAATCCAGTTTCCTTCTTGAAATAATATTGACTTCTAAATGCATATTTATGGTGTTTTTGAGTCATTTTTGAAGCTTGAAAACTTGATGTCTCGATTTTATAATTGCATGGAAAAAAGTAACCAGGAAATTTAAAAGTGATGGATTAGGAACAACATAAAGGTGAGTAAATGATGACAGAATGCTATTTTTTGGTTGAACTATTCCCTTAAAATCTCAACCACTGCATTTAAGAGATGAAAATTTTGTCATTAATTACTCACCCTCATGTCATTCCAAACACTTAAGACATTCGTTCATCTTCAGAACACAAATAAAGATAGTTTTGATAAAATCCGAGAGCTTTCTGACGTTCCATAGAAAGCAACAGAACTACTACATTCAAGGCCCAGAAAGGTAGTAAGGAAGGACATCGTTAAAATAGTCTATGTGACATCAGTGTTTCAACCGTAATGTTATGAAGGTATGAGAATATTTTTGTGTGCAAAGAAAACAAAAATAACAAATTTATTCAACAATTCTTCTTTCAACAATCTGTGTTCTGAAGATGAACAAAGGTCTTACAGGTTTGGAATGACATTAGGGTGAGTAATTAATGACAGAATTTTAAACTATCTCTTTAAGCAGTGAACCACTGGTTTATGAGCCTCTGCAATTCGACTTCTGCTGGTATGTTTTTAGAAAACTATTCCCTCAGGTTAGGCGACTGACACTTCACTTTCACGTTCCAGATGTAGTTCAAACCGATAAGCTTTTAATCTGATCGAATCTGACGTGAAGACACCCATTTCAGGAAAGACAATCGGAGTCATTGTTCTCGGCCGTCAACGTCTGGGCTTAAAATAATAAATAAATGTGCCGGTGTGTGTGCGTGCCGGTTCTGTCTGTGTGTGATTAGTGTGTACATACAAACACAGAGAGTCTGAAGGCCTCCCTGCTCTCTCTCTCAAGGGAAAAGACACAGAGCAAGCGAGAGATAAAGGAATATCCCACCTGTAGAAACCACTTCCTTCCAGCTGGCCAGATGGTGTGTGTGTGAGAGAAGCAGGGAAAGAAAACACTAGCCATGGGGAGCAGAGCAGAGCAGAGGTCTCTGGCTGCTCTCACCATGACTTCATCCCAGCATGCATAACATGAGCCTAAAAACCACAGCAGAAGAGCTGGCCCCGTTCCCTCGCTCCAGTTTCTCTGTCCCCTTACCCTTTATCCTCCTTTCCCGTCCTCCTCCTTCCTCCTTCCTCCTTCCCACTCTTTATCCTATATTCTCACTGCCATGTCAATCTAAACTGGGCTAATATGACTTGAAAAGGAGAATGCGCTACATGGAACAATCATTACTAAGAAATAGCATCTACTCAATAGGATAATTCTTAGACTAACTGGTCTAAAAAAAGCTGGAAAATTTAGGCTGCTAGCAGGATAACTAGACACAATCAGGATTTTTTTAGGGTCATTTAAATATTGGTTTAACATCCATATGAAATGCAAATGCTTCGAGATCTCTGCACTCTTGTGGAACTGTTTTAATTAGAAACTAAACTAGAACTACACATTGAGTCATAAAGCAACAGCTAAAGATGCATTTTTTAAAGCAGATAAATTGATGTAAATAAATAAAAAATATATGTGTTATATGTTTGTTTGTATGTTTGTTCATATTTATATTTATATTTAATTAAAACCTTTTTATAAGAGAAACTTTACTGTGAAACAAACTAAAGCTCTGCATCCAAAATATTAAAAACTTAAATAAATAAATAATAAGGAAATAAATAAAAAATGAAGCAATAAATAAATATAAACAAAATAAATAAATAAATAAATAAATCCATGAAAGTAAATAAATCCATTACATTTTACTTAAGAAATTGTAACAGGAGGGACAATGAAACATTTAGACGAATTTAAGTTTCTTCATTTTATCTATGGTTCAAGTTATATTGTATTTTTGGTTAATGCATATTTTCCTTCTTTTTTCAAATAAATAATTGGCTGAAGGGTTGAAAAATAAGAATTGGAGACATCAGACAAAAGGGAAAATGCAAGGAATTAAACTGATGAAACATTATGGATACACATTATGTTACTTTTGAATTCATTATTTTCTACAGATGAATCGTTCACAGTAAAACATGGGAACATGTAGCCTAAAAAAGCAGAGTCATTTCTGATTTCATGTTGTTGAGTAAAAGCACCATTTCCTCTGTGTGATTGACAATTCCCAAAACCCCGCCATTTATAATTGCAGAGCTGCAAACTATGAACAAGGGTGTTACAAGCCCAGAAACAATAAGCAAATTATTTACTTCAAAGGCCAAAACTTCTTTACAAGACCTGTCTTACTTGAAGCGTGCAGCATTCCAGCATGCTCAGCTCCATAATGACAGAGTAGTAATGAGGCCCTTTCCTTCCACATGGCCACTGGTTTACAGATACTGACAGCTCTGCACAGCAGGCAGCCATTCTCATGGGCATGTGTGTGAGAAAGCGAGAGGGAAAGCCAGAAGGACAGTGAGGAAGAAAGATGTGGACGTGAACGTCCCTAAAACTGTGTGTCAAAGTCTTAAATATCTGCTAGCAGTTGTGTGTGTGCGTAACCGAGATGCCCTGTGTCAGATATCTCTGTTTGCCTCTGAAAGCCAGCACTTCCTTGCAACTGTTAGCTAAAACAACAGGATTACCAGCCGACTTCATTTGAGCCAGACAGATATCTTGACTTAAGAGGCCTTCAGCAGAGCACAGATGACCAGAACGCTGGAACAGGGTGGCACACTGCTTAACAACAAAGAGATCTGGAGCCTGGAGATTTTCAGATATGCTCAGTCAAGGTGGCTAAATTCATGTTAAAAATACATAGAGGTCAATGACGACTAAAGTGAAAAATCTTTCATGAGATTAACATGCACAATTCTTACAAATCTGTATTAAAGTCGGATCGCACATGCTTATGTAAAACATTTGATTTCAAGAAAAGTAAAATATCATGTGGTGCAATCATCGAGTACTTATAAATAACATAAACCATTAATGCATGTGATTATAAAAATTTCACTTCAAAGATTTTTAAATATAAATTTACCATTCAAAAGTTTGGAGTTGGTAAGATTTTTAATGTTTTAGAAAAGCATCTTGTGCTCACCAAGACCGCATTTATTTAATCAAATATACAGTAAAAATTATAATACGAAATATTATTAAAATTTTTATATTTTAAAACAGAATTTATTTCTGTAATGGCAAAGCTGAATTTTCAGCATCATTACTCCAGGCTTCAATGTCACATGATCCTTCAGAAATCATTCTAATATGCCGATTTGATGCTCAAGAAACATTTCTTATTATTATCAATGTTGAAAACAGGCTTTTAATATATATTTTTTACATTTTAATTTTTTAAAGTTCAAAAGAACAGCATTTAAAATTGAATGCATTATTGCAGAATAGAAGCATTCATTTCTAAAAAAAAAATAAAAAAAACATCTTACTAACCCCAAACATCTGAATGGTAGTGTATAATGAAATTTTAATTCATAAATACTATTCGAATATTAATAGGCATTAAGAAATAACACTAAAAAAACACTAAAAACATACACAACATAGCAGACATATGAATGTTATTCTATGCATGAATTAAATCTATTTGTAAAATTAAACAAAATGAAAATACAGACAAAAGAAAAATTCACTGACCCACATAAAAACCTAAATGTTTGGAGGAGATCTTAGATTACAGGATGTGTACACAGACAGACCTACTCCCTCTCACACTCCATGTTGGGTTTAATAAGTACATGTTTGAGTTGAGAATTAGGTCGGGTCTGCTGCACCTCAGCAGCAGGTCTCGGGTCTGCACCTGGTGGTTATTACACTGGCAGCTTTACAGGCCAGATTCCAGTGTAATTACAGGTATGCTCTACAGGGCTCTGTAATACGGAGGACTGTGGGAAAGCTAGGGGCTCATCTACCTCACTTTCCAAGAGCTACCGTTTCACACGCATTAAACATTTATCTTTAATGGTCAAACATATCGAAGTCATTCAGCTGTGGATGGCCTGATGTCGGGCAGATGATGAGAGGAACCCATTATGAGAACCAAATGAGCTGAAAATAGAACAAGATGCTACCAGCAGGAAACAATCTAGACAAGAATGACGAAGAGGAGGTAAAAGAGAACAGGAAAGGGTTGTATCCCAACATCCCCAACGCGATAACAAACTAAAAAACATTAACATCCTGTGATAGCCAAGTCTGGGATAACTTGAAGCCAGCTAACAGGACACAACAAAAACCAGAAAGGCTAAATTGTTATTAGAACCGTGGGGGGGGGGGGCATGTGGGAGGATCAGCTGTGGATTTAAGCAGCACAGGTTCCTCCGTGACCTTTCAAGTACACTTAGAAGGACAGAAAACCAGCAATACAGCTCCAGTTTAATGATTTACCAATGCCAGGTCAGTGCAGGACAATTTCATGCTGATGCTGGCCCGTATGAATGGATTCTTCCTTTTCAAGGAAGGCACACATTGCACACACTCCATTAGCATGTGTTATTTGGGCTTTTGTGTGCTCTTTGTGCTTTACACCTTACAACTACTGACATTCCAGCAGGGGCAAAAGAAACGGCACCGAACCCCCTCCGTCACGGGTTACTTCACTCAGCAAACAAACTGTAAAAGTGGATTGTATAGCCCTGAGTGAACTCTTGACCACCATTTAGCTGGACAGGTGGTTGTCCTGTGTGCTATAGCTTCAAATTCTGAATCTCTAGCTGGGCCAGAATGGTAGACCATCTTGAATCAGCAACCAACCAGCTACCATCTTAAAAGAGTCAAGCTAGATTTTGGAACATGGTGGTCCGAGACCATCTAGAAAGCTGTTCTGACCAGCTAACAACAGACAGCTGGTCAAATCTGGTCCAAAATTGTTAATAGCTAGTCTAAAATGGTTATATCCAGTTTGAATCAGCTAATGATCAGCTAGCACCAACTATGGCCAACAAGAAACCAGCTACAAGTGGATTTTCCATCAGAGATGTCCTCAAAACATTGAAAACTAAACAAGTTGCTTGGTTTCTTTTGGGTGTTTTTTTTTGTTGTTGTTGTTTGTTTAATTTAAAAATGCATTGAGTTTGAGAAATTACCAGGGTGTTGCAAAACAATAGGTGCATTTCTATTAGAAATATGCGCAAAATCTTTGTGATATTTTATAAATGTCGATAAAAAACTACTGTGAAATTACCTCATGCGAGCATAAACATTTTTTTTTTTTGCCATATATGGGAGTTTTTGCGATATTGGCGTGTTTTTATTTGTGTATTTTCAATTCACAATTTCAATTTGCGCAATTTGAAGGGTAATGGAAACGCAGCTGTTTTCTTTTCAAAAATCTTAATTTGCCTATAGAAAATAATTTCAGAGAGACAATATCTGGTTCAAGAAACTGTCTCATCCATGACAGCCCTGCTTTCATCTACCTACTGGAAGGCTTTATTTCTTCCAAAAGTTTGACACCATGACCATTCAATTAGCAATGCATTTTTCACACCGTCAGCACAGAACTCATTTTCACTGGACCCTGACATTAAAGTCAAGCTTAAATAGGAATCATAGTCTGTAGCAGGTTCCAGTGTCTAATGAAAAAGGAATTTAAGTTTTCCTCAACCTCAGCACTTGCTAGTGCCTTTTAAAAAATGAGCTCTCAAATTTCATTTAACCAGTGCTAATGCCTGAAATAAGAAGGTGATGAAACTTTCTTTAGTCTCTTGAGATCTTAAGGTCATATAGAACGATCAATGCAAACAAGCTTAACAACAACAAAGTGTGAGTTAAAACAATGTCCAATGACTAAACGTGACTAAATGATAACACGTCTCACTGGTGCCAGATGAATCTCTAGCTGTAACAGTGAATGGTGGTGGATTAGCCGCATTAACCGCGGCAGCTGTCTATCGCTTCACATTTAGACCAGTCTGAAACGTTGCCACAGATCTCAAGGAATCCATAACATGTGAAGTCTCCCTATCCATTCTACCCATTGTGTCTGGAATGCGAGGGGTTTTCCAGTCTATTGCCCATCTAACTCCTGAGAACACGGTGACCAACTGAGTGTTTCCTCCTCACAAGAAGCACTCAACCATGTTTCTAAAAAGTACTAACAAACCTCTACCACACAGGACAGAAGTAGCAGGTACAGACTCTTTACATTTCATTTAGTGATGGATGAGTAGATGCCAAACAACTGTCGTAACTTTATTTATTTTATTTTTTACCCACAACCAAGATCTTAGGTTAAAAAAGTCTCAAAATAAAATATTTTAAAATAAAGAAAGACTTTTGGAAGTAAACATGCACAAAGCTGCCAAAAAAAGGCCAAATTCAATTTTTTTTATTATTATTATTTCCTCAAATAAATAAAAAATCCAAATATAAATAATTACTATAAATTTATGTAAATGTTACTTTAAAAAAAAAAAATTTAAAACACATCCTGCATACCTGTAGAGGTAACATGGCAAAAATATTACTTAACGGTCAATAAAAATGCAGTTGCCTCACTCTATTTCCTTAAATCTAACAGATCTAACATTGAATTCCTCACATTTTCGAACTCTGCGTAATGAAATCAATCTGACTTTGAGACTGTCGACATGTGTTGCTTAAACAATGATGTCTGCTGAAGAGATTAAACCAGACACGGACTCAAACTTGGTGCCAAGACAAACTCTTGTCCTTTCTACAGGAAGAAGGAGAATTTAAAGTGAAAAGAGAGGTGAGCAGAGGGCTGCAAAACACTCTTATCCCTTTGTTTCACAGCTTTCTCATTCCCAAAGCTTAATTAGTATTCCGAGCAAGTGTGGAGGTTTCAGAGTTTAATTAAAATCTTAAAATGTAATAACTTGGGAAACTCTAACAGGTATAATTCTCAGCCTTCGGTCCCTCCTCCTTACTTGAGTTATCTTTTCGCTGTCAGTTTCTCTAGCCACTCAGTCAATCCGTTTTCTAATCATGTTCCACAGAGAAAGTCCCAGCGACACAACATGCTGGAAATCATCCTACCAAAAAAACACCTTCCCATGACTACCCAGACAAAGAAGTGCTTGTGCACAGACAAATAAAATAAAGTGATGAGCCTATACAAGGCCTCAATGGAGACCAAAGTTCTCTTTGCATTTAAGAAATCTTCAAAGCTATAATTACAGACTAAATATCCTGAGAGAAAAATGAGATACTAATTCTGGCATCTACAAACCTTAATCCGCTTCCTGTTCAGACTAGTCATCTACACGCGCAGCTAGAATCGCTCTATTACAAACAGTCATTCGGTGACGCATCACAGCCATTTCCTATAGATCATTCGGCCCCTGGATACTTGTGTTATGGTGCCGACAGGATTTCAGCTCCATTCACTGATGGCTGGTCTCCCAAATCTCATAAAACACATTTGGAAATCCCTGGGCTAAAGTCTGGCTCAGGGAGATCAGCCTGAAATAACACAGGGGTGATTTTTTTAATAAAGCCCCTTTCTGAGAGGGCCCTTCTCCAATGATTCTCATCCTAAGACCATTAACAAGGGGTGGAGGAAGTCCTTCACCTCAATTATGCTCAATCTATTAATCATTACCTGCTCGGGGCTGAGTGCAGGCGGGCTGACCTTCGTGCAATGTGGAATCAGAGGCACGTCAGGCCTCCTCCTTACACAAACAGCCGGAATAAAAGGGAAGTGTGCCCAAAGACCTGCTACTCTCATTCCCAAACCTGCCACACACACACACTCAATCCAGAGCGTTAGACTGGATGACCTGCACTCATTATCACGACAGACCACCAGCACTGGACTCTCTGTCCTAAGGCTAAAGCTCAACTTGAACTGGGCCCCTTGAACCATGTTGCCCTCGTGACAGGCAGAAAACAGAGGGACAGATCGGAGAAGTTACAAAAAAAAAGAAAAGAAAATTGACAATGTTGCAGTTCATTAGCTACATTAACAGGCACCCAAATCTGTTTATAATCACTAAAAACTCTTTATGTAAACACCTCAAATGATCCGGCTGATCAAATGATGATTTCGATTGGATTGAAAGGGATGGTGTAGACATGAAATAATCTGATCAACAGAAAAAAAATGAAGCACGTACATTTTCAGAATCTGAAACCGTATCGGATTAATTCCAATTTAGAAAAAATTAGTGCATGTAACCATATATATTGAAGCAAAATGAGGAGGGATTTGTTTGAGCATCCAGTGTTGATGTGAAATAAACACACTTAATAAAAATTAAAGCAGGTTCTAACATCAGTTTAACATTAACCTATTCATAAATCAATCATTCTTTTGAACCAATTTTTTTATGATTTGGTTTGTAAAGGGTGGATTTGGTTTTGGTTTTGAGATTATTATTTGAGATTATCATTGAAAATTTAAATTAAGAATTTTAATAATTAAAAATTACTGTATCAATAATTTTGGGAACAAGAAGAATGATAACAATGATTTTTGTAATAATAATAACAGAAATGAACTCAACATATGAAGCCACAATGCTTCATTTAATGACTTTTGGAAACACTTTTGAGTAATACCTCAAAATAATTTTAGAACAGGTTTGCTGCAATGAACAGATTCACCAAACGGAATCTGACTTCTCATTGCAACTATAATTCAAGCTTCTTCATGCTTTCATTCTCTTTGCTTAAGTTTCATCACTTCTTCAAGTTCAAAATCTGCTGCAATGCTTAACACATGAAGCCATAACATATTTTTCTATCCAACTTTCTTTTGCTTTCCAGCTGTTCTTTTTCATAGTTAGTCTGTCTTAATTCACTCTATTCAGAGGTCAGAAATGCAAGGGATCACAACGGTTTGAAACAGGACCACTTTGGTTTAAACGATTATCCTCCAGTACAACGCAAGCTTCCACTATTGTGTAGTTTGGCATTTAATGAATTAGCGTCCACATACGCAAACAAAGTCAGAGAAACACTAAAAAGCAGCATGTTCGCACATGCCAACTTCAGAGAAAGGAGAACACTTGATTTGTTGATTTAACAAACAATGCCAAAATCTCTGCTTGATTTCCAGATTCAACCACTGGGCTTCTGAACGTACAATTCCAACTGTGGAATAAAACAGGATTTAAAAGATTAGTTCACTCAATAAAACCATTTACTCACATTCATGTCAGTCGAAACCTGTTTGGCTTTCTATTTTTTCCATTAAAAAGAAGTCCAGCTCTATTACATTCAATGAAAGGGACCATCAAGCTCCAAAAGGACAAAAAAGCATCATAAAACTATCATAAGTGGTCAATATGACTTGTGCGCTATATTACAAGATAGTTTGTTTGAGGAACAGACTGAAATTTAAGTCGTTATTCATTAGAAGTCTCGCTTGACAGCATTCACTTTCATTGTATGGAAAACAGCAGCTCAGACATTCATCTAAACATCTCATTTCAAGTTCCACAGATGCATTTGGTGTATTTTTGCCAGATGAACACATTAATCCAAGTGCTTTTTCACATAACAACACAAGTGGTCTGTTTCAGCAAAGAGCAAACGGGGTGGGAGTGAGAACTTGACGCCTCTAGGCCTCTCCTATAAGCGTTCCAGTCTACACTTGTATCAAGAATTTCTTGTTGCGTTCTCTTGTTATCACATTTCACCCTCCCAATCTTGTCATTATAAACAGCGCTTTTTCCCCCTTTAAAAAAACTTTGGCTTTGACGGCAGTATTCTAAACTTTAGCTAGGAATCTCTTAATTTCTCAGTGCTATCTAACCTGTCAGAGGTGAGGAGAGAGGAGAGGATACACTCAACAGGCTGGCAGGTACGATCTTGTTCTTTCCACCTCACAAGCTCGTTTTTGCTGTAAGTCTAATACTGAGCAGTGACAAAGGAAAGAAAAAACTAAACTTCACTAAAAGGTCATGCTTTATTAAATAATTGATGGATAACATCAAATTCCCAAATCAGTTTAGCCAACACAAAACAAACACCATTAGGCACCATTCCAAGTCACTCAGCCTTCAGGGCAGTCCTTTTTTATTCAAGGCCTGGTTTATAGTATACTTGTCTAACCATGTCAAAAGCAAGGTCAGAACCACTGTTTCTGAATGTTTTGAAGTACACGGTCTCTGTTTATAGACTCAGAATTAGAATTCGCAAGCTGCGTGTTTAACAAAACCGTTGGCCATTCTGAGCACAGCTGTTTGCTATTTGTAGCATATACTTGAGCATCTTGTGTGCAAAGCGAGATCCAATTCTATTACAATATAAAAAGAATCACATTTGTTAAATGAAGCACATGGCCTCTCATTAGCCAGAGCAGCGTTTATTTTCAGTGGCCTTACACTTAGTCCTCCATGTGCGAATGCAAAATACGGTACTCTGCTAAATTGCCCCCTCATCAAACCTTTTAAGATTTTAGCAGCCTCAAAAAAGACAGTCTCTCCTCAGCAGTGGCTTGTGCCAAAAGGCACAGCACTAAAAAGTAAAGAATGAAGAAAAAAAGAAGGAGAAAAATGGACGTTTTGTGCCCTGAAGGAAAATTGTTCTGATATGTGCTTGATTCTATCGAGCACTAGAAACCAATGAGGGCTCGTGAGTCACCTGCCATGTAGTCTCAGTCTCATGTTGGACACAAATATGGCTGGTACGTGCTTCATAAGGACCAATCAGTTTGGTTTACTTGAAGGTGTAGTTCACCAAAAAATAAGAATTATATCAGAAACAGAAGCTCAACCGTTGTCTTCACTGATTCTCACGTCAAACAAAAACAAGTTTGAGCTTCCGTTGACCATATTTAATGTGTGCACTATGTGTGAGCTGGTCAATGTCCATGTGAATAAAAGCCTAAATTAAATCTGTGGTCTATGTCTATGTGCTTTTTGAAACCTTAAAGTTTTGGTGTAATGGAATTTCAATGGAGGGACAGAATTATGCATTGACACTAACCAGGAAGTAAACTGAATCTACTCAAAAAATCTTCTCAAACAAAACTGTATATTTTATGTTTTCTGAGTTATGTGTGCAAAATAATCAACACTTGATACTTTTTATTCAGATTACAGCATCTAATTTGAGTATTTTCAAAGAGTTAACCAACACTTTAGTCTTGTTAATTGAATAAATGTAAACTACTTCAGATGTTTGTCCCTAAATGACACATAAAAACACCACAAACCATGATTTCAAACTTTAAAAGTCAATCAAGCTATCTCTTCCTATTAAAGTGGTTGATTCTCAGCCAGAAAAAGCTGAAAACTGGACCAGACTTGATGTCAATACTCAAAAGTCTAGACAATTCAACCTGCCAAACAGAGAGGATGTGGAGTGCCGATTTACAGAATCGATTAGACCTATAAGAGTGATGTTAGCCTCAAATGCTCTGTTGTATTCCAGACTAATGTGTATTTTCTCTGCTTGTACGGCTGCCAGCATTGTAGAACACTAAACAGGATTAAACTACAAGCACTGCTGATTTACAAAATGGAAAAAGGAACTCACCATTTATAGTAGAAGGACAACCACTATTTCGCATTTACATTAATAAACCAAAAGCACTTTGAAAAGACACAGAAGTTTGGACATCAGTCTGGCCTTATTCATTCAACTGTTCTTTCCCACAGAGACAAACTTTGCTCTGACGGTCTGGCTTTGAGAAGGTGGAAATAAGCAGTGACTGCATTCATAATACAGATGCAGGGGCCCTTGTGAGGGGACCTATAGCTTGAAGCTATGCGGTTATGTTTTAGTATCTCCACTCTAACTCTATAAATGATTTCCCTCAAGGAATGGTAGAGGTTTGGACTTTCACTCAGGTTAGTCAAAGGCCCTGGAGGTGCTCAGTTAGCGAACAGACACACCCTCCTTCGAGAGCACTGACTGTCAGTGGCTGATTGCTAGTGACGGTGCACATGATATGCTTTGCTTTTAAGGCCCCAGGGCCCAAGAAATTCAATAAGCATTGCCAGCTAACAAAAAAGTTGAGAGAAGAACAAAAAAAAAAAAGATCAAAAGTTTCATTTGGAACGCTATGATTGCTGTATTAATATAATGTAAATGGTTAATGTAATGTCACAAAATGCAAGCCGCTTCATTAGGTAGAATAAAGATGCAGTTAGAGCAGAAAACACCACCACGGGAGCTTTCTAACTCTCAAATCTCTACACGGCCAGAAGATGTGAGTTACAGCATTATGCTGAATCAGGAAAGTGTTTTTTACCTTCAACGCAGTGCTCCACCTCCTCCAGTTGCGGAGAGTAATCCTCATCAGGCTCGAGTTGAGCATCAGTTCGTTCTTGTGGCTCGGCCACATGTACTCAGGTGACAGGTTGACAAAGAAAATGCGCGTATCTCCGGTGGCCACCTGATTGTCGCAAACATGGGGGTCTCCGAAACCGCCGATCATCACCTTGTTTCCTCCGTCCAGCAGCACCTCTCCGTTCACCATGGTCTTGCCTTTTAGGTAACGCCATACCCTTACCTTCAGACAGGGGAAAGACAACATGAGATTAAGAAAACCCCATTTCCTGCAGATCAAGGTCACTTTCTTGCACATTCCAAAGCGGCCACCTACCGCCAGCTGCATAAGACTCTGCAATCTAACTCTGCACTACACTTACAATGCTTTTCTGATTCATATATGCCTCAGTGGTGGTCCAAACGTATGAGAATGCATTGAAAATATTTAAAACAAAAAGATGTGAAATGAATAGGAAAGATAAGAATCTGCACTTTTCCTAGGTCACGTATCAAATTTAAGAAAATACGTGACTCTTGTGAACTGGTCAGATGTTTAATGATGGCTAACATGATCGTCAGGTTTTACAAAACTTGTTAATTCATGTAGCCTATAATTTTCAAATCAACTTTTTACTCAAAATCGTTTGCTTACTATACATTTTTAAATTTTAAAAATGCAAAAAAGATGCATTTTTTCACCAGTGTCAGACTTTACCGACTAAGCTTTACAGTGTCATATCGCTTCTATAACACAATGAAATAATAGTAGGAAGAGCTGCAATATCAGATTACTCTTCTTTTCACACTTTTTATGTCCTAGTGATTCGTTTCTGCAAGACTTTGATATATGTGACCACATTCAGTTACTTCTAACAAAGTAAGCCCATGATTACATGATAATTGCAGATAATTGAACCCGAAGCACTAATAGAGCTTGAAAGGACATCAAGTCACTGCAAAGGCTGTTCAGGTACCTTGAGTATGAAATATCAAATTACAGGTGGATCAAAGTAGGACTGTGGACATTTTTCATCAACTGAGCAAAACCAATGTCCACACCCACCCTAAAACCCCATTAGGATGAGATTTAAACAAGTCCCTTTTATTTACAATTCTATGCATTTTTATGTGGTTCAGCTACTTGGTGTTCATGATTTATTAAACTCAAAAACCACTGAGTTGCCTATTTAGACAGCATTATACATGTTCCCATGGTATGCTGCGAGTTTCAGACCAGGACAACTCAAAACTGGTAGCTTTCGTCTATATGTCTAACAGGTGATAATACATTGCAATATAGTTGCACAGTAACCATTAAAGTATAAGCTTAGACTTGTAATACAATGTGTTATGAAGTACATATTTACCTTTTTTACTTCATTTGAAGAGTGTCTGGTGCGCAAAGTCTTACCTTGCAGGAGTAAGTGTTGTGCACCGGGTCCATGTTCAAGATCTCCTCTACAGTCCCGGTTAAAACTATATTCGCCTCTTCTTCTCGTTTTTCCAGCTCCTTTTCTGAACATCTTCCATGACAACGCTGACTCAAAAGCACAAAAACAACAGCAAACGACCAAACGGACCAATAAAACGCCTTTTTGCGAAAAGAGCCCATGGTCAAACCAAACGGATAAAAGAGAAAGTTAAGAACTCTCAATGCAAACGCCGGACGAGTTCTGCGGCAAGTTTGATGTAAATAATAATCCGACCGCGCGCTGCTCTCCGTCTTCTTCAAACTTCACTGCGATCTGCGCTCATATCTGCGCTGAGTGAACGCGCGAGCATCAGCCGGCAGACAGAGAAGAATAGAGAGAGGAACGAGGAATGCCTCTGCTCACCCCCTCGTGCGCACACTCGCTGTCCTTTCAGAATGACGCTCCTTTCTCAGGGCATTTGCATGCAATCTGAATTGCTGATAAGAGCGACGGAGGGGGTGATTTCAAGCGCGCTGGAGAGAAGCGGGTGTAAAACGCCACCCCTTGGAGAGATTGTGCCAATTCGGACAAATGAACCGGTCCAGAGGATTACAGATAGAGGGAGTGAAAAAAACTTTCAACTAATAATAATCTTTTCATTTAGACTCGTATGAACATACAGAGAAGTTCAGTTTGTAGTCTTAAAACCTCTAAAATAATTAGCATTTTAAAGCTAGGCTACTGGTTGGATTTTCATCAGATTTATGAGTAAATCAAGATTGAATTCTGAGGATAATATTATTTTTAATTTAATTTCAAGTTTTGTTCTACAACATACTTAGTCACACTTTAAAAGTCAACTTTACAGTCGCTTAAAAAAAGCCTGCTAACAAAATGCTATTAAGACTACAACAGCACTCGGATTTATAATGCATGTAAACTCACATTATTGTGGTAGTTGTAGTCCATATGTAGAAACATATTAGCAACTTAAATTTTTCTAAAAAAAAAAAAAAAAAGAGGGGGGGGGGTCACATTTTATTTTAAGGTCCAATTCTCGCTATTAACAAACCATTAACTGCGACATTTGCCTCAAACTCCTAATTTGCTGCTTATTATCAGTAAGTTACGGTAGTTGTTAAATTTAGGCATTGGGTTGGATTAGGGATGTAGAATGCAGAATATGTGCTTTATAAGTGTTAATAAACAGCTAATATGTTAATAATGGACATGCTAATAAACAACTAGTTAATAGTGAACTGGTCCCTATACTAAAGTGTTACAAAAAAATATTAATACCAAGTCTAAGTAAAAAAAATGATATATATATATATATATATATACATACACACACACACAATATATATACATACTACATATATTATACACTTTTCCCCTCCCGATGTTGTTGTAAGAGAAATGAAAAATTAAAATAAGCATTATGAGGTCAAATTTTGCCAGCATTCTAGGTTAATTGGGTTCTCCTTTCAAGTGTTGTAATAAGAACTATGCAATTACAAGCAGTCCCAGGCAATAATTACATATTAAGCTCATGTTGTTCATTAAAATTACTTGGTACTTACTCATGCAATTACAGTACACTGCAAAATGCACTGTAAAGTACTGAATAACCAAACAAACAAAAACATTTAACCTTAACACAAATAGTTGTACCAACTTTCATCTTAACATCTAGAGAGGACGATGAGTAACAATGTTTCTAATGCGAACATCATTTTGACACACACAGCCGATAAAACCCTTACAGTCGCTCCCAGTTCTAAACTGACAGTGCATAAATTTCCACCCTTTCAAAAGCTGTAATTTCACTACCCGTCCATCTATTCCTGGAAAATGACAGGGCGTGGAATCTGTGGTTTCTTGATATATTTGTAGGAATACTCTCATTTTAATGGCACCATGTACTGGCCCTTAATTCTTACACCACAATACCAATAGTTTTTAAAAGATTATTTCAAATACAGGTTTGTGATTTGAGAAATGGTTCTGTTGTTGCCCATGCTTGACAAAGGTGTGAATTATTACTTCAGACAGCTGCTCTCTGTGAAGGATATTTTAATACACTGTAGGTAACTTAACATTTTAATACATTATTAATGTAATCAACTTCACAGGCTCTTCAAGCTGATGTATAACCACCTTTTTTTGCGTGTTCAAACAGTTGCATGGTCCTAAGATCAGATTTCTTTTTCACTGGAGAAAGCAATATTATGAACAGGGGACTCATATTTTAGCTGGAAGCAATGGTTTGACGTTAAAAATGTGTTAATGATGAATTTGTTTCTTACAAACACAGATATTCACTTCACAAGACATCAAATGATGGCTATTTTGAATTATTGTGATGTTTTTATTAGCTGTTTGGACTCTCATTCTGACGGCACCCATTCACTGCAGAGGATCCATTGGTGAGCAAGTGATGTAATGCTAAATTTCTCCAAATTGATGAAGAAACAAACTCATCAACATCTTGGATGGCCTGAGGGTGAGTAACTTTTCAGCAAATTTTCATTTTTGAGTGAACTATACTTTTAGGTGGCTATGAGTTTTTATACAACCAATAAAACAAATCTCATCCTATTCAGCTAAGACTGGAGTCCTATATACCCACCCACTCGCTCGCTCGTTCATTTTCCTGTAACATAATGAAGTCAGCCCACATAAAGCCCATTACAGTCAAGCTCATTTGAGAAATATCATTCAAACTGAAAAATCACCCCAGTGAAATCACTCCATCTACTTTGAAACAAGCGTAGGAGTTCAACATTTCTGGAAAACTATTGCTGCACTTCACAATGTGAAGAGAGTAATACTGCCTGTGGATTGATGTGAAAGCAAAAGACTCGCACCGTAAGCCGCAGACACCACTGCTGAAATTCAGGTAACATAAACCATCAGCGTCTCTGTCTCAGCTTGAGAGCTTTTAACATCACAACAACAACTCGCTCCTGCCCACAAATATGTCACCACAAAAGGTTTCGAAAATAAAAAAAACAAGTATTAACAAGCTCACCCAGAGGAGACGTTTTCTTCAGCACTGTGCCAGTCAAAGCATAATCGGCTTGACGGATGCAATTATTGTTTTAAATTCAGTTTAGCTATATTCCCTTTAGTCATTTATTATTTGGATTTTGCTTCCTAAGCTCCCTGGTGGCGTTCCCACTTGTCGCTACGCTAAGATAGGGGATTTTTACTTTATTCACAGAGCGGTGATTGATTGTAATGTGGGTTAATGTGCAAAAAAATGAAAACAATTCATGGCTTGTGATGCTGGAGATGCAGTAGATCTTGCTGAATCACGTACAGCTGCAGTGTTTGGACTACGGGCTATTGGAAACGCATTTTATTACCAAAGGCCTCTTCATTCAAACAGTTCTTACAAAACATACGTGCATAAACAGGGTTACTCAGAAGAGCTTTCTGTTTTGCCATTGTTTTGAAATAGAAAGCATAATAATTCATGAGTCTGCATTGATTTATTAACATGACTGTGAAGGATTACAAAATTGCTGAAGCACTTTAGTGCTTATAGGAAAATGAAATAAAAGAACAATAAATGGACCAAATGGTTTAAAAGGCAACAGGATAAATTAATACATTGTCTACACATTTACAGAATTACATCTATCTTCTAAAATACTATATATTTTAATAAATATTTTTTCTGATTATTTAGGTATTTATTTAATGTAAAAAATTAAAATGTGAAATTCTTCAGTCTCATTTCTAACATTGCCTACGGTTTGTTCCTTGTGTGTGTTGCACCTGCATTAATGTCTGTCAGATGTCTATTTATTTAATTTAGGGATTTTTAAAAGCTTTGTGGGTTCTATTTTAATTCCACTCTTTGCTTTCAACTCCTAAGTATTACAAACATTGTGTATTTTTGTGTAAGCCATAAAGAGTTTTGGCCAAGCACATGATTGTTCCCATGTGTGGTCTCCAATTCTTCTCTCTGCACGCAACTGCCTCGTACAGACAATAAAATCACATCCTTATTTTTCATTTAAATCCTTCAGTTCTCTCCAAACATCTCAGCAACACACTGTCTGTCAGCTGAAAGTGAAACATGATATTTTGACCATTTTGACAACAAGCTGTGAGCGACCCAGAATCTCTTTGACATGCCACAGAAAAACAACCCCGCAGTGCCAACGCCGTGATAATGCCAGTCAACAGCTCACTAAGAAGACGTGTGACATCTGGATCACAGCAATATGCCCGCCAATGGCACTATATGTCACTGTTACACTGAATGAAAGCCATATGTAAACTTGCATGGATATTCACAAAGGACAGCTTTCAATAAACCTAAGTCCAGGTGGTCTGGACTGAATCAAAATGACCGAGAGAGATCAGACACACACTCTTAAAAATAAAGGTTCCAAAAAGTCACAGAATAACTTTTTTTGGTTCCTCATAGAACTTGAATAGCTATTAAAAGTACAATTTTTTTCTTAGTGTGAAGAACTTTAAAAGAGCCCTTTTCAACCTTAAGTTCCACTATAAAAAAAAAAAAATCAGAGTCTGTACACATCATATAAGCAAAATTCTGTAAAATCTGTCAACTGCCTTTGATTTTCTGCAGCTAGCTCCTGTCTCTAAATAAATATGGTCAAAAGTTGTATTCCAGCGTAGCAACAAAATCAAAGCATGGGCCAAAGTTGACCACTTTATTGTGATAAATGAAGCCACAGATCATTGAAAAAATAGCTGTGTGTTTCAATCCTTCATTGTGTCACACGGAGCCAAGTACTGCAAGCCAAACACCAAGAGGGAACAGAGCAAACACACAACGATGGCAGCTTATGGCCAGATGTTGTTGTGCATGGAGGTGTCAAGTCTAAACAGGAAGCAGTTTCTCACACCTGGTGTAAGACTGTTTGCTTGGCAGGAATTTCTCCCTCAATTATTTCCCTAGCAAATTACCGCATTCAGTGCATCAAAAAATCAAAAAGCCCAGCTCAGGTCTTCTGTGTTTGATTGGTTTGAGTAGAGATGCAGTATTTTCCGTGGTCTCTCAGGGCACTAATCAAACAGACAAACACAGGCCATCTGGATGCACTGTGGTCTGGAGGGCGTTTGGACCAGACTGACCATGTGGCCTGCACGAAACAAGTCAAATCAATGAGGCAATTAAGTACTAGCACACTACTGCATTCCCGCGTTTTCTTTTAGAAGAAAATAGTATGGCTTACTGTTCTACAATATTGTGTGCTCTGTTGTACTGTATACTGATGATTTTGCCAAATGTAGTGTACTGTAGGTCATCCAGGTATTTCATGCATGCAGAAGATTTGCATTCCATGCAATACAGAAAATTTTACATACTGCCAAAATAGCATGAGTAGTATGGTGGTATGACATTCCCATCATGTTTCAGACTCCATTACACATACATTTTACCACCCTCATGTAAACATGCCTGCATTACTTCAACACAAACTTGATATATTGCCATCCACTTAACCTTGTAACATCTGCTTGTAAAGTGTCAGGCTTCACCCGAGAATCACAACATAAACACATTGACTGGTATCAGTCTCCATAACATAATGTGCACGTAAAGAGATCTTCAATGCGGCTCTCCACTGTACACCATACATGGCTGAAATTTTGAACAGACCTGGGACCTCACATATTAAACTTTGTGAAAGTATACGGAAAACAAAACAAATAAGTTCAGAAATTAAGTTATGCATAATAAAATGGAATGACACAGGGAAAAAGTATTGAACACATGAAGAAAGGGAGGTGCAAATAGGCATGGAAAGCCAAGACACCAGCTGAAATCAGTAATTAGAAAGCAATCCTGTCCCTAGTCAGTGGAAATTAATATTAGCTGGTTCAGTCCCAACACCTACAGTACCAGGATGATGAAGATGAAACAAGAGTGGTTATTTCACCAAGACAATGATCCCAAACACAGCCAAGGAAACTCTCAACTGGTTTCAGAAAAAGAAAATACAGCTGCTATGGCCAGCCAATCACCTGACTTGAATCCAATAGAAAATAAGAACTAAAGATCAGAGTTCATAGAAGAGGCCGGAGTCCCAGAGAACCTTCAAGATTTGAAGACTGTTGAAGAATGGGCCAAAATCACACCTGAGCAATGTATGCGACTAGTTTCTCCAGCTATCTAAGCTGTTTCTAAGCTGTCATTACCAACAAAGGCTTTTGTACAAAGTATTCAATTAATTTCAGTAGTTCAATACTTTTTCCCTGTGTCATTCCATTTTATTATTTGTTTTGTTTTATTTGTATGTATTCATTACTTTGGTTGTTGCTGACATCTGGTGAAAATTTCATGTCAACAGCACCTTTAGAGATATATTTACTGGGAAAAATGGTGACGTGTTCTATACTTATTTTACCCGCTGTATATGAGCGTTTCATCTTATGCATAAACTTATCCACATGCAATTTTCAAATATTGTCATCCAGAAGCATGATATTTCCAAATTACGGGAACATGAAACAAGAAAAACATTGGATAAAACTGACAGTAATGACAGATATGCCTATAAGAGCCAATAAAACCATTTTCGTAATCAGCATCATTGTCTTGTTTAGACTAGAAAATATCTAAACATCCTTAAACACTACAAATGTGCTTGCCAAGCAATGTATTAGGCTATTGCAATGCATTGAAACATGAGTTAAGTTTATTGTTATGATTCCACTGACAAATGATTTATAATTAAGCATAAACATGCAATTCCAAAATACACTTCAAGGATGTTTAGTCAAGTCAAGTCAAGTCTGCTTTATTGTCAATTCTTCCACATGTACAGTACATACATACAGAGAATTGAAATTGCGTTACTCTCAGACCCTTGGTGCATACAGTTAACATTAAACACTGACAGTAGACGTTCAAATACAGATAAATAGTTTAAACATATGTACATACAAACTATACAGATATACAAATGAGGACATTTAGACTAGTTTAGATATTACTACAATGATATTGATGCATTATTAATTATTATTGGAAACAACACAGTGTAAAAAAACAACAACATACATACGATGACTAAAATATTAATATATCTTACCGGTTTATTTATCCTACATCTCTCTAACTGTTGTGAAATAGTCATTTCAATACATTGCTGAACTCGGATGGCATTTTCCACAACGCTGGGCATTCCATGGGGTTCTGATTACAGTCGTATGGACAGTGTAACAGATCATAGATTTTTTTTTTTGATGCAGCTACATGTTGTGAATTTCTTGCCACCAACAAAACACCTGTGTGGTCTGTATAATCCATATTATTGGACTTACCTGACCACTGTAACAACTAAGGTGATAAGTCAACTATTATTTAACCAATTGGTACAATCAGATGTGTAAAATGTATAAATATATTCTGTAATTTCTCTTTCATACACGGTAGAGCAGGCCTTTTGTTTAAATAACGCCAGAGGTGAAGACACCCTTCAATATTCAAATGAGTCAATGCCATTTGCTTCCGTTATAATCGCCCCGCTTCCGCATTTGTTACCAATCATCATCAACGGTAGTTGTTCAAGCCAATCATCTTTCAGTATCACTTTAGTAGGCTAAGCCTGTTTGAAGTTAACGCTATGCAACAGGTGAAATCCAAAGAATCTGAAAAACAAGTGAAGGAGTGGATTATGGAGTTTACCTACACATACATACAGGTGAGTAGATGTTCATTCATTTATTTGTACTGGTGTAGATTTCTTCCGTTAGTGTTGGGTTATTGATCATAACGCGTCGTTAATCTAAACTATTTGATTATCAAGAAAAGATCATCTGTGCAAAGGAGCATAATCATTACGCATGTACTGTAAGGACTTTTGAGATGGACTGGAGATTGTATTGATTTGTATGGTTGCTATAGGCGGCAGGCCGAGCGATCTAGATGGTCGTGAGCAAAGGCATTTTTAAAATGTGTTCTTTGCTGTTAACGTGTTCATTAAGCTTCCTAAAATATTTCTATGGTGTAGGTGTAATGTAGGCTACATTGTTTTTTATAGGATTTGAGCGCATGGTGTTTTGTGCTAATTGTTGTTTTTGTTTCCCCCATGTGTTTAATGATGCTGGCCATTTGTCTTGTCTTGTCAGTGCAATGATTCTCAGCATTTGTAGTCCTTGTTATGTACTGCTGCTAATGTTTGTCTGTTGGAGATTTTAAAGTGGCAAAAAGCAGAATGATGGATTTTTATATTTATTATTTCTGTATGTTTAGACACATAGACCCATTATCTTCATTATCTTTATGTTTTTTTAAAAGAGATTTTCTTTTTGCTTGATTGTTTTTATTATTATTATTATTCATTTTCCATTTGAACCAGACCATACTTGATTTTCTAATCCATCTGTAAATTAATCATTTGAATTAGCCCATTTAAATAGCCTATTAAATATAAATCATTTTTAATATTAAATAATTTTGAGAAAATAATTTGTTTAAATTTTTATAAGAATAAAAAAAAACATTTAGTATTCTTGGTTATCAAGGAGACAACAGTGTCAGCGAAGAGCTGTGATGAAATACATAAAAACAAAGATTAATCAAAAAATATCTCATGAACAATATTTGAATTTTACATCCAATCAAAATGCAATGTCAAATTGTACAAAAATGCTATTTAATTGTATTTTGAATACATTAAATGCTGGATAAATGCTTATCAAGACAAAATCTCAGTCATTTTATTAAAAAAGTTTAAAATCTAATTTGAATGCTGTGTTTTCATTGATGGAGTTTAGTAGGCAAAGTAAATAAGTGAAAGTTTGAAAAGTATATTTTAAGAAGGGCTAAAGTTGAACAAAATGCATCAATAGACAGAGAGGCGCCGCCTTATTCCTCAACGAAAACAAATGCTCATCCTTATATTGCATTAGTTTCTGAAAACCTGCTGTGCTTATGCTTTTATGTTTCTGAAAGGGCACCATTTTTCAGCGTACTATCAGCGGGGGGAGACGTTTTGATTAGAGCTAATTTACAGTGGCGTGAGAGAGTGGAGTGGCCCCAGTGGACTCATTTCCTAATTGAGTGCACGCGTTCTGCCGGCTTGAACACTCCGTTAATAAATTGCCCCATAAAACTGATCTGAGCTCTAAATCATGTCTACTCTTCTCCTTGTGCTTTCTGCAAACCTCTCAGGAGACATGGACATATAGCCTCTGCAGGCATTGACTCAGGGAAAAATCTCTGTTCGTTTTACTATGACAAAGGTTGTGCTTAATATACAGTGTAATCTTGTAAATCATGATGTGCACTCTGATAGTCTGACTCAACAATTACAAATAGTGCTGTATGGGAACAGAGACAAGACATAAACCATGATTTGCTGTGGGAAGGATCTTGGAATCACTTCGGATGATTCAGCTGGTTTTGACGGTGAGTTTGGCCAGTGTCAATGCTGTAGGTTATCAGTGCTGCTCTTTTAGAGACTGTCTTCATTAGTGATAAGATAAGACCTGCTCCTGTCTTCCTTTTTCAGTCGACGAACAACACCTAGTCCATTTAAGGAGCAGAAAGGGTCACTTAAATAATCTGTTAATCCACAATGGTTAAATTAGGAGTAGGCTGTAGCATATTGAAATCATTTATTAATCCATTAAACACTGCAATTATTTACAAATACATTTATTTGCTGTAACTCCAGGATTTTAAAATAAGCAAAAACATGGTGAAACATTGTCAAAGCAGCTGTAGCATTGCACTTTTTATGTCTTCTAGCTTTAGTCGTTCATGAATCACTGTAAGGGTGAACAGCATGACTAGACAGAGACTTCAATAAAATCGGTGGGGTCAGAATGGGACAGAGGAACTTGAGAGCTCCACACAGCCCACTCCGCTAATGGGCCGTAGCGCTTCATTAGGTAATTGCAGAGACGCGGTCTGCTGGAAATGATTTTTCTGACTGATCACTGCTGACACCACCAGCTGGCCCTGTGATGAAGTAGATGTCCTTCTCAGACTTCTATGAAGTAGACAGATGATTTGCTGCATCATGCAGTGACGGAGATGGTGTGGCAGAAATCAGAGAGGTGATAATATGAGTGCACTGCCCAAATATATGTTGCCCTCATAACAGAGAAACAGCTGTTGCAACATGTTTATGGATCCCAGGAAACAGTGAATCATGTCAGTACTTATCATGAGCACACAACTCTCAAATAAAGATGAGTCTGAAGAACAAAAGTATTTTTGTCTTGTTTGCCGTAAAAATATTGAAACACTAATTTACTTAAAGCAAATAGAGCAAGATAATAAGACTTGTTTTCAAAAAAGAGCTACACAAAGAGTCTGTCTTCATTTAATTCCAGTTGTCTACTTGTTGATAATTAATTTAATGACAGTTCACACAAAAATATGAAAATTTCCTGAAAATTTCCTTAACCTCAAGCCATCAAAAATGTTAATTGACACAGATTTGGATAAATTTAGCATTACATCACTTGCTCACCAGTGGATCCTCCACAGTGAATGGGTGCCGTCAGAATGAGAGTCCAAACAGATAATAAAAGAATTACGATAATTCAATAAAAAGTGACCAATGGATCTCTAATTGACTCTAGTCCATCATAACGTCTTGTGAAGAGAAAAGCTTCATCGTTAAGATGTTTTTAACCCGTGCTTCTGGCTAAAATATGCATAATATTGTTTTCTCCAATAAAAAAAATAGTCTCGTCTGAATCAGGAGAGAAATATGCACAGATCAAGCACTGTTTACAAGTGCTGTTTACATATTCTAAACAAATGTGAATGGATTTTGATGTGAGAGGACAACAGGGAATAAACATTTTCACTGGAGGAAACATTATGGGCTCGTATTGTGGTCAGAAGCAAAGGTTTTAAAAGGTTTAAAAGCCTTGTTTAAAAAGTTTAACAGCTTTTCACATCGCAAGACATTAGTTGATGGACTGGAGTTGTTTGAACTACTTGTGAACTGTTGTGATGTTTTTATCAGCTGTTTGAACTCTCATTCTGACGGCACCCATTCACTGCAGAGGATCCATTGGTGAGCAAGTGATGTAATGCAAAATTTCTCCAAATCTGTTCTAATGATGAAACAAACTCATCTACATGTTGAATGGCCTGAGGATGAGTAAAGTTACGATGAAATATTCTGATGAAATAATTATTTAATTTTTCTGTATCTTGAACTAAGCTTTTATTATGTTGAATACATTAAAATGTCTCATTGTCTTGTACAGTTTTGCTTCAAGAATCAAATTTTGTTATGAAGTATGTTTTTATCCCTACTGGAAAACAAGATAAAGAAATAAGAAAATGATTTTTGCAGTGCATCTGTCTGTCTGTCCATCAGAATAGCAGCTGTAGCATCCAGTTATGGCATGTTCGCTCCACGCGTCTGCCACTGCAGTGCTCTCTGAATGACACTCAGTGGCCAGACCACAACGCCTGCAGCCCTGAATGTCTCAGCAGTAAAAAATGCCTCAGCTGTATCCGGGGCCCGTGCCACAGCATGGCCGGTGCTCAAAAAGCGGCTGTTACACCTCTTGCTCTTGCCTTCTAATTTCCTTACTCAGCGTCAGTGAGCCGCCAGCTATTCCTCTCAGCACCTCGGCGAACGAAAGGCCTAGAAGAGGAAAGGGGGCAATGTTCCTCCCTCTTAATAATCCCTTTTTCTTATATTTATTCCACTCCTATACCCTCCATGCATCAGCTCCAGCGCACCTAACCTGCAATCTGTCAATCAGTGCACATATTCAGGTGTTATAGACATTCCCTCGGTGCACCCACGTCAGAGTATGGAAAAGACTTATGACTGCCTCTTTGTCATCGGGTGAGCGTTCTGGGATGCAGATATAAATGCAGACTTTTAAGTGCTAAATCTTAGAGGACATAAAAAGTGTTTAACCATATGGTCACCTTTTAGTGAATAAAACCCCCACAGCTTACCACCAACTGAATGGAAATTTCCCTCAAAACTGAAAATGAAAATGGAAAAAAAATAGATATTTTGAGAAATGTTTATGTATTTTGTTTGTTGCTTTGTTTTTTTTGTCCATACATTGTAAGTCAATGGACACCTAAACTGTTTTGTTACCAACATTTTTCAAAATATAATCTTTTGTGTTTCGTAGGAGAAATAATGTCATACAGGTCTGGAACGACATGAGCGTGAGTAAATAATGACAGAATTTTAATTTTTGGGTGAACTACAGTACAACTTAAAAGTGCATAAAAATGATAATAAAGAAATGCATTCTAAGATTCTAAAACATGCAAAGCATCATGGAAATAAAGTGTAGCTACTGACTGGTTGTTCATGTGATTTTAGGGGAAACAATAGTTGTCATTCACCTACCAATGGATTCTCTGCATTGCAGTGCCATCATTTTTTTTATTTTAATGTAAATTTTGATGTACATTGTAGCTTTTGAGTCGGTCACACCAAGGTTGAACTATATTTTTAATAATTGTTCTAATTCTATGAGAATAGGAAAGTCCACAACAGAACCTTAGCGATAACAAGTGATAACATTGAAATCACATTCAGATTTTTTAAAGCTGTTTAAGACTCCATTTGCCATATTTATGATCTTCAGTGTGGCAAAGTTATTGCGTTAAATACAAAATACATGAACAGAGATGCCAAGAATAAACATTAACCTGCATTTGATTCCAAAAAAGTTTACGTTTAAAGTTAGCACAGACCCTACTAAATCTAACATTCATGGATAATTACTTTTTTTCATAATCGCATTATTATCATTGGTGAATAATGAAACAATTTATGGTGACTGAAGAAAGGGAAGCAAAAGAGTAAATGAACATTCCATGTTTATTTGTCCCTGCCCTTTATCCAAGTAATAAGCCTTTTCTGCTATTACAAAGATTCTGATGGAAAACACTGGAAGGGATACTAAATTACTTGCTCCCTAATTCTATTTCACTATTGATTCTGTTTCATTCCAATATTTTAATATATATATATATATATATACCACTGTAATGATTAATCGCATTATTTTAAAATACAATAACACACTTAAGACTATTACAAGGGATTTATTTTATCATTTATTTAAAAAGAAAATTAAATCCTGGGGTTTTATTTTTGTGTGGAAAAAATACTAACATAGTAAAAGTTGGTACTGGATGTTCATTGTTCAAATCATGTTATAGTACCCATACAAACAGCACCTCACAGACTGAACTGACACTTCCTGGTCATCAGTTAAAAAAAGACATAAATGAAAGGAAGAGAAAACGTTGTTGGTTCAGCCATACAAAAATGTTCAATGGAATGCACAATAATTTCAGCTTTCATTGTCCAGACATGGTTTTCAATGAGGAAAAGCTCTCAGGATGCTTCCTGTGCTGTCATTATTTATGTTGTCAGGGCCGCATTAATGCACGGGCTTACCTGGGCTTAAGCCCAGGGCCACGGACTGAGGGGGGCCCCGGTGATGCCGGAAAATATTGTAACTGCATTTTATAATGAGTTGACTGTTCCCTTAAAATTATGCTCTCGGTTTGCTTTGAATGCACGTGCGGGTGTCTCAAGTGCTGCGCGAGAAGTTTCAGCCAGTCAGAAAAGAGAAAAAATGCCAAAAATTCTGTCGCTCACGGCATATTAACGCGGGGCTAGGAGAAGATGCCGATGCAGATCATGGCAGGTAGGTCATATGCTATCAATAGTAAGATACAGTAGGCTATTAGTCTAATAAATTAACTACTTTTCCATCATAGTTGAGCTCGCAGTTAGTTAGCGACTACACACTACAGCTATATGGAAGTGAACATGAACAGTTGTGGAAAAAATCTGATGTGTAACATTAGATTCGTGATTTAGATCTTAATATACATCTCAAACAACGAAAGAAAAAAGCGAATTACTCACTGCTCTTGACTGAATAACTTTTTTCTTTATTAATTGTAATTAATACACTAAAGAATATGCAATGATTACAGCCTACTTACATTTGAGTGTTCAATTTCTGTATTATTCTTATGATTCTGTAAATTATATGCAAAATGGAAAAAAAAGTAAAGGACTGTTAATTCCATTTTTCATAGGCCTATTTTGTATTTGCTCTACTGTTTTTTAATTTGCATCTTTGTTTTTTTTGTTTTTTTAAATAACAAAAAGACCTTCAAAATGATATAGATTTGTTGGAATCGGACGAAAAATGACTGACAGCCGTTTGAAGTCGATGAAGTCAGCAAAGTCAATTCTGAGAAAAACAGTGTTCAGAGTTTTCTGAAGGCTCCAAAGCAAAATCGCCAAGCAATGCTGCATATTTTCCTCCAATTCTTTTCTTAATGATCAGTAATATATTAATAACCACAATAAAGCTATTTTTTTTATTTTATCTTTGTTATTATAAAACAACATTTCTAAAAAAAAGTAGAACAAATATAAGAAAGAAACAAATGCATTACTTTTTTTTCATTTTGCACCTAAACAAAGCAACAAGCATTCAAGTAAGAAAAACAAATAATCAAATGTAAAATCACTTTTACAAATAAATGCACATTCCGACTCATTTTGACAGCACGGGTCATATGTGATTTGGACATAAGGGCTCAACAGTGGTTTTCATTTTTACTTGCCCTGCCACCAAAAATAAAATAGTTTTGTTATCATTGTTTTTGATACCAAATTTATAGATACCAGTTCAATTTTATAATTCTCGATTCCAACTGAAGACAAGTGAACAGTCAGTAAGAACAAATGAACACATTATAAGCAATAGCACAAACAAACAGAACAAAGATACAAAATAAATTAAAAAAACGTTTTGGAGTTTGTAGATGTTCATGTACAGAAACTGAATAATCAAATGTAAAATAACATCCCAGGGGGGCTCCATCCCAGTTGCTCAAAAAAAAAAAAAAAAAAAAAAAAACATTGATGCACCATTCCCGCTCCCGCGCCTGCAACCGCTCGCGACTGAATTCAAATGATCATAATTGATAGACAACTATGCCCGTGAAAAGACATCAGCAATCTGGCGCCAAGTAAAGAAAACAACTACAACCAAATCAAAACAAAAAAGATGAAAACGAGCTTCACTTTCAGATAAGGCTACATTCATAATCCCGTTAAACTTTGGGTGTTGAGGTTAATAACGTTTTTTAATGTCGGTAATAATTTCACCATCTCCAAAGCATCTAATATTCTTTTTAAAGTTAGCCATGGTTTTAACACGAATTAAAAAAATAAAAAATAAATGGTTCTTGCAGCCATGTAACCGAAAATTAACCATAGTTTTGTTACTTCAAATAATAATATACAAAGAAGTATTAAGATAATATTTTTTTGTCATTATAAAAACAAACCTAAACCAACAACAGCCTTTAAAATGACTTAAAATGCATTATATAAAAACAATGAGGCAACCCTGCTGAAAAAAACACTATCACAGAAAATTCTAATACCATCACAAATAAATCACAAATACCATTACAAACCATCAACTTTCATAATCCATTAAAAAATGGTTTTCTGTAGTGTGTTTTGGGACATATTCCATTATTTATGGTTTTAACAAGCCACCAATAGGGAAGTTGACCAATTACCAGTAGATGACCTACAGGGTCCATTACAGTTGTCCTTTAAAACTAATACAAGTCCCATTATAACCAGTAATAACCATTACACATTTTGTGATGGTGCTATTGCTTTTTTCAACAAAGATTACATGTTAGAAATGCCTGTAAAGGGAGCACTGGAAGGCCTGCTGTTATACTTGCAGTACGATCATATACTTGTTTAATAGACTATTGACCAAACATTTCATTCAAATATCCACTTAATCTTTCATTTTTGGCCACCTTTTTGCTATAGATGACACAGCCTCTATAATTTCTTCAACAAAAAACATGTGAACATCACAACCCTTACAAAAATGAACCATGGTTTTCGTGATAAAACTGCTTAATTTTCTTTTGCGTGATTTCTGAATGCTTGAGACCATAAAATCAATCAGACAACTGTATTACTGCCATAGGTAACTGTCTAGAGCTACAACTGTAATTTGTAAATAATACAATTTAATTACAATTTATTTATTTACTTTTATATTTGATTAAATTTCTATTTTGACCCCTATAGTAGATTTATTTTATCATTTATTTAAAAGGGAGGGGGCACAACAATTACAATCCTGCTTAGGGCACCCATTTGGCCAGCAGCGGCCCTGCTTGTATGTTTTTTTTCTGTTCAAGGGCAAGTTGCGGAAAGAAAGGCAAAGCTGGCTGAGACGCGCGGCTCTATGTGCACACAGAACATAGGCTACTGAGTTGGACCTACTTTCATGTCTTCATTGCCCTTTAATGCTTTAAACTCTCTTGAATGTTTATAGTACCGGCAAGGCTTAAAACTGGCACCAGGCCATCTGATCGGGCAGTCCTTATTGTCCAGCCTTTGGCCTTAATTGTAGGCCTAAATAAAAAGGCTAAAATACAACTTTGATGGTAAACACTTAAAAACTTTGCTACTGCAGCTCGTTACAAAGGTTTCACTCATTAGTTAGTACATTAAAAATTTAAATTAGTGATTTTAAAAAAATGCGAAGATCCACAAGCAGAAAGACATATCTGTGAAGGTAAATCAGAAGTGCACAGACTGTTTTGTGAAGGTGTAGGCTACATTTACCTTCACTAATTTACCGTCCTGCACTGTTCCTAACTTAATGTTAGTTCATAATGAATTTAACCAACGTTAACACAATTAAATGCTACACATTTTTAGATAGCCTATCTGTGTAAAATATGTCCGACTATGTGCATATGTGTAGTTCATGCAGTGATATTTGTGTATATTTTATATGACAGACCTTTAGGTTTGGATGTTTTGTTATTGGCATTTATTACTGCAAAATTAAAGGCTGATGACTCGCGCTTTGTGATTATCAAGATTGAGTGAATGTAACTGTAGTTCTCGTTGATGAAGGGCCCCTGTGCTGTCATTAATGCGGCCCTGTATGTTGTGATTGTGTTCTGAGAATTCTGAATGATAGACAGGCAGTCAGAGATTATACACCGCTGAGAGTAAGAGTAAGACAGTAATTTGGCAGTCTGAGAGCCAGGTAAAATGAGGATCTTTAATTCAACTTTCACACTGCACTGTACGCCAGATGCCATCTGCACAGTGCACTTATATATCACAAACCTGTCTGGCAGCGACAGCAGGAGCACACTTGCTTTAGGCCTTCTTATGAACAGCAGAATATAAACATGGCAGCTAAGGGAGTTCTCAGAGTAAAACCTCAGAGAGCCCAGCAACAGAACGGCTTTCGTTCAAGATCTTAAACATAATCGTTAGGTTCTTCTGAACACAGTATCTGCCTGGCTTTTCAACATCCAGCACTTAACATTCTTTGCTTCCACCTGCTGGTCAAACAGGTTAATTGTAGTTTTTAGTCTTAAAGGGATAGTTCACGTAAAAATGAAAATAATTTGCTCACCCTCATGTCGCACTCAGCACACTTTTTGTGCGTCTTCTGTGAGACATAAAAGGTGATTTAAAAAAAAATCCAATAAAATCTTTTTTCCATATGAAAATGAATGAGGACTTGACAGGGTCTGTCAAGCTTTACAAATTACACAGGTCTTCTGAAGTCATACAATAGCTTTGCATGAGAAACTAAATGAAATGTAACCTCTTTTACAGTGTTAATCTTCCCCTCCAGTGAGCTTGCATCATCCAGTTGAACTGAACAATCATTCAGACCAGTTTTGTGATCTGGGTCAACCATTTCATCAGAAAGATTTGATTTAATCAAACAGTTTGTTTACAAATTGGACATTATCTCTTGATATATCAAAAAGTGGATATATGAATATTTTGTGGATATATCAATATTTCAATTGAGTAACAAATTCAAATTTGTCTATAAAATCTTATTTATTTATTTTGTACAGGCCTAGTTCTCTTTTACTTGCCTTTATGCTGAAAAGTGTCCCTTTTATTAAAACAAACAAAAAGATATTCCAAAATTCACCTTTTGTTATTGGACAGAATTTTGAATTCTGATTAAAATTTACCTTGAAACTCAGTAATATGGACAGCAACACTGCCCTTCAGTGGTCACTTAGAGAACTTTACTTGTAATAAAACAAAATTGCTTGGAAAGTTGATCCAATTATTTGACAAATAACAAGTGCTAATGAAAGTATATATGTATAAAATCTTGTTCAGAAAGGCTAACTGGCTGGCAAATTGATGAAAAAAATATAGTCAAATAAATAAATAAATAGTTCAATCACTGGAGGTTTCAACTATTTGACATGAAGGAATTCTCATTTAGTGTAGATTGTTTTGTACATTTAGAGTAAAGCCTTGCATGGTGTAATCATCAGTTCCTTAATCAGTTTATTTGTTTGCAATATTACATTGTCAGATAAAGCCACTTGTCCACTTTCTCCACTTCTGCCAGTGTGTCTGAGAGTTCATTCTAACAATATCTCTACCCTAGCTCCAGCATGATGGATTGAATGGCTGTCCTCTAATCTTGGCAGCAGGCTCAAATTAAATCGGAGCTTTATATCAAGCTGATGTCATTTAACATTAAGGGAGTGAAGCGCTCAGGTGCGGGCAAAAATGACAACCAGTGGCAAGATGCCAAAGCTGACAGTGACCTGAAAGCAGATAGAGTGAGGGAGAGGAAAAATGACAAGCCCTTCAAAAATCCTTTTTACTATGTGGTTTTGATTTGTCTGCATGCTCATGTGCTCTTTGCATACTAAACAGCTCTTTGAAAGACCCAGAGCGGGGCTTGTGAAATGTGGTCTAGTAATGGGAAGTTCAAAGTATCAGAGTTCAGAGATGAAGTGTGAGTTTTAGTATGTGTGACTGACATCATGTCTACATAAAATATGTATTTTGGATTGAGCACAGAAATTTACATGCCATTAACACATTATTTAGTGTATGTACGAGTTTTCACATGGTCATGCAAAACCTAAAAATGTCAATAAAAAGTAGTTGATTTCCATGCCTAGAAAGTACTGTAAATGAACAAACATTATAAAAAGTCTAAAAATTTCTTTAGTCAATGTAAATTTTTCTAGTTGTCTCTAAAAATGTAAATGTTTACATTCAAGTTGGCGTAATGATTTCCTTAAAGATTTAAACAATTAACCTAAAGTTTGCATTTTGTAAAGTAAAAAGTTTGTTATAAAAGGCAGTGATTTGTTACCCGTTTCTTTGGGAAAACCTGGTAACTGCTGTTTTACTTGTCAACAACTTTCCATTTAAAAGATCAGAAGAGGGCAGCAGAGATGCATGTTTGTGAAAACTCACAGGCCAGCTTGACCAGAACTGCCAACAAAAACACTTTTGTTCTGGAATTTCTCTTTGGGAATCTTAACCCTGTAAATACTGACAAAAGAATAGTCTGATTTTGTTTTATTTAAAAAAAAATTAATAGAACCATTTATTGAACTTTTAGACAAAATATTTATAAAAAATATAATCAAAAAATGCATAGCCTATTTTTTGTTGTTGTTGAGTGTCATGTTTGATGCATCAAGCTTTTATGACGTATATAGAATATGGAGCTCACGTGTGAGGAGGCCCAAAATGAATAAAAATAAGCAATTTGATCCAGTTGCTGATATTTATATTTTGTCAAAAAAGTGATATTCTTTTAAATGTAAGTAAATGAGATCTTTAAGTGTAGCAGACCACTTATATAAAATGCACACAAATATCAGTTGTCACTCAGTATCTCTCAATAATGTCTTAGTAAAATAATATTAAAAATCTTAGTTTTATGATCAAAGCTCTGTAGTTTTTATTGTTAGTAGTTTCTTAACAACAGGTATTTCAACAAAAAGAAAAAAGAAGAAAAGATCATGTTGATAATTTAAAGGCCTTAGTAATGTATCAAATGATACATTAGGTTTATGGGGTTAATTAATACATGTCTGATTAATTATGAGAACAGATGCGACTGAAGCAAAAGTATTCTTGAAAAGATATTTCAATAAAACCTTTTTTCAGTCAAACTATTTTTTTCAACTCATTTAACCTTTTTCTGAGCTTTGTAATAGATTCTAACTTTCAAATGACATAATCAGATCATCATATTAGTAGCTAAATTATCAATAGATTTCAGTGACCATTTTAAATTACAGCAATAAGGAGGCAAAGGTATAAAAAAATGGTCCATACCAACTTTGCTATATTTCAAGTTTTGTGAAGCAATACATTGGATTTGTATCACTATCTTTGACATCAACAAAAAGAAAAAAAAGAGCATTGTCTAATTAGTGAGCAAACTCTCTCGTTTTTTTTTTGGAGTTGGACTGATCTAGTTCTCAAGACTCAATGATCTGATAATAGCAGTTTAACAGCTCACTGGAGAGGAAGACTATCAGTAACTTCAATTTATTTCAGTTCCTCACACACATCTGTTGTATGACTTCAGAATACTTGGTGTATATTGCACAAGTCATATGGACTTTTATTGTGCTTAAAAAATAATTTTAAAATGTTATGAAAAACTAATTAGCATGAAAAAATCTGGTCCATATGAAATATATATAGTCATACAGGTATGGAACAACATGAGGGTGAGTAATTGCTGAATTTTTTATAGTGAACAGTCTCTTTAATTAAATATCTGTCTAAAATTTAACTCTTTGAATGCTTTATTTTCGAATTAAGCAAGAAGGATTTGTTTCCTGTCAACGGATAAATCGGTTACGTCTTGAGAGCACAAATAAGCATTCTACTTTCAACAGCCCTGAAAAGTCCCAATGATTCACTGCATTTCAGGGACACAAACAAAACAACAACTTTTAGAAATGCTTTATGTTCTTCGTCATGCTAATCTGCAGGCCCTCGTGTGAACATGAGTGGAAGGGAAACAGATCTCGGACCTGTTGACCTACAATCTTCACATTCCATCTTACCCAGTCTCAGACATCTTTGATGCCACAAAAACAAAGAGGGAGTGGCATCCATAAGCCTGGAATTTATGCGTAAACCCATAGAGATGGCACTCCATCAGAGTCGCCATTCATGCGAGCGATCAACTTTATATGGGAAGCTGAAAAGAGAAGGATTCGAGGCAAGAAAACGGGGGAAATTTGTCTGGATCGTCAAAAGGAAAAGCACTGCATACTTCTGCAAAAGACTTTGATGTCACACAAGATGATTGAGAGATGGGAGGCATGGTTTGATTTAATTTGCCAGAGAATTGTTGGAAATGGGTGAGTGGTGAGGGGAGGAGGCAGTTTTATAAAAAAGTCAGTTCACATAGAATGACAAAAAGAGCACATTTCAACGAATGTATCAATCTGCCAGTAAGGAGCCCAAGAAAGAGGGAGTGCAGAGGTCTGAATGATGTGAGAGGCTGAGGAAGAGAAAGCAGGTTGTGAGAAAACGCTCCGGTTGGCTCCTCTAAAGAAAAAGCCTTCTCTCTCCTGCTGGGCCCAGCTCGGCTCCTGTCCCCCGTCACAATGCGGGGCCTGCCGAGGCCCCCTGCCCCCTGACTGCCCTTGCTGCACTAGGAGAGCATTCCCAGCCTGGCTCCAGAACCCCAGCATATGGAGGCCAGACTGAGGGGGTTGCTCTCCACTGCGGCCCCCCAGCAGCAGCTACACTGTCTGGCAGCAGTGTGGAGCCTACTCCTAGAGTGCCGGACATGAGATCTTACTCCAAGGGTCGGTGCTTTACTGCAAGGGCACGCTAAAACTGTTGTCAAAGACAGCATGAAGAGTGAAAGAAACATGAAATATATTCGGCTCTCATTTTACTGAAGACCGGGGGTCTAGTTTGGACTGTCAAAATGTCTGTGCTTAGTTGAGGACGACAAGCTCGAATTGCCCCCCTACCTGTTATTAAGCTTCTGTTTGCACAACTCCTGATGTGAATTAAAAATGCTTTTGAACTGGGAGAGAAATCTCAAGCTTCTATTGGATGGAGTTTTCCATTTGGTTTTTAAATCACACTTTGATGTATTTATTGGATTACTCTACTTTTATTGTATTTACTTATGTTTTTATTTATTTATTTATTTTTATTTTATTTTTTATGGAGATGCAAAATGTAAAATAAGTAGGGATGCATAATATATCAGTGGTCAAAGCAGTATCATCAGATAAATGTGGCTTTCTAATATTAAAGAGCTGGTCTGATAAGTAAAATAGGCCACATGTATAATGCAGCCCCATGTTATTTAAAGTTGTTAAACAATGTAAATTAAAATAATCAGAGCCTGAAAAAACTAAAACAAAATGGTATTAATGGCCCATTTATTCCAGTTTATTCTTTATTATTTTTGTGAAAGCTAAATTTTCCATTTAAATTTTAAATGTATCTGCCAAATTGTTCATGTCGGTGCATCCCTAAAAATGTCAAAACATTTGAGAAGATTTTTATGTCCATCAAGATTTAACTTGAGATTCTGTTAAATAAGAAACCAGGGGGCAGAGATAAAGTGGGGTCCAGTCAGGATCTAGTATCACTCTAAATGCCTTTTGTATAGTTGCAGTCAACTGCTGTCTCTAAACTAGCTTCAAGTGTCCAATTGAAGAATTTCACTGTAACTGTAATGCATTGGTTAATGGCACCACAAAAATGGGCCACACACGCCGTCCCAACACAAGAGGTGCAATCTGTACCACCAAGCACACTTTACTCAGAAGAGCTGTGCTTCTTGGCCTGCCCTCAGCCCTTCAGCTCTGACATTAACTAATGTTGGTTCACTGCAGGAATATGCAGCCATTCTAATGCTAATGGCAGATTTAACCAGCTCCTTATCCTCAGTGTCTGAGCCTCTGTTCAACTTGATCTGCTGGGAAAAGCGAGCAGAGAAAAAGAGAACAGGGAGGTGAGGTGAATAAAAGAGAGAGAGAAAGAGCGAGAAAGCGAGGTAACAAAAAGTGGAGTGTGTAAAACATTATTGTCAAAGCACAGGCACAAGCAAGTTTGTTTCTTTACTTTGCTTTTGTGAATCTTAAAGAAACTGGTGGTCAGTAAGTATGCTGCATGTATGCTTGTAATTATGGTATAAGCAACATTATGGTTGGAAAGCATGACCCCCATGTGCAGTCAGCGAAGCGCCGTAGGAAGTGGGAACCCGGCGGAGAGTTTTACACTCTCTCAATGCAGAGCAGCAGAAAGGCCAGGTGGTCATTAAAACTGCTGTAATCCCCTTCATGAATAGATCACGGTTTCTCTCACTGTGAGGAAAGCTATGCATGAGCAGTACTGCAGAGAGAGAGAGAGGGCGAGAGAGAGAAGGGTAGTGTTTGATGCTGGGCCCCCAGGTCCTTTAGCACAGTGGCTGAACCGTGTTTCTGAGCGGATGTGTTAACAGTTTCAGGCTCAATGGAGGGAGAAATCCCCACAAAGAGAGGTGTACAAATATTGTGGGAAATCCGTCCACTCTTTAATATTTCATGAAGCCCCACAATCTATTCATTGGACTTCATTCCTTTGGAGGGGCCCTCATTCAGACTCACTCCACCGCCTCAATGGGCAGCTCTTAATTGAGTGCCCGCTCATTTTCCAGCTCCCTGGTAGATTGTTCTTGATGAAAAGACCCTGGCTCTTCATCCTTCTCCTCTTCTGCCTAAGAGTGGGAAGCAGAAATGAGGGCGCGCCTTGCTGGTGGTATGAGTAAGAGGGAGGGTTTGTCGGGGGAGGTGGATGAGAAATAAGAAAAAAAAAAGTAAGGGAGATAGCAAGCAAGACCATTCGAGAGTTTGCATATGTTGTGTGCCGAAAAGGCAAGGGTTGAGGGTTGTCCCTTATCCCAGGCGAGATGAGGAACCTGTGCACTGAGAAAGCCAGTCTATGCCAGCACAAGACAAACTGCTGTTCAAAGTGAGGCCATGGGGCTGAGCAATGATTCGGTCAACTCATTCGGGCTCCCCGCTGCCTCTGGCTGACAGAGAGGCCTTTCAGCACCGCTGACAGCACCTCAGAGAAATCCCCCATTCGCACCCTGGGAGCTCCGCATAGTCTGGTGTCAGCCCACACCGCGTCTTAAAACAGTCCGCAAGATAGATGCCGCTGTGCTAATCAGTCGTTTGTGTGCTGTACGGACACCATGCTGGGAATCTCAAGATGCTGAAGAGCACTGAGCACCTTTTTGATCTTTTCAAGTGTTTTTTAGATCAACTGTTTATTTACCACACAGCGCGGCCCCTCTCTCATGCCTTACATCTTGAATGGGTACAACAGTGAAGTAACCTTCACACTTGTTGCACCTGTTCCCAAGCTAGACAGAGTTTCATTGATAAAACAACAGACATCAAAGCAAATCTTGCAGACCTGCCAAGGTCTCACGTTGTAGGTCTTTGGTGAATTGTTGGTAGGCATGTATATGAGATTCTGTGAGGTAAACTGGACTGAAAGGAGTAGCAAAGTCCTGTGCAATGTAAAGACTGATATGCTTAAACCACAGTGACATTGATTACGGCTCATCGCACCGGTTTAACATAGCTAAATCTTGTAACAGACCGAGACGTGGGACTCTGACTGTGTAAAGCACACCATCATATAAATCGGACCTGGCCGCATGTGACAGTGACCCGACTGTGAAAGTGTGACCTTGTGTGTTATCAGGATCCTGGATATGTCCAGCTGCATGCATGGCCCCTGATCCCATGATTAAAGGTCATCCGGTAAGAAAAGCTAAGCCTGGCATGCTCCAGCTGAGTCCGCTCACACCAACCCTGATGTGTGTCCAACAGGCTTAAGGGCGGCTCATGAGGGATGGAGGATGCCTGCAGAGAGGAGTCCAAGGGAGAGGAAAATCCACCACTACCACCCCCTTCCATCAGCTCTTTCCTCCCCACCACGCCTGGCTTGCTTCCGGGCTCTAACGCAAGGAAATTCGGGTGCATGCATGGAGAATGGATTTCTCAAGGAAGGCCTGATGGACCTTTAGGTCTTCCTGTTTTAAGTTTCTGCTCTTCACATTAATGGGGGTGTTATACAACACGTTTGACTTTTTGAAATCAATGTATCAGTGTACCAAAGTGTGGTGGTGCCAGGAAGAAAATTATAGGAATACCTTTAATGTAAGCTAACTTGACTGGAAACATAGGGTATTTAATTCCAGAATACCGGAAAACTCATTTCAATGCATTGAAGTCTGGGAGTCAGGTTTAGAATATTAATGTGAGACATTCAAGAGCCAGTCTAAGTGGTACCCCGTGTCTAATCCTGAATTTTTTGATGAACTTCAAGAATGCACTGTCTGAGATCTTAAAAGAGCCGTAGGAATGTGACTTCAGATCCATTGCCTTGATCCAGAGAGTGGTTAAATCCATCACAGGGCTTAATAAAGTGCCACCACCTCACCCTGTCCCCATCACTACCGAGATAATGACAAGAGCATGCAGCACTCAGACAGCTTGCCCAACTCAACTTTGCAGTAGCATTACATGTGCTTTCAGAGTCAAGAGCCCAGCATAGAGATGAAGGCAGGGTTAAGCACAGTAACACGATTGCACCTTGCTTGTTAACCTAACAAGCAGGTGATTAATTCTAGGAGCTAATCTTGTGGTACCCAAGACAGGAGGAAATACCTCCGGTGGCCTAATCCACCCAGGCTTGGCCCAAGACACTCACTGTGCTACTCAGCAAGGCCCTTTGTGTTGGACAGGTATTAGCCGACAAGTGCAGGTCTGGCCTGCAATAGTTGTGGGCTTGAGAGGAGGCCTACCTCAAAGACCTCGGAGTGGGAGGGGCGGAAGGAGGCCACTCTCATCAAGAGTTTCTCCTTTTTATTTGCTAGGCTTGCATTTTCTATCCGCTTGCAGTGGACATGAAAGAGTCTGGGTCTCAGAGTGGCCTTTGTGCCTCTTTATATCAGACGGCATCTGAATATAAGCAGTCAGACTATTTGCTGTTCTGATTCTCAATGAAGCCCATTTTCTCAAAGCAAGTTTGGAAACACTGTTTGAGAGTCAAGATGTCCTTGTTCATTTTTTGTCCAGTAAGCCATCAAATTAAAAAGGAATCCGCTTCAGAGTGTTTAAAGTGGTGTTGGGTATGTCTACTACAATGACCGGCTTGACCCACCTAGTTTGGTGACCAATAAAATTATACTGCTAAGTGGCAGCTTTCATGTTTGGAATATTTATATCCCTAAAACTGGACAGCGAGTGACATATATAAACACAGTGGAGGTTCATCTTATCTGAGCTACAAAGGGCACGAGTGTGCCGCTGCCAAAGGCTGTAGTGAACTTTGACCCTACTGGGTCACAGAGAGCGTTTGTCCCTCCATAATTGGACAGAAGGGTCCTTTCGCTCTTCATTTAACCTTTTCTGACTAATTCTTTCTTCCCTAGTAGCCACAAAGCCCCTGGTCCTGACCCAGTTGTTCCTGGCATATCTTTGCTCCCCCAACCCAGGCCTTTGAAAGCTGGAGAAAAGCTGGAGTGTGCTTGCCCTGTCAGGAACAATGGCAGAGTTAGTGACCCCTGACCTCAAGGGCTTTGAGATTTCTTCCTGGATCAGGAGCTGCCTTTCTCCATGGTTGGTTACTGCTCTGCAGCTCAGGAACAGAATGAGAGTAAACACTTGTTAAGAAGTGATTCTTCTTCTCCTTCATCCTTGCACTCCCCCCATCTCCTTTTTCTCTCTCTCCTCTTTCTGTCTCTATGGTTCTTTTGTGTCCATGTGTTAAAGAAGTTAAGGCAGGTCCTCTCTTCTGGCAGCATCCTGACAGTCCATCACTGTCACAAACACAATATCCATCAGTCATAGAACACACACACTTAGTAATTATATGTATTATTTACGACTGTGGAAACTGTCAGATCTGTTGCCTTGCTTTATTTTCTACAAAGAACAAAAAGGAAATTTTGTGTATTTAAGAACTGACAAAATAGAATACAGCAGTGTTAACACACACAAAAATAAAAAATAATAAAAGATTGCAGAATAATAATTTTGAGGTCATTTTGAAGTTTGATGCAGTTGGGTTTGACACTGACATGAGACCGAAAAAGTGCAATGGAATGTCCAATCTGCTGAAACACTACTATTCTGATGTAATATTTTCTTTACAAATTATTTAATGTAAGAATTTAAGTGTAAAGTTAGGTTAATACATTTTAAGTAAACTTTTGCTTTAAGTTCTTTCGACAGCACCACTCAAGCTGCATGAACTCTAAGTTTGTGTATTTGTTAATGATATAGAAATAAGAATCTCATTTATTTTTTTCATTTTATATCACATTTATTTTTTATAAATTTTTCAAATACTAAAAAAAAAATATCCCAGAATTTTAGTGTGGTCTTAGACTTCTATTATTACTAAGAATGCTTTCTTGAATAGGACTTCATTCAATGATCCTGTATTCACCGGACTCTATCCCAGTTTCCAAGGATGCCACCCCTCCCTAAGAGGGCTGGTCGTCGAGGTGACCATAGTGCTGTCCTCTCGTGTGTCCAGATGCTGAACATGAGGCTGTGCAGCAGAAGCAGACTGAGAGCGGCCCGTGAGGGGTCTGTGAGTGGGCAGAAACATATGGGCTGAAAGAGAGACCCACTGGGGCTGTCAGCTCCAGAGACCACAGGAGGCTTTGTCTTCGGCCCTGCCCTCCACACCACTTAATCGTGCAAAACAGCATTGTACAGTATTGTCAAGTGCTGCCTGTCTTTAGTGTGTGGACACCCATGAAAAGAGACCCTCTCTCACTTTCTTTTGCTCAGTAGGTGTTTTAGTGCTTCTCTTTTAACCCATTGTTTTTCGTCGAATCACCTCTCTGCTTCCTTTTGGCCTTTTTGTCCAGTTTTAAATGTTCTCTTGACTGATGACCAGAGAGGAACTAAGTGAACTGATTTCCATTTCTGCATTGTCTTAGCCATGTGTCTGTAAATCTGTAGGATAGTCCTGTAATACACCAAATATCTCAGTCCTGCAGCCTCTTTATCAGTTATGGAACCTAAAATAGAGTCTTAGGAATGTCAGCCTCTTTATCAGTTATGGAACCTATCTAAATAGATGCTATTTTATAAATTTTAAAAATATTTTTTGTCCTTAGTTTCCATAATTTAGAATTGTGGTCTGTCAATTGGGCCAAATACCTGAACTTAAATTGCTAGGATGCCTTAGATTTCATTCAAGGGCTGTATTTTGTTAAAAATATTGATTTTTAATTTGGTTCTAATAGAATTAATAGGTTCAGAGTAGTTTTTGGTTTATTTTTGTATCTATCCAAATAGCAATTGAACTTCATGGTTTGAGCTATTTTATAAATTTTAAAAATATTTTTTGTAGCCATTTGGAAGTTTCCATAATTTAGCAAATATTTTCTATAATTTACAATAAAAGCCTGATGAAAATTTCTGTAAACTAATTGGACATTATAACTGAAATTATAATTTCAGAATGAGTCAGAATCAAATCAAGAGCTTGTGAACTTAAATTGAATCATGAAAACTGTATCAGTACCTAGCCTTAGATTTCCATTAATGTCTATCAATTGTTTAAATGTGCACTCAGTATTTTGTCACTATTATCACTTTACATTAATAAGTGACTGCTTATTATACGCTTTATCCCATAAATGCTCTGGCAAGAGCCCACTTTACTCCAAAATGCTCTAATACAAACATACCTCATATCTCAAACACTGCAAGTGTCTTACACAGTGTGCAATCCCTCCAAATCTTACCCGTATATTCATTTTCCCTGTCATGTACACAATGACTTCAGTGGCAATGGAATCTGCTAATGGTTAATCATCTGCCCTGCCACACTGGGGTTTTGTGATTACGCTTGAGAACACTGGGGTGCTAATGGAAGAGAGGCCGGGCAGGCCTGACCCTGTCATTACCTTAATGTGGGCCTGAGTTCTCCCGCCTTGCCTCCTGCCACCATCAAATGAGCCTCACACATGCTAATGCCAGCCCTTTGATTGTTGCGCTAAATGAAAATTAATTGATTCTCATTCAAGTCTTTTGTCAGCTCCCTGTTTTCTCCACCGTGTGCTCTTTCTTTTTGGACCTGGCCACTCAACAATACACACTGCGGCTTTCTCCCCAACGCATTCTAAAGCATGTAAATGTACTTGCCATTGCTATGCAGACTCCAGAGGTACAAAAGAGAGCGAGCCGAGCAAATATCTTGTCAGTTGGTTATGTATGTGTGTCGCCCTTTGGTTAGCAATGCCCTACCTGTAGGTTCTTCAGATTCCCTTTTGTGTATGCTAACATGCTGTGAGGAGTACAGTTCTGGGTGACAGAATGTGAAACTCTGTGGGTTGGTCTTCGGTCACAATGCGTAGTCCATGGTGTCCTGATGGGACCACTTAATATGGAGAACAGTGAAACAAAAACGAATTCCGTTATGTCTATGAATCATTTGCGGTCACACTGTCGACAAACTGTTGCCAAGTATAAAAGATTCAAATTACGTTTTTGAACCAATAGAGCAGAAGCTTCTTTCATAAAAGTTCCTCGTGAAGCCGTTCTCATCTCATGATGTCTTGCCAAAATGGACGGGAAAGTTCTCAACTAATTTGAGAACCATTTTAAAAGTGATTTCACCAAAAAAAAAAAAAAAATGTCATGATTTGCTCACCATGTTGTCCTAAAACTAACTTAAACTTTACTTTTTTGTCATTATATAATTGACACTCAGTATAATGAAAATGAATGAAGACTGGGGTCAAGCTCCAAAAATGACACAAAAGCACCTTAAATGTATCATAAAAATAGTTCATATGATTTGCATGTTATATTTCTAGTCTTCTAAAATCATCTTTGTCAATTTTCTGTGAGGAACAGAATGAAAGTTAAGTTGTTACTCACTAAAAATCATCTTCAAACCATTCTTTTGACTGATCTTTTCAGTGAATCTGTTGTTCACAAAACTGGTCTGGGCCGGGTTTCCCGATAACGATTGATCTTAGCGCTTAAGAGCGTTTTCTACGAGTCATTTTACGAAGATTTTCAAGTACTACTTAAGTTACGATGGTTTTGGGATACGGTCCGCAAGTCTAAGATGATTTGTGCGATCGTTTTTACGATCATCTTAAGCTTACGATGCTTTTGGGAAATGCAGCCCTGAATGATTCATTCAGGAATTGGACTTGAATTCAACTGAAAAGCATTTTAGCATTGAATAAGGACTGTTTTCAGTCTGTTACTCACACAAAGCTGTCATATGAGTTCTGAAAACTTGGGATGAGATGTTTGAGTCACTTTTATGGTGCTTTTGCTTGCTTTTTGAAGCTTTCAGTTCAGTTGAATGGAAAAAAAATCAACCAGAACATTATTTAATATTTCTACTCTTGGTTTAAATGAACATGAAGTTGAGTAAGTGACTTAACCCGTTTAATACCAATTTTTTCCCAGACATGAAAATATCCAAAAGATGTGTCATTAGTAACCCTTTAAAGTAAACAATATTTTTATTTTTTTTGGAAAAGTGTGTGACAAATTGTTTTATGGTGTGTCACAATTGTGACCGGTGGGATAATGTGTGTACTGAATTAACATATTTCTGCAGTCATAAAAAATCTTAGCCCAGCTATTTTAGAATGTGATCAAACATGTGATAAAATAGGTGGGCTAAGATATATAATAATTTTTATGACTGCAGAAATATGTTAATTCAAACTGAGTACCAAAAATCTTTGTCATATCTTTGTTAACATACTTTACTAGCCTTTCGTTTTGGAGCTTTGATGCAGCCATCATCTTCTCAAGGTGCAAACAGGAAATAAACTGCTCTGGTCATGTGACAATTTGCACTAATCATGTGAAGCTGCACATATACTGAGTGTCAATTATATAATGACAAAAAAGTAAAGTTTAAGTTAGTTTTAGTACAACATGGTGAGCAAATCATGACATTTATTAAACATTTTTTTTTTGGTGAAATCTCTTTTAAAATGGTTTTGCATTCAGTTGAGAACTTTCCCGTCCATTTTGGCAAGACATCATGAGATGAGAACGGCTTCATGAGGAACTTTTATAAAAGGAGCTTCTGCTCTATTGGTTCAAAAAAGTAATTTGAATCTTTTATACTTGGCAACAATTGAGACCCTTTATTTTTTCCATATTTGCAGGAAGTGCACTAAAACATCAGTCAGTAAGGTTTTTAGAGCTTTATAAATGAAAACCTTTTTTACAGTCACTACTGTGGCTGAATGCTCAGTTTTGATGAACTATTTCATTAATGAATTCAACTGATTAATTTCCTTGCGTGCAGTTTGTCCACAGACCATTTAACTCCAAACATCCAGTGCCCTCATGCTTTGCTGCAGTTCTAATGGACTGTGATAAATTAATGTGCTGCAGATACACAGAGGAAAGAATCTCCTCAGTCTCTTTGCATTGTCCCTCCAGCCTGTTTGTTTGTCGATCGATTGCCTTCCATTTTCCCCGTGATTAACCAACCCTCCCCTGCTCTTCTCTCCTTTTCTTTTCCAAGGCGAGGGAACAAAATGGAGGGCTGGTGAAACATTAACCAGGTTGTGGTGGCTGACACTGATGGAATGAGGCAAGAGTGTGATGGTCCTGTTGTCCAGTCTGAGGAAGGATTGTCCTCAGCTCTGGCTCGGTTGTCTGGGGTCGCCTCAGAGGTCACCGTGGGCGTAACACCCAGATTAATTTAAGGATGGGGATGGTGAAAGTCACCAAAATGGCCTTTGATTTATAAAGCTGACACTAACACGAAGCCTGTGACATGTTTAGGAATGGCTGAGCCAGGAAGTGCGAGAAAATAAGCAGGTCTCGGGAAAGATCTGCTTTTGCTGCAGTGCAATCGGACTATAGCTCTCCATGTTTTTAGATGGGCGGCATGAGAGCGAAGTAGGTATGAATGCCAATAAAAGGAGCGCCATTCGCAGCGCCATCATTCATGAGTGAGGGCTCCATGCCTCCTGCAAGCTTGCTCCCAGCTCCCCACACTCGTCGCCATTGTGACACTCTGGCAGAGAGAATCTTCTATAGTGGTCGGAATCAATTCATTGGCCTGACAACACAGTACCAAACCAGGCTGCCGTTTGCACAGAGAAACCCCCATGAAACGGCCCTGGCCCCATCTGTCAGGGCCTCTGAGGCACATTGTGCCTGTGTGAATGTGCATGGGAGGGAAAGAGGAGGTTAATCAAGGTTTGGATGAGGAGGAGGAGGAGGGGAGAGAGTGTGTGACTGAATGTGTGGGAGGGGTGCATGACCATTATGCTGATCTGCCTGTTTTGCTGCTATTCAGAACCATTAGAAGAATACATTCTTTGGCACTCCTTTGGCTCGGGCAGTGTTCTGTCACCTATGCTGCCCATTTTTCAGCAGCAAGGGTGGTCACAGGGCAGTGGATTGTGGGAATCAGGTTAATTAGAGAGGCCGGGGCGTTCGCTGATGAGCGCGAGTAGGAGAGAGGTGTTTTAAGATAATCGAGCAGACCCTTGGCCTGACCCGCTCCTTGTTTAACCAGCCCCGTTGTGATGTTCCCCACAGATCCGACCTCTTCCTGCTGACGATCCCCGGCATACCTTTCATCCGGTCTCGCATTGGTCTTTGCGCACCTGCAAAGTCCCGGCCTCTGCTTGTTTTTTTGTTTTGTTCCCCATCATTGATAACGCATAAAAGGCCGACAAAGCCTCGCGACTATACGTTTTCCTCCCAATTAGAATTCCTCCTTTCAGCGTTCCGAGTAGCAAACCGTGTCGAAGAAGCGCTCTTGTTCATTTCTCATTCCTGAACCTGAACGCCCCGCTCCTACGGTGTCGCACTGAGGTTCATGTTGGCTCTGCCACACAATAGGATAAGTGCTGACCCCTAACCCTCTGGTTGACCTGCTCTATTGCGAGGGTTAGGGAGCGGTGCAGATGTGGGTAAACTTCCAGAGATCTAGAGAATGCTGCACACTTGTTAAATGGCTGTTTTCCCCCTCGTTATTTAAAGAAAACTCCAAAGAGAAGTAGAAGATGGTTCTAATTAGAATGTGGGGTTCAAGCACAAAGGCTATGCCAAGAGGACAGATATATTCAGCTGATTAGAGTTGCCGGCGCTAACTAGCGGCCTGAGTGAATGACGAGTATCAAAGGATGTCTAAAAAGGAAAACGGTGCATAACTTAATTAGCAAGGATCATCGCCTAACAAAATCAAGGCTAAAATAACAGTTCAAACTGAGTACAAAAAGAGTGTTTAATTTCCTTTTAGTTAGTTTCTTTGGAAATTAAGTACAAATATTATTAGAATAAATAACCAGTTAATGCACAGTTGTGTCTTGTGTGCCACAGTAAGTTAGTTCCTGCTTAATTTCAGCCATTTTTCTGGTTTTTGTGGACTTATTGCAGGTGTGTGCTTTGGCAGGACTTTGCAATGCACTGGCATCTCTGTTTCTCACTGCAGCACTTATCATTAGCTACCAGAAGGTGGCAATCTACACCAAATCATTCCTAGTGAATCCAGTCCAGGGCCACATATGCAAGAGTGTACTTGGTTTCAGTTCCAGGGGATACTTGGAAAGATTTTGATTTTGTTAAACTTTAAATATCAGTGGATATAAATAGCAATGATTGTTGATTAATAACATAAAGATGCATGGGAAGTGTAAACACTAAATACAAATCTAAAATAAATAACATAACATTGCTCAATTTTGTGGGATTAATCGTTCTTATTTAACAAATGAGTTTTTGTGCAAAGTGAATCACTATAATTGGCCATTTAAAAAAATATTCTGACGTATGATGCTAAATTACAGTTTAGTTAGCTTGACACCAAATAATCAATCTTTTAAAACAAAACAAGCTAATTTATGTCTAGTATTAATTAATATTAATCATAGTATTGAACAATATTGTAGTTTTTTTCTTTTTCTTTTAATAAACCAGAATTTATGGTTTCATTGGAAGGACTTAATTTTCTACAGGTTGTGGCTGATTTTATTTATTAGTCTGTTGATTATTAATTGCAATGTTATCAGGCCCTTTGATATTTTTGTTCTTACAAGAACCTAAGAGATCTAGACAAACTGTAAATTTTGCTAAGAACAAAACTAGCCCCTTTGTCTTTGAACCAATTTCAAAATGACTTCTTTTGTGTTCCACAGAAGAAGAAAAAAAAGTCATAAAATTTTGGTTAATGATTTTTTTGGTGAACTATCCCTTTAAAAGAAATGTTAATACATGTTTGTGTCTAACACACAATGCATTTACATTACATTTGGCAGACACTTTTATCCAAAGCGACTTACATTGCATTCAAGTTACAGTTTTACATTTTATCGGCTCTTGCTTTCCCTGGGAATCGAACCCATGATCTTGGCGTTGCTAGCGCCATGCTCTACCATTTGAGCTACAGGAAAGCTGTGGATAACATGGATTACCATGTTTTTCTGCATTGCAAACACAGTATGTTCTGGGTATGACCCAGAAATTCAGTCATTCTCAAGTAAGTGATTTGTTTGGATTGCATTGCTTCTCACAAAATACCTATTTCTAAGCTGTATCAGTTAACACTTTCAGATAAATGTCTGTAGAAAGCCTGTTTATTAATGAATATCAATCAAATATGAGATGCAACTGTCTTAAGTCTGTCATTTGTGGAACTGCTATACTATATTACCACATAGGAACCCTTGTTTCATTGAGACTGGTGGTCAGTAACGATGCAGACATTCATGCAGAGAAAGTGACCACATCTGAGAGACAATGCCTGGGAAAGCTAATAACATACCATTTAAATCAACCGAATGGGACAGGAGGAGTCTCTATTTAAACTCTCTCCATGTCCACCTCTCAAAAATGTGGAGGTGTCTGTCTGAGCAGCCCGATCCTGGGGTGTCAGACAGAGATACAGGGAGCTCTATGGCCCGGGAATGAGACCCCTTTTATTTTTTCACCGTATCGGCATCATAAATGTCCTGTTTCCTATTGTGTGGGAACTCATCTCGGACATTGTTCCTGTGGATGCGGACACTGGTAGCCAATAAGTGGAACATGGTCTCCCATGGGGCTGGAGTCTAGCATTCCTGGCATTTCCAGTCGTCTGTGCTGCATCAGGCATGGAGGACTGGTGTACTCATCACTGATTGTGTTGGGATGTTTCTCCTGGCGTGAAAGCACATGTGCGACCTTCACTGGAATGTCATTGTTTTTCCTGACCTGTTCCCTTAGTGATATATTTTTAAAATAACATCCAAAATGTTTGTTACTATAACATGTTTTTGTAAAAATCGCTCCCACATTGACTTGCATGCACTGATTTACCGTTTCTCAGTTTTCCACGAATCCAGTATATATTGTTGTTAGTACGGTGTAAACATTCTGAAAGGAATGTAGGGGCAACATTTCAATTGACAGCTGCTTGTCATGGCGGGTATATTCTGCAGGTGAAGAATTCATCCTGTACAGTGAGAGATAGGTTCTCACAGCCTGTGTTTGCTGTTTAGCTGGTGTGAATTCTACTCACAGTGTTCTGATGCCCTATAGGGTCACGGTGAGATCAGCCCTTCCTCACACTCTCACTAACAGTCTCTCTTTCTCTTCCATTTTTTTCCCACACACACACATAACTGGGGTGTATTAGTGTGATTCATGCAGATTATCTGTTATTATTTATAGCACCTATTTAAAAGTTGTTATGAAGCTGTAGAGTCTTGATAGTGTGGCCATGTGCACCAACACAAGAGAAAAATTAAAATAATAATGCATATACATAATATAGAACATTTAAAGATGGTGCTTTGCAAATCTTTGGATGTTCGTGCTCTGCACTCTGTTTAGCCTGACATGGAAAAGTGATGTATTAACAGTTGTCTGCCAGTAAATGAGTAAGTGTATCCATGTGTCCTGGCAAGCACTGGACTCCATTTATAATCACCCATACACAAGACAAAATCCTAGTGTTGAAGCAACTTAAAGGGATAGTTCACCCAAAAATGAAAATCCTGTCATCATTTACTCACCCTCAAGTAGTTCCAATTTCTTTGTTCTGCCGAACATAAAGGAAGATATTCTGAAGAATGTGGGAAACAGAGCAGTTTTGGGGCACCATTGACTTCCATTGTATTTTTTTTCCTACTATGGAAGTCAATGGTGCCCCAAAACAGCCTTGTTACAAACTTTCTTCAAAATATCTCCCTTTGTGTTCGGCAGAACAAAGAAATTGGAACTACTTGAGGGTGAGTAAATGATGACAGGATTTTCATTTTTGGGTGAACTATCCCTTTAGTGATTCTTGGGAATCAGACTTCATTTTGTAAGTTATACAAGATTCATCTAGATGAGATTTTTAAAAATATGTTGAAATGAACAACCAGTGTTATTATACTTAAAAAATTAAGGAAGCAACAGAATTTTTTAGAGCGTGTTTATATAATTGTATATAATTTTTCTATATATAAAGTGTGTGTGTGTACATTTATTTTATATATATATATATATATATTTATTTATTTATTTTTTATTGATTTTTATTTATTTTTGTTCATTTTTTTCAGCTCTGTCACACAAATTTTACATAAATTATCTTGGGATATTTAGACATTTTAATATTTCAAGTAGGTAGTGTTCATAGTTAGCAATACTAGAGATAATGATAGCTAAATTTGATCTATGTGTGGTTATTTGGTAAATGTTGTTTCTGGTTGATGGTGGTGACATTTAAAGCTGAAAATGAGTTTGAAACCATCTGATAGTCATATATTTGCAAGTAACATCTTTATAAATAACAATTATAAATATTTGATGTGACATTATCCATTAACGTTTGCATCTGACATGTTGACGATAATACATTTTGCGAGGAAAAAAGAGAAAAGATCAGGAAGATGAAACAAAACATAAAAGCATACCTCTAAACATGAACTTTATTTTTCACTTGTGCAGCCTGTTTTGTTCCATGTATTAAGAGTCAGAGCTCAACAGTTGTTTAATACACTCCCCCCCCCCCCGTGTTATGTTTCTATTTTATTTGGATGTTACAATCTCTAACCGTCATATCCACTCTGGGGTCTTCCAGCATCACAAAAGGCTTTTGATATCATCTCGTCAGATCTTCAGTTGGCCCTCACTGCAAGTCAGAAGTTCCAACATCTCATTGTCCTCTATCAAATCCATATCACAAGCGCTTCAGCCCTAAAACAAATAAAACAACACCAAAGTATATATGAGTGTGTATGTGTGTATATTGTATTGTGTTACAGAGTAGCCAAAGGCCATCAAAGCACGCTAGGGACCTGACGCGCTGCTCTAGCACAGGAATCTCCCAAATCACTCATGCAGCAGGAGGTAAAGCAACACATTATTGGTTTGCACACTTTCCCAGGAAGGTAGGCAGGTCTCCTACCCTTTACTTTAATATACTCAACAACAGGGACCTAAGCCCGCCACAGTAGTATAACTCTCTTCTTTTTAATTAAATATGCTCACGCTGACAGTGAAGACCTTTGCACCTTTTTTAATCAATATATTTCTCTACATTTGTATTTTCAGAATCCAGCTGCTATGGGATTTTTAAGTTGTCGTTCATCTTTTACAGGCTATAAATACATAAGAAAATCATAGGTCAGTTGATAACGCACATTGTTTTTTGTGCACTTTAAATTCAGTGCATATGAGAAACAGCCATTCTCTTGGCCCTGTATCCCAAAGGAAATGATTACCCAGGATGATTTAGGCTTAGTCAGACATTTGACTGAGCGCAATTAGGAGTGGAGCCGCTAGAAGCCTGAAAACCTGCTGTGCTCTAGAAGTGCTGTCCAACCGCACACTGTTAAATCAATTCAGACATTAGACACTCTCACCAGTATCTTCCAACAATATCACTGAGCCAGGAGAGACCTGCACTGCCCCGTGCATGAGAATTAGGCTCAGTGAAACAACTCACATTATTTGTTAAAAGCATCTGTCTTGTCGTTCCAAACCTTTATGAATTTCTTTCTTCTGATGAATGCAAAAGAAGATATTTTGAAGAATGTGGGTAACCAAACAGTTGACTTCTATATACTTTTTTTTCCAATGCTATGGAAGTCAATGGCTACCGTCAGCTGTTTGGTTTGGAATGACATGAGGGTGAGTAAATGAAATAATTTTCAGTTTTTGTTGAACTAAATTTGCCTCATGTTCCTGAAAGAACTGCAAAAAAATCTAAACCAAATCTATAAAAAATATAAACAAGACACTTTTTTTCTTCTGTTGGCACAAATATATATATATATATATATATATTACAAATCAAAATAAATAGTGATGCTAAAAAAAATATGGCTGCAGCAAACTTATAAGCAGATGGGAAATTCTCGTTATTTAAAGATTATTAGCTTTAATCTAGCTAAAGTAGCGTGAAGGCTCAATCACCCCGAAGGCTTCTTCAGCCGTTTTGAAACAATGGAGACATTCACTGAATTAGAGATGACCCCTTGAGAGAGAACCATTGAGTCTGAACTATTGATTTGAATTGTTTTAAAAGCTGAAAAATCCCATCACTTCAGGTATGTCTCAGATTGTGACGAGTGTGTATGCAAATAAGTGATGTCAGTGGGATTTTTGATGGACCACTTTGTGACCTGCTGGGCCGTGGCAGGTGCCTGAAGGTAAATTCGGCTAAATTCCTTTGAACTGTTGGCTTAGCTGAATAAGAAGGCTTTCCTCTCATTATAATTTTGATTAGTATAGCTTTTCTGGATGCTCAAAACAGTGAATGTTAAATATTTAAAGCGAAATTAAAACACATTCATTTTATTGTCTAACTTGATTACAGTTTTGTCTGTGCAGGTCTAGGCTATATTGGAGGATCACTTAGTGCTAATCAGTGTTAGCTAGGCGCTGTGCTCCTGTCTCAGTGGGGAGAGGCTAAGAGAGCACACGGCCCAGAGGTGTCGAAGGGGAGCTTCACCTGAGGCCGTGCTTAGTCATCAAACAGACCGAGAGCTTCATGAGCTCTTCTAAATGCACCATTGTCTCCTCCCCGCTGTTACTTTCAATTCAAATCTGTCATCATGCAGTTAGTTAAGAGGAGAGAGTGTAGAGCTACTGTTAGCATCTGTTCATTAAAGCACCTACCCTGTTCGGAGGAGATGTTTTCCTGTTGAGAAGTTAACTAGGGTAGAACCAGATAGTAAGCACTGATTTTGAGTGCAGTGGATGGAATAGATACGCACTGCTTGTATAAGTAGCACAGTTATAGCTTATGAAGTGGATAAATGTGTAAACAGAACATTTTACAGCAGATGTAGAGTTGATGGCGAACACTGAAGAAACAATTTGTCTTTATTAAAGGCCTTGATTTAGTGTGCTGGCACTTTTTGCAATGTTTTAGCAATATTATATATTTTGAAGACCTAATTTGGATATAATATATGTCTGCAGGATATAGGTAATTATGTTATGCCATGCATTTTAATGTCCCTATCATATATCTTGATGTATAAATAAAATAAAATATGGGTATCATATTACTTTTTTTATCACAAAATCATAATTAAATGAACATAAGTTTGGACTTTCCAGAAATTGTACAAAAATGATATACAGTATATGCATTTGGAAAGTTACTAAAGGAGACCATCAAAGTAACCATAAAATGTTTTCTTGAGACCTCTATTCTGCTATTTTGTAGATGATAAAAAAATGATGTAAATGGGAAAACAAATCTTAGTAACAGCATTAGTAAACAAACAAAGGATTTTATGAATTTTTTGAATGTGTTTTGATTTGTTTTATGGTATTTGTAGATGTTTGCCTCAAACGTTTCAATTTGACAAATAGAACAATATTCTTAAAATTGCACATTCAATTCAATTTATTGACTAACTTATACTTTTATTCACTTATTGATTACATATCCTTAGAAAGTTACAGTTCTGTCCGTGAAGGTCTAAGCTATGCTTTGGAGCATTACTTATGAACAGTGTTGGGGAGTAACTAGTTACATGTAACGGAATTACATAATTTAATTACAAAATAAATGTAACTGTAATATGTTACAGTTACTGAGATAAAATGTGTAATTAAATTACAATTGTTAAATGTTAACAATTACAGATAGGTTTACATCTGTACATATTTTCACACACATACACAGATTTAATTGATTCCTTTCCCGATATGAGACACCAATGTTTCAGGAGTTTAGGACACAGGACACGTGCTTATTCGATAACTGTTTTATTCCCTATTTGGATTTATGTATATGCCTAAGAAGAGGTGCTAAAGTCAAGACAAGAAAAAACTTAACAAAATCACAAGGGTATTACTGATGTTTCAGATATTTTTATGTTGATGAATAAAATGTGAAAATATGTCAAGCTTGTGTTAGCCACAGACCTTCTTTCAGGCATTTAACCAAAACCCCTTTAAAAAAAACATTGACTTAAGGATGATGGAACCGGAAATGCTCAAATTCTAACTTGTCTCTGGGTTTTGGCCTACAAAAATATATCATCCTCATGTAAGCGCACTAAACAACGCTAACGTTAACTTTAATTCTTTATTTTTCAACCTTTTACACAAAATTCCCATAATACTAAATACCAGAGACCCTGATAACAGTACTACCCATCATCTTAGGTAGTGATACTGTAGTATGATACTGACTAAACAATAGTCAGCTGGCAGGTTATGGAGTTTGACATGATGTGGGAGGCTTCGACTGGAAACAAAATACAAAAGCTGAAACTGTTAACCTCATAACAATTTGCTCTCAGAACAGGGAAGAATGCGAGGAAAAAGCGTCATAGGGATCATTAAAGTAATTGGCTGGAGCTGTGCTGTGGAGGCATCCATGCTGTTGTGTTGTGTTGTCTTGGCTGGTCTGTTGGCTCCAATCGGACCTTGTGTCACAATGTTGCTCATAGCCCACAGATCAAGGGCCTGGACCCCGTAGGCTGCCCGCTGGCCTCCAGGTGGGCACACTAATGAGCCAAGGCCCCAGCTCGACTGCAGCCTCCCTGGGCAGGAGGGGCCAGAGGCCGAGGGGTGCAGGGTCAGCCATCGCAGGGGTCACTGGGGGCTTGAGCTGGGGAGAGTCTACGTAGATGACAGAGTCCATTTAGATTTGGGATGCAGACTGTAAGGCCGCGTGGAGGGGGATGGAGTGACGATTTGTCAGCAAAAAGGCTTATTTTGCACATGTGCTGTCTATCAGTTCTCCAACGCTGATTGTCGATGTGTTTACGGAAACAGTGTTGAATTGTCTTCTCGTCATCACCCCCACCCCTCAGGCTTTACAATCCCGCAGTATTCCCAGTGTAAACACTACAGCAGTGATCTCTGCGCTGAAGCCCCTCAAAAGGAGAGAGGAATGACTAATGGGAGTGTTTGTCTCTTCTATCCAGCCGAGCCTTTGTTGCTCTGATCTTACAGGAGTTTATTTTATCCTATGAGTTCATGGTGTTTTGAGAGAAATAGCCCATCTCCTCCTCCACTGTTTGGCCCAAAATAAGATGAAAGGCTCTGTAAGACCCCACTTCCAAACCCAGGTACTGTCAATGAAGAATATAAATGCTTAGTCCTTCAATAATGGCTTCCTAAGTTCAGTGTCTTCTGCTATCTTGTCTATCATGGTGTCCTAGAGAGCACCAGAGGAGAATGGGTCATGGCCATGGATTTCGTGGTTTGTTTAGCCTGCCTTTCATGGGGGTAAATAGTCCCGGTTTGGCTGAGGCACCGATAACATGTGGTGGGTGTCCCGCAGTGCTGGTCAGTCAAAAGGGAATAAACTCACTCCATACAATGTGCTGCCTCCATAAAGGCTTCTTTGTGACTGGAGAGAAGGGTCAACTCACTCCTCCAGCCAGCTAATAAATGCCCACATTCTCTATCTTTTTGATTTTGTTTTGGCAAGTAGGCGCAGACAAAAGTAGAAAGACGTTTAATTATTCACAGGGAAATAGATAAAAGATTAATTTGCATTGATTTTGCTTCCTGACAAAGAGAGTCGTTTTATGGACTCAAGAACCAGAATGCAGGCCATTTTCTCCAACCAACCGAATGGAACAAAAAGATCAATGGCACTTTTAGCATGGTTATCAATGACCAAAACCTGGAAACAGGCCCTTTGAACAATATTGGTTTTGTGCATTCTGTGCATTGTCCGTGTCCAAAGTTTGCGCCGAATCCTTCAGACAAATGTGTGTGCTTTAGCACAAGAGAAAACCAGATGAATTTAAATAATTCCGTTTGTTGCGTTCACAATGCAAGATTTCGGTAAAATCAGGGGATTGATGATAGCATTCAAAATGTTAAAGCAGTGACAAATGCTATTTTGTCTGGTCCATTTTAAGCTTTTAACTCTTCCAAATGCATTAACCAAAGCGTTTCAATGATTTGTCTTGCTTGTTGTTTTGTGTAAAAGCAGAATGGATTCAACACAATCTTGCTTATTCGCTTACATGAATCATTTGTGCTTGATGGCTTTATTTACAATTTCTATAAAAGAACCGTACAATATTCAGTATATTTATCTGATTGCACAAATATATTTTAAAGAGCCATTTTTATTTCCCCAAAGAAACAATATATATATATTAGTTTTATATACATATATATATATAGAGAGAGAGAGAGAGTTTATTTAAATAGCATAGAAATAAAAACAAAATAAAAAAGAAAATAAAGTACAGATTTGTATTTTTTGTTCATTTAAATCAAATTAATGTTGTTTTATTTTATTTAATCAGATACAATAATTCAGTGCTAATATTATATGTCCACATTTCTCAGTTAAACGTAACTTTTTTTTTAGTGTTGGGGAAAATAATACATAGAAAACTTTCAGCTAGACCTTTGAAAAGTGAAAAGCTTTCAATTTACACAGAACCAAAGCTAACAAACTAAGCTTACCTAAAACTTTAAATACTACTCTTTTGCAGTCTTGCATCCATTATCTTGTTACTTTTTTCTTTTTCTTTTCTTCCGTCAGTACACTTCACATCTCCCTCGTGAGATATTTTAAGCAGAAGGACCATGCACAACACTGCACACCTGCCTTGGAAATAATTAGATCTTGCGTATGTTTTTCCATCCTCTTTGATGTATTGTTTATCTGCGTCACTCCAAGTCTTCCAGGAATTTGCAGATGGGATGGGGAGGGTCCGTACAGCAGTGGCATGTCCCTCAGCGGTGGGGAAGGCCTTATCTGTCAGCACAAATTTGCAGTTTAAAGCTGAGATGTGAAAGAAGTGTACAAGTGTATCACAGCTTAGTGTCTGGGACCCAAATCACAGCCGATTCCTCATAATGTAATTAAGGCGGCAGGTCTCAAGATCTACGAGCTTGCCATGTCCCCGTTGTCCCTATTTAAGCAGCATGCCTCCTTATGTGAATGGAGGCTTCTTAAAACCTTCTGAAAAGGGCTCTTCTTTACTCATTGTGCTCATTGTCTCTAAAGCCTGTTATTAGTGCAGGGAGTCAAATGATGTTGAGCTGCAGATGAGGACATCAGAGAACTTACAGGTGTAAGATCGGTTCTTAATTGGATATCTGCCTACCTTTCATACTGTATGATTGAATGGAGGCAGCGGTGGGAGACAGCAGGACCGTTAGGGGTGTGAGTGGCATCCAGATCAACTTAAAATGAGATGTAATTATAAGCTTCTCCTAAAGACACTGTTCTTGAGCTTGTTTAATGGCACCAAAATGACAGTCCTGTTAAAGTTAATAATTATGTATTATGGGTGTGCCGGGTAACACCAGTATTTATCTCAGATCAGTTCTTAACAGAAGGAACAGATCCAAGAGGGCTCACCTAGGCTTTCATGCTCCTAAATTCCTTTATAAGTGTAGTAGCGTGAGCTCATTGCAGATGTCCTAAAATAATGTGAGAGAATATTCTGCATTCTGTGTCTGTGTCTGTGGGGGTGCGTGTGTGCGTGTGTGCGTGTGTGTGTGTGTGTGTGTGTGTGTGTGTGTGTGTGTGTGTGTGTGTGTGTGCGCGCGCGTGTGTGTGTATTATTCATACACACTGCCTTTTTTGTTTGTTGTTTGTGTTTGTGCACGTGTCTCTTTTACTCAGCAGGGCTGCTAATTATTTGATTAAAAAATACAGTACACAGTAATATTGTAAAATATTATTACTATTTCAAATAACTGTTTTATTACATTTAAAAAGTAATTTATTCCTGTGATAGCAATGTTCATTTTCAGCAGCCATTACTCCAGTCTTTAGTGTCATATGATCCTTCAGAAATCATTCTAATAAACTGATTTGCTGCTCAAGAAATATGTATTATCATTATTTATCAATGTTGAAAGCAGTTGTGCTGCTTCATAGTTTTGTGGAAACAGTAAAAAAAATGTCTGGATTTATTAATGAATAGACAGTCAAAAAGAGCAGCATTCATTTATTAAACTGAATCAAATGAAATATATTAAATTGAATGTTAAATTGAGTTTTCTTTTTGTAACAATGCATTTAACGTATTTAATCTTTCTCTTGATCAACTTAATGTATATTTTCTGAACAAAAGTATTTAAAAAAAATTAAAATCTTACTGACCCCAAAGCTTTGAACAGAATATTAGAAACTTAAATATTAGAATTTCGGAAACCTCAAAAATGTTATCCACCAACCATGTTTATCTACAATAATTTTTAAAGCATTTCTTGTGTTTTCTTGCCAGCAATTTTATAGCAACTTTAGAATTCTAATCAACCTAAACGAGCTTATAATCAACATCTCGCTGTTTAATAGAACATTAGCGTCTTGATTGTAGCCGAACTGAGCTACAAGCAACCATAAAGGCACTGATGCCATATCATTGTTTTAAAATGAGAGCAGATTGCATTAGCATTGTAGTCCCTGTAAGCTCCTCCAAACATTTATTTAGGAATTAAATTAGAGGTTCCAGCGATTTTCAGAATTCAATTTGCCGTTTTGTGTTTCTACAATCTGTCTCGGTCCACCCTTTTACATTGACATCAGCAAGAATGATCAAAAGTGTCATTGCACAGCTTTTACGCATTTGGTCCCGGCATTGCAGTGAAGTGACCTATTCCAAGTAACCCATATCAGTCTGGAACTGAGGTTTATGAAAGAGTCTATTGGAACTCGCTCTCAAAAGATTTTTTTTTGGGGGGGAGCCACGATGAAAAGTGCTCAAAGAAATAGTATTTGGAGATATCAGCAGGCTCTCTGAGGGAAAACAAACTAAACCGACCGATGTGAGTTGACTTAATCTGATTAGGCTAACCTCATCAACGGCCTCTTAAAAAAGAGAAGAAAGCCATGAATTGGTCAGAAAAGCTAGGGGATGGGGGATGCTCTCGCTTGTGCTAAGAGCACCAAAGAGTCTCAGTGAATACCACACAATGTAAAAGACATGCTGGTCCGCAGATGGTAAAATGACAACGACCCATTTGAAAGGCAAAGCAAACTGAATTGATTCGAGGTTTTTGCAGGTATGAAATTAACAATGAAATTGAAAGTCCAAAAAATGCTACACATTATATCACACCACCGCTAAAACTTTACTTGAAGCCCTGAGGACTAAATGCAGCCACCCTCAAACATGCTGGAAGAAATATCAATATTTTAATTAATTAATGTGGGATTCCACCTCAAAACTCCCCTCAGGGCCAGTAATAAAGATGAAAGACTCGGACCACATTATCCGACACTTATGTATTAGAGCATTTTAATACAACAATGTTTGGTTTATAGAAATCCTTAGCAACAGTGTGTTTAAGATATCTTCCCTGCCAAGACTAACTCTTTAGATCTTTTGCCAATATTTTCTCTTATTGTGGATATGGTCAACTAGAACCCCAGAATATGTTCTGAAACCTATAGCACCAAATAATAAGTGAACAGAAGCTTATTCTATAACTGTATAAACACAAAGTTGAGAGGTGCTCAGTACTGAAAACAGGATCTATTATTGTTTAGCACAAGCCCTGCATGGATTTGTTTTTTTTATTACGTGACATACATTTAAATGCTACCAAGAGAGATACAAAGTTCCACCAGAAGAACAACTTATATACAGAAGTAAAACAAGAAGGAACTTGAAGCAATGTAGCAATTTGATTTATAAATGTGGATTGTTTCAGGACGTTTCATCAATGAAACGTATTGTAAGCCTGATTTTAAATGCTTCTGTATTTCTGTTTTTATTTCTTTTTTTCTTGATTCATGATTCATGTAGGTAGCTTTTTGAGGTCAATAAAAAACCAACAACAACTGAACAAAGACAGGTCTCCGGATATTCTCATCATCTTTCTTTCAGCATCTCAGATTATGAAAGAACTCATCATGGAAAAACTGAGGTCAGTTTGACTTTGAATTCTTAGATATTGTGTGCCTCATAATAGAAGTTTTTAAAAAGTTAAAATACTAAATTGAAGTCAAAAGTTTTAAAAAGGACATAAAAAAATACTCAAGTCAAATGCTTATTTGTTTTTATGCTTTAAACCAGATGCCAACCACGTGACTTTACAATCTAATGCACTGTTTTCATCATAACATGCATGACAATATTCAGGGGCTATCATTCAATTCTTTGCATCAAAAATGTATAAAGTCTACAGTCTGTTTTTTAGGACTCTTTGCAAAACTCAAGACCAGAATCAAGCCAAGGGGCAGTGTGATCAAAGAGCGTGTAAAGGGATTGGCCCGACAACAGCGGCTAATGCAGACATAATTGACTGTGTTTTCGGCATTCTGTGAACAGATTTGGATAGGGACCGAGACTCATTACCCAACAACAAATGAACTTTTCTTCAGTGAAATGAAACTACTGTGCACGCTCTGATCTTGGACAACAGTGTGCTGGTCAGTGTTAAGTCTAATTCCAAAACACACAATGCCTTGATCTTTTTCATCTCGCTTTCCTTTTCAGACTAAAAGTTTCTCCTGTACACTGAAGTCAAAACACGTCCCACAATCATATGCTGGACTCCTTGTTATTTTGGATTTAATCCAGTGATCTGAATTCCAAGAACCGTATTTTTTATATTACTTATTTATTTTAGTATATATATATATATACATACACTAGTCAAAAGTTTTAGAACAGTAAGTAATTCTATTTTGCTCAAGCCATGCCAAGCATGCATTTATTTGATCCAAAATACAGCAAAAGCAGTAATATTGTGAAATATTTTTACTATTTAAAATAACTGTTTTCTATTTGCATATATTTAAAATGTAATCAATTTATTCCTGTGATCAAAGCTAAAATTTCAGCATCATTACTCCAGTCTTCAGTGTCACATGATCCTCCTGTTCAAGAAACATTTTTATTATTATTATTATTATCATCATCAATATTTAAAACAGTTGAGTAGGCTACATTTTTTCAGGATTCTTTGATGAATATAAAGATCCAAAGATCAGCATTTATCTGAAATAAAAAGCTTTTGTAACATCATACACCATTCAAATGCTTGTAGTCAGTATAATTTTATTTTTTTGAAAGAAATAATAGAAATTAACACTTTTATTTAGCAAGGATGCTCTAAATTGATCAAAAGTGATGATAAAGGCATTTATAATGTTACAAAAGATTTCTATTTCAGATAAATGCTGCTGTACTGAATTTTCTTTTCATCAAAGAAGCCTGAATTTTTTTTTACTCAGCTGTTTTCAACATAATAATAATAAATGGTTTTTGAGCAGCAAATCAGAATATTAGAATGATTTCTGAAGGATCATGTGACTGGAGTAATGATGCGAAAAATTCATCTTTGAAATCACAGGAATAAATTACATTTTAAAATATATTCACAAACAGTTATTTTAAATAGTGAAAATATTTCAAAATTTTACTGTTTTGCTGTACTTTGGATCAAATAAATACAGGCTTGGTGAGCAGAAGAGACTTCTTTAAAAAACATAAAAAATCTTACTGTTAAAAACTTTTGACTGGTAGTGTATATATTTTAACACTAAAATACATATGTAAGAAATGTTTGGACAAAGAGTCTATAAAATTTGTGTCCTGGCCATCTAAATAATTCTCTGAAGCTCTATTATGGAGGTATAACACATACAGAAAGCAGGATTAAGAGCTACATAATATACCTCAATCCCAAATCAAATAGGGCAAATGTGAAGGGGTGAGTGCACAGCTGGCCCCTGAGACCTCAGGATCCTGGGCAAACAGGCTTCAAGCATGTCCCAGCTAGTCTTGGCAACAAATGACAAGAGTCCCTAAACAATGGTCAACAAGCAGCCAAACAAGACGTAATAAACTCTCATTGCTATGGGATTTCTCTACCTTATTAGATACATAAGACAGACTTAAACTAGATGGGTTTTTGTAGCACTGGTTACACTGGCAGTCCTGCTTCATGTTAATTTAAATTGGTGTAATTAAATAAATGTGTGTATATATAAGCGGTGATGCTATTATTATTATTATTATTCATCTGTGTTATTAACTCTCACTACAATATTGCAAAATTGCTGTTTTATAAATAAAGTTTTGGGATGCAAAACTCTGGCAATGTTGTATTTACTATAGTATTTCCTCTTTCTCAATATATCGACTCTCCAAAGTGAATAATATGAGATTTCAAAAACACAGTTGTCTGTTACTTGCAAATCATTTGATGTAATTTTGAGTCATTTGAATCGAGGTATAGATTGTTACCTCTGTGCTCCGCCTCGTGGTCAGATATGATATCGCACTCCACTGTTTAAAGTTCTAGTAAAACTTTATAGATGGACGATAGATGGCGCGCGAAACCTATAAATTAGTTCTCCCACAGTATCCCATCGGAAAAATCCCTTAGATCTTCATTGCTCTTGCTAAATTATATTTTCAACAACTAATTATACTAAATAATTTAGATTTTATTGTTTGTGTTTAAAGTGGTTGCAATTAATGTGGGCCAATTCCCTTTATAATTTTACTGTCTTATCCATTTTAATAAAAGTAGCCTACTGAAGAACTCCAAAAAAGTAATTTACTTAAATATGCAGACTTATAGTTGAGGGATGTATTTGGTGTTTCTTGTATTTCGTTCATTGCATTGATTCTGCAAACATTTGTTTATAGATGCAATTCTAAAACTTTCTTGTATTTTCATAATCCTCTTGCAACGCACCAACAAACATTAACAAAACTCCAACAAGTTTTAAAACAGACCGGCCAACAAAAAACATGAGTTTATAATTCAGCAGCAATAAAAAGCAGCCGCTAAACTTGCTCTCTAAACCCGCAGCCTGCGAGTTTAACAGCGGCACGTGCTCAGGGGACGCAGCGGTGCAGTGAGCGGGCGCGCAGACTGGCTGGCACGCGGACAGATGTAGCAACACCTCCCTCGCGCGCTCTCTGCCTCCTGCACTGCTGGAATGATTGACGCGTAAGATGTTCACCCAGCCAATAAGACGAGACTCCGCATAATTTGCATAAAGCGGCCAGCTTCCCATTGGTTTCCTGCGTGCTGCTTCGAACCGCCTCGCGTGCCTGTACAGCTGTTTTCTTCTTTGAAGCGCAACCAGATCGTCAAAGTTTTTTCGCTTTTATTTTCTTTGTGAAAGGACTGGATCCTCGTATTTCTTACGTATTATCACGCGCAGTTAAACATATACATATAAAATGCTGACACTGTCAACTTTTATTTGTCATGTACACAATGTCACATGGTGCTACAAAGTCTGTGGAATGTTTTGTCTAATGCGTTTTATAGAGAACAACAACAAAAAAATTTTTTACAGAAAAGTAATAAGGGTTAAATATTTAAAGACGAAGAATCATGCATATAGCCAAGTCCCTAAATAGTAGGCTGTACAAAGTGCAAGATTGCAAGAGTCAGTGTGCAAGTAGGCTATGTCCAATGCAACTTTCCAACAAAATCCAGAGCAATTAAATATAATCTTAATGATAGTTCGCAAGATAATATGCATGTAATAGCCTACTGTTAATGCTAGTGAAATGATAGTAATTCGAAGAAAACGCATCCTGGTAAAATACGTTATTTTTCCCAGTATAAAATGATAGTTTTTGCAATGTTGACAAAATGACATTATTTGTCAGTTGAACCATTCCAACATCAAGTGTACAGGAATGCTGGTCGCGCAGTGCATGAATGCAGAAATACGTGATTCGGCTATGAAAAAACGTTGGTGGCAAACAGCAAGAGTATTTCCCCAATTCCCCTTATCACTTCACAGCCAGGCCGACTGCACTCGCCTCTTTGTTGTTTGTCCCTCCAGGGCTGATTGAGCAGCGCGTGACTGACAGCCCGCGGGGGTGTTGTCCAATCAGCAGTCTGCCCGCGCCCAATGGGTGAGTCCGCGCGCCTATTGGCTGAAGCGAGTGTGGGAAAGAATGCAGAGAGGGTTTCACACGAACTGGGAGCATGCGATCTATCTATAAATACCGCTGGCGTGTGGCAGTGGGAGATTCGACTTGCCCTCTGAAGCGCTACGCCACACACGCTCGTGTCCTCATATGACAGCCTGCCGACTAGAAGTCATATAAGTTAGCTGATAAGAGGGACTCACACTCTCTCTCGTGACCATCTCGAGATCTTGGCTACGCTCCGCATCTAATCCTAACAGCCCGTCTCTCGTGTTTTTAAAAATCCACACACGGAATATAAACACGTTTCTTGGCTTATACCGGACCCAGCTTTGGTTTTAATCATGCCAGCCGATAATATGGAGAAGCAGACCGCATCACCTATTGCTGGTGCCCCTGCGAGTGGATCTCATACCCCGGACAAACCAAAGAATGCCAGCGAGCACAGAAAGGTAAATATCCTTTAGTGTTTTGGCACTTTTTGCGTTTGTGTTTCGTTTTAGATGAATGTCAGTTGTCAACTTTTTTACTTTTTTGAAAGTAGCGTCTTTATTATAGAAATGAATTATCTTTGCAGTCTTCAAAGCCAATCATGGAGAAACGCCGCAGAGCGAGAATAAACGAGAGCCTCGGACAGCTGAAGACCCTGATTCTTGATGCTCTTAAAAAAGATGTAAGTTGTAGCTGTCAATTATTTTTATGTGTCAATAATCTAATAATCTTCATTTTTAAAACAAAATTACTAATCGGTGCTTCTCGTTTACAGAGCTCCAGACACTCTAAATTGGAGAAAGCTGATATTCTTGAGATGACTGTCAAACACCTGCGTAATTTGCAGCGTGTTCAGATGACTGGTAAGTTATAAGCCAGATTTATTAAAATGCGTAACTTTAGACATATAATTAAAAAATGTTGTTTGATTTCCTAAATACACAGTATTAATGAACGTTACCTTTGCTTTGCAGCAGCCCTGTCAGCTGACACAAACGTCCTCAGCAAGTATCGCGCGGGATTCAACGAGTGCATGAACGAGGTGACTCGGTTTCTCTCTACTTCTGAGGGAGTGAATACGGAGGTTAGGTCGCGACTTCTCAACCACCTGTCCGGTTGTTTTGGACAGATGATGGCCATGAACTACCCTCAGCCTGCCCCAGCTCAACAGGCGCATCTGGCTCAGCCTCTTCACGTGCAGCTTCCTTCAACTTTGCCCATGAACAGCGCCTCAATGGGCCCCAAACTCAGTCCATCAGAAGCGGTCTCACCCAAAGTCTTTGGAGGATTCCAGCTGGTGCCAGCCACCGACGGACAGTTTGCTTTTCTTATCCCCAACCCAGCTTTCGCTTCTGCTACAACCCCGGTCATTCCCTTGTACGCAAACGCAAGTGTTCCAGTGTCTGCCAACGCCAGTCCCGTCCAGGCCATCTCGGTTCCCACGGTGGCATCTCCTGTGCAGGGAATGACCTCCTTCGCGGGCGTTTCACAGGCCGTCAGTCCCGTTGGTGTTAGTGCCGGAGCAGAAAGCAATGAACCGGTGTGGAGACCTTGGTAGACTTGCTCATCCCATACGAACTTTTAAAACTGTTTTTCACGATGAAGAAAATACGTTCAGTTCCGTTTTAAGGGACTTTGTTGACCTTCTGTTGGACAAGGCGTATATGTTTGTTAGCTGATTCCAATATTTGGATGTTGTTAATTCAACAGCATAACACTTAATGTTTATAAAGTACTTTTTTTAAATAAAAGAGTTTAGTTTTGTACAAAGTTTGTAAAAGATTGTATTATGCCAAAGCTTTCTTGTTGTTTTTTTCATGATGAGTGTTTTATGTTTGATGCTGAATAAATCAAAATAACGAAATCTATCGTGTTCAAGCCCTTTTTCTATTAAGATCAGTAGGCTACTTGATGTAAATCTATAATACCTATGAGTAGCCTAAGGGACAAATCATTTTTTAATTTTGATATTACTTTATGATTCTTTACAATTTAGATTGACAAGTGACAATTTTACATTTACCTTTAGGCCTACATTTAGTCATTTAGCATATGCTTTTATCCAAAGCGACTTACAAATGACAATTTAAAGCCTTTACATGAAATTTGACTTTTACGCAAGCCTTATTAAACTTTTTTTAAAGAGATAAGAGAGCAAAGAGTGTTTAAAGGCATACAACTTTTCATTTACAGCTGTTCAACTTTTTTCATTTAAAGTCTTAATGAAGGTTTGTGGCTACTGCGTATTGCTCTTCTACTTCTGGCGGGAAGAGATCACCATAAGTGTCACAGGTTGAAATGATAAAGGCAATGAGAGGGTTTTTTTTCTTTTCTTTTGCAAAAAGGTAATTAAACATCTGAAAAGGCTCTCATCCTGTATGCAGCGGGATCTTTAAGAAGTCCTAAACCCCCATTCATTGGTCTGGGAAATACGCTTTGGGTTAATGTCACTAACAGATTGCCTCAGTGAAAAGAGAATATGGAAGAATCCTCTCTTCCTTTTGTGTACCAGTCGCTTTAGTTGTATAGCTGTACCTGAATAGCGCTTGGGGTGCTTTTTTTCTGACTAAACTGATGAGTTACCTCAACATCAAACCTCTTTCCTAGTTAAAATGTAATAGAATTAAAATGTAAATAAAAAATCATATTTCTTTTTACAGGCAGCTTGACATGCCATGGAGGCCTTTCCCAGGCGAGTAGCTATAACTAAAGCCGAGTCGTTTCCTGGATGTAAACTTATCTTCCCTTTGCGCGCGAGCTCCGGAACTGCGAGACGTGTCGCGCGGACTGTCGGCATGGCGTTTGCCGTGTGTCTGCCACTTGCAGTCAGCAGCCCACTTCGTTTTCGGATTAGGTTACACACCCTGGTGACCGACGGCCACAGGGTTTCCCACTTAACAACTCCATGTGTTAAACCCTGTGCTGAGACCTACTGGCTTGGAAAGTTATTTATTAACACGCCACTAAGTAATTTCAATATTCTATAAAAAAAAAAAAGATTTATTTTATGATTTACCCAATTCACTCCAATTCATCGAGTGTTCATACAAGTGAAAAAAATACTAATTTTTAAAATCACGAAATCAAAAAGGAAGCCTGAGCAGAAATGTGATATTTTTAGGCCTAACGTTACATCAACCACAAATCGCGTTTGGCCGGCTGGTAGGCTATAGGCTGATATCACAAAAATCTTTACGCTGAGTTTAAATCTAAACACAAAACTAGTGAAAGAATTGTTCACAGAAAAAAAAAGTAGACCCCCCTGAAAGTCATTGAAAGATTCGTACACTGTTCAAAACCCTCGGGGCTAATCTAAATCGCACAGAAAAGCTTGTTTTCGCACATGTGCATTGCTGAAACACTAGTTGGCAGTGTGTGGGCTCTGTGGCTTCTCTCTCTGCCTGCGTGTCTGAGTTAATAGTTCAGAGATGCCGTTGTGGTACTGAGGTCGTGAGAACCGAGCGAACTAGACTGCCTGCGGCCGGGCAGAGCGCCAATCCGTAAATCCCCGCTGGCAGGCCGGGTCGTGCTTTGGCCGCACAGCCTCTCTGGAGGTGAAGAGGCGCACACGCGTGGCCGCCAAGATGCGAGTTTTGAGCCAGAGTATAATAATTACAAGAGCCACTGGCCAGATCCAAAACACGGAGACTTTTTAAGCAAAAGGGAGAAGGCTACTTCTCATAGATGCAATTGTTTTATACAAAAAGTGTTATTTATAAATCCATAAACTTGTTGACATTATCGCGTTTGAAGCAAAAGCATAATTTGGCTGATTTATTAATAGGCTATTTCGAATATTGAGGACATGTTTTCTGTGGGGTTTAGGACATTTATTTATATTTGTTTTATATAGCCTAAAATATAAATTTTATGTAATATTTTATTATTTGATATAGGCCTAATATTTTAAAGTTTGCCTCTATAGCCAAAACTGTAGGCTACACACACACGTGGTACAGAGGTTCTACTGATATAGAGTTGAGAGTTGAAGATTAGCTCGTAACTGTTTATATTAACAGCCATAACAAGCTTAAGTTAAAATACCCCAATCTAAGAAATAGAATGAATCTCCCCCTTTTTAATCAGTTTACAGAGAGATATACGATCAGCTCTTATATTTCAGGTCCTAAAATCAAACGGGACAGTTTTCACCAAATAAAGGAAAATGAGCAAAGAGTGTATTCTGAATGTATTCTGAAAGTATCTGAAAAGATGCACTAGGCCTACTACCACAATAAAAGTGTTAAAAACATGAGTAACACATTTTATAAATCAGAAAATGGCTATTTTGTCCAGCTCCATTCATGGAATGTTTTTGTGGACTGTTAAGTTTTTGTATCTGTTAATTTAGAAGAAATTTCTCAACCACCTAACATATTTTATACCAACAGAATACTTTAGCATTATGATTCTATGACTAGAGAGTACAGGTCAACAAAGTGGTGAATGTAGCGTCCAAATGTAGTGTCCTTTTTGACCACAAGGAGGAACATAACGTCTTGTGTTGTCCTACAGATCTACTCACGTAATGATTTGAAATTAGGTTTATGTATAAGAGATGTTAGGATCATAGAGAACACATTCATTTTCAATCCATATATTCCATCTAGCCTATTTTTATGCATATGTGTGTGCGACTGTGCATATATGCTTTTTCTGCCTTTGCGTTCACAACAAAACAAGCTAACACACACAAGTAGGCCTGTCTATATTTATTCTAGTTCAAAGTCACACTCACGAGGACAAGGGGGAAATGCTCAGCATGCTTAGATATGGACGCTGTGGGAGAAAGGTGGGGGCAAGAAGCACTGTGGTCCAGAAAAGAACCAGATGAGGCTGACACTCCTTTCTCCTTCAGCACCTGTTGCCCAAGAAGTCATGAAAGACACAGTCATCAGCAAAATTGTGCTGGAGACCCAGATTTAGATCCTCATCCCAGAACATCTCCACACGTGAATGTCATGAACTCATTTAGGAAGACTTTAAAGGAACAGTTCACCCAAAAATGAAAATGTGGTTATCATAATCACCTTTAATGTCATTCCAATCCTGTATGACTTACTTTCGTTAGTGGAACTCAAAAGAAAATATTTTTGAAAAAGTTTTTTCACCATACAATGAAAACCAATAAAACATTTATGTGTTCTGCAGAGGAAAGAAAGTCATACAGGTTTGGAACAACATGAAGTTTAGTAAAACTTTTGGGTAAACTATCCCATTAAAAATATCTCCTGGACCTATGTCAATCAAGAAATTTTGACAGTTATTATTCAATTATTTTTTACAGGGATTATCTGTTCTTCCACTGATATTTATAGCAAACAGACCATCTTTCCCTAGTAGCAGGAGTCGTGTGGTGGGGAGGGTGGACACTCGTAGGGACGCACTGCCGACCCTTATCAGATATCACAGCTCAAGGAGCCGCAAGGTCCGCAGATCCTTGTCACTTGTCTGCAGGACATATTTCTGAGTCCAGGTTTTGCTTTTCAGCACAATCTATGGTTTCAAGTCATGGTGTCTTGGCAGTCTTTGAAGCCTTTGCGAATAGTATAGATGCCACTGGAGAAAGTTAAGGACCACCCCCTGACAGTCAGGAGGTCATTCCAAGTATTTATAATCCCATCTCCTTGGTGGCCTTGAAGAAGACCGACTTTAAATTTGGACATGCTTTTTATTTATGTTTTTATACATCTTGAGGACCATTTATTTATGAGGATCTGACTGGTCAGCTGTTGGGCTATTTTGAGTGAAGTTCTTATATTACAAACAGACTTCAGAGAAGAGAATGTTTTTTCAAGATTTTATGTAGTTAATGATTATGCACACACACACACACACATATGCTCCTATAGGCTCCTATGTGTAGGTTCAGTAATTTCACTTTAATGGCAATGAATAGTTTTTTTTCATTTCCATTAAAGTGAAATAACATAAACATAGGAGCCTGAGAAAAATGTTAATTTTAGTAGAAAATTTCAAACGGCACTTAGAGGCATATATAAAACTGTGGCATATACACACATGGTCAGAATTGTTGGTACCCTTGGTAAATATGATCAAAGAAGGCTGTGAAAATAAATGTGCATTGTTAATCATTTTGATCTTTTATTTTTTTTAAATCACAAAAATCTAAACTTTCATTGGAGTATAAGAATTTAAAATGGGGGGAAATATCATTATGAAATAAATGTTTTTTTTTTCTCAAATACATGTTGGACACAATTACTGGTAACCCTAGAAATTCTTAAGAGTAAAATATATCTGAAATATATTAATATTCATATTCACAATTTTGAGCACTCCAGCATGTGTCACAACACAGGCAGGAGACAAGAGATGAGTGAAACAAGATGATTTATTGACAGGTTGAATGCTGATCATGAGGAGAGAATGGCAGGTGAGTGTCTAGAAGCTTTGCACAGTTCTATGAGTCTTAGCTGTGAACTGAAGTGAGTCTCTTTCACAGGATCGATGGAGGTCTGGAACCTGGATACTTCGCTGGAGGATCGCAGGAGAAACGTTGGAGAACTATAAGGTAACAGCCCCTACATCACCACATGTTGTTTGGGAGGGCTTCAAGAAAAAAATCAAGAAAAGAAAATGCTTTCACCAAAAAAACAATCTCCAGCATATTCAGTTATCAGACACGACTGAAACTTCAAATGGGACTGGCTTCTATGGTCAGACGAAACTAAACAATGAGCTTTTTAGCAGCAAACACTCAAGATGGGTTTGGTGAACACAGGGATAAAAAGTACCCCATATGTACAATGAAATATACTGCTGTATTTTTGATGTTGTGGGCCTATATTTCTGCTGGAGGTCCTGGACATCTTGTTTAGACACATGGCATCATTGATTCTATCAAATACCAACAGATAAAAAATCAAAAAGTGACTGACTCTGTTAGAAATCTTATAATGGGCCATGTTTGGATCTTCCAACCATACAATAATCCAAACACAAACCTTCTGCTATGGCCATTCCAGTCCTCTGACCTGAACCCTGTAGAAAATGAGTGAGGTGAACTGAAGAGAAGAAGCACCGTCATGGAGCTGTGAATCTGAAGGATCTGGAGAGATTCTGGATTAAGGAATGGTCTCTGATCTCTTGTCAGATGTTCTCTAACCTCATCAGGAATTATAGGAGAAAATTTAGAGCTGTTAAACTGGCAAATGGAGGTTTCAAAAAGTATTGAATAAAAGGGTGCCGTTAATTGTGGCCAATGTGTATTAGAGAAAAACATTTATTTCATAATGATATTTCCTCCCATTTTAAATTCTTATTATCCAATGAAAGGTTAGATTTTTGTGATTTTTTAATAAAAGATCAAAAGGATTAACAATGCAGATTAATTTTCACAGCCTTCTTTGATCATATTTACCAAGGGTGCCAATAATCCTGACCACGACTGTGTGTATATATATATATATATATATAATTAATAGTTTGTCATAAACATCTCAGGAAAATGTTATTGGGTTTCAAACCAAAGTTTTGTTTTTATTTAATTTAATTTTATATATATATATATTGGTTCTCAGAAGGATATATTGCATTGAATACTGTGGAATATTAGCTATTACACTTTAAAATACAAGTTTTCTATTTGAATATATTTTATATGGCAAAGCTGAATCCTTTATATAACACTTTATTATTGTTAATTATACAGTGATCATCAGCCATTTTCTCTCTCAAAAAAAAAAAGAAAAATTGGTTGGTAATCGCTGTATAATTAACTGTATTAAAGTGTTAAATAACTATAACAATTGCATTCACCTGCCTCAATATTTAATATTTAACAATTTCAGGTATTGGATTTGAGGATATTTATTTCTGAACAAAAAGCAGTGTAATTTTTCAATACCTAAGTACAAAGGAAAACTTTACTTGTTTGATTACATGTTTTGAGTAGATCCTTTGACATTATTTTATTAAAATTTTGGCACAAACCTATAACTCTAATTTCTGATTACTGTGGATGACAAGTGGTTAACTGAAAAGTCAAACAGAGGGCATGATCTGTGGGTTCTCTTGCAATGAGTGCACTGAAGACTTGTATGTCTGTGGGATGTAGTTCTGAGGTAGTGAAATCAGTCCTCTCAGCATGGCATTTCCCGTGCTCACTGAACTCAGTAATACATTAGGGCAAACTCTTTATTGCAGTTGAGTTTCAGGAAGCCTAGTGAGTCATGTTCACATTAGGTGTTTACGTGCCGAATGGTAACTGTGGGGTCCAGTTTTTTATTCGCTTGTTTGTCCCAGTTGTACTTTTTGCAATGAAAGGCGTTTTAGTTTCAGCTCATTTTTAACTGAACTTTGTTGACGATTGGGATGTTGCCATACATTTTCACATCCTCTTAATATTTGAGAAAAATGTTTGGTTTTTGCCAGGCTGGCAACATGTCCGTAGGGTCACAGTAAGGGCACAGTTAGTGGGAGTGGGAAATCTGCCCCCTGCATGGGTGGTGAATCAGCCGCTGTCTCACCACAAGCCCAGACATGCCCTAGATAGACACCTGAGAGTAACTGCTCACTACTCTGACTCATTTCAGCCCTTTCAAACCATCTGTGAGAATGTATGTGTGTGGTGTGTGCTCATGTCAAACACAGGATCTTCACTGCCCTTTTAATGCACAGCCAAGAAACAAAACAACAGAAGGCTGAACAACACGTTACGCAAATGGCATAGTACGTTTCCTGTTGGGTGGTTTGATGATGACCTGGAAACAAGATAAATATTTTTTTTTTATTATTATATATATTTTTTTGTTGTTGTTTGTTTTTCTTCCCTATTTAAAAGTCTTCTGTATTTCTAAGGGTTATTTATTTATTTATTTATTTATGGAGATGTGTTTTTATTATTTATTGGTGAGACACATTCCTTCCTTCCTTCATTCATTCATTCATTTATTCATTCATTCAGATATGTAGGATTTTATTATTTCTTGGTGTGACACATTCATTTATTCATTTATAGGCCTCACTTTTGGAAAAAGTAATCATTCATACATTCACTCACTCGTGAGTTTAAGATGTCTGGATGTTTTATTATTATTCATTGGTGGGATACATTCATTAATTAATTCATGCATTAATTTATGGGCCACCTTTTTGGAAAAAGTATTCATTCCTTCATTCATTCATTAATGATTTTAAGATGTGTGTGTTTTTTATTATTATTTCTTGGTGGGACACCGTCAATCATTCATTCATTCATTCATTTATGGGTCACATTTTTGGAAAAAGTAATCATTCATTCATGAGTTTAAGATGTGGGTTTTTTATTATTTCTGGGTGGGACACATTCATTCATTCATTCATGGGTTTAAGATATGTGTTTTTTATTATTATTATTTCTTGGTGGGACACCGTCATTCATTCATTCATTCATGGGTCACATTTTTGGAAAAAGTAATCATTCATTCATGGGTTTAAGATGTGTGTTTTTTATTATTATTTCTTGGTGGGGCACCTTCATTCATTCATTCATTTATGGGTCACATTTTTGGAAAAAGTAATCATTCGTTCACGAGCTTAAGATGTGTGGGTTTTTTATTATTTCTTCATGGGGCACATTCATTCATTCATTCATTTATCGGCCACCTTTTTGGAAGAAAGTATTTATATATATATATATATTTAAAGGTGAAGTGTGTATTTCATAGGAATACCTTATGCGAACCCATTATTTTGTCTACATTTTCTTTGAAAGGTTATGTGTGTTTCCATTTGTTGTTTCTAGTGGCACAAAAATGACACACTTCTCCTCTAAAGACCCATCTGTTGATGTTCTCTGTGTTCAGATCACAAGGATTAGGTGTGTGTTTATGATAGCTCGCTGACAGGCGGTCTAATCTCTCCACTTATCTAGTCGTGTGGCTCATTGTCCTCATACAGGATGTCCTGGTATCTGGCAGGGCACTATCAGGCACAGGGTTGCTAGGGTGCGTGTGACAAAGAAAAGTAAAAGAGAAACTACAAGACAAATCCTCTCACCAGATGTTACCAGCTTTTGAAAAGGTGCCTGGGAGCTTTCTCATCCTGCACTTTCCCTCCCCTCATCTTGTCAAAAGATCAAATAGTTTTTCTTCGTCTCTTTATCATGCAGCCTCATGTGGATCTGCCTTTTTAAAGGCTCTTGACTCAGACTGTGACAGGTCTCTGTCCGGATGAGACGGCTCACTGTTATGAGTGCTTGTCTTCTTTTTTTTTCTCTCTTTTCTTCGGACGGGAAGGTAAAGTTTACTCGTCTTGTTTGCCTTTCACTTCTTATGGTAAATGCAGAGCAGTGTGCTTTCCACTTGGAGATTTTATGGTGTTGATTCCCATGCATGAAACAGTCGAGTCAAGTGTCAATAAGAGAAAGGCTTCACTCCAAACAAAAGCAGCTAGTGAATGGCAGGGTGAAATGAGAGCACAGCTGGGCACACATACACACAAACAATACAGGGTGATACTCTCCACATCATGTTTCCTTGGTGAATTAATCCTTACTACTGACCTAGTGAATGTTGATTCAGCTCTTAAGTTTTTTTTCATATATATTGTCATGCAAATTTTGAGATGTTACATTTATTAAAGAATGCTGGCTAGTGAGTAAAATTTCCAAAATGTACATAAAAAACTGGTTTAAGGTGGATACATTTTTAGTATTTAACATGTTCATAAAATGCTTTCCTACATGTGCTTCAAAAGTTATGACTAAATTCAGGCAGATGATTGGCTACTATTCCACACCGTCACTCTCAGACATTTGTGCTGCATCCAAAAACTGAAAAAAATGCTGCCTTCGGAGAACGCATTTCAAGGTAGGAGGGCATTAAGGCACATTCGAATCTAAAGTTAGCTTCACTTCCTGTCTCATGATACCTTCATCTGATTGATTTTTGAAGGCAGCATAGATGTATTCTTTGCTGCCTTTGAGATCACACATGCCTGTGCATTTCATCCTGAGATGGTTGAGCTAAAACAAATAAAGATGGCATCTGAAAGTGGCGTTTGGTGGTCAGTTTGTAAATGTATATTTCTAACTAACTTTTTTCACTTCTGATGTTATTTCTAATGCGAATAAAATTATTAAATATACGCAAATTAAATATTTGGTTATTATATATTTATAAAACGGTTAGTTCCATTCCTCGATTCTGATTGGTCAGCAGCTGTGTTTTATTCACAATACAGCAGGGCTATGACCACTTCACCCAACCGTTCTGTGTATCACTGAGCAACACCCTTAGCAACCACATATACTGTATATATATATATACAGTGCACAGCATAAATGAGTACACCCCCTCTAAAACTTAACAAATTCAGCAAATACTCTTTACTTAGATGACATGTTAGGGTTCTTTGGAAATATAATGTTCCATCAAGTCTGTTTGATCAATTACCAAAGAAGAATGTCAAAATTATTCAGCAAAATAAGATTTTCTTATCAAAGTGATAAAATGTTGTGTTGCAAAAATGAGTACACCCTCCTGAAAGTTACTAAAAAAAAAAAAGTGTATAGGTTTAAGGTTATTTTTGATCAACAGGTAAGTATATTGAACCAAAACTTTTAAAGACAAGTCATTTCCTGACAATTAAAAGTGTTACATAGCCCATTGAATCATACTCAGACTTAATGCTGGCAGCATTGGAACCACTTGTGAGAGAAGTGCCAGTTGACCTATTTCTTAGCATAAAAGAGGACAATGTTACAAGAGGAATACCAAATTATTATTTTAAGTGTGAAAATTTAGCATAAGTAGCACCGACATTCAAAAACAATGGACTTGTGACAAGGCTCCTGAAATAATCAGGTCTTTACTTTAAGTTTTCATTTAGTGATGAGTCAATTTTTGCTAGAAAAAGAGCAGGAGAAATAACATGCAAGTGTCTCAGAGCCGGCAAAAGCTATGAAAAGAGTGACACTTTATCTCACAGAGTATGACGCAGCCTGCAGAAGTGACATGCATGGTTGTTGTCACCACTAGAATTACCCTACTGTAGCCAAAGCACAATAAACTCATTTAACCTCTTCCAAGGCCCATATCTACAAAATAGAGACTTCTGGGAATCCATACTCTGGTCTCAAGAGACCAAGTCAATCATTTCGGATCCAAAAGCATCAAAAATGTTCTGTTGTTGCTAGAGGAGGTGTACAGTGAGAAGTGTTTGGTACCCACAGTGACATTCAGTGGTAGTAAAGCTCTTATAGAGGGATGAATGAGTGCTGAAGGTGTGAGGGAGTTGTGCTTTATCAACGCTGTCATGAATTCACACACCACTGTGTGATGGAATACAAAAACTTGAAACAGAAGATGCTACCCTCCCCTCATTCCCTGCATTATTGGGCATTTTTTCAGCATGACAATGAAGATATTAATTCTCCCAAGGTGAAAATCCTTCAGTGGACATGTATTTCACTCAATCTTATCGCTCTTGAGCAGCTGTGGGGGATTCTGTAGAGACGAGCTGAGCAAAACTCCCCATTAAAGACCAGAGCATTTAAGGAGGTCGTCCTCCAGGAGTTAAACAGGACAGATGTGAAAATCTGTCATGAACTTGTACACTCAATGCCAAGAAGGGTCAGAGCAGTATACTTAAAGTTCTGGAGGACATACTGAGTACTAGAATATTATACATTTGCTGAATTAAATCTAGGGTGTACTCATTTCTGCAGTCCTTCATTTTAACTAAATTGGCTAATTTACTTATCTTACAGAAAATGTTGGCATATATTTTGTCGTTTTTATTAAGTATATGTTTAATACATTTCAATTTTGCCATCTTTCCATGAATTATATTTGTGATCATTAAGAAAATACATATTTTATATTTATTCAGAGGGGGTGTACTCATTTATGCTGTGCACTGTATATATATATATATATATATACACTGTAAAAAAAAAGAAAAGTTGAGCAAACTTAAAAGTTTAAGGCAACCAGCTTCAGCAGATTTTTCAGTTTTCTCAACTGGTTGTTTTAAGTTTATACAACAAAAAGTTGAGAAAACTGAAAAATCTCCTAAAAAATAAGTTGAGAACACAAAAAAATCTGCTGAAGCTGGTTGCCTTAAACTTTTAAGTTTGCTCAACTTTTTTTTTTACAGTGTATATATATATATATATATATATACATATACAGGTGCTGGTCATATAATTAGAATATCATCAAAAAGTTGATTTATTTCACTAAAAGTGAAACTTGTATAATGTATACATTCATTCCACACAGACTGATATATTTCAAGTGTTTATTTCTTTTAATTTTGATGATTATAAGTGACAACTAATGAAAACCCCAAATTCAGTATCTCAGAAAATTAGAATATTGTGAAAAGGTTCAATATTGAAGACACCTGGTGCCACACTCTAATCAGCTAATTAACTCAAAACACCTGCAAAGGCCTTTAAATGGTCTCTCAGTCTAGTTCTGTAGGCTACACAATCATGGGGAAGACTGCTGACTTGACAGTTGTCCAAAAGACGACCATTGACACCTTGCACAAGGAGGACAAGACACAAAAGGTCATTGCAAAAGAGGCTGGCTGTTCACAGAGCTCTGTGTCCAAGCACATTAATAGAGAGGCGAAGGGAAGGAAAAGATGTGGTAGAAAAAAGTGTACAAGCAATAGGGATAACCGCACCCTGGAGAGGATTGTGAAACAAAACCCATTCAAAAATGTGGGGGAGATTCACAGAGTGGACTGCAGCTGGAGTCAGTGCTTCAAGAACCACTACACACAGACGTATGCAAGACATGGGTGTCAGGGTCCATGTCAAGCCACTATTGAACAACAGACAGCGTCAGAAGCGTCTCGCCTGGGCTAAAGACAAAAAGGACTGGACTGCTGCTGAGTGGTCCAAAGTTATGTTCTCTGATGAAAGTAAATTTTGCATTTCCTTTGGAAATCAGGGTCCCAGAGTCTGGAGGAAGAGAGGAGAGGCACAGAATCCACGTTGCTTGAGGTCCAGTGTAAAGTTTCCACAGTCAGTGATGGTTTGGGGTGCCATGTCATCTGCTGGTGTTGGTCCACTGTGTTTTCTGAGGTCCAAGGTCAACACAGCCGTATACCAGGAAGTTTTAGAGCACTTCATGCTTCCTGCTGCTGACCAACTTTATGGAGATGCAGATTTCATTTTCCAACAGGACTTGGCACCTGCACACAGTGCCAAAGCTACCAGTACCTGGTTTAAGGACCATGGTATCCCTGTTCTTAATTGGCCAGCAAACTCGCCTGACCTTAACCCCATAGAAAATCTATGGGGTATTGTGAAGAGGAAGATGCGATATGCCAGACCCAACAATGCAGAAGAGCTGAAGGCCACTATCAGAGCAACCTGGGCTCTCATAACACCTGAGCAGTGCCACAGACTGATCGACTACATGCTACGCCGCATTGCTGCAGTAATTCAGGCAAAAGGAGCCACAACTAAGTATTGAGTGCTGTACATGCTCATACTTTTCATGTTCATACTTTTCAGTTGGCCAAGATTTCTAAAAATCCTTTCTTTGTATTGGTCTTAAGTAATATTCTAATTTTCTGAGATACTGAATTTGGGGTTTTCATTAGTTGTCACTTATAATCATCAAAATTAAAAGAAATAAACACTTGAAATATATCAGTCTGTGTGGAATGAATGTATACATTATACAAGTTTCACTTTTTGAATGGAATTAGTGAAATAAATCAACTTTTTGATGATATTCTAATTATATGACCAGCACCTGTATATGTGCATCAGCAGTATGTCTTAAATACTCACAGCACTGCATCACCGTATGTATTGGCAGTAGCAAGCTCCTGTACTTGCTTACATTTACATTTAGTCATTTAGCAGACGCTTTTGCAATAAACTACAACTACAGCAATAAACAACAGCAGCAGCAATTCAGTAGCAGCAGAGTTGCAGATCTATTCCGCCAAGTCCAAAAACAATAACATTGTCATATCCATTACCATGCTAAAATCTTCAGAGAGTTGTCATGATAGAAATGTATTTATTTTTGTTTATCTAAAATATTTTTGTAATACTTTTTTTTTTTTTTTTTTTTTTTTTTTTTTTTTTTTTTCTTTTTTTTGGCCTGTCAGTAGCACAGATAACACATGACAGTACATATGCATGGCTATACTATCATCATTCACAGCCTTTTTTTTCTTTTTTTTTAATTAAATATATTTATTTATTTATTTTTATTTTTTATTTTTTTTAATATTAATTAATTAATTAAATTTTATATACCCTTTTACTTAACCACACTGTGACAGACAAGACCAGGGGACAGAGAAAACAAGAGAGAGAAAGAAGAAAGAAGATAGGAAAAAAAAAAAAAAAAAAAAAAAAAAAAAAAGGTTGTGGGGAAAGTCAACAAAGAAGGGGAAGAGAGAGAGAGAAAAAAGGAGAATGGGGGATAGAGAGAGAGAGGGAGAAAAAACAAAAACAAAAAAAAAAGACAATTTGCTTCAATACCTGCTGACAAAAAGAGAAAACAACCGAAGACACAACATCAAAGAGACTGCAGCAACAACCAACATCTGTATAAATCACAATAAATTCTAAATGTTAAATGTTATTGAGCAGCACACATAACTAATATTACAAAATAAGTTTTGAAGCAACAGCAGATCAAGACAATGTGTGTCTGTGAGCACCTGTTTTTACACCAATGTGAATGCTTGAGTGTACACCTGTGTGTGTGAGCGCGCTTGTGTTCATAAGGTTCCTCCATGTAAATGTTTAATAGTGTGTGTGGGGAACAACAGCCCCATCCCGCAAGGCATGAAGCAGGCACGGAACAGACCCGGGCCCCAAACATCCGGAGGCCCCCCAGGGCACGAGACCCCCAGGAGAACCACCGCAGGGACAACCGCGGCCTCCACCCAAAAAAGGGCAGAGGAGAGCCCGAAGGCGGGACCTCCGACAGCCACAGTGTAGGCGCCCCAGGGTGCCGTGGCGGCAAGCCCGCAGGCTCCACCGGCAGCCGACCACACCAGGGCGGACCAGGCCCTGGGCCCGGAGACCCAAAGGCCCCCCACCCCACAAACGGGGCCCAGCAAGGCCAGTAGGGCCAGGCCCCGCCAATCGACCGTAATACTTTTTTCAAACAGAAGTCAAAACACAAAAAAACAAAATAAAAATGTATTATTATTATTATATTTATTTTATTAATATGAATATTATTTTATTTTGTATGAATATATATACAGTATATATATATATATATATATATATATATACATACACTATATTGCCAAAAGTATTGGGTCGCCCCCTTCTAATGAGCAGGTTTGACTACTTTAGTAATTTCTATGAGTACAAATCTTAATGTTAAAGCATATAATGATATTCTAGGAAATTGTGTGCTTCTAATATTATAGCAACAGTTTGGACAGGACCCTTTTCTATTCTAACATGACAATGCCTCTGTGTATAAGGCAAGGTTCAAAAAGAAAATTATTGATTCAGTCAGTGTGGAAGAACTTGACTGGTCTTCATAAAACCAAGTCCTAATCCCAGTTTAACACCTCTGGTGTGACTGTAAATGCAGACCTTGAGACAAAAACTCATCACCAAACACCAATGACTTGTACATATGGGTACAGTCGTTTTAGACACTTCCAAAACTGTTGCAACAGAGATGGAAATACAATTTTTAAATACAAACCCGATTCCAAAAAAGTTGGGACACTGTACAAATTGTGAATAAAAAAGGAATGCAATAATTTACAAATCTCATAAACTTTTTTATTTTATTCACAATAGAATATAGATAACATATCAAATGTTGAAAGTGAGATATTTTGAAATGTCATGCCAAATATTGGCTCATTTTGGATTTCATGAGAGCTACACATTCCAAAAAAGTTGGGACAGGTAGCAATAAGAGGCCGGAAAAGTTAAATGTACATATAAGGAACAGCTGGAGGACCAATTTGCAACTTATTAGGTCAATTGGCAACATGATTGGGTATAAAAAGAGCCTCTCAGAGTGGCAGTGTCTCTCAGAAGTCAAGATGGGAAGAGGATCACCAATTCCCCCAATGCTGAGGCGAAAAATAGTGGAGCAATATCAGAAAGGAGTTTCTCAGAGAAAAATTGCAAAGAGTTTGAAGTTATCATCATCTACAGTGCATAATATCATCCAAAGATTCAGAGAATCTGGAACAATCTCTGTGCGTAAGGGTCAAGGCCGGAAAACCATACTGGATGCCCGTGATCTTCGGGCCCTTAGACGGCACTGCATCACATACAGGAATGCTACTGTAATGGAAATCACAACAGGGGCTCAGGAATACTTCCAGAAAACATTGTCGGTGAACACAATCCACCGTGCCATTCGCCGTTGCCGGCTAAAACTCTATAGGTCAATAAAGAAGCCATATCTAAACATGATCCAGAAGCGCAGGCGTTTTCTCTGGGCCAAGGCTCATTTAAAATGGACTGTGGCAAAGTGGAAAACTGTTCTGTGGTCAGACGAATCAAAATTTGAAGTTCTTTTTGGAAAACTGGGACGCCATGTCATCCGGACTAAAGAGGACAAGGACAACCCAAGTTGTTATCAGCGCTCAGTTCAGAAGCCTGCATCTCTGATGGTATGGGGTTGCATGAGTGCGTGTGGCATGGGCAGCTTACACATCTGGAAAGGCACCATCAATGCTGAAAGGTATATCCAAGTTCTAGAACAACATATGCTCCCATCCAGACATCGTCTCTTTCAGGGAAGACCTTGCATTTTCCAACATGACAATGCCAGACCACATACTGCATCAATAACAACATCATGGCTGCGTAGAAGAAGGATCCGGGTACTGAAATGGCCAGCCTGCAGTCCAGATCTTTCACCCATAGAAAACATTTGGCGCATCATAAAGAGGAAGATGCGACAAAGAAGACCTGAGACAGTTGAGCAACTAGAAGCCTGTATTAGCAGCCTGGTCTCATGTTCATACGTAGGTATTAATACGTAACATTTACAAGCACAAAACGTACATTTATGTACGTATTTATTGATGCTAAAACGTACAATTTAGACGTATTTCAACGTTTAAAACGTACAAATCGATACGTATTTTTAGCTAAAAAACATAAAAATATTTACGTATCTTTTATATCATTAAGATATTCGTATCAATGCATTTTTATCATTTTATCAATAAGTGATTTAGACTTTTAGACCCCTTAACCTACCCGCAAACCTAAACCTACCCATTTTACAGTGAATATGCATTTTTATCATTTTATTAATAAGCAATTTAGATTTTAGACCCCTTAACCTACCCCCAAACCTAAACCTACCCATTTTATAGCGAATATAAAACGCAACTGACCGAAGCATGCAGGAAAATAACAATTTTAGTAAGAATAATAGCATTAAAAATGTTTTTATAGTCGCTAATCCCACTCCTACCTCTAAACCTAAACATAGCTATTTCTGTACAGTATAAGAAAAACATGACAGACAGATAAATGCAATTACAATCATTTATGTATTGCAAAAATTTCAAAAGCACTACCAAAAGTAATCCAAATGACAATGCGTTGCAGCCGTAGTCCTCTCTGGCGGAATACAGTAGGTTTGTGTGAGGTGCAGAGCAGAATTTATGTTATTAATCGCTGAAAATATTATCCATATTATTTTCCTGATCCTCTCGCTCTCAGTGAACTCGTCTCCTGACCTGAGGGCGCGCGCATGCTTGCATCTTTCAAACACACACCTCACCAGAAACACGGCATGTCGCAATCTGTGACGCATGCAGGCGAGAGCCAATGAGCGTTCGATTATTCTGCCGTAAAACCTGTCGTTTGAAGCGGCAACATTTGAATTCGTAAGGAGCGCGTCATCAGTCAGCGTGGGCTTTACTGTTTACGGTCGCTGGACTCGCTGCTCGGGATGGAGATGAAGATCGCCGAATAAAGGCTTGGATTTGGGTCTGTTCCTCGCAGTCGTATGGATTCTGAAGATCTGGATTACAGCGCATAAATAAAATTGTTTCATTTCGTAATTATGTTGCGGTTTTGGTGTTTTATATAGTTCTATTTTCAGTCACAGCATGTCCGAGAAAACGCTTTTTGTGGCCCATGGCAAACAAAGTAAACATTACATGACAAGTAAAGGTTAAACGATTGCAGAAATTTTATTTATTTTGAGGGTTTAAAGTGAAGTCTTGTTTAACATTATGTAGGCATATTCTTGGAAACGAGCTGGAAGAAATAACACAGAACGAAATGTTATCATTTCATATAAAGTAAACGAGTAAACAACTGAAAACAAGGTAATTGATATGGCAACTAAAAACAACTAATAATAAAATGAATGCCGCAATTTCAATATTCATAAGGATTCATTTTTAGATGTAGTAATACGTCAGTTTTCAACGTTTAAATTCAGAAAATACGTAAGTATTTATACGTTTAGATGCTGAAAATACATCAGTATTGTACGTTTTAGTGCCTGTAAAAACGTAAGTAAATGTACGTTTTATAGAACCACATTTTACGTAAAATACATACGAATTATCATGAGATCACGTTGGTATTAGACAAGAATGGGACAACATTCCTATTCCTAAACTTGAGCAACTTGTCTCCTCAGTCCCCAGACGTTTGCAGACTGTTATAAAAAGAAGAGGGGATGCCACACAGTGGTAAACATGGCCTTGTCCCAACTTTTTTGAGATGTGTTGATGCCATGAAATTTAAAATTAACTTATTTTTCCCTTAAAATGATACATTTTCTCAGTTTTAAACATTTGATATGTCATCTATGTTGTATTCTGAATAAAATATTGAAATTTGAAACTTCCACATCATTGCATTCTGTTTTTATTCACAATTTGTACAGTGTCCCAACTTTTTTGGAATCGGGTTTGTACATGAATTATGTTCCCATCGCTGTTGCCACAGATTTGGAAGTGCATTTTTCTGTTTTAAAGAAGGGGGTGTCCCAATACTTTCGTCTATATAGTGTATGTACAAGCCATTGGTGTTTGGTGATGAGTTTTTGGCTCAAGGTCTGCATTTACAGTCACACCAGAGGTGTTAAACTGGGATTAGGACTCGGTTTTAAGTTCTTCCACACTGACTGAATCAATCATTTTCTTTTTGAACCTTGCCTTATACACAGAGACATTGTCATGTTAGAATAGAAAAGGGCACACCATTTCCTAGAATATCATTATATGCTTTAACATTAAGATTTGTACTCATAGAAATTACTAAAGTAGTCAAACCTGTTCATAAGAAGGGGGCAGCCCAATACTTTTGGCAATATAGTGTATATAGTATATATATATACAGTATATATATATATATATATATATATGTAGGCTAGTTGATGATGTACTTCAAGCACGTTATAATAATCTCTTAACTATTGTGTATCTGCCTGAACTTCAATAGTGCAATATTGTAGGACAAACCCATGACAAAAGTAACAAGATTAGTATAAACAAACATAGTAAAAAACATTAATGAAGACTATATATTTAGACTATAATGACCTGCCTGGAACATCAGCATCTGTTCTCTGGGAAGCAGGCAAAGCTGTGATGAGAGGTAGAATAATCTCATTCTCATCGCATAAAAAGAAAAGAGAAAATAAATGTATTCAGGAATTAGAAGAAACCATAAAAACTTTAGAAGAATCCTACGTATCCTCCCAGGAACAGGAAATGCTGAAAAAAATATGTAAAGCAAAACTAGAATTAAATGAAATTATTAATAAAAAAACTAAATTCTTAGCACAAAGACTTCGCTGGCAAGAATTTGAATATGGTAACAAATCAGGTCAATTCTTAGCGAACCAGTTAAAAATAAATAAAGAAAAAACAACGATATGTGCTGTTAAAGATTTAACTGGGGATACAGTATATGACCCTGAAAGAATAAACAACACTTTCAGAGATTTTTACGAATCTTTATATTCTCCACAGATAAACCCATCTAAAGACGAAGTTGACCAATTTCTTGACAATATAACTCTTCCGAAATTAACAGACAATCAAGCGATGGCATTGGATTCTCCACTGACATCAGATGAACTTCAGGAAGCTTTGAACAGTATGCCCAATAAAAAGGCTCCAGGTCCAGATGGCTTTCCAGCAGAATTCTATAAAGAATTCTGGGCTATTCTGGCACCAACATTCTACAGAATGTTGCAGGAAACCAAAGAAAATGGCAGACTTCCACCAAATATGAATTCTGCCAACATTAGTCTCTTACTAAAACCAGGCAAAGACCCTGTATTGCCTACTAGCTATCGTCCAATATCCCTTATTAATGTGGACACTAAAATAATCTGCAAAGCTATCTCAAAAAGAATAGAGAAGATAACCCCTCTCATAATTCATTACGACCAAACTGGTTTCATAAAAGGCAGGCACTCCTCAACAAATACTCGTAGGTTACTTAACTTGATAGACTATTCATGCAATAGAAACCTTCAAATTACAATATTGTCTCTAGATGCAGAAAAAGCTTTTGATAGGGTTAACTGGAATTTTCTATTTGCAACTTTACACAAATTTGGTTTTGGAAACTCTTTCATAAACTGGTTAAAAATATTATATAACTCTCCAACAGCATGTGTCAGGACAAATGCCCAAACGTCCTCTAGCTTCTGTCTTAAGAGGGGCACCAGGCAGGGATGCCCCCTCTCCCCCTCACTGTTTGCAATTTTTATTGAACCACTAGCAGCAGCAATTAGACAGGCAACAGTGATTAAAGGCATTAAATGCAAGAATGTAGAACATAAAGTTAGTCTTTACGCAGATGATGTGTTACTTTTTCTTCAACATTCACAAACCACTCTCTCTGAGGTAATTACATTAATAAACTCTTTCTCAAGAGTCTCAGATTATTCAATAAACTGGTTAAAATCAACAGTTCTTCCAATTAATTGTTCCTTCCAGAATTCTTCCACTCCATTGCAATCTGGAAATATTAAATATTTAGGTATTAATGTTTCTCCTAAGCTGACAGATTTGATTAAATTAAACCACATCCCACTTTTAAAGAAGGTAGAAGATGATCTAACCAGATGGAGGTCTCTACCCATATCACTCATGGGAAGAGTCACCTCAATAAAAATGATGGTTTTGCCAAGAATTAATTATTTATTTGCAGTGATCCCGAGTAAACCACCACCTGACTGGTTTAGATCTTTGGACTCCTCTATCTCTAAATTCCTTTGGAAAGGTAAACCCCCGCGTATTAGCTTAAAAACGCTGCAAAAGACCAAGGATAAAGGAGGACTAGATCTACCTAACTTTTACCACTATTTCTTAGCCAATAGGCTTCAACACATTTCAGGGTGGTTAAAACACACCCTCTTAGATGAGCCTTGGCTAGATGTAGAACAGGCATTATGCAATAATATAGAGATTTCGGATCTGCCATTCATTAGCTCGATCAGTAAACGACACGTATGCTTTAAAAGCATCAGTATCAGCTCTTCTCTGACAGCATGGTGGGAGTTTCTAAAAATGACGGAGTCTTCACTAATCCCATGCAAACGTACCCCTATCTGGAACAATCCTGACATATTGCTAAACAACAATATGATAAACTTCACAGATTGGAGTTGTAAAGGTATTAAATACCTGGAACATATATTCAAAGGGACAGACTTTATTCCCTTTGACAAATTAATTAAACAATATGGGATTAATAAGAACAGATTTTTAGAATATCAACAAATTAAATCTATTGTAAAAAGGAAATTTAAGTCTAATCATATCAATTTACAAATACCACCAAGTGTGTCAGATTTTCTTAATCTCAAAACCCCCAAATTAATGTCTAAAATATACAGGGCACTTTCCAATATAGATGAATCAGTATCACTTCCTATTGCAAAATGGGAAGCAGATCTATCAGTAAGCTGGGACCATAATTTCTGGTCTCAGATATGTTTAAAAACCTTTGAACTGATTAGAAATCCTGGATTACAATTAATACAATACAAAATTCTGCATAGAGTGCACTACACAGGTCATCGGATGTTCAGGATGGGTTTTACAGCTTCTAACAACTGCTCACACTGTAAAGGCAATACACCTGACAATTACATCCACGCTCTATGGTTCTGTCCACCTGTTCAGAGGTACTGGTACAGGATTTGTGAAGACTTATCAAAGTGTCTTAAATGCTCTATTCCAGCCTCTCCTTTAGTCTGCTTGTTGGGCGACCTAGATGGTGTCACTACAGAAGATAACACAATCCACATGGCTTTCACTGCCCTATGCATTGCTAAGAAGACTGTCCTCATGAACTGGAAAAATAAAAATAATCTTAATATCAACCAATATAGAGATTATTTGTGGGATTATATTAGCCTTGAAACAGCTTCTGCTGACACATTAGATCAATCTCTCTGGGCTCCTTTGATCAGCTCCATCACCTAGTGTGGGTGGGGGTCCCGATTCTGTCCGGCTGTGGTTTTTGTTGTTGGCGTGGGGTGGCAATATGGGCCTGGGGCATCTGGGGGTTCCCTGGGGATGGGTTTCTTGGGGGGTTTGGCGCTGGGGCTGCGGCCTTGGCCTGGATGGGGTATTGGTGACTCTTAGATGCTGTTTCTCTGGCGGCGGCATGCGGCGCTGCTGGGGATGCCTGTGCCGGCGGACGTAGGTTGCCAGCCTGGCGGCCGCACTGTTCCGGGGTTGGTCCGGGGGGGTTTGGGGATCTGGGGACGCTCTGCCTCCGGCTTGGGGTCACGGCTGGGCCTGGGGGGCTTGGGTCCTGGTTGGTGTGCCGCCGGGAGCATGGGTTGGTGCATGCGCTTGGGCCCGGCTCTGGTGTGGGGGTCTTCGATGCATCGGTGCCTCCGCGGGGGGGGGGGTCCAATAGAGGCGGGGTATACGGGCTTTACCTGGGTGTCTTATTGTCTTATGTAGTTTGGGAAGTGACTGGATGATGGGGTGGGGTAGTTTTTCCTCTGCTGTGGGGTCTGGTGGGCCGCCCCGGGCTGCCATGGGCCCTGGTCTGGATGGGCCTGGGCCCCCCGCCCTGGGCAGATTTGGGGTAACGGGGGTGCCTATGGGGGTCAGCGGGGGAGCTGGCTCCAGAGGGGGGGGTATTTTGCCCCCTCTGATGTTTTCCTCCCCATCCCTAAGGCTTCACTTCTCCCGCTCCATCACACCAACACATAGGTAGGGTTTTGAGGTGCGGGTGAGTCGCTGGGATGCGGGGGAGGTGGTACTCCTCTGTCTCCTCGTGGCCGCCTGCATCTCAATTACACTTTACAGCTTAGACATTCTCATTACTTACTGTCACATGACACATACATATAGGGCCTTGGGGGTGGGCACACTGAATGGCATCCGGAGGGCGGTCTGTTCATTCAGCCTTCCCTCTGGTGCCAGTGCCCACTTCTCAATTTTAAGTTGCACATAGACATTGAGGGCTCTAGGGAGGGGACGAGCTGACACAAGCTTGTGGAGGGTGCCCCTCCCCTGTTTTAAAGCACCCCTGTTTTAAAGCACCTTAGAACAACACACACCAACACTACATTTGAGCGGGTGGGGTGAAGCATGGGGTCGTTTTTTTTTTTTTTTTTTTTTTTTTTCACACACCCCTGTTCTCTGTTCTCTGTCTGGGGCCGGGGGCTGTGAGGATGAGCTGGCCGCCCGGTCGGGGTCTGGGCTGTTGATTTTCTCTGCTGCTGCGGGGACCGGGGTGGTCTTCCTGTCCCCACGCCGGAGCGAAGGGGGTTCAGCTCCGGGATCGGGCGCTGGCTACCCCTCTGGGGGTGGTGGTGCCTGGATCTAGGAGTATAGAGTGCATATGGGGAGTGTGAGTGTGGGTACTGTGTCCATTTTTGTGTGTCTACATGTGGGGCGAAGGTGTGAATATTTGTTTGCGTGCATGAGGGTGGGAACATATGCTTGTGTATATGTGTGCTTGTCGTCTACGTCTATGTGTCAGGTCGGGCCTTAGACTCCGCCTCACTCATCATCTTAGTCGACCCCCACCCCACCACCATGCCCTGCCGGTGGAGGATGCCGCCGGTGCGTTGGTGATTTCTCGCGCCGGGGCAGGATGCTCGGGCGAGCGCCGGCCCGCTCTCGGCGGTCGATTGGCGGGGCCTGGCCCTACTGGCCTTGCTGGGCCCCGTTTGTGGGGTGGGGGGCCTTTGGGTCTCCGGGCCCAGGGCCTGGTCCGCCCTGGTGTGGTCGGCTGCCGGTGGAGCCTGCGGGCTTGCCGCCACGGCACCCTGGGGCGCCTACACTGTGGCTGTCGGAGGTCCCGCCTTCGGGCTCTCCTCTGCCCTTTTTTGGGTGGAGGCCGCGGTTGTCCCTGCGGTGGTTCTCCTGGGGGTCTCGTGCCCTGGGGGGCCTCCGGATGTTTGGGGCCCGGGTCTGTTCCGTGCCTGCTTCATGCCTTGCGGGATGGGGCTGTTGTTCCCCACACACACTATTAAACATTTACATGGAGGAACCTTATGAACACAAGCGCGCTCACACACACAGGTGTACACTCAAGCATTCACATTGGTGTAAAAACAGGTGCTCACAGACACACATTGTCTTGATCTGCTGTTGCTTCAAAACTTATTTTGTAATATTAGTTATGTGTGCTGCTCAATAACATTTAACATTTAGAATTTATTGTGATTTATACAGATGTTGGTTGTTGCTGCAGTCTCTTTGTGTTGTGTCTTCGGTTGTTTTCTCTTTTTGTCAGCAGGTATTGAAGCAAATTGTCTGTTTTTTTGTTTTTGTTTTTTCTCCCTCTCTCTCTCTATCCCCCATTCTCCTTTTTTCTCTCTCTCTCTTCCCCTTCTTTGTTGACTTTCCCCACAACCTTTTTTTTTTTTTTTTTTTCCTATCTTCTTTCTTCTTTCTCTCTCTTGTTTTCTCTGTCCCCTGGTCTTGTCTGTCACAGTGTGGTTAAGTAAAAGGGTATATAAAATTTAATTAATTAATTAATATTAAAAAATAAAATAAAATAAATAAATAAATAAATATATTTAATTAAAAAAAAAGAAAAAAAAGGCTGTGAATGATGATAGTATAGCCATGCATATGTACTGTCATGTGTTATCTGTGCTACTGACAGGCCAAAAAAAAAAAAAAAAAAAAAAAAAAAAAAACATTAATGAAGGCATCTGCACGAGAAGGCAGATCCTTTTAAAGTATCTCATATTTCATATTTCATATTCAAAGTTGCATATATCATCTCACATTTACTCCTAGAATAACTCAACGTTTAGCAAGCTAACGATGCTTGTTTTCACTTGCAGTCAGTTTCTTCACCAAAGGGCATGAACTGCATGGTGTTAGTCATAACCCTGAGAAAAGCACCAAATCAGAGCATAAAACATGAGTGAAAATGTGAGATTTTGAGGCACGATAGTGCTCTTAGAATTGAAAAAGGCTTGTGTGAAAGCTTGTTTGCGCTTGTGGTTAGGAGACAGTTTGTTTGCGTTGCATGGGAGTGGATGTGGGTATGAGAACGCAAGTTACCACTCAGGGTTTCCGCTCTGAGTATTCGTGCGCTGCTCGTTGGTTCCTGCGTCACTGTATGCTCTGATGACGAGGGTCCCTAGAGCAGAACCACCACATTGATTGTTTCACCTATCCTGCAGACTACCACATTGTGTCCTCCCTTTTCTCCCCAGCCAATCAATACCTCTTTGTGTCCATCTCTGTCCATTGACAAATCACTCAGGTCAAATGCTTTTTTGTGCTGCTGTCAGTCAAAGCGAAGGTATGACTTCGTCTTTTCCTCATTTGACAATTGCATTGCTTTTAACACACACTCATTGTTCACGGTCGGGCCACATTTAGGGGTCTTTATCAGTGTGTAAAGTTGATTTGCCTCTCTCTAAACTACAGTATCTGATCCAATCTTGGGTTTAAATGTGAGATTACTTCCTCTAAGTGCTGATTTGGAGGTGGACCAGTACATCCACTGTCTGCCTGGCTGCACTCTTGCTTGGTAGATCTATGGCTTCCGTCCATTGACATCAGCACTTGTTATATCTTTCACGGTTCCAGCTCTCCAGTATCTGTTTATCACATTTAACATCCTATTCTTTTGATGTGGCCACTTGCCACGGCCTCCATGTTTCCATGGCCAGCTCCAAACAAGCTTAGACACAACAGTTCAGCAGAGGAAGACAGACCTCTGCAGCCTCTCACTTCCTATAATGTCTGAGGTGATTCCGATTTAGGGAAAGTTTATTGTTCGCATGCTGCTTTGTACCGCTGGGCCTATCAGTCTGGAATGTCGCACTTCCTGTGGAATATTTTTAGACTGGACATTAAATTCAAGACAGTCTTAGATGCACTTTTATTTATACAAAAGGTGCGATTTAGAAGCAGACAAAAGCGTGTTTGAACAGCCTATTGTCTTCCATGACATTTTATGACAAATCAATACATAAACTGTCAGACGGCAGCATTGGGTCACTTCCTGAGGGACTGTTTGCTCCCAGTGGGGTGTGTGGCAAGGGGACAGTGGGGGCATTTTGGGGTCCCTGACCCTGCTTATTTAGGCTGGTTTAGAGTCGACTGGGACCGGGGCCATTGAGAAGCCATCAATGGAGGCGGCCATCCAGTAGACAGGAGCACTGATAACCAAAGGGATGGAACAGGGTTAACAAGACATATTTAGAGAACATTGTCATTTCTGGTCAATGAGTGGACTTTAAAAAAAGAAATCTTGGAAGACACTTCTTTCAGCCTCACACCATGAAACCTAGAGAAACTTTGACTTTCTGTCCAGCAGAGGAAACATCTGGGGATAGACAATAAAGAATGTGTGTGAATAAGCAGAAGAGACCCCCAGCTATTCTGCTTCACCTCTGTTTTACGTTCTGGTGTCTGCTGAATTAAGATTGCTTACCCTCACAGGTCTGATTATATTAAAACTTATTTCAGATTTTATTTACGTGTATCTATCTAACACAAAACTTGCTTAATTTTGATAGGGATATCAGGAAAAGTAATAATAATTAGCACTTTAGTGAGCGAGTCAGATGTGAATTCATTAACCGCTCTGGGGTGCGTTTCCCATATAACGACATAACTCGCTGATTAAGCACCATAGTTCCATGCATTGTTGTGGAAACGAACTAGCTAGTCACAACTGTTTTCCGAACACGGTCGCATCTCCATCGTTTGAACCACATTACGGTAGTTCAACAACATAGGGCCGTTGTTAATGACGTCAAACGCATGTGGTGGAGGAATAACTTCTGCTATTTAACTGATTAGACATCTCTAAGATGCTGCTGTATTGAACATGACACCTGATGACTAATTTAATGTTTATTGTTCCCTGTCATTTTGCATTTGTTTGTTTCATCACGGGTTCCCTCTAATGCCATACTCCAGGGTTCGGTATTTTTGCACATGCGCACTCTTCAAAAACAGTGCTTATAGAGGACGCAATAAAAAATACATAGATTAAAATGCATTTATAATTAGATAGAATGGAATATATAGATTTACTGCATGTTAGCTTGCTTATTGTGCCCAAGAGCATATTTATTTAAGCTCATATGTCTTAATAACAAGAAACTATGCTTCTAACCACAGGTCGAGAACTGTAGTTCCAACCACGTAAGTTTGCGACGTTGTTTGCGAATGTTCGTTTAAACTATGGTTTCGGGAAACACCGAATCGTTGAACTATGCTCGTAACGACGGAACTTGCGACCATAGTTGGCTAACGATGCTTTTGGGAAACGCACCCCTGATCAATTCAGTTCAGAGCACTTTTGTCAGATTGAAGGATTCTTCAGACTCCAAACATTTTTTTTTTTAACCATTCGTTAAAAAAACAACTCACTGATTCGGAAATCAGATGATTACATATACACTGGAAACTAAAAAGCTTCAGGAGGAGAGAAGAGAGGCGTTCACATTAATATAAACTGTGTTACTTTTCTAAACCCGTAATACACGCGGCACCATCTGTAAAATGCTTTCTCCACACCTTTCCCTTACTTTGGTAATCTCACGCACATGTGCAGTGTTTTAAAACCTGTAAAATTGCCTCGTATACACTTACAGTGTCGTGAAAATGTTTTTGCCCCTTCCTGTTTTATTTTTTGCATATTTGTCACACTTAAAAGATTCAGATCATCAAACTAATTTTAATATTACACAAAGATAATGCAAGTAAATACAAAATGCAATTTTTAAATGATGATTTCATTTATTAAGGGAAAAAAGCTGTCCAAACCTACCTGGCCCTACGTGAAAAATGTATTTCCCTCCTATTAAACATGAAAGAACTGTGATTAACTACATTATTTTAGAAAGCTGAGTTAAATTTCACTAGCCAAACCCAGGCCTGATAACTGCCGGACCTGTTGAATCAAGAAATCACTTAAAGGGTTAGTTAACCCAAAAATGTTGTCATTAATTACTCACCCTCATGTCGTTTCAAACCCGTGAGACCTCCGTTCATCTTCAGAACACAAATTAAGATATTTTTGATGGAATCTGAGAGCTCTCAGACCCTCCATAGACAGCAAGGGTCCCTACACGATCAAGGTCCAGAAACATAGCAAGGAGATCGGTAAAATAATCCATGTGATATCAGGGGTTCAACCGTAATTTTACGAAGCTACGAGAATACTTTTTGTATGCAAAGAAAACAAAAATAACGACTTTATTCAACAGTTCGTCTCCTCTATGTCAGCGTAGTGCCATTTTGGATTATATCCGCTGGACGGAAACTGCGTACGCTCTTCTGTGTCAGCTGCACCGCACGGATACGTCTTTTATGTATATTTACGCTTTGATTTGAACGACAACAGCGCATCCGGTATGCTGCTAACACAGAAGAGCATACGTAGTTTCCGTCCAGTGGATATTCTCCAAAATAGCGCTAGGGTGACGCGGAGGAGACGAATTTGAATAAAGTCGTTTTATTTATTTTTTCTTTTGCGCACAAAAAGTATTCTGTGGGCAAATATTCTGTGCAAATTCTGGGCAGAATATTTTGGGCAAATATTCTGTGGACTGATGAGACAAAAGTCGAACTTTTTGGAAGGTGTGTGTCCCGTTACATCTGGCATAAAACCAACACAGGATTTCATAAAAAGAACATCATACCAACAGTCAAACATGGTGGTGGTAGTGTGAAGGTCTGGGGCTGCTTTGCAGCTTCAGGACCTGGATGACCTGCCATAATTGATGGAACCATGAATTCTGCACTCTATCAGAAAATCCTGAAGGACAATGTCCAGCCGTCAGTTTGTGACTTCAAGCTCAAGCGCAGCAGGGCAATGCAGCAGGGCAATGATCCCAAACTCACCAGCAAGTCCACCTCTGAATGGCTCAAGAAAAACAAAATTAAGGTTTTGGAGTAGCCAAGTCAAAGTCCGGACTTAAATCCAATTGAGATGCTGTGGCATGACCTTAAACAGTCCATTTATGCTCGAAAACCCTCCAATGTGGCTGAATTAAAACAATTCTGCAAAGAAGAGTGGGCCAAATTTCTTCCACAGTGATGTGAAAGACTCATTGCCAGTTATCGCAAACGCTTGATTGCAGTTGTTGCTGCAAAGGGTGGCACAGCCAGTTATTAGATTTAGGGGGCAATTACTTTTTCACGTATGGCCAGGCAGGTTTGGACAGCTTTTTTCCCTTAATAAATTAAATTATTATTTCAAAACTAAATTTTGTATTTACTCGGTTATCTTTGTGTAATATTAAAATTTGTTTGATGACCTGAATCTTTTAAGTGTGAAAAATATGCAAAAAAAAACCAAAAAAACATGAAGGAGGCAAAAACCTTTTCACGGCACTGTACATGATCGTTATTGGGCAGAAATCGAGGTGTGCTAAATCTCTTTCTCTAAATCCCTTAAACAGAATGGGGACAACGATTTGCGTGTTCACATGTTTCAGAACTAGGCCGATTTGATTCACTAGAAAGAATCGACTCTGTTATTAGAGTAACAGATTTCGAATTAAGACTACGCTGGATCACGCTGTGTGTTTTTGATTCACTTAAAAGAATCGATGTATTAGAGTCATTCATTGGAAATCAGATAACACTGGTAGACCTTTATGTTTTTGATTCATTAAAAAGAACCGGTTCATGAAAATTATTTATTTGTGAACAGACTACACTGTTTGCACTATGTTTTGATTCATTTTAATGAACCGGCTCATAATAGTAATTTGTTTGTGAACTGGGGCCTGTTTCATAAAACAAGTTTACAAAATAAGCCAGTCTTATTTCAATTAGTCTGACTTATTTTGAACCAAATCAACTGACAATAAGTCAGACTAACTGAAATAAACCTGGCTTATTTGGTAAACTTGTTTTACGAAACAGGCCCCTGGACTACACTGATCAAGTTGTATGGTTGTTTATGCTTGCAGCCCACCAGAACAACAGAAAAAAACACATTCAGTGTAAACTTACATTCATTTCATTCCATTTATTGGTTTATTAATTTGTGCAATTTGTGATGAATATTACATTACTTTGGGTTTAAGAAGATGTATAGAGCAAAAATAGTTAGTCTGCATGTCAGTATTTTTCTTTTCTTTTCATTCATTCATTTTTTATCCATTGTGTCATGTGGAGTTTAAGAAGAGGGCTCTTATCCCTATTCAATGTTCACTCCCAGCCCCCCATGAGACAAAAGTCTGTGATGACATCACCCAGCTTTCTCAATGAGTAATCCACAGGGACAGCTCATGAGATGTCTTATTCAAACTCAGATTATCTCCGCAAATCCAGTTAGCAGCGAAACTGTGCCACTTCCTCACAATACTTTTACTTCATTTCCATCCTTTTTCTTCTTTTCATATGTGTTTTTCTCTAGTTGCTGTTTGTGTCTTTGGGAAAAAATGTTGCAAAATGCAAATACCTTTTTGGTCAATAACTATTAACTGCATCCGCTTTTTGGCTGTTTGTCTTTGAGCCAGCTAATTTATTCAGCCATTGTTGTTTTCACATTCAGCTCTGGGTCAGTGTGCAACCACAGTTACCTTGTCACTCATTCATTTGCTTGTCCAATTCAGAGGATTAATTATGCTAATCAAAGTTAATGCCACAGCCACACCTGAGCTCTTAAAGGAGCAGTCCACAGAAAAATACTACATAAATAATTTTTTAAAAGGCTAATAAGGTAAAGGGCTGCTGAATACTGACAATACTGAAAGGACTAGCAAGTATTAATGAGTATGCACCCATTCTGTGCTAAAAGAGAAAACAAAATTATAAATAATCTGTGTGATTCAAACTTTCTTTTGAAAATTATATTAAAAGTGAAAGTAAGACTGTTCGTTTGGCTAATAAGTTTCTGAATTGTGGATCACCAGACACATACTATTAAAATAAAATATCACTTTAAAATTGATAATTAAGTAGCACAAAGTAAATTTAAACATCGTTTAAATCCTTTTGGCTTTTCTTAAGGTTATTTTGAAGTTGTTAAAGTGATTAGTGTTCCACTTCTCATCTTTCTCTGTACATTTGATTGATTGGCTTATATTTGAGTGATGGCATTTTTAATAATAGAATTCCATGATTCAACTAACAGTTGTTCTCAATAGAGAGCTGTGTTTTGGGGGATCAGAAACTTAATGGCTTATATATATATATATACAGTGAGGAAAATAAGTATTTGAACACCCTGCTATTTTGCAAGTTCTCCCACTTAGAAATCATGGAGGGGTCTGAAATTGTCATCGTAGGTGCATGTCCACTGTGAGAGACATAATCTAAAAAAAAAAATCCAGAAATCACAATGTATGATTTTTTAACTATTTATTTGTATGATACAGCTGCAAATAAGTATTTGAACACCTGAGAAAATCAATGTTAATATTTGGTACAGTAGCCTTTGTTTGCAATTACAGAGGTCAAACGTTTCCTGTAGTTTTTCACCAGGTTTGCACACACTGCAGGAGGGATTTTGGCCCACTCCTCCACACAGATCTTCTCTAGATCAGTCAGGTTTCTGGCCTGTCGCTGAGAAACACGGAGTTTGAGCTCCCTCCAAAGATTCTCTATTGGGTTTAGGTCTGGAGACTGGCTAGGCCACGCCAGAACCTTGATATGCTTCTTACAGAGCCACTCCTTGGTTATCCTGGCTGTGTGCTTTGGGTCATTGTCATGTTGGAAGACCCAGCCTCGACCCATCTTCAATGCTCTAACTGAGGGAAGGAGGTTGTTCCCCAAAATCTCGCAATACATGGCCCCGGTCATCCTCTCCTTAATACAGTGCAGTCGCCCTGTCCCATGTGCAGTAAAACACCCCCAAAGCATGATGCTACCACCCCCATGCTTCACAGTAGGGATGGTGTTCTTGGGATGGTACTCATCATTCTTCTTCCTCCAAACACGTTTAGTGGAATTATGACCAAAAAGTTCTATTTTGGTCTCATCTGACCACATGACTTTCTCCCATGACTCCTCTGGATCATCCAAATGGTCATTGGCAAACTTAAGTCGGGCCTGGACATGTGCTGGTTTAAGCAGGGGAACCTTCCGTGCCATGCATGATTTCAAACCATGACGTCTTAGTGTATTACCAACAGTAACCTTGGAAACGGTGGTCCCAGCTCTTTGCAGGTCATTGACCAGCTCCTCCCGTGTAGTTCTGGGCTGATTTCTCACCTTTCTTAGGATCATTGAGACCCCACGAGGTGAGATCTTGCATGGAGCCCCAGTCCGATGGAGATTGACAGTCATGTTTAGCTTCTTCCATTTTCTAATGATTGCTCCAACAGTGGACCTTTTATCACCAAGCTGCTTGGCAATTTCCCCGTAGCCCTTTCCAGCCTTGTGGAGGTGTACAATTTTGTCTCTAGTGTCTTTGGACAGCTCTTTGGTCTTGGCCATGTTAGTAGTTGGATTCTTACTGATTGTATGGGGTGGACAGGTGTCTTTATGCAGCTAACGACCTCAAACAGGTGCATCTAATTTAGGATAATAAATGCAGTGGAGGTGGACATTTTAAAGGCAGACTAACAGGTCTTTGAGGGTCAGAATTCTAGCTGATAGACAGGTGTTCAAATACTTATTTGCAGCTGTATCATACAAATAAATAGTTAAAAAATCATACATTGTGATTTCTGGATTTTTTTTTTTAGATTATGTCTCTCACAGTGGACATGCACCTACGATGACAATTTCAGACCCCTCCATGATTTCTAAGTGGGAGAACTTGCAAAATAGCAGGGTGTTCAAATACTTATTTTCCTCACTGTATATATATATATATAGTTCAGTAAGTAACCACATCAAACCACATCCATGTTTTAACATGTATTTTCTAATTTTAGTTGTTGTTATGCTCGTTTCCTTTTACAAGTATGTTCACTCTCTCTCTCTGCGACCATTACGGTATTGAGTTTCTGCACAAACTCCAGGGGGGTGAACCATTCCACTTTAACCATCCAAAGAATTCAGATGCTTGGCACCCACTGCATTTAATGGTCTCTGAGCAATTGTCTTATCATTCCATGGGAAAGACTGGCATAACTGTGACTGATCTGCCCAAGCTGCACTTACTCATTTAGGACAGAATTGAAACAGAAGAAGACATGTTTCAGGAATTTGAGAAGTTTATTACAGCAGCAGAGAATAGTTTCTTATACATGGTCACAGTTTCAGTCAAATGTATGGAAGCTTGTTTCCACCACAGAAAAATAAATAAATAAATAAACAAAGGTAATTGCTACTTTTTATCTCTGACTTTTTTCTTATAATTGTAAGATATAAAAACCGAATTTCAAGATGTTTTCAGAATTCTGACTTTTTTTCTTGCAATTCAGAGTTTACATATTACAATTCTGAGTTTATATCTCACAATTCCAACCCTTTTCTTTGAATTCTGGGGTTTACATCTTACAGTTCTGACTTTTCTCTCTGAATTCTGAATTGTGAGATATAAAAAACAGAATTATTCGCAATACTGACAAAAAAAGTCATAATTGCGAGATTTAAACACAATTGCAAGATATAAACTCAGAATTCTGACTTTTTCCCTCTGAATTCTGAGTTTAAATCTCACAAATCTGAATTTGTCTCTTGCGATTCTGACTTTTTCTTGTAATTCTGAGGGAAAAAATATATAAAATATAAACTCGGAATTCTGACTTTTTTGCAATTCTGTTTTTACATCTCACAGTTGTCACTTTTTTCTTACAATTCTGAGACAAAAGTAAAAATTGTGAGATATAAAAACAGAATTGCAAGATATAAACTCAGAATTCTGACTTTTTTCCTTTAAATTCTGAGTTTATTTCTCTCAATTCTAAGTTTATATCTTGCAATTCTGAGTTTATATCTCACAATTCTGAATTTATATCTCACAATTCTGAATTTATATCTCACAATTCTGAATTTATATCTCACGATTCTGAGTTTATATCTCACGATTCTGAGTTTATATCTCACGATTCTGAGTTTATATCTCACTATTCTGAGTTTATATCTCACAATTCTGAATTTATATCTCACGATTCTGAGTTTATATCTCACGATTCTGAGTTTATATCTCACAATTCTGAGTTTATATCTCACTATTCTGAGTTTATATCTCACAATTCTGAGTTTATATCTCGCGATTCTGAGTTTATATCTCACAATTCTGAAAAACGATTCCATGGTGGAAATTGAATTCCAGACTAATGGCTATGTAAGATTTATTAAATAAATAACTTAAAAAAAATATATAGCACATTTGTAGCATTTCAGACTTTCAATCTTTGCATTGCTATTGCTATATACTCTAAAAAGGAACAATCTGTCAGTAATGTCCGTATAAATGTAGGAGCAGGTGGTAAAGAAGCCTTTGTTAATCACTTAATGATGAATTCTTCACTTTACATGGTGGCTTTGTAAAAACTTTATAAAAAGTTTATTTTAGCATGAAATGAGTAGGCACAGATAAATGGCCTGCTCGAGGGTTTTGTCATCCAATGCAGTCAGGGCTATTGGGGGTCTTCTGACCAGGCAGGTTGAGACCATATGTCATCATTCCTGGGCTTTGTGTGGGCGTGTCTCTGTGGCAACCGCATCAGCTGTGGCCATTGTGTGGCTGGACTCAATAGCCCATATATTCATTGCTGGGCTATTGCAGGCCCTGCAACAGAAACAAATTGATACATACAAGCTCCTGCCCCATTGGGATCACATGACACATTTGAAAATAACAAAAAAGGAACATTTCGGCCTGTTGAAAATCTTGAGAAAAGATTGGTTTCCATGGAGACCAGGCGGTCAGCCCGCTACGGCCCATTAAACTCGAATCAGATGTAAATTTCCTTTGCCCCAACGTCACTGTCTCGCAGCCCCCTTCGCAGCGCAGACACAAATTAAACAGTTTGTTTGCCAATTCAAGTGTCATTTTAATGGCTTTTTATGCGTCTCCCCTTTGTTTAAATGAACAGAATAACAAACCGTCATTGATTTATAATATCTAGCCACTTAAAGGGGTCTGTTCACAAGGGTTTTCACACTAACAGGGTAATTAAAGAGGATTAGAGGGGCAAATAGATCCTTTCATTCAGATACTTGTCATTTATAGATACATTTCATTCCTGAGGCTGAATATAATCATGTATAATCGTCACATAAATGTCAAAATATTTGGGAGGACCATTGCTGAAGGCAAGATTTATTTTTGTGCCATTTTGTATTTATCTTCAAAATAAATAAATACATAAATAAGCATAATTATAAAATAAAATGTTTTAAATATTTATATAAAATATTTCTTCAATTAATAATTTAAAACAAAAAATATAAAACCATAAAAATATATAATAATTCCATTACATTTTATATATATATTTAATGTTTCAAAGTTTCAAAGTGTGTATGTGTATATATATAATTTTAAACGTTGAAACTTAAAAAAAAAAGTAAAAAAAAAAAAAAAAAAAAAAAAAAATGTAATGTCAGACGTTTAGACCATACTGCACACTACTGATTTTAATATATATATATATATATATATATATATATATATATAAAAATGAATATGAACATCTTGAGAAATCATCCACTTTACTTCCAAAATCCAGCATTTGTACTTCAAGATGTCATATGTGTGTTAGAATTCCTAGTGATGTTTAGTTTGACCAAGATTTCTAGTGCTCTTGTCTGTGCTTCTGTAGCAGGCCATAAATCCTGATCTCTTCAGTGTCTTATTAATGAGTTGAGGTCTGGGCGGCATTTTTTCAACCTCACAAAACTGGCTGATTTTACAGCCGTCTGTGTGCTTGTTTCTCTGCTGTTGCTAAAGAGACTGTTCCCGTCCCCTGACGGCCCTGAGATCACTCTCACAATGGGCAGCTTTTCTGTTTTCAGTTTCCCCTTTTGTGGATTTTTTTTTCTCAGAAGCTGGATGGCAGTCAGGAAGTTGTGGCATGGAAAACAGGCAGTTCTGAGCCACTGGTTGATGCCTCCTCCAGAACAGGAAGTGATGTGCCACTCTGATTGAGCAGAGAAAATATTTTGCTTGACTTGTTGGCGGGAGATTTGTTCAAGTACGCCGGGCTGTACTGTGTGTCTGTTTGTCTTGGGCCCAGTGCACTTTCTCTTTCCTCTTGTTGTTATAATCATTAATGTCATTAAACAAGAAGGTTTATCCTGTGATGAGATGAGGTCTGTGGTGTTTCCTCAGCTTACAGGATGGCATTCGCTCTTTATATCTGATCTGGCTCTCAAGCTATTCAAATAATCAGTCATAATAATTTTTAGTCAACATGTTTTGAATTTCAAGTTTTCTGCCATTTTGTTATATTTTGAAAATTATTTTATTGAATGTATAGAAATTGATATAACAAGGTTTCTGCAAGTTTCATGAAGGAATTAAAGACTTTCAAAAGACTTTTTCAAGACCAATATACGATAATTTAGAGCGTAAATCGAAGGAAACATAATATGTCAATATGCTCTGTAAAGGTAAATGTCTAAGGAACAAACAACTTAATAAGTTTTATTAGTAGCACTTCAAACGTTTGAAAATTCAACTTCCAACTGATCTCCTTTGTTTTTTAATTCATTTGAATTAAAAAATAAACTTCACGCCACAACAAAATGATGTTCTTCCTCAGTATTTTGTCTTGTTTTACTGTGCAAATATCTAAAATGAATCAATCTAGATAGATGAAAATTTAAATATGATAAGAAGTCTTGTTTTATGAGATATTTATCAAAATGTATTGAATTTATGATAAAAATGGGACCAGTAAGTATCAATGGACTCAACTTAATTCAAAGGGGCAGCTATTTGTTCATGTTTTAAGCATTAATTTACTAAATTTGGTTAAATTTCTCAGAAAACAAGACTCCATATCTCCATTTATGAATGAATATGTATTGCCTACATATGGCTGTAGGCAATTATCTCCATTGCCTACAGCCATATCACCCTGCAGCCCAAGACTGGTTGCCCACTGAAGCTAAGCAGGGCTGAGCCTGGTCAGTACCTGGATGGGAGACCTCCTGGGAAAACTAGGTTGCTGCTGGAAGAGGTGTTAGTGAGGCCATCAGGGGGTGCTCACCCTGTGGTCTGTGTGGGTCCTAATGCCCCAGTGTAGTGACGGGGACACTATACTGTCAAAAAAAGCACCGTCCTTCGGATGAGATGTTAAACCGAGGTCCTGACTCTCTGTGGTCATTAAAAATCCCAGGATGTCTTTCGAAAAGAGTAGGGGTGTTACCCTGGCATCCTGGCCAAATTTGCCCATTGGCCTCTGACCATCATGGCCTCCTAATCATCCCCATATACTGATTGGCTTCATCACTCTGTCTCCTCTCCACCAATAAGCTGGTGTGTGGTGATGCAGCAGTTCATCTATGGCTGCCGTTGCATCATCCAGGTGGATGCTGCACACTGGTGGTGGATGAGGAGACACCCCCCTCACAATGTAGAGCGCTTTGAGTGCTTAGAAAAAAGCAGAAAAGCGCTATATAAATGTAATGAATTATTATTATCATTATTATTATTATTTTGCCTCTTAAGTAAATGTATCTTTATTGAAGAATGTTTATATATTTGTACACAAGACAAAAATAACAAAGAAATTCCATTTTGCAGTGCATGCAACATTTAACATATTTCTGCTTCAATTTTAGACCTTTTAAGGCTTTTTTAGGATTGAGGTGTGATTTCACACACTGAGGATAAATCCACCAATGTAAAAATGTATAATGCAACAGATAAATAAATAACAGCCCGGTCTCATGAAAATGTGTATAAATAGTACGCCAAATAAAAACGAAAACTTGTGGTATTATTGATACGCAAAAATAGACTTTGGCATATATGATATGCACGTGTTTGGCATGCATATGATATGAAATTAGTTGGCGTGCATATGATATGGCTCTACGCCACAACCCTACCCATTGCGTAGCATATACACGCCAAAGTCCATTTTTGCTTATCAATACCACAAGTTTTATACGCACTTTCATGAGATCGGGTTGTAAATAAATTAAATGTTATATGGCTAAGCTCTCACAGGTGTGGTCTGGCGGGTTGCCATCTCCACTGGTATCCCACCACCTCTGGCTTGTCCCAGATGGAGCTCAACCGACGTGAATTTGACAGTCCGATGACTGATTATAGTAGCAGCAGCACCAGCGTTGCTAATTTTCATATCTTATTGTGTTCTGCATCAGCCCTCCCAGTGTGACAGAGGCTTCCATTAGCAGATCATCCGTACCGCGGAGAGACAGACACGTAAAGCACAGCGGTATGGAGGATCCGAGGCTCGCTTGCTCTCTCTGTGTCATCCATTCATGCGCTGTGTGATTTAGTTGATGGAAAGGTCACTTTTCAAGTGTAAACAGTGTTGCTTTATCATTCTCTTTTGATCAGATTAATTTATCGATGCTACTGTTGTTAGCATGTGAATGTGACATTGATTCTCAGTGAAATTTTCAGTGAAATTATGAATAAAAAACACTTCATAGCAACTTCAAATGATTTTGCATCGTTGTAAATCATCTCAGTGACAGATTTCCCAGAGAGAGAGCGAAATTAAGATTTATTAGATGTTTGTGAAGAAGTGTTCATCAAAATGTCATGCATTGTCTGTGACATTTCAAAAGCTCTACAGTCCGTAGGTCATAATAGGAAACATCTCAGGAATGTCGCGACTCTTCAATGCTAATGTGAAGGAATGTGACCGTCTCAGTCATTTAATTGTCTGCGTTTTATTCATGTGAAGAGGAAAGAGAAATGGATTTGGATGGTAGACCATCAGCATGTCTGGTGTTCGCTGTTCTTTCACTTGTAGAGTGCTGGTGGCCCAGAAGAAGCCACGTTTACGCCCTCTCAGCCTGACTGACAACCCTCCATGGCCGCTGAAAACCCTCTCAACAATTATTGCAAAATTATAATTGCCCATCTGGTTGTTCATTGAGGGTAACAAGGGTGTCCTCTTGGAAAGTCAGGGGTATTGAGGGAAAGTTAAGAAAAGGCATAAGATTCTCCAGGGTCCATAGGCTCCAATTATTCAGAGATTATCCTTTCACGTTGACTGATCTCGAATTGAATAAAGTTTGGGCTGCATTACTGACAGCTGGGTGCACCACTAAAGGGGCTGGAGGCGGATCAGGGCCCCGGGTTACAGCGTTAGTCTGGGTCTGACCCTGGAGGTTAGTGAGGTGACATTATGTAGTGACAGCACTGAGGCATCTCCTCTTAGCTCTCTTCAAAGCTGGCGGAATAAATGCAGAGGGCAATCACATTAGGCAGCTCTTTCTGTCTCTTTTGCTCACCCTCTTTCGCCCTGAATTTTAAAGCAAAACTCCAAAATCCTAAAGTGTTGTTGTCTTTTAAAGTTAGGTTAAGAGATGTGGGTCATGAGGCCGAGCTCAGGCTTCTGATGTCATCTAACAGTGATGTTTTTGTGTCTTTTATGTCCGTCCTCACTTGTGAATTCAGGCAAAAAGTACAAAAATAATCATGTAGCCACAGTTTTTTGTTGTTGTTGTTGTTGTTTTTTTACAAAATGAGAATCCTAGAGATATCAGAGCCATACTGGCTGTCGGTCAATATTACAGGATTATTTTTATATTAATATTAATAGTCAGTTTGAAAAAGTTTGGCGTCAGTATATTTTATTTTATTTTATAATTTTTTTTATTTACTTATTTATTTTTTGAAAGAACTGAATACTTTTAATTTAGCAAGGGTGCATTAAATGGATCAAAAGTGACAATAATGACATTTATAATCTTATAAAACATTTCTAATCTTGAAAAAAATGTATCACCGGTTCCACAAATATATTAAGCAGCACAACTGTTTTCAACACTGATAATAATAATAAAAAAATCAGATCAGCACATTCGAATGATTTCTGTATGATTTCTGATGTGACACTGAAGACTGAAGTAATGATGCTGAAAATTATACTTTGCATCACAGAAATAAATTACATTTTAAAATATATTCAAATAGAAACAGTTATTTTAGATTGTAATAATATTTCAGAATATTACAGTTTCTACTGTGTTTTTTTGATATTATAAATAAATGCAGCCTTTTCAGATTTCAAAATCAGATTTTCTTTTCTGTGCATGCTCATTTTCTCTATTTTTACATGCAGATTACCTTTGCTGTTATTTAATGCTCACTAAAAAGTAATCATAAATTTAGCAGCTTCTCAAAAACAACATATTACTTAAAAATAGTTTAATTGATTTTCTTTTGTTTAATATTTTTAGACAATTAATATTGACCATTTATTAATCATAACATTAAAATAATTGTCTTATCGGTATCTTGCAGAATAATTAATATTGTTGTATCCCTACAGGATTCCTGTAAATCTTTCTGCTAAAATTGGATGATCTTTATAGAAAAGGCTGCAATAAATGCTTTTGGCACCAGATTCCATACACAATTATAGTTGACCCAGGCCCTTAACATGTGGTCATATCTTAGTTAGACACTGATTACTGTGTGATTATACGGAGCATGGATACGGTGCCCTAACACGCTGCTCCCAGCATTCCTTGGCGGGCACCTCTCCAGGTTGTGAAAAGATGCTCCTGTGTGTCTTCTCCTGTGCCACCTTCCCTCTGGCTCTACAGTTTCACGCTCCGTTCGGAACGCTTAGATCTGCTGACAAGTGTTGCCGAGGCCTCTCGTTTTTATCATGGAAAAAGGCTGAGGGATTCTCATGCCATCGCACAATGGCTAAACAAGCGGGTATGTCTAATTCAATTAAGTACACGAGGCTGTGCCAAGCCTCTCCACTGCCGGTGTGACAGTAGTAATGAGCCTGGGCTTTGAGCCGTGCTGCTGGTGGGGCGGGGTGTGTGTAGGTGGGGTGGGCTTTGGTCGGGGAGGGGGGCACGCTCTCCTTAATTCAATGCTTCTGGCAGACAGTCTTTGAAATGCTGAAAACAGCTTGGAAACACTTATTTAGGCCCTTTTAAATGGAATATTCCGCATTCCTGTACGACTGTATGAGAGAGGCTTGAGAAGAGACACAAGCAGGCATTATATATTACACTGTGATTCTCTCTCTCTTTCCACTGTGTGGCACAAACACAGCTGGCCCCTCATCTTTGCATGCCAGGGGCCACGCTGATTCAGAGCGGATGTGAAAAACAGTGGCTCATAATCTGTGAAAGTTTCTTTGAAGACACATCAATGGAGAACAGTGATTGTTGCGGAAGGCACTGTGCTTATGTGCATTTACGTTATATAGTGTCACAATCTGAATATAGCACACAAAATAGCCTGGATCAATACTTTTGATAAGAAAGATGATATTAAATTGATAATCTGGGATAATAATAAAATAAAATATAATAATAAATAATTAACAAATAAAATAATTCAATAAAATGGGAAAATAAATAATACATAATAATTAACAATAAAATAAAATGGGAAAATGTAAGCTCTTTTGAGAGTGTCGAGGCATGTTGTTGATTAGCACAGACAATACATTTAACTACATTTAGACTACATTCATTTTGTATGATTATTGATTATTTGAATTTTTAATGATTATCATTAAAGGAATACCCTGAAAATTGTGCATTGTGTGGTAATAACCGGTTTTAAATCAAAATGTTATTCAATATGATTGAATTATTTTGCCTGTTTTGGGTTATACCAACAAACAGTTTTTGGGTAAATATCTCCTTAACTCTATAAAGCCTACTGTATCATATTTGCTATGCAAATTCTTATTAGATATGATCCATTATGCTTGTAAGGAATTATTTGTACATCTCTCAATCATTATTATATTACATAAGTATTCAAATATCATCGTATTAGGAGATATAGAGTGATGAACTTATATTTACATGCATATATGCATTTTTTTTCTGCCTGTTATTTCATATGTCAGGCTAGGGTTTAGGTAAACTTTTTGCAGTGCATTTTTATTATTATTTTAAGATTATATTTTATTTAAGACAAATCTGAATAAAATACAAATTCAGCTGTTGTTGAAAGCATCTGCTGCAAGTTGTTGATTACTACAGGCATTAATTTAGTCTATAAAAACAAAATAGTTTACAGTGATGGGTAGCAAAATGTTGTCAATGAAGCTCATTTTTATTTAATCCAGAATATTCCTTGATTGATGATAATTAATGCTGAAATTATATTTATATGTATCTCATCCCATTGTCTCCTGATTGGAGAACAAATACATGCTTTAAAATAAGTTGATAAATACTTAAATAATTACCGATGATTTTGTTCTCTGGTTTGTCTGAATGTATAAAATCTCCCAAACCAGACTTTTTTCCTCTCTTAGGCAGTAATGCTGACAAACTGACACCTCGTTGACTCAACTGATCCATCGCTGCGATTAGTCCTCTGACCTTTAACCTGACTGCTCTAATTTGTATGTTAGGAACCCTTTGGCATCATTTTAATAACAATAAATAAACAAATGCATGAATAAATAAATAAACAAACAAGACTCTAACACTTCAAGGCAAAAGCAGAGACCAAAGGAATACTTTGAATGAACACTAAGCGATAAAAGAAAGGAGCGGTGGAGTGCAAAAGTCCTAAAGGACAAACCATTACACATCGCTTAGAATAAACAGCATTCTTATGCATTCCGGCACTTTTGACTCCGGTTAGCAAACATCAGGGACCTGGACAGCCTTTAGTTTCAGGAAAACTCTCAGAAAAGGCCTCCTGCTGCTCCTGTGAAGCACTGATTCTCAGGCGCTTTCAAAAAAGCCTCTTAAACGTTTGACTTTCTCACAGAAACAGCTTGCTAAATGGCATTTCTGTAATGGACTCCTGCTAGGGTTCATATGCGTTGTATACCCACGCTGCCCAAAGTTGTGTCAACACCATTAACATGAGAATGCCCTAAAAGAAAGGCAAGAAAAGTTTTTTTCGCCGTAAAAAAATCTGAAACTATAGAATTCTTTGTTTTCCGGAGAAAAAAAGATTTGAATCAAAGACATTGATGGTCATTTTTTTTCTGCCTCGGATGGAAAAAGTGGTGCTGAATGAATGTCTTATTTACATGCCAATGGAAAGGGGATGTGGTTTTAAAGGATGGGAAAAGCAGGCCCTCTATTATGGAGGGTGCTGGTAGCAGGGGCCGGGACAGAGCGGGAGCCTCCCTGCCAGGCAGCGGTTAACAAGGCGCTGGCTGAATTAGAGAATGGCAATGAGTTTTTAATTGGTGACACATTATATTTATCAAGCTGACAGCCAGAGTCCTGCACCGGGGCCTTTCTTGTTTTGTCCCATGCTGTGCATTACTTCCCCCTAGGTGCCCCTGCACGATACCCCCTGTCCGGCCGGTTCCCTCACGTGTGAAAAAAAGAATCAAAACATAATAACTGAGCGGCAAGTTGAATGATAACATTGAATTATTCATTAGGGCTGCTTAAAGTGTTGGATAAATCAAGGCCCCCTCAACCCCGACAAAAGCCTGCTCATTGTTATTGGCCAAATCAGCACGGCAGTTTAAGGCCTCACATAAAGGCAAATCCTTTTCAGACCTGTTTAGCGAGGCTGACAGAGCTCTTTGCGCCACAGAGGCAAAAGTTATTAACAAGTGTTTAATATTTGTATGGGAGTGGTTTATCATCTTCTGCTGGTAGTCTATGAATGCGAAGCTGGCAAATGATAAATATCAGCAAAAACACTTTATTGGATGAGCATCGGAAAATGTAATAACTGAGAATATGATTTAGTACGTAATTTTTTAATTCATTATAAATTATTACGTAAGTCATATTTTTCAATTTAGAAACCAGTTTAAGTCAAAGTCTCTCAAGTTGTCTATAAAAATTTAGTATTAAAATGATTAACAATTGAGCCATAATAATTTGATTAATTTAGTGATATTATATGTTTTTAATTTATTTATTTATTTTAAAAAGTATAATAATTTATTTATTTGCAAAAATAATAATGAAAATGATTCAGATCCATCCAATTAACTATTGACCAAATTTATTTTAAGCACAAATAAAGGTGGATTCAAGTTACAGTTGATATTTAATGTTGAAATTAATAGATATAATGTTGCAGCGGAGATATATAAAGTTTATTCAGATTCATCCAGTTAACTTTTGTCCAAATTTTGTCTTGCTCAAGTAATCTTTTAAAAATTGAAATGTTAATTCAAACATTAATCAAACAATAATTGTGCATTTTAAGCACAAATTATGATCAAAAAGCAATTTTGGATCTCAAATCCATCCATATATATTCACGATATGAACGGTCGACGTGAACACATAAAATAGATAAAAGTAAGTTTAGCTCCTTTTTTCACAGTTTGAAACTTAAACATTGGCATGTTTGAGGAGCAACAGGACTGCATCAGAACTCAAACAGATTTGAAGTCTTTTGTTGACCCTCAGAGGAATGGATTTCAGGGTAAAGCGCAGTTCGCCTCTTCATAATAGACCTGAAGAATGGGAGCGGGCGAAGGGGGCCTAATGAAATATTTAAGATTTTGGCTAAAAAGGGCCTTGAAAGTCACAACAAAGGATTTGCTGAGAGCTCTCATTGTGCGGCGGACTTGCGGAAGCCGCGGCCGGACCTCTACAGATGTGATGAGGGCCCATATTGAGCGGGGCTGTGCAGGCTCTGTTCACAGCTGTGTCCTTGCACTCCCGACTGGGCCACCAGCCCCCTGCCTTTGTGCCCCATTGTGCCCGGCACAGAGCACCAATTTTACACAGAGCTGATTGCACAGCAACGCCTTTGTGTCATGACTAAAATACAGCCCCACCCAACCTCACCAAAGACCCTCGCTCGTTCCCTCCCCCCTTCCGTCCATCTCTGGCATCGTTCTGCTCTCATTTCTGTGGTCATTTAAAAGATGAGAAGGTGATTTTTTTGGATCATATGAACATTTTAGATAAGCAGAAGTGTCTACAGGCTATCTTGCCATGTCCCCCTTCAAAATCTGCCTATTTAGAGCTTAATGGTTGTTGATTAATGGACCCTCCATTCAATGGAACATATGCCATTTTGGGATTCTATAAGAGCTTTATGTTGAATTTCTATGCTTAGTGTCACAAGGTCAAGGCAAGCTTTTTAACACATTACATGTGAAAAGGAGGTGATGCATAATTTACTCAGAATGCAGCTATTCACTGGGTGGTTTAAGCTCACAATAACAATTTCCCCCAAACTAAGGAAGGTTGCAAAACATCATTTTAACCTCTCAAAATGCTTGTCAGGTGCATCTGCCCATGAGTCTGCTGTCCTTTCGCATTAAATTATCCTTTCATCATTGCCTGCTTTGCAGGAATTGCAGAAAAGAGCAATGTGCATTGAAAAAATCATTGCGTGTTTTACGACAAAGCGAGCTAAACTAAGCCTTTTTCTGCTTCAGAGCAGAAAATACAGTGTACAATAAGACAGAAAATTATAAATTACTGTGAAAAAATGAAAGCTGCAATAGTGCGATATAAAGATATAAAGTGAGATATACAATTTAAAGATGCATTTGTTGGATTTAATGTTGAAAATGAGAGATGTACTGTTGTTATGGAGATATAGAAAGTTGCAATTGTGAGATCTAACACTGACATTAAGAGTTGTAATGTTGTGATAGGGATATATAAAGTTGCTCTTCTGAGATAAATAGTTGCAACTGTGCAAATGTGCAATTCTGAGATTTAACATGTATTGTAAGAGATTGTTGCAAATGAGATATATAAATGTGCAACTGAAATAAACAGTAGCGATTATGAGATATATTCAGTTCTGAATTCAGAAATATTCAGTTGCAGCTATGAAATTTAAATTTGCAATTGTGAAAAATAAAGTTGCAATTAAATTATATAAAGTTGTGAGATTTCACAATAAAATCCATTTTTGTAGTCTTGCAAGTGAGATATATAAAGTTGCAATTGAAATAAACAGCATTTATAAGATAGATAGTTGCAGCTGTAATATAAAAAGTCACAAATGTGAGACATGAAATTATAATTGTGATAAGCTATAGATGCAACTAAAAGATATAGTCACAATTATGAGAAATGTGTCATCTGTGAGTTATAAAGTCATAATTGTGAGAAAAAAGTTGCAATTGTGAGAAATAGTCAGTTGTGCAATATAAAGCTGCAGATGAGTTAAATAAAGTTGCAATTGTGCGATTTAACATTTAAATGGAATGTTTTAAAGTTGCAACTGAAATAAACGGTTGCAATTGTATATGAGCAGCTGAAATATATAAAGTCAGAATTCTAAGATATAACAGTGGGGCAGTCACAATTATGAGAAATGTGTCAGTTGTAATATATTGTGAGATAAAAAGTTGCATTTGTGATATGTTGTAAACTGTAAGATATAGAATCAAAATCATGAAAGTTGAAATTAAGTTGCAATTATGAGAAACAATTAGTGAGTTCTGAGATACTGTATGAAACCACAGTTATAAGAAATAAAGTTGAAATTAGGAAATTAAGTTGCAATTATGAAGCTGCAATTATTAGAAATACAATTGGGCTCTTATATGAAGTCATAAGCACTATTCATTTTCATTCAGAAACTTAGCAGAGAAGGAATCATACAGGATAGTTTTGTAAGTATTAATTAGTGATGCATGCTAAGACTCTAGTGTCTTAATAAGCTTGCATTCCACAGGTTAGATCCTACACTGCAACTTATCAAAAACGCCTTCATCACATTCCTCTCTTAAACAGTCCTATCTCCCGCTGGGGAATAACTTGAGTGGGCCGTAGGTTTCTAGCAATATCCATAATAACGATAACGCTCACCATGGAGAATACGACTGGGAAATGTAACCATTATACAGCAATTACACTCTTTAGTGTCCGTCTCGTTCGGGATACGAGTAGAAGCGCAGTGTTGGCGGCAGCTGAGCGGGAGCCTATGGCAGACAGAGAATTATTCATAGATATGGAGTCCTCCGTGTGGGCTGAGAGGATTGATGTAAACCAGAGCCTCTCGCTGCCCTCTTCGTGTACAGCGGCCGAGCCTCATCTCTGCCGTGTGTTTCCCTTCTCTCCACAAAGACCTGTCACGTTTAATGGCCTGTTGGCTGAGTGGGCTGCTGTAGCCCTCTCCAAAAGAAAGGCCAGGAAAGAAAGGCTCATAGACAACTAATGCAGCTTAATATTCTTTAAAAAGGTCGAGGGACAATTAAAGGAGTGTTTCCCATGGTTCTCCCCCAGCGGTTTCTGCCCGCCTGCACAGCAGCTCGGCTGTTTGATGGAGTCTGAATACATCTTATTGATGGGGTCAGAGATTAGAGGCGATTGGGCCGGCTCTGAAAGGGGCCGTGCGTGGCCTCTGAGAGAGGTTTGGCAGAGCCGCATTCAGCTAGGCCTCTCCGCCGGCTTCACACACCAGCACATTTGCTCCACTTCTCTGCCTGCAAATGCCTTTCAACAGAGCTGGCCTATTCACAGAGGCAGTTTGTGCGGCTGCTCTGTGCGCTCGGAAATTGTGTGCATTTTTGTACTTTTTTGTACTTTTTCTGTGTACATTCATCTTAAATTTTAAGGTGCATTCTGTCATTTGAATTTCAGTAGGGCTACTGAAATTGGTATTTGGCTGGTCATGTGATCTGAACATGGCGTCCCCCATGATGCGACCCACTCCATGTAAATAAATAGCTTCTATGACTGGACTCTTCATCTCATGAAGGTGAATACACACTATATTCTCACAGAGCAGCCATTGCACTGGACTGTTAAACCATTTCCTCTTTCTCTAAAGGAAGCGGCATCCTAAATGTGGATGTGGGCAAAAAACAATGTCTTGAAACCTCAATCTAAAGTATAAAAAAGTAAAATATCGTTTCAGTGCCTCCCTTAAAAAAATGTGGGGAAAATACTGGGGGGGGGGGTTGTGTGACAAAAAATATAAAGTAATTGCTTAAAAACATCATAAATGACATATAGACATTATAATTTATATCTCAATTTTTTTTTAAACACACACAGACACACACGCATAATGTGTGTATATGTGTGTGTGTGTGTGTGTGTGTGTGTGTGTGTGTGTATATATATATATATATATATATATACTTAGTGCTGTCAAACTATTAATCACGATTAATCGTATCCAAAATAAAAGTTTTTGTTTTCATTATATATGTATGTGTACTGTGTATATTTAATATGTATATATAAATACACATACAGTATATATTTTGAAAATATTTCCATTTATATATCCATATTCTTATATTTTATATTATATATAAATATATTTAATATATAAACATAACATATTTTTCTTAAATATATACATGCATGTGTTTGTATTTATATATACATAATAAATATATACAGTATACATACATATATTATGTAAAGAAATCTTTTATTTTGGATTAATCGTTTGACAGCATATTTAGACACACACACACACACACACATATATATATATATATACAGTATTATAAATTTATTATTTTATTAAAAACTGAATATATAGCTGATATATAGCTGTAAAATAACTCACAGTATAGCTATTAGTAAAGTTACTATATTATACACACACAACACACACACGCACATTATATATGTAATAAAATCAGCTGAAAATATTACTGAAAACTATGAAATTATTGAAAAAAAAATTATGTAAAACGAACTAAAATATAATGCTAAAATATAAATATAAATCACAATATAAATATTAGCCATGTTAAATATATATAAATAAATTATTTTACAAAGTAATGATTATTTTATTAAAAATGCAATAATTATTGATAGAAATATAATGATAAACATACAAATAAAATAAATATAACTTACAATATAAATATTGCCAACTTTTTTATAAATTAGTTTAATGGTAATACATGTATATAAGTCTGTCCTGACAGTAACTACAAAACCGAAAGGTTGTTCTAAGATTAATGCTTTTCTCACATTGCTACGGTGTTATCACTCTGTCCGAGACGTTTCCGTGATACTCTCTGCCAGATCACAGCAGACTGATGTGTTCTGTCTGTTCAGTCGCCTGCGAGGCTGGCCATCGTTCTGGCACATGTCTGCAATGTGCCCTGTAGAGCAAGTGTGAATATGCAAGTACACTTTCACTGGAGTGCATCCCACAGTCCTTCTCACCCCACAGACCTCTGCATTTAAAAAAAGAACAACAAATGCCTTGTAATCAAACAAGCCAAACCATTAAATAATTGTTGCAACTTTGTATATTGCACAAGCAAAATCTGTTCCTCATTTGTGATCCAGAGAATACCTTGCTCAGATACTGGCCACTCTATTTAATCAGGTCATCTCTGATAGTCGGCTGTGTGCAAACTACCTTCCTGTGCGTCTGGAGAAATGCTTTGAAACGCTCCTCATTTGGGACTGTGTAGATGCGACCCTAAGGGGAAGGGGTGCACAGCTGTATTATACAAAGCTGCTGTAATTAGGGGAAAGCTTTGGGTCAGTGAAAGCACTGGTTTTGTTTGGCTTGGTCCCTACATTCAATGGTATCTATAGAAGCATCAAAGAAAAGAGCCCAATTACTGCACTGAGCGTTTTGATTTTGCTTTTCATTCGCTGTAATTAGGAGGCAGCTTTAAAATATTTAAAGAGTCTACTAGATTCATTTTTTGTTTAATGTATCATTAGGCCAAATTGCATGCCCTGTCCAGGTGCTCTATGGCTTAGAATAATAGAGGAGATTGTTTAAAGCGGAAGTTTGTATTGCTCAGCGCTTGTTGTGTATTGTTAGTGCGTTGTTTTACCTTATTATACATATAGGTCTAGCTCTTTGGTTTATAAAGGAGTTGAAAATGATTAAAGAGGCAAGACCTTCGGTTTTGTACGTGTAGGGGACCATACCATAAATACAAGCCTTTTAGTTTGCCATTTAGTCTCTTATCCTTCCACCAAAAATATTTATTTATTTATTTATTTTTTAGTTTTATTCAATCATTTCAAATAAGAGAGACACATTTCAAAAAAACATTCACACTCAAAGAGCAACCTGAAGGTGTGATACAATATACATTATCCATTTCTTCAACTATTCGCTTCTTCAACTATAGCCATTTTTGGACTTGTTGACTTTAAGAACACACAGACAACACATTTTCACACTCACATTTGTTGAATTTGTCCACAAACAATGACCAACAATGGGCATATATGCACCCCAAGAGAGTTCTGTCACTTTTTTTCCTTTTTAAAATGATGAATATTCCTGCTACAGTGTCATTTCCACCATATCTCAAATTATAGAATTAAGCATTTTTGTTGGAAATGACAACACTGATGTTTTTTAAACAAAATGGCAGATTTTTCTGTTTTTAAGGCAAAATTTATAACTATTTTATGCATCTTGAATGCACTCAATTAATAGTAGTTTCAAACTTCTTGCATAATTTTCCAAATTATAGCTAGACTGAAAATTAGACACAATAAAAATATTGTTGATTTACAAAAATGTATGTTTGTTTTCTTCACACATTTCTAACACTTTATAATAAGGTCCCATTAGTTGCATTAACAAACACTAACTAATAATGAGCAATATATTTGTTACAGTATTTATTGATCTTTGGTCATAAACATACAACTGTTCATTATTAGTTAACATTAGCTCAGGTCCACTAAATAATATTAACAAATACAACTTTTTATTTGTTTTATTATTTTATTTATTCACATTTAATAATGTATTAGCAAATGTTGAATTTTGCATCAACTAATAAACGCTTTAGTAATATTTTTCATGTTAACTAATGTAGTTAACAAATGGAACCTATATTGTAAAGTATTACTTACACATTACAAATCTTATTTCATCTCAAGCTCTTCACCGACATTTTTGACTCATTGGTAGATACACTAAGTACTCAAACTTTAGAACGTTTTTATAACTTTTGAACAGAATCAAATCTAAATAAAAAATTAACCCCCTAGACAAAAGTGTCCAAGTCTAAAAAAATGTATTCCAGTACTCAAATAGTCACCTGTCTCCATTGTAAATCCTGCTTGTTGACACTTCCCGTTATCTGTGTAGATGTCCCTGGTGGAGTTTGAGATGCACAGCAGTTGCTGCGGGCGTTTCTGACACTGGCATGGGTGGGTGGGTGGGGGTTCATGGGAAGGATCTGTGTGTGAAATGTTAATATCTCACAAGTGGCCGAGGCTGGTGGTCACCACATTAATAATATGCTACTACACTGCTGGCATCCGACCCAAGGATACATTCCTGCTGTAATGGGCAGCAGCTGGACCGGGGTTTCCGGGAGGACAGTTGAGCGCTGGCGGACACAGAGGGACACCCCGACCTCCCTACTGACTCATCCAAGTTTTGCAGCTATTGCGGTTAAATTGCACTTTGTTTCATACCCATAGCCCTCTGTCTTATAATTGCATGCTATTACGTCCAATATTATACATCATTTCAGAAATTAAAAATATTTTCTTGGCTTATGAACTGCCTTGTGTTGGAAGCAGTGCTTTTAACTCTTTTGTCAGGTCCTGAAGTAGCAACATATGGTGCCATTATAGTGCACTGAACATACATTTCAACGTGCTGCTTTGCTGCTTAACAGCTCTCTGGGGACACAAAAGGTCATTCAGCTAAAGTCCTGCGATTACACTCTAATGAGTAAACTCTCAATGGGAATGGCTTATTAGGACATTTTGGAAAGCTGTCAGCATGCAGCTAAAGAGGAGAAGTGTTTATGTTACTCAAATGGCTTTTTTTGCTACTTGTAAACATAAGTATTAAAAGTTTGTGACGAGGCAGTGATTGCTAGCAGTGCATGCTTTTTTCTTTCTTTTTTTTGTTCTCATGCTTCTTGTTTTTATCCCACATAAAACTTTGGAAGCTTTATGGAATGTAAAATTTAAAAAAGGGCAAAAATGTTGGGGGAAAAAATGGGAAGTTTATATTTATGAGATGGAAAGTCATACAATATCAGGTGCAATCAGATTACTTTTGTTTTCAAGATGGCAATGTATATTTTAAACAAAAAATACAACAAGATTTTTCTCTCTACTTCTAAATGATGAATGAAAATATGCATCAGGTGTTTTTTCCCCCAAATGTTTTTATTCAATTTATTAAAGGTGCCATAAACTGAATCATTATTCAGTGCATTAACTAATAATGAGCAATACATTTGTTACAGCATTTATTCGTCTTTGTTAAAATTAGTAAATAAAAATACATCTAGTTCACGTTAGCGCAATATATTAACAGATTCAACTTTTTTATCAATTAATAAATGTTTAAATTAACAATAAGATTAATAAATGTTTTAGAAGTATTTTAGAAGTGTTACTATAATGCAGTTAACTAACGTTAACAAATGGAACTTACAGTAATTGTAAAGTGTAAAAAAAATTATTTAATTAATTTTGCCAAGTTTTGAGTTTCTGGCTCATAACTCTGTTGTGGTGTAATTATGACTCATTAATACGATATTTACTAGATTTGATTGTGTTAATTCAAGCATCAGTTTCAGAATGCAATTTGAAATGACAAATTGCTTGCATTGCATCTTCTTTTTAGGACACAGTGTGTGATTTACATTGAAAAGCTGACCTATACATATTTAGGTAGGCTTTTTTTGATTTGGGCCAGTAAGCAACCCTATGGCAAATGCACAGCAAAGGCCCCAGCCATGTCTTGGCACTGGAACATTGTGGAAACTTAGAAGTGGGGTCTTTTGACATGGAACAAACTCCAAGATTCTGGTGATGAGTTTTGCACAGTCAGTTTGACATGGTCTTGTCCACATACAGTTACAAGCACGTCTTGTTCAAAGCACCTCTGCGAGCTGCTGTTTTGTGAGGTGACCTTGACATGGCATCACATTGCCGGGAATATATTTTGAAAAAGCACCTTCGTTCTGACACATGGACCTCAGTCTTGGCCGGTGACCAGCGGTCGAGCAGCATTGGCAGCGGGACCGTGAGAAACAGGGGGGCGACACCCAAATGTCAGCACAGCTGCAGAACTGCTGAGCATAAAAGCCTAATTACAGAAATATGCAGCCGGAGGCCTCCCGACAGTGAAAACAGAGCGGCGTTTGACTGGCCTCTGCCAGAGAGCGGTAGTGTAACGTGTCCTCCGATCAGTGACGTGAGATTTACTGCACACGAGGAGCTCCAGGATTCCACAGCTGCCGTCTGACATCAACCCGCGCGTGCGTGGGTGTGTTTGTGGCGTTGGGTTTCTTTTCCTTAAAACTTCAACATGAGAAGAAAAATAAATAATTGTAGGTATAATTAAAGTTACATAAACTAGCTACTACCTGCACCCTAATGAGTAACAGTGGCAACTGTGAAATGAACATATTCCACATTATATATATATGTGTGTGTGTGTGTGTGTGTGTGTGTGTGTGTGTGTGTGTGTGTGTGTGTGTGTGTGTGTGTAATTTTATCAATTTTTATTTAATGTTTATTGCTAGAAAAACTGTTTTAAACTGTTTTTTTTATTTATTTGTAGAAATTAGAAATTCGATTATAAGGTTATCCTAAGGTTGACAATCAGCATTTTTTAAAGGTTAAGCACCTCCTTTCACCTCCTTTCACCTATTGCAGGCCCTATTTTGTAATCTAATATTGTATTTTATAATCTAATATTGTATTTTATTAATTAATTAATGTTTTAAAGGTTAAGCACCTTATTTCACCTTTCACCTCATTTTCTCTAAATTTCTGTTGTATGCCCTATTTTGTAATATTACTACATGGTAATTTTGTAATCTAATGTTTATTTATTTATTTATTCGATCATCCTGTTTTTTCTCATACAAATCTTCCATCACTGAGGTATCACTTTGACAGAATGCTACTTGTGCTACTTATTTTCCATACATTTCAGTTTAGAATTTCACTACATCTCATGTCTCATGAAAAATTCCATGGTTTCTCAAATTGTCCTCACATGTAAAAAACTAAAAATAAATACATGACATTTTAAACCAGAGTCCCTTTTCTACAGAACAAGCCTAAACCATAAATAGTTCTCGGTTATCAGCTGCTATTCTTGTTAGCCCACATAGCCCTTTTCACGCCCGCTCCTATCAAATGTACTACAACATGCTTAGTTGTGTTTTACCTCCCAGTTTCCTACTTACCAATCATCAGATTGTCATACTCAGTGCTCTGCATTTTCCCCATAGGGGCCTGGCTTTGAAGTGTGCACTTTATGCTTAGGTCATGGCAGCTTCAGATTTCCCCTTATGTATGTACTTTTTAAGAAGAGAGCTGCACTGTTAGTCGTATTCTGTTGTGACTGAAAACAAAACCTGAGAAGATCGAACACAAAACAACAGGGTGATGACTAATACTTATTTAGATCCATTAAAATGATACAAATGTACCAAGTTAATAGCCTTTTAAAAACACACAGTTTAACTTGCTACCTTAATGTTGTTTCAAAATGTTCAAAGCGTAAGTTATATTTTGTAATATAGTGTTATTTTATTTTAGTTTATTTTAGTTTAGTTTAGTTTTAGTTGCTACCTTCATTTAGTTTTAATGCATTTCATGTTATATTTTGTAATCTACTATTATTTAGTTAGTTAGTTGTTAGTTAGTTAGTTAAGGTATGTATTAGTCGCTACCTTCGTTTAGTTTTAATGCATTTCATGCTATATTTTGGAATCTACTATTATTTTATTTTATTTTATATTAGAGATGTACATTCTGCTACTAAGTTTGTCATACTGTATTTTGTAATAATTTGTTTTATTTTATTTTAGAGATGTACCTTAAATTCTTTTTTAGAATAATAATCACAGACACATTACACAGCTCTGTGATTTTGTCCAAAGTTTCTGTACTTGAACAGTTCCTCACCCTCATATTGTTCCAAACATTCATTCATTCATTATATATATATATATATTTGTTTTTCTTTTTTTCTTTTTTCAGAACACACATATGCAATATGTTCTGAAAGACTATTTTCATATAGTTTCATACAATGGTAGTCAAAAACAACTACACTGTACCCCATTGACTTCCATTGTATGGGCAAAAAAAGTTAATAAATAAAAAAAAACACTGCAACATTTTTCAAAACATATTTTTTTGTGTTCCATTGAAAAAAAAAAATGTCACACAGGTTTAGAGCCACAAGAGGGAATAAATGATGACTGAATTGTCATTTAGGCTGAAAAGTCCCTTTAAAATGTACAAAATGATGGTGTGTTGGTGTATGTGAGAGACAGAGACCCTCTGTAAGGCAGACTTGTGATGTGTAGCATGTGTATCCGTGCTTACGTGCGCCTGTATGCTAGACTCGTGTTTACACGTCATATCTTTGACAGACAAGTTTAAAGAGAGTCAGGAGGCAGCGTCTGCGGTCGGGACTCGGGTGGTGGGCAGAGGAGAGTTAAACAGTAAGCGAGGGAGAGGTGGGAGACAGGGAGCGTGTGAGAGAGAATAAGAAAAGGGAAAAAGAGCCTGTACTTGTGCCTTTCAAGGTGTGTTATTTGTTCAAGGCTGTCCAAACATTTACAGAGTGCTGGCAGCCTAGGAATGCAGAGGCAGGGCCGAGGCGGGCGAGCTTCAGCCGTGGGAAACCGCTGCTCTCCTCAACCTCTGCCGGCTCCTTCCCCCTCGGGCAGAGTGTCAACATACCCGGTGCCAGAGATTTGTGGGACTGATAGTGACAAGTCCCGTCAGCAGCCTTACGCACACACACACACCCATAAGCACACGCACACACACTCCCAGCGGCACACCTCCCTCTCGCGCTGACACACTTTAACAGTCAGATGAGGAAGCGCGAGGCACCCACAGACGAACACACACACTTAAAAACACACAATACAAAGACCTCTCTCATCCTTCAAAAGATATACATTTTTACAATGCACTTTTTTGTAACCGTCCGGATTGGTTAACAATACACGTACAATACATGCAAATCACGTATGATCAAGGACATACTCGAGGGTTGGCGATTTCGGCTATTTTTCATCCACTACAGCTCATGTCATGGCTGAGGTCATATTAAGGAGATATGATTATAGGACTGAATGCTGAGCGTCCTCTGCTCCCTGTCGTTCAGTTAATGGCTGAACGCATTGTGTTTTGTGTGAGGTGTATAGTGGGATGGGTGTGGTTGGGATACAGCAGCTGACAGTGAATGGTGATAAAGCTCTTCAGACTGCAGTAAACACTCTCACATGCTGCCAGAGTAGGAGTGTCCACAAGCCGTCTCATGAGTGTTTGTTTGATACTATGTGTGTGTGTGTGATTGTGAACAAAAAACTCATTTAAAGCCAGATATGTCTATAGATGGATGAATGGGTGGATTGCTGTATTGGTGAATAGTTTTTTCTTCTTCTTTTAAGCATAAACCTCATTACACTTTATTAGATTTATATTTATATTTTCTTATAATAAAACATTTTTCTGCACTCTTAAAAATGAAGGTTGTCAAAGGGGGTTTGTTATGCCATACAAGAACCATTTTTGATTGCTCAAAGAACCTTCAGTGATCAGTGATCCATGTTTTAATAGTGTGAAGAACAGTTTAAAAATTAAAAATAAATAAATATATTAAAAAAAATACTTTTCCACTATAAAGATCCCCCAAAAAATTGTTTGTTTGTTTTTGTTTTTAGATGTATGGATAGATAGTGGATATCCAATGGAGATGGAATCCAATGGAAAACTAAAAACTAGATTTTTTTTTGTTTTAAGGATGGATGATTGATTGATTGATTGATTGATTGATTTGTTTCTAATATGAATTTAAATGTAAATATGTCTTTAGGTCCTGTCTTTCTATCTACATTTACATTTACATTTATGCATTTAGCAGATGCTTTTGTCCAAAGCGACTTACAAATGAGAACAATAGAAGCAATCAAAACCAACAAAAGAGCAACAACATGCAAGTGCTATGACAAGCCTTGATTAGCCTAAAGCAGTACACGTAGCAAGTTTTTTTTTTTTTTTTTTTTTTTTAAGAAAAGGAGTAGATAGAATATAGAAAAAAGAAACCTAGTGTTTTTTTTAAAGAAACAAGTAGATAGAATAGAAAAAAACAAAGCTAGTGTTAGTTTTTCAAGAAAAGCCAGCAGTTACAGAATAAATATGCAATTGATAGAGGGTCAAGTGTGTGCACACTTCATCTATCTATCTATCTATCTATCTATCTATCTATCTATCTATCTATCTATCTATCTATCTATCTATCTATCTATCATCTATTTATCTATCTTTCTTTAACTTTGTTATCTTTATGCTTAAAACTAAAACCTAGAAAATGTTGTTTTGGATGGAAGGATGGATGGATGGATGGATGGATGGATAGATAGATGGATAGATAGATAGATGTTTTAAGGATAATTGATGGATGGACGGACGGACGGACGGACGGATGGACAGACGGACAGACAGACAGACAGACAGACAGATAGATAGATGTCTCTGGTTTCCTCATGCCCCTGCTTTCCCATGCATACATCAATGTTACCACATCTGAGGGCTTCAGATGGTCACCACCTCAGATCAAAGTCCATTGCAAAGATAGCCACAGTCAACAGACTCAAAGCATTGCAGTTCAAAGGAGTCTTCAAATGGTTAAATATTTGTCTACTACTCGTCATCGAGTTATACGAGTGGCAGCAATTCCATACGTGCAACTTTTTGTTAAGCATGAGAAACATGTCTGGTCGAAACCCAAAGCAGGAAGCCTGTGGTGTCTGATGGCTCGGGGCAGGATGAATGTCACGTTGCTGGCTGGAGCAGAGGTGATATAAAAGCAGATTCAATCTTATGTTGTAATGTAAATTTCATCATATGAATGGCCAAATCACTATAGGAAAGGAGGTCATTACTGAAGATCTGAAAAGCACATAATAACACACTATTGTAACGTTGGGCTTAGTTGTATTGTATTCGGTGTTTACTGGGTCATGTAGTGTTTGTTTTAGAGTGACAGAAGGAACAATATAAGGTGAAACTTGTTTTAACTTTCCCACATCTCCGTCTATACATGTGCACTGCTCCTCTTGTCTCCGGGCTGCAGACACCTGCCTTCATGGCTGGGTAGGTCAGGTTACAACGATGAGGCAAGATCTGGCCAATCGGCTCCTGTGAGAACGACGAATGAAGGTGGTGGGAACTCTCCTCCCTTCTTTCTCTTTCTCTTGCTCTCTTCCTTTATCTCAGCTCTGACGGCTTTACACGGCCTTACCTGGGAAACTCACACAAGTTAAGGGAGGGGCCAGCAACCTGCCCACCTAATGAATACAAAACAAAACCTTTTACCAACAGGTGAGTTACAGAAGTCAAGTGTGTTCAATTTACTCCTTTTTTTCCTTCCCCTTATTTCATTCATTGCATTGGGCTTTACATCAGCCAATCTTGGCACTATTCAGAAAAGAAAGAAAAGAAAGAGAGAAACAAAATAGAGCCAAAGTGTGGGAACTTTTCCTCCTTCCTTCATTCCAATCTGAGTGGTGTCATTGTTGTTAACCCTGTAGATGCTGGTTGGAGTGCACCTGTGGCATGTCGACACAACAACATTGTGGCATATTCTACATTTCTCATGTGAATTTATATGTAAATATCTGTTCAGATTCTTTCTTTCTTTCTTTCTTTCTTTCTTTCTTTCTTTCTTTTCTGTTTTAAAGGATATTGCTGATTATGTTTCATAGACTGATTGATTCTTGTTTTAAGCATAAACCTCAAAAAACAACATAATAAATAAATAAAGGTATCACTTGACAATATGGTTCTATTTATTTACATTAGTTTATTATATTTGTTATCATGAACTAACAATGATTTTTTTATTAATTTATTATAATTTATTAAGCATTTATTAATTTCATTTAATGTTAATTTCAATATTTTCTGATACATTAATAAAATCAAAAGCTGTATCTGTTAATATTAGTTCAAGGACCTATGAACATTTTTATATTTATTAACTAATGTTAACAAAGATTAATAAATACTGTAACAAATGTATTGCTCATTGTTTGTTAATGTTCTTTAATGCAGTAACTAAAAATAACTAGTTGGACTAATTGGATTATAAAATGTTACTAAAAATAAATTTTTAAACAGATAAACTATTTGGAGTAACAAAAATAAATTCTAACTTAATTTAACATATTGTACAAAAACATGTCTTGTGCATTTTCAACATGTTATATATTATTGAAAGTTTATTTTTCAGCTTGAATTTATTTATTTATTTGTTTATTTGTCTAGATTTTACATCTTGATTTCTCAAGGCATCACAGTTAGAGCTATATTCATGTGCACTGCAAGAATTCTGGTTTCACACAATCTCTGGGGTAGATCCAATACTGCCACCCTTAGGTCATAGAAAGTATTATGATATATGGTGATGTAAAAAAAAAAAAAAAAAAAGCCTTTGGTTCACAGTCAAGGGCTCCAAAAATGTATTTTTCCCCTGAGAGACCACAAAACCCATTACATTTTTATTGGTTTGCTGTGAGTGTCTTAAGAGACCTCTGCACTGTCTCAACGCTAACTGTTACTGATGGACACTATATGACAGACATAATTAGATTCAGTATATGTATCAGAAACACAGACATCACACATAATATGACAAATAAATGAAGGTGTGTATGCGTTTGATGTGTACAAACGGTTACGGTTTAAACATGCTTTTAAATGCATGATGTGTGTGTGTGTGTGTGTGTGTGTGTGTGTGTGGATAAGGTTATGTGCATGCGTGTATGTGTGCGCATACCGACTTGGGTTGTGTATGAATGGAAAAGACAAGTACTGTATCTATCCATGACACCTTAGTGTGAAAACTGCTCATCATTGTCTACATTTGACAACACTTCTCACTTTCTGTTACCCAAATGTATCTCATTGCCTATAAATGTGGAGAGGCCGGACACTGTCTGCACTATTGTGAAGCAGGGCTTTGTTTGAAGGGTCTTAAACTTCAATTTTCCAGTTTTGTTAAGCTCAGTATACTTCAGTGCATTACTTTGGTCATGGCAGTTATTCCCCCATTTACAGTTTAGGCTTGAAATGTTGAAATGCACTTTTTATACCTTTATACAACAAACCTCATTACACTTCCTGACTAATGATCTGGGTTTTGCATTGATGCATCTCACACAGTCAGTGAAGGATTGTTAGGAATCTGTAGAGTGTGTTGTTCTGGCAGTTGATTAAGAGCAGGAAGGCTGGAGGTGTGGACGAAAGTGCTGTTGAGAGACTCAGTAAAACACTGAGAGCGTTTACATGCACAACAATACACTGATAACCATCAAAAAGCAGCTCATTATAAAAAAAACTGACAATGCAAGAAAAAAGGACGAAATTTGAATTTATTGTGCTTTTCTCTGGTTTTGACGTCAAACATTAAACAAACATGTGCACATGGGTAGTTGTTTACATGCATACAGAACATACACACACATATATACATATTACGTGCATACATATGTGCATTCATATTACATATACACTTATAAGAAAAGCCTGTAAAAATATGGCCCAATGTACTGTGATAATATGAAGGAATTTTCCATTTTGATTGCGTTTTACCGTATTTTGAATTATGCATTATGTTTTTGGGTTAACAACTGTTCACAGGAATGAATTACACTGAAAAAATAAAAAACAGTTATTTTAAATTTTACTAACCCCAAACTTTTGAACTGTATTGTATGTATGTGTATATACAGTACATATACAGGTTCTATAACTGTCATGTTTAACAGTTCAGAGAGACAGACTATGCAAAACCCCGCTATGGTTCGATTATAACTGCACATGTAAACATACTAGTGTAGTTAAACTGTCTGCACTGCCTCCATCTCAGACCGACAAGCACAAGCTCAAATCGTTTTTGTGGTCACTGCAAGAACACCCAGACACTTGTCAAACTGGATTTGGCTGACTCATGTCACCTGTAAGGTGTGTCTGCTTTTGACAGACATGCTAATGGTAGAAATTACAGTGATGTAATCTTACAACTATAGTTCAAAGATGTATTTCAAGGACACTTATGCAGGGCAAACTCAACACCACAGCAAACTGTCCAGTCAGCAGAGCAGCAGTCAGGTAAAACAGTCTTCTGTTGAGCTACAAAATAGACAGAAACGCTCCAGACAAATCCAAATTGGAACTTTTTCTCAAACGCACATGTTAGTCACCAAAATCTGTTGTTTCTGACCCCGGTGGGAAATCAAAGCAGAGCTGAATGAACAGTGTCCAGTCACTGAGCCCCGTCCCCAGAGTGCAGCCCAGGATCAATTCCTCCAATACAGATCTGTTCTCTCCACACCGCTGGACAGCCCTCTTCTCTCTCCATCCAGACTCATTTACATGTTGTTATTGTCAACCGTCTGCAACGTAATCTGATCGCTTCTAAAGCACACACAAAACCGACATGAGACACAGGCCCTGCGTCCCATTGTGAGGCCTTATTTCCCATGAACCATGGACAAAGGTGAGAGAGGAAGGCAAGGAGAGAGCAGAACTGACGTGAGAGAGCAGGTGGTGCCAAACCCGACTCTGTGTCTGAAGTTACTGAACCCAAACCTAGCCAGAGCAGCAGAGATCAAAGCAATGTATGCTTTAGTATTCTGTATGTCTCTACCTTGCAATACAATGAGTGCTCTCTGGATTTGAAGTTAAAAAAGGCACCAAATAAGGGTCCAAAATTCACACATGCCAATCACCAAATGTAAAATTACCATTGGCGAGAAAATAAAACAACAAAGCCAGTTGAACAGTAACTTTTGAGAACTGTAATGGTTTAAATCAAACTGCATGAATGATGGTCTGACTATAGCAGATGGATGGATGGATAGTTAGTTACAGTGTCGTGAAAATGTTTTTGCCCCCTTCCTGTTTTTTTTAATTTTTTGCATATTTGTCACACTTAAAAATTCAGATCATCCAACAAATTTTAATGTTACACAAAGATAACTCGAGTAAATACAAAATGCAGTTTTGAAATAATGATTTCATTTATTAAGGGAAAAAAGCTGTCCAAACCTGCCTGGCCCTGCGTGAAAAAGTAATTGACCCCTAAATCTAATAACCGGCTGTGCCACCCTTTGCAGCAACAACTGCAATCAAGCGTTTGCGATAACTGGCAATGAGTCTTTCACATCGCTGTGGAGGAATTTTGGCCTACTCTTCTTTGCAGAATTGTATTTATTCAGCCACATTGGAGGGTTTTCGAGCATTAATAGACTGTTGAAGGTCATGCCACAGCATCTCAATCGGATTTAAGCCCGGACTTTGACTTGGCTACTCCAAAACCTTAATTTTGGTTTTCTTGAGCCGTTCAGAGGTGGACTTGCTGGTGTGTTTAGGATCATTGTCCTGCTGCATAACCCAAGTGCGCTTGAGCTTGAGGTCACAAACTGACGACCAGACATTCTCCTTCAGGATTTTCTGATAGAGTGCAGAATTCATGGTTCCATCAATTATGGCAGGTCATCCAGGTCCTGAAGCTGCAAAGCAGCCCCAGACCTTCACACTACCACCACCATGTTTGACTGTTGGTATGATGTTCTTTTTATGAAATCCTGTGTTGGTTTTACGCCAGATGTAACAGGACACACACCTTCCAAATAGTTCAACTTTTGTCATATCAGTCCACAGAATATTTGCCCAAAAGTCTTGGGGATAATCAAGATATTTTTTGGCAAATATGAGATGAGTCTTTGTGGGGTTTTTTTGGTCAGCAGTGGCTTTTGCCTTGGTACTCTCCCATGGATGCCGTTTTTGCCCAGTCTCTTTCTTATTGTTGAATCATGAACACTGACCTTAATTGAGGCAAGTGAGGCATGCAGTTCTTTAGATGTTGTTCTGGGTTCTTTTATGACCTCCTGGATGAGTCGAATCATTTAAAAACTGCATTTTGTATTGACTTGCATTATCTTTGTGTAATATTAAAATTTGTGTGATGATCTGAATCTTTTAAGTGTGACAAATATGCAAAAAACTAAAAAAAACAGGAAGAGGGCAAAAACCTTTTCTCGGCACTGTAGATTAAAACATGTATATATTGTATAATCTTATATTTGCATTCTAAAAACATACCATACCATGTTGTACATAATGTCATGTCATAATAATATAAATGACAAATAATATGATTTGAATAAAATCACATACCAAATTAAAGGATCAAGTTCACTTCCAGAAAAAAAATGTCCTGATAATTTACTCACTCCCATGTCATCCAAGATATTTATGTCTTTCTTTCTTCAGTCGAAAAGAAATTAAGGTTTCTGAGAAAAATATTCCAGGATTTTTCTTCATATAGTGGACTTCAATGGGACCCAGTGTGTTGAAGGTCCAAATTGCAGTTTCAATGCAGCTTCAAAGGGCTCTACATGATCCCAGCCCAGAAATAAGGGTCTTATAGGCCCTTTCACACCGCAGGAACCTTTTCATAGTACCCGAACTAATTGTGGAACTACCCACTTTTTGGCGTGTTCGCACCGCGGGAACTAGGAACTGTTTTAGTTCCTGGAACTCCGTTTGGAGGAACTAAATTAGCTCCTACTTCAGAGTAGGGTCTAAAACAGTTCCGTAGGAACTATCGTGACGTAAGTGTACGCTGATTGGCTAAACGCGTACGAAAACACCCTCACCCGCCATGATTTATAACGCCGTGTAAACACATACTGTGTAAACATTGTATCAACTTATATTTCGCAAGAATGGATGTAAATAAAGTTTACAAAAATGTAAATAAAGTTTACAAAACAAAAGATGTGTGCTTAATCTTTCTATTTGTGCTGATAATCACCTTGTTGCAGAACATAATGATGAGATAGCAGCTGTTAAAAAATTGCGACGTCTTTAATCCCAAAAAGGTATTTTTAACCAAAATAAGAGAAACGTAAGTTAGTATATATGTAATTAATGTAGTATATATGGCTTATGCAGTCATAAAAAAGCATGGACAGACAAAAATAGTGTACCATTTAAAATGATTTATTGAACAAAACACATACACTAATGTTACTGCTTTGGTTTCTTAGTCCTCCTTTCCGATCTTTCAATTGCTTGAGGTATACGTCGACATTCCATGTCCATTATTGTGAAACCCGCGAGACACAACAAAAACACAGCTCCCATCACAGTGTCCTCATCCTCCTGTTGTTAATGTCGTTGTTCTTCTTTGTTTTCGTTGTTGAACGCCGTGCACAAATGACGTCGCTGTCGACCGGCTTACGTCACTTCCTAGTACCCACTGTCGGTGCGAATGCAACCCTTTAAATAGTACTGGGAAATAGTTCGAGCAAAATCGTCCCAGTACTTTAGTACTGTACTTTTAGTTCTGGAACTAAAGCGGTGCGAAAGGGGCTAGTGTAATGAAATGATCGGTCATTTTCACTTTTTTTTTTTTATTATATACTTTTTAACCACAAATGATTGTCTTGCACTAGCTCGACTTCACGCATTATGTAGCCATGTTGGAAAGGTCATGTAGGTAGAAGTACCATGCGAACGTGCAAAGAAAGTCAAACACCCTTTACAAGAAAAGGTAAAGCAACAATGTCGGATGATTTTGAAGTTGGGGAAAAAATGAGATAGGGTTTTTTGCCCAACCCTACCTTTTTGAACCGGAGTACACAGACAAGAAGTTTCCACGCGTGACTTTTCCAACGTGATTAGCTAAAGTGTGAAGTTGCAGATGCGCATTGTAGAGCTGGTGCAAGACAAGCATTTGTGGTTAATACATTTACATACAAAGGTAATGTGAATCCAATCATAAGTCATCAATTTGGTGAATCAACTCTGTCTCTCTTCTGCTCCCCAACAGATGCAGAGATGTTGCTTTAAGAGCCTGTACAGACCACTGAAGGGAGTATGTGTGGTTAACATGACCTCAGTGGAACGGCTTCCCATGTAAATGTTATTTGTTTGTGGAGGGCCAGTGTGAGTAAACCTTGTAATGTTGATGTATGGGGCAGTTTATACAGAGGCGTCAGCTCGGCCCATGCCCGACACCTGAAGTGTGGGAGACCTAATCGCACATGGCCATAAATAACAACAATGTGTGAACGCAGTCTGAGATGTTTCCTCAAGGTGTGAGGGTCCTCAATTATCCCATTAGCAACTGTGAAGCTCAGAGATGAGGCAGCTAATGTTGTCTTTGGTTTAGTTAATGTCTGACTACAATCTACAAAACTATACTGATCATTGTAAAACAAATGTTGTATCTAAATGCATATTTTATTTCAAAATACAAAATAACTAAAATACTATTAGATGTGAGGGTAAGTGTATGCTAGTGTACTTCTAAACACTGACAAAATTTATTAGATATTTCTATTTTGAGTACATTCTTTCTTTAACCAAAATTAACCAAAATATTGATGACTCATCCTGCACCACACAGATTTTTGTCCAATCATATGCTCTCTAGAAAGAAAAAGGCCCGCCCCCAATATCTTCTGCATCTGACTAAATCATGATCCATGGTTGTCAAAATTCCTGTTTCAATACGAAATATGTCAAACACAAGAAATTAAACTATATGCTATCAATAAATTTAAGGATTTAAGGATTTATGCTTGAGGATATATGAGTCTTTTGTATATAATAACAGTTGCTGTCAATGTTATCAATGTTTTATCGGTGTAGTTATCAATGTTTTTCCATCTCACTTCTCTTTAAAATGCAACTGTTTTCTTCCTCATTTCTTTAAGAAAAAGTCACCTAGATGTGACAAAGGCTACCTGGGCAATAAAAGGCAGAGCAGACAACTAAAAGAGCAGAATGTGGTGAAAGCAAATAGAAGAGGAGGTGGAGAGGGAACAGTTTTACTGCTGCGTGTTTAATTGAAGTCATTGAGGGAGAGTGGCACGTTCCCTCAGGGCCGTGAGGAGAAAGGACAGCTCAAAGCAAGAGGAAGGGGCTGGACTGCAGTAAAACAGCTGCTTTCTCACAGTGTCATCCATTTCCAGTAGAAAGTTATATTGCAGAGTCAGATTTTCATGGCAATAAAGGGGTCTGTTGGGCATTATTCAGCCCGGATGTCCTAAACACCATTGTTTATCAGTCTGGAGAATATATACAGAAATATGTCAGATTTTAAACAACATTGCCAATGACCCAAACTGGTCACTGCAATTCCTCTGCAAAATGTTTAAAATGCCATCTTTAAGCTTTACTTCCACTGTTTTCAAAAGACAATCCTAAATGCAGAAATACAGATGACCCACACCAAAAATGTTTAAAATCAATAGGTGATCTATATTTTCCTTAAGACATTTTTTATTTCAAATGGAGCCTGGAAGGTTTTGATCAAATCATGGAAAACAGGATTCTTCTGCCAATTCGCTGTCTATCATAAACAGATTGAAGCTATTGGTCAAAATACCGCTTTTGAAGAAGAAGATGAATAAATGAGTGAAATAATGTGATAAATGGAAACTCTGGCTAGCTTGAGAGTTGTTGTTTATGTTGGATTTTTGTGCTTAAACATGTCATTTGGATTGAATGGAAGTAAATTTAATGTTTAAAACATTTCTGTCATTGTGAAGAAGTGCTGGAGGCACCGTTTGGTCATTTGTCCACTCAGGAAGTGGACTCCAAATATAATGAATTACTGCATGTTAAATTATGCATTGTGGTTCACATTATTTACAGTCTCTGTAGTGTCTTAACTATAACCTGCCTGATCATCAGTCTGCAGTCTTGTTCATCTCAGTTCATTGGTCTTTTACTTGTCAAGAAATGTTATCATTAGTCATTCAAGTGCTTGGCTTAAGATATAAATGAACTCCAGGCTGTTGTGAAACGAATCTCTCCTGTCCACTGAATGACCTTTCCCACAAAAACATTATCAGATATACATGAATCTGGAAACTTTTCTCCTTAACCAAAATCTAGACTTTCAATTTTAAAATATAAAAATCCATTAGAAAATATAAATTGTAGATTATGACTGTCCGACAAGTGTTGCATCATTCCAAAAATGTAACACTAATACAAAAAATGCTGATTATGAGTGATAGTTTTAAGGTTTAAGAGGGTTTGTTTTTACGTCCTCATTTTAAAAGTGCCCATAATTGAAACATCATTCTATTATTCGTGGCTAATATGTTAAATGTAAATTAATTCATCCTGAATTTCAAACAAAGCCTTTCATTTTCCCTCCATTTTCAGAGCCTAATGCTCTCCGACCTCAGACAGGGAGAGTGATTCTAAAGACGCATTGCATTTCATCCACCTGACAGCGGGATGATTACAGTTTGTTTTCTTTATCTGTCTTTTTTTTTGTCATTTTAAGGTCTCTGTAAATCCTGCTGTTTTGCCATTTTAAGGCCAGACTTTAATCTCTATATCTGTGTTTTGTTCTGTCCCCTCCTGCTGGAGACTGAGCTGTGAGACAAAGCGCTGTTTACACTAATGGCCCACTAGGCCTTTCACTGCAGAAACAAACAGCGCTGGGGAAAGTGAATAGAACTTAACATTTTGACATTTTTCCACATGCTCTCAAAACCAATATTGACCTAGCTCCCCTGCAAGGTGGGCTTTAGTCCAAGGACTTGGCATTAAAATCAAACCCATGCATCTCAAGCAGCAGGCAGCAAGTCAAGGGGAGAGCCCAACAATGTCCTGCCCAGGATGGGGTTCTCCTGCTGGGAAGGCAGAGTGGACACTGTCCTGGGCTCAAGCTGGTACACAGAAACAGCCACAATGAAAGGCTTCGTGCCACCCCCCCACTTTAATGATTCCGTCTGCGAAGGCCGATTGTAGCCGAACCGTAGACCCCGCTGGCGCCCGATGCAGACAACAGGAAAGGGACAGCGGGGGAACCCGTAAGTGTAGTACCACCCTATAGCAGGGAGTGCTTCTCAAAGGCCACATTACAATCAATTAGGGCTCTAATGAGCAGGATTTGGACTTGTAACCTGTGGCTTAGGGTCAGTATTTAGCAGAGTCTCAGCGGCACAGCTGGACGACACGTCAATATGCTCCAAAATAGCTTCGGACTGGAAGAGTGACGCAGCGGGGAAGTGCGGCTTGCGTGGAGGTGTCTGCTTCTGCTCGGGAAAACACGCACACATAGACTGGCTCCTCTAAATGGAGAAGACACTAATGGTAAGGAGAACAAAAGGAACAAATCTCGCTCAATAAAATCCATTCATTTAGCGCAGCTCTGGATGAATGTACTATAGATGTCGCAGGCAGCGAGGAGACACATGGGTAATGTGAAGAGAGCAAACAGAGAGCCTCGAGGCCGCAAGTTTACAGCATTTACATACATGGCCAGCAGCCGTTTCAGCAGGTTTGAGCTCACAGAGGGTCCGACAGAGAGAGTGTTGTGTATTTAGGGGTAATGCGGCCCCGGGGCCCTCAGAATGACTGCACAGGAGGGCTCTCAAATCGCAAGGTCCTTCACAGCTGAGGGGGAGGGACATCTGATGGTAAACTATTGTCAGCATTGATCAGAGATCTCTAATTATGTTGTTTTTTAAAATTATTTTTGGCCTTTTGCCAACTTCTAATCAGTGTGTTTATTTTACCTTCCATAGATTATGCTTAACAACAAAACATTACAGCTAAAGGTTTCACATGGTTTAAAACTTAATCAGAACATACTTTACTATTGTTTTGGCAACATATTCAATGTGCACATTTGTGTTGACATTTTGACATCTAAAATTAGAAATAGAAAAGAATTTCGAAATCTTAAAATCTTGCATTGTCAGGTTGTTATAACAACCTGATGTTTGGCAGTTATCAGCGCTTTGTTGTACATGTAAACACACTTATTGACAAGATAGTGGAGAGAGGACAGGAAATGATGTGGGAATGGGATCAGGAAAGAGTCTGGCTGCATGATGTTTACAGGCTCATTATTGGATATTCTCAATGTTTTTTGATTGTAGGCAGCAGCAAGAGAAAGGAACTTCCTTTTGGCTGCAACAACAGATGGCACCGGAGCGAGACAGAATCTGCGGGCAGATTTTTTTTTGGCAGGAGCAGGACTAAAAAATCCATCTTGTACACAACACTACTACATGAGTAATAGAGCACATCAATGAACAATATTTAAAGCCTGCAAAACAAAAAGTCTTAGTATCATTTAGCTTCACTGTATCAAACTTGGATTTGCCACCTGTTAACTTTATCATGAAAGGGGTATTTTACTGTTTTGTCTTATAGAGTGAGAAGAACATCTTTATTTGTTCATCTACCTCTAAAAGAAAGAACATCTTGAGACAGTAAGATGGTTGTAGGCATTGAACAAGAAATAGGCACCAAACAATTAACATATTAACCTCAATAGCAGCACCAATCAAAAACCACACCATAAAAGTAAAAAAAAAGTACTGAAGGCCACCACACATCTACACAACAGCTGATACAATTAGTAGTTAGTAGCTAGTACAATTAGTAGTGAGTCACCAAACAATAAAACCATTTTCCAAACCACTTGTCCTTTGTAGGGTCACAGGGATGTTGTAGGCCAGTCCATCACAGTAAAACAAAATATTATAAAGGTAATTTATTAATGCCACAGTGCATATTCTAAATCTTTATCAAATTAGCAACATCATTCAGAATGACATTGATGTTCATGATCCATTCTCTGCTGCCCTCAAAACCGATGTGCATATGTACAAATCAGTCTTTTGGGTTCACTACAGGTATACCTCATATCTTCCTCATCATCTCAAAAGTAAAAAAATCCGACATAACCCTGTGGAAAAGTCATTTTCAGAGTAATAAACGGATATTGTGGGGCCTCACACCACCAAAAGTGTTCATGAACAACAGACAGCGGAATGGTGAAGTGCTGCCTGAGAGTAATAAAACTATAGCACATGCACCCATGAAGGGGGTTTTTAATAAAATGTGTGTACGGAGGAACCAACCCCCCCTCTATGTGTTCACCTCAGCAACCCCACCCCAACAGTAAGAATTAAAGTATTTAATGTGATTTCGCTGTGTGAACCTCATAATACATTAAAGGTCTAAATGTCTTGAAGTCCTGCTCCTGCCTCTCTTATCATATTGGCCTCTGTGGGAGCTTGGAGAGGGAGTGAAGGAGCCGAGGTTTATTTTGAGTTTCCCATTGTTTAGGCAGGCCCGTGTTGTTCTTGGTGGCTAAGAGTGAAACTTCATTCCCAGCATGCAGCTCACCCTGTTTGATTAAAACTGAGACTATCGTGGAAGGCTAACAGCTTGTGTTTTCGACCGACTGTCACTCTCATCTCTTTGAAGCTTAAGCAAAGTCATATTTTGAGTTTTATATAAGCGAATGAAATTATTTATCACACCGAAATCTGTGATGGTTTGGACTGAGAAGGTCTGGGCGATGAAAAGCAAGTTTGTTGCTTTTGTTGCATCAAAAATCATTATTGGCACCTTTAAAGCTCTAAAAAAATGTCTTGTCCGAACAGCAATCTTGAGAGCCACAGACAGACAAACATCAGCCAGTTTTACACAAAAGCCGCACTGCTCCAAAAGTGCCTGCCAATCACGAAGTAGAGGCTGAAAACTTGCAGTGTTTCATGTGACTGCGATGACATCATGGGGATCGCTGTTGAGGAGCTGTGGACCTTGGGAGCTGTTTGCTGTCTGGCAGGTGTTTCTTTCTCTTTATTTTACCTCTTTTTTATTTTTTTCTTCTCATGCGATGAATGAGAGAGTAAATATCACTTCAAAGAGCAGGGCAGCTCCACATTGAGCTGTGGGAGAGAGGGGCAGGGAGCTCCTGCGGAGAGGTATAAAAAAGTTCTTGTCTCTTGTTGGCAAGGTACACCATAGATTAACAGCTCTGAGGGCTATGTGGGCTTTTATTCACCATCATAAGTCTGGAACACCATGGTGTGATAACCTTGAGAAGTTTTGAGACATGTATTGAAGTATATTAAAGTCTCAGAGTGATGTTCGTGGCCTTTAAAGGGCTGAAAAGTGCTTAAAGCCCTGTCTGACCTTTGACCTATCCCCTCTTCTCGTGCCTCATTAAACAAGGCAACACATCGGTTGCAACTACTTGTTATCCTACTGTTATGGCAACATTCGAGCAAATAAGCTCCAACCTCTTGCTTCAGACCGTGTCGTCATCTACATAAGGGCTATTACCCTTCAGAGAGCAGCACTCCTCCAGAACAGGGTCCTGTCAGCAGCACTTGCTTGGAATCCACCTCATTGTCCAGAGAATGGGTCTGCCCGGACACAAATTCTTCCACGCTCTTAATGAGAAAGAAAGAATTGACTCATTGGTTATGTTAATGTAGTTGTTTTCACCTCCAAATCTTATCTACAACCTCGCTGGTCTCATTTAGCTCTGGGTAATTTGACAGCACTGGTGAAGAATGTTGCCATTCAACAAGAGAACTAAACATCAGGACTCTTCAAAAGCTTCATTTACACGTACAAACAAACGCACAATAGAAAAGAGTTAGTGCTAATAGAAAACTGGTGTTTTTAAAAAATCTTTCAATAGTTACATGCAGTAATATATCGTTTTATAGGACCTCTTACATGCTTCTTAATTTGGATGAATAGGTTTGTAGGGCTCAAAGGTTTACTGGGATTTCTACAGGAAAGAAACAAGTCCTCAGTTGTTTTTTCTACACAACAGCAAATGGAGATTTTTTCTTCTACTTCTCAGATGTTTCTCAAGAGAAAAAGCCCTGCAGTAATCTCAAAGTCTGTCTCAAAGATTCACAGAATTGTAAGTTAAGGTCCATTCACATCAAGAATGATAACTATTGTGTCCACATTAAACGGACAACACTCCACGTGGAAATTTCTAGTGAGTCTGAAGACCTTGATTAGTCAGGTAAGGTGTTTATAGCAGGACACCTCTGGTTTATTATAATCGTTATTGTTATAGTTGGTGGTGTCAACAGGCCTTTAGTGGTCAGAGACTCATATAGTCAGTAAATCATGCAGAGTCGCTACTTAGCTCACAACTGACTCTCTCAGAGAGTTACATCTCTCTCTGAGGTTACATCGAATCATTCATAATACACATTCACAACAGAATATTCTTTAAATAAAAGAAAGAAAGAATATTTTACAACCAAAAAATTATGTTGGTTAGCTTGTTGTTTAGAATAGTGAGGTTGATTATAAGGCCAAAATGTCCTTTCCAAACTGTTAGAAATATTAAGTGGTACAAATATACTATGTGGCACAAATGCAATCAGTTTCATTAGAGTAAAAACATCAAATTATAACTTAATTATACTAAACACAACTAGAAAACACCCAAAATTATATCACATCAATTACTGTAATCTATATATTAAACCACCCCTTCTCTAAAACATACAGCAGTGACGGCTGTTAAAGGTAAAGCAAGTTATTTGGTAATTTGTCAACTAAAAGTCATTTGGCCCCCTAAATGTGGCCCCATAAAAGTCCTGTTACTGAAACATTTCTCAATAAATTCTTCCATAATTAAATAATCTGTTATCCACAATAGTATTATAGTTAAATAATTTTATTCTGGCAGTAATTGTTGGAATTGTGTCACTTTTTATTTGTCCTTAGAAAAAGTCATAATCCAATTAAACAGCTGATAATTCAATTCAATTTCCTAACTGATTATTTTATTAAATTTTTTATTCAACGTTTTATTCCTTAAATGTTGCTCTCCTATGAAAGAGCAACATTTAAGTAATAAAACTTTCCACTGGGTTAGGCTGATGTCACCAGTGACTGATTAGCTAGTGATGTTTACCTAAATGGGAGAGAATTGCTGATCCAAATCAGAAGGACACAAACAGACTCCTCCGGAGAAGGAAACGTTTGTACGCTCTGGGGCCATTTACCTGACAAATAAGATAAGATTTAGCCCTAACTCCTCTGAGACACTGCACTCCTGTAGGTCCCATTCTGAAGACTGAAGCGAGGAGGCTGAGTGTTGGTAATTCAGCGATTTAATTGGATGTTAAACACTCTACCTTCTGTAATGATCCCGTCACAGCAATTACAAGTTTGGAAAGTTCTACCTTCTAAATTCCCCCTCGCTCAGGCTCCAGCAGAGGCACATTTTTCAAACAGCATCAGCCGCCAAAAACATTTCAAACCATATAAATGATAAAAGGCACGTCTAGTATGATTTATTGGAAGCCCACGAGCACAAATAGCATCTCAGTTGCTATTCAGGCCCCAGCCTGAAGCCTGGCATACTGCAGGGGGAAGTCCATGGAAAGCACCGGACCTCACTCCTCTCAGCAGCAGGCTATTACTCTGTCTGTCCAGCCAATCCGTGAGCCACATAGTAAGGGAATGAACCGAGAGAGGGAGTAGGAGTGAGTCCAGACATGTCCTCCCCAGGCCGAGCCGGGTGTGTTTGCGGTGAGAGAGCGGATGCCCTGTGATTTACTGTCTGATCCTGACTGCACTCCAGCCTTGACGTCATCCGCTCTCTACTCCTGCAGAGCCGAGCACACAGGCACACGAAACACTCCCTAAAGCAGTAATGTCTCAACGCTCTGCTTGCCTGGCTGCTCTCCCAGGACCCGGCTCTACTGTACACGCTCAGTGGGCTGGAGAGAACAGAAGAAGCAGTGTGCGAGCCGTGGAGCGTGGGATGAAGACACACCCAGATGAGTATAAGAATGGGATTTAACCATCTAAAGACTGTGTGTTTGTGGAGGTACATGAAAGAGAATCAGAGATGACGTCAAAAGTGCCTGTCAAAGCATAATGGCTTATAACTGTGTGAAAGCACTCCAAAAGCTTTATTTCTAAACATTTCACTCAACGACAGGAAAACACATCAGTGATTTTGATTTTGTATGCACATCAATGTGCAAATCTGTTTCACATAGTTGTGAGTAAAAAGCCCTGTATAGACATATTTTTTTTTAGCAGAATACATATAGTTGAAAGTTTGCAGTAGATATCTGATATATATCTTACATAAGAATAATATTCTATATTTATTGCAATCTGTCTTTCAACCTCCAAAGGCGTTTGCATAATTTAAAAATTAATTAAAATTAATTCCATCCATCTGCACAGGGATGCAGAAGCCAATAAAAAAAAGTAACTTATATAATTGCATATTATATATAACTACTATTATTATTATTATTATATATGTAATTTATTAATGTGTGTGTGTGTGTGTGTGTGTGTGTGTGTACTGTGTGTATATATACTGTATATATATATATATATATATATATATAAATTGGAATTTAAGGTATTACACATTTTTACATATTTTATTATAATTATTATTATTATTATTATTGATTCATATTATTAATAAATAAAGTTGTCATCATTAGAAATGTTTTCATTCAGCCATTCATTCAACCTATACTGCAAAGAAGTCTTGAGACTCACTTAAATTAAGCCATTACAAATAAACTATCCACTGATAAAGCATCTTTCAAGATTTGACAATGTATAATTATAAATCACTTCCAAAGTATTCAACAACTGTTCCAATAAAATCAGTCCTGAAAATGCTAAACAATCTTCATCTGCAAAACCTAGGCCTGGTTATAAGTACATACTTTGCTAATCTTGAATACCAAGTAATATCTTTCATCAGTGCTATTCAGCACTTACAGAGGTCATTGTTTCTCTGTCCAGAGCTGATTGGGCTGTGAGGAGTAATAGTTGCAGACCTGAGAGGTCAGAGGGCAACTCTCAGTCCATTCACGGCATGGCTAAATGAATGAGTAGTGACAGCCCTGCTCTTGTTATCAGCCATGATGAGTGACAGGGTGAGTGAAGAGGGCTGCGTGTCCAGTGCTGGTTTGTATAGGTCTGTAGGCATGCAGCATGTCAATGCTAGAGCTGGCCAGCGCCTGGCCCTGCCGGTTCCCATTGTTTCGTGGCCACTGATAACCCGGGCGACCTCAGGGAAACAGGTTGAGCCATCAGTCTGTGTGTGGTAGAGGGCCTGTCAGACCTTTGTCATCAGATCACTCATTAACAAACACTTCCACAGCAGAGAATGAATCTGTGATCAGTCCCGGTATGTTTAACTCAGAGCAAACACACAAGCCGTGCAGGAGGTTGAGAGGATGCAGTGCGTTTGTCTGGAAGGATTTTAATCACATTTCCTGTCAGACCCCCACCTGGGCTTGCCTGATATTAATGCATCCATACTTTCTGTTATAATAACTCACCGGTCTGTAAAAAATGCTTTGTGGGATCTCCTAATAATTCATTTTGTGCAGTAACATATGCATTAACTGGTTTTATTAAAGCAAAAAAAATTATCAGAACCTGAGTGAATCATCCTGACCTCACACCAAAGTAATTTTAAGGGTTAAAAAATACTGTGTGTTGTTAACTTTACTAATTGACAAGCTTCCGCACATTTTGTGACATATGGAGGCCACATGTCTGTCTGAAAAGCTGATAAAGGACTAAACTGATGTGTGAGGCCAAAAAAGAGACACAGCCTTTCAGACAGATATAATTTAGTGTTTATTCAACACTAATCCGAAACTGCTGTGAAATTTCCATATGTACTTTATCCAAAAGCATAATTTGTAGTAAAAGCTGAGTCCCTGATAAGAATAAATGGGATCATATTACACAGTCTTCCAAAATCTTTGTAACAGGATAGGACAATGGAGGTGGGTTATTTAACTAAAAATAACACTCATCCTATTCCTGCCTGTATGACCTTTAATGCTTCAGAAATGACTCATCATGAAGAGGAAGGCTGTGGTCTGAGACCCTTCCCTGATGATCCCTCCCAGGCCTGGAAGTGGGGAGCACAGCCTGCCCTCTGATACATCGTGGACCACAGCCAGACTTATGAGTCAGAGAAAGTCGGCTGGATTTATCTTTTGTATTATATACTTAATGTAAAGACACAGAGCTTTGTGTAAAAACACAAAATTAATGCCTAGACTAGACTTATAACTAGACTCTGTGTGAGTCTATGAGTTTTGCAAGACTGATGCCATAGGCCTAAACTTAAAAGGAAAAAAAAAATCAACAGACATGCAACACCTCAGGCCTCCTGGCAATAAAATATAAAATTAGTTTATTTAATGTAATAATATATAATGTAATTCAGTGTAATTGGAATTGAAGTAGACTAAACGAACCAAAAGTAAATGGTAAATGTCCACACGAAATGCATAACTTGATAAAACAAAAGAATTAGATCGGTTAACGTACACGGTGGTATTATTACATGTAGCCTACAAATACATTTTACACGATGAATATCTGGGAACAGATAATGCGAAACTTTGTGAACACTAAGCAATATTCTCTTCTGCTGTAATATTAATCTCGACTGCCACCTTGTGGCCAGCAGTGAACAACATTTGCAGAGCGATTGCATGCATAGATTCAAGATCTTTCTGGTGAAGTTAACTTCACATATAAATGTATTAAATGTTTAATTATTCAAGAAAAACATTATTTTGCAATTTAAAAAAAATAAATATGTTTTAAGTGTTCGCTTTAAGACTGTTAAAGGCCCTGACTTGAAAAATAAAACGCTACCCATTATTTACATTATTAATAGTAATTGATTTATTTTGTTTCTTTGAGTAGCCTGTGTGCGTTTAGCTGGAACCTGACACTCGTGTCGCAAATCCAGTCAATCAACAAGTAAGCCTATAACTGAACCCCTCTGAGAATCTGAAATGAGCAGTTCCTATCCTCCTTAAAGGACATTCAAGCTTTTGTAAATAATGGGATTGAGTAAAGCGCGGCTGAGGTCCTCGTGACCGCTATCGCAGCGCGCTCAGGTGCTTTCACGAGACAATGCGCAGTTGTTGTCATCTGCTCCCGCGTGCAGCGATGAGCTCCGAGCACCGGCCCGTCAGATACCCTCATTGTCTGCCGTCAGTAAATGCTTTTTAGTGCCTCCGGCTCACAGGTAAAGATAACGACAGGACAAAGTGGGGCGCATTCTCACAAAACAGTACCTATGTTGACAGAATCTGTCGACATGTACGCTAACTTTTTAGGTCAGCTAACTGAGGATGACGAGTAGGCCCACCTGAGGTAACTTGTCTCATAGCCTACTATTTACAGAAAAATGTAGGCTACTCGTTGGTTGTGTAAATTAAGTTTTACCCACACAACTGATGTGATGACATCAACTACTGTGCAGGCAGAATATTACAAAAAATTTGTTTGTTAATAAAATTTGCTGTTAATGGTTGTTGTTGACTTTACTAGGAACTGCAACATAGGCCTAATGTATGGTTTAAATATCTATGGAGGACATATATAATAGCTGGCGGAAGTTATTGGTAATTGCTCAGCTGGTCTTCTTGAAGTAGCCTGTACACAACCCCAGAGGCTGCCATATTTACCTCATGTAGTTAATCTAATTTCTCACTGTTAAAACACATTATGATTACGTGAAATACTTTGTCTCAGTCCTGATTTGTGGTTGTAGATTACAAACAATTTTGTAATCTAACAGATTAGAATTGACCATTTTGATAACCATTTAATTCATTCAGAGAGTGAAGCATTGTGAAACAAACTCTATATTCCATATGGAAACACATTACCTGCATTGCCAAAGTGTGTCTTCCTTTTTATGAGAAGTTAGAGACTTGCTGATATATGATGTTGCACTGCTTGTCAGATATATGTGTGTAACACAGCAGAATAATTATATTATTAAAAAGACAATAAGTTATTTTTTATTATTTATTGAAATTATTAAAACAGACCTCCACTTTTGTCAGGTGGGTCAAAAGTTTATACACCAGTGGTTCTCTCAACAAATTATTTAAATGTAAATGATTAAAATGATTTAAATTTAGTTATATTAACATAATGTTAATTAAAATGCTAAGATTTTTTTTTTATCATACATTGAATTGAATATTGTCTTGAACAAAGGGGAGTACAAAAAGGTTGAGAACTACTTTTTTATCTTATATGCAGAGATGGACCAGGATCTTACCTAGTTAGCCAACTATAAACATTGATTTTTATACTATTTAGTGTAACAACTCAAAAATAAAATTGCTATAACATGAAGGAGTCCACGTGTTCAAACCTCAGATGAGGTTATATCGTTTTTCAATAAACTATTGGACATACAGACCATGATGCCCAAATATTTCATTTAAACTTAAGACATTTTAGCATTTGCAGCAATAGTGGCACCATTCTTTAAAACTTAACAAAGTTTCAGAGCAGACAAGCATGAATTTAATGATCTTTTTCTCAAAGAAATGCTGTAACAGTGGCTTTTGTTACGTGCAAAACTGAAAAGGAGATGCCATGCCATGCCACCATGCTTTGTTGAAAAACTGTCACTTGACCTGGGCGTTTCTATTTACAAGGGATTGAAAAGTCAGGCAATGAATAGTTGCAGCTGAAACAGCAGTACAATTAGAGAAGAAACACAACTGTATTAGCCACTGCTAAGTAGTCCAAACAGATCCCAATCTTAATCCCAGAAACGGATTTATTGGGCTTAATCCTGTTGATGAAAACAGAATCCCACCCGCGTTCAGACAGCCCACCGCCCCAGGTGCAGTAAACTCACTAGACAAGGCCTTTCCCCCTCTGTCTCAGTAAAGCTCTGATGAATTGATAGTGTAGGACCTCGCTGGGCAACATGCCCGGTCTGTGATGGTTAATTGGTGGGGGGAATGTTTTCCCACAGAAGCCAGAATCAAATGTATAAAGGTCATGAATAATTAAGAGTGAATGCTAAGTGGGTTTTGTTGGTCTGAATGTCAAGCAAACTTCTCACTTCAGAAAGACTTAAATAACATTCCTTCTGTGAAAGAAAAGGGACTCCAAGTGCTACTGACTTGTTATTTGATACATAGTCTTTGGTTCTCACATTTAATATGTTTTAAATATTGCATGCTACACTTTGTCCTCTGATTCTCTATGGAGTTCAGACACTTGTGAAGGAAGGAAGAGCAGAAGGCACGAGACACCGCTTAGATCTCTGTAGATAATGGGATAAAGAGAGATCTTAATATCATAATGATTTAATGACAATTCGCAAATTGGCCAGATTAGTTAATCCTACTGTCTACGTTTATAATCTTGATGTCCCTAAACATGCCCTCGGACCCCATTTACCATTCAGCCTTTTGCTGGACAGGAGCCAACACGAGCAATTTTGTACAAATGATACACGTTATTTGCTCAGTTTGAAATCATTGTAAAATATGTTAGTTCTTAATTAATTTGTTGCAAAATTACATTTATGCATTTGCCAGATACTATCCAAAGCAACTTACGTTGTATTCAAAGTTGACATTTACATTTAGTAATTTCTTGCTTTCTTTGGGAATCGAACCCATGAACTTACTGCCAAGCACTACTGTTTGAGTTACAGTTCAGGAAAAGCTACAATTTAGCTTTGTAAAATTATAATTCATGATCTGGTTTCCTAGCGTCTTTGTCTTTAGACGTCCTTGTGTAATATGCAGCATGTGTTTTAAGCACTGTGCTGAGGAGACATGTCAGATCATCACGGCTGTGTCAAATGACCAAAATGTGAATGTGTTCTGACTGTGACATTAATACCTTGAGTGGCATTCGCCATGACTTGTTTCTAAGAGTTGGAAAGAAGACCCTACATATATACACATGATATCACAGCAGAAATCTGGCAACAGACACAATCATATGACCTTTCGTTAGAGATTCCTCCACTGTGTCAGCTGATGGAATCTTTTTGACTGCAGGCAATACAATCCTTTGCCTTCCTCACTAAACCTGCGCCGAAACATAGCTGCCAAATGGTATGTCATTGGGAGCTGAAATGAAAGGCTACAAAATACCTACAGTATATATACTGTAAAAGGTTTGTACAGTATGTGTTTTGTATGTCTGATGTTTGTTTTTTTTGGTATTATACAATTTAATGTTTTGTTAGAACTTGCAATGTAATTGGAAAATGAAAAGAAAGGCTTTCAAGGACTTGTACAACTATTACAACTATATGTGTATTTGTATACATGCATTTATTTTATAAAAACAATTCAGTAAAATGCTGTTTGTCAATGTACCACCTACTCATGGTATTTGGTTGCAAATGTCCTTCTTGTGATGACTGTGATTACAATGTGTTTTTCTTTTCTCTTCTTTTTTGCTGTAAGGGGTTCAAAGCTGAGGTGGGTGATGTTCTATGAAATGAAAAAAGAAAAAAGCTGTAAAAATGGTAATATTTTGAAAAAAAAATCACAATTTAAAATAATTGTTTTCTATTTCAGTATATATTAAAAAGTATTTTTTCCAGTAATGACAAAGCAAATTTTAGCAACCGTTAATTCGGTCTTCAGTGTCACATGATCTTTCACCCTGAGTGCGATGTTGCTGAATAAAAGTAATAAAATCTTTACTTTTTCCTGCATGTGAACATTTTTTGTTGCAAAAAATATTTGTTTTTGTTTGTTATATATTTTTTTACAATGTAAACACTAATAAGACATTCATTCTAAAGCTGCCACATCTCTCATTAACTTTTTGTCTCTAATATGTAGTTTATATGCAACTGAAACATGCTTTTTCATGGCCAGTCATTCTTCTGGAAGACTCTGCTGTGACTTCTGCAGCGCTGAAAACCATAATAATACAACCCCAATCAGAAAAATTTGGGACAGTATGGAAAACGCAAATAAAAAAAAGTAGTGATTTCTAAATTTACTTTGACTTGTATTTCATTGCAGACAATATGAACACAAAATATTTCATGTTTTGTCTGGTCAACTTCATGTCATTTGTAAATATACATCCTTTCCTGTCATTCAGACCTGTAACACATTCCAAAAAAAGTTGGGACAGGAGCAATTTAGGGCTAGTAATGAGGTAAATTCAGAGCCGATCCTCCCTATACGCAGAATACGCAGGCTGCTTAGGGCCCCCGAGACACCAGGGGGCCCCCTTGCTCTCAAAGATGTTTTAATTTTAGTTTCGATTTTGAATTTGGCCAGCTGTTGTGAAAACATGAATGATCATTTCTTTTAATGCAGTGCGCTGTCACGCTCTCAATGTAAAAATCTTGTAACGTGAATGTCATACGGTCTCTTGTTTAAAAAAAAAAAAAAAAAACGAGTTGAAAGCTTACTGTTGCCCACCTTAAGACTTGTTTGCAGGAAGAATGGGACAAAATTACACCTGAAACACTTCATCACTTGGTGTCTTCAGCCCTAAACGTCTTTTAAGTGTTGTGAAAAGGAATGGCAACATTACAAAGTGGTAAATGCTTTACTGTCCCAACTTTTTTTGGAATGTGTTGCAGGTCTGAATGACAGGAAAGGATGTATATTTACAAATGACATGAAGTTGACCAGACAAAACATGAAATATTTTGTGTTCATATTGTCTGCAATGAAATACAAGTCAAAGTAAATTTAGAAATCACTACTTTCTTTTTTTATTTGCGTTTTCCATACTGTCCCAACTTTTTCTGATTTGGGGTTGTATATACTGTAGCAGATTTTGTAACAGCCTTGCCAACTAAGAGGCTACGGTTTTCACTTTGTACACATTTGTTTGGGGGGCTGGTGGAAGGTGTCAGAGAGTGAGAGAGAAAGTGCTGCGTGTATTACGTGATGTGTTACACCGTTCTATTTATAACAAATCATAGGGCCTGTGGTGTACCGCTCTTACTCGGAAGGACACACTTCAAAGGGCATTTACTATGCCTCAGGCTACTGAAGTGGTGTGACAGGCTAACTGCTCTGGGACTTTTGCACTTTCGCACCATTGAACAGGTACTGTACAGATTTCTGCTGTGAGTTTAATATTAGATTTATATTAATGTTCACACCAAACAAAAATCTAAATGTGAACATAAGCAGTGGATTCTGCATGCTTGGTTCCCCATGCATTTTTACCAGTGATAGAGTAAAGAAAAATGTGAAAACAGTTTTTGTGTTTGATTGTATGCATGATTTATTTTGATACTGAAAAAAGATGGATTCATTTAAAAGATAACTTTAGTAGTATTTTGTAATGCAAAATCTATATTTAAAGCTTGGAATAATTGCAATTGTAGTTTGTTCAATGTTTTTGAGCTTTAGAGCACCTTACTTCTGAAAAATTGATTCAAGTATGTTGTTTCATGATTTGTGGTTGCAACATCTGTTTATCAGAATAAGTTTAGATTAATTACGTGTCGGTTGATACTGGTTGTGCCATTCCTATGATGGCAATAAACACAAATACATTTTTGCATTTTCTCTGTTTTTGTGTATTTTTTTATAAAAAATTGCCAGACTATTTATTTATGTCATTCATTGATTAATTCTTGTTTCATTTGTAGATTCAGAACCACCTGTGTATCATCCATTCACGATGGACGACTTTGAATACAGTGTGCACATCTCCGACCAAGACTGGGACTGTTTTTTTCAGGAGTGCGAGGACTGTGACCTGCTCTCTCCAGTGCTCGCCAGCCGAGAGGACTCGGGTATGAGTGACATTGATGAGATGGGCTGCCTCCTTCTAAGCAGGACCCCGGCCGTGGGTATAGCATCCACAGACCCTGATCCAGACCTTCAGATTGATGGCCCGCCAGACTGTGAGGGTTCACCTGTCTGCAATTACCTCAGCAAGTACGGAATACATAGTCCAGAGCAGGTTCTCTCTGGCAGTGAGGAGGACTTGCACCTTCAGACTGTCAATCTATTCTTTGAGCAGTTAAAAAGTGTCACAGAAAATCAACAGCCCTTGGAACAATGCCACGTTATCATTCGTGGAAGTGAGAAGACAGGCCATCTGGAGGGTTTGATTGATAATCAGAATATTCTGTCTGCAGACACTGGCCGAAATGAGGCCAATCTTAGAGGAGAAATCACTAAACAGGGTGTGGCTCATACCTGGGGTGATATAGTCTCAGAAAAATCATTAGAGATCACACCTGCTAATGCACAAGAAGGTGCATCAAAGTCTGACACAGAGCTAGTCACTGGAAGGAAGCTATTGACAACACCCCTAATTACAGTAAGAATGAAGCAAGAGCAACAGGGAAGATGTAGCGGTCTCAGCAAAGATCTAGAGCTTACACATGAAACAAAGCCACCTGACAAAGAGAAGATGGTAGTGGTTAATAGGAAAGATGTGATTGACCCATATCCAGCAAGACAAAACATTGCTCAACTGGATGCTATAAGTAGTTCTGACTCGAAAAATTCCCCAATCGGTCAGATCCCAGTCTCACCTTCCAGAAGAAAGAGGAGGAAGAAAAAGAGAATGAGTGTTGAACCAGTAGATCAAGGACATGAGGCTCAGGTCCACTACCAGCAAAGTGAATCAGAGGAAGAGAGACTTATTCAGTGGGAAGAGATCAGCAACCTTCCTGCAAATGTCTGGAAGACAGAGCAACTATCACTTCAAGGAATTAAAACAACTTCAACTGCACATAATACTGATAATTTACAGCTAAGAAACACATTTGACTTGGAGGCCTCAGCTGATTTTAAGTTTTCAAAAAGCTTGCCAGTATCTTTTACCAGTAATTTAGGCACCACTCTTCCGAAGCCGGAAGTTGGACACATAAGCTTTAATACTATTTCCAAAACCATGCATGATACATCCCTTGTAAACAATGGACAATTGAAAGCAAAGATTTGTGAGCTGTCATTATTACCCCAGATAGATAAAGTTCTGAATGTAAAAGAAAGTGGATTAAATATAACCGAATCCCTTCAATTTCATCCTGCCGTGCACTTAAGAGAGAGCAGGAACGGTATTAGAGAGACCTTATCAGCACCTCTAAGTGATAATTCTGATTCAGGATGTCAGAGGAAATACTTATTATCTCCTAGTGTTTCCATTGCTGTTGATTCAACAGAGCCTCCTTCCTCTACAGCATCTTTTAAATTGACTGAGGACAAAGATTTATCCTGTTTAGGAAATGAGATTGACTGTTCTCCATTAAAAAATGAACAAACAATTCCAAGCAGTAGTAATATAGTAGAGATTTCAGCTACCGAAGAAAGAAGCTTGTCTTTAACTGACAACATTGATAGAGCAGAATCTTCTTCGGATGGAAACGGTCCAGAAACATTTGCTTGTTCACAGGAGGCTTCTCAAAAATGGAAAGCATGTATTCGTGAGAACATTTCAGAATCTCAAAGCCATTTGACTTCTGAAACCATTGAAATAAACACGAATATACCTGTAAGTGAGACAAATGCAAAGACTGAGAGTCATATGTCTGATAATATTAATCATGGAGCAGATGAAGGTCTTATCAAAAGCGGAAATAAAACTAGTGAGGTATTAATTGTGAATGCCTCATCCATAAAGCCAAGGAATTCAGATGAATCAGACGATAAGAGAGACATTAGTGATAATGAAGTTGCTGTTTCAGCCAGGAATAATAGTGAACAGCTATTTTGTGGAAAGTCCATCAAATCTAGTGGTCCTACGGAAGGAATGCTCTCTGAAGATCCTACTCCAGATGTTTCAGAGTTGCCTCAAAATATGGTTGCTGAAATTAAGGACACTTCCTCCGGTGAGTTGAAAAGTGGAACCAAAGATCTAGAGAGTGTTTCTCTTGAAGCTTCAAATCAACTTCAATGTCCTGTGTTTGCTATCTCCTCCTTTTGGAATGAAATGGAGAAGCTAACCATCAATGACATACTGCGTCTGCGGTTGATCAGTAATGCCCAGCACCCCAGCATTCTGACCCAGCCAGAGGATGGTAGCATAGCAGACACTACAGATGCTGCAGACTCGGGCTTCTTTACACAACCTGATGACTCTAAGCCAGACCGCTTAAGTGGAGACATGTCTTACATATCTGATCTGGATGAAGACCTTGCACAATTTCAAACCCCATTTCCTTCTAAGCAAGAAGACGAGTCGTATGAGTTCCCTAGCTCATGTGATGTGATGTGGGAGAACGATCCAGATCCAGTGATTGTGGGTGATGCAATGGTGCACATAAATTCTGAAACCGCTCTTCCTGAACATCTCTACACGGCAAATGCTCAGCAGTGCTTCAGAAGAATGTGTAAGAACATGTCTGTGCAGAATCTGCAAGCTCTAGATACTCAACCAATCAGACAAATCCTCAGAAATGCCTCGATGCATTCAATCCATTCAGAGGTAGAAGATGATTTTATGGATCCTTTTTACCATGTGAACACTTCAGGCTCAAAGATCTTTTCTGATGATGAAGAAGAAATAGAAAGCAGTGGTATAACATTTTCTGAAATAGTCCAGTATTTCTTTGGTGAGGATGAACCTGAACGTTGTGCATCTCGTGCAGAAAACATAGCTGCCTCGTACCTTGATGGTACCGGCACCTCGTTGCCTGAGACCTATGACCATTTTTTCTCAGAGTTTGATTCTGGAAGTTTTGTTTGTCCAATTGTGGAAGAGTCAGGTTGTGATAAAATGGTTCCCATATTTTCCTGCTCCCGCTCAGCTAACAGAAACCTTCAGTTCCCAGAGGCATACGACTATTTCTTCCCTGATTCCTCTGGGAGTTCAGATGAAGATGATGAGAATGACAATGCAGCAATCAAGGTAGTGACACGGTATGACTATAAGTCTCCCAACGACGATTCTGTTGACATGTACGAGCACTTCTTGTCTGATGATGAGAGCGACTTCCTCTGGACGAACCCTTTTTCTCTTAGAAATGTTCGACGCACAGGTTTTACTGTCCCTAAAGGGAACACATTGTTCTGGGGAACTTGTCCCTGTGAAGATATTTCCCAAAGGAATCATTCAACCTATTAATGCCATGAGCCCTGATGGGAGCCCCTTTCCAGATTCCTTGCTTCTCAACCTGGAGAACCGTATCTTCCAGCAGCTGGCTGAACAAACAGAAGAAGTGTATTGAGATGCAGACAGTTGTTGCTGATCCAAGTAAGTACTTCTACCATGCGGTATTTTGCACATACACACACTGAAACTGCAAATTGCACACTAACACTTTCTTGGAGGTTTATTTTTTTCTTGGAGGGTTATAATTTTAATGTTAGTCAACTCTCACCTCTTTTCTGTTAATAGCTGCTGACTAAGAGTATCTAGTCACATGTAGAGCCATGCCCGGGCTGATGGAATGGTAGTACGTGCATATTAGTCTTCACTCCTGCTGGGCAGCTTCTCAAATCGGCCATGTGCCAGAATTTAAGAACATGTTTCACTTTAAAGTACAAGTAAAAATAGAGAAAACTCAAGGAACATCGGGACACTTATCATCATCACTTCATCAATCACTTATTATCATTGGGATTCAGCCATAAATTATCATTCAATGTCAAATCACTACCTGTCTACTGATATATTATTTTATTAAGTTATATTAGAATTTAACAAAAGTTTTTAACACTTATTGATATATAAGAATTAATACTCAGCAAGGATACATTAAATTGATCAAAAGTGTCACTAAAGACTCTTACAATGTTACAATTTTTTTTCAAATAAATGCTGTTCTTTTGAACTTTCTATTCAGCAAAGAATTCAAAGAATCAAAATATATCACTTTTAGTTTGTCCACAAAAATATTAAGCAACACAGCTGTTTTGAGCACTGATAATAATTAGAAATGTTTCTTGAGCATCAAATCAGCACATTAGAATGATTTCTGAAGGATCATGTGACACTGTAGACTGGAATAATGGCTGCTGAAAATTCAGCTTTGCCATCACAGGAATACATTTCATTTCAAAATATATTCAAATACAAAACAGCTGTTTAAAATTTTTATATATTTCAGAATATTGCTGTTTTTACGCTATTTTTGAAATGGTGAAATAATAGTGTATCTCAGAGCTGGTTTTATTTATATTGATTTCAGGAAACCAGTTAGGTTTTGAATACGTTATTGTGTACAGTTACTTAGTTGTTTTTTATTATTATTGACCGTTAAATGACACTGCACTGTTCTGATTTTTATGCTTCTCTTCTAGGGTTGGACGTTCCATTCTTGCCTCTTAAACAGGCAGACATGTGCTTGGTTTGTATTGCTTTTGCGTCGTGGGTGCTAAAATCAACTGGTTCAGGAGCAGACACCTGGAAAGCTGGTATGTGTTTTTATTTTCCTGGTTAGGGTTAATAAAGTGAGTCATTAATTGAATCATTTAGTTGTGTTTTGACAGTATTTATTTCAAAGAAATAATAGGAAAGCCTGTTCTCTAGTAAAAAGCTGTCCGTCACATCAAATTTAGCAAAATTGTGATTTAGAAAAAAGTTTAATTTAGGAATACAATTGATAGTAATCCTTAATGACGTATATCTTTTTTTTTTATTGTTCAGCTCTTCTTGCGAACGTCAGTGCACTCTCTGCCATACGATATCTGCGCAGACACAAGAGGGAGGAGGTCTCTGGAAAAACTCCTTTGCGTCAGATAGAGCCAGCATAACTCTGTAGCACAGCACAGCCCTCAGATCTGATTTCAGTCACATCTCCCTTTTTCCATGTAATCCAAAAAGGTGATTGCAAATGTCAAACATGTGCATGCATGACTTTTCCCATCATTCTCAGTACATATTATTATGATTAACACTCTGATGTGTGTTTATTGCTGATGAACTCAGTTGATATACAATAGATACTTCAATGACTTCAGGCCAGTGGCATTTCAATAATCTGCATATCCAGATTTTAAAAAAGCAATGTAGTTTGTTTATGAAATGACCAAAGCTTTATTTCTGATTCTGAGATATTGTGGATTCACTGTTTGCAGTGAATGCTGTTGTGCATTGTGAGGAAAGCAGCAGTATGTTGATTAATATTTGATAATGAGATGCTTATGAAGGTGTTATGATGGAAGATGGACATGTGTGTCTAAATAAGTGGACCTGTGTAGAGATTTTAATGAAAGAGCTTATGTCTATGTACAAATAGACAGTTTATTGTGATACCAAATTATTGGGTCAAATTTTGGTGTATTTATAGACCATCTAAATATTAAATCATAAACCCATGTGATGATGTCACTTCATATCTGAAAACTCTATTTGATTCGCTCAAATTTTAAGCATATTTTGCTCCCAGTTTTAAATATAATGTAGGATAAATAAAACTTATGTTTATTTGAAAGTATTTAAATGAGTTTAAAGTGTGTTTTATTTATCAGTGCACCTGCATGTTAATAGTAATGCTTATTTTGGCCACTAGAGGGGACTAAACACGATGAGCCAGTCTAAGGTAAGAAACCTAAAAAAAATTACAAATTGTAAAATTAAACATTATAATTGAGGGGACAGTTTTTATGGAAACTGAGATTTGTTCTAACAGTTGTGTAGAAAGTAAAAAAAAATGTATTTGCTTATTACCCCATTGAGACATTTAACGTATACTTCTAAATATTACCAGCAGATAGCAACAGAAGACTGAGGTGAAGGTCTCAATAAAGGTCTCGCGGACAGAGACCTCTCTGACGTTCATTATTCATAATTTCCATCACACTGTTTTTACAGCATTTGTCACCGTCCATCTTTACTGAATTAAGTGTAGGGTAAGACGGGGGGACGGGGTCTCTTGACCATAGATGACAAAATATCATCTCAACAATGACGAATAAGCTATTTTTAAATTTGTCATTTAATTTGATAGCAACATCCATGAGATTCAGTCAGTTGAAACAGTTTTGACGTTGTATAATGTTGAATATCGATTTTTTTTTTATATATATATATATATATATATATATATATATGAGGGATCATGATGTGTATGGGGTGAAAGTTAAATTTAGCCTATTATTTTGATGTAAAAAGTTTTTGGGTAAGATGGGCCCCGAGAATTGGTACAGAATGTTCAAATGGCATGTTGTTACAAGTGTTATTTTTTAAAAACTGAATACTTATTATAATTTATTTGGTTATGTAATATTTCCATGAATTAGATGTACATTTCAGACATCTGGTCAAAACTGAGTGAAATCATTACATTTGCATTGATAGTGTTGCAATTAACATATTTTCAAATAAAATATTGGGAATTAAATGTAAATATTCATCTGTCATAGAATAATTTTATCTTTCAAAAACTAAATTGTCAAAATAAAATTAACTAGAATAGTAGAATTGGTATTTTATATTAATGACATGACATTTAAAAATATATTTAAATATTAAAAAGAATTACATCAAAAGTCAATTATACATTCTGTAAATGTTTATCCAGGGGGGCTTCTTACCGCAATAAGTGCCATCTTACCCCTCTTTTAATATTTTGTGCTAACTAAATTTATTAAACTAATAAAATTTACTAAATTTTATTAAAATTAATTTATTTTCTGTAATAACTCATCCTGCACATGCTAAACTTACATTAAATATATTACAATTTAAAAGTAAATCCATATTGTTCAGAGTAGATAGTAAAGGTGTTCCAAGAACTTGTTTTATATTAAAAAAAATATCCATTTCAAATGACTCAAAAATGTAAAAATGACCAGCACATTCATATTTAAAGTGAACAGCTGAAGCAGTGTTACAACTGTTTTATCGCTGTTTATTTGTCACAAACAATGCAAAAACAGTACAGATGTCTTTTCTAATGAATAACTTTGACTTCCACAGGACAAATAGATTTTTTGAACAAAAAGTAGAAGGCCATAATGAAAGAAGTATAAATAAAATAAAAAATAATAATAATCAACAATAATAAAAGCTTACATTTAAAACTTAAATAGAAAAAATAACATATTTACATTTGGTATGCATTAAAAAAATATGCATATAATCACAATTTCCAATAGTTTGTAGGACTCACAAACTAAACTAAATGCAAAGACTCCCAATTGCTACCTATAAGTATTTTTCTTATATTCATATATACATATATACATAAATGCATCAATCATTGTAATACACTTGTTCGTACCGAATGCATACAGCAGTCTGAAACCATCACCACAAAATTAAAGGGTGTTACATGTGCAAAATATGTCATAGAGCCACTGAATAAACAAACTGTGAATATCCAGATACTCGGGCATGCTGGCCCTCGGTGAAAACATGCCCAGTGTGCATGTGTGGCTTTGATTAGTCTGCTATGTGTGCAAGTCCGGACGGGCATAAGCCCATTGTTCTCTTTTATGACCATCTCTGCTGTGTTGTCATAGCGCCCAGGCCTTGAGCTCCAAAGTAAGCCGGCGTCCGGTGTGGTAAAGGTCCAGGCAGCGGCTGAATCATCCCATTATCCGGGTCAAACTCCCATATGTTATCATAGTCCATTTCCTGGTCATCTGGATCCACTGGCTGAAGGTAAGAGTCATCTGTGAGAAGCAAAAGACGATGATTAATGTCTTCAAATCTTCAAATATTTAGTTTAAATCCATGATTTTTCCATGACTTTGTAGAATTTTCATGCCTGGAAATCACAGCTGTAAAATTCCCTGTTTTCAATGATTGAAAGGTACCCTACTCTTATGGAAAGAACTTCCGATTCTGGGATTCAGTATCAAAATCCACATTCCAAGTTTAAGAAGTTAGTAAACTGAGCCATCTAAATAACTTCATGCCTAATTTAAGATCTAACATATCGTTTGTTGTGTTCTTTTCCACTGAAGGGCTCTAAATGTCTTGCAGGATCTCCCACTTGTGAGCTTTAAATCACCCTCGGTGGTAATTCTGTCCATTCGCTGGTCTTTCCTTCATGTGCCACCTGCAGAGCTGTCATTTAAAATACCCTGGGCCTGAGCCGTCTTACACACACAAACATACACACACATGCCCCTTCATCTGCACTCTTCTTTCCACTGTCATGTCCTGCCTGGGCAACCACACCCCATCAAACCCTGCGCGTGTGTGTGTGTGTGTGTGTGTGTGTGTGTGTGTGCTGGAGAAGGTCATTCTAAAACCATCCTATTAGCTGTGCCGTGAGAGTCTGCTCTATGCACGTGTCACCATGGATTATTTCCTCCATATGGTGTTGTGTTTAAACCTGACAAGTGAGTGTGTATACATGTGGCCTAATTAAACGATTAAGCTATTCATATAAACAATTTTTTTTTGATCAGTTGAACCAGTCTATAAAACATACTAATCATCTAGGTCAACATTTCACACGCTAAACAAAACCTGTGGCCACAAAACTGGTCGTGCAACTCGCTGTGTATATCTTGTGTATCTATTTCTCTATCTACATCCGTGAAACATGCATAACATCATGCCATTGTGGTGCTGTAACTGCCTCCAAACTTTAGCATGTCAAAAATTCTCACCTGGTGAGTAACTATAAGATATCTGCTGCGCCTCCATGACAGTGTGACCTGAGAAACCTCTCTGTAAAAGACAGGACAACAGGAGATCATTTTTACATACTGTTTTGAAGCTACATTCATGTAGAACAATATTTCTTAATTATTTTTTGTCCTATTAATTCATTACAATATACATTTTGTACCTTTCAAAAGTTTGAGGACAGTAAGATATTTTTTTATTATACAGCAAAGGGGAAAATGAAATTGATCAAATGAGACAGTAAAGACATTTATAATGTTACAAAACATTATCAGTTTGCATCACAGGAATAAATTACTATTTGAAATATATTCAAATAGAAAACAGTTATTTTAAATTGTAATATTATTTCACAATTTTACTGTTTTTACTATATATTTGATCAAATAAATGCAGCCTTGGTGAGCATAAGCAAAAACAAAGAAATCTTACCAACCACAAACTTTCGAACAGTAGTGTACATTGAAAAAATACAATTCAAATGTACAATGACTAATTTTGATATTTTTGGGGGAAATAAAGTCAAAAATGTTTTGTGATACAACTATCCTGATATCATAATGAAGCAAAAAGCCTTATTAAAAGAATAAAAGTCTTAAAAGTAAATCGACTACCATCCTATTACCTGAGAGATGAGTTTGTGTTCTGGCTGTCGGTTTGGGGCGGGCAGTAACTTCAGTTTGGAAACGGCCTGGGCACGTAGCTCATCAGACCACTGACTGCTGACCAGCTCGGGCTCCGGGGCCTGGCCGTGTCTGATTTTCCGCCCAAGAGGAGGAGTGCAGAGCCGGAAGGAGGGAGGAAGGAGAGGAGGATACGACTGCTCCATGGAGCCCCGAGAAGAGTGCTGTGTAGCAGAAAAATATGCACTTCATGAGATTTGCACTCACTCAAAAGGGTGATTTAAAAGATAGCATTGTGAACTAAACCTGACATACTCCGCTGATTAAAGGATTTAGACCTAAACCAGTTATGTAATCCAGGTTTGAAAACCCAACAAGTGTAAACCTGCATTCCATGTAGAAATATTGTCTCAAATGTGCAAGTTAGAAGGGATCACACTTTGTCTCATTCGCTCAGCAGCCTTTTTCATTATGCATCTGGATGGATCAATAAGTAATGTAGGCTATGGGGACTTTCCATGGCTTTAGCTCGTCAAATCAGCGCCCCTGCTTTCGGGGTGTTTGGTCACCGCGGTGTCAAGTGAGAGAGCGGATCTGATATCCTGACCCACTTACCGACGCATGTGCAGAGCTCTCCTCCAGAGGGTACATACTGGGGGTGCTGGGGTCGTCATAAAGTGGTGAGAGAGGTTTGCGGTGGCCAATCAATTCTGAGTGGCGGTGTGGAACTAAGAGCTGGTGTTTGACATTTGTCTGTGACGTGCTCCAGCTGTTTGACTGAATAAAGACAGATGGAAAAATATGTTATACTTGTTTTTATGCATTCCATTTCCCCAAAAGCCAAAATTCAAAACTGATGCAAATAATGCAACTATAACCTGTCTTCAAAGTGAAAAAACTGTACTAAGTAGTGCGTCAGATTATAGTCATGCTCTGCTTACCTTGACTAGCGGGGCCTTCTCGATGCGTTGAACAGGGCCGTTGCAGTGCACCGAACTGTACGGCATGTTGTAAACCGGTGACATGGGCCCCTCTGAAGGAAGATAGGATGTCTGTGGAGGGGAGGAGTAGTGGAGTGAAACAGGACGGTGGTCAGGGGCCGGTCGGACACGAGAGGAGAAGCTGCTGCTCCTGCTGCCCAGGTGAGCTGAGTACTGTGTGTCTGAAGAGTTAGGCCTGCTGGAAATGAACTGTACCAACACACACAACACAGAAACTGATTAACTGGACTGTATTCACATTCTTCTACCAGATTACAACAAACTTTGTACTCCGTTCGACAACTTCCCACTATCCAATCAATTTCAGTGGATAAAATCTAGTGCAAAAAAGGTCTAGTTTTTTTCTGTTTCAATCAAAAGTATTTAGCTTTACGGACATAAAATGTCCTGTGAATGGCACTTCATGTTGACTAAGAGGAGTTCAAATGTTGTAGCACCTTGTCATATTGTGGTTGAACATCAACACATGCATCTATTAAGTAAATTGTTGGGTTGTGTATGTGTAAATCTCAAATGTGATTTTAAAAGTTAAAGAGTTTTTTTAAGTTCTTTAAAAAAAAAAGAATAAAAGAATAACTAGAATAAAGAAAGTATTATGAATACTTTTGGAGGATACGTGGTAAATAGTGTTTTGTACTAAATCCACAAGAGTCTTGTAGGTGGTAACACGATGGAAATTGATTGCACACATGTTAATTATTAACAGCCCAACTGAAACACTGCTGATCTTTTTCACAACCACATGTGCTGCTCCTCCAAAATAAACATGAAAGTCATTCTTATGAATAATGCCCCATATTTTAAATCTTTGGATAACCACTGCCTAACCCAATTTCATACTAGATATGAAATCAAACTGTGCAAGAGCAGTTCACCTGGAAAACTAGGAAAACCCATTGCAGATGGGCAAATGTGTTCACAGCTTAATGTTAATGGGTTTGGGTTGTTGAGCTAAACACTTACACAGAGAGGCTCAGCATAACCAGGGGAAATAAGGTTGTTATCAGCACTGGGCAGCTGGAGCTCATGGGATCTGCGTTTGTCCTGGGACTGCCTTAGTGGGTCGGTCGCTCCATGGCTGCTACCGCTCCACCTGTCAAGCTCTGGAGCCTGAGAGTAATGGAGGAGAAAGTGAATATCTCACAGCATTTACACGCAGACTATCTAAGATATTCAACACCATGTCCAAGATGGAAGTGATCGCTCACCTGTTTCTGTGTTGGAGTGTAAATGATGTCATAGACAGGGGGAGGAGGGCTGAAAATAGGGACGTCAGCACTTTTGAAATACTGGATCCAGTCATTGAACTCGCTCTTGTCCAGACAGGACACGATGATGGGGTTTATCAACTTCCCTAATGACAAAACCCACAAGAGTTAGAGTCAGATATGCATCTGTGCAGAAACAGGGCACAGCATGATAGGAAACCAGTCAGAGTTTACACATCTTTATGGCACATATCAGATCTTTGCCAAGAACCATAACATCTGGCAACTGAAGTTTGACTTATTAACTCACCCTCGATCATAAATGTGTTGGGCTTGATGTCCTGGCAGGGAGTTGTAACTGTGATCATGTTGAGAGGAAGTTTGCCCTGCAATTGCAAATACATTCAAGATTATTTCCCGAGTCCCTCATTATGTAATGTTGCTGCTGTATTCATTTGTGCAGATTAAATTATTTTGAGATACCTTGTAAAAGAGGCCATCACTCTCTTCTGACAGAATTATGAGATAGTTGGGATACAACACCAGCAGACGGTCATACTGCTCCTGCAGCCAAACAGAGGAATTGAATCACATTCATTATTACTTATATATAGGCCTACACTACAGTAAAATAGGCAAGAAGCTAATATTGAGTAACTTGTTTTAGTCACTTTATTGCAGTTACTTTATCTATTTTTGGTCCACCAACAAATTATTTCCAAATAAGTAGCAGAGCTGGTGTGGGTCTGTAAGCAACACACTAGTTGTGTCCCAAACGATTCAGAGTTTTTGAACAAATCGATTGAAAGACCGATTAAATGACTCATTAACTTGCTTCATTCCTAAGTGAATCAGTGTGTTTGAACAAATCGTTTGAGTGAATGATTCATTGACTCACGGCTAGTGATGGGAGAAATGAAGCTCTTCGAAATTCTGAATCAAAATGATTATTTTAATTTGAAGCACTGAAAAAATGCAGGCTGGCATTACCTGCTGGTCAAAATGGTGTAAATGCAACGAGCTCAACCTTTTACAAACCAATTACAACTGCTTTATGAAAGTGCAATCTTTTAAATATAATCTACAAATCATTAAGTATCATTAAATATGAAGAGTTTGTACAACTTTTGATCTTTTATTAAAGGGCTTGGTTATTTGGCTAATTAGACAACAACAATTAGCTATCCCTGTTCCTTTTTTAATCATATGCACGTTTATTGAAATTCCGTAAAACTGAACCATATTATATAACTAACCAGAGATCTGTTAAAATCATAGACCCTATAGTTTACCAGTAAGAGCCCTTAAGCTGAACCATCAGAATTTGAAGCGTTTCAAAACAGTATGACTTAATTTAGCCTTGTTTGCTGAAATCAACTGACTTGGTGAGTTTGGTAGGAATCACGGATTCAAAACAAAAGATTCACAAAGGTTTTGAAGAATTGTTTCGAAAGCGCTCATCATCACGCGGCCCTTATCTGGAACGCGCAAATACGGACAAGCGGAGTGAAACAAACACTGCTGTTGGAGCGGAATTGGAGGACCGGAACTAACTGTTGTATAGCCTAATAATATCTAAGAAGCTGGCCATCATTTTGCACAGCAGTGTGCGAAGCACAAATTTCCCAGAGGTCTTGCTCCGACCACGAGTGTGTGCTTTAACTCAGGGTGTGTTCAAAGACAGCTGTTGGGTGAGTCAAGTCAAGTGCGTGAGGCAAGCAACTGGTTTACACACCCTTTTCACAAGCAGATCCTCTCTGCTCTCACAGTACACTTAAGAAGGACTATCAGTTGCTCACCCTCCCTCACTCTCTGGGAAAGGTTTAGATATTTGGCCACACGTACACCAGATATTGGGTTACACTACAGTCCCCATAGTATGAACTGGCGTGCTTTGTGTTTGTATGCTGTCAGTTCAAGGGGACTTGCTGAAACCAGGCAGACTCTGACTAATGAGTGTAGTGTGAAAGTGGCCATACCAAAACAGACCCTAAGTGTAAACTGAGCTTGCTTTGCACCTCTTAAGAAAGCATGGGAGTGAATTTAGACCCTCCTCATACTAAGACCAAACAATTAATTCGAAGGCTTTTCAGAGTGAACGTCATTCTCAGTTGTGTAATGCCATGTGTTCAAGTGAACATCACTGTAATTGTATTTCCTTATATTTTGAGTAATAAATGAAATAAAAAAAAAATGCAATTTATATTATATTTATGCAAATATATTTATATCTTTTTTTGGTTTCCATTTTTTTCAGGTTGTATAAATAATCAAACCAAAACAAATGGTGAGATGATGAGAACATCCTGGAGATCTCTTACCTGACAAGGCATGTGTTGCAGCCTGACTTTCGTGGCGTAAGTGATGGCCCCTAGACTCTCTCGTTGCGAGCCTTCCCACTCATAAATGGGCTCTTTACTGATGGAGTTCCTCAACTCCTCCTTTTCCACTTTGGTCTCTTCTGAGCACTGCACCTTTGGAAGCAATACTGGGTTTAAATCCAAATTCAAAAGTAAAAACTGGCATGACGTGTCTTATGATATGGGAAAGATAAGGGAGTGTCATCAGCATTGGTTATTTCAAAGAAATCCATTGCTTTTCGATTGCACGTCCCTGCTAATTATGGGATGCGGATGTTTGGCTCAGTGAGCTCACTTGTTGCAATAGCATGATGTGTCAGAACAGGAAAGAAAACATGTATTTTTCAAATCCAGCTAAGGTGACCACAAAAGAAACCACTCCCTTATGAAATCCCAGAGGACAATGACCAACATTAGTCACTTTGACCTGAATTAACACCTTTTTGTTTTACATGTTCATTGTCTTATACTTCAATTTGGCAGCTAGCAAATACAGCTAATTCTGATTAAAGGTAGATTTTCCAGTACCTTAATTCTTGTGTATGTCTCTGGTACGATTGCACTGCCACCATTGGCCTCGATTTGTTCTTTCAAAAGCCCAAACCAGTTGTCCATCTCCTCTTCTGTCGAGCAGTACACGATGATAGGATTTAAGCTGACCCCTACAAAGGTCAAAGACAAGGGGTCAGAGGTTAGGTCAGATGACTACGACCAGTGACCATCTGGATCTCTTTAAAACCTGCAACAGGTTGCTGAATATTTTGGCGAATCTCTTGTTTTTAAGTATAGATGCATTTGTCTAGATAATGTTGCTCTGTTTCATGTCAATGTTGACACTTCTGACCCTGAGAGCAAATAATCTGTTTCAAGAGCTCTTAACATTACAACATGCCATGCATTTGCAGGAAACCAGTTGTCCCCGTCTTGAAAACAGCTATTCTGAAAGTATGCATCAAACCTGGAATCTCCCTTTTATCAGACCCACATTCCAGCCATTATCAGCGTAGATATCAGCCACTCTGACCTGCCCTGTATAGTCATTGCTAGTTAGGTGTGATGTGTTCTCAGCAGAGGCATGTGTTCATGTGCAAGACTTGGTCATTTTTTTTCCCAGAATACATATTTAGTCAGGACTGGAAATGCTGCTGTGTGCCTAATAGATTCACAAAATCTCACTCCCAGCAATCTAAGACATCATCTTTCCTATCTAAAATACAGTAGTGAGTCCTATCCATTATAATGTTGTGGCAAATAAGAAGATTTATTCACTAATTTGGAGAGTGGGACTTAACATCACGTAACGGTTAAGCTTTAATTCTTTTTCATTCAATCACGGCCGCATTGACTCGTCTTCCGAGAATGTTAAGCATAGTTTGAAGCGTTTTGTTGATTGCTCAGCGTGACAAAGCAATAAAGTCAATATTTTCTTATGTGGTAAATTCTCATAAAAATTTTATAAGCAAACTTGTGTGTTCAGGTCCAGTGCTCTGGAATGTGGAGTACTTTAACTGTGAAGGAGAGGTGAAGAGGGAAAGGCCCTCGTAGTTCCACAGCTGAGCGAGTTCAGGCACACCTGTCGTATAACAAGGGGGGTCTTGAAGACAATTTATCTCTCTTCTGACTAGTGGCAAATGGAGGAGGGTTTACTTTGTGTTAGTGCTTTTGAACCTCTGGAATGTCCGAACGTGGGAAGTGGTTTTGGGTCTACATAGTGTGGCTTTACAATGTAAACCTCACCGTCTTTTGTTTTCTGGTTAGTTGAGAGTCACAAATTCCACTCTTAAATATATCACTGAGAACAACAGGGTTTGGAATAAAAAAAAAGACCTCCAAAATGTAAGACATAAACTTTTAGAGAAACACAAAACTTTGTATTGGGCAATTATATGTATGATAACTAAATCTCCCCATCACTTTATCTTTTTGTATCATGCCTACCTTTTCCTGTTTGTTCAACCCTGGGTTATCAAGCACACTCACCGTTTATCTGGAATGCAAACTCCTGCAGATCACCAAAGCTGTTCCTGTTCTGCACCTTGCAAATTGTGAGCTCTTTGAGAGGAAGTGTTCCCTGTATAACAAAAATAAATCATAGTGAGTTTAGTAGTCTGACTTTATAGTGGATGAAATAAAAAAAATTATATAGAGAGCCATTAGAAAATCTACATTGAAAATAATTCAAAAATATTTATATATTTATTTATTTATTTTTAAAACAGTAAAAAAAAGAAGTGAAAATAAAATTACATTTTATATAATATAATAACATTTTATATATGAATAACTTTAAAACTTGGAATGATTAGAAAGTTTTAAGATTTTATTCAAATTCAAATAAAAGTTACGTTATGAAAATTATGACACTTTAGATGTCTGTCACTTTGACACATTCAGTATTGCACAATACTCTTTCAATGATAATGACATTTATTACCGCCACCTCCCAATGACTCAGGTTAATAAATACAGACATAATAAAACCCGATTAATACAGGTCACAACTGATAGAGCAAATTTTATGATTGAATACAACTTAGTGTGGCACTTATGGCATGGAGAGGTGACACATTTTACATCATCATAAAGCATAGAAAATCTGTAATATCCGTCTCCGTTACCACATGACTCAAACGACAGTTCGTGGCTAAGGCAGTGACACAAGCATGGACATATATGGAGCTCTTTGACATTTTGTCCTGTGGTATGCATTGTTTATTGTGTGTAACAAAATGAGTACAGTAGGTGCATCTTTTACCTGGTATGTGAGTCCAGTTGTGTTGTTGGAGACAAAATGAAGATGGGTTTGGAACAGGTCCAGATAGCAGTCATGCACATCCTGAAAGAACAGACACATTCCATCAGCTCAGCATTGAAACAATCAGAGGGATCATTCTGGGTAATGCTGCTTTATAGGCTTCAATTCAACAACACAGGCGGATTAAAAGATTTCACTCTCCCATAGTCTGAATGGCAAGATTTTCAAAGGTCATGTTGAAGGCAAACTCCAAACAAGATGCAACATTTCACCCAGACAAAATAAATAAATAAAAAATAGACAGGGCATTATTGTGTGGTAAATGTAGCAATCTTGTTCACAATCCCTGGAATGAATGGTTAAATACTCCTGTGTAAATCAAGTCTCTGTGAATACTTTCTGAGAAGTGTTTGTTTGCTCAAAAGACTAGTTTAAAGCAGCTGACATTGATTTATCACAGACAGCTCATTTCCTTTCATCTGATTTAGGTCTTTACCACATGTTACAGAATATGCCATTATCACAAATACTGTTAGGTAACATTTCCTTTCAACTGTAATGTCACCACTGTACAGTATGTTCCCATTTGACCTCATCCTGTGTTGGGTTATTTTTCTTCCCTCACCTTCACACTCTTTTATTTCCCAGTATGACTACATGTTATCAAACCAAAGAGATTCCCACGCTTCAGAGCCAATGTGTAATATATCAGTGGTTTGATCAGTGTGCTCTGCCCCAGTTAATCTCTGCAACTCTGAGCCATTTCACAACACCTCACATCCCTGCGTGTTCCGACACGGCCTAAACTTCCCAAACTGAATTGCATCAATCAATCAGCAAATGCACGTACGTCATTCCCACAGTGCATCATACAACCACCATGTGACATCTTGTATCTTCCACCTGTTTGTTATGCATTACCTCATAGAGAGTGAGTAAGTGACTGTCATGGCTGCTTAGACCACCTTAATCATCATTAAAAAGTCTGTTTTGAAAGGTTTACTGAATGATTATTCTTGACGACTGCGTGTTTGTTTTGTCGTTTGATTGGATATGTGTTTTAGATGTGAGTTGGTGTGTCTTACCTGGCAGTGCAGAAAGCGGAAGCGCACTTTGGAGCTGTGGATCATTCTGCCGTAGTTCTTTACGTTGATGCTGCTCTTTTTCCATCCACTAACTGGGTCGTAGGGGAACGGAGGGTCCCATTTGATGTTCTCGATCACCTCGAGATCTTTCGGTAACATTTCCTATGTCAACACGGTGTTAAAAGTTAGTTCCTTTTCTCAATAACATCTGATATGCAAAGATGTAGCCTACTTCTTAAATGCGAAAGCCTAGCTAATGGGGAATGTTTTCAGAACTTCATCTAATGTTCTTTAACGTTTTCTCAAAGTTACAAGCAAAATATGTTCTTAGAATTTTTAAGTTAACAGCTTGAAAAACTTTCACAAAATGTTAGCATCAAAATATTATTTATATGTTTACGTTCTAAGAATGTTGTTGTATGTTATGACAATGCTATTTTAAAATATTCTGTGAACATTCAAAACTTCCAATTTTGAATAAAGACTTAATGGAAAATGTTCTTAGGGCATAGGCTTGTTTTCTGGTAACATTCTACTAACATTTTCCGAAACGTTAAAGAACGTTAATTCTTAAAACATAAAAATTTGACATTTTGAACCTTAACAACTTTTGGAAGCAATATTTTCATAACTCAAGCTAAATTTTAGGAAAATGTTCTTAGAACATAGACCTGGTTTCTGGTAACATTCTGCTAATGTTTTCCAAAATGTTAGTATAACAAAAGAAAAACGTTTTTTAAAACACAAAAAAATGGACGTTTTGAAGCTAAATAATATTATTATTAAATAAAAAATAATATTTTTGCAATTTAAGAAAAATCTTAGGAAAAGAATCTTAGAACATTATCTGGTAACAATCTGCTAACATTTCCAAAGTGTTAGCATAACCAAGGAATAATTTTCCTAAAACTTGCAAAAAATGAGATGTTTTGAACATTCACAGAACTTTTCATGATTTATTGAGAAGGTTAGAAAATCATTAGCTGGAAGGTTCCTCACCTTTCTTGGTGTGACGGTGCAGAGAATGTTGATGATGCTATTGGACTTCTCCTGACCCTCCTGTGGGTACTTTTTCCGGAACAAACGGCTGCTGCTCAGAAAACAGTGCACAAAACAGACCCTATTAGTCAAGTATAGGGTTGTGGGATAAGAAAAAATGTATGCGACCCCACACAGAGGTTATCTTGACTCAGGATGATCAGTTAATCATGCTGAGTCAGAGTCAATCCGTCTGTGAAGGTTCTGGTGCTCAGGGTCCCACACAAAAGATTACAACACCATTACACATGTCCATTCTTCCTTAGCTTGCACTAGTCAACATATCAGTTTTACATCTCTGTCTGCACCATTTAAAGAGAAAAAAACAATAAAGCTTGTGTTACAAACCACAATGCCCCGCTCATGAAATGCCTTTTGTTACCCATGACCCCCATTTATAATCATTAGTGTCAGATCTATATAATGAAGTCCTTCCTGCACAACGATAAACTAAGGAAGTCAATGTCAGCGAGGAGATCATCCTCGGTGAGAGAGACGTCCTCAGTGACTCCCATGTTTTTCTTCTCTATCTTTGTCAATCTGTCTCTGCTTTGAATGCAATTAGCATAACACTGGTCTCATTCATGCAGACAATAATGGGAAGTATCGGTGATTTACTAGGGCTCAGTGATGAACGTGTTTGGCATCCGGAGAATTCATCCGGGAGAAGAATGCAGGTTGTAGGCAGCTTGTTACACAGAACATGCTCGTAAAGGTGATGAAAGTTTGAAAGCAACAACTTTACGTAACTATTTCCTGCAGATCACCTTTTGCTTTCATTAAAAATGCAACCATTCAGTGGGCTTATTTTAAATCTGATAGGGATCCTTGGTTTTAAAGGCTCCGGGGTCCCGCTACAGTGAACTCTGATCTGATATGTTCGCAGTAAAAATACAAAGACTTTTTTTATGGTCTCGGACTCTGAGCCCTAACTGAACCCAGTAACTTACATTCAGAGCACATGCAAACCAGACACAACAGACAAACAGTCTGATTTAAAATAGGCCAACTGTCTATTTTATTGACAGGTAGTCAGAAGAGTTGTCCAAATTGGACAGCAGTAAATTACACGGATCGCTGTCACTAGCAGTGCAAGCACAATAGGATTACTTTCTGTGCAGGATAAACCCAATTCTCTCAAAAAACCACGAAACCTGAGAAGTCTACCCGTCCCTGAAGGCTGCACTGGAAACAGAAATAGATCTAACTTCATTACACTGAATTCTATCAGCAGATGAATGTATCAGTCAGTGTGAAGTGAGATCCTGACGCTGAGCTAATGAGATTTACAGACAGCATCATTACACCGCTAAATTCAAATCACTAACCCATGTTCATCATGTCATTGTGCTACAAAATATCATTTTTCAATGAGTATTTTTGTCTTGTTTTCCATTAAAACATCATCATATATTACTAAACCTTTTAAGCAGCAAAATGGCAAAAGCTATTTTTCCCCCATTGGCAAATTTTCCTTCTTTTAAATATAAAAAAATATCAAATTTAAATTACATTTTAAGAAAATTAAAATAATAAAAATAAATATTTTCATATTTAGATTGCTAGTGGGGTGAGGAAAATAAAATGTTTCTGAAAGCAAATCTTATAAATTAATATCTTATACACTTAAATTAAAATGTTTTTGTTGTTGTTGTAAAATAAAACAGATGAAGTAGAATAGTTTAAAATTTCATGTTTAATTAAATACGTTATGTGCAGTTGTGTATTTGTGAAATTTATCAGACAATAGTTTCTACAATTGTGTTAAATTAAATGTACACAAGTTTGCTTCTCAAGTAAACAGATCTGATTTTAATGATGATTAGACAGTTCTACTGTAAAACAAGACAAAAATATTGATGTTTGAGCTATAATATTGTTATTTATTTCCCAAACTTCTGGCTTTTCAATCCAATCCAAACTCGTACATTAAACCTCAAAACATTTCATGACATCCCTCTTGTTTGCATGACATGTCTTCATACTTTTAAAGCTTGATAGTTTTAAGGTAGTTTCTCGTGGTTCTTACCTGTTCCTGCGTATGAAGCTCTTGCTGGAGAACCTGAAGTTGTGTTGGGGGACGCATGACATACTACTCCCCATGTTGATCCTGGGACAGTGTGTGTATCTCCTCGATGAGAGAGTGCTGGTGTATCTGCCTGCAAGATCAATAGAGTTGAGTGATCCCTGTTGTAATCCAACCTCCCTGGAGTGAGTGAGTGAGTGTGTGTTCACCGGAGAGACGAGACTGATACTGAAGCAGCAGACAGGCGAGAGGGGAGTGTATGAGAGAGGGAGTGTGTCAGTGGGTGGAGATAAAGTGAGGTGTGTGTGGGCAGGGGGAAGGAGGGAGATGAAGACGGGGGACCAGAGCAATGAAGTTCACACCTTCTGCGTGAGATCCCTTCACTAAATAAAGCCTAAATGACAAAGGGGAACGTGTAGTTTTTCACACCTTATAGTGGGCAAATGGCACTGATTTGAATGTTTGAACACTGATGAAAGAGTATTAAAGTCTGAAAGGAGCCTGCTGGTGTCCCTTAAGAGGTCACAGCAAACATGTCTGGACATGGACACGCTCTGAATACTACTGGTTGATTATATTATTCACCAAAGTAATTAATATATTTAAGATGTCTGGAAGTCTGTGTAATGAAAAAGTTCTAGAACACTTAAAAATGGCTAAATATCCACAATTTTCTTGTATTTTATTTATTGTTTATTATTGGTATTTTTTCTTACACTTCCTGGCAGTATTTTTGTTTTATAATAATAATAATGATAATAATAATAAAATAGTGAGGTTAAAAAAAAGCCAATTGGGTAAGAAAAAATGAAACGTAACAGAAATTTTCTCTGACATCTTATCATATCTAAAACAATTTTGCTTCTCAATCTTGTTTTAAAGATGTTTAGACAGAAATATGGTATACTCAATTTTCTTGATTGTTTTATTGTATATTGTTGTGTGTGTGTGTGTGTGTGTGTGTGTGTGTGTGTGTGTGTGTGTGTGTTGTGGTTTTATTACCATTCCTGGCAGTATTTTATTTTGTTAATAACATTTTAATATGTCATATTTTAATAAAATAATAATAATAATAACAACAACAACAATAAATTACATTTTTTGTTTATTATTAATATGATTTTATTGCTATTACTAGCAGTATTTGGGTTTTATTTTATTATATTATATTATGTTTAAGTATGTAATATATAATCCACAAAGTTTTTGTAACAAGGTATTGTTTTGTTGTTATTTACTTTTTCAGTTTTGTTGAAAATGGAGGTTACTGACTTTTCATTCATTCATTCATATTTTTTAAATGCTATATTAGCATCAAAAACTACATTCATGGCGAAAATATAATAACAAATAATAAAACATAAATAATAAACTTTCCAACTTACGAAATCAACTACATAAAAGTAAATCTACAAAAATAGGATAATTTTAGGATCTACATTTCTAAGCAGGTAGTCACATTACACTCGTCTGTACTTACTGTGAATATGGTGCTCGTGACTGTATGGTCTCTGCCTGTTTGCAAATGTGTGAGATATGATCTAATCAAAATAAAAGGGTAACACTCCATGTTTGCAATCAAGGAAGCACAAGTGAATAATTCCATCCTGGTGAGGGTTTGTATCCCTGATATCTTCCAGCTGTCAGACATGCAGATTGCCTCAAGAATATTACATTATAACAAATGCAATTACAAGTTCTAGCCTCCCTCTTTGTATGTGTCTTAATGATGATTGGCTATTGTATGAGGCATTCTGTGTTTGAATGCATTCTTTGAATGCTTCTTCTAATGACGTGTAAATGTATGTGTATGTAAACTCCATGTATGCATTTCAGCTCTTGCCATTTATTGTTTCATTCCCACAGCATATTTTCAAACAAACCCTCAGAAATGACATTTTAGAGGTTATTGTTCTAGTGTGGGTGTTTGCTGATTCAAACCAGCTGAACCAGGAAATGTAAGTGAGGCCACGCCGGAGGCACTAAACTGACACATTCCAGCTCATTCCTCAATTCTCTATATTAAACAGCTACAGAACGTTTATACTCTGATCAGATACTATGCCATTGTTTACTAGCTTACTGAGAATTTCTGTGGTTCAGACTAATAGTAGCTGAAGTTCAGTGCAATAAAAATCAAATCATATGAAGCATTGCACAAATATGAGGATAGCATTCCTCTGTTTTATTAACTCACGAAGATCCTCAGTTTTTTTAATAATAAATATGGAGAAGGCAGTGGGTGATAAAAGAAATATATTCTTGAAAGAGCTCTTTCATTGAGCTGTCATGGAAAAACAGAGATAATGTATCATTCCCCCGTTCTCAGTCTGAGCTCTGAAGAACTACACTATGAGTCATGAGGTGCTCACTCTGTATCAAGCTCTGAGTCTCCTAAAGGAAATTACAGTGTAAGAAACATCTGACATAGTCTGGGAAAATCTCACTTCTAGTCATATGGGTTTCTGTCTGCTCCTTTGAGTTTCAGTTGCTTTTTGGAATACAGGTCAGATGTTAGGGAAGGGTTGGATCGGGGATTTTCAACATTTACAAATCCCTCCATTCTGATTCTCAGCCAGCTTAGAGACCCCCGATATTTACAAGATCTTACATTTAAAATCATTTTCATTAAGAACATTAACAAACATGATTACCTTTTATATTGCTTAATATTTAATTAACACATTCACAAATATGTTTTGTACTTATTATTATTATTTATTTATTTTACTTTTTCTATTTATTTATTGAGTTTTTTTTTGCTAATTATTTGTCAGTGGTCAGTGATCATTTTTTAAAGAAATAAATACTTATATTCAGCAAGGGTGCATTAAATTAAAGGACTTTTTTTACGTTGTTACCACAAATATCAGTTTCTACACAAATATTAAGCAGCACAAATGTTTTCAACACTGATAAATAATAAGAAATATTAATAATATAGCATTTTAGAATGATTTCTGAAGGATAATGCTTCAAAAAATATATTAAAATAAACAAGTTATATTAAATTGTAAAAATCTTTAACACTATAACTTTTTACTGTATTTTTGTTTAAATAAATTTGCAGATTTAAACATAAAAAAGCCCCCAAATCTTTGACAAAATAAACCACTTTTGATTTTAGTACACAAGTTTTCTTATTTTTATGGCATTATAAGGTTCAATAGTAGTTGTATACTATGATGAACCACTATAATTATGATAATATAACTAAATAATTTGTTTACACTGTTCATTAGAATAATAATTGTCTAGTAACAAAAGCATACTATTGTGAATTTATATAATCCATAAAAACAGAAGGTTTACATTAGGCCCGTGTTTGTTTTTAAGTTGTCACAAAGGAGAAAGGACGGATGTGGAAGGAAGTGGAAAACCAAGCCAAACACAACAGTGTATCTGACTGCCCACAACATTTGATATGAGTAGCTCTTCCTCCGATCTTATTCAAAAAAATCACGTGCTTCCTCATCTGTTTGGATCCTATATGAGGTTAAATGCTTAGCCTGTGAGTGGATTATATCCCCAAACAAATGGAGGAAAAATATGTAATTCTCAGTCACCATTTACTTATGATTCATATCCCTAATAGTCATTTTGACCACACATTGACATGTATATTACACACCTAATACTATATGAGAGTATCTATTACATAAATTCAAGCAGACCGCTATTTGAAAAAAAGATGTTTTAAAATAAGTTTACAGGAGATATGATCTCAAACATCGTGATAGGACAGACTTTAGTTCGCAATGTACTATGAAAGTCATGAATCCTTCAGACAGAATCTCACACACAAGTATCAGAGCTGTGCATTGAGCGAGTCTATCGGCACGACCCTGTCTGGGAAGTCCCTCTGCAATGTTTTTTCAGACTCGCTGGGTGCGTTAGGGGTGCTAACTTCACACCTCTGGCTGTTTTCAATGGACCACGTGTGCAAGAGAGAACCACGGGTGTCAGAGCTCTCACAGGACAAAAAAAAAACAGGGTGTAAGAGGTGGAATAAACAAGGCTTTGAAGGGCCACATCAAACAGGTGTAAGAGGTTTTTGGTTAAATGCCTTTGTGATTTTTTTAACATGTTCAACAGAAATGACTGATAAAGATGATGTCGAGAATGTCAAATGTTATGTGTTTTTTTTTGCTGACAGAATTCGGTGGAGAAAAAGGAGAACGTAGAACTATGAGAAAACAAATCCTTCCTTGTTCCCTGGAATACATACATGCAGGTGCTGATCCTGAATAATCCATTTTTGAAGGATTGCTCAATATCCAACAACGTTTGTCTTTAAATATACAGTCATAATTCTAGGGAAGACAATGTAGTACTTTTATATACCATTCATAGGTTTGGGGGAAGTGAGATTTTTTTTTATTATTCAACAGAAACACATTACGTTACATTGCTCAAAAGTGACAGTAAAGACATTAATTTTAGAACAGATAAATTAATAAATGTTACTTTGAACTTTCTGTTTATCAAATAATCCTGAAAATTAATCAGTTATGCTAAACCTGTCATTTATGCTACTTTGAAAATAAAAAAACGCTGAATTATGTAAAACATTTTTTTTTAAAAAAAAAAATCAGTTACCACAAAAATATTAAGCAGCACAGCTGTTTTCAATAGTGATTTAGAAATCAGCATATTAGAATGATTTCTGGAGGATCATGTGACACTGAAGATTGCAGTAAATGTTGCTTGCCATCACAGGAATACAATGTTAAAATACAAAAGAGTTTTAATAATAATAATAAAACAGTTTTAAAATTTTACAATATTACTGTTTTGCTGTATTTTTGATCAAATAAAACCACCTGGGTGAGAATAAGAGATTTCTTTAAAAAAAAATAATAATAAACATCATAACATTTCACATCATGAATATCAAATCTGTAATAATTATCATACTTAAGCTCACCATGCATTTATTTGCACAAACATACAGTAAAACAGTAATACTATGAAACATTACAATTTAAAATAACTGTTTTTAAAAAGATGTTTTAAAAAATGTAGTTTATTCCTTTGATGGCAAAGCTGTATTTTCAGCAGCCATGACTCTCCAGCCTTTAGTTTAGTGTCACATGATCCTTCAGAAATCATTCTAATATGCTGATTTGCTGCTAAAATAACATTTCTCATCATTATCAGTGTTGAAAACAACTTAAAATTTTGATGAATAGAAAACTCTATTTATTGCTCTATTTAAAAACAGCACTTATTGATCAATTTAATGCATCCTTGCTGAATAAAGTATTAATTTCATAGGGGAAAAAACAACAACCTTACCCCTAACTTTTGAATGGTAATGAAAATTAAAAATCAAAAATATAGTGTGCATCTAATATGAAACAAATCCGCAAATGCGTATTTATGAGCTTGGATTGTTGTTTCTGTAGACTGAGCTCAGGTAAATAAAGCTCAGAGGTTGGTTAATGGTGACTGGGTAGCCGCTGGACAGACACCGGGGCCGTTTTAGCGTCTCCTCTGCTGTACAGCTATGCCTGCAGCTGCCTTTCCAGGCTGTAAACTCATCATGGGCCCTCATATCTGTGCGCTTCAGGGCTCGGGACATGTGCAGTGGCTTGCGACAGAGCCCCCAGCCCCCTACCCTCATTAACAGAGCTGCCTAACAACAGACGGCTACGAGGGGAATACACAAACACAGATGCTAAAATAACAGAGGACAATACTGCAGTCCTGAAATGAATCTTCTCCTTAAAGCAAACACTAACGTACATGGTATCAGATGTACTGCTCAAATGCGTAAGCGCACAGCACAGGTGTTCGTGCCGTGAAGCTGAGGTCACGGTGGGTAAAGCGAGAGTTCTCAGCTGTTTGCTTGCATCAGTCAGAGAGCAAAACTCTAATGGGCTCAGCTTTGAAGGGTCTAATCCAACAATCATTTTGTTTATTAAAGGGACAGATCACCTAGTAATTCAATTCTGTCATTATTTACTCACCCTCATGTCGTCTTAATGATGTTTAAGCTAAAAAGGAGATGTTTAGCAGAATGTCCAAGCTGCTCTTTTCCATACAGTGTAAGTGGATGGTGACCAGACAATAAGCAACATTAAACTACTCCATACAACTCATGCACTCCTGAAACCATTTGTGAGAACAATCTGAGGTTTTAAATAAAAAAAAATCTTGCTTGACAGCTTTGGTCACCATTCACTTTCATTGTAAGCAGCTTGAATATTCTGGGATGAGTCCTTTTACTTTCTACTGAAGTCATTCAGGTTTTATAACACGAGGGTGAGTAAACAGTGAAGGAATTTTATCCAATTACGTGAAGTATTTTAACAAACTCAGTTACACTTTCTTCTGATGTTAGTTTGTTTAAAAATGAAATCGTTCACTCACTGTTGTTTCAAACTTGTATTATTATTATTATTTAATTTAGTTTTTTTCTCCTGTGGAACATGAAAGATGATATTTTGAGAAATGTCTGTTGTTGTTTTTGTCAATGGGCACCAAAACTGTTTGGTTACCAACATTCTTCAAAATATCTTCTTTGTGTTCTGCAGAAGAATACAGGTTTGGAATGGCATGAGGGCAACAGAATCTTTATTTTTGGGTGAACTATTTCTTTAATAACGTGTCAATTTATTTGTTCAAATGAGATTAAACTCACATTCCACCTGAAAACAGCTTTATTTCATTTACAGTAGTGTGTTTTGATTTTATACAGCAGTATATTGCTCCATTTGACATTAGTGCAAAAAAAATCATGTTTGTTCTTAAATATAGCAAAACATAACCAGCACAATATAAATAACACATTCAATAACATTACAATCCAAAAAGAAAAAAAAGACAAAAGAAAAAGAAAGCCACAGTTACATTGACATTGCACATAGTTTCAGGATATTTGGTTATATACATATACTGTAATTCCTTTCTGTGGAGTTGTGTTCCTGTGGTGTTATGTATGTATGGTCAAAGTGCAGGATGCTTCACCTCTACAGAAACACACATACACAGCACTCTGATCTCCTAGACACAAACATATACTGTCCTTAAACAAATTTCTCTGAATTAACAAAGTCCTTTAAAAAAGGAAACAATATCCTAACTTCTCAGAAGTTTTGAAATCATATATTACTACGCTACATTTTAAAACCTACGTAAAATTGCAGAGAGCAGGATTGACTTAAAGGTATAGTTCCCCCCAAAAAAGAAAATAATTTACTCACCCTCATGTCATTTCAAAACGTATTGTCTTTAAAAAGAAGATATTTAGCAGAATGTCCAAGCTGCTCTTTTCTCATACAACTGTCTTTATTCCCATCTACTTCAAATTGTACAGACAATTCTTCTAAATATATTCCTACCTAATAAAGAAAGTCATACATGTTTGTAACAACCTTATTTTAGGTGAACTATCCTTTGTTTTGGGGCGATCTGTGCTCTCATCAGATAAACTAATTACTCACAAAACTCACCGTTCGCTCATCTACCGATCTGAGGTAAGATGCATTGGTAGTGGCCGTTACCAATGACATCACAACACAACACATGCTATCTATCTCTATCAAGCTGTCAAATAAACAAAGTTTCGAAAATGCAATACACAATGACATGGTTTAGTAACTAAAGACTTGTGACAAAATACTAATAAATGTGACATACAACATATAGGAGCTTATAATAGCCGAGTTACTCACATTGAAGGGCTTGATATTGAAGCGTCAATGTTACTGATTACCCGTTAATGAATCAGAATTAGTTCTGAGCACCGTTCACCCTTTCGAAAACATGAGAAATGAAAAAGTGCAGCTTTAACGTCACAGCTAGTTTTAGGTATGGCTATAGTCTTTATTAAAAAAGACATTTCTCCTGGTTAGTGATATAGACCTGTCATATTAGTAAAGTTTGCACTTGTGTAGAGCACAAACTCTCAAAGGCTTGTAATATATGACTGTAGAAAACAAACCAAACATGTCCGTTAGATAAAACACTAAATACCTGTTCTTCCTAAATCTCACATTTCATACCAACCAGTGCTCCTATGATATGTAGTAAGTATGTCCATTAGTACGTTAAAACTATATTTCCTCTCTTTAAGTCAGAGATGGTCCTTCAACCATCTCTGAAATAGTGTCATATGTTTATATTACATTTGATAAATAAATAGGAAAATAAGTAAAACATATATTATGTTGTCAACATGATCTGACACACTCAGGTGTACGTAGTGTAAAATCCAGCCACCGTTTTGTGTGAATTTTCTGCTTCTAAATGTCCATGCGCATCTGTGGTGAGACAGGGCAGCTTTGCACATTACTACCACCTAGTGTGGCACAGCAGCACTACAATATTATTTTCTGCCAGGACGAAATTTCTGTAAACATGCATGGCAGAATCTGTCAAGAGCTACATTCCTAAAGTTTTTCATCCTTTTTTGTTTTTTGTTTAATATATTATTTCTTAATATTTCAAAAAAGAATCGTAAACATAAATATACATTTAGATATACATCATACACAAAGTGACCGCAAAATGGCAGAGCAACATTATTTTGCACTTTCAAGCACTGGGGTTTATAGGGTGAGAGTTGTGGAGGCCTAGAGTGTGTGAGAGTGTGTGTGTGTTTTCTTTTCATCCTTTTTTTACCCTCATGATCTGCAGAATGCTGCAGTGTTCCTCCAGGCAGAAGGAGGGCACTGTGGCCCACGAAACACTCCTCGTCTGATGCTCAAACCGAGCAGTTGCGCCTCTTGGCCACACAGGGCAGGCCGCTGGAGCTAAGCCGGGTCTTTACCCTTTGTCAAAGACTTGTGGAGGAGACGGAAAGAGTGGGAGAGGACGGAGGAGGAAAGTTGAGGAGCTCCAGAACAGCGACTCCCACGCTGCTACGCCGCGTGAACATACACGACGCAGCCACCCATTTGTTGCTACGAGGGTTGTACTTTTCTATGGAGTTGAGACTAGAGCTGCCATCATTGCCTCCAACCGCATATAGCCAGCCATCCATGGCGACCAGGTCATGTGTGCTCCTGAAGATCAAGAGAAGAGATGGTCCATTAGGAACCGAATTATTTTTTGCACTTAAAAGGGTAGTTTCTTCTGTGAAACACATCCTTTAAAGGGATAGTTCACCCACAAATGAAACTTGTCATTAATTACTCACTCTCATTCCAAACCCATAAGACATTTGTTCATCTTCAGAACACAAATCTACAAATCTTAGAAGTATTTTTGATGAAATCCAAGAGCTTTCTGACCCTGCATAGACAGCAACGCAACTACAATGTTCAAGGCCCAAAAATGTAGTAAGGACATCATTAAAATAGTCCGTGTGACATCAGTGGTTCAACTGTAATGTTATGAAGCTATGAGAATACTTTTTGCCTTTTTACCAATTCAACAATTTCTTCTCTTCAGTGTCAGTCTTCGACGCTTGTTCACAACAGTACCTTGACACATGTCTGTGACACAGAATAGAAGAAATTATTGAATTAAGTAATTATTTTTGTATTCTTTGCACACAAAAAGTATTCTCGTAACTTCATAACATTACGGTTGAACCACTGATGTCACATGGACTATTTTAACAATGTCCTTAGTACCTTTCTGGGCCTTGAATGTGGTAGTTGTGTTGCTTTCTATGCAAGGTCAGAAAGCTCTTGGATTTCATCAAAAATATCTAATGTTCCGAAGATGAAAAAAGGTCTTACAGGTTTGGAACGACATGAGGGTGAGTAATTCATGACAGAAATTTCATTTTTGGGTGAACTATCCCTTTAAACAAATGCTTGAAGGTCACTATCAAACCTGCGGATGTTCATGGGGGCCACTCCCTCCCAGGTGTTGGTTTTCGGATTATATCGTTCCACTGAATTTAGGCAGCTGGTACCATCATTGCCCCCCGCAACATAAAGCATGCCCTCCAATACAGCAACTCCTGCGCTGCTCCTCCTGCTCAGCATGTTGGCAATGGCAGTCCAGGCATTACTCTAAAAATAAAATAACAACCTTAGTCATTTATTTAACCATGGAGAATAAAAATAAAACACACCCCGGAGATGTTTTCAACATGTCAGAGAGTCACCTACCTGAGGGTCGTACTTTTCTACCGTGGCTAAGTGTGAGGAGCTGTCATACCCACCGACCGCGTACAAACTGCCATCTAATAGAGGAAATAGGCGAAACGGGTTCATGTTTGCGGTTCAATTTCAACTGCTTAAGATATAGAGGAAGTGCATTTACATTTATTAGTACATTAGCATTACATATTTCTACCTAATGTGGCCACTCTAACATATCTCCTCCTGGTGCTCATGGCAGCGATGGAAGTCCAGGTACTGGTCAGAGGGTCATACCTCTCCGCACTGCAGACAAAATCAAAGACAGAGAGACTTATCAAAGAGATTTAAAAAAATAAAAAATAAAATAATAATAATAATATAAAAAAATATATTTTTTATATATACAAATATATTTTAGATACTTTTTATTATTAAATTATATATAATTTCACATACATTTTGGATTAACATTTAATGCTTTTTATAACTTTCTCTATTATTACTTTTCACATTTGTTTGTCTAGAGATAGTATACCTGTTGAGACAAGAAGCACCATCGTATCCTCCTGCTGCATACAGCAGCCCATGCAGGACCGCCACACCTAAACAGCTCCTCCTCGTTCCCATAGACACCTCAGGTTGCCACACATTGGTTACAGGGTCATACGACTCTACAGTAGCCAAATCAGAAGTGCCATCATATCTGGATTGGGAAAAGCAAAGGAAAGTCAAAGATGAACAACAGATCTTTCACGTGTTTTTGTATATATTGCGTCTTTATTATGCAAGTAAAGACAAGACCATCATCATTCACAGAAATTCATTAGTCAACAGCGGACACATTTCCTAACTAATCTTAGGTAACTTCTTGATTGCTTCAGCAGGGAAATCTTAAGAAAATAATGTGGCTTTCTGCACATTCTGTAATGAATCAAATCTGGATGTGTGGCCTTGGCTGCTGTGTTGCATCTTGCTGTTTTTTCAGCATTGTGCATTATGGGTGCTGCATTTTTAAGATGCTGTATCAAGTTAAAGACTCTTCAACTTCTATGGAAGCCCATTTCTGCCACGTAAGAAAAAAAAAAAACATGCTTTTGTAAATTATACCAAACATTTGTTTACATACATATTTATGAAATGAAAAGTTAAAATTATGATGTAAAACGTAGGAAATATAACAATAAAATTATATCAAAAACTTTTATTTTATTAAAAAAAATTATATAAAAAAAAATCTAAATTATTAGATAAAAAAAGTAATTATAAGATATTAAGTCATTTGACAAAATTATAAATTATTAGATAGAAAGTCATAATTATGACAGTTGACTTCCAAAGCATTTTTTACTTAAGTGACAGAATTTGGCTTCCCAACCTTTCTAATTATTCTTTTCCAAAGGGGGGGAAACAGGTAAATGCCAAGTTTGAGCATTTTTATGCTAAAGCAGGTGAGAGACGCACATTGATGACTCAAAACTTAAAAGGTCCGCAATACAAGGGTCTCTACCACTTTAGTTTGCCGTTATAAAAGGAAAAAACAGCTGATTCTCCAACAAAGATGAGGCTTTTGGGTCTGCGTACCCTCCAACAGCGTAGAGCTTGTTTCCAATAGCAGCAACTCCGACTCGTGCCCGCCGTGTCGACATGGATGCAACCATGTGCCAGCGGTCTGTCCTAGTGTCATAGGCCTCACAGTCTCCATGAATGGCAAAAAGACTGCCCCCACCTGAAAGACATTTAGCATTTAAATCAACCCACCAACGTATGTGCATGTGTCTTTTATGTGCTCTTGTCCTGATTTACAGACCTACAGCAAAGAGCACCGGACTGGCTCCCTCGCAGCGACGTGGTCGGGTGCGGCTGTTACTGAGAACACCCCTCTGCTCGGGCATCAAGTGATACTTCAGTGCCTCGATCAGCAGGTCTTTGCACTCGGAGTGGTGACGCACCAGCTGCTCCGTATCCACATTACTCATCAGGAAGTCTCGTGTCAGCAGAGGCAGACGCACACACTTCATCAGCTGAAGACATGGATGGAAAGAGTGAGGTAAGACGTGTGTGTAAAAAGGATTAAAGAAAGCAAAGGGAGGGAACAGAGAAACGAGTATCGATTTGCAGAGACATAATCCTTTATAAGCATTAATCCTGTGATTTACTGTGATGTTGCTAAAAGCGCAGTTTGACAGGAGGAATCATACCCACCCGGGGCACATGCTGCCTCCGCCCATCAATGTCATGCTTGACCCAGCTCAGCACAGACCTGTACACCTCCTCCTCTGATGGGACATTCAGGTTATCACTAGAAATCAGATCCAGCACCTGCAGAAATCACAAGAGAGGGTTCATAACCGATCTTAAAACTAAAGGAGTGGTATTTCCGTTGGACTAAAGGGTTTACATAACTAACAGACAAAATGCTGTTTTAATCTGAATGAAGTGCATCTAAACATCTTATGTAATATATTGCACAGGACAGATGTGCTCAGTTTGAGTCTGAGCAGCACATCGTGTTCTGCACAGAATGTCAAAAAACAGATCTCTGTTTGAAAAAGAGTTTGTTTAGTGCTATCACACGATTAATAGTGATTAATCACATCCAAAATAAAAGTTTTTGTTTACATAACATATGTATGTGTACTGTATTTATTTTTTATGTATATATATAAATACACACACATACAGTATATATTTTTACAATAATTACATGTATATATTTATTATTATATTTTATATTATATATAAATATATTTAATATATAAACATACAATTTTTGTTAAATATATACATGCATGTGTTTGTATTTATCTATACATAATAAATATACACAGTACACACTTATTATGTAAACAAAAACTTTTATTTTTGGATACGATTAATCGTTTGACAGCACTAGTTTCAAGTCAATATTATATTGATCAACACTGACTATACATGTATAATTTCACCAATTCTCTATTCAGTAGACAATTTAAATATTTAAAAAATCATTGGAACCTTTGTTATTGCAAAGTCACAAAAATTAAAGGAAGTTTGTGAAATCATGATTTAAAAAAAAAAAAAAAATTAATATATACATTTTTGTAAATACATATACTGTATATACACACACTACCATTCACTTTTTTGAGGTCGGCAAGATTTTTAAAATCTCCTGTAATGCAAATTATCAGCAGCCATTATTCCAGTCTTCAGTGTCACATGATCCTTGAAAAATGCTGATTGGTGCTCAAAATGTAACATTTCTTCTTGTTATTCATGTTAAAAACAGTTGAGCTGCTTAATATTTTTGTGGAAAACGTGACAATTTTTTTAGCATTCGTTGATGAATAAAAGTTCCAAATAACAGCTTTTATCATTTATTTGAAATAAACATTTTTGTAACATTATAAATGTCTTTACTGTCACCTTTAATCAAATTAATGCATCCCTGTTGAATAAAAAGTATTATTTTCTTTAAAAAGAAAAATCATACTGACCCCAAACTTTTAAACGATAGCATCAAATAAAAAAAAATATGTAATAATCCAAATATATAATATGCAAAAAAATGTGTGTATAAATATATATATGTATATATAAAAAACAGTTTCGTTATAGTAAAACTTCTTTTCAAAACATTGCTGTGTTTGCTTGTGTTTACTTTACGCTAACATGTCAACCAATAGTGCTGAGTGAGTGTTTAGACTGAACAATGGCAAACAGGGAGATGGGGGCTGATAAAGTGTTTGGGAAACAGTTATCACTGTTTTTCCAATTCCATTTGCTGCTGTTAGTGATGCAAAAATTGCACACATTAGCTTTCTTTTCTTTGTGTTGTGATATAAGGCTTAAGCTTACCATTACACTATCATCTAATCTACGCTTGCAAAAGCACAACAACAGCCTCTGTAATGTTCCTGTCACAGACTGTTTGTTTATTTGGGGCAGAGGCCACAGTTAACATGGCTACAAGCATTTCCCAGGTCTTCTGGGTTAAATACGGGGCCAATGGGAGCCTCCAGCCTGCAACAGCTGTTAAGAGTGAGAGAGAATCAGAGTGAGAGAAAGAGAACGGTGCCCTATGTCATGAGCAACCTCTTCCTAATGGTTCGCTCCAATCAGTGTCTAAACAGCAGGGGGATTTCATAGAATCACGCAACCTTTCAAAGCACAGAGATACTAAAACCAGCAGCACTCCATTTATTCAAAAGATGCTTTTCTGCATAGAGAGCGGATTAGGGCTGATGAAATTAGTGTCGTATGAGAGCAGGAGCTGCTTTCTGCTGATTAGCTGTCTCAGCTTCTCACTGACGTGCTGTTTTCGCCGTGTATTTGAGTGGATGATTGACACTGTATTGAAGGTGCTGACGCAGAGAGCACTTATATCAGTGTCACCGTGGGGCAATGCGTTCTGTCATTTTAGCTTTTGCGAGTCGAAGAAGAGGTCAAGGTTTGGCTGATTAGCATGGTCCAGTTAGCTTCTGCTGATAGATGCTTTAACTATATTATCTTGGGCCAAAACATCTCTCTGCTTTCACAGCCATGTTCCTGTGTATGCTGACTGAATACATTTTTTGTTGTTTTCGAGCAATATGTAAAATGCTAATATTTAATTATGGTATTGTAATAATTATAATTTTGGGATTATGTAATTATATATAAAATATGTACACTACTGAAGCACAAAGATTTTTGTTTTTGAAAGCTTTTTATGCTGCATTTATTTGATCAAAATACAGTAAAAACAGTAAAATTCTGAAATAATATTACAATTTCAAATAACTGTTTTCTATATTAATTATTTTTTCAAATGTCTTTTATTCCTGTGATGGCAAAGCTGAAATTTCAGCAGCTATTACTCCAGTCGTCAGTGTCACATGATCCTTCAGAATTTATTTTAATATGATGATTTGGTGCAATGTTCAAGAAACATTTCTGATTATTAATGTTTTTAATGTTGAAAACATTAACGTTTTTCAGGAAAAAAAAAAATTCAAAACAAAAAGAAATTCATGTTGCTAATATCCCTATATAATATACAACAATTCAAATGTTTGGGGTTTGTTTTTATAATGTTACAAAATATTTCTATTTCAAATAGAAACAAACAAACAAAACAAACCCCAAACTTGTAGTATGTATTTTAATATGTTATATAGGGATATTAATGAAATTAATGAAAAGATAGCAGAATTTGAACCACATAATTCCGAGAGACACTGTGCCAGCTGAGCAACTGACATTGAAATGAATGGAAATTCTATCTGACAGCTTTCTCCAGACCTTGGGAGGTTTTTTTTCCTTTTTTTAAAGAGGGTGAGGGGTGTTTAAAAAACCAGGATGTGACCAGCCTTCCTGCACTGAAGGTCAACATTTTTTTTTTTTCTCAGACCAAGTCAAAAGAATCAAGACTTCCCAGGCGACAGGGAGGACGAGAGAGAATCAAGAGATTCTGTTTTTAAAAAGCTCAAGGCCAATGTGACAGGAAGTGGTGTCAATGACGTATATATAATTAGACATCCGTAGCCAAAACCATTTTTCCTCCAAGGATTGTTATGGCTCAGCTCCCCAGCGCTCTCCATGCATCATTTAATCATGGTACACTTTACACCCCTCTTTTTACATCCTGAATAATTCTATTCTTGAATACCCTCTAGGATCAGAGTTTCTTCATCAATAATTAAGTTTGAATTTCTGATTACCCTGGGCATTTCAATTTCTCGCACAAATCTATTATGTGTTTTTTTTTTTATTTTGGTGCTTAACAGCCCCAGTCCTGCTTCACATTTATTATACGAAAAAGTGGTCAGGTTGTTAGCTAAATTTCAGTAATTTAAAATAAAAATAAAATATATTCTTTATTTTTATATTAGAAATATTACATATAAAATGTAAAACCAAAACTTAACTTAAAAATTAGACTAAAATAAATAATTTTAAGCACAAAGTACTGAAATAAAAATAAATTAGAGCCAAGTAAAAATATTTTTACAAATATCTAATAAAACTATAATAACACTGAAAATGATGACAATGATTTTTTTGTGTGTGTGAACTATGCATTTAACTACATTACTGTCCCAAAGCAGATGGCTCACCTGTTTGAGAGGTAGCAGCATAAACTCCTCAGTCTTCGATACCTCTACAAAGTGCTGCAGGACATACTTATGGGCCGACTTGAGAAGGTCGCTGCAGGAGTGAGTGTCTGCAAAGCCACGGATGCCCAGGCAGTTTGAGGGGTCCAGCTGGCTGAGAAGGAATTTGCAGCAGGCATCTCTCACTCCGTTGAGCTGCAGGAGACTAGCTGCAGGCAACAGGGTCTGCCCGAGGTATAGACAAGATACAGTGGGTGAAACGAAGGAAAACTAGAATAAAGTATGTGAATCTTTAACATCATAACGCTTTCTTAAGGGGCGGTCACATTAACAGAGTTTGCTTACAAAATTTTGTGATCGAAAATCAGTCATTTCTGTAATATGCCATACAATTGGGAGTTTCGCATGAGTGCAAAAATGTCCCTCATGCAGATTTCACAGATGCATTAACCAAGAGAAAGCTGCTTGATTTGAAAGTGACTTCTGAGTGAGTTTTACATCGCTACACTACTGACAATAGACTTTTTTGCTAAATTTTACTGAAAATTTTGCTTATGTGACCACTCCATAAGGTCAATTTCCTGTAAAATAGCCACCACATACATTACCAGTCAAAAGTTTTTGAACAGTAAGATTTCTAATGTTTAAAGAATTCTCTTCTGTTCACCAAGCCTGTATTTATTTGATCCAAAATACAGCAAAAGCAGTAATATTGTTAAATATTTTTACCATTTAAAACAGGGATGGGGAACGTTGATCCTGGAGGGCCACTGTCCTGAAGTGTTTAGCTCCAACCCTGAAAAAAAAAATACCTACCTGTATCCTGAAGACATTGATTAGCTTGTTCAGGTGTGTTTGATTAGGGTTGTATACAAACTCTGCAGGGACACCGGCCCTCCAGGATCAACATTCCCCACCCCTGATTTAAAATAACTGCTTTCTATTTGAATATATTTTAAAATGTAATTTATTCTTGTGATCAAAGCTAATTTTTCAGCATCATTACTTCAGTCTTCAGTGTCACATAATCCTTCAGAAATCATTCTAATATGCTTATTTGCTTTTTATTATTATTATTATCAATATTTAAAACAGTTGAGTACATTTTTCAGGATTCTTTGATGAATAGAAATTTATCTGAAATTAAAAGCTGTTGTAACATTATACACTATACTATTCGAAAGCTTGGAGTGTGTATAATTTTTTTGGGGGAAAGAAATGTAGAAATTAATACTTTTATTTAGCAAGGATCCTTTAAATTGATCAAAAGTGACGATAAAGACATTTATAATGTTTCAAAGGATTTCTATTTGCTGTTCTTCTGATATTTCTATTCATTAAAGAAACCGGAAGAAATTCTACTCGGCTGTTTTCAACATAATAATAATAATAATTGTTTTTTTTAGCAGCAAATCAGAATATTAGAATTATTTCTGAAGAACCATGTGACTGGAGTAATGATGCTAAAAATTCAGCTTTGAAATCACAGGAATAAATTACATTTTAAAATATATTTAAATAGAAAACATTTCAATATTATATTGTTTTTGCTGTACTTTGGACCAAATAAATGCAGGCTTGGTGAGCAGAAGAGACTTCTTTAAAAAACATAAAAAATCTTCAAAAACTTTTGACTGATAGTGTATGCATTTGCTCTTTTGAAACAGCACAAGTATCAGAAGACCTTCATTTGCAAAGATGCAAATTGTAAGTTTGCACAAACCGTCTGAACATCCCATCTTGGTAGTACCTCACAAAGCAAACAGGATAACCTCACACAGGTTAATTGTGAGTGTGATATAATGCACTTCAAAAGACATTAAAGGTGACGTACCTGCACATTTCCCTCTCCTACTACAATTTCGGCAGTGTAGGCGTACTGCACCAGCTGCTCCAGAGCCTGAGGGTCAATGTCATGCAGGGTCACATGAGTCTGACGGCTCTCCGACATCTCATCTGCACAGTCACAACACACAGCAGTTTATCTCAAACCGAGGCTTTTGCAGAACACTGGTAGATTTAGGCAGTTTCCCGGGGGTTTGACGATACCGTTATCTACTGCCCGTTCACACATACAGTGGCCTCTAGAGGGCGCTGAGTAGCTGAACTGTCCGTCAAAGCAGGTGCCCTAAAGTTATTGGTACTGCTCAACTAGCAATAGCTTATGAAAATCTGATCACAAATGGGCTGAACATCTGATCAGAGTTCAGAGTCTTTGTGCTGTTGGACGCTAGCAGACGTTCCTACTTGACTGCTGTATTTAACTGTTATCAGACAGAGGATCACTGTCTGTACTCCCAATGGTTGTCACCACATTTTATCATTTGCGTGAACTTTGCTTGATTTTGATATGTTGTTGTCACCGGAAATCACTGTATGAATGAACGAACCTCGAGACAGTGTTGTTATTGTTAACTAAACCTATTTTAAAAAATCGGTCTTGTTAACTGAAACAAAATCTAAATATTAGATGAATAGATATTAATAAACACTATAATTGTATACAATTAATACTAAAATAACACTTTTTGAGATTTATGGCAACATTGATGTAAAATTAACATTCCACACAAAATAAATCGCTAGATCGCTTTAATTATATTTTCTAACTTTTTAGACAAATTCTGTACTCTGTTAGCACAAACAATTTTTTCATATTTCCCATTGACTAACAAAGCATGTCATTTTATGAAATGAAAGAGATCTACTTTTGTGTTTTAAATACACAATTAACTTATTTCTAATAAGATATTATTTTTCATCATACTGTTGGCAAACATTTTGAGAAAATGTAAAAAATAGCATTCCCTATAAGAGAAATGCAGAAAACTCAGTGTGAGAACAAATTAGTCCAGAGGTTGTGGTGTTAAGCAATTTAAGTTTTGATATGTATAATGGAGTTTACATCAGTGCTTTGTTAGTAGATCTAGTGTATGGTAAGTTCAGAATAGTCATGGCTCTGAAGCGCCCACACTGTCCTGACTCATAGGTGCAGCGGGACACACGAGCAATAGGAAAAACCAGGCACCTGCTGATCTGAGACCAGGACAGGGAAGAGAATAAAGCATGGAAAAAACATTAGGTGATGACAAATGGCAGGAAGGAAGGAAAGGCTTGAAAAGGAAGCTGAGGTAATGTACACATCAGAAATAAACACTACACAATACACAATACACCTTAAAGACCATGTGAAGATTTGTTTTTTGTGACTTTTAGTTAATGTGTGTTAGCTTTGAAACCATCTAAATGGTATCATGTTCTAAAAATATTGCAAAAATTATATTTAATAAATATATGCTTTAAAAATAGACTTATAGTAACATAGAATAAGACATACTTGTAAACATGGCATGGAAGTATGGACTGCAGGAGGCCAGCACCACCTTGTGTGCTTTGATCTCCTTGTTGGCCACATGGAGCACGATGTCGCAGAGCAGGCCACGCTGCCGCATGCGGTTCATAGACACAAAGGAGTCATGGTAGTGGCGCTTGGAGTTGTGCGAGATGCTGTGGCCATCCCGGTTCAGCAGCTGCATACCCCCCTCCATCATGCCGGTGCTCACCGAGGCCTGCTGGAGCCTGGGCCTCACTCTAAGACACTAAAGGAAGACAGAAACACACCCTATGAAACCGAACATAGAGTTTTGTGGCTTTTAGTTTGTCTATATGCTAATGCACTAGAAGTTGACAATATTTTTATAACAGATATACACATTTGAAATCTACACTCTACAAAAAAAAAAAGAAAAAAAAAAGAAGTATTGATGACTCATCCTGCACTATTCAGATTTTTGTCCAATCAAATGCTCTCTAAAACTGGCAATGCCCCGCCCCCTAATCGAATGTAACAGTGCCCGACTATTTTTTCAGTGGCCTTGGTTCTTTAAGTATTTTCCCTATAGGGATTTTAATGGTCTATAAGCAATGAACCAAAACCATCTAATATTACAAAATTTGATGTGCGGCAAAAATATTAAAATAAAACAAAGGTACAAGACCGTGTACTTCCCTACACAACTATAGTCCCATGAAGCACTCACTCACAGTAGGTCTTTAATCATTCATAAAATAAATTCCCCTATGGAGAAAATAAGACATTTTTACTTTCGAAACCAGGCTGTTTTGTGGCTTTTAGTTTGTCTATATGCTAATGCACTAGAAGTTGACAATATTTTTATAACAGACAAACATATACACATTTGAAATCTACACTCTACAAAAAAAAAAAAGAAAAAAAAAGAAGTATTGATGACTCATCCTGCACTAGGTTGTGTAGGGATTCAGATTTTTGTCTGGAGTGATGTGTTCAATACGACACAAATGCTCTCTAAAACTGAATTGCAGTAATGCGAGACGTAATAAAAGCATGAACGCCCGAAGCCTATCCGATAACCGAAGAGAATGTTTATCAAATTTTATGCTGGTCGACAGAACTCCTGTTCCGTACCTGTGAGGATCTAAAAACGGATACTTTTAACTCAGGGCTTTACACTGAGAGTTGTCATTGGCGAAAACTTGTCTTGTTCTTGGACTAGCCAGTATTGCAGAAGAGAAGTTCCAGTGGAATTGTTTCTGAAAATGAAAAGACACGCCAGTTTACGGATAGAGCCCAGAGGTTTAGAGAGAAAATAAAGAGGGGCTAAAATAGAGCCTTGTATAAGGTGCAGGGGAAGAGGTGAAATGAACTTTCTGTCAGACAGGTATGACTGAAACATTTCAGAACGTTCTAATACCCATTCCAACTAGATAATAAAAGTGGTCAACGGTTCAAAAGCGGCCGATAAATGTAAGAACCACAGCGCGAATCAGCAAAAATAACATTAAAGCGGATAGTGCTGTGAAACTTGAAAAGATTGAAAAACCTCATACAACTTGACAGAAAACTTTGAATTTGTCAGCACAATTTTTCAAGACCTACACAACTATAGTCCCATGAAGCACAGTTTCACTTATTGATAAGAGACACACCTGGCCCAATAGGATAATTAATTTTAAAAATCTTGAATAATCATAGAACAGAATCGGTTTAAGCTTGCCAAACCTCCTTCAATGGAGATTGAAGGTTCAAAAGCATCCCCTATGGAGAAAATAAGACATTTTTACTTTCAGATTGAATAATAGAAACCAGGCTGTTTTTCAATAGGAGCTTTCGCAATAGCAATTCTGGTAAGCTGTAAGAAGTCTCTGAACTAAGTCAAGGAAATAAAAAATAATTTCACAAGGGTTTTTTAAGATGGTTGACAAGTGCAACTAATTCAGCAAAGCACAATTTGTGCTAAACTGAGGAGAGTAAAGCAGGTGTAGTAGAAAAATAATTATGAAAATAATTAGCTGTTAGACATATTTAATGTCTGTGCATTACCTCTCTAACAATCTTTGAGTTATTCGCCAGGCTGTAAATCCATCTTAATTTGTGCTTTCTTGGTTCACATTTCCTTTCCGTACAGCATAACGGTTGCTTCAAGGCATTTTGAACCACGAGTACAGAATCATAATGAGAGAAGAAAGCCAGGCCGAAGCGCTCAAGCATTAAATATCATGAAAATGATCACTTCACAAATTTCCACTCATTTTACAGCTTATAGCTACATATGGTTTGCTCCTCTTATAGTCAGTGGCCTTTTCTCACTGGCCCGGGGCCTTGAAAGCTTTTTAAATATGGTCTCTCATGCACAAAGACTCCGGCACACTCACTGAATAAATAAACCGGCTGGTTGATTATAAAAATTAAACCGTGTTCCAGTTGAAAGGACCAGTGGTATGGAAAGGTTGGACCAGGACATGTCATGATGAGCTGGCCAGCCAGCTGCACACATTCAATTCTCCATCAAAAGCATCACTATAGAAACCAAGGTGCCCACGGTAGCATGTGCTGGTATCTGTCATACACTTCATTTTGAGTGGGATGGAGCTGTGTGAGTCATTTTAAAGGAGGGTGATAAATAGCAATCCAGTTGACAAAGGTGGGATTGCAAGATGCCACTTCTTCTATATTAGTGTTGAGGTAGATACTGTTTTTAAAAAAAAATCAAATAAAGCATCCAGCAATGGGATGTTTTGATGAATAGAACGAATAAAAGGCACTGTTTTCCTAACAATACCACTCCAATTCCAAAGCATTACTCATGTTACTCTAAATAACAGCCGACAGGAGAAAGAGCATGAAAAGTGCATGGAGTCATAGGCTCAGCATTACAGCCAGCAGCCGTGTGGCTGCCCACAAAATGGCTGTGGGGTTTCAGATGTATAAATCCTTTGGTTATACAAAGCAAACACTGCGGTCTGAAACCTGAGGTCACTAATAAACTGTTTAAACATGCAGAAGAGATGAAACTGTTGACAGTAGTTTTGTTGTAGTTTGGTAGGCACTCAGGATAGGGTTTGTATAGATGCCTCTGTGAGGCCCTTCAAAACAGTAACAAATTGATACTCCAGTATTGCTGCTGAATAGAAGTTGTATTATGATGGTTCATTTCAGGTAATGATGCATTTATCAAAAGATACTCCATTCAAACTAAACTCCCTTAACTAAAAATGACCATTGTAGCCATAGTAAGACCATTGCTACTAGAATAAAACTGTACTGTACTGTGTAAAATTAAAACAAACGAGTAATAAAATAAATATAAAACTATAATAACTAAAAAGACAACGTTTTTGAAAGCTTCGTACACTGTTAGAAAAAGAAAGTATACTCATATTTTAAGATTTTACAGTAGTAGCAATAGCTGTAGTAACTGGTATTTAGCAGAAATGTAAGGACCAGATTATACAATACATATAAAAATGGCACTTTTCTTCCTACATTCTAGACAAGCTGTTCCAGAGTTTACTGTACAGCTAAAGACAATCCCTACAAACATCTCCAGTATCATTAAATCTGACTCAGCACACAGTGTGCCATCCAGACAGAGCATCTCTCCCCTCCTCCTCTGTTCTACACAAGTCATGCAGCACAATAACACCATAACCAGCACTACCTGAACTGATGGACGCCTTTTCCTTTAGTTTCGTTTCTCTGCTTTATGAGGAATATTTTGGATTGAATCCTAGAGCGCAGCGGTTGAGTATTAAGAGTCTATATGAAAAATGCATAAAGCCTCAGTTTGGGAGCTTGTGTGATGTTGACGTAAATGAAAGCCGCATGAGTGCTGGAGGCTGACGTCAATTTTTAAGGTCGCGCCGGATGTTTGTTTTTCTACTTATTTGGCTCTTAAATTAGGCTCTGATAAAACTGCTCACATCCAAACAGAACTGAACAAGGTGTCGTCGAGCAATCTGATAACGCCCCCTCTACAATCTTTAAAAGCTGCCTGCAACACAATTCTTAAATCATACCTCCTTAACTACAGTTAGCTAGTGATGGAAAGTCCGAATCATTTTCGCGAGTCGGCTCCTTCTAACAGTTCATTTCAAAGAACCGGTTCTAAAATAATTCAATTATTTTACGTCATGAATTCAATAGACACAAGGTCCCTGATATCCCCACGGTGCATATTACATACTTTGAATATTCCAAGTAAACCATATGTTGGCACAAATTGCCGTTAATTACTTTTTTTTAGGTTTTATGAATGTTTTCCCTTTAATTTAATTTTTTTTTTGAATGCTTAACATATTTCATTAATCAGAATTAATCTCACCAGTTCATTCCGACATGTCCTAAAAAAGAGGATTCGAGTTTCTGAAGGGAGAAACGGTTAAGTGGGATTCGAATCGTTCAAAATGGAGTTGTGAATACGGTTGAACCGATTCATTGAAAAGATTCAAAATGTAGACTCAAAACAACGATTCGTTCACGAATGAGAAATTGCTAAAGCTCATTGTGCATGTATAGGAAATACATATCTGCTGTCCACGTATATACAATAACTACATGTAAAATCATACAATAGAGGAATGTGTTGCCTTATATAGCAGTATAATAAGAATCGCTTAGCTGATCTCATATTTTCTTTGTTCAAAGGGGATACAGTGCAGACATAGAGATCAGTTGCATTGACAGAAATGAAAAGCATCATTCAGCCCTCATAACATTAAACTACAGCACCAGACACGGAGAAGTCAATGCTCAATGCATGAGCTTTAAACATGATCAATTGACAAACTGATGTCTGAACAAAGAGCACAACAATACCACGGAGAAATGTCATAACACTGCAGCTTTGACACGATTAGCATGTGTTTGCATGACGTATATTTTTGTAAAAGCATATTTTTAAAGCAATTAAATGATAATTAAATAAATGTTGCTTTTTTGTAAGCTGATTGAGTTGCAATTCTGTCTGTATGAGATCAGAATCTAAACTCACCTGCCCGTCTTCTGTGTCTGCTTGACAAGACTCGTTTCTTTCTATGTAGCGCTCTCTCCAGTTTTGTCCGTGTGTGATGATTAATTTTGATGCATGTAGTGATTTATTTAGCCGTGCGTGGTTAATTGACATGCTACATCACATGTCGCATCAAAACAGACATCTGTCTCAGAATTGTAATATTCTGTTGAATATGTCACGCCCACCACAAATGTGTCTGGGCTTTGTTGTAACAACAGTGCTAGTGTGTCTGCTTTGTCTACCAACCTTTGTGATTGGAGACCTGTATCGGTGGGTTTTAGATATTTAGTGAGTTATTTTGTGAGTGAAATTTACATATCGTCAGTGGCTGGAAACCTTCTTCTAATTGGTATTTGGCAAAAAATAAGATTAAAAAACCTGTATCACTTATATGTAGAGACAAATAATCTGTTTATAATAATATTACCAAACACATAAGGAATCAAAAACGAAGTCATTATAACCTTTAGTTAAAAGAAACGACTGTGGGCTTTTTTTTGTTTAACGCAACGTTAACCAAGAGATCAACTCAGCTGAGCTGCCGAAAGCGGTGCATTGTGGGTATTGCGTCCCTGTGCACGTTTCTTATCCAGCATGGCAGGGAAAAACAAGAGGTATGTGCCATTCTTAGCTATTTAACCTCGCATACATCATCATATATTATTGCTTGAGTTAAAGTACAGTAAACTTGAATGTATATGGAGGTGTCAGAGCTCAATTCACTTCATAAGACACTTATCTGATTATATATTTGACGGTAGCTAGCTAGTTTTAGCCACTGATGAACTAAAATTCAGCTGTCTTTTGGGAGAACAACATATATTACTCAACATTTATGGAGAGAACATGGTCGTCTTGACCGTAAATATATAATAGTTAAGTCTGAATTGATTTTTGCATTTTCCACCATAAGCAGCTCCAAAATGAGTTTAGGAATAACTTATTTTCTGGTGTGCTAAAACTACATGTGCTTATTAAGAGTTGGATGAATATTATTCTAATCTTGAGGAAATAAACTTTTGCTTTTGTAATTTAAGTATTCTGTAACCTTCCAAATGTAATTTCTGGAAAAAACAAAACAAAAAACATGCCTGATATTTTCACTCTACAGTGGAAGGAAAGTTGTTTAACCATGCTTCCTTGAGTAATTTTATTATTTAAAAAAAAAATTGCCATTAAAAAAAACTCTACGCAATAAGAAATGAACAGCACTTTTGAGTAATATTACAATCATGTTGAAGTTTTCTAGAACGGGGGGGGGGTTTCAGTCTTTTAGATGTCATGGATGGACCCCCAAATATGATCATTTATATGCTAGGGACTCCCATCCTACATTTTAATATTTTAATATGTAAAGGCCAAGTTAATATGTATTATTTGGAAAATATTTAGTTTATATTATGTTACATTACTATTTTTACTCACTGTAAGTGCTGTGATGTTAGATAAGTTATTTAAATGAAATTTTATTTTAATCAGTTCATTTATTAGATTTTTTTGGTTATCATCAATAAAAAAATAATAACTAAATTGAAATAACTAAATTTGATTAAAACAAAAATAGATTAAAATAAATGTATGAGCATTGTATATATTTATTTTAATTTAGTTTTGTTTTAATCAAATTTCGTTATTTCGATTTAATTATTATTTTTATTGATGATTATATTTTTTACACTGTTTTTCTCTAAACTTTTCCACAGACCCCCTAGCACTCTTTTGTGGCCCTTGGGGTCCATTAATCTAGAATCCACTAATCTAGAATGAGCTGTTTTATTCTACGTGATGGGGGTCATGTGACAAGCTGTCTCATGCAGTTGACTGAGATAATAACTCAAAATACATTTACTTTTTTTTTTTTTTTTACTAAAAGGGTGCTTTGTAAAGCATTAAAGTACAAATAAATGTAAACAAAACAAACACAATATACGTACTTGGGATGCAACTAGCTGAACACGTAGTAAACAAAAACTTACCGAATGCTTTAGTGATGTGCCATCTATGTGCAGGAAATTGGAGGATCTCAGTGTGGATGAGTTCATGTTATCTGGGTTTGATTCTGGTGAGGAAGATGATTGTGATGATGAGGAATCAACACAACAGAAAGGGAAGATGAAGAAACCTGCACCTCAGAAGACGTAAGCATGGCCATAATTTCAGTGTCCCATTTTTATTCCCATTCTCTGCTACATTCTATAAATGTTTGCTGAGTATATGCTATTGTTAGCACTGGAGGAAGCTTGTGAGATAATGTGATCTAACTCTAATAAACTGTGTCACAGGTCTGTCAAAAAGCAGGGCAAGGCATCTGTGCACAAGGACCAACTGTCAGCCCTCAAGAGCAAAGACCCAGATTTCTATGAGTTCTTACAAGAAAATGACCAGAAGCTCCTGAATTTTGATGACTCTGATAGCCTTGAAGATGAGGAGGATGATGAAGAGGAGAGGATGTACCACAAACTCCCTTCTCAACTGGAGGTCAGTCATTTAGTTCTTCCTTTGCAACAAATTATTATACTATAAATCAGAAGTTTACAATTAGCATGAAAGTGTGTGTTTTCCTTGGAATATAAAAAAATCACAGTTTTTATGTGACAATAGGAAGCTGATGATGATGACAATGACGAGGGGGAATCAGGAAAAAAGGATGTGAAAAAGCCTAAAGAAGCTACCAAAGTCACAGAAGCAATGATTGAGAACTGGAGAACTGGACTCAGGGTAACATGTTTATATTATCTTTTATTCAGTATGTATTTAGTTAGGAACGTTCAGATGATCAGTATGAGCTCTCATTCATTGTCAAAAGAGGATGCTTGACTATACTGGATGACCAGTGTGTTTTGTTTTTTCCTTTTCTTTCAAGCAGTTATATGGATTTATGTAGTAAATGAGACATCTTGAATTTACACCAAAAAAACCTTGAAATGTAAATTTTCCAATGACATGGTTAGCTGTAGATTTTGAAACTGACACAAGGGGGAGATATTGTTATTTCTGGTATAGAACCACTAATCAGTGAAATGAATGTTGAGGCAAAGGAGTAGGACCCCATCACTACTGTTTAAAAGTTTAGGGTCAGTCTTTTCTTTTTTTGAAGAAGTTGTTACTTTTATTTAGCAAGCATGCATTAAATTGATACAAAAAAATTACAGTAAAGATATTTCTAATGTTAAAAAATACTAACATTTTTAAATAAATGCTGTTCTTTTGAACTTTTGAACATTTTATTCATCAAAGAATCCTAAAAAAAAAATAGAACCACAAAAATGTTAAGTACAACAACTGTTTTCAACTAGGGATGCATCGATCCGATCCTCAGTATCTGTATCGGCTCCGATCCGGTCATTTTCTGCGGATCGGGTATTGGTGAGACGAGACCGATCCAAATCCGATATTGTGCTTATACTATTCTGTGTTATTGTTAAGCCCCACGAAAGCACAAAAGCATTATAAAGCACCATAGAGTCAAAGTCCAAGTGTTCTGAAGCCGTTCCATAGTTTAATGTGAGGTACAGATGAATATTTAAGTCGTTAAATTCAAGTTCATGTAAACTCTTCTCTCAGCTGCGTCTGTCCGTTATCCTCCGTTCAGCGTTCAAACTGCGTGTTGCGTTCGGTTAAGACAGTCAAAACAATGAAACTATCTTCAAGAGCGCTCAATAACTGAGATTTAAAACCGTTAAAAGAAAAGGCTCAATAAACTATCGCACAGATTTAATAAGCTACGCATCAATATCTCTTTCCTCTGTGCTTTAAACTTCTCTATCCGGAGCTGCGTGCTGTGACTCCGTGCTGCTTCAAGCGCATCATTCTGCGCACGGGAAGCGCATAAGCGCTTTGTACAGCTCTCTATTTGAGCTTTTCATATTATAATGCTTTTGCGCAAAGAAAGATTATTTATAGCTTTTCTTGTACTGTCCTATCAAGGCTATTAATAATCTAATATATAGCACAGTAATGGAGGCAGGACTCCTCTATCATATGTTGCTGCCTTCATTACTGTGCTATACATTTAAAAGAAATGTCTTTTAATTTTGTAGTTTATATTTATAAATAAATACATTTAGGCTACTTGTTTTCATTAATGTATTTTACAACAATGCAAAGAGCAATGTGTAACATTTTACCAGATTTAGTACTTCACATATTCACTTTTATTTGTTCCCCACTAAATAATGTTATTTCACTAAATGTTTAGATTTTATAAAATTGTGCACTCATGATTTTCCTAGAATAACTTTTGCTGCTAAATTATCCACTAACCTTGTTTATAATAGTATTTTTGTCATAGATTATGAAATGGCCTGTTTACACCTGGTCATTTCATGTGTTTTCTCTGATCGGATATCCATCTGATTTGTTCAAACGTTTCCATTTACACTTGGCCACATAAATGTGTCTTCACAAAACTGATATAAATCCGATCTTCAATTCCCGCGCTATATTTAAATTTAACGAAGTTCAGGTCAACGTAATCAAAAGCGCTGCATTTTATTAATTATCAGCTCATTTCAAGATCAAAGACCGCAATAGGAGAGCGTGTGGCATCAGCACTGGAAAGATACGTTTGTTTTACTACGTTTAATGAAGATGATTGTGAGCATCTGTGACTTACTTTCAGTTTCATTCGCGGCAGTTTGTGCGTCTGCTTGCTGAAGAGATGCTCAGCTACTCGTCCGCGGCAATGCGTGTTGCAGTAGCGCAGTCATATCTGAATGTCATATAGCCTATAACACGGTCTCACACGTTTATTATTTTTACATTTTGGGAGGAGTAAAATTCGCATATGTGGCTTCAACAACCAGATGCATTTACACATGTCCAGTTTCGTCTGGAATGCGGCCCAGACCACCTCCTGAAGTGTTTTGAGCGATCGGATTTATATTACAAAACGCATGAAGTGACCACGTGTAAAAAAATATATATATATTTTTTCATGTTATTTTTCATTAAAATTAAGTTGTCTAGTAGATTGTGTTTAACACACAAAAGAGTGACACAGAAGTATAGAAACTTTACATTGATTTAAAAAAAAAAAAAAAAACTGTGATCGGAATAGGCCGATACTCAGAATTATCTGGATTGGATCTGAAAAAATGGTATCGTAGCATCCCTATTTTCAACACTGGTAAGAAATATTATCTGAGCAGCAAATCAGCATATTAGAATGATTTCTTAAGGATCATGTGACACAAAACTGGAGAAATGTGAAGCATTCGCATAGTTTGTATAGTTTGTCTATTTTTATTTTTTATCTTTATCTTTAGTTGTATAGGGTAAACATTTATATATAGTATACTTAGTCAAAATCTGTCATAGGTTTATAGTGTTTATAGGTTATTGTGTTTATAGTGTCATAGGTTTATAGTGTTTATAGGTTATTGTGTTTATAGTGTCATAGGTTTATAGTGTTTATAGGTTATTGTGTATAGGTTTATAGTGTTTTTACTTCATTGTTGTATGTCTGTATTTATGTAGCACCGTGGTCCTGTGAGGCACGACATTTCGTTCCACTGTATGTCAAGTGACTTGAAAGTCTGAAAAAGTAAACAACTGCCTTTTTAAATGTATTGAAATAGAAAAATGTTAAATTTTACTTTTTTATATAGATACGTACTTTTAACAATATTGTGTCATGTTAAGCACAAATAGATTAACAGTATCATTCGCTATGGTAATAAAATAGACAAGATCAGAGACTGTGTCAGAACAAATTCAGTAATGTAATAATAATAAGATTAAACAAAATTTTCAGTTGTTTCATTATTGAATTCGGAGATGTCATTGTCTAGCTAAGTTTAGTTTAAATAGTAACTGTGAAATCAAATTTACTGATAATAGAAATTAAGTGTGAGCAAGCCAGAGGCTGACAGCAGGTGCTTTGCTGAAATAATGCAGGAACTCAAAACTCCCTCTGTGACAGAATGGGAAAAAAAACTCTTGCAGAAACCAGGCTCAGTGCCAGTTTCCTTGGCCAGGCTATTATTGTTTATTCATTGTTTACTTATTGTTTTAATTACATTTTTAAATGTATAAATGTATTATATTTCTATTTTTATATTGTTGCAATTTCTAATAATAATATATGTATGTAATGTGTATATGTAATAATGTATGTCCCCACATGTAGCGGAATGACAATAAAGCTCAACTTGAACTTGAACTTGAAATGACTGCTGAAAATTCAGCTTAAACATTAAAGGAATAAACTGCCTTTTTAAATGTATTGAAATAGAAAAATGTTAAATTATAATAATTATAAAAACTGTATTTCTGATCAAATAGATGCAGCCTTGGTGAGCATATAGACTCAACTTTAAAAACACACACACACACTTTTGAATGATGAAGTGTCTGTGTCACCACACGACAAAACCAGTCATAAGGGTCAATTTTTCGAAATTGAGATTTATAAATCACCTGAATGCTGAATAAATAAGCTTTTCATTGATGTATGGTTTGTTAGGATATGACAATATTTGACCGAGATACAACTATTTGAATATCTGGAATCTGAGGGTGCAAAAAAATAAAAATACTGATAAAATTGCCTTTAAAGCTGTCCAAATGAAGTTCTTATCAATGCATATTACTAATCAAAAAATAAAATTTAAATATATTTATGGTAGGAAATTTACAAAATATCTTCATGGAACATGATCTTTACTTAATATCCTAATGATTTTTGGCATAAATGAAAAATTGATCATTTTGACCCATACAGTGTATTTTTGGCTATTGCTACAAATATAACTGTGCTACTTAAGACTGGTTTTGTGGTCCAGGCCCAGGGTCATATATATATACTTTTTGTTTTGCTTCAAATCAAAGTTTGTAATGTTTGCAATGTAATCTGGAAGATGGTTGGTTTGGTTCATGGTTTAGAACTTTTTTTCTAATGTTTTTCTTTCCAGAAACAGCCCACGGCAAAATTGATTAGGGACATCACACAAGCATTCAAGGCTGCCGTGGCGACAACGAAGGGCGACTCTGAGGAGCTGTGTCGATATACCATCTCAGACAGCGCGGGTAACTAACCGGCTTCTTTAGGACACTTGCATACAGAACCGAATATGTTTGTGCTCACTGACAGCCTGTTTCCAATTACAGTGTTCAATTCCCTCATCCTGTTCTGCATAAAAGACATGCATGCAGCTCTGAGCAAAATGCTGAAGCTGAAAGCTCCAGAGAAAGGCCAGAAAAAGTAACAGCTTTGTTCCTCCTGCTGTACAGATAGATGTTTGAATCAGTCAGATTTCTTTACATAATATTGTGTTAATCTTTATTTTCAGATTAATACTTCCAACTTCAAGTCCCAGGTGGCAGAAAAATCAAATTGATATTAAGATGTATATTGCCGGTGTTGTTCAGGTAGATTTTTCCCTACAATTTTTTTTTTTTTCATTTATTTTTAGCCAGTTCATGAATCCCAGCGTTAACGTGTGATACACCTTTTTTTTTCTTTTCAGCTCCTCTCCAGTTTAACCCAGTCCACAGTCGTAGCTGCAGTTCTCCGTCATGCCAACCAGATGGTGCCATACTACCTGTGTCTGCCAAAACAGTGCAGGCACTTTCTCAAAGTAAGTACTGCGAATCAATGACACTAACTTAAAGACAGAAATGGTGCTCAGTGCACTGACATGGATGTTTTTAATCAAACAACAAAAAAAGGTCAGCATCTGTGGTGTTTTTTGTTTGTGACAGAGTCTGATCAAACACTGGAGCACAGGAGAGGAGACTGTGAGGGTTCTTGCCTTCCTGGCTCTCAACAAAATCTGTCGAAACAAACAGGAAATCTACCTAAACACTGTTCTTAAGGTAAGTTAGGTTTTACAACATATCATAAGTTTATTTCCCATGTGATGAGATTTGTACTAAATGTTCCTGTCATATATTGTTGTTTTCTCAAATAACATAAACAGCAAGAGAATATGAGTTGACAAAAATGATTGCTCACATACTAAACACTGAGTTGAATATTGCAATATGTAATTTTTTTTAAATGTTTTTAAAGCCTCTTATGCTCACCAAGGTTGCCTTTATTTGATAAAAAAAAAACCTGTGGTGGCAAATCATCATTACTCCATTCTTCAGTGTTACATGATCTTTCAGAAATCATTCTAATATGCTGATTCAGTACTCAAGAGACATGTATCATTGCTATCAGTTTTGAAAACAACTTTTTAATATTAAGTAAAAACTGATACTTTTTCAGGATTGTTTGATCAATAGAAAGTTCAAAAGAATTAAATAGAAATCTTTTGAATCATTATAAATGGCTTTGCTGTTACTTTTGGTCTGTTTCATATTTGCTGAATAAAATATGAAGAAATACTAAATACACACACACAAATATGATGAAATGCTAGTGAAGATTAACAGTGAGTTTTCTGTTTGCAGCAAATGTACATCGCCTACGTAAAGAACTGCAAGTTCACGTCACCCAACACTCTTCCCATGATTAATTTCATGCAGCGGACTCTTGCTGAGATGTACTCACTGGACACACAGGTGTCCTACCAGCATGCCTTTATTTATATCCGTCAGCTAGCCATCCACCTCAGGAACGCCATTAATTTGAAGAAGAAGGTAGTTAGAAGTCTTGACCTGTATTCTTCTGTGTTAAAAAATAAATGACTATTTGAAGTTAACTTGACAATAAAATTGACCACATTTGTTTTCTTAATCCTGATCTTATTGTGAATGATTCATCTGTGCTTGTTATTCCAAAGAAAATTCTTCTCTTTTAAAATTGCTGTTTAACAATTGTTTGGCATTAATGTAGCAAACTCTCATTCACACACTTTTCACAATCCAGTCAATTCTTGATTTCAAAAAATGAGTCCAACCTTACATATATTTTTCCTCTTTTGTATATACTCTATCACTAAGAAATACGTCCAATATTTTTTTTTTGCAGATGTCATCTTGTCTTGATCCATGTTTTTCTGTTTTGTGCATCCTCAGGAGACATATCAGTCCGTGTATAACTGGCAGTATGTGCACTGTCTGTATCTGTGGTGTCGGGTGTTGAGCACCATTTACCCCAGTGAAGTTTTGGAGCCGTTGATCTACCCACTGTGTCAAGTCATCATCGGCTGCATCAAGTATGATTGATTGTTTGTTTGTTGTTGATGTTTTTGCGTACTGCTTTTTTTGCTCAGCATCTTTAAAGAGATATTTCAACCCACTTTGAGTATATTACATGAGTCAAATGGGCCAGTGTGGTGCTTTTTTGTAATTTTTGGAGAGAAAGTCATTAATTTAGGCCTGCATGATTAATCAAAATAAAATCGAAATTGCGATATAGTTTGGTGTGATTATCAAATACATGCACTGCATGTTTCAGAGTGAAGTGCGGCACTGTGTTCTTAAAGTACAATTATTATATTTTTCTCAAGTACTCTAATTTACAGTGAATATTACAATAGTAATGTTTATTACATTTTTTTAGTCATTTTTAATTGTTTATTTAGCAATAGTAATAATAATAGTATTATTATTATTATTATTTTATAGTCAGATGTATAATCACAAAAATTGTGCAGCCCTACAAACAAGCACATTTTAAATCCCTATCACAATTTGTTATCAGAAAAATCACAATTTAATTTTTTGGGGGGGTGAGCCACTCTGTAAATGCCATTATGAGTTACTGTCTTGACAGTGTTTTTACCAGCAAGTGGCGCCATTAACCACATTTAAATTTACAATTCTCAGTGTGTCGATTTGAGCTCAACTTCAGCTCTGAATATTGCATTACTTTTCTGCCTGCAAAAGTGAAGACCTAACAAAATATAAATTCGGATATTTAAAAAAATAATGATGAAAAAAATCCACATTATTTGTTTGCTTGCAGAACTACTGTTTTCAGGTAATCTCTATCAAGTCAGGCTCCATTATGTGTTTGTGTGTGTATTTGTAGGCTTTTGCCCATCTCTCGGTATTACCCTCTGCGACTGCATTGTGTCAGAGCGATCATCCTGCTGTCTGCCAACACCAAGACATACGTGCCCGCCCTGCCCTTCCTGCTAGAGGTGAGACTGGCATATCATGCCGTCATCAACTGTTCTGATGTCTCCCTGCGTCTCCCAGGCTGTCTTGAATAAACAGGTTCTTATGTGGGTGGACGTGGTTTGGGCATGAGTACTGTACCCATGGCGTTTGTCATCATGGTCGTCCTGCTTTTTTACAGTTAACTATAAAAAGACTTCTCCATGCTCTGACCTTTCATCACATTTGAAGTACAATTACAAGAATATTTCCAATGAAGAATCTACCAACTAAAGGGTCAATTTACGTGGTCAACTAGCATAGCTTTTATACTTTAATATATGTTTTTTTTGTTGTTGAGTAGATTAATTAAAAAATGCAGGGGTTTAGCATGCTGTGCTTATGCTGCTAGACTGTGAGTGCTGTAAATGGAAAGAAGTTGGCTGTCTTCATCTCTTTTTTGTAACAAATGCACCATTTTTAATACATTTTAAGGTAGTTTCTTTTTTCTCCTTATTCGGTTAGATTTATTTTGGCAATGCTATTGTAAAACATTAACCAACAGCCAAATACACTACTGTTGAAAAGTTAAAATAAGAAAAACCTCTATTTAGCAAGGACTTGTTAAATCCATCAAAAGTGACAGTAAAGACATTTAAAGCTGCAGTCGAGCTCATCGAGGCGTGCTGTGGGTGGAGCTAAAGAGTCACGAGCACATGCAGCTTTTGCACAGCAATCGTGTGACCCAAGTGTGCCGCACAAGTCTTGAAACGTGAAGCCAGAACGTTTCGATCGCCCCAAGGTGACTGGATGCAATATAGGTCATAAACCCCGCCCTCTCCATGTAATCTAAAGGGACATGTGACAAACTAAATAATCAAATTGAACTTCAAATTATTTTTTTCCAAAGACATTTTCTGTCATTTTAGGTAGTTCTTAGCATGCTGATGTATGTTCAAGTGTTCATTTTTCTAATAAGTTTGCTTTTAATTAGTTATTTGATGCTATAAAAAAGGGGTGTAGTGTCATGATTGTGAGCTTGCGATTGGGTCTATGGGAGTTTGGGCTTGACTTTGATTCCACAGCTCCACCTCACAATCACTACTCTGCAGACTCTGGCTATAAACGAATCTCTACTACGCAGACTTGGGCGTCAGTTTCCAGACATGTTCACAAGTCTCTGAGGTCCAAGTCAAGTCTCAAGTCTCTGAGGTCAAGTCTAAGTCAAGTCTCAAGTCTTTAAAGCGGAGTCCAAGTTAAGTCTTTGAGGTGGAGTCCAAGTCACGTCTCAAGTCTTTGTTCTATTTATTAGCAACAGTTCTTTCAGCTAGTTATTGAGGCTAAATCAGTTTTGAAATACTGATTTCACGATATGATTTTCTCAAAAAAACTTTAACAAAATTTAAGACAAATTAGAAATGAAAAGGTGTCCATTTATTAATTGTCAGATAAAATGCTGCATATTTCTTTGTAAAATTGAAATATGTCAAACAACAAAACTAAAATTTAAAACAAACCCCAATTAATCTAATGAATTACACAAAAGAAATACATCTCATATAAACAAACTAATGCTTTGTCTGTGCTCTTTTTTCAATTTAAAATGAGAGGCAACCACTGTATTTTAAACACCGCACAATCCAAACAAAGAGGCTGCATACATCCAGCATGAGCAGTTTTTCATCTAAATTGGATTGTATAATTTCGAAATTTAAAAGCAAAAACAAAATGATCTGACTTTAGTTTTGTGTAACTATTCTACATAAAACATCTGTACGAAACAAACCAGCAGACAGAGAAGACAGGCTTAATTAATGCAGATCCACTCTGCCAGCAGGTGGCGCTTCAACATCAATTAAACATTGTTTCCTTGGTTACCGCTCTAAACAAAGCAGCGCTGCGGTTATGAACACTACTTTAATATGCATTATACGGAGTCAAGATGAAAAGAAAATACCATCTAAACTTTTTTTTAAGACAGCCAGTTTCCCTCAGAGATACATTCATATAAACTCCTATACCAAATGACTTGCGTTTTTTACGAGTCTCACGAGTCACGAGTCCAAGTCAAGTCTCGAGTCAGCTGTTCACGAGTCCAAGTCAAGTCCCAAGTCTTTATTTATGCGACTTAAGTGCGACTCGAGTCCAAGTCTCAGACTCAAGTTTCCATCTCTGTCAGTTTCGCAAGATGACCGGGGCCATACCGAGAATGTTTTGGCTTCACTTTTCTGCGTCGTCCATCTTTTTTACAGTCTATGGCTATGACATCGACATAAATTAAACAGGAACAAAAACTTTATTGACTTAAATGAACTGTGACTAAAAATCAGATCCAGCCATATTTATTCAATTTAGAATCAAATCCCGACGGCTTCCGTAACCTAAATGAAACACGTTGATGGGTGTGCTCTTGTTCTCGCTCTGGTTGATGTGTGCGCGAGCTAGAGAAGTGACCCTGTTTAAGGAATCCAATTTATGACATCGTACAAGGCCATACTCGGAAAAAAAACTTTCCGAAATTTATACGAACCCTGGAGGAGTGTCTTTGGCAGAAATACTCCGTCATACGCCCAACTTGTTTTTTGAGACTTTGGTCATGTTTAGCATGAGAATCCAACTCTTTAGCAGTGTAAATAACTCAGAATGCATGAAATGGCATTAGACATCCACTTTAAATAAATGCTGTTGTTTTTCATTGTGGAAAAAATGTGTAATGATTTCCACAAAAATATTGTGCAGCACAACTGTTTTTAACATTGGTAAGAATTGTTTCTTGAGCACCAAATCAACATATAATAGAATGATTTCTGAAGGGTCATGTGACAACTGAAGACTGGAGTAATGATTCTGAAAATTCAGCTTTGCTTCACAGGAATAAATTACATTTATACATTATATATATAATATTATTGTTTTACTGTATTTTTAATCAAATAAATGCAGCCTTCGTGAGTAAATACTTCTCATAAAAGTAATACTTCTTTCAAAAACATAAAATAAAACTTACTGACCCCACACTTTTAAACAGTAGTTTAGCTATTTATGGAAACTCACATTTAACCACTTTTCACAATTCAGTTGATTCTTAATGGATAAAACCTCAAATTTGTAAAGCTCTCAGATTACAGAACTATCATGGGTTGTTAAAAGGAATCGGAATTCATGTTTTTTGAACATGAGAACAGTTCCCTAACATCACATCTGATTGGGGTCTGGTGGAGCCTAATTATACAGATTAGTCGTTCCAAAAACCCACCAGCTAGTCGCTATTGGAAAATTAAAAACCAAAAAGAAAGACGAGTCAAGCTACCTAAACGGTCGACAAGCTTTGAATTAAAGACTAAAAGATAAAAGACACCAGAGATCAGAGTATGCGGTCTGCATGAATGCGCATCCTAATGTGTGCGAACGCTGCGCGTCTTCGTTTTTGGGAGAAGTAGAGGTCACAAACTGTCAACATTTTCCACAGTGTGAGGCGGGTGACAAAACGTGTGTGTTTGTGTGTGGCTGGCGTGGGCCCCTGCGGTGACAGCTGTTGTGAGAATAGAAGCGTGGAGGCGACAGCAGCCGAGACCAACGGAAGGGAGGGATGGGGACGGGGGGACGGGGGGACGGGGTGGGGGGTGGTCACTGCTTCGCTGCGATCTCCCACCAGTCCTGACTATACTGCGATAAAGCCTGGGGGGGAAGAGCGTACGTGTGTGTCCGTGTGTATGAGGGAGGTCTGTGGTTCTCACTCAGCTCTCAAACGTGTTGCGCAGACCACATCCTCTGTCAGTGTGGCGACTGACTCCCACCGACCCCCTTCTTGCTCCCTGTGTTTATTTGTGATGCAGTCCACTTCCTGTTTTCGCGCTCATGTTAAAAAGTAGGCATGCAACGAAGTAGAGTAGGGCATGTCTCTCTCTTTATTTTTCTCTTTTCCCGCTCTTTCTCCCTCTCTCTCTTTATCTGTACTCTATGATTTCAAGCTTCCTGTTGCAGTAGCCCCTGAGCGTATCAGGTTGGGACCATGCGCCACCACTTCCTCCCGTGTCCCGCAGGCCGACACCACATCCGTTGTTTGCACAGACCGGCCGTCCATGAGCACATATACATACACACACACACACACACACACACCTCGCTGGTTAGATGACCTCGTCAAGCACTTTCAACTGCTCTCAAATGCGGAAGCACAGAGAGAGTTATGGGAGAAGTCATAGCCATGTACCAAAGTAGGCAGGCTGACTGCATCTTTCAGTTATTAGTAAAGGAGAAAGTAAGTAATGTAGTAGTTATAATATATAAGCAGTAGTGTTTTTTTTATATATATATATATATATATATATATATATATATATATATATATATATATATATATATATATATATATATATATATACACTCCCCTCCAAAAGTATTTGAACAGTGAGGCCAATTCCTTTATTTTTGCTGTAGACTGAAAACATTTGGGTTTGACATCAAAAGATGAATAGGAGACAAGAGATCAGCATTTCAGCTTTTATTTCCAGGTTTTCATATCTGGATCTGATAAACAACTTAGAAGATAGCACCTTTTGTTTGAACCTACCTATTTTTCATGTGAGCAAAAGTATTGGAACATGTGACTGACAGGTGTGTTTTGTTGCCCTGGTGTGTCCTATTAATTGATTATTCAAACAATAAATAGCACTGAATGTCTGCGCTCAGGTTCAGATCCGTGCAGACTGCATTTATAGTTAGTTAGATGTGTAACCAACATGAAAACCAGAGAGGTGTCTATGGGTGAAAAACGAGCAAATGTGAAGCTGAGAGAAGATGAAAAATCAATCAAACCATTTCACAAACACTGGCAATAGCAAGTACAACCATTTGGAATCTCCTGAGGAAGAAAGAAACCACTGGTGTACTAAGTAACACACTTCGAACGGGTAGATCAAGGAAAACATCAGCAGTTGACGACAGAAACACTGTGACAGCTATAAAGAAAGACCCTAAAACAACTGTTAGTGACATCAGCAACAACCTCCAGAGGGCAGGAGTGAAGGTATCACAATCTACTGTTCACAGAAGACTTCATGAACAAAAGTACAGAGGCTACACCAGAAGATGCAAACCACTCATTAGCAAGAAGAATAGGAGACGAGCCTCAAAAATTCTGGGACAAGGTTTTATGGACTGATTTTATGGACCAAAGTGATGGAAAGGCTAAAGTTTGGAGAAAAAAGGATCCGCTCATGATCCCAAACATACAAGCTCATCTGAAACACAGTGGAGATAATGTAATGGCTTGGGCTTTCATCGCTTCTTCTGGGACAGGCTCATTAATCTTCATTAATGATGTAACGCATGATGGCAGCAGCAAAATTAACTCAGAAGTCTACAGAAATATTTTGTCTGACCATTTACAGAAAGATGCAACCAAACTGATTGGGAGATCCTTCATCAGGCAGCAAGATAATGACCCAAAACATAGTGCCAAAACAACAAAGGGGGTCATCAGGGCAAGAAGTGGAAGGTTTAGGACTGGCCAAGTCAATCTCCACACTTAAACCCTGTAGAGTATGCATTTTACCTGCTAAAGAGACTGAAGGGAGTAACCCCCCAAAACTGAGAAAGAGCTGCCCCCCCTGAAAGGGCTGCTGCGTTTGGTGAGCAATGGGAAGGTTTGGTGATGTCAATGGGTCACAGGCTTGATGCAGTTATTGAAAGCAAAGGATTTGCAACTAAATATTAAGTCTTTTTCACTTTAATCTATGTTAATTCTATCTGTTCCAATACTTTTGCTCACATGAAAAATGGGTGGGTTCAAACAAAAGGTGATATCTTCTAAGTTGTTTATCAGATCCAGATATGAATACCTGGAAATAAAAGCTGAAATGTTGATCTCTCTCATATTCATCTTTTGATGTCAAACCCAAATGTTTTCAGTCTACAGCAAAAATAAAGGAATTGGCCTTGTTCCAATACTTTTGGAGGGGAGTGTATATAGTTATAGTGAAAAGCATTCACTCTAAAGGTCTTTGCACACTTGAGTCTGAAATTCTTGTCCGAAATGTTCGCATGATAAAAAATAAATACGACCTCACGTTGTCAATCGCGTTTACACACTGCCTCCGAAACTTTCGTTCATCATAAAAAAATTTGGATCAGGTTCGATTTTCTGCATTTTCACATCCGCAGCAAGCATTTTGATAGGAAAGGACTCCGTTTCTGACTCTGTTTGCAAGGACCTTTTATATGTTGACTGCAAAAATGTGGATTATGAGAATTTTTTTATATTAATTAAAATCCACCAAGTTACTTTTACTACACTGCATGTTTTTGATCTCACAGTTTTCACTTACAGCTTTAATAAACTTATAAAAAATATATAAAATAAAATTAATAAACAAAACAAATGGGAAATCTGATTCATTTTAATCAGTGAAACAGTTAATACATTTTTATAATAATTCTCAATAATAATCATTTATTTGATTAAGAATACAGTAAAAACAGCAATATTATGAGATATTGTAACAGTTTAAAATAACTGTTTTCTGTTTCAATATATTTAAAAGTATAATTTCCTCTGATGTAGGGCTGTGCAATTAATCGAAATTCAGTTTCGATTTCGATTTCGGCCTCCAACGATTATGAAAATACAATAATCGAGATAAAACGATTATGGCGCCCCATTCCGCCCCCTTTCCAGCAGTGCGCTTTCACTCCTCCATAAAAGCCCATTTTCAAGTGTGAATCAGTAAAATCATTTAACGTGACTTTTGCAAAATTGGATGTGCTTGAGTTATTAAAGTTGATTAGATTTATTAATGTTTGTAAAAGCGCGAAAGAGAACTTGCGCTGTTCCTCAGGGGGATATCTGTGTATGCGCTCAGAGACGGAGCAGAGCACAGACATGTAAAGTCATCCTTTAGCTGAACGTATGCGCCTAAACGGTCAAAATGTGCAAAAATGTGTCAAAATGCGGCGCTTAGTGATTATTCACGTAAACCCTCGTCGGTTATGTAATAAATGAATTTAAACAGATGATACTGAAAATAGGCTGCTCTTCACAGAAGGTCTTTTGTAGCTTTAATAAGAAACAAAGGAAGTTTAATTCTTACAGTGAAGACTACGCTGTTTTATTTTACATTTGATTATTCAATTTCTATAGTAGGCTGTTAACTGAATACTTTTGATTTGCATAAAAAAGAAATTGGTTATACGGCCCGCTAATAATCGTGTTAAATAATCGTGATTACAATATTGACCAAAATAATCGTGATTATGATTTTTGTCATAATCGAGCAGCCCTACTCTGATGGCAAAGCTGATTTTTCAAGCAGCTATTAATCCAGTCGTCAGTGTCACATGATCTGTCAGTAGTCATTCTAAAATGCTGATTTGGTGCTCAAGAAACATTTCTTATAATTATCAATGTTGAAAACAGTTGTGCTGCTTAACATTTCTAGAAAGTTCAAGAGAGCAGCATTTGTTTGAAATATACATTTTTGTAACATAAATAGTTTTACTGTCACCTTTGATCAGTTTAAAGTCCTTGCTGAAAAAAGGTATTCATTTCTTTAAAATTGTAAAAAAAAAAAAAAAAAAAAAGATTACTCTCTATTGAACAGTCCTATAAATCCAAAATAATGAGCAAAGAGACAAATTAAAAGACAACTGCTTAAATGCATCTGATAAAGGACTGGATAAAGATCACCCCTCCTCCTGACCGCAAACAGAATGGTAGTGTAAAAAAAATCATTTCAGACCTTGCAGGTATCTTTGTAGCAAATATGGCTGCCCGATATTGGAAACAAAATGTATTTCTGCGATATTGCGATATGAAAAAAGAAAAAAAAAACACCAGATGACTTGAAAAGCTCTATTTGGGAAAAAAAATTATCAGTGATTGGGGTGATTTTGTAGGTGAGTAAATCAGCATAGAAAAATAAACAAATTACAAGCATTGATAAATATAATAGAACAAAGATATAAAATAAAGAAACAGTGCTTTATATTTTTCGGGTAAGTCTAACAGTATTCAGGTATACTGGTTGAATAAACAAATGTAAAATAACACTGCATAGTCTTCACTGTATAAATTAAATCTAATAAATCTGTGTTAAAGCTACAAAAGTGATTTTTCTCTGTTTTGTTGTTTGATTAACATTCATGACACAGCAAGCCTTAGGAACATTAAACTGCTGTGAACCTATCCTAGCCATTTTCTTTATCAATTGTTTACCTTCACCTAAGACATAATCAACTGTGTTAAGTTAACTGTGCAAGGATATTTGCGGAGACATGTGTTTTGACAGTTTTGCGCGTATGTGTCATTTGAGGCACAAATAGACGCGGAAGTGAATGGAATTCAGTGTTCACCTGCATCTGTGTGGCTCTCACCGTGTCTACACCGGACGCGAGCGGCGCGCGCGCAACAAAATACTATAGAACCCATTATAATCAGTGATGCTGTCTGCACTGGATGCGGCGCGACATGACAAATCCCCGTGAGTAAATCCCTCCATTTACTATAGGATTTGCAATGGTCGCTTTGTCGCATCCAGTATAGACAGCGCGGGGCGGTGCGACACCTGTCGCGAAAACGATCAGTATAAATATAATGATCAGTATACTAAAAATCGCACATCCTGCGATGTGACTATCGCGGATGTGCACATCGCGATATCGATGCTGAAAACGATGCCGTTTATCACTAGGTATTTGATTCGGTTATGTAAATTAGGTTGTACCTAGATTTATTTAGTAAAAAGTCTGTATTTAGTGGAAACTTGTCTGTGAAGTTAATAGTTACCCTATTTGATAACTTGTACCCTATTTTTTTAGGGCCATATAAATGCTGCTCATCTGATTTTGTTTTATTAAAAATAAAAATACACCTTGGCCCCTGAAATGGATTCAGTTATGGCTATTTTGATACAATCATATATACTATGATTCTATTTTTGTTCTCATATTACTACTTTTTTCAAGATACTTCAGGTCCTTGTACCTATTGTTTTGTGCATTCATTCATATAATTTCTCTCATAATATTTATTTTACTCCTGTAGATCAGTTAATGAAGAAGTAGTTCATCTATATGTTTCGTGTTATAGTTAGCCTCAATACGATGGAAAAAAGGTTTAACTATTTGAGTGACTTGAGCTTCCCCAACACTTGTCTGTACACCTGAATTAGATAGTATAAGCCCTTGAGTTATTCTCTGGTTTTTGTTTGTCTGAATAATCAGTGGGCTACTGCTCTAGTCTTGATTTATTTGTGTTTTTCTGTGCACGTATGTCTGTGATGCGGTGCTCTGATGTATCTGTTTGTTCACTCTGCTCCTCAGATCCTCCAGCAGGAAGACTTCAATAAGAAACCAGGCCGCATGAGTATAAAGCCCATCAATTTTGCAGTGATCCTCAAACTCAGCAAGACCAATCTCCAAGAGAAGGCTTATAAGGTGACACATCCTATACTTCTTTGAGTTTCAGACCTTCATAAATTCTTCATGTTCTTTCAGTTTATGACTACGTATGTATACTAAGCCTGTCAAAATTAATGTGTTACCACGTGGTTAATTGAAAACTATTTAATTCGTTTAATACTTTAAAGGGATAGTGCACCCAAAAATGTACATTTTCTAAAAGCATGTGGACTTTATTCCTTCATTCTTCTGAACTTGTATGATCGCTTTGTCAGAAACTGACTAAAATATTACAAATTTTCTCTAAAAAAAAAATCTTTACTTTGCTTTTCTTGGTGCTTTCATAACTCCCATGAGAAATGAGAAAAGTGACCATGTATAATTTGTTAATCAATTAATCAGTTGATCAGTAATTTTAAAAGTGAAATTTAAAAATTTAAAAAGCTTTAAAAAATAAAAAGCTTAAATAACACTTTTTAAAAACTTAAACATTTAAATTATATATATATATATATATATATATATATATATAAAAGTGATAAAATTATATATAAAAAAAATTATATATAAAAAAAATTATTTAATTTTTTTGTCACCATCAAACTGTTTTGGAGCATGATTGAACTTTATTGTTGATTATATTTTGAATAAGGTATGCTAAATTTTTAATGTTAAGTCTATTAATCTCACATAGGCTGCATGTATTTGATAAAAAAATCCAGTTTTGAAATATTATTACAATTCAAAATAACTACATATATTCTATTCAAATATATTTTAAAATGTGATTTATTCCTGTTATTGCAAACCTGAATTTTCAGCAGCCTTTTACTCCAGTTTTCAGTGTCACACGATCCTTCATAAATCATTCTAATATGCTGATTTGCTGCTCAAGAAACATCATTGTTACATTATTACTACTTATTATTACTACAGACATTGAAAACAGTTGTGCTGCTTTTTTGTAGAAAACATTTTCAGGATTCTTTGATGAATATAATGTTCAAAAGTTTTTGTAACATTAGAAATATATTACTGTAACTGTTGATCAATTTAATGAGTCCTCTCTGAATAAAAGTATTATGTCTTTAAAATAAAAAAACTTACTGACCCCCAAAACTTTTGACCGGTAGTGCAAATCCAAAATAATGAGCAAAGAGTCATATTAAAATGAAACACAAGGCAATCACTTAAATGCATCAGATAAAGGACTGGATAAAGATCAGCCCTCCTCCTGGGCCAGGAGCCTGTCGTGTCTTCATGCTGACTGGCTGTAACTGGATTGAGGTTAGGAGATGAAAGCCCGAACACGCTGCTACACAGGCTAAAGCGCCGCGCGCCGTGTCACTGCCAAGAGGATTGCCACACAAGCTGCAGGGATTATCCTGCTCTCCTGGTTGGCACGGGGAAGCTTTCCAGTATGTTCACCCAGGCCAAGTCACCACAGCCACAGGCCCCCCGAGACGCCGCTCCACCCTGCTGTCTGGGATCTCTGTCTGACTTACTAAATCTTAAATATTTCCTGACTAGTAAGTGCAGTTACGAGCAGGGTTTTCCCGTTTCCATTGTGGAGGAATGTGTTTGCGAAGGCTGCGGCTGTGAATTTTAGGTAGGGCAGAGGATTTAGGTCCGATCCCTGCACTAAACCGGGTCAGGATTAGTTTGAATGCTCGTATGCCAGGTGTTGAGTAGAGATGTGAATACTCTGTGGGGGGCAGGGCAGCCATTTCTGTGTAGGGCATAAACTGATTGACTGCTGTTTTTTCCATGTATGTTACCTCAGGAACAGGTGTCATTTGTAATGGACATTAGTGCTACTGGGACTGGGTTTTCTTTTTTATTGTGTTAGATTGACACAAGAGTTTTTGAAACTTGAGACATGTTTTTAAGTATATTGTATTTACACTACCATACAAAGATTGGGGTCATTATGATTTTTTTTATAGAAATTAATACTTTTATTAAGAAATGTTGCATTAAATTGATTAAAAGTGACTGTGAAGACATTCAATAAACAATCTTATAAATAAAAGATTTATATTTGAGATAAATTAACACATTTTAAACATTGATAATAAAAAAAAAAGATTCTTGAGCACCAAATCAGCATATTAGAATGAATTCTGAAGACTGGAGTAATGATGCTGAAAATTCAGCTTTACATCACAGGAATAAATTACACTTTAAAATATATTAAAATTGACATTTTAAATTGTAATAATATTTTACGGTATTACCATTTTACTGTATTTTTGATCATATAAATGCTGCATTGGTGAGCATTAGTGACATCTTTTAAAAACATAAAACTGTATTGTACAAGCAATGAAATACCACTGCCTGTTGCCCTGTGTAATAAAATTAGTTTTTTACTCCACTAAAACCCAATGTTCCTGAAAGTACAGTGCCGAACTCTGAACAAAGATGTTTGTCTAAAAATTAAAGAAATCATGAACTGAGAAATCGAAATTCCTTTTGATCTTTTGATATATAAGAGGTCATTGTACTATAAAAACATTCTCAAAGTTTCAGAAGTCAAAACGTTCTCATTAGTCTAAAAACAGCTTATATTGAATCCAATCTTCCAAAATGACAGGTTGTGGAATGTACCGCTCTGACGTAATAGTGTGGCTAAACACCACCTCTGCAGAAGATTAACATCACTGTCTGTTTAGCCCCACTGATCCGCACATGCAGTGTGAATAACGAAAGAGGCGAACGCACAGGTCTATGCAGAAACCAAACGATAAAGATGCTCCGAAGACAACAAGACTGTGCAGTGCCAAGTTGTGGAAAAACACAACACATGTCTTTGCATTGCCTTCCTTCTGATCCCAAAATTAGGAAATACTGCATGAACTTTTTATTTTTAATGAAGTTTCAGAAAGCGTCAGTAAGAACGCTGTCCTTTGTTTACTTTATTTTACCGCAAATTCGTTTACAAACAAAGCACAATTGCACACAGGATTTTCATAAAAATTGAAACTAAAAGACGATGCTGTGCTGACTATATTGGATCTGGCAGTAATGTCACAACACACAATGTGAGTAACTGTTTTTATTGTGTTGTCACTTTTGCTTTGTCTGTTAAACAGATTGTTTGATATAGTATTTATGTATTTATGCAGTTTCACAGCAGCGTCCATCTGTGAAGGACGTAGGCTGTCAAACATACACAACTGTAAGCCAATCATAGCAGTGGGCGTTTACTTCCAAGTCTACAATACGCCACGCCTATTCAAACAGCGTTCTGATGAGGGGGTCAAAAACAGGACAGAAAATAGCATATTTTTTCTAAATTGTTTTTTATGTAAAAATCTTGATAACATTATAAGTGGACCTCAGAGAACAGTACAAAATAATAAAAAAGGCTGTTCATGTTCACCCCTTTAAATCCAAATCCAACAATTAGAAATGAGCATAAACAGATGCTGTTGAAAGCCTGAAACAAATTCTATGCAAGTTATGTGAACGCAGACAGTCCTAGCTATCCAAGTCTAATGTCAGACCGCATTTCACAACGCAGGTACGTGTTACATTGCAAGCAAGACAGGCTATAGGGGATGTTAGCTTAAACTGTTCAAGGGGGCCCTGCTCCATACCTCGCACCAGGCCGCGCGTCAGCTAAGGACAGCCCTGGTCATGTGAAGGACTGCAGAAGATGTGAGCGCAGTGGTCAAAGACATCAGTACAAAAATGCAAATCTGTGTGGTTATAACAGTTTAAAGACTAAATTCAATATATTAATATCAATTTCCCAGAAATCATTAACACATCAAGTTCTATGGTGTAGAAATTTGAAGGTAACTCATCGTCCCCTCCCTGTTCCAGTATGTTTCTGGGCCGTGAATGCATCCTATGTGTTGATTTGTGAATGTTTGTGTTTTCACTGTTTCAGGATGGTCTAGTGGAGCAGTTGTATGACCTCATTCTGGAGTGCTTCCACACACAGGCCTGCTCCATTGGCTTCCCTGAGCTGGCTTTGCCCACCATCGTTCAGGTACTGTTCTCAATCACTCTGGAATAAGCTTTGACTTATTCACTTTCCTTCCTAACATTTACTACATCGCCAACAGGTCATAATAAGTGAAAGTTAAGTTGAGCGTGCTCAACAGTTGTATTTAATGGCTCCTTTTAGTCCTCACACCTCAACATACACATCCTGACACTTACCCTAGCGACACAGCACACACATACACCACAGTGTTCACATTAACACAGCACACAAACACACAGGCTGTAGGAAAAAAGCCAGCTTCTTTCACCATCACTTCTTTCAGCCCTCTCTCCCCCACACACACACACACACACACACACACACACACACACATTCTCTGGCCACATCCTCTGTTCTGGCCAAAACCGAGCTTTCCTCACTGCTGTTTAAAAATCCCGTTTTTGAATATTTATTATTTTGGCCTAGTCAGATTTATTTATATTATCCACTCCGTTTCTTCTGTACATTTCATTGGCGGAATTAAAATAAAATTGGAAATTGAATCTGTACAGGATAGTTAAAAATTGTATTGCATGTGGCTCTGTGTTCACGAATTTTTTTGTGACGTTTCATTTGTTTGCTCTTTCCCCTACTGTTTCTCATGCATGCTCTCTCATGTTGGTCTCCTCAGCTGAAAGCCTTCTTGAAGGAATGCAAAGTGGCCAATTACTGCAAGCAGATGCGCCAGCTGCTGGAAAAGATACAGGAGAACTGCAGCTACATCACAGGGCGAAGGCAGAAAGCTGCTTTTGGCGTGGCTGATGTCACAGCTGTGGTGAGTACATGAAATTGTGTAGCTTTTTTTTTAAACCAGGAAAGGGGCAAACTGTTGTTGAAGTCTATATGAAATAAAAATGGATGCATTACAGCTGTCTTATAATCTTTTAGCAAAATGTAGGCCTTGTATCAAAAAGCCACACAGATGGGGAACAATATTATTAACCATTAATATAAAAGTTCAACAAAAACCAGTAAAATCCTGTTAAATGCAAGATGCAATCAAGTCCCACCTTATATTATTTTTCAAATGTTTTTTCACTTGAAAATTCCTGTAGATGAGTATACCACCATTCCTACCTCAATTTCATAATTCTGGATTTTATATATCAATTAAATATTATTATATTTATAATTTTTTATTTATTTATTTATAAATGTTATAAACTTTCCTTTTAGAAGGAACACAATTTTAATTTCTTTAAAAAATCACTTTGATTCAACAATTTTTAAACGCTTTGTCACACTTCATTTCAGCCTGCATGTGAAAAATATCTCTTGATTTGTTACCACTTGAGTTACACTGTTTACGTAAATCAGTACGTAACGTAAATGTTATAAACTTTCTAAAAAATTATATTAAAAAAATTATTAAAATTTCTAATAAAATTATTCTATTCAAATAATTAAAATATTGTTATATGTTATTTACATTTGTTTCTGCATTTGTAATTTTTGTACATTCATGCAGCAGGGTTATTTTAATATCACTGATTTTTTTTTTATTATAGTTTGCATTAATTCGTTTTTTTTATTTTTATTTTTTCTGTTTTCTTTTTAATTTTAGTTAGAATTGTAGTAATTTTGTTGTTTGTCACTTTTATCAGATTTTGCTTTAGTCTATATTTTCATTAGTCTGTTTTCATTGATTTTATGTCAGTTTTAGTTATTTTAGTACATCAAGATAAAATAAATGAACATGAGAAATGTTGTAAATGTAATTGAGAATTTTATTTTATTTTTTTCAGTTAAAGTTTATTTTATTTCAAGTAATAAAATTAGTTTCATGGTTTTAGATTTAGTTAACTATAATAACATTGCTGTGCAGCATTAAACAGTCTTCTGTACACGTTTGCACACGTGTTTAACTGCAGTACTGCAAGTGTTGCCATCTATAAATCAGGAATTAAAAACATGCACGCAGGTCACGGCAGCTCCTACAGTGTACGTCTTATTTGTAGCTCTGTCTGAGTACAGCTGATGTGTTAACTGCTTTAGCACTCGTTGAATGAGTTCGAACATTTTTGTTTTGATTCATTCCGTCAACCCAAGGTTGTTGAGTTTTGATCCACTCTTGAGTTTTTTTCAAATTACACAGTGACCATAACAGCACTTCTAGTCAGACACTTGTGAGCTCTGGGACCAGACATGGCTGTCAGATGTTTATTTTAGCTGTAAAAGCAGACTGTTATCCCTGCAGTTCCTCCTCTTTCCACCCACCTCAAACACCACCCTGCCTTCCGTCCCCTCGCAGGTGATTGCTGGTCACCCACAGTCTGCGTCTGTGTTTGTGTGTTCAGAGCCCTGCGTGTTTACGTGTGAACACATCTGAGTGTGTGTTGCTGTGGTCAGTTGAAAACAGCATGTGGCGGTTGGCCTGGAGCCTAGTTGACCACACCACCTGCAGGTCAGGAAGTGCAGTCACAGGTCCTCAGACAGACACACACGGCCATCGTGGCACGGAACGCTATTACGACCGTAGCCTGACGCAGGGTCGGTGGCGGATGTGAGAGCAGATGAAAGTAATGGAGCAGAAAGCTTTCTAATGCTGTTTCTCTCAGCGAGAGACTCAGAGGAGGACGAGCAGACGTTAAGTGCTTCGTCTGCTTGCATCTGGTAACATCAATCCAGTAGCAGACTTTGTGTTCGCTGAACAGGATTATTGTAATTACAGAAAATTTCACTGTTTTTATTAGTTGTTTCATTTTAGTGTACTTTTAATTAGTGTGGGTGTAAAAAAAAAAAATTGTATACAGTGTTTCCCCTTCCCCGCCCTCCCAACGGCACCCTCCGCCCCCCTTGAAGCTCAAGTTCATTTTATTTAATTTTATTTTCTCTATAGGTCTATACCTTGTTCTTTTATTAAACAAACTAAATAGCCTTACGTTATTTGTCTTATTTACACAATGACATGTTATTTCTGTCTCTAACTTTACATTACATTCACGCGCTCTGTATGCGCACAGCGGAGTTCTGCCCCGATGCACACGCACGCACACACACACGCACACACACACGCACATACACAAGTGAGCCCACTCCCACTAGTATTTGTAAATATTAAGCCACAAAACGACTATTTAAATATGACTTCTGCCTGTCTCTGTGTTAATGTATGGCGCAGACGCGTGGTTTTGTTTGCTACTCATACAGAAGCATACGCGAGGCTTGCGGTGATATTAACGTCTGCCGCCTCACTAAATGAGGACGTAAATACAGAACATATCCAGAACTGCTCTGAGAGTCACTTCATGAGCATTTGACCGTTTCATTTGAGTAAACCTATCCTCACACAGAAATCTAAAGGTATTCATGGCAACACGTCAAAATAAAAGTTTGGGTTTCAATTGTAGACATTGCGGCAGAAATATATTACTATTGTTCAGTAGAATGTACGTAATAGTCTACTAAAATGATTAAAACCTTATTTTTAAGGAATAATCATAAAATATGTCTTCAATGTTTTAATTGTAATATTAAATCCCCTTTATTTTCCCAAAAAAAATAACATGTCTTTAATTTTCATTAATTAAAAGATAAATGAAATTAATGTTTTTATGCTGGAAAAAAACGGAAAGACGGATCATATATATATTATTATAATTTTTTTTTTACTACTAATAATAATACAAATTAATACTAATAGTAATAATTATTATTATTGTCACCCATTTCAAAATTCTAGAATTAAGATTCTAGAATTAATCGTTGTATACAGAACGTGAACTGTGTTGGGTGTTTTCTATATCAATCAGATGGCCTCCTTTCTGTTTGATTGTGCATCTTTTTTTGGAAAAATAGCTTAAAATATATATTAGTTTAATTAAAACTATATCATTAATTTTCTTTGTAATTCTGCTTAGTTGTTGACCATATTGTAGTGCGCATTCATAATTCATTTTCTTTCTTTTTTAATGCAAATGTTTGTCTTCATAGCAGTTTCAGTTAACAGAAATAACCCTGGTGCTGACTGGGCCGATAATGATGAAATTGGTGGGAAGAAAAAAATGAGGGGACGGCAGGGGTGAAGGTTGTGAGAGAAGGTGAGAAGTTGCTTCCTCTCTGGGGCGAGATCTCGGCTCCATTCATCTCCATCTCCGCTCTCATTTGTCACCCCTGCCGACGCACAGCCCGTTCATCTCTCCTCCCCGTCCCTTGCTGTCTCTGGACCGACTCGTGCTTCTGATAAATATTTAAGGCCGTTTAAGACTGAAATGAAGGAGGGGTGGAAGGGTCTGTGTGTCTCCTCTGTGTAATGTTGAGCCGTAGGGAGGGATGCAGCAGGGCAGAGCATGCAGACAGCATGGCACCACGCCGGGGTGCGTCTGTCGCTGGGCTCTGGCCAGCGGGAAAGATGTCCTTTAGTAACAAGGGTGGCTTGGCAAACTTCTCACCCGGCACTGCCGCCAGCACAGCTGCATAAAGCCGCATGCCCCACAGATCAGTCCAACAAACAAATATCTGTCTCTATGGGTTGTACCAGTGCCTCCATCAGCTCTAATACTAACCCTAACACTTCACACAGAGGTTAAATAAATATATTCCTAAATACCTAGTGATGTTTTTTTTATTAATATTTTGAATTAACTATCATTTTTAGATTTAATTTTTTTGTTTAATTTTTAGTATTTTTTTAATTTACATATTTCTAAATAGTTATAATTTATTTTAATTCAAGTTTTATTTCAGTTGGTAATATTTAGTACTTCAGGTTAAACTTGTTTCATTTCTCATTTTCATTTACAGGTGCATCTCAAATTAGAATGTCGTGAAAAAGTTTCTTGTAAGTTATTTCAAAAAGTGAAACTTTCATGTATTTTAGATTCATTACATGTAAAGTAAAACATTTAAAAAGTTTTTTTGTTTTAATTTTGATGATTAGAGCTTACAGCTCATGAAAAGTCAAAAATCAGTATCTCAAAATATTAGAATATTTACATTTGAGTTTCAATAAATGACCACCCATACAGTCTAAATTCCGGGTATCTCTTGTTCTTTGAAACCACATTAATGGAGAAGACTGCTGACTTGGCAATGATCCAGAAGATGAACATTGACGCCCTCCACAAAGAGGGTAAGTCACAGAGTGTCATTACTGAAAGGTGTGGCTGTTTACGGAGTGCTGTATCAAAGCATATTAAATGAAAAGTTGACTGGAAGGAAGAATTTGGGTAGGAAAAGGTGCACAAGCAACAGGGATGACTGCAAGCTTGAGAATACACTCAAGCAAAGCTGATTCAAACACTTGTGAGAGCTTCACAAGGAGTGGACTGAAGCTGGAGTCAGTGCATCAAGAGTCACCACGCTCAGACGTCTTCAGGAAAAGGGCTACCAAGCCACTTCTGAACCAGAGACGACATCAGAAGCATCTTACCTGGGCTGTGGAGAAAAAGAATTGGACTGTTGCTCAGTGGTCCAAAGTCCTCTTTTCAGTTGAAAGTAAATTTTGCATTTCATTTGGAAATCAAGGTCCCAGAGTCTGGATGAAGAGTGGAGAGGCACAGAATCCATGTGGCTTGAAGTCCAGTGTGACGTTTCCACAGTCAGTGATGATTTGGGCTGCCATGTCATCTGCTGGTGTTGGTCCACTGTGTTTTCTGAAGTCCACAGTCAACACAGCCATCTACCAGGAAATTTTAGAGCACTTCCATGCTTCCTTCTGCTGACCAGCTTTATGGAGATGCTGATTTCATTTTCCAGCAGGACTTGGCACCTGCCCACACTGCCAAAGGTACCAAAAGCTGGTTCAATGACCATGGTGTTACTGTGCTTGGTTGGCCAGCAAACTCGCCTGAACTGAACCCCATAGAGAATCTATGGGGTATTGTCAAGAGGACACCAGACCCAACAATGCAGATGACCTGAAGGCCACTGTCAAAGAAACCTGGGCTTCCATACCACCACCTCAGCAGTGCCACAAACTGATCACCTCCATGCCACGCCGAATTGAGGCAGTAATTAAAGCAAAAGGAGCCCCTACCAAGTATTGAGTACATATACAGTTAATGAACATACTTTCCAGAAGGCCAACAATTCACTAAAAATGTTTTTTTTTATTGGTCTTATGAAGTATTCTAATTTGTTGAGATAGTGAATTGGTGGGTTTTTGTTAAATGTGAGCCTAAATCATCACAATTAAAAGAACCAAAGACTTAAACTACTTCAGTCTGTGTGCATTTAATTTATTTAATACACGAGTTTCACAATTTGAGTTGAATTACTGAAATAAATGAACTTTTCCACGACATTCTAATTTATTGAGATGCACCTGTAGTATAAATTTTAGTTTTATTTCAATTATTTGCTTATTAGTTATTTATAGTAATTATATTGGTTATATGAAAAAATCAGCACTCTTAAACTTGAAATTCTGTCTCACCTGCTTGACACAAAAGCTCAATGTGCATGTATACTAACCATTGAAATGGCCTAAACATTGCGTTGTAATTTCTTGCGGTTTATTTTAGCATTAGCACCATAGTGCTGAGTGATCGCATCAGGATTTCCTTCCAGAATGTTCACAGCAGTAGTTAAACAGATGCTGCAAAGGATGAAGCCCCCAGTTTGCCAGGGAGCTCATCCTTGCTGGTCATGTACACATCTGTTAGCTTTGTTTGGATCTGTTGTATCAAGGAAGGAGCATATTGCGCCCTTTTCTAGCTTTGATCGTTTTCACTATTCTACAAACCACTGCAAATTGTTATAAATAAGTTTAGCTAACTGTAGACTGAAGTTGAGATTTATTACGGTCTATTGAATTGGGAGGTCAACTAATCTCATTTTACCTGATCAATATCATCCACAAAGACCTTTAAGGAACGGCTGGCAGCGATTCACTCTTACACCCTCCCCTGCCCATTTATCCTTCTGTTAGCCACTTATTTTTAATGTTTCAGAGAAAAGGTGTGCACCAAGGGTCGCTTCTTGGTCCACTACGATTGGCCTGATGCTTCATTAATACACTTTAGAGTATAGTGATAGACTTTACAATCTTTGTTTTCTGAGATGCTCCAGACTTGCATGTGTGTGTGTGTGTGTTTTGGGGGAGTATTGATTCACAATAACAGAGCAGGCCTGTGTGTACACATGATGTCGAACAATTGTACTTTTGAGTAACTTTATGGCTTTATTTTGTTGACAATGTGTATTGAGATCCCTTTTGTTTAGCTCTCCTATGGGTGAACATGCAGTAGCATTCATTGTTTATTTTGGTGTGTTTACAGGCGGCCTGGGAGAAGCAGGTAGCAGAGGAAGGCACTCCACTCACTAAATATTACAGCCAGTGGAAGAAACTTCGTGAAAAGGAGATTCAGCTAGAGATCTCTGGAAAAGAAAGGGTAAAAATGCCAAAACCACATTCACGATTACCATTAGACCCAAATAATCCAAACCACACCTTTCAGAGGAAGTTGGATTTAGACAGGTCCTTCATTTTTATTTATTTTTTCATTGAAAATGTCATTATAATGCTATGGTTTGATCTTCAGAAAGAATCTCATTATTTGGATTATAAATGTATATCGAGATGGCTGTTTATCCAAATGCTATTTTAATGCTAGTCTTATATTAAATGCACAGATGTGATCATCTTTGTGAAAACTGTAGTGCTGGTTCTGTGAAAGCACCTACTGTGTGTGTGTGTTCATGTATGTGTGTGGAGCTGGAGCGTGTCCATAGGGAGATAATGGAGATGACACCAGGCGGAGTGTTGGCGTCTAGGAAGCGGCAGATTGGCGGAGGAGGCGGCAGGGCTAGTGCTACAGGAAGAGTATTATAGCGCTCAGGGCTGCGTCCCAGGCTTTGATCCATCGAGTCCCCACGCTCAGATCTGATTACCACTGCCTCCCGTCTCCCTCCTGCCTCTACTGCCTCTGCCACTTCCTCCATCAACACACACACACATGTCCCATTATGTTTTTAGAAGAGAATAATATAACTTTATTAATTTTTGTGGCTTTTTGTTTTCTAAATTATTTTTGTATTATGTTATATATTATATTATATTATTAATTTGAATCCTTTGTAATATTAAGATGTGTATATAGATGAAAGGGGTTGAATACCCAGTCGCATCAGTGACTAATTTTTTGACATCTGATGTTAAAGATGTTGAGATGGAAGGAAACTCAAAGAATAGCTCATTGTACATCAACTAGAAAAAAAAATAAAACACTTCCTCTTCCATTCAACCAGATTTAGTGTACAACTAAATCTGAAATGAAAACAGAAGCATTTCATCAGCATTATATTCTCATTAATGTTATGTCTGAAGTGTTTTGTTTGTTTTTGCCAGTTTTGATTAATGAACGTATTTAAAGATCTTTTTTTTCTTTCCCATCACTTTTTAATTTAGATGGAGGACTTGAATCTCCCTGAGATCAAACGCAAGAAGGCTGAAGAAAAGAAAGCAGACAAGAAGGATTTCAAGGGGCTTTTTGAGTCCGATAGTGACGACGATGATGACGACGACCTGTTCAAATCCAAAGGTAAGGATTCACGTTAATATATTACCCAGTTCCTGTATTGCAACTAATGCATATACCATACAAATACATGTTTAACGTGCAATGGGAAAGATTCCTAGAGTTTTGTTTTCCTGTAATGCCTTTCTTTGTCACTGGGAGGCTGTAGTCCATTGCACTGCGCTGTCAGAAGATTCTCCTCTCAGAGATGGGTTCTGAAACACAGAACATTTAAACCCAACAGATTTATTGAAGTGCAACTTTATTTTAATCTCTGTTTTGTTGTAATGCTTAAAGGAATAGTTCACCCAAAAAGGAAATTTGTTGGAAATTTTCTCTCATGCCAACCAAGATGTAAATTAGTTTTTGTTCATCGGAACACATTTGGTAAAATTTAGCATTACATCACTTGCTCACCAATGGATCCTCTGCAGTGAATGGGTGCCGTTAGAATGAGAGTCCAAACAGCTGGTAAAAACATTACAATAATGCACAAGTAATTCCCACTACACCAGTCTATCAATTAACTCATTGTGAAGTGAAAAGCTTTGTGTTTGTAAAACAAATCTGCCATTAAGACATTTTAACTTTAACCTGTCGCCTATGGACACGAGTCCATGATAATGCTTCCTCCAGTGAAAAAGCCCATCCCCTGTTGTCCTCTTACATCAAAATTCACCGAAATATTTGTTTATAACCGTTTTGAACTGTTTTGGCTTGTAAGTGGTGCTTGATCCATGCATTTTTCTCTCCTGATTCAGACAAGCAGACTTTTTCAATGGAAAAAACTACATTATGGATAGAGGACTCGTATTTTAGCCGAAAGCAACATTTTGAAGAAAAAAAAAATCATAATTTGTTTATTGATTTATTACAAACATGCAGCTTGTAAATTACTTGCATTACTTGTGGATTATTGTGACATTTTTATCAGCTGTTTTAACTAGTTCTGACGGCACCCATTCACTGCAAAGGATCCACTGATGGGCGAGTGATGTAATGCTTAACTTTTCCAAATCTGTTCTAATGAAAAAACTCATTTGCATCTTGTATGCCTTAGGGTGAGTAAATTAAGCACATTTTATGGGGAAAATTTTGGGGACTTTATTTAACTGATTGTAAAAGTGGTCTTTATATGACAGGATTAGAGGGGAGGAGCTGAAAAATAAGAGGGCTTGATGTCAACTGAAGGGAAAGGTTTTTTTTTTTTTTTTTTTTTTTTAAAGAGTTGGAGCAAGGTTAAACATTTTGTTGAAAGATTATAAAGATAAATATTCATTATATATTCCAATAATATGTGCAAATAATTTTGGTTTCATGTTGGATTTGAAAAATTGTAATTTTAATTAAAAAATATTTACAGTTGACATTGAATATTTAGAAGCATTTCCATGGAAGCAGGAAACCGTATTACATATTTCAAAAACAAAGAACAATTATATAACAATTAACTAACACAAAATAAATACATTTCAGATGTTTGAGCCCAATATCACTCGCTCGTGTTCTCTCTCTCTCTCTGTGAATGGATCTCAGTGGAGGGCAGGTCAGCTGTCAGGCGTGCACTTGCCTCTCCTCTTTAACTCTATATCTGGAGTTGTGTGCTGGGTCATGTGTCGGACACATGCCACACTCTCCCACTCCTCCCGCCCATGAGCCGACAGGCCGACAGCCGCAGAAAAAGTCCCATGGAGATGGGAGGCGAGAGGAAGGGCTTTTTTATTTTTATTACATCTGGTGCTCATTGTGTGGATTCCCTACAAATCTCTCTCTCATTCTGTCTGTCTCTCGCTCTCTCTTACTCTGTTCTCTCTTACAGGAAGCTTTTTTTTGCATACTTGGATCCCAGTGGGGGTTTGTAATTCAAAACATTTGCTTGGAAAGATGTTAGTGGCCGCTCCTTCACCACACGGCTTAACTGGCCCCATACCTCCAGCGCTTAGACCCGAGGAATACTGTCACATGACCTCTAATATATTAATTTGTGGTCTCGGTTGCATATTGTGAAACAGAAAGCTCTTTTTTGTTGTTGATTTGTTGTTCTGTTTTACTCCTTTACCAAACCAACAAATATATTTCACTTTTCGACACTTTTGATTAAGACATTTTCACTTCTGCAGTTGGTTTTATGGCGGTCACATGGCAGAGATTTAGGATAAGCGGCTGGTGTGACCCTAGGAGTCGTCGCTGTACTGAGAAAGAGGGTAGGAAAGGGTGGAAGTGGAAGGAAGAGACTGTTATTTATAAAGTCATTGTGCATTCACACGACATAACAATATTTACATATCCGTACCCTGAACTGGCTATTACAGGATCTTACTGCGACTGGTTGTGCTGGAGTTTGTTTGGAGTTTGAGAATATATATATATATATATATATATATATATATATATATATATATATATATATATATATATATATAATAGTGGTAATATGCCCTTTTAGTAATATTAATATATATTGCAGGGTTTTTTTTATAAACCCTTTGCACATTTAATTTTGCAAATTACAAAAATCTCAGAAATTCAAATAATTGTTTTTTTTAAAGACATTACTACTTTTGTTCAGTAAGGGCCCACATTGATCAACAGTACAGTAAATAAATAACATTACAAAAAAATATTTCAAGTAAATGCTTTTCTTTTTAAAATTTTTATTCATCAATCAGTCCTGAAAAATTTGTATCATGGTTTTCAGAAAATTGTGCAGAAAATCAGCACAACTGTTTTCAGCATAGATAATAATAATATTTCTTGTGCACCAAATCAGCATGTTAGAATGATTTCTGAAGGATCATATGACACTGAAGACTGGAATTAAGACAGCTTTGCCATCACATGAACAAATTTTAATATATTAAAATTATTTAAATAATTATTAAAATTAAAGATTTATTTAGGATATCTTAAAAAAAGTTATTTATTAATATTTAACAAAATAAATTTTTACTGTATCTTTGATCAAATAAATATCGCCTTTGTGAGCATAACAGAGGTCTTGCAACATTTAAAAATATTACTGACCCCAATCATTGATTCTGTACACTTTTCAAATTAATAGTTTATCCAACCACAGTTGGAAAGGCAGAAACAGATTGCAAAAGGTTCATATTTTTTTTTATTCAATCTTAATATCAAGTTTCCACCATTTGAATTATTGACAAGTTGATATTCTCATTGGAATAAACTCAGGTTTGCCCATTATTGTCCAATTAATGTGCTGTATCCATTTGTCACTATTTTGAGGTAGTCTGATGACTTTTTGTTTGTCTCTTAAGTTTTGGTATGCTTCACTACCTGCTGGGTTGGTCTGCTTTTGGCCCATTAATATTCTTGAGTCATGTTTGTTATTTTGTTGTCGCTGCAGTGTGCCAGATCGTTTAATGCCTTCAACGTTCTCAAAGACTTGGCTTGAGCTTTCTCCATCTTAAAGTGGAGATTTTGTAAACACCCTCATCTTCAGTGTTTCTGTGTCATGGCTGTTTTCAGAGCTGAGAGCAAAATGTAGATTGTGTCTTTGATTTATTTATTTTTCTCCCTCTTACATTTTCACTGTATTGATCAGCCCACAGGCAGTCATTAAAGTCTTTGCCTCGTGCTCCTGGTGGACTTTCTGTACCCTCTCTGAACTCTCCGGTCAGCCGGTCGCCGGTTATATTAAGATGCATGAGGCTCCTCTCAGCAGCAAGGTGTGCGCCTGGTGTTAAGCTCGGCTCCCCCCTCTGGCTGGCTCCAGTGTGTGCTGGGTAATTAGGGTGGAGGGTGCCTGGCTGGGGAGGTACCTGTGCTGCCATTCACCTCCCAGGCAGCATCTAATCAAATCCCACTTCAAAGCTCAGGGATTTCAACCCCGTCCTCTTCAGAGAGCACGAGACACTCCCACACACACCTCTGGATTAGCGAGGCTAAATTGCCGTCAGAAGCTAGCCTCTATTTTTGTCATGTAAATAGTAACCTATGCGTGAGCAGCATGGGTAGGACAGCTGTGGTGTAGTCTAGTCTCTAGACAAACTCTTCCACTAGAATCAAGCAAGCTCTTTCTGTTGAGTGTTTAATGGGAGTTCATGTGAATAGATTGTCTTAAAAGTTCAATGTAACATTATAACTATGAGTATTCACTTAGTGAAAAGTAAATATAACAAGTCAAAAGACATTTTAGCGGCAGACCAAGTCTTTATATTTTAAATAGTGAGCCACTGTTTTTTTTTTTTTTTTACTGAAATGGCAAAATTATTCAAACTATAGCAAAACTATAACTGAAAATAACATTAGTTTAATACTCAATAAAAAATCAACACTCAAATAAAAACTGAGTTGAACGCAAACATTTAAATAGCAAATAAGGCAGTTTTTAATGTTCTTAACTTTTTAGTGATATAATTATGTTTCTACTTAAATTTGCTGTTGAAATATAAACATTTAAACAGTGTTTGTAATAACACGACAGATTTATTTAAACACATTAAATAATAAAGAGATCACTAACAGGTAAAGTATAAATATAATGAATATGTAATATACTGCATCTATTTAGCAGAATGCTCCTCTTTAGAATTTTTTTTTTTTCTAGCTAACTATCAAACTTATGGATATTAAACGTTTTTCTTGAGGTAAATGTAACATTGTGACATTTATTTATAATCTGTTTTATTTATCGGTTGGTTGAGCGATTACATCGCCCATGATACATTTCATTAAGTTGTTCTGTATCTTTTCTAAATGTTTTTCTCTTAATTATGTATTTATTTTTGTTCATTCATGTTTATTTTGTGCTACAACTAGGAATGAAGAGATGAAAGAGATGATCAGTGCATGTGCCACTTAAACTGCGGCAGATAAAGCAGTCTTTAACACCACATTAAAAGAGTGTCAAAATAACATTTATTGTTTGAATTTTTATAAAAGGTGGAAGACGTGCTAGTCAGTTTTGAAAACTGAAAAAAAGGCTAAAATATTGATCTTGGGATTTAAGAACTGATAATGGTTCATCAAAAAATGACTTATTTTTTTCTTTTTTTTATCAAGAAATTAATATTGTCAATCTATCTTGCATCCACACAGCTGACTTGATTACCTGCTGTAGTTTATATATGTTGTGTGTATATGAAAGATGCTGACAGTCAATTGCACCATCGGAGAAGCACTAATTAAACCACCATTTAGGCCATCACTAATTTTTGAAGGTTTAAAATTATGAAGTCAAACGTCTTTCTTTGGATTAAAGGCCATTGCACACGGAGTCCGAAATTTTCGCATGCGTTTTTCCGGGGTTTTTTTTTTCATATTCCTCCATCCTTTCCTATCAAAATGCATGCAACGGATGCGACTACGCAGAAAACCGAACCTGATCCAAATTTTTTTTGACGGACGAAAGTTTCGGAGGCAGTGTGCAAACGTGATTGACACAACGTGAGGTCGTATTTATTATTTAATGTGCGAAAATTTCGGACTCAGTGTGCAGAGACCTTAACCATGCACCAATGAATTTTGATTTCATGTTGACTTTAAAATGCTAATTTAATCAACCTGTTCACCTTACCTCAGCATCAGTAAGATCACTTGCAAGACCATTTGGATTAGAGCTTGTGAACTTCGAAATGAATGAATACAAATGAATATTGTTCTGAAGACATGATCTTAATTTTTTTTTTTTTTTTTTTTTTACACAGAGGATAAGGGTGACTCTGATGAGGACGATGAAGGCCTTGAGGACCTCTTAGACCTGAGCGATGATGATAATGAAGCGGATATAGATGACTTGGAGGAGGAGGATTCAGGTACCATATGTTTCTGTAATGAGCTAGGATTGGCTTTGTTTAGGGTTAGATATTCACTATGACTTTGAAACTATAAAATCTTCTGTATATGTTTTCAACACAATTCTGCTCATATTTTTCAACCATCTTAACTGTAGGTATCATGCCATTTATCTTTTCCCCATTTTTATCATTGTCTCAGATGGTGACCAGAAGAAGCCCTTGACTTCTAAAGGCAAAGCACCAAAGAAGATGTTGAACACAGAGCTGAAGGTGGTGGCTGAAGGAGATGAAGATATGGTTGAGGACCTGGAACTCTCTGATCAGGACTAAACTGTGTTACATCAGAGGGACAACATTTCTATTTCACATCCAAACATGATTTATACTGTTATTAAAGCAATAGCTCACCAAGAAATGAAATATATTTCGGTGAACTGTTCCTTTAAGAGCCATGTACAGCCCCTGTTGTAGTAATTACATTTTTTTGGGCGGGTTTATGCACCATTGTATTTTATAAAGTGTGAAACAAAACAAATTAATCTAACATTTCATAAGGTTGTCAAATTAAAAAGACCTTATTAAAAACTCTGAACTTCTGAAATCTGAACTTTGTTTTAAAACTACTAAAGGCTATCTTTTTCAGCTCAGTATTTGGAGATGTTGCATTGTGCCGAGGGCACTGCTTGTGTTTAGAGGTGGTGAATGGGAAGGCCAGAGGCGGGAGATAGAGGCACGGGGTCGGCCCTGAGCACCAGGCTGCCAAACGCTCGTATCATCCACTGCCAGGCTGTGCTGCCCAGGTGGGGAGAGAGGAAGAGACGAAAACAGAGAGCAGCCTGTTCTCTCGCCAAAACATCTCTCCCCTTCAGTGCTTTCACGTCACTTTCTGAAACCGCTTGGCTTTTTCTAAATGTTTTAAAGCAGCGTTTAAGCTGCCAGCACTCCACACAGTTCTAGTGGTGCTGTAAGAAATTGGTTAAGAAAGACTCTAGACTCTACTAGAATAGTCAAAAAAAAAAAATTTATCCTCGTTTACGTTTAACTTTTTTTTTTGACTCGAGTTCTTTCATCCAGTTCTCAAGTCTGAACAATTTGTTTAAGAATTAGACTGATCTCGTTCTTGAGATCAACTGATATGGTACAGTTCACTGGAGAGAAAGACTATTCACAGATGATGACTAATTTAGGTCTGTCTCAAACCTAACATAAGACATCAGAAGACTCTGAATATGAGGAAACATCATAAAAACTTTGTTTCTGCATCCTTTTTAATGTCCACATTCACTGTAATTGCAAGGAAAACCATGTCCAACACCTTCTCTTTTTGCATTTCATGAAAGAAAGTCAAAGGTTTAGAACACCTTAAAGGGTCAGTAAATGGTAACATCATTTTATTCCTTTTTAAAATCATCCTCTCTTATGCTCACAACTGGGTGTTAACAGCTGCTGTTTATGGCTGAAGCATCTTTCCTGTTGCATAATGGGAGTGTGAGCACACATATTTTTTCGCTTTGTTCTTTCCATCACTCCCAGCTTGAGGTGCTGTTCAGAACGTCAAGCAACGTTAAATTCAGGCCACCGTGACTGAACGTCAGCTGGGCTGCATTAGAGTAAATTCAGTTTGCACTAGAGCTGCCTCACGCATCATGCCTGTGTTTGCGCGAGTCTGGGTAACAGGTTTACTCGTCTATCACATGCAGCACCTGGCACTGACAGTCACGGGTGTAGTAAAAAGATTTTTTTAAGGGGCGGATGGTGGACGTCCCTGAGAGTCAGTTGTTCTTTGGGTTAGGCGGGGGCCACAGGGGCCCTGGCCTGCGACTGAACCTGACGCTCTGACAGCTGTTGTTGACCTGAACCCTGCCCCCCCACCCCACACACACACACACACTCCCTCCCTCCCCTAACCAGGGGATTTACCATCCGCTGGGGCCGCCACTCCCTGCCCTACTGTGGAGGAGTTTGGAAATAAACATATTACTCAAAGAAAAAAAGAGAGTGCATCTGCAAGTTTGCAATAGGATTTATTTCACCCAGCAGAGAATAGAAAAATAGGATGAAGACAAAACATTGATGGGAAATCTAGAGACGATTTTAATTAATTGCTTACATATTTAAAAAGAAAAACAATTTCAAAGATTTGCATAAAGAGCTTTGTGCCTTCCATTTCCCTGCAACAAAGAGAAAAGTATTGTTCTTTGGGATCAATTTAAGGACAATTTCATATTTCGTTGCTCTAACTACAGCAAACAAATTCCTATAAATATTTTTTTTTCTCATTTATATGCTGAAGTGGCATTTAAGATTGGGGCTCATGATTATTACAACTGGAATACACAGCAAACAGAAAAAGATGAACAAAAGTACCAGTCAGCCAGTCACATTTTGTTCAGTAATAAAGATTTTTAACTCGTGCAACTACATTTAACAAAACGTACCACTTATTTCATTTTCAGTATATTCTCATCTTGAGCATGTATCTGTACAATTCAGGATAACATGTCTTTCCCACAGCAGTAAGTGTGACCTCACAATGGCATTAATCCATCTATGGACAGGCATCGGGAGGGATGTCCATCCTTCCCTAATGCTCTTTTTTTCACGGGATTGTGAAACTAAAACGGGCCCAGATGTTTGTCTGGTGAGAGTTTGGGCCATTGCTTTGGCTGATGGCTTTTGGTCACAGGAAGTCTAAGTGCTTTACACATCTCTCTTTTTGAGGTCCTTTTCCATTTCACTTCCTTTAGTATGGCGCCCTGTATGTGTACCTTGTTTCGTCACTGGAGAGATCAACGCTAGATCTCGTTTGAAAATTCCACATCCATCCATCTTTGGTTTTGGACTGTGGAATGCATAGTTGCACTGGTCAAGACTGCAAATGAGTTCCATCCTGTTCTTATATTTACTCCTCTTTGGAGGATTTAGTCCTTCGAAGCGAAACCAACTCCAGAGAATTTAAAAGGCTGGAAGTTGGAGGAGGAGGAGTTGGCGTGAAAGCAGAAAAAGAAAGCGTCTCTTTCGAAGTTCACCGCTCCCCGAGAATGTTAGGTACCACAAGAGTTCATCGCAGCGAATGTTGCTTTCCTACAACATCTGACACAAAAGAATGTCGTATGTGTATCTCGTACGTTCGCTGGATGCGTCTCCCTTCCTTCTGGCATGCCGTTTAAGAGCAGCTGTCTGCTCACGTTCATCTCTCGCACACTCTAACGCTTCCTGTCTCGTCCCCAAGTCCCTATTTGCACATCTTTGGATTTTGGCTTCCACACAGCCGCTGCGAAGGGTGGAGCTGTTTTAGCCCGTGTCGTTTCATCAGTGTCTCTCGTCTTTCTGCACATTTCTTCACACTTTTCCTAAAAAGATTAAGTGCCTCTGCATAAAGGTCCTCAAGTTTGCTTTTTATTTCGGGAGGGGGGGGGTAGAGGGGGTAAGAGGAAGGAAAGAATAGTTCAAAGAGGGCCCCCTTCATGCCCTCTCTCTCCGTTTTTACCTCCTCCCTGAAGCACTGCCTCTGCCATATGGAGAAGCAGTCAAGAGTTTTAATGGCCAATTCTACGAGGGAGGTTTAGTGGAGTCGTAAGCTCCCGCTGAGGAGGGGTTTCCGTTCTCCTGTTTGGGGGAGGCGCGGCAGGCAGGAGGGGGCACACTGAATGGGGAGGAAGTGCTGCCGGTAGAAGGAGGGCGGGTCTCGGCAGGCAGGGGGTCTCTGTCTGTGGGGCGCAGAGCAGATGGCGGCAGCGGGAGGGCCAGCGGGAAGCTGGTCATGTAGAATATTCTGCCAATACGTCGCGCCACCTGAGGAAAGCAGCCACATGCCATCGTTACTTCTCACACTGTACACCCAACAGGAAGTGCACAAGGATGTACAGTACCAGTGATACAAGATGATTGCTTTCATGTCTGCTTAGATTAATGAATGCCAAATTGTGATTACACATGAAGAAACAAAGACAAAAGAAGTGGTCCTATTTATAGGTCAGGGGTAGGCAAATTAAGTCTTAGAAAGTCTGAAAAAAAAAACTCACTTTGCTTATAGCCTTAGTAATCCTGAAGCCATTAATTAGCTTGTTCAGGTGTGTTTGATTAGGGTTGGAGCTAAACTCTCTAGGACCAAAATTGCCTATCCCTGCTATAGGCTGAGGCCAAGATCACGAAAGTTGCCCCACAGGTGTAAAAATTACAAATATCTTCTAACCAGAAGTTCTAATCTGCTTCATGTATTACAGACCATCTTATGGGCCCCCAGGTACTGTACGCAGTTACTGGGGGAACCAAACTTGGAGACTCTATGCCAGGAGTGTAGTCTCCTGCTCCTGGTGGGCCACTTCAGTACAAAGATTACACCCAATCTTATCCACCGCACCTGCTCAGATGTTTTAAGGGATCCTGAAGACCCTGATTAGCTTGTTCGGTTGGGTTTAATTAGGGTTGAAGCTAAACTCAGGAAGGTGGCCCTCAAGAAGCAGGATAGGACACCCTTGCTCTATGGCAGGGATGGGCAACTCTGGCCATTTGGATGCCTCTGTTCGGCAGAGTTTAGCTCCAACCCTGATCAAACTCGCCTGTAATTCTTAAGACCTTGATTAGCTTGTTCATGTGTGTCTCATTAGGGTTGGAGTTAAATTCTGCAGGGCAGTGAGGACAGAGTTGCCCACCCTTTCTCTATGGTATATCTGCCCACTATTATTGCAACTTCTTGTCCTCTGTACAGTCCTGTTCCTGGAAAACTATTGTCCTGTAGTGTTTGGCTATGCCCTATTTACAGCTATTTAAACACGCCTGAATCAGCTAATCAAGTTCTCAGGATTACTTGACAAAGAGGTGTGTTGAAGTAAGGTCTGCATGAAATCTGCAGGACAGTGGCCCTCCAGGAGCAGGATTTGACACCCCTGGTACTGCAGGTCTTTTTTTTACCTGAGAGCGGATCTTGAGGGCAGGCCCTAGTTTCAATCCCATGTTGTTGAGCAAATGGTCTTCCGTCAGCAGTGGCAGAGTCTCGCCGTCGATGGCCTGCTCTCTGAAGACCTGAAAGAGATGACTTGGCTTCAGCTGATGTTGATGAACATGCACCAATTCACTCCACATGCACACAATTCACGTGACTCTCATTCCACGGGGAGGCTCATGCACACTCAGCATCTGCAGTGAAATGAGGTGTGCTGTGGTCGACAGTGGGGTTTTGGTGATGCGTTGCGCATGCGACAGAGTGACATCCAGTGTGGTGAGATGTGTGAGACAGAGCTGTGAGTGAGAAAGATAAGAGCAGCGCAGAGCGGCCTTCTAACTTTTTAAAGTACGCTCTAGAAACATCTAAATCAAGCTATTCTGGTCTAGTCTACAAATTGCAGCACATGATCTTCATTCTGTGCTGTACTGTACGTCTCCAGTAGCCCCTGTTAAAGGCAGGGGGAGGAGAGGAGGCGTCCAACGCTCTGCTCCTGCTCTTGTCCTCACCTGTGTATACTCCCCACAGCCTGCTAGGCTGCTGATGAAGCTGCACACCTCCTCCACACGCCACTTGCTGATGTCCTCGGCTGCTCCCGCCTCTTCTCCGTCCACGAAAAGACCTCCCATGGCGCCTGTGGGCCCGCCGGGCCGAGAGGAAGCAGAAATCATTAGAGATAGAAGACCCCCTGTCCCCTTACATGCACGCTTGCGCCTACACACCGCTCTATTATTGACCCTGCCTATTACAGAGTTTAGTAAAGGTCAGCGACAGGGCCCCTTCCTGGGGGAGGTCTCTCAGCTGGAGCAGGTAATGCGTTTCAGATGGCTGAGGTTGTTATGCACTCATTCAAGTTAGGTGTGGTAAAACACATCAGCTAATAGCCTTTAACTAGATATTAATGCTGGGCTAAACCATATATGCTTCTTTAATGTGTGGATATCTCTTGAAATAATTGTTCACCACACAATTCTGTCGTGTTGTGAAAGTAACTTTGAGGGACAACCCTAAATGTATGTTCCTGACTTCTTTCATGGTACTTCATAGTATTTTGTTGTTGTTTTTTTAAAAAGCCTGACAGCTGTGAATGCCATACACATAGATTTATAGGGACAAGAAAAACCTGCATGTTATTGTAAATAATTAATTTTGTCAGTAAGCAATGACAGAATTTTAGTTTTTGGAACTATTTTTTAAGAAGTCATCTTTGTGTGCTGGTTCGCTCTCTGTCTCATCCTATCAATGGTACGATGGGACTTGTATGTTGGTATACTGGTGCATTTTTGTGTGTGAGACAAAATCTTTTTGTATGTTGCATGTTCAGTACTTGCTAGAATGCCTGAGGAGGGTTAGCTCAGCTTCTCTCTGAGTTGGTCACTTCCTCATTAGGAGACTCATTTTCCATTAAAACTTGCTCTGGGCTTGCTTGCACACTGGGCTCAATTTCTCAGTTTCTCTAACTCTCTCGCTCTCTCTTTCTGTCTTTCTGAGGACAAGGAATACTATTTGAACTCCAGATTTTACAGATTGTTAAAGTTGAGGAGCAGGCATATGGTGTCACTAACACTAGTGCTGTGTATGTTCGTTTTAAATAAGGAGTGCATCGGGCGAGTTTGCTGAACTGGAATTGGAGGATTTCGTATATAAAAACTGTCCCTAAATGTCTCTAAAATGCAATATCTCTCATTGGATGTGATTGGGTTTTGTTATCTGAATTTTAAAGAGCTGTAAACTCACCGGTGTGAAAGTAAGGGCTGGTGTATGGAAAGGTGAAGGGCAGAGCTTGTCCAGGCAAGGTGGATAAGGGTGGGATTCCTGGTGGCAGGTATTTGGCCTCGCTCTTGCTCAGTCCTGATGTGAAGAGGTGGTGGGTTGGTGACTCTTGGCCAGTGGAGCTACAAGGAGCACTGAGCCTTCCTGACCCTTCCCCCAGCTCTTTCACCGCTTCACTAGACTTGGTCACATCCTTGCCTTGGCACACCTCTGAACCAAGACCATGTCCGTCAACTTTGGAAAGCCTCTCAGGCCTGTCTTCACCAACCTCTGAATCATTCTCAAAGTCTTTCATGTCTTCATCCTGTCCCTCTATTTCTCCATCCCGTGCACAGCCCTCCCCAAGCATCTCTTTAGTCTCAGATGAACCCCCTTGTTGGTCCCCTCTGAGCGGTCCTCCTTTCCTCAAGCTCTTCCTGTTGCTAAGGTCTTTAGAGGAAGTGCCTGCTGCTGCCCCCTGGTGGTTGAGGGAGAGTAATGGGGTGGTGTTGTGCCTCAAAACCAGCATGGCGTTGCGGCGATTGAGCTCTTCTCGGAGTGGGTGGCCCTCTGGGATTTCTTGCAGGCTGCGCAAGGCAGGGTGTTCTGCAGGGAGCCCATGATGCAGGCCCAGCGGGTCCGCCAGCAGTCGCTGCCTGTGGAGGTTCTCTAACTCCTTCTGTCTCAACAGTTCAGCAGACATTTCCAACCTGGAGGAACAATCCACAATCAGAGAGACACGCTGCAACTTGGAAATAAATATTTCCTGAGAGAAGCTTGCAACTATTACATAATAATATGAAATTCCACACATCATCAATTAATTCTATCTTTTGCTATAGTACAAGCAGTTGCTCAAACATAAATTTGAATAAAAGTCTGAGACACGTTTCTCTGTGCAGCTCTATAATATTACCTAGCAAGATTCTGTTTACGAAGAATCTCCTGTTGACGGGCGAACATCTCTGCCTGAGCAGGCTGCAGGAAACCATAACCTACAGGACAATGGCAAAATAAGAAATACATCTATCTGTATGCAATATACATCTAACAATTTTTTTACATTATTCAACATAGTAATCAATACAGTTGCTCCAAATAAATGATGCTAAACTTTTTTGCTTTGAGTCATTTTTACAATTACATTTTACCAACTGGTCTCAAAGTCATTTTTAGTGTATATACAAAGTCAGCTCTTCTTAAATTCACACAGGTGTCCCAGCAGAGTAACACAGGTATAGTTTATGACATTAATTATGGACATGTTACATGTTTGACCACAAGAAAGTGTCCCTTTTGCCTTAATGTTGATCAGTATCTACTGCTGTATAATTTTAAACCTTACAAACCTCAAGTATAGTTTGAAAAGTCCACTTGTGCTTTATTAATTTAAATGCTATTGTACAGAAGTTGATATTTTGTTAAATAATGCAAAGACAATTGTATATTTTTTGTGTGTAAATTATTTCGGGGGCTACTGTAAATGTGAGACAAATCTAAATATAAATGGCTTTATCAGAGACCTTTCTTGAACGTGTATAGGGGTGGAAAACAACCCATAACCCATTAAAGGAACTCCCAGGTTAAATGAGCTTGGAGTTAATGTGAGGGTGTGTTACATCTGGCAGAGCTAGCTCACCTGGGGCTTGGCAGAGGGCAGAAGGCATGCCCAGGAACGGGGGACGCAGGTGAGGCCCCAGAGCAATGTGAGGAGCATTCTGCGGGGACAGCAATGGAGGAGGGTGCGATATGTCTCTGTGTACACAAACAAAAAACACACCATCATTAACCAACTGCTACTGTTTTTCTACATGTCTCCATCGCACATGACTAGCACTGCAACAGTATTGGTACAATGTTTGCAACTTCTGTTGCTGTTCTTACTGGCACGGGATGTGTACCTTTAGCAACCTGCTTAAAGTCATCATGAAACAGTGTTAACAACACATTTTACTTTTTAATACAAAGTGAAACAAAAATATATGAAATTTAGATTTTGATTGCAAATATCATTTTTTTCTTTGGAGTAACGTACACACATGAAGCACTCAAAATAAAACAAAGAACAAGTACATGTCATGATGACTTTAGTAAATTGTTACTTACATGCACTTTCTTATTGTGTGGTGTTATGGTAATGATACAGGGTTTTTCTAACAGTTTGGTACAACTGTGCGGCAGTATGGTAATGATACAGGTTCTTTACCATAACAATTTACATCTGTACCAGACTGTTAATGATACAGATTTCCAACAGTCGTGTTATGGTAATGATTCAGGTTAAGTCAGGTACAGCTGTACGGTGTTATGGTAATGATACAGGATTTTAACAGTCTGTTTTAGTTGTGCTGTGGTATGCTAACAATACAGATTTCCAACAGTTTAATATGTTCATGTGGCATTACGGTAATGATTCAGATTTTTTAAGGAGGTACACAGTTAAACAACATTATGGTAATGAACAGGTTGCCAACAATCTGTTACTACAATGTGGTGGTGCAATGTACTAACAATACAGGTTTCCAACGTCTAATACAATATGGCTGTGGTGTTATGGTAATGCTGTGTTCTCTTCCATCGGTTATTTTTATCGCTCCCCCCGGTGCACGCGAGCCACCGTAGCCCCTCATCAGTCCTGTCACGCTGCGGACAGCGGCACTGTTTGTATCCTTGACCCCCCACCACCACCACAACCTCCATCATCTCCTCGCTCTCGCTCCCTCCCTCTTGCTCTACCGCGCTCTGTGGCCCTGCCACTCTGGTAATGAGGCCTGAATGCACAATAAGAGCATGTCATACTCCGACAGCTGGGGCGGCCCCCCAGCCTCGCCCGGGCTACAGGCTGAAGCACCCACTAATTAACACAGTTCTTCCTCTTCCACCCCAACACACATGCATACATCCCCCTCCTCTTCCTGTCTCTCTCCGCTGTATTCAGCCAATAAAAAGGTGGCGTGTCGCGTAGCCTCAATTATATATTTTTTCCTTTTGTACAGGCGGAGAACACAGGCTGTTCGTATACAATACAGCGGCTGCCTTTATTGAGTCCTGGCGGGGGAGAAGAAAATGAGAGGAGGGGTAAGGAGAAAAAAGGAAGGAGGGGAAATATGAAGACGTGTACTATGACTGCTAGTGGCGAGGTGTTGAAATCCAGGCAGATCCTGCAGTGTCTTTTTAAAGCTTTTTACTGCTCCTATGCCAATGCAAGCCCCTCCATTTACAGCAACTCTTCACTGAGCCCCCCCAAAACACACGCTCACACATGCATAAATATAAATGAAACCCAATATGCCTAAAGCAAGTGAAAGAACAGCGCAGTTGCTTTGTACTTGTGACTGAGCAATGCTTGCTCCAGGGGGAGAGAGAATGAGCAACACAGTACAACACAAACACATAAACATCCAAATAGAAGAGACAAAAAAAACATCAGAAATGAGAAGAGAAGCCACATTTTGCTGTGCTCTACTTAGGTTTTACGTCATTTCGTAGCTAAATAGCCCTTGCGTGTCTTCCTTGATCAAAAACAAAGAAGAAATCTAAAAAACAGAGGGAGACATGGAATGAGTGTGTGGACTGAGGGGTGGAGGAAGGTGTGGAGAGACACAAAGCGGGGAAATCATCGATCGATCGGGCGGCTGTTGAAATGTTAATGCTAATCGTATAACCGCTTTCCGCCGGTGCCTCGCACTTCTGTGGCAGCTCCAATTAATCTGGAAGAAGGCAGCGCGTGACCTTGGGGCCGGGAGTCGGGCCGGCAGCCCAGCCATGCTTATGTAATTACACTGTGAAGTGTGTAATCACCTGGCCTAATCCCTCAGGCCTCACAATTAGCCCGGGCGGCGTTGGCCGGGCCTGCCAAACTCTGCGCCGCCCTGCGCGGCCCACAGATGAATAACGGTCAATTAAAGCTGCATGACTGGGGCCGCGAGGCGTCCGCTCGATAGTAATTAGCTGTAATCATGGGGAGACGTGCCCGGCAGACGTGCTTCTCCTTTTATAGGAAGCAATTTTGGAATGAGGCAAGCATTAACCGTTTCACTCTGGGTCTTTGGCCCACAGAAAAAGAAAAATGGGGTAGAGAGCAAGGAAAAAACAGATATGACAGATAGCAGGGACTATGATTCTGCTTTAATGTGTATTCTCACATATAATATTCAAAATGTAAATTTAAAATCTGCAGTGTTTGACTAGTGGCACCAGATGAAGTTGCGAAAATGAAGTTAACTTTTCTCTGTGCAATAAAAAAAATTATTCTCTCACAGATAGAATTTAAATGATATTGATATTTTAAAAATGTCTCAGTGTTACTACCCCATTTACTTTCATTCTTTAGAATATATTTTAAGTAAATGATGACAGTATTTTCAATTTTGGGTGAACCATCCCTTAGAGTATTTTAACATTAAAAGAAATTGCATGAGGCAGCTTTAAAAATGTGTTAAATTTATTTCCAGTACACTGACTGCTTCTCAGTTTACTGGCTTAATTACCTCTACATCTTTTGAGAACTGCCTCCGTTCCTCCACCCTGCCCCGTCTCTCCTTTTCTCTATCTGTCGATCTCTCTCTAGCTCTCTCACAACCTAGCTGGCGGTAGGGCAAGTAGACGCCACTTGTGTTCGCTCATGTGTGACGACCTGTCAGAGTGGCAGCGGCGTCGCTCTCTGCCTGAAAGCAACGGCGGTGTGGAGTGTTGTGCATATGTGTGTGTGTGTATTTGTGTGTGTGTGTAAAGGCGGAGGCAGAGCACCAAACTGGCCAGACGAGAAAGAGAGAGAGAGAAAAGTGGAGTGGAGCTGACAGGATGGCCCTTAATGAGAGGAGCGCGGGGGATTAGCCGCTCGCCACACCGTGCCCGCCTCGCCTTGACTCGAGGCGGGAACACATTTGCACAGGAAGCACATTAAAATGCATAAGGCTCTTGCTCACCCACCGCCCCCACCTCAGACCACTGTCTGTTGCTTGTGCTGCCCCACATGCCAAACACATTAGGATTTGCCTTGCAGATTCCCTAAATGCAATCTGCCATTTAAACCCAGACAAATGGCCGGCCGTGGCTGCAGGACTATTGATCTTGGTAATGATTTGTTTTTAACAATAGCCACTAATGGGCGTCAGATAATCAATTATGGAGAGTCGATAGAAAGGTGAGCTTGAGGAATGGCTTCCGGCTCACCGTTTTAGCCTGGTCGACTCTCTGTCGATGCTTTAGAGGGTTTGCAATGTCACACGGTCTGTGCTAAAAGCTTATAGCCCACCCAAACATCCAGGTCAAACACACACATATGTATATATATATATATATATATATATATATATATAGATAGATAGATAGATAGATAGATAGATATAGATATAGAGAGATACATACATACATACAGTGCTGGGTGTAACGCGTTACTAAGTAACGCGTTACTGTAATTAAATTACTTATCCACTGAAAAAGTAAAGTAAGGGATTACTGTTCATTTTTAGGTAATTTAATTACAGTTACTTATAAAGTACTTGCGTTACATACAGTAAATAACTTCAACAGTTCTAAAATCAATATTGAATTTGAAATGTAAATTTACCGTCTAAAGATCAAATTGAATGAAGCGCTTTAACCCTCCGCGCGCCAGCTCCTTCACTTTCAGATTATCCTGATTCACAGAGAAAGCTTAAATACTCAGATAGCCTACATATGAGACTAAAATCAATAGAATCTAAAAAGCTTGAATTTTACTTTTAAATGAACGAATTCAAATCAAAAACTATTTCTGATTATGTAATCCCTATGAAAGTAAAGCTAGACCAGTCTTTCACATATCTGAAAGCTTGACGTTTCTTTTTTTTTTAAATGAACGAATTCAAATCGAAAACGAATATTATCTGATTAAGTAATCCTTATGAAACTAAAGCGAGGTAGTCTTTCCTGTATCTGAAAGCCTGAAGTGTCCACTTTTAACTGAACGAATTAAAATCGAAAACGAATATTATCTGATTATGTAATCCGTATAAAACTGAGGTACAGTCTTTCCCGTATCCATACCTGTCAACCCTCCCGTTTTTCCTGGGATTCTCCCGTATTTTACCATTCTATCCCGCTGTCATCCTGTTTAAATATTTTCCCGTATTTCTCCCGTATTTTTAATCTTGCTATAAAAATAAAAAAATCCCACTGGGCGTATTTTATATGTTTGCTTCATTCACCTCCGGTAAAACTCCCGTAATTTGTATGACCCAAACCTCATTATATGAATAATCAAGTCAATATATTCCAAGGTTGTCCAGTTGCAGATCTTGTATGAAAAGCATCCTTCTCACACAATCGACACATACAAATTCCCTCAACTTGGCAACTTTACAACCCAGTGATGCTGTTGATATCTGCGCACTGTGCGCAGTAGTGATGCGCGGATGGCGGTTATATCCGCGGGCGCTGTGGATAATCCGCTGGTCGGGTAATAAAAAAATGCATTCTGATTATTTGCGGGTGACCCAGGGTGGATAAGATAAATCATTAATGCAAATATTAACTACATTTTCTAAAATATGAACGTGTTTTAAATATATATTTTTTTCATCAGGCATACGATTTCGTTTGTGTGTGTGTGTGTGAGTGAGCGCTGCAAGTTTCAAAGTCAGGTGCAGCTGCTTTGTTTACTCCGCCCCCTTCCCCATAGACACGCACCCAAATCATTTCTGTGATTTATTCTTACCTAGTTAACATGTTATTTTTACATAAATCTGTACGGATTTTACTAGTTGGGCTTTTCCTGAACATCTTGCCAAACTGAAATGTATTGTTTAACTTTTAAGCTTTTTTGTTCTGTTTGCTAACCAAAGAAGGTAAAAAAAATTATTAAAAAAGTTTAAGTATTACAGTTGTTTTAAAGCTAAAAGGCTAAACTATTCTATGTTTGACTCAAATTGAAAGAATACAGAGTTTAATTTCTATTAAGGTTTATAGGCAATTTGAATAATTAAGTTACTTATTGAGTAACTAAGTTACTTTTCAGACAGAGTAATTAGTAAAGTAATTTAAATACAATATTGATGAAGTAATTAGTAACTGTAATTAATTACTTTTTGAAAGTAACTTACCCAACACTGCATACATATAGACAGATACGTATATACACACATACATGCATATAAGCTTGAAATCTTTGGGCCATGCTCATTGTAATTGAATAGAAAAGAAAACAGTTTCTCATATTGTGTTACAAAGAAGGTAAAGGTGAAGGTGAAAGGTTTGTAACAACCTGAGGGTGAGTAAACAATGACAGAATTGGGTTATTTAACCCATAAATGTGCATTGTATCAGTTTTACAATTTTCCAAGCTCAAACAAAACAGTCAAACAAAGGGTTAAAGAACCGACAAAAAAAAAAAATGAGCGTGTAGAAGCAAGAAAAAAAAAACACTTTCCTCCCTCCCTCTTTTCACCCACAACCTAGGAAGTGTGCAGGCCTCGTTAACATCAGCGGTCCTGTGTGGCTAATTACCGTGAGCTGGCGGAGCTGCGGCGGCTGGCTGGTCAAAGCTGCACGCTGAGCTCCTGACATGATGCTGCGCTGGGCCAGGAACCGAACAGAGTTCCCCCACCCACGCTGGGCGACCCCTCCCAATTCACTTCCTCCCTACCGCCTCGCCTCGCCGGCCCATTATCGATCCTCCAGCTTCCCGCGCCACATAAATAATCGACAAGCAATTACCTGCCTACTCCCGCTGCCCGGGCTTTGTTTGGAGGCGGAGGGGAGCGCCGCAAGCACAGTGGCCTTGCTGAGATGAGGAGAGAGGGAGGAGGAAAGATATTCAGGGGGAGAAACCTTGCAGGGAGGGGAACGGCGTGTGTTGTCCTAGCGACCCGTTCGGTCCTGAGCCCTATAAATGCCTCCTGACAAGATCAAATCGAACAGGGTTGCGAAGAGGTCATACGCAGAGATCATACCCACTGGCACATCCCATTAAGTGGATTTTCTATTCTTTCCGTGGCCTTAACGCCAACTTCCATTTTTCCCTCCCTTTTCCCTCTTCCGTTACTTTGGTGCATAATTCAATTTTTCCCTCTTTTCTCTTCGGCAGGCAGTCACCCACTCCAACATGCATGCAGTATTCATTAGAGTCGGATGTTGGCTTCATTATTAATGTAAAATATTCATGTTATTTACTTAGCATTTTTTCCTGTATCCATGGTCTTAAAGTGTGCCTCAGAGGTTTCCATTCAGCAGAAGGGCATTTATCAACCAAACGCACACGCACGCTTACATCTCATCCACTTTTACACTACAATCTAGAGTTAAGAAAATGCATGTGTGGTTTCTGCCACTGTCCAAGCGATCTCTTCTGTGTAAATCTAAGTTTTCCTTAAACGAGGTGACAGCGTAACAAGTAACAAGGGATAGGATATTTTGTCAGTCGTTTGTTCTCTATTTCTGCAGCGCACTAGGTAATGCCATCCTTTGTGAAATCTCATTGGCCCAAAGTCTTTTGACACATAATTTGACAGTAAACATCATCCTTTTTAGTCAAGACAGTGATAGATGCTTATCACTAAAACTTGTTGCATCATGTCTGGTTAGGACACCAAGTTGGGTTGTAATATGTTCTGCCCATCACAAAGCAAAAGGAGGAGAGACTAATATGACAGACTGAACATATATTTAGTTTACAATCTGACATTTTAGATCAAAAGCATGCAAAAGAGAGATTCCAGAGAATATGATTTTGTGCATGTGCATTACCGCTCAGGGAAGTGCGCATCTCTGTGTTGGGGAAGGCCCTGCTTGCGCCGCTGGCTAGAGGAGCTGCCTGCAGTGGGGATGTGGGCTTCCATTCCTCCCTGGTTTCTAATGGCAGCCATGGCTTCCTGACGCACACGCAGCAGCTCTGTGAATGGAAGGAACAGACCAGTTAAATTGAGAAACTCGTCCGGTCTGTGTTGTCAGCGCCAAATCTGTCAGTCTAGCTCTGAACCAACACTGTAAGATTCAGTCCAAGAGTCCCAGAGCAGGATACGTTAACCGCCACACAGGCAAGACTTCACACTCCACCGCAAATAAGAATGTTTAAGATCTGTTTTTAGAAAAAAACGGGTCATATATTTCAGATTCACTTCTACACTGTTCAACATGGAGCTCCCAATTAAGCCCTGAGCATCATGGGACATAAATGCAGGTGAAACATATTGTTTATTGACTAATAGGTCAGGGCGATAAATCGATAACGATAATTATCGCAATATAATTTTCCTCGATAAAATGATAACAGTTGGTGATGCAGTGCAAGCGCACTAGAGCAGAAGCGTTCACTCGCTGACGAGTCTCGGTCACACAAGCACTAAACAGCTCGGTGAGATCCAGTGTAAAGCACTTGAATTCAGCGAGGAACACAAATGACTCGGTGATTTAAACTAGTTTAAAGCCAGATAAAACAGCGCTGACAAAAAGAACAAACACTGTGTGCAACGATACAGTCAGAAGGCTTTTCAATCTACAAACTGCCATCATTTACCATGGATTTACTGTAGTAACACTAACTGCACCATGGTATTGTGGCAGAAATGTGGGCTATTCATATTGAATTTTATTATATTATTAACGTATACATGTATTAAATGTATTAATGGAGTAATGGAATATAAGTAAAATAGTTATAGAATTTGTTCATTTATACTAAATGTATTTAGACTACTGTTTTTCATACAAATACCTAGAAACCATATAGTTACATTTTTATTGAGGTGCTATATGTGTAACTGGGGTTATCATGATCAAAATGAATGCTACTATGGAAGAACAATGGTTAATTTTAATAAAACTCAAACAGTCAGAATAATTGAGGTTGCTACAATTTTTACAGATGTTAGTGATTTTTATAATTAACAAATTTACATCTGCATCCTAGTTACTACTATCAAATGTGCATTTCTAAGAGTCTTAATATTATCAGGCAACACAAACCTGTTTCTTGATTTGAAACAATATCTCTCATTAGAACATGCAGAAACTAAGAAATACATTTTTCTATTAAGATATTTATGTTAAGGAATTGACTAAGGCTATTTTGTTAAGGAAAAAATGACTGGAAAACTGAAAAGAATTCAAAAACGTGAAACGTTTGTCATGTTCTGACCATAAAGAGTAGTTTAAAACCACACAGTCTGTTTTCTACAACTTTCACTTTGCTGAAAGAAATAAAGATTTGACATTTATTGTGATAATTATCGATATTGACTGATATGAAAAAAATTATCGTGATACTTTTTTTGGCCATATCGTCCAGCCCTATTGACAAATATAAGATATTTATTTAAAATAAACTCAATTTGACTCAATTTGAGGTATCATTCATGTTCGTAGCATAAAACAGTGCAGGACGTGCTGGAATATAATAGTTAGGAGTTAGTTCACTAATCCTTAGCAAACAACACAAATAAAATGCAATAAAATAAAACAAAGCTAGAAAACAACTATATATGAATAATTATGATTTAAGCTGTTTGAGATAACATGACTGAAATATAAGTGAGCCGCTGGTCTCCCTCCTGAATCTGTTATGTTAGACCAGCCCAGACCATCTCCCAACATTACCAAACTAACAGGGTCACAACAGGAAGCGCACTCTCTAATGAAAGGGTGTTAAATAGAAAATCCATCCTGCATGCCTCCCTCTCTTCCTCTCCCTCACTCCCTCTCTCCTCTGGCCCTTTTTTAATTAGACGGTTCCCTCGGGAGCGGCCATTTCCGAGGCTGGCGTGTGGGCCTGAGTGATCGGGTCGGAGGCACCGCGACAGATATTAATGTGCACAGGCCCGCTGTATTGATCTGTTTATTGCACTGCCCCGCGGGGGCCCGGACTGACAGCGGACAAACCTCTAACAGCTCGTGAGAGGGAATAAAAAAGAAGGAAAAAAGGAAGAAGGAAAAGCACCATGGAAAAGCAGCAATGCTATGTCTGAATTCACAGCATTCATAAAACAGTGGGCAAAAGTGTGAACCACACAATACTGTGCATTGAATAGACATTTTACTGTCCCATGAAGCCACAAAAGAGGATTTGTGAATGGCAGTGACACTGGTAGGTCATATGACAATGACAACATACTACACACATTTATACTAAATAGAACATACTTTTTTTTAATGGTTGCAAAATAATTACTTATTTAAAAGAAGTACCCAATCAGAGAGAAAGCGATTTCCTATGTGTTTTGGAAAATAGTAGCTGGTTTCTCGCACATCACTGATACTCCTAGACCATCTTGGACAGGCAACAAACCTTCTAATATCGAGTTGCTGCTGCCACCATATTCCAAAACAACACCTATCGGCTTTCCAGCAGAGTAAAACAGTCCCAAAATCCAGTAAAACTCAAAGCTGCTCTGAAGCCCTTTCCTCGGTTGCCCAGAGATGAATTATTCCCTTTAACCTGCAACAGAGTTAGCACAGGGTCACCAGGGGCTGCATGTACAAGCACACCACTCATCCAAACAGTGACATCCTGACACCCATGCTACCATCTCCCACCCACATTCACCTTGCGTCCTCTGTCACACCCCGAATTTGCATCATCTGAGTCAGTGTTACTGTGGAATCTTGAACTAGGGAGATCTGGTCTCCTCTGCACCACGCACACACAGAGCTCCCATGGTAAAGCATTGGCAGGCCTTTGAGAGCTTCTGTATGGCACAACAGGTCCACGTGTGCCAGGAGCAGCTGACAGACACAGTGCTCATCGGGAATTCTTTCAGGGGGACGACAGATCCAAAAGCAACTCGGAGCAGCCCAAGCCTTTTTCTCTTTTTCAAATTCACTCCCATTCAGGGGCGTCATGCACCTAGTTTTTTGAGGAGGCACCAGTGACAGTTCTGACTCACTTACATGAGCGTAGGACGTGTCAGTCTAGTGAAATTCATTCTGTTTAGGTTCAAATCCTATTTCACTAGAAAATTTTCACTAGGCTTGGTGTATAACAACAATACTTTTAAAAAATATATATATTGTAATAATTGTTACATAATAATAATAATAATGTAATATTCTGAAATGTTACAATTTAAAATAACTTAAATTTTTCTGTGTTCTATTTTAATATATATATATATATATATATATATATATATATTTATTTATCGATTAATGTGTTGCAGAGCTGAATTTTCAGCATCCATTACTCCAGTATTCAGTGCTCAATTTGGTGCTCAAGACATATTTCTTATTATAATCAATGTTAAAAACAGTTGCGCTGCTTAATATTTTTGTGAAAACTGTGTAAATTTTGTTTCAGGACTACTTGATGAATAGAAAGGACAAAAGAACAGCATTTATTTGAAACAGAAATCTTTTGTAACAGTATAAATGTCTTTAGTGTAATATTTGATCAATTTAATGTGTCCAGGCTGGATAAAAGTATACGTTTTTCTTCCAAAAACAAACTTAACCCAAGTTTACCCCAAACCCTTGAATGGTAGTGCGAGTATAAAAATAGTATATTATAAATATTAAAAGAAAGAGAGATGTCATCAAGCATAAAGAGATATTTTGCATTCAAAATCCAGCCCAAAATGCAAAGGGAGATGGGCCCCATCAATCTGAATGGCCACAACGTTTGAGTGCTTATAGAAACCGCATCATAGCCAAATCTAAAGGTGCACAACACCTTATAACAAACCCCCCCCCCCCCCCCTCCAAACGCGCACACACACAAACCTATCCGCGCCTCCTTCACGGCCTTTCATTTCAGGCCCTCCACTTCAAACACATGAAAGGATGCTCTGCGGGGATTCAGGCGAGAAAGAACGAGGGAGGAAAGAAAGAGAGAATATAAAAGCAGGGCTGTGCGTGGAGAGTTCTGGAGGAGTGTGTGCGTGTGTCTGGGGGTGGAATGGTCAGAAGGGCCTGGCCCTACTCTCCGCCTATGTCAAGGGGTCTTTGGAGCCTCTACTGTATAGAACCCAACACTGCATCAACATTCCCGACACACTTCAGAGGCACACACAAGGGGGTGGGGTGAGTGGTGGGGTATAAAGACAGAGCCATAAGGAAGGTGCAGAGATATGAAGAAAGGAGCCAGATAGAAAGAAGGCATCTCAAAGGAGAGAGCAAGGAGATAGAGGCACGTGGAGGTAAAGAAGAGAGGAGAAAACACACAGAAACACAGCTGGGGCTGACGCTTCCCTGCGCCAGAGAGGTTTCTCTGAAAACTCACTCCCAAAAAGTCAAAAGCAGCTCTGTGTGAGCTATAACGCTGAAGAAACAACAACAACAAAAAACAAATAAGAACATAAATTAAAAGCGACTTAAGGACAAAGGGGGGAGAGCAAGTAAAATATGAAGGAGTGGGAAAGGAATGTTTGGGACAGACAGCCAGTCAGAACCAGCAAATTTGTCAGAAGCACTGCAAATCTAAAGATTAAAAAAGTGTTGAATAAAAATAAATATAAAAGTTTTAAATGATGTAAAAATTAGAAAACGTCATTATGTATTCAACCTTGCATCATTCCAAACCTGTATTACTTTGGAATAAAAAAGGAGAATTTTGAAGAAATTCACTTCTGGATGCAAAGGATGCAAATGCACCATAAAAGCATCATAAGAGTGGTCCATACAACTTGTGCATTTTATTCAAAGATTTTTGAAGTCATACAATACATTTGTATAAGAACTGAAATTTAAGTTATTATTTACTGATAATCTTCGGCTCCAGTGAGCTGTAAACAGCTGTGATTAGATTGAATCAATTAGTCAAACCCGAGAACTGAATCAGTTCGACTTGTGAACTGAATCAGCTGATTCATTAAAAAAGGACAAATGTTATGATACTGATTTGGTGCTTTTGCATCCTCTTTGAATTTTAAAAAGATCCAACACAAAAAGATTATTTGTTCGCCAATTGGACATTGTTGTCAGCGATCAGCTTATATTTCTGTCTTTCAGTACTTGAATGATACTTTGAAGGTGCTTTCTGAAGCTTGAAAATCTCAGTCCCAGTTGCATTGTAAGTGCATGAAAAAGAATGACCAGTGCAATGTCTCATTTTGTGTCATACAGATCTGGAACGACACAAGGATGATTAAACGATTACATTTTTGGCTAAACCAGTACCTTAAAAAAACTGAAGAAACCTCACAGATGTATACAGTAGACCATTGGGTGAAAAGGTGAGAATAGGTATCTCACTCATCAAAGTCCTGGCAGCCAGGCATGCTGGCAGCGGTTGACTGGCACGGCCTTATCGTAGGCTTATGAGCTCAGCGTGCAGGGGCAAGCCAGCACGCTCGCATTCCTCAGGGGAGGAACAGCACCTTGGCCTGGTGAGTCTGTTTTCAATGGCAACCATTATGAAACCATACACCTGACATTTTTCCAGAAATCTATGGGAGGAACCGACTGTGACCCTGCAAATCACGCGGCTGCTTTCACTCGTTGGATTTCCCACAGACGGGTAAACGCCCTGTCTTTTCTTCTCAGCTTCAGATTCCTTTCCACAAATAACCACACCTTTTTTTAGGTGGTTGCGGTAGATGTGAGGAGTAGAGATGGAGAGGGGAAGGAAGTTGAGCAGGGAAAGTGAAAGGGAGGAGTGCGGATGATGAGACGAGAGAAGATTTGACAGAATCGGGAAGGGAATTGTCTGTGAATTCATCCTCAACGTGCCTCGGTGCAACGGTAGAAAAATAGAGAAACTATTAGGTGGAGGTGACAGGACCACTGTCATAAAATCCCAGACGCGAACGGCACATACAGTGGCACTAATTTCTTACAGATGTACGAGAGGGGCAATTAAACCCTTTATAGCGTTTCCCCCCTTTGGATTTACAAGCAGTAATTAAGAATCATTACTGATCAAATAAAATTTAAAGTCGTACGCTCTCAGATTTAGCAAGAATGTGAGATTGATTAAATTTATGCTACCGAAAAAAAAGGCCATAAAAGCTGGATGCAATTAACGGTTTCTGAGAGAAAACGTCAACAAGGCTCTCGAGCGCAGTTAAGATGTATCCAAACAAATAAAACAAAATGATGCTCACTAAATTTCAGTTTACAAATCTTACAAATCCGCATCCGTTAACCCTGGTATCTCGTCAGTGATCGTAAATTTGAAAAGGCACAAGGAAAAAAAAGAGCAAAGGAGCCCTTTTCATGGTGTTGGTAATTTAGAGGGTTGGCTTGCAGCCAATCAAAGGGCCAAATCGATCCAGTCGACCTCAGGGCCCAATGGCAGTGTTATTTACTACTGTGTGTGGCAGTAGTCACAGATCACCCACTCTGACATCCTACCGTTGGGTGGGCTGAGACCGCAAATAGAATTGTCAGTAATCTCCGCAGTCGAGCTCTAGCTGTTTGTGTGGTATCCAGGAATAAGACTACATGGCTAATTAGAGCGGATACAGAAACAAGCTCACACACACACACATACACAGGTGACGCACACTCACCATGGCTCGGGACGCCCATGTTGTTCGCCAGCTGGTACAGGCGCTGCTGCTGCTCCTCAAAAGAGCCATGCTCGTTCAGAGCTGACATCATGCGCCTGTAGTGCTCCTCGGGGGTCATGTGACTTCCCGGCTCCAGCGCAGGCGTGTGAGAGTTCTCTGTGGGATGAGAAGCAGCAAAATTCAATCAGCTGGTCCCAAACTGTGTGATCTTATGTGAGATGTTTGAGTGTTTGAGTGAAGGAGAAGCCTATGTGCGGTTCTGCTTGGTACGCTGGGTGGCAGTAACTCAAGCCAGCGCATGGGGAGAGATTCTTGGGGGAGAGATGGGGAGGAGGAAGAGCGGTGGAAGGGGGGATATTTTACACTCCTCATTGAAACCGGAGCTTGGCCCCGGGCAGGCGAACAGAAGCAGTGCGGCCCAGCGCAGGGGATGGGGGAGTGTGTTCTGCCAAGCGCCAGATAATCCACCCGAGAGGCTTCAGGTGTGTGTGTGAGTGTGCTCATGTGGATGATGTTTTGAGGCATTGTGAGTATGAACACTTTTGCTCTATATGTGTGTGTGTGTGTGTGTGTGTGTGTGTGTGTGTGTGTGTGAGAGAGAGAGAGAGAGAGAGAGAGAGAGAGAGAGAGAGAGAGAGAGAGATTTTAAAAGACTACAAGAGAGAGATTTTGTCTTTATTACATAGACAGACAGACAGACAGACAGACAGACAGACAGACAGATAGATAGATAGATAGATAGATAGATAGATAGATAGATAGATAGATAGATAGATAGATAGATAGATAGATTTGAATATATTTTAAAATGTAATTTATTCCTGTGATGGCAAAGCTAAAGTTTTGAGTAATAGCTGCTGAAAATTCAGTGTCACATGATCCTTCAGAAATCCTTTTTATATGCTGATTTGGTGCTAAAGCATCATTAAATTATCATTATCAATGCTGAAAACATTTGTGCTGCTTAATATTTGAGTGTGGAAATCAACATATGTTTTCTGGATTTCTGATGAATACAGAGTTCATTTGAAATAGAACTCTTTTGTATCTATTTTGAATTAAATTCCATGTGAATTACACTTCCTTACACACAAATTTGAATTACAACTGTACTTCCTGTTTGCTATCTCATTTCAATTTCAGGAAATTTCACGGCATTCTCAATTCAGTTTTGAATTACACACAAACCTGCTCCAGGAGACATGACGGTTCGGATCTGAGGTGTAAAGCTGCTTGTATTACGGTCTGTCGGTGAACAGTCCATGTTACAGTAAGTCCAGCCTTTGCAGCTTTTCAGGCTGCTTTGGTCATTAAAGGTAATACCTACTGCACTGAGATCAGTACTACCCTCCAGCTGTGTGTGTGTATTTCTGTGGCTGTGTGTGTGTTTGGGAGGTAGGACCTCAGAAAACAACAGCTGCTATGCTCTCAAACTACACACATGTGCACACAAAGGCACACACATTGCTGTGTTGTTTGGGTGTGGTGATGGATCACAGACACACAGACAGAAGACATTAGATCAGCGGCATTCCAAAGCCATGCTAATCCACAGCGGGTGACCGACGCAAGCCAACTGTAATTCACAGGACTAAAACACACATAACACCCATTTATCATTCTCACTGCAGCAGCCGTACTGATTGGCTACATGGTGACGAGTGAGCAGATAATGCCTCAAAATAAAACACTGTCCAAACACAAGAGATCTCAGGCGACTGATTATTGGGTGTGGATGTGTTGCGACACATATATACAGATGTCACATACTAGATGCAGTTATGTGAAATTCTATTATTAGAATATTAGATTGATACAAAAATATTTTTTATAATATTTAATTAAATATTAATCAACATTACTTTTTGGTATTTCAGAATGAGTAAATCCACCCACAGTAAAATCTCATTCGCCCAAATTTCTGTGATTTGGTGTTTGGTAATTTAATGTCCTTGGGAATTTTGACAATCTTCATATTAATGTATTAATGTATTATTAAGTCGTATTAATGACCTCAGCATGGCAGACATGCACTATATTTCCAAAAATATTGGAACACCCCCTTCTAATGAACAGGTTTGACTACTTTAGTAATTTCCATGAGTACAAATCTTAATGTTTAAGCATAAAATGATATTCTAGGGAATTTTGTTAATTTTATAGCAACAGTTTGGACAGGACACTTTTCTATTCTAACATGACAATACCTCTAAAGCAAGGTTCAAATTGAAATGATTGATTCAGTCAGTGTGGAAGAACTTGAATGGTCTGCAGAAAGCAAAGTCCTAATCCCAGCTGAACACCTCTAGTGTGACTTTAAATTCAGACCTTGAGCCAAAAACTCCACCAAACACCAATGACTCGTACACATGGGTACAGTCGTTTTAGACACTTCCAAAACTGTTGCAACAGAGATGGAAATTTTTACATACATGAATTATGTTTCCATCTTTGTTGCCACAGTTTTGGAACTGCCTTTTTCTGTTCTAATGTACAAGTCATTGGTGTTTGGTGATGAGTTTTTAGCTCAAGGTCTGCATTTAAAGTAACACCAGAGGGGTTCAGCTGGGATCAGTCAGACCAGTCAAGTTCTTCCACACTGACTGAATCAATCATTTCTTTTTGAACCTAGCCTTATACACAGAGGCATTGTCATGTTAGAATAGAAAAGGGTCCTGTCAAAACGGTTGCTATAAAATTAGAAGCACACAATTCCCTCTAATTTCATTATATGCTTAAAGATTTGTACTCATGAAAATTACTAAAGTAGTCAAACCTGTTCATTAGAAGGGGTGTCCCAATATTTTTGCAATACAGTGTACATAAATGTCTTGCTAAAAACATAGAGTAAAATATGAATCTCAACAATCATTTTCAACAAAATAACCTAAAACAAAAACAATATTGCTATGAGAGTTTGCACCTCATATGAGGACTGGTCACATTACTGGTCTAAGGAACAGATCCAGATCACTGTCTGTTCAACTCTTCCTGCTAGATGCTTGATTATATTTGACTTGGTGTCACTGAGTCTGCCTGATGCTTCTGCTGCCTGCCTGTTGCGCTGTTTCACCTCATTAGCTCAGCTGGTTGACAATACCCAGGAGCTTCACCAATTTGCATATTAGCTAAACATTAGCTTTAAATATGAGCATGAAGATAGTGATTCTGAGCTCACTTTTAGACCTTTTTCTTGATTACTTCACCATTATTATACAAAAAGCGCCACTACATGTACAAATGATATCCAGACATACAAAAACCTCAAAAACATGGGCTTATGTCACACAGACTCAAACATGTCTTCCTGAAAGGAAAAATAAAACACAATTTTGTTTCCTAGCAGAAGGAGGAAGTCAAGCACACTTTCCTCCTTACTGTGTCTCTCCTTTGATTGCTCATTTTCTCCCCAATAGGCCAATGCAAAATATATTAGAATAATTCTAAACTGGACTTCCTGCATTTGTGTCTTTTTTATACCTAGTTGAGCCATGTGGGTTGTCAGTATGGATGTGGGATATGCTATGGGTATGTTCCCACCCCAAAAAAGAGCAACACATAGTCTGTGTCACATTTGAGAGTCTTATTGACTGGAATATTAGTAACTCAGTTTTCAACAATACAACTTCAAAATAACCTTAAGTCAGATTGATTCCCTAACTGTTAGTCACTACAAGCACTGTCAGTAATAGGACCAGAGATTTCATACAGAATTCACATCAGGCAAAATGGTAAACTTGTCACCTCTACCAGATCTAGATCACCACTGCTTTGACCTTTTGACCACAGGATGCTTTTTTAGCAGCTCTAGGTAAAGGTGAGAGTGTTTGGTTAATGACTGTGTCCAAAGCACACATTCATGCATAACAGCCAATGCAGCTTCAGCGGCACTCTTTATTTATTGATTTTCAACTCCTACAACAACCTCTAAACACCAAAAACTGAATGTCGGCACCCGAGCGTAGAGGTGTGTTAGTGAGAAAGGCAAAAAAAAAAAAAAAAATGAATCCATATAGATTCTGCTATTGAAGACTGAATGAACATCTCACTATTTTAAGAACTGAACCATCTGTATGCATGTATATATGAATTAGCGAATAGCGATGCAGTACTTGTGAACTCTCTGTAGAGATTGTGCGAAGAGGTTAGCAGGAGGAGGGAGGAGATGTCTGTCTTCCACTGAGCATTGTTCTCTCCTCCCTCCTCTTACTATCTGTCCACCCCTTCCCTCCGCTCTCGCTCAATCTCGCTTCATCTATTCCCACCTACTCCATCTTACGCGCTAAGGTTAAACAGCTCTGATTGAAGCGCATTATCGTATCCAGCACACATAGGCACATGCACACACATGCACGAGAGGGGCCCCTACCTTTAGGTGACACGCTGCGGGACTTCTTGCTGTCAGATGGGCACTCACTGCTGCTGTTGGGGGAGTAGGCTCTCCTCTTGCCTAGAATGTCATCTGTGGGGGGAAAAAAAGAGAGCGAAATAGGTTAGAGGGGTTCAGATGCGGTCAGACGGCCCCTAAACACCTCGACATGCAGCTCGCCGCCTGGCTCTATACCTGCATACATGATGGAGCTGTGAAAGCGACTAAAGATACGAAGAGATGAGAGGGCCCTGCGCCAGCATGAATGACAGATCTGGTTCTTACTCAGCCATGTGCAGAAACGAGAGATTCTTTTGCCCGCTCTCTCTCTCTTTCTCCTATCTCGAACAAACACGCTCCCTCTCTTTTGCACTCACCCTCACTCTACCGTCGTTTCTTGTCTTGACTATCTATCTCTCCCTCCTGGTCTTCACACCGGCCTAATACAGAGTAAAATCTCCAGAAATGACAAGACAAGCGAGAAAAAAAAAATGCAAGAAAAAAGTAAGCGGTCTTGCCTATGTCTTCTATCAAACTCCTGTTGTCGTGCTATTACGCCTTTTTGCTTTTTTCACTCACTCTCACTCTCTGTTTTCAGTGAATATAGAGCTCACACCTTTTGCTAATCTCTTCCTTCCTTTCTTTCACTCTTTCTCTCCCTCCCCCTTTTCTCTCTCTCTCTCTCTTTCTCTTTCTCTCTCTAGAAAAGTGGAGGCTGTCTGCACTAGCCTAATGCAGCGCTCTAGTGAGCCGCTGGTGTCTAGTGTACGATTACAGCACCCTCCTCCCCCCCAAACACATCTCAAATCAATATCCTGCTAATCACGCTGGGAGGGGTGCTGCTGAGAGCATGGTGGTGCATGCATGCAGGAAGGAAGAGACCGTTTGTCATTGCACTCTCCTCTCCCTCTCTCACTCTCTCTCTCTCTGCCCTCATGCGCCACATGAAGTAAAAAAGTCAAAGCCACAGAGTTATGCTCTTCCTTTTGTATTTTGTTGCTGTCTGATTCTTTATCTAAATGGACTGCGCAATAAACTGAGAGGAAACGGATTATACATGTTGCATGCATTTGAACTTTTATTTTAGTTATTGTGTTTTACTGTCTATGACTATGGATATCATAAAAAGTTATTTTTAAAACATTTATGGTGCCCTGTGGGTGCATCATTTTAAAGACCTCATAACATCGTTCAACAAGCGCAGAGATCTTTCTTTGACATCTTTCCTACTGAAGGAAATTTGGGTGCAAAAAAAGGACATATCATTCTATTTGTTTTCAAATAGCCAATACTGTGATTTGATACTTCCCAGTAGGTTGCAGGTGGTATAGAGTGCAACAGTTGCGTTAAAGAAGTACAAATCTCATTCATTTTCACCATAATTTATAAACTTTTAAAGGCAGGTCTATTTTGAGCTATGAGGTTGTTCATCGATGGTACTTTCCAGTTAAAGCTGTCAGTCTGCATTATTTCAACTTACTTTTAAAATAATCATATTAACAATTGAATTCCTGGTGAAAACTACACTACCCATGATTCTACAAGAAATATCCACCAATCTGAGAATCAAAACAAGCTACTTGTGCCAAACTCCCATTAAGCACTGCGAATGACATAAGAGTCAATCTCTCTACACTCTTAAACTACTTAAATATTTGTGTATATAAATGAATATTTTGCAGAAAACAAAGTATGGTGTTTTATATAATCCACTATATTCTTCAAATAAATAGTTTTAATATTTACCTGTCATTATTAATTTGATTGTCATTCACAATGCTTCATGGGATTTGCATGAGATTGAGTTATTTACTGCATTAATGCCTTTAAGTACAACGCCTTGTACCTTTGTCTTTTTGTCTGATTTTCGAAGTTTGTAATATTGTGATTCACCTTGTTGCTGGTTGGTTTGGTTCATGGCTTATTAACAAAGACTTTTTAAAAATCCCTATGGGAAAAATTAATGGGAATAAGCTCACAGCTAACACATATAAACTAGAAAGTTGCAAAACTCTCATTTTGATTTCACAAGGTCTTTAAAGGAAGCCATTACTACAGATGACCCTTATGTGTAAGCCATGAATAAAGGTCTACACATCAAAGAAGAGTGAAGGGGGAGATTCTTGCATGGCACAAATCCGAAAGAGCCTGCACCTCCGTATATGTCCGACACAAAAGTACAAACTACTCTATCACACCCCTGCCTCTCGACACCAAGCGTACTGCTCGTCCCTCTCTCTGATAAGAGTGCTGGAAAGAGACACAGAGAGAGAAAGGAAAGCAAGCCTGCGCTTGAAAGAGCTTTTGGAGTGGCAGAGCTCAGTCTGGGATTCTTTGTGGGGAGCGAGCTTTACTAATGACGCTGTTTGATGTATTCTCATCAGGGGGGAAGGCTGTCTATCCCACTCCAAAGAGAAAAAGGGGCCTCTCTAATGGGCCCCCATCTCCTCTCCTAACCTCTGCCCAAAGACAACAACAACACTCCCTCCGTCTGTCTCTCGCTCCACTTTTTCTCCTTTCGTCGGCCTTTGAGGTGAAGAATCTCCCTTGGCGTATTCAATTATTTTCCGCTCTCTATCTTCACGTGGAAATGATACGATCACTGTCCAAGTGTAAAACTATAGCAATCGGCTGCTCCTGTCTATGCATGAGCCAAAAGAGCTCAAAGGCCTGCAAGGGATGTGCAAAAACTTCAGATAAGCAGGTAAAGTTTTAGTTTAAAACGTGTTAAATAATAGGAGTTAAAGGGTTAGTTCACCCAAAAATGAAAACTCTTCCATCATTTACTCACCCTCAAGTTGTTCCAATCCTGTATGACTGTCTTTCTTCTGTTGAACATAAAAGAAGAACAGTATGGTCCCCTTTGACTTCCACAGTATGAAATGCTATGGAAGTCAATGGGGACCATCAACTGTTTGGTTACACACATTGTTCAAAATATCTTCTTTTATGTGCAACAGGAGAAAGGATGAGTAAATGATAACAAAATGTTCATTTTTGGGTGAACTCTCTCTTTAAAAGGAGCATGAAGGTACCTAAGATGAAAAGGGTTGGGAAGCACTTCTACATACCACAGCACCCTCTGGTTTCTGTAGCAGCTATGTTGAGCTGCTCTCTCTTCCTCTCTGTACGTCTCTGTTTGACCCTAATCTCTCAGCAGTGTCTTTCCCACAGGGCTCAGCCACCCTAGCGCTGCTATCTCCAGCCCAGCCTGTTCTCCAAGCTCCATCGCGTCTTATCAGGCAACCTCCTGCCTGCCAACACTCCCAAAGCCCTGGGCTGAGTCCAGTTCCTCTCCATCTCAACCTCCATCTCCATCTCTTTGAAATCAACAGTCCTGAACTGTCACTCAGACCTACAGCTCAAACTCACACAGCGCTCCGTCCCCCGAATCAACCCCCCAAGTGATTAAACACAACCTTTAAAACCTTTAAATTCTCATGATGTGATTTGACAGCACAGGACAGAGTGATTTGCAGTATGAAATGCTTTCGTAAGTGAGAGGGGAAAAGTTTTGGAGCAGGGCAGCGTGCCCGTGGCGTCGGCACAGGCGGAGAGGAAACCTGGCTCCGGACCGCACTCTCTGTCTGCTCTTAGCACTTTGGTCTCTAGATGAAGTAATGCACTCAACAAAAGAAGAGAGAGTTCGGTCGGGACTGTGAGGAGGAAGCCGTTATTCTGCATGGAGGAGCTGGAGGCGGGAAGCGACACTGACTCACTCGCAGTTTCTTTTCTCCTTATAAACCTCCATGTTAACTATTCACTCACTTCTCTCATGCTCCTATCCATTTATTGTTCTCTGTTTGCATGATTTTTACTCATATTTTAAATTTTTTGGTAGTGTATGAAGGAGCAATTTAGATTTAAGATTGCACATTTTGGCAAAAGTATGTTGGAAAGCTTTTTCACACATAGCCTTTGGCTGCATTTGGAATAGCATATTAGCATACAACTCAAAAGGCAGAAATATTAATATGCTAGTTTGCTATTTTGCAAATTAAACCTTAGTCTTTTCTACAAACTTTTAAAGAGTAATTTTTGTAAAAATATGCTATACACACTTTATATACTTCTCTACCCTGAAACTTAGCGCCCATTCAAAAAATAAATGCAAAAAACAGCTTCAAAGAGCTTCAAAAATCCACAGCAGCAGCGAGAATACTGCACTCTCTCTCTCTCAGTGCCTCAAGGGAGAGGCAGGGTTTCAGCAGCGCCTGTCTGCCTCAGGGTCAGAGATTTTAAGGCGGAAAGCCTTTAATACCAATTAAATGTTGCTTCTTAAAGCTGTGATGCTCACATTTAACACCAAACAGGGAGGCTCGGAGCTGCCTCGTGCCTCAGCTATGTTACCCAACTCACGGAACGGCTTCTGTTGCCAGCGCTGCCGCTAATTCCTTTAAACTCCAGCCTGTGCGGCACAGAGCCGGGCCAAAACAAGGGCAGAACTTTAATAAAGGTGGGGGGAGAAAAGAGAAGGCTAGATGGATGGAGAAATAGCAAAACGACTAAATGAGCAGAGAAGGAGGCTCTTGGTTTTCTCCTCCTCCTCCCTTTGCTCCTTCCATCTCTCCGGCTACTGACAAGTTGGACAGGCCACACTCCTTAATTCCCTTTTCTTATTCCCTTAATCTGTCATCTTTATCAGGCAGGGGAAGTGGCGGACGTCGCGGCGGAGCCTCAACCTCCAATCAATCTCCACATTACAGCTGACAGAATGGTGCTAATAACTTATTGATCCCCCTGTTTGCGGGGCTCGGCCAGAACTGAAAGGATGGCATTGATTGGCTATGGGGGGAGGGGGGAGCAGCACGGCGCTTCCGCCAGCCAAGAGGATTCAGCACCGCCCCCCTCTACTGCCGCTCCCCCACTGAGAGCCTTAGGGGAGAGACAGACAGAAAGAGAGAGAGAGACAGAAAATGAGGGAGGGAAACGAGCAGAGAAAAAAGAGAAAGATCAAAATCATGGGAAAAAGAACGAGAAAACAACAGAATGAGGCAAAAAAAAAAACTCCGCAATTGAGGGAAAGATAAAGACGGGGAGACAAAAGGTGGTTGAGGAAAATGCAGGAAGATGCAAGAAAGGCAGGCGTTCGTGAGAGAATCAACAGAGACAGAAAAAGGGGAAAAAACATGTATAATTTTGCTATACTATTTATATCATGGTACATACATTTGGGTGGATTTTACTATGCCAGATTGCTTTACTTTATATACATACCGTATACGTGTAATGGAAAAAAAAAAATATATATATATATATATAAAATAGTTAAGACAAGGTTTTAGGCATTAGACTCCAGACACTTGTTTTCCTTTTTTGAGCAACGTGATTTTCTGCAGCTGATGTTGAATTCATAGAGCTGGAACTTAAAGTTTTATAAAACTAGTTTTCCTCTTTTGAATGTACTATTTTTAACTCAAGCATTACATAATGTGAAGCTGTTTTTTGCACTGATGTCAGACTTATTCATTTGTTATGAATAGTCTTATCTTTTTTGGCTTGCATCCATCACATCTGTGAGATATTATAATATTATTATAATTTATAGTAACTGTTTTCTATTTTAATATAATTTAATATGTAATTTATTTCTGCAATGGCTGAATTATCAGAATTTCAGTGTTGAATCATTGCTGAAAACAGTTGTGCTGCTAAATATTTTTGTGGAAACAGTGATATATTTTTTTCATGATTCTTTTTTATCATTAATAATTTTCACCATTAATAAGAAATGTTTCTTGAGCACTAAATCTGCATATTAGAATGATTAAGGATCATGTGAAACTGAAGATGTCTGTTTTATCCAAAAAGATTTACAGTGCATTAGGCTATGGCCCACCCATAGATATAATGATGGTCATGCACAGGACAAGTAGACTTGTGGGGGGGGGGAACAAACATCACTGACAGGACACTTCAATTGCGGTATAAACACGTAAATACTGCGTCTTGAGAGAGAAGATTTAGATTATAACATACAAATTCAGGGAATCTACGCCTATTCGCTGGTCCAGATATACAGCAGCCTCGTGCAGACGCTCCTGTCTGCCTTTAGGAAACCATGAGAGCGGCAGGGAGGGAGGGAAAAAAAGCAAAAACACCTTATACGCCTATTAAGAGTCTCTGGTCTGACCGCAAAGCCACGTTTAGGAGTCTACACAGAGAGCCAGACGAGCTGCCGGCGCCCTGCCCTCCCCCCCATCCCTCGCTGGGGCCAGCAGGCCGGCCGGACGGACGGAGAGGGGGGGTGGTGAGGGAGCCGCCTCTCCTCCGTCGCTGACTGGCTGCGGCTGACGCCTGGGTCAGCTCTCATGTCTGTCCCTCAGATTTAATTAACGGGCCTCTCCGGTGCAAAGCAACCCCAGCACGGCAGTCGGCTTCCTCTTCCTCCGCCTGTCTCGCGACTCCACACTGCAGTCCACCCTCCCTTGATACCATACGACGCTCTGCTCATTCATTTGTTCTGCACTTTTCCAACCTTTTCTTCTCTCTCTCTTGCTCAACCACATACCCACAGAAGAAGTCAGACTTGAAAGGAAGTAAAAGAGACTGTGTGTGACGGAACAAAAAAAGCTGTTGGAGTCTCGCAGCTGAACATGGAAAAATTAACACTTGCGTCTGCTTTGATTCAAGCTTATATAAGGTCAACCTTTAACGTACTGCTACATACAACATGCTGTGTCTTGCAGCGTCATGTGGCCAAATGCAAAATTGAATAAATGTGCATCTTTCTGATCATGCGAAAAACACACTTTCAAATGGGCCTGTTCTATCCATTCGACTCCTAACCTGGCCCAGGGACGGAGGCTCTCTAATTTCACTGGCAGACAGAATTAGACGCGCTGCGTGATCGGATTGGACTTGTTTACAGACATGAGTCTAGCTGCTTACAGCACCCGTTAAACCTCTTTTAAACACTCAAACTGACAGATTTTGGTCATCAGCCGTGCTGCAGGTGGCTTCCGCTGTTATTCCTTTGTGTCTTCTCCAATTAAGATTATGATTAATTGAGCATCTTCCATTCAGGTAATGGCAAATTGTACTGGTCTTGTTTTTAAGCCAACGCTTAGATCTCCAGTCTAGTATAAACCTAGAGCCTGGTAAAGGTGATTTGATCCACATTTGGAGCCATATGATCAGAGAGATAACAGAGGACTGGGACAGTAGCTTAAGACTTTGTTATGCTGGGCCGAAACTACTGTAATACGATTTAGACACATATATTCACATATGGCCATTTTACCAGAAACCTATAGGATCCTCCATAGTATAGCTTTACTGTGCAGTATTTACTACAACCTAAAAAGCTCAAATTAATTTTAAATAAAAATAAATAACTACTTTTTTAGTGCTAATTATAAAATTTCTAAATTAAAAAAAGTGAAATCTAAAGCTGTCTAACTTTTAAGCAATTAGTAATAGTAAAAGTCATTTGCAGACTTGAAAAAAGAGTATAATTTAAAAAAAAATAACATTTAAAAAATATGTATCATTAAAAAGCAACATGAATCTTAAACCAACACATTAATGTAACTGTTAAACTACACAGGTCAAAACTACTCAACCTGTGGGTGACTATGTGGTTCAGACTTGTTATGAAAATGTATTATTTAAATAAAATAAAATTAATAAAAATAAAAGTATAAACTATTGAAGATAAAATAAAAAATATGGCAAAAAAGTATTAAAATTTATAAAAACAGTAATAAATAAATACTTTATATATATATATATATATTGAACTGCAACATAAATCTTTAAACAATATTAAAGCCTAAGTGTAAAACCAGACAGGTCAAAATTACTCAGCCTGTGGGTGACCATGTGGTTCAGAGAACGAATGAGATTAACACACAGTATGTCCGGTAGTCCTTCTGTTTGGTCCGAGATTAATGACAAATAAAGCTATTTACTGAGAGTAGTTTTAACGGTGGTTTAAGTTGTGTGCTAAGAGAGGCGAAGACAAGAGCATTAAGTAATGGAATGAATATGGCCACAGTGGAGCGAGTAATGAGCTTACAGCCCTCAATCATGCAAATTAAACCGAATTAAAATACTAGCACGCAGTCAGTGTAATTGTTCTACATCAATCAAAGGATAAACCCTGTAAAAACAGAGTATGATGGCAATAAAACAGAATATTATAGACAGAAAAAGCCACAGAAGCAATTACAACGATAATTCAAGACTATAGGTCAGATACTGCACATTTTACAGATTTGACAAGTGTGTATCATAATCATGAAAGCATTTTTGGCTACTTCACCCAGGCCACTTCCTGTGCATGTCCATGTGTTTTCTTTTGCTCTATAAGTATGTTTTCACTTTATATCCATAATCACATGGATAATAACCTCCGATTATGTGTGAATGTGTCTCAGGTGTGCTGTCTCTAGGTGTGTCCTACCTGAGTATGCGGAGGCGAGGCTGAGGTTGGAGCAGGGCTGGCCTTCGGGCATGCCGTGCTGTCGGGTGTGGTGCAGGTTGGAGATGATCTTTGAGAGGTCACTGTCACGACTGGAAAAAGGAAAGCAGAGGAGGAAGAAAGAAAAGGAGAGAGAGAGAAAGCAAGAAGAAGGGAGAGAAAGAGAGAGAGGAAGGGTAAATATCTCTAGGGATCCTTAATCAACACTTAAGAAACACACTCTCTCACACACACACACACACACACACACACACTCACACATTTAGCATACCAGGATTTAAAAATGAAAAAAAAAAAGTTCAATATATAAAAATGACCAATTCTGCCCAATTAAACTGAAATGATCAAACTTACCAATTGTACATAAGGAGAACGATGCAGAACGTATACAAAAAGTAAACCAAACGTAATTCCACCACAAACAACCTCAACTGAATCAAACACGGCCGACCTGGTGCACTCCGGTTTGGTCCCTTGAAGCTGAAACGCTCTCTGCCTTTGGCTCTTTTGCCTCGCTTCTGCATTCATTGTCTTTTGGATTTTAAGCGTATAATGAGCACTGACAGATTCCTGCGTCAAGCAATTTTGAGTTTCATCCAGTCTCATCTTCAACCTTAAGATGTTCTAATCAACACATTCAACTCATAAGCAGTTTATGAGCTTAAAACCAGGTGATTATGGTTTTTATGATCGCTCTGCTGAAATCGTTCGGGTCTCTGGAGGCGCACAGGGGATGAGTGTAATCTCTAGAGATCTGTCTTTTCATAAAAGAACCCGATAAGTGGCGAATAAAAGCCGCTGGTTTACCATTCAACATGAGCGTGCGGATTTAGAAATTAGAATGGATAATAAAATTTGTATGTAATTCCGGCGATATTTAAGGAAGTACTTATGCTCCAGTGTCACACGCAAGCTCGTAACTGCAACCAGAGAACCAATCCTGTCAGCTGTTTTGGACAGGTGAAGAAACCAATGAATATTTAGCTTGAGAAACCCCAAGGCCCTATTAATATCTACTTAAAGTTATCTTACGGTAACTTCAACTTTTAGTTTCAACTTGATATAATGTTTTAAACTTTATTTATAATAAATATTACATGATTTGATTCAAAGACCCCAGGTATCCACACTGTAGGTCACATTTCACATTTGTTTGGAATGATTTTTTTGCATACATTTTTGCCAGAGTAAAACTGACCCCACAAAGAATCAATATTATCTTGCTAATATTGTATACTAATCATATCTGTTAAACGGGTTTTAATTATGTCAAAGGAACCTATTAAAACAAAATGGAAAATGAGGTAAAAAAATATATATATTTTATTTTATAAAATGTTACTATCTTTTATAATTGTTTACACATAAATCATTCACTCTTTAAATTGTTTTATTTTTTATATTGCATTTTATTATCCTCTTTTAATAATGTTCACACATGATTCATATACACATGAAACATGAAGAAAGAGGGTTAAAGCTCTTCGTAGGCCGATAAACTGATCCCAGGCCAGGACAGACATTCACGCCGCACACTTGTCTTCCTCTCCCAGGTCGTCTCTTCAAGGCCAACTGAAGGGTTTACAGATTAGAACTGGACAAGGCCGTTCCCTCAACCTCCCTCCTTCCCCCTCTCATCCTCCCTCACTCATCCTTCATTAACCCTTGTAAGTCCTGCTTGGGCCATGTTGTCTCTATAGAGACTGATAGAAGAAGTGTGTCATGGAAGTATTTTAATGCAATCTGATTACAGCTCTGATCGCATTATTACGCATAATAATTTCAAATTCCCGATTAGCATTTAGCAAATATCAGATGCATATCTCGCAGCGCCTGGTGGTCTATGGGGTGCACTAATGTCGAGAGAGTTCTGAGGGACATTTTTACGGGCTGTCACAGGACAGTCTCACAATCCGCTGTGTTTCTGTGGTGGGCCCATGGCCCTGCTGTTTGTGGCAGTCGAAATGCTAGTTTTACAGTCCATAGATTACAGGCTGGGCTTCGGTAATGTCAGCCTGCCACGCTTTCAGTTCAGCTACAAACAACACAGCACGTACAGGAATTTATTCTCCATGACCGAACTGGGCTGCAAATTCACTTGTCATTCCGAGAATCCAGAAGTCTGACAGAAATGCCATTGGTCGAGTGTACGACACAAGATAAGATGCACGATACTTATAAATATTACAGCATTCACTGAGCAAAAAAATGCTGGACAAATTAGGATATTATCTTAAATGCAACTTAAGTTAATATTGTAATTGAGTTAAATGAGCATGAGCATGAGCAATGTTAAATGCAAATTATTAGAAATTATGAAAAAAGTAATACATAAATTATATATAAAATTATAATTTTGTAAAATATTTTATGTTTAATTTAAAAATACTACTTTTATTGAAAAATAATGAAAAATAATACAGATATAAATATTATAAATATATATAAACAAAATACATTTTTACTGATATAGACAATGAATACACACAATGCAGCGAAAGCACAATCATTCACTACATTTACAAGAATAAAAATCTATGATCAGAAAACTCATATTTCATCTGAGGCTGAAAAACTCCCAGATAAATACAAAGATAAATGAGACTGAAATAAATCAATAAAAGAAACATTAATTCCCAGCAAAATATGCAAAGTGATTTGACAGAATATGCTACATTTAGACACGTTGCACCATACAAAAAACACAAACAACGTAAACAGCTCAAGCTCTAGTTGAAAACTCTTTTTAAACAGCATTTAGATTTAAATGTTATTCAGAATTTGACGTTTGTCTATTCTAATTTGGCAACAGCGCTATAAAATATTAAAAACTTGCATGAAACTATGCTACTCCGCGCAGCGCAAAGGTCCATTTAACCTTTATCTAGGAAACAACTCTGCCGTTCTCTATAGGTCATCCAAGTTCCCCCATCCATCCCCTTAACAGGGCATCAGTCCAAACAACAGCTCCATCTTCCAGCTCCCGCTCTGGCAGCTAAGGAAGGCTATTATCCTCGGACGGAGGCTCTGCAGTGAGCTCACTAAGCAAGGACATTGTTAGCAGGTTAATTAGCACACTTTTTCTGGGCTGTCCCGGTGAGGGCCGCTAATGAGGCCTCCCTCGACTGGCGGCCAAGGTCATAATCTGCGTCAGGGCTGGAGCTAAGACCCGGCCACCTGAGTCAGCGATCCCACACAGGGGAGCACAGGGCGGACCTGACAACTCCGCTTAGGACATGAGCTGCAGCTTATCGTGCAGTGAAGACGATCAGCATAATCTCCATCTAAACTGGTCAATACCTCTTACACCTCCCCGTCAACTGCACAGACACTTTGCCCCAGATATGACCCACTGTAAGAGGACATGCAACAAATTAGGACCTGATGACTCTACAGTGACTAGTTAAAAAGGCTTAAAAATAACAATATTTAATGCCATAAATAAAATGAAAAATAAAATTATATGTGAAAACAATTTTATATATATATATATATATATATATACATATATACATATATATACATACATACAGTATTTACAATATTAACAATAAACAACAACACTTGGCAAATAAGCACACTATAATTCTGCAACTATATTTATATCTAACATCTTTGCATTTTTTAATGAATGTTCTGACCTATTAGCAGCTGTCATGTTAAAAATGTGCAAGAAAAAAATTGTTAGGGCAGGTCGGTATTATGATATATACAGTCTAACCAAAGAAAAGTGTCAACCGAAAACATGCTTTACTGTTTATTCTGCAGTATGGCTGTGACACAATTTAAAGTATGTTTTGATATAACAGCTACATTATGTAGTTTATGGTTGTCTCTTTTAAACATATTTTAAATAATAATTAGTTTTATGTTCTAAAGAATTTAATTCACTAAATTGTCTAAACCAGGCATTACTATTCTTCATGTTTATTTACTGTTTTTTTTTTTTTTACTGAATTTCTATCAAATGTAATATTTTTAATATAAATTTTGGAGACATTGCTCAGCCCCTTCGGCTGGTGCAAGAGTAAAGTGAATATATACACGATGGACATACTGTACTTGTCTATTGAGTTACACTTGGCATTATGGTAGACTTTTTTTTTAAATAGCATATTTGGAAGGTGCCAAAAAAATGAATCAGAGACATTCAATGCAGCTTCAGAGTCAGTGCTTTACAACGGAATGAAAATCTGTGACACCGCAACGAACAGCAAATCATCTTTCCGATGCCAGAAAGATATGGGTTTTTGCATCAACTGCGTTGTTGCTGTAGCAGACACATTTCCTCACCACAGCACTCACATGCAGAGCTGAAAGCACTTCCATCTGTTCTTGACGTACGTCTGATATAGGAGCACTAGGCCTAGGGTTTGTGGTTGAATGCGGAGAAAACCAGCTGCACACCTGCACAGAGCTCTGCTTGACTCTGATTCAAATGCTGCTAAAGGGATAAAGTCCTGCTATAGGTAGCTGTGTAAGGGATTTAAAGGAATAGTTCACCCCCAAAATGAAAATTATTCACCTATAATCTTCCCCTCCAGTGAGCTCTGCTCAAGAACTGCCACAACCGAGTCACTGATTCAATGAGTTGAACTCAAGAACTGAATCAGTGAATGAATCAGTGAATGATTTGTGAACCAAACAAATTAACTGAACAGATGCAACTCCAAAGAATGATTTGTTCACTAATCGGGTATACAGACTACAGATGTTTATTAAATAGCAAGTCATATGGACTATTTTAATGAAAGTTTTATATCGCTTTTGCATTCCTTTTTTCAAGCTTGAAAACTCTAGTCCCCATTCATTCTTACTGCAATTGAAAATTAATAATAATCATACAGGTTTGGAAAATGATGGTGAGTAAATAATGACAATTTTTGAGTGAACGGTTCCTTTAAGAAAATGCTTACATGTTTTGTGCTTATTTGCACATATGGCTGGGTGTTCAAATATGACATCTAAATGAAAAGCATCCGCTAAATGGCAGGTATTTATGAACTGACTTGCGTTTAAGGCAGCTCAGAAGGCCATTGGACAGACGTGGTGTTCCTCATGGCAGCGGGAGCGTCGGGGAGAGAAATAGTGCCAGCGCAAGTGCCCCTGCAGTGACACGGGAGACGAGAGCTGGCGCCAGATATAGAGGTCACACTGAGAGCTGGCAGACTGGGCATCCTGACGCCAGGGCTTACACCATTACTGAACACAGCGCTGATAGTCTCACCCTGACACACACACACAAAGCGGTGCCAAGCAGAAAGTGGGAAGGCATGTGGAGAGGATGCCTCCTTTTTACAGAAAGTGACAGACGTTTTACACTATGAACTGGCACTGGAAAAAAAGAACAAAATTGAGAACAAAATTGGGTACAAAAATGGTACAAAACTGAGAATTTCACCATTACTTATATTAAACAATCATTCTGAACACAGATCGCATGTCCACTTAAATACGATCCTGTAAAACCAGTAAAAAAAATAATAATAATGCTACAGCAGCAAGAAAAAAATCTAAACTTTGAGGAAAAAAAAAATCAATATTTCTCTGTTTTTTTTTTTCCTCTGTTGTTATTCCGCTCACATTCAGACCGAGCAGCCAGGCCTCAGCTAGCGAGGAGAGCAATAAATAAATATCGAAATAGATACATAAATAAATGAGAGCGCAGTGCGTTCTCCTGAGCTTTCCTGTTGTTCCTGCCTTATAAAAGCTGATGGGAGGTCGATAAGCATGCGGGAACCCAGAAAAGTAGAAGTGAAACAAAATATTATTTCGCCACATTGAACGTTGCGGTGTTGGATAATTAGAAAAAGCGAACAGCGGAAAAAGCCTGAGAGCTGTGATATGTGGTGCAACGTCTGTTTAAAGACAGCTGCTCTCTATAGATGTGACATTAATGACATTGATTAACTCATGTGGTTGAAGCAAAACCAATCAAAGGAGATGCTAACAGGAAAACAACACCTGATTAAAACATCTTCACTGTTTTACCTATTTACGTTGGCTTGACAAGCAAGGGACGCGCAAGTGAGTTGAGATGCGTGTTCAATGCGATACATTTACTTTCTTAGTAAATTCTTATACCAGAGTTATTTACAGCACAATGCAGACTGCTTTTACATTAAACAAGTGGTCTACAGTTACATTCAAAGTAATTGTATTGTTTTAATATCTGATCCAATCACCTGGATGACTGAAAATCTTCGCAGAAATAACAAAGCTGCAAACAAAAGCTACAGACTGGTTCACACCAATCTGACAAAAATACACAAAATATATTTTATAAATGACAGATGACTTTATGATTACATTAATTAATGAAAAACAAGTAAATTGAAAAAAAAAATAACATCGCTATGGTAAAACATTTTGAAATATGTGTAAAACGACGCATTCAAAAAGAAAATGTGTTTCAAAAAGACGCATTTAGTTATGAATGCTTTTTTTGGATTTGGCCTTAATTCCAGCCCTCTGAATTTAGAAAGTGCAAGTATAAATTAACACATCTGTTGTAGCTTACAAAGCGGGATGCATTTGTCCACTTTTTAAAAACAGGGCTTTAAACGACACAAGTTTTCCTGAAAATAGTAAACTGTAGAACGGTAAGCCTACAGCCATTCCTTGGGAAGAGCCCTGGACATTCTAAAAGTTCCAGAGCTGGAACCCAACCACTAATTATTGCCTTAAGAGAAGGTTCTTTCCAGGAATCCTACAGCATCACATCCCCTTCCCAGCAGTGTGTCGTGCAACACTCCAGAACTGCACAGGGAAATGTTTTAACAAAACAAAAACGAACGAATGGCGCACATGGTCACATGATTTAAAGTAAACTTTTGAGTACAAATCATTTCCTCTGGTGGACCACACAAATGATTGAATATGGACGATTCTATTAACCTGTGTGACCGTACCAAAACCAGACAAATAAAAGCAGCCCTTATGTAAAAAAAAAAAAAGTTAAGGTTTCCTTAACCTAAACCATTTCATCATCAGCCGAATGGCTTCGAAAGTGCAAAAACCTTTAAAGGAAAATTAAAACATATGGGTCTATCATTTGTCTGTTGTTTTTCAGAATACAATTTCCAAAAATACCCAGTGTCGAGGCACTCAACGATATAATAATAATAAAAAAAATATGTTTAAGCGAAAATGCCCTTGACTGTACATACCAGCATTTTAAGAGCCTGGCCAGTCACAGTGCGCTAAAGACGCTGGTTTGGGTTGGCTTCAGTCCTGAGGTTTGGACCAGCTGATTTCCACTTCTGGCTAGCCGAGTGCTTACATTCAGGTCCAGACAGCCACCAGGGAAGAGGACGGCACGCCTTGCTGGACAAACGCTTCTAATGCTAAACACAGAATGGTCAGGCCCTTCTCTGAAGAGGCCGCAGAAACCCGAGGGAAGACAGACAGTATTTCTATCCAGACAGGTGCAACAGTTGTCTGATTTATTTCCTTTCCCTGTCCCTCGTGCTCAAGGGGAGGGTCCACCATTCTGGAATCAACCTGCCTCCTCCTCCCCTACTTCATCTAATCCACTTATGTTTCTGCACTTAGTTTTTTCCATAGGTTGTAAATAAGTAAAATCATCAAAAATCATGAGAGTATCCGAAGTAAATCAACAGTTAAATGCCAGGTAGTTTTATACAAGAGACGAAATTGGCTTTATCATTACATTAGCATTACTATAACAGACAATATGGGATGGGCCATCTTTTTTGGAGGCTTTTCTTAGCAGGTTGTCCTCTGAGTAAGTATACTATCTTATATAATCCATGATGGTTACTCAGTAATGACCCAGACAAGCAGTCAGCACTTCTCAAAGCCCTGGTGTTGACACACCTGACTGTGCACAGGTAGGCTTCAGGAAATGATTGGCATGACCTTGAAGACTAATACTATGACAAACATCTCATACTTGCAAATTTTATTGCTAAAGCAGAACACGAAAGTGAACGTTTTCAGATAGGAGGCCAGTCGATGGCATGCCATTGTCTTTATCAGCCAATTATACTTACATTTCAAAGATTATAAAACCAAACTTGTTATTCTGTTATTCAGTATGGTATTTAGACTCATTCTAGTGCATCGTGACCCGAAGACCCTCAACCTCCACATATGAAATCACTAAGAAAAAAAGGAATATAAAAGACCATGCCAAGCGCTACACTTCAGCCTAAGCGCAGCTTGTTTTCTTAAAAAGAAAGGTCTGTATGCCTGCAGGATACAGGAGGACTGAGGACTAATCACCTATAAACCTGCTGGCCATTAACATTAATCTGATTAAAAGATATAGGGAGTTCTTTAAGGTGTCAAAGTGTACCGGCTTTTCTCACGGCAGTGGCTGGAAATCCTCTGAAAACTAAACGCGCACGATTGCGCAAATGTATATTCGTCGGGCCGTATCTAAAACTGCACTAATTTTGTTTTTAAATATCTTTGGGCAGAACATTAAAGTACATTGGGGTCAAAAAGTCTGAGTCCACATAGAAAATCTGGGATTCAAAATCTTATTTAAACCTGGAAATAAACAAAATTTTAGGAGAGACATCATAACAAAATATGGATAATAAATATATCAGATTCTTCCCTATTTAAGTAAATTTGTGACATTAAACATCTTTGTACAAATGGTCAGAAATTATAGCTTCAATTGAAGCACGAGAAGCTCTTTGGATCATGCTGGAAAATATAATCATCAGGTTTTACACGAACTTCGATCATGCAGCTAAAGTCCTACTGTCATTAAAACAAAAGAGAAAAACAAGTACCGAGACATTCTGATCTTCATTTAAATGCAACTTTTTGTTCAAAAAGTTAAGCTGATAATATAATTAGCATTAAATTAGAAAAATGTTAAACAGAAGCGGTCTCATGCTTTTGGGACCCCTCAGTATACAGTACATATTAGCAGATAGATTTGGACTGAAGAAACGCTATGCACACTCTACCACAACACTAATATAAACTGCAATGATGAGGCGTAAATACGATCAAACGCAAAAAAGAATTCCCCATACTTCACCATCCATTGACTAAATCCAATTTGTTAAGACCCCTCCACAACTCACTTACCCAGTCCAGTTCAATGGAAATTGAATTTCATAGATTGAACATCCCATTATCTCTTTCGGTCAGATCCTCATCTGAGTAAAGTATGGGTGAGGTGAGCGGCCCCGGAACAGAGGAGAGACGCGGCTCCTCGCAGTCCGCCGCCTTTAACAGGGTAAAAGCCCTAGATATTAGTCATAAGTGTTCTTTAAATTCATTAGCATCTTCACGCGCGGGCGTCTGAAGTGTTGGGGGGAGATCACTGTAATAAGTTTAGCTTGCCGGTTCTGGTTCCTGTGCCGTCCTTGGTGTCACAGGGTAAGTGGCTGCCAGCGGCTCGGGGTTGGGTGAAGGAAGTGACCAAGAAAGTCTTGCAGATGAGGGCTTAGGTTTGTACCTGGGCATTCAGAGCTGATCCGCTCCAAGGTAAGAACTCAGAGCCCTTCTTTATTCCACAACATAAACATATTCAAGTTGTGCTTGTGAACACATCGGGTGTTTTCAATGCACAGCACAGCAAAAGCACCCTCACATCACCCAGTTTTGGCCAATGATATCTTTTATGAGTATGACAGCTAGCTAGCATCCTGTGTGGCTCAACAAAATGGACTGATCCAGCTATGACCTGCCTATGCTGGATGAGGGCACGACCTCATATGTATGTATAGGCTGCCTTGAGAATGATATCCCAACAGTGCTGTGTAATGACCCAAATTTACCGCTTAACACCAGTGGGCATAAACCCAAGCCTCTTATACTCAAATGACTCAACCATTGGAATTCATTCGCCATTTATTGCAGGGGAAAAAGTCTATAACTGCACAGCTACAACTATTATGGCACATCTTCACGGGAAAAGAGGTGTTAAACAGAAAGGCAACTAAATAAGTCAAATTATCACTATACGCAATGGCGGCTGCTCTAAGAAAGCCTGACAGGATCTAGGGCTAACCGAGACATTTTTAGCAAGAGCCGAGTTGCTAATGAGAAAAGAGAATATTGTCTTCTCTTACTCTTCTCCTTAGAAGCACTGAAGCTTCCTGGAGATTTAACTATCCACACCAGCGCATGCAGACACCGCCAACACAAACTCTCACTGCAAACACAGCCGAAAACTACTGCTGACACTTCAATTCAAAAAAACGTAAAGACCCTCGGAAGACAGAAAGCCTGCAGTCTTAAAGCAAAAGCTAGCTTTGAAAGGCATGCTCTAGTGATTAAAGAATACTTAATAATAGATCAGAACCTCAAGGCCGGGCTTTTCAACAAGTTCTTTAGTAGAAGCGGAGATGGACAAAAATGTGGTTCCCCAGACTCACCTGCCAGGGCTGACATCTGCTGGCTAGTTATCACCTGTAATGCATTTAGGCAGAGCGAAAACACTGGCGGAAAAAACGTTCTCTTCAGCCACTGCTCTTAGCTCACTGCTGCACCGACCGCAGGCTCATAAGCTTCTTCAGGCTTGTGTGCCAGAGAGGAGGGAGGCCAAACACAGCTCATGAAGATTTAATGAACGCTGAATTCCTTCATTTCCCTCTGATTGGAGATGGAGATGTGGAACTTATAGCACATCGCAGGATGGGTTTTATTTTTCGTGGAAAGCAAATATTAAGACTGTTTCAAATAATGGGAAACTTAATTACGCTGCCTCATTTAGGCCAAATTTTAAGGCAGCATTGCATGTATACTTCACAGAGACCGCAATCCCAGAATGCATTGTGTTGACTTTAATCAAAAAATACCACGAAGTATCAATAAAAATGCTTAATGTAATTAAAAAGTGATACTTTACCCAATATTTGTGTTTAGAGTGAATTGAGTAACTGCCTAAGTAGTTCACTAGGTTTTGAAAAAGGTATTTTCTATGCTTTGTTAAAATAAATGTAACTTATGAAAATTAAACAGTTATAGTTAGACAGTTATAGCATAAATAGCATGGACACTTAGCATGGCCATTTAAAGCACAAAAACAATTACTTTTATATACCATGATACTCAACAATCACTACAACATTTTTAAAATGGTACTTTCAGGTACTAACCAATAATGGCGCTTTTCCACTGCGTGGTACGACTCGGCACGGTTCAGAACGGCACAGCACGGCTTAGTTTGGCTTGGTTTGCATTTCCACTGCAGTTTAGTACCGCTTTAGAGTGGGCGGGATTATTCACATGTTGTTGTAGTTGTGCCGCCTCTACTGCCGTGACTCCTGAAAAACTTTTTAATTCCGCGTCGCTCCATCACGCTCTCGCTGGATCCGCTCCTTGGCTATCAACGAGAGGAACGTCTGTACTTCCTCAACAGACAACAAAACATTTTTGGTTGTTAAAAGAAAGGTGCGCTCATTCAAAACAGTTGCGTTCGATCCTTCGCTGGCTGTGCTGATTTAAACCTAGCGGGTCTGTTCTGTGTCTCATGCCACCAGTTCAATGACGCAGGCAGTGACGATTTTCTCCGGCCAATCAGTGATCAGCAGAGTTTACACGTCACGTTTTGGTAATGGTACGGCTCGCTTAGAACCTCGGCCAAGGTGGTACTAAAAAAAGTACCAGGTACCAGGTACTGTACCCAGTGGAGACCCCCCCCCCCCCCAAAAGTGAGCCGTACTGAACCGTACCGTGCCGTACCATGCAGTGGAAAAGTGCTATAATACTACCATGGTCCCACAATAGTGCATGTCCAAAAACAATGACATTTATGGCTATGGAACCTTTATTAATACCTAGTTAGTGATATAAAATGTGATGCGAGGAAAAATATACAAATTAACAGGTGTTAAGGCCTGTTCACACCAAGAACAATAACTAAAGATAGGTATATCGATAACTATATTAGCGTCCAAAGGTGCTGCAGTTATGTCGTCTGCTGCTTTAAATGCTCAAAGTTTTTGTACTCTTTGGTGGATTCCGATTGGCTATCAATGTTTTTATCATTCATCAGCAAAGAAAAATTATTCTGAATGTGATTTCAATGCCATTGTTTCTCTGCTGTTATTATTATAGCTGTAGTGTGGACTTCCCTATTGTCATAGAATTAAAATGATTACTAAAACTTCATAGTTATAGTTATCATCCTTGATTTGAATGGCCCTTTAGCCTATGATGACCAAGTACTTTCTTGCTTTCCACAGTCTTTAACAAGAGCTACACCCAAAATAGAATTGTGCATGCGGTTAAGGCAAATGCTAAAATATTAAAGGTGTTTAATTTAAATTTAACACAGTGGAAATGAATCACTGAGGCACTCAAGCCGTTCTGAGATCTACGACATCAATAAAGTTGCCATGACTGCAAATACCTCATCAACAATATCACTTTTCATATGTTTCATGAGAAGACCTCGTGTTTATTTCTGTGTATGTATCCTGTGGGCTCACAAGCATGGGTATTTTGTTGGCACATCCTGTGTGTGTCTGTAGTGTCTGCCAGAAAAGTAAATGAGCGTATTTGTGTGTGTTAGAGGGTACGTGTTCGTCAAAATAAGGGGCTATGAGGGTAAAGACCTAAGGGTTGTTTAAAACTCTTTGGTGCTATACTGATGTCTGATATGGCTAACCGCTTTCCGGCAGATCATGGTTGATGTATCAATCACGGGCACTGGGATTGGCACTTTTTGCCCACCCACACACTCACACATATACACAACACACACTCAACAAATTCTCACCTCTTTCTCATGATAGTGTAATGCAGCTCTTCCTGTTTGATGTCTGCATGATCTCCGCTGGCCCGCTCGCTGCCCTCACTGTCGTCACTGCTGAAAACGGAGGCCAGCTCCTTTTTGGGCACCCGTGTTGGCAGCAAGGGGATGGTGCGTTTCTCTGCCAGTCGCCCACGGTTCTGCAGGAGCACAGAGGGGACAGACAGACTGAGACTCTGGGAACAGCCTTCTCTGATTTTACTGGCTTGAGCTGTGGTACAGAGAAATGGCTAATGTTCCCGATCTGTCACGCGCTGGTTGAGGTTTCAATTCTCTTTAGGCTGATAAAACACATTCTTAATGGATTACAGTCATATTCATTATGTGTTTTCGCATTTGCATTCATGTAATTTGATTAATGAAAGGCTAGTTTTCAGTACATACATGGACTTAAAGCAATGTGAATTAATAATTTACCCAAGCAGATACACTATACTCTGCAAAAGTTAATAGTGTAAAAATGTAAATAAAAAAAAATAAAAAAACAATTTAACAAAATATATAAAAAAATATTTTATATATATATATATATATATATATATATATATATATTACTGCCATTTAATCCAAAATCATAATATTCGACATCAAGGTGGATCATCAAATTTAAGGAATCCAGGATCCATGGCTTTAAAAAGTTTGAAAACCCCTGATTTATCTGATACTTTTATCTAAAGCAATCTGGAATAAATGACACAATGAGGATCGTTTTGAGGAATTACCCCTTGTGGGCTGTGAACTTGCAACTTTTTGGTTCATAAGCCACGAATCAAATAACTACACTACACCAGCCTCAAAATTCACATTCACATGACAATCTAAAGTTAAGTTACAGTATTATTCAAAATTCCAGCATTCTAAATTATTATAAATTCCAGCAAATTGTCATTCTAGTTTCTCCTGCTGTCATATGGCCTATTAAGATCAGCCTCACAGCTCACATACATTTAATGCAGCTGCATCTGAATCATGAATCTCATAAATGATGAATCATGAACCACAGTTCACAAATCATGAGGAAGTAATGACCGAACGAAGGAAATGCACAACATGCTGAACTCCAACAGCAAAACTCAGTCAGAGAGAGCCATGCAGAGGGAAAGACCATTGATCCACGAGACCAGTGATGGAGGATGGGTGAGTGAACGAGACATGATAGTGATTCCTTCTCTTCCTCTTTCCCTCTATCCGCATCAGACATCTAAAGACAGCGAAGGATGAAGGGGATGAGAGGCCCTCAGGGTTTAGTGTGTGAAGCTGGGCGACCTTTAATGTGACCTGAAGGGGTCAGTGCAGATTTCTGTGCCTCTATCTCTATCCATGAGTGAACAGAGAGGGAGAGGGAGAGGATTTGAAGGGGAAAAGAGAAAAAGATTAAAAAAGTGAAGAAAAAAAAGAGACGAAACAGATTGCAAAAACAGTATGGAATAGAGGGGTACGCTGTGTCGCATCATAATCATAAAATAAGAATATATATACAATTTTTGTCATGTGATGATGACCATAGATTTACTCAGCATAGTGCTGCTTGTGACTAAGAGAACCACAGGAGGAGAGTGCTAGAAACTTATGTAAAAGCACATTTATAGAAGTCTAAATACACACAATATGTACATGTAACTGTTTGTTTGTTTGTTGAGTCTGACTCAATTATAAAAACATGTAAATTTTATTTTAAATATTAAATGAAACACTTCCCAAAATGGTAAACTACTATTATGAAACACTATTATGAACATGACTACAAAATGATGAAAACTCAACATTCAAATATTAAGAATATTAAACCATTTTCTGGTTTACGAATATTATTTTATGCATAATTTTGTGCATCATTATACTTATTTTTTGTTTTTGTTTTTAAGGTTTACGGTCATATGTAACTCGCCATTTAATTCAATTTATTTCTTGACATGACAGAGCTTTACCCCTAATGTGGGGCAATTTGTGCTACTGGATCCCCTTATTTCTGTGGTTATATCTTATAGATACTTTCTTTCAGTTCATAGCAGAAAATTTAAAAGCAGCACAGCTTACCCCAATCTCCCCTATAGGAGTGTTCAGAGATCCAGAGGAATGGATACAGCTTTGAAAAACTTCAACTGAAAAGTCTGTTTGTGTGAATGGGTGGTGTAAGTATGTGTGTGTGTGTGCATGCTTGCATCTCGGTCTCTGTCAAACTTTGCCGAGCCCTGCAGCTATCCTTCCTCCACACCCAAAGCTCGCACGTGCACATACACATATGCAGAACATCCCACAGGAGCCGAGGCGTGAGTGGCAGGCCAGGGCAGGAGGTGGAGAGACTAGCCAAGAGGCAAACAGGTGCAGCCCCTCTGGATTCTCTCAAGTGGCATACATTAAAAGGAGGAGGGAAAAAAGCCGAAAAAGATGAAAACATCCCTGAGGATGGGCAGGCAGAACACACTTTTTCCCAGAGCGCCTGTTTTTTGTTTTTTTGTGAAGGAAGCAGTTTTTTGTCTATATAGCTCCTATTTTAACATAGAAAAATTGTTTAGTTTGATTAAAAATGAGTTTAATTTTAGTTTTGAGTATTTAGTTTGAGCACAGCATCAAGTAACAGATTTATTTAAACATCCAAGTTATTTAAACTGAGACTAATCTTGTATAAACTCAAAACTGTGAACACACAAACAAACACTTTTTGTGACATTATGTTCGTGCGGCAAGTGTGTTTTGGAGCTGTTAACAGCCAATGGAAGCCACGTATGAAGTGCACCGGCACTAGTGATGCTTTATCTGATAAAGTTAGCGTTGAAAGAAGGCTGTTACCCACATGGCCTCAGCGGAGACAGGCCTCCACACACACACACTTCCCTGCCCCCATTCCTCCTCTCCAACCCCCACCCTTCTCAACGTCCTCTCGGAAAGCCCCCAGTCCAGCCCCCTCGCTTTATTCGGCGTAACTGACGCAGAACCGGGGGCGGCTGCACACTATTTCCGGTAACACTTCCGCACAGAGGGAGTCAGGGAGGTGCTTCAAAACAAAAACAAAAAACCTGGGCTTCGATTCCCGCCTACATGTACATACACACACACATTCACACCCTCACACACACTCTGTCACTCAGGCATGGAAAAATATTGAATATGAATTTCCTCTAAGCAGCATTTCTATGAATAAGCCCACCCACACTTAATGTCTGCCCTTCAATGAGATGAGATATATATATACATTTGTGCAAAACACACACACACATAAATATAAAACCACACATGTAAACTCTAAGTGAGTAATCAGCTTGGTTGGGGTTTCTGTCTTAAGTTCCATAAAACTCATGAGCTGAGACGCTTCGAACTTATGAGAGATGTTCTCACCGTCTCCTAATAGAAAAGACCTCACAAGAGGGAGCAACAAAACAGCAGAATTACAGCACAGTAAAGCTGCCCTTAGATAAGCCGTAACAAGCCAGGAAAAAACTTGCTCAAAGTTATATTGGAATGTAACAAGCAAGGACTGTATAAAAAAGACACACAGTGACCTCTGGTTGAAGATGAAGGATATATGTTTCTGTTCAAAAGTTAGGGGTCAGTAAGTTTTTTTTATACTTTTATTCAGCAATGATATATTAAAACGATCAAAAGTGACAGTTTAGATTACAAAAGATTGCTATGTCAAAAAAAAGATGCTCTTTTGAACTTTCTTTTCATCAAGAATGTATCGTGGTTTTCACAAAAAAATATTAAGGAGCACTACTGTTACTGTTTTTAACATTGATAATAATAATAAATGTTTCTTGAGCAGCAAATCAGCATATTAAAATGATTTCTGAAAACTTGTGTGACACTGAAGACTGAAGTAATGGCTGATAAATGAATGATAAATCAAGCTTTGCCATCACAGGAATGAATTACATTTTGAAATGCTTTAAAATAGAAAACAGTTATTTTAAATTGTAATGATATTAAAGTATTTCTGCTTTTTACTGTATTTTTGATCAAATAAAGTGACTTTTAAAAAAATCTTAAACTTTTGAACAGTAGTTTAGCTTCTTCCTAAAGAACTTACTACAGTGAGTGCCATTGATTTTCATTCATATGCATCTGAATACGGGAGACAGGAAACACAAGTTCATGCAAAGAAATTTTGCATTCCGCTGCATACAAAAGTTAAAGTTTGGGGAGCTCTGGCCTGCAAATTGTTTATGACAAGAAGATGCGTGACCAAAGGAAGATCTACTGTAAATGCCACAGACTGACCTCCTGGCTGAATTCAAGTTTTGTTGGAAATAAATGGTAATAAAGTAAAATACCTTTAATAAATTGTATATTAATACAATTAGATTAAAATTCTACAATTAAAAACAGAAGCAAAGAGCATGAGGTCACATCCTGTTTGCATCCAATTTCATGTTCAAAGTCTAAATGTGACCATAATAAGATTCAAGAGCCATTTGTAAAGTTACTAAATAATAAAAATAATTTTTATTAAACGTTATCTTTTCCAACTTTATGAACACTAGAAAACACAGTCCCTTTCCAGTACACTAGGTCTAATAATTGGTCTCTAAGGTGATGAGCAGTGATATGGTGAACAGGTGTTTCATGTCATAGCTGTTACCATATCGTGCATTTTAAACTAGAATGCTGTAGTGACTAATCAGCAAGCGGGACCGGATCTATCCAGTGTATAATCTGCGTATAATGTGTTTCAGTCTACTTCTGAGTTCTGAAGGCGTCCTTACATTTTTTATTGTTGGCTCAGACAGTAAGGATGATATGGAAAAGCCGAGAGACGTTTTCTTGGCGCTGTATCTTCTGAAAGGTGTGCTGGCCTTCTGCTAAGATACACACACACACACACACACACACACACACAAACACAAAAACACACACATTTGCGCACAGCAGTAGCAGCTCATGACATTCCTGCAGCTGTGGTGCGCTCCCCCAGCACTGTCCCCGGGGGACGAATGCCTAATGAGTCACGCGTCTGTCTGCTCTAACCTGTGTGTGTGTGTGTGTACACAACGCGCTGAGCGTAAGTGTGGAGGCGGGACGCTGGGCAGACTTGGCACAAGCTGGGGGTGGGGGCCTGTGGGTTGGTGTGGTAGGGTTTAATGTGCCTACTTAAATCTATTGGAAATGATAAATACTTTATGTGCACACGTCTTCTTGCCACAGATTTGCCATAGAGTTCAGTTACATCAACATGATGGGATCTAATCAACTTTTTTCGTGTATACAGCTGGCAAACACTGGCAAACAACTTCCTTTCACCAAACCAAATTTTAAAAGCTTTCAAAACTACACTGTTTTGTTTTGTTGCCAGTGCTACAATAGTTATGGAAGTAAGTTATATGGTAAGTAAGAGAGAGCTGAAGGGCAGTGTGCTTCCCATCCGCACCCAGAACAACCCCCCCGCCAACCTCCCCCCGACCCATAGGGTGAGCGGGCTGTGTCAGCCCAGTGAAGCATTTCCCGGCGCGGGGAGGTCAGTGGCAGTCCAGCCATGCATGCCAAGATTTCTCTGCCTGCGTTTGGATCCCCCCTCCCTTCAAAAAAGACAGCCACAGGAGACCTTTATGGATAGGTACTGACTCCAACACACTCCCAAGAGTCCAAAATATAGAAGCTGGAACTGAGAATGTATGAATGAAAAGTGGAAAAGTGAAATGTATAGGCCACATTTAAGATAAAGTAAGCCAAAGCTTACAAATAAAGCTTACAAACAAATTCGTAAGTGTTATTTTATATAAATATATATATATATTTTCAATTATTAAATATTTATCCATTACTGTTCAAATGTTTGGGGTCGGTAAGATGTCGGTAAAATCCAAATACAGTAAAAATACAATAAAAACAGTAATACTGTGAAATATTATTACAATTTAATATAACTGTTTTCTATTTTCATATATTTTAAAACAAATTATTCCTGTGATAGCAAAGCTGATGACTGGAGTAATGGATGCTGATATGGGTCTCAAAAAACATTTCTTCTTATTATCAATATTATAAAAAGTTCCCAGGCTTAATATTTTTGTGGAAATTGTGATAATTTTTTTCGCAAGATTCTTTGATGACTAGAACAGAATTCAAAAACAGCATTTATTTAAAACTAAATCTTTTGTAACATTATTAACATTGTAAATTGTCAGTTTTGATCAATTTATTGCAGTGTGAAGTTAATATTTAGCAATAAGTAACTTGCATTTTAGACATAATATTGTTTTATCTATTTTTTGATAAACTAACTAAATCAGAAAACGAAGCCAAAGCAGAATCAACTGAGCAGCAAAGAGACTGAAAGTTAGTCCAGAATGCAGCAAACACAAAAAAGCAAAATACGCTTTTGAAATGCTGTTTAGCCAATCAGATTTGAGGACAGTGTAAAATGAGCTTATAAGAATTAAATAAAATGTACACATTACTTTTAGATAATTAAAATAATGAAATTTAATAAAACATAATTCTACTAATTCTAAAAAAAAATAAGTTTTATATAAAGTACAGCATAAAACTGTACTTTTTTGTGTGAAAATTATGTTTGATGGAATCAAACTGTATCTGAACAGTTGAGAGAAGAACTGGGTCACCCGTATGTAAAAACTGACATTTGGGAGGAGTGCATCCATATATAGCCGCAGTGGCTTTGTAATGATCAGCTGTATTAGCTGATAGATAAGCCCTGTACCTTTCCCACCAACACCCACACAGACACGCCCGGCTCTGATACCAGTACACACACACACACACACACACACACACACACAGTCGTCCCTCACCTGCCTGTAAACCTTTCCTGCACTGTTTTCCTGTAACCAATTCCTCCAACTTCAGTGACAACATTTCCTGATTAATCTCCATATGATCGGAAAAATATGTGGCAGTTTAGGATGTGCACACACAAAATTAGTTGAAACTAACGTCTCACCTGTTTGTCACTGAGGAAGATGTTGCTGTGCTTCAAAATACTCATCTCTGCGGCAGCGCAATCACCATTTGAAGCAAAAGCGGCTAATAAAATCAACGGAAAAAGCCTGTTGTGAGTTTGGTGCGGTTTTCTAGTGGGCTCTAATTTGCTTTAATTCATGAATGCAACACACTGCAGAGACTGCCTGGCTGCTCACTGCTGTCCTGAAGAGGGATCCTGCCGTTGCCATAGCAGCATAGCCTCGGCTCCATGTGAGGGATACAAACACACCGCTACACAAACCCTCGTACGGCGCACAGACACGCGCACACATCGAGTCTAACCCCCCACAGCGAGGGAGCTGTTGTGAGACTGTGTGGCGTCAGCCCCCATTCCTGCCCGTACCCAGCCCTCCAGCAACACTCTGCCAAATGAGCGTTGGTCTGCGCTAACAAACCTCACCTAATACCACATGCTCCACAGCGAAAATATCACTGTCTAATTACGCTGCCGTTAACGTAGTTCTAGTGAATTTGAATCGCACAGTCGACACCTCAATTACTTGCGTAAACAAGCAGTTTTAACCACGTCATCTCACAGAAGAGTGGAAGATCTGAAATAAAAGTATGACCCCTCATTAACAAATTCACCTAAAAAAGACATTCGGTCATTATTTACTCACTCTGATGTCGTTCCAAACCTGTATGACTTCAGTTCTTCTGTGGAAGACAACAGAAGATATTCTGAGAAATGTCTTAGTGTTTTTTGTCCATACAGTGTAGGACAATGGTACGCAAGTGTTTGATTATCAACATTCTTCAAAACGTCTTCTTTTATGGTTCACAGAAGAAAGTCAGTCATACTGGTTTGGAATGACATGAGGGTGAGTAAATGATGACAGAATTTGTGTGTAAACTGTCCCTTTAAAGTCAGCATGAAATGAAAATTCACTTTTGTGCATGTTATCGTGTATGTAATCATTTAGCCTGCTTAAACTCAGACTTACAATTGCCTGCAAAGTAGGGGTGGGCGATATAACCAAAATCTTACATCATGATATGAGTAATTTTACTTCACAGTAACAATATATATCACGATATAGTTATTTTTGCTTTAAATAAAGTCTTTATGATATCAACATTTTTGATACCAAAGAAATTTGGTAATTCTTGTAACCAGTGTCAATATCACAAAAAAATAATACTAGCCTAAACAATAACGCAATACTCCTGTCCAGTGCTCTATGAGGACCGTCTTCACGTGAGCATGCCTCTCTGACAGCGCACAGAATGAGTTCAGAATGAGCGAAATAAGTTCTCTTTTGATGCTGATTGCGCTTCAATGTCTTAAAATCACTTGTTTTTAAACTGTTATGCTTAAAAATGTGTGCAAATGATACGTTTTCATGACTAGGCCTGTCGCAACTATATCGACTTATCGCACAATATATGTACATGACCTCAATTATTTTTGATCATAGCAATATACAGTATATGTGTCTTTTGCAGCTTCTCGTCCATAACGTGGTGTAGTCATGAGGTGCTAGTTCAAATTTTAAAAATGCTTCTACAAAAAAAGTTTCATCTGCAGATATGGCCTTGTTTAGGAGTCTGTGCCTATTCCTGACCACATAGCACAGCAACATCACGTGACCGTGTAACCGCGATAGAGATGATAGTCTAAAATCTCTACCGTTTGACAAATGGTTAATCATATCTACTGGTTAATCATATCTACCGGTACATTGCCTACCTCTACTGTGATGTCACATTCATTTTTGAATGTGACTGATGAATAACTGATGAATAAACTCATAATCCGTTACACTTGGATGTATGTCACAATATGGAAGAAAAGATATGTCGCTATATGCACTTCATTGTGACTTTAAGCACTTCTTCCCATACAAAACTCAAAAAAAGTCTATACACAAGTTTCGCAGAAAGGAAGATTATCCATAAATAACAACTTAAATTTAATTCCTCTAAAGAAATATGTTTCTCTCATTTATAACAAGTTTTTTAATTTGGTCACTATTGACAACTATTGCAATGAAAGGGCTGCAAGATCTTCAAAACTGTCTTTGCATTCCACAGGAAAAATAACAGCATGCATGTTTGGAAAGACATGAGGGTGAGTAAATAATGACAGATTTTTCATTTTTGGGAGAACTATTCCATCCACGTCCAGTTTCTTCTTGCCTCCGAAGGCTGCGTACCAGCCGTGCAATGAATACATCAACAACTGCTGAGACTGTTCTCTTTGAAGGACCAACTCTAAAATGTTTAGACTGCGACATCACCATCTTCCATGTTTTTTTAACCAGCCTTGTTCCCAACCCCCCAGTGACAACTCTTTCTTGACCCAGGACACAGCGGGGGGAAGCCTAGATTCGTAGAGATATTTACGAGACGGAGCGGAGTGTAATTTCCTGCCAGCCTCCACTAGTTCCGCTGAAAAAACAGGAGAAAGGAAGCACATTTCTCCTGGGAGACAACAGCCAGGCCGACTGAATGACTCTGACTCTTAAAGGAACAACAACACACAATCATTCATCTGTCCACACAGAAACACGCAAACAATGGTTCTATGTCATCAAGCATGCTTCATTAGGACAAATCTACATATAATTTATTAGCAGGAAGACAATAAACCACAACGGCTCAAAGGTTCACAGTCACATATCCCACCTAAGCTAGGTGTTATGATGAACTTATAACCTTGAAAGGAAACCTTTTCACCTCCGATACAGCTGCAGAGGTTTGAAAAAAACTAAAAATGCAATTACTGAGTATTTAGAGTAATGAATAGCACTGAGTTTACACTGGTCATAAAACAATTTAAGAAGAAAACTGTGATCCCTCTCAGAGACAACGCACACCAGCACCAGGACTCGCAAAATTTAAAAATCCCTGGTAGCCCTTCGGGCAGGTACTCTTCGGATTTTGGTAGCCCGAAAATTAATTTAACTAGCCCAAATAAAAAAAAAGACCATAGATAGATATAGATATAGAAAATCAGACAGGAGTTTAAATCAATCTAAAATATTTTCAATACACAAATATGAAGGAAGGAATTTTATTTTACTATTTACAGGGTATCTGCAGAATTGTTTAAAATAAATTTAAGGCAATTTATGACCCATTTTAAGAGCTGCACAAGTAAAATGAACACAGTGTGAGCGGAGTTGGACAATGTCTATGGGAACAGAGTATTGAGCCATAAAATTACATGATTTACAGTTCAGAAACAGGTTTTCACAAAAACAAAAATCTTATACAACAGCATTTCAGCCTTTAGACCATTTTTATGAAAAGGGATAAATCAAGCATATAAATTAATTTAAAACGTATAAATATTACTGTATTACTGTATTGTTTAGATTTTTAGAAGGCACATTAACTTCTTTCTCATTTAGAACTCTGTGTTTGCTGAGTTGATATTTGCATTGATCTGACCATAAATGGCAAGAAAGGCTTATTGGAAATGCAAATTCATTCTCTGCCACGAGGTGGCGCTTTAGGAGCGCTGAAATATTGCGGTTTCCCCGGTAACGACTGGACACAAAGCAGCTCCGCGCTCATAAAAGCTGCTTAATCAGGAATTATAGCTAAAATTAAATTAAATTGCCAACGACACGTTTCTGAGGACAGTCGGTTCCCTTCAGATACATTCAAATAAAGACATCCGCACTGCGTTTTGACTTAAAGTGCAGCTCATATTTATTCAATGACATCATTGCCTTTTGAAGTTGAATCCAGTATCGTGACTCTTGTCTTTCTGCCCCCAACTGTAGAACTCTTGAAAATATAATGACATTTCTTATACCATTTAACGTATTTAAAACTTTTATGTCCTTAAGTTTGATACAACTCACTTTAGGAGTTTTTAAGAACCTGCGGGGAGGTAGCCCGTCGGGCAGGGCAGTGATACATTTTGGTAGCCCGACTGGAAAACACAATAGCCCTGGGACGTCGGGCTAGCGATTTTGCGAGCCCTGAGCACAGATCATTTTGCCAATATTAATTTGCATAAAGCGTGATAGGACCTGTTGTTTTGTACATGTTCTTGTTTTTACATTTAATCTAGCAAGATCTGTGGATGCTAATTCATAAAAGCTACACTCAAACAGAAGCAGAATACAAGAGTCCCATTTATGCTAAATACATTAGCTACATACACAGTTATTTTATTGAAGTGACTGATACACAAGAAATTGACTCTCCATTTTCAGGGCTCACAACCGAATTAAGAGCGAGTTCATGTCATCGCATCACTGACATGCATAGCATGAGGCACGCGCTTCACACAACTTTTGTGTCAACTGAGAGCCACCATGTCAGCCTATACAACTGTCAATTTCAAATGCTAAAGAAGAAGCATTAAGTATATGATTTATTGTTCACACTCTTCCTGTAACTCCTCCTCCAAACTAATTATTGTACCAACTTGTTGAAATGAAAAAATGACATCAGTAACGTAAGATATAAGGTCCAGGTCAACCACTTAAGAGCACTTCTTTAGAAGTATCTAAACTACTGTTAGAAGGCATGAACAAGTTCTTGTGTACAGTCAAAGGGAAAGTGTGTGTACATTAAGTGAGTGAACAAGTAATACTGAGGTGTTAATTATATTCTCAACATTTAATATTTCTTTCACACGGAAGCATTAACATGTGAAGATTTATATAGTGTGAAAGTGAGTGTTTTTCAGAGAAAGTGTGTATGGTTGTAGAGTTACAGTCATTATGCCCACTTTCTACTATCCCAACTATGAGTACACCATCTGTAGTTCTCTTGAAAAGTGTAAATACTGTGGCTCTTTTAATGTTACTTTGTTTATTTGAGCAACATTGACTCCAACCAATGAGGTGTGCTTGGGACATGGCTACCTGTTTGGAAGACCAATGGTGGGCAAGTGTTTAGGAAAGCTGTTTCTAAACAGTCATTGTTTCCTTAAAGGCGAAGTGTGTAATTTTTGCTGCACCAAACTGAATTTGGAGCCACTAAATAAGATTCTGCAATTCCATCTGGTACCACTAGTGGTGCTAAACTTGCAAATTTCACCTTTAAGAGAGAAACCAAAGGAAGGCCAAAGACAGAACATCTTCTAAAAGCAGTAGCACAGAGGGGAATGAGTGGACATGAAACGAATTACCAGCTTCAACAATAAATGAACAAACTGCAAACCCGGATATTACTCAAACAGAATACAAAAGTGGGCCACCAGATTTAAAGATAACTGACAGTTCATAATCACATATATGGCATATATAAAAAAGTGCATATAAAGATCAAATACAACAATCATCTCACCAAGTAGTCAGATCAGAAATGCTGCAGTTGATGTCACAGCACTTAAAAGAAACTGTAACCGTTTCATAGTAAACGATCAAACTTCAAAAGAACTTTACGTGTGATTTGAAATAATCAGATGGAAGCTGGTTAAACCAATTAAAGCAAGACAATTTCAGTCAGGGTTTGATTCATCTGAACACTATCAGATGATACGGCACCACAGAACCCTTTCACTTCGGGAATGATAAGACAACAATCAGGCAGAGCTAGTGACGAGCCTCCTCGACTTCATCTTCAAAATCAGCCTCCATGAGATTCTAACGCCCTCAGTGCAAAGTAATATAAGGGCCCCAAACAACTAAGCCATTAAGTTTTTATCTCCTCTGGCTCTGGCTCAGGCCCTCCTCAGTAGTTTACCTGCATCACTCAAACACCTCCAGCTTATCTGAAGCGCCTTCGCTTTGCGTGCCGCTGCCTCAGTAATCACTGGTAGCTACGTTCAGTAGCTCAGTAAGCTTCTTACGCCCTTCCCCTCCAGATTAACCGTTAGAGGCGGCAACAGACGCGCTCAGTTCAGATAAAAACACAGCACCTGTGTGGACAAATACTGCAGGCAGCCAACCGCTAGCCGGCTTGCTGCACACACACACACACACACACACATGCTTACACACAATGCACAAAGTTGATTGTTCTAACAGAGGTGGGAGATATCACAGAGTGAGAATAAAGAGATATGAAAGTCCATAAATCATCTATTAATATTACTGATTAACTTCAGGATATGATCACAATCCATGGCATTGCCACCATGTCACCGCAACAGAGCAAAAAAATCTGCAAGAATGCCCTCTAGAGAGATGAATATTTCAACTACTCCCAATTTCTTTCTGACCTTCACGGACAGTGAACTAGTTTTGTCGTCTACATGATCGATGAAGCATCCTGGAAAAGTGAAAATAAGGAGCGTGTGGCGCATTTTGCTCGAACATCTGCTACAGACAATCTGTGACCTTACATTGCAGCTCGGCGTTCAACAAACCAAAACAATCAATTCCAACCATTTCACATTTCCTTGTACTTGGTCTTTATTTACTTTCTGAGAAACAACCATGACAGCACTAAAAGCAAGTCACTGTCCTTCTTAACATCTCTAATGCAATTCAGAGAAAAATGCATCAAACCGTGTAATTCATCAGCAGTGGCGTGTCATCCTCTGCTTAACTTTTCACTGAATAAACTTCCTTATGCTTTACATGCAGGACAATTTCAACATACGACAACAATGCACAAACTTGGTCATCCCGTAATCCAAAAATTTAAATTTTGTTGTCATTTAGTCTCTATTGTTAGATGTTAGGCACTGTCTCAGTCACCATTGACTTTCACTAAATGGAAAAATGAAGCAATGAAAGTGAATGGAGTCACTAACATCTCCTTTTGAAAGATAGAAAGTCACACAGATTTATAACAACATGAGACTGATTAAATAACGCAGATTTTTCATTTATTTAGTAAACTATCCATTTAAAGTGATATATAAAAGTGATATATGGTGATATAAAGTGATATATAAAAATAATAATACTGTATTTAACAGTATTAAATATACTGTTACATATACATTGTCAGTATATTTAAAATATACATTCAATTCAAAATAAGTAACATGGACCAAGCTGAATTGCACACTTACCACAGGAGATGAAATTCTGCAGCCAGGGCAGTCACAGATTGGAGGATGTACTTGTAAGATTCCTTTGGACATAAGTGTCTTCAGACTTTTCCCTAAAAAAATTAAAACACAGTCGTTAACCTTTTAGATTCCTGTAAATGTATATGCACACATGGAGTACAAAAAAAAATCTAGCATTCAAATACAGAATTAATTTCACGTTAGCATCATGCAACAAAATCAGCTTTTAAAAGAGTCATTCAGAAATGGACCTGCATCTGATGACTCCAACGAAACTGTACCAAATGCATCCCTTCAGTGACTACTTTAACAACTCCTGCAGTCATCCACCCATCTGTCAAACTCATCCATGGGACAGTGTCACCGTGCAACAAAAGTGTCTTAAAAGGACATTCATTTTATTTATAGTAAGTGACCAAGAGTAATACCCAGAGTGTACATGTACAAAATTAGCCTTAACCAAAATGAACTGTTGTCCGAAAGAAGACTTGAAACCTCTGGAAATAAACTCAAGTAAACTGTATAAAATTATTTAGATGAGCTGGCAAATCAGCACAAAGTTATTACGCATACAGTAACTTATCAAAATATGGCTTTTCTCACTTTAAATCTTCATAAACACAAGCTGCTTCATATGATAATGTGCCACTGTATCTTAATCCTGATGGACTGCACTTTAATAACAACTCAATATAGACATTTACATCACTACCTGAACATTATATTAACAATAAATCGATTTGTAATACTGTAATTATTTATTAATAATAGCAACCTACTAAAGAGGAAAACTTAAATTCAAATGCAGTCTTAAAATTAGACAACCTGCAGAGATATGTTTGCTGTACTTATCGATCGTTAACTGATAAAGAAAATCGAGTTAAAACTGTGAAAAGTCCTAAACTGAATAGAAATGACAAACTGTCGACACGAACTGAATGGATGGAAATAAAAGACACAATGATAAAAAAAGAAAAACACAAACCAAAACAATTTAGTAAGCAGATATCTCAGTACAGAGTTACTACACATAATATAACATCAAGTTTGGTGTTTTAGACCTCATAAAAGTGTACCGGTTGAAATCTTAGTAAACACAAGTTGCTTAATCCATAACTGCTTGATAATGTGCCACGGTGTCATAATCCTGCTCTACTCCACTTCATTACAAAACCAACTTCAGGTAGAAGTGAAATTCAGTCAGAAAAGTTTTAAATTCAAGTAAAAATCTTTTTGTTTACTTTAATATCTGTACAATCCACGTGCGTAAAAACGACTTTTCACCGTTTTCCCAACAGTGCGAATCCAAAGCCGTTCGACTCAAAGCACAGTGAGCTCTTCTCAATGCACTAAAGTCGTTGCTCTTCAGCAACTCGTATTTTTATCCCTAAAAAGAGCAGTTCTATTAATTCACGAACACGACGGAGGCTACATGAACCCTTATTTCAAAGGCTATATCCATTCGGCTGCACGCGGCATGACTTACCTTTGTGCCTAATGCTCCGTTTCCAGTCTTTGGCTGTCTCTCTTCCACTCACGAACTGGAACTCGTTTGGGGTGAGCCACTCAGCCCGGTATTTGATGGAGGGCCCTTTGCTGCCCTGGCACAGTTTGTTAATGTACAGTAGTGCTTTGTTTTCCCCGCATTCCACTTCGATACAAGGCTCCCCGTTGTCGAAAAACGGCTGAAAGTCCGGGATAGACGAGAAGCTCTCCAGCATGAAGTCGTCTGAGTGGTGGTGAAGGTGCTGCTGATGCAGCGCGGCGTCGCGAAAGCCCAAGTACGCGCGCTGGTGATGGGCGAAAATGTGATCGTACGGCGGCGGATGAGGGGTCACCACGGGGATAGCGGTGGCATTTAAAGGGGCCAGGTATTCGGGTTGGTTGAAGGCGGCTAATGCCATGTCTTCTCCATCCAGTCTCTCCTTTTTGATGGCAGGCATGTTACCCGAAGCGCAGCGCCGGTAACGAGTGATTAGCAGTTCATGCGTCCCAACTTGTGTCCCTCTTCGCGGAGTTCCAGGCGCACCGGTGTGTTTACGCACGACTCCCGCGTCGCTGGCTGACAGCAGAGCGCTTAAGTTCAGTCATTCACCACTTCACTCTTCTCCTCAGTGCGCTGCTCGCCTGACGGGTCTCCCCGCGCTCCTGCCCACCACATCTAATCGGACTAATGCCTGACATCTCCGCCAGATATTAACGCTGAGCGGGCTTTAATGACTGTTTATCCCGCGTTTCCTTTAAAATAATCACTATGGCAACTTCGCTGTGTTTATTTCCTCCGTCAACTCCAGTGCTGAGTTTATTTCTGTCCAGAAAGTAATGAGGACAGCATACCACTAGGATATTTTAACACATAATAACGCGTGTGTATATGTAGTGTAGGTCATGTAAAAGTTCAGTAGTACATGCACAGTGGATAGTGAGCCAGACTGGCTCGGAGCATTTTCATATCTGACGAGGATAGAAATAATTATGCTATCTATGTGCGCCTTTTCGATTGCAAATGATGCCTGGCGCTAATGGGACTTTGTTTTTCTTTATTCTTTTCTCTCTCTCTCTCTCTCGCTCGCTCGTTCTTTTAACCCCTAATACGTCGCTGAAGTCACGCTTTAGTTCACAGACCAGACCAAACAAGATTTGCACTCTCCGCCGCTTCTCAAACTTGGCCCATTTAAACAGCGGAGGCAGCGCGAGCACGAGCGAACTCGAGGGGGTCCGCGACGGACGAGGTTGCGTCACTATTTCCAGTCACTGCATATAGTTCACAGAAATCATTTGATTTAGGCTTTATTTTCCATTCTCGTACAGCTATGTGGTTACTTTTATTCAGTTAAGGTGTTTTTTTTTAATAAAAGATTTGTTGACTATAAATCAACTAAAGTTTACTACAACTAAATTAACTAAAGTTAGTACATTAGCAGAGAAAGAATTACAAAATAAAAAAAATATCACTGTAAGTTGGGCTACCTTTAATGCAATGTATGGTAAAATAAATAAATAAATTACTTTAAAATATTATTTTTTAAGAAATTTTAATACTTTTTCATATTTATGTTGTTAGTCATGTAGGCCCTATTTGTTTTATGTTGCACAAGGCTACATCATGTTATTTTCTGTTTACTGCATGTATTTCTGTCTTCTTTGTTAGCTCATGTTGTGTTTGTCTAAATGACACTTTGTTTTTTATTGGAAAAAGTTGCAAGAAAGTTCCATTTTGATTCTTTAGTTTGATATCATTTGGCACTTCATGTCATCATGTGGCCTTGTTGTAAAATAATGGAGGCTGTGGTTGCCAGAGTTTTACAGTAAAATACATTCACAAGTTACAAAAGTAAAAGGAGGGCTGTAAAATGTACTGATGGAACATTCACTGTATTTTCATTTTAATGTAAACAAAATAAACAGTGCCGTTGAAAGCTATTGAATGTTTTGGCAGCAATAACCTGTTAACAGTGATGGGCTAGTTACTCAAAGAATGTAATATATTTCTCATTACTAGTTACTCGTTTCAAAAGTAATATTGTTACTTTACTTATTACTTTCTGGCAACAGTAATTAGTTACACTACTAGTTACATTACTTTTTCTTCACGCCCCACAGAAGTTGTAACTGTGTATCTTCCACATAAAATTCTTCTAGAATGTTACTAACAACATATTTCTGCCTCATCATTTGACCAAAATCCAACATTGGATCACAGTCAGAAGTTATTACAAACACTCAATAGTGATTAACAGTGACATTCAAGTAGAAGTGTTGTATTAATCTCATTAATTGTCATGTGTAGCTTAAAGCTAATTGTAATTTCTCCGTTTCCCATATACGATTATATTTCATTATGTATTTTATGAAATCACATAAGTTTGTAAGAAACTGTTTAATTTTCCAAAAATATTTTTAATTATAGTAATATAATGTACCACATGCTGATCAGAGGGATGTGGGTGGGATGTAATGCCAGAGTAAAGTAATACACAACAGTGTTCAGATCATAATTTTTCTTGACAAAATCAATATAATGCAATATTTCTATCTGCTGAATGTAAGCTTTTCCATATTCCAAGCTTGCCTGCTGCACTGGGGACATCACATGCATGTGCGAGTTGTGAAAATTATGAAAATAAATCTAGGAATTATTTGATTGTTGGATTTTAAATCAGCGGGGTTGAGGCATCAAAAGTAACTAAGCTGTTTTATGGATGGTAACTGTAATATTATTACTGAAATCTTATTAGTAATTAGTTACACTACTAGTTACTGCAAAAAGTTATATTATTACAGTAACTAAGTTACAGTAACTAGTTACTGCCCAACACTGCCTGTTAATTATCATTTTATAATTATAATGCAAATCCTCTAGTCTCTCAAACAGTCTCTCAAAAAAATAAAAGGACAAATCTTACCGTTATTGGTAAACAACATTGCAAAAGCAATTATAAACCCACTTTATTTATTGTAAACATATCAGATGAAACTGACTGTGCTATTTACATACAACACCACCATGCCATCAGACATCGATAGTCTATATATAATCAAAGATGATCAGATGATTCTCTAGGTGTTGTTGAATACTGTACCGAATACTGAATACTGAATACTTGAATACTGAATAGGTAATGTAGCTACTGGTTTCATCATTTCAATATAATTTCTACATTTGTTAAACTGACTAAATATTTTTAAGGCAAAGATCATCATTATTGTTCCTTTTGTTGAATCTGCTCAGTCTCAGACACTATTGACTTTGCAAGCCTGTGAGTCTTAAAACTTTCTGTGCATCATTTCAATCTAGAAATCAAAAACCGCCCCCACAAAGACATATCACAAGAAAACTGGAAACAACCTAAAGGTCAAAGGTTCTCAGAGACCTCAGGAGATCCCTGAAACCTCAAGTGTGAGGATCCCCCGCGGGGATACCCTGCCCCCGCACCCCTACTCTCTTCTACATTATAATCACTGGTGAGTCATGAGGGACTCTATTTATGAAGGAGGGGTTCCCCTAAATTTACAGATGACAACGTAGCGTTCAACCCACAGTTTTGGTTCAGGACGGCTTCCCCTGAACTTTCATCCCCCACATTATCAGCAGTTCAGCAGAACAAGTCCTGTGGCATCCTCCTCTTGCTCATCAAAATGAAAGTGCCACCCACTCACACACATGAAATGGTTTCATATTTCACAATATGCATGTTGAAGAAACTTCTCTGCTTTTTGTTATATAAAGTTTGGGTCACTTCCCTCTCACATGCTCACAACTACATAGCCAAACTTGAATGGATAAATAAATAAATATATATACATTCAAAAATCTATTGTTCTGGTTCAAAGTCTATTCATATAGTATATAAACAATGCTTAAGGTCATGGTCTAAACTATAGTTTTTAATATCTATAACACAGCAGGAGGGAGTTGTGTTCATCCACTTGATATTAAAATGTTGGTAAAGTTATTCAGTTTTTTTTAAATTCGATTCTATTTTTTCTATTCGTCTATGGTAGCTAAAGCTTTTCAGACTACAAACATTAAGTAAAATCTGAGGCCTTATTGTTGCTATCAGAATATAATTTTGATACTTTGCCAAATAATTTCACATGAATGACAACATACATACAGTAGGCCAATATTTAAAAAAAAGTATATGTATTAAAGGTTGGTACATTACCAAAAACCAAAATGAAGTATGCACTTGTGAATATCTAAACATGTTTAAGACTATTTATGGATTAAAAGCAGTATCACTTTCAGTAAAAATCAGATTTCGTTTTCTGTAGGCCTTCCTATTATTACACAACTTCTTCAGTATAATACATGTCAATAACTTTGTTTTCTCCATATTCTCTCAGCGTAGGTCGCTGCCCACGGTCCTGTCGGATGTGGACAACCCCCTTGCAGTCGTCCCCGCCTCCGCGCCGTTGTTGGCAGCGGCCCCGGAGCCACAGCGCTGCCGGCGGGGGAGAGAGGTAATAAATAACCCGGGGAGAGGAGCGGAGACCGCCGGGCGGTGCACAGTCTGACCTGACAAATACTCACTGGAAAACCATCAGAGAGCGAGAGCCCACCCCTAATGCTTGGAGCCAGCCTTTCAGACATGAGCAGAAAAATATATAGGCCTGCCCATATTGGAAAAAAACGCCGTATCTCTCCCTCATCAACATTAAAACAGTGAAAAATGCAGCGACAGTGATTAAAAGTGTAATTCTAATTAAAAGTGTTTTACAAATTAAAAAAACAGCACTTTTGGGAAAAAAACATTAAAAGTATGTAAGTTCACATGAGATGAAGACTAAATGCATACAATATCAGTCTTCTAGAAAAAGCAATTTGACTGTATTCCACATGGAGGAGGTCGCCCACTCATGTATGCCGCCATGTTTACATCACATGACCAGCTTTGTCATGCAATTGGCACAGCTACAGTAAAATAAAATGTATGTATGTATGTATGTATGCATTTGTGAGACTTGAACATATAGAAACAAAAAGTGAAAAAAAAATTGCTGGTAAGCTACAGCAGGAACTAAATACATTTCATACATCCAGGTCAACAGGTGTCAGTATAAAGTTCAAAACAACTGGTACTATTAAGACAAATAAGACAACAAAACTTGTACATTAAATGCTATTATTTATTTTATTAAAATTATTTTGATATTTTATTAGTTCACATTTGATAAAAAATAGTATTATTATTATCAGGGTTATTATAGTTAACTAAAACTAAAATTAAACATTAAAAAATGGTACTTGACATAAAAACATTAACTGAAATAACGTATTAAACTATTTCTTTCAGCTACAACAATTCTCCTTTTAATTTAATAACTATGTACTAAAATAACTAAAACTGAAAAACTATAGACAAAAACTACTAAAGGACAAAAACACAACAAAATTACTAAAACTTTAATTAGAATACAAATGAAAATTGAAACTAGAAAAATAGAAACAAATATGTGTGTGTGTGTGTGTGTGTGTATTAACAAAAAAATATATATTAGCATTCCAATGATACTAAAATAACACTGGAATATTACAAATTATATAATAAATAAAGTTTTATGCCTGTCAATATAAAATGTAGTATGTAGCCTGATGCTTTTCCTTCATCTGCATTTTCTACAGGTTCTCATAAAAGGAGGCTTCTATTGGATTTTAAATGGACTCTCCAGAGGGACTTTGGAGATCACAGTTGCCAGCTCATGCAGCGCCGGTAAAGTGATGCTGTGTAATGTAAAACCCTGAGCGTCTCCTCAGGTTTGTGCTGTCGTGTCGGCGCCCTCCGCTGCTCTCTGGAGATTTAGAGGCCATGGAGGCAGTCTGTGATCCCAACCGGCAGCCCGAACTACCACATGGGATTTATTTCCTAGCTGGATGGGTGGGCGGCCCGGGAGGATACTGATTTTAGCCCAGTGTCTGAAGCTGTCAACGCCATTAAAAGCAACCGAACCATACTTCCCTTGCCTTCCCTAAATGCTTTACTTCACTGTTCTTAATGGACAAAGTGAATATGCACTCACACATTTCCATTCAAAAGTTTGGGATCGGCAAGATTTTTTAAATGTTTTTGAAAGAAGTCTCTTATGCTTGCCAAGGTTGCAATTATTGGATTAAAAATACAGTGAAAACATTTACAATGTGAAATACTACTACAGTTGAAAATAGCTGTTTTAATATATTTTAAAATGTCATTTATTCCTGTGATGCAAAGCTGAATTTTCAGCATCATTACTCCAGTCTTCAGTGTCACATGATCTTTCAGAAATTATTTTAATATGCTGAACAGCTTTGTTTATTATTGTCTGTTTCTACTATAGGCCAAAACACTGACATCATGTTCTGTACTTCTGACTCATATAAACTGTAAATACTCACAGATAATGTCAAGACATTGATTTCAAAGCTAGCAGGTCAGATGTATCCAAAATATGCAAAGTACATCCCTGATCATGATAACCATGCATTTAAAAAAAAAGAAAAGAAAAAAGATTGCATTACTGACAACAGTGTCGTACTACATATGTGCCAAGCTGTGAAAGGAACATAAATTATTCCTTATCTGCAATTTTATAAAAGGTCCAACAATATGTGCACGATATCAAAGAAAAATAAACAGTTAGTCCTTCACAAAACTGCATTTATTTAGGCCACAACAATAGCTGAAATATGCATGATTATTCTGAGATAACCAGTGGAATAACACTTATTAAGATATCTGCTGCTCTTCCACAGTATCTAAGAGGAAATCCAACATCAGGCAACAAACTTAATCATGCGCTGAGAAATATAAGTACATGTTTAGGGTTTAAAAAAAAACATGGCATTCAAGGCATGGAAAATTTATTTGAAAATATATACACATAAGCCTGGAACATTAGAAATATTATTTAGTATTTTTAATTTATAATAATATCTAAGATTTATATATTCAGAACATTGAAAAATAAAAATATTTTGTTCCTAGAATGAAGATCTAAAAAGTCTCTATAGTGTTCAAATAAGACTATTTTTGTGTCGATAAACGTATTATTTTACTAGCACATAGCAGGTTGGCCTATCTGTATGCTACGGGAAGAGTTAAACCTGCAAAGAGTAGTTCCTGATCTCTCAAGCCATATTGATTTTTCCCTCCGTGATCTGAAACCAGCAATCAGCATTGTGGTTTGAAATAGCCCTGAAACAAGAGCCAAGACGTCAATGAGTCGCCGACACGTTTCAATTAGCGTGCCGCCCAGGCCGATTTGTCCCCCGGGGCACATTGGCTCCGCAGGCTGGTCACGCCAGGAGAGATGTTCCATAGAGGTACGTGATTTAGGGAAATATCAGAAAGGGCAATGCAGGTAAATCTGTGCATAAACTCACAATGTGTGTGAGAATATGCCACACAGATGACAGTGAGGTAATTCGGTTTATAGTCAACTCAATCATTTCTCCCTCTTTAATTAAATTGCTAAAGGGGGTAATGGAGGAATAGCAGACGCCACAATACAAACTCGTGAGGTCTGCAGAGTCTCGACATAAGGTCTATCACACATTAATAACTGCATATCAGTCATATTAATTCAATACTCAATGTGTTAAAGCATCTGTACAAACTACTAAGAGATGCACAATATAATAGTTCCATGTCGGTTAACAGTAAATATTAGAGTTTCTTATAGTTTACAGTTTCTACACACACTTGTATCCCATGGTTTTCCGTATCAGGACATAATCATAAAAATACCTGGTCATTTGCAGGTCTTAAAATTTGGAAAATAAACCCTCAGATGAACTACAACACGTCATGCCACACCGTGTCATTATTTGTTAAAGCCAAAATGGAAAAGCCATGTGTAACAAAGTTAGGACACCCTTACTGTTAACATAGGTATTGAGAGGGTAAGTAGCAGTCAGGCACTACTAATCAAATGCCTTTGATTAACTGATCATTAGCAAGTGTGAGCACCTCTACAAAAGCAGAAGTTTTGGCAGTTTGCTGGTCTGGAGCCTTTAGGTGTGTGTCAACACAATGCCAAAGAGGAAAGACATCAACAATGATCTTAGAGAAGCAATTGTTGCTGCCATTAATCTTGGCAGGGTAATACTGGCATTTCCAAACAATTTGAAGTCCATCATTCCACAGTGAATGATGTGAAGATTATTCACAAGTGGAAGACATTCAAAACAGACCAAGAGTGGACGTCCCAGCAAATTCACCCCAAGATCAGACCGTGTAACGTTCTCAGAGAAATAGCAGACAACCCAAGAATTTCACCAAAGACTCTACAGGACTCAGTTAACATGTTAAATGATAAAGTTCATGACAGTACAATTAGAATAATATGGGACAAGTATAAAATGTTTGGAAGGCTTGCCAGAAGAAAGCCTCTTCTATCTAAACAAATATGGCAGCATGGTTTAGGTTTGTGGTTATGAACAATTTTCAGGCCAGTGTAGATGAATTAATACAAAATCATATTAAAAGAATAGGTATATAAAACTATGCTTAAGTTGTCTGTTTGTCAGAGTGCGCATGTGACTGGAACTGACTGCACAGCTTGGTGGGTCCACAAGGTGGCAACATGGGAACTATACTCTCATTCCGGCGTAATAATCAAGGAACTTTGCTGCCGTACCATGGGTGCAGCAGGCGCAATGATATTACACAGCACCTGAAAATAGTCCCCAGCTATATCATAACTAGTTACCTAGCTGGGGACTATTTTTAGAAAATCTAGAAAATCGCAACTTTTTATTTTCCATCAGTCTTAGTACACGATGTAACTACAGAAGAGTCAAGTTTTAAATAGGAAAAATATCGAAACTCTTTGGTTATTTTTGAGCGAGATGCTAACGGTCTAATCAGATTCAATAAACTATGCTAAGCTAAGCTAAAAGTGCTACCGCCAGACCCGGAGATCGGCTGAATGGATTCAAAAACGGTAAAACTCAACTGTTTAACTCTTGGGAAGATGGAAAATGAGCCTATTTGCAAACATAGTAGAGTGTTCCTTTAAGAAGAAAGTGAAGAAAAAATGGAAAATGCCAATAAAAACAACAAAAAACAAACGTAAGTACAATATAGGCATGCGAGGTGTTCAGCAGATACCCACATTCGTCCAACTCAAGTTTGTACAAGAATAACGTTGAGAACTTTATGCTGGTGCTTAAGTTCAAGTGGAGTATATATCACAAAGCACTTGTTTTGAATTCTAAAGGAGTTTTTAAAAGTATGTACAGTAATAATGGTTTTGATTGGGGAATTTAAGTCAATACGCTACAATCCACCACTAGGACAGAGTCACTGACCTGTGGAGAGAAGTGAAATTCTGCAAAACAAACATTAGCCCAATGGATAATAGATTCAGCTTCTGCTCAATGGTCCATCACATATTTTGGCCCCTTTAATTACTTTTGCTTGTGAACGTGTGAAACATAGTCAGTCATAATTCAAGACTTTTAGCCAAGTTGGGTTCTAGCTAGTGTGTTTTGAGTGTGTGAGCACATCCCTAAAGTCAGCTGTTTTTCTGACCTTCAGCCGCTATGCTCCGCTCCGACAGTTCTCATCAGCAACACTACAATGCACACTCTGAAGCCCTGTGGAAGTAGACTATAGAGCGGTAGAGAGAGAGAGAGAGAGAGAGAGAAGTGGGGGTTGACGTCCCCCAGATCCCTCCTCATCTGCCCTTAGAGGTCCTAAGAACCCCTCCAGTTCTCCTCTCCCTTTTCAGCAGCTCTGCCTCACTTCCACCACAGGCCATCCTCCCCCCAGAAACCGATCGATAGCGCTCTTCTGCTTTCATCGGACTAGCATTGTGGAGAAGTTGCACTTCCTGAAGAATCACCAATCCAGCCTTGAGTGAGCTGGGTACGGCTCTCTCACCGACAGGCTGACTGCCCGCCAGACTTCACTCATTAGTAGCAGTCTGCTTTTTTGGCTGCATTAATAGATGCAGAGAGTGAACGACACAGAATGAGGAAATGTTGCTGATCTGAACTTGGATTGCCTGCGTGAGCAGCACAGCCAAATGTGTTAGAGGATCTGTGCTAAACACTGAGAGAGGCACAATATTCCATACTATATCGGTTACCCACCGATATTAGTTTTTTTTTTTTTTATCGGCATTAATCAGTATTAAATATTTAATTCCGTGTTCACATTTACTTTATTTTACATTTTACTTTATTTTACATTTACTTTATTCTACATTTTATTTTTTACATTTTGATTATCTTTGTTGTCAAAATGCTTAATCATTTAACACACAAATCATTTCTAAACACCTACATTTTTAGCAAACATGACAATGAATATCTTTTTTATGCTGTATGATAATGTTGTGATGCCTAAGTTTGCTTGTGGTATTTAAAAAGATGTGCGTTTATATATTTTTTATTTATTTTTGACAATTTTTTATATCAGCAATTCGTTGCTTATTAGGTACAGCATCAATCTTATAATAATGTATAATTTCACTCTGCATTAGCTCTCTGAGAGAGACAGTCATCAAGGATGAAGAGACATCATGATAATGTTCTAAAAATACGGGATAATCATATTTACCTTGCAACATATAAAAAGACATCTCTTCATTGTTTGGGACGTTCATCTCATTTCGACATATCTTATTCGCTTCTAAAGCCCTCGTTCAGGTGATACCTGATCCAACTGTACAGTTTTCACAATCTTTAGCCAAAGTAAGAAAAACCAGGTGTCCGTAGCTCAAAGTTCACTGAAATCTATTTTGTTGATTTAAGATGACAAGGAAGCAATATATCGGAAAAGAAGAGGCAGTTTGGCAAGTTAGTTAACGGATCCTTCCAGGAAGAAATTCTTTTGAATATTTACCATTTAACTTCATTTTGGAAGATGATCCAAAGTCTTCGTAAGCCATAAATTCAATAAGCCTCTCTTTCTCCCGTCTGCAAATAGGCAAACGTTACCACGCTCGAATTAACCTTTAAGGATTCCCATAATTTTATCCGGAGTAAATCTGTCCAGTGACAAATTACTTGGGTTACGCTTTTAATGTTTAGTTTCCAGTGTTGGTTGAAACCCAATCCGTTTCCCACAACACCCAAAACAGGACAATCAAAATGTTGTCCAAACAGACTTTTAATCTGTTCAGGCTGAACCACAGCACTACATTTTATTGGAGGCCTGAATCACAGCCTTTTCTGGAAACTGTCGAGGCGCCGGCAAATGCATACGCAGTTTCCACTCTTCACATGACGTTTGAGACAGGCTGACCGCGGGAGAGCACGGCAGGATCCGGCGGCAGCTGCCAAGCCGTGGGGACAAATTTGAACTCTGCAAACACAGTCATGTCAGCGGCAGCCCGGCTCAGCTACACTTGCCCTGAAATGGCACCCGTTCACATATTTAGACGATGTCTGAGCCTCTGACTCACCCTGAAATACAGAGGAGGAAGCACCGACAAAACGAGAGACAGCGTCTCTTTCCAGACAATCCAAAATAGGTACAGCTTGTACGAGACTGATTATAACCAAATGGTGAATTAAGAGAGGGTAGCACTTCGCAGGCTGATTTCAGTCTTGTGTCTCCACAATAACCTGATCTACAGTATTTATGAGGCAACGAAAATGGCCAAACCTCATAAATATGTAATGAGGTTGTTTACTGGATGGCTGTTGAATTGGGAATGGGAATATTGTGCGAGCGTCTCATGAAAGGAGACATTTGTGAATGAATAGTAACAGAGAATATACTTGACCAACCATTTGGAGCAATAACTTTTGTTTGGGTCAATGACATAATTTTTTGGTCCTAATAATATATTAAAAATGCAGTTCATGCAGGAAATGATATCATAGAAAAGACCCCTGCACATCCTCATGACTGTGTGTCAGCGTCAATAAAGCTGCACTCACACTAGACTTGGAGGACAACAACATTTTATGGACGCTACAACTGTTGTATGATGTTAAAACACAGCATCTTTTTTTAAAAAAACAAAACACAATTCAGCATATAATACACTGAAAAAGTATGAGTTTGTGATTTCTGTCTCCCTCATTCACATGCATATGAATGGAAGTCAAAACTTACAAAACGAAAAAGTGCAGTGTATATAACCTTTTTACGTCAAGGTAAAGTTAAATCAGGTTGAAAAATTAATGTAGTGTGACTCCCCAAACACTAATATTTATAAATTAATCATTAATTATATTAAATAAATAAATACTTTTTTACACTTACATGTATTTAAGGAAAAAAAATATTATGGTCATACCACATGACATTTTTAAAAGTCTTAAGTAGGGCTGTCATTTTGTCACGTTAATTTAATTAATTAGTATAAAAAAAATAAATAATGACATTAAAATATTTTAACGCAACTGACCCTTAGCAAAATCTCACCGCTTACTTCTGGTATAAAACTAAATCTCAGCTTTCAAATTTTGTAATATTGTAAGAAATTCAAACAATAAATAACGTTTCGTGGCTCTTTAATTTGTCGTGAGAGATCACTGTATTGCCTCAGTTCAAGCGGCACGTGAACCGTGTGTTATATCTTAGATAGGCTACAAATTTGTCTGTTTTTGCTTAATTTTGCCAATGAAATTATTACCTATAAAGTTGTGCGTCTCCAAGCCACACAGCGGTTATTCAATTCTGAATGAATCCGTGTTCTAAATGATTTGGGTGAATCAATGATTCAATGGCCCATTCATAAAGAGAGCTGTTTATTTTATTCCTGAATGAATCAGCAGAATAAACAAATTAAATGGTGAATGAATGACTCAATGACTTACTCATAAAGACATTTACTGCCACCTACTGGCAGTTTTAGTTTCTTATTTAGAGTATAAGTTCATTAAAACAAAAAGTGATAGTTCACCCAAAAGGAAAAATTATGTCATCATTTGTCATTTCAAACCTGTAGCCTATCACATACACTCTTTTATGGAACATAAAAAAAAATTAAGTATGTTGGTAACCAGAAGAAAAATAAGAATGTTGGTAACCAAGCTGATTTGGTTACCAGTGACTTTCATATGAACGAAAAATAGGCTACTGAAACATTTCTCAAATTATCTTCATTTATGTTCCATAGTTTATGTTAGACCATTGTAGCTATACGTTTTTGTGTAATACATTTTATGTTGAATCAAATAAAATCTTTCTTTCTAAAGCTACTCATTTAACACAATAATGACTTTAAAGTATCATTTGGGGGTATTTTCACAGCCAGATTTAATTTGTGATTATTTCAAATAAATTAATCGCCACATCATATAATTAATTAGATTTTAAAAAATTATCGACAGCCCTATACTCTTAAGTGTAAACTTTTCTTGTAAATAGTATAAAAGTTTTTCCTATTAACTTGAGATCAGCAGGATATGCTACTGACTGAGTGAGAAACCAGAGAAGCAAAGAACCACATCACGTTAGCATTCCCGTAAGTTAGCATTGTTGTGAGTAAATGTGGAAAGATGGAGTGTGAATTAAGGACACTAATATTCCCTGTGGTCTCTGGCGGGGGGTGAGGCGGAGGAATGCTCGGCGGAGCAATCCCGCTTGGCAGGTAGATGAACTGCAGATCATACGGGCCGGCAAGTGGTGATTAATGGGAGCGGGAAGGCGCTGGAAAGAAAACAACGCTATAAATCAACGTCGCGACGATGGTAATTGTAATTGAAATGAATTTGTCTGCCCGGAGCCAGCCATTGCAATTGATATTGACCAAAGCCCTGGTGGTCCATAGAAAATGAAATTGAGAAAATGTATTCAGAGTATCCACTGTAAGGTCTATACATCACTGTATGACACAATCATCTCACTGTGGGCCAATGAGAAGATGGAGCAAGCTAAGCCCAGTGTGGGTGTCAGATGCTAATGAGCTTTCATATGCTCAAAGGTGGCTAATGCTGTAGATTTATGGGGGAAAGAGCCACATTAAAATTAACTTAAATATTTAAATAAATATTTAGTTGTGTTTTGTGATGATCTCACAATGGAAAAGTACTAGTGTAAAAGAATGATAAGTACAAATAAAAGCTATACTGCAGGCATAAACTGAAATGTAAATGTATTACCAAACAAAACAGTCATACATTGTCCACACTTCCTGATGCATCATTATCGGTCTTGGCTTGACACATCTCACCTGCAACCTTTCATAAAATAAGATCCTTCAGATTCACTAATTAGTGGAACTTTTTAGATTTAGATATAAAATGTACATTTTTTGAAGGTTTGGGGTTGGTAAGATTTTATTTTAATGTTTCTGGAATAAGTATCTTATGCTCATTATGCATTTATTTGATCAAAAATACAGTAAAAATGGTAGTATTTTGAAATATGTTAAAATAACTTTTCTATTTTAAGATATAGTCCTCCTCCAAAGCTGAATTTTCAGCAGCCATTCAGAAGACTCCAGTCTTCAGTGTCACATGATCCGTCAGAAAAGATTCTAATATGCTGATTTGGTGCTCAATAAAAAAAATATATATTATTATCAATGTGGAAAATAGTTGTGCTGCTTTATATATTTTGTAGAAATTGTGATAATTTTTTTCAGGAATCTTTAATAGAAACCTCAAAAGAACAGCATTATTTGAAATGGGAATCTTTTGCAACATTGTAAATGTCTTTACTGTCAGTTAATCAATTTGTTGCATCTCATTAAATACTTGTTAATTTTTGAAATGTTAAAATTGACAGACCTTCTCTATAGTTCTATATGCTTTGTACATGCATAAAAAAACACTTTTTTTCAAAGAACTATGTAACAAAACTTACATTTTCAATTAATTTGGCATTCATGTGTATAATTTGTACTTTAAGATGAAGAATCACTGTCCTCAATACTGCTGATTTCAACATATTTTCTACATATTTCAAGTAGTGAAACTGCTCTAAATTAAAGAATCGTGTGTAAATGAAATCACTCTCCTTAACTATGAGTGTACTGACAAACAGAGTGCTTGGTATCCTGCAGGAGCCTTTGCAGCCAAACTTTATTGGCTTCTGGTTGGTTTGCTTTACCAGCACATAACACTATATATTATATTATACCGTAATTTGAAGAGAGCCAGTGGCAGTTCAGATCCCTGGTCTACGGAGAGGCTCAGAGGAATATCTCGGCTCGGGGTGCAGGAGACACACAATGTGGGATCAGCTACTATCTAATGGTACCGCTTTACAACCCTGACGCTACTTTTCAATAAAGTCTGTATTGTTTCTGTTTTGCAATCTTTGCAAAGAATTATAAGCAAGCAAAGTGCATAATGCAGGGTTGCTCGGTTTCTAACGTAAACCTCAGACTAATAGTTCCAGGAGGTTTTCGTGTGCACTTTCTGCACAGATATAGAAGAAATCTATATTTCATAAGTGTGCTGTGTAGCTACAGCACCCAATTATCAGCAGATAAGACAGAGGGAAGCCCTGGAGTGTCAAGCCAGATATTTAGACCAAGGGAAGCAGGCTTGCAGGGACCAAAACCCCAGGGGCACTACAGGCTCACCCGAGATTTTTTTTCCCCCTTTTTCTTTCTTTCGACTGCCTCCCTCCATCCTTACTTCACCTACGGGGTTCAATTAGCAGTGACAGCATCTCGCACCACGAGCCTGTAGCAGGAAACAGGGTGAGTCTAAATCACCACGCCACACTAGAGGCCTACTGCAGACCCGCAAACATGACAAAACACTCATCCGCTCACATCATTGGTGCTTGGTCCTGTCAGATGTCACTGAACTGAGAACAAAAAAAAAAACCTTTTTTGGCTTAGCACCACACCATGCAGCGTTCTGTGGGCAACCATACTCCACCAGTCAGAATTAGTGCACTTTTACCCACACAAACATGTATTTGTAAACTGAACTCAGCCAACGAAGACTGTTTTGCACCATCCATGTAATGGATCCAGCTTCAACACACGGTAAGGTCACTTACAGGTCAAGCATAGCTCATGGTAGGCAGATGAATATCGATCTAGAGGGACCGGGGACTATTCACAGGGCAGGCGGCCCACAGATCAGCCTTGGGCAGAGGAAATAGAGGTCATGGGCTAGAGAGAGCACAGTTCAAACACAATGAACTTTTAACACCTCAAGAAACTCTATAGGGTTAGCCACTCGTTGACCAAAATTATACTATACACTAACTAGTACACAGTAAAGCTGCACACACCGCCCACAATCATACACTCAATGCACAAATGTCAGTATAATTATTTACAGTAGAGGATTGAGTCTTTAGGAATACCCTCAGAATTAAAAAGAAAAAATAAACCATATTTTACCCCTAAAATACTAAATAGTTACTACTGTTGTTGTTTGTTTATTTATAATGGTGGCTAATAATTTAGTTATACCCTTAGAAAGAAAACCTGAAAAACTACTGAATATAAAATGTTTTAAAAACCAATATATAAACAAACAAACCATATTCTATCCCAAAATACCAAATAGTTGCTGTTCTATTGTTATACCAAAGTATTACTAGACTTCCTTCAATAATATAATAATTGTACAAAAAATTAAATAAATATTTATAAATAAAATAAGGAAACAAATAAATAAAATACACATAATACAAACACCATATTCTAAATTCCATTGTTAAAGATAATATTGGGTTTCAAATATACAAACAAATATAAAAACAAATACAGAAGTCAACATTTGAAGTGGATCAAAAACGTTCAAAGTTGTCCTAAGACAAGAACACATTTTGGTTTTAGGTTTTAGGACAACTTTGATGAAAGGTTTTGATCCACTTCTTGATCCACAAATGTTGACTACTGTATATAAACAAACAAACATTCTATCCCAAAATATCAAATAGTTGTTGTTTTATTGTTATACCAAAGTATTATTAGACTTCGTTAAATAATATAATAATTTTAGATTTCTTTAAAAGAAAGGTTTTTAAATAAGTAAACAAATAAATAAAATACACGTCATATTCTAAATTCCATTGTTAAAGATAATATTGGATTTCCTTAAATATAAATAGTTTTTAGTAGTAAATAGTTTACTACCTAAAACCCCCATGAAATCATGTTTTCTTTCCTGTGTTGACAATTTCATACTGAAATAGGAAGTAAGAGCAAAACATAAACATCCTTTTATAATATCAAACAAGCTATTTATATCACAGCCATGAAGGTGGTATTAGGGGGCAGACCACTTTTTGATTCATAGGGGTACAAATGTAGCACCTATAGGTTCTTGTGGGAAACTACGGTGACCATGGTAAATTCTTGTAAGATTAGCTTAATTTAAGATTTTAAAGCAATACTGTATTAAAAATTGCACGAGATGCTTCTTGTCTAAGGTAGAATTTCATGTATTCCCTCAACATATAATCATCGCTCTTCCGAAATGCAAAGCTTCCTGGTGGCCTTAATTCTGGGAAACTGCATTGCAGGACATTAGAGAAGCTAAGGGAGGCTGGCAGCATGGAGAGGCTGAAACCAAGGACACAGTTGGCAGCATGCCTGCGCTCGGCTGTGTGTGCAGTCAGGCGGAGTGGAGGCAGGCCATGCCTTGGGGCATTGAGAAGAGGCCAATTCACTGCTCGACTAGCCAGGCCCACAGAGACAGAAAGCGATAATCTAAAGCGAGAAATTAAAACTTGAAGAAAATGTAGAAACCTCCAAAAATGACGGAAGGGAGAAATGGCAATTGCTGAGCAAACTGAGTACAGGAAGTAACAACAACAACAAAGAATCATTTTTAAAAATCAAAAACGCTCTAATAAGTGGGGGAGGGGCACACTATAAACCTTATTAGCATGTCATGAATATTAATTAGGATGCAGAAGCATTCATAGGTAAGTGTGCGCTAGATATTTTAGCATAACTGACTACTTAAACTCTACATCACCTAATTAATATTCATGAGTCAGGCTGATAAGGTTTATAATTCTATTGACTGTTGATACAACAGGTTGGATGAAGCTTTTGCTTGCATTTAGTTTCTCCAGACTTACCACTCTCTCACAGAAGCACTTATTAAATATAATGATTAATGCTTGAAAAGTTGGAGGGGCCGAACTTGTACAAGTACGTGTTTAATGATTGCTATGTCCCTGTTAAAAAATAATAAATCATGTCTGGTGTATTTCTCCTGCTGTCCTCTCTCACCTTCTCCTGCCTGGTGTGTCTACAAATTATAGAAGTAAATAATTAAAATCAAGTGTCAGGTGCTTGGTGCCCATGGTCCTTCAGGAGCCAGGCTCATTTTTCCCCTCAAGTTCCCTCGTTTCCTAGGCAACAAAGTTAAGGTACTTTAACAGCCGGTTCCTGGGTTGGTTCTTCCTTACCCCATCTTGCTTTATCGCTCTCCATCCTGCTAAAACTAGATGTGGTGGTGACTGTCATCTTCTAGCTATCAATCAGCACCCAAACAAGCAGGGTCTTTGATGCTTGCAGAGAAAAAAAGAAAGAGAGAGCGAGAGAGAGGAGGAAAGAAAAGTTTCCTTTTGACGAGCATGTTCCATTGTGAGAATCCCCAGCAGTCTCTGACATCTGGTTCCAGTTAGCACCATGACGCGTTTCCTGCCCGCCTGGGCCACGGTTCACAAGTCAAACGCCACACTGAAGATTGCAGAGAAAAACACACACACAAGGTTACTCCAATATTATCTGCATGTGAGTCCTGAACCACCTGTGAAGATACTTCTTGTTCATTCCCAAGACCATCATTTTTTTGTAAATATTAATATACTAATATAAACTAAACATTTGTTTAAAAAAGCCAATTATATAACTTTATTATTATAAATAAATGAAAACAATAAAAAAATGTCTTGGTCATAAACAAGAATTGCTATCAAATTGATTAATTAAATTAAAATAAAATTATTTAATAATTAAATACATAAATAAATAAATGAAATAATTTTTAACTGTCCTGGTAAATAAACATGAATTGGGCAGCTAGATAACTAAATAAATAAATAAATGCATACGTACATCCTAGGAAAAAACAAAAATATGCAACAATAAAAAAATTAAAAATAAATAAATAAATAAATGTAATTGTCTTGAGAATAACCAGGAATTGCCCAACTATTAAATAAATAAATAATCAATCAATCTTTTTAATTGTCTTGGGAATAAACAAGAACTGGGAAAGAAAGAAAGAAACAAACAAACAAACAAATTCTGTCTTGGGAAAGAACAACTGGGCAACTAATAAATGAATGTTATATTTAGATAATATGAATGATTTGTTATGACACAAGAATTGTACGTATTTCAAATATTTTATACTGAAGTAAAATGGCTGTTCTCATGCATTTTAATAGTAGTGAATTTGAAGCCACTTTACTTTATCCCTCTTCATATCTGAACACATTCGTAACTGCATTTGCAGTGCGGATGTTGCAACTACAGTTGTCATCATTGAGCAATCATGCTTCTGAGCGAAGAGGAACCCGAGCGATAAGCAATGGAAAAGTGTGACCCTCGAGAACGTGGGGCGTGGAATGCAAAATGTGCACTGCACCTACACACACTCTGGAGGGAAACCCTACAGTCTGTGGGTGCGTTTACAGACACACAAACACGCATACACACAAGTACATACATACATGCCCCATGACTGGGGCTTGTGGGTAATGAAAGTGAGAATGAGGAGGAGCGATGAGCGTAAAAGTGAAAATGTCAGGAGTACAGATATAGAACACGAGCCGACCACAGAAGGGCTTGCCTGCGTCGGTGGCAACGCTAAACACCCCCACGTATGTGCTGCACTCGCCTTTGATCGCTCAGGAGCCAGTTTGTCTGCCCCACAGCTCACTGAGGCCTGCTGAAGCGAGGACTCGTTTTATCATACAACCAGAGATCTTCATCGGTGCATGGAAAATCAGGTTGCAACCCACACCTATATCGTAAAAGGACAAAACAAAGAATACAAACACTCAGAAATGACTCAATGGCTAAACAGACCACTTTCACACTGTATGAGCCTCCCACAGATCCACATGATTTCCACAATCAATATTTTTTGTTTTATTTGCCATAGACTGCTATTCATCAAGTGCTCTGTGGGTTGCATACCACCCTCAAACCTTACTCTGTAGCCTGTGTGATGTTGTCATCATCATGGCAACCAGAAACTGCAACAACACACACGTCGTCTTATCATGTTAATAAGATGCATGGTGTAATTAAATCTTAATCAACCAGTGGAGATTCTGCTGTGCTGTTTATACTATTGGATATCAACTAGATTTAAAAAAATAAAATAAATACAGTATATTGTTAAATATAATAAGATATTTTAGAATAAAATGTATTATCTCTGTGTATTATACACTGTTATAAAAAAAAAAACAGTGCTCCAATAATGACCCACAATACTTGAATCATAGAATCATGTAGTCTGTAAATCGATGTCCATAAATGTTCAGTCTTTATCTGGATTAATACACAGTCACACACCAGCAGATTGATCTCAAAAGTGTCATTTATATCCTGATTGATCCATAATCCAAACTGAGTAGTGCTAAACAATACAAAGTTCCATACAGACACCCTCAGATTAAGATGATGTTGTGTGAAGACATTTGCAAAGACAAGTTTTCATTTTTAGCATGTCAGAGTTAGCACCTGCTAGTGGACACTACTGTTCAAAAGTCCGTTTTTAAATGTTTTTGAAATATGTCTTTTATACATCTTTTGCATTTATTTGATTAAAAAATACAGTAATATTATATAAATTACTAATTTAAAATGTGTTTACTATTTTTACATATTTTAAAATATAATTCATTCCTGTGATGGCAAAAACAAATTTTCAGCAGCCATTACTCCAGTCTTCAGTGTCATATGATTCTTTAGAAATCATCCTAATATGCTGATTTGGGCTTATTATTATCAGTTTTGAAAACAATTATATATTTTTTTCAGTAGAACGGCATTCACTTACAATCTTTTGTAACAATGTAAAAGTTTTTACTGTCACTTTTAATTGCTGTATATAAAATAATAATATAATATGCTGCTTATTACCATGAATACACATTTTATGTGCAAGTATTACGAGAGACTGTTTAAAAAATGTTTGCATTGTACAAGCATCAACAAATAATTCTAAGGCCCTATGAAATCCATTTTATTTTTTCCAAAATTCAGTTTTATTTCTTTCATAAATTCATTTAATTTTTCTGGATTCCATTTTTTTCCATCTTAATGTTTCTAGATACTATTTCAATGAGTAAATTAAAAATATATTAATCAAAAAGCACGTCTAATTAATTGAAATCATGAAACTTGAAACACAATTTAACAGCAATTTATTTTTTCTCAAATTCAGTTTCATTTTTACCATATTCTGTTTTCCATTAATTTTCTGGATATCAATTTAATGGTTTCATTAAATTTTAATAATCAAAAGCATCCCCAAATAATTGATTTTATAAATAAACAAAAATTGTTTATTATTATTTTTTATTTCTTTCTTTTTCAGAAATATTTTGTTATGTATTTACATTTGTTTCTGGTAAATAATTTCTGGTAAATATTCCTTAATAAATTATGTTTTAATAATTTTAGTAGTACTAGCAGTAGTAGTAGTAGTAGTAGTAGTAGCACTATCATTACATTAAGTAATATATTTCTGTCACAGTTTCTTCAAGTTAAACCGAACTTTTATTTTGACAGGTTGCTGTGAAGAACTTTAAATTTCTGTTTGTATATGATATGAGGATAGTTTTTCTCAAAAGAAATGGTAAAAGGCTCATGAAGTGACTCTCAGAGCAGTTCTAGAGATTATGTTTATGTGTTCATATAGTCTCATATATTGATGCAGCAGAGGCCCAGTATGTGTGTAGTAAACGATTGCGCATCTGCGTCATTCATTCACACAGAGACACACAGAACATGCAGGATTCGTATTTAAATAGTATTTTTGTGGCTTAATATTCACAGACAATAGTCCATATCACGTTTTGATTTAAGTGTAATGACCTACTTTTGATTTATTCATCCAAAATTTGTCAAACTCCGCAATACAGTAAATTCCATTTATTCTGCGATGCGTTAAATGCGGACGTGGAATCCAGGGCACTATAATTTTAATTATGTCTTCCTGTTAATGTTTTGGCCATTATTAGTTACAAAGATAAAAATAAATCGAGCCTCCCTGCACTTTTTCTTTCTTTTCCTCCAGAAATAAGGCAGAAAACAGCCAAACAGGGACCCATGAAAATTTAAGCTGGGGTTATTGATTGGTGGGGGGAGTCAGGGAAAGGTCAAGCCCATCTGAACATCAGCAAGCAGAACGCTGCAAGCTGCTCCGTAGCACCCATCCTCACCCAACCTGCAGCCTTACGGCACTCTGTCTGATCTCCAGCTGTAGTACCACCGCTCTCTGCCATGCATTCTGCTCCAACACATTAACATCCAATAACCCAAATATAACATGTCAGCCATCAAGATAACCACATAAGCCTTACTTTCCTCTGTGCTGCTTTTCTATCTCTTTTTCCTCAGACATATACACCTGCGCACACACACACACAGGAATAGCGCATGGTAGTAACCCCCCTCCAGCGATGTTCATATCCTGCAGGAGCCCTCGGGTTCTAACCTGTCAATATCGTGTGGTGTGGCAGGCCGGCTCTCCTCCCCTCAGCGGATCAGTTAACCTCCTCACTGGCTGGGACAGCACTGCAGCTCCCGCTCCACACGCACATGACCTTCAGCACAGTGTGAGAGACACGGCTTAATGCATTCTCGGAATACATATTAATTAGAATGCTTTTAATTATGTTTATTTAGGCATTTCATGATCTAAAAAGACATTATATAGAGTCAGAGACCATGTAAGGTGGAAATGGCCCACTCATAAAAAACTAATGCAACAATGCAACTAATGAAAGTCCTACCTTTTGTGCTAGCACATAACAGCCTGAAAAATAGTTTGATTTGTGTATTATTTGAGCAAAAGGTTTTGATAGCATTGATGCCAGATTTGTTATAGTAAGATATGTTATTGAAGTGGAACTAATTTATTGAAGCTAAAGTCTAATTAAACAGTTATGTTTACATTTTTAGTCAGCATTCAGAATACAAGCTAGCTTACTAGCATAGTGCTAACTGAAAAGAAAAGCTCTTGATTAGCTAGAACAAAATGCCACTATAACATGTTTTTGCCATTGAAGAAGGACAATGTATGATAGCATGACCACAATTAAGGAGGACATGCCCCCTCCAAAATTCAGATTTTCTTTTTTAAAGGAATTAGGTATTTTAGAACATTACATAAGATTTCCATTTCAAATAAATGCTGTTTTACTCAAACAACCCTGTGAAAAAATGTATCACCGTTTCCACAAAAAGCAGCACAACTGTTTTCAAAATTGATAATAATAATAATAAATGTTTCTTGAGCAGCAAATCAGCATATTTAAATGATTTCTGAAGGATCATGTGACACTTAAGACTGGAGTAATGACTGGTGAAAATTCAACTTTGCCAACACAAGAATAAATTATATTTTACAAAATATCTTAATAGTTAACTGTTAGATTAAAGTGTGATATTATTTCACAATATTACTATTTTTACTGTATTTTTTTATCAAATAATGCAGCATTGGTGAGCATAAGAGACTTTCAAAAATATATTTTTAAAAATCATACCCTTCCAAAACTTTTGAATGGTAGTGTTTATGGTACTGTGCATGCTGCAGCGATGATTCCTTGTCTTAAATGATACATGACCTATAGCGTGTGTGAATTTCACACGTGCGTGTGTTTGAGGTAAACTTGGTAAGGGCGAACATGTACAGGCACGGCACGGCACGCACAGATCCCCTTACTGCGAGATGCTGGCAGCATATACTAATATCTCTGGTTTCTCCCGTGTGTGCGTGTGTGTGGCGGACTATATTAAATCCCTCTCGCAGTGGAGGTGTCATGTTGCGGCTGCTGCTTTATGGCTGGTGCCGGAACAGACTGGCGGTGAGGAGCGGTGGCATTATCTGCATGCTGAGGAATGTCTCGTCCCCCACCATCATACCCAGCAACCTCAGGTACAGCAGTGTTTAAAAGCCCAGCGAGGTGCAGAACCACCTGCGATACACAACTCTAGGGCAATTACAGGTCATTACAGGTGTGACCTGTCTTCTATCACCTCTCATTTCTCACCCCATCAACGCTTTGACATCAACATATTGTTGGGTATAGACCACAGTGTGTTGCATTGGCCTATGTTCACCTCTGAAGCAAGTCAAGAAAGTGCAAAGTAAAGACTATGTTTATGCGTTTGAGTTCACATTGCAGCCTCACCCCAGATTTCGCTACCAAAATAAGAAAATCTGCACCTTTTTGTGAGAAAAAAGAAGACAGATTTGGGGCAAAAAAGTTTAGCGCTACAATTACCATGTAGAATTAATATTAAATTCAGTATTAGTACTGATTTTGGAGTAGCCTACTGGCCTGTGTGTAAAGGATGTGTAAGTGCACAGTCAATGTAGGGGTTACTGGCAAACGAGAGCCACTCTAAGTAGATGATAGAATAACAAAAAAATATGGCATAGACTGGCACATAACTTACACATATGAATGATTAACAGAGACATCTGCCACTACTGAATTATAGATTAGCATAGTCAAACATATGGGCAGACTCCCATGTGTTAGAGGTACAAAATGCTGCTTGAAATGGCACTTACAGAAAACTCACTGACCATGTTTACATGCACATCATTTTCCTATTCCATATTTCATATTCTGGTTAAGTTTTAAATCTAAAAAAGTTAACAAAAACACATACAGTAAGGGTGCCATGAATGACAACACGTAGGTCATGAAAGTATTTTAAATGAAGATTATGTTTCTTGTAGTTCACTTAAAATAATAATTCTGCCATTATTTATTATAACTTGGATTATAACTTGAAGATGCTATGGGCAAAGAAATATTTGAAAGAATGTTTCAATTGATTTTGTCCATACAATACAAGTCAGTAGGGTTCAAAACAACAATGGACCCAAATAAATTTCATTAGACAGAAGAAAAAAAGCCGGACACATTCTTTAAAATATCTTTGTGTGTGTGTCTGTGTGTGTGTGTTCCACAGAAGAAAGTCAAATTTTTGATTTGGAAAGATTGAAGATTTGGAAAGATTTGGAAAGACATGAAGGTGAGTAACTTGTCTGAGAAAGAATGTTCAGTTACAGTACATATTCCGAATATGACCCATAATTCTGATTAATACTGGAATATGTTTTATTTCGATTTCTAGAAATGAAAATATTGCCAGAATCTGTTTATGGTTAATGTGTGTAAATATTACAGTTACATAATCACCCTTAAAGAATATTAAATAATATTCTCAAATTGTAATCCTTAAGAGTGATTCAAGTAAACCAGTTAGGCTTACTGGTAATGGAGATTTGACTCAACAAGCTTAATGTATCCACCAGAATACTTAATTACTTAATAAATAAGTTAGTTAATATGTGATTATTGGTGTGGTGGACAGATGGCAGATAAATCGTTTTTTTTTTTTTTTTTTGGAAACTGATATAAGTGGAGTCTTAATCTCATGTGAGTGTATATGATTTTGAACATGTTTTTAAAAAGTAATAATCATTTCAATAAGTGTACTTTTTTGTTAAAGAGGACAATAAATGCTCAGCCGCTCTCCTCTCATATTATCCCAGCTTGGTAAAGACTGCCTCTGTGCCATTTCTCTAAATCCTGCTCTTTTGGAGGAGAGATTGTACTTCCAGCTGAGCGCAAGGAGAACAGCCTCACCAGGGACCGCTTCGATCTCAGCCTTACTTCAGAGGATTAGCCTCTTATCAAGCTCCTAAAAGCTGCTGTAAGAACTGTCTCTAATTACTCCATCTTTAATTAACCAACACGTCAGCCCAGCCACCCAGGAGCTGCTGGCTCCTCACAGATGCAGTGCCTGACTTCAGGAGGAGGCCTTCAATTCACCAGATATAATAGAAAGTGTGTTATTTCTGCATTTATTCAAGCCTCTAATTCTGCTAAGGTAAGTTACCGCGACCAGAACTAACTGGACTTCTGAAATGAAGAGGAAAAGTTCAGCTTTTTTTTGTCTATTATTCATTAAAACCCAAGTCAAAAAGTTCAGGTTTGTACATTGCTTCAAATATAATAACTTAATCATATTTCATCATACTTATTATTTTTGGCTATTACTAGTTATCTTCTTTAAGGACCATTAGTCAAATTCTCAGTGTCATGATGATCACAGATATGTTATAGTTTAACCTTTAAATTTAACCTTGATTGGTCTTGAGTGGTCATTAAACAGCTCATTTAACATTTTAAGTACATGTTTTTCACAAAAATCATCATGTCTTTGCAAACCTGTATGACTTTCTTCTGCGCAAAAAGAAGATATTTTGAAGATTGTTGGTAGGCAAACAGTTTTGGTTCCTATTAGTGATTCACCAAAATTTTAGCAATCTAAAACATTCATCCATTAAAAAAAAAATCTGTTTCAGACAAAATATACAGGTGCATCTCAATAAATTAGAATGTCGTGAAAAAGTTCATTTTTTCTTGTAACTTATTTCAAAAAGTGAAACTTTCATATATTTTAGATTCATTACATGTAAAGTAAAACATTTCAAAAGTTTTTTATTTTTTTTATTTTGATGATTAGAGCTTACAGCTCATGAAAGTCAAAAATTAGTATCTCAAAATATTAGAATATTTACATTTGAGTTTCAATAAATGACCATCCATACAGTATAAATCCTGGGTATCTCTTGTTCTTTGACACCACAATAATGGGGAAGACTGCTGACTTGGCAATGATCCAGAAGACGAACATTGACGCCCTCCACAAAGAGGGTAAGTCACAGAGGGTCATTACTGAAAGGTGTGGCTGTTTACAGAGTGCTGTATCAAAGCATATTAAATGCAAAGTTGACTGGAAGGAATAATTTAGGTAGGAAAAGGTGCACAAGCAACAGGGGTGACTGCAAGCTTGAGAATACTGTCAAGCAAAGCTGATTCAAACACTTGGGAGAGCTTCACAAGGAGTGGACTGAAGCTGGAGTCAGTGCATCAAGAGTCACCACGCTCAGACGTCTTCAGGAAAAGGGCTACTAAGCCACTTCTGAACCAGAGACAACGTCAGAAGCATCTTACCTGGGCTGTGGAGAAAAAGAACTGGACTGTTGCTCAGTGGTCCAAAGTCCTCTTTTCAGATGAAAGTAAATTTTGCATTTCATTTGGAAATCAAGGTCCCAGAGTCTGGAGGAAGAGTGGAGAGGCACAGAATCCAAGTTGCTTGAAGTCCAGTGTGAAGTTTCCACAGTCAGTGATGATTTGGGCTGCCATATCATCTGCTGGTGTTGGTCCACTGTGTTTTCTGAAGTCCACAGTCAACGCAGCCATCTACCAGGAAATGTTTAGAGCACTTCATGCTTCCTTCTGCTGACAAGCTTTATGGAGATGCTAATTTCATTTTCCAGCAGGACTTGGCACCTGCCTACACTGCCAAAGGTACCAAAAGCTGGTTCAATGACCATGGTGTTACTGTGCTTGATTGGCCAGCAAACTCGCCTGACCTGAACCCCATAGAGAATCTATGGGGCATTGTCAAGAGGAAGATGAGAGACACCAGACCCAACAATGCAGATGAGCTGAAGGCCACTGTCAAAGAAACCTGGGCTTCCATACCACCTCAGCAGTGCCACAAACTGATCACCTCCATGCCACGCCGAATTGAGGCAGTAATTAAAGCAAAAGGAGCCTCTACCAAGTATTGAGTACATATACAGTAAATGAATATACTTTCCAGAAGGCCAACAATTCACTAAAAATGTTTTTTTTTATTGATCTTATGAAGTATTCTAATTTGTTGAGATACTGAATTGGTGGGTTTTTGTTAAATGTGAGCCTAAATCATCACAATTAAAAGAACCAAAGACTTAAACTACTTCAGTCTGTGTGCATTGAATTTATTTAATACATGAGTTTCACAATTTGAATTGAATTACTGAAATAAATGAACTTTTCCACGACATTCTAATTTATTGAGATGCACCTGTATTTGGAGGGCCGAAACAGTTAGTGTTTCTCCGTCGTTGTAACATTTTGACTGTGTCAGCGTCGATTTTGTGCACACAGCAAGCTATAACAGGTAAATACTGCAGCAGCATTGTGGATGCATTTTACAATGAACAAAAATGATGCTGGAGTAGCAATACATAAAATTTTACAGTATGGAAATATGTAAAATATCGAGGCAGTATCACCTGTGAGCACACCAACCTAAAAAAAACAACAACAACAAAGTTCAACTGCCCAAATACCCAACTTTAAGTGAGTACATGACAGAATTTTCATTTTTGAATTAAACTTTTGAATATTTTCAAATCAGAAATTTTCAACAGTTGTAGTCGTTCTGGGTAATTTGTGGAGTGGATGCAAATATTATAAGCTAACATCAACACACTGACAGGGTAATCAACCAAACCTCCTTTAATGTGACTTTTCACCTGTATTCACCGTACACTCACACCTCAATGAGAAAACAATGAGTTCATTGTGGGCAAAATACTCTCTTTGATGTTTTATCCGTGGGTTTCGCTATTGAGCTATTATGTCAAAAAATACTTAATCTTGAATATTTTGTGGAGGCTACTATTTGTTTCATTTTATTTTTGCACTGTCTGTGACTTCCTAATCTTACTGTATTGTTTAAGTAAGCACTGCCTCCTCTAAGAAAATGCCCCTGGCCCATACCCACCACAGCAAATCTCAGAGGGAACCCTCCCACGGCCCATACACAGTCCACACCTACTGCTTTTCCATGCTTTTGCTAACTGCTGATAATCATCTGCGATGGAAAGTGTGTGGGGGCTTGCAGGAAACCCTTCAACTACTGTGCCAGGTAGTCTAAACCTGAAACACACGCACTAAAAGCTGCACAAAGCAATTAGTCAACACTTCAACAAAAAGACTCCTGCGAACGCATAAAGAAACATGACAGTTTAGTGCATGAGACGCTGCATTTATCTCATTAATAGAATTCAAAGGGGGCAGGTGGCAGCGGGGAACGCCGGTGTCTCGGTATGTTCCTGCCAACGAAACGAAGAGGAGAGCATCACGGAGCCCTGCGGTCAAGCCACCCCAGTTCTCCCCGAGCCAGCCGGAGGTCGGCCCGAGCACGCATACATTAATGGCCTTCCACACTAATTGCTTCTCACTTAGACAAATCTCTGCAAATCACGGGGCGAGCCGGCAGCGCTGCTGATGCCCCCCGGGAGAGGAGACGGCAGGCAGGCGGGCGGGAGAGAGCGAGGGGTGAGGGGGAGGAGGGAAGCGCCGCCAGGAGCGTGTGCGGTGTGGGCGCCTCTGAAAGGCGAGGGGGGAAGCGATCCCTGGAGGGAGAGGGAGTAAGAGAGAGAGAAAGAGAATAGATACATACATAGGCCTATACGCGCACACACACACATTTGCTTGGAGAGATTGTTCCAGGCTAGGCAGACCTTGCCAGCCTCAGCCCCCCCGACCCCCTGCAAACATGCTCAGATCTCCCCCCGCCTCCTCCGGCTCCCTATCTCGGCGCTCAAACACCAGCCCAGGGAGGGGAAAGATGAAAAAAAGAATAATCAATAGCACAGATGGATAGCCGGATAACAGGGTCCGGCATGCTCCGGCAGTGAGGCAATCCAGAGGGTGCCCTCACAACTTCCACACAAGCGAAAAGAAGAACAACACGAGGCCGTTCGAGGGAGAGAGAGAGAGAGAGAGAGAGAGAGAGAGAGACGATCTGCCCTGGGAGCCTAATCACACCCCCACACCTGTGTTCCAGCCCTCATTTATCCAGCCTTCCCACACACACACACCAACCAAAACACTCGTTTATTTTCCAACCGCCGTCCTCCCTTCCTGTGTTTTTACTCATCTTCATCAGGCCAAGTTCAGGAAATCAGATCATCTGCAGAGCCCACCAGGTTCATCAACATCCACTTAAAGTTTGATTCTGTTCAAATATTCATAGATCCTCATCAAAAGAACTAATTTAATGACTATTTACTAATGACATGATGTTTGGGTAACTGATGAGGGTTTCTAAAACATTTTTGAGCCAAGGACTATTTCATAATCCCCACACTGAACAAAAAGGCTGAAAAATCATGCTGGACATTTCAGCACACACAAGGTGTTAAAAAAAACATCTTGACACATAAATATTATTATTATTATTAACTTTATATTAAGATTTGAGCTCATGCCCAAGCTCATGCCTTAAAATGATAACAATTATTATAATCATTAATATGTTTTATTATAAATATAATAGTTATTTATTATAAATAACAAGTAATAGGCCTACTTATTATTATTAATACATTTATTTATTAATGAAGCTGACCAACATCATTTAAGTTCATGGCTTAATTAAAAACCCATTATTATTATTATCATCATAAAAATAAACAAATAAATAACCATGGAAATAGGAGTGGGTCTCGCACACTTTAAACAAACTCTGCAGTAGCATTTTAAACTTTCTGAGTTTTTGTATGTTTTGTAATAAGCTTTAAAAATGTTATTAATAAAATGCAATGTATTTGTTGTACTTGTAGTAGTAGTATTACAGTCAATCTTGTAATCTTATGCCATCAGTTGGTCACAAAATCCATCAATTTTCCTTGGTCCCAAATTATAAAAACCCTGCATTAGAGGAATCCATATGGATTGAACTGCTGTATCTAAACATGTTCATTACATAAAAACTGAACTAGTAGCAGCTTGTCATTATATGGTCATATATTTGGTCAGAAACTGCACCTGTTGGGCACATGGAGTAACCACTGAGGTCCTCACCTTAATATCAGCATTACTAGAACCATTTCCTGCACGAACATAATTAATGGCAGCAACCATAATGACTGTACTGATGTCTAGCAAATTGTCTGCTGTAATGAGCTAAATGAGCACTAACTGTTGCAATCAGAGAATAGAGATCCAGCATCATTTAGACACTGATGTGTGTCATTCATAATGATGTAACATTGATGAAGCTCATTCTAGACTGGGAGCCGCTACATGTGTCTCTAGCACCACCTAGTGATAAAGGTAGGAACTATTAGTGAAGACAGGCCAACTGTAGGTTAGAACAACACATTTTTATAGAGTCATAAAAAGAAGTGGCACCATATGTTGCACATTTCTCAAACAAAATGTATTTAACCACATTAAATCTTTGTAATAATTAACAGTACTGCACTACATTGTTCTCTACATGCACTAGACATTTTGCTCTTGGTTAGAGAAGCGAGAGGAAGTGGAGTGTGAGTGCAGGTCAGAGTGCAGATGAGGACAGCAGCACAGTTTGTGGTGAACACAAGTTGCGTCTCTGTGTGGGTGCATGAGGTGAGGTGAAAAACTTCTGACAGATATTTCCTTGCTACTCTTTGGATATGATGCCTTCTGGTGGCCGTATTGGGGCATAACAGAAAAACAGAACTGGCAGACAACCAGCTGCCTACTGCACAACATACAAAACCAGCAATTACGATATCGAGAGAGGAAAGGGGTTGCTTTGAAAAGTGGAACCTTTTTTTGTCCACAACATAAACAATATCATATGCACAAATTAAATTCATAACACAGTGGACTGCACGCTCCCTTCAATTCCATTCATAAGTGTGTGAACGCAGGAGATCTGAAAAGAACACAATATGCAAAAAAAATATATATTAATAATTTGTCTTTCACTTCCAAAGTTCAGGTTTGGTGAACTCTGGCCTAGAAATCCACACAGCATAAAGAAATCTGGCCGACAGGATCTAGCTGATCAAAAAAAAAAAAAAAGGCTTATTAAATGCTAGGAAGTTATGTTTGAAATACCATTGTACTATTATACTATTAAATCTGATGTATTACATTGTGTAATTCATGGCAGGAGAGATTAGTGAAAAAACAACAACAAAATAGGTTTAATGTAACCATATATTTACTACATAATTTTATTTAATTGAGAGCCCATTTCACAGTAAGAAAAAAGGTTTACAAATGTAGAAACACTAGGGAAAAAAGTAAATATCTTTCAGTCCGTATTTGAAGTAGTTGTAGCTTTAGTACAGTGACAATATGAAGGTTAAATAATAATAATAATTATAATAATAAATAATAATGATAATAATAAAAGTATTATATAAAATTAATATAACTTTTTTTTTAACTTTTTTTTTTATCTATCTTATCTATGGAAGCCCGTTTCCGCCACTGAATAAAAAATAAAAAAGGTTATTGCGACTTTTTATCTCGCAATTCTGACTTTTTTTCACAGAATTGTGAGATATAAACTCGCAATTGTGAGTTATAAAGTCATAATTCTAAGATACAAACTCGCAATTCCGAGACATAAAGTCAGAATTGTAAGTCGCAATAACCTTTTTTATTTTTTATTCAGTGGCGGAAACGGGCTTCCATACTTATCCTTACCAAGGCTGAATTTAATCAAAATAGTTATTTTATATTTCACAATGACTGTTTTTACTGTATTTTTGATCAACTAAATGCAACTAAAATCTTATTTATTCCAAACTTTTACCAGTAGTGCTTTTTTTTTATATAATTTACTCACACTGTATAAATAGATCCTTATACACGAATATACAAAAGTACTGTGACACCTAACCATTACAATAACAGGGACTTTAAATGACATTGCATTCTAAATACATAAACATTAATATGGAGTTGGTCTCCCCTTTGCAGCTGTAACAGCTTCCACTCTTCTGGAAAGGTATTTCACAAGATTTCAAAGAGTTTCTCTGGGAATTATTTGGTCCATTAATCCAGCAGAGCATTTGTGAAATCAGGCACTGATGTTGGACGAGAAGTCCTGGCTCACAATCTCTGTTCTAGTTCATCCCAAAGGTGTTTGCTGGGGTTGAAGTCCGGGCTCTGTGCAGGCCAGTCAAGTTCTTCCACACCAGACTCATCCAACCATGTCTTCACTGACTTTGCTTTGTGCACTGGGGCACAGCCATGCTGGAATAGAACATGGCCTTCCTCAAACTGTCCCCGCAATGTTGGAAGCATAGCATTGTCTAAAATGCCTTGTTATGCTGAAACACTGGGATTTCCCTTCAGTGGAAGTAAGGGCCCCCTGAAAAAACAGCCCCATACCATTATCTCTCCTCCACCAAACTTCACATCTGGCACAATACAATCAGGCGGATAACGTTCTATTTACACACTCCATCCACACTTGCCATTGTATGTTTGTAGATGCAGACTGCATAGCTATGTACTTCATTTTATACACCTGTGGCAGTTAATCTGACTGAAACAACTGAATTCAATAATTAATAGTTGTGTCCCATATAGTGTTTATTGTTGCCTTCATATTGTCTTACAGGGGATCATCTGTGGTATCAAAAGTATGAAAATAAATAATATGCCTTTAGCCAATGGCCCAAAAACGACACTGCCTATTTGTTTATACAGAGAAAACAGAAGCAGAACCTCATTCCACATTTATTTCTATAGTCAAATCTAAGTGAAACATCTCTGTACGCCAACCAAAAAAATCATAAAAACCCATGTCCCTCCGCAGGTAGGACAAACTGGATGACTGGGCTGTAATGGACATGGAGAGACAGTGAGGCAGGGAGGATTGTGGCACAGCAGGACACTGTTCCTCTCCAGGTTTTGCAGGGAGTCGTGTCGTCTAGGGAACGCAGGGAGCCCGGGCCTCATTAAATGTGCTGAGGAGACCCATAAGGAGCAGTTTTACAGAGCCGACCCGTACCACTTTCTCATTACAAACCCTATCCTCCCCCAAGCACTCTGCTCACACAGCACAAACCCTCCAATATCAAATCAAATCAGCCAGCCAGGGAAATAACCCAGTAAAAACACACTCGCGTCACACATATTCACACACTCCCACTGACAGACACACACACACGGCCGCATACAGCATGTGAAGCACGTCCTATCCTCTGTTCACTGGCTGAGATACAAAATAAACACACAGAGTGGCGCAGAGATATGCATATAAACAAAACCATATCACATATTCAGTTTAACACACATTATGGAAAGCAAGTAAATGTGCATGTGCATCTTTTCTTTCTTCCGGTAAGAACATCTCATTCAAAATGGTGGACCGTCTCTTCACTCTTAACCTCCCACATAGAGATGAGCTGAGGTAAATGATGACTGCCCGCAGAGTGCACACACCTCCACTCTGTTAGCTCAAGGTCTAGTCAACCGAGGAGCCATTATCAGTGTTTACACAAGCAGCTTTTAACTGACTGATTCAGTAACATGAGCTTCACCATGGCTATTTGTATGCACTGGTATACCTATACCAAATGTCTTCAAGGTTTAATGTGTTTGTGAATGCATAGTATTTTCACTTGCAAATGACACTGGTTGTTTGTCACAGAACTAGAGGAAAAATTGGTATTTGTTGATTTGAAATCTTTTGTCTGCAGTTCAAAACAGCTAAAGCAAATTCCTCTGCAGCTCTCTATTCATTCAATATTGACACACCTGCCTTCAAAGACTGGTTGGATGTGAGTGAGTTGGATTAACACTGTTTACACAGCACTAACATCTACACACAAAATCATGAAAAGCACATTCTGACCCAGGTCTTTACAAAAACACACAGATAAAGGTGCTTTAAACCATCCCTGCTGTGCTAAAATAAAATAAAAAAATAACCAATAGGGCAGTCTGACCAGAATCAAACCAATAAAACCTTAAAAACATCATCAACAACAACATAAAGCTTAGTTTTTAGTCCATACATACCGCAAATAATCGTCTAAGTCAGTTGTGTTGTTATACACTAGAGGGCGCACGCAGCCCAATTTCAAGGTAATCACGTGACGCCTAAAAGAACGGAATCATATCACAGTTACTCGCATCATGTGAGGTTCTTTATTCTTGTATTTGAAAAGGGGGCATAAACCAAAAGGCAGCATTTATGCCACTTTGTAGAATAATTTAATGGTGCTACTATGTGGTGTTTTCTGTCAGGGATGTTGTGTGGTATTCTCATATTTGGGCAGACAAAAGAAGTGTCAGTTCACATTCCAGTCAGTAGTTAAGAGTATTAAACAGGAAGAGCTCATGTTAACACGTGACACGGGTCCTTCAGTGGCCTCCAGAGGGCGCAATTAATGCAACGTGTGGATTCAGTGGTTTGAACACCAAAGCTGTAACTTGACATTAGACATTGATTTTAAAGCAAAAGTTCTCCTAAAAATGAAGATTCTGTCATCATTTACTCACCCTCATTGTTGTTCAGGTCTTCATTTGGACATAAAAGATGTCCGGCGGAATGACAGTCCCCATTCACCTTCATAGCATAGAAAAAAGATAATAAGCAAATGTTAATTTTTATTTTTGGGTAAACTTTTCCATTAAAAATGTAATCAACTTAGAGGGTTATTATAGTTCATTAAAAGTAAAACGTTTAAAAACATTTATGTAAATTGAAATAAAGTTGAAATTAAATAAAATATGAATATTAGATGAAAAACTAAACAAATATCAAAAACACTGCCTTGGCAACTAAATTAAACAAGTTTAAGTTGAAGCACTACTTACTAGAAACAAATAAAAACTACAACTGAACTAAAACCAAAACAAACTGAAAGAAAAATGAATTAACCTTAATTAGTAATATTAAAAAACAAAAACACAACAAAATTACAACAAATTAAAATGAAAACTGAAAATGTAAATTGTAGCTAAAACCAAATAAATAAATATTATACATATATATATATATATAAACAATAATATTGTACAATACTAAAATATCACAGCCAACATAAACATATAGGCTATTGTTTAAATTGCTTTAAAACAAAAAACAAAACAGTAATTATGGAGCATAAACATTTAGATTATAAACAACCTTTGCTATAGAAAAAAAGCAGGATTGTTCCCCCACTACCATAATATAGATTAATAATATTAATATTAATCTACAACATTACCACAAGTAGCAGTAACTACAGTTAGTTAATAATACATTAAATAATAAGCCTTTCAGTATAAATCTACAAGAATTCTCAGAAAATACAAGTACAGCTGCTATAGTAAAACCATGGAGAATTTCTGTAAGGGTTGGAGAGCTACACTGTGGATTATTATTATGATTAGTGATTACTGTATTTTTTGTTGTTATCTCATAACCTGTCTCTTTATGACAGGCAAGCTCCTCTCGGTTGGATTTATTCTGAATCCTCTCAGTCAGAAATGATATTCTCTACACTGAGCTCAGCGTTTATATGAAAAGCAGACGTTTCCTCTCCATCTCTCTCTCTCTCTCTCTCTCTGCACACAGACAGAAGGTTTTCAGTGCGGTGCGGCCACAGATCCACTGCACTGAGGCTGTGAGAAGCCCTCATCTCAAGGATTAAACATCACATCTGATCACTGTAACACTGCCGTCTCTTATCCAAGGATGTAGCTATTAAACTGGAATACTGTCTTGCATTAGAGCACTAAATGCTGTTAGTTAATAACATATAATAATATTTCTGAAAGAGTGAGATTACATGCCAAAGGCTTCTCCTCTGAAATTAAATGAAGCACTTCTCTGAGCTTAAATACATGAACACATATCTTATAAATAAAGTATATTTTTATAATACTAAAGCACTCATGGCTCCCATTTCAGTTTCACCTGAAGACATCTGGTGGCCTTTGGATCAAAATACCAGATCATCACTGACGGGCCGACACACATCTGTGACCCAGGAGGTCTATAATACCTGGAGAAAGCTATGTTTCATTACCATTCATCTCAAATTCAGCTGCTCTGCTGGCGCTGGACCTATTTTCTTTGCTCAGTTCTGTAGCCGATTACCTGTTCTGCAAATGTTGATTAATCACTCTGAAGTCAAACAACAATGTTGCCTCCAGAGAATTTTATTTTGTGAGAAGACAACTTATTTTCCATGTATGTCAGTTAAGAAAAATGATGTTTGCAGCCACAAGATGCATTTATGACATCATCAACCAGTAGCGGCTAACCAGACCATGCTAACCAGTAAAACCACCATCAGCAGTTGTATTCCTCTAGAGTTAAGACAACAAAAAAGGATCATAAATCATATTTTGCAACATACAGCCAAAACGTACACTATCATCAAACATTTGCGGTCAGTAAGATTTTTTTTTAAAGAAATTAATAATTTGTTTCATTATCAAAACTGACAGTTAAAGCAATTATAATGATTCTAGTATATTTAGTTTCTATTAGATTTCAAATAAATTGCAGATCTTTTGAACTTTCTATTTATCAAATATCCTTGAAATGTCCATCTTATTTTTCAGCATGGAATAGACACGAGAAAGACGAAGAAAATAATTAAAAGTAACCTCTTCAACAAGTTCAGGCTGTTCAAGGACCGTGTACACAAATAGACGAGAGCTGGCTGAAAACCAGTCCCACTCATATTTAGATTGGTCTGCTGAGCAACAAAGATGTGTTTAGGTTGTAGGCTGCTACAACAAGCACTTCTAAGCAAGCTGTTTGTTGCTGCTTTTGTAGCAAGTTAACAACATATCCTTGAGCTCAACTGTATGTTCTGCTTTATCTTCAGAGATATGCCAATGAAAACAAATTACTTCCGGACAGGCAGAAATCTTGAACCCAAAGTCAACAGCCTATTTTCTACCAATTTCTTTTTGCCTTCACAGTCATTTCTTGAGAACAAGAATGTGTTGCAAGTCGATCTACTTATTTGGTATCACTAATTTCTGATTTGTCCATCGTCAGGTTAAAATTAGTCTCAGCCTCAGACGTCACACCCACGGACCATTGGCTAAACGTCTGATGCATATGGCACACTTTTCTGGAAACTCTTCAGGAGTGTCGAAGTCGTCATCGGATTGGTTGAATTATACAGGATTTCCGGGAGACGTGTGTCGCGTTCTTTAACGTTCCTCCTGGAAACAAAAATGCCGTGGCGCCAAACCCCCTCACGAAAGAAGAAAGCCGTCGTGTTTACAAATGTGATGACGAGCGCTTATCAGGATCAACTACATGCTGGATTTTTATTTAATATTTATATAATATTTAAAGTTTGCGGCATAGAATCTTTAAAATACGTCCAAGAGTTTCACACCTCAGTTGTTGTTGTGGTGACATTTCCACGCACCGAAACGTGACTCTGAACAAAACGAACTGTGATTGGTTGTTTGACATGTCGGTCAAACGGCCTCATAGGCGGGCCTTAGCCAATAAATGCTGCCATCTATTCCAGACCTTCAGCTGTCAGTCTGAAGGTCTGGCTACGCGAGACTAGGTTAAAATAAACACATTTGTGGTTCCAAAACCTTCCCATCACCGCCTGGCAAACATGGGACCAAAATCGCAGGTCACTGGAACCGGAAGTTGATATGACGCTCAAACAAACAGGGCCGCAAAGTTTACACGCTTCTGTAAAACTAACCTATGAATGTATTACAGTTGTATCTGCACAATAAGCATTGGAAACTGTCAGTATTCCATGTAATTCAATTCAAAGTACAACCAATAAGCAATGAAAAATGAGTGGAGAGCCCCATTCCACTAACTCACCTAATTGTAATGATCTTCTGTTTCTTAACTATGTCAGATTTATATTTCAGTTGTACAGTCGTTCATTTCATTGACAGCGCTCAATAATTCAGATTTCACCGACATTTTGGTTGAAAAACTTTGGCTGAAATATTCTCTGTGTCTGTCGTTGCGTCAACAACAAACTTTATTTGCGCTTAAGTGATGCTGAAAGTTGATTGGCCCGCCTTACTTTGACCTTTTCCAGAGCCCCACCTCCATAGGGAGATTCCACGGTTTTCTAAAAAAAGATATATATATATATATATAAATATACTTATACTTATATACTATATTTATAATATAGGCTTTTAAAGTGAGTAATTTAATATTTGTTGCATATACCCATGTCATATTTCTACCTTTTCTTTTTTTTAAAGAGGTTTTGTTTGAATAAAAGTCAGTGAAAGATGCATCTGCATGTTGAATAAACTGCTTTTGTGTGAAAATAGCCACATAATATACTAACCACCTGTCCGCTAATCTTCAACATGTTTGCATTACATTAATTTTGCGAAAGGTGTTGTGAATTTTTCAGTATTGTGTGTGTGGTTTGATTTCCACAAAAGATTTAAGAGCAAACCCCGCCCCTAAAACCCTGTCATTGGTCAACTCAAACATGCAGTCACAGTTCCTGTGAATTTTGCAGACTGGAAAAAATAAAGAGTTGCTTTCATCATTGTATTTGCTCAAGATTATTTTGAGAAATTATAGAAATATATAGTATTATAGAAATGTGTGCTTTATTTTCAGAATGACTTTTTTAGAATGTAAAAAACAACATTATAATGATTATGCAATTATTTATTCTTGAATGGCACTGAATTAAAATAAAGTTTTTACAAAAAAAACTTGGGGGTCACGATTAACTGGTTTACTCATTATTGGGCTTATGCATGAAAGAAAAAACATACTTTATATTATATGCACATTGATTAAAACGATGGCTAAAATCAACTTTGTCACTTCAGTTGTTATGTTTATTCTGAATACATTTTTGAAGATAGCCTTTCATTGCCTCTAAAACCTTTGAAGCGAGCCTTAGGAATTGCTGGTTTAAATACTGAAACACTGCTTTTGTTTGCATTGGCTTAAAAGGAGCAAGAAATCAAGCCTTAAAGGGCTTTACTTACCCCCATGTCGTTCCAAACCCGTAAAAGCTTTGTTCGTCTTCGGAACACAATTTAAGATATTTTGGTTGAAAACCGGGAGGCTTGTGACTGTCCCATTGACTGCATAGTAGCGTACGCTCTTGTGTGTCAGCTGCATACCGGATGCGCTGTTTTTGTTCAAATCAAAGCGTAAACAAACGTAGAAGACTTATCTTTGTGGTGCGGCTGACACACAAGAGCGTACGCTGCTTGCGTCCAGCGGATATTCTCCTAAATGGCGCTACGCTGAACCAGAGGAGACGAATTGTTGAATAAAGTCGTTGTTTTGTTTTCTTTGCGCAGAAAAAGTATTCTGGTCACTTCATTAAATTCAGATTGAACCACTGATGACAGATGGACTATTCTGACGATGCTTTTCATACTTTTATGGACCTTGACAGTGCAATTACTAAACTATAATTACAAAGCTTTTATGGGTTTGGAACGACATGGGGGTATGTGATTAATGACAAAATTTTCATTTTGGGGTGGAGTATCCCTTTAAGTCCCAAAGTATGTTGTCATTGTTAATGCAAAACATGCAATTGGCAATCAATGTTCTCTTTTTAATTGATTATGCAAGATGACTGTTGATGAAACTAGTTTTGAAACCAAAATTAATCTTACTCAATGGAGCAAAGATAAATAATACCGTTTTTTCAAAATAAGCTCTGCATTTTAACATCTTCATTCTGATATTTCAGCAGGCCATGGCGTATTTACCCCTGGCGTGTGAGTTTATCACCTACCGGCACGAGAGGTGTCTGCTATGCTGGAGTCGAGCATGGAGATGGACTCGGGGAAGATTAATTGCACTGTGTAGGTGTGAAGAAAAACAAAGAACAATCTATCTGTGTCTGGGAAATCGGACAGCCCCACAAGGAGGCGAGTGAGAGCATTGGCATGGCGATCTATCACAGGACGCTCATTACACACAAGGTCAGGGTGCTCTCTGTCTCTACGGCCCCAGAGAACATCTAGTTCCTGCATGTGGTTTCACCCGAAGCCCTCTGGGCAACCACAGGCCAACATCTTAACAGTATGGGTTCAACATCTCTTTCATTAGGGGCATAAGAGCTTATGTAATCATACTCCAGCTGCGTCATTGTGCATCTCAACATGATCAGCACACCTTAGAGCAATCGGTTCTGTTGTAAGAATATAATCACTGTCTTTCTCAAGTTGAAATAATGACCCAGCGCTAATTCACACAGGCTTTTAGTAAGATTACTGTTTCATCAAGAGAATTGGAAGTGAGAAACGCATTTAGAATACTAGTAATAAAATTACTCTTGAAAACTTAATAAGAAAAAGTTAGGAACATGAAGAGAATATACTGTATACAACGCTATCTCACGGCAATTTGTACGTATTTTACGAGGTGGCTAATTTGTAAGAATTCGTACGACCTCACTCGTACGATTTTGTACGATTTGCCTAAACCCCAGTGACGGGTAGGTTTAGGGGCGGGGTTAGGTGTAGGTCATTCATACAAATTCATATGAATTGCCAACTCGTAAAATACGTACGATTTAGCAAAAATCATATGAATTTGTACGAGTGAGGTCGTACGAATTAGCCACCTCGTAAAATATGTACGAATTGCCGTGAGATCGGGCTGTCTGTATAAGGTGCAAAAGCTGAAAACTATTGTATTCCATATTGCACTGAAAACTATTGTATTTCATATTGCATGGTATGTTATAAAACAGTTATTTTGTATAAAATAATCCATGAAAGGAAGTGATTAAATTTACATTTGTTGTCTGTAAGCTCTTTCAGCACAGAAAATTGAAACAAGTCCAGTTTTAAATAGATTATTAAAAAATAATAATAATTAAAAAAAAAAAAAAAAAAAATATATATATATATATATATATATATAAACTGATATAACTGATACACACACACACACACATAGAAGCAGCATACTGTTTTACTTAATAAATGATGCAGCCTTGGTATGTATATATACTTTGTGGTGTGTGTGTGTGTGTGTGTGTGTGTGTGTGTGTGTGTACATACACACAGACACACCCCACAAGATATACATCCAAGGCTGCATCATTTATTAAGTAAAACAGTAATATTGTGAAGTATTATTACACTTGAAAATAGCAGTTTTCTATTTAAATATATTTTAAATGTAACTTATTCCTGTGATGGTAATAAATAAAAGTATTCTTTGATTAATGGGATGTTCAAAAGTACAGATTTAAAATTGAATTAAAATAGACATTTTTTTCTAACATTATAAATGTTTTACTGTCTTTTTTTTAATCAATTTAATGCATACTTGTTGAATAAAATATATATTTTAAACATTACTTACTCCAAACGTTTAAATGGTAGTCTATCATTCATTTTACACTAATATAAATCAGTACAACTGTTTTCAAAATTGATAATAATAAGAAATGTTTCTTGAGCAACATATCAGCATCTTTTTTCTTCCTTCTATTTTTCACTTGCCTGTTGTCATGGATATAGCCATTGTAGCTATTATGGTGCTAAATTATTAAAATAAATAAATAAATAAAAATTAAATTTTCTGGTTATTATAAATAAACATTCAAATTGTATTATTCCTAAACACCTGAAAAAAATCATGTTAATGGCTATGTAGCACCTACAGCTCTGCATACCCTTCTGGAGAATACTTTTGAAAAGGTATGGAAAGAGCAGCTGAAGTTTATTTTTAACAAAGTCTGATTATTTCAGTCAGATCTGAACAGTTTGTGCAGTACATTTCACTGTAGATTTCTTTGTGATCCTCTCATGATGTAATACAGACTTTGTAAAAGAGGCTTTTATTAAAGAATGAAGCAGCACCAACTATATTGCATCTGACAGCAAACCTCCAGCTAGTGCTGTTACTTATTTTGATTGTTTTTAATGGAAAAAAAATGTTTGACAAAAATGCTTACCTTGGGAGGGAATGATTAAAAAAAGAATTACCCCTTTAAACCTCAGCAATACTTCTACTTGGTTTAGGAAAAAAAAAAAAAATCACCACACTTAAAATCTAAACCACAATAATCCAAATAGGCGAAAAGATAAAAACCACAGATGAATGGCAAATGTTTCTGTCACAATTAGGCACTAAATTGAATCCGAAATGCATGTTATAAAAAAAATGTTAGAGAGGTTTAACAACTTAAATGCAATCAAATATACTGATATCACTGCAGTGCTTTGCTCCTTATGCAACATAAATGAACAATCATTTTACTATTAATACACAAATCACAAGGTTCATAATGTACATACGAGAGCCTGCAGGTGTTCCAAAGAGGCTTAAGTTATTACTGACACTGTCACAAAGCAAATGTTTGAGACTGTGGACAGCTGCCACAGACGATAAGTGAGAAATGGAGATTTCATATATCTCAGAGGATAACAATGTAATCCAGCTGAGAGACAGAGAGCATCATGGACAGAAAAAAGGATGATCAGACGAAAAACACAGGGAGGAGGGTGAAAAGAAAGAGAGAGCGGGTGCACACGGCTGGCGTGGAGTGGGTGTGGAATGCACAGGACCGGCCAAATGTGAATGTAGTCCCGCAGAGCACATGAGGGAATAGAGATCGGCTATGACAGGAATGTGAGAGTGGGATATCATTAAGCAGAGGGAGCAGCTTTCTCGTCCACACACGGCAACTAACACCACAGGGACGTACAGCAACAACAGCTGCCTAATAATACTCACTGACTGCACACTAGCCTCATAAAGAGGACCAGCCAACCGCAGGGAGAGAACAGAAATCATTACCGTGTGTTTCTGTCTCCTTCAAGATGGCCTCTTTGAAGAGGAAGCACTTCCAAGTTTTCTCTTCACACTGAATTGCTCGTCCCCTCAAGATATCCAGACAGAAACAGGAACAAATTGCAGACGCACTGACAGATTTGAAAATTGTTCTGCAAGACCTTTATGTTCACTTTATGTGGATGTGTAAGCGTTTATTCACTGCACTGTGTGAATACAAATTGCAAGCGACATGCAACATGCAAAAGCACTGTGAAATATAGGCACAGTTTATATTCATGTTGTATTTTCATGTATGCCTAGTTTTTACTTAAATTACCAATTGTTTTGCTGTAAAAAGTTTATAAGTTTGGCGTTCAGGAGGACAATTATATATATATAAAAAAAATGACTCCAAAATAAAAGTGCATCAAAATAAAAGTTTTACATAATATGTGTGTACTGTGTGAATGTATGTATATATAGAGAGAGAGAGAGAGGGTAAAATAAGTTTTGAACACGTCACCATTTTTCTAAAGGTGCTGTTGACTTGAAATTTTCACCAGATGTCGGTAACAACCAAAGTAATGCATACATACAAAGAAAACAAAACCAATAGAAATTAAGTAATTAAGTCATGTGTAATAAAATGGAATGACACAGGGAAAAAGTTTTCAACTACTGAAATTAATTGAATAATTTGTACAAAAGCCTTTGTTGGTAATGACAGCTTAGAAACAGCTTAGATAGCTGGAGAAACTAGTCACATACATTGCTCAGGTGTGATTTTGGCCCATTCTTCAACAGTCTTCAAATCTTGAAGGTTCTCTGGGACTCCGGCCTCTTCTATGAACTCTGATCTTTAGTTCTTATTTTCTATTGGATTCAAGTCAGGTGATTGGCTGGCCATAGCAGCTGTATTTTCTTTTTCTGAAACCAGTTGAGAGTTTCCTTGGCTGTGTTTGGGATCATTGTCTTGGTGAAATAACCACTCTTGTTTCATCTTCATCATCCTGGTACTGTAGGTGTTGGGACTGAACCAGCTAATATTAATTTCCACTGACTAGGGACAGGATTGCTTTCTAATTACTGATTTCAGCTGATGTCTTGGCTTTCCATGCCTTTTTGCACCTCCCTTTCTTCATGTGTTCAATACTTTTCCCTGTGTCATTCCATTTTATTATGCATAACTTAATTTCTGAACTTATTTGTTTTGTTTTCTTTGTATTTATGGATTACTTGGGTTGTTATCGACATCTGGTGAAAATTTCAAGTCAACGGCACCGTTAGAAATATATTTACTGAGAAAAATGGTGATGTGTTCAATACTTATTTTACCTGCTGTGTGTGTGTATATATATACACACGGGTGCATCTCAATAAATTAGAATGTCGTGAAAAAGTAATTTTTTTTCTTGTAACTTATTTCAAAAAGTGAAACTTTCATATATTATAGATTCATTACATGTAAAGTAAAACATTTCAAACATTTTTTTTGTTTTAATTTTAATTATTAGAGCTTACAGCTCATGAAAGTCAAAAATCAGTATCTCAAATTATTAGAATATTTACATTTGAGTTTCAATAAATGACCATCCATACAGTATAAATTCTGGGTATCTCTTATTCTTTGAAACCACAATAATGGAGAAGACTGCTGACTTGGAAATGATCCAGAAGACGAACATTGACGCCCTCCACAAAGAGGGTAAGTCACAGAAGGTCATTACTGAAAGGTGTGGCTGTTAACAGAGTGCTGTATCAAAGCATATTAAATGCAAAGTTGACTGGAAGGAAGAATTTGGATAGGAAACGGTGCACAAGCAACAGGGATGACCGCAAGCTTGAGAATACAGTCAAGCAAAGCTGATTCAAACACTTGGGAGAGCTTCACAAGGAGTGGACTGAAGCTGGAATCAGTGCATCAAGAGTCACCACGCTCAGACGTCTTCAGGAAAAGGGCTACCAAGCCACTTCTGAACCAGAGACAACGTCAGAAGCATCTTACCTGGGCTGTGGAGAAAAAGAACTGGACTGTTGCTCAGTGGTCCAAAGTCCTCTTTTCAGATGAAAGTAAATTTTGCATTTCATTTGGAAATCAAGGTCCCAGAGTCTGGAGGAAGAGTGGAGAGGCACAGAATCCATGTTGCTTGAAGTCCAGTGTGAAGTTTCCACAGTCAGTGATGATTTGGGCTGCCATGTCATCTGCTGGTGTTGGTCCACTGTGTTTTCTGAAGTCCACAGTCAACGCAGCCATCTACCAGGAAATTTTAGAGCACTTCATGCTTCCTTCTGCTGACAAGCTTTATGGAGATGCTGATTTCATTTTCCAGCAGGACTTGGCACCTGCCCACACTGCCAAAGGTACCAAAAGCTGGTTCAAAGACCATGGTGTTACTGTGCTTGATTGGCCAGCAAACTCGCCTGACCTGAACCCCATAGAGAATCTATGGGGTATTGTCAAGAGGAAGATGAGAGACAAGACCCAACAATGCAGATGACCTGAAGGCCACTGTCAAAGAAACCTGGGCTTCCATACCACCTCAGCAGTGCCACAAACTGATCACCTCCATGCCACGCCGAATTGAGGCAGTAATTAAAGCAAAATGAGCCCCTACCAAGTATTGAGTACATATACAGTAAATGAACATACTTTCCAGAAGGCCAACAATTCACTAAAAATGTTTTTTTTTTATTGGTCTTATGAAGTATTCTAATTTGTTGAGATAGTGAATTGGTGGGTTTTTGTTAAATGTGAGCCTAAATCATCACAATTAAAAGAACCAAAGACTTAAACTACTTCAGTCTGTGTGCATTGAATTTATTTAATACACGAGTTTCACAATTTGAGTTGAATTACTGAAATAAATGAACTTTTCCACGACATTCTAATTTATTGAGATGCACCTGTATATATATATATATACACACACGTATATATTTAAGAAATATTTACATGTATATGATATAAATCATATATAAATATTATATACAAATTTAAATATATATTACACATTTCTTAATTCCAAAATTATTAGAACACTAGTATAGAAAAACTACATGCAAGTGCACCGAGGGCAAAATCTGCTTTAAACGCAGATGGTCACACCAAATGTTGATTTAATTTAGTTAATAGAAGTTAATTGATAAAGAAAATCTGTTTATGACATTATTTTTGACAGCATCCTCATTTTACAGCATTTTTACACAAGTGCTTGGAGACTAAAACTTTTAACAGTGTTGTAGCTTTGCAGACTCCTTGGCAAACAAAAATCTCAGGTTTCTTGAAGCATCTTGGAGACGTTCTAATCATTTTCCCACAGTTCTTCTGGATTTAGTCTGTCTTTGTTATATTCATTTGTTTGTTACACACAGCACCCCTGTTTCTTCATGTGATTCCAGATCACAGACTGAGATGATGATCAGATCAGATCTCTGTGTGGAGCACTGGCTGTTGTCAGACTCCTTGTGCACTTAAGGTTCCTAAAGCAAGTGGCCTCATAATCTTAAATGGAAGACGTTTGGGACGACCAGAACCCTTCCTAGAGCTGGCCGTCCGGCCAAATGAGCTACGGGGGAGAAAGCCTTGGTGAGAAGGTAAAGAAGAACCCAAATCACTGTGGCTGAGCTCCAGAATGCATTCGGGAGATGGGGAAAGTTGTAGAAAGTCAACCATCACTGCAGCCCTCCACCAGTCGGGGCTTTATGGCAGATGGCCCGACGGAAGCCTCTTTCCTACTGACACACTGCAGCAAAAGATAGAAATAACTTAAAACCATTTTTTAGCTGGTGAAACTACTAGTGTTCTAATCATTTTGGCCACCACTGTATATACATATATTTTTGGATGTAATTAATTACAATTAATTAATTTTACAGTGCTCTTATATGTATGTGTGTGTGTGTGTGTACATTGAGGAAAAAAAATGAACTTAAATTATTTTAGCAAATGGCTGCAATGTAACAGAGTGAAAAATTTAAGGGGGTCTGAATACTTTCCGTACCCACTGTATATATATACTGTATATATTCCAATATATATTAAATATTTAAAAGTATAAAAAATATTTATGAATTCATTGTTCCATATTTCTTCTAAATATTCCATATAGTTACATTGGTTTTGTAAATATGAATTCATATTTATAAATATATTAATAATTGTAATGTTTTTTTATACACGTACATATACATTTTTTGCCAAATATCACCCATTTTCTTTAGGCATTACTATATTCTATATAGTCTTGTTTTCGTAAATAATGAATGTTTAATTAAACTTGTATAGGCATGTGTAGACGTACACACACAGATATGCATAATTAAAACTCAAATACTTCTCCTGCATCTGCCTGCATTCTAGAAAAACTGCACTGCAGACTGCAGAAGGAGAAAAGGAGCATAATTAAAATATAATAATTGTTCATTAAATATTTAATATTTAGAGAAGAGTTATGAACATTGTAACATCACTCAACCCTAATTTTATTACAATATTAATTATTTTTTTAATCGGCAGAGGGAAAGTACAAGCATATATATTTTTGTGTATGTATGTTTACAAAATTAGGATTTTAATGCATCTAAAAGTTTGTGTTGAGTCGAGAAGAAAAAGACAAGATAAAAATCACCACAGAGAGCCGTGTTGAAAAATCCCGATCCAGTCTGGTTTTAGCTCAAACAATGTTAAGATGTGTTTTTAATGTGTGGCATCCGAATGGGAGAATTCTTGTGGATTAGAAGCCATTTTTGGTCTCCCATATATTGGTACTCAGGGACTCGTTCTCAGAATTCACTTTACAAGCTCATTTCCCAGAATGATTGTGCTTGTAAAATGATGGACAACAGCATTACTTTGGAGCAGCACAATATGCATGATATGGTCAACACAACACACTTATGAGCAATAATCTTTTTAATCACTCATATAAAGCCGCCGCCCAACCCAGCTTTAGCTGAAGACCAGAATTAGCTCAAAGACGACAGAAAACACTTCAACCCAGTACTTTTGTCAGCATGAACATTTACTTTTGCCATGTCATATAACAAAAAGTGATATTAACTAGAAATCAAGTTTCCATGTGGTGTAACTTAATTTTATTTTAATTCCACAAATTTGTCAAAAAAATTACAAAATACTCAAATGGGGAGAACACAGGACTCACAATCTGCCTTAATTATCTCTACTTTTTGTTTACACTGTGTCATCCCATGGCGACTACTAATATATACAATAAGCTTCAAGATACCAGTATATATAAATCTTAGCAGTCAGAATGTACATTCTGCTATTGCCGCTTTGAAACAAGAAGCTAAACCATTGACAACACTCAACATCAAAGGTTTAAGACACAAAAGAGGGACAAAAGGAGAAAATGCTTAAAACAAAAGTAAAATGCTGTATACATCTGAGACAGAATAAAAGATACATGACAGTCCAATTACAGAAAGTGATCGGCTTTGGGCGTATACTGCTAAAAACAGGCTTCTATGCATACTCTTCAAAGGATGCACAATGGCTTTTTTAAAACCAAACGGGGAGAATTAAAAACAGTACTAGGAGCTTTGACTGTACGCTCGAAAAAGGCCCACACACGATCTCACCAGAGGTAAAAGTGACTTTTTAGCATGTGTCATTTTAAATAACGAACGTTAATTCTGGAGAAAAACCAATGCAACGAACGAAAATACTGCATGTAACAGTCGATGATTGCTATCAAATGGCCTCGACATGATGGAGAGCAACTAAAGAGGCATCATGCATCATAGGTAATGCAATGTCAGGAATGCAGAGAGCAGCTCAAACACGGTCATCATCTCCACTACTGTGAACATGCACACACAGGTACACAGACTCCAATCCAAGCCACCCTCTTCCCCCAGGCTTCACAGTGAGAATGGTTCTATGAATCTGTACAGTATGTCGGGAAACTGACTGTGCGAGGACAAACCCGGGGGGGGGGAAAGCATTTGTATCTTTTCCAGCACCCTTTGACGATGTGTAAATCTAAAAGTAAAAAAAATGTGCATCAAGATGTCTCATATTGTCACTTAAAAAAGCAGTCCGGTCGGTTTCGTAATCTCTAAGCACTGAGGAACTAGTCGAGATATGAACCCAGTTGCAAAACTCAATGCCGTTCAACTTTGGTACACAGAAAACAGAGCGAACAGCTTTCGAAATGCACTTAAAAAGCCATAAAGCCAATTATAGTTTCAGAACAAAAACTGAGGTTAATCAGTGCAATATTTATTCTTTCTGAATGGGCTACTTGCCCCAATACTCACGAGGCACCGCACATCCTCCTCCTTCAAGTGTTTTGAACGTCTAACTCCGTTTGAGTTCAGCCAAGAAATTAAACATATGGTCATGATGTCATGAGGGTTTGTCGCAGACTGTCGATACATATGAAACGAATCAAACAAACAAACAAAAAAAATAAAAAAAGCGTCATCTGAGCTTTGACCTCTAGAGGTGTTTGGATTAAAATCCGGTACCATTCTACCCAGCGAACCCAGTTTCCATGGACCGAACCATCTGACATGGTTACCTGCTCGAACAGTGCCATCGCCTTCCCCTCTGAAACAAGGGATGACACTTCAGAAAATTATTATATCGGAGGTCTAACGACTCTGTTAGGAATCCACACCTAATAATAATTATAATAATAATAATAGTAATAATTATATATGTATATATATATATATATATTTATATACTATTTACAGACTCAAAAAAATGCCATGCTGCAGCTTTTCTTAACATTATGAAAACCTCCTACAATGTATTAAAATAAACATTGAATTTAAGATAGCACTTTTCAGATATAATGGCCCGACTGTTCTGTTCTTCTGTTTTCCCCCCAATTAGCACAGTGACAAAGTATCTGGTTCTCTAGCACCTACAAAAGACGTCAGGGAAGCTTCTCAGAGTATGTTCATGCAGGAAAGTCACAATCAGTCTCGAGGACGCTGCCACTACTTGAACGATATATAACCCCCCCAAAAAGTCAATGTCTTAAAAAAAAAGTCCGGAATAGTGAAGAAAGCTGACAACAGAAAGAAGGTTCCTCAGACGATCCTCATCACTCTGCCGAACTGAAAACGTTCCTAGGACACGCGAGTTCCCGTGTGTGACTGTTCTGCTGTGACCTCCTGTGTCCTGCTGCTCCTCTGGGAGTCCGTGGTTGATCACAGCTGCTTGTCGCTTTCCTTCTTCAACCGGCTGGAAAATAGCGAGAGAAGAGAGACGTACGCTATTATGACAGTTGTTTGAAGCACATGTACGTTCTAGCAAGCGTTTGGCTGCGGGACTGACCTGTAATAGTCCTCCTGTCCTGGCAGAGGGCCGCCGTGCATGTGGTGATGACCGTGTAGCCACTGCTGCTCCATGGCCAGTCTCTGTAGCTCTGCAGACTGTGCATGCATGGCCTGCAGCTGGTGTGCCGCTGACATGGGTGGTGGGAGCCCACCTGGGAGATCTCTGGGATATGGAGTGCCTACCGATGACACGAGAAGACTAATTAGTCAATGCCTGGAGAAATGATCAAGAAGCTGCTCATGAACGTGTCTTACCGAACACAGGGTGCCGGAGCATCTCGTGTTCGTGCGGGTGCTGTCCGAGCAGGGAGTTGGGGATGGCTCCGGGCGGGTAGGGGAAACGGGCGAGGTGCGGTCCGCCGGCCAGCGGGTCTACAAGCGGATGTGCCCCAGAACCTGGGGGACACACAAGACATTCACCACACCCTTCTCCGTGTCAGCAGCTTTTTGTAATGGTACAGAGTCAATATTATATAGAAACACATATTTACCATTCACAGCACTGACATTCAAAATGAACATCATGCTTACAAGACAAGCATGCAACAACATTTAATAGTAGGGATGCATGACATAGTACCGTATTGGTTATTGGTCAATATTGGAGATTATAAAAACAAATGTATCAGCCAATATTATACATTTAAACTGTACATGGTAATTTCCTAATTTTTACATTTATTCCCTTTGCAGTCATCTACCACTTATCCATTTAAAATGTTAACACTTAGTCTTTAGCCAAATTCAACATGAATATCTATCTTTCATACTGTACATTATTGTGATGCTTCAAATTAATGCATGTGATGTCTACATTCATACACATATATATATATATATATATATATATATATACACAGTGCCCTCCACTAATATTGGCCAACATTCATTGGAGAAAAACATTTATTTCATCATGAGATTTTCCCCCCACTTTCAATTGTTTTACTTCAATGATAGGTTAGAATTTTTTGAGTGAAAGATAAAAAGGATAAACAATGCAGATTTATTTTCACAGCTGCCTTTGCTCATATTTATCAAGGGTGCCAATATTAGCGGAGGGCACTGTATATATATGTGTATGTTTTTATTTTTTTTATAATTATAATTTAATTCGAAAAAATCTCTTAGAATTTAACTCAACCATTTATCGGTTACCCGGAATATAAGAATGGCCAATATAAGAATTTTGGCCAGAAAAAAAATGGTGCATCCCTATTTTATTTAAAAACGATTTAATAACACTGTTAAATATAATATTTAGCATATCTCAATGAATAAGTAATTTTTACACTTCAAATTTATTTAGAAAAAAAATACAGAATTTGAAAATTTCTACCATTTATTGGCCATTTACTGTTCATAACATGAAAATAATTTCAGACAGAATTTTAATGTCAGTGCATCCCTATTTTATAGTTTTTTTAACATGGAAATTAAAGGGATAGTTCACCCAAATATAAAATTTTGTGATTAATTACTTAAGCTCATGTCGTTCCAGACCTGTAAAACCTTTGTTCATCTTCGGAACACAGATTAAATTATTTTTTATGAAATCTGAGCTCTCCATTGCTTTTTTTTTTTTAAACAATCTTCAGTGGCCCAGATGGAATCTGTGGACATTTTTTGGGCTATTTTACGTGAACACTGGTGGAATTGCCTTGGAATTGTACATTGTCTATTTGTATATTTGTATATTGTTCTTTTGTTGTCTGTGTCCTGTCCTGTTGCTGTCATTCTGTTGCACTGTGGAGCTTTGTCACTATAACAAATTCCTCGTATGTGTAAACATACCTGGCCAATAAAGCTCATTCTGAATTCTGTGGAATGGATTCAAACAAGTACGTTCTCATAGCTGAGAGTGCTGCTCTCTTATTTGCAGCTGAACGCATAATCAAATTAGCCAATATATTTCACAAACGCAAGAAATATGCATAAGATTCCATGTGGGCCTAATACAACAATCCAGCACACAACATTAGAGTGAAAGGTCCCTCACCTTGGTGCAGCGGGTCCTGTTGGTGCAGGTGTAGGTGTGAATGGATGTGCGAGTGCTGATGGTGGTGTGGCGTCACGTTGAACATCTGGAACCGTGCGATGGGGTCGTTAGCCACAGAGGCCATCCTCTCGACGTGTAGCCTCTCGGCCAACCGTTCGGGGTACGTCATCTCGGGCCGTAGCTGCGGCCCAGCTAGTGCCAGCCGTTCCCGCTCCAGTTGATTCAGGCCCGGGTGGAAGGAGGCAAATGGATGTGGGCCAGCCATGTGCGTGAGACCAATGGGCCCGTGTCGGGCAAAGTGCTCCATGGGGTTGGCGGAAGGATGCAGGCTGTCCAATTCTGGAGGTTTGACCTCGAAGCCTGGCTTCATCCTCTCCATTCTCATCTCCCTCTCGCGAATCTCCCTTTCCCGCATCTCTCGCTCCCGCATCTCTCGCTCCCGCATGTTGGGGTCTGCATTGTACAGGCCGGGCATGTGATAGGCCAGGAGAGGGTCTGTGGGGTTGAGCGAGACGAAGAAGGGATGATTACGGTTGTTGGGGGACATGACGTGGGGACGAGCGTATTCGCTGAGCTGGCGCAGGGCGGGCGTGTCAGGGCCGATGTAAGGGGGCACAGCGGCGATGGTGGTGGGTGGTGGATCAAAAGATGTCCGCATATGAGCCGATCCCGTCATCGGTGGTTCACCCATGCGACCCTCATGAGAAGAACTGGAAGATTTCTATAAAGACAGAGAGGATATTTAGGATCAAGCAACCGATACTGAACAATTTTAGCTGAAACCATTAAATAAAGTTGCATTTCAACTTTTATGCAACACATTAGAGCAAAACTTACAGCAGCTCTCTCAGTCTCCTTCTCTCTTTCCCGTTCCCGCTCCCTTTCTTTTTCTCGTTCCCTCTCCTTTTCTTTCTCTTCTCGTGCCTTCTGCTCCGCTTCCCTCTTGGCTTTCTCCAGTGCCTCCTCCCGCTTCTTTGCCAGTTTTGATGCGGCCAGTGGTGTGAAGTAGAAGTCTGTTCTGGCACATGTATTGTAACCTCTGTCCAGATGCTTGTAGAACCTGTAAACAGGATAGATGGAAAGACCATCAGAATAATCATTGAGAATGAATACCGACAGATTAATGAAATCTTTCTTCTTATGTGACATAAGCTATGGAAATGCAGAAATCTTTTCCCAGGCTGAATTTGCAGCCATTTGAAAAGCAATGCAATTACTTTATGACAAATAAATAACCTCTGACATGTCCTCATTTATACTATACTAGAGCCACTCAATCAGTCTTTTTAAATCGCCAGTGCCATAATGAGCTGCTCTCTGTGCATTAGTGAGCTTATTGCTATTCACTGCAAGGGAGTGTGAGACAAGGCCACAGCATCTCAACAAAGACATGCTCATGTTCTGATGGAGGCTTTCACTGCTATGATGCAGTCATTAATCTGTGTCCTGTCCACGCTTGATGACTGCAGAGGAGCTGAAGCTGGTTTAATTAGGACACTACATTAATAATGCTATTTAACAACTTTTAAACAAGTACATTTTGCACACAGAACCTGATAATGTGTATAATTATTAATAATATAAAATTTTGATAAATATAATATTTTTGACTGATAAAATGACCATATCTCCACTTTGTTGCAATTACTCTGCTTTTTGTACATAAAATAGAAATTTATTTTCAATAGTCCAATATTCATAATTGTGAAAAAGTCTGTTTACAATGTATACCATGGTAACATGGTTATATCTGCCAATGTCTTGTATACAGTGTGTGCATATATACATAGAGAGAGTGTATTTTGTACTGTAATATATATACATAAACAAACATCAAGTTCAGTTTTATTTCTAGAGCACATTTAAACACGGAACCAGGCCGACCAAAGTGCTGACCAAAGTGGAAGACATTCTAATGTGAACTGGTAAGTTATTCTAGAGGGTGGGATCAGCCATTTCAAAGGCTCTAGATCCCCTGGTTTTTAAGCGGGTTCTAGGGGTCTGGATGAGAAGTTTGCCCTCTGATCTTAGTCCCCTTCGCTGGAGTGTAGGGATGGAGTAAATCAGACAAATAAGGCGGAGCTTGATTGTTAAGTGATTTATAGACAAGAAGCAAGATTTTAAACTCCATTCGATAGTGAACTGGCAGCCATTGCAATGATCGCAAGAGGGGAGTGGCATGATCAAACTTTTTACACCCCTTCAAGAATCTAGCTGCTGCATTTTGAACTACTTGTAACCGAGAGATTTGAGACTTTGATATACCAAAAATCATATATTTATTTTACTCTCTGCATAACTCTGTATCTGAATGCTAAACTATTATTTATTATGTAAATTATAGGCTTTGTACTTCAGTCGCGTTCCAACGGTGACACAGAGGCGGGCGCGCTGATGTTTGGTTCACTGTATTCTATTTTGATAAAGTACCAACTGTTCTGTCAGGTTAGCAATGCTGGAACTGATGTGTGTGTGTGTGTGTGAGCGTGAGCGTGCTCCGGCACGATCACTTCAACTGTTTCCTTATACTAGCAGAATCAACTTTAAACACTTATTAATAATCACTGTATAAAGGTCTGCTTTTATTTGTGTACACTCACAATGAAAACAAAACAGATTTTATATATATAACATGTAATAATATTTAGTATTTTCACATCTAGATGGGGAAAAAAAATTGTAATTTGCACTACTGTCTGTTCAAAATAAATGAAAAGAAACCGAGCATAGTAGATTTATTTTTTTCCCCTTTTGTACCGAAATCGTATCGAACCGTGACCATATATATATATAAAGTGGCAAGCGGTGACTTTTTTTAACCGGGTATGCTGAGTGCTAAGATTACCACCCCCCTCCCCCCCTCATCACTTTTAGGACACACTCAAAGAGGAAAACACTGTGACAGGTGTCGATTTAAAAGTATTCACATTCCTACCTTATTTGTAAATGAAATTCATCTCCAATCCTTCTATCGTTTCAGTTTTATCCATAGTTATTCGAATGCTAGAAAACAGCTGCTTTTCCACGTAAAACCGGCAAATAATGTTTACACGTAGTTACGTTATGATACGTAATATTCAGAGGATGGGGAGATGGGGGATTCCCCCACTCTATATGTCTGCATCGACTAAATTGATTTTTTTTATTTATTATTTTTTTATTTATTCATTTATTTTTTATTCCCAGTGAATAAGAGTTAAAACTCCCACCAGGGTGACATTACTCAATAATAGACCATGCAAAATACCAAATAATAATAATAAAAATATATTTAAAATATTGCCAAGTAACATTGCAAACAACATTCAAATCAGAGAAGGACTTTTACTGTAAGCGACACAAGTATATTTATTTTTTCCTGATGTTTGTAATTATTTAAAATGTTATACATTTTTATAAACCTTTTTTTATTTATTTACTACTTAGGCATGTTGACAATAACATCTTCAACATGGGTCTATGACCAGATATGTTTTTAGTGGACTTTCAAAAATTTGCTTTGCATGAAAATACAGGTGCATCTCAAATTAGAATGTCGTGAAAAAGTTCATTTTTTCTTGTAACTTATTTCAAAAAGTGAAACTTTCATATATTTTAGATTCATTACATGTAAAGTAAAACATTTCAAAAGTTTTTTTGTTTTAATTTTGATTAGAGCTTACAGCTCATGAAAGTCAAAAATCAGTATCTCAAAATATTAGAATATTTACATTTGAGTTTCAATAAATGACCATCCATACAGTATAAATTCTGGGTATCTCTTGTTCTTTGAAACCACAATAATGGAGAAGACTGCTGACTTGGCAATGATCCAGAAGACGAACATTGACACCCTCCACAAAGAGGGTAAGTCACAGAAGGTCATTACTGAAAGGTGTGGCTGTTTACAGAGTGCTGTATCAAAGCATATTAAATGCAAAGTTGACTGGAAGGAAGAATTTGGGTAGGAAAAGGTGCACAAGCAACAGGGATGACCGCAAACTTGAGAATACAGTCAAGCAAAGCTGATTCAAACACTTGGGAGAGCTTCACAAGGAGTGGACTGAAGCTGGAGTCAGTGCATCAAGAGTCACCACGCTCAGATGTCTTCAGGAAAAGGGCTACCAAGCCACTTCTGAACCAGAGACAACGTCAGAAGCATCTTACCTGGGCTGTGGAGAAAAATAACTGGACTGTTGCTCAGTGGTCCAAAGTCCTCTTTTAAGATGAAAGTAAATTTTGCATTTCATTTGGAAATCAAGGTCCCAGAGTCTGGAGGAAGAGTGGAGAGGCACAGAATCCATGTTGCTTGAAGTCCAGTGTGAAATTTCCACAGTCAGTGATGATTTGGGCTGCCATGTCATCTGCTGGTGTTGGTCCACTGTGTTTTCTGAAGTCCACAGTCAACGCAGCCATCTACCAGGAAATTTTAGAGCACTTCATGCTTCCTTCTGCTGACAAGCTTTATGGAGATGCTGATTTCATTTTCCAGCAGGACTTGGCACCTGCCCACACTGCCAAAGGTACCAAAAGCTGGTTCAATGACCATGGTGTTACTGTGCTTGATTGGCCAGCAATCTTGCCTGACCCGAACCCCATAGAGAATTTATGGGGTATTGTCAAGAGGAAGATGAGAGACACCAGACCCAACAATGCAGATGAGCTGAAGGCCACTGTCAAAGAAACCTGGGCTTCCATACCACCTCAGCAGTGCCACAAACTGATCACCTCCATGCCACGCCGAATTGAGGCAGTAATTAAAGCAAAAGGAGCCCCTACCAAGTATTGAGTACATATACAGTAAATTAACATACTTTCCAGAAGGCCAACAATTCACTAAAAATGTTTTTTTTTATTGGTCTTATGAAGTATTCTAATTTGTTGAGATAGTGAATTGGTGGGTTTTCGTTAAATGTAAGCCTAATCATCACAATTAAAAGAACCAAAGACTTAAACTACTTCAGTCTGTGTGCATTAAATTTATTTAATACACGAGTTTCACAATTTGAGTTGACTTACTGAAATAAATGAACTTGTCCACGACATTCTAATTTATTGAGATGCACCTGTATACAGTTACCTTTTTTTTCCATCTGATTTAGTCTAGTTAGTTTTGCATCAAACACAATGTAATTTTCGGCAGTCGAGATCTGGCAGCAGCAGCAGCGCACTTTTCCGCTTGGGCGAGCGCTTCGCAGACAGCTTACCTCGCTCATGAAATCACGCGCATACCAGCAAATCACTGAGACCGCGCTACAATCCTGACGAGTCATAGCAACAGAGCGGAGGCGCCAAAGCTGCGGAGAATCCGCTCGCCCGGAAGCTTCCGTCACTGATGCAGATTTAAATAATAAATACATTTTACATACTTATTCCCAACACTTTATTAAGCTTTAAGTCACATCTCAAACGACAAGGGATCAATTTATAATCATGTTTATATTAATTAGCCCATGAACTCATTCTCTCAGACAGCCTGGGTATGCAGCACATTCACAGCTTATATGGACGGAACGCCACTGATAGATATATTATATATATATATATATACAGGGCTCGCAAAATCGCTAGCCCGACGTCCCGGGGCTATTGTGTTTTCCAGTCGGGCTACCAAAATGTATCAGCGCCCTGCCCGATGGGCTACCTTAAATACAGGGCTCCCACGCAATGTTCCCTCTAAGCTGCGTGCGCGCGGCCGCACACTTCTCCATCCGAGGCCGCGCAGAAGAAATAATATGCCGCTCGCACACAAAAATTTGTTGGGAAAGCCATTTGATTGAATGCCAGTAAAAGCGAAAGAATCGCAATGCTCGGGTAAACCGCTATAGAGCTGCTGCCGCTATAGAGTTAGAACCGGTGAATGCGGTTTACAGGTTTCATAGAAAGAGAATGATGTGCGCCAAACGAGTCGCTGTAGAAACCGAATACTTCAATGGTTGCGGTGCGCTCAACATGAGAACCAACGCAAATGACAAGACATGTGAAATAAACGTCCTCATGTATTAAAGAAGAGTGGCTTGATTAGGTGCTGGAAATAGCGGAGGATGAGCACAGAATAACAAAACTCTGAGACATTTATCACACACATATTGTGCAAACTACTTCATAGGGATGTTTAGACAGCTTCAGATTGTTTTCTATTCTACTCTATTCTATTCTATCAGTTTAAATAGTTTGTTTTGATATTATATTATGTTAGGCCTATATTATAAACCTAATAAATTATTGACCTTGTTTTTTAATGGAGTCTCTTGCTCATCAAGGCTGTATTTATTTCAAAAATACAGAAAAAACAGTGATATTGTGAAATATTATTGCAATTTCTAATATTGGTTTCCTATTTGAATACCTATACTTTAAAATATAATTTATTCCTGTGAAGCAAAGCTGTATTTTCAGCATCATTACAGTCTTCAGTGTCACATGATCCTTCAGAAATCATTCTGAAATGCTGAATTATTATCAGTGTTGATCTAATATGCTGTTTTACCACAGTGAAACTGTTGTGCTGCTTAATATTTTTTGGAACCTGTGTTACATTTTTCTTTGATTAATAAAAAGTTAAAAAGAACAGCATTTATTCAAAATAGAAATCTTTTCTAACAATATAAGTCTTTACTATCAATTTTATCCATGTAACATCCTTGCTGAATAAAGTATCTTTAAAAAGAAAAAAAAAAATTCTGACCCCAATCTTTTGAATAGTGTATATTGTAACAAAATCTTGAATAAACACTGTTCTTTTTAACTTTTTTTTATAATTTTTTTTATATCACAGGTCCCAAAAAATATTAAGCAGCACAACTGTTTCCAACATTGATTATAAATCATCATATTAGAATGATTTCTGAAGGATCATGTGACACTGAAGACTGGAGTAATGATGCTGAAAATACAGCTTTGCTTCACGAAAACGATTATTTTTGGAATAATTTCAGAATCTTGCCCATAAGACATACTGTTTGGCGACGGTCAAGGGAATAGCACAGGTTTCACACTTTTTTGTGTGCGCGCTTTGGGGGTCCGCCCAAAGAAAAGTTTTGCTCAGGAGGGAACATTCACATTGGTTTTTTTTTTTTTTGGGCTAGTTAAATAATTTTCGGGCTACCAAAATCACCTGAGATTTTGATTTTGCGAGCCCACTGTCCCCGACTAAGGATTTTCATAGTCGAATCGGAATTTTCGAATCTTGCCAATAGTCGACTGATAGTCGAATCATATGTTTGGGGGCGGGGCAAAATACATTACCAAGAGTCAAGTCAGACATTCGACAGTCATAATTACTGACGATAACACAGGGAAAATGTGTAACGGATGCCTCGCAGATAAAAAAAATAATGTTTTTGTTTTGATTACGATAGTTAACATTAAACGTCAGTGAAACCCTAAGAATTCACAACATTTTTTTACAATAGTGCTTTCATTATAACGTTATGTATATGACAGTAGTTATTAATGTTCTGCATTTGAGCTGCACGCGCTGAAGATGACCAGTAGAGTGAAGCATTTGATAGCAGGTTTTTAATCAGTGGGATTTAACTAATTTATCTCATATAGAATACGGTTCGTTATTTATACAAAACGTCAATATTAAGACTTATAGGCTATCTGCACAAAATGCCCCGAATGCAGAAGTGAACGTGTCCGCGCGGCTCTGAATGAACTCCTGTTGTGGAAGCGTTCTTCATGCAACAACGCGCAGAAACATGGCAACTATACTCTAAAAATTCACAGCGTTCTATTATAATAGTGTTCTCATTATAATGTTATGTATATGACAGTACCAGTCATAGTTATTAATATTCTGCATTGTTGTTTGTACTGCTCACGCTGCGTGCTTGAAGAGATCATACTACAATGAAGCGCTTTACTGCAGCGCAACTCAAATGCATTTTATACGAGATAAATAATATATACACGATATATATAAACCGGCTGAAATATTTTGAAATCACTTATACCCTACCTGATCGAAAAAATCCAGTCTTTCACTCTAGTCTTTAGTCTTGTTAAAGATTTAAATCCTTGCCGCCAAGATGTTGGATTAAGTGAAATTTAAATCTTTAAGGGGGGTGGTTGGATTTATTCATGCACGTTAAAAATATTTATTAAAAGCTTCTTTCTTTTCAGATTCTTTTTTGCAGCATTATTTTAATAGGCTGTGTATTAACTTATTGGGAGAAAACCGGTAGTTCTATGTGAAATCAGACATTTGAGCACCCCCATATCGCCAAAATGGCATGATCATAACACCCTGCGAATATTCGACTGAGATTGGGAGTCGAATCGGACTCCTCCTATCGAAGCATCGACTATTCGGGGTCACCCCTAATATATGTGTGTGTGTGTATGTGTATGTGTATGTGTATATATATATATATTTTATTTTTTTTGTGTGTATTTTTATCATGTGTATTATAATATTATTATTATTAATTATATACCATTTTAATAAATGTCAATTTTTTTTTTTTTTTTTTAATTAGATTTTTAATTTTGTTTTTATTATTTATTACAATCAAAAATTATGAATTAATATATTCTAATAAATGCAATCAAATATAATTTTATCATAATTTGTAATTTTTTATAATAATAATAATAATAATAATACATTATTATTTTATTGTGGTTTTTTTTGTGTATTATTTTTGGTTATAAAAACAAATGGGTTTAATAAATATAAAAAATTGTTACCGTGCTGACTGGCTGGCGTGACTGGGAGTGTTGACGATGGTGGGTGGAGGCGAAGGACTCCTCTGTGGTGGTGGAGGACTCTCTGGCTCCTCCGCCTCATCCAGAGGCTCTTCTTTAATTTGTACAGGTGGCACAGTGGAGGGTCCCGGACAGGGCGTGGTGACTGATGCAGGCAGGGGCATGGATATGGAGGATGGTGGTTGCTGCAGTGCAGATATTGAGCTCGCAACAGAGGAGGGAACGGCGGAGGGTGACAGGACGGGAGAGCTGCCTGGCATGAAGGAATGAGGAGGAAACAGGGGTTGAGAAGGCGGCGAGTGCGAGGTGGAGGAAGAGGAAGGGAGCGGAGGAGCCGGAGGGGGCGCTTGACTTCCTGTCGCTGGAAGATTTTGGGACTGGGTGAGCACTGGAGGTTGCACGGGTGGAGGTTGAAGCTGCTGGTTTTGAGACATGAGCTGAAGGGGTGGCGGATGGGCGGAGGGAGGATGATGTGTGGATAGAGAGCTGAGGGGCTTCAAGGCGGGCGGAGGGGGCAAGTTGGAAGGCATCTGCGGAAATGGGGGGTGGCTGGGATGCTTGTGTGATTGAGGGTTTGGCATTTGTGGGATGGGGGTGGTTGGTGGAGGTTTGATGTGGGGCATAGGCAATGGTGCGGGCGGGAGAGGCTGCTCTCTGGGAGGCTGGCTGCCGCTCAGTGAGGAGGACTGGGACTGGGATGGAGGGGTGTGAGGTCGCTGTTGTTGAGACAGGGAGGTGGCTTGGGTCTGACCCGAGAGAGCTGAAGGGGGAACCTGAGACTGACCCATTGGGAAGGACTGAGTGGGTAAAGCATGAGGGTGAGGCATGTGTGATGGCCCTGCCTGCAGAGGGTGGCCCATGGGCGGCATGGGGCCGTGTAGTGGAGGCTGCAGGGACTGAGCGCCGGTTTGAGAGGGTGGAGGTGGATGAGGCAGGCCCTGCAGTGGGGAATGAGGTGAGGGCAGCCTCTGTGCTCCTGACTGGATGAGAGCCAGCGGACCTGCTGGAGGTATCTGCTGAGGAGGCATGGAGGTAGGGGGGATGGATGGGGACAGCTGAGAGGACAGCAAAGGCACGCCTGAGGCGGGTGGCGTGGAGGCTGCAGCCGCAGAAGGAGGGGCCGGGGGTAAAGGCCCTGTCTGGCACTGGATGACCGGAGGGTGCTGGCCCTGGAGGATCTGCTGCTGCGCCGAGGAGTCGGAGTCACTCTCGTTGTCACGTGGGCTGGGGATGCTGGGAGAGGAGCTGCGGTTGTCCTGGTCAATATCCTTGGGATCGCTGCTACCCTCGTCATTTACACTGCGACCGTCCGAGCTCTCACCCTCACCCTCGCCCTCTCCCTCACACTCCGAGGGTGAGTCCGGCCGTTCCTGCAGATGATGAAAGGAAGGAGGAAGGGTCAATAAACTTGGCCATAGCAGCAGTTACTAATGACCGAATAATGGGAGCAGTCACGATCAAGAACTAATAACCATTGCATATCACAGTGCTTGAGTTGTAATGTGAACTCCTGACATTTAAAGGATATGAAATCACTCCATTGCTACCATAGGTAACGGCCAAAATAAATACAACCGTAAAATCTAGCGTTTTCACTGGACTCCGGGTCAAACAGAACTGCCATGAACCCTTCGGTGAACTTTAGTCTAAGTTTATTCATGTCTTTTGGATTAATGGAGAGCTGTTCTTCCAAGAAAACCTCTAGTTGATAATTTTTCTCCCAAACAAATCCCACATTTCCAAAATAACAATTTAAGCACATTATCACTGAGATCTTTAGAAGTACTCAAACAACCATCTTTAAGGCAGCAGCACAAATTGAGAAGTATCGAAAAGAACTGATTAAAAGAAAAAAAATCTGTCCAAGCTGTTTCTGTTTAGAGCTACACTTACTCGTACACAAAATAATTTATAATAATAGGCTGCTTGTTTAGGAGGAGTTTACTTACCTGCGTTTTAGACTTCTTGGCGCTTGCCCTCTCGGACTCCTCTGTATCCGAGGCTCCTTTCTCTCTCTGACGTTTGGCACTCTTCATAGGCGATGGCGCCTCTTCCTTTGTCTTCTGTTTTGACAAAATGAAAACATGTTTCCTCTGAAAACAAAGTCCTGTGATGCTCAGTGTGATTTTGATTGCTATAGTCTGGTCATGTAGGTCGTACCTTGCTGGGTTTCTTCATCGAGTCAGTCTTGCTGTCAGTGCTGGAGGTGCTGGCTGCACTGGGTGAGGTTCGCCCGCTGGACCGCAGATCCTCATTGGTTGGTGAGGCTCTGCCATCTGGACTAGCGGTTTGCTTCTTGCGGCCACTTCGTAGCGTTGACATCTGAACCGAATAATAAAATATCTGATATGACACTGCTAACAATGCTAAAACACATTATATGCAGTTAAAATGCCACTAAAAGGGAATAAAGTTTGGTGTCTTACTGAGCCGCGATTCCGTCGAGTCCTCATGCTATGCTTCCCACTAAGCCCATCGTCTTCCTCTTTGACAGGTTTGAACATAAATGGTGGCGGGTCTACAGGCTTCTCAATGGGAGGTAGTTCGCCGTACTTCTTAAAATGGATCCGGCAGTCGGTGCACAGCAGGATGTTCTCGCGACCCCCGTGGTGCCAGTCCTTGGAGGCTGTAAACACAAATTCAAGTTCAGCTGAGCTCTGCTTATTAAACATTACACTAACAGGAAGTGCTCCAGGCCTAGCCAAACACCTCATGGACATGCTAAGGTCAAAGACTTTTACTCATCTATGCTGAGGATGTTTTTGTATCAGAAGTGAGTGTGATAGGAATGCCAACTGCATCCAACAGGTCAGAGGATTTAATGAGGCAAAAAACGGATGAGTAAGTGTCAGATTGGATTAAATTAGAAATGACACGCTCTGATGTCCATCTGCCAGATGAGGGACGGGGCCGAGCATCAGAGCGCTCTCAAACCGAGACTAATTACAGGCCTGCAGAGGGGATTATTGAAGTCTTCTGAAAGGAGAACTCGTATAGAGTCTTCACCTGTCTCATACTATCACTATATTAGGGTAATACCTCCGTTATTTCACCCATGAACAACCGAAGGACTGACAAAACACATTGTTTGCCGTTTCTCTCACTCAATATTAACTTGTTCATTGAACTGCTTCATAAAAGCAGTATCACAGCTGTACTGTTTGTCTAAATACCAACATGATTTGAAAGTTTAATATGATCATAAATTAAGCACTCACTGGTAGTGAAACAGTGACGACAGGCGTAGCCCTTCAGTTCCTGCTCGCTGTCTTCACTGTCAAAGTCATCTTCGCTGGCTGAACTCAAGTCCACTGGAAAAGATAAACATGCTGGTTAATGAATGTCAATGAAGAGACAAGTACAGTACACATAATAAGAGTGATCCCTCCCTGTTACGTCTCTTATCGGATATGAGATTTCAGCCGTTTACTTTGAAGAATCACAGAGGGGGATCTGTGCTCTGAAAAGCCATATTAGTCCTGGGAGTTTCATGGATGTCATGTTTAGCTGTGACAAGAGTCTGTTCTCTGTCTCTAGGGGGAAGTGAGGCAGATTGCACTTACAGAACTCGCTGGAAGGTGGGCGGGAGGGAGTGTTGACGGGAGTGGAGGCGGTGCGGGTCTTGATCCGGCGGAAGACTGGTTGTCTGCGGTGCCTGCGGTGGGCTCTGCAACTAGCAGCCTCCGGGGTTTTCTTCCAGTAATAGTAAAAGGTGATCAGCTCCCCCTGTGAGACAGAAAACACAAAAACAATCTCATGAGCCAGCTGTTTTTACAAGCACTCAGACAGCCTCAGTGCATGCAACTGAACAAAGAAACTCCTCAACTACTATACAAAAATAACGTTGATCTGTTGGATGTGAATACGATGTGATAAGGGAACAAAGAGACCTCAAATGTCAAAATGATAAGGCAGCTGCACTGAAAAAACATCAGTTTAGTTTTGATGATAAACAGAAGGGAAGGAAGAAAGTACAGAGTCCTGGACAAAGAATCCATGCCGGGTTTGCCAGCAGGCCGGCTTGTTGTGCCGTGGCCGTGTCTGTCCCAGGATTAGGCAGCGAAGCTCTCTGAATGCTGGGATATTAGGATCAGTACATTGGTGGCTGCCTGGGTGGCAGGCGCTTGAATGGAAACAAAGGAACATGTCAGGGAGAGCTTTGGCGCTACAAATAGGGAGTGAAATGGCTCCAAGCCCCTGCGCTAGAAGAGTCAATTGAACTTTAATCAAACATTCAGAGGGTGCGCTTGCCAGGGAGTAAGGCATATAAATCCCGAGCACAAAAGCCAGCCAGGAAATCAATACCCTACTGAAACATTAACACATGCAATCATGGATCAGAAGACGCTTTGCTGAGGCAGCCTGTGCAAATTAACTGTCGCTTTCCGGACACACTCAAAATACACATGCCCTGAAACCGTTGTCTGGTGGAGAAGCAATTATGCACTTTTCCTGCGGTGGTTCCTCTTGTTTCTCTCTTGTACCTTTCAGTATCTTTCCAACTGAATCATTTGCCTTATTTTGGATATTCATTTGAAGACACTGCACTGGAACGGCTGGCGTGTCAACGGCTGAGCTTTTAACATGCTTTAATGTTTTAATGGTGCAGAAATGAGTGAAGAGGACAGTCATGAGGTTTGACAGGGTCTGTTAAACTCAGGCTGAATGGGGCTTGGGTATCTTTAATGCGTATTGATTGCTTTCCCTCTTTGCTTCGGCTGTTCTTCTTGACATAAATTGGTCATTAAAATGCTGCTCTCCCCAACACATTAACAGCTTTACGGCAAACACTTCAAACTATTCTTGGCAGCAAGCGGAAAAACATGTACTTCGAATCCTATCAGACTATTCATAGGCTATTTCATTGCTTGAGTGAATTTTACTGAACCATATAGATTCGCTTCGGATGCCTGCACTTGAGTATATGAATTACATTTACATAAATCACAAAACAAAAAAGCTGCAGCAGTCTGATGGAAAGGCTATAAAACTAAGGCTGGCCTGCTAAGCTACCATGTCTGACATGGGCAAACACACAAGGTAAGTCTCGCACGTACAGCTTCTTAGGAGCTTTGTCTGCCCCTTTTTCCAAAAGCAAATCAAGGTACAGCATAATTTTCATCAAGAATCACTTGGAAAGTCACATTAAAGCAAAGGCTTTTGTTTTTCAAATTTAAATCCACTTTTTGGTCTTAAAAATAATGGAGCGATCAGAATATGCCATTGGGGGAAAAATAAAAATTCAAGAAAATTTCACAAAAAGATCAAAAATGCATACTGAGCAGTAGAGAAATGTTCTCAAAATGTTTCCACATGCATCAGACACAGAGTATCCCATCTTTGAGTGGCCCAATGGACACACGTACGAGGAATATCAATTATCACAATTACATCAATTACTTGTGGGTGGTACAAATGCTTGCCAAATGAGAAACACAAGGCTGACAGACGTCAACTTCAAGTATCCCAGCCACTGAACGAAACAAGCAATTGAAAACACCTGAGAGTTAGTGCCTTGTTAGAACTCTTAAGAATAAGCCCAGCTCCAGCGGGTTATTTATCCGATATGAAGAGAGGAACGTGCGATGGCGAAAGGCCAAGGCCCGCGTCTGAGAGCAAAAGGCTTTTTGGCGGGGTCGGTCAGGGCGCAGGTGCGGGCCAAAGGATGGCAGGCTTCCTGATGTGAAATTTAATTGAAATGTGCAGATCAAAACTGTTCAGCAGGACAGCGGGCTGGCTTTCTTCACAGCCTAATGACTGTTCGCCACCGCATCCCCCTCCCCTTCCTCATGGTTGCCCCTTGCTTTTTATTTTCCCTCCCTCTATTTGATGTGAGCTTTGAAGCATGAAACCTCAACTTAATGCTACAGAAGATAAAAAGAAAAGGTCATTTTAGCCCTCAACCATTTCGTCAGAGCACTTCATAGCTCTTAAATGTCCTAGAGGAAAGCAGACGAAAAATTCACTGGGGTTTGGCGTAATAACACTGTGAAAGGAATCACCGTGGTCATTCAAAAGTAATTTAGTCCACAGGCTATCAAGACAGGTGTCAAGGTTGGAGAAGAGCAGACATCCATGGGCAAAGATAATGCAGTGATGTTTAATGCAATCTGCTGAAGCAATATGTAGAGGAGTGGGGGAATGAGGATGAAAAGAGTGATGAAATGTTTTGAGAGGATCATCTGTGATGATGACAAATTTCCTTGGGCGATAACTGTACGATGGAGAGCTATAGAAAAATCCCCTTTCAAGCTGGAAGAGAGGAGATGGAAGAGGAAATATGATTTGATTAGAAGCGTGGAGGGGCTGTGCCAAGTCACGGCTTCGGGTTTTTCTCTCATCCCTCACTCGTTTCAGCGCTGCCCATTCTTTCTGACAAGACTTTGCTGTTTTTTTTGTCGCACAGATAAGAAAAAAACCCCACAATTTTTCACAAGGTGTCGCACAGAATCGTAGGACGGCAAAGAAGAAGCTATTAGTCTTTTATATAAGGCGATGTCCTACTGTGAAGCAAAATAAAAGATGACATCTGGGGGAGGAAATGTCTCCTGTGAGTTTCTGTTTGCAGGGGAAGCCTGTGAATCTGGATGCACATAGCGAGTTAGTGTCAAGTGCTAAGATTGACGGCTTGAATAACAAAGCCAGGTCTTTGTGTGTCAAGGTAGGTTTGTTGGAAGCAAAACAGATTTCTCTCAACAATCTGTAGTGAGCATCAAATGTCAAATATAAGCCTTTATTTTCTTGTTTTCTGTAAAAACAAGAAAACACTAGTGTGCAAAACATTATGCTAACAAAAAAGATAGCTCACCCAAAAATGAGAATTCACCCTCATGTCATTTTAAAACTGTATGATTTACTGTCATACAACTCAAAAGGCAGTGTATTTTATTAAAGATACACTGAAAGTCAATGTGCACATTGTTTGGACACCATTGACTTTCATTGTTTTGACAAAACAGTACAAAAAAAGAAAAATAAATCATACAAATTTGGAATGACATGACGGTGAATAAATGAGGGTGAATTTCATACTCTCTTTATGAATCTGTAGCGTTTTTAAAATTATTTGTGGTTGAAATAGCACTGGAATTTTGTACGACATGAAAATACTCAGCCTAAAATACATTTTCCCAAATAGCTTGTCCCCAGAGCCAGGATAAATGCGTAAAGCTACTCGTGTATGTGGAATTTCCTCCATTAGCCCTGAATCTCTAAGCAGAAGAGAAGAGTGTGTGCCAGGGAGCGAGAGATACTGACAACGTAAGCTTGGAATTATGAGACATTTCAGAATGCTTCCATCTGCAGAATATTTCTGGAGGGTGGATTATCTGACAAGGAAGTGGCTTACCTCCTATCACGGCACAGAGAAATGCTTTTCCACTGATTTCTCCTCGAGAAAACCGACGATGTGTGAGCGTGCGTGCACAAACTGTAATTTCCAACAGATTACGCTTCTTTTCATTGCGGCAGACCGTTGGGGAGACACCGTAGCTGGACCTTCTGGTCATGTGTGCGTCTGTGTGTAGGATGGGTGCGAGGCCTAAACTCCTGTATTTATACACTCATCCGCACTCAGGCCTGGACTTGAACAGATGGTTTCTGTTTTTCCTGGCAGATTTGTGACGAAGCCACAAAAGGCCCCTGCTTTGACAGTGAGCCAAACGGTTAAGGCTGTAGCTGGCAAATACAGGGGAAGGAGAGCAGCAGAGAATGCAAGGGAGGGCAGCGAGGGGGGAAGAGAAAATGGAAGATAGCAACAGACAATCAAGCCAGCCTGAAGAAAACCTCAAGAGCATTTGCTTGGTTAAACAATGTTTTTGATACGAGAACATTTGGTCACTAGGTAGACAGGCGATGTGCAGCTGTAAACATTAATTAGTTGAGTTGGCCCGTGTGCTTTCCGGTTCTTGCAAGGGGCCAATTGTGCCCGTGTACATATGGGCGGGAGGGACATGCAGAGGTAACAACAAATTCAAGCCTCTGTAACAGGAAAAGAAAGTTGAAAGAAGTTTGGCTAACTTACAACACTTTACATTTCACACTTTTACGAAATGCTTGATTTTTGCATGTTGTCTTCATTAGCTTAGCAATTTTTATTTATATATATATATATATATATATATATATATATATATATATATATATATTTTAGGGGTGTCAACGTTAACGCATGTGATTAATCTAAAAATTAACGCGTTAATATTTTTTTTAAGCAAATTAATCGTTTGATAAGGTTTGACCAAAACTTCTTCCCGTCATCGCAGCGCGGAAGGTTATCTATCAGTGTGTGATGAGGATACAGTGAACAGTGTTGCCAGGGTAGCGGCTGTGGCACAAGTGGTCGTGGGCTATTTTGAAAATACAGTCGCGGGAAAAATTACAGAGCCGAGGGTTGCGGTTTTTTGGGCTACTTTTATAATCTACCGCGGCCGCCTAAAGTGCATATAGACATAAGATCCTTTATAAAATAGATCCTTTTACTAATGTGTATCATACTTGGAATGTATACCTGGCAACTTCAGAACGGAGAGGCGCTTGTAACATCACAAACAACGTGAGTTTCAGCCAGAGCATACAAGGCTTTACACAGCAGAAATAAACATGACAACAGCCACTAGTGTTGTCAAAAGACCCGGTACTTCGGTACCAAGTCGGTACTAAAAAAATGAAAACGTCACGGTACCAGGTTTCTGTCGACCCGGTTCTTGCTGCGCGATCTGAAAGCTGCGCAGATGCGCTCTCTTCATAAAAGCACTGAGACGTGGCGACATCAAAAGGAGGAAATGCATCAAACTAACAACACTTTAAAGACTGACACCCGGATCAAATGAAAGAGTTCAAGCAGGTAAGATTCTATATAATATTTAGGTATTCTGTTATGAATATTATTCCATATTTTAATTTGAATGTCGGATTAAAATAAACATTGCCGCTATAGCGGAGTTAATCATTAGCATAAGCGCGGCTAACGCTAATATAATGAGCATTAGAATTAAGTTTCTTTATTAACTACTTAATGCGCCTATAACTTTTATTAGGGTAAAAACAACAGGAGGACATGATGGTATTTACTTTTGTTACACACCAGAGGCTTTTAAATGAATTGTGAATCTAAAATTTGCGTGTTGGAGAATGTACAAACAGTTAACAGTGTTTATGTCATATCAGTCCGTCAGAAAAAAAAACAGTTCTGGATAACTAGCAGGTTTAAAAGCCCTTTAAAATTAAATGTACACAGTTTGTATTAAATGAAAGTACAGTCAAATTGTATCTCCTGTATAGACTTTACAATGACTTCATGTTATTATCTAACATCAACTTACAGTGAGTGAACAATATATTTTTACAACATTAATTCATGTTTGTGAATGTTATTTAATACAAACACTTGATCATTCATGTTTGTTCATTGTGCATTAAATAATTTTAACAGATTGAACTTTGATTGATTGATTGATTTTATGTATTTGTACATTTTGAAATTAACCCTAAGAAGAATAATTGCAATATATAACTATTGTTTATTTGATAGGTCATGTTATCTAAAAGATGGAATCTTATTGTAAAGTGTTTTTAATACTACAGTTTCCTTCTATTTGATATACACTTGTCTTAAAATATATAATCTTATCTAAATTTATTATAAAAGCTGAGGTTTGTTATTTACTGAAATGTTATATTTTAGCTGGAGTCAATGATCTAATGTTGCATTTTGTCAGACTCAGCCCACTGCTTTACTAATATTATATTTTCCTTTTACAGCTGCAGGAAGATCATGAAGCACCAGCAAACCCTAAAACAGAACAGTTATACAGTTGTTTTTCAGCGGCAGCAGAAATATGACAAAAACTTTTGGGTGGAACTTGTTTACTTTTTTTCATACTTTTATTACTTGTGGAAAAACTTGAAATAATTTTAAATAAGCATAAAGAATGGCATTGGTTTTTGTGCAGTTTATTTTTGTTTAACTTTATTAATAAAAATGAGTTTTTTAATTAGCATATTTTTGTGTTTTGCTTTGGTACCGAAATTGGTACCGAGAACCGTGGATTTTCACTGGTATTGGTACAGAATACTGAAATTTTGGTACCGTGACAACACTAACAGCCACTATAGATTATATAAGATAAACACGATTACGATAGTATATGGTTTCTATGTGATTTTCTTGAGATGAATGTGTAACTTACATCTGAAATGCTCATTTTTGTAGCGATATAAAAGGCTATAAAAAGCATATTTTAACAACAGTAAACGACCAAATTCCACATGTGATCGCAAAAGGACGTTATTACAAACACTCGATGGTGGTTTGAAGTGAGTTCTGAGTAAAAGTGTACTATTAATCTCATAAATTGTCTTATGGAGCATGATGCTAATGTTAGCTCTAATGCACCTGCAGATCAGGTCCAATTCTTCTTCATAATGCATTTTGTCATAATACTTCACGTAAGGTCGCAAGAAAATGTTTTTTTTGTATTTATTTAGAAATACTTTTGATAATAGTTGAGTAAATGTATACTGGGATTGAAGTAATGTGGCTTGGTAAACGTTTTATTGCCAGTATAAAGACTGATAATGGCTGAATAAAAACAAAAGAATAATGATAAAAGAATAATAAGGATTACGTCTCATACCTGGCGGAAGTGTGAAAGGTTATGTTTCCTTAAACTAGTTTGTCATGCATTTGTTTATTTCAACACATTTACAGGTAAATCCTAGTATTTTAAATTTGTGATTAATCATGATTAAATTTCCAAGCACACTTCCAAGCTTGACCCCAAGCACACTTCCAAGCTGTGCAAATCCTATTTGGAGAGGAAACAGTCAGCTGGCATCATGTCTGTCATGGAATGGCCTCCCCAATCACCTGACCTCAACCCAATTGAGCTACTAGGAACTGGACCGTGATGTCCATAAGAAGTGTCCAACCAGTGTGAATCATCTTTGGGCAATCCTTCAGGAGGCTTGGAGTAATATATCAAGTCAATGTTTGAATAAACTGACACCTTGGATGCCCAGATTATGCAGAGCTGTAATAGCTGCTAATGGTGGATATTTTGATGAATCGAAAATTTAAGTTTTTTCTATGTATAAACGATGTAATAAAATATGTTTTCGTAGTTTGTGTTGTCCCTTATCAGTGCAAAATTATCACAAATTAAAAAGGATTCATGACAATATTGTCCAAAACCCCATTTTCTAGGGCGTTTCCAAACTTTTGGAGGGCAGTGTGTGTGTATGTATGTATGTATGTATGTATGTATGTATGTATGTATATATACATATACATATATACGATTTCGGTACAACAGGAAAAAAAAACAGTGATGCATTATTAGTAAGACAATAAGTGTTTAAAGTTGATTCTGCTGGTATAAGGAAACAGTTGAAGTGATCGCGTCGGAGCACGCTCACGCTCACACACACACACACACACATCAGTTCCAGCATTGCTAACCTGACAGAACAGTTGGTACTTTATCAAAATAGAATACAGTGAACCAAACATCAGCGCGCCCGCCTCTGTGTCACCGTTGGAACGCGACTGAAGTACAAAGCCTATAATTTACATAATACATAATAGTTTCGCATTCGGATGTTACATCGCAAATATGGATATATTAAGGAATATTTGGATTTGTGCCGAATGAGAGGTAGGATACACGAGCACAAAGCTCCATTTCGCAAACAGTTGAGTGCACAAGCCTTTAAAGTATACTCATTTGTCAGTCTATGTCAGAGACGCATTCAGAAACAGCACATGTTCACTGTCTAGGTGGCTTTGTTTTCAAGCGCGCAACTCACGGCATTCGCTGTTCCTCTGCTGGTGGTTCTCAAACAGCGTTGCATTGCTGCGGGCGCCCCCATCTGGATTGGGGTGAATTGCCTGTATTCGTTGTAAGGCCTCATGCACCGAACCGAGAGGTCCGTACTGTGACGGTTCGGTATGAATACATGTACTGTGCCACCTGTGTGTGTGTGTGTGTGTGTGTGTGTGTGTGTGTGTGTGTGTGTGTGTGTGTGTGTATGTGTATGTGTATGTGTATGTGTATGTGTATATATATATATAATATATATGTATATATTTTAGTGGTGTCAAAATGAGCGTGTTAACGCGGGAGATTCATTTTTTCAGATTAACGCGTTAAAAATATTTAACGCCGTTAACGCAGGGGCGGGGCTATGGTTGTATTTGCACGCTCTTCAAATACACGCACAAAGGTGCCGGTGCGCGCTGTAGCCTGTATCATTTCATATCGAACAGCAAAAGAAACTACGTGCATGCAATGTCCTAGTTATGCCGTCAGTTAAGGCATGAAGTTACCAAAAAGGCGATTAAAGCTACCTTAAAACTGTGTGCATGCATGCAATATATATGCGTCACATTTAAGAACATGTCTCTGAAATGGTTTTCAAAACTTTCCTGAAGCACCCCAGCACTGTCTCCCTCATCTAACACACCCGATTCAACTCGTCCGCTCATTAGAAGAGACTAAGACCTGAAGTGGGTCAAAAAGCTGCAGCAGCTTTTAAAGCAATAGCAGGCAAATAATAATAACCAGCTGCTGTGATGTCTATTAATCCAAGAAAAAAAAAGAAAGAAAAAAAAAGAGGAAATCAATAACTTTTATAGCTTTAAGGGGTTCATCTGTATTTAATTTAGAATTTAGTGTTTGGTAACTAGTATTCATTTTCTGTATATTTCTGCTGAAGGGCACAGGTAGCTAAATATGTCATTTATTATAATGGGTTTGTGTGAAGATTGTTTTAAGTTCACTTAAATTAGAAGTTAAGTCTAATAAATGTTAAAATTGATAGCTCTCAATTATACTGTAATACTGAATGGCTACAGTCAATGGTTAAATATCAAGGAGAAAAACTATTTTATAGAGACATCACATCAGTAGTATTGATATCAGTGATGCTGGCCTTCAATCATAAAAAAGATGCCATTAAATAAATATAAAAAACATACTGGCAGGTTTTATTTTGCCCACTTGTTTGTACAGGTTTCTGGCCTGTCGCTGAGAAACACGGAGTAGCTCCCTCCAAAGATTCTCTTTGTTTAGGTCTGGAGATGGCTAGGCCACGCCAGAACCTTGATATGCTTCTTACAAGCCACTCCTTGGTTATCCTGGCTGTGTGCTTTGCATTGTCATGTTGGAAGACCCATACCCATCTTCAAGCTCTATGAGGGAAGGATCCCCAAAATTCGCAATATGGCCCCGGTCATCCTCTCCTTTAGTGCATGCCCTTATGTGGTAAAACACCCCCAAAGCATGGCTACCACCCCCATGCTTCACAGTAGGGATGGTGTTCTTGGGATGTACTCATCATTCTTCTTCCTCCAAACACGTTTAGTGGATTGACCAAAAAGTTCTATTTGTCTCAGAACTTTCTCCCATGATTGATCATCCAAATGCGATTAACTAGTTATTTTTTTTAATCGATTGACAGCACTAATATATACCTTTCTTATATATGAGATGCATGGAGCCCCAAAAAATATTGCATTTGATCAATTACATCTTTTTATTTTTGTGTGCATATTTGTGTATGTATGTGGATATATATATATACACACACGTGTATATGTGTGTGCGTGTGTATGTGCGTATGTATATGTATATATATGTATGCATGTATGTATGTATATATGTATGTATGCATGTATATTTGGTGTTATTGCTTTTAATCGATCAAATGCAATAATGTTTTTTAAATAAATAAATATACACAGTGTATAACTGTAAAAAAATAATCTGTAGTATTTTCTTGCTTTTTTAAATTTGTCTCTATATAAATATGTATGTGATATATATATATATATATATATATATATATACACATATACATACACACACACACTAGGCATGTAACGATTACCGGTTTGACGATAAATCATGATAAAATTCCCCAGTTAGTATTACCGTTTCATATTTTAATTATCATTAAAACCGTATTCGATTACCGCGATTTGAGCAACTCACGATAAATAAATACTGTCCAGCATAAAGCAGAGTTTTAAGTAACAGTCTCAGGTGCGCACAGCGTGCAGAGTAGTTTCGTTTTGAGTGAAAATAAGGCGGAAAAGCTGAAAGGTTTTAAAAGAGTGCTAAGGGAATTATACAAATGAATATATGAATTAATTAATTATATGAATGTACCTCTGAAGGTTCTGACTGTCTTCAGAAACGATTCGATGGCATTTTGTTTTCATCTTCGCTCCATGTAATACCTAAAGAAGCGTTTAATCGCAGTGTTGCTTTGTCCACGGAGTTTGCGGGAAACAGCTGTAATTCAGCTTTTCCATAAGTGCCACCTGCTGTCAGTGAGTGGATTTACAGAGACTTTCATTTACATTCAGCATGTGTGCAGTTTCTGTCTGGCCAAAAACGGACCGAATTTGTATGCCCTGCTGTAATTTTTGACCGGTTGATGAAAAACAAGCTTATGTGGATTCTACACATTTAAACAATTCAGGTAAGTTATCTAGAATTATTTATGGAGCAGGTAAAATACATATAGGCCTAATCATTTATTAATCAATTATCATTTCGACTTAACCCTTTTCTTTATTTAAAGGCTGAAATGTGAGTTTTACCTTTTTATGAAACTTTTTCAAAGCTTTATTTGAACATTTACATTAGATATTTGAACATGCTATTAAATTGTTGTCAGTCTAATTGTCATTTAAAATCCGAACATCATTGGTAACGTTATTGTTTTAGTGATTATGCAAACAGTCATTTTATTTGTTGTTTGTTGAATTTTAAATATAAAACTTGAAGTGATTTATGTGTCGGTACTTTTTGAACATCTCCAGTAGGGCTGAACGATTAATTGCATTTGCGATAATATCGCGATATGAGAAAACGCGATTCTTCAACCGCAGAGGCTGCGATTACACTGTCACGTACAGCGGTGTGTCGACATCGTATGACATCGTACGGTGAGAGAAAGCATAAGGAGACATGTAGGTAGATACGAAGCGCGTGCAAGTCGAACACATCCAAGCAGTCTTCAGAGGAAGCATCAAGTTGGCATCGCTATGTTGCCAAGTCTGCAGTTTGCCGCGGGTTGTTTTCGTGTCCGCGGGTCTTACATAACATGCAGAATTGACGCGCTACATGTAAACGATATCATTTGTTGTATTTTCCTGTCAAAATAACGGAGTTCTTCAGCTTTTAAGAACTGCCGGGTTCTCCGCTAGTGGGCGGAGCTAACGCGTAAACGGCAATTTCATTGGCCGGGGCTCACCTATCATCGTCCCTGTTTTGATTTCAGCGAATCAGTTCGAGCGAACGCAGACAACCTGATTAATATTCATGAACCTAGCAGCTCAATAATCCTTAGTGCGTTTTATATTGTTATTAGTAGTAGAATTCGTTGTAGTTTTGTTATCTTATCAGTATTATTTGTAGATTTCTTTTTCCTTTTTTTATAGAAACACTAAATGACAAACAATATCTTAAGCACCACCACCAGTCCTAAGTTCAGTCAACATGACAAATATGCATTCATACATGGTTATTCTAATTACTAAAGTTCTATCATCATATAATGCTCAAATTGAATGCTAAATTATCATAATATCATATTATAATGTTTGACTGACTGATGCTAAGTGAGATATTAAAAAAAACTGTGCCATTTTACAAACATAAGCTTTATATAGATATAATTATATATAATTGAAAATCATTCAATTGATTATTGTAAATATTATCAACCCTCTATGGACACCTTGGCATTATAATCTCCATTGGCTTGTCATTTTTTTTAGTTTACTCACCAGACCAATATTAATTATCTGATATACTATGCCAAGGTGTCCATAGAGGGTTGATAATATTTACAATAATCAATTTAATTTTATAGGTGTCTCTCACATTGTCCCACAGAAACATTAAAATAGTGTAGATTAGTGTGCAATGTTTTATAATAATAATGTATTCTATTTAGTGTCCATTTCATTCATTTAACATTTAATATTGGGGACATCCAAGTTATTTGACATATTTGAACATAAAAAAAGTAACAATAGTTACTTTCCCTGGTAATTAGTTTCTTTTATAATGATGGAACTCAGTTACTATTTGTGAGAAGTAACTAGTAATAACTAATTACTTTTTTAAAGTAACATGCCCAACACTGCATACTATACAATGATTTATTGCTTGTCTTTGTTGAATAATACAGAATATAAAGAGCTTTAAAAAATAATTGCATATTAAATCGCAATCGCAATATTGGTAAAAAAAAAATCGCAATTAGATTATTTTCCAAAATCGTTCAGCCCTAATCTCCAGCACATTTGAACAATACCGTGATAATACTGATAATCGTGATAATTTGTCACTATAATCGTGATAAGAAATTTTCATACCGTTACATCCCTAATATATACATATTTGTATAGAGACAAAATGTAAAATGTTGTAAAAGAAAGCAAAAATATATATACTACAGATTATTTTTACAGTTCCTACTAAGATTTCATTGATAGCTCTACATTTTTGAAATGCCTTGCCACCAATTTTTGCTCCCACTCTAGCCAGTCTATATTGACAGTCAAAATAAATGCCGCTGTTATACAGTCAGAGAAGAGCCTGAAAAAAAATCGCATTGAGAGAAGACGTATATTACTGTAACCTTGCTCCAAAGTCAACAAAGCAATGTAGCACACTGCAAAAACAGGCTCCATTCAAACACGATTGCCCAACCTTGTGGTTAAATCAGGCAAATGTGAGTGAAAAAAAAAAAAAAAGTGTGCTACAATGGCCTTGGCTGATAGAGCGGGGTGTAAAAGGATGTTAAATAGACAGCAGATCCCTGCTGCGCTCCCGGTTTTCTGTTGGAAAAGAAAGAATAAGCCGTGTACACTCGCAGGTCAACGAGGCACAAGCAGAGGAATCAGCAGTTGTGTTTCCCTGCTGTAAATGCTTTTAGCCAATGGAGGCAAAAAAGTACAACACAGCAAGACTTTTTGATGGGGGTCGATCTCTTTAATCCAAAAGATCAAGTTGTACAGCCACAGCTTTGTTCAGAAAGCCAGAGAGCAAACAGTACACCGGCTATCCATGCCCACTCTTCATACACACTATACAGAAAGAATTATAAATGATTTTGATAGCCTATCAAGAGAGTCTAAACCATACAAAATGGCCAAGAACACAGAGATAAACAACATTTCCATAAACAACATTTACCAAAACAAGCAGACTATTTTATCAAGCCTGGACAGCTGCTGGCGATCGAGCAGGCCGCCAGTTTTAGCCATTTTAATTAGCGCCCAAGCCCGAATACCTCTAATCACACAAACACCTCTCTAGGGCACTGGCTGCGGGGCTAACGTCTTTGCAATGAATTCAATTTGACATTTATACAGATCGCACCAGGACAAACATCTGCTACAAGGTTGTGCCGAGAACAGTTCTATCATCTTGGCCATCTTAGCTTGAAAATTACAGGACCCGAGGGCCAGGGCTGCCTCCTTACCCAATTGGATCCTCTGCAGCTTTACCTCCCTGCAACGCCAGCAGTGAAGCTGGATTACGGCACGGCCGCTTTACGATACGGCTATTTTTCCAACGTGACGGAAAATGTCCCCCATACATCTCGTCACACAATCATCTCTATTTTACAACCTAATATTCTTTCTTCCTGCAGGTGCAACTTAAGCTTTGGAGCGTTACCAGTTAGTCCTAAAACAAGGGTCTACCTGGCATTAAAAGCCAGAGCAGATTTCCAAGAGTTTAAAGAAAGAAACACAGACTGCACTGTAATCATACTAAAATCACATTCAGACAAAACTCCCATTAAAAAAAATCTGGAATCTGGAAATCTCACAAAAAAAAACTAATAAAATTGTATTAAAAATCAAGGTTCAAGGTTCTTGTTTATTTGTCACATACACAATCATACAGGGTATAATCAGTAGTGAAATGTAGGTAATAAATAGATAATAAAATAAAAAATACTTAAATCAAGAAAAAAAAAAAAAAAAAATCACAAAAATAAGCTGTTAAATAAGAAAAATCAATTAAAAAAAAGACCATTCATATGCATTAAAATAATAACACAAACAAATTTGATCTAAATAGAAAATAACTATTGCAGACTATGTGCAGTTTAAATCTGATTATAATTTGCTCACTAGTTTCATTAGTATGCAATAATCTAAACGAATGGGTCTAAATCCCTAAAGAAAATAATTTGAAGAGTAGAGAAAATCATTCTGGGACAGCACATGGACAGAACTGCAAAGCTGTGTTATCTGCGATCTGTAGACACATCATGCCGGGTTTGTTTGGGAACATTTCTTGCACCAGTACACAAATTATTCCATGACGTTGTCTTTCAAGTGGAGGAAATGGTGGCAGCAAAGAGAGCAGAGACAGTAAGACGACACACCCACTTCCCCAGCTTCCTCTTTTATTTGACTTCATATAAAGCATTCCAGAGAGCTAGTCAGGCCTGGTGTGTTTGCACAGCAGTGGGTGCTTAGCCTTGGCACCGGCTCTTTATGAGAAACCCAGCTAATAAGTGCTGAGGGGAAAAATGGGGAGAGGCAGAAAAGCTGCACTGTATCACCCTCTATGGCCCTGGGCATTTAAAAACGCTACGGTCATATCAAATCCTGGACCACATTACCTGGAAGAAATGCAAAGGAAAGAATCTTCACCAGAAAGAAGCAGGAAAGGACTTTGTGTTGGATGAATGAAGGAAAGAGTTTCAGAATATGTTCAAAGTCACAAGAAAGAGATATGGCAAAGGAAATAGGAGAGTGGGAAAAGGACTGTAGAGAAAATAAATCAAGCTTTCCGCGGGTTATTGACTGGCACTTGCACAGAGAGCTGGCTTTCAGCACAAAAGCGACTTCAATCTTAAGCAAAGTGGGGCTTTTTAGAGAACGCTCGCTTTTCTTAGTGTATATTGAACTAACCCCTCAACCCTGCCCTTGAGCAAGACTGCTGTGCCTCCATCTCTCCTTTTTCCATCATTCCCTCTTCTTGTCCTGGTTTTTAGAGGGTGGCTTGTTTATGCATGTATGTACAAATTGACGTAAATGGAACAAATGTCTCCACATGAATGGGGATTGCTATTAAATCAATATAAAATAATATTTTCAAACATTCTCTCAGGGGTAAAAAAAAATGTGTAAAAAAATTTTTGGGGGGGGGGTTACAATTTTTTTTTTTTAAATAAAATGAGAAAATAAAATCATTACTACAAGAAATAAGCAAAACTTGTGCTTACTCTGTCAATACTAAAATGATGATGTCAACATATCTATTTCTAGTTCCAGGTAAACAAAAACCAACGAGTAACAAATTTCAGCACAAGTGCATTGTTGCACTCGCCAAACAGGTATCTGGGTGTGTACACACACTTAGTTAATAATTATTTGCTCTGTATTTCACTTTTTTGTTTCCTCTACAGGGTTACAGTTCACTAATAATTAAAAGGGTCATTTCAAATATGAATTTATGGCCAACGGAATACGTGCTGTTCAGCATGAAGAGTCAAACAAAACTATAGATAACTGTAGTACTTTAAGGGTGACAGGTCTTTACACAAATTCCCTCTGCTAGAAGGGATTTTCTTCATTGACTAATCATTGAGCTAAGTCAATAATACCCCATAAAACATGCACATGATAACCAACCTATTAGCCACAGCTTGTGTTTCAGTCTATCTGATATGACACTGAGGCCAGTAAAGCTAACAGATGACCTAAAAAAACATTGATAAAAACATGTCTGCAAATCATACTGTACTTAAAAATGCTCTAAGAACCATAAGTGTATGTGTGTGTGTACATATATATCTATATCTATATATATATATATATATATATATATATATATATATATATATACACATATATATATGAATTCATAAATAATATATTTAAAATATATTTGTTATATATTATTGTATATAATGTATAGTATAATAATGTATTTAATGGATTTCTGTAAAATGTTTTAACAGTTTAATAAAAATGAATAGTTAAGTTTTTTTTTTCCATGTAATTTTTCAATTCACTAATGCAATGGTGAAACTATTAGCTAAAAAAACACTCTGTGAAATGCAAAGTAATATGCATTTAACATTTTAACATACCCAGCAAATTTAATTAAAAAAAAAAACGTAAAATTACATGTACTTTGCTAAAATTTCTACTATTACTTAGATCAAAAATTTAACAAATAGCGCTTTAAGCTTAAGATAAGTTTTGTTCTTTAAGCCATCAGTAATCAGCTGTGTAGCTGTATTGAGCTGTAACCAAATATTATATAAACAGTCATGATTCTGTTTTGACTAAACACGCATCTCAGGGCCCCTGTACAAGCACCTAACATGCTTACTGTTAAATCTAATATTCATGCACTCAAGTCCATGCGTAAGCAATGGCTTTCAATCATTTCCCTTAACCTCACCGTTTTCGAAACCACTAAGATGTAGCTTCAGTTTCAAAACAAATGAGAAACAACATTGAAAAGGAGTTTGTTTTAGTGTCCAAGAACGATGATAAATGTATTCAATAGGAAACAAATGACTTACCGTCTCCTTGTTAGGGAGCAATTCTTTCCGAATCCTAAAAAAGTTTTTCCCGTACTGCCTTAAACCCTTTATGAACCGTTTCTGTTGGGAAAAGAAAAGAGAAAAACAGTTCAAATTAGATTTTTAACCACCCGTAACAATAGACACAAAGCACTACAAATACATTACATTGTGAAACGCAAGGGGAAGAAAACAATGTTGTGATCTTAATCTGAAAATCTCTGCTTGTGCTAGCACAGCTCAGCTACAGTGAGAAAAAAATGAGGGGAAATGACAACAAAAGCAGGAATAGAAGCCGAGATTAAACCACAGCGGAGTAGAAACACGATGGCAGCTCGTCTGAAATCTTAGTGAAAGTTCAACAAGGTGATATGCATATTAGGGTCGCACAACACTGAAGTTCAAAGCCAAAACTGAACTTCAATAAGTTACGACGAATCACAACACACTTCTCCCTGATCTCACAATTTGCACGCTTGCACTTCAAACAGCTGCCTGATTCCTGCGAAAGTCCTAGAATTACAAACCCATTTGCTTACAGTTACTGCAAACAAACAGAACTTAAGCTAACAGTGTTTAAATAATCAGGTTTATGAATGTGAAAAACGACGCTAAACAACAAGCAAGCACAGTTAATAAATAAAACACTTAATAAAACCATAAGAAAAGAACTTTTACAACACAAAACCAAACTCAATGTAAATAAAATAAAATGTGTTTACACAGACTGCTGTAATACAAAAGGAGACTGTGCAGCTTGAATGCTTTTCTATTCCTTTAAGAGCCACAGACTGTGAGCCATAAAAAGCGGAGGCAGAAACATTCATAACCAGCGAAGCAGACAACCAGCAGATTTACTTTCTTGTTCCAGCAGCGAGCCCCCGCTCCACAGTAATCTCAGTCAACGGTCCTCAACAAACAAACTGTTCGGAAAGCCTGTGAAAAGTCCACTCGGCACACGACCCAGATCTCTACGTCCACTCGCAGGCAGTAACAAAATTGAGGTGCAAATCCACAAAGTCTCCGAAGGTACGTCGTTTTTTTTTACGAGCAAGAGATAGCTTGTCACTCTCTGCTCCTCCACTACAAAGGGGAAGGCTTTACATGTGATCTTTCTGCTAGAGAGCCTCTGGTCTGCGGCTGGCCGGAAAACCTGGAGCGGAGTCGTGCGATGCATAGCGGATCGGCGGAGCTGTGTCACACATGCATGTTCTGAGAGCTCTCATTAAGCGTGTGAGTGTGTGTGTGTGTGTACACACACACACACACATCAACTCTACATCTGCTCTTCTCATTACTCAAACTCCATCCCCCTCATGGTGGTTTTTACAAGGAAACCGTACAGTTTCACTGAACACAAACCAGCGAGAAAAAGCCAGGGCGATCTTTGTAGAGGTTTTAAACGTGGTTAAGTCGACTGCAAAACCAGTCATGGAGTTCCTCCACCGCTCTTGGCAAACTTCTTTTCTAATTCATACTGGTTATGTAACCGGGAACTGTTTACACATGGTGTTTAAAAGAACAATCTTCAGTGAGGAAGGGAGAGAGTATTACTTGTTTCTCTTTACAAGATTTGAAAAAGAAATTAGATGTTTGAGTATAATCCTGCAAATTAAAACTACAAGCTTATAAAACTACATCTTCCCTCACTGAGGCCTCCGTCACGGGTTGAGATACTTAACCACAAGCTTTAGAAAAAACCACCAGAGATGGCACATTTCATTCGTTGTGGTAAAGAGGCGGATGATTAACCAGTAGGTGGTGCAACGTGCAAAACGAGTGTGTGATGATCTTTAAATGCACCTATGACTAAAGTACTAGTTATGAGTTACGACACGTCAGACTCTCAAAGCACCTTAATTTTTACTCAGTGTTTAAATGGGCATAACATTGAAACAAGCAAAATAACAAAAAGGATCGATGGGGAAAAGACATTAAGTGCTGAAAAAGTAAATCTTTGCATTTGGCACTGCGATCACGGGTGCAACAACAGCCACTTAACCAGACCAACTTTAATCTCACACTGATGAGTATCTAACAGCCTCATGTGTTAATGAATCCCCAGCCTGGTGACCACGGGTCTAAGGTGTGTACATGCGCATTTTGTTTAACACATTAAGCGTTAAAGGTATCCTCGCGCGCCTTCATTATCCAAGGTCCCGGATCCTGACCAGCAGGACAAAAATCAATAACACCTGCCAGAGCGGCGCGTGTTAACGGCCTGATTATGTCACCTTAATTATGTTTCCACTACTGTAATATTTACAGTGCACTGCAGGCAGGCAGCTACGTGCGCGGCCGTCTCGTTCGCTGCGTGTCGGCTCCACTTTAAGGCTCCATTTCAGCTGCCTGGGCTCGCTGCACTCTGAGCGCAACTAATAAATCATCCACCAATCTGCTCCCTGAATTGCTCTGCCTCTGCTACGATTGCTCCGGCCCGCCGTTGCTAGGCAACAGGGCAGATGAAGGGAGGGGCTGGAGAACGAGGGGCGAGTGGAGGAGGGGTGAGAGGGGGAGGCGAGCGCTACCGAGTCACCAGCCGCCCGCTCTGTCGAAACAACAGGCTTCTTTCTGTCAAAAATTGTTCCAGTGCGCTGGCTCTGCTTTCTGCCTCTCTCTCTCTGTGCTCGACAGTGCTCTATTGTAAAAGAGAGTGGGGAGAAGGGAATACAGCTGAAAAGGCTATTGTGATCCGTGCGCACTTCCTGTCTAAATCATAATTGTTAAAAGCTGTTAAACTGGTTAAGATCATTTGAGCATGTACAAACAGATGGTGTCAGACCACTCTGCACAAAACACACTAAGTGTGTCCAACACAAACACACACACACACAAAAGTGTCTGGCAGTCTTCAAATACCAGGAATGCCTAACATTTAGCTCAATGGCACAAACACAGGGGGGTCGAAATCAGTGTGCTTGGCCTTTCGCTGAGGCTGCTATGGGCGAAGGCAAATGAGTGAGTATACGATTACAGTCACATATTATATCACACAAATATGATTCGACGTGACGGCAATGATGATGGCACTTTCACACACAAAGCGACCACAAAGAGAGATGAGAGCCAGCCCACATCCTGTCCATTTCAACCTTACATAACATCAAAACCACAACAGAAAAGAAGAGAAGTGAGGGAGAGCTATCACAGGCCCAGACGTAGTACTAGTCCTATTAATATGAGCAGATGCCTGGAAAAGCTTCTAAATCAGGCCGTCGCTGCCGCCGCTTAAGCGTTTGCTTGAGTCTATAAATATGCATAGATTCAGCTAAACCGCAGCTTTTCTTGTGTACTGTGTAAAACCAAAGGTGACAGGAAATACTCCACCACACCCTTCCTGCCTGTGCAACTCTCGTGGCAATAAAACAGTCTTTAAATCTGAGCGCAACTGATTCCACTTCACACACAACTAAAATAGTAGAGTGAGAGAGAAAATGTCTCCAACCAAATCAGTGGTTGCAGGTCTGTTTATATATCATTTGATAGAACTTAAACTGTATTTAAAATGATAATAAAATGTTTTATTTAAATTATTATAAAAAAATAATAAAATCTATGCTTGTGCTGGCAAGCAAAATTATATTTAAAATTATAATAAAAAAAATAAAAAAAATGTATTTGTAAACTTCAATAACACTAATAGTGTGTATATACACACTACTTATATATATACTATGTGTGTGTGTGTGTGTGTGTGTGTATGTATGCATGTATGTATGTATGTATGTATGTATGTATATGCACAACAGTGCTGTAAAATGATTAATCGCGATTAATCGCATCCAAAATAAGTTTTTGTTTACATAATGCATGTATATGTACTGTGTATATTTACTATGTATGTATAAATACACACACATACAGTGTATATGTTTTATATATTTAGTTTACATTTTAACAATACATTTCATATTTTAACAAATATTAAATATATTTATTTTAACATATATATATATTATTTATTTTACAAATATTTACATGTATAAATTTATATTCATATTAAATATAAACATAACATTTTTCCTAAATATATACATGCACGTATGTGTATTTATATATACATAAAATATACAGTACACATTATGCAAACAAAATCTTATTTGGATGCGATTAATCGTTTGACAGTATATATATATATATATATATATATATATATATATATATATATATATATACACATACAGTATATACATATATAAAAAAAAATACACAAGTTTTTTTAATTTAGTGGTTACTGGATATCAATCAGTGTTAATTCATAACACGATATACAAATAGTGTATTTTTGTAGTATTTTGTTATAATCATTCCTCACAATTACTAAAAAAGACATACTGTACTTTATTGCACTATTTTATATATTTATACTATTTTAATCAACAATAAATTAACATTAGTATATTTCAAAGCTAGATTAACAAAATTTTTGTATAATACTTTCTGCACTGTGTTGGGTCACCTCTTAATGTCCCATGTAAATTCTGGGTCCTAAAGCAAACCAGTTGAAAACCACTGAGCTAAACAACCATTTAAACTTCTAAGTGGGTGGTCAGTTTCATGGTCCACAGGAAAATGTCAAAGTCTGCTGTAACGGGGAAGGTTTTAAAACATTCTTACCATCTCCCAAGACCCACCTCTCGTTATTCATGTGCACTGAGATTAATATTAAGGAGGGAGGTGTTTGATTGGAAAAAATGTGCAGGCTTCATCGTTCGCCACTGGGGGGCTGTAGCCTTGCCAGGTTACCCGCTGCCGTGCACAGGACTTCAACTATCTGGAGCTTCGCGCTGTCATTCGGCAACCCGTGACAAGCACGAGATAATACGCAGCAGGGCAGAGGAGCAGATAGCAGCCTTCACTGTGGTCATATATCAGACACCCTGAAACACAACACTCTGTGCTCTTTTTCTGCTTGTGATTCAAAACCCAGTGAGCTGAATTTTTGGGCATCACAGGCACATTCGAACACAGCCTCTCTTAAAGGGATAGTTCACCCCAAAATGAAAATCATTCACTCACCTGCATGTCGTTCCAAATCTGACTTTCTTTTGATTCTTGAAATGACATGAGGATGATCAAATTAGCAGATTTTCATTTTTAGGAGATCTACCCCCTATTTGTTGGGTAATTAACTACACTACCTTCCAAAAGTTTGGGGTCAAAAAGATTTTTTTATATATATATATATATATACACACACATATGCTTTGTTTTTTTTAAAAGCCTCTTTTGCTCAGCAAAGGCTGCCTTTTAATCAAAAACGCAGTATAAAACAGCAATATTGTAAAATATTATAATTTGAAATAGCTTATTTGAATACATTCTCCATTTGAATACTTCTTTCTTTTTTTAAATAATGGCATAGCCAATTCAAAAATAATACAATGAGGCTCTTTTTGGTATGTCTGCATACAGTATTTATTGCATTTAGATCGGTTTTAAATTGAAAAATGTGTTTTCATGAAATTAGTGCATTTTCATGATCTGTGTATTTGAGTAGTTAAGCCCAACCCTAAGGGAAATATATATTTTAAAAAAACTCACAGCGGACTAATATTTCTTACACTGCATTACTAAAATGGCTTACAAGATTAAAGAGTGTTACATATGACATGCCATTTTAGAGCATTACTGTGGGATCTAAAAGAATTCTCCAGATAAACTGTGGCAAGGGAAAATAAATTAAATGGCACGCTCTTTCTTTCTGCTGCTGAAAGCGCTGCAGGCTAGTCGAAGGGAAGAGAGGCTCTGAGGGCCGTGTCGAGCAGCTGAGGGAGACGGGTGGCAAGTGACCCTGAAGAGGGGATGATTCTGTCATTTCTGAGACAGTCACTGTCACTTTTATTCACATTTCAAAAAGGAGCGATGGAAAAAAAGAGCAGGAATAATGAGGCCGTGGACCTGCAGGCTGAAAGAGAGAGAAGGAAAGCGAAGGGTGATAAATAAATGAGGAGCAGCGGGGCTGGAGCGAGTGTCCAAGGTCAGGGGTACATTTACACCTGTCCCTCAAGGCTGCAGGGCTGCAAAAGCACAACTTGAAATCAGATCGGGGGAGCGGTGTCCTTGACAGTGCAGCGGTGGCCTGGCTGGATTACAGATGGGGAGGAGGGGGCGGCTTGCCTGCCCCAAAAAGCCTCCTGCGGGGCGCGCGCACACCACCGAGAAAAATACCAACAGTGGTGTAATCGAGGCCTGCACTCATGCAGTATTTATTCAGCATCTCTATTATTCATCTCAGACAGACTGTTATACAGTTCGCTTCACACACGCTTCTACCGCGTACATTAAAAAACAGGCCCACAATCGGTTAAACATGCCGATGCAAATCGATACATACAGGCTAATTGATCTTTTTTAATGGGCTCGCTGGCACCATTAACATGACCCCTATTTTTAAAATTCCGCCTTGTAGCTTTTAGTGAGTGTGTACATATGTACATATATACTCACACAAACATGAGTATTGATTTTACTGGGGGAAAAAAACTGTGGCATATTAACGCCTCTTGGGAGGGAAACGAGGTAGTAAACATTTAGGACACTTCTTGAATATTTATGTTTAGAAATTAAATTCACTTGGTTATGTAAGGAGTGAGGTTTCGGCATTGTGTGCGAACCATGAATATGTTATAAGGTCTTTTATATATAAATAAATGGTTTGTCCTGGGCTTTTCTACGATTCTATGGGATAAGGTAAATGTATAATCGCATTTCAAGATGTTATAGACACCGCTGATCTCTTTCTATCTTTGTTTTCCTTATATTTTAACGACTGAAGCACAAAATGCTTTCAGGTATTTGAATCAAACTTAAGTCTCTAACACAAGCTGACCAAGACTTTCTTTCCCCCTCCCTCACTGGGAAGATTTATTCCACAAGCCATAAACAGGATGCAGCTGCCCTGTTCTGCTGGAGGAGTTGGAATCCTGAGCGCTTTTCAGCGGACAACACAAAGCCAGTAATGCAGCAAAATCCGGCCTTCTCTCGCCACATAATGAAGAAAGTTAACTTGTTCACTCACCACTTCATCCTCTGACCAGCACTTCTCAATCAGCTTGGGCACTGGTTTCTTCACCAGCCGCTGCAGGGCTTTTCCTGCATCATAGCTGCTCTCATGAAGCTGTATGAAAAACGACAGAATAAATTCACATTAATGATAGTTGTTTTGGAAATTTACAAAAGTTACTTTTTTTTTTTGTAAAGTGACTTTTTTTTTTTTTTTTATGTAGTCAGCTATACTACCACTTACTGTTTAAATATGTAACTAAATGTAATCATCTGAATAAATCATGTGAAAAAAGTTAGGTCACGAGTATAAAAACTTAATAATATTTACCTAAATGTGTTATTAGCAAATGCTAATAAAACTTGAGTTAAAACCACAAGAAACAAAACAAATAAACCTAGAACATACCCCAATTTAACCATAACGTGAGTCGACAAAACTAAATACTAGTAAATACAGGTGCATCTCAATAAATTAGAATGTTGTGAAAAAGTTCATTTTTTCTTGTAACATTTCAAAAAGTGAAACTTTCATATATTTTAGATTCATTACATGTAAAGTAAAACATTTTAAAAGTTTTTTTTTGTTTTAATTTTGATGATTAGAGCTTACAGCTCATGAAAGTCAAAAATCAGTATCTCAAAATATTAGAATATTTACATTTGAGTTTCAATAAATGACCATCCATACAGTATAAATTCTGGGTATCTCTTGTTCTTTGAAACCACAATAATGGAGAAGACTGCTGACTTGGCAATGATCCAGAAGACGAACATTGACACCCTCCACAAAGAGGGTAAGTCACAGAGGGTCATTACTGAAAGGTGTGGCTGTTTACAGAGTGCTGTATCAAAGCATATTAAATGCAAAGTTGACTGGAAGGAAGAATTTGGGTAGGAAAAGGTGCACAAGCAACAGGGATGACCGCAAGCTTGAGAATACAGTCAAGCAAAGCTGATTCAAACACTTGGGAGAGCTTCACAAGGAGTGGACTGAAGCTGGAGTCAGTGCATCAAGAGTCACCACGCTCAGACGTCTTCAGGAAAAGGGCTACCAAGCCACTTCTGAACCAGAGACAACGTCAGAAGCATCTTACCTGGGCTGTGGAGAAAAAGAACTGGACTGTTGCTTGGTGGTCCAAAGTCCTCTTTTCAGATGAAAGTAAATTTTGCATTTCATTTGGAAATCAAGGTCCCAGAGTCTGGAGGAAGAGTGGAGAGGCACAGAATCCATGTTGCTTGAAGTCCAGTGTGAAGTTTCCACAGTCAGTGATGATTTGGGCTGCCATGTCATCTGCTGGTGTTGGTCCACTTTGTTTTCTGAAGTCCACAGTCAACGCAGCCATCTACCAAGAAATTTTAGAGCACTTCATGCTTCCTTCTGCTGACAAGCTTTATGGAGATGCTGATTTCATTTTCCAGCAGGACTTGGCACCTGCCCACACTGCCAAAGGTACCAAAAGCTGGTTCAATGACCATGGTGTTACTGTGCTTGATTGGCCAGCAAACTCGCCTGACCTGAACCCCATAGAGAAGCAGATGAGCTGAAGGCCACTGTCAAAGAAACCTGGGCTTCCATACCACCTCAGCAGTGCCACAAACTGATCACCTCCATGCCATGCCGAATTGAGGCAGTAATTAAAGCAAAAGGAGCCCCTACCAAGTATTGAGTACATATACAGTAAATGAACAAAAAAAAATGTTTTATTGGTCTTATGAAGTATTCTAATTTGTTGAGATAGTGAATTGGTGGGTTTTTGTTAAATGTGAGCCTAAATCATCACAATTAAAAGAACCAAAGACTTAAACTACTTCAGTCTGTGTGCATTGAATTTATTTAATACACGAGTTTCACAATTTGAGTTGAATTACTGAAATAAATGAACTTTTCCACGACATTCTAATTTATTGAGATGCACCTGTACACTAATTTAGCCCTAACTTACTACAAGGTGAAAATCCTAAAGAATAAATCCAAAAAACACCCTAATTTAACCTCGAGTTGAAAATACTACAAACTAATAAAAATAAAAACCCATTTTGTGCTACGTCTGAATGATTGAACTGTATTTTATGTATCCTCATGTTTTATTTCTTATGAAAAGCACTTTGAATTACCAATATGTATAAAATGTGCTTGCACAATTTAACCCTAACTTCACACAAAAATATCAAAAAGTAATAAAACCAGAAAACATCCCAATTTAACCCAAACATGAGTCAAACACACAAAATAAAAATAGAGAACATTAATTTAACTCTAACGTAAGAAACATTAAATGCAACAAAAAAAAAAAAACTATTTTTTCCCCTAACTTGAGTCAAAGATACTAAAATCTAATAAAACGATAAAATACCCTAATTTAACAGTAACTTGAGTAAAAGAAAAATACTGTATACAATGAAACTAGACACCATACTAAAAAAAATACTAAATGTCAAACAGCAGCATTTTAATTACTATTTCACAATTAAAACAAGGCCATGAAAAACAGCAATGCTACATTTTAAAGACACAAATATTGGATAATTGATACTGGAAGTGTGAAACTATATTGAAAACAGCTAATGCAAAACAGTTGAGTTAGTAGATGTGGCTACTTTTAGCTAGTTGTTCCACTTCTGATTGTTACAATGTGAGGAAACCATCATATCGGATTGCTATCGACTCATTTTTCCCAGTGTAAGGACAGCCAGAACACTGTAACAGTGATTGGCTCCCTATAAACGTGTCAGATAGGGTGAGTTTGGACAGCTGGACTAGAAATCTGAAAGCCATTAAGTATTGAGCAGGCAGATGAGTGTGAACTCAAATAACCTAAAATATACTGCCAAAAAAGCAGCCACGCAAGCCTCAAGGGTGACTCCGAAAAACACTGCAATATGACTCAGAGCGTCCAGACAAGCTGCTTATTATACTAGCCGTTAACAATGGAGTGTTTTGTCACAAACTGATGTTAGTCACTATTTAAAGACTTAAAAGTTTCCCACATCAGGTTTGTTTAGAAAAATGGTTGAACACAGAACAATATCTGGTAGAAGGGAAAATTCCTTTTTCCCGCACCTCCACTGGAGACGTTGGTCAGTTCAAAACACACAATTCAGCATCAGAGATCATTACTAATACGGCTACAACAAAGCAGCTTGTCAAAGGCAAGCAGGTACCAGACTGAGGCACGAGGCGGTTCACGCTGAAACCACATTGGAATTGCAGATGAGTGGAAAAAGGTCAGGAAATGGTGAACCTCAGCTCACATTAATTCTCTGCTTATCCACTTCTCAGTCAAAATGGAAATGTCATGTTTATTGCATTTCAGGTTCATTTGTCGAATGCTTTTTTTAAAGGCTAGCGAAGACAAGGAGAGGAACTGGTTTGATAATGGCTCACAGGCTGTACAACATGGGCATTAGCATAAGCATATCACGCTGTACGTTCTGTACTTGACTGGGTAACTTGACCAGTGGGGGCTGGTAAATTCGGCTTTGTGAAAAGCTCAGCTGTCAGGGGCCACTGCGCATTAATGAAGCCATGAATTATACCCCTCTTGTTCAGACATCTTACAATCACAGACATCACTGAGGAGCTCTTCAACGCCAATTTACTAGCGTGTTTTGATGGCCCCTGGTGCCTGTGTCTTTCCCGAGGCGAGGCTGTGTTCAGAGAGCGGCAGCCTGTGGTGCACCGCTGAGAAGGTGAACGAATGCGAGTGAAAATGCTGAGGGATTTTTTTTCTTCATCTTTTGACAATTAGGCATGAAGCCTGCTAGGGACATCTTACTTCACTGTGTTTCTTTGGTGCTGGGTGCTTAATTGGCCAAGACAAATTGGGTTTTAGCTACTGTACTGAGCAAGTACAGGGAACTTCCATGCGGCATATACAGACAGATTTGTATGTCACACTTAAATTATTTTTTGAAGGTCAAGATAACGTGTCACAACCATAGACCACACAATTAATAAAGCCGAGAAGTAAATAGAGCCACAAAACCTATGTAATAATCTCTTTTAAACGCAGGGTTCTGTTAAAACTATTTCCTCCTGAGCCTGAATGATTAGTTCTATAGAAAATGGCTCTTCCTGAAACCTGTGGTCTCTCTGTTAAACCACTCCACTGCCTGGACCTCTTTATGGTTTTGACATTATGACATTTTATGGTTTTCTCAACCATGAGTAATGTGACTGGCCTAATTCCTCTGTGTTTTCACTAAATAGCTCTACAGTAAAATGACAATAAATACCGGTAATAGCATAACAAAAATGCACTCGGACTGAATCACCATTTATAAAGCGGCAGATCAGATCAGTGCCTGTAAAAGCACTGCGTAGAGCAGCAACATTTTATTGTGAGGAGGATAACAAGTCATTTGATACTAATGAGTCTGACAAATCTACATTCTAATAAATCTATATTGCTGATTATTTGCATCTTATGTTTGGTTCTTAGAAAGTCACCAGATAACAAAAACACAACTAAATAGGTCAACATGATTTTACTGTGTTATGTTATTATTATTATTAAAATGTTTAAATAGGAAGCAAAACCATAGCCCTAACAATTAATAAAAATATACCAATAAGAATAAGAATACAGAAAATAATAATAGACATTCTAAAACATTACAATAAAAACAGTACGCATTCTTTTTTATTATATGCTATATATCTTATTATATAGCATAATATCATAATAAAATAATTTATTCTCAGTTTTATGTTCGTCATATCTAATTTTAGTATTAGTAAAAATAGCACCCGTAATTTTAAATCTGGAGTAAAGGTCAGTTATGCTGTCAACTTACAGTGTTTAATGCGTTTAGTGTAGTGTCGTCTCGTGAGGCGGCGAGGCAGCCGTCCTCTGTTGACCCCCCATCACACATCCCTGCAAACGCTGCCATGCTCCTGCCAACCACAGAGAGGGAACATTGATGAAGTCGAAGCTGACAATGACATATTGTACAACATGACTGAAAGCAGGGTGACGTGGGGCTTACCTGGCTGCCCGCAGGTACATGAGCAGGTCACAGTCATTGACCCCAGGCATCCAGACCAGCTCCTCATTCTCTGTCACGGTCTGACCTCCAGGAGAGGGAAAGGGCTGGAGCTCTGGCAGCTTGGCCTAATTTGGCAAAGAGCAGAGGGGACGGACAGCTGCGGTCAAACACAAATAGCACTAGCGATGAGTGCTAAATATCAATTTTCAAATTAATTTAATCTCCACATGCATTCAGCCGACGAAGGGGTGCGAACAATCACGGATGATTAAAAGACCTCACTTGAATCAATGAGGCAACTAAACATTATTCAGCTTCCCCTTATGTAGAAATATTATGTTTAAACTCTTCTAGGTAACGCTGACGTAAAACAATGTAGGCACTTACCAGGACACTGCCATAAGGTGTTTTTTAGTTTGTTACCAGAAGGTCATGGGATGCCTAATACCCAAATATGAGCAAGCATAACTAATAAACACACAAAACTGTTTGGTTTGGGGTCGGTAAGATTTTTTAATGCTTTTGAAATGACGAAAAATGTGTAAACTGGAATGAAGCAGTGATCAGGGAGCTCCTCACTATTCGCGCTGAAGCTGAAATCGTTCGCCAGTTTAGTGAAATGGTGCGCGGCGCATTAAACACGTCACATGAAATGTCACGTCTCTTTACGGGATCTTTACGGGTTGTGTGTGAACGCATGCACAGATTCCGGAAAATCACTGGCAGTGTGAATGAACCAAAATCAGACCATCCCGGGACAAATCACGGGACACATTTTCCGGAATGGCTGTGTGAAAGAGACTTTATGCTCACCACAGGGGTGCAAACTCGTCAGGGGTGAAAAAGGTGACAAACTAAACCCCCCCCTTATATATATATATATACACACACACAGGGGTGGGAATCGCAGGGTACCTCACAATACAATATAATCACGATACAGCAATTCTGCGATAATCGATATATTGCTAGACAATCATATAATGATACATCCCGATATATGTCTAACTATGAAAACAAAATGCCTGTGAAAAGGTTAAGTGCAAGTTTTCTTTCTTTATTCAAGTCCAAACAGTTAGAAAACAGCAAAAAAAAAGTACTGTAAATCAATTTTAACACGTTAAATAAATTAATAATTGTATTGATTAATTTATATATTTTTTGTTTGTAGTTTATTTAGAATATATTTAGCTATCACACAAAATAACTTGAGATTCACTTGCAAGTGCAGTTAAACAGTTTATTAGGAACAAACAAAGCTGTCTTTCACAGCTGACTTTTTAGCATCATTACTCCAGTCACATGATCCTTCAGAAATCATTCTAATATTCTGATTTGCTGCTCAAAAAACATTTATTATTATTATTATTCTGTTGAAAAGAGCTGAGAAGTTTTTTTTTTTTTTCTTTGATGAATAGAAAGTTCAGAAGAACAGCAAAGTTTGTAACATGATAAATGTCTTTATCATTACTTGTGTGCTAAAAAGTTTTAATTTCTATATGCTGACTACAAGCTTTTGAATGGTATAGTGTATATTGTTACACTTGGAGTAGGCCTAAGACTGGAGTAATGAAGAAGAGAATTCTTTACAAAAACATTACAAAACCTGGCATTTTCATAGTGTATATTGTTTATGTGCTCTGAAGGAAAAAAACAAACAAACAAACACATTTTGAAATTCTGGGTTATTTCTCTCAGCAGATCTTCTTCCAGAAACAGAAAGTAGCCGGGATGAACTTATTTGTTTACATTCGCGCGCGCGTGCCTCACGTGGATGTTTGAATCTGAAAGGCGCGAACGGCGCGTGGGCGGGACCGTATTAGATATAATGAGTTGAGACGGGAAAACTGGACATCGCGTCAGTTTCATACGGATTACTTTAACATATAATATTTGTTTTGGACGTAACTTACTTCATTTAAAAGTAGACATTTTAAGCTTTCTATACATATATTTCTCATGTATTTGAGGCGAGTATTCGTGGAGATTCAGGTTGTTTTATTTACGTGTCTGTGAAGAAAGGTGACAGAGCCGGCAGAGAACGCACCCCGTTTATTTTATTCATTTTAGAAAAGCACATTATTTTGTTGTTATTATGACTATACAGAAATAAAAGGAGACCCTTTGCAGTTTCAAATGATACCTTATTCTTATCTGTACAATCAAAACTGACAAGAGTATTTTTAGTTCTTTTCGCGGTCATAAAGAAAATAGGAGACAGCCCGCACCGGTGCGGGCTTCGACCCCAAGGTAAGCCAATCAGAGACAGAGTAGGGCGGGTCCATTCCTGCCATTGCCAACAGGGGGAAAAGACGCTGCAGGTGACGTGACACAAATGACTCACAGATCCGACGACGCCCCCCCCCCCCTCCCTCTCCTCAAATATTTTTTTTACAGATCTACACAATTCACGTGAATGACCTATTTCAAGGTGAAAACGGCGAATTTCGCCGAAAGGTGACAAGTTTGCACCCCTGCACCAAGTCTGGGGTTTATTTGCTGTAAAAACAGCAATATCTGTAAGATATTATTACACTAAGAAAACTGTTTTTTTATTTTAATATATTTTAAAATATAACTTATTCCAGTGGTGGCAAAACTGAAAATTTCACAGCCAGTACTGCAGTCTCTTAGGGTAACATGATCCTTCAGATATCATTGCAATATGCTGATTGTGCTCAAAAAACAATCAATGTTAAAAACAGTTGTGTGGCTTAATATTTTTCTGGACACCATGTTATTTTTTGGAATTCTTTGATGAAATCAAAATTATTTGTAATATCAAAAGTGGCTTTCCTGTAGCTCAAATGGTAGAGCATGGCGCTAGCAATGCCAAGATCATGGGTTCGATTCCCAGGGAAAGCAAGAGCTGATCAAATGTAAAACTGTAACTTGAATGCAATGTAAGTCGCTTTGGATAAAAGTGTCTGCTAAATGCATAAATGTAAATGTAAATGTAAATTTTTGATCAACTGAATGTGTCCTTGCTGAAAAAGTATTAATTTATTACATATTTATCTTACTGACCCCAAACTTTTATATATACACACACAAATACATATTATATAAGTGATCCTAACAGACACGCTGAACAGCTTAGAATAGCATTAGTATGTTTTCACCCATGTTTCTTGAACATTGTGTTCCGAAACCCTAGACTAAACTTCAGTAAAATGTTTCCAGAGTAAAATACAAAAAATCATGTGCTCAAATAAATCCTAAGAGCAAACCTCAAGTAATTTCCTAACATATAACTAACATTCAGTTTTAAAGTCTTGCAGATCCGTTCCGCGTTGGATCAATATCTACGGTGCGCTAGCCTGTAATGGCCAGCCCTGCAGAGCTTGATTACCGCAAACTTCATCTAAAGTCATTTGAAGTAACCCTGGGCAGAGGTCCTGCCGCTGGTTTCACTCCACATGATAACTCGAACGGATCTCTGGGAGGATATACACTATAAAACATCTGACATTAATTGCTAGTGGTGCTAGGTCTTTTTCATCGTGTGCCATCTTCTTTAGCGATCTTCCTTTTGGCTTTTCAATTTCAGACCGCTGTGACCGTTCCTAATTCCCATAAAACACTGCTGAATGTGTCTAATAAATCCCACACCCTCCGAGCAGCCAATTTCCAAACACACTATTCCATATGGATGCTGCACTGCATGAAAAATCCATCAACCATCTTCTTGAATGCGCGATGAGGACATGTTCGAGTTAAGCATGCAGGTGACAGTGGACCAGCGGTAATATCTAAACAGTCCTTGTGCTTGTCAATCAAGCCACTGCTTAACATGAGCTTCAGATATCGCCGTTCAATCCACACCACAAGCTTTTAATAAGCAATGTCAGGGAAGACAAGGTTTCAGATAACATGCTAAGCATTTGTAAAGAGACATACCTGGTGACTGGGACCGACTCGAATCTCCCCTTGTGTACTGTTTAATCGCCTGAGGAAAAAAGAGAGCGAAAGAACAAAAAATAAATTGGTTATGAAATGTCATACGTGGCGTTTAGATATTTTCTTAGTATATAAGTGTCATACAGTATACCAAATGCAACCTCTTGAAGTTAAGTACAGTAGGGCTTTCACTAACGACTATTTTAGTAATCGATTGATTATTCTGATGATTAATCAAGTAATGGGATAATTACAATTAATTATTTTAGTAATAGGTAGATTATTCTGATGATTAATCGAATAATCAGAAAAATAGACATTGTTTCCCCTACCATTATTTTAGGGGGGCGGCCCACCCCCCCAACGGCACCCCCCGCCCCCTTGAAGGTCAAGTTAATTTGATTTAATTTTATTTTCTCTATAGCGCCAGATCACAAAAGTCGTCATTTAATGTTACCTTTCCTATAGAACAGGTCAATACCTTGTTCTTTTATTAAACAAACTAAATAGCCTTATGTTATTTATACGACGGCATGTCATTTCTGTCTCTAATTTACATGGTCGCGCTCTCTGTATTGCGCACAGCGGAGTTCCGCCCTGGTTCGCACACACACACACACAAACGTACGCGCACACACAAGTGAGCACACTCCCACTCGTATTTGTAAATATTAAGCCGCAAAACGAATTAAAAAAAATAAAATTAAATATGCCTTCTGCCTGTCTCTGTGTTAATGTGTGGAGCAGACGCACGGGTTTGTTTACTACTCATACAGAATCGTCTGCCGTCTCACTAAATGAGGACATAAATACATGAACAACATCCCCAGAACTGCTCTGAGAGTCACTTCATGAGCATTTGACCGTTTCATTTGAGTAAAACTATCCTCATATCATACACACAAATGTAAAGGTACTCACGGCAACCCGTCAAAATAAAAGTTCGGTTTCACTTGAAGACATTGGGCAGAAATATATTACTATTGTTCAGTAGAACGTACGTAATAGGCTACTACTACTAAAACTATTAAAACCTTATATTTAAGGAATACTCATACAATGTCTTCAATGTTTTAATTGTAATATTAAATCCCCTTTATTTTCCAAAATATACAATTTGTTTAATTTTCATTCATTAAAAGATAAATTAAATGAATGTTTTTATGCCGGAAAAAACAGAGATGGTGTTTGAGACGCTCCACACATGTAAATGTTAACAGTTTGTGTGGAGCAGCATTTACTGTGAATGGAGCCGCTCTGAGATGCGCGTACATAACCTATACTCGCGTAAATAATAAAAGCGCATATTAAACCTGCATGGCATATATTTATTTAATTGAATCACTGCCTTTGCGAATTCACAATAGCATTATGCTTTATTATGATTTTTAAATGGGTTTAATACATCATGAACCCTTGATAAATGGTAAAATAATGCATTTCATGGATTCTTGTCCATAGAATGTGCCACTTCCGGTATTTTTGCTGGTTCATTGGCACGGACAAAATGCAATCAAGGATTTTATTAAATCACGTACTCTAACTGAATGAAGGAATCGTGACAGCCCTAAAGTACAGTACTTCATATAATGGAGGTTGACATCTTTAGTTACTTGGGACTCATATTGCATTAGCATTAAAAGCCCAGATTGTTAACCTTCAGGCTATAACAACCTTTCAGCAGCTTTATTTACAGATTTTTTAGCTCTCTAAAACATTTTCAATGCCCTGACGGTGCTTTTAGGGTATTATACGGCTTTAGCAACACAATACAATAATCACATTAATGCACAATTCACATTAATGCACAATAGAGCCTAAGAGGAAATGGTGTGGAATTAAACCAATAGACTGAACAAAAGGCACAAAAGGTGGCGAACAGCACAGTCGACGTGTCTTGTTTTTGTGGAGGTGCACTACAAAAGCCCCCAGAAGGCCAGATGATAAGCAGGGGGAGAGGAGCCCTGAAATGGCTGCTGTTACAAACCCGTGGCAGTAACCATGGCAACTACAATTTAATAATAGTGTTCCGATCTCCAGCTGCAGTGGATTAAAGAAAATGACAAGATGTTCCTTTTGAAAAGCCTTCCCTGCTCCGTTGCCATGGCAACAGTGCTGATTTTCATATAGCCAGGCACAGAGCGGGGCCCAGAAACTGTCACTATGATTTGCGTCCAGAGTAGCTCTCACTCCACCGCCGGGCTGGCTGCCCGAACCTGGCTGCAAAGTGAGGAGAGGTTAGGGCCTCAAATCATATCCCCCTTCATCTGGGTACATTTCATAAACAACCACTCTCTCTCTCTCCAGAACGAGCCACTAAAAACATGAGCTCTGTCAATGGAGGAAATTCCACACTGAAACAAATATGGCAGACAGATGAAGCAGCAGCAGACAGGCCTGCATTAAAAGCTTTTCAGCATTGAGCTGTTTAAAGTTTTAAGAGTCTGATTCTGAGGCTTGTGACTCCTAGAATGAAAGACAAATCCACATGAAATAAATCGCCAGGCAAGCATTATGGCGCTCTTGTCTGAAACAGAATCTGCTGCGAGATGATGGCGATAGCTGAGGGGAGAAATCACTCTGCCGTGTTCCTAAACATTCTGCAGCCTCTGCATTTTTGGAGGCTGTGAATTAGGCAGCAAAGCACACAAGAGCCATAGAGAAGGATCTGAAGGCTGCCACAGTAAGATCGCATACAGAACAATCTTTCCTACATGTGTCAACACAAAATCTGAACAATTTAGCTAGTGGAGGAAAACAAAATCCTATTGTTTTCTATAGAATTATTTAAGTGTTACAAGAATGAAAGTTACAAAAGAGACATATTGAGAGGTGAAATTGTTAATGTAAATAATGCATTAACAATAATACTTTAATATATGTCAAGAATTAAATATGTAAGAAGTTTCTGAATTACAATACATTCAAAATTATAGGCTATATTTTACATTTATATTAACGTTTATGCATTTGGCAGATGCTTTCATCCGATGCTCTATTGTTTGGGACACAGGAACAATTTGAATACTTCCAATTTATGTTATTGAGTACATTAATACAACTTAATAATATACTTTAAATTCTATACACAAACACAATCCATGAAATGTCGTCTTATTAGGTTGCTATTATTAGCACAGGCAAATATTAACTTTTATTAATCATTAATAAACCTATCAATACATGATCATAATTGTAATGAATCATGTCCATTTCACTGGTGTAACTAAGACTCCCAGACAAGCCTGACATTTCGACTATAAACCATGTAAAACAATTTGAGTGAAAAAAAAAATTTTTCACTCAGTGGGAATTTTGTTGAAGAACTAAAAACTCTACAACCAGATGATGAAGAGAAAAGGTAATCTGTAGCGACAAACTAAAACTTAAACATTTATCTTAATATGAGTGACTCAACATGTGTGAACACTTATGCCGGGACGTTTCCTGGCTTGACATCCTTTGAAACAAAAAGGTCAGAAAATTGCACTGGACAGGCAAATGAAAAATACCAGCATGATATTCCTGAGGCATATGCTTTCAAAAGTCTAAGATCAAATATAATGTTATTTTGGTGTGTCTCCGTGCTTACAAAACTCACACCAATATTATCATTTTAAATGTGGGCTTTTTGTGATTGTACTTTTCATTACAGAAAAGGGCTGAAATTCCAATAGTGCTTATTTCAAACTGCAGATTCACCATAGATAAAACAAACAGCTTATACATATTTAACGAAATACACACTTTTAATGAAATAAAAAAAACAAGAAACAAACCTAAAATACAATTAACATACACTACAAGTCCTTTAATTGTAACAGTACCTCTAGCACATGAAGCGCTGTCAACACAAGAACAACATCCTGTATATTTTGATTCGACCACGCGCACGGCAATCAAGCCTGGCCACGCCCCCTCCATCAATATCATCCAATCACCGCACGACTCCGAAAAGCATATAACACACTGAATAAACACAGCGAGCGCCCCAACTTTTACACACCTACTAAACCCTTCAAAACAGCGGATGCCTTCATTATAAATCTTCAAGTGAGCACAAAGCACCAAACTAATCCTACGCAATGTCATCCCGACTGTAAAGCGTACTGCGAAGTCATAATAAAACAGTCTTTCTATTATATTCATTCTGTCAAAAACAAAGTTAAGTCGCTTATGCCAGACAATTCGCGCCGGCATGCGTGCAAACCGCATACACACACTAATATAAAGCACCCTGCCTTGACGTTAGCACAGACGGCTAATGCTACTGACAGCAACATATAAACAACCGGACAGCGCTGTCAACGCGATTTAAACAGCGGTTTCTTCAAGACAAACACGTATATAACATTACAAGAGGCGCGCGAGGCGGAACGCAGTGTGACGCGCGCCGAACGCTTAACAGGTGAAGACGAGCATGCTAACGTACCTGCGCGGACTGAACAGGTCGTCCATGTCGGAGCCAGAGCTGCTGTTTTATTTGACAGACTGAGGAATAAAGTGTCCCCTCGCACCTATTTGTGTAGGTACTCAAAATGGAGGCTCACGCATTCAGTCAGCTTTTACACGGAGCTTGTGCCGTGACCGACAGACAGCACTGAGCATGTGCCGCGACCTCACACACACACACACACAGAGGAATCACAGCCCATCTCTCCTGCTCACACACACCATGCTGCTGCATACCAAACAAGCAGGAGGAGGGAGTCGAGAGGGCGATAGACTGTGATTGAGTGGGGGACCCGTGAAGGGGGCTCCCAACCAGCAACTCAACAGCATTCCTCCTCTGTTTATCAGCCACAGCATCTTATTACCCCTCAAACTTCCCCTCTCCTCTCCCTGGGCTCCTAATGCACCCCATTATTGGAGCATCACATGACTATGGTAATGGGTCCTGCTGTAATCCTGCTTTTTTCCCTGACACAAGCATCCAGGCTATGATTGTAAAACACAAAAGGAATGGGGGTTTTAACTATTCATTTTCAATACACTTGAACATTTAATAGAGATGTCACATTATGAGCGAGGAACTGATTATTTTTATTATTATTTTGGTTGGTTAGTGTACATTTAAATATTTAAAAATGCATCATTTGCAAATAAAATAATTGTAATCACTATAAAAAGACAGTGGGCCACGCATTATAGTATGTATACAATAACTAATTCATATAGGCCTAAATGAAGATGAGTAAATTACTTAATTAGTAAATTTACCAGTTTTAATTTAGATTTTTTTCTTCCTTTAAGAGTAAATCTGGAATGTTTAAATATCTTTGTATGTTTAATACAGAGGTCCCCAACCACCAGGTCGCGACCCACTACCGGGCCGTGGAAGAATTCCTACCGGGTCACGAGAAAGTTCTGGGGAAAATGTGTATAGATGTGATGCTCTGTTATTTATTGTGTGTCAATGATTGTTCTATATTTTCATTGTATGCGATTGATATGGAGCAGCAATTTGACGATTTCATGTTAAATTAGTAAATAAAAGATTGCTCTGATCTTTCATATAGGCTATTAGGGCTTAAACGGATCGCAGTTGATCCGTGATATACGGACCAGGTCCAGACACCACCGTTCGGCATGTGATTCGCAGATTAATTTGCCAATTTACACGTTCAAGCTATTTAAAACCACAAGAAGAAGAAACGAAACAGAACTCAATTCGTTACTTGCGCACTGTTCTCGCACACACCCGAAGCGTGCACAAGCATAGAGACATCTTTCAGACAGCGCGGCATACCGATTTGATTCCTCTTTCACGTATCCCTACGTTTAAGATACATATGCATGGGGGTTTGCGGTTACGTTGCAATACTGGAAATATTTCTGTTTTAAACCATAAGGGCAAGCCAATGGATATCACATAAGCAACGTGTAAACTTTGCGCTATAGTAATGCCGGTGAACGTCTTAACTTCAGTCATACAGAAAATGAAAGTAAAAAAAACCAGACAGTTTTCTAACACTGCATTAACAGCCCATATTCTCTCAGAGACAACAAGAGACGAATCTACTTCAACATGTGCTGATAACAGTATAAATGAATGTTTTAAAGACCCCCCCCTCCCTCCGGTCCGCAATATTTTTTTCAAAACCGTAACCGGTCTGCGGTGTAAAAAAGGTTGGAGACCCCTGGTTTAATACATTTCAGAAAAATAAGTTACGTCAGTTTCAAATTTGAGTATGTCTTAATAGCTTGTCTTTATTTAAAAGTAGCCTATTAAAGGGATAGTTCACTTTGAAATTAAAATTTGGTATCTATCAGCTTACCCCAAGGGCATCCAAGATGTAGGTGTCTTTTTTTCTTCAGTACGAACAGTATTTATATCGTTTTTTTACCTCTTGTACACAACCATGTCCAAGTGATCTGAGTGCGCACACACATCCGGTGTGTGACGTGTGTGTGCGCGCGCTCTGGCTCACGCTGCATTCACACGGGGCGTCGGCGTCAACGCTTGACGGAGGGCGTGTCTGAAGCGTGGTGCTGATGCAACTTCGTGGTATTTTCTTGTTGGAAGACGCGCACTGTCATCGCTCGTGTCGTTTCTGAACGGTCTACTCTAGGATAATGATGACTTCTTTTAAGCAGACCCGCTTGCTGTCATGCATTGTATTTCTATACGAGCGCTCCATGTATCCGTTTCATTCATCTGTAACTAGCCAAACACACATGCCGCAACTCCACCCTCCTCACCCTGCGTCACTTCCACCTAACCATGTAAAAAATAACAGATCCAGGAACAGTTTATTGAGACATGACATCGGCGAAAAAAAAAAAAAAAGGAATCTTACTATGACGAAGGATTAGTCCATGAATAATATTTGTGCCATTCCGAAATTAAAGAGCCATCATTTTGTACCAAAAGGAATATACATAACCGTATATAATAATACTGTCAAACAATTCAAATAATTTTTTAAAGCACCACGCTTCAGACACGCCCTCCGTCAAGCGTTGACGCCGACGCCCCGTGTGAATGCAGCGTGAGCCAGAGCGCGCGCACACACACACGTCACACACCGGATGCGTGTGCGCACTCAGATCACTTGGACATGGTTGTGAACAAGAGGTAAAAAAACGATATAAATACTGTTCGTTTTCTCACACAAACCGCTCGTTTCGTGTCTTAGGCCATCAATGTGTAGTTACGATGGGGAATTGTTTAATTTGGATTTCTCTGTGCATGTTCTTTTTCCCTCTTATAGAGACAGTGACCTATACCTGCCATTATATGACTGACAGACTAGAACGGTTTGACCTAAAAACATCAAAATTGGATCTACTGAAGAAAAAAAGACACCTACATCTTGGATGCCCTTGGGGTAAGCTGATAGATACCAAATTTTAATTTCAAAGTGAACTATCCCTTTAACTACAAAAAAGTAGCTATTACAGGCATTTTAAAACAAATCCTTGTTCTTTGTAATGTAATTTAAGTGCACAACAGAGACAAGGCTGTAAAATATTTAATGGATATTCGAGCAAAACCTGGATGATTGCAACAGCAGGTAATAAACTTTGACAGGTGTCTTATGTTAAATTATTAATGCTACAACAGTGTGACTAGCATGTCAGGCTTGGTCATGCAGTTAAAACATCCTACAACATCCATTTCCTGTCATGTATTGGTATTTTAGTTTATTATAACATGTATCTGTGAGAAGAGGACTTGAAAAGAAAAGACCAAATAATGAGTCTTCACAGCATTAAAAATGTAGCCGCGCATTTCTTCCTATAGCAAGCAAGTTTAAAATCAGATTTCAAGAACATTACATTTTATGGTCAATTATTAAAGTATATTAAAGTATATATAGGCCTATACTAACATTCAAATGTTTGGGGTCAATACGTTTTTTTTTTTTTTTTTTTTAAGAAATTAATATGTTTACTTACAGTAACAATAAAGACTTTTATATTGTTACAAAATAATTTAAAAAGAAATAAATGCAGCTCTTTTGAATTTTCTATTTCTCAAAACTCTTGAAAAGGTTTCCATAAAAATATTAAGTAGCACAACTGATTATCAACATTGATAAGAAGTGTTTTTGAGCACCAAATCAGCATAGATTTCTGAAGGATTATTTTAAATTGTAAATAATTTGGTTTTGCATTTTGATTAAATAAATGCAGTCTTGTGAGCATAAGAGACTACTTTTAAAAACATTAACCCCAAACTTTTGAACAGCAACGTATTTGTTTGTGTAAAATAAATAATAATGCAAAATCAAGGAGTGATACATTTCCCCAAAATGCTGGAGATGGAAAATAAAACTTTAAATGCAGACCTCCATTGTCAAAGACAGGCTATAAAACAGATGACTATTCTTCATGATTTAATCTATTCTCAAACTGCCTTCATGCACTGCTGGACAAATTAGAGTGAATAAAGCAAATCCAGAAACCTGATATGAATCATAAAATCGCTATTTGTAAAATATTGCAACAGAGGATCTGAAGACAGAACATGCCTGAGGAGGGCTGATTATTGAAGTCAGTAAAGGCTTACCTGGTTTCTGGGTTATATCCTAAGATGTAGAAGAAAGAGTCGATTCGTGCTTTGAACTCCCTGGCAGCAAATATGTCAGAAAAGTGTGAAATGTTACATTTCCCCCTGCAAAGAAATAGAGCAAACAAATCAGTCATGTTGCAAATACATTCCCAGATTTACTCCTAAAGGAATAGTTCACCCAAAAATGAATATTTGCCATTATTTTTTACTCAATCCTATTTATATTATAATGAATGCTGTTCCAATCATGTATGCATTATTTTGCCCGTTTTTCCCCCTACTTTTGTGTAAATAATAATAATTTTAATTATGGGATACTGGTATAGATTTCTAAGTGTGGGTAATCTCGGGGGTTACAGGATCACAGCATTCCTGTATAGTTGTATTATTAATGCCCTTTCCCTGCATCCTGATAGACAAACAAAAGGTGACAGGCTTTTCAAACAATGCAGAGCGAAAAACCTCTACGAATCGTGACATTTTTACAATCCCCCCTTTCTGCACTTTACATTTCCAACGTCAGGCGCTATCAAAATAATAGGCATCAGTGTTTTTGCACCGGTTCAATACCTTGCTCAAAAGATGAAAGGAATGTGAGGTTTGGAGCAAGCATTAAGACATGCTAGCGGAATTCATTGAGTTTATCTAAAGCCCTGTAATAAGTCAAATCAAAGGGCTCTCTGTGCAGCAGAAGTTGCAGCTAATTTGCCCTGAAATCAGTGGTTCAGAGCTGTGGCTTAGTGTGCTGCCTCCAGATGGTTTCAGTTAAGAGAGAGGGAAGGAAAGGAGGGAGGAAGAGAAAGAGAGGGGGAAAATACATCACATGGGTAAAGACAGACCGAGAAGGTCTGGTTTCTTGACAATAAGCATGCCTGTACTCTTTTTCCTGAGCCTCATCGCAAAAGAACGTAATTGCTTTCAGTAATGCTTTGCATGCAGAATCGCTGTGAAATGGTAGTCTGTACTGAGACTATCACTCCTGTAGTGAACTGAGAGGATCAAAATGTCTGTTTATGGCTCTTAAAGACTCCAGTCTTACATCCCACAGCATCTGTACCTGCCAGAGGTTTTTTTAATGACTATAAATCATGGGAGCTAGTGCTGGCTTTTATTCTCAATGCATTTGCGTATTCATTAGAGTAGTTTCACGAGTCGCCAGCGAGCCACCATGAATAACAACAGTGTAAGAGTGCCAGCCTAATAATAAACTCTGATTTAAACTTGTGGTAAAATTGTTTTAATCGTAATGAGTTTGATTTATTTCCATTAATCACTTCAAACTGCCCATTATAATGAATCATTTTAAAACTTAAAGCAGCTACTTCTGTGTGTCATCCAAAAAAGCACCAAGTAGGATATTTCCTATCTTAAAAAAAAAAAAAAAAAAAAGACTTTATTATTACCCAAAAAGACCGTATGCATGATTTTTCATATTTTAAAAAAAATAAACAAAAACAAAATAATAATAATACATTAAATATTAAATAATGCTTCATAATTATGCATTGTTATATTGATGCATACAAAAAAAATAAAAAAAATAAATTACATAAATACAAAATAAAATAAAAATATAAAAAATAAAAATATATAAATTCATCCTCATTCTTCAACTTGAATCAAATGGGATATATATATATATATATATATATATATATATATATATATATATATATATATATATATATTAGAGAGAGATAGAGGTATATTAAATTACACTGAATATTGAGAGGTTTTTCTCTATTAGGTGAACTCTTATTAAGCACTTTACTGCTGTGGGTTAATTAATAAATTCCTAAGCAGAGGTAAATGTAATTGTGTGTATTACCTGAGGGCAGCAGCATGATAGGTGTCCACATAGTCTGAGATGAAGAGCTCTCTGCTCTTAACCACGGGATCAGTAATAACCAGCTCGCGACCAGAGTCTGGAGAAAGAGACAGAAAGCAGACACTGAGCGTGAGAGGCATCCAGACTGCCACTAATAAAAACGTGCACACATAATAAACGCAGGCGAGACACAAAAGAAACCAGACAGATGCACAGACACTCTCACAGCTTATGAAATATGACTGTTATAGACTTATATCACAATGAAAGTAACAGTATGGCAGCTCTTGGAAATGGACAATAGAATGGAAAAAAATTAAGCAATGGTTTCAATTCAATTAAAAAAAAACATTTAATGCAAATGCAGAAGCTGCATGAAATACTAAACTATATTTTTATGCTGAAGCTTTTCAGGCAAATATTTCAATCAAAGATCCACACAGACATTATTGGATGAACATTCGTCTTCAGATGGCATCAGGACAAATAACAATGGCCGCCTTGACACTAGTCAGTGGTGCAGCAGGTGGCGGCTGTGCTCTCCAGCAGGCTGGCAGAAACGCAAGCCTTCTTAATGCTTTATTAGAGTGCGGTGTGAATCAAAGTGCCAAAGCCCCGGCCTGTTATTACTGCCTGATGTGTGTATCAAGCTCAGATTTGCTGCTGATAGTCAGGAGAATGAGAGCTCCGAGGGCACATTACACTCAAAGTTATTTGCACTTCACGGCCCCGCTGTCGCTCTTGAGGGAGCGTTACCAGGGAAACAAGGACAGGAGGGTGGTATTTTTTTTTCCCGAATCCACATTTATTTGAGATGCCGTTCTCTATGAAACCTCAAACCAATAACCAGGGGTGGTTACATAAATGATGGCGGGTGAGAAGGACCCTTCAAAAGAAAGTTCTGTGTTTTTCAACCATCACACACACACACTCACGTACCGTTCTCATTGTTGCGGTCCTGAACCAGGTGCTGATAGACGGAGTCAGGTACCTCAGACTGACGGTAGTACCATTTCACATTCATTAACAGATGGTCCCGTTTACTCTGAAAGAGAAAAATAAACATTTGTTAAAATAAATAGACATTGTTTGTTTGTTAACAGCGTCGCAAATTGAGCTCTTGGCAAACGTGAGCCGGTGCCACAACTGGGTATAGTTCTAGTAATCCTGTGCCAAAAGCCCTGGGTGGAAAAAAGTCAATTAAAAAGGGATTGAAGGCATTTAATTATTTAATAAAGTAAACCGCTTCATGACCATATGTGGGAGGGAGGTAAAGAAACACGGATGGTGCATATTCAGGCAACTAAAAATGAACAAAAAATTAGGCTGGCTTTGTCTAGCCAACATCAGCTGCCGCTCCCCTCTTTTCCGCAGCTGCACTTTGAACTCTGCCACCCGCTGTCCGTCCATGGGACTGCACACAGCTCCCCTCGCTGCAGTAGAGCAGAATGACCAGCAAGTGGCAGCACTGAGTCGTGTCCAGACCTCCCAGAGGCGCTTCCAAGAGGGGCCAGAGAGAGGGAAGAAAAGGGTAAAGCACTGTTTTTATTCCCTGACATGAAATATTTATTATCCTCTCACACGAAGCCAACTGACCATTCAAATGGTTTAAAAGGACATTAAGAAACCACAGCTCAGCAGACGCTGGCGACAAGACCCCCGGAGCAGTGGCCAGAAATCACAGTCATCTTTAACATGACTACAGATTACCACATTCCCCACAAAAGGCCGAGTGTGTGCCACTGCGCCAGCCTAGTGTGGAAAAAAAAAACAGGGTGGATCACAGAGCCAAGGGTCTTTTTTTTTATTGAAAGCCTAATTCACTTCATGCAGCTCTGGCTTCTCAAAGGGGGGCTGATGGGGGGCTGAGCTCATTGTTGAGATATTTCAAGACTCCTGCTACCTTTACTGAGGTCACTGGAAACCACTAGGAGGGAGCAAATGAAGTAGAATATCTGCTAAAGAACAGCAAAAATGTTCTCTTTTCAAATTACTGACATGAAGGTCAAAGGGAAGAATCCATGGTGTTAAAGACCATGAAAAAGAGGAATCTAGGCAAAATAAAAAGTGTGCTGCTGTTTCTGGTATGGTTGAGATGGTTAAAACCCAATTTAAATGAGATTAAAGGCGCTCTCTCTGTAACTGGGCCACTTGTACGTGTCATCAGAGGTGTTGTCAGTGCTTATTACACCGCAGATGGGGAGACAACCTGTGCTCCTCCGGGATATTTCAGAGCTTGGTTCAGCTGAGGATGGAGGCTGATGGAGACCAAAAGCAATGTAGGGGTTGCTTTGAGCACTCCTGCCTTAATTTACAACATTCAAAATTTACATAAACACCTCCAGACCTCAAGAACAAATGCTTAAGATATTTGTGGTGTCCACACAGTTCCTTATGTGGCTGAATTGTGCAACCTTTCCTGTCGTTTCTCAAGAGCTGGAAATGACTGTTTCATTATCAGACCCTAATTATGTTTGCATGTTACACTGAACAGATCACTGCACAGAATCAAATTATCAAGATAAGCACTCTGAGGCGGAGAGAGGCAGTCGAATGGAGGCAGCGGCGAGGAGCCCATTACAATTACAATGCTGAATTGATTAGTGACATTCCACACAGCATTCCCTCCCCTCCCCGAGCCGCTCCTCATCCGGCTGATCCCAGCACAGCTTAAAGCCACCTCTCCAAACACATGACTGAATTAAGACTGCTCGAGGGGCCTGCCGGCTCACTTATAAACTGGGTCTCAGTCAGCAACGAAGACAGTAAAGGGAGAGATTTCCCCTCCGTCAGAGCAGCGAGACATTCCTGAGGAGAACGGAGGGGGTGGCGGTGGTCTGTCTGCTCTCTTCTTCTCTCTTGCTTCCTTTGTCTGATTGTTGACCACTAAACCAGGGTGTCACAAGTAGGGTTTGGTTACCGAACTCGGTACTTTTAATAGTTCCGACCGAATTGCTTCAGTACTACCGAGTACCGATTCACATTAAATCAATCGGTGCCAAATTTCGGTACCCGAGAATGCATCTGGGTGCATACGTTACAGAGAGAGAGAGACACCCTGTGACGTGTGACGTGAAATTTTCTTAAATGTGAGGATTTCTAGGGCCATAAGGTTTCCACAAAAACATGGACGGGATCATAAAAACGGAATTTACTCTATAGCGCGGAATGCCACGGAATTCATAATTTTTTGGATGAATAAAATCAAAAGTAGGTCTGTCACTTCGAATCGCGATATAGACTAGTGTCAATGAATATTAAAATGCAAAAAGATGTTTTAAATATTAATCCTGCATGTTCTGCTTGCCTCTGTATGTTTGAATGGCAGAGACGTGGTTTTGTTTACTACATAAATACTGAAGCACTTGTGATGCTCGCAGTGATTTCATCCTCTGTGTTTCACTATATGATGACATGAACACATGAACTCAATCTCCAGATCTGCTGTGAGAGTCACTTCATGAGAATTTTACCGTTTCCTTTAAGAAAACTAGCATTATACCATACTGAATACACACAGAAACTTCACGGCAACCTGTCAAAATAAAAGTGCGGTTTAACATTTAGGCTAACAGAAATATATTACTCTTGTACAGTATAATGTACGTCTTCATATATTCCATTTTCTGTTATTTTAAATAAAAACTAAATGATAAAAATAAATTACAACCAGATTAACCACTTAATTGTAGAAAAAATATAATTATTATTAAAACTTTTTTTAAAGGAATATTCACAATTTTTCTTCCATGTGTTAATTTTAACAGTAAACCCCTGTTTGTTTGCCAAAAAATAAAAGGGTTTAATTTTCATTTGATTAAAAATAAATGTTTAATGCCTTCATTTGAATATCAGAAAAATTAAAACACAAGAACTTCTGAAAAAGACTGTAGGGCCCTATTGTTAATGTTGAAATTGAGAGTTTTGGACATATTTTTTCACTGAAATACATGTTTTTGTTATTACACAGAGAGTAAAGTACCGAAAAAGGTACCATTGGGTACCAGCACGGAATTTCAGGCACCGATACCGGTACCAGTTAAAATGTGAGCGGTACCCAACCCTAGTCACATGGTAATCCAAAACAGAAATTAACTCTCCACCCAATCTGAATGCCACATTCAAGTCTCACAGGGCTGTGCGATATCTATAAAATGTATATACAGTGTATATAATAATACACTCCAATCCAAACATGCATATTGTGATGCCTGATGCTACTTGATGATATAAGCCTGACCTAAAGAGGGCAGAAGAGAGAAGTGGGAAGTGTCAGAAGCACGGGGGAGGTAGGGCGAGACGAACAGCGCGGGCAGCACTAATTACAGCACAGCCAGCGTAAGAGTCCAGTGAGAGCAGTATAAGAGGCTGAAGCTGGACTTTACAAGGTCTGGCCGGAGGGGGAACAGAGCAGGGTGGAGTCTACCAGGGGTGTTAAGCAGACTCCACCGGCACACCAACAGCTGGGCTTTCCACAGGGAGCTACTGGGCTAATAATAACCTGATGTGTGGCACACATCACAGAGAAAAGATGTGAGGACTATTCATTAGTGATGTGAGAATTAAAGAGCTGCACACAGAAGCGGGCTCTTGAGCCATGCTTGGACGCAGAACCGAGGTGGTAATGAGAGGAAAATTACACGAAGCGAATGCCTGCGCACACGGCGTTTGAATTAGTCACGCTTTATTACATGCTATTGCTGAAGGTACCAACACCGATACGGCCGCCGTGGCAGAACCTCCCACCCCTGTGACCTGACGCTGCGTGTCGCCGGCTGACATTTTGTCCGTTTAGCGTAATCATTAAACATGGCGGCAGCTGCAGCAGCAGTGCTGGCAGGTCTTATCTGTTAACAGGCAGCTCAAAGTGGTCACATGGCTCCCACATTAACAGGAGACGGTAAAACAACCGCAGCCTGGGCCCTCGTGGTCTCTTCTCACATAACCAAGCCACAGTTAAGCAAAGCCAGACCCTGAGGCTCTCCACCTAGAGCACATTAACAGGAAATGTGTGTTTATTTTCAATTTCAATGTTGTGCTTTTCTGTCATCCGGCACCAGAACTCTCTCCGGTTTCCCTAACCAAACTGGGCTTGTGCAGAGGAACCAAAGAAAAGCAGGCGTTTTTGCAGTTCCTGAAGAAGGTGGTGGTGGAAAACGGTTTCTTGAGGGCTTTGGCAGACATGCGAAGAATCCAAACGGCTTGTTCCGCCCAGTGTGTGAACATGTTGGTGGCATCGAGAGGGACAGATCTATGATCTACAAAACATAATATGATTAGCGAGGAGCAGGCAGACAGGAAGGGCTCACTCTCTCACGCATGATGGATGTGCACACCGAGACAGTTTCCGCCCATACGCTCGCTCTCTCTTTAACTGCCTCGCAGACATAGACCAGACGCAGCTCTCTCCATATACACACACAAGCACTTCCATCTGGACCTCAGCTCACAGCTGTATGTGACAAAGAGAGGAAAAACGCATCGTTGTAAGCCCCATGAACAAAAACGTCCCATGTGAATAAAGACATGTAGCGTGCTTTTCCTTTTTTAATAAATAAAGAAAAAGCAGCGAGTCTCACGTAGACTCCTTTCGGCTCGGGCGGTTGAAGGAGAGCAATTGTGCTGCCCTGCCACCGTCAGACTGAAACTAATAATGGTAAACAAGTGCTGATGACATGTTTCTCCCCTGCAAAAGCCTGTGTACAGATTACTCCTCCGCCTGTCTACAAGAACAAACGGATGGAGGGAGGGAGAGAGTCACAGCTGTGATGCCGGCACAGTCAGGACCTTTATGCTGCTAAACACCGGGCGCCTCTCTCTCTCCCTCTGCTGTTTAGATATTAAATCTCGACTCGCTTTGAACAAAGTCTGCCCATCTGTCAGCCACTCTCTATATTGGATTTGATGAGCATTAGGCAGTTCAAAGGGGGAGATTTTTAGTGTAACAAAACCAGGATAAAACTACACCCCCAACCTTGTGACACAAATCCACTCATGTGAGCTCTGGTCCAAAACATAGTGAAGCTGTCTGCCTTGGTAACATTTTAAGACATGTTCCCAACCCAGAGGCAACATTATGCAAACTTTCTAATACACAATTTCAGCCAAAATGTACAGCTCTGTCCCCGAACCTAGTGAGCTGCCTCACTGACAACGGCCTACATAAACCAGCTGCCTTTTAAAGGAACCTGAATACTGACTGTGTTGGAATGATCTACATGGTAGCTATGTATATAAATAGTGCTCCTCAAACAAAGAGCACAAGAATACAGGCAATGTGAGTGGAATGGCATTATACTTGCAAAAGCTGAAACCTTAGAAATCATTCTAATATGCTTTATTTGATGCTCAAACATTACAAATGTTGAAAACAGTTTGTTCCACTTAACTTCTTTTTTTTGTGGAACCCATGATAATTTTTTTTCTGATTAATAGAAAGTTCAAAAGAACAGCATTGATTTGAAAAGGAATTTATTTGAAAATTTCATTCATCTTCGGAACACAAATTAAGATATTTTTGATGGAATCTGAGAGCTCTCCAAAATGGTGGAAGACGGTAATTCAGGGAGAAGAATTGTTGAATAAGTTATGTTATTATTGTTTTCTTTGCACTCAAAAAGTATTCTCGTAAAATTACAGTTGATGTCACATGGACTATTTTACCGATGTCCTTGCTACGTTTCTGTGTGTTGATCGTGGTAATATCCTTGCCATCTATGGAGGTTCAGAGAGCTCTCAGAATCCATCAAAAATATCTTAATTTGTGTTCTGAAGATGAACGAAGGTCTTACGGGTTTGGAACGACATGAGGGTGAGTAATTAATGACAGAATTAATTTTTGGGTGAACTACCTCTTTAAGGATTGCCATGCTTTGACGATTGTATGTATTCTTTGTGGATAAGAATCCCAGAATGCATTGCAATGTACCCAAAATGGTGGCCATGTTAAGTGAAATGTGAACTCTAAATTTATTTTCATTCAGTACTAAAAATTATAGATAAAGGCTTAAAACAATTAATGTAGTATTTCACCTATATGTCTCTTCTATGCATTTATGTTTATTACAGCATCATGCTGTTATCTTCGTAAAATGCTAAACTCAACTGGAATCAGTTGTGGTTTTCACCTTAGAAAGCAGCTCCATATGTAGACAGTACAAAGCAAAGCAGCTCAATGGGTTTTGGAACGAAACCACCTTATCCATCTTGTGCACGTACACATGCTGGAAGCCAGAGATCTGCAGACATTATCGTACGTTCCTGTCCATTTAGCGGCGACTCGCGCCATGCTGGGTGTACAAATAATGCTAATTAAGATCTCCCTGCTACTGCTGCATCCATTACACCAGCCTCAAAAACACAGCAACACTTAAAACACTTGACTGTGCACTTCACATAATCTCCCTCTCTCTATTTCCTCGCCCTGATTCTTGATCTCGAAGGCTATTTCCTGTAGCTGGCCGTTGGGCGATATCACGTCAGGTGTGTTTGATATGAAGAGGCAGTGGCTGTGATGTGTATCACAGCGTGTGTTGAGTTGCTACACACAGCAGGTGTGACCGGCTCATATCCCTTCCCCCCTTTTCCTCTTTCAAAACTGTTTTTTCCCCTCACTCAACCCCCCACCTGGTACTCTAACACTTCAGTTACTGCCTGAATGCTGGGGGCTGGACATGAAAGAAGGGGGTGTTTCCTGAGACATGATTGACAGCAGTCTCCAGGCAAACAATGGGTGGAAAGACAATGTTAATATTTAAACGGTTGTTATTTTATTGCTATGAAGGAGAAACACTTTTTCCTTCACGAGGCGGCACTGGTGGCACAGGTCTATTGTTCTTGTAACGTTTTGTTGTGGGAGACATTAAAAGACGCAAACCAAACCAGAGACATTCTTTCAAAATGGTTTAAACAAAACAATGTATCATAAAAATGAATGCTTTTATCTATAAGAAACAATCTGTAAAGCATGTGAGCAGACTGATAAGATACCCGCATAGTTTCTAAAATAGCTAAATACAGACTACTCTTTCTTTTCCTTCAGTTGTGGTTGTTTTTGAGCAATCCAGACAATAGCAGGAAATGAAGAGCTCTGAATACAGCTATCGATAACAGGCCAAATCAGAAAGCTTTGCTGTACACACACACAAGCTTTCAATGTCGCTGCTCAATTGACAGCGCCCAGACAAAATAAATCATATTCTACCCACGATGTGAATTTGCAGCCTGAATTGAATGTTATTGTATTATTTCGCGGTATCAAGTCACATTAAACACAATAAATAGACATCACGCCTTTCTATTGTGTAGTCGCCATTGACAGCACTCAAAAAAACAATGCAAACTGTCCGATTCACAAATGACTCTTATGAGCAGGTTCTTTTAATTAAGTGGTCAAACAGCCTCAAAAACTCAGGCTTTTAAATCAATGAATTACTTGCCAAATTGGCTTAGCGAATTAAATTTTGATCTGCTTACTGACAGATAATGTTTTAATATAATGTAAATAATATAATAAAAATGTTAAAAAAGATCAACAATATATTTTATGATATATGTAGTATAAAAAAAAGAGAGTAATCATTCAGCAACCAATTCAAAGACTAATGTAACCACTGCTGAATCCATTTCTCTCTCTTGCAGAGTTTTAGATTTGACTTCTTCCTTCGTCTTGGGTAACATCTTATCTAAAAGCTGACTGTGCCAACCCTAAATGGCTGCTGACAGTGTAGATTTATGGACTGAAGCAGTGCGACTTAGAGAGGGAGAATGCCTGCGAGCTCAGGGGACGCCGGATCTGTGTTCCTGACCTCAATGGTCAGCGTCGTAGTATAGAGTTACTCCATAATTCTACAGCTCTCTGACACAACCTTGTCACACGGCCGGTGAGATAATGTACTACAAGAGCACAAGTCTGGTGTACAGCCTCCCAGAAATGTGAAACATCTCAAAACATTTGAGCACAAAGGCAAAACACATGAGCCCGTGAGCTTATCCCGTCCTGAAATCTGTAGAGAGAGCGACGGCGGATCAGTCGCACAAGCAGCGGGCTCGGTTTAGCCTTGAATCCCTGTTCATGTCTCTGCACTTCCTGAATGAAAGCAGAGAGAGAGAGACAATGTGCTGCCTTGTTAGTGTGGCCTAATGACTGGGTCGTTTCACTCGCTGGGGAGGGGAGCAGCCATGCATTCATAGATAAACACAGACAGGATCATGGTGGGGTGAAAAGGGCTGAACCACAGGCAATGGTTGCAGCACGAGTTAAAATGAAGAAATAGCGTGTTTACGAGACTGACGTATGAATGAAACGCAAGCTGTTGGGCCTTTATATTAGGGTACAGAAAACAGAGAGAGGAAAACACGCTATTTCTTGTTTAAATGTGAACCGTGCCTGGTTGGCTGGTTAATCCCAGCATTGAGGCTGCAGCATGGGCCGCTGAGCAGTGCCGGGTGTGATGGAGCGCGGTAATGCAAGGCAGGAAATGAGAAGTCTTGGTTAAGCCACGGCTAATCGATCAGTGTGTTTGGGCTGGAGCGAGCCAAGCTGATGCAGGGAAAGCGGCTTGAGGTAACAGACGCTGCGCAAACCCTTCCTCTGTTCTCTGCGCTGCTGTACTCTGACACAATGCTCTTTGTTCTGCTCTGGCTCTAATTGCGTCGCTGACTCACTTGGGTTCTGATTATTTGATTGGGCTGATTACAGCGTTCAACTTTCATTGGCCAGTGTGCATGTGGCTCGGCATTCGTGGATTGAGTACAAGAGCAGGTTTTGTATACAAGTGAAGCTGTTTGGGTTGATGTGAAAAAAGAGAGAGACTGATTTAACTCTGCCACCTCCCCTCTCTGACTCGGCTAACTGCAGCTGATGGAAATATTTATAAAAACTCAGTTCCAAAACCTTGTGTGCTGTCTACCTAGATCGCATTTTAAAGAAATAGTTCACCCCAAAAGATGAATTTAGGAATTAAAGAACAGTTTTTTGTCTACAGAATGAAAGTCATTGGGATCCAAAACAAAAAGACATTCATGTCGGCGTGCCAACATGTAGCACTGTTGCGTTTCGGACGTCCCGAGATCGAATCCTGGCTTGCGGACCTTTCCCGATCCAGTCCCCCTCTCACTCCCATTTCGCTTCCTGTCTAACTACTGTCCTATCGAAATAAAGGCATAAAATGCCAAAAATAAATCTTAAAAAAAAAAAACATTTACTTTTACTTCATGGACAAAAAAATAAGTCATTACCTGTTTGGAATATATAAGAAATTATGATCCGCACTCACGAGAACAGTCTTCTTTTTCTGTTTATTTAAATGTTCATCACCAATGGGGAAAAGACACAAACGTTTCGGCTACCAAGCCTTCCTCAGTGTGTAAAGCAATTACATCCCTCCACCCACTTTTCAAATCACCAATTATATCGACGTCATCACTCATTAGTCAATGTTGAATCACCACAATCATTCAAACATTATAACAATTATAATTTTTGGACAAACCGTTCCTTTAAGCACATCTTGTTATAACAGCTGTTCACAGCAGCCTCATCAAAAAAAACACTAAAAAAATTGCTAGACTAAAAATAATAAAAACTGAATGTACAAAACGAAAGTATAGTAATAAAAACGTAATTATAAAATTAAAACCATAACTCTGCGTAAGAGGTTCCATATTAATTTGGATGCTACCTTAAAAGGCAACTGCCTATGTAGACAGTAGACAGCAATATAGCTTACTAGATTTGGAACAAAGCTATAATTTTTAAAACTGAAGATATAAAGAAAGGGAGAGAGGAAGACGAGAAAAAATGCTGATCCTTACAAGTCCTGACTGCCTGACAATGATACTCAGCAGGAAGTTTACCAAGTACACTCCAGTGGAAGAAGAAAAAAAATCAAGGCAGGACAAGAGCACAATTCCCACCCTCACTTGTGATTCATCACACACTCCTTTCACCCAACATCCCCCTGCACTGGGTTTCCTTTCAAACATCAACCTCTGCAAATATTTAGTTCCTAATACCTCTCGCATAAAGGAGCCAAAGCATTACACAGGCTGGCAAAGGGACGGATCCGCATACTGATCGAGCTCACGCGTCCTAAGAGGTGGGCAAGCGTTCAACCACCTAGAAGGACCGTGGCATGAGGTCCTTAGGATGAGTCGGGGAGCCTGTGTGTGTGTGGACAGACAGTAAACTAACCGGCCTGCGACATGCCAGCTGGAGCCCCGCCCTCTGGCTTGACGGGCGGCACGGTACCCGGTGGCCGAGAGAAATTACCGCTGACAAATATTCATACAAACACGACACAGATACCGGATACACATCTGAATGACAACGCACTTCCTCATGTAGACAGACAGGCACAGGCGTAGCCTCATTCCCTATACATTTAGAATTTAATGAGCATGTGTGCGCGGCTGAAACAGCTCCCTACGGGGCGGAGGGGGAGAAATAAAGAGGAGCGCCACAGGAAGCTGCTTATCTGTGCTCCAGACTGTCAATCTGCCACAGGAGCCCTGCACTACAGGCATGAGGAGAGATCATCTGCCTCCTCCAATCCCTCCGTCCTCTTTAATTACACACGCGCTCCACGTACAAACACACACGCGGGTTTGTGCATGCGCACAACTTCCAGGAAACAATGCGGATCTCCTTGTCGAGTCTAGCACACAGGCTTTGACTCTGCGTCAAGGAGAAGAGGAGATGAATATCTCTCGCAGGGATGAGGAGGACACAGGCAGCTGGAGTTCAAGGGTCACGGCTGACACTCAGCCCACGGTTGCACTCCCAGCATGCCATCTTTCAGCTGTATTTCAACCCTTACTACACACACACACACCTCTACCAGCAGCCACCAAGTCGGTTCTTTGTTATAGAGTGCCTACACAGTCCTGCCAGATAAGAGCTGAGGTCAATCTAATTAGATGTAATGGGCGGCAGCAGGCGCACACTCACACACACACACACATACAGAGGCCGGCGTGTAACCGCACAGACGATTTCCCATGCACTAAAATGTGAGCATATGGTCGGGGGAGGGCTGCAGAGACATCAGCCATTTGACATTTTCATCAAGTACTGTAGTACACTCGGAGTAAACTGATATCTCAATTGGCAGAGCGAGGTATCGGCCTCCACCACCGAACTAATGTCAAATCAAGCTGGCGCAGAAGATGCGCCACCGGACTAGATTAGATCGAAAAGAAGAAAAGAAACGTCTGTGTGCATTAACGTCTGCTGAGATGAAGGACGACACAAAGTGAGGCTGACAGCTAAATGTGGTCTTCAGTCTATGAACGTGTGTGTGTGGATGTTTAAGGGAGTGGGGGGGGGATGGGCGGGTTTATTGATGGCACCCGGCTCAGCATCATTAGTGCAACGGTCGGTAAATTATCCCTCCAGCCTTTTGCACAAGGTCCGCCCACTCACACACCAGCCAACGAGCTTCCAGCCGGATGATTGACAGCCCTGAGCAGCCAGTGGTGGAGAGGCAGGGAGCGTCGGTGAGGTGATAAAGCGCTATCAGAGCCGTTTTGTGTATGATGACTGAAAAGCACTGTTTGTTTGCAAGCCTGCTGAGATTTACAACCATTTGCACTGCCCCTCCCTGCATTTGTTTTCTTTCGTGCTGTATTTTTTTCCCATCCTCCCTTTCTCTTTCTCTGGCTGCGTAGAGTGCTGTGTGCACGGAGGACATTTTCCAGCCCACTGTGATGATATTGATTGCAGAGCCTCCCCTGATTGCAGCCCTGAAGTATTGACCAGCCGGCTCTCCTAGAAGCAAACAAACACACATGCGACACACACAAAGTGTGTGTGTGAGTGATTACACGCTGTCAAGCCCCACGTCGAAACGCTCCACAAGGAGAGTGTAAAAGCCCAGAGCTCCTGCTCTCTTGTGCTCATTGGGTCCAGTGATAGCCAGTGGGCATGGGTTTCTGCTGTTTTTCTTATTACCCTTCTTACTTTTGCAACAATTTTACCCTTTTTAAAAGGACTGCATTCTGGGGGAGCCATCAAGAAAGCAGCACTGAGTTAGAAATTCTCATTCTGATCACTCATCTAATCCAGCTCACAGTCTCTCCACAATGAGCCTGATCTAACAGCACACACTCAACCCTAATGCACCAGCACTGCCATTACCCATAATTCCACAATACAGCTCTGCTGCTCTCTAATTACACCAGCATTTCTGTGCGATTTCCACGGAAAAAAAAAGTATGCGCTCACACCCGGTCTCCTGCAAACAGGTGGTTGTGACATGCATTAAGAAAAAAACTCACTATCATTTTAAAGCGTAAAATGTACAAATACTTCCTTTTTACCATATTTATAGGCATGCACAATATCGGTAAAACATGCTAAATACTTTTTCAGAAAAGGCTGAATTTTTAAGTGACAATAACGACATTTGTAATGTTACAAAAGGTTTCTAATCTAAATAAATTTAAATAAACATGGTTTTACCAAAAGTGAGTACCAAAACATTTACCAAAACATTGAGTCTCCCTCAACTATTTCACATAACCACTTTTCACAATCCAATCAATTTCCAATAGACAAATTCAAATTCTATCCTTAATTTTTCCTCAGAAAATATCATGTTTTACTCTACAATCCATCACATTATGGAACTAAACTGGTTTGTGACTTAAAATGCAGAAGTATTTAGATGTCTTCTGATGTAAGAGATCTCGCTTAGCCAGGAAGAACAGCAACATCTCTTAAAAAATTAAGTATGTCAAGAGCTGTCAAGAGACTGCTTTTACCGCATGAAATGCATGACGTGATATTAAATATGGTGACTGGCATGATTTGTATGCTACAGTGTATAAATCGGTCACGTTGTAGAATATAAAGCTGATATTCGCCAAGAATATGTGCGACTGCATGATATAATTCTCAAGTCTTGCGTATAATTCTTTAAATTTTCATGCTTAAATGTCAACCTCCCACACACAGTTCTCTAATGGCTGTCGGTGAGAGCGGTTTGACAGCTGCCGGCTTAAGATCGTTACAGTGTGTCGATGCCCCCCGATCACGAGAGACTGCAGAGCGCAAACCACTTCCACTCGCTCCTCTCTATATTCTCATTCTCCTTCTCTGTAAACCTTTATATACACTAAATCCATTCCATCCATCCAGCCGTGGTGTGAAAGAGAGACAAAAAAAAAAGAAAAGGCAAGGTTGAAGCCATAAACCCCTGATATTACGTGTGCTCTGGCTACCACTTGGCATTTAAATGCCATTTGTGGCGGCAAACAGTTCACACTTAATTACAGCGGGCAGGCAGCTGTAGCGGCCACGCCGAAGCAAGCTGGGCCGCCAGCACTAGCCCTTTCAACTTCCCATGCCGCTAAAAGAGAGCTCACCTTTTAAATACTAAATTGGCCTGCTGCTCAGAACATCTCAGCAAGGGTTTCCCAGCTTCTGAGATGTTGGCCAGCGCCTCGGTTCTTCAAACACTCCACCATCAGCCTGTCCTGCTGCCACAGCGGTGCCTATAATCAATTGGCCTTTATACAGCACCATGAGCTCTGCCTTTGCTTTAGTGTGACACACACACACACACACACACAGATAGAAGCCTCCCCTGCGCTCTGAACCTGCTTGGATGATGTGTTGCACAGATGTTACAAAGGCGTCTCTGCCACTATCACTCTGAACCGACCTTGGAAAAGGATTTCAAAAATATTTAAAAGCTGTTGCATCAAAATGACAGCAGTTTACCACCGTAGGTGACTCACAAAGATGTCACTGAATAAACTAATATCTGTCTCAGACGGACACACCAACTGCCTTCAATAAAAGCGATTCATCTCAGTATTTTCACTATTTTTGTCTATCATTATAAGGAAAAACTTTTTAACAACAGAACTCTGGTCTAAATATGTATATTTTACTACACAGTCATATAAATAAACTGATTCATGTGTCACAAATCTTAAGCACCCTTAAAATTAACAGGACTGCTGCCAAATATCTCAATGCAATACATGACATGGCAATACACATTTCACTATACAATACACTGTAAGACAATATCAAAACTAGACTGCGATTAAACTCAGCATTTCATCCAGTGCCATATAAAAACCATTTCAACCAGACTGAGAAATGTGCAAAATCCAAAATACGTTTCAGTCCATTTTGCAAAATAAATTCTCAAAATATATTTTACATTTACGCATTTAGCAGACGCTTTTATCCAAAGCGACTTACAGTGCATTCAGGCTATACATTTTTTTTTTATCATTATGTGTGTTCCCTGGGAATTGAACCCACAACCTTTTGCGCTGCTAACGCAATGCTCTACCACTGAGCCACAGGAACAAATTTTAAATTGGTTTTAAAAAAATTATATCAACGTCACTGCCCTGGCACTTTCTGTATATCAGCAACTAATCCAGATCTTGCATTGTGCTTGGCATTTCCTAACATGTGACCAACCTTAGCCTGCTGGCTCCCAATACATCAGGCCAGAGGAACAGACAGTTCAAGACCAAACAGGCAGAAAAACACTTCACCTGTGAGAGCCGAACTGAGGACGGATATTCTGTCAGAGCATCATGCAGCTGTACAGCTAATGTATTACTGAGTGGCACTGGGAACGTTGGAGAGCATATGTGTCACACCAGGAAAACACACACAGACAGACTGGGGTCTTAATCTGTCTCTTCTAGTCACACACACTCACACACACTCCATATCACCTTCCAGGCAGGTCTACACATTAAATCAGCCCATTTCATCTTTAGCGGTAGGGAAGAGTTTTGTGCATCTCCTCGACAGCATGGATCAGCCTCGGACATGTGTGTCCGGTGCACGGAGGACATTATAAATGGAGAGCATGGCCTCGTCTTGGAGCATGCCCACAGGCGCACATTTATCAGTACAACCAGGCAGCGGCAGAGCCTTTTCAAAGAAAGAAATGGAGAAAGAAAAAAGAAAACAAACATTCTCAACATGTAAGTGTTCAGAAAATGATCTGGTGCTCTTTCTATCTCATTACCTTTTCTTAAAGCTATAAAGAGCTATTCTGCTACAAATGGCTGAGGCATAACGGCAATCTATAAATGGGATGTTAAGTTCAATAGCCCAAGGTTAGAGGCTGAGAGAGCCAGAGTGCTTCATTGCACTCTGCATTGTTCTTTTCAGAGCGCAGATGAGTCTGGTCTCAGTGCACGGCTGTAGTATCAAGCGCTATTTATGAACTTGGTGCTGGCATGAGGGAGACGGTGAAGAGAAAAACATAAAAAAGCTAATAAAACATTCTGTTCATGAGAGGAATTCATATCTGGCTCCTCTGGTATCTTGCTCCAGTTGGAATCCGCCGCAATTGATTTGTGACTTAATTTTGACAAATAACCAGATTTGGAAAATGCAGCCTTTGTGGGTTCAGCTGCGGGACAAAGAGTCGGCAAAAGGGGCATGACCTTTGGGAAATGTGCAGCTATAACAAACTAACGGCCAAAGTATGTGTATTGTGTACAGTAAATTTCATCACCAGCATAGTGCACTCACCCATATTGTATGCGCAGATTTTTCTAACCATGCGTACTCTATACGTTCAGCTGCACATGCACCTTGAATTTTTTTTTTGACTAATTAGTTTGTCCACAAGCTGACAACACTGGCCTGGGCCGTTGTTTCACAATCAAAAATACGTTGACGCGCACTTGTGTGAGGGGGTTAAAAGTAGGGATGTGCGCTACGACTAATTTGACTGTCGTTTAAACGGAAGTTTTGTATCCGACTAGTCTAAAAGCTAGAAACCCCCCAAAAATAGCAAAAAAAAAAAAAACTGTGCGTGTCTATATAACAGCATACAGTTGAAATACTTAATCTTTGAATCACACTGTCAAATCCCTCAATGAATTCTGCTAAAAATAGGTCACGATTATGCCGTATGCTTGCCTCACGTTATCATCAGTTAATTTTAGGTGGTCGTTAAACAGAAAAAAAGGAAGAGCATACACTCTTCATAAACCAGTGCTTAGCTTATTTATTCAGATCGGCTGGAGAAATGCAGAAATGGAAAATCAATCAATAGACTGACAGAATTCTTCATTTTCATATAAAGTTAGCCAACATTAAAACACATTAAAACAAAAGTAAAAAACAATAGGAAAGTTTATCAAGGAATAGCATTAAAACGGCTTTTAAAAATGTACTTCATGTTGGCTATATTGTCAAAAAACAAACCAAAGCTCGTTTTACTTACTCAGACCGTGCGCATTTGTTCAGCGAATTTAACATGTTAACGTGGTCTGGCGAAAGACGGGGCTAGAGGCGATTCTGCACTTGAAAAAAAAAAAACAGCACTCGGCAGGAACTAAAGTCACAGGCACGCAGAGAAATAACTACAAGCAAGCAGACAGTTTCGAAAAGAGCCTGGAAATCCCGCAGCACCACCGAAGTGGGTCTTCATTTAGAGGAATAGACGGCGCGGATAGGATCGCGGACCGCAGCGGCAGGTTGTAGTGTATGACATGATTGACATTTGGCTTTGGCTAGCCTCCAAGCTAACGCATACATGCCTGTATTGAATATGCTTACGCATAGCTCCAGTAAAGTTATTGTAAGCCAATTTGACATTACACAGTTTACACAAAACCTTTCTATTTCCTTCTAATTCAAAATAAACCCACACCTTGCTGGTCTTTCGCGAGGTCATTTTGAGCTCGCCGCAACTGACATGAAGAAAACGCATGTGAGGTAAAAATGTAGTTTCCGCCCAGATATGCTTTTAAAAATATTTATATATTTAAATATTTTGATGTATTCTTTTTCAAAAGTTTTATTTTAAATGTTCTTTAAAATGTTTTAAATGTAACGTTAAAATATGGTAATTTGAATGATAAAATCATCATGTTTTTTTCTCTCTCGTGTAATCGACTAATGTTTTCAGTGTCGACTAGTAGGAGCTGTACCGTTTAGTCGACTAGTCGACTAGACCCGCACATCCCTAGTTAAAAGATACACACAACTCTAGTTTAAACAAGCGCAAAGACAATTTATTTTAATCTGTTATCTTCTGGAGAAGAATAGCACAGACACTGGACAAACATGAAAATGTAAGTATCTTCAGCAGCCTCACTCTTTCACATCAAGCCCGCTGCATCAAAACAAGCGCTGAAACATGCCTGAGACGTACAACAATTAGCCTACAGGTAAAACGGCAACATAAAAAGATGCTAAAATCACCTTTCAAGCATTCACACAAACACAGCCAAAAACAGACAGTTTTGAAGCTATTGTGATGACGCGAGAGGGAGAATGCATACAGAAAGAAAATGGGAAGGAATAACATGAGGGGCGTGAAGATGGAGGGCAGTGGAATTTTCTAGCGCCTTATATTTCCCATCCTCCCCAGGCCAGAGCACCCTCCCACTCTCCCTCTAGAGTTTTTTCTTCTTCAGCGAGAGCTAATTTGCAACATGTGTTCTTTAATGGAGAGAGCCACCCGATGGAAGCATGTGAACTTGATACCACTGTAAATCTTCACTTCCACAGCTTTTTTTATTGGCATGTCACACTTTGGACAAGCTGGAAATTACACTCGGTGAACTGAGAAGCAGTGCCGAGACACTCTAGAAAGGCGGGGAAGAAAAGGATAGGAAAAGAGACAGATGAGAAGGAAGCGGCGTAAGGTGCTGCGAGTCAGAGAGAGAGAGAGCGAGAGCGAGAGCGAGAGAGAGAGAGAAGGCCGCTAGTCATGTCGGGAAGGGAGGATCCAATTACACGGCAACCAGGCCAAGCACATGTGTTTGGAGAACAGGATTGTTGCAATAAATATTGGCCATGCAAAGACTCCGTAACGCACTTGGCTAATACACAACATGAGGCAAATTACTTAGGCAAATATCAATTACAATGTTTTAGTCAACGAGAACAGGAAATCCAACATGAGAATAAAAATGATAGTGTTGTTTGATTTGTGGGGAAATATAATTTAAATTTAATCTATAATGGTTTTGAGGGGGAAAAAAACAAATGTGAAAACATCAAGCCCAATTTTCAATTGTAATTAAAATGCTGAGGATTACAACAGTACAATAGTTGTTTTATCACAGTGTGATTGGGAAAGTGTAAACATTCCCTTCGTGTTGGTATCCTTGTCATTTTTCTTCTCTTTGACATCAAAGCGGACGAGATAGAGAAGCCTGCCTTTCCTTTTTTAAGATGAAACAGTTGGGTTGAATGCCAGGTCTCAGCGTTCCCAGCTTCAGATGCTAGTGAAGACATCAGAAGAGGGAATTTGCCTGTGATGTGCCAAAAAACGGCATTGTGTCTCTGAGGCAGATTCCGGCAATCCGAGATGAGGAAAGCGAAATTAACATAGCCGTTCCCTCGAGACCCAAATGATTTCTAATGCATAAAAATACTTGACAAATACCCACCCCACCACCAGCAATGCAGCGGCGGTAGTCCGGGAAGGGAAAGCCGCGATAATGAAACGTGGCAAGAAAGGCTCTGTTTAATAATTTAGTCTCGCCCGTCAAGGATCTGCTATTGATTGTGCTTTCAGGTGTCTTATGAAAATGTTATCTCCAGCCTCGCGGTTCTCCCGGCTCCATCTGGCAATGTAATCACCACCCCATACCCCACTGTTGACCCCACACACCTCCATTTTGATTTCCCCCCTTGTTCTTGCTCTTCCTCCTCCCTCTATCCCTCTTTCTTTCCCCCCGGCCACACAGCTGGTTTCCATAGTAGCGTTTACTGAAAGCACAGAGCTGTTAAATGTATAAGGGGGAGAGAAAGAGAGAGAGGGAGGTGTGATCTAGAAGAAAGAAAAAAAAAAAGATTCTTGATCTTTTTCGGATTGGATGGTAACACAAGTTGACTATTCTCTCACTTTATCTTATTTGGCTACTATTGGTAAAGAAAGCACTGGTATTTTGGTAAAAAAGAAAGAAAAAAAGTTGGCATCAACTTTACACCAAAAATTTGTTTTATACAAAAAGTGCATATATTAATAGAATTTTTTTTTATAAAACAAAATATATCAACTGCCCAATAACCAGATCTGTGCATTTAATGCATCATAATAGATCTGTATTTATTAGGGGTGTGACGAGACACTTATCCAACGAGATGAGACGAGACACGAGACTGGGTTCATGAGAACGAGACGAGACAAGATTTCTAGACTTTTTTTTTTTAAATCCTCAATGATGAAATACATTGGGAAAACACAAAATGCAAAAAATGTAGGTGCATTTTGAAATCAACTTATACTTTATGAAATTAAACTTTAAATGAATTATATGCAGTAATAAACAACATGTAGGCTAAACTAGAGCTGCACGATTCTGGATAAATTGAGAATCACAATTTTTTTTTTTTATAAATTGGAGATCACAATTCTCTCACAAAATGACAATTTACTAGTGGTTCTGACATGACAAAATGTTCATTGCTTAAGTCTTTTAAAAATATATATATTCATTTGAACAAAAAAAAAAATTCAATGGAGTCAGTGTCTCATTTCATAAAGACTTGTTTCACTATTGGAATCTCCTGAATGAATGATTCAATGTCAAATCCATTTTTTAAACTGGTTGTCGCCACCACCTGGCGGAAGATAAGCGTTACAATACAAGTGTTAAGATACTTTCGTTTTGATCGCTACTGTAGACAATAAGTGTTTATACCCAAACTTATTTAAATGTCTAACACAGAAATAATGATGTGTGGTTGAAAAGACTATTTGTGTTGCTCTTTCTGGATCAGCAGCAGCATGAATGTAGATTTGAATGTCTTTAACACCTGTTTCACATCACGAGTGTCAGTGGAGCTTGAGCAGCGCGTGTTTTGTCACCGCCCATATCAGTGAATGACAGCGTTCACATCGGAAGCGTGATGATGGCCGACCCTCTGGTTCATCAACATGGGCAGCGACAAAACGTGCTTCTCATGCTCCACTGACACTCACGATGTGAGACAGTCTAATTAGACATAGCTGAATCATTGTCATTCAGGAATAAGATCGCGTGGGTGTTTGAATCAAGATCGCAAGCGCAATTTGTAACGATTAATGGTGCAGCTCTAATGTGAACATTGTAAAAATATTTTGCGAGGATATCGTCACGTTCTCGCGAGACCAGTCGGATCTCGCGAGACACATCAGATCTCGCGAGAGCTCGTGCCACGAAATCTCGTCACATCCCTAGTATTTATGGTACTAATATACATCAATATTAACAAGAAAAAAATCTTTCAATAAAAGAGGTCCATTGAATAACATTAGTTTTTTTCCCCCCTGTGGTATTGAAGTTGGTATCAAGAACCGTGAAATTTCACTGGTATTGCTATTGACTAGTGAAATTATTATTGTGACAACCCTTTCAATTACATATCGATTTGAATTTTGTTGGTTTGCCTAAATAGCTTCATTTTGGAAATGAAATAGAAAATGTGCTTTTTAAAAAGACACCAAAAACAAACCGATACAAACAGAGCTTGAATTGTTTTTGGAGAGATGCCCATTTGGAAGCAGTGCAGCAAGGACTGTGTGTATTTTGCACAGTGCTAAGTACCTAATGTCATTACCACCAGACGCATTAATGCTTCCTTTAGTGGAGTTTCAAGTGTACAGGAGGGAGGGAGAAAAAAGAGCCGCACACTTCATTCAAGCACATTCATCAAAATGGCCATTAAGTTGCAGCATTTCACAGCAGATTTACTTACACAGGCCCGATGCTTAAAGGGCTTTACAGTCAGATTTGCCTAAATAAACCACACCGATGAATGGGGGGGGGGGGGTTGCAACATCAGAACAATGAAAAGCCAATTCACAAAAACCACAATTTGTTAAAAAAAATATTGTGGGAAATAAAAAGACTATTTGACTACCATTGCAGACCCCCCCCCCCCCCAAATTAATTCAAAAAGGCCAATGGAGAAAACACATGTTTTAGCATGTTGCCACTGTTGAATTTAGCATCGTGTGTGACGTCATCCTGCTTGCTTGACAAAAAACGCTCCCCCTCCTACACGGTTCCCTCAGTGCTACACTCACAGCTAAACCTGTAGCCGCTCTGTATTCCTGCCCTACTCTAAACATGCTACCCTGCAGACAAAGTGCAAGCAGGGATATTTCAATCACACGCTCCCGAGCAGAGGTGTAGCGCCGGCTCTCTAGCTGCCGGCAGAGCTCGCTGCCAGAGGAGCTTTTTCAGAGCCGCACACAATAACGGCACAACAAAAACCTGGGGCCACTTGTGAGAAACGCACCTTTACATATTTATACATGCAAATGCAGCAGCTCATTTTCAGCGGCTGAGCAGGCAGAGGAGTGACGGGTAGGGGGAGGGTTGAACGCGTCGAGTGTAACGCTGGGAGAGATAGAAAACGCAAAGCCACCCCTGTCCACACAGTGTCTCTTAATGACTGCAGGCTCCCTGATGTAAAGATGGTAGCGGCTGCCGCTCCGCTCAATAAATATTAACAAGAACTGCGACTGATGGCGCTGCTCACTGATCCATAATTGCATTTCAAAATGCTGGAGCTTGTGGGGGGGTGAGGAGTGGATCCCGATGGGTGAGTATATGTGTGCACGGAAGCGGCTCTCGGACTGATGAGGCAACCTACGCGCTTCCCACCTCCGGGCCGGATGAGGATTTAATCAGAGCTGCAGAGGGCATTTAATAGAGACACAGGCCATCATTACACTTTTAAAGAGTTCACCTAAAAATTTAAATCTATCATCTGTCATCCTTTACTCACCCTCATGTTATGCCAAAACTATTTTTAGTTTTGTTTTTGTCCATATAATGAACCCCATTTCTGGACCCCTACTGCATAAAAAAAAAAACTTAATGTGTTGCACAGAAAAAAAGTCAGATTTGGAACAATATAAGGGTAAGAAAATAATGACTTCCATTTTGGTGAACTATCCCGTTAATGTCCCTCTAATAAAGCTTGTTCAATCTATTTCCTATATGCATATTCCTATATTTCACCAGACTAATCGGTAACACTCACGTAGGCATCCTTACGGATTGGAGAAATATGCACAAGGGCACTGCGCACACACATCTCTTCATAAACTCACTTTTATGATCATCCATGCGTGTATGCACATATATTTGCATCTTCATGAAAGCCTTTTAATTAAGGCTTTGAATCATTAGCTTTTGAGGGCGCAGAGATAAGCACAAAAACCATCAGGAGTGAATTACACTGGGAGTTTATTTGCATCCCATGAATGCAGGATCCAATGCATTAGGGAAGGCTGGCAGTGGGCTTATCAAACACTCCAACCGCACGCCCTGATCAACAATATCCACATTGCCAATAATCAATAGTCTGTGTTAATTGCCATTTCACAGCTAGAGTGCAGGAGCATGGGTCAATGCAGGGCCAGTTCAGATTGCAGCGCCCTTGCCATCCACTGAGCTATTGTTTCAAGTGAATCATTAGGGGTCTATGTATAGCTCGGCTCAACGAGCAAACAGTGTGTGGAATAATGGTGCTGTAGCAGGCTAACAGCCCAAACTGGAGTTTTCACGTTTTCAGATTTGATGGGAAAAATCTGTAAAATGGATTTTAAAATGGTACAATGTGTTAAACAGAGCTGATAGTACTACTGTAATTGAACATAAATCAAATGAGCTAAAAATGAACATGCAAAGGCGGGTGATATATGGAACTGACAAACATGTGAAAGACGGGGGTTCTAATGCTGTAGAAATCGGTCACATCAAGACTTCCTCAAATTTTCAGGGTCTCATACTTGCATGCTATATAGAAAAACAAACTCAAGATGTTTGAATAAAAAGCTGGTTAAGTGTTAATAGTTGGGTTTCAATACAAATGTTTCACTTTTTTTTAAAGAAATTTCAAATAAACATTAACATTAAAACATTACAGCATTATGCAGAGACATCAGAAACATACCTCCAAAGAGTTAAAATGTGAAAAAAATTCCTTAATGCACGTTCGCTTTCAGGCAAAACTATTTTCCTTTAGAAAACAATTTTTTTTAGGCAGAAAATCTACCTTAACCTGAACTTATTCATATTATACATATACATTTATGCAGGTATTATAGAAATTTATGTTTTAAATATCACCCACAAATGAAAACCGTTATCCTCGATACCCTTGATGTCCTTCCATGTGACGTTTTCCCACCTGCATTATACAAAAAGATCATTGAAAAAATGTTTTGACTGTTTTTGCTCATACAATGAAAGTCAATGGAATCTAAACCATTGACTCTTACTGTATGGACAAATATACAGCAAGAAAGATTTTTATGTTCCACAAACGAAGATCATGCAGGTTTGGAATGAGTAAATGAAAAGCAAAAATTCTAAAACGGCATTTAAAATAGTCAGATGGAAACCCAGCAAAGAACAACCTTTCCGCCTGCTCCGTCCCGCTGCTGTGCATCATTGGAAATCATGAGTTCTTTTTGATAATTGTATTGTACATCACACCTAATTAAATGTCCATAAGCACCAATACAGCGAGAAGAGCAGGGCATTTCTGCCTGCGGCCGAGCCCCCAGAGGCAAGCAGCAATCACTCCATTAGAGGCAGCGCTGTGCTGCAGCTGAGCTGGCCAATATCAGCAAATTAGTTTAGCCACAGGGATGGGGGAAGGGTGCCACGGCAACACACACCGACAACAACAGTGTCAGTCATCGGGCATATGCAGCCGGCCCAAATTAACAGGAGGAACAAGTGAGGGAGGCAGGCAGAGACAAAGAGGGTAGAGCTGGAGACTGTGATTGACTCGAGGATAAAGGCTTCTGCTGTTTATGATCGATTCGGTGCTGAATTGTCTTTGTGTCTGAGCAACCCCTGAGAGATCTTTCTCTTCCTATCTCACCTCTTCTCCTCAAAGCCAACAACGTCTCAAGGCTCTGTTTCCAGCCAATAGAGTGTCAACAAGACTCGCTGCATAGCTGCTTTTCCTATTAGCAACAGATACTTAACTGTTGAATGTGAATGTGTCACCCTCGTCACATTAATACAGCGTACGTCTTATGCACGGCACTAATGGACTGAGGCCATGAAATAAATACACAGAGGCTGTCCATGTCCTTGAAATCAGTAAGCACTGCTGGCTTTTAGATACACAAAATGGTGCTGGGCTAAAAGCGGCCCATTATCACACCCTGAGCTGAAGTCCTGCATTGTAGGAGATACAAGCACAGCTTCTCTCTACTGTAGAGAAAGACATAAATCTTCAAAACTACTAAAGATTGCATTTGAATACATTTTTAAAAGGGCAATAAAATCTGACACTGGAATCATACATTTTGCAGTTTTAGCTCAAAAAACACTAAAAACAATTATTCTGGTCCAGCTACAACAGTGACCACACTCTTTTTCAGCAATGTTAGATCTGGAAGTATTTTCCCCATTCATTTTCTCAATATGGATCTCAAAAGACTCATCACTAAAGTAAATTGTAAAGCATAAACCAAACCAACCAGCTCTGAAATAAATCATAACATTACAAACTTGGATTTGAAGGTATAAGAAACCCTGGAAAAAAGACAAGGCTGTGTACTACAATCTGATGAAGGTTTGCGAATGATGCAAGCACATAAAAACAATGGTACAATATAAAACTATCGAATTATAATGGTAAAACTTTAGTATAGGGACTAATTCTCACTATTAACTATTTGCTTTTTAGCATACCTATTAATAACATATTGGCTGTTTATTAGCACTTATCAAGCACATTCTGCATGACCATATTCTACATCCCAATCCTACACTTAACAGCTACCTTACTAACTATTATTAAGCAGCAAATTAGAAGTTTCTTGAGGCAAACATCATAGCTAATGGTTTATTGATAGTGAGAATTGGACCTTAAAATAACGTTTGACCATTATAATTAAATCTTGTTACTCAAAAAAATTATTTCTGTGATTGCAAATCTGAATTTACTTTACTCCACTACTGCTACTTTACTTAAGTCTTTACTCCAGTCTTAAGTGTCACATGATCCTTCAGAAATCATTCTAATATACTCATTTGGTGTGCAATAAACATTATCATAAACACTGAAAACAGCTGTCCTGCTTAATACTTGTGGAAACTGATATTTTCTTTGATGAACAGAAAGTTTAATAAAACAGCTTTTTAAAACAAATCTTAATGTTGCAATAAACATTGATAATGTGTATACACACACACACACACACGTGCATATAAGTAAACAAGTGAGCAATGCTCTTTAAACTGAAAGGTGGGGCTTCTGTGTGTAAAAGATGGTGAGACGGACAGAAGAGATACATATGGCAGCAACTCCCACCCCTTTAATTCTTCTGTTAATCTCTTTTATTCTGTCTTTACCACACTAATGTTTACACAAGCTGAGGGGAGCTCAGTCAGCTGTGCCTTAATCACAGTGTGTGTGAGACAGGGGTGACTGTGTGTGCTCACAAACAAGGGTGGAGGCACCTGTCTTTGTACATCTTTAAGCTCGTTTAAGCAGGAGGCTCATTCAGAATATGAATATGATTGAGGGGGAAAAGGAAAAGGTTGAGTGAAAAGCGTGTCAATTAACGGTCTAATTTGGACTGAGTGAAGGGCGGAAACATCTCTGTGACAGTGTGAAGATCTGTGAGTGTGAGTGTGTGCACGTCAACATACAAGCCATACACACCGGCCAGGCGCGCCCGCACACACACAGATCTCATCGCTCAAAGTGGGCGGAGGGATTGATTGTAGCATGCAGGTTTTCTCTGCGGTGCTAACTGGATTCCCAGGTCATTAGATAAAGTACACAGGGTGACGTTGTTCAACCCTTAAGACTAGATGAGAACCATATTAATGAGGTTATTTTGCCAGAAGCGAGGCGATTTCCTCACCTCACAGCAGAAGAGGGTCGCTGAGAGAGAGGTTCACGTGACGCTGCTCTCAAAAGCACGCTAGCAAAAATACGGCTGAAACCTGTCCTCCAGAGAGCCATGATCGTTACACATGTAATGAATTCACTTTATTATGTAGAACCACTCTGTAAATCCGCTAATGCTGGAACCTTTCCGATATCCTCATTTACCGTTATGGCCAGCTATCCCGTTCTGCCCTGCTCAATACGAGTGAATGAATCAAGCCAGCTTTAAAAGCTAAGAAAGAGAGAGAATGCATGAGAAGGGACGTCAATGAGGGGGGTGAGGGGGGTCAGGGCAATTGACCTCAAGGTTTTTCTACCATTTCAGTGGACAGATGCTTGCTTCCCAATTTAAGAGGAGAGGGGTGACAGCCGGCGTTCAGAGGTGAGCATCTGAGCTGTAGCAGCATGTCCATTACACTTGTTTCAAATGGGCTGAACAATGCCACAGCTATGAAACGCTCATATTCCACATGTTGGGAAAAAAACAGTGCACTTAATAGGAATGTCCAAAATTACATTTTCAAAACTAGTTGATTTGCACAGACACTGACTAAACTGGTCTCAAATAAATAAATAAATTCACACACACTTATTTATTTGATATTATATAAACAAATGTACATTTTAGTTTAATATTTAGTTTAGTATTTGATATTACATAAACATAAAATATAAATACTCATTTTATACAAATATAAATATTACAAAAATATATTATTTTTTTATATTGTTTTTATATAACATAGGTTTTTGTTTTATATAATAAAATTAATTAAATTTTTATTAAATTTGTATATATATTTTTATTCAATTTAGATTTTTTTCTTAGCATGTGTGTATCTATCTATCTATACATACTAGGGCTGCACGATTATGACAAAAATCATAATTGTCGATTATTCCCTTGAGATTGTAATTGTGATTATTAATAACGATTATTTTGAACAGATTTATGCCATTGTTTGAAGCTGCATGCCATATTTTTATATAAAATATATATTAAAAAAAAAGGCTGAAAACAGTCTTCCTGAACTTTTATTGCTTTTCTATAGCATTGAGCCTCAAATGTCAACTATACATTGGTTTGGTTTCTTCTTTAAACAAAAAAAGGTAAAATTATGCATGGTATAATAATGTTATACTAAAACTAAAAGGTATAAAAATGGTTTACTAAAGCTATATATTTCATTTACAATTAAACAGACGAAATTTCAAATTACAGTAACATTTTACAGTACAATTTATATGATCAGGGCTCCAGACTAACATTGGAGAGCAGTAGCACCAGCACCTGATTTGGTAATATTACAAGTTTTGTCTGTTAGAAATGCACATTAGAACAGGAGCTTGAGTTGAGATGCAGATGTACATTTGACAGTACCATTGTGAAAAATAACTGCCTCATCTTTTATACATAACCAAAAGTACAGCACCTCATTACCATGGTAAAAAGGTAGCTTAACTATATGGTTTCTATGGTGTTTGCATTGAAAAACAGAAGCCTAAAGACATTCAGTCAATTACAAATCCACATCAACTGATAGAATAATTAACAAAATAATGTAATTATATTCCATTCCTCCTTTAACATGTTTAGTATATTAATAATATAATAATACTCAATATGAATATCCTACTTTTCTGTCATCGTACCATTGTTACCGTTAGTGTTACTAGAGTAAAACTATGGTAAATGTGGGTGATTTGTGGATTGAAACATCTTCTAATTGGATCGTTGTTGCACTGTTTCTGCTGCTTGCTGCATCAGTGTTGATGAGAATTACAGCTCCGATTTATTTGGCTTTAAACTAGTTTAAATTAAAGAGACGTGATTTGTACTGGAGAACTCTGCGCTGAACTTGAGTGCTTCTTACTGGATTTCACAGTGTTGTTTAGCGCGTGATCGCGACTGGTCACTGTAATAAACACATGCGCTCTAAGCTCGCGCTGCGCTGTTCTCTTTTGAGGCGCGCGGATAAAAGGTCCGTGTGGCGCGCAGTTCAAACAAGTTCCGCTATTTTGTTCCGCTTTTGACACGTTTGGCGTTTAATATATCTACATATGCACAACAGAGTGAGGACGACTATCAGTTAGAAAAAAAATTATTTTATCCAGTGTGTTTGAGTTTGTTAAACCCGCGCTGCAAACACCTCTTAAGCACACAGAATAATGTAAGTGGGCATTTTTAATTGTTTATTTATTTTTGTAATCGCGGCTTTGAACAATTATGTAATCGTGACATCCATAATCGTAATCGCGATTAGAAATTTGATTAATTGTGCAGCCCTAATACATACATATGTATATTTATTTTTTAATACATCTCAAAATACTAGTTGACCTCACTAATCGACTAGCCAACACTATAACAACTGACAGCTAACTAGTTGTCCATTGTGACCCATGCCTAGCAATTACATGGCAAACCACTATCCAATACACTTCATGGCCAACAACATGGATGAGCACTGACTAATTAGATGGATTATGGTGGTACAAGATAGAAACGAAGGCCATTGAAGCCTTGTCTTCTCCTCTGACATTTACAGCCACCAGACAAAGACCCCTAGATCTGCACTTAATCAAGATGAAGATAATCACAAAACATACTATATGTTATTCTTGGCAAGAGCAGGATTCTGCTGCCCTCAGCACCCTTCAGAGCAATCCGATTACAGGCTGCTTGGATGCCCGGGCTCTGGCACGGACTCCTTTACCTACCCTCCCTTCCTCTGCACATCCTTCTCACTCATCCAGCCAGCCCTGAACCCCCCCCCCCCCCACTTCAGCTCCTGTGGCTGTCATAAGCCAGCCTGCCCTGTGTCCACCCCCTCCCATCAGCACCTTAGCTGTTCAGTACCATTAACAAAGCCTCATGGGTCTTCCTCCACACACTCTACAGGGGGGCCGAAGAACCTCTCGGCTAATTGTCTCCTGCTGTGGGGAAGTAGCCATCAGAAAAGCCATAATGTGCTTATTTGCTTGTGACATAACGTTATCTCAACATAGCAACCATCGAATGTGGCAGCCATGGAAGGAAAAAAACGCAGCTGTCTGCGGCTGCTGGAGGAAATAAATCAGGGAAATATATTGGCCTAATAAAGTAGATTGAATCTGAGGTGGTTTTGCTCTCTGATCAACGTGTCCTTTGAAGATTCAAGCTTTTTAAGTAGCTGATTAATAATCTATATAAAAAGCGTCGGCGAGGAGCGGATCAAGTGGCAAGAACTACGATCCGCAACAGGAGTTTTTCTTTCCCTTTCTCTCGCTTTTTTTAATTGATCAATTAACGGCACGTAAAACCAAGCTGGCGCTACAACGTAAACATGTGTGAGCTAGCTGAGGCTTTGTAGAGAATATCTAGTGCTCCGCTTCACACAAGCTAATTAAACTTTTAACTGTTTTGCAGGCTGATTTTCCTATAGAGTAAAAAACACGGGCATTAAAAGCAGAAAAAAGCCAACTGTCAGCACATTTCATTTCCAGAAAACACCCATAAGCCTGGTTAAACAAGCGTACAGGAAAATCTGAAGGTATGAAACTTAATTTCCAACACTGTAGCAGCATTACTCTTAGACATCGATTGCCACTGGCCATTTCACTGAAATGAATCAAGGCAATTACCCACATCAAACCCTTGCGCTTGATCCAGCTTTGGACGTATAGAAAAAGATAAGAAACGAAACACAATAGCAACACTGTTACATAAGTTCTGGCGGAGAGGAAGCCTTGATCTGGTGGATGAGGGGAGGGAAAAAGCCAAGTCAACTCACCAGCTTGAAGTCCTGAATGCTACAGATGAAGTAGGGCGTGTTCGGCCGTCGGCTCTCTATGTACACACAATCTGTGAAGATGACAAACAACAGTGTTACTAACATCATCTAGACTGTCAGATAAGATGATCTCAATTATCTTAATTTCTCAAACCAGCACAAAATCTGTTTCCCTTTGTAAAACACAACTGGAATGTGAGTAATAGGATTAAAGGGCTTTTGGACGCAGGACAGTCCGCCCTTTCCAGAACAAACATCAAGGGGAGTCCGAGAAAGAAGGTCGGTATTGTTCCAACACAATTATGTGATGGCAGGGGTTTGTGTAGGGAAGAAAATTCAATAAACGAACATAGGAGACAATGTGAAGCTGATATGATACGAAACGTATACTAATTATGATAAAATTGCATAACTTTTCCTCTTCTGAAGTAAAGCTGAGCAGAGGGCCTCTGTGTTTAAATTAAATGTGACTGGTGGTATGGCCAGGTCACGAACCTTCATCTTCTTAACAAAAACATTCACACTGCACAGCCCCAACAAGAGAAAGCAGCTTTAGCTAAGTAGACGCACATACACGCACACATACTTCCTTCCTCTGCGGTCAATCTGCCAAACATTTAGAGTGCGGGGGATGAAAAGATCACCCTCTTGTTCCACCCGCTTCGCCGCAGAGAGACAATCTGAGGCGCTCTTGAAATGGAAAATACTTCAGTGCCGTGCTGTACCGACATCAAAATTACTGCGAGTTATGTGGGAAAAAAAAAAAAAAAAAAAACGATGTCTTTGAAAGAAAGGGAGTGTTCGGAGCTGTTTGCTAGATAAGAATCTTATTTACACAGAAGAATGAGCCTCTAGTTTGAAGACAAGCATTCTTTGATAGTTCAAATGTGTTGAGAACACAAAGAGGGCTGTGCTCGGCTGCTTGGATCACCCTCTGTCAGACTCCGAGGTGCCAGCCACCGCTCCATTCAAAACACTCATTACATTACACTGCTGTTTCACACTACAAATCCATTTTACACCGGCAACCAAGGCAGTATTTGTGTTACCTAGACCTGTGCCGTTCAGCTTGAGATGAGGTGATTGGGGTTGCTGTGGTTTCAAGTCGACATGAAATCAAAACTGGCCATCTTTACTTTAGACATCCCTAGTGCCAAATACATCCATTCACATTATTCTAAATAAAGTAAAGTCTCTGTTTAAAACATGGAATCAAAATGTAACAATGATGACATTGCCTAGGATGTCCAGTCTATTAGATCATGTTAACCAAGTGTCAAGTTAAGAAAAGGAAAGTCATCACATTCCTTTTCTGATGATATCTCCTAATGTTAACCAATAGGCAATTACCGAATGTCATTTCATGTTGACTTCAATCTGTAAATAAAGCACAGATCAAACATCAGCTTTCAGGCTGTAAAAAAAAAAAAATCATACATTAATGTATAAACAAACCCCTAAAATAATGAGCTAGCTAATACCAACCGGGAAGTTAAAAGTGGCTTATCAGAAAGCAGATTTCAAGAGTCACAACAGATTCCTGAACTCATGATTCATTCACACTTCCTGGCACATAAACAAAGGCCATACCGCGTGTTAAAAGACGAGCTGTGCATTAAAAAAGCAAGGGCGACTCCACCATCTTGTCTCCAGCTCGCTAAATCCATAAGCAACACTCGTGTGTGTTGATGATGGGGTCAAGCCTCACAGTTACCCAGCAGCCATATCTGAACACACAGCTCCTGAAGCGTGGCACAAACACACTCTCACACCACGCCGAGGATAGCAGCCCGAGTGTGTGTGTGTGTGTCATCGCTTTAAGCACAGATTTGGAGATGTTAGAAGTCTTTGTGTCTCTGTAGTGCTAAAACTGCATGGAGATAAATGTTTATCTGAACGCTTCAGTATTCCAGGGATGAATTCACGTAGCGTGGGCTGAGGAGGCTAAAAGCTACTACTAACAAAAGGAGAGCGATTCCGTTCCAGCCCTCTTAGTGCACATCATCTTTTATTTATTTGTTTTGCTTGGTGCCATTATTGATCTCGTTGCATTTATCTGTTCAATGCAGCAGGCGGAATAAAGATATTTAATAGGCTGAGCACATTGTAAACCGTTAGTTGGGAGGGGAATGGGGGGGGGGGGTGTTAAGAATGCAGAGGGGGCCATTTTGAGTGGGTTGCATGTGTGACAGGAAAGGCTTGTTATCAGAGCTGGTCCGCACAGGGTTTTCTAAGGCTTTATAGTGTGTTAGTGGGGTGGGGTGGGCTGAGCTCTGCCCGTCTGTTTCTACCTGAGCTCATCCTCTCATTTACAAGATAATGTAAGTGAATATATCCATCAGCGCCGTGACTGACCGCCTTCACCGGAGGGGGAGGGGAGGCTGGAGAACAAAAGAGACAAATCTCAATGAAATGAGATGACATGTTTCAGAATGTCCCAGGCGGTGTTGAGAGGGATTTACCTTTGAGAATTGCGGCTTATAGTCTCTTAACCCGGCTGGTAGATTCATTTAGAGGAAATGGATTCCCTACATACTGACAAGGCAATAGATATCTGTGCTGTGAGCCGTAAGGAAAATACTGATGTATAAATGTCTGGTTTGAAATGCTTCTTGAGGTAAATGAAGCCGTAAATGTGACTTCAGGGCAATATATGCTATTTCTGGGCAATAAAGCTAAAGGATAATCAATATTTTGCAGTATTTATGTATTTTTCAATATATAAATAATGAAAATGTACTTGAAAATAATTAAGAATGAAAATCATTTTCATTTAGTTACACCAACATTAAATTAGGAAAATGAAAAAAACTAAACATTTATCAGCACATCTCTTTACTAAAACACTTGATGGAATTGTGGTCACATTTACAATCACAATCTGTGCAGTTGAGAATTTCATGCGAGGATGAAAGATTTCGCCTGCAGATTTTACATTGGGTTCAAGTTGGTCACACAAATTTGCAACGTTGACCAACAAAAAGCTGCTTGGTTTGAAATATGTGCTTCACATATTGCTACACTACTGACAATAGACAATTAACCTTTTTTGCTAACGTGACTGCATTTTAACACTACTTTTGCTACTTAAGTTTAAATCAGAGATGTCATTAATTGCACAGTTTGCAGTCTTGTAATGCAATGAACTATGCTAAATAAAAAAGCAACTGTAATATGCAACAGAAAAACCATTGCTAACATTCGAGTCTAGCTGAACAAAGTCAGCAAAAACTAGCCAAGAGATTGTGTTTTTAAAACAATCCAAAAGGTACTTTTCCCACCCATCTGTAAAACTCGTTTCCAAACAAAAGGTCCTCAGGAAATAAATTGTGTTTAATATTTTACAATAATGACAGTCCTCGCTGGCCGTGGAGAGTTGTGAGGCTGTAATTTGCGCTGTACTCTTTGAGAGCGGACCTTTAAGACTCCAATCTGTTCAGCTGCGTTCCAGCCATTTTGTGCTTTTAGAGAAGCCCCTCTCCATCAGAGAGTGAGCAGGCAGAGAAAAAAGGGAAAGAGACTCAGAGAAAAAGAGAGAGAGAGGGGCGTCTGGGGGAGGGGTGTATGGGATTTGAGGGGATGTGTGCTGTTCTAGGGGCTTTGTGGACTCCTAAATGTCTCCCACAGGCCACAGGTCCCAGCTCTCTCTCCCTCTCAGTCTCTTTACCTGGCTCTCTCGCCCTCTCTTTAGTGGCCCGAGGAGAACAGAAGGGTGGGGGCTTTGCAAACAGCACAGATCCATTATCGACCACTCTGCTGGAGCAGCCTGGCCTCATCCTTAGATTGAGATTTATTGAGCTGAAGAAATGGTCCATCACACGCCAAGACACGCTCACGCACCCGTGCTTAAAGTAAAACGACAAAACGGATGTTAGAAGTTGATCTGTTTGCAGCTATTATTTCTTAATGTATTGTCACTCGTCACTTAGCAACATGAATATTCATGTGGAAAGGGAAGAGGGGTAGCACTCATCCAACCCTCCTCCTCCTCCGCCGAGGCTTATTGTTCACTCAGCCATTCTTCTAAACTGGTGAAGCGTGGCTAATTTAAAACACACCTTTACCGATGAAAGAGACCTGCCCTGCTTTCCGTGTCAATCCAGTTGCTGTTTTAATCCACTCCGCCTCTGAGGAGGAATGCTGAGACACAAAAAGGCTACAGCAAAATGTTAATATTACACACACGCTCAGCTGTTTCCTTTAAGAGAGGAACCAATGTTACCATTGAGAAAACCCGTCGTCTTGGCTCAGCGTATTATTGTTAAATGCAGACGGCCGCCGCGGTCATCCTCCAACGTGCTTATCTTTAAATTAAAGTAGCCGGAGGAATGCAATAATGAAACGGTAGGGGGTTCGGACCAGGTGCTGACTATACACTCCACGTGTCGCATTCACACCCCTCTCTTCCTACATGACCGACAAGCGGCGAAGCGGCGACCTGCGCCACTCGTGTCACATCGTACTGGAAGTACTTCAGCTGGCACCAATGCCCTGTGTCAGGAGAAACCCTGCTCATCCAATTTACACTGCTGCTCATTGAGACCTGCAGCTTCAAATACACACCTATTCTGCTCTTCTCTCATATGTCAAGCTTGCAAATTTTTGCCTCATATCATAGCAAGAGATTAATACCTCCGGTCCGAATTAGATCAAACTTTGTGCGGCTGTGCCCTCAGAGTAGCAGGCAGAAAAAAGCTGACTCCCTCTGGGCTGGGAACAGAAGCCGTTTGACGAGTGTGGTACACTTAGTCTGTAGCAGCTTTCTAATTTGTAATTGGCAGGTGGTTCGATTTCACAAAAGCCTCTACAGTCTCCCTGTCATACAATGCTACACGAAGGGAAATTTCAGAATAGATCTGGCTCTTTTATTTCCAGCTATCGGCTTGGTACTAGAGATTTCTCTGCACACTGTTTGAAACGTTGTAAAGGAAGAATTTCGGTGACACTTAAGCCTTTTATTTTGGGAAGAATAAAAGTGACATAAGGGGGTTCAAAATGAAGAAACAAACAAAAGCACCCAACAACATGACTGTTTGAATATCTCAAACTAAATGCATTTTGTTTCACACAGTGCCATTATGCTGAACTAGCTATTCTCACCAGAGTTCATTTACATATAGAACTATTAAAGGCACAGAAATAAAACACTTATTGGAAAGATCAGATATAGGGACAGATACATTGAATTTTTGCTGATATCATAAGTAAATTTTTCCATGTTATGGCAGATAACCGATACATGTATCATATATTAAAATTTAAATATTTTATATGTAGGCTATATATTAAAATACATACTATTTTTGTCTAAATGTATATAAAATTAAATGTTTTAAATACTACAGATACAGCAAAAATAACCTAAAATGTACAAAAATAAGAAATGACGATGTACAAATAAATATATGAAACTGTTCAATACAACAAAACTAAAAAAAAAACTAAAAAAAAAAGGCAGAAATTGGTAAGATAAATGTGGTAACGATCATATAAAGGGTCACAAACAAAAATATCTTTTTGGCACAAGAACCCTTAACACAAGTGACCCTCAGGGAAAAATAAATGCTACATGAGTGTAAAATGTGTCCCTTTTAATTGACCGCATTTAATGGTTTGATTTAGAAAGCAAAGCTTCTGTTCTCCCCTTCGAGACATGGATCTGAGGGTCTCCTTGTCGCCCGCTCTGCCTCCGCCTTTTCATCCCCATCTCTCTTTCTGTCTGTCTAAATCTTGAGACAGCTGGAAGCAGAGTGGAAGACATGCATGGAAAAGTTGTCTCTCAACATGGGGTGATACTGTTGCTGTCTCTTCAGAAGAGCAACAGGGAGATGAAGACTGCTGCTTGATGACTCACTCAGGTGGTCAAATGCTGTTAGTCTCACCTCGCTGAATAATACATGACTCTAAGCCAAGAGAGAGCCTGGTTTCTCCCCTCTGACAACAAATGGAGGAGGAGGAGAAGTTTATTTCGGCGATGGCCCGAGTGCTCTTTTTGCGAAGGTGGTGCATGTCCATTTTCACCCCGCCAAGCCTATTGTGTTCATTCTTGACTGTGTTCCAGGGAAAGATCTGAAGCTTTGCTAGCCTGTTAGTGTTTCTATAACCTCTCTCTACTGTATCCACTGACAAACATGAAACGTACACCAAGCTGATAATCAGGCAAAATTGCAGGCAGACAATGAAGCAGTCTTGAAATGACATTAGCGAGCTGACAAGGAATCTGCACAGCTCTCTGTGGATGTGAGGACAACGTGTTCAAGCTCCCAGTGGAGATCTCAGACTTACGGAAAAGACTGCAAGCTTTGGGTGGCTCCGTAATTAGGTGACAGCTGTCCAGACACCCACAGGCAGCCAGGAGAGAGAGAGAGAAATAGCGGCCATCTTCAGGGACGTACTCATCGAAGAACTTTTGTAAATTCAACATCTAGACCTCCACCTCAGTCATAACACCCAACCATAAGCTCTGTTCCAAATCTAGTAAACTGTCTTGTCTACACCCTACACAGTCAGCAGCCTAAGGAACCTCACAAGTGCCTGAACTGCAACGCTCCAGATAGAGAGTAAAAAAAAAAAAAAAATCCACTGACCACAATGCATTCTGGGATTGCCTGTTCTGAGGATACAAGCAATACTGCCTTAGAGTTTGGGTAGGGAAGCACCAATACCATACTTCATTATAACTTGCTGAAAAAAATTATGATGATTATTATTATTATTATGATTATTAGGGATGGGCATTTTTGCCAATTTCTTATTTCGATCATCGATAGGTTTCAAAAACGATTAATCGAGTACTCGGGGGGGCGGGGCATGTGCGAGGGGCGGGGCATGGCCGTAATATCTGAAGACTGTTATGAAAATGAATGTTAAAAATAAAAATATGACATGAAAACATGTCTATGAAAACATGGACACATTATTAGAACACTGTTAGATTATGATTATAACAATGTTATTTAAAAAAAAGCATCTAAAAAAGAATAGCTGCCTGAGGTGAAGCTGCTTATGCCAATAAACAAACCCGTTCTATGACACTTCCTATGGTATTAATCAGATAACTTCGATACATAACATAGACGTTTACAACTTGTATCTGCACAAAAGGATGCATATGCCTGAACTTTAAGTTACACGCGAGAGAGCTCCCGCCGTGATGCGCTGTCAACAGAGCTCTGAAACATGGGCAAGGACAGAATTTACTATAGATTTCACATCCTAAAAAGTTCTCATTATAGTGCTATGTTTATGAAATTCCAGTTAACTAAGTTTTCGAAGCCATACGAAGTACAAAAACAATTTTAATTGAAGTATGCCTACTGTTGAACAAATATGACGAAAAAAAATCACTGCTGCATTATTATAGGATCAGTATTTTTTTCAAAGAAATATCTAAAAGCAATATGACCATTTCAAATAACTCAGCCAATTTCAGGCATTGCATTTGAGCATGAAGCACTGGTGATATGCAGCGCATTCAGCATGTTTATAAATGTTAATACCCCAACGCATCCTATATTAGATTAATCAGATATGTATGTAGCTAACCCAGACATCACTACCCAAGCTTTTCTCTCTTCTCACGTCTATACTTTGAACCATATGCTGTTGCAAGCTAAACAATCAGAGCTCAGGGTGCCGCCCAAAGTGCTGCTATAACCAATCGGAATTTATTTTATTTTTTTCACGATCATCGTTTTCATGATCGATCATCGCTGTCACGGCCGAGTACTCGAGTACTCGATCGCTGTTGCACATCCCTAATTATTATTATTAAAATAAAACTAGAAATAAATGTTTTGAATTTTTTTTAAAGTGAACATTTAATTTTGATTTATTGTTATTATATTATTTCTAGTTCATTACTGTTATTAATAATAATACTAATAAGCTGCTGGAAAACGCCATAAAAAAACTATGCTTATTATCATTATTATTCCTAGTTTATTACAATGTTATATTCTTATTATTAAAATAAAAATGCCGGAAAATGCCATCTTAATTTCTTTTTTAAAGGGAAAGAATTGAACTTACATTAATAACTTAATAATAATAAAATGCTGGAAAATGGCATTTTAAAAATAAGAAAACAATTAAAAATGTGAAAAAACAATTTAACCTATGCTTATTATAATAATAATTATTATTGTTAATATTATATTAATTACATTGTTTTATTCTTATTATTAAAATAAAATGCAGGATTTAAAAAAAATTTAACTTGCATTAATAACTTAATAATAATAATAATAATAATGGTGAAAGTACATCTAACTTCTAAAGATTAACCTGTGAGTGTTAGATGACAGCAAAGGCAGTCTAATTGTAAAAATAGATGGAAATCAGCCTGCACAACTCAACGTCATCTGATATCCAATTTGAACTAATAAAAAAAAAAATCTTAATATCAGTTGATAACTGATATATGGCTAATTTGGAGCAAATAATCATGCCGGTATACTTTTGGAACTGTGTTTGCATCAAAAGCACATCTATGCAGCCTTAAAATGCTCTCTAGGTAGGCAGCCTGCTAGGTTTTGGAAGAGCGCTATAATGAGCACCATAAAGCCCACCCCAACCCTCAGCTAAGCCCACTGTGGACATTCACCTCTCTTTATTGTCAGCATTCTCATCACACGGGTGGGAGTGGTACTCATCCAGCCAATCCCGCTTGATGAGCTCTCCATTTTAAAAGCCAAATGGCAGCCAGGGAGACAAATTGCCGTCACAGTACAAGGACATCGGTGCGACTCCGGGTTGTAAAGACGGACTGCAGACAGCCACGGCCAGCTCGCAGAGGCCTGAGTATTGATCTCATGTGTGTATAATCTCCCGGCTGGATCCATAAGCTGCCTCTGTGTAGCGAATATCCGCAAAGCTACAGGGAGCCTGGACACGAGAACGCCACTCAAAGGCCTGATCGATTCAGCTGCTTTACTCTTCCTTCCATCCGAGCGGCACTGTCTGCAATACAAATGCCTCTCTATCTCTCTCTCCCCATCCATATCACACTCCACTCACTCCTCTTTTCTATTCCTTCCTCACTCAAGCACACTCCATCTCTCCAACGACGTGCCTTATTTGCGTTTTTTTCAGACAACCTAATAAATGCATGCTAAGATTGCTATAAAAACGTTAGCGGGCAAAAAAGTATGAGGTGATCTCCGTGTTGGCTTTCAATATTACTTCCGCTTATCTAGTGTCATACGTGTGCACGGCCGACTCTCTCGAGCCACAAAAGCAATTATTGTCTTGTTTCAGTTCTCTCCCTTGATTACACTCTCTTTTTCCGTTGGCTTCTCGCCGTTTTTAATACCCACTCCAAGGGTGGCCGGTTTTACATATTGTGTGTCACTAGACAAATATAAAAGGATTTAACATTTAGTAGGGTTTAATCCAGCACAGGCTTTGTGTCCACTTAAGCCTCCCGAATCAAATCTGATTGCAATAAGGCTGCAGCGACTGACCGCAAACTGAATGCATGCATATATGCCTAGACCAGCACGATTACACAAAATAAAATTGCAATATGGCTTAAATATGCACGCATTTTACATGATCCAGTGTTTTAGAGTGGCTCGGTTTACAGATTTTAAAAAAATAATTATATATACACATACATATATATATACACACATATACAAACATACACACGTGTGAATATATATATATATATTATATATATAGTGTGTGTATATAATGTTTTTTTATACACCAAATTATAATCATGTAGCCAACATGCTCAAAGCACAATGCCTTCGAAGCATTAACAGATCAGTTTTATGATGTATTTATGATGTATAGGACAGTGAATGTCAACTGAAAGGTTTGCTGTATAACCAGCATATTGCAAATTCTTAAATCTTAGATCCCTAACATGACAATAATCATCTACTGTGGTGGAATTAAGATGTCGTCTTCCTTTTTAAAAAAAAACAATGGCACTTTAAAGCAGCCATCTTCAAAACATGGTGACATCCCTTTCTATTCTCCACTGCAGCACTGACAAAATCAACTAACATGCATCAGACATGTGATTCAATTCAGTCTTATCTAAAGCAGAGCAGCGGTACTCTCCAAAACAGAGCGGGGAAGGGGTCTGCTGGGTTATTACCGAAAGAGAGCTTCAGCAACTGTTTTTTCAAGGACCTTCAGCAGATAATGCCTCCAACACGATTCCACAGGGGCAACGGCTGGAGGAAGAGGAGGAGGGGGGCAACCGTCAAGCCATTCCCCACCTTCCCCCTCTGAGCAAATGCATCTCTAAGCAGAAGAGATGGGGTGAAGAGACTAGATTGGAAATTACGCATTGGCTATAATTTGACGTCTTCGCATTAAATAACTAAGCATACTGCTTGACCTTTCTGTTGCAGCTAAATAAATGAAAGACACGGCGAGGATGATTTAGGACTACGGCAGCTGCGCTACACAGCCATGCCTTGCCCTCCGCCAGAGTGTTGACATTTCCCCCCAGCCTCATGTACAACCAATTTCTAAACAGCAGGTGAAAGAGAGGCCATGTTTACAGCGCAGGAAAAGGTTATTGCTCTGGTCTAGGCTCAATCTCAGCGCCTAATAAAGACCTAATGTGGACCGTTTCGCTATTTCTGCCGCTCAATGAAAAATATAAAGAAAAACAAGAATCTTGTGTGCTTTGGAAAGCTAAGTGTGAAAAATATGACCGTTTCAAATATCATCCCACTGATTTCTTCTGCATTTTCATCAAGAAGCAGTGAATTTATTTAGTCAAGCACAGCAGCCAATGAAAATACATTTGCGGTGACATGTTTATGCTATGCTAAAGCGCTATTTTCTGCAATGCTAACAAAATATTGCCAAATACATACTTGCTGTCCAATGGCATGCTTATTTTTTATGACAACCGCCTCAAATTCCTTCAGCTGAAACAAAAACTACGAGTCAGACAGACAAAATGTTTAAGTATTGTACAACCAAAACTCACCGCCAGGTCTGTAAACAATATCGTCCTCCGTAATGAAGGAAGTGATCTCGCCGTTCTCCATTCGCTCATAGCGCGACTTCTTCTTGGGTAGCTTTTTCTTGCTCTTTTTAGTGGCCTCCTCGGCGGTGGCGGCCCCAGGCGTCTCATTGTCATCGTCCTCACTGTGTTCGCTCTCTGCATAGTTCTTAGCTCCACCCTCTAGCGTGCAACTGCGCCGCGGCCGCGAGCTCTCGCTTTCACGTGTTTTGTCCCGCTTTTCACGATCTCTGTCCCGGTCCAGGTCACGCTCCCTCTCCTTGTCCTTCTCTTTGTCGGCAGTCATGATTCGCCACGTGCCTTCTTCTGTCCTCTCACGGCTGGGCCTCCGTGAAAGGTAGACTGTGAGCCTGGGCTTCAGTCTTCTGAATTTACCAATCAAATCCAGGGAAAATTTGGCCACACCAACAACCCCAGTGTTTCAGAAGAGCTGAATGGAGAAAAAAAATAAAACATTGTTAGAGGGATAAATGAAGTGACACTTTTTTGTCCTATATGAATCCACTTTCTTCACACAATGGCATTTCACCACAAAATTAAAAATCACTAATATTTGTTTTGGAGGGGGCAGAAAAATCAATGTCAGGGTGATACAACTATTCTGATATTACAGTGAAGAAAAAAACCTCAAAATAATCTTTTTTGTGGCAACATGCAGTAAAAACCCATAAAAACAGGAAATTACATCATAGAGACCAGTGCAGGGTAAATCGATTTTTGGATTAATCGTTTTTTTAATGACGTCGATTCGATATCGATTCTCAAAAGCCACGAATCGATCTTTTCCGGTATTTATTTCAGCACGCATTTAAAACAAGATCTGATTAATGTGATTCTTATCATTAGTCTTCTCCACTAGATGTCACCCTTATTTACCTTGCGTGATATTACAACAGAAAGCCTGTCATTCATTCAGTGCTCATGTCGGAGATACTGTTGATGAGAACCAAGAACAAAGCCATACGCGTGATTCGTAATGCTCAGGTGAAATGCTATAGTAATACTATAAATCTGTGGAAGCATTTGATATCACGAGGCGCCATGATTTCCGCAATGAATGAATGAATGATTGGCGCGGATGGCTCGACGCACTGTTTGTTTACTACACACTTACTAATGCGCGGACGACGCTCGCGGTGTTTTCATCTTCTGCCGTCTCACTATATGATGATATTAACAAACTGCTGCTCTGAGAGTCATTTCATTAGCATTTTACAGTTTAATTTGTGAAAACTACCGTCATATCACATGATACACAGCAGCTGCAAGTTCCTCACGGCAATCTGTCAAAATAAAAGTTTAGTTTAACGTTAAGAACGTTAACGTTAAGAAACTGTCAGAGACAGAATATATTACTATTTAGCAGTCTTAAGACTCAATGCTACTACTACTAATAAATATTAATAAATCTTTATTTTTGAAGGAATAATCCCATTTGTTTTCTTTTTAATTTTAACAGTAAACCTCTGTTGTGCATCACTTTGTTTGCCAAAAAATAAAAGGGTTTAATTTTAATTTGATTAGGATAAATTAAATTAATGTTTTATGCCTTCACCTGATTACCAGAAGAATTAAGAATTTTATAGGGCCCTATTATTGTTTAAGAAAGGACCCTATACAAAAAAAGAATAGGTTTAAAATACAGGCCTGTGGTTCTTAATTTCTTTTTATTAATTCACCATTTGTAAACTGATGTTTACCGTTCATTTTTTTAGAAATATCAATAGCTTTTGTATTAAAACTATATTCACTGAATGTAATCAAAAAATCGAGAATCGAATCGAAAGCTTGCGAATCAAAATCGAATCGGGACATCTGAATCGATACCCAGCCCTAGTGCAGACCCACATGACTCACTGCATAACATAACTGATAACATCAGATAATTTGACCTTTTTTAAACAAGACAAGGTTAGATGTAAAATGTCATGGTGCAACTCCCCCACAAAAATACAAATAAATGATAAAATATATTTTATAAAATAGTCAGCACCAATAGCCTCGAGGGACGAGGGAAGCGCGCCGACATATAGTACCGATGTGCTTTTGGCGTCCCAAATTCGAGTCCCGGGTCGTGGACCTTTCTCAACCTCCTTTCTCAAAAAGAAACCAAAATATATATTTTTAAATTAAAATAAATTAAAAAAAGAATATAACAAAATATTTACAAATTATACAAATTAAGTTAAAAATGTAAATTAAGATGTGTACACGCATTCAAAGTGAAAGAAAAATGTGACTTTTTGACGGTTACACATTAACAAAGAGGCGGGCTTCTAAACGTTTTTTTTTTTTTTTTTACAAATTTCGTAACACGCAGTGAGTGATATTTGTAAAACCAAGGGCCTGTTGATACTCATGCAATAGGTTTTTAATCAAATCACAGCCGGCGAGCAGCGCTGTGACGTCGTGCGCCAAAAGGAACATCAATCGGCGGTCTTCTCCACAGCAGCAGCGCACGTCCTCAGGAGAGCTCTGAGCACAGCTATATCAAAAGAGCACAAACTTCAAGCTGCCTGCTCTATTCCCCAGCTCATTTTTGCCTGGCGATGAAAAGCAGCACTATGTTTCCCCACACAGTGACCTAAACAGGATTCCCCACTGCATTATCAAATAGGCTCAGCTGCACGTTTTACAGGGTATTAGGCTTATATAGACCTTCGCACAACTAGCCAGTTCAGGCTATGGAGAATTCCTTACAAGCAATATGTTAGACTGGAATAAGACCCGGCGCTCCCTCCAGGCCACAGTGTTTGTTGGTTGTGCACGCTGGTCAGACTAACTACAGCCTGGCCAGAGGCGGCCCTACCTCAGCTAGCACAGCGATCACCCGTGGAAATCAGAACAGACAGGCATGGAGAAGAGAACCTGGCAGGAGACTCAGACAGAAAACAGCTTTGGATCAAATCCTGTTTTTACAACGCTTGCTGCTACTTGCCTCTTTTAAAGTCA